>JACSVZ010000006.1:9848681-12437014 GCA_014706295.1 Lycocorax pyrrhopterus obiensis | reverse complement strand
TGTCACCACAAAGCAGAGATCAGTGCCTGCCCCTCTGCTTCCCCTCACAAGGAAGCTGTAACTGCAGTGAGGTCTCCCCTCAGTCTCCTCCAGGCTGAACAGACCAAGTGACCTCAGCCACTCCTCACACGGCTTCCCCTCAAGGCCCTTCACCATCTTTTAGCCTTCCTTTGGACACTCTAATAGCTTTTAAATCTTTCTTATATTGTGGTGCCCAAAACTGCACACAGGATGTCACCTGATCTTGCTTCCACTGCTCATACACCCCTCTTTTTTGCCTTATGTCCAAAGGAAAATCCCTGCTCAGCCAAGCCAGCCTTCTGCCTCATCTGCTTGACTTGAAACATTTAGGAATTGCCTACTCCTGTGCCCTTAGGAGGTGGTGCTTAAAAACTGACCAGCAGAGATGGACCCCAGCATCTGCAAAAGCTTTTTCTCAAGGGACCTTACTCACTAGCTCCCTGAGCAGTCTGAAGTCTGCTCTCCTCATGTCCAGGGCTGAAGTTTTGCAGGCACTTTTCCTCCTGTTTAAAATCAGAGATTTTAAACTCAATCACTTAATGGCTGCTGTGGACAAGACAGCCACCAATCTCCACTTCGCTCGAGACCCTCTCTGTTAACAAGCAGCCAATCAAGGAGGGCATCTTTCTTAGCTGCCTTTCTTACGATTTAGAGGAGTCTCTTATTTCCTCAAAGAGTAATTTATCAGCGTCATTGGCCTGGCTAGGCAGCCTATAGCAGAGTCCCATGATCACATCCACAGTATTTGTTAGTAAGTAGTGTTTTTTTCTGGCTCTCCTAAGCATCACCACACAAGGTACTTTCTGTATGAACCCGATTCAGTCCATGTAGCAGACCGTGATTCTCGTCCACACCAGCTGCAGCTTCGTTTCTTAGGTTTCAAAACCCTGAAGAGGTCATTGCCTCCAACATGCTCTCCAGCACTCACTCAGGGCCAGCCAGCTGCAACCCACCACTAATTCTGCAGAATTAGTGCACAGCTCCTTCTGTGGTCATCTACTCTTTAGCAGATTCACTGCGACAGAAATGATTTCTGGTTATGCTCAGCAGCTATAGGATACAGACAGTACACTTCTGCCTTCCAAAATGATGAGGCATCCAGATCATACAGGAGCCATATAAAGTAGATTTGTTATTTATTTCTGCCAAGCTCAGGTACATCAAATGAGCCTCTGCTCATTCATAAACAGTTGTTTGCAAAAGATCCTCTACCTAAAAAAGGTCTCTAATTAACTGTTAATTCAGCAGCCACATCCTATTGGTGGTCACACCCAGCAGAGAAAAGGCATACAAATTGTAAGGATGGCAGGAATGAGCAGAGCCCAGTCCCTCGCTATCCACAGGGCAGCTACATTATGGAGTACACGTTCTCCTACAAATCAGCTCCTCTGAGAGACAAGAACAGCCTCATGTCCCCAAGCAAAGCTCTCTGTACAAACAGCCACAAATTATCAGTACCCTCCAGCTAGGCAACCTCACCCCTAGAATTTAAACCCCTTTTCCCAGAAGGGACTGTCTGCAGCCAGCTGGAAATAGAGATGTGGCTGCTGAGAAACAGAGTCCCCAGCCCACAGATGGGAAAGCAGGGAGGCAGCACTCAGCAGATGGTGGGGGCAAGGGACAGCCATGTCCTCCCTTTTTAGCTGCAGCTTTCAGTGAGGGTGAGAAAGAATCACTCACAATTTTCAGCCTTGGAGCCACATTACAAAAATCAGCAACGTGCTCCAGGTGCTTCCCCATTAAAGGAGGCTTTGCCAGCCAGCCATATGCTGAGAAGCCACGGCACTTCAAATTCCAAATTGTCCAAATACAATTAATACAAGTCCAACCAAAACAAACTCTCAGCAATCCTTTACTGAAATTCCCTTTTGGTTCACGTTCTCATACCATAATCAAAACCACAGTGACTAGACAGAATGGGCAACATCTTAATTTCTGAGTAATATTTATTAAATATTCCCACTAACCCGTGAAAAAAAGAACTCTCTCTCCATCCTTAGATATTTGACCTGGTTCACTAATGGCTTGAATACACAGTCTCAGTGCCTGGGAAGCCAGGCTCACAGCTGCTCTGGATCACCAGGCTGAAACTGAGCTGCTCTTGCACCCTGCTGAACCTGACCCACCATCTGTAACAGGATCCTCTCGCTCCTTTTCCTTTCTTTTTCTTTTTTCTCTATTTTTTTAAAGACCTGCTTACTTCACGAGTCATAGCTTTTTCTCTCAAGAACTTTCCACACAACACTAACATTTCCAAAGGTAGATAGTTTACACTACATGAAATATGACAGCGGCCACAGTTCAAGAGACCATTAACAAGGGTGCTAGTCAGTCTGGCTCCCATCGTGGGCACCTGATACTTTCCCTAGTGGTGCCTAACTCCTACATAGTAAAGGCTCAATGGTTTATGCATATAAAAGCAAAATTGTGCTAACAATATTTTATACAACCACTGATCCTTTTTTTTTCCACTCTCCCTGCAACAAAAGAGACAACAGGGAGCTAAACTGCTCTAGGGCAAGTGTCCCCCACTGGCCTGGTCCCACTGTCATCTACATTTGGGCTGGCATGTGGGGCACACAAGTGAGTGTCCTTCCCATGGAATCTAGTTTGTTTTGGAAGGAGAAGACAGATTTATACATACCTGGATTTTCAATATGCGGTGTAGTCAAGGTACAACCAGAACTTCCACTGCATAGTCTTAGTTCCCTCTTAATTTAAGCTTTAAATTCAGTCTTTAAAATAAGAATTAAAGAAATCAGTCTCTTCTCTTGTCATTACTTGTATTTGCAAATCCCAAGAGAGAGACGAAAAAACAAAGAAAAAAAATGAATGATCTGCAGAAAATCACTTCTTCCTATTATTTTAAACCCTATTTATTTATGCCAAACTGCATGCAATTATACGTATATGTAGGTATATATATGCACATAAATGTTTTATACATATTTATATGTAAATGAACACATTATTCTATGGTTCACCATTATCCTGACTGATAGGATGATCAGAGCCATAGACTGCAGAATGACTACATTCCTAACTAAATATAAAAAGCCATTGTGTCTGATATATTCCATTTTTTGTCCTAGCCTTTGTTGTTCTCCTTACTCCCAAGAACAAGCTATCGTGAGAAGGATGGTCCTAACTCAATGCTACCAGGTGCCTGACCTGATGAGAATACATTTGTGCAAACAGATGTGTGAGGCTTTTTGGTTTAATCAGGCCTTAAGAGAAAGGTTTGCACTGTAGAAATCTTTCAGGCATTATCTGGTTTTAATTAGAGTCTTTAATATCCATAAGTTTATGGGCTCAATGAAAAGGCTGTTACTAAGAAGGCATTAGATAGTGCTTTTACAAATCAGAATTGGTACTCAAAAAAAAAAATATAAACAGGGATTCTTAGGGACTAGAGAAAATTTAATCATGGGCAACTTGGTTTTGTTCTGACTCCTATAAATACCAGTCCTGAGCATGAAGCTGAGTGACCACGGACTGAGCAAAAGACCTGATCCCCAAATTTCCTATGGCCATGTAAGCTTTTCATAGCACAAGGCAAGCAAAACATGGGGAGTGGCAGGCTTCAGGAGCAACCCTCCTGCATTTTCTACAAATGTTTAATATACAGGAGAACCTAGAGTTGACACTGGTGGCTTTTACCTGGAAGACACTGAGTTTTGTCCTCTTCCCTACTTTCCTGTGCCTTTCCAGCCTTCTCCAGCATATCAGTTCTCAAAGAGGGATGCAGACCATGTTCCTTCCACTGATTCTGATCAAACCATTTCTGCTGTACACATTCCTAAGATGTAATGGGCAACTTTACCTTTTTAACATGCATGATGAATTCTTTCTAGGTAAGTGAGATTGCATGCACAACTGAGCATAGACAAAATACCAGCCAACTTACTATTTTTTTTAAATATTATGAATGCTATTTTCCTGAAAAATAAGGGAAGCAGAAGTACTCTAATGCAGGAATTGCACTGACTAAAGAGAACTCTTTTAAAATATGCATGATCTGTCATTCTAGGTGTTCTGTTTCTTTGCATTTGAACACAAAAACTGGCATTACATTCCCTGTTTATGACTTCTCCTACCAGTAAAGAGCAAAACAGGTAATGCACAACTGCAGGAGAATGATTAGTTTTCTTTAATTTCAGGAAAATGCTCATTCAGTGTTGGAAGAAAGTGATGGAAATTTTTCCACCTGTTATAGGAGAAAGGCTATTCTTTCCAGTGGTTTTTTATTCTCACATTCCAGTTCCTCCCCTATAGTGGGTACAGACTACTCTACAGTGCACTTGTAGTCTCAGGTACACTGTGAGTTTCCTTTTTAAGTTTATCTTTCACACAGCCTTTAGAAAGCATTATGCACTATTTCAGATTACTGCTTCCATGTAATTCTGTTTCTAAGTAATACTTCTGTTAAAACTAAAGACAGAAGATATAACTTTGCTGCTGAAAACAGATATTTTGATTATAGTATTAGGTAGCTCAAGTCTAGAAAAAAGAACTGGGCAAATATTGGCTGAATATGTTAATAAACACTAATTTGATATTAACTATTGATCCTAGAAAATAGTTTCCTATGCTGTTTCAAACAATTTCTTTGGAAGTGGAAGAGTCTGAATGGGGAGCAGGCTCAGTGAGCATGTGTCAGTAGGCAGCATGCTGTCATCCAGCTTCCTTCCAAGTATCCTCATCACCCAGTCAAGTACAGATAATTCCATTCGACTCCTGCAGGTCCCTGGATGGCAAACAGCAGACCAAAGGTGATTCAACACAAGCCAGTTCAGATGTGCTCTGCAAGAACATTGCTACTGATCACCCTCAATTTAAAAAACCCCTAACAAGTAATTTATAGAATAAGGACCAGAATTAATTATCCTCTATGACTTACTGGGCAAGCTCAGACTCCTAAAGGACCTCAGCTCAGCAGGACACCAGTACAGGAACCATCTGGTCCAACACTGTACATTTTGGGCCAAGTTCCTATAAATGACCATGTTAAAAGAATTTGAAGGGCCTTGTTTGATGGTGCAATGTATCAACTCATCCTCCCATAGATCAATTAGTGCATAATTAGTTGGTATGATCTATCACTTCTCATTTGTCCATTCAGTAGTGGGAAAATGGAGTAAGACAGAGGTTTAAAAGAGAAAACCTTTAGCTGACTCACCTTTTCCAGTGCTGCTGCATGCAACTCTCCAAACTGATTGCTGCTAATTTATTGCCATTCCTCCACTGTAGTGTCCAAACTATCACATTTTTAATTAAGAGAAATGAAGAGCAGCTGAGACAGCTGGCCAAATGATAACTGTGGTATCTGCACATCTTTAAACAATGCTTTGTAGTAGGAAGAATGGATGTCTTAAAAAATTAAAACCACAAGGGGCTACAGGATTTTAGCTGAAATCTGTGACGTGTGAAGCAAAGCTATGAAGTGCCAGGACAGAATCCATTTGCTGGATGAATTGCTTGAGTCCATTTTGAATTATAGTGCTTCAATGCAGATAATATCCTTGCAAATGTCTGTTCTTCCATCTACATCTCCGTGTCTGCAGCCCTTGCTCAGGAAATCATTAGTTTCAGCAGGAGGAAGAATGGGGCCAAATAACCTAATTATCTTAAAATGAAGCTTGAATGCTTAAAATAAACCACACTTATCTGTGATAGAAAGGGAGTGGACTGCCAAAGCTTAATTTCATGGAAAGTGACTACAGCCCCAAACACAAAGTAGATAGCTTCACTAGGATAACAAAGACTTATTATCATATTATCACAGGGTATTATTATTAATATCCTTATTATTAGCACACTTCATGCATTATGATCTGACCTCAGACTGAACTACCAAGCCTTGTATTTTACTGTCAGCAAGATAAAGCTCCAAAAAGTTCTCACAATGTCTAATTCTTAAAGCATCATTTTAGCAACATAGAAGTTACCATGTTCAATATTTACAAGCGGTTTTGCACATCAAAGTATCTTAATACTTGACAAGGCAGCTGATGGCAGGATAGCAGTATATCTGTCTTCAGAAGTTCTGGCCATACATCAGGAAGAAGAGAAAGACACATAAAAGCAAAAGCCCACATTTTGGAATCTCACTGGTGCCTCCTGCTTAGGCAGCACTCAACAACATTGCTTCCAGGGACTATTTCCCTTGGCATCTGGTGTATGTTTTCTAAAGATATGCTGGATGAAGAGCAATTCAGTTACTGCTGTGAGCAACTGCACTGCTACCTTACTGAGCAACTGAAGGCGGGCCTCCACAATAAGGTGTGAGTGTGTGCATTAATATTTCATCAAAACCAGTCATTTTATTTCTGGCTTCCAAAAAGCAGCATCAAACAAGTAGTAACATACTATGAACCAACTGGGGTAACCAATGGAGGCAGAAGAAAAGCACAGGAACTGTGCCATGCGTTACTGTGTGTGAATGCCCTTTTCTAATAAAAGTGATGAAAAATACAGAATAATGATAAAGATACATGAATAATGCATGTTTTCCAAAGTATTAACTCCGGTGAGATCACAATATAAATCAGTATTTTGTGGCATTTACAACCATGCTCAGTTAAACTTCCCAGAGTCAACCAGCATTAGTGCCCCTGCGCACCTGCACAGACACGCTATTCCCTCCTCCTTTCCATAGCCAGGACCCACCAAGGCTCCTGCAGCCCAGACCACAACTATTTCCGAGCTGGACTACGAGGAAGCGCTGTCCTGGCAGTGTCAGCGCAGGTGGCCTGGCACTCCATCCACTTCTCCCTGTGGCAGGGGTTTGGCAGCACAGGGCGCAGTCTGAATCATCCATTCCTTGGACTCAGATGTTACTGTACCCATGATGCCCACACAGTCCCCTACAGAAAGTGCTTGTAGACATGCCCAGTAAAGCTACTCAAGCCAAGCTGCAATTTTTTACTTAAAAGCACCAATCGAAGGATGCTATTTTACAGATACTAGCCCCTACAGCAATGCACTGAATATCCTGCTGTAGTTGGGCCTATTAAAAAAAAAGGATTAATTTTTTAAAAGTATCCCAAGACTAAAGAAACACAGAAAAATTACCCTCTAGTTTTTGTAGAATTAATTTCTAGGAAGCCCATGACACTACATTTCCTAAAGTCCCAAAGGAAACAGTCACACAAGGGAGATATTCTTTCAGAACTGCACACTGCACACTGAAGAAACAGGTTTTACAGAAAAGCAAAAGTGATTTAATAGATTGTTTCACATTTTCAGTTAAAAGAAAAGCAAATCAACAAAAGGTGGAAAGAAAATAGGGAGGTGGCCTGGCTAATGAAAAGTCCAGGTGTTCCAGTGATCTCAAATGTTCTATGAAATTTTGATCATGAAAAATATCACAGCTCTTTTCCACACAAATTTTCCAGTCATCTCAAACTAGTTGCTGAGCCATGCTAACTAGTAAAATATCTTTGTTTTAAAAAATTATTATTATTTTTGTATCAATGAGAAAAATCACATTGCTAAGATGTTTACCTTGTTTTATTTCTGCAGGTTTTATTCTTTCCCATGCAGCTGATTTCTCCCCATAGGATATCGACCTTTATTACTTGCTGACAACACGTCTGGCAAATAGCTTTCTGCTGTGGTAGCTGAGGTTGAGCCATCTGTTTTTTCTCTAGAGAGCCATGCCTTATTCATAATGGCATTTTTGTGTTTCATTCCCTGGGGAAGAGCACCTGCATGCTGATTTCCTATTTGACCCCAGAATTTATCATCACGTTTCGACAACCGATCCCTCCCCGTCGTGGCCCAGAACACACCACGCTCCGGGGGCACTGCAGCATCCTTCATCCCTGACAGCAGGGGCCAAGGGGCTTCCTCATGGATCATGGGCGGGTTGGGACCAGCCCGCGGATCTGAGCCGGAGGGGACAACTGAAGGCGTCTGAGGAGGAAAGAAGAACAGAAACTGTAACCTTGGATGTCCCCGTGTGTTTCTGTATGCCTCTATGGAAACAGGCCACTCTATGCATTGTGGCTGATTTCAGCGGTAGCCTCCCACATAATTGTACAACAGGCCCATGTCCTGCTTTCACTGGGATTTAATTAAAGCTCATATGATTTATATAAAAAAATAAACTCTGAGTTCATGAAGACCAATCAAAGAGCTACTTGCATTCTGCTCTTCATAATAGTTTTCTTTTACGGCCATATTTTCACCAGTCTTTTTACATGCGACCGTGAGAGGGAAAAGGACCAGGAAACTTGATTTGAACTGTTACATATATCCCCTGGACTAAGTAACATGCTATCAGAATTCTGAGTCACCATTCCATTGCATAACAAATTTCTTAACTAACATGAAATCTCAGTATCTTACGTGTTCTTTTCATCAATGCCAAAAGCAAAAGCTATGCTTTTGCTTGTTTCATTGCAATTATTTTAATCCAAGATTATAAAGGACATTCAGTAGAGTAATATTTTTAACTACTCTACCTAACTGGCTCCAGTAATTGCATGTTTGAACTTTGTTTCCATACAAGTATGGAGAGGTTATGTTTTCTCAGAGAAGCTGAAATCTCTTGCGTGTTTAGTTTAGCAGCAGACTGTCACAAATGCAATTGCAATTGATCAGCTCTGTTCTTAACAGGATTCCTGCAGTTAATGGAAATTACTATAAAGAGCTTCAGGGCATAGGAATAATTGGATCACTAAAAAAAAAAAAGAAAAAAGAATTGGAGGGGAAAAAAGGTAGGACAAGACCAACATAATAACTTTTTTTAAAACATCCAACAATTTTCAAAGATTATCTTACCATAGAGTACACCATGATGAAAACAAAATCTTTTAATTATTTTTACAAGCCCCAAGCCACTCTTAAACAATGGGGAAGAAAATGCATAATGAAAAACATTAAACATTTATTATTGTCAGCCTGTTTAAACTAACAATCAACTGTGCATCTCTGGAAGGAATCATTCAAATATCTGTATCTTCTGCCAAGAATAAGAGATTTCACTAAACTAAAAACAGTAAGAAAACTTTTACTGACCTGGCAATTTTTGTGATGGTTTTCTCTCAGTTCTCGATGCAAGGCTATGATCCTCTCTGGGCTTGTTACGCACATAGGAGAACCAGCACACGCGTTTGGGGTGATGTGAGAGCTGGGGGGGCCATCCACCCCTGGCTGAGAGTTTGCAGGTATTGACCCAGTCATCCCATTCCCTCTGGCACGTGCCACATGATCCTCTGGTGGTCCATTAGCCTGTGAAATGTCTGTGGAGGAAGGCAGCATCTGCAAGAGAAAATAGCATTTTAAGAAATTCAAGATAGATTGTTTTCCAATGATGTTCATTTTGGATTAGTGGAAGCCACTTGGATGAGTTCATTAAAAGAAATATTCACAGAAACTAACTGTAAATAAACTACATTTAGCAAAATAAAGAAAAAGATAACATACCAATTATTTCAGATGTGAAGCATTCCTGCACCTGTCTAAATAAAGAATCCCGTATTCAACAACTCATCCTCAAAATAAAACAAAAAAGATCTCTAAGCTTTAACTGCAGCTGAAAATTCACCTTGGGATATTAAGAAAACCTAGATTAAAACTAGAAAAAAATTCCTAATTGTTGCTGTTCTCACCGCGGACGAGTAGAGAAACAACACAAGAGTCCAGGCTCAGGGATAAATGGAAGCCATTTAATAATCTATCAGAAGGCTTTTATATGTTTGCAAAAGTGTGTTAAATGGCATAAGGTAATTGGTTTTTTTGGCAATCCACCCCTTGAGGTGATTGGCCAAGTTCTAAGACACCCATCTCTGAATGTTTTTCTAGTTAGAACCATAACAATTCTGCAAAACAACCTGCAGATGCAAGAAGTTTACAAAACTGTAACATTGTTTTGAGTTACTTGCATGGGAAAGACAGAGCTCTCACAAAATGCTGCAGAGAGCTGAAGAAATTCTCTGCTGCAGCTTTTTCATACCTAATTTTAGAGATTGTTTCATATTAGTTCTCTTGAAGAATCTCAAAATTTCTAACAGGATTCTTTTACACACATAGTGTCTCACTCCACACTACACAACTAACTCAGGTTTGTCTACCTATGAATGCTCAAGAAAGTTAAGCTGAACAGACTTCAAAAGTGTGTTAGTTTTAACTGCATGAACTCTTATGCAGACCCTCCTATTGAAAACCAAAATAATATTAATTCAGTTGATCTTATTTCAACTCCAAATCAACTTTAACACCACAGCAAACTATGCTTTTAGATTATCTTCACTGAGCTGCAGACAAATTTAGAGAGAAGTGGCAGTTTAATTATGCACATTTGCATAACAGTTGCAGGCAGGAGCAGATGATCTCCCTGAATATAAATGACTACTATAGGGCAGTAGCACTTTATCATTCAAATACAAATTTAATATAGCTACCAGATCATTGTTGCATTTTTTCTTGCAATTGCAAGCCTTGCTATTTCAGCCTTTGGGGTTTTGAAGAGTTATTTATTTATTTATTTCTAAAATAATACACCTCATTATGCATTACCATCTCATTGCCATCAGTCCTCTTGCAAAAGCAGATACTATAAATATGCCAGGTCAGGAAGAATGAAAAGAAAACACATTTTACTTGAAATAATATATTGTTTTTGCTCTGTGCATCTTTATTGAGTTTTAGCTACAACATTTGTGTCCATTAAAAAAAAGAAAAATCAAAGGACTCTGAAATTCCATAGCAGTGTAAGATTGCTCTGAAATGACCCAACAGAAAGATGAGCATTTATTGACAAGCTCCTGCATCTAAATATAGTTCTATTATGACATGAAGATGAACACACACAGTGTTTAAGTTCTTACCATTTCACCTCCTGTCCTTGTCTCCCCGCCATGAGCAGAGGGAACCAGTTCTGATGGTTCATTGGTCTCCTTAAAGTACCCAACACGAGCATGTGTGGCCAGCTGGGACACTGCCCAGGAGCAGCTGCCACCTGGATCCTTCACTTCAGGCTGAACAGGCCAGGGAACAAGGCAGGCACATCCAGGAATGGAAGGACCACTCACACTGGCCAGTTTGGGGCACTGAATTTAGATTGCTGCTCTTCCCTAAAAGATTTACTTTCTGTATGCTGATTACAGAGGGGGCCTGTGACATTATCTGGATATTGCACTTATTTAGGTAAGGTGGCATGAATACCCAAACACATCCTAGCATTGCAGGCACAGATCAGTTGGAAAGTGAAAGCTTACATTTGGAAGTTCTCCTCTAAACACAGGAGCCCAAGGCAGCTCCAGAAGTCCTTGGTTTCTTACCAAGGTTACGAGTGCAGTATCTCTCCCCATCAATCACAAAAAATGCCAGCTGGCTTAAAGCGGTGGAGGGGTCACAAAGGTCAGCCCTGAAATGTTTTGAGGCATGAAGACATTGGATCTAAAATTATTTGATGAGAATTTCCTCACTACAGGAAGCACAGTTAGAGGCATTTGTGGTGATAGATGAGAGTGAGCAGGAGCAGAACAAGTTCTGGAGCTCAATGACCCATGCAAAGGCAAATCACTCTCCTCATAGGCAGGAGAGCTGGTAAAGCTGCCAGAAAAAACCACACCACCAAATCAAAGCCGTGACATTGGCACAAGTCATTTCTAGAAAAATAACCTCCTTGCAGGGTCATTCCTTTCCTTCAACTCTTCACCCCACAGACCCTTTTGCCTCTTGGAATTAGCAAATTCTTCTGCAGCCAAAGTAGTGACACTCAGCAGAAAGCAGGGTTAATGCAAAGCCCAGTGAGTGAAGATGCTACTACCCTGACAAAGATTTCACAGTGTAGTCTGCACTATATTTGAAAGTTGGTATGATTCTCTCAAAAAGGCTCATCTTTGGTGTGTCATAAGACTAACACTAAAGATCACATTTTCTATAGCACTGAGGATGCAGCTAAGCAAAAATTCTGCATTTTGTCCCAATGCCAAGACATTAACTTGTTCTTTTTTAGGTCGTTTTTTTAATTTTTTTTTACAATATTTATTCCATTTTCCTACGGTTTTTTTCTTTCCTCTCAATTTTCCACAAATTACTCCACCTAAGAACAAATGAAAATATTGTGATACTTGACCAAACTCAGAAGAGTGTAAACTTGCATAATGCCAAGCTCTAGAAAGGTTTGCTATTGAAACCAAAAAACATCAGCTTCCCCCAACACTACAAAAAATTAGACAGTGGTGTCAAAGAGAAGATGAAAATGTTTTAATTTATCTGGGTATTTTTAGTTGTACGTTACATTAATTTAAATTCTATTTTATCAGAAAATAAAGGTTGGTTAGTTTTAAAGCTTTTCTTTTTTTTAGTCATGGCTATTCCTCTACTGGCATTTGCTGTTCTAGACAAACCCATGCTGTTGCCCATGAATTACAGCAAAAACCACTGCTAAAATATCTGTATTATGTATGCAGTCAGGAAATAGATCTAAATCTTGTCAACTAAACCCAATTTTACTTTCAAATGGCACTAACCTTGAGTAAGAACCTCTCCTCAGCCATCACAAATTCTTGAGATGCCTCTAGCCAAACAACCACTTACATAATTATTGAACAACTTTATCAGTTATTTCACTGGGAAGGCGAGGCTGCCACTAACTTTTTTAAATCTGTATTTCATGCCTTTCAGTATTTTTAATAATTTCTCTAAAGGTCAAAAATAACACACCTCTCAGCAATGGACTTTACCCTTCTTTAAAAAAAATTACTAAATAACTAATTCCACTCTTTCACCCACTTGGATGATGATGATTCCAATGACTCAAGGCACGTTTTTTGTAATGTCAGGTTAAAAAAAAAACGCCTCTTCTTGCAAAAAAACCTTTGTCTTGAAAGATTCCTTGCTCTTGATCAGCCTTGTCCCAAAAAGACTGGAAGTCCAAAGTTAAATTCTTTCTCCCCTCTGAGGGTGGGACTCATCGGACCAAAGCGTATCTCCCCCTGGCCCCCTTGACAACCACTGCAGTCCAACTTCTACAGCTCTTCCCACCTTATCACAGAATCACAGGATGGGTCAGGCTGGAAGGGACCACAGAGGGTCATCTGGTCCACCCTCCCTGCTCAAGCAGGGTCATCCCAGAGCACGTGGCACAGGATTGTGTCCAGGTGGTTCCTGAGTATCTCCAGCGAGGGAGACTCCACTCCCTCTCTGGGCAGCCTGTCAGTGCTTAGTCATCTGCACTTACCTAAAGCAGGTACATAAAATGGGCAGGATAATTCCTTGGAAGTAAGTCTTGACTATGAAAATAAATAGATAAACTACCACAGATGACTGTCAGAAGTACAGATATCATACAAGAAGTGTATCTCACCCTCAGTGCCAGAAAAGTCTCTGACCTTAACAGCCACGCAGAAATCATTTTAAGGAAAGCATCAGAGAATTTTATTTCAGGCCTATTTCCTTCAAATATGATTCGAATATGGAAAACGGTGATTTCTTCCAAAGTGGTGAGTAGAAATACAAACTAATAAACAAACAAAAAGCATTGTTCTACCAAAATCTATCTCAGAAGAAATCCCTTGACAGAAAGAAGAATTAAGCTATGCTGTTCTGCACATTTAATCCCTATTCTGTAAAACAATTCACTGCACTGGACACATTCTTTGCCTGGAGCTTTCCATCCATAAGGTTTAAGATGACTGCATGAAAAGCATTAAAAAGCACTACCATTTATCCCTATATCCCTTGCACAAATTCCCTTTCAGCCCCAAGAAATGAGGGCAAACAGCCACAATGGTTTCAGATCCACTATGGAAAGAATATATAAAATATATCATCAAGTCAAAGCCGTCCAGCACAAGAGAAATTGGGATGAGTACAGCAGAATTTTCCATTACAGACATCCGGACAGAGGCTGTTGGCTCAATCATTTGAGAGAAAGGATTAAACATACTCCTGTTTCTCCACACCTAGCCCAAAAGAGAGAGAAAAGGCCCAAAATTCCGCACAACCCTACTGGCTGGGCTGAGTCCATGTGAAAGGCACGCCAAGCTCACTTGCTCCTCTGTGTGGTTCTCTGATCCATCAAAAGCAGCATGGACACTGCCTCATGTTCAAGCCAGCCAGACTGGGTAAAGCCTGTTTCTTAAACTGTGAGTAGACACCTAAACTCAGGAAAAAATCAGGCCTCCTCTTTCACATGTCCTGTTAGTTATCTGGAATATTTTCACTTGCTTCCTACTTTTACCAACCCAAGTAAAGCAGCTGTTGCAAAGCCAAGTCACAGTCCTCTTTTTTTGGTGTTTTGTGAACATGAACATACAAGATCAGTTGATGAATGCTGTCCTGTGTTCTTTTCACTGGGAAAGGCAGAAAAACAATAACTGTTAATAATGTCCCTGAATTAATTCTATAAAAGCAAAAAAAGAAAGACGAGGCCAAGGTCCTTCCAATTAAAAAAAAAATCAGAATTCAAAAGGAGGTGATTAAAATGGGACATGACAGAAGGCCAAAACTGGACACATACTCTGTGTCTGACATTGGGCGTGTGAATCCCAGCTATGGCACTGTGCCGAGCACCACGGGCACCCGCTGGAGGCAGCCCTTGTCCCAGGAACGTGTCCTCTTCAGCCACATGCTTTCTGTCTTCCAGACACAAAATAACACAAGGTTTTAAAATGTTTCTATTGCCAAAATTTATTATCGCTCCTCTCCAAGGGGCCGCAATGGTTTCTCAATTTAAGTCTTTTAGAAAGAAAATATATCACAAAGGCTTAGAAATTAACTTCTTCATGCCCCCAAAAATTTCAAGTCCATATTAGACATACATTGTCATTCCAATGCCTGCCCAAAAAACTATGTTTTTCAAAACTGAGAGGCAGCATTTGTTCACCATCCTGCACAGAATTTTTGCTTTCACCACACTGACATCAGTGCTGGATGAAAAAGAATTGAAATAAAATCCCTTTTGTGCAATCATATATATTTATTATGATAAAAAACCACTAAAATTAAATTAAATCGTACTAAATTGATCAATTAAACTAAATTACAAATAAAGAGCTTCATGGTGAACAGTTTTATGGTGAGAAAAAGTAATTCAAAACATAGTCCTCTTTAAATGGACTTATTAAGGGAAGTCTTTTCTGAACATATTACTCCAGCAAATACCTGACCCCACTGAAGAGTGCACTGCTGGAACAAAATCATGAGATATTACATGATTCAAGAAAATTTTATTTCTCACTTACAAACATCTGAATTTAATGCTAGGCTGTGAAAATAATCAAGAATGACAAGCCTCAAAATGCATGATGCTCTGCTAAACTGAACTGATGGAAGTCTTGAGTTAGCAAAATAAAGCCATAGGGACAACAGGGATTTATCACGTCGGAGAACAGAGCCTTGAATGCTGAAAGTGAAGTCTGAAGAGAAGCTCCAAAATGGTGGGTTTTGCATAACACTCTCTTTGTGGTTTAGCATTTTAATTGGTATGAACATTAGGGAGAAAATACTTCTGGCAAACAAAAGGAAATGACTAACCATCCACTGAGTCCTGAACAAGCAAAGAACTAAAGTTTGCTTCGGCCTGTAAGCACGAGAAACTTGGTGATGCCCATAAGTCCCCCACTGAAGCTGAGGGATCCTAGCACTCAGCTGGGGCAGCTCTATCCCCTCTACATGTAATTCCATGTAGAGATGAAAAAGAAAAAAATAAAGAGTTCTTAATAGAAGTATAAACTAATTTTTTCTCTGAGAACATGACTCTAAGTTTTTTACTGAACTACAAAAGGCCAGGCACTGAATTGAATACGGAGTCCCCATTCCCTTCAAAGGGCTCTGGATCAGCTCTTCATGCACCACTGCAAACTTTGAGCTGAAATTCATCAGTAAGCCAAGGCACAGAGGTCTGATGCCACTGTGTGACAGGCTTCCATTTGTTACTGGGTCCAGTAATGAATAAAGCCAATTGCAAACCTTTAATTTAAGAAGAAAAAAAAAAAGGGAAAAAAAAAAAAGCAACCCACCAGGTTTTGTACAGCAGAATTCAAATCAGGTTTTGTATAGCAGAATTCAAATGTTAGGAATGATGTAGAAGTAATAAACTGAGGGGAAGGAAGGAATGAGCTTTCAAAGGAATTTTATATAAGTGGATGTTGGGCATAGCTCTGGAATCTTAGACGTGAAGCCCAGTCAGAATAAGAGTTGAAAGCAAGAAATGAAACTTCCGAGATGAAAAGTCAGTTCACTTCAACATATGTCTACAGAATTTAGTACAAGATCTTTTAAACCACAGGAATGTACCACATGAATATGAAACACTCTCTCTCTCTCCTCTTTTTTTTTTTATTGTCATCATTATTAAATTAGTAGTAGTAAAACATGGATGTATTTTCATGGAAGTGTTTTCCATTGGAAACCTGATGCAAGAAATACACATTTTTCATGGGAACATACAACTTCCTTGGCAGGAAAGTTTCCCCTTGTTACATGTGGAACTACTTACCACAGATCAGAAGGGCCTTAAGCTCAGTGTCCAGATGCCCAGTAAGACCCAGTCTGTTCTCTGCATGATAAAAAAACCCAGGCTTGAATCCCATTTGTGCCTGAGCCTGAGACCACTGTGGTGCTGGACACCATGGGAAGGGGGCTGTGCTCCACTTAGTATGAACAGCTAAATATCTATCAAAGCACGGAATTTAATGTGGGGCTCTATGCTGCAGATAAGTCACTGGATATCAGAATACAGATTCAATCTAATTCTCTCTTGTTGAACCTGCTAAGTTGTGTGATAATTGAACATTGAGGGAGACAGTGTGAATGTGAGCAGTATTTTGATATTTATTGTGTTGGGAAGCTTTACTTAAGCTCATCTATCACAGCAATGTCTGAGAAAATGTCTGAAGGCAGTGGAGCACTCTCTCCCTTCTGACAGATGAGTTCCTAGGCACTGTCACATAAAACTCTCCTGTGCAGTGGGAGCTTGGGTGAGGCAGTAGTGGACCCACCTGTGAGGTACTCAAAGGAGACACAGCCAGACACAGAGCCCTGTCCCATCCTGCAACCAGGAATCAATCCACCTTCTCCTTAACATGCAGTTAAATTGCCTCTTGCCACAAAAATAAGTATGTCTAAGTGATAGCTTGCAACACTTAGTAACACTGTAAGAATAAGCACTGTCAACATGATACAGAATACCACTCAGCGTGCAAAACCACAAAATAATCAGGAAAATAACCCAGTGGATTTACTATACTATATGCCCATTTTGAGCATCTTCTGCTGGTGAAAATGTCATGTGTCATTAAGATAAATTATTTTTATGTAATCATTTTGCAGTGCATTGTGTTAGCTGAAGTACAACATACAGTATGAACCAATCTTCCGTGTTCTGCTGTGACAAGCACACCGTACTATACAAATGTGTAACACACAGTATTTCCTCCCCCCTCCCCACTTTTAACCAAAGATTCTACTTGAGTGTACTTGACACAAATATTACAAATATTGTTTGGGTACTTTTGCAGGCTTTTTAAAAAATAATAAGAAACAGAAAATTAAAAGGAGAAAAAGAGCTTGTTGATGGCTACTGAAGCACTGCAAGGGAATTCCTGTTTCTTCAGGTTGCCAGACTGAGATTCCTGTCCTTAAGAAGTAGGTGCTACTCCAAAATCAGGAAGTTTATTCCCAGCATCCAAGATATTAATGACAATATTGAACAGAATCAGGTGTGAAACAGACTATCCCACTTTTGCCTTGCCAGAGAAACACAAGTGACTAACTCCCTTTCCAGTACAAATGTCCACTGAGTTGACTTAAGTCTTAAAATAATTCACTGCCGACCTTTTTTTTCCTGACTTCTTCAGAAATCTGAAACAATGCATTGTGCAGGAAAGAAATGCAAAATTCATATTTAAAATAAAATCGAGAAATATGTGCTGCATTATCCATCAGATACTTAGTCAAAATGTCAGGGGAGTGTTTCTTTCATGGAACACTGATGCACTTTGCTATAAGCTCCTGAAATTTAAACCCTGCCTACAACGGTAAAATAGCCAACTCCACTGATTTGTCTGAAGCAATATTTATAATAAGCAATGAAATGTATTTTATAATTACACATTGAGTCTCACTAAGCACTTTGAAAACCACCACTTAATAGTGGAAACATGAGGATCCTACAAGGAAGGACAAGCACTTACCTCTTGATCACACATTGGTGGAAAAGCAACTGTGTACTCTGCCAGGGTCACGTCATCCACCAAGTTTTTCACCTCTTCATCAAATGCAGAGTTAATAATTCCTTGCCTGTGGAATTCACCATGAATTCTCCTAATGAAGCTGTTCCTTTCCTGGCACTTTTGGGTGAGGCAAGCCAGCTTAGCCTGTGTGGCATGAACACATAAACATTCTATGGTTCTGTGATTTCACTCGCTGCTGAGACTGCAAGATTATATTTTGTGTCTGATCTGAAATTCCACACGTTTTGACCCAAAGCTATAGATTGCATTCCTATGTCTCCCCATCATTAGGTGCCTCTGCACCTTCAAGAGCAATACATGTGCACAGATAAACTGCAAAGAGATGTTCCCTTTCCATGTGCAGGGCCCCCCTTTTGACAGGCTGAAGAGTAACCTTGCAATAATGTCAGTGAGCTCTTGCCTAAGGTGAAGCCCAGCAGCACCCAGCTAATCAGGGACAACTGCAGAAGCACAGAAGCCTGTAAGCAAAGGGATACACCTTGTGCAGGTCCCAAATCAGCGTTCAAGGAAACACAGTACCTTCAGAGGAGCTAATGTCAGCTTCACTTCAGAGTTTCTCTTCTGTAGTTCTTTCTCCTGAAAGATTGAAAAATATCCTGGGTCAATTTATTCAAGAATCACTTTAAAATAATCTAGCAGTTTTTTGATATCTGTTTTAGACCTGACTCTGAGGTGTACACTTTGCATATCTGTGTGGCCCTGTATCACAAACAAGATGAATCAGTGTAAAGAGCTGGTTGCACACAGATAGGCTCTGGCACACAAACACTGTCCTACTCACATTAGCATTGGTCTTAAAAATTAAAAAAGGTTTTTGGATGTTCTTAGATGGAGCCTTATATCAGTGAGGTTATTTCATCAAACCAGCATCACAGCAAAGACTTGGTATCCTCCATTATGCATTCATGTTCATATTTACTCTGTGAATCTTCCAAAATAGTCTTTGGGGGAAAATTTTCACTTTCCTTATCAATATTATATCGTAAAATTAGAGAAGAGAGGAGAAATTTTCTGCATGTATATTCCACTCTGAAACATGAACATCAACAACCTTCTACTCTGACACAGCTGATACATGTCCTCTATTAGGAGGTGAAGCAGGGTGGGCCAAATGACTTTGTCTGTACCTTATGATTAAAATCTACTGATGGTAACCCTGTTTTCTGATTATGCAGAAAAAATACAGTATCTTGCCAAGTAAAATCCATTACCATTATGAATCAATACAGTATTTTTGACAATAAAGTACAGATTCCTTTGCATTCGTTTTGCCTGAAAATTTACATTTCTGTAAAGTTTACAGTAAATATATTATATGCATCATTTAAAAACCCTCCTTTATGAGAATTCAGTTATGCTGAAAAGGGTCACATGGTCCTAAGCTAATAAATTGTGGGCTTGGGAGGAATCAGAGCAGGCAGGACAGGGGAAACGTGTCTTTACATTGCACTAGCACTGGGGGAACAAAGAAAGAGCTGGCAGTAGGTCCCTGCACTGGAGACATTCAATCCTTGATGAGGCAGGAAGCAACACATTTTGAAGATGCAACAGAACAATTAAGATTTTTCCATTTATATGGACAGCACGTCTCACCCTTTACTCACCTACCATCTGATATCACACCAGACACTACAAAACAGTTTCATTTTACCAGCACCGTTCTTCTAAGAGGCATCCCCTAATCCATGCCTGAGAGAAGCCACTAACCCTCTTTACAGGGCTGGTTTAGAGCAAACCACAGCATATGATGAGGCTAGGAAAAAACAAAACAAAACCACCACCACCACCACCAAACAAACAAACAGAAACCAAAATTGTAGAAATGTGGAGAAAGTAGAATGTAACTTGTTCCCAGTAGGGAGAAGACAATAATCTCTTGTATTTCAGAGTAGAGACAGACGAGAAGCATGTTCTACTTGTATCGGGCTATGAAGAACAAAGAGCACTATTGAGAACATGCCATTTACTAGCTGTTTCAGAGTCTGATGGGCAATTCCAATTTGGCTCACACTGTGACTATCATCCCTTTCCAAAATACAGTCCCCAATAGGAAAGAAAATCTAAGGGAAATAAGTCCTAGGAGGAATTTGTTTCCACCCAAGAGTTCAGTAGCTGCAGTCACACTCACAGCAGCAGCTTTGCTGTCACACTGTAAGGCAGCAGCTTTGCAAATCTTAATGCACCTGCTCTGGTTTGTCAGGTGAAATATAGTGCACAGTGTGAAAACTGCTTGTGTAAGTACACTTGTGCATACATGGGGGTTCTCACCAGAATAACTATGACAAAAATCCAACCCACACACCTATCTGAAAATGTGTTACTGAAACTCTTAGTGTGTACCTCTAGCAGATGAACAAAAAAAGTCAGGAAAAACTATCAAAATTCTATCACTTGCTTGGTGTTTCATGATCTGATAAAGTGGAACAAGAGAGTCAGGAATGTTAAAAATCCTGACAATTTAAGCCAAGGAGGCAGCTCTGTAGAGAATTTCAGCATGATTGTGCTTGCATTACACTATGGGGATTAATTAGAGCAGAGACTGAACTTTCATGATCATCTATCATTTTTCCATATAACATGGATCACTCAGGCAGTTTACATCTTTTCCTTATTTCTCTGAAGTCAGGGCTACTTTTATAAACCTGGACACCATTTAATTATCCTCAGATTCATTCCCAGGAAAGAAGACTATTTTGCTTTTCCCCTTTGAAAAGAAAGATGTAGAATCTGAAGTCTGAGTTCACATTTAAGCACACAGAAAACAACTTTATGATACCTTTTCACGTAGCTGAGCCTGAAGGAGTTCCACTTCATTCTGCAAGTCATGAAACTGATTTTGTAATGCAGCCTGGTCCCTGAGCTGGGCTTTCAAGGTCAACACTTGCTGCTCTAATCTCTTACTGGCTATTTTATTCACCTCTTTTTCCTGGGCATCCTTCAATGTGTACACAGGCTGGAGAGAAAATACACAGATTTTCAATTTAGGTGTATAAAACAACAAAAATATTCTTAATCACCTTTTATACCACAAAACTTCTCAATAAATATAACTACTTACCTTGTACATTGAAAAGACGTAAGCTGATATAAAATGTATGATTCCAAAACTTCATGAACATATTAGCACTAATATTTTGCACTAATCTTAAACTCTTTATATGTAAGGAGTACTTGACCCCTGTGAGAGCAGGTATAGAATTGGATTTTCACAACATTTCTTCAAGGTAAATATTTGTATTGTAATAATTTAATAAATGGGAAACTGGGCAAAGACAGATTAAGTGACCAACTTGTGGTCATATAGTGAGTAAGAAAAAAACTCAGTCACCTGCTTCAACAAGAAGCTATATAATATGCCCCTTGTTTTTCTACATATATTTACCTCAGAGAGATAATCCTCTCCCAAATATATATTTGCTCTGGAAGATTATTAATAAAACTGATCAGATTTTAAGTTTAAATTTCTAAAATACTTTAAAATAAAATATTTTTACACTAAAATGTAATAATAGTGAAACAGAAGAAGTGGAAAGAGAAGCTTCTGAATTTAATTCCTCCTTCCCCACTCTCCGATTTCTTTTCTTTCCGATTTCATGCACTTAGATTGAAAGGATTAGTGAGAGCCCTAGATTGATGGTCAGCATCATAAGGTCAGCTCCAAGAAGTGACACTGTCAGATTAAACATATAGATTCAGAATGAGGAAAATTGGAAGGAGAAGGAAGTATCCTGACAAACATTTATGCTATTATATTAAAAAAAAAAAAAAAAAGATTTGATACACACAGCTGGCAAAGATTTCTGATAACACAGTATATAGTCTAAAAGATTAAGCTAAAAATTATAGTCAGACCCATATACTGTGGTAAAACCATATAACTTTCTGACAAAACAGAATGATGGTTTGGTTTCAAGTGTTACAAACATTGATACCACTGAGAGAGGAGCTAATACTCAGCCCTGCTGCACAACACCACAGTAATTTTTTCCCAGGCTTTCTGACAGCCTTTCTGGCTTTGACACCCTTGACTACAACACACTGAAGGCACCACTCCATAGGAAACAGCAAACTGAATTGTGGATCACATCACTCTGCCTGCAACACATCACTGCAACACAGAGAAAAACAGAAATACGACACTGTCACAGTGTTCTTCCTCATATGAAGCAAGTCCTCCGTGCACAGCATTGGTGCAGGTTGAATGCTTTGTACCAAAATTTTTGGCTCCCTCTTGTGTCAAGAGAACAATGGGAACTGCTGGACACATCAAGATGTATTAGACCAGGGCTGCAGGGACAAAAGCCTGAGGATGAGTCCATGACACGGTATTTTCCTCATCTTCTCTCCCCCACAAAAAAGTATGCTAAAACCAAAAGGGAAACACTCCCTAACTCCTTTACTTATGGAAAAAAAGGTGGGGAAATGAAAAAAATTGCATGAAGGTCAGAGACAGAGAAAAGTTCCCTCTTTCTTCTTGCATTTTGCTGACCTGCTAGCAGTTTTCTGCAGTTTCAAAGCACAAATGAGGCATACAAGATTTATATATGAGCACTCTGTCAGATGTCCCAGTTTGCAGTGACCACAGGTTATCTAGTCAAGCTCCAGAAGGATGAAGGACTCAGCAGCTGGGACTGGGAAATAACCAAAGCATAACTAAGCCCAAAACACAGGATTTAACACACTGCATTCTTGTAAAACCTGGCAAGATCACTAGTCTTTGAAGCTGGTGCCTAAACATTAAAAATAAAAACAGTATCTTCCTCTTGTGTGAATTGTACTTGTCTGAAAACTCAATGAGAAAATGAGAAGGAATATGACCTATTTGCTACAGGCTGTGACAGTCATCAAGGGTTCACTGGGGAAGGCTGGCACCTTATTTACTGGGTGCATTTCATGCAAAACTTTTCTATTAATTTTTAAAGCTGTAGATAGCACCCTGCCCCCTTCCTGCTCACCCCCATATTTCTCTTAAATTCAACCACAGCACCACTACTCAGAAGGCCACCTCAACATCCCAGAAAACTCATCCAAATCCTCCTAGGCTAAAGTGTATTTCACCTGTTTGCAGCTTCACTGAAATAGAGTCCTAGCAGTAAGCTTCAAATATATTGTCTTAGCACTATTTTACTTGCAATGAATAACACCATGACAGCCTTATGGAGTCCCAGGTGAGAACTAGGATCCCTGGGCATCAGGGACTGTAGAACATAAGAAATGTTAAAAGTTCAAAAGACACACTCAAAACACAGCATATCTCAAAGACTTTGGGTTCTAGGCCCAGAGTGCTCACATCTTCACTCCTTTCAAGCACTGCAACCAGAGGTCTTCCAGAAGAATGACGTTTAGAAGAGGAAAATTCATGAATTACTGTGATTTACTGCGTAAGAGTTTATTAATAACTTTGCAGAGTGAAAAACAGTTTTGGACAAGGGTGGCAAGTAACTGAAAACAAAAACCCGATCAGCAGTCAACAAAACTGCCCTCAGGAAGTAAAATAATGCTAGAAAAGTAGATCATGATCTTTTTTGTGACAAAAAGTCTTTTGTTTTTTTCAATCTAGAAAAACTTAGCTCATATTTTAATGAGTCACACAAACCCACTATCAACAGCTTGATGTATATTAAAAAGTTTATTTTAAAAGTGAATTATTGAAATAAATTTGACCTTTGTTAAGCTATATCTACTCTATTTTCCATCATACTACTCACTAAATTGTGCCAATAAAATCAATACTGTTTGGTTAAAACATAATGGACTTGAGTTATGCAGATAATTAGTTCTGCCACCAAATAGTGCAACTGAAGGATAAACCAAGCTCTGTGATGTACATGGACTGCATCTTTGACCCTGGAATGAGACACATGTACTCAAAAATTTGACACTAACTCTACAAGTAATTCAACTGGATGAAGAAGTCAGACCTAAATCAAACAGCATCACAGTATTGCATAAATATGTACTACTGATCAATAAACACTAATTTGAAAACATTAGTTGTTGGAGGGATTTAAAAGTGGCAGGGTTTTTCAGCAAAAGGCTGAGCTGCACTTTTTCCAGTGTAAAAACATTCTGTCAAAGGTCAATGAATTTTTTTCCCATGTGAGTCATAGAAATAATTAACATCTTACTTCATTGACCAATATAATACACAATAATTGCCCCAGACTGTCCCCAAACAAAAGGCTTAAATCTCCATTTCCCAAAAATGCACCCAAAATCTTAACTGCTAGCTTAAACAAAACAAGTGACACATTTCTTTTTATTTTCAAACAATTTGGGAGTTTCTTCTTGCTTGAAACAGACTCTTCTGTATTAGGATGCTGCATGCCAATACATCACGACGACATGAAAAATCTGTACTTCTTTCTCATTTAACAGTCAGAATTCAACTGCCTAAACACCAGCCCCTAGTGCCACGTAGGGTGTAATAAAATAACTGCCTAGAACTTCCAGGTGGCCAACTGCACCCTCAGCCAGGATGCCCTAAGGCCTTTAACTGGGATAAACAGTGACATTCGGGCAACTGAACTGATCTCAGAATCCTTATATTTTCCAGAATTTGTTTCTACTTTCTTCCAAAGCCATATCTATCCAACCTGCTCAAAATGAATTTGCAAATATTGTAGATAGCTACAAATGTGCTTTTCCAGCTCGTAGAAATTGCATATTTCTTCTTTGCAGCTTATCAGTTAAGGAGGACAGAAATAATTTCAGGGTTAGCTGAAAAGTCTTGATAAAAGCTGCTTCCAGAAGACTATTCAGTAATTAAAAATCTACATAAAACACTTTATTTTGGTGGAAAACATAAACCTGTATGAAGACAGAGAACCACCTGAAAATTAAAAAAGGTTTAATTTACAGCAAAACCAGAATTTCTGTGATATAAACACATTCTAGTGACATAGAAAGATTTCCTGGATTTTGGGGACACGTATTTGGGCCACATGCGTCCACTAAAGACTTTGACTTTAATCCACACCATCTGTCCACAGTGTCATTTTGCCTGTCCAAATCCAGCAATCAGGGCTACAAGGCCTGAAATCAGGGCAAAAAGGCCAAACACTGGAAACACTGGAGACTCCTCCAAGACCCTTCATTAAGGCCACCTGAAAATTACTTTGGCTAAAGAGAGCAGAACAAGAGCCCTCCTAAACAAAAAAAGTGAGGTGTTTATAATGCCCGTGCAGAGCCCAGACTCTGGACTAGTCTGCAGACAGATGGTCTACCTTGTATAACATCTGCTCACTTTTAAGTTTCCAGCGGCTGGAGAGGCTCTACACTTGCTTCAAATCTATTCCCAATAACAATAATGGGTGTTTCTGCAGCCAGAACCCTCCCTCCCAAGGAACACACGTTTCTCCATTCCATTTACAGACATACCGTTGATTTGCAGTGCTGCTTTCCCTGCATTTTGTTCCCAGCTTCTCGCTTAAGGCAGTCTAATTCTGAGAGAGCCTGCGTCAAACGAATTTTAATTTCTTCGTACCTTGTTTCAGCAAAACCAAGTTCTCTGTACCACTTCTGAGCCTAACAGGAAGAACAAAAATTACTGAGTATAATTAGTCCAGCAGCAGTATCATTTTTCAATACCACAGCTCTTAGAACCACAGATTTGGGGCTGCTCTCTACATCATAGCTTTTAGACTGTTATAAATTGATTGAATTAAATGGAATTATACAATACACTACAATCTTATCAAAAGAAATTAATGCAATTCTAGAAGTACATCCTATAGAATATCTCACTAGCGCTATGCTGAAAATAATATTTAAATTTATTTCTAAACGTGAAGGTACCATGAATATTTTGAATAAAGTTTAAAAAAGCAGTGGTGTATACAAACATGATTTCAGAGATTACATCTTTGAAAGCAAGTTTTTATTAGCTGGGCAGGGGAAAAATGTTTTTTTGAGGAATGTGTCCTGATTTCAGCTGGGACAGAGTTAATTTTCTCTTAGTAGCTGGCACAATGCTGTGTTTGATTCAGTATGAGAAGCAAAACAAAAATGTCAAAAATGAAAAACGCAAAGAAGGGGAAAAAAAGCCCTCCATATGTTCACCTTTTAATTTTTTTTCTAGGGTGTCTTTATTCCACTTACACACATTAACTGTAGCTGTAAAAACAAAAGCAAACCCAAACTAAAAACCACAAACAAGTCCCTCAATAGCTCTGCTGGTTGCCTGACAGCAATCCCTCCTTCACATGATAGATCATTTTTTCCTCCCTTCTGAAGCAAAGGTTTCACATTGTTTTAAGTAAACTGAGGAAAGTACTGTAACACACAACTGCCATATAACACATAAAAGGATTAGAAGGACCCAAGTTAATTAGATTTTACAAAAGAAACAAACGTAAAACTATCTCTTCATGTTCAAAAGACAAGGTCAGGACCTTGTCTAAACATCCAACAGTCATCCAAATCCATCCGTTCATTCCAGTTGCCTCACCCGAAAGCTGGGAAGTCTTACAAAGCAGCTGTCGAAGGACAGTAATTTCGTACAACCACCATGAAAACCCTATTGCTATTTTTCTTTTACATACCCAACACACCTCTTGGCTGCCAATGGTTTGTCCACAGTGAGTGTGAGTGATGCCTGTTACAGCCCCATAAATATATACTTGCCACAAAAACAATACATTCTGCTTAAATGTGCACAGAGGGGAGATTGACTAATAAAAAATAGGAATGTGAATATCTAGTGCATTTGGAAAGGGACAACACTGAAAGCTTCCTCGGATGGTGTCAAAAGTGCAGATTTACTTCAGAGAGGCACAGAACTACCCCATCCAAGTAAGTCTCGAAGTGGGTGGTTCTGGACTTGTGTGGAGAGAAGGGGCAGCATGCCTGGCAATGCCTCCGGATATGGCAAAGCCCTGACAGCTCCAGGCTGCACAGGATCTGGCTTCTCATTCAAAAACTACTTTCAGTTCAGGTTTGCAGTAACCCTCAGTGCTTGTGCTGCCTTCTCCTCCTCCTTATTCCCAGTGATGTGGAAGGAAGCAGCCTGCCCAGAGATGGCCAGAGTAGGCAGGTTGTTGTGTGTGCCTGCGTCAGGCACTCAGCCTCCGCCACAGTGAGCTGCAGGAATGCAGCTTCACTTGATGTTCTGGCCAGCCAAGAGTGACTGTGCCATTCATCACTCAAAGATCAGAGGAACATTTTGGTTCTGCAGATCAGAGACTTCCCCGTTTTGCAAAAGTGTTAAAGCCTGGCAGAAAGAAGACAGCCATGTTAGAGAACACAAGCAAAAACAAATTTGCTCCTCAGAAGTACATCAGAGCAGAAGGTTACCTCTTTTTTTGACTTTTCTAATTCCTTTTGCTGTATTCTTAGTTCCTCTTCTGCCTTTCTAACTTGCTCTTTCATCATACTGTAGCTTTCAAAGATGCTGCCCTGGATAGACAAAAAGACATGATGACTCTTCTCACCTGTACAAAATGGTACACAGTTGTTTATGGAACAATATATGGTTTTCTCCTACATTACTTTAAAAAATTGCATAAAATCAAGGTCTTACATATAAATATTCCCCTGTTGACTCTTCTCAACTGAAGGTGTAATTCTGCATTTATAAGTATATAGTAATCATCCACAGAAATTCACTGTGGTGTAAGCTACCTGACTACAGAGGAAAAACATGGATGAGAAATCCACCACGCGTGAAGATCTTGTCTTTAGACATATGTTTCATATGCATCAAAACAATAAAAAAATTAGACCAAATCAGAATAAAAATTAGTAAATGAACATGTGCACATCTTTCACCAAGACAAGATTTTTTCACCATTATAACAACAAGTTTCCTTCTGTTAGGAGAACTTGTGGTAGAATAAAAGCTTCTTGTAAAAGCTTTTACTCTTGAAGTAAGATAAAAAAAAATTTAAAAGCCTGAACAGTGCAGTCTTTTAAGTATTGTTTTCAACTTTGTAGCTTGCTGTATCACTTTAACATTCTCTAATACAACATTCTCTAATACAACATTCCAAAAAAAAACCCCTTTCCGGCATTTTGCCTTCTATTTCAAAGTTAACTTTATCACCTCAGCTCATGCTAGAAGTTACAAAGTTTCCTCCATCACAAAGGTAATTCAGCTTTGCCCTCCAAATGACATTGGTATCTCCCTTTCTTTAGAAGATCCTGCTAGATAACATTCCTTACTGTTAGTATTCACCTTTTTCCCGGGGGAATAATCTGCAGGATCTGTAGGCAGAACTCCCTGTTCTTCAGTTTGTGTTACACTACATGCTGTTCCAACTTTCTTTGGCTTAAGACCACGTTGTTGACTTTCTTCTTTTAGTTTTACTATATTTTTCTTCGTTCCTATACTTTTCTCTTTTCTCAGCTCTTCATAGGTGAAACCCAAAGAAGACATTAATTCTTTCAAATTTTTATTTTCTAAAACAAAGTTTGCATTTGCTTTCTGAAAATTCTCAAGCTGTTCTGAAGTTTCTTTCTTGATTCTGTCTATCTCTCTTCTCAGTACACATTTTTCCTCCTGTAAAGCAGAAATGGTCTGATAACAGCTAGTTTTGCAATCTTGGAGTTCTGAAACTAAGGTCTTATATTTGTCTTGCTCACACTTTATCTCTGCCAAATGTCCCAACAAAGTTTCTTTTTCACCTTCTGAAAGAGCTATTCTTCGTAAATTTTTCTCTCTCTCCTGTATTAATTCATTATACTTTGCTACATAGTTTTCATTGTCTTGTAATAATTTAGCCATTTCTTTGAAGCATCTGCTTCTTTCTTCTTTTAGGTCAGAAAGCAGCTGGAAATACCTCATTTTCCTTCCATTCAGGGATAGAACACTCCTGTGAAGTTTATTTGATGCAATTGTCACTGAGTCTTTTTCAGAATTCCTATTTTTCTCTTCAACATATGAGAGATTCTTACAGAAAGTTTCAATTAAAAATGTTCCTGGGGTCATGGTGTTTTCTTCTGTAAAGTCATTGTAACATCCACCAGCAACTTCTTTCTCATTAATTAAGTTTTGGAATGAAACAATGTTAGCTTCATTTACTGCTAAAACGCATTGAAAATATGCATCCATCTCCTCTTCCAGGGCACACACCATCTGAGCATATCTGTCATTCTCCTGTTGTAATATACAGACTTTTTTGGAGTAATTTTCATTCTCCTGCATCAGCAGAAGTATCCTCTGAGAACATGCAGCCACTGCTTTTTCCAGTAGAGATATTTTTGCATTACATTCATTTCCAGCTTCCAGGGGTGACAGATGACAGAAACACTCATAAAAACTGTTCCCTGGCAGGAATAGTTTTCTTGAGCACACAGCCCTCTGTTGGAGAGGAAGCAGTAAGTTTAGTGGATACCTCTCTTCAGGTGACCAAAAAAATTTCTGAGAGTATGCGTGTTGCCTGCTTTTAGCAGCTACTTTTTGACACGAGGAATTCTCCTCATTTGGTTCACGTAGTTTCAAGGTCTGGTCTTTCCTTTTTTTCAGGCCAATATTTCTGGAGGGGCTTGTTTGGTGAGCTGGTTTCTGAGCCTGCTTTCCTTTCTCTTCCACTTCAGTTATGTCTTCTCCATTACATCTGCTATTCACACCAGGGATGCAGTTTTCTGAGATATTTTCCTTCTCCATTAGTTCAGGACTCCCTTCAAAACACTTTTTAAAGCCTTTAAAAGCAACAGATAAACTTTGGGCATCCTGCGTGCTACAGAGACTCCCTTTGGCTTCCACTCCTTGCTTCCCAGGCCTGAATAATTCAGTTTTGTGGAAAAATTTATAGCTTTCCTCAAGACCACAGGTCACCTGTTGTTGTTGGGCTTTGTCATTCTGTATTCCTTCTCTTTTAGCTCTCCCTGTAAAGATTTTTTGGTGATACTTTTCATCATCATCTTTATCCAGACATTTATTTTCACTTACGCTTTTTGGCAGACTTTGCACGTTTCCCCAATGTTTTTCCATGTTGCAACCTTCTAGAGATGATGTGAAAATTTCAGCCACAGTGGAAGGCAACTTTGCATGAAGTTCAGGAGCTTTGTCATAAAATCCTCCTTTTGCAACAATGCAAAGGCCATCAGACCAAAGACTAGTATTTGCCTCACAGAAACTCAAACTCCTCACTTTCTTCACAGTGGTGAAAGCTGCTGTGCGGCATCTTCCAGGTTCACACAGGGCCAGCTGGAGCTTCTTCCTCATTAAGGCTTCAACCACAGAAGTAGAGAATGTCTTCACTGGTAGAGTCATAGCTTGTGTCTTCAAGAGAAAAAAGGTTTCTTCATCCTCGGTTTCCTTAACTGTCTCACCGTTAGAGAACCTCTCAGAACAAGGGGGAAGCAGTCCTGCTGCATGATGACTTGGGGTACACCTGAGCAAAGTGAAACTATCTTCTAGAGTACTTGCCCTCTGTGGTCCAAGGGTGACCTGGTAATAGCAAATAAGAAATGTTTCAAACTGAAAAATATATACTAAAGTATGCTGCTAATCATAATTTGTTTTTTACTTCATCCATAAAATACTTGATTACAGATTGATGAGAAAAAAACATTTCCATACAAAGAGTTTTGAAATTATTTAAAGACTTGCAACAAGAGTAATGTTACGAATTAGGTATGAGTACTTCAATAATTTTCTTAGTGCACACCTGTATTCACCTTGTGAAGCATCTATAGTAGCCACGATTTAAAGCTACTTTATATTCACCTTTAAATACACCAGCTCTTCATTTTCCCCCCAATTTCACATGCTTCCTGTGCACAAAGATAGCAAGAACAGCAGTAACTTTTCTTCTCACCTGCTCAGTCTCAGCTGGACCAGCAACTTTCGCAAAGGCACTGGAACTGCATTCCAAAACTGGTACAAGTTCTTCTGGTAGCTCCTCCATCTGCTTTAGCCCATCACAAGTACAGGCTGGTGTTTCTGTCATGATAAAGCACAGGACAAACGTAATGTCACTCCCACATAGTTACACAAAAAACAAACCCAGAACTATCTGAGCAGATGTTTTGAACAGAAGAATATTTTAGTGAGAGTATGCTCAAAATTACCTTCTCTACCAGAAGCATACACAACCAGTGATACAGATACAAGCACAATGTTAAACAAGAAAACAAGCTTCATAAAAACCCATAAATATTGAAGTCTAAAATAATTTTTATTTGGGGTTCATGGTTCCCAGTTCCCAAAGCATTTAGAAATGGAAAATACACTTCATTACAGTGCGCAGGTGAAAACTTAGAGATTAAACTTACAGGTTAAAATTAGTCAGTGCAGGTCTGCATTTACATGCACTAAAATTTGCTGTAAAATTCCCATTAATTTATGTTGGAAGAATTTACCTGATATAATTTGCCAGCATCAGAACTTCCATGTTGTTTGGGCTGAACAGCAAACCTGACTGCTGCACAGCATCCCCAAATACTATGCTTCATCCAGGACATACAAAGTACCCCCTCACCTCTGTAGTTTCTTGAAAGTTCTAGGATTTCTTGTGAAAGCTCATTTCCGAATGGTGGCCAACAGTTACTGTTTCACCTTCCCCAGATACAGTTTACAGATGAGGAGGATTTTCGAAGAGTTTACACATTCTAAGTCAATACCCAATGAAATCATCTTCACTTTATTGCACAGAAATGAAAGCAAAAACTCCGATTTCTTTGCATACCAGGCTCTTTATCACGTAGCAGCGCAATTGGAGTTTGAGTAGCTCTGCTTCTGAGTGAATCCAAGACTGCTCTCCATTTCAGATTCTGAACTTCATCCTGAATTAGATCTTCATTCTTAATGGGAAAAGGGAGGAGAAGAAAAAAACCCCACAGAATATATATATATATATATGGTGTCTGTGATATGAAAAACAGGCACATAAATTTCCTTTGCTATTTTACGTTCAAAAGACCTATTATTACATTAGAACTGCTATTGTTTTATACAATTTTTTTATTTCAAAATTTTCCAGTAAATGTTGTAGTTGTAAACTTTCCCCTAGTTTTCCCTTCATACTTTACAAAGCATTAACAAGAAAATCTGAGTCATAAGCACATAATATGTCAGATCACAGGTGGAACAGTGACTAAATCAACAAAGGTCATCAACAAAGATAAAACAAAGTCCCATCAAGTAGGGAATGAGACTAATAGTTCAGTGCCCTGCTAAAAAGACAATTGTTCCTAAGTTGGAAGAACTCAAAGTGGAATAATCATTCCAAACAAGATTTTATTTTTCCATTGATGATTTAATTGCAAATTTCATATTCTGCTCTTGACATTCATCTTGAGTCCCTGATTGAATTTGAAAATTTTGACACTTCCTGATGCAAAGCAGATACCCCTATTCACATTCCCCATGCACTGTGCTCATTTTCAGTGAACAGAAGAATCAGATTTGATTGTCTCAACAAAACACATCATTGAGATGGTAACCAAAACAGCTACACCACAGAAACCAAGTCAACACAGGCACTTTTGTCTTCCTGCACTGCTCTGCATCAAATGCCAGCAGAAAATAAATCTGGTTCCTTTGCACTGAGCTGCAATTTTAAAATTACATATGGATGGGATAGGCAATGACTTCCAAGTCTTCAGTTTGTAGTGAGTCAGAAAAGGCTGCTGATTTTCCACAGGACCACCAGTGAGATTAATTTTTTTTCAACCCAAGTCAGTTGCCTCATTGTTGTGCTCTATTAAAAGATGTTGATTGGGAGGCACAACTTAAGCGGAAACCAACACTTCCAAGACTTCTTCCCTTATTTTCTCAGTAATATCAAAGTATAGAATGGTTTGGGTTGAAAAGTACCTTAAAGGTCATGTAAAGGTCATAGTTTCAACCCCTCAGTCATGAGCAGGGACACCTTCCACTACACCAGGTTGCTCAGGCCCCATCCACGCTGGTCTTGCACACTCCCAGGGGTAGGGCATCCACAACCTTTCTGGGCAACCTGTGAAACTAATGCCAATTCCTAGGAACACAATCATTCCTTTCCTGCACCTCTTCCTTTATTTCTTCACAGATATCAACTCTTGATTGACATGTGGGTACTGTCAAAAGAAAGTTACTTGAAATGATGTATAAGATACAATGCTTGGATGGCAGAACATCACACTGAGAAATCAAGACCTCAGCTGTCATGTGAAAACTGCAGAAACATGCATTGCTTGGTGTTTCATACTACACCTTCAACAGACCCCCTAATCCTCACATCTAGAAACTGACAAGTGAACACACAACCACATGTAACAAGCTGCTTTTTTCTGTGTGTTCATTTCTCATTCAGGCATAAACTGCAATTGGAACGTTGCAGACAGGATTCTGATACTGACTTTGGAAATTCAAATTTTCTACAAGATTTATGTGACTACATTCCACCACGAGATGCATTTCACCTCTTGGTGCTCAGTCTAATTGGATCTTGTATTACTGATGAAGATGCAGTAATGACTAAGGCTAGTCTTTAAAAATAACTGATCTGATTGGTATTTGAGTGACATGGTATTTACTGAGAAATCTCGTACTGTGTGTATTTCACAGGAGTGTGATAAGCCTGTCTTCACAAACTAATTTTTTCCTGGCTGTGAAATAGGCAAATGATCCCATTTGCTCTTTCACTGAGAAATATTATACAAGCAGTTTTCTAAGAAAGTAACAGCACAAAAATCTTTCTTGTATTGCACATAATTTCTCATTTTTATAGCTGCTGATGGAGTATGATGAGCTTAAATAGGATTTTTCTTGTAACTATTTTGGCTTAAATACTACAAGACCGAGGTGATTAGACTGAGAAATTCTATTTTAATAGGTGCCAGTAAAACTCCAGATAAGGGGGAAAAACCCTCTTCAGTTTTACAGAAAAACACCAGATGTCTCCCTCCTCCTTTTATCATAGATATTGAAATTTTTTCCCTGCTATCTCAAGTCACTTCCTACTAGAAAAATGCAAGTGTATTTGTAGTTCCAAAAGAGGAGGAAGAGACAACCAGAAATGCAGAAGGCACAAGATTAGATGCTGTGGATGCTATACACAGAATTTAAAGAACAGTATCTACTCTGCAGCAGACTAAAGTAAACACAAATTATGGCCTGTTCATGTACACCAAAGATTGGGTAATTGAGACTCTAACCTCCTATGACATAAGAAATGTAAAATAATACTTAGAAAATAAATGGTTAGAAAACTTCATGTAGAGAAAAAAATAGGCTTTTATTAGAGTACAGCATAGAAAGAGTCCTGCTTCTTGAAGACTTCTTGGATTGGTCTCAGGCAATTCGTCAGTTATGTATCTTGCTTTCACACCTTCAAATAACTCAACACTTTTGTTCTTCTTTTCTCAATTTTATCAAACCAATAGTAATTCTTCACTACTTCTTCTCTGGTTCTTAATTTCAGCTCTGCAGTCCCCTCATAGTGCATTTGTTTGTTGTACCTGTTTACAACTCAGTGCAAGACCCTTGAGAAGTATCTTAAAATATTTTTAAACCGTATTCTTCATTCCAAGAAAAAGTGAATAGACTAATTAAAATAACTATAGCAATGGCTCAGGGTAAGCAGCTGGTCTTTCTGCCAGCTCCGGGCAGCTACAGAGACAACGTGGGGTGAGGTGCAGCTTCTGAGCTCTCCACAGAGGTCACCCACGTGCTTCTGGTTACTGCAGGATGTTCTCACCACTCTCAAACAGAGAAAACCTCCTGGAGCTCACTGCTTTGGGACTGTAGAACCACTAATGGTATAAAATCACCAGGCCTGAAAAGGTACATTCAACTACCAGGTTAAAAAAATTGTCTTTATTTCCTCTAGCTTTGTGGATACAAGATCCTCTCTAGCCTCTCCCAGTTCTGGAAGTACTCACAGTCTGACTGACCTCCTATATGAAAGGGTTTTGTCCAGGCCCATTACCTCTTGGTTAACTGAAGTTAAAATCAGGAGAGTTCTTGGGATATGAGGTCACAATCTGAATGAGTGTGAGGCTTGGCTGATTTCACTTTAAATAAAGTCTCAGAATAAAAATACCCTCCACCTCAGTGCATGAAGAATAAAACTTTGTTTGAGTCCACTCTGTGAAAAGAATTGTTCCTTGTCAGCAAAATGAATTGGCAGAAGCTGAATGCCATATTACAGCATGAGCAGAGCTTTCCCATGCAGTGCTGGAGTGAAGTGCTTGAAGCAAACAAGTCCTATTCAGTGTATTCAGGGCATATCACAATGCTACAGAGCTGCAAACCATTGACTATCTCAGCTCACTCCTGGTCATGAACACTGCATCCATCTTCCCTTGTTTACCATTATCCAGAAAATCTCATGGACAAGATTTATTGTCAAGTGTGCTTTTTGCTCCAGCATTTGGGCATGAATAACATGCAAAAAATCATCCAACCATATGTGTCCTCCTCCACTGAATGGTGCCCACAAGACAGGGCTCAGAAGTTCTCCTGGGCTCTACTTTTAGTGCCAACTGAGACCTTTTGCCATGAGCACATCACTTAAAAGCTTAAGGAAAAAAGGTTTGTTGAGTGTCCTCGATGTGCACCTAACAAAAGCTTTGATGCAATGAAGCTCCAACTACTGATTCCAGTGGGTATGAAAGTGGGAAGTACTAATGAATAAACAAAAATAAGGGAAAAAATCAGGCGGGATAAAGCCTCGCACATAGCCTTGACTGCACATCTAATGACAGGTGTAATCCAGGGTGATACAGAGATAAAAACTAATTATATTTTGCATTATTTTTACTTACCAGTTGGCTTACCAGGTCAACATGGTTGTCCCCTTCTGCCAATCTTTTAAGTTCTGAGTATTTTTCTTTCTTTTTTTTCAACTTCACAGTACCTTGATCTTCTGAAGTTCTGTTTTCATCTAAAAGCTCTTCCACTTTTTCCTGTAGTTTGATTTCAGACAATTTTAAACTATAGACATGATGGTGAGATTCTTCCAATTTTGTTCTGAGAAAGTCTTCAGTGTCCTGAGAGCACTGCAGTTCAGTCAGCAGGTCTGCCTGTTCTCTTCTAGTGCCCTCTTCTTTTTCCCTCAAGAACTTCAGGTCTTGCTGAAATGCCTCAAGGCGGCTTTTCACATCATGCTCCACATTTTCAATACAAGTCTTCCATTCCATTTCTTCCATGCCAGGGTGTTTCCAGCCCTGAGTCCCACTGCACACTGACTGCAGCTTCTGCTGGAGGTGCTGCACCATTCCCTCTTCTAACTCAGATGTCAAAAGAGCAATATGGGCATTAAGATCTAGGACTTGCTTTTCCAGCCTAGATACCTCACCCTGAAGGTAACAGTCCCTTTTTCTCAGTACTGCTGTCTGTTGTCTCTGCCTTTGTTTGTAGTGCTCAAAGTATTCTGACTGGCTTTTTATTTCATCTTCTTTTGTCTTCAGCTGTTCCTGAAGCCAATGCATTTTTTCCTTCTGCTTCTTCTCTGACTTCTTTTGGTTTTCAGCCTGTAATTTCAGTGAGATGTACAGTTAACATCTTAATATTAAGTATCTTCTTCCCTTATAATTTTTCTTAATTTAGTGATAATTTTGCCCTTGTTTTCTGAAAACTCAGGAATGACATTGATGCCTCAGGTTTTAACTTTTATATTTTTCAAATCCTGTACCGCTTAGTGGGTAACTCTGAAGTTTTGTGTGGCCTGTTAGCTGCTGGTCTCTCATGCTGGTTAGACATAACAAACCTTCTCTAGGTTTGCTCTTCAAGGACACCAGGCTTCAAAATGTGTAAACTAAAGCCTAGAGAAGAGGGGGGCAAACCTGGGGTAATTACATCATGAACTGAAGTTACAGTTGTAGAATTAACCCTGATATGCAAATGAACCAAACTTACAAAAGTGTGAAGAACTCGTGACCCAGGGTCCATCTTGGATGTAGCCTTTTGACTGCCCAGGGTGTACCTTTGAAGGCCCTTCAAATAAATACCTACCTTTATTCCCTTATTCTTGTCTAGACTCTGTTCTAGGTGGCCACCTCAAGGCATCAACATAAGTAGAAATTCATCTCAGTAGGAAACAGACAAAACAAACTACATATTAAATCAAAATAAACCTTAGAACTGTTAATTCATATATCCAGCTCTGATTTATGCAGTAACAGATCCTTAACACTGACAGTACTGTAGCACTGGGTGGTACAGGCAGAGAAGCTGTGGTTCTGTTTTAGAAACAGGACACACACTTTCCAGAGCCCAAGATTTTGCCCTTTTGCTCCTCACCACACCTGTCATCTGTCAGCTCCTCTTACGAGCCTCCTGAAAAAGGAGAAAGGAACAGATGCCTTTTGAAACAGTTTGAGAAAGACTTTGCTATCTTCATTTGCACTGCAGTGTGTTTGAACACAGAGACATACTGAGGTGAAAGTTGCCAATGAAAGGCAGAAGAGGCTTTCATGAGTCCTGTACTGCCCTTGCTTTGAGCAGAGTAGGAGCCACCAGTATCACAAGGACATTGCAGCAACTTTGAAGCACAACTGAAGGCACAGAGACATGAAGGAATGACTTCATTTTTTTCAAGGACTTCTTTAGATCAGTCATTTTGATCGTCAGTACTTTCCTGTCTGAGGCATTCACAGGCAAGGACTGGTCAGAAGGAACACTAGGCTGAGAAGTCAGGTAGATGCGGGCTAATAGCTTGTTTTGTTAACTCTTGATGAGAATGTATGTCTAAGCTTCCCGAGTCTTGAAAAATAAATTTCACTTTTAATTACAGAATCAAAGACTATTCTTCATTCTTGTGAGTCTTGCCACACAGTACTAGTGTCCTGTCAGAGAATTAAGCTTTGACCTAAAATGCTGAGAAAATGAAAGTATATCTAATGATAAACAGAATCGAAAGACATTGTTTCACTGAAGACTGCTCTTGAAAACCTTTCATTCCTTCTCCATTTTCATGAATCCATCCAATGAGCAAACTAGGCAAAAATGGCTGCTGTATGGGGCTAGAAAGATAAACTCTGACCTAAGAAGCAGTACACTGAGCGGGTTCTAGGCTGAAAGAAAGAAGGGCGAGCATAAATTTAAAAGATCAAGGGCTCAAATGAGAGAAATAACAGCAGTGCTGTCAAAAACAATAGATAAATAGAAAGCTGGGGGAAAAAAAAATCCAAAAATTCTTCTGATTTCTTTAGCTGTAGAAAAAGGCTGAGACCATTCATTGCTTAAAAACAGAGGACACTGGAGATGACCCGACCTATAAATTACTACCACAACGAGAAAATAAACGAGGTCATTTGCAACAATATCCCCCTCACCAAGTTGATCAGGTCCTCCTGAATGTCTCGCAGCTTCCCTTTAATGCGCACATTGGCATTTTCAACCTGGTTCAGCTTCACGTTGAGTTGATCAACCATCACGAGAAGTGTTTTGTGTGACAGCTCCAGCTCCTTCATCCTGTGATAGTGAGAATGAACATTTTTGCTAAGTCAGTACCACAGTACAGTTCCAGATGGATAAGCTGTCACAAGCAATGCATCAATTTATCTTTATTTTTGTATTTGTCTCCCGAAAATAAAATAGTAACAAATTTTTGATCACTAATACAACAGACATTTAATTCTTAACAAGTCTACTGGGGTTTGCACATTATGCTGAAAAGTGTCAAAATTGTTAAAGACAACACCTTTCTGCTGACTTACTAAGAATACCACAAGCAAACACATTTACAAGATTTTTGTTCAATGGAGTTTGGCATGCTATATGAAGTAACAACTTAGCATAAAGACAACCACAACACTTCAGTGTCTGCATGTACCTGATCATAGGATTATGGTACGTTCACAGTCAGTGAATCCAAACTTTATGACAGTAAATGCTTCCCACCAAAATTAACATTATGGGTAACCTACAAGTACCTATGTTTTAGGGACTGAAGTGAAAATATCTTACTTGTAACACACCTTCAGTGGGTACTGAAACCTACAGTGCATAACTGTACTGACTTTGTCCACAAAGATGGATTTTGACAAAATACAGGTTTGCTTTGCCTGTTGCTAGTAAAACGGTAGCATAAAATTATGAAGTGTGATATGATGATCTTTTTTTTAAAGATTAATTATTATTTTGACAAAAAGCCCAATATTAAAATATTTCTGGAAAAATTCCTTGATGAATTCAAAGCAATTAAAAATTATACAAATAATTGTTTTAATGCCATTTATATTTCCTATCCTTTTTAATTCTGACTTTCTTTAAAACAGTTCTGTTCCTGACTATCAAAACCTTATTATTCTAGTCAAATGTATAATTAATGCTTAATGGTACTTTCATCTACTGAAATGACTAGCATTAACACACTAAAGCAGATGATGCTTTCTGAAACAAGGAACTTTTTTTACAACACAAAATTCCAAATTAAATCTTATTTTCAAAGGAGAGAGATATACTTTAAAAACCAGAATTTATACCATATGAATATTTAAGAATGAAACAGCCTAAGAAAGCTGTCTGGTTATTTGCAACAATATTTTAGACCATGCTGTAAATCTTACTTAAATAATAATTGTTAAAAAATTATTATTGCATTTCTATTCTGACAGCTATACAAAACACACATGGATCTTCTTCGACACTCTAAAAACACATAAAGTCTTTATTTTTGCTGGTTCTGCATGTATCATTTGACAGCCAGTACACAGAGCAAAATGAAATGTACATCTGTCACATAACAATAAATTTTAATGCAAACCCCCCTTTTATTTACCTATTTCTTAGGATGGAATCTGACTCCACATAGTCCTCTAGAACACTTTTCAGTTTTTGCTCTGACTTTTCCAGCTCTTTGATTCTGAGGTTCAAATTCTCTTCTCCAGCATTTTTTACTTTTTCATCAGGTGTGCTTGCATCTTCTAATTCCTGGAAAACCCAGGAAGTAGCAATTTTAACACTAAAATTCGGAACAGCAAATCCTTCATTACCGGGCATTCTAATACAGTAACAAAATTCTTGTTCTCTTCCAGATGAAGGATCCATGATGAAAAAAAAGCCCAAGTTAGGTTCTCAATGTACTACAGTCTAAGCATGCAATAACAAAGTCTAAGCCTCTGATGATCAAATGAACAGTCCTTCTTGATTCTGAACACATTTATTATTTATGAGAAAGTCTCATTTCATTAGCCCTATTAACATGCATGAAGGGAGTTGCTGTTCACAACATGAGATCCCCATAAAAGATTCAGTTAGACTAATTAATAAAGGAATTAGGTATCAAAGTTATGAAAAGAGAATAATTTTCTACTAAATATGGGAGTTCATAAAACTGACTGTGTTTATTTTGGATAAATCTATTACATTATTATTGCTTCAAGACAGAAGACTAAAAAAAGGGTATTTCCTATCCAAAAGGCATTCTACAACTATTTCAGAGAAAACATTCAGTTTATTTAGCTGGTATTTTGGAATTTTACATGCAGTACTTTAGTTGTATCTACTTCACCTCTGACAGGTTATGAAACCATGCCTGAAGGAAATTTTCAAATTTGGGCTTAAGAAGGCTAGCTGAGTTTGGTTCTTTTCTTTTGCCTCTTTTAGTCACAGATCTAAAAACTCTTCAGAAACTCACTTCAGTAAGTGTAGTCCTATAACTGTGTCCTGGTTTCTGCTGGGACAGAGATAATTTTCTCCTTAGAAGCTGGCACAGCGCTGTGGTTTGGATTCAGGACGAGAATAATGTTGATCACACGCTGATGTTTTGGCTGTTGCTCAGTAGTGCTCACCCTAAGTCAAGGACTTTCCAGTGGCTCATGCTCTGCCAGTGAGGAGCTGCACAAGGAGCTGGGAGGGAGCATGGCTGGGACAGCTGATCCGAACTGTCCAAAGGGATATTCCCTACCACAGAGCTTCATGCTCAGTATATAAACTGGGGGGAATTACCCAGAAAGGGACTGATCGCTGTTCAGGAACGGGCTGGGCACTGGTCAGCAGGTGGTGAGAAACTGTAGTGTGAAGCACGCTTGTTTCTCTTGGGTCCTGTTAAATTCTCTCTCCCTCCCTCCTTATAATTACAATTATTAGCATATTATTATAGTGACATTTTGTCTCAATTATTAAACTGTTTGTATCTCAAACCAAGAGATTTACCTTTTCTTTCTCATTCTCCTCCTCACCGGTGCGGGGAGGGAGTGGGGGAAGTGAGTGAGTGGCTGCATGGTGCCTAGCTGTCATCTGGGTTAAACCTCAATCAGCTGGCACCTGTGAAATGCCTTTGATTGTACTGCATTTGTGTTGATTTGGAATTGGATCCGTAACTGGAATTCAACCACGGAGTTCAGATTTATTACCAAGGAAATAATGCAATTACTATTCCTTTTTTTTTTTTTTTGGTAGACAAATGCTGAATCCACAGTGCAAAGAAGATAAAAGTAACATTTTTGATACTGAGGAGTAGAAAATGGCACAAAATCAGTGCAAAAGAATAAAAAAAAAACCAGTTCTCTTATCACCTCATGTTTTGATGTTTTGTTGTGTGCTATTCACAGGTTCGATCAATTACATAAAGTTTTACAATTTTGGTCAATTGTATCAACTCACCGGCCTTATGTCAGCCACACAAGGACCTCGAGCTGAAGCGACTCAGCCACTCCTCAGTCCCTTAAGAAGCCAGGATACTTAAATCTTCAAGTGCGGATAGATATCAAAGAATAAATTCATGTGGACAAAAAAGTTCACACCTCTTTGTGATCTCTAGACTTACCAAGCCCAGTCCCTTCTCAGAGACGTCTCATGCATCCCTGAGACATGTTAACATAATTATGGCTCTCCCCTGGGTGGTGTAATTTCCCAAATGGAACAGTATCTTCAATTTAGAGTTCCTTGAGACATTAATATTTTGTCTGTACCTATTATTTGTAAATGGAATAGACATCCTGTTTTGTGACAATGGTCATCCCTGAACAGCACTGCAAAAGCCATAGATAGTAATAGTGAACATTGTTACTTTTCTCATTAATAATTTACAGTGGAAGCCAAATTAGTATCATTTTCAACTGTAGCATGACACCAGGAAAGCTGTTACAACTGAGACAAGCAATGAGAAACTTACATTTCCTTCTTCACTTATGCAGCTGGGACAGATGATTTGAAAGCTGTGTCACAAAAAGGGAAAATCAGGACCATCATCTTGTATGGACTGAATCATGGAATAATAGAATCACTAAGGTTGGAAGAGACCTATAAAACCATCAAGACCAACCACTAACACAGCACTGCCAAGTCCAGCACTAGACCATGTTCCCAAGTGCCACATCCACACACCTCTGAATACTTCCAGGGATGGTGATTGTACCAGTTCCCTGGACAGCCTATTCCAAAGCCTGAATACCCTGTTAACACACGGTACCCATTCCCAGCTTTATAGTAAATACCAATATACAACAGATAGTAAGACTGTAATAATATACTCCATTTTCCAAAAGTACAAATTCCACTAGCTCAATGCAGAAAAAAAACCATCATAAATGCAATGGAAAATATCAGCCCAATCAGCCAGTTTCCTTGAGAAAACCATCACATGTAAATTACAATGTAATAACAAAACACATAAGGAAATAAGGAAATGAAACAGTGCATACCTTCTCTGCTTTATAAGAAGACCCTCTCCTGTCCGTGCAGTGTGCTTATCATGGCAGCCACATGCTCTGACCATCCCGTGTTTGTGCTTATAGTTTCATATTCAAAGTAGTGACGAACAAAACCGTGTCTGTGAGAAGTGTTTCTTTGCCAAGTGAATCCTTGTTCCTTCATCGGCACCAGGTTTGATTATTTCAAGCTCTGTTTACCTCCTGTTGTGGTCCTTTGCTTCAGTGATGCCAGAACTCTCTCTTGCAGTGAAGGCCTTATTTTTCCACATTCTGCCATCACACTGCTAAAAGCCTTAACTAAAACATGAAAAATTTCTATTTGAAAACACATTCTCTAAATGCTTGTTCCTTTTGAACAATATATTGTGGGCAACACATTCTTTTGGGGATTGAGATTCCAGACCTCTGCATGGTCCTTGTTCCCAAGGTAAATTGTGCTTTCTACCAGGGTTATTCAGACCCTGACATCTGCCACAGTTTGCTGCATGTGACTGAATTAATCTTGTGGAGTGTCTCGGCTCCTTCTGCAGGTAAATGCTCTTGTCCGGTGATTCTTTGTGCAGAGTACTTCTCTCCAGAGCCTGAAAATTATCTGAGAAAAATGGCTGCTTCTGAGGCTGATTCCTGCACCTTCAACAGTGAGAAATTCAGTTGCTATGACAAAACTTTTCCTCAGCTTTCTCTGTCCTTCCATAGTTGTTCATTGCCTTAAGTTATTTTTGTCAATCATAATTTCCACTTCATGTGATGCATTACTGTAACCATCTAATGCATGTTGGAGTTCAGTGTGTTCATGGGAATAGACTTGTTTCTCTGTGGCTTTCTACTCAAATATGATTTTCAAGAAAACGTGAGGGAGGAGAAAGTTATCTTCTAATATTGTGCTCTTAACATTTTCATCTTGCCTCAACATTTCAGAAGTAATTAAAATTACCTATTTTTTCATATTGCCTTTCCAGCTCTGAAGCATTGATTTGCTTTTCCCTCTTTGAAAGAGTAATATTTTTTCATTTTATAACCATTCTCTTAAAAAGGTCTTTGCAACTTCCATTTTTTCAGTCTGTGCTTCACCCCAAATTTTTCTTTCAGTTCAGGCGGTCAATGACTGTTTATCTACCTCTGCTGGTTGAAGCTGTGCCATTTTTGCTTCCTGGTAGCTAATGACAATGGTTTTTTATTTCACCTGAGAGGATGCCATGATTTTCAATATTTATGTTCAATTACTTCTCTGCTTATCACATTCATTTACATGCCCATTTCTCCAAGTCTCTCTTTCTTCTTGAAGAGATAACTGAGCACAGCACATCATGCATTCTCTTTTCCTGACCTCTCAGGCCACCATGCATGGAATCTGCCATTTTCCCTGTGCTGTGTTTACAAGACATTGCCTTACTTTTCAAGAAACATTCAAAAAATCATATTTCCCACACAGTTCTCGCCCACTTTAAAGTTTTCAAACTTCAATCTACCATCTTGCCTTTTCCCTTTCTCTCTCTCATCCTTTCTGCACCTGTGGATTTCCAACTAATGAATTTAATATGAATTTTACCACTGCAGGGTTGTAAATCTTTATTTGTTTCCATCTTTGAATAGCTTGCTTCCTGTCAGCTATTTACTAGAGACAACTTAATGTCAAACACTTAGGTTTTTTTATATAGATATTAAAAAGGAGATCCTGTGTTTCTTGGGTGAAATGCAAACCACATTTGTTGAAAGCATGCAGTATGGAGACAAAAATCTCAGTACTGTAAGAAAACCATTTGGTAGATAACAGTTCACATAGCAGCCAGTAATTGCACTTGTATTTTTTTCTGCTGTTTGGTTGGTGTGAGAGTGTAAGTTCTGTTTATATTTTTTTTTCAGTGTTTATGATGTGCTGGTCCATATTTGATTGTGAAATCATTCCAGCTTGAAGCCATATCTTTTAAAAAATCTCTAATTTTAAGTTCAAATATTTTGCAGCTTCAAGTATTATGCAAACTGCTTTATGAAAAAATGCACCAATTTAAAGCTGCTTAATAAATATTTTCCATATTTTTGCACGTGGACTCAGCTTTTCACTCCATAGGTTCTTTTAATAGCCTGTAAACAAAACAAAACAAAAACCAAAACAGAAAACAAAAACAACAAAGAAAAGAAAAAGTCTGCTGAGCTTTACATAAAAAACATTGTTTTAGAAATAAGTGTTGGTATCCAACCCTAAATTCCCAGACAGCACAATGTCTTTCTGAATGTTTTATATTACCTTCAAAATAACTAAAACCAAAATTACTATCAGTAAATCACCTGGTTTGCCTTGAAATAGTTAACTGTGCTCAAAAGTCCAACTATAATTAAGTATCTTAAAATTGGCTTTTCTGTGTTAGATTAATCAGAGACAGATTCACCTCTGAAAAGATGAATTAAAGGACACTGCCCTTCACACCAGCACCACAATGTGATGTGCACTCCTAGAAACGTCAAGAGCTGAGTAGTTATGTGGATACACAGTTATTACCCCTGGGTTATCTCCTCAAAATGCTTCTCACCAAGTTTGAATTTAATGACTTAAGTACTTACTGTTGACAGGAAGAGTAGCACATTATATCCGCACAATGCATTTTCTGGGGACTATTAATATTTGCAATTTCTTTTTAATTGTTTTTTTCTCTTTTCATCCACGGGGAACCCAGAATACTATCAGCTAATATCAGCGTGGGAACCTATAGATCCCTTGAATGCATAGTATGTCAAAATATTTAAAATGGAATTTTAAAAATGCTGGTGATTTCACTAAGTTTATTGAGTGTTTAAAAAATATCTGTAGACTTGGCCAGTATATTTTTCAACATATTTAAAAACAAATATATCCACCCAGATGTTAGCACCTCTAACTGGGACTGGTATAAAAAACCTGGATGAAATTCCAAAGACAATAGTTTGGTGACTCCTTTAACATTATTCTTTCAAACTTATGTAAATCAAAATGGCATCTGTCCTATCTGATGTTGTCCCAAAATTTACTTCAAACTGTGGAAAGGTGAATAGTTTACCACAAGGCTTCACCTTTCTTCAAACACCTCTCTATAAGCATATGCTCAGTTTTTTACAAAATAAAGGAAATTTCAGAAGAAATCCTGAAAGTACAGAAAAATATTGCTCAATTTCAACTACTTTCCAACTTCTAACAACCAAAAGAAAGCTCTTTACTTGTAAGAAAACAATAACTCCTGAGAATGACATTCCACGCATCTGCACCTATTACCATTTTACTGAAAAATAAAAAGCATATGCAGCAATGCTTGTAATGAAAGCCCAGAGCAAGTTCCAAAGCGCATCAACAGAAAGATGATAACTGAACATACTGGACCTGAATAAACCCTAGAAAGAGCCCATGATAATACAGGTCTGATTTCTCAAAAGTACTTGAGATCTGGACAGAAGAAAATATTGTTTCATGCTTAATGTAAGGTAAATATCATAGGGTCTAGGGGTAACTCCTGTCATCATTCTTTTTCATCATGCAGTACTTGATAGCAGTTTCAAAGATGTTGAATAAATTCCTACTATAAGGAGATTCCTTGAGTAGAATTCACAAAAGATTACAAGGAAGAAAAAACTTGGAAATTTTGTAAAGGTAAAAGCACAATGTATTATCAGGTTTAAAACAAAACAAAACAAAAAAACCCAACAGCAGTAACAACACAAATACTGTATAATATTCAATAGCTTTAAAGCACAGTTTAATCCTCTAACAGTTAGGCTTTTGAGTTACCATCCTTCCTGAAAGGCAGGGTGGAACTTGAATTGCTCCAGGGAAGAGGACTGGGACTGATTTTCTAAATTGCACTTCCCTCTTGTTCTCTGTGAAACGTGAGTAGTGCCCCGATGGCTCCTGCTATAGCTGAAGAAATTCACTGCCTTTTGCACTGAGCTGAAACGATCAGGACACTGTGAAAGGACAGTGAGAATGATGGCAGTGTCTCAAGGGAGAGGCACAGAGGGTTTTCATCCTCACCCTTTCCATGTTGTGTCAGTCACATTGCAACCTTCAAATCACCTCATAACAGGGGAAATCGGTTATTGTTTCCTAAGTTATCTCATGGCCTCAAGGATCTTGAGGAAGTAAAATGAACTCCTTATTTTGCATGGGTAGTTATGCTCACAGGGCTTCTTAGACAGCAAAACTTAAACCAAACATTGTTTGCTACCTCTCCATCCAGCATGACAGAAGGCAGGATCCTACAGCAATAACTGAACTTTCAGACAAAATGTACCTGCTCTGCAAGAATGGAAAGCACTCACTGCAGTTATGGCAGTCAGTATCTTTGGATGCAAAATCATTTCTCATCGAAAACCCAACGGCTTTCTGCAGAAATCTAGGAAAGGAAGTATCCCAGTTGGATTTTATAGGTGACTCTTCCTCTTCTGCAGGCAAAACCAGTATGCCCTTCCTCATGGTTTCAGGGTCTTACAAACAATTCCCAAAACATGGCAAAACCTAGGAGTCAAAAACTGAGTACAAAGAAATAAAAGAATACCAACCACACGTCTTGGCTCAGTTGTGTCATCAAGGCCACAGAATGAATGCTAGTGAAAAAAACAAAAAAAGGAACAAAAACTATAACATAAGATCAAAAGAAAATGAGGAAAAAAGAAAAGAAAGAAGATGTAAGATATGTAATATGAAATCCAGTGACATTACAGCAGTTAGTCTTACATCATTAATTGAGTTGATCTGAAAGAAAGACACAGTATTCCAATCTTACCCTAAAACACAGTGAAAAAAATCAATATTTGAGGACAGTTTTACAATGGCAACATCTGTGGATTTTTTAACTTCAGAAATATTAGGCTTGGCTTTGTGATTCACATAAAGAAGTACTTATAATTACACACACTAAAGCTTTCCTGAACCAAGACTTACAAAGCCAAGGGCACAACCTAAATGCAACTGAAACAGCAGAGAATCAGCTATGAGAAGAGCATGATGTATTTAAACAGCATTTGTTCCCAATGTATCAATTCACAGATTAAAACTGAGATTTTATATCATTCTTCTGTATAGCCTTTAGAAGCAGGACAGTTTGCTGAAGAATCTATAGGGCAGAAATACTGCAATCCTTATATTCTGATTTGACAGAATTTTACACAAAACTTAAAAACTGAATCTACTCCTAAAGGAAAATGAAAAGTCATACTCATGACACAGTAAGTGGTGCACTGCCCTTAGCTACCACCAGCAATGAGACTCAGCTATAAACACTGCTGCTCCTTCAAAAGCATAAGACTTCTCTCCACAAGAAATTATTGTGCTCAGTATCAGTAGCATGTAGGTGTCAGTCTGCACCCTTTAATGCCTTAAACCTTCAGAAGAACAATGAGGTAAAATTATACCATTCATTAATTCCCTGACAATACAATCTTCCTTTGGGCCATCAAATTCAGAATGGGATTTAATCCCAGGGAAAAAAATAATTCAAATGTAATAGAGATAGTAGGAAGCCCTCCACCCATCCAGAAGCTGAAGGTTAATATAAAGAAATGAAGCTTTTTTGAGGTCTCTTGCTAATGTAACATTAAAGCAAAGAGGATGTTAATAATTTTAACTCATTACCAGCTTTCTGCTAAGCTTGTGATTAAGCTGTTTCTTTTCCAGTGCTTTTCAGCATCCATCTGGCTGATGAACCAGCAGAGATAATGCTATCTTCCATTTCCAAAATTATCAGTCTGGCTAATCCAATACCTACTCTGCAAACTGTAATGGCAATGCCTTAAAGGCTTACATCTTGGCAATAGCAACATCTGGACACGTTGACTTTTTAGAATAGGTGGATAAACAGTAACATTTGAAATAATTAATATGTACAAGTCTTGCCTATCCCTCAACATTCCTCTGCTTTGAGGAGTTAAGTGTAGCACCTTAGACATCACTGGCTGCTAGGCAGGAACAGCTTCAGATACAGACGTGGTGTGCGGCAGAAGAGGGCAAAGGCAGCCAAAGAGCCCTTTTAAGGGTGAATATTGCCTGTGTTTCTCTGCTGGTGCAAACACGGACCGCTGCTTTCCCAATGGATGCAGACAGACCAGCCCCGACCAGGTCTTGTGGGGGCGACGTAAAGCGATAATTAGCAACACCACCAGACAGCCCAGCTTCTGCAGGCTCTTCTCCTGGCTCTTCCACAAACCCAGACAGACACCACAGTCTGTAAAGTGCAGGACAAGGTACAGCAGAAGGGAGACAACTACTGTGCGAGCAGAAGGGGCCAAGGAAGATGCTGAGGGAATTGGAATAGTTGATGGAAGTGTGACTGGGAGGACTGCCACATCCTGAAAGCAGATGAAGGGATGCCGAGATCAGAGAAGGGTGAGGAAGAAACTTTTCCACACCCAGTGAGCTGCTCCCCAAAGCCTCTCTCTGTTCTACAAACCCCATGGACCCCTTTCAACACCACTCAGAGTCCTGCAAAAGTCTTCCTTTTACCCTTTTATCCCATTCTCATCTCAAGAGAAAAAAAACAATTACTGAAAACTCCAGTAATTACTGAAAACTCCAGTAACTTCTCCATTCAGCCCAGCAGTAGGTTTATGTAGGATTACATACCCATAAATGCTGGAGAAAACGAACCTGGGATGATGTGACTCAGGCTGAGATCTAGGCACTGGTTCAGCAAAAGCAACATGACTAAAACACTCTAATGGGGCCTCGAGAAAGACCCATTGTCAGCCCATGCTCTGCAGAGCAGCCTGAACTCCACAGGCCTGGGAAACACCTGAGCCCACAGTCCACGAACCTTGTGCCATCCCTTGCTTGGGGATCTCAGTGACACAAAGGCATTTGCTGTCTGAAGCCTTGATCAGAGCGTCTTAAAAAAAAATTGAATCCATTATATTAACTTGTTTCTATATCAAAGCAAGAAATACTCCCTAACTGTAGTATTTCACAGGCACTTCACTAATTTTGTTTTATTTTTCAGTACTTGAAAGTTTTGCAAAGCAATGCTACCCAAAGAAAAGGGCTGAGCTAACCAATTTTTTCAGAGATAAATCTTTGTTCTTTCTTGATCTAAACCACAGCAAATCCTCATTCTACTAGTTTAGAGTCTCTCCAGACTCCTTGATTCCTTCCTGTAATTGACAGAAATCCTGGATAGGAAATTATTTTGAGCAGATTAGGGACAGAGCTGCATTTCATGCAGCAATTACTTGAACTCAAATTTTATCTTGTCTTAAAATAGATTTTGTGATATTAGGTTAAGTACTATTAACAGCACTGCAACAGAGAAAAACAATTTTGTGTGGAAAAAAATCCACTGGTACTGCCCAGACATGTATTTACCTTTTCCTCAATTTCTTTGAGTTGCCTCTTTTGAAGTTCTATTTTATCTTCTAGATCTCGAATTCGCTGGAACAGAAAAAGCAAAATACATATTATTATATCTAATTTCAAAAGCATATGAATCAAAAAGATAAGAAATAGGTTAAAAATAAAGCGAACAAATGGCCATTATTAATGTAACGCTTCCTTTACAGTTATATTAGGCATGGCCATGGCAGAATTTTCCATGTTTCCATGAAACCACGGCATTTCAAACAAGCTGCATGTTCAGAAAATCATGTTTGCTACCAGAAAGTCTACTCATCACCACTCATTAATCATAATTTTAATATATACACACAGAAAATTCCATTTTGCACCAAAATTCTTTTTCTCTGCAACTGTCAGGAGTTTTTCTGCTTACCTAGACAGTCAGCAGATTACACTATCACATTTCCTTTTAACTCTTTATTTTCTTTTCCTATAAAATATAACCATGCTTCTATCATAGTCAGGCTATACCAGAAAAAAGAGAATGCACAGATTTTCAGTTTATCACAAAGATACCATCCAGAGACTCAGCTCTGTCCTATAACCAGTCACCTCCCACCAGAGCCAGATGGAATGTTTCCTTCACTGTAGCTCCTCATATTTTTAAGCATTTTTCTTGTTCAGTTTCAGAAAGATTATTCAAAAACATGACTGCTGCTGGGTCCACATATCTTATGCTTTTCTATACCACATATCCTCTTTTTTTCCTTTCTGTAAGTTACACTTCTTTTTTTTATTTTTTTATTTTTCTTTTAATGTTGGGGGTCTTATACAATTTAGATGCATTTAATTACACTTTCAGTATATTGTACTTGTTACAGATAAAGTAGGGTATAAGTAATTTTTTCTACAGAAAGAAACCTGGAATCTCCTACTAACCAGTGAGCCACTGGTGAACAAGGAGCAACTTTATGCAATGAGCCTTTTTTGGGGATTAACTACCCAGTCTCAGGCTGGCCTACAACAGCTAGGGTTGTTAACAGTTCTTGAACTCAGAAAGACAAATTATCATCTCCTCTAATGTGGACGGCATAGGCAAATAAAATTAATGTAGCTGCTGCTGCCTCACTCCCAAATTATTTTACGACTCTCAAATTGATTTGAACAATAGTATCTCTTTCAAAACAACATCCAGTCATTACTTACAAACTTGTGTGTGTCAACTGATGTTGGTAGTTGCTTACCTGCATTCAGCTCAAAGACCTCAAATAGGGGTAAATGCCCCACACTCATTACAGCCCAGGGCAGCTGCAGCAAGGCAGCAGCTGATCCAGTGACCAGACTGGTTTGGAGAACCACAGAGTTTGGCTTGAAAATCACAAATCTAACCTGGAACTATTCCAAAAACGAGGTACACAAAACCCTGCAGTTCACTTTTCCTAGGGCATACTCCTCCACACAAATATTGAAGACAGGCCACGAGCAAAAAAACTTTGTTATTGCTCCTGTTTCAAAATGGAAGATTTTGCTTATTGACTGTTCTGAATATTATACATTCAGAGTAAGTCAATCAAGATCTACACTACATCATACTGCAGTGCTCAAAGATCTCCCCAGATTATACACAAACCTGCACGAACCCGATTACCCTCATGTGACATAAGTGAATGCATCTCTGCTGACAATCACAAATGCCCCAAGCACAGATGTATTAATTTCACTTTTCCTCTATTGCACTTGAATTGATTAATACTTCATCTGCTCCCTGTTCAAGCCTACCTCTCAAGTGATCATCTTCATATACTGTATGCACCAGGAATGTTACAACCACTGTAAAAAACCATGGGATGAGAAGCAGGCAGATGTAATCACCCTCAAAATATCTAATCCATCAGGTTAGACTTCTGTTTCTCTCCTGCTCATTTCAGTTAGGCTGATTCCTACTTATAACCACACCCCAGACCGGAGTGACAGACTTCAGTTCTCTGCAGGTTGTGCTATGCTCTGCAGTAAAATTTGACCGTAGTGAGATAAGTGTAGAGAACCAGTATTTTTAAATACCATTTTCATCTTCAAGATTTATCATGTAAAGGTATTTTTCAATAACTCCTGGGAGTTTGCCTTCAGAAAAAAAATGAAAATAAAAAAGCCACCGAACATCTGGTTGCTTTCTCACCTAGGGGTTTACAGCAAGTGTTTCTCTCTAAAAGAACAAGTTAATTAGGGTAAGATGGCATTTTTAGGATTTGGGAATTCTGTTAATCAAGTAAAAATCGAGATATTATTATTCCCTTATGAATTTTTAATCTTTTGAAGATTATAGCTATCCAGCTACATTCTCCAACTATTCAGAACAGTTCTAAAAAAAGGGCTGAGGCGCCCATTTTCCAATTCCCTCCAGTTAAATTTTAGGAGATAAAAGATAGAGAATAGTTTTAAGGTGAAGAAACATACACTTTCCTAAAAAGCAGCTAAAATACAAAGAGAACCTACTAGTTGAAAGGGAATACGTAAAGGATTGAAATTCTTAGCAACGAAAATCTACAAAAAAACCCTCAAAACTAGACTGGTATCAGTAAAGCAGATTGTGCTGGTTTTGGCTGGGGTAACTTTCTTCACAGTGGCTGGTACGGGGCTGTGTTTTGGATTTGTGCTGAACACGGGGTTGATAATATAGAGATGTTTTTGTTATTGTTGAGCAGGGCTTACAAAAAGCCAAGGACTCTTCTGCTTTTCATACTCCACTCTGGCAGGGAAGTTGGAGGTGCATGGGAGGCTGGGAGGAGACACAGCCAGGACAGGTGACCCAAACTGACCAAAGGGATGTTCCAGACCATGTGACATCATGTTCAGTATATAAAGTGGGGGGAAGAAGGCAGAAAGAGGTGGACATTTGGAATGGTGGCATTTGTTTTTCCAAGTCCCCATTACACTTGATGGACCCTGCTCTTCTGGAGATGGCTGAATACCTGCCTGCCCATGGGAAGTGGTGAATTAATTTCTTGTTTTGTTTTGCTTCTCTGCGTGGCTTTTGCTTTCCCTATCAAACTGTCTTTACCTCAACCTGTGAGTTTTTTCGTTTACTCTTCCAGTTCTCTCCTGATCCCACTGGTTAGGGAGGGAGTGAGTGAGGGAGGGAGTGCGTGAGTGAGGAAGCGAGGGAGTGAGTGAGTGAGTGAGTGAGTGAGTGAGTGAGGGAGGGAGTGAGTGAGTGAGGGAGGGAGGGAGTGAGTGAGTGAATGAGTGAATGAGTGAGTGAGTGAATGAGTGAGTGAGTGAGTGAGTGAGTGAATGAGTGAATGAGTGAGTGGCTGTGTGGGGCCCAGCTCCTGGAGGGGGTGAAACCACAGCAGCTCTGTTTGGCGCCCAGTGTGGGGCCCGAAGGGCTTGGGATAACAACAGGTCTGACTGGGATGTACTAGATTGACCTCACAGCTCTTAGTGCTGTTCAGCCAGTAATCAGCAGGCTCCTGTTCTTGCCATGGGGCTTGATTACCTGACTGTGTATTAAAGTCAGTAGTGGCCACTTTTTGCTTTCCCTGCTTGCTGTAGTGCTGTACTGCTTATCACCTCACTAAATTGTGCCTGGGAACATTTTGATAAGAGCCGTGGCGTTGGGCCTGGGCTGGCAGGTGGCCAGAGCACTGCTGCTGTACTGCACAGCGTGGATACAGCCAGGAGGGCAGACACCGACGTGCATGAATTTGTACACAGAACTGCTCCAGACTTGCCACTGAAGGGTGATATGCTGAAGGCAGGTGACTGGTGTTTAAATAGCTTTTATTCCTCTTATATGAGTGGAAATCACAGTGACAGAATACTTTTGCTGCAAATGAGTAAAATTTTGTAACCAACTTCTTCACTGCAGAAATAAAAGAGTTCAAATCTAGACAGCTCAAAATTTTTTTAAAACACAACATTGGACTGGAATTGTTCATCAGGTATCAAAGCTTGGGGTTGTCTGCTCCTAGTTGTTTACTTGCTTTCCCCTGGAGGATTATCCAGGAGGATGAAGTGGATGTAGCTATTCCCATCAATATCCTCTGCTTGCTCAGGGACAGCACTGGGAGATAACCAGCCTAGTTCAGCTATTTATATATCCTGAAAAATCTGATTTAATAATTTATTTCCATTTAACTGCAGAGAGAGCCTTAAAAATATATACATGTATATACAATATATTGGCTGGAAAAAAACCCAACAGATTTACACTTTCATAGAGTATTTAACATGTAAAAACAATCACTTTCCCCTATTGTACCTATCTGCATTTACTGCATTATCTTGATCACAAAGATGGCGATTTCCAAAATATAACTTTAAAAATACATGTAAGATACATGCAATAATCATAGCTGTAACAAAAAAGTATCTTCTAGAAGTAGCAAGATGTGCTCATCAGTCAAAGCCTATATTTAACTACTGAGAAGGAAATTACACAAAAGCTAGAGACACCAATTAAGACAAAGGCAGGACTGTTTGAGATTCAGTATAAGCCTTTACGTCTTTATCTACCGTTCCTTTCATTTGCAAGAATTACCAATCAAGAAGCTGTGGACTCTCTCTCAGATTTCAGCACTTGATTAGATGCTTTCAGTATATTCTGATTTGTTTATGTTTGCAAAAGTGTGACTGTGACAACAAATCACACAGAACTATTTCATTGTTATCAAGAAATTCTACCTGCTTTTATGCTTCAGGGTATAAATTGATGATCATTAAGTTGAGCTTTTCCTGCTATGTGGTATAGAGTTGTAACAATTGTGCTATAAAAGATGCATTCAGCTCCACCCATGACATGGCTTGCAGGAACCTTGCAGAATAAATCCAGTATATTTTCAACAGCACAAAAAAACGTAAGGAAGCAACAAAATCGACTCTTTTGCTCTCAGGACTTTGATAAGTGTCAGCCGAAAAGAAAGCCACAGGCTGTTCTCTTTTATTTCCTTTTTAAAAAGAGATGTATAGAAGATATGGATAGGCAACCTGAATCCAGCACAGTGTTTGTGTTTCCTTTAGAGTCCCTAGCTTGGTCACAGTCAGAGCCAGGATTAGGGACAATGCAGAGCACTGCTCTGCTGGGTTCTAGCAATTCCTGTGTTCCTGCAGTTAACAGCTGCCCCTCAGTCACACAAGTGCACCTTTTTTGGGACTGACAGGATTCATGAGAATAATCCTGTGTGGTCAAATCATGGGGCCATACAATGGAATTACTGTAGGCAAACAAAGAGCTGTAGTCAGGCAGAAACAGGGCAATGGGAAGGCAACCATGGAAGAGAGAAGTGTAAACATAAGGGACCAACCTGACAAAATAATGAATACTAATTTGTCATTGATTTTATTAAAATAGCAAATAAAATCTCATCACAAAAGTTCTGGATGATGGATGGTACCTTTGCAAATACTCCCTGTAGCTTCCTTCACGTGCATGGAGCTTCCCTGAGTTTCAAAAGAGGGCTGGACAAGCCCCCATTTCAGTATGGCAGGCACCTACTCGATAAATAAATCATTCTTCCACTAGCAATGAAGTTTGCTACCACTTCTGAGTAAGTTCTCCCGAGCAGCCGTGGTGCAGCCGGGGCCGAGGGCGTTCCCTGTGCCGAGCTATCAGCAGATGGCTCTGCTGGCCAGGCTACGCTGAGCAGCAGCCGCAGCTCTGCCAGGAGCGCGGCTCAGCTCACAGACCCACTTGCATCGCCAGACAGCCACAGAAAAAAGATGCTAAAGATGCCTTACTCATTACTTAATTGCGATTTGAACAGACTTTTAAGTTCCATTATAAAACTCTTCTTAATAGTAGTTACACATGCAGCACATATACAAAGGCACAGGCACGGATGTAACATCCTAAAACTGCTAACAATTAGGTAAGGTAGAGGACAGCCAGAAGGGCCAGGCAGCTAAAGTACACATTTCCTTTGGAAGTCAGTCACGCGAAGACAGGCAAAGACTGCCCCTAACGTGGCAGGCACTACATATAACATTATGTTACTAACAGAGTCCCAAAGGGAAGTTTACCATCAGTCAACCACAGTTATATAAATTATATGTTCACTGACTGCAGGCCTCTCCAATTTTATTCCTGGAGAGATCCCAAACAGAAAGGGATGTCAAACTGCCCCAAAAGCAAGAAATTTGAATTTTTTTCAGCAGAAGATCCCTAATGTGCAGAAGATTCCTCATAAATGCTCATGACTCTCCATTTCCTTTCACATCATGATGGAAACTTCGTTTTTCTGGGAAACAGGATCCATTTCTTCAAGTACAGTGACTCACTTAAGCAATTCTTTTAGGTAAACTTGAATGGCAAATGCCTTCCAATACTGTCACGGAAATTAAGACAAGTTAGCTCTTCCATTCTCAAGTAGCAGAGACACCAAGATGGAACTACAAATTCCTACTCTCAGCAGGTCTGACCTGCCTACAGAGTGGGAATGTCTAAGTCTGCTTGAAGCATTGCTTTATAGGCAGTATGATACCTGAACTGGCCTTGGTGGGACCAATTCAGGTGTCTCTGCACCTACAGCTCAATTTTCCCGATAGCTGGATAATTTCTCTAGAGGTTTTTGTTTTCTAAGTACATCCAAACTCATCAAGAGGCTAGATAATCCTGGATGCAGACTGATTATTGTCATTACTCCCTTGTACAAGGGTGCAAAAAAAAAAAAGATAAAACAGTATTTAAAACTGAATTAAAGACAAAGAGTCCAATGAAATCATATGAATACACTGCCAGTGGAGAACCAGACAGTTAATTATTTCAAAAGGGAAACTTCTGTAAATTTTAGCATGCTTTGGCTCCTGTGGCTATACTGCAACCTCAAGGTCGCAAGCCACATCTCTGGGAAGTCTGAGGAATCAAAATTTAGACAAAATGCAAGCAGCATGATGGTGGATGTGTGCCTGGAAATATTACTCTACTTTCACTAATAGAGAAATTTCAGTAACACAGGCTTAGAAGACTCATCTTGTGGTTTAGCCAAAATGAAAATACTGCTCCATTAAAAAAAAGAAGGTTAATGGCATTCCCACACAGAACACATGAAGTATGTGTGCCCAGCTTGTGTTATAATAGGAATAATCCATCTACATTAAGTACCATTCCCATTAATACAGTGCTTGATGTAAAAGAGCGCTGAAATAAATGGAAATCCTTAGGCTGAGCTCAGTGAGCCCTGGACTGCAGTCTCAGAACTATCATTTTTAAACTGGAGGCAATACATCAGCACAGTAATGACTTGTCATAAATTTGAGAGTTAGACATGGGAGGAACCTCAGCAATACAAAGAAAGAAGATTGATCTAAGATGTACTGAAGTGTCCCACTGCTTTAAAATGCCAGGTCCAGATTTCCTCCTCTAAGCAACCAAAATGTGAGCATTTCCTCATTTGATTATACTTGTCTTTCATGCTACCTCAAGTTCTGATGAGAAATGGACTGTGTCACTCTACAATTACATGGTGCCTTTCACACATTCTGGGGTTTTTTTGACTTGATCTCCCAGCTGCCTCTTTAGTTGCAAACACAGACTCCGAGAATTTCTGCATTTTCTCTCTATTGGACAGTGATGCAGGCTAGATGAAGTGGACTTCTTCATCCAAGCCTTCTGTTCTCTCCAGTTCACCCACAGCACTAGTCAGACATTCACTGTCCTGAACTAACATCTTGGATAGCTTCAAATCCTCAAGGAGCTTTGGGAAATGGGAAAAAATCTATCAGGAAAAGAACTTTTGTGACAAATGTCATCTTTCAGACAATGATGACCACATCATCCTTCATTTAGGTGTCAAACTGCAGAACTGATGTTCTTGTTCTCTAAATAAGTAAAGAGCCCATCCACATGAATGCAGTGTTTTACAGACAGCAATACCAAGAAGATCAATCTAGCTGCAAAATATGCTCTTTGCCATGCTACTGTACTTGTGAAAACACAGGAATGTACTAATCAGGGGGGTTAGAAATCACCTTAACAGTTCCTGTGACATGCTCTTATTGGATTTACATTCACCAGCAAAGCCAAGAAAACAATTTGATAATTTTAGCACAAAGCAGACAAAGAAGGATTTGCTAAGCTGCTTAGAGCCTGGCCCTGAAATGTTGGAAAGGTTCAGGTTAATGTACATTCACAGGATAGGCACTGTGGATGGACTATATCTGACATGAACCATGTTTTGAATCTCTGAAGTCTTCTTATGATCAAGACGGTATCTCATTCTGCAGCAAAATTTAGCATGGGAAATATTTTATCAATCTGACAGAGGGAAGAATCAATATTGTTTCATTCTATCATTATTTTAAGAAGATTCTCATCACTGTTAAGACACAGGTATGTAAGATCTTTAGTAGTGTGAACAGCATAACTATGTTACATGTATAAATTTAAACAAAGATGAATATAAACTGACTTGCCTTTAGCTATTATTCAAATCACTAAAGTGATGGATAAACACATTATTTTCTTGGGCTTTTTTGAAATCTAATGCATTTTAACAGCTGTTTAAAAGCCTGTCATGTTTTAACAATACAATTTGCATAGGCAATTGTCATATGCATTACCCAAGCTCTTGGATCTGCTACTGGAAGGGGTGTTTATTCAGAAATCCAAATGTTCCCTTTAATCCCAGATTCCTAGAATGTGATTTTGTGTAATGGTCATAAGGAAACAAAAATGCCACTGCAACAGCATCATCTTAAGCTGTTTTTGTTGATGTCTTATTTTACTTTATGAATAAAAACTTAATGTACATTTCGGCTAGTTGAATATGATAATAATAGATCATTTTGGATATACTGTACCTCTCTGGTTCTCACCACGATTTTGTTAGCATAGCAGGTAAAAATTTCATTCTTTTCTGTGTTCTGCAGTCTCAACCATTATAATCCAATTAATAGGTACTGATGTAGGAGAATTGTTCTTTTTGATCTTTATTATGCATTTGTACTTTCTTTATTTGACCTTCTGAGGAGAATGAACCTTTTAGCACCTGCACTGATGCATTTCTCAGCATGTGCATTCAGTCTCATTTGTAATAGTAAACCAGTGAATTTTATAAATGCACTCAGCCCCAAATAACTATCTGTTGTAATCTGATACAAATTGCTGTATGTATGTAGTATTTATTAGTAAACTTGATTCATCTTTTTTAACACTGAGAATCTTTTAATTTATGCAACAGCATATATTGATATCTAACAGAAGAATATCAACAGTCCTATTGCTTTTCATTAGGGAAAAACAATAATTTAAGCCATATTATATTTATATTTACACAGAATGGCCATGCTAAGTCTATGTGAGCTCAGAAGACAAAACACATTCAACATCTTAAAACTGACTCTGTGACAGCCTAGACACATTATCAGGCAGAAAAAAAACCCAGAAGCATAATGTAATATTTATTTAGCATTAAATTTAGATTATTTTGCATTCAGATATTTAAATAGCAGATTCCCATGTAGGTAATTATGATGACATATGTATGCATTGTGCATATGAAAATACACTTATCCTTAATTTCTGTAACAAACTTCACACACTTTCTTTTTTAGACTTGCCTTTCCTCAGCTCCCACTGGCTTTTTCTAAGAAACAGGGTATTCAGGATTTCAGATGAGAGGATTTCAGCATTCAAATTTCAGATAAGAGTTTTCTTGATACTAATGTTATTGCAAGGCATGGAGTTGCTCTTACTTTGAGTAGAACCTCAATCACACCTTGTTTAGAACAAAGAGAGCAGACCTTTCAGATACTTTTTTTAGGTATTACAGCAGTCCTGCTGTCACAACTTATTCAGACAAGTAGCATCACTAAGGCAATAAGCAAAGCAGACACAGTTGAAGACTTTATAAAGAAAACGTACACAAGAAAACACTGTAAGATGAACAAATAGGAATTACTAAAATTAACTCTCATCTGCCATGCATGTCAGCTGTGGGAAATTACAGAAGTTTATTGTGATATTGTCATTATAGCAGCAATAATGTCCTGAAAGACTCCATGTTCACTCCTGCATGACAAATCAATACCACAGGTCAACTATGATTAGCCTAGTCATGATGTGCTTGATGAATATTGATGACAGTTATACAGCTGTGGTATCAGATGCTTTTAAGAGCGATTCATGAATACCAAAATCGCATTATCAACAGTAATCTATTACACTTTGAACAAAAAAGTACAGAACATTAATACTAAGCAAGCATCAGTAACTGAAAAAAAAAAAGAAAAATCAGTGGTTGCCCTATGTATCCCTCTTCATATTGTATGCAAAGAGCTAGAACCTTAATACTTCAGATGCAAAATAAAAACATTACACCATTAAATTTATGTAGATTCAGAGGAAAAATAATCTGAGCCTCCCCAGTTATTATTATGGGAAGGTTCATAGTAACACCTCTACCTGATTTCTAAATTGTGTGACACAGCTGTGAGTTTTTGACCGAGCCAGCCTCTCTGGCACAAGGCAACATGGCAGAGGAGGAGTTGTCTTTAACTTGTCCTCACAAAGCATTGTGCCAAAGAGGGCAGATTTAAGACAACACCTTCTTATGCCTATCAATGAGGTACACTGAGCACAGCATCCTCCCCCCCTCTCTCCCTGCCCCAAGAGCCTTCCCAGTCAAACATTAAGCCTTAATAATTCTCCTTGGGTGAGAAACAAACACCAACCGCCCCCCTCCCCAGACAAATATATATTATAAATGGCTGAGCCAATATCACCATATAGACATGGTGACATCCAGCCCTACGGATTTGCAAACAAACTACTCTCCTTGTATATGGAAAAGTTGTCCATATACAAAAGAGCAGGAAGAACTCATGGAGCAATGGCACTTGCCATAGCTTTGTTTGGCCTTTAAGCTGCAAGAACTGTGCCCTCAGAAAAAAACTGCTGGTCAGAAAAAGAACTAAGAAACTTAGTGAAGCAAATTAGTTTGTTGTTTCTCAGTTTCAAGGGATATTTTGACATTTCAGGATGAAAAAAGACATCGGTGCTTCTGACTTTTCCTCGGTGTCCATGAAAAGCAGTGCCTGAGGCATCGCACCCACAGTGACTCCTTCTCTATGGCAGTGACACATGGAGGTCAGTACCTGCTCTGTCCTAAAGCTTTGCCTTCTTCTAGTAAAACATGCAAAGAAAGTGGTAATATCTGCTCTTATTACTGATGAATAATCCAATCTGGTCATGGGAGTAAATGCCCTAGTTTCAAGAAAACATAGTTAAAATTTTTACAGCTATATTCCAACTATTTAAAGCTGGAGTTGGATGACTGCAGCAATCCATAGATGTCTTATATCCAGGTCTAGAAGTAATGATTTCTTTTACTCTGTAAAACTGAGATTCACCCAAGAATATTCTAACTCAAGTTAGAATAAAACACTCACTTTAGTGCAGTACTACAGTGCAACTTAGGGAAAAAAAATGTTTCACACTTTTTATAACACAATGAACTAACATACCTTTTATTTTTTTTTTCTTACAATTTTATACAAAGGTAAGACTGCTCTGGGAAATTATTGGACTACATTAATAAAATCTGTCTTTCATATGCCTTCTGACTGGCAGCAACCATTTTTGGAACTGAGTGTGTGTCAATCTGCTATCCTTCAAGGATTTTCTATCTTCTCTTTGGATTTACAATAACTTAAGATGAAATCAGAATAAATTATATTTCTATTATAAATTTTCCTCATGTTTGAATACTGCCAACAGTGCAATTTGAATAAATCTATCCTAATTTAAAGCCTGCTTCTGATGAATTTCCCCAGTTTCATTCTCCAGTAAAACCAACTGGAATATATTTTGGGTTTTAATTTGTTTGATTTATATAAGGCATAATTTGACATTTAAATATTTACTAGTTTTAGAAGACAAGACGATTAAAATATATTTTTAAGGTGAACTAACCATGATGCTGGGTGGATTTTCTGTACTAGGATTTTTTGGGCTGCTGTTGTTTTTTTGTTTAGGGTTTTTTGGGTTTTTTTTCTTTTTTTTTGAGTTTGCTTAATTAGGAAGCTGATATCACTACTTCAGAAACACTTTGTATTTCTCTGTTTAAAACATCTTTGCTCAGAGATGGATTTTATAGCTACACAGCACATTTTTCTCTCCCTCTAGAAATGATTTAAAATATATACATAAAAAAATAACCTTCTCAACAGAGCCTGCTACTAATGACCTTCATATTTTCAAAAAAAGCACAGAAGTCATGCCACTGCACTGACTAGAGCAGAGCTGTTACTTTTAAATGAAGCCCTACTAAAAATAAACCAGACATTGATTTACAAAAGGCTGTAATAGCAGTGTAGCACAATGAGACTTTTTTGATGGCAATATCCGCAGGAGCGGCGGCTGAACTGCACATGCCCTATTGCTGGAAGCAAATATCACAAGCTGCTCATGACAGATTTTTAATTAACATGTTTTGCCTCCTCCAAATAGAGGGGATGGTATAAATCAGAGCACCCTCTCTGACTTAGAGGGAGTACTGCCAACATGCTTCAGCTGAGGATCTGTCCCCCAGACCTGCATGTTGCACTCTGGGTTTAATAAAAGTGTTGTGTGACTTAGCAAGCAGATCTAATCACATAGTCTGTCTAATTTGGCTACACAGAGGCCTGGTTTCCTTAATGCACAATGGGTATACATGAATGGTTCCATTTATATACTAATGAACAATAATAATGTGAGGCTATATATGCCCAAGAAGAACAGACCTACCAATGTAATACAGAGTCTAACATCTTAAAATATATTTATTTCACTGGAACCAAGTCAATACCCAGTGGCTAAGAACTCAAGCTTTGTATCTGGACAAAGAAAAACACATAAAGCAGCACAAGCTCACACCTGGGCAACCATTTACCCATTTCCTTATGCCCATCCCTGTCCCTTTCAGTCAGTCATTCTCCAGGAAGGACATTTACCAGCTCTGTAAAACCACCACCTCACAAACTAAATCCTCAAAGTCCCTGCATGAAGCAATTAATCTATAATGAAACCCTGCACACCAACCTATAGCATTCACCACATGCCTTACCACTTCTGCACCCTGCAAGTATGGCCAAGGAGCATTTACAACCAGAAGGTGGGAACTCCTTCTTCATCATCAGATCTCCTTGAACCCTCACTCTATGTCTGATACTGAAACTCTGACTCAGAGAAGATTGTTGCCAGCCTGCCAGATAAGCAGAGTTGTTCTTTTGAAGCCCTTGTATCAGGCAGACCAGAAGGTAACGGAAGCAAAGAAACAGGCCTTCTAGAAGTGATTGAACTTCCCAAGTTTCATAGAATTTGGAGTCTTTAGTACATAGTTTCTGTTTCAGGGGAAGTTTGAGAGTGTTTGCAGAAAGGAGACTCTGTATGAAGCCTTGCAGGTCCATCCTGTTGTCCTATCATTCTCTGTAACCTCCACTTCAGCAGAGGAAGAAGTGTTGCACATACTGTAGAGGCACTGCAGACTGTAAAATATGACCAGGTCTAGACCACAGTTTTGCCAGAACAAAGTGCAATGGGTGTTTGCTGATGTCACAATGTCAGCAAAACTTCTCCCAGACATAAATATATGAGGAAAGGGGAGTACTTTACTTAGTGCAGCTTCATCCATTCATTAAGACTCTGCCAGCACAAGTATGGTTTCATTTGTGTAACGTTCAGCTTCTGTCATTTGCTAGTGAGATGAAAGTAATCCAGTGAGAATTAGCCCTCCAGTATCCCAGGCAAATTAACTAGCATCTTTGCCTTTGTTTTCCCTGTTTAATAGGGTATGTGTGTGGGGAGCAGGCATGTGTGTGTGTTAAAAATAGATGAGTAAAATACTTAGCTGCTTATTAAGCAGTGGAATTCAGTTTAACATGTCCTGCAGGGCTGTAACACTAGCATGTCTAATGAGATGGGCACAACACAAAACTCTAATGACATGCTATAAAACGGATCTGGAGACAGGTACATAAACATCCATGGCTAATGAAGCTATGTTTATGCTAGCATTTTTGTTTTCCTATGCACTCATCATATTTAACCTGATGTTGCGAAGCAATCTGTGAATACGTGAACTGGACTAACAGAAGATGTGCTCCAGATGTGCACATAAAGTGCTCTAATTGATAGCAAGCGGGCCATGGAACAAATTGGAGCAAAATCTAAATTAAACCCCAGATATGCACAAAATATGGATTTTGAGTCCTCTGGAACAACTGTTCCACTTTAAAAATCTGCTCCTATTTTTTCCTTTCTATTTGCCACTGTTACATGAGCTCAGCTTAGAAGCTCTGCCCAGGTCCCCCAAAAATACACTCCAACCAGGGCCACAAAAAGGCTCTATTCAATAGCAGCCCTTCAGTGTCAAACCACATTCCTGGTGAAAGCAAAGGACCAAACTACATCTAGTCTGATGTTAAAATCTGAAATTGTCAATTACTTAGGTGTAGAGGCATTGCTCAACACACAATGTCATTCATACCCATTAAATGTCATTGATGAACAATAGTTACCCAACTGAAAAGCACTGTGTTACTGTTCTGAGTAAAACACCAATAGTCTGGCTGGGAAAGTGGACTGCCAAAGAGACCAGCAAAAAACTCCATTCTCACTAATTTTCAGCTACACTAATAATATTAAACTAATAGCTTCTGGCTCCATCCTTATTTACCAAATTTAATATATTTACTCTACTGTCTCTGACACTTTTAGTGCCAGCTGGTACCTACCTTCTCCAGCTTTCTGTGCACCACTGCTGATGACTAAAAACAGGTCATTAAGCAAGTTCATCTTCTGCTCTCAATGTCACGCATTCCAAACCAAGGGAACAGAGTCAAGGAGTAGAGAAAGGAAACTTCTTGGAACTCAGAGCTCAGGTCTAGCACTGCCACCATAAGCACTTCCCACCATTGCAGGATGACAGGAGATGATCACAACAGTGCTGGTTCACATTACATCAGTTTCATCTATATTCATCTACAAAGCCAACCTGAACAGAGAGAGGCTTGGACTAAACTAAAAGCAGTTCTTGCCCCAGCACCCGAGTCAGCACCTGAAAGAGCAACAGTGTTCTGGACACATCTGCATAGCAGATTTTGGCATTTACAGTATGTGATTTCAGACTTGCACAGAAAGTAGCCGAGCAGTCCTCAAGATCCAAGACATCTGCCTGCAACTTCCAGAGTCTACTATGAAGGAGAACTGTTTCCTTGGAAACAGTTATTTCTGCTGTAGTAATTAACACCCTGAGACATGCAGCTCTCTTCTTTCACTGAATATTTGCACAGAAACACTAGCAATGCTACCAATACTAAATAATTATCACACTTCTATAGGCCAGGACCTTGCCAAATTTGAGTTGTCAATAATTGTGCTTAAGGAAGCAGTTTGGACAGACAAGGCTTTTCCGAATAAATTTAAAGGTGTGAAAGCTCGTAAATGGCCTCTTAAAAGATTTCCTGTGACTTCAGCTTCTTTGTTTTATTTAAAAGATTTCACAAGTAGCTAAAACAAATAAAAAGGGGGAAAAAATAAAAAACTTGGACTCCTGTAACTACTGTTTCAGCCTTTCCTCTTTCCATAGTGTTACACTCTAACAACCTTCCATTCTGACTTTTTCTAATTTAGGCCTTAAACTTGCAACAAGCTCCCCTTGGAGTCCCATGGAAGACTGTGTGGTTGCTCACACATGAAAGGTTGTGCAACAGGACCTTGTGGTGAGACAGTGACTTGTTCTGTGTGTGCACCATGCCCAGCGCAACCAGGTCCTGATACCACACGGCTCCTTGGCACGGGAGCTGTACAGAGACCAGACTGAACAGAACTCCACGAGGTGCGGGTGAAGCGATGCTGTCGTACGGGCAGTGGCGGCAACCACAGAGGTAACACCAACACCAAGGGGGAGGAGAGAGAACCGGGATTACCTGCTGGGCCTGCTGCAGCAGCTCCATCCGCTCGTGCAAGATCTGGCTGTCAAACTCACGGCTCTGCCTCAGGATCTGCCGCCGCACCTTCTCCACCGCCGCTCGCAAATCCTCCCGCTGGGCTTCCGTCAGCGACTCGCTCGCCCGCCTGCCTGGGTCCTGCTGCAGGGCATTATACAGCGTGGCTTCCAGCTCCTGGATTTTCTAGTGCAACCCAAATCACACACAGACAGGCTGACGTTTGAATCCAGCAAGCAAACGACCCACCAACAGCTAGAGGAGAAGGCTGGCAAGCGAAGGCTAAGGCAGGAGGGCAGGATGGACACAGACAGGTAGACAGAAAGCAGCAAGCGTGAGCAGTGAGGAGCATTCCACACAGAGTGCGCGCAGCCTCCTGGAACAGACTGACACCCGGGAGATGGGTCCTGTTCTAGCAAATGATTGACTCTTCCATTTAAGAAAGATTCAGAAGATAAGTCTGCATTCAATACCTGATAGAACTCCAAATCTTGATGCTGAACATTACAAATTTAATTAAAACTAACAGATTTCCTTCTACTGCAACTGAATTGTTAAACCATCCTATAAAATAAAAGAACCAAAGGAAAACCAGTGAACAGAAATCTTGCTTTCCCTCTCTCTGGTCCTACTGACCTGACACCCACAGCTCACAGTCTATGTAGTGACTAGGCTTAGTTCCAAGCTGCCACAAGCAATGAAGGGAGGAACACCTGTATACACTAACCCCTCATCTGCCTCCTGCTGTCTGCCAGATTCCTAACACGATTCTCATGCACTGACCAAAACTGGAGTACTTTGCAAAGCAGAGAACACAGGAGAACTTCACATTCACATGGAGAACTATACTCCCAAGAGGAAAGAACAGAATCATGGCAGTGTTTCCCTGATTACTGGATTTAGTATGATCCTATCAAAAACCAGCATCCAGACTGACAATATTTGGATAAAGAGCATCTGACCACATCCCTTTGGCCCTCATGACACCTTTGTGAGGTAGGTAATTCCATCCATATTAGTGATGCATAAACAGCTGCACAGAGAGGTTAAATGGCTTGCCCAAGGTCACAGTGCTAGAAATAGTGCCTGCTTGTCTTTATCTCTGTTATCTGTTCTGAGCACTAGACCTTGCTTCTTCTCTGAAAACATTTTCCACATAAGAAACATTTAAAATGTATAAATAGTGCTTCAGGCCATTATATTTTGACTTCCCCAAGTCTCACTTTCAGCAAAGTTGTGTGTGCAGTTTTACCAATTCCTGGATGATTCCTAGCTGTTGTTTAGCCTGAGAAAAGGCAAGGCTGCAGGTTCCCTTTTGAAAACCAGGAAGGGTAAGGTTGCATAGGATCGCACAGGAAGGAATCGCATAGGAAGAACAGGCACTCCTGATTTAGGATAGGTTAGCAGCAGTAATACTTACAAATGCTTCAGGAAAAGAAATATTGGAAAAGTTCTAAAGTAATTTCTGGTGTATTTTACCAATCATGGTTTTGTTCATACATAAACCAGCTTTTCCCATTCCAGATGTACCAACAAGATGTTTGCATCTCACGGAATAAAAAATGCAGTGCAAAAATGTTACACTTGTAAGTACTATAACCCATTTCCTAAATTTTTGTTTAACAAATAGTTGATTTCTTGTCTGGCAGAAAAAAAAAAGATATAAGGTAAAAAAGAGCCCTATTTATAATTAAAAGGAAAAAAAACAAACCTGCATTTTATCAAATCTGTTCAAACAGAAAAGTTTAATGACTGTTCTTTTCCTACCATGTATGCCTGGTCCAGAGCTTGCTTCCTGTAGTCGAGTTCTTCCTCTAAATAACCCTTCTGTTTACTGAACAGGTCCTGAGCAATAATAAAAACAAGGGAGTGTTTGTTCTTTATCCTAATTCAGGAAGAATCATAAATGCCATCATTTTTATGCAAGCTTTCCACTTGAAAGCAAAAGAAAACCTAGAACAAATGACCATGTTCATCTTAATGATATTTGGAATATTGAATTTACAATATTAACACTTCAAATATGTGTTATCACATTAACAAGTTGTACCTAGAAAGCATTGACCTCTACACCAGAGTACAAACCTGCCTGGACCTGACAGAAGTGCACAGAGCAGCAAAAGGTGAGTGGGGATGTACATGCATGTGGTCCAACAGCTGTAACTTGCACAGGGCAGGCCAAGGAAGGGAAAAGAGAAACACAAGAGAGGGCAGTTTATGGAAATATCCCATGCACCCCCCTTGCACGGGGCAAACCCTAATTTCTGTTGTCTGATCTGTTCTTCTAGGGAGGACACCCGAACATGCAGGGCCACAGCTGGATTCTGCAGGACCATCCCGTGATGTGTTACTGGAGCTGAAGTAACAACTCGGTTCTCAGCTTGTACAGGCAGAAGGCCAACTTGAAACAGGTGAAGTGATGCCCAGAGAGGCTGAGTGACTAGCTGAAGAGCTGAAGAAGTTTTCAAAATACCAAAGATTTATGGGGATTGTTTATTTTTGTTCTTAAAAATCAAACTCCTAGCTTTCAGTTATTATATATAAACCCCACAGACTGGGATTTCAGTGGAACTCAGTATCCAAAACATGATGTTTCAAGCAAGTAGTGGACATTCAAATGGCTGTCTGATTAATCAAGCCTTTAGAGTGTTTTGGATCATAGAATGGTTTGGGTTGGAAGAGACCTCAAAGACCATTTACATACAACCCCCCTTGCCATGGGCAGGGACACCTTCCCCTAGACCAGGTTCCATGATAGTACGTAGAATATAAAATAGTTACTTAATTTTATTAGCTTTTCTTTCAAAACAGGTTTTCACACCCAAAAGAATTAGTAGTAGACCAGAAAGCAGAAAAGCTCTTTGAATTTAATATTTTCCATCATTCTTTCTTCTAATCAACAAACTTTTGCATTTCCTCAACCTTGAGAAAAAATGCTGAATTAAATACATAGGGTTCTTAAGATCACTAATTGCAGCTTTTATTAACAGTATTAAAAAATTAAAACAGTGCTGTTCTGGTTAGTTTTACTGGATATGGGATTGCCTCAAAGTCACTTATTTGGCCAAATTTTGCCTTCAGACATATATGTGGACTTCTGACAACTTTTCTGTCAGTTTTCAGTGTAGAACTGGTGACCGTAGCAACATGTAAGACCAGTATTAGACGATTCGGAGGAACAAGGTGCTACTTGTTCTCTGTATAAGAGGTACAATATTTATTATTAATTTATTTTGTAAACTTGGAGTTCTTTTAATTACCTATTAATTAATATTGAAGGCAAACCCAAAGTTTAAGTCAGGCCTTGATCTTGGGGCTGGAATTTGGTTGACAACAGATAGGCATCTATTGGTATGAAAGCCATCTCAGAATCTGCTGCTCCAACATATTCTAAATATGCTACTGCTCCTGAAGGGAAAAGGCCTCCAACAAGTCCTACAGGACATACTTCTCAGCCCTTTGTGGACATCTCCAGAACTCTGAGTTCAGAACTCTGAGTTCAGAACTTTGGACAATGTGATATGGCATTAGACACCATGTTTATGCAGCTGAATCCCACCCTGACTACCCAGGTGGCTTGTTTTCTGACACAGATGGCTTACAGCAACTGCAAGGCTGAGGTACAGGATGAAAGACCACCATGCACTGTGAGTGCACAGCAAAGGACAGGCCTGGTCCTGACTTTCTTACAGGCGTCTGACACCACGGAGGTAGATTGACTTGTCTGAGACTATAAAGTGGGTCAGAGCTGCCACCAGACCCCAGAATAGCAATGCAGCTGCCCTGATCATGCTACGTCTCCAAAAGGGATAGTAAAAGCTGCCCACAGAAAGCAAGAGGGAAGGAAAGGAATAGGACCTCAGACCCTTAACACGCATTTCAAGGATGACTAAACCAGTGCCCAGTTTTTCTAAAAATCTCATGCTAGAATACAATTTCTCAACTCATTGAGTCAATCATTAGGGATGCATATTCCCAGATTGCTGTTCTAAACAAGCAGATGCAAGGGCTATCCAGAGTAAGGCTTGAAAACATCACAGATAATAAGGAGAAGATAATATATCAAGTTACAAACCCCCTATTTTCTCCAATGCTTTTTACAAAAGAATCTAGCATTTGTGGGCACTTTCCTTTCCCCAAGCCTTTGTATTTTTCCAAAACAAGACTTAAAAATAAAGAAATACTACATGTGGAAAGTATCTTATCTATGTTAAAGTACAATTGGTATGACAGGTTACACTCAACAGAGAACACAGTCTGAGCACTTCTCTTTTTGTTTGTGGCTCAAACACACACTTCTTCAGTGGCCCTGGGCAAATCACTTAACCTCCCTGTCTCATTGTCCTATTCTTTAGGATGAATGCAATGCTGCTTATTTATCTACCTGTAAAAGGTGTGGTGAGGATTAATCAGTGTTTGGAAAGCCATTTGAAGATGTGAAGCACAGCACGCACGGTAAAACAATAAAACCAAACACTCCTTCTAAAATTGTTCAACATACAGAAAAATAAGGTCAGTTTGTTCTTCAAGACAGAACTGCTTTTTGAGAAAACATTCTGCCTTTAGGCATGAAGACTGTGGGGCAAGAAAGGTCATCTGGAGTAAGAGGTCTTGACAGCTTGTCCAGAAGCTGAGTACCAGAGAGCAAAGAAATACCCTTGCCAATTCTACTAGCATGACCCCAAGATTAAAAAGATGATGCAGCTGCCCAAAAAATTAATACACAAAGAAAGCACAAAGACAATTTCACACTGTTTGGTTAATGTGCTCTGCAGTTATGCCTTTGTGCCCTAATTTGTATATATTTTGCTATTTTTGTTCTCTATAGATTTGAAAGTTCTGTCTCACCCCAAAGAATACAAGCAATAGATTATTCTAGAAACCACTTGTTGATCTTACCATGAAGCCATCTCCGTTAAGCAGAGAAAGGCGGCAAACCAGCCTGGGATGAAATATTTACACATTCCCTTGAGATGAGTTTTAGCTAAATGAATTGTACTTTTAGCTGTTGTTCCTTACCTTTTCATTCTCCAGGTCTAACATCTTCTGTGTCAGTGCAGCTTCTGTCCCCTCTATCTGTTTCAACCACTACAGCAGTGTGAAGAGGAAAAAATAGAAAAGGAACAGAACTTTTGAAAAAGTTTCTACCAAACATTTTGCAAGTTTGTTGCCAACACTTCCAGGCATATGCTCCTCCCCATGCTATCTATTCACTCTGAAGACACACATGAATAAAGAGGTTGTGAGAGCACAGGCAGAATGGAGGACTGCAGAGACACACTAAAGACTAATGAGTGGAGGTTGCTTTCCTACAGTAAATTAAATGGGGTTTTTCCCTGTAAAGTTCAAGAAACAACATAGGTTTGGGTCGAGAATGCAAAATCAACCTGATTGTTTCTTACTCAAATGCTTGCTGGCCTGATTTGTGAAACCATCATCTGACTTCAGGCCTCCAGTCCTGCATTTTTCCAGAGGGCAATTTAAACAAAAGACAAGATGGAAAACTCAGCACTTAATTTTGCATGGTTTGCTGCACTCTTTGTGGGAAGAGGCTCACTTGTAAAACATTGGTAATGTAGAGGGAAAAATAAAACAGACAGACAGGTGGAAGCTCTTGTTGCTACTCTGAATCCCTTACCATTATGGTGACATTCAAAACAATCAGAATGAAGAACAGCCATTGCATTCCAAAGGTAAAAATTACACATCGTAATAGCTAAATGCATGGACACAAGGTTCTTGCTTAATTACTAACCATCACCAGGATTATATTAATGTTTCAATTTAAGTTCATTGGGATGGATGGGAATGGTCAGTTCTGAATTGTTTCATTTCCCTACGGGTCTGCAACAAGGACCCATGACTAGCTTACAGAGAGCAGATTTTAGACTAATGCTTCTTTTTGCAGCACCAGCTCCCATTCAAACCAACCACAGCTTTGCCACTGATAATTATCACTTTCCTCAAATACCTTGTTTACTAACACTGGACTACTCATATCTGCTTTAAATCTTTTGGTAACCATTGTACATCAACTCCTTTAATTTAGTGTTTTGGTGAATTCATTAGGACTCAGACTCAAAGGAATTAATGACATACTAGCTTTTTCCCCAAAGATCTGGATAGGAAATTTCAAACATAAGTTTACAAATAAACAAAATGTGAATTCATTACTTCATCATTTTGAACCTTCCACTTTAAGAGACTGATGAATAAAAACAGAAATTTATTTTATCTGTTCAGCAGTTTCGCTTTCTACAGAAAAAAAATTAACAGGAACACCATACTGCCCAGAGATTCTATTTTCATCATCTTTGTTTTCTTCACTTCGAAGGTGATAAGCTGAACATATTCCTAAGGGAAGCCTCACCACTGATACTCAGCAAGACCGTGAGCATTCTGAACCTTTGAAATCAATGGAAATGGGAAATCCTGAGCATCTCTCACAGCTACCCTCAATCAAGTGAAGGGCTGTTTGCAAAAATTAGAGGTCTGATTTTTTTGAAGGTATGCAAATGATATGCAAAACTAAATGTTTATTTTGATCTTTCTATGCCTGTTAGCCTTTCTGGAACTAAGGGGCACAGGAGACACAACTATGTATTTTTAGGAGTCTGTATCTTAGCCTTTTGTAGTAGGGTTCTTCAACCTTCATTTTTTGGATGTAAGTGCTAAAATCATCACCTTCTCTTTTAATGCCATAACACACTGAAAACCATAGGGATTTTAGCTCTTTTCCCCATTTTTATTTTGCTTATAGCAATTACTCACTTAAATTAATGATTATTAAATTACCTAATGTAGATTATTTACTTTAAGGTATTTAGATAAGTAGATTATCAAAATTATATCAATTAAAGCAATTATTAAAATTGCTCAAATTTTAATTTAAAATCTCTGATTCTGAATTTCAACAATACATAAGGAAAGGTTTAATAGAAACACATGAAAAGGATGCACAGAGCTTCTTCAGAGAAATATGTAAGTCTTTCTTAGTTCTAAATGTCACTCTTATTCATATACAGATTATATTCTCTGGCAGTAAAGAACTAGCCATACAGAAATGAGTGACCTGATTGATTACTTATCTTGTGCAAACTACTTTTCCTCTATGTCCACTAATTCACAGAGGAAAGGAGCACTGACTACTCTGAGTTTTTTCCGTCATCCACAAAAACGAGCCCAAAAGGGACCATGGACACCTCACATCTCTTCCCAGAGCACTGAGGACACCAGCAATTCTGGGAATTAAGTCTCTTGTGTTAAGTGGATTTTTAGTACTTTATGCCAAGGGAATATTTCCAAAACATGTTTTTATTTTTAAACTGGGTTTCTTTCTTAAGTTTGGCTTTACCTCAAGACACCACAATCGCAACATTCATGTAAGGATGAATACATGCTCCAATCCAGATGACCTGAACAGACAAGCCGTGCTTCCCTGGCAAAGTGATGAGGTATCTTAGAAGACACGGTCAGCTTTTAGCAGAGAAAAATATTTATTGAATTCTACCTTTTCACAGAGGGAAAGCACAGTCCCAGCTTGGATTATTGCAACCTGCTCTTCATTTCTCAAATTCTAAAATACAAAAAGATGCACTTTAAATTGGATTAAAAAATCATCCTTTAACACAAGCAGTAAGTTTTAACCATACTTTTAAAAATAAATCAGTTATAACATTTAGGATAATAGAGATGACCAAAAAGGATCCCATGACTGAAAGTATTGAAAGTTAAACCAAGGGTGCTTAGTTCTACTCTATTTCAGCATACCGGCCCCACAACACTTTCAACAGATCATTCAATGAAAATTAAGTGGTTTCAGTTAGGGATTTTGCAATTTCTTTCCTATTTTTGCCAGTTCACTGGACTAAGCCCTGCAGCAAGTGAATCTCCCCTTCATGCACTTCAGACTTCCAATTAAAGAAAATAATGCAAAGAGTAAGTATCATAGAAACCTCCACAGGACTTGCAACATAACATGCAAATCTAGAACTTAAAAGTAGTATTATAAAGATGTCAATCTGTTAAATCTAGCTATAACCTGGGCTCAGCTCCCCAGATGTTTGTGCCCGAATGTGCGACCAAGATTTTACACCGTGTTTAGCAATAAAGAGGAAAAAAGGGAGACAGTTATCCTTGCTCTTCTCCTAGAAAATCCACTCCTGGCAGCGACAGCCTTCACAGCAGAAGGTGCTACTATTACTACTCAGGAGAGATAATGCACAAGCAACTTGGTCTGGCTTTGACTTCTGGTTTGTATCTTTTCACTTTGCCTATTACCGTGTTTTTTTTTCCATGTCATTCAGTCAAGGCCAAATCCTACCTTAAAAAAATACACCTTGCAAAACCATCAGTTTAACTAAAAAATTTCATGTTGTAAAAGCAGTTCCTAACCATTCATATTTGTCATAAAAATACAGGCATGTAAAAATCATCCTGTGCATTGTCTTGGATGTCAGTATTTGCTGTGGGAAAAGAAATGCTTTAAATTAACCATGAAACTGAAGGTACATATAAAAGTAAAAAATTGTTACCCCATTATCTCCAAGAATATCTAGCTTCTTCATAAGCTCAGATATATTCACGTCCTGAAAAAGATGTTCAACACTTACATTTATGAAGTAGGCAAGAAACAGTTTTTATATACTACATTTTATGTACCCTTTATCCACTTCTGCATCCAAAAAGACTTCAAATGTAAATAAGTGAAACAATAGTTTTGCATCACAATAACAAATGGGTTACTGATACTTTCAAAGACAAAACCAAAAATCACTCTCAATTACAACAAGCAACCTGGATGTCTGTGCATGAGGGCAGAATGTCCCTGTATCATTCACACATCATCCGGCTAATGTGCGTAGAGGAAAGATCAAAACTGATAAACAGGCTTAAAAGATGTAAAGATAAAGGGCTTAAAAAAGCTTTTTTGTTTGTTTGGAGTGGAGCATCAACCACATCAAGCTACAGAAGTTAAAAGGACAGAGAGCATGAACAAATAATTGCTAAGAAGGTTTGCTGGGTGGTTTGCTTTTTATTTTCTTTGTTAAACAAAACCATGCAGTTTCAAATCAGCCTTACAGTGGCGGAAGGGAATGTGCACAGTGGGCTGAACATGCTCCTCCAAATATTATCAGCTCATAATCATCTTTCTGATTAGAAAGCCACATTTTGCTGCCACTCAGCTCTCAGATAACGAACGGAACAACCCATCCTTATTAAGGCTCAGCCACTGAAATACAGAAAACCACTCCTCTGATTCAAAGAGAGAGGAATAAATTCATGGAATCACAGAATCATAGAAAATGCCAAGTTGGAAGGGATGCATCAGGATCATTGAGTCCAGCTCCTGGCCCTGTACAGCACCATCCCCAGGAGTCACACCACATGCCTGAGAGCAGTGTCCAAACACTTAGTGAACTCTGTCAGGCTTGGTGCTGTGACCACTGCCCAGGGGAGCCTGTTCCAGTGCCCAACCACTCTCTGGGTGAAGAACTTTTTCCTGGTAAAATTCACATGATGTCTGTATTTAACACTGTGCCAGGGTCCATTCCTAGGCCCCAGAACTCTATCTAAGTTTAAAAAGTTGTAGGAAAGGGTCATGGAACTGTTTAACCAGCGGCAATCATATTCTCCTGAACTATCCCAAGTTTGGTCTGCAAGTTAACATGGACCAGGGATCATTTCCACTGACAGCTTGTAGCAGCCATGCTATTTGAAGGCAGGAAGCCGTGAGAGCACGGGAATAGACCAGTTCGTGTTAGTCCAAAATTCTTAATACACATACATAAAGCAAAAGAGCCTTGTTAAATGCTGCCACCCTCAACTTCTACTCATATTCAGCACTTAGAAAAGACCCACATATCACAGGGCCATGTGTTGTGTTCAAGTTGTTCTATCCTGAGAAGCTCCCTCCCTCCTTTCCCAAAAACTTCAGGGATGTTCCCAAATGCTGCATGAACTATTTAACTGTGCGTATCACTAACTCTAGAATGGTGCAGATCATAATACAGTTGTGTTTGGATCGATGTTAAAAACCAAACTACTGATTATGACCAGCATTGACAATGCTGAACAGAAACTTCTTTACCCCACCAGTAACACTAAGGATGAATGGAATTTACTAAGACATGAAAGTTCTTGCATCTATTGAGCCAGAAATAATCATTCTAATTAATTTATTTCCATATGACGCATAAAGGAAGAACCAGAAACCAAATCAGATTTTGCATCATGCTGGAATCTACAATTGCTACTGATGGCTAATAATTTTGAAAAACACTGAAAACAGATAAAAGGTCCACTATTTCAGTCTGCCCATATTAGGTGATTGCCCCACCTTCCAGGTAAGCGAACTGAAAGGCAGATTGAAAAGAACCCACCTGTTAAAGCATATCCCAGATGACAACAGAAAAAAATAGGAATTATGGATTCTGGTACACTGTACCTGCTACAGCCAACATGCAGATTAGAATAACAGATAAGCCAAAAGCAGGTCTGCCTCTATTTGTAGGTAATATGCTAACGGATGACTCTTGGTGTGGTTTGGGAGATGAGTATCCAACCAAATCTCTAGGTAAGATCTCTAATCCTTTAGCTTTTTCTTTCAGACTAGGCAGCTTCCTAAAAATATGCAGCCAACAATTTCAGTTTATTTCCTCTAGAGATCGTACTGTCCTCATTAAAGCACTGAATAGCAACAAGCCTCCTATAACAGGACTTGTAAGCATAACTAAAAATATGACCATAAATCACTAGTGAGTGGCACTGAGATTATGCTTTAGTTACTTGTAGAAAAGTTACCCTGGCCCATTGTGCAACATTACTGACAGCACAAGTCTGAATTCAATCTTAAGTGAACCAGCATGAAAACCAAGTTGCACAAATAGCCTGTTTGTGGGGGAACAGGAGTGAAAAGAGTAATTCTTGCTTCCTTATATCAGAAGCTCACCAAGGGAGATCCTGATGTTTATCTTGTTCTTGTTCTAAAAGAGTTCCACCTATCTAAATGAGTTTTGGATCAGGCACCTTATGCTTCAAGGCCCTTGCCTTGGCAAATAACTTAAGCATATTCATTCAACAAATAAAAGGCTTCACTAAATTGGGTGTAAAATAAGAAATTAATGTCATATTTCTGAACTTAGATGAAGACATTTAATATCACAAACCATGTGCTGTAGCAAGCCTGACAATGAATCACATCAACATCCACATTCTTCCCTAGACCAAATGTAAATGATCTTGATTGACCAGCCTTCAGTTTCACTGAGGAACTCCTGACAGATGACCAGAACATATTCTTATGAAACCATTTCCCCAGTTAAAAATATCTTTTCTAACTAAATTTATTTTTTCACATTTTCTTCCCACAAGTGTCAAACCATTTGTCTGGATATTAGATTCAAAAAAGGTTCCTAGCCATCCAACTGTTTCTAGTGCTCTGCATATACCTTTATTCCTTCCTGATGGCAGAACAGTTGAAGGGCACTTCCATTGTTTTCAGGGAACGTGGTTATATGAAGATTAAATGCTGGCGATCTTCGTTCTCTCTCCTGAGGAAAGATTTGTTTAGAAACAACATTTGTGATTATACATTGACATTTATTCCCCACCTTTACAAAACATACTTGTACATTAAAAAGGCAGATTCCTGTTCCCATTCCAAATCTATGGTATTTCCTATTACTTTTACCATACTTGAAGAATTTTGGCTAAATACAAAAATAGTGTTAGCTGCCAACTGATTCCATGCACACAGTTTCTGCAAAGTCACCTGATGCTCCCCAGCTGCAGAACCCTTGCAACAGTGGCCCTAATTGACCGGAGCCCTAAAACACTCTTCAGGTTTTCATGTTGATTATAACCTTATTTAACTACTTTTTTCTTTCATGGAACAATAAAACAATTTAGAAAGAAGAATCTGCAGGAAAAAAAAAATTAAACTCCGTAATGAAATAGTATTATTGACGATTTGCTCACTATAATTAAACCTGTGTGCCTGCTCCCTGTTTATTCTACAGCCTGTCTTCCTATTTGAGCATTTTAAATCCCCATTCATACTCACTGCACAACCCAGGATGTCAGAACATGCTGAAAGGCAGCACTGTTCTACAGTTATGATGTTCTTTGTGCCAAAACTAAAAATTATGAATTCCCTTTTACCTAAAGCTATAGTATATCTAAAACTTAACATGTACATGACTTCCATGCATTTCTTCAAAATACCAACCTATTATTTCTTCAGAAGGCAGAAACAACATAAAATAACAAACAAGCAATTTTACCTAAATTAAATATTAATGTGCCTGTGAAAAATGACTGGACTGAAGGCTCTGGGCAACCAAGGCACTGGGTCTTACTCTGAATTCTCTCTGGCCATGAGAACATGAGCAAGAAACACCAGATTTCATCTCCGTATTACAAGGGGACACTGTGGCAACATGAGCTTTCATTTTCTTAGTGAGAGAGAGCACTACTACAAATATTTTAGTTCCTATGACCATCCATGTATTACTCCATTTTCTAAATCACAAATGAGGTGCTTTAATTGATACAGCAGGCAGGCTGCATCCATTCACTTAAGCAAGTTACAAAGCATGGCAAATCTTGTTCATTAACTAGTTTAAACCTAATTTGAAACTACAATGTAGAGAGAAAAAAAAATCTCTGTAGTCTATGCATTTTTCCCCCTCAGAGGTTTTATTTTAGATAATATTTACATCACCAGTCTAATTCTGAAATGGGCTTAAATAATGACTTAGCTGTTGTAAACAAAAACCAGAACTCTAATTCTTATCAAAATTCAGTTATGATTTTAGATAGTTAAAAATTCATCTGTTGCTATTGCATTCAACTCACTTAAACTTGCTTGCTTTAACTGATAAATAAATTATTGCGTTTTATACTTTACCTAATTTTCATCTGAAATAACTTAACTGCTCTAAAAAATACTGTCCTGATTACCAGAAGAACTGATGGTTTTCCTAAAGCATTGCATTGTCAGTCACATTTGTGTCTACATGCTTGTCTACTAAGGAAAAAATCTTTTCTTGCAATCACACAAAAATACTTCCATTGTTATTCTGTGAAAGAAGTTTTCTAAGCTTTGGCACATGACAAAATTTGACACGACATACTGAGCTCTTTCTGATGTGATTCTGCCATGTGAAAAATACATTCATGAAGGACGTATTGAAGAATATTTGTTAGTTTCCTAAGAAATCTTTTTTGGATAGTGTTACTTCGAAGAACACCCACACTTCAGGAAGCAGTTTCTAGTGCAACTGCCAATTCAAATGCTAAATTGTTCTATATTTTACTTCACAGTTCTTTAATAAAATATAAAGATACATATTAGAAAGCATATTTATTTTTCTGAACATCTACTGAAATTCTAATAACCTAAATTCATAATTTTGAATATAATGTGCTACAACATCAAAACATATGGTTGATAAAGGATGAAAAAAAGATTAAGAAATGTCAGACAAAAAGAACGTCCACATTACAGGAAGACATGACATTTTCATCTTTATCAGAGAAGTTACACATGCTAAGATATTTGGTGAAACGTGCTGGGTGATAAAAATGGAGGAGTGACAATGACAGGTTTCTTGAAGAGTTTATTCTAAGCAGTGTTAGGAATGCTGGTGATCTTTGAAACTGAACAATGTGTCATCAGGCAATACGACCATGTGACAACTGTGCATCACACACAGCTACTTTAGTGTTACTAAATTCGACAGGAGCCCACTTTGTGAGGGGATGAGAACCATTGCTTTCTACTGTAATCACAAACTACATGTTCAAAGTGTTAATAACAAATACTTTTCCTTATTTCATTTATGCAAAATATAGAATATGTTTGCTATAGGCAACATATTAGTTTCACATACAGAAGTTGTATTTGTGCTTCACCACTTTTCTTTGACATTGCCAGAGGTTTGGTTTTTTTCTCATTTTTCATTGACTGAAGCCAATTATTTCCAGCCCATGACCACTCTAAACCATGAGAAAACGGATTTAAGGTAAGAGGAATTCTTTGGAAGCTGCTATCAAAATGTGTTATTTTTAAGATAAATTTACTTCATATGAATGTTGTCAATCTTAAATCAATGTAATTTAAATCAATTATACATTGATGTGATGGATGTGTCAGATCTTTAGTCAGACCACTGCATGCAAGATGTGAGAAGGTGTGTTAATTTAATCAATGCCAGCTAAGGCTGTAGTATACATACCAAGTGATTTTACATGCAGGAAAGGAGCAGTTATGGAAATGAAACAAATAAAAAAGGCAAAATATTGCAAAACAAAATATTTTATTAGATGAAAACCAAACTATATGCAATTTATATTAGCTATATTACATCTTTATAAACATTAGTGAGCATTCTCTCCAAAACATATTAAGGCAGTGGCATCAATTTCATTATCCCAAGATACAACATTTAAAAAATAGATACCTAAGCGACTTCCCTTAAACATGCACCAGACATCAGTAATCTTTACAGGAATTTCAGCTTGGGTTCAAACATAATTTCTGCTCCATTTGAGAGTTTGCAACAGAGAGAATCTCTTACTTCAAGCTCTAGCACTCTGAATTCTAACAGCTCATTCTGGTCTTTTGCATCTTGCATCTCATTCTTCAGCTGATGCTCTTCTTGTTCCATTCTGTAAATCTGTGAGACAAACACAACACGGTAACACCCTGTAAGCACTAGAAAAGATACTGCAAAGAGTTACAAGCCATGGGTTTAGACAAAACTGTTAATTATTTCTGTTTTTCATTACACATCGATAGATAAAAGATAAAAAAGGAACATCACATCAGAAAGTATTTCTGAGAACTGTCAGCAGAAAATGGTCAATGTTCTCTTAGAGTAATAATCTGGAAGTAACATAAAAGTGATATGAATATTGTATCTAAGTAAGTTAAGCACTAGAAGTTTTATTTTAAAATCCAGCAAATAAAACTGAATTACATTAACATTTTGATAGACTGTTCTCACTGTCTTCACCTAATTAGACATCTAATTTTTACAGTACATGAAAGACAACAATGGAGTGGTTTTAATGACTACTTTTTAATTTGCCAGAATTTTGCCTTGGGGCACTAACAATGACAAAATAGAAATTCAATACTGGCTATTAATTATGCCAACTAATAGCTTTGGTCTACTGTCTAGTTTAACTGGGAAATCTTTTTCTTTGTATGAAACTAAAAAGAAGTGTAACATCTGGTATAATGTACTTTAACATTTATAACGCCCATGTAAGTGTCCAAATAAATTAGACCTGGCTGTAGCTACTTTTAGTCATGATTTTTTATTTGGTTATCTTATTCCTATTATATTAATATCAAACTACTAATTAACAAAATTAGTTCTCTGACTTCCTGAGTGAAAGCCAACTTTCCCACCACTATCAACGAAGAGCAATGCAGATGCTCAACTCTGAGTATCTCAGAGAGTTAATATAATAAGCATAAAATCAATCAGTAGTACTTAACATGTGGAAAAACTATAATAAGGTTGAAGGGAGCAGGCAATTTTGTTAGTGGTCAGGACAATAATAATCGTTGTGTAACTGTGTATTTCTGTGGACACTAGAAACATCAGCCAGCTTGGGATCTACTGGTGGCTATACATGTGATTCCACAACAAAGAGCAGCTTTGATTCCTGAAGAATATAAAGGCATATTGATACTTTAACCGGAGACTTTTACTTGAATTTCCATTCCTGGCGAGAAATAAAGCCATTTCATGCTGATTTTATAGTACTTAGTGCGTTCAATTTCTTTTATGATGAAGGGCAACAATGGTGAAAGTATTCCCACATACCTTTTCTAGCAACTCCTGATTTGTTCTGATTAACAGCTGCTTTTCTTCTACCCATTTTGAATCCTGCGAGGAAGAAGAGGATTAAAAATATATATATTTTATTAAACAAGACAAACGAATGACCACAATAATTAGAAGATTTCAGATGTCATACATTCAAGTATAAAACAGTCATGCATTGAAAAATAAAGCTATCACAAATACTTCAAGGATATACAGCATTTTATCCTACAGTGAAAATAAAAGTTCTTTCATTTCCTGTAGCAGTCTTTTGTTTCCTAGTATGTTCCAGCTAGCATGTACTTTAAAATCTTTACTTGTAGCAATTGTGGGTCACCACAGTTATATACTTCACGTCCTTTTAAAAACATTTATTTACTCAGCTGAACTCAAAACTACTGCTTTCCATTGCAAAGGTTTAGGAACTTTCTTGCAAAATCATCCCATTTTAAGTAGTGCAATGCAAATCCAACAGGAGAAAGGGAAGAAAACCCTTTAATTACCCCAAATGATCAAAAATAAGCTTCAGCAATGTAAAGTTAATTACCCTCCTCTAAAACTCTGAGAATCTGGCTAATACACAGTGTTTGTGACAAGAAATTCAAAGCTGTGGAGGAAGGGAAGTGATGCAAGAGATTGTATACTCCATTTGGAAACTGTATTTCTAATTAATCACTTGTTCCAAAACACTTCTTTCCTTTTAGGTTTTCCCACGGCTACAAAAGGCCTCATCAAATATGAGGTTCCCTTGGTTCCCTTTAAAGAACCAAGCTACAAAAACTCATGGCCAGCCATAGCTGGACATTCAGATTTAATGGATTATAACACCCAAATTTGCTCTTGTTTTTGCTTTAGAGAAAACTATTTACATAACCTTGCTCATGCTGCTCTAAAAAGTTTAATAAAAGACTATCCAACACTTAATATGCCATACTAATTCTAGATCAAATTATCTTCTAGATGCAGGTGATGATTTATTTAAAATCTAAATGCCTTTACTAAAGTATTAAGGACGATGCATTCTTTTTCAGGAAGGTATTTGCACATTGATGTTGCACAAGGAATCAATGAAATCTGGATATCCCAGCCCATCAAATATCCTTGAAATGTCAATCTAAAGTACTGTGATACTACATTCACTCCAATTAGCATTTTTTAAAAAAGTTTAGTTTTTCTACCTACTGTCCACTACAATTTCATATTCTACTGTTCTCTTTTTTCCACTCATACACAAAAAAGCATTTCATATAATAAACAAGCTCTTCATGGTTGTGATGTTATAACATACTAAAATGTCTACTGAAAAGGCATTACATTTGTCAAGAATTTTTGAGGCAAGTGAAAGAAATGTTGAAAATAAAATCTGGTATCTAGTTTCATATTTAACTAGCATTTCACTAAGGTCAAGGAATGAACAAAGAGTTGCACACACAGACTTAGGGTGGATATCCCAATGCATGGGTATGGTAAACACACCCACATGGTAAGGTTCAACAGCTTGGTCAGACTTGCAGCTTCAACTACTCCAGTTCACACAAGCAGAAAATAAAGATCAGTCTGCTCTATTGATAATAAATTTGTGTCTTTCTTGATGGAGTCCAACTACACTTACTGAGAAAACCTGAACTCCAGCAGAATTGTATTTACACACCAGATCAGTGAGACAGTTCCACATTCATTCATCTGGCACATTATATACTCCAATGCATTTAGACTTATTATTTACCTTTATTAATATTTTTAATAATTTCTTCACTTACTATAAAGTTTCTTATGCATGCACCTCAACATACCTTGCAGAAATGGATTATTAGTTTTGTGTTACTACTGGGGGAATACTGACAGGTCCAGCCAGAAGAGAGATTAACAAAAGCCATTGACAGTTACTTTGAAATTGCACGTAAATAGTTATAAACCAAGCTTCATATAATTTTTTAACAATAAGCTTCTGATCTCATGCTCTGAATCTGACTACAGGAAAATTGTAAAGGTCTTTGCTACTTCTGTTTCCTAAAGCTGTAAAGTAAGACTAAAACTTTTCTGGAATAATACACTTGGATCTTTCGATTCATTATTTCCTTTGCAAACACACTTTAGGGACTGGCTCCCAGAATGAACACTTCACAATTATTGCGAAATCATCATCCCTACCATGACCATCTAAATGACAAAGTAATAATAATTTTTAAAAAATCACATAGTGCACAAAGAATTCAGTTTATCATCACAACCATTTATTTTGTTGAATGTAAATACTAACAGGTCAGGAGAACCAAGCAGGTGCTAGAGCTCCCAGGAAGACATTGTGATCCCCTCTGTGGAAAGCTAATGCTCAGTGTACAAACCAGCCCACTAGAAACAACATCACAGTGCTCCTTGTCACATCCCTGTTCACCTTCTCAGGATTACTGAGAGATACAAAGTTGAAAATGTGGTTCTGAATCTCAAAGTAATAACTTATTAAATTCTAATTTCCAGATATATCTTTTTGACATAACACTCTGAAGAAAAATCAGAGAAGTAATTCCTTACATGGGTATCCAAATTCATGCATCTTATTTACATACACGGTACTTACATAATACACTCTAACAATCAACTATTTTTGTTAATATTTTCAACTACACAGCAATTTGCCCACAACATCTTTCTCATCAACACACCAAAACAGCAGCAGCAGATGCTTGACAGGTCTTTGTTTTCATTTATTCTTCCAGAAGTTCAGTGGGCCATCATTTTCGGATTGATAACATATTCTCAATTTTTAGTAATACTGCATTTACATGGAATTCACTAAGCAAATTGCAATTTGTGTGGAAGCTAGCATAAATTATTTTTGTCCTTAATTTGAATACGGTCCCCAAAATTTGCATTTTTACAGAATCTTACAAAAAATTTTTCTTACAAAGAATAAACCATAAAAATAGTGTTATCATTCATCTGGCATTACATGTAGGTTGGTTGTGTTCACTGCTACAGGATCATCAGTCTTTGAAATGTAAATCTATAGCTAACTCTATCTTATTTTATTACTATAAACTACCTGCAATCTTAAACTCTTATTTCAAATAAAAAAGCATAAAGAACATCTCCCCAATTCCTACTGTGTGTTCTAGCAGTTACACAAGTGAACAACTTGCAAATGCATGCTCATAACTCTTAATCAGACTTCCTGAGGGCCCTAGACAATATTAAATATGCATCAGTAGACACATCTTTGGTGAGTATTTACATTTATTATATATACTGAAGCATAAGGCCTGATTTTGCTTTGTGTGATGGTTTGGGAATCTGAAAGCAATTGGCTCCTCTGAGACTTTAAACCCAGGAGAGTAACACCACAAGTGGCTTCCAGTAACTTGACAGGCTCAGTGTTCATATCTCTAGTGTGTCTAAAAGCTAAGGGTTTTTTTAAATTTTTCTTTGGTACACACCAAAAATATTCTCCAGTACAAATATAGAATATTTATTTTATTAGAATTTATAACAAATACTAACAAAATGGAAAAGAGGAGAAAGGCCTTCACCAAATGACAACAGGAACAGAATGTGCATGTACATATGGTTATTTTGATACTATGCTTTAGTGTATTATGTGTTAGAAAATGAGTCTGTAATGACATTTTCTTAGGCTGCAAAACCCTTTCCTTTATTTAAGCAATCTATTGCTGCAGTAGCAATCAAGCTGCACCATTCACACCAACACACCAGTAAGCAACAAGGATGGCAAGGGCACCACTGCATGCAGCGGAGAAAATGATGTGGTGGAGGACATTGAGAGAGCCTTTTACCTGTCCTTTCTCGATTAGAGCTTTCTCCAGGTCCTCAATTTTTGCCTGACACCTGAGAAGATCAGCTTGCAGTTGTTCACGAGTCTGGTGGGGGAAAGAAATCAAAAGTAAAGATATTTTCTACTACTTTATGGGCTTCCCAGTCAGCTTTTAATGTTTTTCATTAAAATAATTGCTTTTGTGTTTATGTTAAAAAATATTTGAAGCTGTCAGTTTAACGGAATTTTTCCTTCCTAGCCGAAAAAGATGTTAACATCACATATTCAGTGACAAAGTTCTTACCAGGGGAAGAAAAATAAATTTAGGAGCTGAAAGAGCTCTAAGAAGCTATCCATAAGCTTTAGCAACTTAAGGCAATTGGGGGAAAAGGGACAAGGGAGAAAGAGAATTGCATTAAACACTGAAAAAGGCCTTTAGGTAAATAAAATATATTGACCCAAAATAATTTACATATCCCATAAAGACCATACACTGGTCAGTTTTCCTCATTTACACAATTATTACACTCACCACTACACTACAGTAGGTGTTACTCCCTAAGTCCAGTGATGCCCTCAAAAGGACTGGATCCTACAAGGTACTAAACAAAAAAGGATATAAAATAAAGGTTGTTTCAGGAGACCCTCAGGCACTGAGGCTCCTTGAGCTACAGCAAGTATTTTTCCCACCCTACTTCAGGTACTTTTTCACCCAAGCAGTTTAAATATTCCCACAGGGATTTCCTCCTGCATCTTTTCATCTTCGAGTCCTTGTTTACCTCAGACATCATCTAAAAGTAATCGGTATTGTTCATCCCACCAAAATAAACCATGCAAAAAGCTGCTTCCTGACTCACTCGAGATGCATTTGCAGTGATGTGAGAAAAAACCCAAAATGCCATTAAAAAGAAATAACAACAATTTCCAAGTCTACGAAAAGTACGGTCTGCAAATGTCTGCCAAATAAAATTTTATAAAGCCCATGAAGACAAAGAAAACATATAATGGCATCTCATAATTGTCAAATAGATGACTGCCCCTGAAATCTTACTCTAGTAGTAGATGGAGTTATGTCCCCCATCCTAATTCTATCTTGAGAAGTGATGTCCAAAGTCTATTGCTTTCCTTGGCTAAGTGTCCTACTTAAAAAGAGTGTGTCAAAACTGACTAGGCTTTTGTAAGATGCTGAGAACTCTACAAATATATATATATAAAGCAGTACTTCTACTATTACAAGAATTATTATTTCACAGAAATAAAGTTAAAAAGAAGTTTAGCTTGGTTGAATCGTTTCCCACCAGTAATTTCTAAACACATTAAAATCATTATCCTTCTGCATTATTAGCAATACACTGCAGTGACACAGTACAGTGAAGGCCAAAAGTAGCAAGGCAGTAACATGTAATAATTCACAGTATTTAAAATGTTTCTCCATTTTAGGGGTTTGGGGAAGTTGTAGAGGGAAGAAGGTGAGGGTTTTTTTAACTGTTGGCTCGTGTTCAACTTGGTGTCCATCACGAGCCCCGCCTTCCTGTTGTGCAAAACTGCTTTTCAGCAGGCCAGAACTAAGATTTGGGTCAGATTTTTGATTCAGATTTCAGTCAGATTTTTAATATACTCTTATGATGAAAGTACCTAAGTACTTGTAACAATCTATCCTGTGATTCATTTAAAATCCATCATGTTACTATCCAAATTGCAGGTTCCAGTGGGTTATCACTTTCATAGCATAGAAATCTTTAATATATTATACATGGCAGAATAAAGTATAATGACATCTTTGTTTTGATTGCACCAGACAAATCTAAATTGTCACCTTACTGATGATACCCTCTTATCCTCAAAAACATTGGGCTTTGCATCTCACTGACCTGCAAAGATACCTCCTGCTATTACAAATTGCTTCATGTTTTTCTATTATTTCAGAGTTGAAGGAATTTCAGTTAAAAATTACCCTTGCTTCTCTCTCTGCATCCAGGGTTCCACCAACTTGTTCTTGGAGCAGGGCATATGCTCTTTGCAAAGCTTGATACTCTCTTGTTAGCTGGCAAAACCTGAGTTCAGCTTCTTCTTTAGGTGTGCTCTTAATGAAGAGGGGGAAAAAGAGGGTTTGTATAAATATATACAATTATGAGTTTGTATAGAAGACAGACTCACAAACATAACAAGCAAAACAACTCATACTAAATCTCAAAGTTTAATAAAGGTATAAAATGCTAAACCAAGTGGAAAAGAAAGGAAGGAAGGATGATGAGTAACTGTGTCTACCACACAATTTAAGGACAGTGTAAGTTATGATACGAGGCAGCAATTTATAGAAATGGGAAAACTGTCTGGGGAAAGATGAGAGGAAACAGTTTTGTGCAACACTGTCTTCAGCAACTGCAGAGCCACAGGGGCTTCAGGAGGTGTTCGTTCTATTTCTCATGCAGTCCATCCTTCCCTCCTTACGCTTCTTCCCTACAATGCCAGGGTAAAGCACACTGACACAGAGGTTACATTTCAAAAGCTGTAAGTTATTTTCATAAATTGATTCTTTTAATATCAAGTATTTTCAAAGTCTTTATTTTCTTTGAATTCTGAGCCACTGACTTTAACACTTATAAGGTCTTTCCTATACTGCTGAGGACAAGAAATGTCCTCCACTTTAATTAATTTTTGCTCCAGGAACTCAAGTTCTAAGGAAAAAAAAGAAGCTTCTTCTGACTGAGGAGTATTAGGCAGAAGTTAGTGAACAAGAAAGAAAGATGAAAAAGAGCATCTAATTCACGCTTTGTCCTCACGCACGCAATCTTCCAAAGTAGGCCAGCAGCACTGTATATCACAGAGCTGAGACAACATGTCACTGGGTATTTACTACCCATGATCATTTAAGCCTTCATGAATTGCAAAGGCCTCTCTGAGCATTGTGAGCAAAGAAAGAAAATCCTGATTGTATCCAAACAGTCAAATAAATTATAAGGCTGAAAGGCAAACTATTGTCTAGTAAGTATTGACTTTTGGCAAAGCAATGTGCCTATTCATTTTCTTTTGACTAATAAGAAAGAGTTTGTCGGGCAGAATATTATCTTATTAATTTTACTGCAAAGTGTGTATGTTACCAGATTTGAAAAAACTCAAAGGAATTCTCTGCCAAATCTCTCACAGTTCATGTGGTACAATAGCTGAATAAAAGTTTTTATTTATACTTCAATAAGTAGAAAGAAGAACGAATCAGTTTCTACTTACATCTTCCAAATCTTCTTCTGGTGTTGCTGGTGTCCTGTCTGTTTTATCTGTGTTGTATGAAGTTACAGATGAGGTTTCTGAATCAACAGATTCTTCGTCAAATCCAAAAAATGTCTCCACAACATGCCTCTGAAAAATTCAGTTTTTTTAGTTACTAGCAAAACAGATGAAAAGCCCCAATGACCCAGTAAGCAGTAACGAAGGTCTTCTCTGGTGATTATTTTAGTATTTAGGAAGAAAGAAAGTTCCATTATAAACTCTTGCTCTCCGATTAAACGAGCTACTTTTCCAACATCATTTGTGTAAGAACCTCTGAGAACCGAACTGCACATAGCACAGAGATGAGGTAACTGCCAACAGAGTAATGCTTTAGCAAAACTATAAAACCTAACTACCAAAATCACATAAGTCTTACAAGATCCACAGCAGAGAATTCCAGTACCTGTTCAGAAGAAAGTAAGCCAGTACAATGCAACATATAAGATGTGCAACCAAAAGAAAAAAGATATTTGGGAGACCAATGTGGAACAAATTTAATTGTTCATACTAATTGCAAAAAGAAAAAGAAAGAAAAAAATCTATTTTGGAAAACCCTACTTGAAAGCATAAATTAATGCTTACCATTTATTTTTTCAATATCATCATTCTCATTTTTTTTCAAAAAGTTTGCTCCAATACTATGTCTAACCGAAAAGATATGCCTAGGGAAAAAGCATTTCACTGCAGATTTTAAAATTTTTACACAACATTATCAATTAACTGCATGCTTAGAGAAAATTCGTAGCTAGTGGAAGTGAGCACAATATCAGTTGTGAAAAATGTGGGGTTTTTTTATATAAACATACTCATAGTAAGTAGCAAATTTCCATGGAAATTCCCCTGTTCAAAAAAAATTGCTTATAAATGTAACTAGAAAAACCAGGTCTTTAACTGTTACTAATCAATAGAAAGCATAACTTTTTACACCACACAAGTATTCTAATAATACAACACAATTTCAGAGAAGCAAGAAAATTGAGAATATTTTTTAAAAGGGTGTCGCTGAAAAATGGAGTCAGGTTATGAAGCAGCCTAGACAGGGAGGCTAGTGGAGAGAGGTGGCTGTAAGAAGCTGAAGAAAGATCTGTCTATCCATCTCTATATGTTTTGTCACTGCTTGATACTGAAGCACAGATCTTGATGTCCCAGTTTGTTGTTTGGGTTTTTTTCAAATATAAATCACAGGTTGTCTATGAGAAGATAATAGCTTATTCAGTAAAACAGCCCCAAGGATTAAAAGAGTTATCGGCTGTTATTCATTCCGAACACCATGAATCCTATATTTCAGCAGAGCCAAACTGCCTGAGTGGAATTGTGATCTATCAATTTAATTCATGATACTGAAAGGTTTTATCTGTAATGCCCTATCTCATGATTATTTCCAAATATTTGCCTTTCCCTGCAGTTTTCCACTTACCTAATTTATTTTTCCAATATATTTACATAAGTACTATCTTCTTTTTCTCACAAAACCCTGTAATGCTTACTATACTCTTTTGGCTCAACACAGCTCTCATCAGCAGTCAAAACACTCTGTCTTGATTTAAGGGGTACCAAAAATCAAGCTTGTAGGTGTGACTTTTTGCCTGCATGCATGACACCATGTGCTCCATTTACAGTCTGCAGCCCTGGTCACCACGGTCTGCCAGGTCACAACCTCATCACTCGTAAGCTGAACAAGTCCATAATAGTTTCACAGTACAGCTAATTCCACTCAAACTGCCAAAGACAGCTCCAAGGTCATGTCCTGAATCACTCAATTGCTTCACTTAAGATGAACCCTTCAAACAGTGCTTTAAAAATTTCCTTCAGGAACCCAAAAAGCCATATGTTTTCTAAACAGATTATGTTTAGTCATATGCATGCAGATAAATATGATGCAGCACAAAAGGCGAAGAGCTTCTGAACAACCTTCGGAAACAATTTTCCTTTTGCAAGCTTCTAGACCACCACTTTGTGAATTCATAAGATCACAGTTATAGTGCTACAGTGCTGGAAAGACATTACTCCTTCCTCACTTGTTTAGGAAGCACTGCGATCCTTCCACCAGACAGAGCTATGTCCAAGGTGCTTAAGACAAACAGCTCCCTGGGATAATTTAATCCTTTCACCAGTTCACCTTTCTGCCCTACTTAACAAAACAAAGGGCACAAGGAATAGGTTTAAGCTCTATTCTAAAAATGTAAAGACTTATCCAGAAAGCTAATATATTTTCTCACACTTGAATTAAAACCATTTCAGACTTCTCTTTCATAAGTAGAAAGGCTTGCCATAAAAAACAAGGTATAATTAGTCCTTGGGAGATGGCCCATCCAGCTTTTTCCCTCACTGCATACTGGTTGCAGCTTACAACCATCTAACAGTAATACTACAAATAAATACTGGAGGTTGAAAATAGGGCCAATGAAATGGTGCTACTTCAAGTCGTAAGGAAGACAAATTTGCAATCTGAGTAGCCAGCTCAACTCACCTTCCTGACTCCAAACTGATCTGCAGATACAGTTTCATAAACAGGAAGGTACATTTTATGGAGGCAAAGAAGATGGTTGCAGGTAAACAAAACCCAAGAAATTACAATGCAAACCATATCCTCACTTTGCAGTGCAGACAAGTTTCACTCAGATGCTGAGAGCAAACCCAGGCCAAAACTGCACTCTTACGTTGATACTTCTATATCCTGCTCTTCTGCTCATATCTCCCTTCCTGTGGATGGGGCTCAGAACCACCATGGGCTTTGGAGGATCCCAGCCAAGGACAAGCCACTCAGACAACCAAAGATTGACCAAAAGATCAGCTGACCCTGCTCGTGCCTCCTCCTTCAAGGGTGTTTGGCCTCAAAATGACAAACGCGCTCGAGCAAAGCTCAACCAAAACACACTGTATTGTCTGAAGACTGACAAAGTAAGTGTCAAGTCTTGACTTCGAAAAGGCTGGTAGAAGGGACTTCTAAAAGATGGAGAACAAAACTCCAATTTATTATCGTATGCCACAAAGAACACAGTACCACGAGGTCAGCAGCAGCTTAGTTATAAGTGACAATAAAATCTACCATACCTATGGGATTCTTTTGCTACACCTCTGCTGTACAGTCACTTTTAGGTAACTCAGGTCAAATATGTGTCTTCCTTTAACCCTGCATGCACACACTCACCCATGCCATTTCAAGAAGTGAAAACAAATTAGCAAAACAACAGTGATTTTGATTTTAAATAAAGGTATATGGGCTGGAGAAGATACTTGAAGCAATGCCTTTATTGTGAAAAATACTACCTGCATTTAAACATTTCACTAATAGCAAAAGTAAGGGAAAATAATGTGTGTATATCAATAAATAAACCATTTGATTATTAGATGTGAGGGAATTCTGAAAAAGAAAAAATAGTATTTCCCATCACACTAAAAAACCCCAACACTTAAAGGAGAGTTAAAAGTCAAAACTTTTAAATGCTGTAAAGACTGCCTGTAATATTTGGGGTTACATGTGAATTGCTTATTTTTAAGCTCCTTCCTTTTTAGAGAAGCTGTATATTTATCGTGTTGTGGAGCAGATACTTTCCATAGCAACAGAGATAATATTAATAATATTTAATTATTGTATATTACTTGCACATGCATGAATTGCTTAATGACATAATTAAAAAATAACTAGTTTTACTGTTGATCATGTAGTATCTGAAGCAACCAGCTACAAGAACTGATTCACAGCAAAACCAAAACAAATTAATTCACAAGGGAACAGCTGTAGAGACAGAAAAAAAAAAACCTCAAAAGAAAGATGTGAGTCAAACAGTTGTTGATAAACACTGTAATAAATAATGGAGCATCAATAAATAGATCAACTCCAAGGGAGATTCCAAACATGGCTCAAAAGCTGAACCTCAATGGTTTCTGAAAAGTATATAGAAATGCACAATACTCACTGGATTTTTGTAACTGTATAAACTATGCTCATTCAAGTTCCATTCAAGCTTTTTTAAAAATGGAAACATTCTCAATTAACAACTTAGAGACTCCTTTATATTGGTTTGCACATTTCTTATTTCTAAATCACAACTTCTTAACTGAGAAAATAGTCATGTAAATTGCTGAAAAATTCTGATCTGAATTCTAATTTCCACTGGCTACTGCCATGCATTTAACAGCAAGCATTTTTCATGTGGATTTATAGCAATGTTTTCACATAATTTTAAAGTAAAATTATGCATTAGGTCTTTATAACTCAAGTGTTAATGCTTTTACTGAAGTATGGTGCTCAGTAAACATCAAAGTTTAGAATACTATAAATCAATAGTGACACATAGACTACAGTATATGCAAATTTCAATATAATCTGATTTCTCTGTTGCTAAAGTAGTTTCATTTTACATTTAAATATCTGATTTTCAGGGACCTAATCAAACATGATGAAAATGATTCAAGATATATTTCCTTGTAATGCAATCGGATGTGCTCGTCAGTGACTCCTTACCTTCATGCTTATATGTCATTTCTTGGCAGCCAGAAAAATACAGACACACCAAAGCACACAGGCAGAGAAAAAAAGAAAAATACAAAACAAGAAATACAAACTCCATCACACCAGTGTGCAGGCTTTCCACTACCACAAATACAGTTAATTTATTAAAGTTTAAAAAAAGGCACAAATCCATAGAGTCCTGCAGTTACCAAACAAGCTGGGTAAATATGTCTTACTTTCAAATGCATGACTCCATCCATCATGGAATGAATGTAACTCCATTCCACATATCAAAAATAAACAAAACATAAAAAATACTGTTTCTGAAGTTTCTTGGTTATTTCACAACAAAAATTGGAAAAAGAAAATTTAAAAAAGCACCATGGAAAAAATCAGGCACTTGACTATACAGAGTCACTACATTACTCCTCCAAACACCTTGCAAGCACAGAGGTTATAAAGCCTATCCCACTTTGCTGCTCCTTTCCTCAGGGAGCCTGAACCGGTTGCCAGCATTGTTCCATGGACTCCTGTACCCCTGGGGAACTGAAAGAGTGCTCAGTGAAACCTACAGTAGCAACAGTAACCTAGCACGCCTACAAAGCTCCAGAAATAACACTGACATCTAATTACAAAACCAAAAAATAAAATTAAGATTTTCTAAAGCTTCTCAGCCGAACTGATGTTCAGGGCTGTAAAGGCTACTGGATCAGCCTGGCAGATCATTCACACAAGATGTCCCAAAGATGGAGAAAGGCATGACACGGATTCTGTCCCAGATAACACAAACAACTGTCAGGAAAATACTCATTAGGAAACAACCACAGACTCATTAGAAAACAACCACAGACTCTCTGCAGTCAAGACCATTTCAGGAATGAAGGAAGCTGGAGTGTAAAAGCATCCCTTCAGGAAAATCTGCAAGAAGATGAGTGTAAATCTTCACCCTGTGCACAGTGCTCCCAGTTATCAGAACAAAAAAGGAATCATTCTATACCTTCCAGAATGAGCTTATCTGACCACTTTCATGAAACCTCATCCTCATGAGTTATTTCCTCTTTCACTCTGTCACAAGGAGTGGGACACATCTGGAAATAAATACAACTCCACCAGCCAAACTTGCTAATTCACGGTGTTAATGCTAGTTTTATATTTAACAAACCTTAGAAAAGCAAAGCCAAAGATTTAGACCAGTAATTTCTTCTTCTGAGTGTTTGGTTAGGACAGATTAACACATAATTTCACTACTGCTCTATACAGGTTGCATCATCTGTATGAGATAAAATCTTGCACAGATAATAGACAGAAATAGACTTATGCTGTGCATGTCTTTATATAAAACGACTCATCTTAGGCTGCCTTTAGAGTCTGTGGAGAGAAACTGGCAATTTTAGGACAAAACTCATATGTCCTATTTAGATAATCTACTTCCAACCACTTAATATTACCACTTTGTCCAGAGTGAGATGTCTGTATCTCATGTCCATTAGTGACACCTAACCAGAATTTGCAACACTCAGTTAAATAAATTCTTCAATTTTCTTCGGGATTTCTGGTATAGGCTGTAAAAACAGAGAGGGTGAAGATGGTAAAATCCAAAGTCATCTGAGTAAGCAACCCATTCTACATACTGTTTAAATTAAAAACTGTTGGAAAAATGTGGGAAGCACAGCTTCCTTTGAGGATTTTGATCCTCACAGGACCATACAGGTGGCCTGGAAGGAAATCAGCCTGTATGCCAGGATTGGATTTTTAGAAGTTAACATCAACAGCGGTTAAACTCTGAGCCAACACTGCATATAAATGTGAATAGTCTACAGGTTTACCCAATGGCAGGTAATGAGACTGGTATTATTGATTACTTCTTTCATTCCTTAAAGAATTAGATCATTTAGAAAGTTTAAATACAGTTATATATTAACTATGTATTAACTATATTAACTAGTGTGTGTGTATATATGGTGCAACTACTATAGTTCAGAAAATCCCGTTACTCTTTTCTCACAACTTTCTCTTTTTTCACTCGTTTTTGTTTCACAGTCCTGCTTGTCCTTTCAGCAGATAGCATCACATAGAACTCCAAATGGTCACTGCAGCCACTGAAGAGCTAATGGACAGGGGACGGAATAATTTGTAGCAGAAATGTCTGCTACTGATTAATTTGTTCTTTCTGGTGTATTTATCATACCCTAAATAAGAAGCACACCCCGACTAACTCTGCCGCCCATATGCACACAATTCTTGCAGTAAGCTTTGCGGAATTCCCCCCATTATAGCACTCTTAGCAAACAAAGAATAGCATTGCCACAAAATTTTAATGGTATCATGCCCATTCTCTCCATCCTCATGTTTTTCAACTCTTGCTTTGCTCGATACGGAAAAGGAGACCACAAAAGCATCAGGTTGCTCAAGACAAAATAGGAACAGTACAGAGCCTATGTCAGCTGAAGTTCTACTAACACGGAATATTTTTAAGACATAAATGCATATTTATTGAAGTTTTCACCCTTTGGAAATTATCATCATCAGTTACCAACACCTAAAAATTGACTTAACTAGTTTTGTTTCATGAGAAACTTTACAGTTTAGCAAATGAGGATCTTACACATTTAACTTACAGACAGATAAAGGCTAATAATTAGAGAGAACTATAGAAAGTACAGTATAAGTTACATACATATATATATATATTCACTTTTGCATTATATTTTTAAAATTGCTTTCAAAACACAAATTTCCAGTTATACTACATCAAGAAAGAATGATTTACAGTTGTTGCAAATATATTTGGCAGGATCTATTGTTACTTCTGATTTTTTCTTTTTTCCTATGCAAAAGACACACCGTTATTAGAAGTAGAATTTGAAGAAATTACCAGTGAAAGAGAGTCCCAAAGGATAAATCTTTCAGAATATAGGCATTAGAGTGCAGAGCAATAAAAAAGCACCACCTGGGGGTTACCAGGAATAGACTGTGCAGAACACACTGACACAAGGCACCCATTTATGATAGAATATATCTTAAGATACCATATAGATGATAACGATATATCCACTCTTCACTTCCTTTTTTTCCCCTCTTACTCCATTTCCCACCTCCCACACACATGCTCCAGGCTACTAATGTTTAACGTCACAAAAAACATTATTCAGCAAATTACTTTAAGCACATGTTACAATAAACTTTAAGGGTACTTTCTGAAGCAAAAATTTTCTGGTTTTATAATCTGCATTTTTCTCTTGAAACTTGTATTCTAGAGCAGAAAAGTTACTAGAGCGTAACAGTTGTAATTGTCTTACTACTTACATATCACATACAGAAATATTCTTTCAGTAACATCTCCAGCAGTAGTTATTTTTTAATTATGATTTAGCTCTGTGTTGGTATGAGAAGTTTAAAGGGGGTATGTTCTTTAAAACAGACTGAATATTTTTCCTTTGAAATCCTAGTTGTTTCAAGCCATTAAATCATTTATGCCTCAAGCCACTTGAATATTCAGGCTACAGTGGCTAAAAGTATAATTTTAGTGTTCATTTAAAACAAACCCCAAAACAACATCACTTGTATGCAGTACTAAACTCTTGAATTACCCTAAAAAAATGAAGCACTCACCAGAGTAAGCAGACGAATTATATGGATTTTACTCATTAAGTAGGGCTTTAAATTCAGGCAGTATTTGAAACAGATCTTGTTCACAGCAACAGAAATGCATGAAAAACCGAAGGTTTGCTCACCTTTGGAGGCTTCAGACTTTTCCTCCTCTGTTTTTTAGACCGCAATAACCGTTCTCTTTCCTAGAAGGAAAGAGAACATTTTGGTATGGGTTTGTTTTAAAACCATACTTCGATATGTCTAACACAGAGAACTACCATTAACATTTTCTTAAAGCCTCTGGTAAAGCTAACACGATGTCTTTATCCTTTTGAATAACACCATGTTACACCACACTGCACTGCAGCTTTATGCCGTTAGCAAACAAACCTTCAGCCATGTACTTCACGCATTTGATGGGAAGTTGGCAAGAAAAGGCTTTGTTAAATACTGAGCAGAGATTTCTGACAGTCCTTTTGACTCTTTTACCAAGAGCTCACTATGGAAACAGAATTCAGAGTCTCACTCCGGTGTTCAACCATCCTGAAGAAGCAGGTCGGTAGCCAAAAATGAGTCCAGGCTTAGTAATTAAAACTCATTATATCAGACATACTCTGATATACAAGCATGCATATGCAGACATAGTGTTACATTTGACTTATCCTTGTAGGGCAAAAGTCTCATATCCAAAGGCACTCTCAGTCTGTGTCAACTTAGTTGGTGTCTTTTTTCTACTCCGGTTTTGGTGCAAGATCACAATAAACTATGCCATAATACGAAGAGGTCATGACTGGAAATGCAAGATTTATGTTCGTCTAAGTCCAAGAACACCGCCTTAAATTCCAAAGGAGAAGAGGAGGAAGAGAAGGTAAAAAATGCGAAGGAGCAAGCAAAAAAACTCCAACAACACAGTAGGCAGGTGCTCTGTCTTCTTGTTTTTTTCTGATTCTTTCCTTAGCTCTGCATCTTTGTTTGCAGCACCTCTATTTTTAAAAGACAGATTGCAGTTCCAAGTGCTTCTTTAGCAGTTATTGCTCACTGCATGCTATTATTCTATTTAGTTATTTGCTTTGCATTCAGTTCAGAAACTGGAAAAATAGGAAGCTCACAGTAGAAATCACAATAAAATTATTTATCAGCACATTGTTCCAGGAGTTAAGTTTTGGAAAACGTAAAATAACGAAGAAAAGTACAACAACTTACATAGCACCTTGAATACATGTGGTTTGAAAAATAAGGAAAAGTAATGACTGTCAAGGTAGAATGGTGTAGGTATTTCAAGCTGCAGAATAATATTTTAAGCTAAAGTCAAAACCAGACAGTTGAATCTTGTACTGTTGAAGAAAAGTGCTCTCTTCTCAGATACCTAGTTAAGGCACAGTCCCTGCTTTAACTGGGGTATCCTGCCTCCCAGGCAGGTGTCCAAACAAATGCACTGCAGAATGAACGAACACTTTCAAAATCCCAGTCCTTCCTGTTTCTAATCTTGTTTGTAAGAAGACTGCTTAATTTACTGCCTCAATATTAATCGAGCTACCAGAACAATAATAATGCCAATTAAAAGCCACTAGCATCTTTCGCAGTCACCTGAGTTTACCTTGACAGCTTTTCTTTTAAGAACTAACCAGAACACCACTGTTGTGAGAGAAGTCGACAAGGTTTCAACAGCATCAAAGACACCCTACAGATGACACTGTTAATCAGTTCAGGCAACCCTATTGCCTAAGACTAATGTTCTTATTTCTGTGTATCATACTGGTCTCAGCTGGAGTTAACCTGATGATTTTTATATTAATCAGATATGGGACATTCGGGTCATTCTTGTAACTACGACACATTTGTAGTCTGTAGAGGCGTGGTTTGGGCCAGAAAAGAGAGCTCAAAAGCACAACAATGCACAGAATTCCACTGCATTCACATCAAAGGCAAAGGCTCAATTAGTTTGTACTAAGAACCAAAGAAGTTTCGTAGTTAAAAATTTAACTAATTTCTGCAAGTGGAATAGTATCTGTAAATAGGAAACAAAGCAAAAATGAAACAATATTTTATTTTTTTTTTTATTTTACTTTCACACTAAACACAAGTTAATATTATTTGACCAAAGTCAGGATACAATATATTTCCTCTTATCACCAGCTGAGACATTAAAAAGAGATTCCTTTCATTCCCACTTTACACTGAAATATAAGTGAGGTTATATCTGCCATATACTGCACATCTAATGTCATATCACCATCCCTGCCTATGCAGTTTTACTTGGATGCTAAAGCAGCATTGCTCTGTGAACCAGACCCTACATCATAGCATCTGAGTAACATCCTACTGCTTGTAACACTGTGACACTGGAGGATGCCCACAGACATCAAACTTTGGCACTGATTTCAGAGAAAAATCTGGGGTCAAAATCCCAGAGGAACTGCCAGGAATTGAGACAATGTTCCAGATACAGCAATGACACGTCTCCTTGTTTTTTCTTTTTGGATCTTCTATTTTTATTTTATTTTCAATGATGTATCCAATTGTTTAATTTTCTATTTAGACAGAACACTCTTAAATTCTTTTTATCATTTTGTAGCAGTCCGTAGTGCCATTTGAGATGTCTGAGTCTGCCTGAGTTCCAGATGCTGCTCTTGAATGGCACGGGTCTCTGAGAGATTGTGTATAATTTCTGCCAGCACTAGAAGGGTTTATCACAAATTGCACTAAATAGCACTAGACACCTCTAAAACAACTTGAAAGATTCCTCACCAAACACAACTTGAAGGATTCCTGATCAAATACTGCAAACATCTATGAGCATCACCTTAAGAACCCTTTGGAGTCAGAGGGCAGCAGCTGTGCAATTCTAATCCTAAACTATGCTGCTACCTTTGGTTTGATGAACCACACAGAGTTCTTCCCATCTGTTTTAAATACAGCTTGCATGGCCGGCTCAGCTAGAGATGCTTAGCCAGGTGAAATTAGTGCCACCATGTTCCTTTCTTTTAGGAAAACTTCTAGATCAAGGGAGTGCTTGGGTTTGCATCAGGATTTGCATCCAACACATCTTAGTCATTATGTTTTGGAAAGTGTCCTTTACTCAAGTTCCTCATTTGCTGACAGCCAGTTTTGCAAGTAAGGTCAATGGGCTGATGATGCACTTTTCTTCACGAGCAGCTCATAATAGGTAACTATTTTTAATACAAAGATTCATACACGTTCCAAAAAATTCATTCACTACCTGAGACATAACAAGAACCCTTTGACACCAAAGAACTATTTCTGTATCACTACTACAACTGGAGTTAAAACATTCCTCTCAAATCTTTAGCTTGCCTATAGATGTGTGTGCATGCACATGTGTATACCAGTCATAAACATTACCACTGTGAGATCATCAATAACATGCTGTTGTTCTTTGACTTGCAGTCTAAGGAATTCAATTTCTTGTTCCTCTCGTGTGCTGCTGAGATCATTCAAAGATGTGTGCCTCTTCAGTGCTGGTTGTGCAGACAACTTCTCTTTCTACAAAAATAAAAAACATAAAGAATCTTTTAAAGTGTCTTGCTACAACAGGAGAAAAGTTCTCATGTGTGAAGTAGCAACCAAGAATTCTTTGAACTGATCAGTGCATACTCTACTAAAACGCAAGGCCTCTTTCAACAAAAAAACCCCCACATTCTATATGCCTTTGTGTTAATCTCTCACATAAGGTATTTTAAAACAGAATCAAAGACCACAGTCTGGGAAAAAAATTAGCAGATAAGTGAACTCAATGATCTAGCATAGTGCATGCACTCAAATTCAGTTGACTTCTAATCATAAAAGGAGTATTTATTAAAGCTGATTTTTAGTCATAGCTTTTTACAGCCTGCAAAAACATTTTATCTATCTGTGCTCCTTTCCCTTAATCAGTGTGAATTGATACAACACAAAGCACATGCCACTCTGAATTTAGAATATGAGTATTCAGCTGCATTGTCTGCATTTGACAGTTGCACCATCCCACTGTGGAGACTGATCTGTTTGTGTTAGAATAAAAGCCTCACAAGCACTTCCACCTCAAAGTAACGGTGTGCAATGTGTTCTTATAACATGACATCAGAGATGATTACTTACCAGAGACGATCACTTACCAGTTCCACATTTTCCCTTGATAAATTTTTTATTTTCTCTTCCATTCTCTGGATACATTGTAACATATCATCATTTTTTTTGCTCATCCTCTTATTTTTTTCTACCAAAGGCTTCAGCTGACTTTCTGTCTCCCGAGAACGTTTCAGCTGCAAATGGAAAAGAAATAAAGTCAGCTGTGCTGTAGTTTACCTTTGAAGGAAAGAAGAAATAGGTGTTTTCACTTGTCTTTCTCAACTCAGAAAGTTTAGCTCTTCTGCTAAATGGCATCTGATATACACCACTGCTGAACTAAGAACTACAGGAGTCCAAACAAGTAAGATGTAACATTTTTGTATTGTCTGCCAAAACACTAAATCTGGTCACTGGATTTTGCTCTTGGCAAACACTTATGATGATCCATAAAGGGATTTCTTTACAAACTAATCTCAATACATATAAGCTTCTTGTGACCAACTAGGTCTCTATACAGGTTGTTTTCACCAATTTAGCCATTCCTTATGGGGAGGACACCCTTCCTCCTCTACTTTAAAACCCCCTTTACCTAATGCATAATTAGAGCAATGAGAAAGTCAGCCAGAGGGCACAGATTCAATCTCAGCATTCTGCTGACATTTTCAAGCTGCTCAATTTTGCTCCTGTGGTTTTATGATGTTAGACAATTACATGAAGCAAATTACTGCTCTTTCTTGCATTAGTGTGTACTCAATATTCCACTGGTTTTACTTCAGGAGCCGTTTTGTTTGAAAAAAAAAATCTGTTTTTCTCAGTCAAAAGATTTTTAAATTTGATGAGTTTTAACTGGAAAGGAGAAAGAGAATATTTTTTTCCTGAGATAATTTCACTGAGTATTTGGTTTTCTGCTTCATTCTTGAGAAAATTATTTTTCACAGTGCTTAATCACATGGCCTTGCTGATACTACTGGTTTTATGTGTAATATTGTCTCATAATATAAAACCTGCTCCACATCTATTTCAAAATATATTTCTTATGCCACTGAATCTAGAATCAAGAAGAGCACTTGACTGAGTCATACATGCCCTCCATCTAGAGGGACACTGAAGGGTACATTACAATACTTCAGCATTCTTCGGGGATGTTTTGAATTATTTAGGTCCTCAGAAAGGATTAACAAGGAGGAAGATGTCAATGTTTCACAAGGATGTCAATGTTTCACTCATGTATAGGACTGACACAAGGCACCACTTCAGCCCTCAGCATAATTTTAGAATCAGATCTATAGGTTCCATCTGTTCAGAATAAAAAATCTTTTCTACTGCCACTAGAATTAGGGCATTACAGGACATGTGTAAAAATTCCTACTGTGAAATTCACCTCCCATTGCAGTCAATGGGAGTTTTATCATTAACCTCAGTACAAGCAATTAAGTAGTGATAAAGGCTAATAAAATTCATTCTTAAAATTCATGTCATATCCTTTCTTTGGTAAGTTACTATTCCTCTCCTAGGATAATTTCACCTACTTAAGAGACTTAGCTTGAGAAATGGCAGATTTTTCATCACCAGCACAAGAAAGCTTTTTTAACTCCTAGCTAGCATAAGCATGTCACAAAAACAAATTTCAAAAGGATGAATACAGCAATTTAAGTACATGGATTATGCATGTTTTACACAACACCATTACACAGTGCTACAGGCAATATACCAGTTAATTTGATTACTATGACCCCAAACTAAATTTGTAAATTTTTCTTTTTGTGGAACAGGAGAGATTCCATCCATGTCTTCTATGGTTACAAGATTAATTTCTATAGAAATCTCTGTTATATTTAGATATAATTGACTGAGGCCAACCAGGACTAACTTGTAAATTATTTAAAACACTGACTTTCCAACATTAAATCTTTTGCCATAAAGATGCCCTCCCAGTCACCATCTGTGTTATTACTAATTAATTTACCAGTTCATTTCTTTCATCTGCTAGGAGAGTATTTCTGTCTTCCAGCTTCCTTATTACAGCATTCAGTTCAGCGATTTTTAACTGAAATCTACGCACATCTCGTTCATCCAAATGCTGCTCCTTTACATCAAAAACATACAGATTTATAAAATTACCTTTTAAAAAATATTTTACTATCCATAGCTTAATATCATGGCATAGCAAGTGTATTGTGTAAATTTAAAACAGACTCGCACATCAGTGTCTGGAAAACTTACTTTAATTAACTGAAACACTAAATAATAACATCCTGTGAAAGAGCAGTGTCTTGTGAAATGCATATAAAGTTTAACAATTAAAAAAACCAACCAGCTAGGTAAATAATATTTCACAAATAGCGGGTTACTCCTCACCAGATTTCTTACTCTCAGCTAAAATAGTTCTAGTGTAAAGGACATAGATTAAAATCACATGGCTCAGTTTTTGAGAAGTATAGTACCTATTTTCTAATGGTTAAAATATTCCTAAAGTAATGAAATACTAAGAAAATATTGGGATTCACAGCTGAAGATCACAGTGCAAATTCTAGATGTTCTATATCCACATATTTTTCAACATTCTTTGCAATTTAAGAGGTCCAAGGAGTTTTTAAATCATCAGTAAAACAGCACAGTGCAACACCAGGCCATTTACCATTAATTGGTCCTAGTAGTAACCACAAAACCAATGTGAACACCCAGGCAATTATCCAGAGCTGAGCGTTTGGAAAAAACACCATTTTCTTACCGGACTTCCCATCAGTTCGCTGATATCCCCTACTCCCGCAGGAAGCTCTCTCTTCGGACTACTGTGGTATCGTTCTGCCTCCTTCACTTGGACAAGCTGCTCATCCAGAGCTTCCTTCTGAAGGAGCAGTTTCTGTGTATGGCCTGCCTGGACACCAAGGTCTTTCTCCAGAGCCAGAATCACCCTGTCTTTGCCTTTTATCTCGTCCATCTGGAAAGAAATAATGCATGAAGGAAGTTTCTGTAACATCCCCAAGTGCTCACTGCATGCAAACACAAAGTTCTGTTTCTCTCAGAATTACACCAGCACCAAAACTGTGGCTGCCAAAAAGAATATACATCTCCTCTGTAGTCTTTTTCTCTGTCCTTAAACGTTTGAATTTCAGCCTTGGCTTGATCATGAGTTTCCTTGGTCCAGTCTCAACTCAAGACACAAACAAAACCAGATGCAAACATAGTGAAACAGAATATATAGCCACAGAAAATATCCACTTCATCTGAGGATACACACTTTGAAAAGGAGAAGAAAAATCTCCCTTCACTATTGTTTTAGAGAAGAAACACAGCTTGTACAAGAAAAGACAAAACACACCCTTTGAAACTCACCTGGGTTTTGTTTCAAAGCTTGAGCCACACACATTTGCCCCATGTTGACTCCCTCTCTATTAGTGAAAATCACGTGTGGTGAATCTCTTCACAGACATTTAAAATTAGTAGCATATACATGCACAATATTTAAACTCAAAATCTTAAGCATACCTATGTATTTTATGTGCCCTTGTTGTAAGATTCAAACGAGGACTAGTCTTTGTGTAGAAGAAAAAAAGTAAGTGCACACAGACCATTAGAATAAAGGGTAGGAAGAAATAGTCCTTAAACACCCTCTCTGGTTACTGAGCTGTGTGTTCATATATCTCCACACCAAATAAAGCACATTGCTCGCAGTGATCTACTGCAGCTCTCACAGGATTTGTCCCTCGCAGCATCAGTGTTAAATTCACTTTGGTAGTATTCCAAATGCTAAAGGAAGTGACAATCTGCAGCAGTTACTATAGAAACAGATTTCTTAACAAGAATGTTAGCCATTAACAATATACTTATTTGAACCGTGCTGTATCTCCTTCAGTTTAAAAAACTGTTTTCTTGGCCAACATAAACGCATGGAATTCTGGAAGTACGAGTATTATAAACTTACTTGAAAAAATAAAATAAAATCATGAACTTGTTAAATCATACATTTGTTGTTTATTATAGTCCACAAGAATTGCAGAAGTAATTTATAGTTCAATCAAAGTGATTTACAGGATTAACACAATGAGATTACATGATTGGATGCAATTTGCTTCTTCAGGATTCTTGCCTTAATCCTTTCACAGTCTACAAAGAACACGAAATTAGTTTGTGTACAGAACCTGACTGGCAGGAGATGGCCTGGCTGAACCATGATCAAAGATAAAAAGGTCAGATTTGAAGTTAATAAGCTGGTCTAGACTACTCTGAAGTTCTGACTGGAACTGATGAAGATTGGTTCCAATGGAGATTTCTTCCCTGATTTAGAAAAGTTGCTGTGTCCCAACTCCTCATACAGTAAATAAAAACACTACTTCCCAGTGTGTCAATTCACATTTGTGAGACTTCCAAGTATGCCAAAAAGGACTTGCAGGAAAAGAATGCAGTTTTTGTTAATGGAAGAATTTGCAACATGCAGGGTTTCAGAGGGACTGTGCAGTGAACAACAATGACAAAAATTAAGCAGCTGCCTCATTTACTGAATGCTCTCTGTCATGCACTCTGATGTATCAGGGAGCCCTCGGGAGGAAAAAATGTCATGTAACTAAATACTGTGGACAGTTTCGCTTTCAATGACACAGGTGTTCACACTGAACATCCATATAACTGACACAGGAATTTGCCCAGGCAAGGCACACTTTCAATAAGAAGACCCGAGGTACACAGGCAGCCCTAATTTCAGATACTCAATTAGTCACATTTTCATACTCTTCATATTCTCACAACTTAATGGTAAATGCAATGACATAGGGTTTAAGTTGGCAGAAAAAAAGGAAAGCAGCAATCTTGGTGCATCTGCTACTTGCTGAACGGCCGCAGAACTGATCCTTTGGAACAGATGTGACCAGTGCAGCCACGCCCGTGTCACCCTCCTCCCACACTTCCACTGATCAAAGCACACATGCTCACACAAATTAGAAAGAAATGCCATGAAAGAGCATGGCTTTGAGGTGGCGGTTAAGGGAAGGCATAATTCTCCTCTGCTTTTCCTACTACTCTTTTCCCTGCCATAAAAAATCTACAGGTGGCGAATCTTCCCGAAAACAACAAATGCCCCATGTTTCAGTCAAACATAAAAGTCTTTGAAACACTGATACCATGTAATAAAAATGACTGCAGATCCTTTTTTATTTTGGATTTCTATTTTAAGTTACAGGTATGCACTAGAGAACCTCTTAAACACACACACAAATACACAGAACACTGCAATAGCGATTCATTTTTTATAACCATGAACTACCAGAACAAAGAATTTCTAAGCAACTAACTTAGCACAAATTGATAAACATGACTAGAACTGCAGCAAGAATGCCTCCAAATTCTGCTTCAGAAGCATGGGGGTCAATACAATTGTGCTCTCTTCAAGGGGACAGTTACACCCTACATTTATCCAATGTAACTGCATCAACCTGGTTAATGTCTCAATTTTCTTACATCAACTGAAATCCGACCCAAAGACTTACTATCTTTTTCAGCCTTGCACAATGCAGAGAAAATTTGTTCATCTTCCCTGCCTGCTTTCTTAACAGAGAGTACAAATTCGTGCAGAGTAGGGAAAAAAAGGAAGAGAAGTATTTTACAGCAATGTAACCCCCCACAGTTCCAAGTGGGAGAGATGGTATGTCAAGGGCCCAGGAGACAGTGAAAGAGGAGGTACATTACTAGGAAAAAGAGAGAGATGGTTTAGGTTTAAACCGAACATAAGCTGCCACAGAAGAAGATTTTGGTTTAGTCTAGTATTATATATTCTAATAATCGTAAAAGATCAAACAAAGTCTCCATGTCAGTTCTGTACCACTGGAGAACCACTGGAGCCACAGTTTGTTACATGAAGGAAAAAAAGTTGGCAGCATAAAGGAAAACAACCTAATATAATTAGGTACGAATTAGGTATGTATATTAGACACATGTATTATGGTCTCTATTTTAGTGGGGAGAAACATATCTTCCATTAGGCAAATGAAAATCAAAACGGATTAATCCAGGTTCCCTGTTGCTTGCTATTTTAATCAAGCACGTGTTGTGGAAGCAACGCCGTCATAGCCAAGACTGTCTAAGTATCTACATGGTCTTAAAGAGAAGTAGTATTTTTTATTAGACTAAGTGACAGAGTTGATAAGAAAGCTTTCAGGCACAGAAGCCCTTCAGCAGATCAGATTAAGAAGCATTTTCATGTTTTCTACCATGGCATTGTACTTGAAAGACCAACAAGTGGCAACTGGAACCTGCGTGCACTAACTCCCACCACTGCTTTCACAGATTCCTGCCTGCTCTGCAACTCGTTTGAGACCTCTCACTAAGATACAAAGGAGAGATACCATCTTTTCTTCCAACAAATTTAGCACAATGACATCCCAATCACGCACTGGGCTCACACATACTGTTTAAATCAAGTATAAAATCCCAGAAATACCTTCCAACTGACTGCTTAGGTTTCAAATTTGTTCTCAGTTTAAAACAAATTTACCCATTTTTTGCAGCTACAAAGTAAAACAAAGTCACGTGAATTCTTTTACACTCTGTTTGCATGTATTTCAAAATACTTTAGAACAGTGATTATTTTTCTTTATGCATTTAAGGGTGGTTCAAGTCAGTACAAAAAGTCTGTGGTAGGAAGGCAGTGGAGCAACATGAGGTTAGAAGGTATTTTCAATTAGATGCCTTGAGAAGAAAAGTAGCAGAAATACCCTGTGAAAGAGGATTTAAAGAAAATAAGATCATTCACAAGCTGCTGCAGAGGCAAATTACTGAGAAATCACCTTGAGTAGTGTAAGTAATTCTGGAGCTCTTGGTTAAAATTAGATCTTTTTAAACATCATTTCTTTAGGGGTTTTGTGCTGTCAAATGTTAGATGCTGAAGAGACACAACCTGCATTATGTCAATGAAGAGCTAGCACTTATAGCATGTGTCAAAATTACCCAGGTTCCTAAGAACAGGTATCTAACTGCCCCCTTACAGCTAAGAGAAATGAGCAGAAATGAGTCTTTTAATAATATCTATCAAACATGAAACAGAACCAAGCCAGTCACTGGAAAAAGCATTCCCTGCTAATTATGCCACACTTCAATAGCTACAGTGAAATAAAGTCAGAGACCTTCGGGGGAACTTTAGCCTCTCATGAAGTTGAAAGTGAAATTCTCAGGGAATTAAAAGCCACATCTATCAAGGCAATGACATATTCAGTTTCCAAAGTGGAAAAAGCCAGCTGCTGCATTGCCAAGTGTAAGACCTTCTTCTTTACCCATCCTTGTCAAAGTTACCTCCTAGCCAACTGCAGAACAAAATTTTACAGTGCTCTTCTCCAGAAATTTAATTATACTAAGTGCCTGACATTGAAAATAGGGCTACCATGACAGAAGGATTGCTGGTTACTACGAATAACAAAAAGAAGATGCTACTCAAAAAAAAAACCCAGGTAAAGATTGAACCAAATGGAATTAACATTTTTTACATCTATAAAGGGACACTGAGACCTAACAACAATATCCCAAGCTGAAAGCCCACCTGGAGAGAAGAATTAAAATATTCCAGAGTTGTGCATAGTATTCTCTACAACAGACACCATCAGCTATTTAAATAAATGTTTGCTGCTTATTTGGGAAACTTAAGGGGAAAAGGAATAAGAGATGCCAACCATTCAATTGAGCAATAAGGGTCACAGACAGAGGTGGATAGCACTTATTCTTAATTTCATGTGTACTTTTTCTAAACCAACAGTCAATAATTTCCTCCACTAGCATTTCCCACATATTTTTCTGAAGTGTGCAAATCTCACTAGAAGTTTTGATAAATTATGCAAGAAACACCACATGGGCAGAAAATCCCAGAACTTACTGATAAGAGGTTTCTCACATCTTTCTCAAAAGCCAACTACAACCTCTACTACTGGATTTTTCCTATTACCTATCCCAAGTGTCCATTGACAGAGCTGTAATGAACAAGTAGTCAAAAAGATAAAAATGTAGCAAAACTAAGTAATACAAACTTCAGGAGATTGTTTGTCCGGGTGCTACACCATATGTAACTTTTGTGGGTTTTTAATACTGTTCTAAATTTTGTAAGGAGATACAGAAGTCAAATTTGTGACCTTCCTAACTTTTTAGAAAATATTAAGAACAAACACAAAATGCTGAGCCTGCACTATAAAAAAAGTTTCATTAGATCTGCTTGATTCAGGGAAAAACGACATCTGGCTGAAATGCTGCCCTGTTAGCACCTAAGAGAACAAGCATAAATCTTCAGAGGATAGAAAGCCAAGTATTATTTGCAGTCCTACAAAGCTGGAGGTGGTGGATCTTTGCTACAGATTAGCTCAGCCTTGGAATGCAGCTGAAACATGCGTCTCAAACAGATGGCAAAATCCAGGGAACAGCCTACAATTTGATATCAGCAGCTGCGTGTGAAATACATGCGGGGTTAAGCAGCCAAGAAGAAGCACACTACAGCTCTACCCAACCATGCATGACTGCCTTGGATGATTCGAAGCTCAGCTTTCCAGTCTCAAAATGCAAGACTTTGGTTAGGAATCAAAACTCATGCACACATGCCGCTGCACAAGTGAAGTGAGAAAAGCCAGGCTCCACCCTTCTCCCCAGGCCAGCAGAGGATCAGGGAGTGCCCCTGCCAACAGCCAACTGTGCCTCTGCTCCAGAATTTTCAGAGACAAATGTCTCTGCATTGACCCCAGTGATGAAAGTAACATAAAGATATGAATTCCACTGCCTTAAAATGGCAAAATCCTAGTAATGGGAGTGCAGGAGGACATGAATGTTATTAGAAAACTGTTCCCATCAGTAGGTAATTTGGGGTTTGGTGGAGCATTAAACTTTTGCTTCTACTATTTTTCATGTTTTACTGAAAAATAGTTGCTGAATCTCTTAGAGCGAAGTATTTTATTTGTTCATCTAAATTTTATCCCTTGAAAACTGAAGGGAATAACACATTTTAACAGCTTCGTCAATTTTCCATATGAAGAAATGGAATGCACTGCTCCCCAAATTTGTGGATGATACCAAATTTGGGGGCGCTGTTACCACACTAGACGATAGGAACATCATTCAGAGGAACTTTCTGACATGTTGGAGAAATGAGCCAAGAAACCCTCATAAAGTTTGCCTAAGAAAGATACAGTGTCCCGCCCCTGAGAGCGTTCAAGTGCCTGCAACAGTTGGATGCCAATTGAAGTTGGCAGTTTTGCAATGGTAAGAAAGAAAAGAGGAAAAATGGAAAGACGAAAGATTTTTGTGTCCTGTAGGGCAAGTTGGATATGGGTCAGTGGTGAGAGCTTGCAATGATTGAAGTTAACTTGATACTGGGCCAAACCAGGAGGGGTGTACCAAAAGAGATTTAGCCTTTTATTAAGCAAATATGAAACTACACCAGGAGCACTGCAGCCACTTTTGGGCTCCCCAGCACAAAAAAGAAGGTATTGACAAAGTAGGCTAAGTGTAACATAACTGGAGGAAGGCCAGTAAGACCACTATGGGGCTGCAGCATCCAGCATTGAAGGAATGGTGAAGGTGCCAGCCTTGCTGAGCCAGCCAAAGGAAGCAGGCAGGACGCGTTACAATAGCAGATATCCATTCAGCCATCCAAAGGGGAATACAGCGATGAACAAAGCACATGTTTCTCCAAGACACACAGCAAAAGGACAACAGTGACAATCAAAAGAAGAAGAAGAAGAAAGAAATTTCACAGTGACAGGGCTTTGGGGCAGGCTGTCACTGTTGAACTCAATCTTGGGAGGTTTTCAAACTGGACTGGAGGAGGCCCAGAGCAACCTGATCCAACCTTCAAAGCAGCGCTGCTTCGAGCAGGACACTGGACCAGCTGACCTCGAGAGGAGCCTCAAAATTTTTCCACGATTGCATTATACTCCCAATGCTAAATAATATTAAATACTATAGACACCTTATTAGTATGATCCACACTAAGGATTTACAGACAGAGAAGCATGTTAAAAGCTATGCAAGGTTAGAAAATATGAATTTGTGAAGGACGTGAGCTGAAATTTTGGGTTGTCCTGAACTGGAACAACCAAATTCTTAATTCTGAAAAGACATTTGTCAGAAACCTTCACTTAAATCATGAGATGCTATGTTTCACACAGACACAAAGCTGAAATCATAGTATTTTTAAAAAATCAATATAAATGGTACATGAGCTTATTCCATAAGAGGGTTTTTCTCTTGACGAGAAGTTTCAGTGAAACTGCCTGGATTTCTACCTTTAAAAACTGATTAATCTATTAGTTTGAATTCTATTATTTCATGTCTTGCATTATATTTATTTGGCAAACACCGGACAGAAGAAGCGTTCCATGCTAGAAGGAGATTTTTATTTATGCAGCAAGATAATTTGGATTAAGGAGATTAAGGACACTTAAATAGTGCATCTGTCTTCATAAATCATGGCTGATCAGGAACTTCTGAAAATCACTCCTTGCAAACAATTTCTTTTACTTTGATTCTATTGTCAGCAAAAGGATTTTTTGCCTAACAAGTATGAATCTGCAGTACTGTCACATTGCTCTTTAGACAATTTTTATAAGGCTACTTGAAAATACAATTGAAATATGCAAATTTAATTCATCTGATGTACTGTGTACCCTCTAAAACAGGAACCTTATTGTGCATCTAATACAATCAGTATGATCTTTTATAATGATTTTGTGGTTAAGAAAATTTGTTCTATTTTTATTAAAGTGAAGTCTTTCAATTAATTTCAATCCAAGCTGTTTAAGAATATTTAAGAAGACCCTATGTGTAAAGATATTAATAGGGTAGGATGGTATTTAGCTGTAAAATAAGTAAAAGGTTTGGTGTTGAAGACGTTTCCAAGAAAAGAAACAATATTTACTAAAACGTACACCACAAAATGCAGGGTGCAAGTGTCATTTGTTTGTTACAAAGTTTAAATATTATATTAAGTGTTCAAATATCATATTAAGTGTTCACAAAATAAACATTCATGTTTTTTCTTATTCAACCAATACTAAAAATTAGTAGGTCAGTGATGTCATAATTCAATATCCATTTAATGACTGGGCTTTTGCATATATTTTCCAAGGCAAGCATTGTAAAGTGTCCATTAATCTTACCACTGCAAAAACAGTACCTAGAGAAATGTGCCTTGCAATGTAAGGGCCTGCTTAAAAACAGTGTCCAAGTGGTCCCAAAATGAATGTAACCTCTAACAAATAAGCTATAGTCAATAGCCATGCCTTCCTTCCCACCTGTGCTGGTACCAGAGTAAGGCTGGTCTGTTTCCACTGATCACCAACAATGTGAACAGGCTACTTCAGGATTGTCAGGCAAAAAAGAGCAACTTTACTTATCTCTGAAAACTAACTTCAAACCTAATTTTAACACCAAGTAAGTGAGTTAAACGGCAAGCTTAATCAAGGCCTAAGAAAAATTGGCTGAAATTGCTATTTTGTGTACATTTGTACATGGTACAACACAACTGTTCAGACTCAACTACTGAGAAAATATGGACTGAAAAAAATAAGTAATAGCTGTTCTTGCTTTCTTATCTTATTCTCCAAGGTGCCTCTTTACTTTCCAGACATCTGTTTCATTTGTCCCTCCAGTTTGTTACTATCTATTTTTACTTCTGGTTTCATAGCTGCCAGCACATTGTGCTGACGCATATATACAACAAAGATGTATTTTCTTGGAGGGTGAGGGAATAAAATCCACAGCAATTAGCATTCCTTAAACGAATGAAAACATTTATATCACTGTTACATTTTCAATTACAGGAACTGAAGAATTCCAGTATAATTTCATACTGCACAGAGAAAAAGTGTGTCACATTATTTGCCAAATACATATTTTACTTTTTCTTATAAAGCACTAGGACCTTACCCATTCAGTCTTGTCTCTGTGGAGGTTTGTTGGGTATTTTTCATGGCTCAAACCAAAATCATGAAGACAATCTCTAATCATATTTCTAAAATACTGACATTTCTACAATACAACCATAGCTGTTTATATGGTCAATATAATTGTATCCATATATGCACAGACAATGGATTTTGCTGTTTTCCTTTCTCATAACTTATTTTTTGATAACAGCCAAGAATTGTAAGATTTTACTCGATTAGTCATGGGTATTAAAGTTAATGGCAAAAATACAGATCTTTTTACTCTCTGCAATATCTATAAAAAATACATTCTCAAAAGTAATCTGTGATCTGAAATGCAAAATAAATCAACCAAGTCTGACAAGACAATCAGACTGCATCTTGCATTACTCTGTCTGAATTTGAATTACACTATGGCCAGCCCATTTAGGTCGTTAATCCCAAAGATGCTGGTTTCCTAATAGTGCCATAAAACACTGTACACATACAAAAGAGCACATTAATTGAAACTCAGTTACAGAACGGTGCTAATATTAGTAACACTGCCTTTCACATTCTTCTCGCTTCATCCCACAAGGGTAGAAACCAACCAAGAACCCCAAATCCAGAGCTCACGGGGTTAATCTGAAATTGAGGCAAGCGTCCCTTGAACTAATTTAATGGAGGGGAGAGGAGAGAGGGAAATATCCAAATGATCAGACTCTATAATCCCACACGCTCTCTGAAAGGAAAAGAGTAGCATCTAGGAACCCTGCAGTATTTTTTACCTCGTCCCAGATTTAAAGAATGCCCTGTGCAATAACAACTGCCTAAATTCCTAAGAATTCCTAGAAGAAACTCTTCTCTCAAAAAACCCCACAAACCACTGAATTTAAGGAAAAAATTGAAATGCATTATATGAAAGGAATGGAGGCACTAGAAGGCAGCACCAGGGTCTTGAAGGAAGATATGAACATTTCCTGAGGAAGCCCGTGAGACCAGAGGCAGGCTTCCTCTGGTGCTGGGAAAAGGAAACGAGAGTTATCTACCCACTCTCCCAATACATTCACCTTTTTAGATGTATGTACTGAGTCACGGAGGCCCAGCAAGGCTACAATTTTAATTCTGAATGACTTCACAGGATTTTTTTTTTTGTGCCAGACAGAAAACAGAGTGCCCTTCTTCATCAATTTTGCATGACAGCAGGCTGAAAACCTCTACCCTTGAAAGTGAAGAGTTAAGTGTTTCCTTAGAAACCTTTCTTGGAGGAGGTTAAATTCATTTAGAAAATGTCCTCCAGAAAAACACACGCCAGAATGTATCAGCCTTCTCTCCTCTTTAATACTTTCTAAAATGGCCCATACTTCATAGCCATGATTTTAGAATTTTACTTTTCTCATACAGAACAGAATTTGAAAGAAGCTATGTTTGCAGAAACTCCACATTGTCAGTCTTTGCCATGGTCTTAATTAGTGAACGAAATTATACCCCTGAGACTTGATCAACATCCAATTAATTTAAAGCATAAATATTTACTGCATTAACAGCTTTCATTGTCTCAGACAGAAAATCACCAGCATTAAACAGATATTACAGTTTGTAGCTTGCCCTCACCATAATTTTTGCTAAGGAATACAAGAAAAAAGAGGTCATTTCTGTGCAAATTCAAACTGACAAGATATTTTCCTAAGGAAACTGATGTTTCATTCTATTCAAAGTCCTACTTTGTGTACTACTTGACATAATATAAATATTATGCTTATTGTAATTTTAGATTTTATTTGCATAGCTATTGTACTGCTAGTTTGTGCAGATAAACAAACGGATATATACATATATATAGAAAATATCGTGTTACCAAACAGAAGTGTCACTTGATGAAGACCTTTCTAATGTATTACTGTGTACAGGCCATCTTAGATTCCTTTCATTTTACAAATCTGAATAATTTGGGGCACCCACTGACAGGAAATATCGCCTGGATTTTGATTTTATACAAACAGCATAATCTGCCATCTGTGCTGAAGTCCTAGGGTTTATGAAGCGTGAAAAAAGCCTGCTGTCCTAGGCCCTAACTTTGATGCTGCTATAGAAAAAACACAGAAATTCTGAAAGGGCAACTATGCTTAAAATTGAATGACCTGGATAAAGATGCAGAAGAAGCAAAGAGACTATCTTGTTTCAGCACAACTGGTTCCTCCAATTTAAATATATAAACTCTATGAGAATTTAATGTTGCCATCTCACAAAGGCTTTCTTCCATTGTCTAATGAACAATTCCTGACTTGTTTTGGTCACCAGGAGTATAGTTGTACAACTAGGAAGGGGAAAGTTTATTTCTTTGATCTGCTGAGAAAATTCATCCGGGCAAGTCTTGGTTGACTTACATTCTATGTGGTGGGACACAAAGCTTTGGGCCGTGTTGGACAGGCTATGGAGCCTGAGGTTCCTCCTTGCTGTAAGGAGGAGAAAGCAGTGAAAATAGCGGCCTACTGTAGCAACCGGCACTGATGGAAGGTATCACCGCCAAAGGCTGCTTTGGTATTTATGGGCACATACAGCAATACACCAATACCTGCTATAAAGTGAAATAAGCAGCATTACTTAATGAACTTACCAGCCTGCGGATCTCCCTCTCACATTCCCGCTTTATTCTATTGATCTCATCCTGGTGGGACTGATAAGCCGTGCGCAGGTCCGCAGCCTTCATTTTATCCGCCTGCATAATGTTGTTCAGAGCTTCTTCAAGCTGCTTTTTGCCAGATTTCAGCTCCAAGATCTCTTGTTGCAGCTTCATTCGTTCCCCATCGAACGCCTTGCGAGCCTCCTCCTTTGCCTCACTCAGCAGCGCCGTCTTCACTTTGTCAGCCGCCCCGTCCCGCAGGACATTGACTGTCGACTGCAAACGCTGAATTTCACCATCTTTGATTTTCACCATTCTTGCCACCTCCTGCTCATGCTGCCGGATCAGTAGCTCTCTGACACTCTGAAGTTCCTTCATTTTCTCCTCGTGGAGCTTGGCTTTCAGTTCAGAAACATAGGCAGTGTGCTTATGCTGCTCCTGCTCCCTTTCTTGCTTAACCTCTTGGATTTTTTCTCTCAGTTTACCCACCTGGAAGAAAATATAAAATACTGATTAACAAGCACCACTCCACTTTTAAAAGTCACCAAGGAAGCTGCTTCCGGTATTAAAAAACGATGCTGAATATTCAAAAGCAAAGACTGCACACCTCTCTCCAGTAAACGGGTAGAGAACCAGGGCTGGAAAAAGGCCATGTGCATGATAAGGAATCTGCTACAGGGGTGTGCAACTGGCAATGAGTTCTCACAATTTTAGGGAATAAAATAAAACTGAGCAACACACCATCTAGTTATCTCCTTATTTCCTGTACCAACCACACCAGGCTGCTCTCACCCACAGCCCCTCTACTGTGCTCTACAAGAAGATGGAAAATTAATCAAACAGGGAAAAGACTTTTTGTCTTTTCCCTGTTTGGGAATACTTTTATTTTGGATTTCTTAATTTCGTAGCTATTTTAATGGGAAAGTCCTTACTAGATAAGCCAAAAGAATTGGCCTTTTGAACAATCAAGTCTACTCAATGGACCTCAGATCTCGCCCCAAAACTGAGACTATTCATGTCGCCAGACATTTCAGAAAATATAGGCCAGTGACTCTTAGGGGTTGGGGAAGTAGTAGTGGAAAAATGTTATAGCCTATTATAGTAATATCCACTGTGATGAAACCTCATTATAAAATGATGCTCAGCAGGCTGCATGGAAAGCAATACTTTTTCCATGTGGGATTACATGTTAATTTAGAATAAAGGGGGGAAAAAAGAAAAAGACTTACTTGTCTACTGCAGTATACCAGAAAGGCTATAATGTATTTCATCATTCATAGTTTCAGTAACATCTTTCTACTATCCCTATTACAGAGACTGCCAAAACCTCTCTCAGAGGCAGAGGTTTCAAAAGCTTGTGTTTTAACCTTGAGTGACAATACAAACATACATACCAAACAGTGCTTCATGGTAAAAGGAGGCTACCAAGCAGCAGAATGTTAGTCACTGCCACATCTGTCTATGCTACACAAAGCTGTGATCTGTAGTCATATTACACATTTAATTTGCACTAAATTAAGCCAGAATTGCAACTTGGTCAGAGAGGTGTCCAGTCAGGTTAAACCCATCACAACTTGACCTGAAGTCTTCAGACAGCTGGTACAGCAAACTTTTCCTATGCAGAAGATGTTACAATCCTCTTATTTTGAACAGTAACTTGGAGAATTAACCAACTCAAACTTATCCTTGATTTAAAGAAAGAAAGAGACTGGAGCAGGAGAGGGAGGAAAGGTATCTACATCTTTATGAAAGTAACCTAGATGCACTGATGACTAAACACAACCTGGGAGAGGACTGTCATTACAGCTGTGGAAAAGGTAACAGCTCTGAATCAGACACTGTCACAAGCAGATTTTATCAATATTGTCACTCTATTCCAGGATGATTCTGCGAATGTATCTTTATTAAGAGAGATAGAGGTTGGGTTTTTTTCCCCAAATGGTAAATCTGGCTATTGGAAATTATCTGCAGGATATATCCATGTGTTATTTCTTTTGGTGGGATGACGTTTAGTTCCAAGCCTACAGTGGATAGCAGTGATTTTCAGTGCTTGCATTAGGGTACCCAATTCCACAGCAGAGAGGTTGGAATAAAATATATTTAAAGGTCCCTTCCAAGCAACACCATTCCATGATGCTGTAACAAAGCTAAGTCACTCACCTATTTACTATCAGAAGTAAACAGACTAGTTTATAGATAAATTTGCAAATGAAACAACACTCATTATTTACTTATTGCTTTACTGATGAGTCAAGAAAATTGAAATGAAACTGAACAATGAAACCTACTAATGACAACTTGGGGAAACAAACTGTATAATGGCACATACAAACACAGATAATATACCTTCAGAACAACAGTAATTTTAAATTAGTCATACGTACATAAAGCATACAACTGAAAGGCAGTTTTCAATACAACACATTCATGAGCATAACTTCCTAAAAGCATTTTTAATAAATGAGAAATAGATTTTGACATTTTGGAGGAGCACTGAGTCACACAAATTACCATACTTGCACAATTTTTTTCATCTTTTACTGAATTAAGGGAAGGCAAGGCAACACCTATATGCATTGTTGCTGTCTGTGAGAACACGTATTAACCACTCAAACTGAGTAGTATCATACATCACTACCAATTTTACCTAAAAGCTTCAGCAAGGGCAATTTAAACAAGAAGAAGTAGAATCCCTCAAAAAACCCTGGATTTTTACACAGCATCTTAAATGCTTATCGCACCTCATGACCCACAAAAGAAAAGATGCATCCCAACTCTCAAGGTCTTTAAAAAGTCTTTTCTTACTCCTGCTTTTTGTCAGAGAAGGTGGAAAGTTAGATCTTCCCTGAAAGCCATAAGCTGTCCTTCCCGCACCCCTCAGTCCCTCTCTCCTGCACACTGTGCAGTTCTGCACACGTCTGGCTTCCAGAGCAACTGACTGAGTGAAAATAGTAGTGTGGCATTTTCCCATGTGCTTGAGTCTCACTTTCAAAATGAACCTAAATTTTAAAGCAATTTCTCTTTTTTAATTTCCGGCACTCTTTCTGTATTTTTTTTTTAACATGAAGAAAGCTATTCTATCTAAGAAATTAAACCAATAGAGAAACAAAGTCCAGTAGGATATCAGGGCACCAATAAAACAGTTATTTTCTACCGTTCTAAATTAAAACTTTAAAAATTGGTGCACATTGATACAATGTTGTTGTCATAGAAGAAGTTAGTTTCTTCAAGAAATAATGCTAAGCATCATTGCTTCTTCTTTCCTTATGTCTAAAAAGTGCCTGAAAGCAGGATTTTCTTTAAAAAAATATAATTATATTGCCCTTGGATATTTGCATCTGTGTTGTTTACTATGGCAAGGTGCTTTGCACACTTGAGACAGAAAAATAATAGTTCAGCTTTATGACCAGTCAATGGAATAATTTTAAAACTATGCATTTCTAAAAGGCAATAACCTATTAAACCATATCTATTTCCAAGTGCTACCAAACCACTGTCCCAATAAAAATATTAAGATAAGAAATTACTCAGGACTACCTCATTTTTTTCTCTTGGATTTAACTGCAGGGAGTTTTAATTTGTGGCACAGTAGTCAATCACAGAACGGATACTCTCCACACTGCTTTTTGCCAGGAACTGCAAACTTGAATGTAAGGGAAGAGAGGGTGATCAGGAATAGTCAGCATGGATGCATCAAAGGGAAAACATGCTTGACCACTCTGATAGTCTTCTACAATGGCATGGCTGGATAGGTCAATGAGGGGGGAGCAGTGAATGTTGTCTACCTTGACTTCAGCAAAGCTTTCAACTCTGTCTTCCACAACATCCTTGTAGGTAAGCTCAGGAAATGTGGGTTAGATGAATGGACAGTGGATCAAGGTAGATGAAGAACTGGCTGAATGGCAGAGCTCAGAGCATCATGATCAGCAGAGCAGAATCCAGCTGAAGGCTGAGGAGCACCAGCGATCAATACTGGGTCCAGTCTTATTCAACTTATTTATCAATGACCTTGGCCCTGGTGAGGTGCATCTGGAGTACTGTGTTCAATTCTGGGCTCCTCAGTTCAGGAAAGACAAGGAGCTACTGGAGGGGGTTCAGTGGAGGGCCACAAAGATGAGAAGGGGTCTGGAGCCTCTCTCTTCTGAGGAGAGACTGCAGGAGCTGGGCCTGTTTAGTCTAGAGAAGCGAAGACTGAGAGGAGACCTCGTCAATACATATAAATATCTCTAAGAGTGTCGAGAGGATGGTGCCAGGCTCTTTCTGGTGGTGCCCAATGACAGAATAAGGAGCAGTGGCCATAAACTAAAACACACCAAGTTTCACCAAGCTGCTGTATCACTGCCCTTCCCGGCAGTGAGGTGATACAGTGGAAACTGAGATGAAACATCTCATTTATCTTAACTCCTAGACGTTGTGATCTCAAGCCTACAAATGTACAGTCACAAACAGAATACGGATATTTAAAAGCAATAACTGAACTTGGTAAAGATGGAATGACAGCCAAGACTATAAAACCTTGCTATCAAGAACAAAGTATTACTCGAAATACCAGAAGACTACCTTCTAATTTTTCCTAACTATCTCAGTGGGAATAGGTACTTTGGAATACTTGTTCCTAAATATTCATGGACCTTGGCATAAGCATTTATAAAACCACTGAGCTGACTGCCAAGACCATGCTCATTCACAGCAGCTCCTGGTGCTCATAGCACTGGACTTTAAGGTTCAGTCAGAGGGAGTCCTGTCTCCACTCACTTTAAAATAAGCGTAATTTCTGAGCTTTGGTCAAGTCCTTTCGTTACTCATTACCCAAAGGCTGGATGTCTTCCAACAAAGCTTTTTCACTAGCAGAGTGAGGGTAGTATGGGAGCCCCTGTTCAGTTCATGCATTTCCTTCTCCAGGCTCTCCATAGGTGGCAGCAAACCTGCAGTCCCAGAGGACATCCTACATCCAGCAGGCTCCTCAAAGCTATCAAATAGGTGCTCCCAAAACAAGAGACAGTATATGAGAACCAAGGCAGGGCCACAACTCTTGCTTCACTCCTTAAGCAACACACATGAACCCAGCTACTCGTGTGTCTGATGGCTGAAACACCACCACCAAGATCCACAACGATGCACATCCAAAGACCTGCAAACATCAGTTTTGGATCAGGTATTGCATAAACATGCAGTAGAACAACTTTACAGATGAAATTACCTCACATGGATCAACAACCAATTAAACAAGATGAACTAGGAAAATATGTACAAAGTTTTGAATGTCTCTTGGGTAAAATTTTATTCCAGAAAAAGCAGTATTTTGCTGGCAAAACTATGTTAAGGCTAATTTCCATTTTTGGTGTCTCTCATCAATTAGAAGGTTCCTTCTCAGATAAATCATTAATATAGGCATATACGTGAGGGAAAAAATAGTTTAGGAAAATTAAATTGAATAAATTGGCCCCACAAGAGTTTGCTACCTTTCCTAATACAGTTAATGTCCCACGGGTCACAGAGCTGTCTGCTTAGCAGCTTCAATACTACACTCTTACCTCTGTGCCAGTAAAGATATCTAATTTATTAAGAATTCTCTAGGTACAGTGTTTTTACTTCTCTGATACCAAGAAATAATTTCTCTTGGTTTTGTTACTATTTTTGAACTACAGTCTAAACAGGAAAAATCCCTATGGCTTTGATTTACTCATCTTGTCAGTCAATGCATCCTGTAACTACTGCACAGACTGAGAGTAGGCTGGTAAATAAACTACACATTCAATTCTAGTTAAATGATTTAGAGCAAGCACCACAGCAAAGATGAGGGAAAGAGGTTGAAGATCTCTTCCCCTGTCTGCATCCTCACAGAATTTACTACAGACTGCAATGCACACTTAGTAGGATTTTAGAGCACTCTGGCTGTAATTTCCTCTTTCCTCTTTCATAGATTACATATGTGAGCTCACCCATTTCTCTGCACACGTATGTGCACAATACACAGATCTGTGTTCAGTAACAACCTCAATACACTAGAAAATATTAAATTTTTAAGCTGAAGAAAGGTGAACAAGTAACCAAACTGAAGCAAATCTTCCCAGGCTGAATACAGTGCAAGAAGTCTAGTAGTTGAAAATGTTCCTGCAGCTGTCATGGTCTTGTACTTACATCTCATTCTTAGTTGAATCAAGAGTTAAACTTGATGCTATTACAGGCAAAGCATCATAACTGGAAGTGAATCAGGGCTACCCTCTTTCTAGTTCATGCATTTTTTTTATTTTTAATCAGAGTTATTTAAGGACTCAAAATTAATTCATTCTTCTGTCCAAGGTGCAAGATAACTTTATAATTATGTGCTCTTTTTAATGCAATTTAAAAAATCATAATAAAATTCACATCCATATTTCTACATATAAAGTTATACAGAACAAGACAGGAAATAAGATAACTAAAAAGAAAAATTTACTAGTGTAAATGTAATCTACCATCAACTCTTAGGTCTCCAAACAGAAACACTGAAACACTAAAACTGACAGTGAAATAATACAACTTATCGGCCAGTGAATTATAAAGGGTATCAGCCACTACTAAATTTCATTGTGTGGGGTTTTAAAAAGCACAAGTAGTTTTTGCCACTTGTTGTAAAATTTGTTGTCATTATATCAATCAACAGCAAGAGAAGTTGGATGAGGAAGCCAATAGCAAACCCCCTGACTTATCTGTTCATTCATCAATATCCCTGACCCGGAAGAGATTTGACTTTTTGCTTTAGTCTGTGAAGAAGAAAAATTTCCAAGGCAACACAAATTTAGTTGACTGATATATTCTGAACCTACTGCATCACTCAAACAAAAATTAAGGCTTTATGGTTTCTTTTTCCTCTGTAGGAAATAACTTCTGAAGATTACATTTCTTGGTGGGTTTTTTGGTTTACTTTGTAAATTAAAATGTAAAAAATAAGACCTTTCAAAGCTGAGTATCACACAAGGATGTTAATGAAACTAGAACATACAGAAATGTTGTTATTCAGGTGTTCCACATTTTACACTGATATGAAGAAAAAAGTCTAGAACAAAGACATGTTATATAAAGAGAACACATTTTTAGTGCATGCTTGCTCCACTTGGTCTTTGAGACTCTTGTAACTACAGTACCCCCAGTCAAACACAGATAAATCCACCTGCACATGGATTAATCTCCAGAACTGCCTTGTGCAAATTCAAATGCACTAATTGATTTTAATAAACTAACAGAATAGAAATAACCTTACTGGTTTGTCCATATTTTAAACCACTTACGGAAATATATAAAAGTAAACACTAGTCTTTATAAATATGAATGCATTTGATGAATTAATAGTTTATCCTATGTGTCCTCTTGATTACCCAACTACCTGTTGAACACACGCTAGATAGACAAATATTGATGAATCTGTTTCATTAGCAATCAGAGGCATCATTGAATACCTCAGAATGATGCCACACATAACCTCAGGAAATCAAATCAGGACTCCTACACAGATAGTTTCCAGTTAATTGATATTCTTCATAGGCATTTAAAGTGACATGCTTTGAATAAGGTGCTGATGTTTGATTTTGAAGACGATTCTTTTTACAACATACAATTTTCAGTAAGATCAAATACAAAATTCCCTTCTCAGTAAGCTAACGCCATCTGTATTGCTGTGATTGCAAATTTCAGGGTGTTTGGGGATATTTGCTTCCTTTTGCACACTATTTAAAAGAGTTGGCACTAGTTTTAGTTTATCAGGTGCTCTTCTGATCTCACTTCTCTGTCATGTTTTTTCTTTTACAACTAACACATTTTAGTATCAAACTCTGATGGTTTCTAACAGCGCTACTGTTAAAAGAATGATCACAAAATAGAGACAGACAAATACCTTGGATTTTTCTTGCTGAAATTCTATCTGGATGTTGGTTAGTTTAGTTCGCAGCTCCTCATTAGCAGCTTGCAAGGCTTCAGTCTCCATGTCGGACTTTTCTCCCTTGGCACGACTTTTCTTTGACATAATTGTTTTTGAAGTTTAAAATAAAAAGTTTGCTCCACACTGAGCTACCAGCTAGTGCCTTCTGCTTTTAGCATTTAAGAGTTGTGCAGTGGTCAACAAAACCTTTCGTACAAATCTCTGCCATCATGGGAGCAGTCTCTCATGGCCTGGAAGAAGCAAAGTGGTGGGAACAGGATTAGGCTACAGCATTGATCAGAATCAAACATCAGACTTAACATCCATTTTTAAAGCACACTGAACTTCCTTGAATTACACTATACTGCATAATGTAGAGTTTGAAAGAAACAGATTAGAAGTTACACAATATTTCACCATCTCTAAACTCTATCCACTGTATTCAGATGTTCACAGAAATAATAAGTGTTTACAGTTATGGCGAATATAGCATATAAACAGAAATTAAATCTTATTCAAGACCTGACTAGAACCATGCTCAGGATTCCCAAGAGGCACAGAGAAAACCATAAATTAATTGAGGTAGTGTTTCAGTGGGAATAGTTTATTTCCTGTAGTAAGAAGAAAGCATTTATCTCCCTAGTGTATCAGCTACAATGCATAATTGTATCATTCATAATTATCACCGAGTTTCACATCCTCAGCATCTATTAAAAAGGTATCACAAAACTGGAAAATATTTAAAAATGTTTATTAAAATATCATATATGTAATCTGCTTATGCTCAGGGCTGATACTGTTTGAAAAGCTATAATGGAAACAAGAAGGTATTTAACTTCATTTTCATTTCCCAGCATGCTCTAAGCTTAAAAAGCATTCCATTATTTTAATCAGCTTTATGTAATATTCAAAGAGAATATCGATAGCAGACAAAGAACCCTAATTCTGATAATTAAAAAATCCCATTATTAGTTGGCTTCATGAGTAGTTATAGAAGACTAATCTGTGACTTTTTTCCTCTCCACTTTCCTCTAAGAATAACCTGGTGCTCCACAAGAACAAACTGAGGAACTAAGTGCTATCAATGCTGAACTGGTTTCCAAAGCCATGTCCCCTGCTCATTTTAAATATCCACATAATTTTGTTATTAAATTGTCAACAAAGCAGAAAAGTTCCTACTTTAAAACTGAACGACATTACCGGAGTACTGTATTTCCAATAAAATCGCTATCAAATTGCCTTCACACAATAAGCTGCTCGATCCAACCTACTACTGCCAGGGAGTTATTTTAGAAATTGTATTAGAATGAGAATCCCATGCACTCCTTAGCACATACTTTCTAGAGGGTTAGTGATCAACATCTCAGGTGTCTACAGACAAACTAAACAGCTCAGGTTTGTTCTCCTCTTCAAGGACTGGTAAATAGGTGGTGAGTTAAATATCTTGCTCAGAATAACAAGTCAAATCAGACAAAAAGTGAACAGAACTCAGGACACCAAGTCTCAGTCTGTTTGATGATATTCTCATTGAGTTCTTTCATTCATAAAAAGCAATTGAAGAAAAAAACAAACTTTACCAATTATTTGCTGAAGTAACTTAAGCGAAATAGTTTTTTTGCTCTGTAACATCAGATATCTTTCCTTTGAAATATAACAATCTATTCAGTTATCCTATTCAATAAAATTTTATCTGTTCCTTATATTCATTATATGAGCATTTCAATACATAATCTATGAAAAAACAGGAAATTAAATATATTTTAACTTTATTATGTATCTGACCTACCTTACAGAACAAACACTGGTGCTATTGTGATTTTACACATAGTAGTTGATTCAAGAAAAACAAATCAGCAACATTCTTACAGTAAATTACAAAAAGGAACTCTTTAGTGAGTAGAAGAAATGTGAGGAATTACTGTTCTTAATAAAGGAATTTCATGCTATTAATCTATAGAGTTTCTATGATACTGAAGACTAAAACTATATTAAAACACTATATTTCATCCAAAATCCTTAACTGTATGGAGACTCTGAATTCAAAATCAGTTGCTAGTGTTCCTTTCCTGGACAATTTGTAAAGAATATCTAAAAAAAATAGATATGCAAATCCAATCTATAATTCCACAGTATTCATAAGGTGAAAATGGAAATAAATTGTTCCTCATCTCAAAGGCTATCTGCGGTATTCAGATTCTATCAAGGATTTATTCCTGAAAACATCTCTAGAACAAAATCTCTGATGTAGCCAAATTATGTATGATTTAATTCAGTAGACGATTAACTTTGTTAAGGAAACCAAAACCATACCTCACTGGCCTGGCAACATGAATTTTAACCTCACTAGATCCTGCCCTGTCCTTTTAAAACTACAGTTTGGAAAAAAAAAAAAACCAACATTTAAGTGTTCACTTCTCCATCAGCAAAAAGAAAAGTGAAGCAACTATGCTCAGCGTGAATACGGACAACGTCCAGAAACAGAGCCACCACGTGTATTTTGTTCAGTAATAACCATCTCCCCTGACTGCAGCATGTCCCCAAGTATATCATGAAGATACTAAGCCATTCAGTGTGAATATTTAAACTTATATTATGTACGTCAGGAGATGCCTGGCACTGGCCAGGTATAACTCTCAACGACTGCAGAGCTCATATTCTGTCACAGAGTCACCATCACCCAGAGACTTTAAAAAATAAGGTCCTACAAACAGGTACTAGAACCATTCTGTTACCTGCATTTGAAAACATGCCAGTCTAAATATAATATGCAGTACTTAAAGCTGTTCAAATTACATTTAATACTCAAATTAGCCTTAAAAATTAGAGAGTTCAGCATTATTCTTTAAAGCACTCTTGAGAATTAAAAAAATTCTCAAGGCATCGCTCTCAATCTTTTTCCTTTAACTCGCAACATTTGAAAATTGTACCTTTCAAGTAAAATAAAAGCTTAGACCCAGAACCTGAAGAAAATCACCCTCTTCTCTTATAGGCATGGAGGAAGGAGAGTGGGGAGGGGAGTGAAAACACCACCTCCCAACCAAACTAAACATAATAAACTCTCCAAAACCACACAACAAATCAAAAAGAAACAACAACCCCCTTCCAAACAAAAAAAAAAAACCCCAAAAAAACAAAACCACCAAAAACACCAATGAAAAAAACCCCAAACAAACAAAAAAACCAAACAAAACCTAAACCAAATAAACAGAAAAAAAACCACAAACCAGAAAACCGAGAAACAACCACCCATTAAGCTGCATTGGTGGGCATAAAAAAAAGTTTCCATTTTTATTCTTCCCTAGCTACATCTTCCAGCCTACCTATTTCAAAAGCAGGAACTATGGCAACACAAAGCCTATCTATATACTCAGAGAGGCACAGAGCCCAGACACACAAGGGCTGAAGCAGAGAGTGCATCCTGATTCCCAAATGAAAGGGACAGAACCAGTGAGTGCCTAGATTCCCTTCTAGCTGACTAACCACATTTAATATTTGGATAAAGGTCAGGACAAAACAAAAACCCCACCAAACAGCTTGTAAACACAGTGAGAAAAAATGAAGGAGAAGAATACTACACTCTAAGAAAATTTTACTGACGCAGACGCTTCAACCAACAACCTATTTATTAACTCACCATATGTCTACCGAGAGGCAAATTCATGACACCACCAGGATACAGTCCCACAATCACTTCGTGAATAAAAATAGCCACTTCCTGCACTCTGAGTTCTACACACTTCTTGCAAACCTTGGAATCATTTGAATGTATTTTCTATTTCACACCAAAAAAAAGGATAGGAAAGAGTAATGGATTCTAAATCACAAGTCATGTTTTCAGCAGTCTCTGGAACATACCAAGTTTCTCACTTTACTTGGTAAGTATAGGGGAAATTGTCATTGAAGAAAAACAACAAAATAAATAAACTTGATTGGATTTGAATCAATTGTTCAATAGTTTGGGGGACTGGGGTGTAAAAGATCAAAATATTTAAGACGATTTGTCTTACAGATGTTTTGGGAAATCCATTAAATTCTTAACATACTAGAGAACCAATCAGCTGAAAAATGTCCTAACTTCCAATTTCTCTTCTATTTGCTTAACAGATTTAAAGGATGCTTTTTATCAGTACCTCAATCTCTTCCCTGATTTTATCAAACAAGACCTCAAACTATGTAATTAATTGCTATATGATGATTCTAGATGTTAAAGATTAATAAAACTTAACAGAAAAAAAAGGAAAAATCAGTTACTACAAAAATGTGAAAGTGTAGCATCAAAGAATTTTGATTACATAAGTATAAGGAAAAAAGGAACCCAATCCTTTCTATTGAAAAGTAAGTCCATCTAAAGAAATGCAAGTCTTTAAACATGATCCTGTACAAAATACAGAAAAATATGCAGAGGGTTACATCTTTAGAGAGTTAGTCTTTCACTAACAGTAATCAACAGGAAAAGTAAGTGCACCAATGAAATCAAGTAACAAATATGGGTAACACAGTAACATGAAAAATTTACTAAATTGTATCAACCGAAATTCTGCATTCCAGCCTTATTTCAGACTTCAACAACATTATTCAGCTGCAACACAATTTTTGGAAGGTGAGATTGTCAATGAGTCATCTCAGCTGAAACACCAAGCCATAACGCCGGTACTGGAGGGAAATAATAAAGCTTCTTCATCTAGACACTACACCTCCACATAAATAGTGTGCCATTTTACTTCAACTTTTTTTATTTCAACCTTTCTTTATAATTCTGCAGAGCCTGGTGCAAGCTACCCATAACCCTCACTGTGTTTGTGAACATGAGATGTAAGTACATTCTCAGCATAGCACAATTCTGTACATTCAAGAAGTACAAAATAAAATCTATTACTGTAGCATCTGACAATAGTAAATGCAGTGGACACAGGTACAATGCTAACTTCAGAAGTAACTTGCAGTTCACCTCTGTTATCGTTTAAAAAAACAGTGATAATCAACCAGTTACTGTACGGGAAAGACAAGGTTCAAAGCTGCCCAAGGCACATTTCTCACAAGGTTCAGATGACCTACATTTACTGCTTTAATTCTCAGTTCTATGTAATAAAACATGACTGAATGGATAAAAGCAGAAGAACCTCGACAGGACTGTAAAATAATAATATTCCCAGCCAAAAAATCTACATACAAATTATCAGTATAATTTTCTAAGTATACTGCAGATTGGTCACCTTCCTGATACCCCTTTGTTAGTTACCTACAGAGACAGATCTGTTTCTGTAACAGTAGAACCTTTGAGGGTTATTTTAAATCACAGCCCACTTAGGGAAATACAGAGTTTCCTTACAGTGGAACACTTTGTAAATGTCACTTGCGATTTTTTGATGGATAAAACCAGAAACATCTTTATTGTTAACTAACAGCTCCACATTCATTTTTTCAGATTCACAGCCTAAAGTCCTGAGCCATTCTTGCTTTAATAAGAATATACCTTATAGGGTCAAACTATATGGAAAGCAATCACCAAGAAACTATATGCATTTCTTCACTGCTTTTTTTTGCCAAAAGACCTCATAGTTAACATAATCCTGCAGAGCCATGTGGAACAGAGCTTTCCTTGGTAGAGATTACAGTGTAGCATGAGTCAGGCTTTCATGACACTCGCTCAGATTTCCACAGCAGGTGACATCCTGAGGATGAGCACTGGATCTTCTGTCCAGGTTAGTAATTGCTTCCATATTTGTTCAATGGCATCTCAGCAAAGGTGATCTGTGATTCTGTCACTGTCTTTCAGAAAATTCCCAATGCCCTCAGGAATCAGTACCCAGATTTTAACTTCTCACCACGAACTTTCAGATCCTTATACAAAACAAAACTAGTTAACAGAACTAGTTTGGCAAGTTCCTGAATTAATTACATTTCATGAAATGTATTCATTTTCTCTTCAATGGTTGTCCAAGAAAAAAAAAAGAAAAACAAAAAAAGAAAAACCACCAAGAAAAAAACAAAAAACAAAACAAAAGTATATTAAACTCATTTAGACCTTATGCACACACACAAATGTGTGTGTACCTACTAGTAACAACCATGTGACACAGAATTTTTATTTTCAATTGGTACTACTGCATGCCACTGGATAGCATCCAGTGTATTAAAGGCTTCATTCTAGTGAAAGGACATAAGCAGCCCACCAAAAAAAACCCAAAAAACTAGCTCTTACTTCAAAAGGAATTATCACAAGTAAAAAGGAATCTTTTTAGATTTAGAATCTTCTGAGCTGAAAAGGACATGGCAGAAGGAAGGGAAGGGATTCTGCATCTCCCTTCTGCACTACACAACACTTTCATACACTAGGAGTTACTGATAACTTAACCTGAATCCCTTCTCAGAAAGATGTGAGCTTGATTCCAGGACTTTCAAGTGTATAAAACATACTCACTGGCTTCACTGAATGTATATTCTTTATTAATATTTACCCAATTTAACTTAGAGCACTGTTTCAAGGATTTATCAAATCATTAAAATCTATTAGCCCTATTAAAAGACAAAATGCTACAAACAGGAGTCCTGTGATACATATAAAATAAAAGAGACACTAACACAGAAAGGCAAAGTTCAAATGCAACTAAAAATGATACCACAGAACCCTCCCTCCAAAACCTTCACAACTCAGCTCTGTTACACAGCCAGAGTGCTTTAGGCTGCTGGGTTCATTGCAAGTCCAGAGAGGCAGCTCTAGGCAGAGCTGTTCCTCTGATCTCAGGGCCAGTTCCTTTCTTTCCAGCACAGACAGGAGCCCTGACCCGATGGCTGCTGTCTGGCACAGTGCATGAGCCCCTGGACCTTCTCCTTGTTCCCCGGGTGTGATGCAGGGAGATCCTGCACTCTCACTGAGGAGCAGCATTCCCATTAAAGCAGAACATTTAAGAGCAAAAACTGAGGGAGGAAGAAAGGGCAAGTTATAGCATTTCTCAGTTAAGGGTAGATAAATAGCAAATATGGAGACAGATTCTAATATCTTTACTGACTATCACTGACACCTCACAGATGTAATCAATCTGTCAAATTTAGGCTTTTGGATTATACTGGACCAGCTTTGTTTAGCTACTCACCTAATTTTTGCAGGAAGCTTCCTTTGGGTATTTTTTTAAACCCATTATTATTATTATTATTGTTGTTGTTGTTGTTGTTGTTGTTGTTGTTATTATTATTACTATTACTATTATTTTACTGTAAAGAGCTAGAAAAACTAAAACCTGAAACTAAAAATTCAGGCATGAGAGCTGTGTAGTAAATGTACAAGGCAACTGACAGGTTTGGGGGAAGAGGTTCAGATTCCCAATTTGGTGACTCAAGAGAGAGGAGGAACCTCAATGAGAGAAAACCTGGGGCAGTCTAACACTTCATTGCATCTTGAATATTTATTATTTTGTAAATCAACAGGACAGACTTGAGAGGTCAGGTAGCTGTAAGGAGGAGAAAAGGTGCTTCTGGATGTGATATCAGTTACCAGCTGAACAGTGAAGCAGAGGAGGCGTGATTTCATTCCACTATCTCTGATCTCAGTAATTATTTTATGCTGTTGACTACCTTTACTAAGTCTGAAAGCTACCTCACACTGTGCCAGACAGCTCACATTCCCACCTCACTGCTCCAGCACAGAAGAATCACACACCTCTGTGCAGAGCAGCACGAGCACATCAATCAGCACAAAAGAGAATTACAAAACTTCACCTACCAAGGGGCGGCTCAACTTTCACACAACTTCTCATTAAAATAACAAATCTTAGCCAAAATGAAGATATCAGCCTATTCCAGTAATACAGGAAGACTGACAAAAGAACATGCTTTATTTTTTCCAAAGCTCCCACTGTGCTCCACTTTGCCAAGTTCCTAAGCTCTGGAGATCAAAGTAAATACATACACTACAGAACTGGCAGTGCTGTTGCTTAGATTTTGAATTCACAGAATCCCCAAAAGAGTACCCATCTGTGCTCAAGAATTTAAGACCTCAACCTTGTGTTTGATTACTGCATCAAGGACTCCTGCTCAACTTCAATGATCTTGAACCCCACATTCAAATCTAATTTCAAATCTAACTGGATAGTAATTATTATTATCTTTTTGGCAACACACAGGCTAAGGCTTGACCAATTTTCGTTCCATCTACAGTTCTGTCACTGATGCCTTGTATTTTCTTTACCAAATCACTTAATCGCTCAGTGAAGTGGGCACTGCACTTGCAGAAAGACTATCAGAAATATATTCTGAGGACAATATTGTGAAATAAGAGACTGGATACTGCATACTGGTTTTGAGAAATGAAACTTATGAGACATAGAAAGAGTTTGCAATTTTTTTGGCAGGAATCATCAAATTTAGTGCCCCACAAAACTGCAATTCCCTCAGAAGATCTGTTAACTTTCTCACAGCAATGTTCTGACAATCAGCCAGCTAAAACTGGTATTTCAAATATAAAACTGGTATTTGAGTGAATGTTCATTGCAGTGAACAGAGTTTAAGTCACTCTGGTAACTGGCTGATGCAACTGCATCACCTGGGACAAAATATTTAAAACTGGGTGTTTCAGCCAGACAGCAGCTTCTTTCCTCTCTCAACCCTCTGAAAGGAAGCCGTGCAATGGCTTCAAACTACAGGCAGTCAAAAGCACAGCTAGATACTAACACAGCAAGAGCCTGGAGACAAACTTTTTTCTCTCTCTGGTTGAACAGGACAGAGACAAACAGGACAAAGCACAAGAAAAGCACAGAAGAGAAACTGTGAACTAAAGGCTTTCTTTCTGTAACCATCTTCCAACACCCACAAATAGAGAACGCTTCACCACCGTGAGAAGACTACAAATAAAATACCCTCCTGGTAACTGCCAGCAAATTTGATTCAAACCATTCCAGACTTGTTGGAAATGTTGTTGGCATGCTGGCTACCAGAAATACGAATGTGCTCTCTGAAGATACTTAAAGTGGAATGTGGTGGCCATGAAGACTTGCAAAAAAATATATTTATCCAGATACATATATCAACATCATAATTTTAAGGATAGCACTCCTCAGAATGTTAGAAAGCAGACACATTCAGTCATGGTTCACCTTAAAAAGAGAGAAACAGGCAAGTACATATAAATACAGAACTTCAGAAATACTCTGTGACACACCACTATAGACTGTGACACTTTCTGTTGTCCAGATTAGACTGTCCCAAAGTATTCTGAAGCTCAGAAATTAATCAATGCACATTTATTTATTTATTTATTTATATGGAAATAAAGCTTCCTAAAAGCTTCCTAAATTTGGGTTAATGTTAGACAGAACCAGACTACTTGCACATGCAACTTTCAGCTCTCTAGTATGCAAGCTGTGTATGCAACTTACGGGGGTATCCAGTTTATGGGGGCACAGCATTACTAGCAGTGTATCCTAAACTGCTGAGAGTTGTCATAGTCAAGCTGATTTGGATACTTAGGGGAATTAAAAAGTGATTTGTTGTTTACTCTGAAGAAAACATCCTTATCTCTCTTTACCAACATAACATCTCTCTTTCACTGAGAAATCAAGACTTCCTTTCACGATACTGTTTCAGAGAGCAGACTGTGAAGATGGTACAGTGATTTGCATAAAGTTGAAGCCAAGATGTGTCACCTAAAGCTTACAGAAATCCCAATGGTTGAATGAAAAATGTTTATGCTTCATTGCTTCAGAACGCAACCTCCTTCTTGCCATGGTGCCTGCAAAGAAGGCTATTCTCTGGAATGTCTAAATGGTTCTGTAAATCATGTCTGACCATGGACAAAAATCTTTATTCAAGTTGTACTACCATGCAATTTTGACACAGTTGCAATCCTATCTACGAACCCAGTTGTGTAAAAGTATGTTCATATAATTTCTGCTATGAATTGATCTTAGTGTTCAGTTCTGTTTCTCTTCCCATCTCATCCCCTAAAAGAGGTGGCAGAGGGAAGCCTCGAATTTAGGGTCCTAGCAGTGGCTTTACAGACAAACTTAGTCTTAATGAAGACTCAGTGGAAAAATATGGAAATAGGTATTGCCAAAAACTATTCTTTCTACATCATCTCCCTAAACTTTAGGTGAAAGTGTGAATAAGGTTTTGCTTTAAGGTTAAGGTTATCATGGCTATGGCAGTAACACTGCAATTTTCCCCTCCCACAGAGCAAACCTATACTAGCAAAACTGAAAGCTACATGCAAATCAAGACTTAGCTGTTACCTGCGTACATTGCCCTTGTACATGAAAGGGGAAATGCTGAAATGCTGCCTGTTTCAGTGAACAATGTGAAAATCAGGAGTTCTTGGGTGAAACCACGCTCATTCCCCTCCCAGGGCATATCAATTCAAATGGCTATGCTACAAACACATACTCTTTATTACTTTTTTTTGCAATAGACATCTGGAAACATCAAAAAGATCTTCACTAACACTTCCCAAATGTTTTAAGAGATTAAGAACTGACAATTACTAGATGTTTTCTTTGAGATATGCAAGTCTTCACCAGTAAACAACAAGGTTATGTGTTTCCTTTCCCTGTCCCAGAGTGTGCATTTTTAATTCTTACATTGATTGTTGGAAGTTAATTGAAATGCCCAAATACTCTCCTCCTCCCTTCTGCTACACAATCTCACATTTTTTCTTGTGTTGTAATAACATCCAGCACACCTGTATAAATATAGTATGTGCGTATGTGCACGATGGATTTCCTTCAGAAAGGATAAGTTGCAGGTGTTGAGATTAAAATTAGTGTCCTTCAAGATTTTTCTCCTAGAAATCAACATTTACACAATGCTATGCATAAAACAGGCTTTTCCCCACATGCATACATATACTGCCATAATAAAATCCTATTATCAAAGCTATTTAATATTCAAAACATCATTTGGAGCTATTGACATTACAAATAAATTTAACTGAGGAGCTGAGAAAAACAAACAAAAAGCTAGAACGAGAACCATACCCAAGAAAGAGCATATTTATCAAGAAAAAGCACCAGGTATTGCAAAACTGATATATCCTAAGGAATTTTCAGAACTGCCAAATTTATGGCCTCTCACTACCATTTATTGAATGCACACCACATAGGCTACAGATTTCTCACACTTCATACCTTTTTTCCCCATTCATACTCATTTGTGAACATACAAAGAGTAGAAGACTGAAGATCTGCTGTGCTTAATACTGGACAGCAAGTCTGATATATTTGAGAGCCCTTCCCATGGTGTCAGAAAAGTTTGCTTAGTTTTCTTTTTAAGACCTCTTGCAAACACTCAAGGCATAGATGATTACTTTTAGATGACTTAGTGCAGCGTCCCTTATCTTATCTCAACACAACCATTACCAACCACAGACTTATCTAATGGCAAAACGTGCATGGGAATTCTGCCAGCAGCTGCACAGCTATCAGCCACCCAAATGTATTACCTTGTTACATTTGCAAGTAAGAGAAACTCTTTAGACACAAGCATGTTATAGTACTTGTTTTCTGTGTTTGGAGAATAATGGATCTGTAATCACATGGCAGCGAACATAAGTAATATTTGTACAGAGGATTAGTCAGCACAGACTGTTTGTTGAAAGGATGTTATGCAAAAATGGAAACATGAGAGCACTACTAAGTTTATCTCAATTTAGTGTTCACCATCCAAAGAAAGGGGAAAAATATCAGTCTTCAGTAGATTTCATGATCAGTCAGCAAAAGAAAGAAGGAGTCATTTAAAAAAATGTGCCTTGCCCTATTGCAGGGCCAGGAATGTTGCAGCAATCCTAAATTTTCACAGAAGCAGCCAGTCATTCTCTAAAGCAAAATGTCAGCTCACAGCTGCATGATACAGCAGCACCATTCCTGCATGGCTGCTTGTGTTTACACTTCCATTCTGAGAAGAAAGTTGGAAGAGATCAGGAATAGTCTAGACAAACAACAAGACATTGATATGCAAGAAATATGACTGATCAAATAAGAGAAACAGGGACTAGATAGGGAGAATTTTTTCCTGTAACATAGGGCAAATGTGCATAAGCAATCCAGAAGATGAAAACCCACTGTTCAAATTTTCATAAGCTAGTTCCAACTATTAGGATGGATTTAGATAATTTTCACATGAAAAAATCACTTTCCAAAATACATTGGCTGTTGAAGACTCATTTGGAACACTTCATCTTTATTATGCAGAGTCAGCTAAACAAACTATTAAGACTAAATCAATTTTTTAGTCTATGTTCAACTGTTCAGATGTACAGGAACAGAACAGTCTAAAGGACAACGGGGAAAATAATCCTTAAACAGCACTCTTTCGAAATTTAAAAATTAAAATACATTCACCTTCACAGAAAGCCAAGTTACAATACTCATCAGACGGGTTTAGAGTTCAGCATTTTAATTATTTTAAAAATCAGCATCATTTACTTTCAGATATTATTAAGTAGATATGGAGATAATTTTTTTAGATACATCTATGACTGAAGTTCCTCATGCATTTACCATAAAGTGTTAAACTCAGTCAGAAGTAAAGGATGAACTACCCTCCCAGGTACAGAAGAGAGAATTTAGGAGTCATATCAGTTTATCTGTTGCCCCCAAAACAAATTTAGTTACAAATTAGAAATTACAAATTAGAGTAATTATTCTCTATAGTAAAAGTTAACTACATTAACAAACATTGAATTATTTTAGACATACTTTTTTACTCTTTTTATGTTGCTTTATAATGACTATACTACAATAAAATTCATTGAAGCGTTAAAATCAAAGATACTACAATGAACTAGTAGCTGTATTTGAGTGTCATAGAAAACAGATGGGCCCTAAGACTTACTCTGTATCCTGCATTTTTTACTTTATTCTTTCCTTTGTGACTTTTGCATTAATGATCATACATTCTACAGCTCTCACTTCCCATAGCACTTGCCTTATTTAGTGTCATACTTTTCTATCCAGAACTGAGAAGGAAGTGTTCACTGTGCACTATACTAAATATAACAAGGTATATTTCAAATCAAGAAGTTTATGAGTAGCAAAGAGGCAACAATTTCAATATGCAAACTACAAAATAGCCATTGGGAAAGGATATTTCCTGGGTTATGGCTGCTTTGCTTTTCTTTTTGTACTACAGTTTTCTGGCAAACCTCGATTATATTCTCAACATCTTTCCAGATAAAAACGTCTTTTCTAGGGACCAATGGCATTTTGCTGAAGAAAGGACAGTTACACACAGCAGGGGTTTACTATTTCCTAATATTTCTAATCCTAATAACTCTGTCATCACTGCAGGACTATCACAAGACGAAAAAACCAAAAAATTAGGCACTGTGTTAAACTGTCATCCTTACCATACTTCTCTAATAGGAGGAAACAGGTAATTTCAAGATGATCCTTGAAGCAAACAAAATATTGTGTTGGGGTTTATGCACAGCACATATAACTGCCTGCTGAATACCCAGACATGTGCATATTATAAACATATAAAAGCCAACAGAAGGTTGGAAAGGTCTGTCGAAGGAGCTTAGCTCTCTTGACTGAGACCAAAGCAACTTCTTCTTGACTGAGACCAAAGTCCTTCTTCTTTATTAATGGTGACAGATACAGCTGAGGTAACACAGTGGTCAAGTTAGCAAGCATATGATAAATACAAGACTCCAAGCATCCTTCTGTACTGCACATCTTAGATGTCATGGGGGAGGGGGGGGAAGGAACAACTTAAAAAACTAATGAAGAAAAGAAATCACAAGTAAGAAAATGTTTATATCAAGAATCTGTTCAGTGAATCCAGAAAGCATTTCTGTAAAGAGAACCAAAGCACCTCACAAAAAGACAAAAGCTCCATATAGATTTGATTTATTTTTACTGCAAAATCTGGTTGGGTTTAAAAGTCTCTCACAGTACAAAACAGTTTCAAACTTGAAGCTTCAAATGGTACTGTCTCTAATAAAAAGATAGCATCATATCTGTATGGCAGATTTAATCTCTTCCTACCCAACCAACATGCTGGCAATGCACAGTACCTTTCTCTTGTCCCCAGGTTTCTGAGGCAGTTGTGTTTGATTTTAATTCGAAGAGATGAAGACTGAGCAGCACTGCTAGCTAAGTCACGAGCTATGTTTGTTCTGGGACTTTCCACACCACAACTCCTAGTCCTGTTGGCACGTTCTCCTTTTCATCAGCAAGGAGGGCTTCCTGAGCAGTATTAGTGACATCATCTGTTAAACAAAAGAGAAGAGATTTAATACAAATCAGATCTGATTAACAGCTTTGATGGTAGCAATGCAATGGAAATACATTTACACGGGGTAACAAAACGCAACAGAATAAGGTGTCATAGAAAATTGCAACTGTGGCGTCTTCTTTCCATAAAGAACACATATGCAATGGTGGCCTTTGCTGGACAGTCCTCAGTGAAAGCAGGATGGAAGCTGCTAAGCTCCTTGGCAATCAGATGAGGTCAATCCAGACTGTTAACTCTGCCTAGCTATTACTAAATTTGTATTCCATTTCAACACAAGTTACTGAGTTTTGGGATACAGGCCTAAATTGTCATAGTGGCCACCTATAAATTGTCACATACAGATTGGCCGCTGCTGTGAATCTTTATAAATACCAAAAATATACCTATATAAGGAAGTCAGCATGTGTCATATTGAAAGGAGGACAAGACTGAATTTTAGAAAACCTGAATTCTGTTCTTGAAGGCAATGATCACAATTTCCTCTCTGAAAACAAACAACCAAAAGACAATGGACAAGGCCTTGATATTGTCTTACTTCATATTTCTTTATAATATTTCAGCGTATTTTGATCACAAGGGGAAAAAACAAAAGCATTTGTATTTTTGTTGATGTTCACTGCATGTTAATTTGAATTGATATTTCCCATGCACAGAAAAATTTACAGAAATAAAATTATCATTATGGAGATACCTTTATGGAAAATACCACTCTGAAAGCTTAATGACTGGAAGAAATTCAAGTCCTTTAATGAGTATCATGTACATCAGTTTTCCTAGAGTCTCTAAACACCTTTAAGTACACCTTTATTTACACTGCAGAGTGAAAAGAGAGTAAAGTCCCCTCAGTACTAAATCTTTTCATGGTATACCCTCTGTGTTAGAGATTGAGGACAAGTGAATTGAACAAGGCAAAGGGATTTCAGCACTGTCTTAAGCAGACATGGCCCTATGGGGGTCTCCAAAGCAGAGGGCTGGCAGACACAACACAGAACAGGTCAAACTCTTTGCCTTTTGGGCAAGAGAGCTGGAAGCCAGAGAGAATACCACATACGAACAGCACTGAAACATGATGGATATAACTACTATCATGTACAACTTTCAAATCTTCACAAAAATCTGTATTTCACATAAAATACATCAGGATTGCATCCAGCAGTACCAGTCCCAAAAACATAACTTCTAAACAATTTCCCTTGCTGGGAAATGCTGTATTTCTCTCCAGGGGTTTCTTTAAGGTGACACAGTGGATTCTGTTCTTAGTGGCTTAAAATCTAGATCCTCAGGGAATTTACTAGCTTATTTGTTCAACAAAGACAGACATCTAGGTAGTATTTAACGGAGAAAGGAAATCTGCATACTCATTTCCTTAGGGCCAAATTCACTGCTGTGAGATATACTTCTGAAAAGGATGAAAGTACAGCTAGGGCCAGATCATGGCAGAAGATCAAAGTGCTGAAACAGCTTAGCTGGCATATTTAAGTAGCACAAAACACTGGAAAAGAGGAATTCAATTTATTTATATAGTACAAACCTCCTCAGGCCAAGCACCTCTATTTTTTATGACGTCAGGTATGTCTCACTTCAACCTATCTTAATCATCCTTTTTGAGCTGCCCTATTCTTAAATTTTCCAACATTGTTATTTCACATAAAACATTTTGCTGCTTTCTTCTGGCCTTCAGTTAGCAATCTGAATACATTTGAATAAAAGGGAAAGAGAAAGTTTCCCCATATTATGCAATATAAAAACACCAAAGACAAAGCAAGAATTTACTTGTAAAAGGTAAGTGAAGACAGCAATCAGGCCAATAAGATGATAACAAAACAAACCAATACCCACAAGACTCAAAAGGAAAAAAAAAGAAGACAAAAAAGCACTGCTCCAAATTCAAGTTATCTGGGTAATTTGTCTACATTGAATAACGTACTTATCTTTTAGCATATCTACTAATTCTGCAATATCAATTCTTCTAAAGGGTAAGTTGTTAGATCCTAAAAATCTTATAGTTCATAGTTTTAATTGAATTCTCTAGTAAATTTGGAAATAAAAACTATCTTAATAATACTTTTGGCCAGCTGGCAACACTACATAACAAGAACAGTGTTTACAAAAGTTTTGAGAGAAGAATGAAACAGAGATCTAGAACCTGTGTAAGTTACAGTAATAAGAGCATATAAAAAGAAGTAGTATAGTAACATGACAATATCTACTTCTGAAAGTGGATGTTTCAGTAGCGTAACATACCAGTGAGATTAAAAAAGAAGATTAATTGGCAATACATCTTGCAAAAACTGGGGCAAATTTGAAACATTTAATTATGCCAGTCAGTACGAGTTGTTGGAGTGCTATTCACAACGAATTACCAGCAACCCCTGGAAAACTACAACCTAATAATCCTTCAGTAATCTTCCTATAGCTTCTTAAAAGATATGGTAATACAAAAATAACTTAAAATAATTGGATGCTTAATTTCTCATTTCCAGTAACTGCTAAGCTAAATCTGTTTCTAATGGTGGAGAGGAAGGATAAAGAGGAGAAGTTATTACTGTGGAAATGTATCTGTTAATCTACAAACAAATAGAGCATAAACTACAGCTGTTCGAATTCATTCATAATTCAGAATATACCACACACATCAAAAGAACCTCAAAGAACCAAAACTATGATAGAAATAATTTGACAGATGAGCTGATGTTTGATACATTACTAATTTCACTCAGTGCAATGAAGTCACCAACATGTTCATATCCTGTAGTTATGGCAGCACATGCTAAATAAACAAAGTTGATTCAGTTATGTTCTTTACCATATCATGGCTCTCTAGGCAAAATACAGTGTTACAAAAATGAAGAGTTTTCTCTGTTTACATGGCAATGACTTGCAACACTTGTCAACACTTCCCAAATAGTTAGGAAAGGCTGGAAAGTATTCAAGATTGTTTGTTCAGGTTTTTAAGCACAAACTGTAATACATGGAATCTTTGGAGAAAGTTCTATTTCTCACACTTTTACCTCCATCATGTCAGGTAGCATCGCAACTTGAGAGCAAGGTAAGTTTAAATGTAAGAGACTAAACACTGATGCCAGCCTCCATCCTTTCCTTAAGATTCCCAAAATAGGCAAAGCACTCAGGTTCTCAGAGATTTTAGCCAGATCTGTTCACATGGGACATCTTAGACAATTTCAACTCTTAAACAGAGCGCATTACTTACAGGAGGTTTAAAAAATAACTACTAAGGTGGACAGATATTTTAGATTTCTTCTTGGAAAGCAGAACAGCGGAGGACAATTCCTCTGACAACTGGGGTAATGTTGTGTACAGTCCACATATGCAGGGTCTGTGGACTAAAGGGGTGAGGTGGGGATCTCAAAAGAACACCTTGTTCTGTAGAAGAGTGGTACTAAACCTTCCTTCTGTCCTGCACACCTCAAATAGGAACAAGCAGGGTCCAACTGTAATCCTCAGAGCAGAAAAAGAAGCAATCACATCCTTGGCATATGGTAACAGAAAAACAGTTTCCCCGAATGTTTTGGAAACCCTCCCTATGTCCTTGTACAGCTGATCCACATTTTGAAGATTTTTTGAAAACAAGGCTTTTTGGCTTCAAAATGACTAAGCATAAAACAAGACTGACCCAAATAAAAGGCAATTTCTTTGGGAAAACAGTGCTGAACACATCTGCGAGTTCTCTGCAGTAGTTGCTAGAAATTTCAGTTGGCAAATGCTTTGTAATGGGAATATGTACATTACCGCTGGCTTTTTGTCAGAAGTTATTCCAATCAACAGCTAGAGGAGGGAGGGAAGGGGTTCTTTCGTACAACCAAACGTTCAAGGATTAAAAACGCATATTTCTTTTAAAAAAAACCTAGGACATTTTTTATGGTGCCTTGTATTCTACCCTCAAGCTTTCTATCCATAATATTAGTTTGATTTACCACTGTTCAGTAAGAGATCTATTTGTCAGGCATCCAAAACACATGCAAGGAGACTGCATCTTCCCCTTCTTGCCCCTGCTCTTTGATTTCTAAGACTGTGATACTTGCTTTGGTACAAGATTCCCTGGGATTTCCAACAGAGCAAAAACTTTATTTATACATAAATAACCGTGGCACAGATGCAGCCCTTCATGAATGAGACTTAACATTTCAACAGCCAGAACATGCCAGCAACAATATACTACATTTGCTCTCTCCTTTACCCATTCAGTCTCTGCCTAATACACAGTATTACCACCAGAAATGTGCTGCCTTCTGCTGTGGCTGCACCAAAAGCAGATTGGGACAAAAGAAAAAAGAAGGAGAAAAAAAAATATAAGAAGGACTAAAAAAAGAGATATTTAAAACAGTCCCCTGAAAGCAAAGACAATCTAAAGGGAGGCTTCAATGTGAATGCATCATGGCCCAAGGAAGAAATCACACACATCGTGCCCTTTCAACACAAAGACTTGTCAGCAGGAAAATACTGTGGCATGACCTTTATAGACCACTCTACATATCCTGAGCAACACACACTTTGCAAAACGTGCAACCACCATCTCCATTCTTTACGCAGTGAACAAACTTAAAAAGCATGAAAGGACTTCAGAAACTTTCTCTTACTTCTTATTTTTAATATCAACTTTGAAATTAATAGAGCAGAAATCAAAGACATGATAAGCAGTGAGTTCTTGCCTACAAATACTTCTTTGATTACTACCAGGGAATATTGATGAAAACTTTCCTGATCTGCTTTCATCTCTTGTTTTTATTGCAAAATACATCTTTGGTGGACGAAACACAGAATATTTATTTGGATACAAGAACCAATGGCAGATATAAAAGCAGTCACTCACTTTCCTGCCTCCTTTATGTTACATCTTTCTGTTTTGGCATCCCCATAATAGGGAACCCTTAGGGATCATTTGAACTTCTGTCAGCAGCAATGGTGGACTACCAAAATTAGGCCAACAATTCAAATTTCTTTCCGTGTTGTTCTTTTTGCCTTGCTGCAGATTGCTATGCCACAATTCCCAGACGGAGGGCCTACCAATGACTGAAACAGTGCTTTCAGAGGAATTGATATCATTCCTGACACCTTGCTGTTTTAATTGGATTGTCAACGCAAAGAAAAATCTTCCTATCCTTTCTCTTTTTCTCTGAAGTAGGAGGCAATAGGAATTCTTGAGCATGTGTTTCAGAAGACTGTGAGTGTGACTTGCTTGTACCTTTGATTTAAAACTGTAAAACACATTTGGAAAGTAAGTTAGTTACACTGTTTACTAGATTTTATGTGACAAATATGGTGTGCAAACCGCAGGACAAGGCTGCCTTTGCATGCAGAATTAGGCAAATCTATATTCTCTGTGTTACACTGTGCTTATGTGTAATAGTTGTACAACAACCTTCTCTGTAAGCAACGACCAGGATGAAGCAGCAACTGGGGGGGAAGCTATCCATGTGCAATTATGTCCTTTAAGCCTACCAATAATTAATAATTAACTAATAAAGTTATGAATGGCATTCTGTATTCATTAAATATCAAACACACTGAAGTTTTAAAAAACAGATTCAGTGGGCTTTCAATGGGAATGGCCAGAGACTACACAGCCTCACCAACGCTAAGTCTTTTTACACATTTAAAAAAAAAGAAGAAACAATCAGTCAACATAAAAAGTTTTCCTCAAAACAGATTTCCTTGCTGAAGGCTAAGACTGGTGACACCTCTCAGCCTGTTTTAAAATGTTTGTGAGTTCTTTTGTTCCCAGGTCTGTCAAAGGAAACAACCTGTTCCCTGGAGGCTCTCCCCTCCAAGACCCTTTCTCTCACACAAAATAAGCTTCTAGACAGGTTCCATACAGAAAAGAGGTCTTAGGCTACCCAGACCTTAAAAAATAGACTATTCTTTTATGTTTACTAATTTTTTATGTTACCATAGTATTCATACAAATGCAAGAGAGATGGGAACACCAAAGTTTTATATAATCACCCATACAGCATCATCTCACAAAGTATAAAACTGGGGGGGTCTAACACTTCAGTAGGAGCAGTGTCAAGTGCATTAAGAAACTTCCAGGAATATTCTTTTCTTTATACAGTGTTTCTTTAAACACCAGTGAGTTTTGAGAGCTTTTAATAACAAAATAATGCTCTTCAACACACTCTCTTTACTCTTTTCTGACTGATGAACAGATCCAGAGAGAGTTTCCAGCCACACACAGGCTTCAAAAACAGTTCTGTGTAACTCTCATCCCTTGGCTTGACACCTCTTGCTCTGTGTGCCTGTGCTACAGCAGCAGGGAGTCCAGCTCTGCAGGCTCCCCACTGGAATGGGGCAAGAATCAAGGGAGATGTTGTGCCATTGGTCTGTATTGGCAATGCTTTGCTTCCAGATCAGTTTCAAGCTGCTGAGTACCAATTTTTGTCCCCCTGGACTTATCCAGCAACCAAAGTTATTTTGTTTTGCTCCTACACAGCTTACTCACAGACACAGGCAGGTGCAACGAAGGTTAAAAAGACCATTTATCTTCCCTACTCCCACACACAGTGTCCAATGCTGCCTTACCAAAGTGATGTAAGATCACCAACTCACTCTCTTCTTCAGTATTTCACATAATAGAGATTTTTCAGTTTTAAAGCCTGAACAAGGATTCTTCATACATCTGTCACTGGTGAAAAAATTACATGTATTTGCATGCCCAAAGTCCTTCACACAATGGACAAGCAAAGGTTACACCATCCAAAAAGAACTCCTATTTTTTCAATGGTGCTCCACAGGGCCTAGTATTTATAAAATATAAGTCCAGTGCAAGATTTACTGGGCCATTCAGGCCTTTTAGCTTCTCTCACATATGGCATATTTATTTGCTGCTTTGCCTCAGCAGTTCATGCAGTATATAAATATGTATGACATTCATTTTACATTTATATGAGTACAAGCAAATACTTACTTGGACCCATAAAGAAAAAACTGCATTCCTAAGTCTGAACAACCTGAAATCTGTTTCCTATATCTTAACTGAAAATCCTTTACACAAATGCACTTTTGTTTACGCAAATACACTTACATGATTAATTAAAAAGTAACAAATTTTCACATCAGCATTTGTAATGAGTCTGAAAATTGCCAAATGTGACCACTGCAACAAATAATAGTGTTCACTTTTAATTTCCTTGTGTACTTTGAGAAATTTGCACTGCATCATAACAGTGACACTTCATTATATGTGCTTTATTTTTCAGAGGTTTTGACAAACTACTCACAAAACTCTTCTTGCAGCTCTATGGCAGTCCTTCTCTTTATAAGCCAGATCTTTAAAACTATCAGAAATCTTAAAATATGTTTTTCAGTAAGGGAAGAGTTGAAATCAGTAGATTTAAAATTTCAACCCAAATGAAAGCCAAGTGCTGTGCCAAGGATCTTTGCCAGCTGGAATTTGGTATCATGTGAAAAACTGGAAAAGTATAAGCTTTTGCTTTACAATGTTACAAAATCTTATAGGATCTAACAGTCTTTCCTTCATTTTTTTTCATTCATTTTAGACAAATTCCTGGCTTTAGGGGCTGCTCTGTTTACAAACACTTGTAACTCAGTAATTTGTGGGAAGTTAGTTCAAAAAAGGCAGATCAGTATATAAACAGATCAAATATCTGTAAATCTAAAATACATTCTGACTGTACAGCATAAAATTATCTGTCAAGAGGGGGGAGATGTCAAAGATCCATTACAGAGACAGTCCACCATGATGCTACTATCTCTATTTCTATACATATATTCCTAAGAACAGACGTGTATGCATATAGAAGCCATATGAAAAGTTAAAAGTAACATTAAGCTGGGAGAAATTTGATTTTTAAATTTCACCTGTGGCTTTTCCTATCACTCTTTTTGCTTAGCCCTCTTAATTTTGAATCAGTGCTGCAGGGTCAACTAGCACATACTCTGAAATCCAGGTAGCCAAAGATAAGGTCATTTGACACCCTGCCTTCAGACACATTACCAACCCTCCATCCCAGCTCTCTCCTCTCTGCCCCTTAACACATATACCCCCATCTTCCTTTTTATTATCGACACTCACTGCCTATCATAAGATTAATAAAGCAAGAAACAAAACGAATCATTTACATGGAATCTGCAGCTTCACTGAACTCCTCACCCACGAGTAACTGCGCAGGTCATTGCTGGCGCTCCTCCTTCGCAGGCAGCGTATGCCAAGGGAAGAGGTTGACACAAGGCCACCCAGTGACTCAGCAGCAAACTGTGGAAAGGGCCCGAGGCAGCCCAGCCTTGCGCTGGATGTCAGCAGCAGCTCAGCCTCGGCAGGAAACCTGCGCTCCCAACCCCACGGCGTCTATTAGCTCTGCTAAGGCACAAACTGAGCAACCTCAGTGACCTGAGGTTTGTAGCCTATTAGGAGTAAATGCTTCAGTTCTAGCAGCAAAGTTACAAATGCCTACACTTTCTCTACGAAGCACACAAGTTGCTGAGCGCACAATAAAGATTTCAGAATGATAATAAAAATGACACGAGCTCGTACGTCTGCAAATTCCGTGCTTCTCAGTGCTCTCTTGCAGATTTTGACAAAGACTTAACATTTAATAAGTATCAGAATCCAGATAGCCTATTATTCCACCTACTCATAAACGGGATATTCTTCTGTTCAGAGACAGCATGTTAAGTGATTCGCAGGAGGAGATGGTAAAAGTTTCCTTCTCCCAGAAACCTCAGCAAGTTCAATTAAACAATGACAAGCGTAACAGCTTGAAACAGGCACTGTTTGATACAAAGACATCACTATCTTTCAGTAAAGGACCTCACGCTAGTTTTACATGAACAAAGAGCTGCTTCCAATTAAAATCATAGTAATGGGGGATGGGAGGAAAAAAAATCAACCCAAATGCTCTCCATATACTTGCCTTTATAGAACAATTACCCAGCGATGAAGTGACATCCTTCTCCAGCCATTTTGCCAAGAGCACTGTAAGGGAGTGCTGTAATGTGGAAGCATGATGGCTGCTAAATTCTAGTTCTCTGTTAATTCCAGTCCAGTTATTTACCCAGTTGAATTCCTCAGAGGTCTCTGCTGTGAGGATTTCACATCTGATAATGGCACACTTCACAACATCCATAATTTTACAGCTGTTACTGAAAATGCATTTTCCAGTCAAGAAGTATTTAGATACTCAAAGACGCAAAGAGATAGTGTGATTTCTTAAAATAAGCAACCAATATATAAATGCAATTTATCTACCACAGATTTTTCAGTGCCTAAGACTGAACACTACCTGTCCCAGTTACTCCTATGCACAGAAAGAGCAAAGGATTTTGACATCTCAGTTCTTCAACATAATTAATTTTTCACTAGCAGCACCAAAACCACACCTCACGTCAAAAGGAAAGCCCAAGACTATTGATACCAAACCTGCAAATTCAATATATGTTTCTTTTAATATACGAGATTATATTCTTCCTCTGCCCCATCTCCTCTCCCATTTTCCCATTCTACAGAGAATGAACTCTCTTTTTCCTACTGGAGACAACACCTCACCACTTCTTCCCATCCTGCTCATTAATATTTTTGTATGCCATGAGTATTAAATACGCTTTCTTCTAGAGATGTTCTGGCTGACATATATCTAATTAAAGTCAGAACAGGTCTTCTTAGATCAGTATAAGCCGCCCTTTGAAGGTGAACTCCTGTGTTTCTGACCCAATTAAAAGGCTGCGTGCCCAAGACCTTGACTAACTCTTCCACTGGCATCAGTTGGATTTAACAAAGGCTAGGTGAGTGCCCCTGCCTGCAGACATTGCCTTGCCAGTATAAAAAGTCACTGAGCTCTCTTGAAGAGTAAACATCTACAATCAGAATTGGGAAAAATACATTGGAGCAATTTTGGTCATTTATGAACAGAAAGAGAGGAATCCACTGAGCTGTATTTTGACAGAGCTTTGCCTTCACTATTACATCATCAAATTCTGCTTCTAGCCTCCCCAGCAAGAGCTGAAAATACCAGCTGTGAAAATCTGAGTGTCCTCAAAATATGGCTGCCATGGCCTTCTCAAGATACATTAGAGAAACTAATCTCATTCTGCTAAATAAATTAAAAGTAGAAACACACCCTCCCAAAGCCTGGTGTCTGAAATACTTTTTCCTTCCTCTCCTCACACATTTTTCTCCTGTATATATATATATATATATGTAAAAATTCACATACACACAGCAATACATATGCTGTACACCAAAACAGGATGCTGTCATCAACTGACATAGCCAGAAATGGCTACAGATTTGGCAGGAAAAGTTCACTTCTGGGATGCATAACACCCTGGTCTGAGCCCCAGACACAGCGACCCCACCAAAGCACTACACTGGTGTTCACCAAGGTCAGGAAGAACCTGCGCTGGAATGTGCAATATCCCAGTAAAACATCCACGTTCCACAGGGGTGACATGGGGAGCAGGCAGCCTGAGGGGCTTTGTGCATACAGGACATACCCTGGAAGGGTGGGGGTTCCTGCACTTGTTACACTTCCTTCAGCACTCCAGACACCTGTTCACACAAATGTGCAAAATACCCACCTTTCGAGAACACCAGTATGGAGACCAGAAACAGACACAAACCTGCTTCTAATTTCCCACAAGGGAGTTCTCATTATTGTGACACATGCTGAGCTTAAAATCCTTGCTGCACTGACTGCACTAACAGAGCTCAGCTTATTTTACTTTGCCAGCTCATGAAGTTCAAATTCAGCATCCCTAATTGCAGACCAGAGCTGTTCTGTCATTTCCACACCTGTGCAAAGTGAACTCCCCTTTTAAAGTAAGTCCAGTTCCAAGAGAAATTTGCTTCAAACCTCTTTCCTCCATGACAAGCTAATTTTAATATTAATATTCTGACATTATGTTATGAAATAGCAAGTGAAGTTCTTTGCAATACTAAACATGCTGTACCAAGTATTTTTTATTTACCATTCAGTTAAGATGGTTTATGTCAAATAAAATTATCTGCAGTACTAACTATCACCTGATCTTTTCCTGACAGTTAAAAAAAAGAATTTATTTTTCACCTTCTTTATAATACCATCTTTAAGGAAAAGCATAAAATAACCATAAAATCATACAGCACTTTGGGTTGGAAGGGACCTGAAAGACCATCTTGGTCTAACTCCCCTGTCAAGGGCAGGGACACCTTTCACTAGACCAGGTCGCTCAAAAAAATTGGGCACTTACTACCTCTAACTTAAATACTGAACAGAAATATAAAATAAAAATTCTTTGTCTGGTTTCAAGTTTGTTTTATGGGTTTTTCTTCCTTTGGTTTTCCCACACTGGATAAACCATTTAGCTTTATACCAGCCTTCTTTCTACTGTGTATTTAAATAAGCACCTCCCAGTAAATAAAGTTTCAGATGAAATAGGCTGCTGCTTGAGTCAGCAAAGATATGCTAGAAAAGAGAACTAACATATGCATGCTACTACATCAAAGTATCCATATTTATTAGGCACAATGGAACTGTAAAGGCAAGGAAAGTGCAACCATCAGCAGAAGTGCACATGTTACTGATAAAATATATTGAAGAAGCCATGCAAAAGCTGGCTTATAGTCCTTATCGACAGAGCAATAATTTATATATATATTTATATATATAAGGATCTATCTATATTTAAATATATACATACACACATCCAAGATTTTTCTTTTACCAACATGGCAGCTCTTATACATTTTCTCTCTAAAACATACCAATAATGTGTCATTTAGAAGTCCTTTAAGGGGTTAAAATGGGAAGATGTATACATTGAACTTTTATTTCTGGCACAGATTTCCTCTGTTGAAAGGTAGGCCTGTAGAGGACAAATGCTGTGGCCATTAGCATTTATGTGGTGGTGTCCTAATTACCACTCTCTGCCTACCATCTAAAGGTCACGTTGTTGGGTTCATTCTTTTTGTTTCAGCACAGCCCAAAGGCTTCTAAGGAAGCTCTTCACTAGGTTGCACATATCCATGATGATTTAAAATCCAACAGACATTACAGTTCTTCATTTCCAAATATATCAGTTCAAGAAAACCTGCACTAAATTTATTCTATCATATAGCCAATGTTCACCTAGAAGCTTTTTTAAATCCTTGTGGGATTTCCCACAATACTCTTTAACTAACACAATTCGTTTGCTGAAAGCACAGCAGCTGCTGTAAAACAAACAACATTCAATTAAACTTTATACTAAAATATTGCTAAGTGTGAAATGTCACTGTATTTCAGATCGGATGAGTTCAAAGCTAATTAATTTCAGACCACCGAATACTTAACACAAAGGAGAAATTGTTTTTAAAATTTAAAAAAGTAACTTGACTAAGCTTTATTGGATATGATATGTGTGACATAGCCATCTAATTATCACCAATTTTTAAATACCAAGCCAAGCAGCAGCATTTGGGAAAAAATAAAATTAACCTATAAGATAATTGATACTTATTGGTACTGTATCACCCCGAGAGTTATAGAAAGTAAATTATCACTTTATTTCACGAGATCCTCTGCCTGCTGTGCTGCAATAGGATACATTATCCCTTCTCATTTGATTTTGATGTTTATAAAATATGACTTAGTACAGACACAAGCAAGTCATCACCATGTTTGCAGAGGGAGGAAAATGATTTACACAGACACAGCTAGATTCTCCTATGCATACACTACTTGTTACTCTAAGCTCCATGAAACTTTGTATTTGGAAATTTCAGCACAATCTGCTCTAATTCCACAGGCTGGAGGAATGAAATAAAATGGAAGCCCCCTTTAACTGCTCTTTAGGATTGCATTAAACCTGAAGAATATCTTCAATTATTCTTGTTAAGAAATAGATTTATTGAAAACTTTCTAAGTTTTTCTACATAATCCCAGTAACAATTTGTTGAAATTGAGAAAAATTATGATTGAACATTTAGAACTGAGGTCTTTATTCAGAACCAGCACCATAAATGTCTAAGATATAAAAAGACACTTGATGAATCAGTAATGTCAATATGTAAATCAACAAAAAATTCAGGTTAAAAGTTGACACATAATATTCTAATATAGCACAAAACATATCTTTACAAAACATACTATATTTATAGCCCTTTTTAAAATAATAATGGTCTCCAAAATGAGGCAAGGATTAAAACAACATGAGCAAGTAATTTTTTTTTTACAACAAACATGAGCAGATAGAACAACTTTTATTCAAGTCAGATCTTGTCTAAACTACAAAAACAGGATAACAAATTATAAAACAGCTGGCTCCTGCTAATTACTATTTCTAGATTTATTGGATTTTGGCCTAATTAAGAAATTTAATTAAAGTCCAATCTACAGCACAGATGATAACTGTATTAAGCACAGCAGCTTGCTGGCTTTGTTGGACCATTAGCACCTCTTGGTGAACAACAACTGCAGGGCACCACTCTGGGCAAACACCCTGAGCCTCAGCCCTGTGTCCAAGGCAGCTGCCCAGCTCAGGGAGCACCCCTCAGTGCCCTTCCCAACGCAGCAGTCACCAGCACTGCTCACAGCATCACACACAACAGAGCATTTCCTAGAGAATTCAGGTAACTGTAACCAGCAAACACATCGGGCAAAGGCACTGAACATCTTTTTCATTAGTCCTAACACCAGCTTTCCCATTTCTCACTTGACTGCCAGTAAGGTGTAAGACACCAGACTGGAATTCCCTTCTAAGAAAGCCGAAATGAAGCCACGCAGCAGTTTCCCTAGACTTCAGAGAAGTGTTTGACACTTCTCCCACAGCATTCTGCTGGAGAAACTGGCTGCTCATGGCTTGGATGGGTGCACTGGAACAGCTGTCTGGGCCCAGAGAGTGGTGGTGAATGCAGCTACCTCCAGCTGGGGCCAGTCACCAGTGCAGTTCCCCAGGGCTCAGTACCGGGGAACTGGATTCCCATCTTTCAAGAATAAAGCTCACATGCCAGGTGATTCCCTTCATTACCTTCAGTCTAAAGTACTGCATCCAATTTTGTGCAGAAATTGGCCATTTAAGGCATCTAGATAGAGGCCACAAGAAGCAGCCTAAAAGGCATGGCTGAAAATAATTGGAATTGTTAACCTTGAATAAAAGAAGCGACACAAGTCTTAAGAGTCTTTGTATCTGTAAAAGTTTGTAACCAAGTGAAAAATGAATAAAATCCTCACTGGGTTCACTGGGAAGCAGATAATTAAGGAGTAAGACGAGACTGATACTGTGAGGGAGAGGGGGAAACCAATAAGACTGGCTAACCAGAGAGAGATAACCTAGAAAGAAGCAGCCTAAAAAGACCTATTAAATCATTCTGAGAAGCCGTCTCCATCAGGCAGGCAATTAAGAACAAGTTGAACAAATACATAGTGGTGCTTTATCTACCCATCCTACTACTAAGAACAATGAACCAAGTAATGCCCAAATCCATTTTTTATTCCTTTACAGATTTTTTTGGGGGGGGGCACGGGGGGGAAAGCAGTATGAATATATAAATTTATTTCTGCATGGCATGTCAGTTCTGTAAGAGTATTTCTCAAATGCCTCTCCACTAATTCAAGGGTCACTTAAACGCCAGGCTAAGATCATTTGATCATTTAGAGGACTCTTAAGGCATTCTGAAAGGGCCATGATCTAATGTTTACTCTGCTGGCCTTATCACCATACTTGCAATATTTTTTGTGCATGCTTTAAACGCAGCACTGCAGAGCAGGGCTTCTCTCTTTTTAAGGGGAGAAATCAGCCAGGGTACCAAATTCCAATCTAAACCACACATTGTCTCCTCAATGCTTTTAACAGTTTAGTTTATGACCAGATATCTTTAATCACCTGAGCTTGCACATCTTACACAAGAAATAAAATCTTGCTTTTCTAAAACAAGTAATCTAGAAGTATTAATTGAATTCAAAATGTTAAGAATGTCTCAAAAATCAAACACCCCAACCAACTAAAAATCCTTGTTTTTCCATTAAACTGTTTTTAACAATTTCTGATTAAGATTCATCAAGAAATAAAATGTCATTATCTACCTCACACCTACAGAACTAAACTTTAAACCAGATTTAAATTTACCCCCTGAAGTAACTGTCAAATGAAGCAGAAAATCCACTATGTTTTCCTATCCTTTCCTATGCTTTTTTGAATTCTGTTAACATATAAATGACAGAACACCAGAACAACTGAGAACTACTTATTTATATTTTGATGAGCTGCCACTCAAAACGAAAACAGCATGGGAAAAGCAAGAATACTCAACACCTTCTGAAAGCAGCTGTACATGACATACAAAATACATACAAACAGATGTGCTCACATATCCTGGCACATTTTTAAGGAACCATTGAGTAACCAGTTAGGTGGGTGGGATATTTGTCTTTCTTTTTCCCTTCACGTTTTCAATTCTAGTTTTTCTGACACCACACCTTGCTCTGATACAAGACACCAACAGGTGGTAGGACTACTGCATTTTTGTTTTCCAGGAAGTCTCTGGCAAGACTCAGCCTTCCTAACGTGACAGGTAATCATCTCAAAGTTCAGAGCTGGTGTCAGGCAGGTTGGTGTTGAATACCTTTAGTGGGAAGCTACTAAATGAAAACAGCTTGTTGACAATACTGACTTTGTATCAAATGTACTTTTTATTCTTAAGCCATTGCGCTTCACGGGAATATGCACAAAAAATTCAGTTTTTCCACTGAATTTAACAACACAGAGAACATTATGTCAGAGTTGTAAACCTCATGTTAGTAATTTGGTTTGGATACCACCGGTCCCGCCAGATCACGACAGCTGCAGTGGGCAGATCAAGAAGAATGCTTCTGGGGTAAATGCTGGATTCCTGTATTTCTGTATAGGCTCCACCTGAATGAAACAGGTCTGGGTCAACTGATTATTTCAGTGCGAGGGTCTGGGTAGGAAGGAAAAGTCAAGTTTGCTATTATAGAACCAGCTGAATGGTTAAAAATCAGAAGATTATTTTTATTCTTTTGGTATTACCAGTGTTCACATGCTTGGATAGCCATGAGGGTTAACAGTGAGCACTATTGTTGGACAGAATTCCTGGTTATCCAGGTGACAGGGTAGGATGACAGCATGGCTTGTCAGGACCACAAGAGTTCTCTATTTCACCCTCCTGCTCAAGGGGGCAGCTCTGAGGTCTGATCAGATTGTTCAGGGCTTTATTCAGTCTGTCTTGTAAACCTGCAAGGATGCATCCTGCAGACCTTCTACAGTGTATCCTCCAAGACAACTAACACAGACTATATTTGCCTTCCTTTATTCCTTATTAATCTACTATATACTGGACCTGCAGTTACCACAACCTAGCCCAAGAGAACACCCACAGACCAAACACAAATCACTTTGTTTCACTGACCTTTTTTCATCATTACACTTGATCACGTTATCCTTCCATTTTAATTCACTAATTGAGTCAAAGGATAGAGGAGACGAGAAGACAAATAATACTATTTGTGTGAACACTTGGGCGGTGAACAACTATCACTTTTCATGCACTTCTGAAATGCACCATAAACATTTTAACAAAACCAAATGTTATAACATTTCTACAGCTTTATTGCTGAAAAAACCACCACTTTGTCATAGGTCTTAGGGCAGATGGGTCAGAACTAGTTGTCACATCCTTCATCTGAATAGAAAAAAATCAAATACAAATGAAGAAGAAAAAAAAATCCTGATCCAGTGTAGCCACTTGAGAGATGTTATTCTAAAGCCTTGCAGATTAGCACAGACAATAGAGCTCATGAACATTTAATAGATGGCCATACACGGGCAGAGTGCAATGAGGAGGAGATAAGCACCCCATTGAAACAACTGCTACATATTTATTCCATCTCAATATGTAGTTCAACTCAAAAAGCATCTGACTCATCACATCAAATCTTAAATGGTGGTGGGCCTATTGGCACAAGCATCAGCAGTGATTTTTCGTTATGTGTTCAAGGACAGTACAGACAATCTGCTCTGTAAGTATCAGTTCGTTATACAATAAATAATTGATCGGTATTCTACTGACTCCTCTATAATTATTCAAGCTTGTCAGCAGCATAACTTCTGAGAAGAAAAAAACAAAAAGAAGACACACACACAGAGTTCTAATTTAACTGGCATTGCTCTGGAAATGGCAAAATTCCACTGGTTGAACAGAATACTTAAATGCTGTGTTTGTTCAACTAACTGCAAATTTCTACAGTCCAACTACAGCAGCTTTGATACAGCAAAATACGGACCACAAACTCCTGTTCACTACAAAAGACTTGATAATACTCAAGACTTTCCAAAACCAAATCCTTTAGCACCCAGGACTGACCTGACATGTTGAGAAGTAGCACATTTTCTTGACAGATCTGCCTTTATAAAGTGCATTTTATAAGTGGATCAAGGACTTGAAAATTGTTGGTACTTTCATAGGTCATGCATTTTATCATGATAAAAAAAGAAAACAACAGAAAAATTCCATTGAAAGATCTGATTTTGTACTTTACCTGCTTTGTTCATGATTGACAAAGAAAATTAACACGAGCTTTGCACTTTCTATGCTTCTTATATATCAGTATTATTTACTGGTATTAGAAGGAAACACTGAATTCCAAACAGTTTTTTGCACATTTTATGACACAGCTTGATCATGGTATAACAGTCAGGTCGCCACATTGATTTCTTTTTCATCTTTTATTATATATTCCTCTGTTTTACAAGTATATCTTATGACCACACTGCACTTCTGCCTGGATGAATTGATCTTTGTTAAGGAAACCCATATTGTAAAACTGTTAATCAAACAACATGTTTCTCTATTAATATACATGAGGGAGAAAGGGGGATTTTGAGACACACTTGGGAATCAGAGACCCAAATGAAAAGAACAAGGTAATTAATTCAGTCTTTAAAGCCATCTCCTCATTTACAAGAAACATTACAGAAGTTAAGCTCCTGATCTTGCGATCAACAAGGATCTACCACATGCAAAAGAAATTTGAGTACTTACTACTGACATTAATGCTTCCTCACTGATCAAAGCTAAGATTTTGGTCAACAAAATGTCCGCATTTGGGTATTAAAATAACAGATATGGAGAAGCTGGACAAATACCGCAAATAATGTTGGCAGCACTTTGGTCTTCCTCAGCCTCTAAACTGCAGAGACAAAAATAAATAAATAAGCAATCAAGCTCTGCTTCTTTCTTATGGAGAGAATGGTAGAAACCTGTACCACCGCTACAAAGACTGCAGCAGTCAAAACCATTCTGCCCTGACCAAAAAGGTTAATAATGTATAAGAATAGATACACAAAAAATAAAATACTCACAGCTGGCATCTGCAAGATCATCACACATTGGTACCAACTGTGGCACAGGCATTCAATTCCTTTACTTTATTTCTCGTGCCACTGTGTTTCTAACACAAGCAAGAATAGCCTTTTAAACCAATAATCTCAAGAAATCCAAAATCAGGCTGGAATAATCTGGCAAAATAATCTGGAATATTGAAGGAAATTCCAGACATTGCCATTCAAAACATCAGGGCATGACTAGAAAGATGTAAGTTCTATCACATGAATGCCGATATTCAGTTGCCAACAAATCACAGGTATGTAAAGAATAGTGCTGTCAAAACAGCAAGTATGACAGTCAAATCACCCAGCTGAATTTTCATACTAAATATATAGACTATATAGTATTTTTTAAAAATATGCAATGGATTTTAACAAATGGTGCACAGCATTGTTTTTTCATAACTATAATACCACTTAAGGCAGCTTTCTCACCTGAAGCTCTAAGTCAAATTAGTTTTCAAATTATAAGAAGAAAATTAATTGGAAGAGAAAAATGTTCATTAAGAGATCCTAAAAATCAGAGGTCGCACAATAAAGCTTAAGAGCTGTGAACTTAAGGAAATTATCTCACTTCCTCGGTAATGCTAATAAATGCAAAAGAGACATTATAGGATCTTCAATACCTATCAAAGAATAAGAACCCACAAAAAAAGCAACATACCAAAAAGTAAAAAAAGGTTTGGAAGTGCTTCAGAATGCAAAGTACACAGAGTCCAAGAGATTCCCTTCCTTCCACCAGCCCCGGCCAAACTAACATTGCACCTTCTCTACGAAGACATAAGCTGGAAAGATATGCAACAGGAATAAAAAAAACAATACAAAGGTAAACCTTACATCTTTTTTTCAGATATGATCAGCTTGCAGATCTTTGTTGTCCGTGTATAACTTGCCAGAAGTCTTACTGCATTACTGCCATTTACATGCAGACAGAAAGGGTAGAAAGAAATTACCAACATTCACTGAGAGTCCTCACACAAGAAAGATCCCCTACAAATTTTTCTGTCACAGCAAATAAGTCAGAAGAATTCAATTTAGGATACTATGTCTTAAAAAATCTACCAAAAATCTGTGTAATACCCAAGTAACAGTCTGGTCAATTAAACTGTTGGCCCAAACATGAGCATTCAGTGAACACCTGAAGAATTCTTGTCAAATATAAACCTTGGTAAATTTTACTGTGGGAGAACCAGACTTTTTTCTTCTGCGCATATTTTTCTAAATTACTCACAGATTCAACGTCTGTATTGTTTACACAATATGCAAGGGTAGACAAGAGCACAGGCTGTTGAAGAACTTAAGCATAACCATAGTGGCTCAGACAAAGACCATCTAGTGTAGCATACTTTTTCTGACACTAACTGGGTATTAACCCAACAGCAGATACCTTGGGATAAACATAAGAACAAAGCAAATGAGGAAAAGCACAACAAAATCATGGAAGAGCTTCCATGCAAGAAAAATTTGTGTAGAGCTCTTCAGCTCAGAAGAGAAGCAGTTTGGAGGATATTCTTATAGATGTTTAAGAATCAACAGGCCACTCTCTTCTAGAAAAAAAGTACAGTAGGGTGTAGTCTCAAAAAAAAAACCAAGGGAGGTGGCTTTTCAAGGAACAGGAAGCAATGTAATGAAAATAATTGAAAGGACCTGTTGCTCTAGAAATGTATATGGTTTGAGAGGGAGAATGGACACATTTCTGCAGAAAAACAATCCAGTGATGGCTCCTAAATACAAATAAACCACATTCAGTATACAAAACCACTAAGCTGCAAGAGCTGGAGAATGGAAGAGTAAGTGGGAAGCATCTCATATTCTTGTCCTGCCTCTAATTCTTTCTTACCCCAGACTAAGCTTACCAACGCTCAGGATACGCCACTTGTTGTGTTAAGATAAAATTCATTATTACACAGTATAACTTCTCTTTAATTATTACAAAAACATATCAAAATGGGTCAGCTCAAGATTACAATGAAACTTTACTTAAGGTTTCTGATTCTTTCTCTGAAACATTATGGCTCTGGTCATTATCTGAGAGCAGGTATTAGACTAAGGATCTGTGAATTACAGCCAGTACTGCAAGAACAGGCTTCCAGTATTCTAGTGGTTCAGCTGCAAACATTCAGTGTTTTACTAAAGGAGAAAAAAAAGCAAAACAAAAACCCAGCAACCTTAATTTATGTCTTATTTTCCATAAATCTAATTATTTTAATAAGATATAAGTTATTGGATGACAGAGAGATCAGAAGACCAATTATGAGTTTTGTTTTAGAACATCTCTTACAAATAAGAGTTTCACCAAGTGAAGTTTTAATTTTCTCTTAGAAAGTACCACTTTAAAAAGACTGTGCTGTCAGTTTCTTTCTGTATAAAGCAAACTTTATACAGTTTTTTCACTGGATAAGAATAGAGAACAAGCCTATTTCTAGTTTAAAAAAAATAATAATGGACATTAAAGCACACTTTGGGAAGAGGAGGGATGAAATAACTACCTAAAGACTGGTTACAATCTTTGTATTATCATGTCAAGTTGTCATGTTGAAATGCATAGAAAAAAAACACAAAAGGGAAAAGCAAAAGCAATTTGACAGTAATTTATACAGCGGATTTCGTAAAGTTGTAGGTGTAACAAGTCCTGTTTGATACACCTTGTTTTTTCCACTCACACCTTGAGGCCTTTTTCTGAAGATCACTGGAACTACTTCTCAGTGAAAGCTTAAGAAAATTCTTAGCTAAGGAAAGGCGTGATTTTTCTTACTCCATGACATTCATTAGGGCTGTTCAATTTTCTGAAAAATTCAGAACAGTTTAAAACTCATATTGCCAGAGCTGATGGGGAAAAAATATGAACACAGGTGAGTAACAATTCACATACCTCGATAATGAGAATCAGCAAAATAACAATAAATCGCATCACCCAAAAATACAAGTTTTTATATAAATCACACTGTCTCACAGCTTCTCTCGCTCTATTTCTATTGAAATCCTAAGCCCTAACATCTTGAAACTTCACTACAAGAGAACTGAAGAGAGAAAAGCTGTGAAAAGTTGTTTGGTTTTTTAAACATACATATACATGTAAATATATATATATATAGCTTTTCCTGAAAGGTTCAACAAAACAAAACAAATAAACAAAAAAAAAAAAAAAAGAAAGACATTGCTTATATTTTCTATGAGGAATCCTCTGAATAGGGAACCGAGGCAAAGAAAGAGTTTAAAACCTCCCCATTACACAAGTAGTCTGTGAAGGAACAAACTAGGACAATCCCTTTAAATCTCATCATCAACGACTGCTACTAATCTTATTATGAAAGCCTTACTTTTGCTTGAGGTAAGGCATGAATTTCTTACTTGCCTCAACTTTCCTCTCTTAATATCCCATTAGACTTTACAGTAAACACTACGTAAGAGTGTAAAGGTACTCAGAATCTGTCTCAGAAGTTCGCATGCTGAGGTTTTTTTGTCAACATATTTTATTTCTAACTACTTTTTCACATTACGAATAAACTCACCCAATGACTATAAATTCTGCCTTTGGGACCACAGGAAAATCCTAAGGCATGCATTGAGATGAAGTAGTGTAACTCGCTGTCAAAAATAGAGAACACTTTCAGCTCTTAGACCATTTTCATAGCAAAAAAATCCAAAACTCAGAGCACATCTGAGGCTTAGTCCATTCCATTCTCTCTAATTTTTAACAATTAATTACAAAGATTTCATTTTCTTTACAGAGGAGGATTATGGGCTACCAGTGAAAAAACAAGTTACTTTTATTTTCAACTCCACACCTCCTGACATATCATTAGATCATATCACTTTTTCATAAAAGTTTAGCTACTTCTTCAATATCATCTTTGCTAATACTTTTGCTTGCAGAATTGTGCTTTTTTAAAAATAAAGTCCCCAGTCTTCACGCACAACTAGCATCAGCATTAAACAGACCATAAAGCAATAGAGATGCAGCATCTCTGCTAAGTTGCCATTTAAGTTTCGGATACATTGATTTACAGGACTTGTATCCCCCACTATGTAAAAGACTCCTGAATCTGCAGTGGTGCTTGGAAGAAAACGTGGGGCTGGTGAAGTAGCTAAAATCAAGGAGGACAGCACGAGAGAGAGAGCAGACAAGGGTGTGAAGGTATCTACCATTTAGATAGGAGAGAAAGGAGAAAGTCCTCCTGGACAATCCTGTGAGAGCCAGCAAACTCACTGCTAGTATTTGCAGCTACTAGGGGTATCCAGGAAACTTTAATGCACCAGCCTATATTCCCTACAGTATATTTAAGTTACTGGCTTCATACAGATCCACAACACTATATTAAGCTTTCATCCTCATGTCCAGCAGAATTAAAAAAAAAAAGCTAAAAAACTAAAGCTGATCTCTTTGCTTAAGTCACAAACCAGTAACTCAGCTGGTTGTAGAAAGAGTTAGGAGACTGCAGTATTCCCTACAAGGCTATAGATAGGATATAAAATAGTCATAACATTGCTAAGTAGCAAGGCAAGGCATCAAAATCTATCTCCAAAGGAGTTTTAGGCAAATAAATCATCCCATAAACAAGAGGAATGAACACCTCATTTTCAGGAGTTCAAATTACTATCTGCAGTTACGGTGCAGGTGTAGGATGTTCAATTTAAAGCACCAGAATTGCATGACTGAAGGATAATCAGGTCACAAGTACTCTAGAGAAAAACATAACTGATACTTTGATCACTTACCCTTCATACAGTGCAAACATAAATCACAAACCTAGCCTTCCACATAAAAAGCCCATAAATCTTTGAACTACACTGGAACACGTATGCACTTATCCCGACCCCAAATATTAGGTTCCTATAGGAATTTTAAAGTGGTAGCATTTAAGAATACATAATAACATCTTTTCATTAGAGGCCAGTAACAAAACCTGAAATCTTTTTCCCCAAATAATTTATTTCATCTATTTCTCCTCATACACATAACACACATTTGTACCCCCTGCTCTCCCTAACTAGTTGCCAGCCCTGAAAAGAAACAACAGAAGCAAAAAAACACATCAAAAAAACCAATTCTCTTTATTAAAAAAAAAAGTGCATTTCTGTGTGCACACAAAAAAAAATTCCCTTGGTGTAGAAAACATTATATAGAATGGACTTCTACAGAAGTAACAAAAAAGCAGAGTGTTTCAAACTAACAAAAAGCTTAAGGAGATTCACACCACACCTTGATCATTTATTGCCAAGGATCTTACTAACTGAACAACCGGCATTTCTGCAATTCAAGATGGACTTGGTTTCTTGGATTTCCACAGCATTTCTAATTGGAATCCCTTTGATGAGAAAAAAGGGTTTAGGGGGGACATTTTTTGTTGATTTGCTTAGTGGAGAAGACAGACAGCTGTTGTGAACATAAGGATTTTCCTAACTGGGAAGATGGGTAGCCTGAAGGCAAGGAAACCACAATAACCAACCAGTCAGGTTAATTCTTTGCTTAAAAAATTGCTCCAAAAGTGCCAGAACAGGTGCTGATGAATTTGGTTAATGAGATAATTTTCAGTCTGTTTTTTCACTGGCAGGCTGCCCCCTGACATGGTGAGTTCCTTTCATTTCATAATAGCACCATAAGAATCAAGTCACACATTTAAGACTTCCTGCAGTGTCTGGCATCCATTCATCTCGCAACTCTTCAGAAGCTCCACTTTACACCAGAAGCTAATTTTCAATTAAGTTTTTGCATTACTGATCCTGATAGTGTACAATACACTTGTATTCACAGCATTACCAATTTTTCACTTATTGCAAGATGTGAAAGGGAGTTCTATTAAATGTATTTGAATACTTTGTCTAATTATTACCCCCTTTTCACTAGCTGTGCAGATTTATTCCTATTTCCCTGTAACCATCTACATATAGAGCTGTCAGGTTAAGGCTGTTGTTAATAAGAACTTATTTTGTGACTGTTTTATGCATGTAAATTACCTCTTTTGGTAGAGATGGACAAATAACAAAATCCTAAATAACAAAATCTCTAAATAAGTTAACTAGGTTTCTAGTGTCTTCTGACAACTTTGCTTGACTGAGTGTAGTATTTTCTTAGCTGTTATTCTCCAATGTCTTAAACATATTATTTCTCATTATATTAGGTCTTCCTGAGAAACCTCTAGAAAATATATCTAAATGTTAGTGAGTACAAAAGGTTCTCTAACTCTTTCTTAAAACCTGTGAAGATCTGGAGAGTATTCTCAGCTCTGAAAAAAACCCTGTTCTGGTACCAGACACTTACATTATAAGCTAACAGGAGACCAAAAAAAAAGCCCAAGAAAAAAAAATCAAAGTTTCCAAATGTTTGAAGAGCAGTAGGCTTTCCTAAAAACAGCAACAAAATCATACAATTGATAAGATGAATTTTTACATTATTGATGATTAATGGTGGAGATAATTATTGTCAATAGTGTTGTTCCAGCTTTGCTCTTGCCAAGTTTTCTTTCAATTTGCCTGCGTAATCAAGCAGTTCACATATGACAGCACAACCAGGAAGGCTCCCTAAGCTTCCCATAAATGTGCATTAATCTGATGAAATCCTGAGAAGCATCCTGGGTTATCATCAGACATCCTCTGCCCAAAGAAATTAAGGTTATTATGTATAGTGGAAACAGCAATTCCCACAGGCAAGGTGAGGCAACAGCAGGTCTCTAGTCTGGTATTTCTAGGTACACTTTACTGGCCTTGGCATTACCAACGTCACATCCCTCCAGCCTTTCCTAACCATCTCAAAAATCAACTGAGATGACTGGTGTAAAACTCCGTCAATACCTCAGTACTACAAAAACACCACACACTCTTGAATGGCAAGAATGTCAAGTCATTCTTGAACGGCAGCATGCAGCTGAGACGCAGAATGCACTACAGAACGCCACACTCTACAGCCCCCCAAAAGCCTTCGTTGGTATTTCAACAGGACATAATCCATTCTAATGCTTTTAAAGGGCAGGAGGAATAAAAAGGTAAGTACTCGTGAGAAATATCCTGACTGCAAAAAATGAAACACTTAAATGGTAATGCATTTTAAAAGCAGAATTACAATACAGCATTTCTGTAAAGTGATTTTCTTCTCATCAAATGTATCCTTTAAAAAGAAAAATAAATGCTTCCTAAGCTAAGAAGTACCAGAGGGATGTAAAAAACAGTCCTTTGCCACTTAAAATCATACTGGTAATTAGAGTAAGTAACTGAATTCCTACAGTAAAGGATATTTAAAAACCAAACACTTGATTCACAATGCTTCTTATTTTAATTTAAAAGTTTCTTACAGACAGACATAATCCAGGTAGGAGGAAGAGATTAGTGAAGACTCTATTTTCTATCCTGGTTATGCTGCTACCTTTGGACAGTATACAAATCCTGCTCTGAATAATTTCATTAACTTCCTGGCTCCACCAAGAACATTAAAAACTTTGCTATAGACTTCTCTGATAGTTTATTGCACAAAGTGTCATTGTACAACATCGCAGAGGAAATTCAGAGCAGTTGGGTATTGCTATTTTTAAACAGTTACACTTCATTTCACCTGAAGCACTATTTAAGAAAGAGCAACCTTCTGCATTTCTAGAAAATACCAACTTTAGATCTGGCTGTCCATCTACAAGGTGACTAACTATCTTAGAAATCTGTCAACAAAACACTGTGATTATAGTCCGATGATCAGGTTGGGAAGTTATCTGACTTACTAGGATATGTATGTATTTGGAGGAAAAAATATTTGGAACTGATGCATTGCTTTGAATCATCTTTAAAACAAGAAAGGAGCACTTTCTGGCAGAAGAGTGAATTGCATTTCATTCATTTGTGGAATAGTGTGTTTCCTTCTTGGTGAGAACCATGAACAGGAACTGAAACCCTGCTGCATCTCAGAGCACGCAGTGACTGACATGAACACTGAACCACTTTGGATTACTACCTTTTGACCGAGTATGAGACACACCAGAACCACGCTGGAAAGCTGCTCTGTGCTTTTCAAGAATAGCAAAGTTATTTTTTAAAAAAACAGTGTTTTGAAGAACACCAATCCAACCCTAGCAGAAATAAATATGCCTGGAATCATTCGCTATCTGGGACAAACTTTCCTGTTACACAACTCAAGAGAAACAGAGCAGCTACTACAGGACCCAAGGGCATTATGCAAAAGCATGTACAAGAGAGTCCATTTAAGAATTAAACTGAATATCTGACTCAAATTTTATCTCAGGAGGCAGTTTGTTTCTTCACAAACTGAAGAGGTGTGAAAAGACCTGAGAGATGTAAAGACATTGGGCAGTTAATTGGGAAACTTAATAACACTAGGAGGAGATAATGCAGTCAGACGAACAAAATACTGTTTTCCTCCTTTCATTTTGGTTATTGGTATCTGCTGTTAGGTACGTGAGGGACTAACACTGTGCATCACAGGGAAAAGTTTGGGTTACAAGGGACCTTTAAAGGTCATCTAGTCCAACCCCCCTGCAATAGCAGGGCCATCTTCAACTAGAACAGGTTGCTCAGAGCCTCCTCCAACACGGCCTTGAATGTTTCAAGGGATGGGGCATCTACCACCCCTGTGGGTACCCTGTTCCAGTGTTTTACCACCTTAACTGTAAAAAAAAAAGAATTCCTTATATCTAGTCTGAATCTACTCTCTTTGTACCTTGTATGAAATGGCTTAACAAATCTGAATGTATGTTTATTTATTTTCATGAAAAAATGAAGAAAATATTTCATTTGCCTTACAAAACCAACTTCTAAAATCACTATGAAATTTCTGTGTTATGAAATAGAAGGGCTACACTGCTTATCTAAAATGCTTCATTGTCACAAAACTGATGTGTTTGCACAAACTGTCCTTCAAACTCCAGTAAACCACAGAACAAAAGGCATCCTAATTTTTGTTCTTCCTTCTAAGTTATAGTATACATCAGTGTTCCAACTATTCACATGAATAACCAGAGTTCTCCAGCAATTTTAAAAAATGCTATTCTATATATCTGTCTGTAAGATCTGAGAGCTTATTACTCTGCCAGAATGTCATCACAGCAGAAGATACTCTCTCCTGCATTAATTCAGGTGTAGAAGGAGAGTGAAATTTACTATGGGACAAATATCTGTATACTCACAACCCACAGCCAAGAACCTACACTTTGGCAAATGCTTCAAATCAAAATAATGTCCCAAACAGATGAATAAGTAGTATAAGAAGTAACATGATATAATTTTCCCATTTAAATCAAATCCTGCTACGCAATAATGTGATTTCATCTAACAAAATTAAAAACAATTATTTTCCTTCCTTCAGCAACAGCATTAATGCATCTGTGTCAAAAAGTATCAAAAATCTGTCATCTATCATCCTGCAGAAAGACTGCTTTGCTGTGGTATGTTGACAGAAACAGAACAGTTTTTGCCTTCCTGACAAGACAAAGTACCAGGAGAGCCTTGCATAACTGGATGTGCTCGTTTGCAAGGGATGTCCTGACTCTGTCTGGCATTCCCAGCTACAGGCATTAACTTGCAAGTTCTGTCTTGCTTTCCAATGCACTGTGGGGACAGCTGGCTGCACCAGGCTAGAAGAAAATGGTATCACAGCATCACTTCTACCTACCACTACTCCGCACACGATCTGCCTAGAGGAAGATATATTCAGGAAGAGGAAGGAGAAGAATTATTCTAACAGTCATTAAATAATACAATTTAATTTTGTATTACATCATAGACGGGGAAAACTATGTAATGATACAACATTATCATGACAGTATAAATCAAAGTATTTTTAAAATTCAAATTAAGAAGTAACAATTCTTATTCTACAATAGAAGTTATTTAGGAGTCTGTTTGCAGTCTTCCTCCTTATGAAAAGACAAAGTTTAATGTCAGCATCACCCTTAGCATACTAGGTGACTGTAAACCCTTACCTTCTACAGTTCCATACACAACTGATATTTCTTCTTAAACCTGCCTACTTTAGAAAAAGTTTAAAATCATAAAATCATAGAATCACAGAATGGCTTGGCTTGGAAGGGACTTAAAGATCATCTAGTTTCAACCACCCTCTCATGGGCAGGGATCAGGCTGCACAGGACCCCCTTCAACCTGACCTTGAACACTTCCAGGGGTGGGGCATCCACAATTTCTCACATCAACCTATGCCAGTGTCTCACCCGCCTCACAGCGAAGAATTTCTTCCTAGCACCTAATTTAAATATTCATTTAGTTTAAAACCATTCCTCCTTGTCCTAACACTATCTGCCCATGTAAAAAGTCCCTCCTCCTCTTCTTTATAAGCCCCCTTTGGGTACTGGAAGGTGCTGTAAGGTCTCCCTGGAGCCTTCTCTTTTCCAGGCCTAAAAACCCCACTTCTCTCAGCCTGTCTGCACAGCAGAGATGCAGAGCAGCCCTCTGAGCATCTCCGTGGCCTCCTCTGGACCCACTCCAAGAGGACAATATCTTTCTTGTGCTGGGGGCCTCAGAGCTGGACACAGCACTCCAGCTCAGGTCTCACGAGGGCAGAGGAGAGGGCCAGAAGAGCCTGCCCTGACTCCTCCTCCTCTGCTGCAGCCCAGGATTGGCTTTCTGGGCTGCAAGCGTACACCAAGGTTGGCTCATATCCAGCTTTTCCTACATCACATTCCCCAGGTCCTTCTCTGCAGGAGGCTCTCAATGAGTTCTTCTGGCAGCCTGTACTAATGACTGGGATTGCCCCATCCCAGGTGCAGCACCTGGCACTTGGACTTAAGGCTCTCGTGCTTGTCCAGGTCCCCCTGGATGGCATCCCCTCCTTCTGTTGTATCAACAGTACCACAGTTTAGAGTACAATCAGAATTTCCAAGCAGTGATAAAGAAATTGTTACACTTAGAATAATAGAAATTAAAAAAAAAATAAAAACTAATGTTCTTTCAGAATACAAACCCTCCCAGAAGAGGTGACCTGGTACACAGAATTAAAAATGAAAATTTTATCATCTTGTCTGCCCTCCCCATCAGTCCAGGGAGTTTACAATATTTGCAGAAAAGGAAAACCTTGACAGAATTATTACAGCAGGATACAACTGAAGTAAGTACAGTGCTTCAAAGGAGAGGAGTGCTAGAATACCAGAAAATGCTACATTTTTTATGCACAGAGAACATATTTTAGTGTCATTTTTCTGGAGAGCTGCAAAGAATTACGTTTACTGGTTTTTCTGCATTTCAGAAAGCTAACTAGAATCAGTTACTCAACTGGGGCAACTAGCTTTGCAGGTAAAAACACGAGATGTTCCCAGCTAGAGGGAAAAAAAAACCAAACACCAAAACAATCCTAAAATAAATTCTTTCATTCACACAGAGAAAGTATTTGATACTGATGTACATAGGTACCTCCATTAATTTGAAATTAGGTATCAAAAAGAAAATAAATAAATAAATAGCTTCACTGTTCGGGGTAGAAAGTAAACTTTACAATTTATTATAGAATCAAGTCCTCTCTTAACGACAGTGTTACACTGCTTTGTTTTACTTTCTGAAGTTCTGCTGCAGTTGAGAATTATCACCAACTGCTGTCACTTAGCAGACTGTCTTTTTAAATATGGTTAATGTGAAACACTTCAAATTAATGATTGAATGAACGAGGAGCACTTGATAGAGAAGCTGCCATTAAACTTTTCACTATTGTTTGATACAGCTCATGAGGTTTTGTTTTAATTATGGCTCTGCTATTCCAGTGTTGTAAAATGTGGAATATGTAAAAATTTTCTTAAGAAAGGATGTTCTTTGATGTTTGATCTTTGTATACTTTCCAGCCTAGTCAACAAGAAGGAAGATTTAATCCACGAAACAGAGAGCAGCTACCAAGCAAGCTCTAAGTGATGTCCAGGTGTTAGGAAGACAAATTACTTGAGAGTAGAATTGCCTTGTTAAGGTCTAGGGCTTGACATGTTTCAGTGACCTCAGACCTAGTAGGAGGTTAACAAAGCCTGGGAAGAAAGATGTACCACTGATAGTGGACACAAAGAATGCAGAATTTACGGGCTGCAAGGACATTTGGCAGAACTCCCAAGAAAAGGAAGAGACTAATAAAGGCAACTCAGAAACTCTGCTGAAACAGCTCCAGCCGGGTAAAAGGTAATTGTGGCTGGGGCAGACCCTGACCACCGACTCACAGACCACTGTGCCAAGAAACCCCCTGACCCAAAAGAAGGGAAAGACTGAGCATGTGGACTAATTAGCATGAGAAGTGAGAGAATCATTAACCAACAGAAGATAGAATAGTAACTAATAACAGAACTATGAAACTTGTAGCCAATGAACATTAATGCTTTTATTTGCTAAAATGTATAAATAGTAAAAGGTTTTGATAGTTAGTGTGCTTGACCTGTGGAATACTACTGAGCACCCAGGCTTGTGAAACTCTGAAATAGTCACTGTCTCTCTCAAGTGTGTAATTATTGGCTTGTTTCACACCAGGTAACAAATGCAATTTTTCTGGACAACAGCAATTGCCCAGTGAATTAAGATCAGTCAGAAGTAAATAAATATCTTAAGTCATGAGTACTCCCAGCATTCAAGTCACTGTCATTTAAGCAGATTTCAGAGATAAACAGGAATGGTTTCCAACACTGTCCAGAAGCTGTTACTGAGAAGGAAAAAAATAGGCATGGCTTCTAATGGAAAGGTTATTGTGAATATTTGAGGTGGCAGCACACTGAACTGCTGCAAGGTGCACCACGTGATAATGGTAATTGTGTTACATTTCAATTAATGATTTCAGAGTAGATCTGCAGAGGGTTTGGCAATTGCAGCGTCACAAAACATCCACAATATGCAGCCTCTGGCCCTTCCTCTGCTCCTACAATAAGTGGGAAAGTCCACTTTTTCCTCTCTATACAAACCTCAGCAGAAAACAGGCAATAAGCTGTATTTCTGTGACTAAGATTTCCTACAGCAGGCATCTCCACTAAATGCAGCTCTAAATCCCCTTTTGTGGCTCAGATCCCCATGGCCTTTTCTTAAAAAATAAAGCAGGTGTTGATTTTTTTATCTTTAGGTGCAATTGAAAGACCATGTTGTAACAGCCCTTCACACAATTATAATGATTGCAATGCTTTCCCAGCAAATGACTGATTCATTTTTCTCCACTGAGAGCGGCAAACATTAGTCTAGAGATCTAGGTCCTTCCCTAAGGACCAATAAATCTTTAATTATTTTATACAAAGTGACCTAGTTTCAATAGAAAAGTGGCATCCTGTAATATTTTTAATGGTAGTTCTATGGTTAGCTCTGATTTGAACAAAAGACTTCTACAGACACAGGAAAGGCCTCTACTACCTCTTTCTCTGATAGTATTTGTGAGCAAAAATCCAGTAATTGCATTTCTTAAGGATACCAATTTGCCAGCATATATTAGTAAGAAACACTTACTGATTTGGTTCCCTTCGGTGACACAGATTAAGTCAAAGGCAGGCGAACAGTGATTAGTTTAGCAATAAAATCTCTATTAACTTGGAAAAATTCAACACCTGAGCTATGGACACACAAACTCAGACCCTTCCAGAGTGGAAGTTACCATGCAGACACTTTAAGAATTTCACCTTTAGGTGTGGGTAACTCAACATGTCTGTGAATACAGCCTTTCCCTACTGCCTCACGAGAGGAGAACCTACTGATGGCCGTGTTGGTATGACCGGACGCTGTGGCTGCAGCCTGCAGACAGCCAGTCGGTGCCACCCCTGCCACCCATCTCTGCAGAAGCACACGCTGTCACAGAAGCAGTGAAAAATATCAAACTTAGCAAAGGCTGCTGTGGAACATCAGTGATTAGGCCACTTATCTCCCTGTTGTTCTTGTGGAAAGTGGTCATGATGAACACCAGAAAAGGGCAGAGGAATAGATACAAGACATGAGTACTAAGGCATGTCCTGCCTTAGTACCTGAATAAAATATCTTGGTATGATATTTTATATATATAAAGTTTCTGGTCAGCAATATCAGAGGTAATCCCTAGAAGGATGCACAGTGACAGGTGCTCATTCCCTTCCTTGCAATTTGCTGCAATTAAGGCCATAGTTTCATGGACATTTTAAGCCAATGTATACCATAAAAAGAAGTAATTCTGCCCCTACCTTGAGCCAGCACAGCTGTGGTAAACCAAAAGAGACAAAAAATTCAAGCTAAAAGTGAGGCATTTTCCCTTCTATCTTTAACATTTATTGCTTTCTCTCTGAGCCAATTCTTCTCATAATCTGTAAAATGCTGGAGATAGCATGAGGAAGAATTTGGCAGAGAAAAACAAGCTGGGTATGGGAGTAGGAAAACCTGATCTTTCAGTCACAGTGTTGGTTTCCAAAACTTTTATGAAATTAAGGCCTAAACTGTATCAGTAGCCCACTTACAGCTTTTTCATCCGCTTCTGCCTACTTTACAGCTAATGACATTTTAATGTTCTACAGCCCATAAAGTTTTTTTTTTCAATTTAAAAACACATAGTCAAATAGATGTGATAATTTTTTCCATATTTATAAATACCCATAGTGATCTAGCTGAAAGTATAAAATTAGACAAAAATTATAAGAAATACAATGAATTGTACTTTACAATTTGTTGCAAACAGACCCAAGGACCAATTTTGACATTATTCAGATTTTACATAAAGCTCCTACCTAACATATGGCGCTTTCTACTCATCATTTTTGTTTGAACGAAGAAATTAAGACCATTTAACTTACTCCGTGTTCCAAAACACTGCTAACAACTGTATCCTCAACCCCTTACATTTGCAGTGAATGGATGCATTTGGCAGATGTATTTTTAAATCATCTGAAGTGGACAGACGGTTACAAGAATTCCCACTGTTATCAGTTACTAGAAACACTACAGAGATTTCTAGAAAGAGGAGAGATTAAAGAAAGAGGAACAATTTAATTTGTTTGGGCACTAGACGATATTATCATAGAATTATAGACTAGGCTGAGTTGGGAGGGACCCATCAGGATCATTGAGTCCAGCTCCTGGCCCTGCACAGGACACCCCAAGTGTCACATCAGGTGCCTGAGAGCAGTGTCCAAATGCTTCTGGAACTCTGTCAGGCTTGGTGCTCTGACCACTTCCCTGGGAGCCTGTTCCAGTGACCAAACACCCTCTGGGTGAAGAACCTTTTCCTGATACACAACCCTAAACCTCCCTCAACTCAGCTTCATGCTGGTTTTTTGAGTCCTTTCACTGTTACAAGAGAGAAGAGACCTACACCCACCCCTCTGCTTCCTCTCACAAGGAAGTCGTAACTGCAATGAGGTCTCCCCTCAGTCTCCTCTTCTTCAGACTGAACAGACCAAGTGACCTCAGTCACTCCTCATACAACTTCCCTTCAAGGCCCTTCACCATCTTCGTTGCCCTCCTTTGCCAGTGTTCTGCACATACTGTTGGATTTTCCAGCACCTGCAACACCTTTATAGAATAATGTAAAAGAAAACCAACAGGATATTTGAAAAAGCAGTGGTATGACTTGATAAGATATAAAAAAGACAGAAATGGACAGATGCTAGGGCTAAGTAGGATAGGCCAGAAAAAGACAAGTTGAATCGCAAAAATTAACTTGTTTTTTTTATCCTTCTGAACCATGGCAGAGGAAAGAGGGAATTCAGAATGATGATGAAGAAACACACTGCACTGGTGCAAACCTTTCAGTCAGTAGTTCAGCAAAATGTGTTGGAAGCTACAGAATGATGACAGCACACTAAAAAGGTAACACATAAAATGCTAAGCCCATTACACATTTTGGTTGCTGCTCTTTTTGTCACACATACTTTTAGATAAACCAAAAGTCTATGTCCATGCTGTAACATTGCTGTTCTTTTCCTTATCTCTGGCCTGATGAAGTCACCATGATCTGGGAATTTTAACAAAGAATACCTATCTTGGTTTCAAGTGAAGGGAAGACAAATTGATATTCAGGCCACAATCCAAGTATGCCCACTGACCCAGTATATTTACATATATTACATAACCTGAAGTCAGAAAATAAGATGGAGTAACACCCTGAGATCTTTCGAATAGCCTTTTTAGCAATAAGCTCAGAGATACAGATATACACGTGTTATTTAAATTCAGATGATCTTGAGATAAATAAATAGGTAAATAAAATTTATTTCACACTACAAACATGTTGCTAATAAGTGCTTCAATTCAGTGGAATTCTAATTATACCACCAAAAGCAAGACACACATATGAAACAGTCAGCACAAAGCATCAGAGAAGGTCTGTCTCACAGCAAGGACCATTTGAACTAGAGATAAAAAACCAGTGCAAGGCAGCAGTGACCTGGATTTTACCTGAACATTTTCACTTTTCCTGCCGAGAAAGAATTTGCATATTAGCCAATAATAAAAAAAAGTCTGGACTGAACCTCTAGACGTGCATTATGCATAGTGAGCAAGCCAAGAAACAGAGCAAGCAAGAAACAGAAATTACTGCCCATGAACAGTAAATCTGATGCATTTAGTAACCACCTAGGGCATGCAACAGCAATTCAACACAGTTCATCCGCACATTCTTCTGCCTGAGAAATTCCAGACAGGAATACAGCTGTTCACTGGCTGCTGGCCTTACAAACCACTCTCTTACAGCTTCTGTCCACATTTTCTAACTTAAATATGAAACTTGTGACTTTGCAACCCTATTACTAATCCATGCATCACATTTCAGGCAAATGCTGCACTCTAAACAATTTCAAATGCAAATTACATAAACTGACTTCTGATAGAAGGTATTTTTATATTAACACCTGCAAAATATCTTGATAGCAAGACATTACTCCCAGACTATAGAGGGCAATTTGTGTTCATTTGCCTACTCCAAAATAAAAATTGTTTGGCAATAATGTAGTTATTACAGTACTTATATCTAGAGCATCTATCAAAGTATTAAACATACACCCAAATATACTAAGAGCATCAGTTACTGTGTGAATTGAAAAGCAATCAGTTTCGAAGTTAATCTGGACAAAGTAATTTACTTATAGCATTAACAATTATTATTACTTGAAATTCCAGAAATGCAAGGAGAATCTAGCTGAAAATATGACTGCTTGTCACATAAACATGCTGTCTTTATCTTGGGATCAAAAACACAGCTGTGAAAATACTCTAAGTCTTGTCCAGATGAAAAAAACCCAACCTAAGCTGGTACAGATAAAAAGCTCAAGGAGAGACAGACTCAAACTAGCAAAGCCACATCTTGTTAAAGCATATGTCGCATGTCTACAATACTTTTAACACATGCTAGAACATACTGGATGCATTATCACATTTATTGCCTTGACAACAAAGCTAGAATTAATAGTACAGGGTAGTCCTTGTTCAAAAGAACTAAAATTCAAGAGGAAGCAAAGGAAGTATTAGCTGTATTTTCAGATGCAATCTGAGAAGTTTTTCTGGGAAGCTAACAAAAAACCAAGATTGTTTAAAATTTACTGGTTAACTGGAAGTTCTTCCCAAGTGCTGCACTGTGCCTGGCAAAATAATCCAAATAAAGGAAAAATAAGGAAATCTTTTTAAATAAAAAGTGTTTCTAAAAAAAAAAAGTTATTTGAAAAGAAAACTTTTCCATTTTTCAGGTTTTTTTTTTTTTTGCCTAATAGCTGAGGATTAAAAAAGAAATTTAAAGCCAATGGAAACAGAATGTGTTGCAATAACCAAGTATATTTGTCTCCTACAAGTTTTAAAAAAAACACCACATTTTCTCCAGTACTGGACTGTACAGATCTTGGGTACTGGATCTAGAAAGGTTCTCCTGAAAATAGCTTATATCAAGGTGCACTTGGTCTCAAGTACTAAATTCTCATTGTTATTTAGCAGAAAGGCATATTTTCTTACAATTGTTCCAAGATATATCAGCTTCCTTCTACCAGAAAACCCGATGTACACCAAAAACATCGTCCTTCTTTTCACATTTCTAATGCATGACATAACAATTTTATTTCTCTCTTTAGAAGACTGTCATAAAAATAGTGAGGTGTTTCTAAAGGAAATACTCCCGTGAGAATTTGGTTTATTCCACATATACCATGTATGATTTCCACAGCTCCTAGCCTTTCAAATAAAGACTTAAGGCCAATAAATAATTCCCTTTTCATTAGTAAATGAAGACTGTGAAATTAATTATTTTACGTCCTCATTAACTTATTCATGTAAACACTCTGTTTAGGATGCAATAATATATAAAACCCAGGGAATTTCCTTGCAGCAGTGAATTAAAAGAAGGACTGAGATTCCCAGCTACTCACAGATTTGTTTTTTTAGAAATAAATTTACTACTATGACTTGAACTTATAACTGTACTGTACTTGGTGGACACGGCATAACCTCATCAGACTTGTACAAGTTTATCTGAGAAAAAAAAATTTCAACAGCAATTATGAATATGAATTATGCTCTTCGTGTCTTCAGCTAGGGCTTTCATCCATTTCAAACCATGCTCTGTTCTAGATGTGCATGTGCACCTCCAGCAGACGTGGCACTGACAACATATTTGGAACAGAACAGAACTTCACCTCTGGTGTGCCCTCACACAGGCACAGATAAAATGCAAGGCTACACTAAGAAACGCAGCTCATGGTGTAACAGAGAGAAGTTGAAGAGTTCAGCACTGTGAAATTCAGTCCTGATTAGAATCATAGACTGGTTTGGGTTGGAAGGGACCATAAAGATCATTCCTGCCCCTTGCCATGGGCAGGGACACCTTCCACTAAACTGGGTTGCTCAGAGCCCCAACAGCAGAATGAACCTCACAGTGACAACAAAAGGCTTTTTGAGATCAAAATGTTAAATCAAGGCACTGGCAAGGATCTTTTCATATGTGACTGCTGTGTAAAACCAGTAACATATACAGGTCCACCTAAATAAACATACACAAATATGCATCCTGACAACTATATGAAAAAAATGTCATTTTTGATTGCAGGTCAAGGTAAGCCCCTACAAAGAAGTTGATAAAGATGCTTAAAACCTGCCTGAACTCTAATGTTAGAAAAAGGGCATTTGTGGGTTTATTTTTGTTTGGTTGGTTTTTTTTCAACCTTTTGAATGGAAACCAGAAGTGAGAATAATGTTCCTAGAAGATTGTACTTATAAATAATGGTAGAAGTATAGAGCAGTAATATAAAATAAAAATAATATTCCACATCTCACTAAGGAACACTGCTTCTATAAACTCTGTCATTAACTTCTAATTTTAATGTAAATCTGGCAGCTGGAAAAAAAAGGCCAAGGAAATCTACTTATTCCTATAGAATGAATACATTTCCTTTACTCTCTTCGTGATTGTGATATAATGCAAAATTGTGTATTTTATTTTATAGATTTTTATAACTAACATCATCTATACTTTTGCAGACACACCCTTCAAGATTATATCCTAAATCAGGAAAAGTCAGTAATTCTTTTCATAACTTGATTAAGATACAATAGATTAGTGAAAATTGTGGTGTACATATTTCAAGTTTATTCCAGTTTGACCTGTTAATTAATATTTTCATTTTTTAAAAACCCACCCCCCCTACATAACAGCAATAAACTCACAATGAATTCCATTAAAGATGGAATCTTATGTTTTCATTGTCTTGTTTTAAGCATAGCAGTGAAAAGGTGGACAAATGAGACTACTGCTGCCAGTCAACATAGACTTTATGGCAGCCACATACTGGATTAAACTACAGAACTATATTTAACCCAAGAAGATAGGGTCCCGTTTATGTAATCCTACTTTAGGAGCTTCTAATGAGTTACTGCAGCCTAACCCAGATATGCCTGCCAGCAAGTTCCCTGCTCTTTCATGTCAACTCAATGATGAGTACAATTTCATTGTAAAAATTGCTGCACAGCACAAAGAGTACTCTTCTTAAAAATGGCAATCATCAATATAATCGGTAACCTAAAAATAAACTTCTGCCTAATTTAGCTCATATTTACAACACAGAATCTTTACCTTTATTTGTATTGTATTTGCTATATAACTACAGTCAGTGTTACTAAGAAGAGATTCCTAAGGCAGGAGAATATGTAGTCAATGGAATTAGGTAAGTAAAAAAAATTAGTAAGTTCTTTGACACTAGAGCATTCACTTGAGAGAGCAGATGCCTACATTTACAAGTCAATGAACACATGCAGAAATTACTGAAAGATGCTTTAGGACTCAAATTGTATGTTAAGTGAGTTATTATCACAGTGGCCTCTTTTTGCCTGGAAAATCTACCGACAAGGATGCTCATCCATCTTAGAAATGTCTTCATCTTCCAGAGAGCATCCTCTGAGAGCCAGGCTTCCCCAGCTGAGGGTCCTGCATCCAGCCACCTGCCCGGCAGGCACATATGGCACGTGGGGATCAGCGGGGCCGGGGCGAGCACCGGTCACGCAGCAACATCTGCCGGCTGATCAAAAGTGGCATTAATGAAATGCTAAAAGCAGTTTAGTTCACTCCTGCATGCTGAAAGACAGCTGTAGTGACAAAAGGTGTATGAGAAAAGCACCACATTAAGATTATAGACGGTAAAAGGAGCAGGGAAACGGATGAAGCTGTTCAGAACATGCTTTCTGACCCAAGTGTTCTACTGTAAACACCTTGACTAATATAATCATACTATTGCTTGAAATCAAGCACAGCATGAAATGCAAAACAGTGATGTAAGAAACAAGGACAGGAATAATACTACTACAAACAGAAGAAATAGTTAAGAATTCATCATTACAATTTGTCATTGCATCACACAACTTCAGTTCCTGTCGTTTACAGATTTGGCTGTGTTTAAAGGGTTCTAAACTTGAAGTTCATCTCAATAAATGATCCCAACACAAAAATGTCTATGCATACAAATAGTTTGAATTTCAGTGTCACTAGGTGCTTTCCCTACACTGTGTCTGCTGACGCTGCATATACAGGAAAAGCACTAAAAATGCAGTTCAAAGAGATGTCATTTCTGAACATCACATTTTCTCTGGGGCACTAGAATGCCTTTCTCTGTTATTACACCAGGTCCACAGATTTCAGGATTCAGAGCACAGCAACTATACTGGGCATGGAGATATGGCATTCCCAAAAACAAACAAGGCCAACAGACCATAAACATAGCATCTTGGCTTCAAATGCTAATTATTTCCCTGCAAAGCTGAAGTCCAGTGGGAAGTTCTTTTACTAATTTAGCTCTTCACAAAGGAAACAATGAGGTGCCTCAAAGATAAACAGTTTACATTTATTTTACTTAAATATCTTATTAAAAAAACTTGATGACAGAAAAACAACAAATAATGACCTCCAATCTACCATAAATTTTGGCATTGACTTGGTTGTTCACATGAAACACATTAATTTTCATGCAGCTCTCTCTGGGAGAGAGGGAGACGTGAATCCTCCTCCAATGACCCAGTCATTGGGATGAACTGCAGAAAAGGGGCCAGGCACTGAACCACCTCACAAGCACCTATGGCTTTGTGTACATCACATATTGCACAATGAGGTGAAAGATCGAGAAGGAAGTCTAAAAGTTAATTTTCTTTAAATATGGCTTTGATAAACTGAAAGACTGATTTTAGCATTCTTCTCAAGCTCAAGAAAGCTAATCCGTATGTCAAGGAAGGAAACAATACAATCAGTGGAAACCCTGGCATTAAACAATGACTCAGCATTCTGACTGAGCCTCAAGCTCTGAATAAACTATTTATAACATATTCAAAATTTAAAAGGGTGGTTGCACTCACTCAAAGAGAAAAAGAAAAAATATTAGTAAGCCAGTAGTAAGCTAACTAAAAGCAAAAATCAGAAATTAGAAAATAAGTAGCTTGCTATTTAAAGAAAGAAGAAAAGGTCACTTCTCTTAATGTAAGGGCAAGTCAGAAAAAAATCATTTAACAAAAACACTGTAAATACTCTGGAAATTTAAAGTCATCCAACATGACATGATCTTCAAGTAAAAAGCTGATGTTGAATTCAGAAAGATAAATCCCATGCTTAGCACCAGTAAAATTTATTAACAAATATATTTCTTTGGCATTATAAGGGTAAATTTGAATCTGATTACTAAAATTTATTATTACAAATGCATAAGATAAAGACATATTATGAATATTCATAATAGTGCATTACACAAATGCAAGATGATCTGTGCAGACTGAAATATATATTCAATCCTACAAAGAAAGATAATCTCAATGGCAGAAAAGAAGCAATTATGTAAAAAGGAAATGCAGAATGAAACAGATACCAGAAAAAGCTGAAATTCAAGTTACACAGGAGGCTTAGGTGCTCCATGAAAAAAGAAGGAAGAAAACATCAGCAAGTGCGAAATCATGCTAGAAAGAAAAAAGAGGAAGTGTATCAACTAGGAATACAATAATATGGAAATTATTGTACAGAGACATAAAACATCAGCATATAAATTTTACTTATCAAAAATAGAATGACTTTTAGCCAGGTTAGATAACGCAAAGCTGGGCTCCAACTTACTGGTCAACATTATGAACAAAGTGTCTTCCTACTGGCTCAGTATCTTGTCCAGAAGGATGACAAAGGCATTTATTCCTTTCCTGCCATGTGGACAGGCAGAAGAATAACTGAACAACCATCAGTTTTGAGTACACTGCTTTCTGCCTTATCAGGAACAGGATGATAGCTTTGTCTCCTTGACATACTTCCATAGCCAGTGCTCCAAACACAGACGAAGGAAATCAAATTCCCCTGGCATTAAAGGATGAAATAAATCTCTGCACAGAGAGTATTATTCCTCACACATATACTCAGGAACAGAAGCAGAGTCAAATTCTGATCCAGCTGGCAGTTTGTCTCTTTGCTACTTGCAGTGATGTAGACATCAATTCTGAACCGTATTGCTCAGCATCACTACAGGCATACACAAGGCAAAAATCACTCAAATATAAAAGTCTGGCCACATACTGCAGGTTAAGGCCTCTGTGAAACTCAGTGTTGTTAGAAATGCTTTCTTCTATTTTTTCTTGTAGTCAAAATAATTAATTTTTTACATGATTTTCAACACAAACACCACAGCAGTCTACTCCAACATTACAAAACCAGAGAAAGAAACAAAAAATTTAATGGAACTGCTTAAGTAATGAAGCTTTGATATTTAATTGATTTTCTTGAAACTATGGATTGCCAAAACCAAAACACTGTTTTAACCCGACAGGCCCATTGAGACCAATATTGCATACTACACTGCAAGCTTATTCTAAGCTGTTTATCAGAAAAATACTACTAACAGCATGCAGAAAAGATATGGCCAATACAGAGCTGCCTTTGAACCTCTGCTTGCCACGGTTATAGGGTAAAGCTTCATTTTCACATCTGCATAGGTACTACCCAGTCTAGTTTGAAGCCCAGATGACAGAACCTTGGGTTGACAGTCTTCAGTGCCAGCTCTACAAGTCAGGATTTCCTGCAACTCATTTCCAACACTCCTCTTGGACTCAGGTATTTATTAGTTTATGTTTATTTAAACAGCATTTAAGTCTTCAACCACCATTTCTCCAACATCCTGCTCACGTAAGTCAAACAACCCTAGATACCACAATGCAGAATATTAGCTAACCAGAGAATCCCAGAGCATACTGCTCCAATCGGATCTATAAGCTTCATACAGCACAGAAGATGGTGCTGGGACATACTTTAAAAATATCTGAAAAAGTAAGAACTCCCTAATCGATGGGATAAAGTCTCTGTAAAGGGATGTTCAAGCTAGAGTGCATTTGATCTTGTTTAACTGGCTGTAAGTCAAAAGGACAGCAGTGGTCAAGGAGAGAAGACCAGGAACAAACGAGGGGATCTGCAGTCAGAGAATGCATAAGTGATGTGCAGGACCAGATTCCAAAGGGAATCATTTTTGCTGTCAGTGAGCCATAACATCTCAGTGGAGTACACTGAAAATATTTACCTAAAAAAAAAATAGGAAACAAATCCAGAACTACTTGACAGTTTTCCATAGAAGAGAAAATTTTAATAGTCACAGAAGCCTTGCTCAGGAATTTTAACACGTGTTTCAAGCCATCTCTCTGCTCTTGATGTTTTGTTTGACCAGTCTAGTACAATTTTATGTGTTACCCCAGAAGTGTCACAAGACAGAACTCCAGTGTACCACAGGTCTCTAAGTTGATATCCACCTAAAGCACATGTGGAGGAGAGGCCTGCAGTCTGCTTCAACATTCAGAACACAATCAGGTTGACCCTCACCTCCCCAAAATTTATGTTAAGATGAAATGTTTATCATCTCTGTAACAGTGGCTTTTACAAAGACAAAGAGTGAGGTTACAATGGGGACAGCAATGGCTGAGGTCCCATACCGATGGTGTTTGCATGCAGCACTTTCAAGCAGCTAAATGCATGTGACAAGCAGCATTTCCACCAAACACCTTGGAGCCAAGAACACTTTCAAAAGACACAGCAAAAATTAACGACAAAGTTCTCAAAACATTAAGAAAGAAAACTGATATGTTACTTAGAGAAAGTTAAATCTTATTTGCCAAAAACAGATAAGACCTCGGCACCCAATGCGTAACATCTGAGGATTTCCACACCACTGTAGGTCTGCTGACAGCTACCAAAACACGAGCATTATTTTCCCTGTTAAAGTGCTCCATGCAACATGGAAGCTGTAGGCACACATGTTACTGACAGAGCCATTCAGAAAGACCAGTCTCAAAACTGACTCTCTTCATGGGCTCAGTAGGCAGGAGCACCCACCACCTGCACAACTCACTGCAGCCTTGCACCAAACACTGCCCAGCTGGAGGCTCACAGATCTGTCACTACCTGATAAACCAGCACTCTCAGGGCAACAGTCACTGCCTGCTTTATTGCCTTAGCCATCTCACTGGCAACAATGAGGGAAACAACTGCATGCACACACTGCGAGAATTCCCCATCTTCAAAGGCACAGCCATTTCTTGTCATCCAAAACCTACTAGGGACTGGGATGCAGTAGGAATATACCACCTGTCCTGCACCCAAAGTGTCGGTCTATCAAGAGTCCACAGCAATTACTGACACTGGCAAAACCACATAGCCAGGAACTGTGGTCTGGCAGGTTAGCACACAGAAGATCCTCCTCATCCCTCATGACCAGTCAACAACTCCAAGTTCAGAAACAAACACAGAATTGCTTGTGCATTTCCAGTGCCTTCTACATGTTGTCTCCACCATCTGGAAGACTTCATCCAGGTCTGAGGTCTGCCACCAAATAGAACAGACTCAAACAGAGAGCACACATAGTTGGAGGGTCAAATGCATCAGTGGATGAAGAATACAGCTCCCCAAAAACACTGAAGTCTACTGAAAAATGCTAAGAAATAAGTTCTAGGGCAGTTCAAATGAAAGGGCTTACCACATAAACTGAAAACAAAACTAAACACAACCAATGAAATCCTAACAACACAGGCAAGGATGATAAGAAGCTTTGTGACACGGATGTTCACAGGTAGGTTTAATGAGTTCAGAACTACAACACAACCTTATTAAATTTATTCACATTGTAATTCTGAAGTGTACTGTGTTAGTTTCACAATAATATAGAGAGATACTACTACAGAAGAAGGTCTGTGCACTTCGTCAACCACTAAAGTTTTAGTCCGGGGCTCCAAAGTCGTATGTATCTACTTAAATCCTTAGAATACATACAAGCACCAACCTACAGTCCCACTTTTCAGGGCAGGTTTAATCAGTCAGAAACACCTGCAGCATGGGCCATGCTAAAAGCTGGGGGAAAAAATCTGAAGTTTAGACTTTACTGCAGATTATTTACTGCTGATTCAAGAATGATATACATGTAATCAAAGCCTCAAAACTGTAGCAGCTCTTCCCATGCACAGAGGTCAGGGTCACAATGAGTGTAACTACTACTGTCAACCTCATTGCCTAGACTGGTTGTTACTTACCTCCAGTGTAAATTCAGAACACATGCAATAAAGCTGATGAATGTATGGATGATGGATCCATGTTATACAGACTGTAGCTGAGATCAGAATCAAGTGAGTCAGTACCAAGAGGGTTCTTACTTTTCTACTCAAAAATCTACAACCTTTGCAAGGGAGAAGCCATGGCAACACTTCTATCACCCACAGGATGGGGCACATCTCAGGCAATATGGAACAGGAAAAAGAAAAAACAGTTTGTATAATTCAAAACCCCCAAAAATAAGAGTTTCATATTGCAGTTTCATTGTTAAAGAATGTATCTCAGACTTAATGATTCTTTCCACATTAAAAAAAAAATTATATCAGAAAACAGAATGACATGGCTTAATCTGTGCAGAACACGCACTCCTCCATCACGACAAAGCACAACAAAGTAAGAACATGTAGCGTTTTGACATCAACAAAGCTGCCTACATAAACGCCCACTCTTTCTTATTTTCTCTGCAGCATATTCTTTTAACTCACTCATTTCCTTCTGCATCTTTCTCACCATTCTTGACTTACCTACTTCCCATACAGCTTCTTCAGACTTGTTTTCACATGAAGATTGACCATGGAAATAGTTACTCCTTTACAGACAGTTCAGAGTACAGTATCCATTTTAATTTTTCCTTCTCCCAATATATTTATATACCAATAAAAATAATTTCCTTGAGAAACAGAGACGTTATTCCAGAGTATCTGGAATAACTAGAGCAGGAGAGTTATTCCGCAGATCTAAGCTTCATGCTGTGATAGATTCACACATTTGGTCCCACGTCCCAGTAAGGAGCTGGCAATTACTGCATTCCAGTGCAGGACCATGGATTTTATCTAGGTCCCTTACTCCACATGCAAGTTACAGCTGATTGTGGCAGCTGAAGCAGCAATGCATTTTTGCATCAGATGTGGAAAAGCTAGAGTACAAAACAGCAAACATGCAGTATATATTGGGGGGGGGGGGGGTTCTGCAGATTAGAATTATCATTCTTGAAAATCATTATATTTATGGCTCTGCTTTACTGATTTTATATTGACAGATCTAAATCTTAAGAAATGCACTGTATTTACCACCTCAAGGGATAAGGGAACACATCCCTGTAAATGTTTTAAATATTCCTTTGTGTGAGGAAATAGCAAATAGCAAATAATTGGAATCCTGTGTTGCTTTTGTGCTGTTTGAAGGATTAGCCTCTCTCAGTTCCTGGACGATGTATTTATTAAGTACACTAAGTGCTCTGATTAGAGCTTAAACACTGTTTAAATCAGACACATCTCCAACACATCCCCTCATAAAACATAATTTATCATTATTATGCAATTATGTTAAAAGTGCTAGTATGCAGGAATCTTCTATTTTAGCCGGTTCATCAGATATGCTGTCTCCAAAGACAGATTTATCTGTATACTAATTCTTGGAGTATTTTCTGAGTGCACATTTATGAATGCACACAAAATTCTCAGCATTTAAATTTTTACTCTTAAAAACCACAGCTTTTTCACCCAATACCTAGATTCCTAATAGCTCACTAAATAGACAGACTAAATCTAGCTCAGATATACCTAACCATGGCTACGGTCATGGTTCCCTTCTCTGATGAAGAAGTAGGCATCTGCTTTCCAGACTACATGTCATCTAGGAAAGGCTGAGGTGAAAAGATGGAGTAAAAAAAGTAGGAAAAAACCTTAAAATATTTCAGGCTTTCTTACACAATCGACAGTAGCAGCAAAAAAAAAAATCTGCAAACAATAATATATACATATAATATTTGTTATTGACATAAAGGCAAGGTTGGTACAATCAGCTGAATGCAAGAAAGCTTTGGGTTTTTACTACAGGAGGTAGTAATAGCCCCAACCTCCTGGCTGGTTGAATGTAGAATCTAAAAAATTCTGAGAAATTTCAGCATGTGGTGGCAATCTATTAAAAAAATCTGAACAAAGCCAGACAAAACCCAAAATAAACAAAAAACCCACCACCAAACCAAACCAGAAAACATTAATAAAGGGATATCATGAGCTGTCAGGAACAAAATAGTCCAAAAGATTCATTTTTCAAAGTGACTCATTGCAAAGAACACAAGTTCATGCCATTCACGAGTGAAACTTGATTAAAAATACAAAAAAGGCTCATCTAACCTTCACAATCAAGCATATACATCTTGAGTTCTGGAGCAGGAGGTTTCTCTTCAAGACTTCAACCCTTTTCACACATGCAGTTTGAAATTAGACAACAAATGCAAAAATTAGTCATAGGGGACTGAGAGACAGCAGAAGCATTTAAGGCTCATTTCCGTAGGAAGCCAGGCTACAGCAAATGTAATTAAAGTTTTTAGTAGGAGTTTGCTATTCTACTAAAAAACTCAGAATTACCAGAACAGACCATAAGTGTTGGGGCACAGCATCCCATCCTCCCTCCCATCCTACGTGGTAGAGGCCAAAGCCTCACGCAAAAGCTAATAGGATGATTATCTTGAGAAGGATTATGCTGCACAGAGAAGCTGAAGTCTGCCTTTGTGAGAATTAAGTCCATCATCCTTACTGGTCAGCTGAATTATTTCCTTCTGCCATAGCGCAGATAGACTATCACTTGGTCTTCCTTAAAATGAGTGAAACTCAAAGAACATCGGTATAAGAAGGTCGAATAAAATGTATTTGCAGATCTTTCTTTTTGGTTTAAGAAATAGGGAGTCCAGAAAGGGATACAAGAGGGAAAAGTAATTAATTCTTTTATGAGAAATAAAAGTCTGCCACACTAAATTAGCAGAGTATAGTTATAATATAGTCTATACCTAACAAGCTTAGCAATGAATGATTGAGACATAATCTGTTCTACAGGAAATGCCAAGATGTGACTCAAGTAGATCAACGTAAGGTAAAAACATTATGAAAGTTCTGCTCTACACCTTGATATGGAAAAAAAGGTCTATTCTTGGGGTCTCATTTCCAAGCAGTTTAGAGAAGGAGCACCTCCCAACACACTCTCTCCACCCTGACAGCGACAAACATCCAGACAGTGCAGAAAGAACTACATGAAGCAGTTACTCCAAAATCAGAGAAGTACTTGCAGTTTAGGGACTCAAACAGAATGAGAACCACTGTCTCACAAAGTAAAACCTTCACCTTAGCAACACGTCCTGATTAGACTCAGGACATGCATCACATCACCACAAGTATTTATAAACGTGGATAATAAGCTTGTTCAGAGAATTAGCAGTTCACAAGAAAACAAGGCTTGTACCTTCACGTAGTAGTTCAAATGCAAGCTAGTGAGAAGAAATGCAGAATATTGGACACTTTTTTGCATAAACATAAGCATTACAGAGCAGTAAATAAACAGCTACCAGATGCTGGGTACTGCTCTAGATAGAAAATAGAAAAAGAAAATGAAATCTCAGCCTCATAATCACTGACATTTTGGAAAGCCTTACTAAAGTAGTCTACTTTAGTTAGATAAGATGTTCCTTGTTCTGACTATTGAAGAAGAGGAATAAGGTAATTTCGGAAGAATCAATGGAAGATTGTTCTGCAGTGGCTCACTCTTACTCTTACCATATAAACAGTAATAATAATAACAATAATAGCACATCAGTTTCAATTACACCAACATACCACTTGGCTCACATCATCTTAAAATAATAGATAATGTTAGGATTATATTTTAGTGTGTTATACTCACAGCGGAAAATAAAAAAAATCACCTCCTCCCTGCACAGCAAAGTCAAATCAATCAGATATGCAGATAGTGTCCATAATGAAGGCTGACAACTATGTTGACCATAGCCAAAGGGACACCATTTATTGAGGTTCCACCCACGAAGCCAAGCATTTCATCTGTGGCACATGCTGAGCATCAGCGCTAAATCAAAAATGAAACCACAAAATGCAACTGTGTGACTCTGCTGACACTTCCTTCCTGGGTGGAAAAGTAAAAGCTATCACAAGAGCAACTAAAAACTTTCAGTAATAATGTCTTGTCAAAGACAATTGAAATGGAGGACAACTGTCAGTTATCCAAGAGGATGAAAGTTAAATTTAAATGGCACTAGGAAATACAAAAAAAAATACTTTCTGAAACAGCTCTCATTTCCCTTACTGTCACGGTAGGGCAACATGGTGTTAAGATGGACTAAAACTGAGAAGAAAACTGAACAGAAACTTCAAAGAGTTAGGAGAGACATCTTGATCCTCCTACAGTTGTGGCTACATTCAGCATTTAGTAGAGAACAAGTAAGCAACACATGAACAAACAAACATAATATAAATAGCTCCTCTCTTAATTTTACACTGATTGCAGAATGCCAACTTGCAGATTAAATATATAGGTTTTTAAAAACATCTGCAAGAAACAAATGAACTAATATTTACATCAAAGTTCTCTTATTATCAGAACAAAACAAAGATGTCCTTCAGCCATCTTCCACTAAAAACAAAGTAAAGCCAAAGCAAACCAATGTTGACTGTTTGAGGATGACGTAACTACTACAAAAAAGTCTGTTCACTATTTCTAAACATTTCACCATTTAAGTGATTTTTCCTTCACTTTCAGACTTTCACCTCCAGAAGCTGATTTCAGTTTATTCAGGTTATTCAGCATGTTAACAGGACAGCACCAAAACAACTGCACATGTATGTATGTTTATATTTTTATAAAATCTGCATTAGGCAACCCTCTCTTAAAACCAAGGATATAAAGATAAATTAGAAATTGCCGTTGACACGTAATTTCTCATTGTGAACAAGATACAGAGTGACTACAAGTTTCTGTGCCTAACAGAACAAAAATAAAATAACAAAATTCCCACTGTATTCCTCACTATATCAAGCACCTTATCCATTCCTGTCTAACTTAACAGCTCCAGGTGGGAGCTTCCCAAATACCTCTGCCTCTTCATGTGCATTTATGCATGTGTTTGAGAGCCTATATGGTAGAGTGCATCAAATCCAAAGGTAGCTGTGGAATTAAATGCCAGATCTATGAGCTTGGATTGTGTTGAGAGGAAAAGGGGAAGACCTCACCTACCACAGCACATGGCAGAAGCTTCTCTTCAGCTGCCACTCTTATTAGACGAACAAAGAGATGAAATATTGCAAGTAAGGAAGCAACCAACCAAGTTTTAGTGATGTCTAAGAAAAGCCCACAAAAGCATTCCATCTGTCAAAGAAAAAGTTCTATGATTTACAACAATGTGCGAAGGATGGAAGTATCATGGAGAAAGAATGAATGAAAAATGAGTTTAAACTACACTGTGGTTCCATTTTGCCCCACTGACAATGAATCTATACCACTTTTATTGAATTACTATAGATTTTTCCCTATTACGGAAGTTAGGGCTGATAAAGTTTGATATTTTAAAAAAACTTAGCAAAATTTAAACAGAAGTAATAAAATTTGCATACAGGAGTAAAACTTCCCAAGATGGAAAAAACCCACTTTTTCAGATCATTAACTCAAGATATTTTATTGTATCATGTGAATAAACTATGAAACAACGACCACGAAACTGATTTTCCTTACTAATGCTGAGTAACATTGCAATAAGTACCCTAAATCAGCAATTGTTCTAAATATGGAACTTTTTTTTTAATGAGAAACAAAAGAGATGGAATGCATTTGTGCATATCAGTACACAAAGCTGCAATTAAGGCTGAATATTGTGCCTTCAAAATCAAGTAGAACAGAGTTAATGCAAGTTGAAAGAAAAAAAAGCAGGATTACAGACAAAGACATGAGGAAGGGTTTGATGTTTTCTTTACTTGATGGCAGAGTAACTTTGGTTCAAAACTAATAAATGGAGATGCAATAATCAGTGGTACCTGTCCATATATCCTCTTAGACAGAGGCAGCATGCAACCAGCCTCGCTTCTATACAAAGGGGCAATCCAACCTCACATTCTTCAGTATTTTCTGTTCCCTGGCACGTATTTATGCCAGCTTCATCTGGCCTTGCACTATCCAGAAATACAGCCCAGGCCCATTTCTTTCTTCAGATACTTGCTACTCCTACATCTCCCATCTCTTCTATCATAACCTAACCAAAATGTTCTACAAGAAAAAACATCTATACATGAAAGTAACTATGAACATTTGCATACTGACAAATAATACTTACAGGCAGAAACTGACAGCAGAGCTGGGATAAACTGTAACAAAGATGGTGCTGCGGACATAAATGTACTAACTATGGAAAACAAAACATGAGCTTGAATGAGATGGACCTCTAAGAGAAAAATCTTAAGCAACCTCTCCTCCATCACTGTTTACTGCGATTAACATTTTAACAGAGCACATCTCTTTCAATTCAAGCCTCATTTATGGCTCACATATGGTTCAACACAGGGCCTCTTTTGAGGGTATTTCCAACTCTTGCATTCCCGTAACAACAATCTAAGACACAAAAGGAGCATGCATTTAAGTGGAGAGTGAGCGTTGCTCAGAGCATTTCCAAAAAGCAAATGGAAATAAAAAGCCTTTATCTACATGCAGGAGAACTTAAATATGGTAGGCAAATCTCTACACCAATGGCCTTTTACAGTACTTGTGCAAAAGCTCCAGTGCCTCAGTGAAGGAGTCCTAGGGTTGGCCTCCTTGAAGTTGCAGAGCACCTCTCCAAACAGTGATCTCTCCATCCACAAGAAGAATCACCTCTTCTACGAGATGCAAGATTTTTAGCCCTTCTGTTTAAATCTCCAATGTATCTATTCACTTTGTATTAACAACCTAACTATGTGCACCAATCCACAAACAAAAACCTCAAACCTCAAAACAGCCCACACTACTTCAGGTGCCAGAAACAAAGTCACCCCAGTGGACCAAGAAGTACAAACAGAGCAGAGACTGAAAACAAATGTTCTAAGCCATACAGAGTATCCCAGCTTCTGTATCACAGTAACTAATTTTAGCATTATTAACAGTAAGGCATGTGTTTTTTCAATGCAGAACAAAAACACCATCTCGAAAGATAATTAAGGCAGAATTTAAAAGTCTTTAGAAAAACCTTCCTGCCTAAATGCACTATGAATTAGTGTGTCTTACAATCACAAAACATTTATTTTCAGCAGGTTTTGGAAAACCAACACAAAGATATTGACCCCTCGCCATATAAAACCTGAAACCGAAGCTGGCGTCTCACAGAGATGAAACACAGCAGACCCTAACAAGCATTACAGAATTCTACTCCTGCACAAATACGTAGGCACATCACGCTTACCGTCAGTGAGACCAACCATGTAAGAAGAGACATTACTGTGTCTACAGGATGGGTTCTAAGCATAGGGCAGAGATCTCATGGGGCAAAAGGAGTCTCTGAATGAAGTGGGACTCAATTCCTTCCCCCTTACAAAATTTGCTAGGATTTCTTTTCTTTCTTCCTCTAATAATTCTATTAATTTTAAAATAAATACCGTCAGTTAAAATTAACATCATTTCTTAGGATTGTCTGACTAGGCACTGTGGTGCATGGAAGTCATCAGTCAGGCTGGTAAATATATAAATAACTAACAAAAATAATTCTTGCCCGTTAGTTAAGCCTCCATCCCCCTCTAATTCAGAGATCCTGTAAATCTGCAGTGACCTGCAGGCCTAGCCACTGCTTTAAAGGCTGATGGAAAGAACTTTTTTTAAGATCTCACCCATTCCCTAGAACAAACCAGTCTTGATGGGGAACCAAGAGAGAAAGATTACAGTGTGTGCAGACACTCCTCTCATCCAGCCCCCTGGAGTGATCTGTTCTGTAGTGTTGCCATAGAAAATGGAAAGGAAGCCTCCAATTAGGGACGAGGTCACATTTAAGCAGAGATATTATGTAAATATCAGCCAGCCAGCACCCTGCAAAAAAAAAAAAAAATAAAGGCCTCATCCTGCCAGCCCTCCAAGGGCAGGCCTCGGGTTTGCTCCTAGAACACCCGTGCCAGCAGGACCCGGCTTGCAGGAGCAGGTGCCACCCCCGGAGGCTGCTCCGGGGACCCCGGCACCGCAGGTACAGCCCGGGAGGCGGGCGGGCGGCAGAGCCCTGCGGGGCCGGGATGCTCCGGACCGTCATCCCGCCCTGCCGCGGGTACCGGCGGGGATGGGGGAGCACACGGAGCCCCCCGGGGCTCTCCCGGCCCCTCCGCGGCCGCGCCCCGGCCCGCTGATGTCTGCGGGGGAGTTGCGGGAGGGCGGGGGCTAAAGCCGTCTCGCCCCGCCTGGGGACAGGCAGCCCTTGCCCCGCCAAGGACCGGCCGCCCTTCCTGAGGCTTCCTCGCCCGTCGGGTCACCGGCACGGACGGGCGAGCGGAGAGGGGCACAGCCTCGCCCCGCCCCGGGATGCACTTTTTTCCCTTAGGCACCTCGCACGACCAAAGTCTCCGAGCGCGGCAGCATCCTCCCTCCATCCGTCCATCCCTCCATCCATCCATCCGTCCTCCCTCCCCAGCCACCCCGTCTCCGCGCCGCCCCCGCATCACCCACTCGTGCCTCCCGCTGCCGCCACTCACCCACGCCGCGGCCGGCGACGGCGGCAGGGCCCGGCCAAGCCCCTGGCCGCTCCTTCCCCGGGGGGATCCGCTGCGCGATGCGGACAGAGCGGCGGCGAAGCACCGCCCGGCAGCCGCACCTCGCTGCCGGCGCCGGGTCCCTCCCCAGCTGTCACCGGCGGCCCGCCCTCGGGGGCGGCGGCGGCCGGGCCCTCCCGCGGCCCCGCCCCGCGCTCGCCGCCGCTCGGGGTGCTCGGCTGCGCGGCCGCGGCGGCTCCGCGGGCTGCGGCTCCGGAACGGTGCCCCGCAGCGAGCCGGGCGCTGTGCGCGGCATGGGGACGCTGTCCCCTCGCTCGGCTCCCCGCCTCAGCAGGTGCGGGCACGTCCGGCACAGAGTGCCGGGGAGGATGGACCCATTTAATTTTTTATGTCACACACGGCCGTCGCACACAAGAATTAGACACGGAGTTGTCAGATTAACTCAGCTGCCGGACGCTTGTAAACCCTGATGCCATTTAAAACCTCCTTCTTTTGTCAGAATGGAAGAGAATATCAGCTTGAAGCTCCCGGCCCAGGCTTTGCTGTGGGTTTCAAAACAGACTGACTCCTCTACACCAATGTACATTGGTTGTGAACGCAGCTTTAATAAAATGCTGTTCGTGGTCATATTTCTGTTGATCCAGATTCAGTGACTGATCCAATGAATGCGGCCGAAATATGTTTTTGTGAGCCAAGTACCAAGACCTCAGGGAGTAGGAATGTCATGATAACTGGCTCAGTGTTATGTTGATGGTTTATGCAGTATTTGCGTAAATTGGCCCAGAATCAAGGAGAAAATAAACAAGTTTACTACTCCATTTGTTTTGCTGTTGTTGTTGCTGCTGTTGTAGTGCTAGGTTTGTACTTAGTTTAAGACAACAAAATGGCTATCAGAAAATAGACTTGAAACAGGAACCACGATATACAAGAAACAAGCATCAGTCTCAAAACGTGCTCAAAGAAGTAGGTTGATGGAGTTCAGCAGAGAGGCAGCTCAGGGCAGCATCACAGGCACAGAAATTTGAGAAGCGAACACTTCAGTGTTGTGGATAAAACTAACATTATTGATGGCCACACTGAATGATTAAAATCCAAATTGGAACACACATTTTAACAGTCAAGGCAATTAAACAGTCAGAAACACCTTTTGAGACTACAAGGGAATAGGCATTGCTGGACCGTATGAAGCAACACTTAAATCTCTTTCCAGAGGGAGGCATTTCAAACAGGAGCTAAAGGAATTCTTGTAGACAGAATAACCCCAAAAATTCCTTCTCTGTAGAGAAAATGCTGCTTTTGATTTTAAAATCAATGGGAATTGAATGTCCCAATTGGTGTTAATTACTTCATATAGTTAATTTGTTCCACTTTCTAAGAAAATTTCAGGTATAAATGTTTGATACTTAAGCTTTTAAAGAAATGCCAACACATTTATTAGTGGCTATGTTCCAAGTCAGGATTAATGAAACCGTAATGAGCAGCTTGTTATGCTTTAGCTGCTATCTAATTGTTCTTCATAAGAGTAAGAATTTGGAGCCTTAGTTCTGGCCCTGGTCAGAGAGAGAGGAAATCGGATCTCATAAATAATATATGCATGGCTTTATATTAGTGTTATGTCTTGTGCAAGGATGCAATGTTGTGTTCTGAAGAAAGGCAGGATGTTCTGTATAGGATTTGCTTGTAATGGGTTGGTGCATAGGATTGTTACATGCAAATTATTTTCTTACTAAATAATTTTTCCTTTAAAGTACTTGAAAATAAAGAAGAAAGTGAAGTTTATAATTTAGCCAGCACTTTGTTTCTCAGTATTTTTCATTAATAGAATGTTTGAGCTTTTCTTCTTTAATTAACATAAATTGGATTTAATTTAAAAATAAGGTCAATGTGATTATGTTGCCTGCACAGAGTCAAAAATATTAGCTTCTTGTCAGACATGGCTCTATAACCTGCTGTTTTCCTCAGCTGGAGAGCAACCATCACTTCATAAACCTTAAAGCATTCTTTTGAGAGCGTGGAGTTTCATATCCACTCATGTCTAGAAGGTGAGGGGCCCACTGCACTGTCTGCACTGCACAGAGGTACTGTAAAGATGGTCCCATCCCCAAAGAACTAATGCTGTTAGTGGTCATGGAATAGCCAAGAGACTGGCACATTAAGTGGAAGTAAAAATTTGTAATCTGGCCTGGTTTTTGTTTGCCTGTTATTTACAGCAGTGTAGTATCTTACAGGAAGAAAATTACTGGGTCAAGCCCAAGTTCATACAGGAATTCTGTGGATCAGCCAAAAATTAATCCTGATATAACCTGGTAACTGTGGTGTCCCTGCTGATGTGGGAAGCTTCTGAACAACACAGAGTGTGAAGCTGTGAAATACAGAAGATATCTGCAAAGGAACAGAAGTATTTTGCCCAGCTGTCGGCTGATTTATTACTACTGATTGGCTAGTGTGTTACCAGCTTCCTGACTGTGCTATTAGTGACTGGTAAAGCAGACTGAAATATTAAATCTGAAAAGTGATATGTGAGAAATCAGCAAGAAAATACTCAGCTCTGTTCTGAATTCCTTAAAAATCAATGCAAATTCTTCATTTAGTTCAGGATGAATAAAACTGGATATTTGAGGTAACCTTTAAAAATGCCTTAAAAACCTTTTGGTAACTTTATGACTATGCAATTTAGAATTAGAAGCACTTTGACTTTATTGCACTCATGCTGCAGTAACTGTATTAAGTAGAAAGCAAAATCAAATTTCAAGGACAGGCCATAATTGAAAAGTTAATTCATTTTTAATATTGATAGTCTCATTTTAAAGAGCTTTAAGCCTGCAGACTAGGAGAAGACTATTAGACTCCTTGCTCTAAATTTCCCTTTTAATCATAGTAAAAATATCTTGTAAACAGAGGTGGTTCTGTTCAGTTAAAACTCAAAGTGTGAGAAGTTTTTAAAGCTTCAGCTCTTAATAATTGTAATGCCTTAAGCTTTTATATTCTTTTATGAAAAAAAAAAAAATCCTAGAGCACATTTGAAACTGGTTTACACAGAGGGGACCAGACTATCTGCTGCTGTAAATGTAAAAGCAGTGCATTGATTATTTTTTTATTGTTGTTGTTATTGTTATTACTGTTAACATTATTATTACTTACAAATCAGAAATACACATGTAAAGAACAGGGTTTTTTTAAACAGTGTGTTTTTTCCCATTGAAATGCAGCCATCTGCAGGCAGTTATATAATAGTGCATAGCAACAGTACAACAATTATGTACTATATATGGCTATATTTAAAACTTCTTACATCGCTGATTATTATGAATGTTAATACTGCTCAGGACGGGCAAGAGAAAATTTCTTTTGGTGGGAACCTTAAGTAGACTGACTATAATTATGCACTTTAAAGGATTTGGGTGTGATCTTTTATAGGAGTGATTTTTCTAGAAAAGTTGGATTCAAGACGTCTCTTTCAGAAAGCCTGGGAGATTCAGAGTCATTGAAATGGAATGAGGTTTATTCTTTTACATTATTGTGGCATTGTGAAACTTGCAGTGGATTTTCATTTAAAACAGTCATGTTTAAACATTCATTTACATTTTTTAAAAAGCACTATTTTCAGATTCAGGATTGCTGGAAAGAGCTGGCCTGATTTTCTGTAGTGGAGATGTGTTTTGCTCAGAGAGCTGGCTGCTAAGTGTCTGTATATGGGACGCCTGGGCTCCCTCTCTGCATTGTGGGTGAATCTCTGGCAAGGCTACCTTGGCCCTGGAGCAGAGGTGCCTCTTGCACATCCCAAGAGAATCTGTCTTGCTGTGCACTCATGTACAAAATTGATAGTGGCACCAACACATGCAAAAAACCCATCTCCTACCATGCTGCTGAAATTCAAAACACAGAATGTGTGTCTGCTGCACCAAAAGGGGAAGTGGTGCTGGTGTGTGCAGCTCACAAGGTGGGACTGTAAAGGTTTGGCCAAGGGCAGGACCCGCCCACGCCTGCCAAGAGCTCTGTGTGCATCATATAAATTCTTTCTACAACACATATTTTGTCAGAATCTAATCTTCTTTTACAAGTGGTTGAAACACTGATATGACAAGTTGCAGTATATCTTCTTGGAGATGTTCTCCCCTCTTTCTCACCCTATTAAAGGATTCTGCCCTAGGTGGGTGATGGTAGAATATCCAGAAATAGCATGTGTTACAAACTCATGCTAATAGGGAATAATTACCATGCATGGGTATCAAGAGCAGCCTAAGGAATTAGACTGCAATTAAGAGTTGAAATATGTAGTTTTAACAATCCTAAGTTGTGTTTCCGTATTGTACTGGGTACACTGTACAATATTCCTTTCTTTTGTGTGTCAGCATGTGTCTGAGCAGATATGTATGCACTTTTAATGTTTTCTTGCACCTGTTTTAGAGAAGTCACTTATTCCTTAATAGAGGGGGAAGAGTCTTCTGGGAATATAGACCCTGAAATTAGGATTTATTATAGGCTTTATGTACAGCTGACTTGGTTAAAAGCTGCCTTGCTGTGCAGTCACATATCAAATTAAAAATGACCATATAAATAGATGAAGTTAATGACTATGCTGTGGAATATGGGAATAAAGCATTTGACTCATGCTAAAACAAAGGGGAAAACTGAAGATTCACAATATATTAACCCATGTTTGGTCAAAGATGCTGCTATAGAAGCAAGCATAGTGCTTTGGATGGCAATTGATTTCTCATGCTACACTACCTGCAGAGCCCTCTTTAATGCGTATGCTGAGATGATTAGCTGTAATAAGGAGAGGCTAGGGATTAAAAGTGTAAAAATAACAGCTATTATACTTCTTAGAAGGAATTCTCGGAGGATGTGTGCCTGTGGCTCACTCACGCTTGCTTTACTACCTGATGTATTGAACTAGTCAGAGCTTTGCTGGAAAAAGGCTGCTAAACATGGCTGTTAAAATCATGACATTTTGGTGGACTTCTTTTTCTCTTTATGATTCTTTTTTTTTCTTTTTAAAGATGAGTTGTTAATGGCCATCTTGACTTTCTGAAGACAAGACCTTATAATATTGTATGTATTGATAATATTATATAAGTTTGTCAACTCTTGGGTTGTAGCATTTCTGTTATAGGAACTTAATGTGTAAAGGAAAAATAAATTAAAATATGCTTTATTGATCTTCCAATTAGTACCAGAATTTAATCATATTGAATATTTTAGTACTGCTGCAGCAGCTTATATGTTTAGAGCGTAGGTGTACTTTTCTTGCATCTGTGGATTCAAAACTGCAGGACATAATACAAGGTTATGCATCATTTCAAAGGATAGCAGCTAGTTGGAAATGCCACTTAAGATCTACCACAGCTTCTGTTATGCACACCAATGCAAATCTTCAATCAGTAAGCAAAATCAAGAAATACTGTACTGCTGTTGTGCAAGGTCTTTGTTTGAGGGGAATATTGAGGAATTCCCCTGGATGTATCTTTCTTAGAGAATGAAAAAAGGTTGCTCTCATAAAGTTGACCTTTGTGAAGAAATAAAGGGTGATAGGGAAGTGAACAGATAGTCTGATAAATTCTTTCCCTTTTCCCTATTAAAAGAGAAGATGAGCCAAAGATTTGTTTATCTTTGGAAACTAGGGTGTAACTGAGCATAGGAGATGTGTAAGATCTGCTGTTTCACACTTGGAAGCAGCTCTCTTCAAAGACAGAGTAGGACTTTGAATACCGAATGTGGTCTTTTCTTTAGAGGCAGAAACTGGATAGGACCAGTTGCTAACCAAAGATACTGGAATCAGGGAATGTTCCTCGTAAAAGATGAAACAGACCCTTTTGTTACTCATCCCAGAGACACACTACCAAAATCAGTGAAGATACCAAAACCCCTCCTGTACTATCATATCCTTGTAAATGCTCAGAAGCAAAATTACTCAAGTTTTTCCTTGCTGTCTATAGATTTCTGGTGGTGTAGATCTGGGTGCTTTTGTATGTAGTAAAAGTATATTTAATCTCTGTTAAGTATATTTAATTTCTGTTAAGTGACAGCTTAATGTGCAACAGAGGAAAATGAAAATACTTCTCAAATTTAAAAATTAATTGCATCAAGTATAATTAATATTATGGTAAGAAAAAAAATTTATTAATTACCCATATAGTCTTGGTCTCCTTATACCACTTTAAAGGCAATTTCACCTAAATTCAATAAAACAGGCTGCAATAAGCAGAAAGTTTAGACAGGATTAATGACATTAGCTCTGTCTTTACAATGTTTGTCCTAAGGAAAGGTACCAAATTGATTATTGCCTTAAAGTACACTGCTCAGAGTTCAGTAACAACTTGAGTAATTAAGAGTGTGTAAACATAGACTTCTGTCCAAGTAACATGGAGTGCACTTATATTTTCTTATGGCACCCTCTTTTCTTTAGAAAAATAACTTTGAGAATAGAATGTTCAGTTGGAAGGGACCTACCCCAACTCTCTAGTCCAATTGCAATATAAACTGGTGGAGATTGCCAGTACCATTTTGTCAGGGAGGGTAGAGTCACACTGCAAATAAAGACTAAGAGAAAACAGGGATGCATGTCAAACAAAATTTAATTAAACTGTGTAATTGCAGGCTCAGATAAAGAGTAACACTATGAAAATGTTGTGAGTACTCCCATAAGATGGTATTATACATACAACAGTTTGAAAAAGGCTCAGTCAGTTGTTGTCTAGCCACAGTAATGCAGTGGTGGGTTCAACCAGCTCGAGGGGGAACATGACAGTAGCAGCTGTCAGTAAATTAGGCTGTGAGAAGATACAAAGGATGCATAATGGAGGAAAGGGTAGTCAGCAACAGAGGTGACCGAACTGCTGAGATCCCTCAGCTCACACTGTAGGAGCTGGTTGTTCACAGCCCAGTGGGCTCATGGCTGTGCTGCTTCCAGAGGCAGTTTGGTCAGTCTCCATGCAGGCTCTCGAGGGCTGGCTCTAGCCACAGGACTTAGTAACATGGACTTTTTCCTCTGTGGCTCTTCCTTTGGTGATGATTCATGATTTACTTCAAAAAGAGGGGGCTGCCAAGATGACAAATTTAGGCTGCAGATCCTGTGTGCAAATTAGTTCTCTCTCTGTGCAGTCTTTCCAATTTCCCAAAGCTCATCTAAGGAGGCTGCAGGGCAAAAAGAAGCAAAGAGGACACTGTTTGTTGATACCCCAGAGCTCAGTGTATGAAATGTGTTTAATCTGGTAAACCAGGTAAAGCTTTTAAAGCACCCTGAAAATGCTCAGAATTTCTGCATTATTTCCCTAGCTTTTATTTATTTATTTATTTACGATGTCAGTACAACTGCATTTGGAATTTAGCCTGCCTGTCTCCTACAGAAGCCTTTCTTGCTCACATGGAATGAGTCAGGCATGGTGTGTATAAAACTCTTTGTGGTGCCAGACGTGAGATAGTGTAAGGCAAGGTATTTCTCTCCTTCAAAAAAGAAATGTTCTCTTGCTTAAAGTGAAAATGAAACAAAACCTCCAAAGGCATTTTCGGTTCCTCATATACCTATCAAAGGGTATAACAGCATTGAATTATTTAGGTAACCTTCCCTATTAGACTGTGTTCTTTTATGAATCATTTCAAGTGGCTTGGGCCCTAACCATAAAAAAACCATAGCACATTCTAAAGACTTTGAGAATGGCCCAAGGGAAAGATTTTAGGTAAGTTAAAAATTTATAGCCTAAAAATTTTTGTGAACTTCAAATTGCATTTTAATGAAATAATGCTTTTAATCTTGACAGATGTGCTGGTTTTGGCTAGGGTAGAGTTAATTTTCTTCACAGTGGCTGGTACGGGGCTGTGTTTTGGATTTGTGCTGAACACAGGGTTGAGAATATAGAGATGTTTTTGTTATTGCTGAGCAGGGCTTACACAGAGCCAGGGCCTTCTCTGCTTTTCATACTCCACTCTGGCAGGGAAGCTGGAGGTGCAATGGGAGGCTGGGAGGAGACACAGCCAGGACAGGTGACCCAAACTGACCAAAGGGATGTTCCAGACCATGTGACATCATGATCAGTATATGGGGGGGGGGGGGGGGGGGGGGAAGGAAGTGGGAAAGGGAGTGATAGTGTTTGCCTTTGTTTGTCTTCCCAAATCACCGTTATCATGATGGGTCCTGCTGTACTGGAGATGGCTGAGCACCTGCCTGCCCATGGGAAGCAGTGAATTAATTCTTTGTTTTGCTTTGCTTGTGTGCATGGCTTTTGTTTTGCCTGTTACACTGTCTTTATCTCAACCCATGAGTTTTCCAGCTTTTACCTTTCCAGTTCTCTCCCTGATGCTGCTGGTGGGGGAGTGAGCGAGCAGCTGCATGGGGGGTGGTTGCTGGTTGGGGTGAAACCACAACACATAACTTAAAAAAACCCTTCCCTTCCTCCTCTCACTCCACTAAAGTGCCAGGTTAGACAACTAAAGGGAGTCTAACTCAAGAATTAAATTGGTCCCTTTTTTTTTATCCTGTGCTCCAAGAGCTTGTTGAAGATTTGTTTCTTCTTCCCACTCTGCTGTTGAAAATTTTATCTTAAAACCAGATGACACCTTGATCATGTGTAAAGAGCAGATCTCTATTGCATGTTTAATTAATGCAATGATTCACATAAGTATGTCAACAAAACCACAAAAAATAAAAGGCAGATGTATTACCAGCTTTCAAATTGCTAACTGTGAATATAGTCAAACACTGTGTTAGCAAAGCATTATGCTGATTGGATATCTAAATTTGGCTCTTACTAAAATAAGTCTCTGACCAGTGGTCTCAGCTGTGTCCAGCAGAAACTTTTTTAGGTTTTCTCACTAATCTTAGTGAGATTAACAGAGGTAGGAATAAGGGAATATTCTAAATATCATACCTTTAAAAAGTGATATCTTGCAACATGCAATTTGAATTGAGTACTTATCAATGTTCTGAAGCTCCTCAAACCTTCTTTAAAAGCAGAGTGATTCACAAGGTGTGGTAATCTGAAGAATAAAGAAATGTTGATAAAAATCTCAAATTTGTATGAAATGTTGATACATTATCTGAACTATCTTGTTCTCTGTAGCATTATTCCTAATACCTGGATATCCCTTATAGCAGTTTGTATTGCCTCCTCTTAAACCCTCTGATGATGGTTGCACAGATGGCCTGCTACAGTGTTCTCATGAAGTTTTAAAATCTAATCTAAGTCTCATATGCTGCAAGTTATTACTTCCTGTTCTAACCCCTTTGAGTACTAAAAACATTCTCTTTGCAGAAGATTTTGCATATTTTGAAGTATCTTCTTTTCCAAAGCTGAAAGACTAATTTTCCCACCTTTTTTCCTAAATTCCATCTAGGTTTTTGACTCACTGCTCTCTGCTAGACTTTATCCCATGGGATTTGCCTCTTTCCAAAGTATGGACCTGGATTTTGAAGCATGGCAGCTGTGGCCTTACAATCCTGAGTAGTGAAGGGATTACTCCTGTATTCCTTACATGCCACAATGGCACTTGCTTTTATCTGAAATAGAATGACACTCCTGATTTATCATTTTTTAATCTACTGTAATCCCCAGTGTACTAGTACACAGCCAGTTATTCTTCATCCTTCTTTGGCTTCTTGATCCATCCTGTTATTGACCTATCCTAGATCATAGATTAGGTCTATAAAACATAACATACTGCAATAAATTCTTGGGTGGTTTGGGTTTTTTTCCCAATCTATTTGAATCATTTTAATGGTAAAATAAATGAAGAACTGTAGCAGACTGTCTTTGGATGTCAGGAGTCATTTATTTAATCTTTCCCTGATCAATTACAGTAAAGTGGATCCTGAATTAGGATAGGGAAAGAAGTAGTAGAGAAATGGGTTTGAATCTCTTTCAGTACTGTGTTTTTGTAATCACAGAGTGATTTTTTTCAATAGTTTTCTTTGAAGTTAACAAAGTCAGCAGGAGACTGACTGAAGACAATCCTCAGTAGTGAGATGTGTGAAATGTCATATTTTGTTTGTTTTAAACTGTGTTGGTAAATTCTATTTCCATTCAGAAAACTAGGTTATCCCCTTCAATGAAATGTACCTATGAATTCTGAATTCAATACAGAATATAATGGTATCTTCTGATTAGTATATTGGGGAAAACAGGGAACAGCAGATTTTGTCATATGTTGAAAATATGCTAGTATTCCTTTTTATGAAAGCCAGAATGACATGATTTATTTGTTCATCAGGAGCAGTATTTCTAGGAAGCATATCCCAGAAGTGTATCTCTTGCTGTACCTGTGGCTGATGCAAGTGCATTATAAATGCCTTTATCAGTGGAGAGGAACAAATGGTCTGTACTAAAAGCCAGGTACTGTTCTGCATAGAGGTTTGGTTTGGGGGGTTTTGGTGGCTTTTTTGTGGGGGGAGGAGGAGATAGAAAAAATATTACTGTAGCCTTTAATGTTAAATTCTGTGTTCTTCCTATGAACAATCTAAATGGGGACAGGTGTAAGTACAAGCAACTAAGCTTAACTAAGAACATGAGGTCAATTTTTAGATGGGTTTTTGCTAGTGTTTAATATGATACAAATTTAGTAATGTTTCATAATACCTGAAGTGTTTGTGTGCCCCCAAGCTTGGATGGCCTTTTCTTCAAATATATCACTTTGCCTAATAAGCAATGGTAACTTTTGCTAAATCTGATTTATTTAACAATTTGTAAGGTCCTTCAGAAGGGCAGCTTAGCTCTTGCAGATAAAGAAACAGAGCTATAGAAAAGGGCAGATGTGTGGCCTGAGTCAAGGCAGCAATTCAGTCCTGATCCCAGGCTTTCCCAAGAAAGCCCATGCCTTTTCATGGATGAGATGCAGCTGTTGTGCCTTATTGAGCTCAGTCCTCTGCCCCACTTAAAAGCAGTATGAATTTCCTGGCTGCTCTTCTTTATTGTGGTAATTCACTTTTCCCTCACACGGTTCTCTGTTCCTATGTCTGGGGTAGAAACCTGCACCACACATTCAGGTAACTGCCAGGATTTCCTGTGTCCAGGAGGAAGCATTTCAGTCAAGATTTGTTTGTCTTCTGATGATCCATCTTCTATTCATAGCTGATTTCAGCCCTCCTTAGAGTGTGTTTATGTTCAGATTAGAGATGTTACACGCAACGCTTGGTAGATCAGAAGACAACCCTGGTCCTCTTATTATGAAGAAAGAAACATTATTACAGAAGAAAGCTGCTCAGACTGAAATTCTCAAGTAACTCCCTTAAATATTGGCATGCAGAACTCTAAAGAGAAAATAATGAATGGTGTATCTCTAGAAACAAAGTTCCCTTATAACAGAGCTATGGAGGCTTGAAGTTAAACAATTTGTCTTCTTTCATCTTCTGAGGGTATTGGAGGCTGGAAAGTAAGATGAAAGGGGTTCTGTGTATGCATGTCTATGAAATGGACTTACTGAGCATATGCACCTATATTAAATGCATTTGCAGAACCCCTCACATAAAAAATCCTTATCTGTGAAATCAGGATTTGCTGAAAGTCTTTAGAGTAGTCTCTCTATAACCCTTGGTGCCAGTTTTCCTCTTTCAGCAAATCATAGGTCTGAATTACTTATTATTTAGTGGATATTAGCTTCTAGCTTTACTAAATAGTTCTGGTCTTCACCATTCTGTATTTTTTTCATCTAAGCAGGGGAATGAAACAGTGATCTATTTGTTGGACACATAAACAGTCATGCAGGTTTTGAATTTGTGTTTGGGGTTTTTTATGTCTCTTCGAAAAGGTCTCTGCAAAAGAGCACCTTGTAAGAAAGGAGAACTTTAGAGAACTTTTCTGATAACATTTAAGTGATTATTTTCTACTTTATGTAAGCTAATAAACCTAACTTGGCAGTGCATTTCATGCAATCATATCCATGACATCTGCTCTGTGCATTACATCTATCCGTGGACATCAAGTTGCTAGCATTTAGACCCGTTGTTTTCAGTAGAATCAATGAAAGTGCCCCAGCTAAATTCAGCAACCTAAAATAGTTGAGAGACTTCCAGGAGGAACCTGCTGTGTTTCAGTTTGTGCCTGTTGCCTCTTGAACACCACTGTGAAGAGCCTGGGTTCTTTACATCCTTTCATCAGATATTCATAAACAGTAAGATCCCCTTCTCTTCTCTAGACTAAATAGCTTCAGTTCTCTCAGCCTCTCCTCGGATGAGAGATGTTCTGGTCCTGCCTACATGGCCGTTCACAGTCTTGTTGCCTACCAGAGTCTCCAGGCCTTATGCTGCAAAGCTGCTTTTCAGCTGGGTGACCCCCAGACTGTACTGTGGTTGTACTGGGGTTAGTGTGGTTATTCTCCCCAAGTGCAAGATTTGACTCTTCTTTTGTAACACTTCCGTTTTTAAGATTTGCTTATTATTACCAGAATTTGTTTTAATTCTGGCATTTTTATAAATATCTCTATGTATACTGGCATGATTCCTTTAAAACATAAAGATGTATCTCTGTTCATTGTTAAAAGAACCCGTGGCATTACAATACTGATTCTTTTCCATCACTGCTGGATATATATCAAATCTTCAGTGTTCTATCTCTTCAAAGCCAGAAAATTGTAACTGCATGAGTAGAAATTTAACAAAGAAATTATTAAAGGAAGGATTTTAAAAATTAACATGCTTAAAGAAAAGAGAATTAAAATGGCAGTGCATGTCAATTCTAGATTCCAGGCTTCCTAAGTGGTGATAAGTGTTTTTGCAGGTTTTTTTTTACAACTTTGGAATGTGGGCTATCAAACCCGCTGTGTAACTTTCTATTCCAATGCTGAATCTATCTGGAAAGTATTACTAGCAGGCTTTTAGACATGCATATTAAAAACTATGTAAAAGGCAAATTAATGCTTACTAAACAGAATCTGCAATTATGAATCTTTTTCTCTATAGAGAGGAATTTTTAAGTGTAAAGATGCATTTGGTGATTTAACTTGGTATATTGGAAATAGGTTGACTGAACATAGCACTTCTATTTGAGAGTAAAAAATAAGAAAGGATTTAGAAGATGGAGAATAACATTGAGGGGTATGGATTAAAGAGCATCTGTAGTATAGATCTAGTGAAGCACACTAATTCAAAAGGCAATAGCTCTTTCTGTATCTTCAGTGGAATGAAACCATGAAATCCTGTGCCAGAACAGAAACATTCATGTATAGATCTCTGGCCCTGAACATATAAAACCAAAAAAAAAAAAAAAAATTACTTTTTGTGTTTAGCCTTTGAGGCAATTTTAGAAAGAGCTTTCTGACGATTGAGCGACATTCTCTGGTAAACTATTCAGGGGAAGACATTTTTCAAGATCAACTAATTACATTCATTTCTTAGGAATAACAATAAAGTTACTAAAATAACAGAAAATTCCTCTGTCCCACGGCAGTAGGTACTAGAGAACACCATGTGGCTCCAGAATTATTCCGCTGATGCTGTGCTTCACATGAAAATGCAGGGAATGTTTCTTCCTCAGTCCTCAGACAAATGCCACACAAAACAGGACTGTAAGGATGTCTTACCAATAGCTTGCTGTTGTGCCATGGTTGTGCAGTGCTGTTTTCATTTCATTAAAGCAGAACACCTTCCAGTTATGACAAGCTCAGCTTTGGCATAGGCAGTCATAGCTAAATTTAATGGCAAAAGTAGGGCTATAATGATTTATTTAACTCACAGATCAGACTCTGCTGTCCTGAACCTCACATTTTTGCTATTGCTAGCTTTAACTGCTTCTAATTGAAAAACTGAAGTCCTTTTTCCTTTAACTTCTGCTATCATTATCCAGAATTCACCATTGCTCTGAAGAGGTTACTCAGTTACTGACGTAACACTTAATAGAAGGAAGGAAGGAAGGAAGGAAGGGAGGGAGGGAGGGAGGGAGGGAGGAGGGAAGGAAGGAAGGAAGGAAGGAAGGAAGGAAGGAAGGAAGGAAGGAAGGAAGGAAGGAAGGAAGGAAGGAAGGAAGGAAGGGAAAAAGCTAGCTAATACTGGTTTTTTTTCATTTACTGGACTATTGTTTACAAATAGTTTGTACTACTGTGACAGAATTGAATTAGGAGCCAACAGTCGAAGTATTAATAATTTTCTTGTACCAACATCTGGCACCTCAAGCTAAGAACTTTTGTTCAGTTTTAGAAATCAGCATATTGAACTGAAATCAAATTTTGCAGCTCTCAAGTTACTTAGAAATTCTTTTAGAGTCTGAAAATTCAGACATTATTCTTGTGCCCTTTCAGTTTCATCTGTAAATACTGTATGATGCTAAGTAATTTTACTGTGATAAATCTTTGCTTTTATTATTACTAAATTGTGTTTAATATTTAAAAAGCTTTTAATAACTTCTAAGCCTTCTGAGAGCCTTCCTGCCAGAGAATGGCGGGCTGTTCAAAAGAAGGAGAAAAGAATCTTGGGGTAATTTAAAATACTTCATGTGTTAACCTTATGTCTGTTTAAAGTATCAGAAATGTTTTCTCAGGCTGATTGGTTTTTCAAAGTATAGTTGTTCAGAATGATGAGCTCAAATAGCGTATGTCCATCAAGGTGATTCCTTTTTCCTGCTTTTATAATTGGACCTAAGCTGCAGTCTGCACTGAATCAGCTATGATCTACCTCACCAAATCAGCAGTTTGCTTTCTCTTGGGGCAATTAATTTGGCAAGCAGTTACAAAATATTCTCCTAATCATAAAGCATTTTTTAACTAAAAAAATGGCTAGTAACTATGTTCTGAAATGATAAAACACATATTTTTTACCAGACATCTTTCCCTCTTCTGTTCTAGGAGAGTCTACCCAGCTCCAGGAAATTCTTCCTGCAGGCTTCTCTCTCTGATTTCTCATCCCACCAAATAGTGCTTCAACTGTAACAACTTCCTTTCATCAAGAAGTACATTTCTGGAGAAATAAATTAATTTTAAAAATACTCACAACTCTTTATATAGTTTTCAGCTTTTATCCAGCTAAAAATGGCTCTAAAATGCCTCCATTCTCTCCAGCTCCCAAATGTGAAGGTGGTGTTTGAGGCTGCAGGTTGAAATCTGCCAACATTTATCTGTTCTGATGTTTGTTTACAAGACTCTTGGTCTGAAACTGTTGCTGAATCCTGGTTTCCTTTACACAGCCCTAGCTCAAGCCAGATCAACAAATTAATAGTGGAAAAATTTCAATAACTTGAGAAGGCCAGAACATGTAGCATTCACACAGATTCATAGCCAGCCACATGTCAGACTGGCTGCCTGTGTGCACAATGTAGTGAACACAGCAGGAGTGCACTGCCATCCTGAACATGCCACCTCTCAGGTTCCAGAATGTTTTGTGGATTTATGACAGTATTTCTCTCTTTCTTGAAGTCTTGCAATATTTTTCCCCTCTTCCAAGAATTTTCTTGCACAATTTTTTGTTGTTCATTTCTAATCAAAACACATAGGAAACTAACACATAGGGGCAGGGAGGAATCCTAAGTGTCTACGGCTATCTTATCCAAGCCTTATCTAATCTTTAGTTAATAGACAGCTAATTCTAGGGATACATCAGGAATACAGTCGCATCAAAAGGAAAGTAGTACATGAAAATTGAAGGGTGTATTGCATGGACAAAAAGGCACAACGGAAGATTAATTTTAAAAATACTCATCTACCTGGGAGAAAAAGAAGTCAGTCATACATTTTTAAAAAGAGTCTGGGCAAATAGTAATGCTAGAATGAGTATAAGGCAGAACAAATATGACCATACAATACAGTGAGAAAGGAAATATTTATTGCGTAAAGTGTGCCAAACCAAAGAATTTACTAGTGTCTGACTCAGTACAAATGGTGAGAGTCTTTAATTCATATTGAGCAGCCCAAAATTCTGGCAAGCCAAATACTGATGCATACTGAGTATAAAGAAGAAAAAAATTATATTGGTATAACATGATTTTGCAAACAATACATGTGGTAAATCAACTGTCTTTTATTCCAAGTGTATTTGGTTTGCATGGCAAGGTTTTGGTAGCAGGGAGGCTACAGGCTTCTTCTGTGAGAAGCTGCCAGAGGCTTCCCCCATGTCCAACAGAGCCAGGTCCAGCCAGCTCCAGGATGGACCCGCTTCCGGTCAAGGCCGAACCCAGCAGTGGCAGTGGTTGTGCTTGTGGGATAACAGAGTTAAGAAGGGGAAAAAACTGTGCAACTGCAGCTGGAGAGAGGAGAGAGACTACGTGAGAGAAACAGCCCGGCAGACACCAAGGTCAGTGCAGAAGGAGGGGCAGGAGGTGCTCCAGGTGCCCGAGCAGAGATTCCCCTGCAGCCCCTGGAGCACCCCATGGCGAGGCAGCTGTGCCCCTGCAGCCCATGGAGGTCCAGGGTGGAGCAGAGATCCACTTGCAGCCCCTGGAGGATGCCACGGTGGAACACATGGATGCCTGAAGGAGGCTGTGATCCCATGGGAAGCCCCTGCTGAAGCAGGGTCCTGGCACGACCCATGCTGGAGCAACCTATTCCTGAAGAATTGCACCCCATGGGAAGGACTCATGTTGGAGAAGTTCATGGAGGACTGACTCCTGCAGGAAGGACCCCACACTGGAGTAGGGGAACAGTGTGAGGAGTCCTTCTGAGGGGGAAGGAGCAGCAGAGACAATGTGTGATAAACTGACTGGAGTCCCCCAATCCCCATCCCCCTGCACCACTGCGGGGAGGAGGTAGAGAATATGGGAGTAAAGTTGAGCCCAAGAAGGGGGTTTTTTTCATTATCTTACTCTCATTTGATTGGTAATAAATTAAAATCATTTTTCCCCAAGTTGAGTCTGTTTTGCCCATAAGAGTAACTTGTGTCCTTATCTTGACCCACGAGCCTTTCATTTTATTTTGTCTCCCCTGCCCAGCTGAGTGCAGTGATAGAGTGACTGTAGCCGGCACCTGGCATCCAGCCAGAGTGAACTCACCACACTGAGTTTGTTAATCTGCATTACACATTAACTGTGCCAAAATTAAAAAGAAAATTTGCACCAGAAGGTGTGTAAAATTTCAGGCCAAAGTTGCATCAGTGTGCTACTCATCATACTAAGGCCTGCTTGGGTCCAGAAATGATGCAGAGACATATTTCTGCATGCATGCCTGTGTTGGAAAAGGGGCAGGTAAAATCAAGGGTGATGTAATATATACAGCAGAAAAATATCATTTATGATTAACAAATACGGGGACAAGAGATTTTTTCAAGAAATTAGGATGAATGGGGTAAGAAATATAAGCCAGAAATTACCAAAGTATAGGGCAAATTAGTGCATTTCCGTGCAGGTTTTGCTATTGACACTTCACCACTAGCAGCAGTCGACTAAGGTTGTATGTGTGCAGGGTTTTTCTCCTTCAAAAATGCAGGATAGGAATAGAAATATAGGATAGGAATATAGCAGCTGTACAGCACTTACAGAAATACACCTGGATTAAGTCTATAAAGAGCATTTCTTTTGTAGCTGAAGATGTGAATTTGATTAGTCTAAATATGAACTAAAATTGTGAGACTTCTGTGAGGTTTAAGCTCCCGCTAGTAAATTAGCATTTCACACTGTCTTCTCTCTGCAGTTTCATCAAAAGACAAAATTATTTCAGTTTCTCAGGAAGCAAGAGGAATATGTTACTTGTATTTACTTTGAAATAGCTGTTAAGAAGCCAACAGTGGCTATTGCCCAGCACACTGCTGTCTGTTCCCAGACTTTCTGTAAGCACTTGTACCTTGAGAGTTCAGAAAAATAATTTTCTATCACCTTATTAGAAATCACAATTTTCCCCTTCTAATTGGTACACAACGTACATTTCTACCTTCTAAAATAATAGCAAATGCTTTAAAGAATGAAGAGTTTTATTGCCACCTGGTGGGAGTCTTGTGTGTAACATGTACTAATTAGAGACAAGATTGGGAAGATGTTGAAATACCTCAAGCTAACCAACACCATCCTGCAAGTCTAACTACATCTGGCATCATGAAAATAATTAGACGATTGCATTTGCTAAGAAAGAACAGCATTATTAAAGAGCTGCAACCCGTCCCTACACTCCTTTTAATGTTAGGCAAAGGCACTGTTAAAGTTAGTAAATTCCAGGTCTTTTGATGTTAATCAACACAACTGGAGTACTGGCATGTATAAATAAAATCTGAACAAGCTTTTAAATATGAAATATAGTAGAAAAGTATAATTTTCATATTATATATGAAATATAGCAGAAAAATTGTATTTAAAAGATTTGGGGAAGATAGCCTAATGGACAAAGAACAGAGGTTTAAATATGCATTTTAAATTGACTGAACCCTTTCTTTTTATTATTTTATGTAACTGACAATGAATAATGTGAACTTTGCAGATAATAATTCTGAAATTCTCCATTTATTAATTCCTTGACACAACAGAAGGAGGGGATGCCATCCAGATGGACCTGGGCAAGCTCGAGAAGTGGGTACAGGAGAATATCATAAGTTCAACAATCCAAGTGCAAGGTGCTGCTCTGGGGTCAGGGCATCCCAGACATGAGTCAAGACTGGGAGAAGAATTCATTAAAGGAAGCCCGTCAGAGAAGGACTTGGGGATTCTGGTGGACCAAAACCAGGACATGCCACAGCAGTGTGCATTTTCAGCCCAGAAGGGCAAGCCTGTCCTGGAATGCATCAAAAGAGGCACAGCAAGCAGGCTGAGGGAGGTGATTCTCTCCTCTCTACTCTGCCCTGGAGAGATGCCACCTGGAGTGTTGTGTCCAGCTCTGCAGCCCCCAACACAAGAAAGATGTGGATCTGTTAGAGCAGGTCCAGAGCAGGCCACAAAGAAGGCTGGAGCATCCCTCCAGTGCAGGCAGGCTGAGAGCTGGGGTTGTTCTGCCTGGAGAAGGTTCTGGGTAGACCGTGCAGCACTTTCCAATACCCAAAGGAGCTTATGAAAAACATGGAGAGAACATTTTTATACAGGCCAGTAGTGATAGGACAAGGGGGAACAGTTTTAAACTGAAAGAGGGCAGGTTCAGATTAGATATTAGGAAGAAATTCTTTACTCAGAGGTTGGCGAGGCACTGGAAGAAGTTGCCCAGAGAAGCTGTGGATGCCCCATCCCTGGAAGTGTTCAAGCCCAGGCTGGATGGGGCTCTGGGAAACTTGGTCTAGTGGGTGGTCCCTGCCCATTGCAGGGGAGTTGGAACAAGATGATCTTTAATGTCCCTTCTGAGACATTAAAGGCATTCTAGGGTTTTATGAGTGTGCAAAGAGAATTCACCTTACCTGGACATGGAATGTTAGGAAATGGTTACCACAGCAAGTCCTGCTTTCTGATTAAACCCCCCAAAGCCACAATATGACAGAATTTGATCTGACATGACTAATAGCATATATTTCCTGTCAGAAATTAAATTTTCAATGTGACAGGTTTGCACATTTTTGAAACCTTAATTAAATTCTGCATAATCTCTAGTACAGAATTCTTTTACATTAAACATGCCTAAAACTGAAACGTAGCAAGGCATTTTTTCAGACAGCAATTCATATGTAATGTTTTGTGGTTGGAGAACAACATGTCCATGTTTGTTGCTGTGTAGCAGGTGGAATCCTAGGAGGGACAGAAAGCAGTTTGTAGGAAAAAAAATCCAGGTCTTTTGCAAAGTATTGACAGTTTATATTTCAAGCCATGTGAACTTGTCTGAAAAAGGAATGGTCATCTCTATTTGTCCAAAGTAAGCCCAAGATTACTTCCTTCTGAAATGTGTGAATATGCTTATAGCTTTAATTCTTAATAGTCAAGGATTGAATTAGCTAATTCTACAGCTAAATTCTCTTTAACTACCAAATTGCAATTTAACACTGCCAACCATCAGTAATATTTCCTGCTAACTTACTTTCTATAATGATATCCTCCACTTTTTTCTCCTGCAATTTTGGAGAAACCAAACAGAAAAATCTTTGCTTTAGAGCTTTTCTTCCCCCCTAATTCATGCAAATTGTTCTGCAGAAGAGAGGAGGGAAATGGTCACTTCAGTATACTTGGGTGAAGAAAATATATGCAATAAATTGATGTCAATTCTTATCTACCAAGGTTAATTCATAGCTATAGTGGAGTCAGGGTTTTAAGAATCTGTACATTTTACAGCAGTTCTTACAGAAATTGTTGCATCACTGCCTTCTGATTTGCATCTCTCATACAAAGTCCAGTACAAGGCTTCAGAAAGTAAAAGCAATCTCTTGCACTTGGGAATGCTGAAAATTACCAGAACCTGTTACTAAATGTATCAAACCAATCATGGAGTTTTTGATAAACAAAAATCTGATCAAAATGGCACAGAAATTAAAAATCTTTAAATTCTTTATTTGGTATGGCTGAGGGAATGTTTTTGGCTTCATGGTTTCCTGTTCCTCTTTTGCATGCTCAAAATGTGTCATACAGTCGAAGAGATGGCACACATTGTCCCGTCAACCTGGTAACAGTTGAGCACATATGAAGTTCTTCGTGCACTGCCTTGGATCCACTGCATTGTCTCATCCATTCACACTAGAGGTCACTGGGAGCAAAAGATTGAGCTTGCAAAGGCAAGAACACTGATGGCTTGATTTACAGGCCGAAATTTGTGGCATGCTTTCCAATTTGAAAGGTTGACGCAAACCCGTCTGTGTTAAATATGTTATTTGAAGAAGACCGTGGTACTTAATGTAACCTCATTTGCTGACAAACTATTTACAAGCTGTTAAATAAGAAGTTATTCCTATCAAGAAATCCTTAGTGCTTGAGTATGTCCAGTTCAATTTTAGACCAAATTTAATCTCTGGCGACACCAAACAGATTCATGATAAGAGTTCCAGACTTTGTTGATACTTGTTGCTGTTTTTTCATGTATAAAATTTGAGATACTATTCTTTCCCCCTAGGAAAACTGCCCTGTTTTCTCTAGACTGTGGCAGAACAATACAACTTTGGTTCAGGTGCTGCTTCCAGAGTTAAGTGAGCTGGGTCCCGTTTGTGTTGTGGATTAGGAATGAAATCAGTAACTGTCTCAGAGTGAAGTTGTGAATAGAACAAATCCAGAACATTCAAGGAACTGAATGAGAGGAGTGCACTCCCCTTTACCTGTTCCAGGGAATGCATCCAACCCAGGGCTTACCTCCCAAGAGCTGCTGTGTCAGACCTTCACAGTCTTACTTATCACCTGCATATCATTGTACCTGTGCCCGGTTTTAAAAACTTTTCCTCTTTCACAGTGCATGTCCACAATTAGAAAAGATGGCTGAGCAGTTAAGTGCAAAACTGAGTATCTGATGCCACGTAAGTCACCCACAGCTTCCTTTAGTGTAGATATCCATTTGAAAAGGAAAATGTTAACCCTTTCCTCATGGCTGAGAGAGCTAATGGAAGAATGAGAGTGATGCTTTTCTATATAAAGCAGTGATGATGAACAATACTTTTGTGCTGCCACCCAGAGTACTTAGCACAAGGACAGTGGAATAAAGAGAGATTAAAAGAGCAGTGGACAGGGAATGATGCTCACATTACCCTACATACTTCAGTGCATGAAAACAGTACTTATGTGGAAGCTACTCCAACCCTGAGGTAACCAGAAGTATATTTAATACGCAGAGCTGTGAAGAATAGTCTTCATCACCATCTTCACAAAACTCCTCAATTCCTATTTTACCTGCTTTTCATGCCCACTTTCTTGTGTTTTTTCCTTCCATTTCCTCCTACCCTCCCCTTTTATTAATTCTTTCCACTCTGTGTCCATCCAAATGGCACTAACATCTTAGTTGTTCACATCATATTGTTGATTCTCTGGATTCTGTGTCCCTTATCTCAGTATGCTTAATGTATTATGCTCTTTCTGACAGAAAATACTTCCCACTTTAGATTACACACAGTTTTAAAAAAAATAAAATTAAAAAGAAATCTGGTTTTGTGGTCCTTAATCTAATGAAACAATAGTACCCAGATGGTCATGAGGGATGCTGCAGCTTTTGTTGCACTAATATTATGGTGATGTGATGCTTCCATCAATTAAATTATACTGTTAAAATGGGTGTAACAGTGTAAACAACAAAACCTATTATTTTGAAATGACACCTCTTGTCTTAATTGGTAAGGTGTGGCAAGAAAAAAAGAGATGATTTTTGAGACAGGTTTTAGGACAGGTTACTTAGCATCGCTCAGACATTTTCATTTCCATAACGTACTTCCTTTCATAACGACTAAAGATGCACACAGCATTTTTCTATGAATTTTTCAGCTCTTCTCTTACAAGAGCACTGCTGACAAGGTTTTTGCTACGGTTAACGTATTCCAAAACCATCCAGAGTAACTATGCCAAATCTGTTTCTGAGTGTACCACGGACTACAGAAATGGGCTCTTATTCAGAGGTGTTGTGAAAAACATACGGAGCTGAAGGCTATTCATTGGAATGAATCACACTTCATGCAGGTCTGTTTTCTTGGATGATCACTGCTTTCTCTCTTCCTTTTAGAAAGCCTGATTAAATAGTTTTTCCTCTGGACTGATGAGAAACTGCTTGTATGCCAGCAACGCTGTAAGTGTGATTTGATTTCAGTAATACAGGTAGATCACTTTGAGTTGATGGATTTAATAATAAAATGTTGTATTTAAATGTTGCTTAGCATAATCTTTTGCTGTTGCAAATTAATTTTCTACAAGACAGACTCTTCTTAAACATTTCAATACTAAACACATGCCTAGATACAGAAATACAAACTTCACAACAGAATGTGAAAATGTCAGTTTATATTACATGCAGTTTAACAGAGGCAACATATGAGTTGCTCAGATTATTAGATATCCCAAGTATATTTCTAGAACTCATTGATGATTATATGGAAAAGCAGTTAATTTCAGCCTGTATCTCCGTACTGCACCTCAGATGGTCAGACAGTCATTTCTACTGCATTCCATCATCTTGAGTAAGAAATGTTTACAGAAATCAGCTGAAGTCAAACATCACTCTGTAAACCTTCAAAATACTTGCAAAAGGATTGTTGATTCTCTAATACAGAAAGAATGGCTTTTTTACTTTGTTCTTGTTGCAACAAGGTTTTTGTTTAATCTGGGCTGACAGCAACCTCATGCAGTTACACAAGTGTCTAGTGCTGGACTCCCTAGTACAAGGACCATGGAGGCACTGAAGTCAGTCCAACAAAGGCACTAAGATGATGAATGGGCTGGAGCATCTCTCCTATGAGGAAAAGCCAGAAGAGCTGGGCCTGTTGTCAGAGACTGCAATGCTATGGTTAATGGCTTAAACATTGTTATGAAGGAGTTTTGCCCATTATGGGAAAACTGTATAAAGAAGATGCAATCACCGAAGCCCACCCCGCCATGAATATGCCTCCTGAGTGCAGCCTTGGACTGTGGATTAAGCCGCCTAAGGGCACTTGAGATAAGGTGACACTATTGCTCAATCATCTCAGGTCTAGAGAAAAGCAAACAAGGCTGGGGCAGAAGAATGCACCCACCAGATAGCCAAACCCAGCACTTGTTCTGAAAATCATCCCTGGCTGAGTTTGGGTTGGGGAGGCCATAGCTCACAGGCTTATCTGCTGTGGCCAGGTTTACACAGACTGCTCCCCAACCAAAGGAGGAGGAGGAGAGTTTTGGGTGTGTGGCATAACCTCTGGCCAGAGGCGGTGAACACCCATCCTCCCTCACACAAACCGGCCCAGCTGTAAAACTCCCCACCCCAGGAAGGCCACATCCACGGGACATTCATGTGAGGGGCAGCTGAGGGGGTGTCATCATCCATCAAAGACCCCCAAAGTGCTCCCCAGACTGAGTCCTGAGGCCTTGCACCAGAGCACTGTATGGGATGCAAAGGGATGCAACAGATCCAGAGTCTGTTGTGAAAGTGTGTCAAACGTGCCCCCCCTCAGGGCAGGTACCTGGGCGTTCCCACCTAGCACAAATGTGTATTAATCCATTGAACCCTATGTTTTCAGGGGACCCTCACCACCAAGACCAGATGGAGAGGACCAACAGGACACCACTGGGATCCACGGAATGGTGGTATTTTCTACTTAATGTCTCTGTCATTATCTTTCCCCCCACCTCTTTTTCTATTTCTTTCTTTCTCTTTTCTCTCTCTCATTTACTGTTAAATCCACACTATTGACTTTGGCATATGGTCACATTTGCACCTTGATTCGGACAGAGGCATCTCATTCTAAAAAATTTAAGAACCTGATCATAAAACCTGTTTAGCCTGGAGAAGAGAACACGCAGGAGGATCTATCAATGTACATAAAGACCTGAAAGGAGAATGTGAAGAGGACGGAGACAGAATCTTTCCAGTGGTGCCCAGTTACAAGACCAGAGGCAGTGGACACAAACTGGAACTCAGGAGGTTCCCCCTGAACATGAGGAAGCGCTTTTTTTACTGGGAGGGTGACCAAGCACTGGCAGAGGTTGCCCAAGAAGGTGATGGAGTCTCCATCCTCAGACATACTCTTAAAGCCATCTCAACATGGTCCTGGGCAACCAGCCCTAGGTGGCCCTGCATGTGCAGGAGGGAAGAGCAGCTGACCTCAGGATGTCCCTTCCAACCTCAACCATTCTACTGATGCCATGAGTCATAACTGAAATTTAAATAGGTGCTGTGCCATGTTATTACAGTACTTCCAAGTTTCTTCTCTGTAGCTGTAACAATTTGCAACTGTGACAATGCCAGATGGGAACTCATCATTTGTGGTAAAGTAAAGCCAAAGTGAAATCAGTGGAACTGATAATGGAAGTTGTCATCATGTCTGAGTTTGGTTTACTCACAGTAATGTTTTCTGTATTTATGTAACACATCTGAGTATACAAGGTGTGCATGACAATTCACTTACTATAAAGGTTTAGTTCGCCTTAACTAAGGACCTGATCAAATTCAGCAATGGCACTAATGTGCATCTTCAGTGTAGGATCAGACGTAAGCAATCACAGAGTATTTTACATCAAGCCTTGCTGTTGTGTGGGTTAGTAGTCAGTATGGCAATTTTACCCTTGAACTGAGCTCCTCTGGAATGGCTTCTGCCATGTGTGACTGTGCCTGTGCTGGAAAGCAACAGGGGAGGCTTTATTTTACACTTCCTTTTTAGTTACTTTTCCAGCTACCACCCTCATTTCCACCTGTTCCCTAAGCATGTTACATCCATTAAGCACACCCACTAAATATCAAATCAATTGTATAAAGCAATATCTTGAAAGAAATGTGAATAGCAGTGGGAGCAGATTGCAAGAGAACTTAGTCATATCAGAGTTAAGTCATACTGTCAGTCTTAAAAAACAACAGGTAACATGGCAGGCATTGCATGTTCCTGATGAAACCACATTATGCTCAGACTGCAAGTGATCTTCTTAGAAGTAAATGTGGGGTTCTTTTTCAAATTTATTTTGAAGTAAACAGAACCTTAACCATGTTTGTTTAAACTTGTTTTGTTAAAAAAAAAAAGAACTTTGTTATGCCTTCCAAGGCAAGGAAATAATTACACTGGGGACCACATTTTTGTGTGGGGATTAAAAAAACTCAACAGGTAGTGACCAAGAAGATCTAACTGACATGTAAAAAAAATGAGAGGTCCCCATCATCTCCTGCAAACTTGGAACTTGTGAAAATCAACAAAGTAACTTATTTGACTGACTGAAGTTTAAATTTAATCTCCTACTTTGAATTTGTAGGTTGTTTGTTTGATTGGGATTTTAACTAGAAGCTATTCAAAGTACCATATAGGGACCTTGATTTATTTAAAGTAGCTCGAAAATAATTATTTCTAAAAAGTAGTAAGTTCACCATCAAAACAGCAGCAACACACTTACACTTAAGCTTACAGCTCGCTTCCTGCCCAGAAGCCTTCCATATACGTGGCAGAAATGCTGGTGGATGTAGTAGCAGTAACTTAGAGGACATTTAGAAAAAATCAGTTACGCAGTTACCGCCCTTTTCCCCATTCCCTTCGCTCCTGTTGCTCTGTACCGAGAAACACCGCGCTAGGGGGGAGGGCCGGGTGCAGCGCCGGGGTTCGCTCACACCGCCCGTGCCGCCGCTACACCGCTGGAGCGGGGCCGCACCCGCACCCCGGACCCCCCGGACCCGCCGGCCTCCACCCGCCTCCCCCGGCACCGCCATTTTGGAGCTGCCCAAGCCCGCCTCGGCCGCCTCCGTCCTGACACCCCCTCGCCCCCACGGATGGGCGGGCGTCCCCCGCCCGCTGCCACTGCGCGGGGCGCGGCCGCACACGGGACCAGCCCCCGATACCGCCGCCCTCCCGCCGGCCGCCTCTCCGCCGGCCCGCCCTGCGTAGCCGTGGCTGCCTCCACCTCCTGCCGCCAGCCCCGCCCGCCCCGGCGGAGCCTCGCCGGAGCCCTCCCCGAGAGCGGCGGGCGGTGAGTGGCAGCGGGGTGGGGAGGTGGCAGCGGCCGATGGGCGGGCCGCGGCCGTCCCTAAGGGCTGCGGGCTGCCCGCGGAGCCCCACTCGGCGCCCGGCCGCCTCCGGAGCTTCGGGGAGATTTGTCATCGGGGGTGCGCGCTGCTGACTTCGCCCGGCCGGGCTCGGTGAGCGTCTGGGGCGGGACCCCGCGCAGGACGGCCCGAGCTGCCAGCCTTCTCACGCCCCTCGCCGGGGCTTCCTGGCCTTCCGGAGTGGCAGGGCCGCCCGGGCACTCCCGGACCTCGCGAGGAGCGAGGCCGAGCGAACTCCGGCGCTCTCGACTGGGAGCGGCTGGCGGCGGTGGATGCGGAGTCACCGCGGTGGTTGCGGAGTCACCGCCTGCGGCTTGTGAACAGCCCGGTGGAAAAGTTAGTGGCGCCCTTTGTAGGACAAGCTCAGAGTGACTTTTGGGACGGGAGTGTTTTTGCGAGCTGGCTGACAGCGAGGTGAGCTCCTGCTCACGGCTGTGCTGGAGAGGCGCCGGTGCTGCCCGTTCTGGAAGGAGCCGGACCAGTCCGTGCCGCGCATCCTCCGCGGGGCGCCGCGGGCGCGGCCTGGCTGCGCTCGCCGTCCCTCTTACAAAGCGCTAAGGTTAAGTTTAAAACTGGAGGCACAGTAACTTTCGTGATTGTATAATGGTTAAAAATACTCATGCTGGTTTACCGGGAAGGTATTTTAATCTCTGTATTTTCCGAGGACTGTTTGAAGGTTGAACTGAACTGTGTTGGTTTATTTATAACTTGATGTAGAAACATAATACAGAAACGCATTTACTTGTATCAGTAAAATATTTTCTGGTTTAGGGAAACTCAATTTTGGCAGCCAGGTTGTCAAATTGCAAGTGATATGTTTGGCAGTGGCGACATCGCTAGTACTCTTAGCACCCTGTCGTGATTTTAGTGTCCTTTGAGTGGAAAAAGTTGTTAGTTAAGTGGTGTCTTTGGTTCTGGCTATACTGCTTTCATCTTTACAAGGACATCTTCAGGTCGGTATTCTGAATTAATTCTGTATTTATACAGAATTAAAAAATACTGGGTTTTGCCAGATATCGTCTGCAATGCTCCTTGCAAATTGCTTAACCTCAGGGAAGTTGCTCTTAAGCAGCAAGAGTTACTATGTGTTATGCTGTGGTAGTATATGTATACCTTTCTACTTCTGTCTTGTGAAAGCTAAACTTTCAGTAGGGATTTTTTTTGCAAGTTTACTTATTTAGGGAACTTTTTACTACAGAGCAGAGATCCCCTCTTCTTTTTGAGAGGGCTTACAGTTAAAAGACCTTCTTGTGTACGGCCTTTCCCTCCCTGCCACATATGAATAAACTTTTCTAAAAATGAGATATCAAGGTATTTAAAGTAAACTTATTTTGAATCATGGGCATTTAAGTTGGTAATGTCTAAAAACAGCTTCCTTGGTGGTGTCCCTCTTCCAGTTTCCCATGCAAAGTTCTACATCTCCTCCTCCTTTGCCTTCTTACCATTGTCTTTCTCTGCCTCCTGATTAGGTGATGACTGTTAACGAGGCCTTTGATATGAAATTAATTTTTCTATTATTATAGACTTGTCCATAAAAAGTTAGGGCCTAGTCTTTATTTGTAGCATGTATAAGCAGAACATTAAAGTCAAAGAAGTAATTTATATGCAGTATTTATAGGATTGATTAATTAGCTTTAGCATTTATTTACACTTAAAACCCAGTTATGAAAAAACGCAGTTGCTGTTCTGGCACAAAGCTGTATATATGGTCAGACTCAGTCAACTATAGCTGCTCATGCTTGGAATTATTGAAGAATGTATAAATCTTGAAGTTGCTATCAGCCTTCTTGCCCTTTTCTAAGCTTTTTGTTCACCTAATTAAACAAATACATTCAGATTTCAAATTTTATTCAGTTTTACATTGTCACCCTGCTGTCTGATAATTAATCATTATTTCCTTCTTTGGCAGCTAAAATGAATTCAGATCCTGATCCCACCTCAAGTCCCTCTCACCCCCAGCAGCATCTTGGAAGGTCCCAGCTAAATGCTGCTCCTGTGGACCGTAGTGAAAACAGTCAGAGATCTGGAACATCTTCAGCAGATTCTGCAGCTTCTTCAGTTCCTGGCTACTCCCATAGCAGGGAGAAAGCAGAAAAAAAGGGTAAGTATGAAAGCAATTCTTATGCAAAATTGGCTTACATTAAACATTGGGAGGTTATTGTGTGTATGTGTATTCTAAACTCTGTTTAAAGACACTGTAAAGTAGGAAAATAAATTTCTCCAGTTTGTTTTAACCTGTTGTTGTGGAAGAGTCTTTTCTACTGCAGCTTTCTTTGTGTGTATTTTTGAGTTTTCCTATCTAATTTTTCAGGTTTGTACAAAGCAATAGGAAAGAAGTTTGTTTGAAAAATTGGCAGGGAGATTTAATTAAATTTAGCATAATAATGTTTCAATTTCATTTCTTTATTTGGCTAGAACACATGCTGACTGTAGCTTTAACATGAATTCTAATGTGGATGCATAAGTTACTATTGTAATGTAGACTGAGGGAATAATAAGCTGGTACACGAAGCCAAAATTGAAGTTAATGTTAGCAGTAAGATAAGAATTTGGATTTACAGTTGTGATACACCATGAAAGGCAGAATGACGAGGTTCTTTTCCCCCACTTGCTGTGAAACCATTGAGTTTCAAAGATTGTGGAAACTGATGGGATGAGAGAAAAGTCTTATGCAAAATGTAGAACAAAAAATACCTGGCTCCTCCTGTATTCACCTGCTGAGTTCCAGTTTTAATTCAGTTTGTAAGCTGCCACTTGTGCAAGATGGTCTTGTGCTCAAGGTGTGGCAAATCTACTGCTCTTTAGCTTTCTTTAGAATTGGACTTTTGATTGTGAAGCTGCTTATGTACATGCCCTTATATTCACAAATATGAGTCTCTCTATTGAAGGTAATAAGGCTATGCAAGAGTTTAAAATTGTTAAATGTGTGAATATCTACGTGGCAAATACCAGATGCAACTGAGCTCTGCACATAGTTCAGGCCAGTATTACGGCTGTGTCAGCAAATCTATTGCTTGCATCTAATTCAGAATTGACCGTTGGAACCTTCTGGGTTCCCTATTCCAGATGGAGGAGAATTTTTTTGGGATACCTGAACTTCTGACATGCCTTACTTTTCAGTCCCAATTTTGTCATCTAACCCACCTGTAAAAGAATTGTGATATTATGGAGATTTGACACTTCTAACATTAATTACATGATAATTTAGAGTCAGTGCTAATAGGTATGTTTTCTTTCTTCATTTTCCAGTTTCTCAGTATGCTTCAGCAGGGAAAGAATAGCAACTATAATAGAAATATGGTATGAAGTTATCTTGGGCTTAGATATAATATGATTTGAAAGAGCAATACATAGGTTTCTGTTGGTGGTTCATGCAAGATTCTGGAAATCAGTACAAGCTATTTAGTGGTATTTTGCACACAGGTTCTGTCAGGTATTCTTCTCTAGCTAATTTGGATATTTTCTTACTCTGCACAAATGTTGGACTTTTAAAATCCCACTGATTTTTATCTTAGTTCTCTTTACAGTCCCGTGCATTTGCTAATGATCCCTATGTATGCAGCGTTGTATTAGAGATGCTGCTTATTTGTGCTCCAATAAAAGAGGGCTTTTGAGCATTGATGTATTTCTCCATTTCAGTTGTGACTCATTCCTGATTACTTTAAATCTCTTCCCATTAAAATATTATTGGTGCCTGGTGCCACTGTCATTGCCCTTCCTGTGCCCTTCTTACTATACGCAAATATTTAACGCAGCAGAATGAGTTACCATTGTTGTTGTGTCTTGCTGGAGTCTCTAAAAACCATGATTTTAGTGGATTTAGATAGGCAATGTCTTCAATAACACATAAAACACTATTTTCTTATATGGCTGTTTTAGAGTTATGGTATTTGTCATAGTGCTAACAGTTTCCAGAACTGAAAACTGTATTAAAATAAAGGAAGTTCTGGGCATCAAAACTTCAAAATGGGCATTTTAGTAGGACTTCAGAAAGAAGTTCAAATAAAAATACAAATTCAAAGATGTGCATGTGAAAACAAATACAAAAGAAAGTGTTATCTCAAAGAGAAAATTGGCACTTCAGCAGTTCTCAAAATATATGAACTGACACAGAAGGTGTTCGTTGAAGCCACTAGAGTCCTTACCAATAAATAACATTCAAGTTGCTGATAGATCTAGGAAAAGTGAAGGATTTGGACTCTCAGCCATGGTGTGTTGTGATTTGGCCTTATGAAAGGAAATATGCTCCAGACCAAATGTTGTGGGAAGGGCTGCTCTGACTTCTTTCTTGGAAGATTTAGAAGTTGAGTAATGTTCAATAGTCACTATGATCGTGACTAACTCAGAGTGATGTAGAAGATGACAGAAAAGACCAGCACACTGACGTACAGAAAGCTATCTCAAATCTTACTGAATATGTAGAACACTCCTCTTTAATGGTGACTTAAATATCTTGCTCAAATTTAAATTACTTCTATTACAAATTTAAGTTTGTAGAATTTTCAATGAATCAACTGTGATTTCTGTTTGAGAAGAGGAGATACACAGTGTACATCTCAATTATCTGGAAAGACAGTTTCACCTCAGGACTATCTACCACAGACCCATGTGTCCTTTTCCCACAGAAGGTCACTGGTATCCTGGGCTGCAGTAGTTGAAACATTGCCCAACAGGTGAAGGGAGATCCTTCCCGTCCACTGAGCACTGGAGTGCTTCATCCAGTTCTGGGCTTCCCAGTACAAGAGACATGGAGAGAGTTCAGCAAAGGGCCACAGAGATGATGAATGGGCTGCAGCATCTCTCCTGTGGGAGACAGCTGAGAGAGCTGGGGCTATTCAGCCTGGGGGAGAGAAGGCTCAGGGGGGATCTATCAATGTGCATAAATAGCTGAAGGTAGGATGCAAAAAGAATGGAGCCAGGGTCTTTCCAGTAGTCCCCAACACAAAGACCAGAGGCAGCTGACACAAACAGAAGGTTCCCTTGGACCATCAGTAAACACAATTTTTGTTTTTTCTTGTGAGGGTGACTGAGCCCTGGCACAGGTTGTCCAGAGAGGTGATGGAGTCTCCATCCTTTGAGATACTCAACAACTGTGTGGACACAGTCCTGGGCAGCCAACTTAGATGGACCTACATGAGCAGAGGGGTTGGAACAGGTGACTTTCAGAGGTCCTTTCCAACCTCGATCATTTTGCCATTTCTTGTAATACTCTTGACAGTGTATCTGTATTTCTTATCTGTGCTTTTTCTTCCAGTTTTTCTTAATATACACTGTGTTTAAGGCTATAGCATCAAAGTGAATGTTAAGTAATTTGTTTCCTGGAAGCACACATCACATCATCTATTCCTGCAGCATTATCCATATCTTGTAGTGTAATCCAGCAAATTAATGAATGTCTTGGCTCTGACTCAGTAAAGCACTTAAGCACACACATATCCTCAGCTGCACAAGTACTTCCTTTGGATCAACCTCTTACACTGCAATTTTTTTCTTAGCAGTTTTTCATATATTTTTTTCTATATTCTGCTAATGTATCATTAGGTAGTGTTTATATTATTCCATGTATAATTTCTTTCACAACAGGACATAACAGTACTTTGAGAGTTTATTGAGCAAATTGAATCTGGGTTTAATGAAAAAAATGTTCAATCATTAGGGTAATTTATAGATACTGGTTTTGTTGCGTAAAATAAGAAAAGGAGGGCATTCGTAGTCGTACCCAAAAGTCTTGCATTCTGCTTATGTATGTTGTTGGGGCTTGTGTATGTAGGAATTGAATGAATATCAATATGCCAGCTTTCATGTTTAAAAATAAACACCAAAAAAAGTGGTTACTCTTTCAAGGGTATTCATGGACAGGTAGCTTATTAGTGAGCAAAGCATGTACACTACTGATTAGGGCTCCTGAAATTTTGAAGCCATTGAGTCATCAGTATCCATGTAAGCAAATTACAGGAGAGTTCATGAATAGCAGGGAGGATCAGTGTCTGCATGATGGTGAAGTCTGTTGAAACAGACTAAGACTCTAATCTCCTAAAACACTGTTATGCCTCTCAGGTGCACAGGCCCCTCAGTTTCTGTCCAGCTGCTATATACTCCTTTCTGGTTTCTGTGTTTTCATCCACTCTGTAGAATCTCCTTCCTTCAAATACAGCCCTAAGGCAAGGCAAAAAGAGAGAGCATGGATGAGAGCTCTGGTGCTCTCAACACCAAATTCTCCAAGAGGGCTTAAAAGCATTCTTGCTAGTGAAACCATTTCCTCTACTTATACACAGAGCAGAGCTAGGAAAAAAGCACTTTCAATGTGGTGACTTAGTTACCATGTGCCTATCTGTAGTACTGCTGCTCTTAATGTTTTTTGAAAGAGATGCCTGAATTCACAGTCCAGGTAAGTGCCCTGTGTTGCTGAGTTAGAAAGTAGATTTATGTGTCCCAGAAGATGTTTTACTTTTGATTCAGATGAAAGGAAAGCAGAGTTGAGAGAAACTTTTCGCAATGAGATGGGGATTGATACTTGACTGTGATGTCTGGATTCAAGTAACTGCTTCAGCCGCAGTGGCGATGTGAACCGGATGACTCTCACCCCAGGTGGACATTTATTGTGCTGCAGGTTATCTGGAAGAGTTACCATTTCTTGTAACGCTTAAATACATTCAAGCATGTAGTGTCTTTCTTTGACTGTTTGCCAGTGAGCAGGTAGAAGAGGTCATGCTAGGATACTAGAGAAACTGGGGGTAGTGTGAAGATGGTAATTTTTCATGCTAGAGAAACTGGGGGTAGTGTGAAGATGGTAATTTTTCATATGTGCGTGAAACAGATTTTTACTGGTTTATTACATCATTCATGCACATTTATTAGCCAATAAGGTTGGAAAGGAGAAATTGCAAAGCTAAGTTGCAGTGCTTGAAGAAAGGTCTCTTTGGTTAAGGAACTAGTTGGGGTTTTTTTGTCTGTGATTTTGCTGTAATCTTTTGTTCTAGAATTGAGAACACATGGGAAGATGTTTGTACAGAGAACTTTGCAGACAGAAATCAATTCCTTGTATTTTGTTTGTAGATAGACAGGATTCTGTGTGTACTTACGTTATGAGAGTTTTTTGTATCTCTAGGAAGAGAATTATTTTATTAATTGACTGACTTCGAATTTATAAATAGTAAAAAAATCTTTTAAACAGTTTACAGTGCATTGCAACAATTTACAACAGTGTGTCTCCAAGGCATTGCTAAATGATAGCTAGCAAATAGGGAACCCTTTCTAATTTTCAATTATTTTCCAAGTGTCAGCCTCTTCCACTTAAGGTTACAGAGAACCTTTACTTCAAAGCTCTGTTTTAGCACTTCTGTGTCTTTACTTTTTGCCAGTTAGCTATTACAGACTAGCTCTTGAGGCAAAGTGAAATGTTTGTGCAAAGCTTGAAGAAATCTCAGAAAAATCTTTGATTGTTTGAAGGAGAGGATTATGCCTTGAAGTATTAATTACTTAACAATTTATCTGTCAGTTTATTAATGCCCCTTTAAACTTTACGTTTAAATACTCAGGCTTCTGGAAAGCTTATTTGCCAGGCTTTGCTGTGGGAGAGAAAGGATTCTATCCAAACAAAAGTTAATGACTCTGTTTTCTGATAAAATTTTGGGACATCATCATTGTTGGTGCAGAACAATGGAAATGGGCTTTTTGGTGTCTGCTGCTACTGTCAGTAACATGCTGATGTTTTTACCCTATATGGGAGGAGGATTGAACACCCATTTATTTGAGGAAACATTCTCCATCTTTCCCTTTTCCACCATTTGAAATACATAAATGAGTTCTTTGGCTGATAACAAAGATGCTATTAGTGCTAACAGTTTTTTACATTCACATGATGAACCAGATTATGAAACGTGCCCTAGCTCATCTATTATTTTCCTGGTGGATCGATTTCTTAATCTGTTTATGATAACAAAATTTTTAGCATAGTCCCAGGATGCTGGAAGAAATGAGAGTACAAAGGGAAGAGCTATATTCATATTAGTAAATTATGTAATGAAATGGGAACGGCCCTGTAAATTCTTAGGTGCGAAGGACTTGACGTTCCTTTTGTACAAATTTTAAAATTTAATGCAGTGGTTGGAATCTTTCTATTCAGTTTCCTTCAAAAGGGATCCAGTAGGTATGTTCCACTGTGCAAACATATCCCTGTTACAGTACAGTAATCAAGGAGAGACTTGGAGCTGTTGTGTTCCTGGAGGGCCCCTTGCAGCAGCTGCAGCCCCGCTTCATTGTTAAAGTTAGAAGGTGAGACTGGGAACAGTAAACTGGGAAGTAAAGCTAATCCTTTGAAAAGTTAATTAATTATTAGAAGTTAATTATTATTAAGTAAGTCACTATGCATTTGCTAAACATTTGGAATGGTCCTTTTTTAAGGGCCCCTCTGTTTTGACAGCAGATGGACTGCTGGAGTGTCAATGTGGTGAAGTGCTCAAACTGCAGAATTGCTGAAATTCCATGTGCATTGTGCAGGTTGTTATGATACCTTTCTGTCAGCACCTACAAAAATATGTGGGCTTGGTGAGCTCTATGGTCTCAACTTCTCACATTGCTTTTCCTTGCTTTTTCCTTTTTTTTTTTTTGGTGGAAAGGGTTAATATTGATGGTTATAAACTAAAAAATGACAAAATGCTAATTTACTTTTAACTCTACAGTTTTGGAACTGCAGATTTATGTCAGATTTATCCCAGCTCATCCATAAAGGATTCAATCAGAGATGCCTACATAGAAAAAGCAGCAGGACTGGCTCATTAGTTATGTGTAAAATTATTTTAATGACTTCAAAAGATCATTGTACAGTAATAGCTATGCTAGAAAAATACAGCTTTGAAGAATAGTTTTTTCTCCATTTTTAAAATTTATAGTCTATAATATCGCTCTTAGTTTTCCACCTACATGCTTTTTTTTTATTGCTCTCCTGACAATTTATGTTCATTTTGTGGAGGTGCAGAAGTTGTTCCCATTTCAATTTAATGCTATTTGATGACTTGCAATTGTGGTGTGACTAAGACTATTACCATATCTACAAATGCATTGCTCCTCCCAGAGAAAGTAGAGTTGAGTCCTAGACTTGAACAGCTCTGGAAACAAATGTTATTCTCTTCTCTCCCATCCCTATTATTACCTTTTAAAATAGAATGCCTGCCAAAGTGTGCTAGTATAAGAACTCCAAATTGTTCTTGGGACAAGTAGGACCATCTTAAGATCTGACCATGGAGGTTAAAAGTGTAAAAGAAAAACATGCAATGTACTCTTAATTGTACCAAGCTCTTACTATGCAGTTAAGAATCCAGGCTTCTGAATGGATTAAAGGATTCAGCACTCATGGATGAGCAGCTAAGCATCTAAAGTTAATAAAACCTTTTTTCAAATCGTTGATGTATGTTGTGCAAAGTATTTCTTCTTCATCTCAAGTCAGTTCCTCTGTGTCATTATATTTGATATGTACAAATCATGTTTATGACATGACACTTGATGCCAGCTTTTAAGTGGAATGTCAGTCTTTCCAGAAACTTTACTCCTACATAGTTACTGCACACAATACCACTGAACTTTTGGAACTTGTGGAAAGTGAGTAGGAGGATGTCTCTAGAGACTCAGACTGGCTCTGGTGAACACTGAAAGCTCAACAATACAATCCAGTGACACAAAAAAGCTCTTAGAATCTGCATTTATTGTTACAAAATGTACAGATCAACTTTTTCTAAAAGTACATTGATAATGGACTACTACCATATTCTACCTGTGGGTGAATGAAAGAGATCTGACATCTTTCCCTTTGGAGATAAGCTTACACAGCAGCCTCTAACAAAAGAAATTATTTTTATTTTGTCATTAGTTGTGTATGCCTTTACTCCTTAGTATGTCTGAGATTCTAGAAAGCTTGTTTCATGCTGAAAACAAAACCTGTAATAAAAAGCTGTATGCTGTTCCCTGAAATTGTTGAATTTGTTTGTTTTTTATTAACTTACCAGATTTCTGCTTACAGAAAGAACTTTTCCTGCATAAAATCCTCTGTAACACTATCAGAATTACCACCATACACTTCCAAAAGGCACTGGAGGTATTATATAGGACGTGACTCCAAAAGGAATACATTCTAGGCAGATTCTGCACAAAATGTGTTGCTCTACCTGTTTTAGTTGATACCCATGGGCAGCCACCCCTGCAAGCTTTCATTTTTCTTCTTTTTCTTGATTATTTATTGCTTGACAAATATGCTTCCATTATTTACTTTGTATGTGCATGCAGTCTTTTTGCCTGCTTCCTACCCAATGTTATAAAATTTCCTTCATACTAGCAAATGAGCTATTACTGAAAATCCACCATAAAAGGATTTTCTATAGCTAGTATATTCCATTTGTGAAAATTGTTAAAGCAAATTCATTGACTCTTCTAACATAAATTAATTGGTTCATGTTTGCGCCAGAATGTTATTTCTGATGATTCAGTCATGCTTTGGTGTTTGGTTTTGTTGTTGTTGTTTTTTGCTTTCTGTTTTTTTAAAGTAGCACAGTAAAACAGATGATTACAATACAATCCTGTCACAGTTTTGAACAGTGCAGTAAGACCTCTATGGACTTCATGAGATGCTATAACATTTTCTGACTGTACTATAGCAAACGTAAATACTGGATAAATAGAGAACAAGACTGATGAAAGCTGAGCTATAGGAGAAGAATTCCCTTTCAACAGTTGTCTGAGAATCCCATTCAGTCATGCAGAGCTGAAAGATGCCAGGGCCTCAAAGTAGTCTGCAAATATGGAGGTTTTGCCAGGTGGGTGATCTTTAGCGGCTGGATGCTTGGTTTTTAAGAAACCAAATTATGCTTTTTCTTGTAGTTCATTTTGGGTTATTTCTACTGAAGGCATTGAAATCCAGGGAACAGAACACATTTCAGCACTCTTAAATGCAAACTGAGGATGAAAAATTAACACTAAAAACTGACTGGCTTCCAGCAAGATGATTGTCTTTGTAAATATTTATGGTAATAGTTAAGGTGATATGGGTTCTTTGGTGTACTGCCCTAAATTCTTTTGGCACAGGATTCATAGCATGTTTTTGACCTGTTACTGGCTATTTCTTTTTCATTCTAATCCAATGCTGGGTTATATAGCGGAATTTTAATTTTTTCTCTGATGAAACTTTTGGCAAAGACTGCATTTGTGATTCTAAACTTAATTGCAGAACAGTTAGACCCTATCTGGAAGTACTACTTAGGCACTTTTATTAATACTAAGAATGGGATAAGCTTTGCATGTTGCACTTCAGAGACGTATTTTTATGGAAATTCCTAGACATAAAAAAGAAGTAAAAATCCAGCTTCAAGTTTGTTATAATGGAAGTCATAGAAGAGGCTTTTTTAAATAGAAATAATTCTATATCTGTCTTTTCTGTGCCGTGTCAGTCTCCACCTACACATTCATTTGTTCATCTTACCTTGTGGAGCATGGTGGGAGGAGTGGAGTTTAGCAGTGAACAGTTTATTCATACTAGTATCCTCTCACAGTAGAAGCAAGTAATTTTCCTCATAATTCAGACAGTACTCCCTTTCAGATTCAATTACAGTAAAGCCTTCCTGCTAAAGCAGTAAAGTGATGTATGCGTGAAGCTCCAAGTAAGTACAGTGCTGTGCAATGTGACAAAGTTCAGTGCAGACATCAGTGCTCTTCATGGTATATAGAGAATTTGTTCATAAGTGGGAGAAGATCTAATGTCAAAGAAGACATTCTTCGCTCCCAGCTCCCACCCCAGTAATTTAGCTGGTGGAAATGCCTGGAGATGAAATCTTGTTCCATGCTACTCCATCAAATGTCTCAATTACACTTGTCAGTTAATAACATGACCCTGAGGGAGATGTCTGACATCCTGTGGCTTCTTATAAGTAGAAAACCCACTTAACTTAAGTAGTGAGCTTTTGGAATAAAGCTAATAAAAACATGAAGTGCAGTTTTTTTTCCTCTGGGTGCCATCCAGCTTTTTCTTATACGTGAACTAACATGGGTGTGTTACAGTTTATGAAGGCTCACTGAAGTTGCTGTCAATACTCAGTGCTAATGCTAGAGATTGGTGGCCAGCTTTTTCAGGTTCAAGATTCTTGTTCCTTTTCTCATGAGAATCGTTTACTGTGTTATTTACAGCACGCCTGTTAGAGCCAGGGGGCTTTTTCTAAATGCAGTGCTATTGCTGTCCTTTATTTTATTCAGAATGTTCTTTAGGCTACTTGCAGCATAGAAATTTTTTAAAAGCCTTTTTAAACTCGTAGAAATACTTGGCGTTGGCGAAATATTTTTAATCTGTTCATTCCCTTAGGTTTTTGTATTTGGAAAGACGTTGAATAGTCTCTCTGTTAACCTTCTCCATTTCATTCTCAGTTTCTTCCCCAGGTTATAAAGCTCTGGTAATGGTGTCTTATTAGCACTGAGCTCTGTTTTTCATGTTACGCTGAGTGATAATAGTTCAGAGCTTATCACTGTGTGTGCAATCATAAAGTGCCTTCGTGGTTTGCTGCATTTCATCTGGCCATTTATCACTTAATTAGTCATTAAACCTTTCTGCCGGTTTTGCTTGAGTTTTTTGTTGTTGTTTTTTTCCTGAATAACACAGAATCATCAACAGATTTTGGCACCTTGGTTATTAGCCCCTTTTTTTCTCATTCACATATAAACGTATTGAGTGATTTAGGCCTTATTTTATATCCCTGCGTGTCTAAACTGATAATCTTTCCCCTGGGAGAATGAAAGCCTTGTTTTTCGAATCTTCATATTCTATTTCTTAATCTCTCACTTTTCCATGTAACAGCCTGCATTCTGATTTGTTTAGAGGACTTACGTGAGAAGCCTTTCTCCCTGTCTTTGGAGATGGAAATATGAGCTGGATCCACCTGTTTGACCCAGTATATCTTTTTTTCCTAATTAGGAAAAAAATGGGTTTGTATCTTCTGGTTTCTCCAACTACTTGACATATAAAGTTATTTATTAAATGTATTTAAAATTACATCCTGTTTTTGAATGTATAATTTTCTGGGATGTAGTTGAGGTCATTATTGTTGCTTTCTGGCCTTTGTGTGGCTCTGTTTTTTGTCAGTATATCTTAGTCATGTTTGTTCAAACAAAAGATTAAAGAAACTGCATTTAAAACTGTATACCTAAACCTAAAATTTGCAAGATCATTTGGAAGATTGCCTACTTACCTTTGCTTGGCTCACTTTACTAGGCAACCTTGATAACAGTTTTCACCTGTGTCAACTGTCAGATCTTCTCATGTAGTAGTGAAAATGGTTACTTATTTTTCTAGGTGTGTGCTCAGTGAGCTTGGAGGTGTGTTCCTGCTGGGTGGGACTGAACATATCATTCGTGTTGTGCCTGTGCTTAGCTCTTCCTGACTGTTTTCAGTCACTTCAGGAATACTTGCTGAACTATACAATGGGAAGGCCAATCCAGAAATCTTGTTTTGTATCTTGTCATCTGAGATCCCTTATTCTCCCCAACACATGGATTTTTTTTCCTCTTCCTCCTCCTGCACATTCCTGTCACTTCTTTTTGTGAGCCCAAATGAATGCTTGAAGTCATGGTCATATAAAGTGTGTGTGCCATACAGGTTTCCTTCATACTCGTAGTGTGGGTGTTGCTTAATGCATTAATCTTTTGTTTGATAGAGTTTTCATGAGCTTTAATATTCACTTGTAAAACCTGTAATTTCTTTTAAACTTACATATTTTGTATGAATGCTTCATTGTTGCTTCCTGTCTGAAAAAGTACTTTCAGCTTTCATTTTATCCTGTTCTCACTAGATTTTTACCTTATCATTCAAAGCACTTAGAAGTCCCCAGGTTGTGCTTGTTTAGAAAAAATTATTTGTTGTGCATGATAGCATGACTGTCATGGGGCTGGCCTCCAATAACTGTGAACAAGTAAGATCCTAAGCTCCAAAGGCATAAGAAATGTTGATCCTTTAAAATACAGGTTTTTTGCTTTGTTATTCCCTGTTCATGGTCTTTGGCCTCTTGCTCAATCTGGAATTCAGGTGCTGTAGCTGTGACCTAGGAAGAAAGCTGTGTGCACCTGGCCGGGGGGTGATATTAGTAGGCAAGGGGCTAGAACCCCTTTGAGCTGAGTAAATCCACTGCTGAGAACTTTAATGTGTTTGTGTTGGTAGGAAAGTAAATCTACAAACACTTTTATTATTCAGCATGCACTCTATTGATTCTTTCTACATGAAATAACTTCAGTAGATTTTTTGGAAGGAAGGCAGTGATTCCTAGTGGTTAGAAGAGCACTGAGAAAATTGAGGGTGTTCTGTGTGGTGGGTGTGTGTGTATGATCCATTTTGTGTGTATATATATACAACTAAAAACCTTTCTTTGCGTGAAAGGACTATTACGTGCCTTTAAAGATTTCAGAATTCAAGAATGGAAGTGTCATACTCAATGTCACTAAAAATGCTGGGGTTTTGGAAGCAGTGTTTCTCTAAGTTGTGTGTAAAAACATTTTTGCTAAATATGTGATCAGACACTTCGCAACAAGTCAGCCAACTACAGTGATGCTCACATGATTTGTGTATTCAGTTGTGTATGTTAAGGGTATTAAAAGGGTTGGGAACCTACTATTGATTTGTGCTAGAGTACTGGGAAGGAAATCTTACACCAACCCCAGTTCATTTGTCTGTAACGTCTTTTGCATTGAAAATAGTTTTTATCTAGATTGTGTAAGTCCATTCTTCAAAAACTTGTATGCGTATTGAAGAGTTTGTTGGGTTTTAGTCTTTTGTATAGTCCAAAGATAAGGTTTAGATGTGTTATTTAATCTGTAACCTATAATGGCATCTTCATTTTGTGATTTAAAATTTTAAGCACTAGTATCTTGCAATCTCATTTGGACCAATCCCCTACTGTGGATTGACTGCCTTTTTGTCAATTTTATGGCTAAATTTCAGAGGTAAGGGACAATAATTGCTTCCTAGCATAGTATTTAAGAAACTGGAATGTTTCCTTTTTAAACATTTCCTATTTCTGATCAAAACCTAACAGAAATAAAATGTAGAAACAGCAAAAATGCCTGCCTATGACAGAGTGAATGCTAAATTCCCATTTGAGCTTATAGCAACAAAGCTGGAATCTTATTTTATATGGCCAATGTGCCAAGTAATGGGTAAAGCTTCAAAAAGTAAGTAGTTACCTTTAGTCTTCATCAGCCTGTTTGCAACCTCCCTACATAAACACTTGTGTTTAGACTTCTATATTCTGAGTATTTGTCTTGGAGTTGTAAAACATACTTTTTACTAGGAAAACAGAAATTACTCTATAGTTTTGTTTTGCCAGCACCATTGAAGTCTATCACTTAATAACAGGCAGTTTTAGCTTAGTCTTTTTCTGCATGCTATATGACTGTGAAATGCATACAGGTCTTTATGTAATGACCTGTTTTATTGTAATGAGCCTTTTTTAATAAATGCTTTCATAAAATGGGTTTTTAGAGACAGCTTTAACCTGTTCAAAGAAAAGCCTGAATATCAAAAATGGATATTTCTGTAGGCCTTCAAAGGTTTAAATGCTTTCTGTAGTATGATGGCATAAACGCAGCAAAGTCAGAAATACATCTGCGTCATACTTTGCAGATCACAAATAAATTTTTTCTGGGTTTTTTTTTGAGTGAAACTGAGAAAAATTAAAGTATACATTGTCATTTCATATCTTAAACCTGAGACTTTATCACACTGAATAAAGAAAAAAAGACACTAAAATTTTATTAATAATGTTATTGTTGCGATATCCATTAACTAATTTGTGTTGAATGATCTGTCTCTTGGAAAGTAGAATTAAGTATACTGGGAAGTGAATTATAGAGCAGCCTGATAAGGAACTAAGCTTTACACAGTCTTGAGGTTCCTGGTGGCAGAGTTGGAACTACAGCAAGTATTAAGTACTAACCACCCTTGTACACCCATGGTTTTAATTTCTTTCTTTTTGTGAATGCTACGTGCTGTCTAAAACTTTTGTGCTTTCACTTGCCTGCTTTCATTTGAATGACTGCAGTGCTTGTGAGCCTTGAATAACTGATAGACTTCATTGGGTTATAGTAATGTACCTGACACAAAACAGCTAGTGAAGTCTATTTTAATTGTCATAAGAGATACATGAAGTATTGCAAGATGAATGTTCCTGTCTTCTGGAAATTTTTATATTCAAGACAGAGTAAAATTTGACATTAAAAGGCATGAGTTTTTAGCAAAGCTGGAAAATAAAAGCTTCCACTGACAGCATTTCCATTGCAGTACTCTTATGTGGGAGGAATACACATCAAGACATTTTCTGACTAGAAACACACTTAAGAACACGGATGATAAATTACAGTCATCACTTCTTATGGTATTGTTGGGGGGGGGTGGTGCATGTACTCCTGTGTAGTTGTTTGTTTAGTGTTGAGCTGAGTTGAAAGAAAGTGTGTGTTGTCCATCCTTGTTCTAAAACACACCTTGACTGTGTTTTGGACCTTTTACCTGCAGTGACTGACCTATATACCTTTTGAGAAAGTAGATTGATAATGGCAGCCGTGAAACTAGAGTCATTCATGCTTGACCTCTTTAACTGGCCTCTCGGTTATCTTTTAAGCAGAGGAAAAATATTGCTGGTTACAAGAACTGTATATAGTAAGATTCTAAATTTGATCTTCACAACCTGTTCTTCCACCTTTGCCCTACAACTACAGAATCAACCCACAGACATATTTTTAATTAACTGTCTGTTATTTATATTCACAGATCACACGTGCAAGTACAGAGAATTGATAACTGGGTGGGAGGGATTGGGCAGTAGGTCGAAAATAACAGCAGAGAGTGTTTCTTTCCCCTGGCAGTCAGCTCTGTTAAAACAAACATTTCAACAAGTTTACTGCAATAACACCACTTTTTTTTTTTCCTCATTGAAGGAGGTAGTTCACCATAAGGCTGCACATTTTAATTTTTCTCTTTTTTTCCCCATCTTTGCAAATACCATTATGTACATGTTAATCTGAAATGTGGTTGCAATAAAGTAACTATAATCTGGTGTTGTAAAACAGTCCCGTTTTGTTTCTGCAGCTTTCTGTTGTAGTAAGTTTTCTTATCTAACACATTCTTCTGAGCAAGAAGAGCTAAAAGGGGTCAGAGCTCTGCCATGCTCTTATGTGTGCCAAGTGCAGCAGGAGAGAAAGGAAGAGACTTTGCCATATAAGCTTCCAGAGAACTGCCTTTCTTACTAGGGTTTTTATTAGTTTAGCAAACTACTTTCTGTAGTTTGGGTTTTTTCTTGTGTGTGTAAATTCTACTTAATTAGCTAATGCTGACTTCTGAATGGTGCTTCTTATATTATCCAGAGTATCACTAAAATATTTGTGGTGCTCTCAACATGTAGAAAACCCTGAACAGAAAAAAAACCAAAATGTATTTCTAAGACAGCTAGTACTGAAATTTTGATGCAAAAGGGCTTAATGAATTTGAAAGCACAGGAAGAAAAAGAAAAGTACCGCCTTGGCCAGCTTGTTTCATTTGAGTGGGGTAGGTGGATGAATATTATGCTTCTTTCAAACAATATGCTCTTTCCTGTAACTTCTTGTTTATTGTTAGCAGAGAGCCCCTGAATGATGATTGCTGGTGTTAATGGTGCCATCTGGAAAATAGGCTTCTGACTTGTTTAGAGTTCAAGTTATGTTGATTATATACCAGGGCAAGGAGATTAAGTAGTTAATTTTGCTGCAGTGCTGTTTGCCTATTTTACAATAATATTTTTACAGCTTTTTGAAAAGACCAAGTACTAAATGAAAATTATTTTTCATTATGTGCCTTGTTTAGCCAGACAACATGTTATAATCTGGCATTAGAATTTTTCCAAGTGGAACTTGGCAGACAAAACAGTGGCATGGTGAAGAAGAAACCTTACTGCATGGTTTGCTCTTGTTAAATACATCCATTTTAATGAAGGTGTTGGCTTGTAGCCTGTTCTTCTTTGAAAACAGTCCCAGAACCAGGGATGTTAAAGAATGCAAGTAACCCTGTTCTTCAGGAGATCATGTGGAATGGAGTTTATTTCTTCCTTCCTGCCACCTTTTGTAGAGGAGCTGATACTGCCTGGCCCCTCAGCTGGCAGGGCTGCTCAGCAGCTTCTCACCTTGCTGCTGCCCCAGTCAGGTAGGGAATGTAACTTGGAGAGGATGCCTGAAAGTCAATTTCCTACATCTGGAAACTGCTTCTCAAGCACGCTTCTCATGCTGCCACTGCCCTCAGGACATAGCTACGAAGTGTCGCAGTGTGTTTGTGTGGGATAATGCAGTAAATAGGGGTCACACTTTGGTGCTTATTGTAGAATTTGGGTCTGCCTTTCTAACTATAATTTTAGATTGGTTCGTCAGTAAAGCTGTAACTCTGAGTCAGTTATCCATTTTTACCCAACTTAAAACATACAAGCTGTATTGATTTCTCTTTTTAAACTTTTTCCAAACTAATTTACAAGAAGTCATCTCGTAAAAGAGTAGCAGTTCTGGCCTTTGTCAGCTTTGCCATTAACTAATTCTTCATTCATCTAGTAGCATGCAGCATGATGATGTTTACAAACACTGGATATCAGATAAAGCTCTTGAGTTTTTCTTTATGATTGACTGGTGGAGCAGTGTGATGCTTTTGAAGAAAACCAGTTGTTTAAGTCTGTATCTGTTCAGTAGATGGGAAAGAAGAAAAATACTAGGTGGAGTGTGGAACAAAATGAAAAAAACCGCAAGGATTAGCAGGTGTAATTGTTGTTAGTTTCTGTATGCTCCAGAGACTGAGGAGCTGAGCTTTCAAATACACTGTTTTAAAGGCTGATTAATTTTTCAAAATTCTAGAAAAGGTTCCAGTGCTAAATAAAGAGATTGACAGGTGAAAGACTGAAGTGATATCAAGAAAAGAACAGTAATAGTACAAAAGCTGATCCATATTACATGTTCCACATGTGCTCATATTTATTGTAATGAATATTCTATTGAGAAAGGAATTTTGTGGAAGTAAATGAGAAACTGTAAACTGTGTCATCCTGTGGCATGTACCAAATAACAGGGGTAACAGGGGTAAATATACTGAAGTACAGTGCTGAGATTGAGGGTCAATATTGTAATAAGTTAATTTCCACTGTTCTTGCAAAACACTTGTGTTGGATTTTTTAGTTATGATCACTTAATTCTTCAACCACATATAGCAATGATTTTTAAAATACTTTGTTGCTAATAAACAATTTTCTTTCTCAAATTCATTTATAGAGGGCATGAAGGAAGAACCTGAAGTGCTCTTTGAAGAACTGCTTGAGAGGGCCAAAGCTGGAGAACCAAAAGCACAAACAGAGGTAATTTTATATGGGTTTTGTCCAGTCTTGTTTGCTCTTAATTCCAAAAATAGCACTACCTGCTGTAGAACTATTATCGCTTCCTCAATTGAACTGTGTCATTTAGATGCTAAACTGTTCAAAGAAAGGTGATGCCATATGGTTTCTCTGCCTTGAGAAACGCTGCTTCCTTGAGAGCGTGAGTGGCTTCAGGTCCAACTCTTTAGCATGGAAAAGATACAGAACTGATTTTGCTTTCTTCTTTTTTAAAGAAGCATGTGTGGGGGTGTGCAGATAGGGACTGTTAAATGCTGTTGTTTCAGTACTGCACTGTTTACAAGGATACCAGGGCTCTTAGGCTGGACTCCGTGGAAGAAACTGCCACTGAGGTGCTTTAGCAGGGTCAGAGGTCGGTTGGCTGATGTTTTGCTCTTATACCATTTCTCTGGTGAATGTACATGTTTTAGAAAATAAGCCCCTCCTTGTTTATTGAAATTAGCTGTGTTTACTTATTTAATGGCAGATCAAATTGAATTAATAATAGAAATTCTGTCCCTGAATTTGTTAGCACTTCAGGTTTACCCTTAGGTTTTAGAAAAATTGTACCAGGTTTCCACTGCATTCCTTCGTCTGGTGTATTGGTCTAGTGTAAATAGCTTAAAATTGTCTAGAAGAGTTTTGTGTTTAACTTGGTTAGTGTTTTACTTGAGCATTCTTTTCCAAATTCAGCTTTGATGCCAAATGGGAGTGATGGCAGTCTCCTACATGCTCATTGGTGGTTTGGATTTTTCCCCAAGGATCACCACTCTTACTATAAATAAAAATCAGTGATGGAGATGGGAAAGAAATTCTTTTAAAGCTGGTAAAAAAAAAATACAGCAGCGCTAGGCTTGTTCCCCATTCCATCTCAACTGGTTTGAGGGGCAGGCTGACCTTGGAGTTGCAACCTGAGACCGTAACAAATTCCTCACTTTGAAACAGCTGGTAGCTTTGTGGAGGATGAAACATTATCCTTGAGGGAATCATTGCCGTAAAATCCATCTTTTGGCGCTATTCCTCAATATCAAAGAAAGCAAACTCCCTTATACTCTTTCAGGATATAAGTTCCAGTTGAGTAAGAATACTCAGAAATACTTACATAATCTATAAGTCTGTGATGCATATGTATGTATATAAATGATGGGGTTTTTCTCCTTTGCAATTAATTCCACTTTCACTCCCTTCCTTTATCTCTTTAACTGTGTAATTTCTATTCCCACACAATAATAGGATTCTTATCATAAAATGATACAGCATACAATTTTGCTTCAGTTGCCTGAAATGGAACCCAAAATACAGTAATTTCTTTTTTATGCAGTCACATTTTCTTGTTACTTGTGGAGAGAGAATTAGCTTTTAGTTTTTAAAACCATAAAAGAAATTTATTTCTTCTCTATTGTTGAATACATTCCTTTAGAATCAATTAGAAAAACGTATTTTTATTTCTTACCGTTGTAGGAGTATGAATGAGAAGCTGAGATGCCACTTTTGTGCTGTTTGTTAACAATTACAAAATCAAACACAAGAAATCAGGTGGTTCAGTGGCTGTCAACATGTATTACTGAAACTTCATGTATTTTTTTTTAATCGAGAAATAACTGTATGGCAGTTACGTAAATGAAACCCCCACAGCTGGAATTCTCTAATGGAGAAAAGGCAGTTCTGTGTCTTTAACCCAAGGATGTCTGCAAGGGGACTGGTTGAGATGACCACCTCACTTAGCAAAGCCAGAGATGGGAGCAGCCTTTAGAGAAGTACAGTGTGAGGGTCTGTGTTAAGTTGTTACCAACTATGACTTAATTTCACAGTTTTAACTCATGGGAAAGAGAGAATCCCAGACTGCTTAAATGACAGATCTGAGGTTAACACCTTTTCCCATCCATTCTTCCTCCTTTGACTGTTGCAGGCCAGAGCTTTGCAGCTATTTTCAGGTGGTTTGATGTAGGAACTTTGCTATTAAAACCACAGACAAGCCTAAAAGCAATTCAGTCATAAAACAGATGTTACACTATCATTTTGCTTGTACACTAGCCTTTTGTGCTATGACTAGTCCCAAGATCTTAGTTGATGTTGCAATACGTGTTTCTATGTCCAAGAGGTCCTTAGAAACTTAAGAGCTAGATGATTAAGTGCTGCTACTCTTGAAGCTTTGCTCAAAATCTCAATGGCTGTAAATATAAACATGCTTAAGAAACAGCTGTTCTTGTCAGGTGGATGTTGTTTGCCATGTAACTTGTTCAAGCAATTCCTTTCTGAAATAAATAGCTGAAGGTACATCTGCAGTTGAGTGATAGATTACCATGCAATTGCTGAAATCTTTTTTTCTTTTTTTGTCTCATACACTCTCGGGTGTGCACTTCCCATTGAACTCTGGCATGACTTTGTAATCAATGTTAGGATTACCTGGCCTAATTTTCTCCTTATTTCTGTATGGTTTTGGATAGCTTCTCTGTATGTGCTATGGATTTAGTGTTTCCCTAATAACTGTCTATGTGGAAGTTGTTGGAGCAGTCACTTAAGCATATGAAACCAGTTAAATGGCTGGAGAAATAACCTTTACTGGAAGAAGAAAGACCTTTCTGATTATATCAGTGCATTTAATCTACATAAGGATAATGTGATTTATTAATCTTTCAACAGTATTTATTTAGTCACCTTAAGTGGCAGTAACAAATGCTGCAGTAACAAATGAAAGTTTCAGAGAAACTTTCAAACTGTTATTTTTTTTTCCAGCAGATAATACTGTGGATTTACGAAGCTATACTCTTAAGGTATTGCATTAATTGCTCCTAGAATGTAGCTGAAGTAACACTAGGGAGAGAGAGAGAGTGCAGTGAGCCAAGCAAAAGCATTTCCCAGATTCTCCAGGTATGCAGATAAAATGTCCAGTAGTTTTGGTAATTTTCTGCCATTTAACTTTTTATTGCCTTGTGTTGTGATAAGCAGAAGTGTTTCATACTATTGCATTAATATATTTACTAATATATTTTCATATATTTTAATTTTTAGAAGGAAGATAAAAGGTGGTGTTTTTTTCTTACCTGTAAAACAGTAATATAGACAGCTGCTTGGTAATTTCTGTAATCCTGAATAGCAGAATTTTTATATGCTTTTTCACTGAATTTGCTTGATGTTTAAGCAGTATTAGTTTTATTCCATTTATCAATTAATCATGAGTTTGCTTTGACCTTCAGTGACTGAACTGCTGTGAGCCAGGGATTGCCCTGCTTGAAGCCTGCTTCCATGTCAAGGCCTTGTCAATAGCTTCATCTGAATTTCTGATTGTCACTGGCACCAGATTATATTACACTTACTTTTTCTGGCTCTAAAATGAGGCTAGCAGTATTGTCTGGTCATTGTTGTAGGAGGAAAAGAATTCAAGAAAACTTTTAATGTTGGGAGCTTCACCTGATCCTGCCAGATGCCTGAACATGGCAGCTAATTCACTGACCTGGCCAAATGTGTTGCAATTCCTTCTTGCTTCCAGTTCTTCCAGATCTTTCCAATCAGAAGATCAGCTTACAACGGTGCTAGGAGCAAATGTTTTGACCTTCTGTTCAGAGAGAGTTTATCTTAGCTGAGTTCCAGAGGGTGAGAAGGAAGAAGAGAGAGAGACAAAGTAGAGTGTATTTCAGTAATTGAAGGAATTTTGTTTCCTATTTATTATAGGTGGGGAAGCACTTCTTGAGATTAGCAGAAGAGGAGGATGAAGAACTTAACAATTGCAGTGCAGTTGACTGGTTCATCCTTGCTGCGAAGCAAGGTCGAAGAGAAGCTGTCAAACTGTTGCGCAGATGCCTGGCAGACAGAAGAGGTACGGGTTCTCTGAGGCTTCCTGCTTGCACTTCCCACATTATCTGAAACAATACTGTACTCATTCTAACTCTGAAAAGAGGGGCTAAAGTATGATGGAAATGATCGTGGCAAAATTGCATGAGTAGTTGCTAACAGACTGTTCCAATAGGTAATTCGAAAAGCATTAATTACCAATACTGCTTATTAAAGCATTTTTATTAATTATTTGCTTGAATTCCTTCATTAAATCCATGCTTGTTCTTCCCTTCCTCACCTTTCATTGAAGCTTCTTTTCTTTGACTCTGAAGATCATATATAAGCACACACCAGCTACATATCTGCTGTTGTTTCATTCTTTTGCCCCTCTCCAACCTCTCTTCTAATTGGTCTTTTTCACTGTCTTCTCCCACTTCAAGATTCTCATCTTCCTTCATGCTACTTCCCATGCTTGGAATGGTCTTTTCTCATCTGCCAACTATCCGAACTCCTACAAGGGGGGAAAAATCCCCACCAAAACAAAAAAAGAAAAACAACTTTTATTCAGTTCTTGGTGCCTTTGCATGTCACCCATGAGTATCTGCACTACCTTTTGCCTGATCTGCTGTACTTCAAAAGTTGAAGCAAGACAAAGTATAGTGCATGTCTTGCACATCTTTGAAGTACAGTTTAAACCTAAGCAATGTGCTTAGATTTTGATAAGCAATGGACACAGAAGGCCATTTCAGTAATTTAGTTAGGTGGTCAGAATGTGACTGAAACTTGAAAAGTTTGAGACTAAACTGAGAAAAAAAATTGTGAGCAAATCTACCATTTCTGCATGGGGTTGGGATAAGTGTTGTAAGGTATTTTTTCTTTCCTTGAGGCATCACTTCTGAAAACGAGGAAGAAGTGAAAAAGTTAACATCTGAGACTGACCTGGAGAGAGCTGTGCGAAAAGCTGCCTTGGTCATGTATTGGAAATTAAACCCAAAAAAGAAGAAGCAACTAGCGGTTTCTGAACTACTGGAAAACGTTGGGCAAGTTGATGATGAAGGTTTGTTCATGAACTGATTTATGGTATTGATAAAATACAGACTTATGGGCACAATACAGCTAGAAACCTAAAGGGCTTTATGAACAATCAGGCATGAGATAATAGTAAATGTATGATCTACTTAAGATAATGTAACTCTCTCAATGACTAACCATCTTTTAATAACTCTGCTCTCTGGACCAACACTTGCTGTAGGTCGTGGGTCAGTTAAGCACATACTCAAGTGACCATATATTTAAAATATCTTCATTTAGCACTCACTGTCTTTGGAAAATAGGTATTTTATGGCTTTGCTGTATTTGATTTTTTTATTCCTTCTAACAGTCATCCTGATTATACCTCACTAGGTGTTTCAATTTACAAATTCAGTCTTCAAGACGCCTGGTTCACTCTGCTACTACAGCACTAAATGTTAGCTATGGCGGTCCTGTTTCCTTTTCTAATACAGTAACAGGAATATAGAAAACTATATTGCCACTTCTTACCTGTTTATATGTAAGTTTTTCTTTTCCTTACTTTGAGGAAATACCATTCCCCAGATGTTGCTGTTAACTGTTTGATCACTTTAATTGACTGCTTTGATCTTGCATAAACTTCTGTTATTGAACCAGATGGTGAGAAGCAGCCTGGCCCGGTCCCAAAGTCCGTACAGAAGCAGAGAAGGATGCTGGAGCGATTAGTGAACAGTGAATGTGAGTGCATGCTGCTGCTTTCAGTCTTGGCCAGTGGTTTTAGTTTCTGGTTTCCTTTGGTAAACAATTTTGTGCTGCCAGACTAAGAATGTATAGAAGGTTTGGATTGCAATAAACTGATAGTGTCAGTTTGTTCTGTGTGCAAGACAAATAACTGATCTGCATGTGAAGTCACAGAAGACATCACCATTACAGTCAACTACTAAAGGGAGTTTGCATGTCATTTGTTATTTTTATATTCTTGCCCTTTCAGCACTCAAAAGCCTAGTCAGCAAAGAAGATTTTGCACTTTCAGTATTTTTTTTAGTTCTAACTGCAGTAAGCTTTCTGATTACAGTGAGGGAATTAATTATGCACCAATTCAATGCAGACAGATCCTTCATTCTATTTGCCTTGCTTCCATTTGCCCTTCCCTTATAATTAATATTTGCCTTTTCATATTTGTTCAATGACTGATTTAGGAAAGATGCACCAAGATACTTCTTTCATTATTTACAGTGGCTTAATTAATGTATTACGAAGAATTAAACCCCTTAACACACACAAGGTCAGATTTGTAGACCTGAGTCTGTGAGTTTTGTAAGGTTTGGTGGGGTGGGGATTGGAATTGAAAGTTCTCCTTAGTCTGGCAAAACTAAGAAATGCTGATGTGTTGTTGGGCTTTTAGGAGGAAAGTCAAAGTGTTATATTAAGAAAATGAATTATCAACAGTGCAGCATGTGTAGTTTTTCCAGAACAGTATTTAACATGTGGTTCAATTATTCATTGTCAGGAAAACCTCAGTGTCGTACTCAGACACGAAAGAACCACGCAGACCCAGCTTAGTTCAGGACAGAAAGAAGCCAGGAAAAGCCCCAGGCTGTTTATTTTACTTTATATATATATGTTCTTAGGCATGACTGTGGATTGGAGGATGAGGTTACCACCTCTCCAACCACACCGGTCAGACGAAAAGTCCATCAAACTTCTCCGCCTCAGGAGAAGGAATGAAAACAAAAAGGAACAATTAGCCAAACATAACTGTGTTTACAGAAAGTGCGTGAGAAACTCCATCACAGAAATGAAAACATCAAAAGACTGCAAATCTCAGAGCGACACCTCAGTTTCTTGAAATGCACTAAGTCATATGAAATGGTTCATGTGCAATCTAGATCTGTACTTGAAGAGCACTTTTAAATGTCACAAAGCATATTATTATATATATATAATACAATAGCAACTAATACATCTGTTGTTGAGGTTATGTGAAACTAAAGTGTCATACATGGAATAGGGAGCTAAATATGGAGGTTTCCAGGTTTAAATTCCTTGAAAGATTAGATTTACATTTCATTAGATAAGTTTGGCCTTAACCTTCAAGGATTGTGTTCGTTACACAGGTGACTTGAAAAATAACATTCCTAAGAAGAGTAGAATATTTCAGTTTTACATTAACTTTGACAGAAGTAAAAGAGGAGCAGGGACACGTGCCTGTGTGTGAATAAGGGAGTAAGTGATGTGAGAAATAATATTTTGGAAAGCAAGCTTGTGGTCCTGTCAAACCTTCTGTGAGACTGTCAGCTATTTCTCTGACTTGGCTGCCACTTCTGGGAAGTAGAAACAGTCCTTCAAGGACAAGACTGTTGTGTTCCATTGTCCAGTCATTGTATCATAATGCAGATGTATTTGGGTTCATTTGAACTGTGTTGCATTGGGGTTCTTTCCATTCCTTTAGATGAACTGGCATGTGCTGCTACTGAGTGAGTGCACAGCAAGTCATTTTGTTCTGGATTCTTCAGTTCAGAGAGTTATCAGAAAAGGAACTGGCAGATATGATTTTTTTAAAGGCTTAAATTACAGCTAAAACAACAGGGCAGTAAATGAACCTATATGTAAGTGTAGGCAGAAATTGATGGGAATATTTTTCTTTTCCTAGGGTGGATGGGAGTAGGCCAGGGAATTTGTCATAACCAAATTGAAAAAAAAAAATCTATGAATAATAAAGTAGAATCTACAAAATAAGCTTTTTATATCAATTTAAGAGACACATGGGTGACAAAATACTAATGACATTTAAAAATGAAAAGTTTTCATCAAACACTTAAAGTAGGAGTTAAGCTGTTACCTCTTCTCTAGAGAGCTTTTACCTTTTCATGGAGGAACAAGAAAGCTGTTACTCTCCAGCATTTACTTCTCTGACTCACTGAGTTTCTTCATTTACCTTGCCAGAAGGAGATTCTTCTTTCAGTGTTAGTACACTGCCAATACTTGGAAGATAATTTTCAAGCCAGATATGTGTTTGCAGATATCTGATCTGGGTTGTCCTTAATGGAGGTATAAACAGAAAATTAGAGGTGACATTGTCAATAGGCAGTTGTTGCGTGCCTGAGAGGGTACGTGTCATTGCAGTGGAGAGGCCATCTATACATAGTAAGTTAATAACTCCTTCCTTCTCAGGATGTCCCATGATCCTGTAAAAGTGCTGTTAAGGTATTTTTGTGAGGTTCTAACCATGTCTGCTTGCTGATTCTACACAAATAACACTATTTCAGCACTGTATATTTTTTCCCAATAAGACAGTAAATTTAGATGACATATTTCGTATTAGGCTTAATCTGAAGCCCGCCAAGACAGCTAAAGAGTCTCACAGATTTCTTCGTGCAAGTAATGTTGCCTTACAGTCTGTGAATAATAAGAATAGTTAGCAAAAGTAAATCCTTTCTTGTTTCTTGGGAGGCATGCCAGATGGTATTTTGTGGGACATAAGGGTTCACGCATGGAGAAGGGGGAGTGGTAAAAGTCCAAGCAAAAGGCAGCATCCATATTGTGAGATTAAACCAAAAGATAGATAAGATAGATAAGATGCTGATTTTCTGTTAAACTCTTAACATTCCTCTTCCTGTAGTATGTATCTTGAGACAAATATTTTGTTTTGTTCCATATCTACAGTGTTTTCAGTATTAAATACTGAGCTATTTATATGTTGCTTCTATAAATGTACCATATATAAATTAAAAATTTTCTGGGCCCAAACCCATTAATCCTCTGATTTTAAATTTTGATGAAGCAGTTCAGTTTTCTGTCTCTTTAAAATCTCAAACTAGTATTAAGCAGTCCAGCTCTCATACCTTTTTATCAGCTGACTAATTAAATTTACTGTGTAGGAGGTGTGTTACAGATTTTTGTCATTCAATTCTTTCATGTATATAGCAATGTCATTTGCTTCAGTGTGTGGAAAAAAATTGTTGTTAATTATCCTTTACAAACTGCACCAAGCTTGTCTGCCATAGAAACTAGTTAATCCATGCTAATGTAGAGAACTGGGTGCTAAGAGTTTGAACAGTGTATAAATCATCTTCTGTCCTGCCGTTTCCCTAGACTTTTCAGAAGTAATCTCATGCCTCCCTTGTACTCACAGGAGTGGATAAGTATCTTCCAGGGCAGAGGGATGAATTTTGTCTCTATGTAAACTGAGCAAGGTCTATTTTGTTGCTGGCTATCTGTTTTAGATCACAGTTGATACCATTTGGGGGAGGCCTTTTGCATAGCCACATAGAATATTAAATTAATACACTGTAAGTAATCCATATTTAGTCTCATAGATATAATAATTGTGTATTTCCCATAATTATATGTCTGTAACTTCTGAACTCAGAAAAATGACTGTTAAATGACAAATCAGAAGTCAGTTTTTCAGTTGATGACGTACAGATAATTCATTACTGCTCCTATGCAAGTCTCTCTTTCCAATGCAGCTGTTAAAGATTTCTCTGAAGCAGATACAATAGTTTATGATTTAAAACTGTGACCTAACGCAGTAGTCTTTTTTTTCTGTGGAATACTTGCAGATAAGCTACATTCACTCATTCTGTTCTCCCACTTACCAGTATAATAAACTTACTTGCTGTTCTTACAAGATGTAGAGTAGTCATACGTTGCTAGCACAAGGAGCTTGTTGTTTTCAGCAGAGCTCTCAGAACAAGTTGCAAGATAAACCTGTGTTGTCAGTAGTTCAGTTTTTGTAGACTAGCTTCTGGCAGGAAAGAAAATTATTATTCTAATTCATAATCAATACAGTGTTGTGATAAAATTTACTCCAAATTTTCATTTTATCTTTTTAGCTAAAAAATTTATTGCTTTGGATGACTTTGTTGAAATTACCAAGAAGTACGCGAAGGGAATCATCCCATCTAACCTGATTATGCAGGAAGAGGAAGATGATGAGTTGGCAGGGAAGAGTCCTGAAGAATTACCCCTACGACTGAAGGTAAAAAGGCAATATGGAACAGGTTATGTTAAATGGGCTCTCGACTTAAGCATCCCAGACAAAACAGGAGTGACTTGCTCTTCTCTCTCAATACTGATGTTCAGTCTGTATAGATCAGTACAAGAATTGTTGCTGTAACTTCTTTTTGGACTTGACCTCATATATATGTTTGAAGTTTCATACATATGAGTCACGTATTTAAAAGAAAGGGATAATGGTTTTCCCTGTAAGAGGACAATCTACCTTTTTTACATCTTCAGTGACGATTTAAATGTACCTGTCGTCACGGCCCTATTTTTATTATAGATGTTATTATATGCTTCCTATCTTTCTAATTTAAACAGGAGCAAACAGGTGGGAAAAAATATCCATAGCATGAAAAGGTTCTGAGGGAATTCAAGAAAGGTGAAACTTGCTGTTAGCTTCTACAGCATATGTCTCTAGATAGTGAAGGGAGAAGGGAAGATTAGGGTGCATGCCCAATATTGGCATAAATTTTAAGTAAGGTAGGGGGTGTGTGGCTGCTGACCTGAGAGTTTTTGCTGTAGTTTTGTTCATTATCATAGTGTAGGGGTGGGGAAAAAGGGGGAGTGAAAGGTGTCTCTCTCTGAGCTTTTGCATGGCTAATTGTCCGAAAGAGATGCACTTACAAAGAACAGAGATACCTTCACAAATAAACAAGTTTTTGCCCAAATCATTGGGGCATGTGTTGTCCCAGTTCATCACAGTGCCACAGGTATTTGCTGGAACATTCTTGGCCTTTCCCTTGAACTAATTACTATAAAAATGTAATATCTGGGAAAACATAAAAACTGTCATTTTATGGGGGAAGAAGGATTGATTGCAGCATCTAATGTCCCTATGCAATATTTGAATGTGTGTTTGAAAAATCCTGTACCTTTTAATTGATCATTTGTAAAGTGTGGTTGGTTATAGGGAGAGTTTTCAATCCAGCAGTTTCTCTCTTGTCCAGCGACTGTGTTGGAAAATGTCACGTAAAATAGGTAGAATTTTAAGATCCTGCACAGTTACTGTTGTGGAGTTAAAAGAATCTGTAAATGTGTAGTAATTGAATTTAATATACTGCTGCTGCTTCCAAAACACGTTTTGATAGCTGCATCCTTAGATGCTTGGGAAGGATTTTTTAAAGATAAAACCACAGCTGTAAAGACTTCCTGTATGTGTATATGAATCATAGGCACTACTTCCTGCAGTGTATATGCATAGAATATATAGCATAATCCTTGGAGAATGTGGCAGTTACATGCTTTAAAGTACAGTACTCGCAGCTCAAGTAATGACTTAAGGTACTGCAGGACTGTAGCCATGTAGTTTATCTTCAGTATGAAGTTAGCAGAGCAGAATATTTGACTAGGAAGCCATTTAATTATATGTGTCAAAGGTAATGAAATACATCTTGCCTGAAATCAAAATCGCCTCTGAGCTTCGTCTGACTGAATTAATCAAAATGGAGCTAATAATCTCAGACACAGTAATCTTATTTTATTGGCAACATTGATCTGAAATATAAATCTTTTCATGTCAGCTGAGGTTAGACAACTGGCTGCTACTGCTGCTATCTGAGTATCTGTGATGTAAAGATATAAAACTGCTCATTAATAAAATGCTGCTTTCTCTTTTTCCAGGTTGTAAAATATCCACTTCATGCCATTATGGAAATTAAAGAATACCTTATAGATATTGCATCAAAGGCAGGAATGCATTGGCTGTCTACCATTGTTCCAACACACCATATCAATGCTCTCATCTTTTTCTTCATCATCAGTAATCTGACAATTGATTTTTTTGCCTTCATTATTCCATTAGTCATATTCTATTTGTCCTTCATTTCTATGGTGATTTGCACACTAAAGGTTTTTCAGGACAGTAAGGCTTGGGAAAACTTCCGTGCTTTGACTGACTTACTGCTTCGTTTTGAACCAAACTTAGATGTTGAGCAAGCTGAGGTGAACTTTGGATGGAATCACTTAGAGCCGTACATTTATTTTTTACTTTCGGTATTCTTTGTAATTTTTTCCTTCCCTATAGCAAGCAAAGACTGTATACCATGCTCAGAGTTAGCTACTGTCTCAGTTTTCTTCACAGTGACAAGTTACATGAGTTTAAGCACGTGTGCAGAACCTTACACACGAAGGGCATTAATGACTGAGATGGCTGCAGGTTGCTTATCCCTATTGCAGGTATTACCTGGGAATTTTGGCTTCTTGAAATTCCTAGGTAAAACCTTCTTTACAGTTCCTGTAGGCCATTTCTTTGTGATCAATGTAAGCATCCCATGCCTTCTGTTTTTGTACTTGTTCTACCTTTTCTTTAGAATGGCCCAACTACGGAATTTTAAAGGCACCTACTGCTACCTGGTCCCATACCTGGTGTGCTTTATGTGGTGTGAACTCTCTGTGGTCATTCTGCGGGAGTCCTCTGGCATTGGGCTCGTTCGTGCATCCATCGGTTACTTCCTGTTCCTCTTTGCACTCCCAGTGCTGGGTGTAGGCATTGCACTGATGTGTCTTGTGCACTTCATTAAGTGGTTTTTGTCTTTGGAGCTTGTGAAAATTGTAGTGACCCTGGTTTTGTGTGCTGTTCCTTTGCTCTTTCGATGGTGGACAAAGGTTAACTTCTCTGTAGTTGAAGTGGTTAAATCTCTCACTCGAAGCTCGATTGTGAAACTCATTCTGGTGTGGATTACAGCTGTAGTGCTGTTCTGTTGGTTCTATGTGTATCGATCTGAGGGAATGAAAGTTTACAACTCTACCCTGACATGGAATCAGTATGGTTTCCTCTGCGGACCCCGGGCCTGGAAGGAGACTAACATGGCACGTACTCAGATTTTATGCAGTCACCTGGAAGGACACCGAGTGACATGGACTGGGCGGTTCAAATACGTGCGCGTGACAGAAATCGACAATAGTGCAGAATCTGCAATAAATATGCTTCCATTTTTTATTGGCGATTGGATGAGATGCTTGTATGGTGAAACCTATCCTCTTTGTGATCCCAAAAATGTTACACTGGAGGAGGAGGAATTGTGTCGTCTGAAGTTTTTGACAAAGCATAAATGCCACATGAAAATGTTTGATCGGTACAAATTTGAAATAACTGTGGGCATGCCTTTCAGTAGCAAAAATGGAAGCAAGCCTATCGAGGAGGATGATATAACCAAAGATATTGTGCTGAAGGCAAGCAATGAGTTTAAAAAAGTGTTGCTGAACTTGAGGCAAGGGAGTATAATTGAATTCAGCACAATTCTGGAGGGTCGTCTTGGCAGTAAATGGCCTGTCTTTGAACTGAAAGCAATCACTTGCTTGAATTGCATGTCTAAACTCTTACCTGCAGGGAGGCACGTGAAAATAGAGCAGGACTGGAGGAGCACAGTGCATAAAGCCATTAAATTTGCTTTTGATTTTTTCTTCTTCCCATTCCTGTCAGCTGCATAATGTGCTCACATATTGGTTCAGTGGTATTTTCAGAGTCCACTGCATTTACACTACCAAAGGTGTGGCTTCTTAAGAGGTAAAAAAATCCCAACAAAAATCTACCTTGCTGTAGAAATGCTCAAAAAGTGTGCTAATATAGAGCATTGATTGAGTTTTGCAAGTGTACATACTGTATCCTGACTTTAAACCCTGTATGACTGAAGTAATATATACTACTTGATTATTATAAATGAATGCAAGGGATTGCTGCTGACTAATTGCATGGAAACTGTTTTGTCCAAAATGGATAGATTGCCTGTGGTACAACACTAGATGCATTCATTTGCTCCATGTTAAAAGCACTTTACTCTTTAAGTATTCACAATGTGCCCATTTGTTTTTTCACGTGTGATTTAGAATAGGTAGCTGACAACAGCTTATGTTGCATTTATTGCTTGTATTTATTTGGTGTTTTCTAGAAAAAGTGATTTTAGAGTCAGTACCTGATGGTGATACTTGCGTACAGCAATCACTGTTTCACTATTTGTCCAGAAGATAGTGACCACTGTTTTTTGAAAGGGCACAACATTTCACACCCCAGCAAGGTTTTCTGAAGTCCCCAGGCTTCTACTTTGCATTAAATATTGTGTACAAAATTTGCTATTTGTTCTGATTGGTTACACTAAGGTATAGTCCATGCTGGTGTGTGAAAGGCAAATACCAAGGCTGGTGTTAAGATGGTACCAGTAATGGACAAACCACAGCAACTGAAATTGTACCTAAAAGTCTATAGTGGAAACTGAAATAGAATGTTTGTTTAATTACTTGTATTTTGCAAATAAACATAAAGTACAAACTTGAATTAAATGGGTACAACATTTGTTCATTATGCTTTGACATTGTGGCCAGTTTGTGTTGTGCTGATAGCAGCTTTCACTGAAAACTATGATTTAGAATGTTTAAAATATTCTGGTGTGAGATCCTCGAAGTTGTACTTGATGGTTTTAAAGCCATCAGTAAAATCTGGTGTGCCAGGTGAAGTTTAGTAGCTGTGAAGTCTACACATACTGCTTCCCACTGCTTTCATTGTGACTTTGGACCTTCTCTGGCCACTGTGGCTGCATGTCACAGATCCATCCTGCCATTTCCCTGAGTCCCCCACTGAGCCTGCTTTAGATTCCTTTTTGCCTTTGTGTGTCAGTCGTCACCAGGAACAGGGAGAGGGGTTAGCAGTGAAAACATGATACAGAAGGGGAAACTTTTGGGGACACTGAGGCAATGGCTGCATTCCAGCTCCAGCTATGAGCACCCTCTTGGGCATTACCCAGAGCTGCAGTTGGGAGGATGCCAAAGGCACCTACAGATGTGCTGCCCAGTGTCCATGGCAGAAGCCCCCACCATCCAGAGCCCCACAGTCATGCTTCAGCCCATAATGTATGAAGTAAAATCATGTCTTCAGGGTGCTTCTAGCTTTGAAAACTTGCCAACTATCTGTTTCCACCTGAGGAAAAGAAAAGGAGTAAGGTAGCAAGTAAATGCAAGTTTTGACAGCTTCCCTTACTGGAAATAAGCCAAACTTAGGCCTTTCTCCTCCTTTTGTTAGATCATCTGTAGGCTCTTTTTAAATACCCAAACATTCTTCCTGGCTCTGAAATTTAAGCACAAAAGATTTTAATTTTTTTAACTTTTTTCCCTTACATACACAAAATTGTGAAACTTTTATTCATATGTTTATCAGGAGAAAAAAAAAAGGCAACAGTCCTGGGATTCAGAATTAACGTTAAAATTTCTCCTTTTAGCTTTTACCCTTTGTATGGATGTCAACTTAGTAACTTACTGTGGTGCATTTGGTAGGAGTTGTTACATATCCTGAAAATGAAAAAGTGACTCAAGTCAGATGTGGGAAGTTTTGCAAGACGAGGGAGAGTACTTGATTTCTTTGGAAAGGGTTGCTTTTTAAGAGACAAAAGGCTTAATCTTGGTACCTCATCTGTATCATAATAACAACTCTGAGACTGTTTTTCAGCCTTTTTTGCGGAAGTTGTTAGAGGATACTGGCATATAACTGTTACTAAATTTGCAGACTTACAATTATTAGCTAAAAATCTGGTTCCTTGGAGGGGGAGAGCTCCCTCAAAGATATTCGTATCAATATTGGTCAGACTCAAAGTTAAACAATTACCCTTTGTGCACTTACATGAAGGGAAAAAAACAAACCCAAAGCCAAACTCTGAATTAGCTAAATCCTAGGAAAAATAATTCATGTGCTCTGTAGCGATGGGTTGATGGGGATACTTGAATTTGTCGGGTGCCTCTTTTCAGCCCAGCTGGGAAATTTTGCACAGTATCACATTGGAGGTCATTTTCCATATGTTTTCACTTCTTCAGTGCAACCACAAGGGACAGAGGAGGCAAATTTTACTTCAAGACCTTTAAATAATGCTTTTTAATGCAAGTTCTCAAGTGTTTTTCCTTGATACTTTTAAATTTTTATGGATAAAAGAGGATACATTAATGGTAACATGATGGATAGGTACTCCATTATCTCGTCGGTCTAGTGTTCAGTGTTCTGAAACCTTTACCAAATAAATCTTTCCTTTCTAAAGTGTAACTTTGCTGACAAGCACAAAATTGCTCAAATTTAATAAGCAAGGTGTTTTTGTAAAGGGTGCCTCTATTTACTTTGCACCTTGCAAGCAAACAGAGCACAAAATAATTTGCTTCCATTCCTGCTACAGCTCTGTATTCCAAACCAGTCCATCTCCTAGGCTGGAGAGACACAGAATCTGGCAGCTGCTGTTAACTATTCAATTAATCCTACATTTATTATTTTCTTACTCAGTTTTCAATATATGATGAACTATAAACAGTTCAAAAGGCAGGTGCCCTTTCTCTAGGCTAGTAATTCAGTCTTTTGAATTAGTATTAATTAACTGAAGAGGAGGAGGATATTACATGGCTATTGACACTTCTAAATTAGGTTCAGCTGTTCTTCTGAAAGTTCAGCTTTAGCATTTAAAATATACAGAATTTAGAATAAATATTCATTTGAATTTCATCTTCAATGTAACATGAAAAAGTACTCCTTGTTCTCCAAACTGGTACATTCTTCCATAAGCACAGAAAAACAACACAACACATATAGAAATTCTGAATAACTTAAGAGCCCACTCCGTAATGACTAACAACATCTTGCAGGAGGCAAGAATGCAGAGTTTTGCCCTGTTCTCCCAGAGAAAAAACTTTGGTAGATCTGTAGGAATTACAAATGGTTTTATTTCTTAGAACTAATGGATCTTTGAAGCGTCATAAAATAGCTGTTACTAACTGGAAATTTGCTTGCAATTTTTTTGTAATACAGGGTAATAAGAATGTTGCCCAGAGATGCTGTGGCTGCCCCATCCTTGGAGGTGTTCAAAGCCAGGCTGCATGAGGCTCTGAGCAATCTGGTCTAGTGAAAGATGCCCCTGTCCATGGCAGGGGCGTTGGAACTGGATGATCTTGACAGTCCCTTCCAACCCAAACCATTCTTTGTTTCTGTGTTACCACTGGGGTAGTGCACTGTTTTCTTACATTCTTACATTGAGCTGCCTGTCTGCCTTCTGGCTTCTCTATTTCCACTGGAAAAGGCAAAAGAAGTTTCCAGATTGCGAATACCTTTTCAGTACTTTTGAAACCCATTGCAGCCTCTCAGGGTAAGGCTCACATCCAGTAATAGCTGAAGGAGGTTGAAAGAGGCTGCGCTCCAACCTCAGCTTCACAGCTGCAATTGTTTGAACAGCAGATGGATATGACAGAAAAGCAACAACTATGTCATTGAGTTAGAAAAATATTAATCCATGCAGCAAAAATTAGGTGCAATTTGCCAACTTGTAGGGAGATAACATACCTCCTCTGGCACCGCCATACAAGCAAATGTTGCGTGCAAATAGGATGCCTGGAAACCAAACACAAAATCACATCATTGTTTATATGCATTAAGATGGTTCATTTATTTTCATATTATTACTCCAAAGCTTTAACTAACTTTTCTCCAGGAAAAAAAAATCATTACCATCCTGCTATTCCTCTTATAAATCATAGCCTGATGTGGAACAGACAATAGTCACTTTCCCCTTAAGGATGGATGTAAAGCACTGAGAAAACTTGTGCTTTCCTCCCCTCTAACTAAGCTTGAACTTCAAGTTTTGAAGCAGAACAGGAACATAGAACCACTGCTTATAGCCTTCCTTTAAAATATGTATTACGTGAGTATGGAAGAAAATTGGATATGTATCTGCCCACATGAAGCAGCTTCTGTAAGATTGCAGCTTCACAACACTAATTTCAGCATTTTCATCCGACAAAAATTTTCATTAAAATCTGCGCAAGAAGTGATGATTTTTACTGCACATTGTGATTTGAGTGCTAAGTTAGTTGTGGTGTTTCCTCTGGGGTGGGCTGCTGATGATGGAGCTGAGGATCTTTGCAATCCTACTGAAAAACTACTGAAAAATATGTGTGTGTGTATATATATATAATCACACTTTTGAAAATACACCAGAATCAAAAGAGCAGGAGGTTATTGATGATCAGCTTTGTACACAAGAAGCAGTTACATGCCCAGCACAAGCCCCATGTGGGCAGTATTTCTTAATGACACACACAGCCAGTGCATGCCTTGTTTCTGCACCAGAGCCACCTGACCCTTCAGTTGGCCCACACCCAGGTAAGTGGTCCCTGGAGCTGTCCTGTCCTTGGGGCCCTCAGGACCAGATGTGAGCCATCCCTCCACAACCTCTGCCATCTGGTAGACTCTTTTAGCCCTAACTCCCCTCTCCCTGTTCCCCAGATGACCTGTGGGTTGGCTTGTGAAATCCTCCTTCACTGTCTGTCTCACTTTGCAACAAGGAAAATAAAGCAGTGAAACTCCAGTGCATTCTGACTCATTCCCACTTGCTTGTCCTGAAGGACAAGCATGTTTTCTTATAGTTTGTCCAGACAGTGGGCCACTACCTTCAAACTTGCAAAGAAAGGAAGATCTGTTCCCAGGGCAGTGACAATACCACCAATTCCTGACTTGGCAGCCCAGACATGGACAGCCTGCCTTCAGCTGATGGGTGCACACCTGGAGACATGGCACTACCTGCTCAAAGAGGGCTCGCTATGCTTCACAAGCTGCAGCAAAAAACAGCGTCTCCTGTGCTGGGTCTGGTGGATCCTCTGCCCCAACACATTTACAGCATCCTGCATCCTATGTTAAATTGCTAGGCTTAAGGCATAAGTTGAGTTAAAGTACTGTTAAGTTTGAGTGTTGTTAAGCTTTTAGGCCTTTTCATCCTTGCCCGCACTGTCTTCTGTCACACACACCCACGCACACTCCTCGATAGTTCTCAGTTCATTTCTGTTTTGATTTTGGATTTTGTTTGCTTTTGCTGTTGCTTGCTTTCCCTTGTTGTGCCTTAGCTGCCCTGTAAGTAGTAGAGTGAATCTTGCCAATGAACTTGTTGTGCTTTGTCACTAATATTAAATCTGACTTTTGCTCTTCCCTTGCCAGTGATTTTTTAAGCAATCTCTAACATTCTTGTTCGTAATACCAGGAGGTCCTGGAGGTCTTTGGTGCTCCTGCGTGCAGAAAGTGAGGGTTAGCATGGGCCATTTCTCCTCCCAGGCAGTGCTGAGGTCTCCATCCTGGCAAATTTTTTCTATTGAAACTTTTGTTCTAATCACATTACCTTTTTTAAGGTGCCAGGATCTTCCTGACCTACCTCTGGATAATATGCACCAGGTTGGGGTTTTTTCAGGGGCCATTTAGAGAGGCTTGAGTTTCCCCAACAGCCTGGCTTGTTCTACACGCAGTGTAGATGGAGTCTTAATGTAGGATATTCTGCAGTGCCTGAGGTTAGCCAGTGGGAATGCTGCCTTCATTACATATCTATATTGCTTGGGCAGTAGGAATGCTGTAGGTTTGTGACATAAGAAGCATTGTGCCTCCAAAGCCCCTTTAGTCCATGTACAGCACAGGTTTGGAAGCTAGGAAGAGTGTGGCTGAAGCACTGTGGCCACTCCCATGTATCTCGATGGCATCAGGGTACATTGAGCACCAGAGTCAACCAAAGCCATATATCTTTGTGGGTCAGACGTGCCAGGCCATTGGATCCACACGGTCCAATAGATCTGATTGTCCTGTTCCTCTACCTGGCTAGAGGCAGGGCCCCTCTAGGTATGGTCATGGCACACATTTCTCTCTACCTGTATGACCTGGAGGTCCCTTCAAGAGGACTGGTCATACCATCTTCCTGTACTGCCTGGAGTCTTGTCCATGAGAGACCAGAGCAGCATTTACCCTACATGAGCTTCTTGCAGTAGTCATTCCTCTTTTCAATTCATGTACCCAGGCTGCTAAGGAAGAGGTGGGCTTTCCATCCCACTTCCTCATGTCTTCTCCATGCTCATGAAGGGAAAACCCTAGACTGCCTCTCAGAGTGTACCCTCTCTCCTTGGCTAGGGGATGCCTGCTCCTAATAGCAGAGACTTGTTTGTCCTAGCAAGATATGGAAAATTCCCCTCCTCGAGCTTGTCTCTCAGTTTCTGATGGCCTTGTTCAGTTTTCTCTTCCAAGCTTTGGACGTGCTCAGCCAGCTTTGTTTCCACAGATGAGACATGGGCCCACAAGGGGGCCTGACAGTGTCCTCATAAATCCTTAGTTTGCTGACCGTGCCCACCTTGTCCTCTCCTTCCCTCCATTGCAGCATTGCCAGGCAACAGGAGTACATCTCTGGTCCAAGCCATGCAAATTTCGACCACATTTGCAATGCGCACTGGACACCATCTGGGCTCCTAGGTAATCCCTTGTCCCCTGAAAAGATGATCTCCAGCACAGCCAATCCTCTTAGACATCGGATACCTTGCTCCATCATGTTTCATTGTCCTTGCTGCACATGGAGGTCCTCCTTACAAAGGTATCTATCCCTTAAATTTGCCAGCAGTCGCCGCCAGAGGCTAAGAGTTTCCTGGGCTTTCCCAACCCCCTGGCCAATGACCACAACCTGGGACAGGGATCCCAGTTGCCTGGCCTCACTTCCATCCAGAATGGTGTCATTGGCTGAGACATCCCAGATGCAGAGCAGACAAGTAAGGATGGACTCATTCACCTGGCAAGTGAACTCCCTCTGCAGCTCACCCAGGGATAGAGACCAAGTGATGATCTCTGGCTCCATTTTTTCTGCTGGTGTGAAGGTCGTGCTGCCTCATCATCAGTCACTATGTGGACTGATTTGCTCTTTGATTTCCTTTTCTGAACAGGGGCAACTGCTACTGGCTTAGGCTGTCCTTCTGGCTCAGCAACGGTTTGCATGGATGTGGTGCCTCTTTCTTTGTTTCCTTTTCCCTCTGGCTCAGTGTGACGAATGGAGAGGGGAGTTTTAAACAAGCTTCTACCTTTGCCCAGGCCTCTGACAGTACTTTTACCGAGGTGGCCAGCACCTCAAAGCCCACTCTTGTTGCAAGTTCTTAATAATGGCTGATTAGGTCTATTCTAAAATGAATTATTTATTTGATAGACAAATTTAACAGACATAAGACTTAAACAGATTTACTTACTACACAGGATAAACAAAACACTACTAGTAAATAAACAATGCAGCACAAGTGAGGTACCTAATATTACAGCTAGTAAAGAAATAATACAGATTAGGATTCAATGTATCTTACCATACAGTTTCTGATGGGGCATACGTAGGATCCTTCCTCTCAATTTCCAGAAAAGTATCCGTGGAGATGCATCCAAACTTCGTGGGAAAAAGCCTGCAAGTTTCCAGGGAGTGTGTAAGAGGCTTCTGTCTCCATGAAAATTTGCGTAGCTTTTATATTGTAAAGCAGTGTCTTTAGTCAATGATATTTAATTTTTATGTCTCTCTACATCTGCTCTCCAGACCTGTGTTATCTCATCCCTATGCACCAGCTGAAGTGTTGGTAGAGGCGGGGGGGATATCCTGCCACACTCAGCCTTGGTTTTTGTAGACAAGGTTCCTGTTGATGTTCAGGCCCAAACTCTACCTCTTCCATCCTCTCTGGGTCTTGGAGACCAAAATGCGAGTCATGGCCTGGCTCCTGCAGAGCCTCACAGAGCATTGTACTCCACACACTTCGATGGGTCTGTTGGGAAGTGCTTCTGGCAAAGGGTCATGAGCCTCTTCAGCCCCTGTATGTATTTCCTTTGAGTTTCGTCATTGAGCACATGGGCCACGTGCTTGGAGAAAATCTTTTCCCGCCCCGTCCGTGCATGGATGCCAACCATGGTGACGCCGATAGGCCAGGGAGCGTTTCCAATGGCCATCTGGAGATAGGCATTGTTTGCCTTCACATATTCTCTTTGCAACATGAACTTAATAATATCTGTTATTGATTCTTTGATGTCTGCAGGAAGTGTCCTTTTGCGGAGTCTCCTGAAGAGCGGCCTCAGGTAGCACTCTGTCTGTTTATGAGTGGCGCTGATCAGCTTCCCCTGCACTCCCTGTTTCACATAGTCCTCTCTGGCATTCAACTCCTTGGCCCAAACTCCCAGAAGAAACTTCAAGAACTTTGTTATGACATCCATATCATAGTGATCATCACCCTGTCCTAAGGAGTCTCCCAAAGCTTCTAGTTCTTCAATAGTAGTATTCTCCTCAGGGACTTTCAGGTCGTTCTGGGAGTCATCATCTCCCGCTTCTTGGCCACCTACAATTTCATTCCTGTAGTGCTGATCAATCTTATCCAAAGCATCCTTCAGGTCATTTCTCAGGCCCTTGTTCACTTCAGGTGCAAGAATTTCTATCTTACTCAGACGTTGAAATGCATCATAATCTGTTTCTCCAAACAGTGTGATGGGCTCACCCCTCTCTCGCAACCTCCTGATAACCTCCTGTCTGGAAAGAGTCATTGGTAACTTCTCCTCTGCTACTTTGAGTTCCAGCACTGGACTTGATGTAGCCAGTGGTTTCTCCTCCTCTTCCTGCTGCTGTACCTTGTAGCCACATCTCTGGAAGTAGGCCTCCTCTTCCTTTTTAGCTAACTCACTGCGTTTGAAATACTTCTTATTTCCCCCCAGAAGCTCCTTTTCCTCCAGCTGCTGGCGCTTCCTGCTGATCTCCTGCTTCAGGATGTCCATGGTAGTCCCAGAGGTATCAGCCCAGACTAGGACAGGCAAACAAAACTGAAAATACATTCCAAATTAAATTCATTGTTTCTGATGTTATCATGCCACAAACACAGTATATTAACAAAGCAATTTTGATTCCTCCCCTGGTCTTAAAAGGAGCATCATGATGGGTAAATAGGTCTCCATATGCAGAAATATATATAGGGTAAAGTACAACACTGACATGAATACATCCAGCATCATGATGACCAGGGAGTTTTGTATCCCAATACACAAATGCTTAAGAACAAAATTGTAATACCAATTTCTCTCTCAGGCCACACATCAGGCACCAATACATATGCTGGTTTGAAAGTAAACCAGCAGGAGAAATGAACTCCACTCAATTACCTTAAGAGAGATTTCAAGTTGGAGTTACAATTTAATAGAAAGATTACAATAAATGCAATGATACACAGAAAACTGGCTTAAACCCACAAAATCAGAGTACAACCTGGCACCCTATAGGTCAGGGTGGTAGTCACAGTCCTATCAAGTGATGGTTGCAGTCAAAAGGGGCGGTCTTGTGGAAGTTCTGGTTCTCCTCTGTATCCATCCAGGGGTGGTTGTGGTAATGCCCAAAGTCCCCAGTTATATCTGCTCAAGTTTGGGGGGGAATGCTCAGCACCTCCCCCTGGGCACGGAGTTTCACAATGGAATGATGTAATGCTGTGAGTCATGGGATATTTGGAAGTCCTTGACGGCCTTAAGTCGTTGCAGCTGCCTATTCTGCTGGTGCTATTGAGTCCAAGATGGCCCATTAGCAGAGATAACTCCTCAGGATGGGAAGCACTGCTGATGCTTCCCCGGAGGGAGTTATCACAGCTGAGTCATTTGTGTGAAGAAAAAGGAAACACTACCCTGCCTCCTGGGGTTTGCCTTTTCTTCCTTATCTCATTTAACACCCAGCTTGTAGCCTGAGGTGTCAGGTGTGCCCTGGGCAGCTACTTCGAACGACCCATCATTACAGTTTGTCAGAAACAGCCTAGGAGCAAGGCTTTTGTGTGAGTTCTGGCAATTCGGTCCAAGTGGAAATGAAGATCACACTGTGAGCTCTGGCTGTGCCAGCTCTGGAGTCGTGGGGGTACACTCTGTCTTCTGTCACAAAACACTCCCTTGCCTTCCTCTGCAGCTCCACCAAGGCACAGGGCAGCCGCTCCACAGCTCGTGCCACAGCTGCTGTACTTCCAGTTGAGTTCCTGTGGTGTTGCCAGTGCATCTGATTTTATTCACGCTCTCATGTCAGCTGATATTTCTCTTAACTCTGTTCATTAATCTTATAATTACATGTTGGTGTACATTTTAGAAAAAAAAATTAAGTTTTATGAAAAAGTGGTCTGTATGGGCTAAAACCTAAACTTCACTTAAAATCCTTTCATTTCATTGCCAAGTTTGTAGCTTCATTTGGTTGGCATTTTGTTTGTTACAAGGCTGGATTAGTCAGTGTTAGTGACATCTGCCTTGGCTTTACAGAGACGTCAGTGAATGATGTACAAAGGTAATTAACAATTCACGTTTCCAGTCTTAATTATTGGCAGAGATTTAGTTCTCATTTGCAGTTTGATGTCAGACGCCAGAAGCATTGCAGTGCATCACCCACCTGTTGGTGAGTTAGACTTCTCCAGTATGTTCTTTAAAAAGCCAGAAAGCCCAGACCTAGGGCATCCAGGAGGTCGTGTCCTAATGCAGGGGCATTAACCTCCACAGAGAGCACATCTCTGTCTGTATGGATGCTGAAAAAGCTCCAGCAGAGAATTTCTTCAGCTCTCTGCAACATTTTTGTGAGAGTTCTGTCTTTCCCATGCAAGTAACTCAAAACAATGTTACAGTTTTGTAAACTTCTTGCACCTGCAGGTTGTTTTGCAGAATTGTTATGGTTCTAACTAGAAAAACATTCAGAGATGGGTGTCTTAGAACTTGACCAATCCCCTTAAGGGGTGGATGGCAAAAAACCAATTACCTTATGCCATTTGTCTGGAGCTTCGCTGTGCTTGTTTGCTTTATCTATTCAGGACTTTTTGCAAGAAAATGGTAGGTTTTCAAGTTTGGCAGAGAGCAGGTGTCCCCGGCTGGCAGAGACCTCACCTGGCGCTTTGCCTCCTGTGCCATCAGGTGGCACTCCAGGCTCACGCTGCGCTTTCCTCCCTCTGCCGCTGTCTCCAGAGGGACCGCCGAGGAACAAAAGAATCAGTGTCTGGTTTTACTCCATTTCGAAGAGGAAATGCGGTTAGAAAAAAAAAACATCCTCTTATGAAAAATAGACAACCATTTGTGAAGCCGATTCCCTGCCAGATACAAGCAAAGTTAAACAAATACCAAGCAAAGGCATCACTGTGGAGTGTGCCTGCAATCCAAAACTATGAAAAGGGAGGAAAAAGATCTGTTTTTCTGTGTGATAAAAAACTGCACAATGATAAATGAACAGCATATGAAACAGTGCATGGCAAACTTATGAAAAGTGCAGCTTGGCTGCTTTGCAGCTCAGCAGGTTTTGAGAACGTTCCTGTTTCTAAGATCTTGTAAAATAAGCCTGTCAGCATCAATCTGCATTGTCTGGTTCTGTAGTGAAGTGAGCATCGACAAAACACAGTCCTGATGGTGCTGCTGGTGGAAACCCTGTTTTTTTCTTGCATCTTCATGTCTCAGATGCAAAAAAAAAAAAAAAAAAAAAAAAAAAAAAAAAAAAAAATCACGATTTATCAGAGCTTAAATAATTTTATTAACTCTGTTATCTGCACAACAACAAACAGAGAAAATCTGTGGCAGAGTTTAATAAAAACTTAGGTAGAAGCCATGCTGATTTAAGGGAAATTCTAACTGCAACTCTTGCTTGAGATATCCATGAACTATAGTTAACACAAGGATTTGGGGAATGCAGAAAACTTGTGGCAAGATCACACACCAGGTAAAGGCCAACAAGAGCAATACTGATTTTTCATCTTTTACAAATCAAATAGATAGATGACAGCAGGTTGCTAGAGATATGTTGCTATATTTTTGTAGATGGCAGGATTTTTGTGCAATAATAGCAAGTTTGGGAACAGAAAGGGCCCTGCAAACATTGCTGTTAACCATGGGAGACAGCAGTGCCTGACAGCAGGAGCTGTGTCACGCTAAATTAGAAAGGGCTTGAACCAAGCCCACGGAGCCCGCAATATCCCGGGAATCAGTGTGTGTCAATCTCAGCATGGCCTGTCTTTATCTGAAATAATTTCATCACTTTAAAGAGCAAGGCATTTCAACAAAGCATCTCCTCTCTAGTTCCTCTCCTGTTCCTCCCTCCCTATTCATCGCTCATGACAGCAGAGATGTTTCCACGACAACAAGCCATGCTGTTGCCTCAGGTGACAAAGTATAACTTCAATAAACAATCACAGAAAATAGCTTCAAACAATTAATTAGGTAATGGAAATGTTATTTTAATAGGGCTTAGATGCTTTGGGAGTAGTCTACAGACCAAGTTCTGATCAAGAATTTGTCTACAATCAAAGCCAAAGCTGCCATCTGAAGGTCAGGATGGATATCACTTTCTGAATACTCTAAGAACCCTCTTTTAAAAAAAATCCTTCAAGATCAAAACATATTCAATCCAGAAGATGCAATGCAAAACAATTCTGTGTTTGGTTTTTTTTTTGTTTGGTGCTAAATTTTGTTCAAAGCACATGCTGGCAGGAATTTACCAACTTGCTCACTAAAGGCAGTCCATGGCTAACACGCTCCCCATATGTGTGCCCTTGCACCAGGGTGACAGACAGATGATGAGCCCAGCAATTGGTTTTGCAATAAATGGATTTTTCAGTTTTCTCTTTACAGAAGATGCTTTTCTCAAGTTATAAACGGATGACTCATAAATCTCTCCTAATACTGCTTCTAGTAACAGTTCAATTGATCTTTAATCGTTGTTTAAAAAGTGAATCTCCATGGAGTGCTTCAATCCTATAGCCTGAAGTTTCTCTAGCCCAGGGCAGCTCTTCTGTCTTGCAGCTTAGAGGTACACAGTCTTTAAGTGCAGATGGATACCCTGAATATATGCCTGTGCCTTATATCAAGGTCCTCACTAGTATGGGCACTCTTTGGGGCTGCTAGTTGCCCTGGTAGAATTTCTTTTTTGCTTTATTTATGATATTAAGTTTCTCCAGAATAGTGCATCTATGAAGCAAGAGCGAGAAAGACAAGGGCTGCCATCTTTCCTGTCCCATCAAGTTTGTGGGCTGTGCAAAGACCTGCCTTTGCAGTGCCAGATGTGCTCCTACTCCCTTCAGAGGCTGGTTATGGATTGTGCTTATGGGTTAAGTCCTACCTCTCTGTGCAAAATATTTTCAGTCTGTGGATGAAGGACTCTGCACCGCTCCTACTGCGTATTTCTCTCAGGCAGCTCCCTTCGGAGGGATTAACAACAGTCCTTGGAGCTCCCTTTGCAGGACCATGGGGTTCATCCCTGTGTGCCATCACACAGCTGGGATTGGGCCATTGAGAACAATGTTGAATGGAATAGAATGTGCACAAAATACTGGCAAGAAAGTTTTTGAGGCGGAAAACGGTGATTTGTCTAACCTAACTTTTGCAGATGCCCTGTTGTTTTTGTTACAACTTTGTCAGGTCAAGGATGAAGTTCAGGTTTGCTGCAGGCATGGTAGGAAAACCTTGAAACAGCTGTTTTATGGGATGTCCACATAAAGCAGAGAGGGCCTGGCTCTGGTTGCACAAACCCTTGGAAGAAAAGAACTGAGGGAAACGTATATCTGAGGACTGATAATTAAGGTACTACCCAGAAAGGGAAAAGATTGGAATTCTAAGCTGTACAAATCAGGGAATACATCCTGCATCACAGCAACTCTTGTGAAGTGATCACAGCCCTGTGCCTATTTCACTATGAGTTTTCATTATGGGACTCCTTTATTTCCCCTTGGAAAGTCTTTAAGATCTTGCTTTGGTCCTATGGCCATAAGATCAATATACAAAACCTCAGTGTTTCTCTGCAAAAAGATGCCTTTTTTTCCACTTCTCTTCCTGCAGGAGAGCAAAGGATGTGGGTGAGAGCCATGACAGCACCCTCTCATTTGTGCAGGGAAGGGAGAAGCTTCACCCAGGTGCCTTTGGCAGGTGGATGTGCACAGGGCAGTTGTGTCCCTCATTATGGGGAACTGGTGGAAGGGCTTTGTGTCTCGTGCACAACAGCTGCCTCTTTGTGGTGGGTTTTATAATTGAAGGTTTAAACGGTTAAACTGCTTTCTTAATGCATTGGTGGTTGCTAAGATACAACCTCTCCAATGCTGTAGATCTTCCACTTGAAATATAGCACTTTGGCAAACGGGGCTTTCCCCTCTGACAGCCCAGGAGAGGGGGAGCTGACAGGGCACTTACCCTCGTGCCAGCGAGAAACTGCTCCCTGAGGGGGCTGGGGTTGGTCCAGTGGTGGGAATAACTGGTGGATTTTACTCACTTCTGGCCACTGTATGTGGCTGAAGGAGGAGGCTGAAGGGGGAACGTGGGGAGTCATAGGATGTGGTAGAAGGAAAAGCACACGGAGAACAGGCAGCACAACAGGCTAGGAGGGTGTGTGGAATAAGACTGGAGACTGACTCTGTAGAGGAAGCAAGGGAAATCTTTCTGTCCCCTTCCTTAGATAGCCTCAGGCTTCAATTGTCCTTCTTAAGCAAGAATCATCTTCTCTGCTCTTTGATAATGAAGAGTGGATCTCAGGAGAGTCTGGTTTTGGGACAGTTTTGACAAGACCTTGGGGATAAGTTGTGCAGGGAGAGATTTCTTGCAGTTCTAGAAAGTGATTAGGAGATACAGATTTAAAAGTAGCACTAGACTCCTCAAAATTCATTAGCAATATTACAATAGCAGCTCAAAATAGTCAAATATTTTAAAAGGAAGCCTTACAAAATATGTGGAGGAACGTGGTGTAAAATAGTGCAGCTTATCTCTCATTTCATGCTAAAGTAAGTCTTTACCTGAGAGGGTTGCAGAGAATATTTTGAGCATGTTGACAGAGCACAATTGATGCAGTCTCTCTGAGTTTGCAGCTCAATAGCTGTGAGAAACAGAGAGTAAAGCTGTTCATCCTGGAAAGGTGTTAGCAGAGATGTCAGAGGATGATAATTGAACCAGCAATGTTCTCCTCCCCACCTCTTCCACAAGGCAGTCCAAGATGTGCATAAATTTACTGTGAGCATCACGTCCTGTATTGCAAATAGAACACAATGATAGAATCTCTCCTATCTGTGGGAAACCTCTGCTTCTTTCTGCACCTTCCCACTAAAGTGAGGAGGAGCCTGGTCCAGAGCACCTTGCAGAGCTGCTGGGGGTGTTCAAGCCTCACCAAAGGGAAATGAAACCAAGAACCTGCCAGAGCTGAGGCATTGGCACAAGGTATTGACAGTGGGCTGTCACTGCTGTCTTGCTTGGGCAGCATTTATATTACAGGTGTAGAATGGAGGAATATCAACCTCCTTTCTCCCAATCTGACACCCAAATCCCAACCTCGGTTACTTATTTTTTTATAATTTACAGTGATTTCCACCCCCCCTCCCCCCGAATTGTTTCTCCTGTTTGAGAAATGATGATGAAGTCAAAGAAGGTGGTGATGGGGTTTCTGGAGTTCTCTGTGCTAAGTACTCTTCTCCTTGCAGCACAGCCATATTGGCATATTCACATCCCTACTGCCAGCTGAGGAACTTGGTCATGTATTTAAAGTTGATCTGCTTGGATCGGGCTATTGCACAGGACATGCACGTCAGTAGTACGATTAGTACTAATTTTAAAACAAGGAGTGGTTGTCCAGAACACCACCCTGCATACTTTGATCAAGTCACTGCTGTAGAGTTTATTTGTTTGAGCAGCCATGTTATAAAAAGAATGTATAGCGTTTTCATGGTACTTGAAATAACTGCTTAATGGAGTTGTTGGTTTAAGGATCTTGTCCTACTCATTGACTGCCTCAATTGGCAAATGGCAAGACAAGTAATTAACTGTACCCTGCCTGGCTGATCCATACCCATGGCAGCTTTCAGAGCTGAGGGAACTGAGGAGTTTACTCAGTCAAGTGCTCCACGTAAAATGCTTTGTATCATGGGCCAGATTTAGGATCTACAACTGCCTGAAGAGTTGTGTTCACTTTCACATAAGTAAAAGTTTGATCCTCATCCAACTTGAGTGAGAAGGAAAATAAAACTTCACTGCTACAAAATGCTTTTTCATGGTGCACTCTGAGAGCAGACCGTTCCAGAGCTGGCCTGTACAGAATATCCAGACTACTTAATGGCTTCACAAAGCCTAAGAAACATACCCTGTCCCTATAAAATTAGGCCTATCCTAGTAATCCTGGTTCTGCCACATGAGCAAGATAAGTGACTTCATACTCTAGTTTTAGACTCAATACAATTTGCTGACAAGACTGCGAATGGAAAATAATTCCTATTGGGAGTCGGAGCAAATTGATAATAACGTTACTGAAAATTTGATACAAAGGCAAACAATCCTTCTACTTGCCCTCTCAACACGGGCAACCAAAGGTTCCAGCCAAAGGCTCCAAATGTTTAAAGCAGGACAACTTGCTGGCAGCAAACAGCAGAAGCAGGTGGGTCACACCAGTATCTCCCCCAAGCCACAAAGGGTTAAATTGCCGTATGTAGCTACTAAGTATGAGTGTGAAAATTTCAAAAGCATGCAAGTGAGCCATCTGGCTCCTGCTCCTACTGGGTATTTGGGGATGAAAAGGAAAACTGGAAAGGTAAATAGTGTATTGCTTGATGTGTTGATTTTCAGCTGAGATTTCTCTCTTCAGTGCCTAGTCATATTTGTCCATCTAAATGAGTGGGATTGACTGTGTCTTCCCAAAAAGGGGTGAAAAAAATTAGCATGTAAGCTCTGGGGGAGCTGTGCAAAGCCACACTCTGCCTCATGTAACAGCTGAGGCAAATTTATTCTGGACTGCATCCAGAAAAAGGCCTCAGCCTCTCAGTGTGTAACTCGTGTGTAGGGATGGCAGGAGGCCTCTCACCCCGGGCACAAGCTGGATCAGCTGCCTTGGACTGAGATTCCAGAGAGCTGCCCCAGATCTGGTGCAAGCGTCATGATCACCACGGAGAGTCAGGCATCAGCTCGGACTGGAAAGAGAATGGTTTCCTACCTTAAGCATGTGCCAAGGCAGCATTTTTTTTGTTATTTATTTCTTTATTATTACTATATTTTATTTTCCCCTGTGGTAGAGATAGAGAGTGGTGGGAGAAAGCAGGATGCTGCTCTGCTGGTAGCACTCTGGTTTGTCACCTGGGCCAGTATCTGTCTCATTGGGGAGGCCAGGTTTGGCCACATCCCTGGGGTGCTCCCACGGTTGGCAGGTCTCAAACCTGGCCAGTGATGACACTGTTGGAAAATATACCAAGTTTACAATTTTTTTATTTTATAACTTTAGCCAGTTTTCAGAGAATCACAGAATGAACTAGGTTGGAAAAGACCTTTGATATCATCAAGTCCAATCTATGTTTGCCTTTGCCCCGGGGGAAGGGAATTAGAGTTTCTTTCCAGGGCATTGTTCCACCAGGCGAAGGCCTGATGAGCTTAACATCTCAACAGACTGGGAGTAGCCCAAAAGACACCCAAAAAGATAACGACCATCAGCAGAACATCAACGGCCATCAGCAAACATCAACGAACACCTACCCCACATTCTGCCCCCTGGCATGGCTGGAAACACCTGGCCCGGAAAAGACTGATAAGGAAATCAGGGAGTGACGACCTAATTAACATCAGAGGTGACGAAATCCAGATCCAGTAGGAAACCAAATACTAAGAAATACATAACTTGGAACCAATGAACATCGAACCAATGAATCTCTATGGGTTTTGACTGTATAAAGTTTATGAAGAATCTGGTAAAATTCATGTGTCATGGAATGATTTTCTCTGCACACCCGGGCTATGTGTGGATGAAATTATTTCTGTTGCACATCCTGGCCAGAAATAAAGTAATGACTTCATTCTCTATCACTAAAAATGTTGTTGGAGGGTTTTTGTTTTTCCCGCAGGTTCGGTGACACCACCAATGCCATTTTTTTTACCTGTGACTTTGTGTCTCAATTCACACTGCATATCTCTGATTCCATCTGTAGGAGACTGAGATTCAAGCCTCCTAAAGACCAGCTTGGGCTATGAGCAGAAGAAAAAGCTGGTCCCGGGACTGAAACTAAAGCATGTCTCCAGTTCTGCTGCAGCTGCCCACACTTCATCATGCAACACCCTAATCCCACTCATGGCATGGTGTTCCCTCCTCCACCTGCCACAACACTTGAGGTTCCCACAGTAGCTTGCCCTCCAAGTCCTGATCCCTGTGACTCTTCCTCCTCTGTAAAAGGAGCTAAAACAGCTCTTTCTTGCCTGGCTTAAAAATAAGCTGTGCCTTGAAGTCATCTATTTATGCCTTTTTTTGGTTGTAGTTTTATTGAAAAAGCTGGTATTAACATATTTATATTTTTATTCAACAACAGTTAGCTAATTTGTGCAACACAAAAAATGCAGCCATGAACAACAGCTTTCAAAACAATCAGATTTACCAACTTTATCATCACTTACTCTACACCACTGAAAGCTCAAACTAAAAAGAGAAAGAAAGTTGGAAACGTTCACAATGACGATGTTAACTTTCCATACATTCAAGAAACCAGGAAACCGATCTGTAACAGTGATGTCAAAGACAGGAATGGAATACTGGTCTTTGAAAGGTTTCTATTTATCTCCTCTATAATCACTTCATGGTATTTTGGTTGGGTATTTAATTAGTTTTATAAAGCTCCAAAGATATATTTGTTTATTTAATTTTAACATGTTATTTTTGGTACCCAAAGCTGTAACAGAGTAAGGTACTTCAAATTAAAAACAGAAAATTGTTGCATTAAGATCTGCTTTATAATAAGTTATCTATAGAATCTTACTTGAGAATGTTAAAAGCTAAATATATGTTTTACAGTATCTCTAGCTTTAAATGCCAATATGAGCTGATAGCATTTTTTTTTCTTTTTGAGCTGCAAAGATTAATGGAGGGGGCCAAAATTCAAAGAAATCGTATGACACCCTTGAAGCAGTAGTTTGGCATCAACAAGTTTTCTATACAATTTACCACACTCTTAAACCTTTTTACAAGGAAAAAAAAAAGGCAATTTTGTTAAATTTCATTAGAATAAATATGTACATATACTGTCCATGCCTGCTACAGCACACAGTATTTTATAAACAAACATTCTTTGTTCCCTTTAAAATCACCCTACACATTTCATACCGTATGTGTTTAGTGTGGCTGGAAACTGGTGCACATGCGTTTGTGCTTCTACACACAAAATATACAGCATTGATCTAGAAAACTTCAAACAGACAGATTTCAGGTGTGGTGTTGAATGAAATGTCATATAAAAGCTGTAGACTTTGTTTTTTAATTTCTTGTAAGCAGATTTTCACCCACCCTTCCCCCAAACCAAAATACAAAAGCATGCAGATCCCTTCATCAGTACATTCTCCACTTACCAAGAAATCAGTGCATAATGGCTTAAAGAGTTTTTTTTCTGAGGAGTTTTAATATGGGCAGATTAACAGGTCATGTGAGTTGTGCTCTTTTATTCATGGTTAGAGTAAAAATCCTTCGGGATATTGAGTTTTCTGCCAGAGCTATTAAGGGTGAAGCAGAACTTTCTTTTCCTGGATTAAGAGGACTTCCTGCCCACTGCACCGTTCCCTTACCATTCCTGCATGCCCTACTTTGTGTGTACTTTCCTTTTCCATTTATGTCACTAATCATTACAGAACAGAGATAGATCTAAGAGCATTTCTGTGGAGGAAGGTTTTGTTTGGTTTGGATTTTTCAATTTTTCATGTTTCTCCAGGACTAACTTTGTGTCCCAGAAGTGGCCTCATTTAAAAGCGTTAAAATTCACTGAGCGGTGCTGCCTCTCGCAGTACGATTCTTTTCACAGTTACAGATCCCAGGCATTGCCTGTATTCTCCAAAGGCCAGGATTAACATAACCATTCTGCAAACAACAAACAAGGGACTTTATCAAGTGTCTAGCAGTGATGTAACTTCGTTCCCACTCAAGTTGGTCGTTGCCTTCAAGGACAGCACTTCTAGCCAAGGTTTCCAGAACTCCAACCCAAACGGTAGCATGGGTTTGTGTGTGAATTGCCAGGCTGTGTCTGACCAGCCAGTCTCTGCAGAGTGGCAATGCCAAGTTTTTCAATCGTCCTTACACAATGAAGATACTACTTATTGTTTTAAACAGAGCAAAGAGAACCACGGAGAATAAACTTCTTGAAATAAGCTGGCTGAGTAACTATACCAGTTTGTCACTTACTCACTTGGGAAGGTGAAGCACAAAGTAATGTGATAAATAAATAAATAAATAAATAAGAGAGTATTGTAAAGAAGGGAATGGGATGGGTGAGATGGGGCAGCTTTTCACCAGCAGGGATTCTGCTTCCAGCTCTAACTCCCATGAGGTCCCTCCAGTGTGCCACGTGCCCTAAAGGGATGTGGCTATTCATTCTTTCAAAGAGGCTCGGCTTAACTGAAAGACAGGAAAGCAGCACTGGAAAAAAAAAAAACAATCAAGAGATTGAGGCAAAAAGCTCTAACAATGTGGTAAATGCTGTGGACTGCAAAAGCAGGAAGGGCACCAGGACACCCCAGTTCTGCAAACCACTGAGACCCCCAAAAGGATGGACAGGAGTTGAGGAGCCTCAGCCCTCCTCAGGAACACTCCCAAATTGAATCAATACCCCTGTTTGTTTAAAGGAACCAATACAGACCACAGTACTGGATTTGCAGTCGTGCCTTTTACTCATACAGTTGCAGTGATGGAAAATAATTGGCTTGCCACCAATAATGATACAGGCTGAGGGATGAAAGGATGCAACCTACAAATCCCACGACAGAAGCCACAATTTTTGTGAAGATCACATCCTTCTACAACTCTCAAGAGGCTGGTTTGTAAATATAGAGAGATATTGATAAATCTAGTGCATTTCTGAGTTCACTTTATCCTGAAATATGTACAGATTGTTTGTCGCTGCTATAGCAATGATGTTCTCGGTTGGGTGCCATGCTGTGTGCAAGATCTTCTTAGTAAAGTCCAAACTGTCAACACTGATGTCGTCTTTCCTCCGTTTGCCTCCAACACAGACCCTCCGGGGCTTAAGAATGGCTCGTGGTTTACTGCTCTCCCGGGAAGCCTCCAAGGTAACATCCCGCTTGGTGTTGCGGTCAAACATTCGAAAAAAGTTGTTATACGCACCTGTCATTATCACACTGCAGAGAGACAGACAGAGAGCGACAACAAAGGCAGTTAAACAGCAGCTTGTGCAAAGCCTACCAGCACGGCTGGATCAGGACAGCCGTGTTTAACCTTGGGGTTTCAGATGGGAAAGAATAAGAAAAAAAAAGGGGTTTTCCCAGTACTCCCCAGAATGAATAGTTTTCTTCTACCAATGCCTTCCCCTTCCATATTATTCAATGAAAATTACAGTTACCCCGAATAATGGCCACTCCTTGACATCATGATAATCACATCACAAGATAATACAAGCAACATGTTTTAATAAGTTATTTTTAATTACCCTCCAGCTTTTTATGAGTGCTTAAGGATCATATATTTCAGGCTTTTTCCCTTTCTCTGGAGCTTTACCTTTAATAACAGTGGAGTTTTACCATGATTCCAGAAATAGTCTAAAAAAATTCCCACGTATTTCAAATCTTTTGATACAACAGTAAGGTTTAGTACATAATTATATATTTTAAAGAATATTTTGAAGAAGGGTGTTTTGAAAGGTTCTGAAAAATCACATTGAGTTTGCACATATAAACTCTTTCCAGATTAAACTCTTTTCCTTGCTGAAGCCACAGACCTTGCAAGTCCAGACATCATTAAAATTTGTATCTACAATGCTTCTTTAGAAATAAACACACTGGTTTCAGGATTCTGGCATCTCTTATATAAAGTTTGAATGAAACATCGAGTCAGGATATATTTCTGGGTCTGGGAGAAGGGGACAGAAAACATACCTCGATCTGTATAAAAATTACCTCATTAATCAGCTTGCAGTTTGAAATAATGGATTGCCAGTTGCTTCATTCCCCTAGTCCCTAGGGGAGGATATTTTGTCACTAACTTTAATGAATTCAGGATTTCATCCATGGCCCTCAGGTTATTGGATTAGCATAATCATGGGTTTCAGAGCCTTGTTTGAAAGCTCATCCCCTGTGAACTTTTTCCATATGTGAAACCAGGGCTGTTCTCTACTCTCCTGTCTCAGCCCCAAACAGGATGGTTTTGTTCTGAATTTCCATTCTGTAAGAGGGAATCCACCCCACATGGTCAGGTCTCCACAGAAAAAGCTGCACAGTTTTAAGACTCAGGCAATCAGGAACTATTTGCCTTTCTAATAGAGCCCAAAAGAATTTGACGTGCGTGGCATTAATAAACAAACCTCCATCTCAAATGACAGCTGCTTTCACACTTTGCTGTTGGGGAGGGGAATCTGTGTTGAGCAGCAGACTGGCCGGGGAAACATGGAGCATATGGGAGAATAGGGGAGAACTCACAGGCGTAAGCCATGCTGCCCACCACACAGACTAGCTGATTAGATTAGATGCTCCTGGATTCAGCAGTGCCTTACAGTGTGTGCAAAGCCTCCAGCCAGCGCTGTCTTGATCTCATTTGGGGCCATTAGGAGCGACTGTAATACAAATGAATGCTACACGGGGAAAGCACGAATGTGAGCTGTGCCCCTCACTGCTGCGGCTACAGCTGGGGACCGAGAGCAGCGCACGCTCCAGAGCTGCTGCAGGGTAACCGGAGTGGGTGAGCTGGGTTTGTACGCTGGGAATCACCCAGTTCCACCCTGCTTCCATGTCTGCTGACTGCAGCCTGACGGCAGCTGGTGCCACACTGAGCTCTGCGCAGCTCCTGAAGCGCCAAAGGGAACTGCTGTGAACCAGACGGCGTGGCACAGAGAGCCAGCACACACTGCCCTGGGCAGGAGCTCACCTGCAGCCTTCATCCCACGGAGGGGGCTGCTTCCTGGAGACCTGCAGGGAGCTCGCTGCTGGGGGGTGCACAGGGGCACTTGTCCACACGCAGCCCCACCCAGCCCTGGCAGGGAGCTCCTTGCTGCTCCCCAGCAGCAGGACTCGTCTCTGGTTGCCTGTGGAGAGGTTTCCCTTTCCTTCCGCACCCGCAAAGGCCGGGCGCAATCCTGCCTAGCAAGGCACAAGTTAACAACCGCACAAGCTAAAAAACAGGAGTCAGCGTGACAGCTTGATAAAATGTATCCCAGAAGCCGCAGAAAGCCTATTGATCAAGATTAGTGCCCATTTCAGAAATTGAATCAACAGCAGTAAATCAAATGTTTCATTCCTTCCAAATCACCGTGTCTTGTCATTACAGCTCCTGCTGTAATGGTTATTCGCAACATGAAAAAGTTGAGGTTATTTCATATCTCAGCACTAACATACACAATTTGTGATGCAAACAGTCCAGCTGTATATTTTCCCCCAGGCAAAATTTTGAAACAGGTTCATAACCCCTGTGCCATGGGCTGCAGAGCTGTGGCTCCCAGGGGAAAGAGGAACATCCCTCCTGATGGAGGCAGGAACTGTCAGGGAAGCAGTTTTCATGCTGGCAGAGTACCAGTGCACCAAATGCAGAGAGAGGTGTTTGTTAAGGATCTTATTTTAGAAGGTTTTGCTTGCAGTAAAACTGCCTTTACAGTCCATTTGCTTTTTAATTTCTTGAACTCTTGCATATTTTTAAAAGTCTCCTTTCTTCAGCTGGATTTACTGCAGTTATTTTTTTAACATACGTGGATGACTACTTTTCATGCTGGCCCTGTTTTTCTGCAGTTTAATGGCTCAGTAAAAAACAGCATTATGTAAATGAGAAAGTGCCCATTCTTGTTCAAGGTCACAAACACAGATGGATTATAACCTTACCTGCTGCTTAAAGTAATAAAAGAGAGTAAAAACTAGATGTAAGCCTGCAATTTTTTTCTGTTCAGGAAAATACAATGAACAATAGTGGAGTCCATGCGATAAGGAGATTTTTTTTTTTTATAAATAGTAGAATACAAATTATAGCTCAGTATAGGAGGAGTCTGTTCTGTATTCCCAGACACTACTCTGCACAGCAGTGTTATGACAAGGGCTTGCACAAAACCCTTGCAAGAGAGGCTGTTTCAAGAAACCAAAGCCCTTCATTCAAAACAGCCCACACTACTTCATAGGCGTGTAAGGCAGCAGCCCAGGAAAGCTCTGTCTAACCACCTTCAATTCTCCTTAGAAGGCAGGTTTACAAGTTATGCTGCACAAGGTCAGAGGTACCATCATCTCTGTCATGCAGAGATATTTAGGACGCAGAACACGCCCCAGTGCACCCTGAGGAGCAGTGTACTGATAGCTCAGGCTGGAGCTAAGCTGCAGCCTGACTGCACCAGATCGAACCACCACAGCTACAGGCAGCATGATCACAAAAATCCCCAAACAACACCACACCCACCCCCCCAAACCAACCAAACAAAAATGCAGGGAAAAAACCCCATGGCTGCAGCATGACTACCACTACCTACATTTCACCCTCTGCAGCCCAGCCAGTGCTCTGGAAGGAGAGACAACACCCCATAGCTGCAGGGCCCTGAATGCACTTGCACAGCCCCACGTTAACCCTCCTGTGCTGCCCCAGGCAGGGAACACATTTTCCTCTCCAAGCGGGGCTGCTCTGCAGAGCACCCGGAGTATTCTCTGCTCCCTCTGTTCGAGCTGCTCCAAGCAAGGTCCGGGCAATTCTTCAGGTATGTGTGTTTGGAGTGACAACACAAAATGTTACCGATTCCTCCTGCCTGCACTGACACTGGGCACGCTTGCTTATCAATGATGTGATCTGAGGCATCTCACTGCCAAACTTCAGCTCTCATGCGGGGTCGCAGTGACCCAGTCTTACCCCTCCTTTTTTTTTTTTAACAACAATGCCAAATGTATTTTTACAGAAGGTAAAAAACGAAAGGGAAAACTCCGGTGCAGATCAATCCCTACTTTTATTGACTTTTCATTCCCTCCCTAGTCACCGTTCTGTTTTCTTTTTCCCTTTCTTCCCCTCCAATTCTGACTCTGGCCTTTACCATGCTTTCCAGATAGGTTTCCTTTTCCCTTCTCTTCCTTCTCCCCTCTTCTTTTTTCATTTCTATCTATCCTGCTCTACAATTAAAAAAAAAAAACAAACCCAAACCCACCTTATCTACTTCTCTCTTCCTTTTCCCACCCCTCTCATGTCTTTGTTTTACTCCTGTAAGTCTCCCTGCTCACCCTTTTTTGGTGATCTCCCCCAGCCCTCCAGTCTTGCAGACAACTTGCTTGGCTCTCCAGGTGTTTAAGCTTGCATCCCCGCCTTCTTTGGGCTGAAGGCTGGGGAAACAGCAAATCCCCAAGAACCAAAGCTCATTTGGGCAGGAGACGTAGTTTCCAAATCAGCAGAACATTAACTGCACACCTCCCATTCAGCTCAGGCTCCTTTACACTGTGCCATGTTGATCTGGTAGCCAGCAATAATTCAGGTAGGGTTGTTTTTTCTAAAAGTAAATTTTCAATCTGTAAAATTGTCTGAAATGAAGGATTTGAGAGAAAAAAGTTCTTCCTGCTTGCATTGTAACAGTAATACTCAAAAGGAGCAGATGTTTACCCATGGATAATGATTTTATTAAATATGACACCAGTATTGTACCACTGATGTTTAATTTAGGGCCAGAGTTTTAGGGTCTACAGAAGCAACCTCTCAACTACTGATGGCTTTGGCATCTTTAACTATCCTAGTACTTTTAAACATCTGAGTCTCAATGTTTTGGTTTTGGTAGTGACTCTGTTAAATGAAATGCTTCAGCATGGGGTTTTTCCCTCTAAAAAGTTCTGCTTCTCTTGGGTGGTCAACAAATTCTCTACTTCACCAACCTCAAAGGCATCTGAATAGGATTTTCACCATTTTACTAACCAACAATGAGATATTCCACAATATTTTTTAGGCAATGAGATTTCATCAAACATGTCAGTCACTAAGAATTGGCATATCTCTGTATTTCTCAGATCTGTTATTCCCATACTTCAAGCTAACCTCTCAAATGTTATCCATGTTGCAGCCATCCTTGCACACAACAGCCTTCATCAAAATTGCTCCATTCAGCTGCATTCCTGGATGTCAGGGACCGCCCTGAATATTTGGGGATATCAGCTGGAATTATGGCTTGCTTAAAAACCAAACCATACTTGCTCCACATTGTTTCATGCTGTTTTTCCTGTTTAGTTTGTTGTGGTTTTTTGGGGTTTTTTTAAACTCTTTGATTTTTTTTTGGGCTAACTCTGGCCCAGATTAGTCTTCCTAGACGCACAGAAGTTTTTATTCACCTGCAGATTTCTACTGTCTGGAGAAATTTGGCTCGTGTCATAGTTCCCCTCCTTCACTGTTGCTCACGAGACCATGGAAGCCATGGGATGGTGTGACAGGACTAAGAGCAGGGCTGGGCAGGGCTTTGAGGACTCGAACACACTAGGCTTAAGGGTGATAGAAAAACCGAACCAGCCCAGCTGCCCTGCCCCTCAGCACAGAAGTGGCAGCAGAACATCATTCCCTGGGGCAAGAGAGGCAGGGCTTGGACTTCGATGGTGTGAGGGGAGGAGACTCAGAGAGCAGCTTCACCAGAGCCTGCCCCCACACTTGTAAATCTCAGCAAAGATGTCCCTCAAGGCACCCAGCATGAAAAGAGACCTTTTCTCTGACCTGAAACTGTCTCCCAACTATATTTTGAGCCCCTAAATTTTCAGTATTTCACTGCCATGTGTACCAGTGCAGAAGAGCACATCTGCAGCCTCCTAGGATTAACACATAAGGTCCACCAGATCAGGTTTCATGACAAGCTGATCCAATGAAAAAAAGGGTCAATTCCAGAAAAACTCTTAAACAACATTTTTCATAGGAATAAAAAAAGAGGTTTATTGTAACAAAGGGAAAGGAAGAAGTAATGTTGCAAGCAATGAGGACCTCCTGAAATACTGGGAAATTTTCCTGTATGCTGTGCTGTGTAAAGTCTGACTGACTCCCCATCACAAAGAAGGAATTTATTTAAACTTCCTGGGGAAAAGGCTGCTGGAAAAAGTTGAGACACAGGATTCAGGGTTGTGGCACCCTGGTACAGCTGGCTGGCATAAGACTGGGAGTAAGAACAAGGGATCCCCAAGTACTTCCAAGCTAGTATTTGACTTGCCAAGCTTTGAGAACAAAATGATGTCTTCCAGCTCTCCAGCATGGATTGTGCTGCCAGACAGGAATAGACTCTTAACATCTCATCCAATGGGATCTGCCAATTCCGCCCGATTAGAGTGAAGGCTGATGGATATTCAGGGGGATGAATGACAGTTCAGTAGGAAAGGACTGACTGAACAGTTGTATGTGACTTCACTCATCTGCTTGCAGCATAGCACTTATCACGATGGTATTTAGAAGTCTCCCTGGCAGGGGTCCCATACACCCATTCATTTGAAATCTTAAAAAAAAATAGTTAACTGAGGTATTCACTTGCTACCATGTAGAATTTGTTCCTTTTTTTTTCTTTTTTTTTTTTTCTGGCTTCTTTACCTTACAAAAAGCTACAGAAGTGCTTATTTTTTAAGATAAAACTGAAAGCTGTTGACAGTGGGAAGGAAACTGTGTCCTCCAGGTTATTATTAAAATACCTGACTTTGGATGTGAATGGAAGAGCTAAATTAAATTGCTGTGTATGTAGAGCTCACCTATTCTACCTAGTCATGTAATGATGTATATACAATAAAGATAGCATGATTTTTGTACAATATATTCAACTACAGATAATACGTGCTCATCTGGATGAATTAGTGTAAGGCCCCTGCTTGGCTCCCTCCCCTGACCACTGTTGTTGCCAAAGTACATAGTGATTAATGTGCCCTTCAGCAAATGAGATCGGCTCTGTCTGATTGTATTAGTTCCTGTTCATTGGAGTAACTGAGCATCAATCACGTTCTAATCAGAGCTCACGTATGTTGATTATTTTTGTGAACAGCCTCACCATCAGGTTCTATGATAGCCTAGATTAACTTCTTAGTAACAACAAAACTTAATAAAAAGTATTTTCGCCTAAATAATAAACACACTTTCATTTTTAACTGAACAATCCTGTCACTACAAATTGTCATTATAGCTTTGAAATCTTGCAAAAGATAAAAATAATATGTTTAGAACTGCAGTTATTACTGTTATGTAGATGGATTAATAATGTAAGTACTGCAGCATCTCTTCCAAGTACAATTGTCAATATGCAATTTTTACCTTTCGTAATAGTCCTTTTTAAAAAACTGCATACCGAAAGACTCAAATGAAGTGACCTTACTGTTCAAATGAACTGTTTTTAAGGGGTACTGGTACCTAAATATTATTTAAATTATGATCCACCAATAAAAAGATATTCTGGTAATGTGTAGCAATACTTGTCATACTCATAAGCAAGGAGCTCAGAGGCATGAATCAAAAGATGAGCATCAGTTCTGATACATTCGACTCTTAAAAAGAGACAACTAAATTAAAGAGAGCCCTTTTCTTTCGTCAAATGTTTCCAGCTCCTCTACTCAAGAGTTTTTTACAATCAAGAGCAGCACATTGTGTTTAGTGACAGGTTTGGTAATTGTGCATGACTAATAACGCCTCAGTGTCTGGGCAGTACAATAAATGAAGCCCTCACAATCTAATGTTCCCACTTAATAATTACTCCCTGCATTGATCTTTCTGATCTGTCAAGTAGGAATGAAAATATTACGCTCACTTTAAACCCTGATATTGAACAAGAATTCCATTATTACCAGGCAACTACCCAGAGAGCAGTCTTACCACACTAATGAGGACAGAAGCACTTCATCTGGCCAGAGGAGAGAGACTCTAGGCCTGGGAGTAAGTGGCTGCCCATCCTGTACAACGCACTAGGAATTCCCATCAAGGATAAGCAAAATTGTTTGAAAATACCTGAAAAATCTCTGGATCTTTTTCGAAGTTTCACAATATCTACATGATTGAATGCACTGTTGTTCTGTGCCAGACTTAGGCAGGAATCAGCACTGTCTGTTTTCCAATAAATGCTTTAAATTTTGTATTTCCAGTAGTGCCAAACTCAAGCAGTAACTACACCGAGAAAACCCTCTGCTAAAACACCCATTCATGTATGGGTTTGGGAGTTTCAGAGAAAAGTCCCAAAACCTGGATCTTCCCCTAAACTTTCTGTGAGTCATTTCCAATCTTTGACCATACCAAAGCCACAACAGCTGGTGCCCAAGTTACAATGACAGCAATCTGGGAAGTATTTTGCTCAGTGTGGTCCACCTATGTAATTTTAAATGGCCAGCAATTGGTATCACAGAGGATACTCAATGCTGAGTTAATCCTTGTCAGAAAACACTTCACTCTGGCATGCAGGCAACAGAGAGAATGGAATATATATGTATTTTCATTTGCATAATGAATGATACAAGGTAAAAGTTTCATTTCTTAGCAAAGACAGAATCTTTCCACTGGGCAGGTAGAGGAACTGAGCAAAGGAAAGTAGTCCAAAGAAAAGGTGCCTCTTACCCAGTGTACAGCATAATATTTGATCTGCATTTGTGGAACACTGGACTAGAAGAGACCTTTTTCTGCACTTCCAAATTCAGACACTTGTAATTTTAACCAATGTTGCATATAACTGCTTTCACAGATTTCCTGAGCACCACCATCAGAACAGTTGGGTTTCTTGTATCTCCACCACTCAGGATGGGAAGACAGCTTGTCACTGTTTGGACAGGTATGAACTACCTCTGATTTCCAGGTTATAACTACCTGTTGACACTCAACACCTACTTGCTGTTGTGTCATTATCATTCACATTTATCTTAGCTAGATCTTCTTCCTCCCTACGTATATCTCCTTGGTATACTTACTACAAGCAAGTAAAATCTTGGCTTCTCTTTTGCTAAACTGATGAAAACCAAAGTCCTGGCCTCTCTTCTTTAGAGCAGCTGTCTATCTGCTCGATTACTTCATCCACCTTGAAGATGAGGGACATGAAATGTGTAAATGCAGTTCAAAGGTCTTTGAATAAGAGCCCAACATAATGTCACCACTACTCCTTTCTCTGCTGGATAGCCCAGTCTTGCCCATTCAAGGATCATATTAGCCTTTTTCACAGATGTCTCAGACTGCCTGTTTCACAGTCCAGGCCCACTGCAGGGTGGGCAGGCCTGCTTCAATACAATGAGACAGACTGTTTTTCCCAAATGAGAGGCTGAGCTGAAGGAGCAGTTCCAGGCTCAGTGCCAAACTTCTGCCTCTTGGCTCCTAGCTCTGCTGAACCAGGAGTCACTGTGTGTCACTCAATATCGGCTCCTGTGCCGTCTTTCACATGCATTTTGTAGGCTGCTAATCCCTTCCACAGTCACCTAGCATATGAATGTCCCTGGGAGTTGTTTCCAACTGATAAGATGAAGGTTTGTGCTCTTTTTTTAACTAAAATCCTCACCTTGCATTGTACTCTTGGATTTTATCCATTTTTATTAACCCAGTCCTCTTGGGTGCTCAGCCGTTCCTGTCCAACATTCCTACTCCACAAAGTACTGCCACCATTTGCCAGCATTATGGCGTTAGCCCACTTCATCCTTGCTCGCACTCTCTGACTTGTGCCAGTATTTCTCATTAAAACGTTCAACAAGATATTACGTCCAAGATAAAAATAAGGATCTCTCCATCAGTGCACAGGGAAAGGGACTGCTCTGATGGACGGAGGTATCAGAAGTGTCATTTGGCAGCAGTTTGCAGAGAATCAGAGGGTGCCTGTGACAGTCCTTCCTCACACCCATTTCCAGTAAATGAACTGAATTTCTAAGGCAAGTCATGTGCAAATACAGGATCACATAAGTTTCCTTAGTGTGTCGGTGGGATTGTGTGAGTTGGCATCATTCTTTTTAGCTTTTGCAGCCTATTTATGATTTGGGTGAAAATGGACATAATTTGAAGGGTTTTTCCCCCTAAGGCATGAGCCAAGGTTATTAAGGCATACATCATGTCTAAGGCAGTCAGAGACACAACTGCACAAACATCCAAACATCTTCTATCGACTCAAACACTGGCGTGTGATGCCGTACATTGATGTGGAAAAGAACCACGGGTAACTACTTTCCATTTGCTCCCCATCATAGCGGAGGTCTTTTGCTAAATGGGGACAGTGATGGACAGAAGGATGGATTGATTACCTGTCTGATCCATTCCATGCACATTCAAACTTGTCAAAGATGCAGTCGTTTTCATAGAGGGAACATAACTTGCTTCTAAGGTAATCATGGACCTGTTTTAAAGAAAATAACTGTTATTCTAGAAATCAAAGAAAACATGAAACTCCACAACCAGCCCTTCACTTTCTGCTTTATCTCCCACGTTCACTTTCAAAATATGCTGCATAGATTGGTAGCTCTGCAGAAGATACTGTGTTTAAACTCCAAAGAAGCTAACTGTACTTTTCCACAGCCCAATTAATCAGGTGCTACAGAATTACTGTTGCAGGAAGGCACGAAACATGCTTCCCTCAGCAGGCTGCAGACCACCCCTCTTCAACAGATTTGTTTCCTGCTCGGGTGATTTTCTCAGTGCTAGCCTAATTCCCAGAGACATTTCACCAGCTGATACCCTAGATGTGCTAATTAATGTGCAAGAAATCTAATTTAAATAGAAACAAAAATGCCATATTCCAAGATAAGTGGACTCTCACTTATGGCAGAAAGAACATGGCTCTATTAAAAGAACCCGTATGGTATTACATTTATTTTTGTAAGGTATTTCAGAAGCCAAATACAGTACAAGGTTGTACTTGCACAGGCTGCAAATAAGAACACTAATTTAGCCCAAGGATTTCTCCTATTTGGCTGAGACTTAAAAACAACATTGTAAATTCCCATTTACTCACTGGAAAGTGGGACTACCCAGCAGAAGATTTCTCTGCTCTAGGCCACACATCTCTGCTGAACAACGATTATCATAAAGAGATCTCATGCAAACTGTTTCAGTCTTTTGCTGAATTTGATTAGTTTTCCTTCTGGATGATTTGGTTTATTCCATAAGGAAATACGGTGGTAGAAAATTCCTGCCTAGATAAATTTACTAATGCACATCTACTCCTGATATTTTCTTTTAGCTGCTGTAGAAACTGTAAAACAAAGACCTCTTGGAGAAACACACCAATCCAATGGCCCAGGGGTATAATTTAGCTCTGTTATCCTGAGGTTACAGGTTCTTGCAAGTCCAGTGAAATTATTCCTGCTCATGGATGCTCAGCATCCTCCTCTGGCCTGAGAATACAAACATTTCTTCTAGTAAAATAACTTCTATCAAGACCAGATGAGGGACAATGACCTTTCACTTATATTTTCTTTAAACTGACCCATTTTTGATAGTCAAATTGTACAGTATCCAAAGAATATTTGTAATGTAAGGTTATTAAGGTTTATTCATTTTTGTTATGGATCAATTTTCATTAATAAATGAACACTGAACTGTACATTAACAGATAATGTCTTATACAGCAATTAATTGGCAAATGGCGGAGAACATTTCACAATTAAATGCATTTACCGTTACAGTGAGCAGTAGGTCAGAACACCTTTACTATTGATGCAATTTCCTACACTCTCTGCAATTAAATCCTTTCCTTTTCTCTTTACTTAAAACCTTTTTATGTTAGCAGTGTAATTTGTTACAGAACTGGAATTCTTTCCTTTGTCATGTTTGTGAGCTCCCAATACTTGGAAGAAATAGAAAGGCTGGGTAAGGCAGAAGGAAGTAGATCACATTTGCCTCCCTGACTGTCATTTCTAGGTCTTTCTCTCATTACCATTTCCAGCAGCCATCTGTCATGACCACTGTCATGTACGCACCCTTTGCAAAGTGTGTCCAACTCCACAGCTTGGAGCTGTGCCTTTCTATCAGCTTTGTCCAAAAGCATTTTGCAATTCCTGTCTCAGATGTCTTACCTTGTCAAGATCGTTAGACTCACCCTACTGCCTTGGACAACCACCTTGTTCTTTATGTGGACCTTTTGATTACCACATTGGAACATGTTCAGACCCTCAGAGAGACTATGAAAAACTAACTGGAAAAAACACTTAATTTTCACTGTTTGCATATTCATGTGCCACTACCAACAGAGGGTAAAATCAGATTTGCCTTGTCTGTTACATATTGCTCTTACCACATATCAATAGTACTTGAAAGCAAACCAAATTCATTCCTGATTACCAAGGACCTTTTTGTCACTGCAATGTTTTAGGTCTGACCCTCATGGAATTATCTAGCAATTCTGTGCTCCAGACTAACACAGCAACACAGCTATGCAGGGACCTGTTTTACTGGGACTGAATAGACACAACCAGGAATTGCACTGGTGACACATGGTCCAAATCCCTATGCTACAGAGCCTGCCAAAAGTGGATCAAGCTATCATGAGCTATGAATGCACTCACCTTACTGCTCCTAAGGTTTCTGCTGGGTAATTCACCTGGCAGCACCAGAAGAGTAACCTGTTAGGCAGGGCTGCCTTGCAACATTCAGGCCCTGACCATTCCACTGCATTGCTCTTCTAGTGCTGTCCGGTGACCGTACTCTGCCCTTTTTCCTTTTGTGTGAAACAAACAGGAGAAAATCATGTTGAAACACTGTCAGCAGATAATGTGTTCGGCAGGGCTGCAACAGCTGCTCTATTCAATAGCATTCTTTGAGCCACAGCAATGATATGAAAAAGAACCTGCATGAGTGAAAGGCATCTTCAATAACTACAATTTCATTTTTTTAATATAATTTTTGTCATTTTTTAAATAATAAAATTGTAAGCTGATAATGAAGCAGTACAGTTATGGACTCTGCTCTTTATTACAACTCTGTGTGAAATCTCCTGTTGTGACCCTCACTATTGCAGCTAGGCAATATCTAAGTGGCTACCATGCAGTGGATGAAATGAGAAATTCAATCTTTTAATGAACACCTTTTAATCTTTTAATGATATACTTGTCATCATAATTATGTGGATACATAACATGAAAATGTTAGCTTTATTTGTTGCCTTCCAGTGATCTACCCCAAAAAACCTTTTGAGAAATCGCCAAGTTTATGTATGAGATTTAGGTATGTGAGAGAGAGATATCTCTGAGACAAATTATTTAAGAGAGTAATTTAAACCACTTTTTCTTAAGACAGAATTCTCTCCTCTCTGCAGCTTAAAAACATGAAAGGTTCTCAGAGCAGCTGGATCAGATGAATCCTATGGAATCCTGTGCTATTGGCTTCCCAAGGCCCCCTGAGTTCCAGATTCTCCTTTAGTCCACTGCAATGCCCAACAACACATCTGTATATTCTTTAGAAGGCACTGGATAAATATTTGAAAATGAAAGGCAATCCATAGATTTAAGTAAGGTGGTAAGAACAGTGTTATATTTAGCTATATTTTTTTTTATATTATGTAAGGGGTTTTGTTGTTGTGGGTCTTGGTTTTTGTTCTCTATAAACTTCTGACTGCAATTATCAGTACTCATTTTTCCCATCTCAGCATGAAGAAATATACTTTTTAATTGGCCCTACTGTTGGGTATCAGACTGATTTAAAAGTGGCCAGCTTGTTTCACAGCTGCCTACATGAGGAAATAAAAGCAGGTGTCAAAATCAAGACAAACAGGTTGGCTTGACCAGCTATTCCTCCCCAGGGACAAGGCTGCCTACTAAATTAGCATAGGTATAAAATAATATATTACCTAAGTTCCCAAAAACCGAGATTCTATTCTGTTATATAAAACACAGTCTCGCCCTTACCCTCCCACTCCATTTTCACGGCATATCAACATTTCTAACACATTTAGCATTACAAGCACTGCCATTTTAAGAGCAAACCCAATTCTGTAGCCTTAAAGGTAAACAGGCTCAGACTTTCCAATATTAACACATGGAACAGTGAATGATATACACCGAAATGTAATGGGTGCACTGAAAAACACTGGGGCCCACTCTGTCTGCTGAATGCTAGCTAACAAATACTGGAAATTTTTGTTTGTTTTGACAAGAAATGCTATCAAACTCTCATCATGTTATTTTAAAACCAATCTTAATTATATTTACTGTGAACTACTGTATCCCACCTGCCATTATTTAGACACAGAAAACAAGGGACTGATCCAGCACTGTCACAGGATTGTCTCTCAGTACGCAGCACGAGCCAGATGGATGGCATTTTTCCTACTTTGCATACACTTTTTTAGATAACTTAAAAGTTTTTTTCTTACTGCATTTTCATAACAAGCAGTTTCTGTGTCACAGACATATTTTCCTTCTTCAAGCCAGAGTCAAAAAATATAAGCTCAGCCCTCTATTGCCAAACATAACAGATGTCAGAGTACAAACTTAGCGCTGGCTGGAGCCACTGGCATTTTGTCTGGATAATATCGCAATGAATTCAGGCAACCAGATGTGTGTGTCTGGCATTTGTGAGCTGCTGTATTAGTGGTGATGCCAGGGTTTAACACAGATCATTTCCAGAACTAGGCACAAGGGAGAAACACACAGATCAAGTTGTAAAAAGAAGTTCTGAAATGACAAAGGTGTAAACTCTCAGCAGTCCCAGCAGGAGAAGAGTTCTAAGCAACACACAAAATCTTTTCCTCAGTTACTTTTAAATGTTAGTAGTGAAATACATCATTTAAAAGCAGATGCCAAAGTGAAGAGATGATTTCTCTTGTTAGAATAATAGTTTCTTTCAAGACCCTAATCCACAGGGAGTGCTACCTTGACTCCCCAAGCTTTACACTTCCTTACTAATGCTGCAATTGCCCTTTTCCTGCTATAAGGATACCACTGTGAGGATTTTAACCACCTTGATTAATTCTCTTAGCTTGCTGCTTCTCAGATAAAGTAATGAGAAGGTTACAGAAACATCCAGTTTTTGAACAGTGAGATCCTTTTATAATGTTGCATTTTAAGACATAGGAGATTCCTACCTGGTACGTTTCTACAGGCTTTGTTTCCATGTTCAGATCCCAAACCTTGACAGTGAGGTAATCTCTTGTAAGCATGTATCTACCACTGTGACTGAATTTGACATCTGACACTGAAGAGATAATTTCTGAAAAAAATGATCTGTTACTGGGGTCTTCTGGTTCTTCATAAACTGTTCAAAGAAAAAGAAGCAAAACATAAATCAGAATTGTATAAAAAATTGCTCTGTTGTACAATTTGAAGTGTGCATTTCTTGTGAAATGTAATTCAATCTACCAAGGAACACGATACAGAATTAATTATATGTCCAGCACTTGCTTTATTTTTTTAACTTTATATAAAAATACAAACTGAAAGCTTTAAACATTACAGTAATTAATGTTATGGCTATGGACTCAAAGCATGACTCTGGGAAATTCTGTAAATACACTGGTAAGTTGACTACAGATCCCTGTAGCAAGGCAGTTCATGCCTTGGTCATCCTTTCTGGGGTCTGCATACCCCATTTCCCAACATAACCAAAATCCAGGTGTCCCTGTCACATGAGAGGTGTGTACATGTGCTCTCACAACAGTCCTGGCATCCCTGGGAGAGGTGGTTACTCAAAGCCTGCCCTGCTTGCCAGAACCAGCTGGCCTGGCTGCAGGCTACTCATTGATCATGTCTGAAGGCATCTGAGACTAAGCATGAGAATCTTAAAAAGCAATTGCAAATTGCAATTACCTCTTCCTGAGAGGTGAGCATAAAATAGACAGGGGTTCACCATGTGGCTGCATGAACTACATAGTTGATGTGCAATTGCTGACAGCTCTGGAGAGCACTGAACTCACTGAACGTGATTGTCAGCAGTTCTGTGCGACCCAACAAGGCAGCAGGTCATGAAACATTGCTTACACGATGTTCATACATGAAAATCCAGCTCTTGTAGCTATGAGATTAGTCATCCCTGTTCAACTGTACATAAGAATGATACTGGATGACTCTAGCCCTACCTTACAGGTGCCTAGAGCAATTCTGTTGTCTTTCTGCAGGTACCTGTGGCCCTGTGATCCAACTGATCTCTATGGTGAACTTCAGTAGAAAGTCAGGTTTTCAGGGTCTTTTAACTCTCAGAAAAATCAGTAGGGTTTTGGGACCTATGTCTAGAATATTATTTCAAAACTGGCAATTTAGTGAATGTCATTTTCAAGTTTCAAAAGCAGGTGAAGAAAAGCCATGTGATGAAACATGAAAACATGCTGAAAGTAGAAAAACTTTTTACTGTCAGTTAAAGCAAAGGTTTTTATATAGTCCACTGGAACATTTCTCTCTCAATTATTTTGTCCATGACTATGATTCAGACTGTTGGAAGCAACAAGGTTAGTTTCCATTAGGTGAAATAATGTTCTGCTGAAAGTTAAGGGTGAGTATGTGGGTGAAGTATGTGGGGTAACGCAAAAAATTATGGGCAATTTTCTTTGGGGGTGGGCAGTGGAATGCAGCCAGGCGTGCACATGAGAATAAGGTCTATATTTAAACATGTGCACCACACATCTAAACGGTAACGAACTACTTCAAAAAGGGGCAAAAACTTTTCTTTTCAAATAGACTGTAAATGAACAACTTTAAATAGCTCTTTAAAATTTTGCCTAGACATTCTGCAAAGCAGGTATTTTGTAATTATCCTGTCAGATTTGCAAGAGAAGTCTGATGAGCACAAAGCAATTATCATTTCTCATACCTCTTCCCTTTAATCTGTCCAAACTATAGACTTGGCTGGCAGGAATTTCATCCTCCTAATTATGATGTGAAGCTGCTATTAAAACCAGGAAAGAAAAAAACAAAACCCACACTAACTGAACTACACCTTCATTTATAGCTTAGATATATTTTCTTGGCTCTATGTGGCTCATCCAACTCCCGGTGATTAGAAGAGAAGTGATATTTGTACCTGAATATTCTCTATTTTGTTAATTAATGAGATTAAACCATTTCATTCTTTATCTGGCCCATTTATTGCTCTTCTATGCTTACTGTGTTAAGTATTAGAAAGACTTAGATTAATTAACTGTGGAACTAACAGAGGCATGAAAGTCTTGTATCACTACAGAAATAAAGATAGCAGTAGAAATTTTAGTAGCAGCAATTCTTTGGAGATAGTTCCTCTAGTCAGCATAACCAATGCAGGAAAATTGTTACAGGAAATTAAGGAACAGCTCCTAGTGAAAAGAAGAGAAAGCTTAGCAACTACCAGCATCTGCCTGAGCAACCAGAACAGGGCATTAGCCTCAGGAAATGAAGATAAGAAAGAGTGTTCTTGGGACTTGGCTATTTCTGGTTTAGCATCAACATAAGGTTATGCACATACTGCAAAAAAGCACCATCTTTCTTCAGTTTGGCTAATACAAGTTGAGAAACCGGAGACAGAACAGCAGTGAAGGGACAGCCTTGTGACTTGGACTTGAGTTCAGGCAACCAATTCAAATTCAGCCCTGACCTCTCCAATGATGATAGGAAAAAAAACCATGGGTCTAGCCCCTGGTTTCCAAAACACATCTTCTGTTTATTACTGTTAAGACTTATCTTTTGGAGGCCGCTCTTACACCCAGGAGCAATTAGTACCCAAAACACAAGATTTCAAATCTAGCTTACTTCTCTGTATCTAAATAAATCTTGTTAGATCTGAACTTTGCTGACATTTGATTACAGATTCTATTATATTCTTTGATTAATTTCATCATTAATTTCTTAATAACTAACACCTGCCATACAAAAGGGTATTTAACTTTCATTACTATTGTTCTTGATAATGGTCACAGCACTAATTATGTGAAAGACACAAAGTTACCTGTCTAGCTACTTAATGAACATAGGAATCACAAATGACTTGATGTGCTGAGTTCTCACATGACACTTGTTCAGACTTAAATGTGACCTCGATGACAGGACCCTGGCATAGAGAAATATAATGGGATTACAGAGGGAAGCAGAGCAAATCTCTGAGTACAGCCAGTGTTTAAAGAGGAGCTTTCCAGGAAGACACTGTTCCTGCCCCTTATGCCACCAGCAGATACATGGGTAAACTGGGAAGTCTGCTTAGGGAAATAAAAATGCTCAATTCCATTCTGCACAGCTTCCTGCTCACAAGTTAAAAACCACAGTAGCTTCTCAGAGAAATCCAGACTTTGTAGAGAAGGATGGGTTCATTGAAGGATACTTGCCAGAGCGCTGTTTTCCTGAATCCTGAAGAAAATCTGTAGCATAAAAATATGCTGCTTCTTTCTTAAAAGGAAGTGCCATCTGCTGAAAAACAAACTCTTATCCCTCCTAAAAAATATTCTTGTTTCCTTGTGAATTTCTCTGATCTAATGCAGAATGGAGACTTTCCTTTTCCAGTGGATAGGAAAGGCATCTCTAATGTGTGCGTTTATCATGCAGAAATATATGCAGATGTCTAAAGTTAAAAAAAAAAATGGCCAGGAACAGCAAGAGTAGGTGGAAAGGTCCATCTCACAGCTTCCCTCCCAGACACTGGCCAAAAGAAAGCACGTGCCTCAGGCAGCAGCTAAAATAAGGGTGGTGCACTAACACCTTGCAGCTCTCATCTGTACTCTGGGGGTCACAGGTGCTGCCACCTCAACTTCCCATCAATATGGGCCTGATTCCACACACCTGAAACTGACACATATTGGACAAGATACATCCAAGAAAGAATAAAAAAATCTGACCCAAAGTAATTTTTGAGTTCAGTTCTAAACAAGTAGCTGGGCAGAGCTTTAATCATTGCAGAGTGTAAATTCTGGCATATGTGAACTTTAAAAATTATCAAAAATAATGCTAAAATTGTCTTATATGGTGGGTGCAGTGTCACAATCTGATATAGCATACAAAATCCTGTATTCCTCCTGAAATTATCACAAGAAGGAAAATTTGAAGATGAATAGAAATCTGCTCCACAGATTTTGTAAGAAATTCCATCAGTCATAGGATGCAATTATAAACAGCTTTAAAGACTCACTCCCTCTAGCAAAAAACCCCCACTGTTTTCTTTCTACTTACGAACAAATAATAACCTATTAAAACTTTTTTTTAAGAGGATACTGTTTATAGTTTGTATCCTGTCCTGAAAACTTCTGATTTTATAGCATTTGTTGTTACTTAGATTTAAATCATTGAAAATCCTGCACCATGAAATAAATCTTTCCCTCCCTCCAAAGACAGCTGATGGATTTAGAAAATCATCCAGTTCCTGTTCAAGGGTCACTGTTACAAAGGGATGAAGACAGCTTTGGCAACAGTGGAAACAGAGGCAGTGTGGTTACTGAGAGGGAGAGGACTGTGGAGACCAGGGCCAACCAAGTTGGTGGAACATGAGAGGGAAAACAATTTTTCATTGTTATTATATAAGCAAGTAAACACTCTGCAGCTAGACTGAATTAAGAACTTGTTACAGATAAACTTCTGGGTTACACTAGTACACAAACAACAGGTCTATTTCAACTGGACCTGGAAATACCAGTGGTGGATCAGGTAATCCCTCACTGGGCTTTAATTTCATAAACACAGAAAACAGGTTCAGTCCCAGGCCAAATAATTTATCATTTAAACTAAGTCCCTATTTAATTCCAGATCCCAAACAAAAACGGCTGCAATGCCTGATTAAAACATATTAGAAAACAGTACTTTGAAATGCATGGAATTTCATTGGTCTTGACAGACTAGCCACAGTAAGAAAAGGAACAAGAACTAATATGCTTTCCTAGCTGATAAATAAAAAATTTTAACCAAAATAACAAATTATTTAACTATAGTGTAATATTTTTAGATGGCAAATTAACACTATTCCTGGGTCAGCTGCAATTTGCTCTATTGCATATATCTCATCAAGTTTAGCATAAAAAACTTAAACTAAATTTCGTTTGAATTTCTATGAAAATACAAATATTCTTTTTTTTTTTTTTTAGGTACATGACACTTGTTCGTAACATTCAACACAGAAAGCTTTTTTTTTGTGCCATTTAATTCAAGAAATGCTACATCTTAAGCTAAGCATAGTTCTAGGCTTATCTCTAATGTGGTAGAGATCTCAAGAAGACATAAAAATGAGCAATAGAAATAATCAGAAGTACCAAATTACTTCCACACAAGGAACGGCTAAATAGACTGAGGTCTCTCAACCTAGGAAAGACTGAGAGTGTTGTAATTAAGAGTGGCATGGAAAGGATGAATAGGGAATGACAGTTCACTTTGTACACTGTCTCTTCCAATCCACAAGTAGGGGTCACCACATGAAACTAGGAAAGGGTAAGCAGAGAGAAGATGGTTCTTCATACTGTGCCTATTTAAGCTACTAAAGACTTTACTAAAAGATATTGTGAGTGGTAAAAAATATACACAGGATCAAAAGTAACTGCACAACTCCAAGGAAAGAAAAAACCCCAAACATCCATTTCAGTATTGTTAAATGCAGTAAGTTCACTTCCACTAAGGTCCCTGAACCTCAAGTTTCCAAGTGCAGACTGCAGAGCATGAAGATTATACACTAAGTCTGTTCTTACATGTTCTGTTGATGTTGCTACTGCCAATATCAGAGCCAGAACACTGGGCTAGAAGGACCTCTGATCTGCCCAGCTATAGTAATTTTTATGCACTGTTTTAAAATCTATTTTAGGATTTCATACAAAAGAGTTCCTGAGTTCATTCTAAGTGAATCAAGCCCAACTGCAAGCTCCCATTGAAATTCATGGTCTCTTTATGGCTTTTAGCTTCATTATTCATGATCATAATTTGATTTACCATTATTATTAACTCTATCTTCGACTATCTCTGAATGTTTTATTGTTTTGTATTAAGCCAATCCACTCATACATTCATCTCCCTTGGAAATTCTCTTTCAATAATAGAATATTCTGCTAATGTGACAATCCTGGTCTATACTGATTAATATGGTTATACATGACAGGGAGTTTTTAAATCTGCTTTCACAAGCAATCTAAATACAATTATTTTGTGAGACACGTGTTTAACATTTTATATTACCATAGTCTCTAGCTGCTTATCCTGTTTTAAACTAAAAAAAGTACCTTTTTATATTTAAATTTTCTACTTGCTTTTATATAATTCAGAGGGCACCTCTTTGTGCCCTGGTCACTTACACATCATTTTCCTTCTTTTACTCAAAGCAAATTTCTGACCCTACCTCCACATCACAAGGCTGAAATTTCACCTACCATACAGCATTCCTTTATCCAATGACCCAGTATTAAAACTAGCCTTCTCATCAATACCTCTAGAGAGCATGGCTTTTAAAAGTGGAGCCTCAAATCAATATTTAAGAATCTGTTTTACCATCTGCACTGAGTTGCTGCAGCTTGTCACAAACCACAAGGGAGGGTGCATTAGTGCTGAAAGGCAAAGCCAGATCAATAGCTAAAGATCAGTGGGTGGGAGCTTCACTACAGAGTTGCTTAGACTAATATAACTTTGCCAGTGAGTTTGTTAATAAAGAGAAATAGTGTTAAAGAGAGAAAAGGAATTGAAAAAACACAAAGTCAATCTCGAAGATCAAGCCTCTTTAAACCTCAGTCTCACAAAGGCTTATGTGCATGTTTAATACCACATGTTGTGAGCAATCCCAAGGAGTTATTGGGACATAAAACTACTACTGCTCTACAGCCAAACTGATGTGTAAGTCTTTCTGATTTTGATATATAAGATTAGCGGTAAGTGGGGTTTTTCTCCGCCAGTGAAATAAGATCTTGAAAGCTGGTTTCATGAGACATTAAAAAGCAGTATTTGTTGCTATCAAAAAAATTAAGCAAACAAGACAGGAATATTAATAGACTGAATAATTAAATCAATCTTACAGCAATTATTTGTTTTATCTGTGTGTGGTTGGGGGAGAGGGGTTAATGAAACACCTCTTCAATCATAAATCATTTACCATTGCTTCAGGCTTTTCTCTTTCCTCCTAGTATTTGATAGCTAGAAGTATATAAATCAGGTTTTTTCTTCCGCAGATTTAATTTTAACATATCTTGCACAACTGGAGGAAATACTATATAGACATAATTGCATTTCTGTAGAAACATTTTTGAATTTTCATTAGCCGTGTTTTAAATGTCTTTATTATACATTCATCCAAACTGAGCAGAATGGAAGCTTTGGAGCCCATGCTAAAGGCAATCTGTTACTAAATTTCAGTGGGATTCCTGCACAAGGAAAGTTCCGTTCCAGGATCTAGTTTAGCATGCATGAAATTGTAGTAACAGACCTTTAGTGACAGTCATAATTACAAAATTATCAGGATATGGGCACATTTTTTCATTGGGGATATAAAATCAGCAATGCATATATGCCTTTGTAGTGCATGCTTAAAAGTAAATCCAGAATTAGGATAAGGAGAACAAGCCTTCATCAAGCATGGGATCAAATAATTTCAGAAGCTCTGATAAGTTTCACTGCTGTCACCGGAAACCTTGCAGATTTTGCCTGAAGTGGACATCACTTTGACAGGGGCCTTTCTGTGCACGAAGGGAGAGTGGTGACTCCCTCTCTCTCAGATGATAACCTGACATGAGACCAGATGCAGAAATAAAAAGCGTATTTTAGATGTAAAGCTCACACAGAAGAAAAACAAGTTGTCTCTTTTTCAGTCAGACAATAAGCATCATTCATTTGGAAAGGTCAATATTAATTAGCAAATCCAGCAGGGATAGTCTGTCACAGGCTTTTTTGTGCATCTGGTTGTTCTCTGTTGCAAATGAAAGATAATCCATATTCAGTCAGAGGTCTGAAAGCTGTCTTGTCTCTGAAATTCCAACCTGCTTTAAACAACTGGTAAATATAAGTAATTTAATTTTAAAAATTCAACATGTTTAAGTAGATTATCTTTGATTTCTGTCTTGGCTGCTTCCACAGTTCTGAATTCTCTAAAATCAAAGGCAATCTCAAAAAAGCCCAGCAGATAACCCAATTGAGTTACATGCCTGACTGACAGGACACTGGCAATTATCCTTGGGGAAAGGCTGGCATTTCTTTCAGGCCTGGATTTCAAATAAAAATGTGGAAAAGGACTCTCAATGGAAAAACCATCCCACTCCTCTTTGGGTGGCATGTCTGAGTCACAAACCAAACCTGGAATTCACTCTGCATTGCTCCAAAAACCATTTTATACTTTTAAGGCACTGATTGTCCAACCCATGGGATTGGGATGCACCTGCTGAGATGCTTTGCTCCATTCAGGGAGAGTCCAGAGAAGATGGCTGTTGGGATTGCCTGGCACCATTAAAGGCTTCCTTGGTCAAAGGGAGCAGGGCTCTAAATGGCTCCTGCTACAGACCCAGAGGTCCAGAGCTTGAGAAGTCTGTCTGCAGGACAGAAAGCACCAACTCATGGTGACAGAGGCTAACACTATATAATTATATAACCCCAAAATCTGTGTTTTTAAGATCACCATGGCACACAGAGCAATGAACTTGAAACTGCAGCTCCTCCCTCCTTGAAGTATTTTGCTGTAAACTTTGCACATGAGTAATGGATAATCAGAAATAGAGCTTAAGTCTACAAATACATATTAAGAAATGAATACTAAAAAACCCTTAAAGCAACATATAGAATTTAAATAAACTACTACTTCTGAAGTATGCAACGACTTTAAGATGTTAAGGCTATTACATGAAATATCAATAGGAGTTAGACTCTTGAGTGACTTAAATTTCCATATTACATAACTATACAGTTTATATTTACCATTTAATAACGGTTTTAATAATTCTGATGAACTACTGAAAAAGCTCTTTATTTTTTTCCGACTTCACATGCTCAAGCTCAGTTTTCTTTAGCTGACTGCTTTATTATATGATTTGTTGAAACAGCCATATGTACCCATCTAGCCTACAAGCTGTTTGGAAGAATGATATTAACTCCATGCACATTTATGAGGATCGCTGAACATAATATTAGCAATAAAAAAATAAAAAACCAAATTAGCAACTATTTGTTAATTGAACAGTTGCATATTATGCTATAAGTGTATTTTTAGTCAGGATGATCTTACTGCAACAGCATCCCTATGCTTGTCTTCCTTGTCACCTGAACCTCTTGCATGAGAATTTACGGAATTTGAGGTGGGGGTTAATTCTTTTATTTCTTCAATGTTCCCAGCTGACCACTCTAACAGTGATACTTTTGCTGCTGTCACAGATTTCCATAAACTGCCTTTTTTTCTACACTGCACTGCCATGCATGTTGTCTGATGACATCTCAAAAGCAATCTTTGGGTGTTTTGGCAAGTACACTATTTAGGTGAAAGGTTCCATATTATTTAAATTAATTCCCTATTTGTTGCTGCTCAAGTTTGACTTCCATAAATGTTTTAAATCTTTACCTATAACATCGCGGACTGCACAACACCTTCCTCATTCCCACTCTTCTAATATTCTAAAGAAGCAGGGATGTTCACCTCTTTGGCACCTCCTCTCCAGAACATTTTTGATGGCATCCTCTCCCACTACTTGCAAAGTCTGATAATAACATGGAACAGCATTATGTATGTACCTGCTCTATGGTTACAGATTGGTCTTTCCCTGATATACATTTGCAATGGCTACATAAGATTTTCTTGTGATCTTCACTCAGCACTGCACAATCTATTACAGAGCTGTTATAAGAAGCAGTTTCAGGTAGTCCATTAGAGACACAACACATTTTATCACACCTTATCAGTATCTCCATGACCATTTAAAATTCAACTACTGACCTGATATTCTTTCAATGCCTTATAAATAGATTTGGTGGTCTGAGAGAATTTTTCTAAAGGACAGAGATCTCCATTACAACTCATCACACAAATTGGCAGCTTGCTATTAAATCTCAGCAGAGGCACCAAGGATGAGTACATATGGAAGTAGTCTCATCTCGTCCATGTCAAAGCCATGAGGATTTATAAGGGAAACCTTGTAGTGCTGCTGTCACTGATGCCGAAAAGAGGGATTTTGCCACTGAGCTTGGAAAACCAGAAATCTTCAAGTCATTATAATTTATTAACGTCCTATGTTGGTTGACTTACACTACAGATATTAGTATGTAATTTATTTTTACAGTATGACACTCTCTAAGCCTATACAAATGGAAGGGCCCTTCCCCCAAGAGCTGAAATGGACTTTATCAGAGCTATAGGGATTTGAATAAATAAGGGGAAAACGAGTAAATGCAAAAGTTCACAACAGATGCTCATTGTCCAGGTATTTTTGTAAGTTTTACATTGGATCTTTCATCCCTAAAAATATGTACATCCATTACAATCTTGGAACAGCATCTGAAATACAGCACACAGTGATACTAGACTGTGCTGAGAAAGCAGGGATGCATGGCACAACATGAGGGTTTACAGTGACTCCAGTTGTAGTGTTTTGCTTGAGAAGTGAAGTCAGTTATGGAGAAAGACTGAAAGACAAGCCAAGCTAGGAGAGCAGGGTACTGATCATGCATATGCACCAGATGTAAATTTAGCAACTGTAAAGAGGAATCAGATGTACAGTCAAGGTACCAGAGAGACAATCATGCAAATAACTTGATTTTGCAGACTGGTTTTTGATATATCCTTTTGGGCTGCTATGGGCTGTATATAATTAACTTTGCTTGTCTCTGAGAGCCATACTGAAACCACTCCAATCGACAGTACATGGGCCTACTCCTTTTAACACTTTGGAAGTTCTACCATTGCTGTATCAATTTTGTACTGTACACACTCAGATTCTCAATGAGCTTGACTTGACTTCAGCACAGTAATGCTACATTAAATGGCTATTTTCTAACTCATAGATCTGGAAAATGGGGTTTAATCAATGACCCTTAGACCTTGTGCTCCCTTCTGGCATAAAATGCCTTCTTTCATCCAGCGTTGCTGTATTGTGGCTTTAGTAAGTTCTGATTGGCATTTGGCATTGAGTTACAGGGCATGGAAGCCTTATTAGCAGGAAGAAATGGAAGTATTACAGAATAAAACAATTAAGTGGGACAGGAAAACTCACAGCATTGTGTCAGACTGTGTCATGCTTACATTTCACTTCATGGTATTGAATTCCCCCTACAAGTACAAGGAGACACAGCTAACAAAGGTAAAACACTTCTCTGCTTAGGAAATTGTCCTTGAAGGTTATTTTCTATAATTGGAGACCATATCCTAAGAGGTTCTGAGCATGTGCATTTTTTCTTGCAGTCAAAAGGCCTAGTCATAGGCTTTTTACTATATTCACTTCAGTTTTAAAAATACCTTACGTACAAAATCTGTGTACCACTTAGGTCTCATTTAAATCTTCATATGATTTTTCCTCTCCTTTTGCCCCTACTAGTAAGATCTGCCTACCTCAAACAGGTTCAAGTAGGCACCGAATGACATAAAACCTCTTATGTGCTCTGGCACTAAAAGAATTTCTCTTGAATTTCCTTCCAATGTTTCAACATCGCAAAAGAAACTGATGACCCAACTCTGTGAGCTGGAGGTGTCCTGGAAGAGCCCTAGTCCTGAAGGTGAGTAAAACAGAGCCACCACAGTTCATTCATGAGGTTCTCAGCTTCTCAGCAACCAAGCACATGATGCCTTTGTCTGTGCATTGTCAGTCTCAGATGATTAGGAACAAACAGGTTGTTTGCATAAGGCAAAGTGCCCAGGTGTGCCATATTACTGGTGGGAAGAACCACACCCTGTCTTCTCTAGACCATAAAGAGCTGACAGTAAGGCAATATAAACATGCATTTTTCTTCAACTTTTACTTTGAGAACAAAGACAGTCACATATTTTAAAATTTTACTTCCTTCTTCTTATGTATATTTCAGATATGAACTATCATGGATCGGTGGTTCATCTCAAAATTTCACAGACACATAAAATCACGTAGGACAGAAAACTTCTATACCAACACAATTTTTGTTTCTTCCCTCCTTCCCCCACCATTACTTATTGCATTTCCTCTGAGTCTGTTCAGACATAATATTGAAAAAATACATATAGAGAATGCTGGACTACATTTTTAGGAAGGATACTGAGATTTCCTAATACAGAAAACAGATTAGAAATTTGAAGGCAGTTTGACAATCAAAATTTACTTGCTGCAGCATTCAGAGCAGTACTTGTGTATTCAAACCAGTATGCTCATCTACTTAAATACTCCCTCATCCTCTTTGATTTGTTAGGAATCCTCTTTCTTTTGCTAAAGAGTTCTGGGTTCTTCACTGATCCCCGCAATAAGAACCATAAGGGCAACCGGTCATAGACATGACTGTTAGTTACCAAGGTCATAGCTAATACTTGCACAGGTGAAATAAAATTCTTTTTGCTGTTTTCTTTTCAAATGTGCCTGCAAGTGATAAACTAATACACTGGGGTATGCACACATCTACGTGCTGTCTGTGAATAGTAAGACTTTAATGACATCTGGGGCTCAACAGAGCAAGGACTTACGCTTGGAATGTTTGTCACAGAGAGCCGATGCCCTCATGTCGCAGAGTCTCAGGGATCCTTTGCTGCTGCTGTAGACAAAGAGATTGCAGTGATGGGGATGGAACTCAGAGGCTGTAATCACTTCCGTCAGGTCCTCCATATTGGCTGGCTTTATATCTACAATGTCTGAATGGAAGTTTCATCAAGGAAAATGCAGTTGTCTGCAGGTAATCCATGACTCCTACTTGACGGAAGCATGCCAATGTACACACATGTAATGCTTTTAAAGATATACTCATTTTTTTGGTATTAGTGCAGTTTCAAATTTCCATACCTGGCCCACTTAGACCAAAAAGCAACGTCAAACTCAAAGTCTGCACGGTTTTACTGCAGATGCCATTAGCAGATCACCATTTGTCCATGCTGTGCAAAGACATCAGAGAAACAGTGTTGCAGGGATATAGAGCTCTCACCTTCATTGAAACTAACAGAGAGCAAGTAGCTATATCTCCTGAACTTGCTATTGAAACCATTGCCCTATCCCAGATAATACTGACTGAGAGGGAACAATGCACAGCTCAGATCTGCTCACTCCAGTAAGGCTCATTGGCCTTTATCATCATGCAACTTAAGCTAGAAAATACATCTAGCTTAAGGTAAAAGACTGGGGAAAAAAAAAAAAGGTACTTTTTTTGCAAAGGCACATGTGGCAAACACAGAAGTATTTATGCAAATAATTTTGGGTGAATATATACTAATACAATATCCTTTAAAAAAATTATGCACGCTATTAGGTTTGCTATTTGAATACTTACAAAGAAGTATCTGAAATGGCAGTCTTAGGTTTTTATGTAAATGATGCCCACTACTGAAATCAGCATGAATTTCTGTGACTGAGAATCGTACACCTGAACCATTTAAATGAACATCATGTGGAACAAAAATACATCAAATATCTACTTTCCCAATCACAAACTCGTCAGCTGGATCACCAAAGACTACCCACATGAAGTGTAACTCACACGGTGCCTCTCTAACTCTTATATCTCCACTCATACACATTACCTGCCTTAAAACCCAGGACCCACACTGAGCCTGTGTTTGGAGGAGAAGGCCAGTCTGTGGAAGATTGCTTAGAGAGAAAAGAATGAAAGTAAGAGTCTCATGAGGGGGCTGTAAGAAAGCAGTAGATACAGAAGCATAAAATGAAAGAAGGATATATATATGTAAAGCAGCACATTTAAATAAGATCGTGCATTTTCACATGGCCCTCAGCAATCTGCTACAGATAAGCCATCCAAATGTTAACAAATCCTTCGAACAAGAAGAAGAGTAACATTACCCTATTTTACTGATGAGCTTGTGCGAGAAGCAATAAAGGATTTGCATAAGATCACATGGGAAATGCATGACAGAACAAACCCAGATCTACTGAGTCCCAGTGCAGTGCCCTAAACACAAATCATCTCAGTGCCTGGATTCCCTGAACATAAAATTTGAATCAGCTGACGTTCAAAATTTAAACATCTCAGAGGAAAAGATAAATGAGAAAATCTGTTTTATTGATGGCAAGAGAAATCATATATCATGGTACTAAGCCTGTTTCTGTTCCCACTGTGTCCACTTCCCAAATGGAAGACCAATCAAAGACCTTTGATTGATTTCTGTGGGAATGGGATACAGTCTATCACCACCTTTACACTCTATACTTTGATCTTTCCCAAAAATATAGGTCTGGAACACTACAGCGAAATAGTAGGAAAGATTCAGAGATAATTATCTTGATGACTGTGCATACATCACACTGTTGTGGGTTTTTTGGTGGTTTTTTTTTCCCCCATGTGGTTTTGAAAGGAAAATATCAGCAAAACTATTAATATCTTATGACATTTAATAACAACTGGGAATGAATTAATGTTGCATTTTAACTGCATTCCTACTTACTTGTACAATCACATTTGCATCCATCTCCAAGAATCCATCATGATTAATATAAGTGCAATGAATTTTAAGATGTAGAAACATTGATTTACCTATTTTATAAAGCATCAATAAATAATCCTGAAAAACAACAGAAAAAAAAATAACCTTTATTCAGTTATGCATATTTGGTGAATTTGTCTCAAGAAACACCTTTAAGTAAAAGCAATTGCTTTCAGGGATTGAATTGCTTTGTGGAGTTCAGAGAAATTATAGTTACTCAATAGAAGAATTTCACCTCTCAGCAGAGAGATGAATAATTGCTGAGTGATGAGAAAGATATAAAATATAAATGCAGTATGTGAAACAGTCATGGTAAGTATCATTTTTCTGGATGCTGAAGACACTATTGATGAATTTCCTTTCATTGTGTAAAATGAATAAACCTATGCTGAATAATGAAAGTAAATATTCCATCCTCCTGCCAGAAAAGCAGAAAATACTTGAAACAGACTGCATTTCCAGATGTGATCTAAATCTCCACTGAGAAAGAACCTCATTTGCCTACTGAGGATCATAGCAAAAATGAAAATTCATCGTTCCACTAGATTTAGAAAAATTAAAACAATAACACTGTATTGAAGTAAACAACCAAGGGACTAGAGAGTTGCAGAAGAGATTTACCCCAAATGCATTTGTAATAATAGAGGGAAAAACAGCCTTTGTTTTGACAGCTACAGAACCCAATATATCAAAAGAAGAATATGTCACACAAAAGAACATTTTCCTCCTCTCATGATTTTTGCCATCTATTTGAAAACAATCAAGTACAGCTTGACATGTGATGTGTGGGAACTGTATTTAAACTAGCATGACATGGTAAGGGCAAGCATCTCCCATGAGACATTTCTCATTTCTATTTTTCTATCTTCCCTTTGTGTCTTTTCTTCCTTTTAAGCACAGCGTTGCATGGCAGAAAAAAAATAAAATTAAAAAAAAAAAATGGACCAGACAGTGTGCTTCAGAAACAGGGCCTTTGGTGAACTTGAAAAGCACGAAACAGAGGGAATCTGGCAGAAATTTATTAAATGAAAATTCCACTGCTAAAGAGAACACTGTGGTAATGGCACAAATCTGTAGAGTTGTCTCTTACACTACTGCCTGCCCCTGCAGTCGGATCTTGTGGAGGATTGTCTCCAGTCAGGCATGGTCCTTCTCCCCCACTGCACTCATCTCTGAAATACCAGTCACATCTGACTCTTGTTGTACCACATGTGATCTGCTTCATTTTCAGAATATGGATAGAACACCTAGGACCAAAGGTGTCTAAGACAGAAAGAACAGAGTGTTCAGTTCACCACTGGCAGTGTACTAGGATATAATTCTGTTGTTCTAAAACAGTCAGTGTTTCTGTGCCTTAACAGGGTAGAAATTTCCCCTAAGAAAATGAAAAATATCTTCATATTGCTTTGACTCCCACACATGCTCGACAAGAACAAGGCATTTTGATCCCTGGTAGATACTTGCACTAATGGAAGGTTGAACTGGCACTTTGCCAGTGATGGGCTAGAATGCATTGGCAGTCCTTTAATTCATTAATATTAAAACAAGGAATAGAAAATACCTTCTTGCTTGCAAGAAATAGAACAGGTCCTTCCCCCTTAACTATTTGATGTCTTACATACCGGATCTGTCCTCCTTTGCTTGGCTCCATAAAGCTATGAAGAGGCCAGCAGACCTTCTAGGCGCTCTCCACAGCAAAATGGAAATGAAAGGTCAAGTACACTTGGGAACTACAATGGTGAGAGATGATGTTCTTACTGTTGGGTTAGTAGAGCTACAAGGAAAGGCAATTTTGGGAAAGGCAACAAAGCTACTCTAAGCAACGTAGCCTTAACTTTGGCTGACCGTCTACGTTGCCTTCCCCAAACTATTTAAGAACAGAAGTACAACAAAGGAGAGTGAGCAGGGCAGGGCCTGGCTGTGAGGAGGCTTTAGGGAAAGATCTGAGGGAGGGGGAAGGGGGAGAGAAGAAAAACACTAAGAGAGGAAGGAGGAAAGAGCATAAGGAAAGGCATGATTAAAAACCTGCAATGATATGCAGTGTGAGGAACGTGATCTGAGTACATGATTCAGTTACATGGTATGTTTAGTTCTAATCCAGTATTTTGTGCTGCTGTTGTGCAGCTGATAGCAAAATGAGGATAACAGGAGGAAGAAAATTTGTTCTGTTGCCTCTGGGCCACTGATCTAACAGAAATATTCCCCTCTGGGAGAAGTCAATCCAGAAAGTTCTTTTTATTGCAGGTTACAAAGTTGACCCTCACCTTGATCCAAAATTCATATTAATCAGACTTCTCCTCTTGATCAGCTAGAATATAAATGAGCATGCCTGCTTTATGCTCATGCCAAAACATGTATAATGAGAATGTGGAAAATACATAGGGTTCCTGCTGAGCAAAAGAGGTCCCAGAATAAGTTTCCTTGTATGATAATGGAAACATAGCAGCCTCCTCAAAACAGATTAAATTCCCTTTGAAGTGAACAGTATGCATAAAGAAATAGCTGTTTCATCTTCCCAAAACCATCAAGGACTTCTACAAGAAACTGAATTTTGTAGAAAACAAATTTGCAACTCACAAGCTATGGCATATAAAGCATTGAATCTTCTATCATTATTTTGGAATAATTTTTAAATTACTTGTGGGTTCACTGCAAGAAGGAAATAATTTTTTTTGTGGTCAGAAGAAGGCTTGAAAAAAATAAAATTACTTGCCCCCTCCCCCTTTATTCAACTGCAATGGAGGAGGAGAGGCTTTCTTTAGAAAGCCAGACAAAATTTTCCATAGTAACTTCACAAGAAAAACAAAACTCTCATCTTTCTTATTTCAATATATGCTGATATGACACTTCATTTTTATCCCTGCGTGGGACTTAGGTTTTTGCAAATTTAAGCACTTTCAAAAAATAACCTTCAGCATAACATATCTTACCAAACCTGGCTGTTCCCTGTGTTTTCCACAGAGGTTTGTTCAGGCTACTAATTTTGTCTGCATCTCACACCTACATTTCAGCCTAGCTCTAGAAAGATTCAGTGACTAATAGTTGAAATCAATAGCAATTCATGGAAGCTGCCAGGGCTTCAGTTTAGAGTAATTGATTACTGTGGTCCTGCTGAGGCTCTACACTTTTAATATGAGCATTTCTCTGAGTGGTTTCCTCTGTAAGTAATTTAGTGCACACTATTTTCATTACAAGGAGGGAACTGTGATGCTTACAAATCAAGCTCTACCAGTTTTACACTTCCTACATGATGGTTATATCATTCCTACACCACGTGCCAGCTGAGAAAACGAAATCCAAATGGCCCCGGTCTTCTTCCAGGCTGGGTACATCAGGCCTCAGTACGCTTGACAATATCATGATGTGATTACATCACTCATTATCAATGAAAGAAGCAAGCCCTAACTTTTAAATAACCATCAACTCACTCCTTTCTCCCCATTTCTTATACATACACTGTATGTTTTCACTGTTGAATGATAATTCTACAATAGGCGTAACTTGACAGTATGGACAGCACTGAATAGGGTCGAGCTTCTGAATCTCTGTATTTCAGGCCTGCTGTCCAAGAGCCAGGGGTTCCTGGAATGAACTGTCAATAGGTTAATAGACATGGCCTTTTCTTCAAATTCCAGTGTTTTACCTTAGGCAAAGAGAGTATTTATATTCCAAGTACTCCTAATAGCCACAGTGTCAATGTTTTCCATCGCACAGCATTTGCCCAGTGCTCCAGTAAAAGCATGTACTATATGGGTTTTATTGCAAGCCCAGAGAGCTGCAATTACATTTCTGTATCATTTGACTCTTCTGAACCACAAAAGCAGGAACTGATGCATAAGTGTGTCTTGAACCTAATACATGTTAATGCAAGGTATTGATCCATACTAAGTGGTACAATGTCAGTCCAATTCCATTTTTAATTTCATGGTCTTTATAACAGTGATTCTTCAGACATCATCCAGGAGCTGGGAACTCTGGCAACAGTCTCACACTGGTGGTGATTTGCTGAAAATACCAATTTAAATGATGTGATTTTGACTGGCAATAAAATGTCTTTATCAAAGGCATTCCGACAGTGCCATTACGATAGCACAAAGGTTTCTGTATTTTTCTTCATATCAGGATTATGAGATACAGAAAGAGTAAAAACCACTATGGGGCCTGTTAGCTCTATGTGGAAGGCCAAACCATAGCCAATTACGTTAGGTGCTGTGCAAACACAAAGTAAAGGGATTGCTCACGATATAAAGGACACGTACAAAGAGCATACAAAGAAGAGATTAAGTAATGTTAACACAGTTCTGTGGACTTCTGAGGTTTCTTAAGTCAAGGATTACAGCCTAAGATAGATGAGAAAAAGCTGTTAGTGGAAGAAGGAAAGTCATGCTCAGAGCTAAAAGGCTGCAGTAGCAATAAACTTGCCAGCTATTCAGCTAGAACTAGCCGTAAAGAGAATTTGGCCGTGTTGGCTAAACAAGAGGTTAAGACCTAGCTCATCCAGGGACATGGACGATATATTCAGTACATCCTCCTGTGTTATTGGCAGTGCACTTTTATACAGTGTGGGTAATATGGGCTGGCACGCTGGAATGATGCTCTTTGGGCAACGGCCTCACATTTATCCTCAGCATACCACTGTCAGTAAAAGACGGCCCATGTCTCCTCACAGTCTAGTATGTAATGCTCCAGCCAGAGTCATGCCTAATTTTGCTCTCCATTTCTGTCTTCAAACATCATAAAACTTACAAGACATGAGGAGCACAAAGGTGAACACTCAGACCTTTTCTATGGGTTTAGGAACCAAGATGTTACTGATTTATCTGGCAGCTGCTAGAAACCAGAGTGCCTCAGGATGATGGGACAAGAGTTATTCAAGAAAGTAACCTAAATATCAAACTTCTGAATCAAAGCTGAAACTCCTGGACTTTCTGTCTCAAGTTTCATTTGGAACTGGAGATACTTGGCAAGAAATTAAAAGTAGTATTAGAAACATTTTCCATTCATTAAGTTTAAAGCAAAATAGAGTCAGTATCAGTGCTAATGTTTTACAGAGAATGAAACTGTGGCATGAAGTGGAAAAGGCTTGGCAAAGGTCAATTCAAGAGCCAGCAAGACCAGTAGCTCTGGATTCTGATCTAGTGGTCTCTCTCCTCCCTACCTGCAGCTGTCCAGTCATGGGAGTATTCACTCAGTTCTCTTCTTGGTTAATTGCTTTTGAAAAGTTACTATTATTCTCATTGTTACATTTGTCTTTTGTGACTTTCTCCCAGAATGCATACTGGTCTAAAGACTCATTCTGAATTTGAGAGATCTCATTCTGATTTTTGCAACATCAGAATTACTTTGCATTCCTACTATCTCGATAGGATAAAAAGAGACAGCAGCAAGGAAGCCCTGAATCTCCATTACACAAATATTACTTGAAAAAAGAATCAACATATTTTAAATGTACTTAGTAAAATTTTAGGAAATTGCTTTTACTGCCATAAATTCAGTAAACATAAGACTTTGCTGTAGTCAAGTTGCAGAAAAACAAATCTAATATATAAGAGAAACTGCCTATGGAGTAGCTGCAACATTTGTCTAAGTGTTGAAAGCAGAGAATTGCAGAGTAGCACTGCTAGGAAAGAGATTATTTTAAAAGGTGCAAGTCACATTCAAACTTTATCATAGATAGGCCTGCTCATACACGTTGCAACCAATGATTTACTTAGACAATAATGAATTTAGAAGTAGACACTGGAAAACTTTAATTTATTTAGGAACTGAATTTTTGCTTGCTTTTTTTGAACAGAACACCCGCATTTTCATCTGTAGACACAGTCACATGCCTGCTTTAGCAACAACCATATGCAGATTAAAATTTTCAAGAGCAAAGACATCATTATCTGCAAATAGACAGCTGAAAGAAAAGTGGATGAATCAACAGAGGAAGACTTGCCTTTGTAAATGCACACCTCCAGTCACTCAGTCACTGAAAGATTGCAAAGTCATATTTAGTTCATATATTTGCATATGAATTGATTATGATTTGTCTGAAACTAATGTTACACCTGGAACACAAATACCAGAAGAGCCTCAGGTACATATAAATTATTAATAGAAGAGCCCCATTAAGTCCCCCAGCTTAGCTTCTCTTAGGCAGTGCTGTTCTACATAGTATGGTTAAGCGGCACCAGGTACTGCATAGTGGCAAAGGTTCCAAGAAAAGAGTGATTCAACATTAATAAGGGGAGGATAATTTATAAACAAAAGCAATATAATATCATCACTCACAAACCTTTCCTGAAATACATTAGATGCTTAACAGAAAACTGAGAGGGATCTACTTAATTTACTGAAGAGTGTCCCTGGTAGTACAAAGAAATATGACATACAAAATTTCCCAAACTCCATCTTGAAAATAGCCAGGGATTTTTTTCCCACATGACTTGGAAATAAGAGATAAGATGTCTTTTTTGCTTCTTCTTCTTCTTTTTTTTTTTTTTTTTTTAATGAACAACCTGTACGCTAACAGGTAATCCTATCAAGAAATTTCTTCTTGGTAATCACTAAAATCCCATGCAGCTGAGGAAGATCTGTCTCTTAAATAAAAGCAGACAGAAATTCCAGCTGAAGGGTATAGACTCTTTAGAGCATTTTGGTGGCAATTTTTCTTTCCCAATATGCAACTTATTCTTTCATACACATTTCAGAAAAACCAATACAGTAGTATTTGTACTCCAGTAGACTGGAGTAATTCCATATTTTAACTGAATTTTCAATTCAAGTCACAAATGATACATTTTTGCAAACTTTAGCTAGCTAGAAGTGTCTTTTAGAGCATAAAGGTCTCCCCTTTGCATGCTTGTTATGGGAGTAGTGAAGTGAAACTATCTTCAAAAATAGCCACCTTTAAAAATAGCTGTTTTAAAAACACTAATAAAAGCTTACATTCAAATCATCTATATTACATTACATAAGATACCTGATTAAAATCATGTGGCAGGACTTATTATCTAATTGCTTAATTTATTTGAAAGGATTTCCAAAAATGCCATCAGCACGCAGTGAGTATGACAACAGTCAAAACAGACTTATTCTTAAATCTGGTGCTATAACTTTGTGAAAGTTAATATGGCCTTCATTTACAGAATGTTTCTGTTTCAAAGGCCCAAACGACTGCAATTTCACATGCAGTGGAAGTACCAAAGTGCAGTCCTTACCAATGTGTATTATGACAACAGAAAACAAAACAATGTCTGCATTAATGAGAGTGTCCCAGCTATTTTAATAGTGAGAAAAGCTTCCTGTCTCAGGTTCTGACAGCTCACACAGAACACAGAAGTACAGACTTCAAGCTTGGCAATACCTCAGATGACCACATGAGTATTTTTGTGACATCTGTCTTTGTATGGAATACTCTTCAAGCTAAAGATTTTTTAGCTAATGAGCAAAGCAAGTTATATTTTCTTCTTTTTTATGTTAATACTCTGAGAAAGACTGTGCTTTGCAAGGTTAATTTCAAGTCCAAACTCGCATGGGAATTAGAATAATTAGACTCATTTAAGAGAATTCTCCCCTCTGGCAGAGCTGATTAAATTATTTATACATTAACTTTTCATATAATTGCACCTAGAACTGTGTAAATGGGGTTTTTTGTCTAACTTTCAATAAATCCATAATACACATTTTTCAAGTTGGATACACCGACTGCACCTGTGACAACAGAGAATGGCTCACTTTCAAAATGCTTCAATGAGAAATTAATCCAGAGGGAAACAAAAGCATGCAATTTAAAACCTTCCACAATGACAACACTGATTAAAACTCATCAACTGAAGAAATAAAATTAGTAAGACAATAAATCTTCGACTGAATCCTGTTACCCATTTCCACAGGAATAACTTCACTGACTGCAGTCACATTACACTAAAATATGAGTGCTACTTAGATGAGGATCAGTTCCATGACGTGACCCTTTATCTGTAATTTAATACTCTTTGCCATAGTTCCAAAGTCCCTCTCTGCTGAGGATCTCAGATTCTGGATAACACCTGAAAGTTCTAATGGAATAAACCACGAGGGTGAAAAAGGAAATCTGGTCGTTGATGCTGACATTCACTTCAGCTCCATTAAGTGCTCTTTCTCTCTTCAATACCAATAAACTTGAGAAAGATTGAGATAATGATATTTTAAAGGGCATTCCTGATACAAAATAGGAACTTGTTTGCTACAGTCCCTATTAAATTGGAAAGCAATTGGTTCTGTGAAGATCAGTGAAAAGACATCTTTGCACCTATTGTAAAATTTTAAGTAGCTCCTAGAGCTGCATTGACTAGATCACTCAACAAACACAGAAATTCAGTGAAATCCCAGTTGTGTTCTTTAATGCACTATGAAGTAATTGTGAAATGGCTTTTATGGGCTCAGGATTTCACACTACTCTTTAACGTTTTCTACAACTCCAGTCAATTTTCTTTTTCCTTTTTACAGTTCACTATACATTTTTAAAAAACAAGAGTATTCTAATGCCTCTGGCTATGTTTTTCCTTACCTCTGCAGAAATGAAATAATAGGTATGGGTGTCTATTTGGGGACAGCTGCATTAGAGAAGACAGAGGGCTAGATAAAGAAATCCATTAAAAGAATAACGTAATCACATACTTATTCATTCAAGTTGTGTATGGACAAGAGTGATAAGTAAGAAAATAATGTATTCTGATGAACAAATTAATATTTTTATTAAACAATAAATCTGCAGTGCAGTAATTATCCAAGGCTATAGCTATGCTCAAATCACCTTAAATTAACTTCTTTAAAAGCAACTGCAAAAAAAGGAAGAGACTGGTCACTGCCAAGAATGCAAAGGCCTCAGCTGTAATTAGGTTTTCACAGCCAGATTCAGCTCTTCCAATTTATTTATTTTGGAGCATGGCTATATAGGGAATATTTCCATAACACTGTCCCATGCCCTGATGACACTGGTATCATACACTCCAGCCGTGCACTGTTTGCTTTTGCTGCAATACACATTTCAGCTGTATGGCCAGGAGGATCTCATTCAGGGATTCAATGCTAAGATACTGCTTAACTAGCTCTGATATTGCTCCTTTGGCTATCAGTCATGCTCTGTCATCCAGTTCTCTCGGACTGGCTGACAGTCAAATTCCTAAGATAGGAGTCAATTTAAGGTGATCAGAATAGTTAAAAGCAATTGTTTCTGACAGGGATCACAAAGTGTCCTCTGGCAAGAAGCAAAACCAAACCAAGTATTGAAAGTTCTTCAAATTTATTCACAGCTTTCAGAGCTCCCTAAATTTGAACTTATAGATGCTTAAGAGATCTAAAAGATGCCAAAAAACTTCTCTGTATTTCTTGAAAACAAATGATCTGTAAGGTCTTTATAGTGCCCACTCACACAGCCTTACTGCTGTAATTATTATCTAGTATTTGAATTACACAGCTAGTTATAAAGACTGCAATTTGCACAACCTCACATATAAAAGGACAACCGTTCTTACTCTGAAAAGCTTAAAAGCTGTACTCAACTAAGATATTCTAAATAATGATGACAACATCATTAGAAATAATATTGTATCTGAACTGGATGTAGTTTTACCTCAACAGAAGCAGAAGAACCAATTCAGTGCCTGTTTTAGAAGCTGTATCTATGCTACTGCCTACAAGACATCCATTTAAGTGATCCTAGAAATGCAGCTCTCTCTTGGCACTTTGCACTGGGGACACAGAGAATTTTTCTTACAAATGAGTCTACTGAGAGTTCATAAAAGGCTCTGTTTACTATCGAGATTCTACGCAGTTCAGAGAAGATGACAACTTACAGTTACACATACTTACCTATTTACTAATTTCATTCCTTGATTGACACTAAAAACATTTCTTGTGTGATTTTAATAAAAGAATCCCTACTGCATTTTTCCTAACAAGGAAGGCAGCCAAAAACACACACCAAGGACTTGTCCAGAGGGACCTGGACAAGCTCAAGAAGTGGGCCCAAGAGAATCTCACGAGGTTTAATAATACCAAGTACAAGGTGCTGCACCTGGATCAGGGCAAACCCCAGTACCAACACAGGCTGGGGGATGAAAAGATCAAGAGCAGCCCTACCTAGAAGGACTTGGGGGTGCTGGTGGATGAGAGGCTGGATGCACACTCAGCCCAGAAACCAACCATGTCCTGGACTGCATCCAAAGTAGTGTGGGCAGCAGGTCAAGGGAGGGGATTCTGCCCCCTCTACTTCACTCTGGTGAGACTCCACCCGGAGTGCTGTGTCCAGTTCGGGAGACAATATGAATTGCTTATATTTTCTGCTTACTTAATTCAAACAGTCTTGCAACAAGGGGCTATTTTTCACAATTTCAATAACTCCCTTAAATATCCTTAACACCATCATAGCTATACAGCACTTTGTTGTGGTCCCATCAGCAGCACTTTGTGGAGCTTTGTGTTGGAGTTTGTTCCTATCCTAAGCCTCACTATATGACCTATGATCTGTTGCCACCCAGACATACCTTTCCTGACGCAGAAATAATAATTAGGAATAAAACCTGTATAAGAACTACAGTACCTGCTGCTAATCTATTAAATACATCATAGCAAAACTTATTACTGAACTACACCAGTGCAAATGATCCTCAAGTTACCAGGTGATTTGGTATCTGCAGTTCCACAGGCAATTTCAAAATAATTTATTTTTAATGCACAGATACTCTAAGCTGAAAGATCTCAAACCCAAAAGTTAAAAGGCAAAGTCAGCAGAACCTGTCATTTTGCAGAGCTTTGAGAATCAGATCACTATAAAACAACCTGAAATAGATGGTGAATTGTTGCTACATGAGTAACAATGAATCTCCCTCTACTGTAGTCATTTTTCTCATGAAAAACTTTTCCATTGCTTCAGATAAGAGTAACATAAATGGAAAATTCTTGGGAAAGACAAGGGTCTACAAGGCTTAGGGACTACAACTCTTTTCCTAAATTCATCATCAAATGGCTAAATGCTAACATTGACAAGGTAAACATTCATCTCTGTGACAATGAAGTTTTTGCTTCTTATTGCCTTCTGCAAGGTCAGAATTGTCATGCATTTTTTAAGACACTAAATTATTTTTCTCTGTCCATTAAAGCAAGCAACCCCTAGGAAAACGTCTGTTGGTACTCAGTGAAATTCCCTCTCACTGCATTCTGGCAGTTAAGAAATCTCTTAAGCAGTAGCAAAGATACACTGATTTGCATTTCTCCAAAACAAAACCATTTTCACAGCATTTCTACATCTCTGCTACCATTTTCACAAGACCTCTCTCTCCTGAAAAGTCTGCCACTTCACCTAATACAGAATTAGAGGATGGATGGAAGTAATGGAAAGCAGGATGTCTCTGGGCAACATTCAGATTCTGAGTTGAAATTCCAGCAAACCTATTTGGTTCTCATGGTCTTGTTTAACTGAGTATAAAGTGGTGCTAAGACTGACCTCAAAATTTTATTACAATTATTTAAAAATACTCTTATTACAAAATATTTAATTGTTTTAAGTATGTCAAGTACTTCAATAATACAGAGGATCTTTATTATGCTCAGTTTACAGTGCAACGATCAGGAGATGAGAAATGGCAATGCAGCAAGGAATCTAACAATTAAGTATTGATACTTGGTGTGAACTTCATATATTCACAAGTTTCATGCAATAAAATTTCTTCTTTTTTTAGTTTTTATCCTATTTTGTCTACATACTGTTCTTCCCCATGGCTTTGCAGGGCACTGGAGCCCTCAGTCAACATTTCCAGCAGTCTACCTCAGAGTACAATTCAACATTTTTCAAAATGCACAGAATACAGTTGACCGTACTGAGGTGTGAGTTAGACATGAAAATCTTTGGGTTTGCCATTGTCAACTCTTACTAGAAGACTCTTTTACTAGACAGCCAGTATTCTCTTCTGAAAAGAGTGGAGTCTAGCAAGGGAATCACATCAAGCCAGAATCTAATCAGCTCACTGAAACAGCTTTTTCCCCCCTCAGTTGTTCACATAGGAGTGTTTTAATGAGAAAGGCAAAGCAACCATTTCTCAAGAGTTAGATGAGTGCTCTCCAAACCATGGGATCAGTGTGCATGGCACCTCTGCAATCCTCTAACTTACAGACCTGATTTTAGCTTTGCAGACATCTTCATTCTCCTTTAACGGGGAGAGAGACAGACACAATGCATGTGGGAGAGGGAGAGACTCTAGGAAGTAAGGAACAAAAGAAGAACACAAATTTGAGGAAAAGCTACTCAAACGTTGCTAGTAGCAACCCAGCTGGAATATGACTCCACTGTTTAACACTCACCTTTTAAATACCTGATAGAGATTGGCACTCTCTTCTTGACAGAACAGGAAGTGCTAGCATGTATTACCCAGAGCTCTCAAAAGAGAAATAAGGTCTGCCATCTCCCAAACAGAAGGTGTGTTCTGGAGGAAAACAGTGCTGTGGGTGGGGGTGGCAGCAGTTTCTCACACAGTACAGACTTGCTTTTCAGAGCACAGAAAATGCATCCTTGTGCACACAGCTTGTGCATAGTCATCCTGGCTCAGGCATTTTTATAGAAACAGCCTTATCTCACTCAAGGGTATAAACTTGCTCAACAAATACCAAGAGAATACCGCAGATCTGCTTTCAGTTTGGCATTCACATAGTTAGCACTGAGGCAGGTACAGGGATTTTGTAAGGCTGGCTATCTTCCCCAGCCTAGGCTGCTCCCAGAGCTCTGTATATGCCCTATATATGCACTACATTCAGATGCGCAGTGAGCTGCCACAAACTTGGTCTCCATCAATGTACCATGTTATTTTGAGTTTTTCTATTTTTCCCCAGTTGTTTACTTCTTAAGTAAATTCATTTTCCCAAGATATGGTGCCTAACAAACTGACTATCCATGATATGCCTCAAATACCAGAATACATTAGACTGTAAGAAGGCCCTATGGTGATTTGCTAATTAGCTTAACCCTTTTGGGACACAAAAGGCGGCATTTTTTATTAAAACAGGATAACCCTGGACTATATTGATCTGACTGAGAAATGAGTATTTTAGTCAAGATGAGTCTCAAGATGAGCACATGCTGGAAACAGCGATGTTGTTTCCATAGCAATGCCATGACAGCCTCTAGAGTGAAATAGTGTGCTACCAGGAAATGAAGGGAGTTCAAGTGCTATGAGCTACACAGTTCTGTAAGCAATCCAAATACATTCTCATAAAGAATATTTAGTGCAGCTAGATAGTCCAAAGATTGCTGTTAATGGCAAGTAAGCCTTATCAGTATGCTCCTGGCAGTCCTTTTTTCTCATTCATTTCACCCAAGATGACTATCTAAAGGCTTAACCTATGGGCAACACTGCTAAACCATTTCAGACCAAACATTAACAAATACAGCAACCCTTACCTTACTTCTTTTCCAGTGCAGAATATCACCCATAATTAAGGTCACTGACTCTCGCTCTCCATAACACAACCACACACATCAAACTTTTTACTGAAGAAAATCCTAATATGTGCTATTATTTACCAGGCTAACCTTCCCCCTCCCTTTTCTCTCACCTTCTCCTCTCCCTTGCCTCCTCCTGCCCAAACAATACTGAGCAGATCTGCTTGCAAGTGGGAAGCAATGTACAGAAATCTTGCATACTCCTCATTAAAATTTAGATAGGCATAGAATAAACTCACTTGTCTGCTTTTCACCCCAGTTAGTGCTTACACTAATACAAAAGCAAACCAGAAAAGCGTTAGTTGTAGTTTATCTGCCTAAGCCTTTATCTAAGATAAATAATCTGGTCAAATTCTGCAAAGCTGATTTAAAATATTTTCCAAAGATTAAAGAACTAATTTAAGATCTCCATTGCTCTGTATTTTCAAAGAAATGAAAACTTATCAGTGATTTGTAAAACTGCTAAAATGATGGTTATAACCAAACTGTTCTCAAATTAAATTCTACAAGGCAAAGTACTTTACTTGTAAAACATCTTAGCACACCGCTGCTGATTCAGTCTTTCTCCAGCATTTCCCATGCAATTTGTAAAGATGTTCAGACATGAACTGAATGTCCAGAAACTCTACCACTGTATTTGTTGTTTGTGTCATTGTCACAACCAGCCTCTTGGGTAAACAGATCGTAGGTCATTATATGTAGCAGTACTGCCTCTGAGGGAAAATAGAAAGACAAATACTTGTTCCTGCCAGATCCCTTATTAACAAAAGCCACTTCAAACCAAAATGTTTTTCTATTTATTGTTTAAAACATGCAGTTCAAGGAATCAAGCCTTGAATGTAAAACAGCAAGATGCTTCATTTCCCTTTTGCATTCAGTAAAAAGATGTGAAACAAGCATTTTTAAAACAGCCTCAGCCTCCTCCTGCCTATCCCCCTAAATATGTTACAGAAGGCACCAAGCCCAGCAACATTCATTTATAATTTAAACTGTTTGCTTGGCAGAATTTTTTCACCTTAATATGTCTAGTCTTAATTGCAACTGGCACATCCAGTGATTTTACCAGAAAATCATCTACTTCCAGGAGATTTTTATGTAAGTTGGTCTTCTGTAGGACAGAAATGCAGTTTCAGGGACAGATGTTGTTGTTTTGCAGGGGAAAACACATCCCTGCAATTTTACAAGATGTACAGGGCTCTACACGGACAGAAAGGTACCTCTCAGAAGACTGATGCAAATTTAACTTACTCATCCCCTTCGTCCAGTTATCACAGCCTCACAGTTAATTTCCCAATACGAGCAACATTCTGTAACTATCTCACCTTCTCTTGGAAGACCTATGTCAAAATTTCTGTTTAATCGAAGAATTAGGTAAAAGTAATCTGCCTGATGACCTGGTTTTGACAACTGAGTACAGACAAGTACAGCTCATATTGTCTGAAACAGTAGTGGATACAGCCTCTTTAACTCAGCCTGCTCTCCTGAATACATACAGGTATCCAGCCACAAAAGCCAATCTGCTGCCACCATGGGCACCTTAGCAAGAATATTTTGCCCCCAGAATTGATTATCCCGTTACCTAGCATTATCTCCTATCACTGCCTAAACTCTCTCATCACAGTCCTCACAGATTTTCATTCAAGTGTAAAAGAAGCAGCAGTATCTTTATCCCAATCCAAGACAGAAATCCAAGTATCCCAAAGCCACTGTCTCAGTTACAGGAAAAGTTTCCTATCCTAAAACTCAGAAACACTCTTAATTTCCCTCTCTTCATCATTCTTAGATCATACTCAGAAAATAAGTGTGTCATTATAAATTTTATCATGTTTTAAGAGTTAAATCAATGAATCAATCGGAAGCCTTAAAACACATTTTATCAGTAAATACTCAGTAACAGGAGTGAGCTAATGCTTGAAATGGAGTCCACACAGCTATTCATTTACGGCTGATATTTCTGTCAGTAAGCTCTCAGTGTGGCAAATGACACTAAAAACTCATGTTGTCCTCATGAACTATAATAACTATTTACTTGGGTTTTGATACTTTTCAGGAACATTTGTCTTGGCAATCCATAGTTTATAAAATAGCTTTTAATACAATAAAAAGAATTGCCAAAGGCAAAGCCTTATCTTGCATAAGCATTCTGGAATGTGATCTGTGATCATACACAGGCGTGCAGAGATTGCTGTGCTTGGCCTGACCCACTGCTCTGCCTTACAAGAAAGATGAGGAGAACACACAACAGAGTCACATGTAAATGTTTCCAGGACAGAAAGAAGGCTGAAGGGTGAAGCTGCTGTGAGGAGGACACTGCAAGAGCCACACTGCTACTCCAAATAGGTGTGCTGGCAAATAATTTTCATCTGTCTTACTAAGGAATGGAAGTACAGTTGCTTGGATATCAAGGCAGACATATCTGGACTTTGAAGTACCACATGTAAATTGTTCCTAAATGAACAGTCATATTAAAGAGGACACCTACTTAGCTTGTTTAATCTACACAGGTGAAAGACAGAAGACCAATATGAGTTTAGAAACAAATTGAAGAGATGTTCACTACAATCCCCAGGGTAAGGGCACCTGTCACTCGATCCTGCAAAGGTAATTTTTTAAGGACATTAAGAGTTGTTTGATTCAAAGAACATGTTTCCTGTGACATTAGCAAAGTATGGGTTAAGTTTCAAAGATGAAACCTGGCCCACAAAGGAAGAAATACAATCACCAGAGTCAGAGAGAACACCCCATCACATCGATGCCTTCCCTTAGGAAATCTGCCCCAACAGGACAACTTCACTTTGACATCTAATTGTCCCTCATGTAAACCCACAGAGACATATTCTTCTAACTCCTTTTGATACATTCCAAAAGAAATCGGCAAAGGAATACAACATTCTGACCTGGCCCCGTAACCGATTTCTCTTCTTACCAGTCTATTCATGTTCTGCAAAACACAGAGAATCATTTTTCTTGGCTACATTCTCTTTTTCTCCCCCTCCAAGACACCCTGTTGTAGTGCAAGGGGCAGCCTCGCAGATGGCCAGAATGATTCCACAACAGAGCTTTCAGGAAAACATCAGCACTTGAAATAGCAATGCCTGCATTAATCACAGACACAACTCACACAAAGCAGCTGAGCCTCAGCCCCAAACTGTGCACATCTCAGGCATTAGGGTTCTGGGAAGCAGGATGATGGAGAATGGGAGGCAGGGTCAGGGTAAAGACTGACCTTGCAGCAAAACAAGGTGCAGTAGCTCAGCATGAAATGTCTTCAGGAAGTAACAGTACAGAGTATTCTAGTCAGGCGGATAGTTACCATGCAGCTGGCATCTGTTTCCTATTTAAATGTCTTTAACCAACACCATCACTTTTCATAAAAAATTCCCTGATTTTTGCAATCTCTTGGCTGTCTCTTACAATATCTCAGCATTTTCAGTTACAATTACTGCAGGGATTCTGGTAAGTAAAGGTGTATTTTAAAACCTGCAGAAAAATATTTTAAAATAGCTCTTTTAAGCCTTACTAATAACATGAACACTGAGCAAGGAATCACAATAAAGGATACTGAAGCTCCTATCTGTGATAGCTAAATGCCAGAGGTTAATCCTGAGATCATCCGCTGACATGTATGTCTCACAGTCACTGTTGACGGATATTGAGTTGACATGATAGGTGTGACCATTAGCAAAGATTCTCCGGGGAGTGACTTCTACCATCAAATCCATGGGTTTCAATACAGGCACCTGCCAAAAAAAACCAAAACACAAACCAGAACGGGAGTAAGACTAAAATACTCTTTTGCTAGGATGACGAGAATTCCAGCAGAGAGAAAGCATTTAAAGACTGTAATATTATAAAACTTTTTGACAGTGTACACAAGCTGAATTTCCCCATGGATTAATTGCTGGACAAGGCCTTCCTTGCCAAGGAGGAAGGGAGAGACAAGTGAGCCAGGCAGAGCGATGGAAAGCCTGGACTGTGGGAAGGGAGGGACTGGCAGCTGCCACAGGACAGGTCAGTCCCACTGCAGGAGCTACTGTCCCACACACACAGGAGGCTCTGGCAAGCAGTGAAGCACTAGTATTTTGCTTTTGCTAAAGGGTTTGCCATTAGTTGTAGATCATTTAACTGCATTTGTTTTGCTACTTGATATGTCTCTGAAAAAACTCAAGTGGTGAAAAGGCTATAATCTCAGCAAAACATAATAAACGAAGTCTTGCAAAACAAAGCCAACATGACACACTGTACATACACATGTACTCCTGAAAAGCCAATATCACAGATTATCACTTGTCAATGTGCCCTCATTATTTCCCTGTGTCATCTTAAAGTCATGCTTCAATAAGTAGACACTCAATTTATTCCCTATCAATAAAGCATTAAACACTGCAAGGCTGTGGTCCATGACTGGGACTATTTGATGTTGTTGAACATGCATCAGAAACAATCTATCATACATCAATCCACAAGGTAGGTTAAAGAGGAACACAGAGTAGCTAAAGATCTGAGTTTCGCTTTCTACTACAGGAACAAAACAAAACTCAGTCTTCGAATCACAGAATCTCAGAATATCTCAAGTTGGAAGGGACCCACAAGGATCATGGAGTTCAACTCCCACCCTGAACAGCACCGTCCCCAAGAATCACACCTCGTGCCTGAGAGCATTGTCCAAAGGATTCTTGAACTCTGTCAGGCTTGGTGCTGTGACCACTGCCCTGGGGAGCCTGTTCCAGTGCCTGAACACCCTCTAGGTGAAGAACTTTTCCTAATATCCAACCTGAACCTCCCCTGACACAACTTCAGGCCATTCCCTTGGGTCCTGGCCCTGTCACCTCAGAGAAGAGATCAGTGCCTGCCCCTCCTCTTCTCCTCAAGAGGATGCTGAATTCTCAGACTATAAGCAATCTGGAATAGTTTTGTTTGCCTAATCATACAGAATAGATAAATATTCCATTAATGTAGTCATCTTTACACTTTGGAAGCTTTTTTTCCCAATAGACAATATTGGCTTGTTTTGGAGATGGAGGTTATTTGTTTGTTTTCAATAATAAAGACATTCTAGTGTTTATACGACATAGCCTTCCAGTTCTAACCTTTAGCCACTTCCTTTGCCACAACATCTGGAGTGAATTCAGTCAAAAAAGTCTGAGAGCAAAAATCTACATTACCATGTAGATGATGGGTCTCTTCTCCCAAGAAACAAGTGACAGGAGAAAAGAAAATGGCTTCAAGTTGCACTGGGAAGGTTTATATCGGATATTAGGAAAGATTTGTTCACCAAAATTTTTGTCAAGCACTGGAAGGGGCTTCCCAGGGAAGTGGTTGAGTCCAGGAGGTATTTAAAAGATGTGCAGAAGTGGCACCTAGGGACATGGTTTATTGAATATGGCAGTGGTGGGTAAATGGTTGGACTTGATAATCTTAAAGGTCTTTTCCAAACTAAACAGTTCTATGATCACACATGCTTATATGAGTTTCATGACAGCATCTTTTCAGCAATGCAGAATCCCAGGTTCACCAGAGCACAGAATACTGCAAATCCCATTCTTAAAATAATTTTTTTATAAAACTGAAAAAGAGATGAAACTGAAATTTGGTGTACTGTCTTTAACTCACTTGCTCTGAATGTGGCAAGAACCCTGTTCAAAATTAATTACAAGTAAAATGCTTCCAGCACACCAGGTTAAAGAACCTTTTATGAAAGCACATTAAGTCACACTATGAGAATTTTATCAGGAACAATAAAACCAACAGGAACTCTCAAAAATATTTATTTTGGTCAGTATATCATAAAGCATTTTTGACCTGAAAATATGTGGCAGATTCAACACAGTTATCAGTCAGCTAAAGCTCCAGTAAGAATAATCATACAAATGCCTGGCATTAGGTACATATTTAAATCTTTTACTGAGTTAGCACTACCTTTTTCATACAGAAACAACTAAATTTTGGACGTAGACAGAAGCTTACCTGCAGTGATGTTACTGTAGAAAGATCTTTAAGCTTTCCTTCTTCATCTTTTAAGTTGTACCCCTCTGGTCTCTTATCTCTTTCAGTAATTTTCCACAATTTGATTGTTTTATCTTTAAAAGAAAAGACAAGTAACTGTCAGCATAGGAATTCCGAATGCAGTTACTCACCTTTCACAATATATTCCTTAAAGAAGTTTTTACACAAGTCCTGTGCTGAAATAGTCTAGGTCACTTCATTCTGCACATCCAGAAAATGTTGCCAACAGACAAAATACTCATAAAGCACATCCCATATCTTCACACTGAGTCAGGGGTTCCTGGCAGCTGACAGACTGTGCAGAGCATGTAGAGCACATGCTGCTTGTGTATCCAACCTGGCAGTTTGCAGGTGGAACAAACCCAAACTACTCCATGCTCACCGCTGAAGCTCAGTTTAACAATTTGACTTGCCAAGGAAATAATCTCAATATTAAAACCAGTTTGGCATTAATGCCAGTTTGCTAGGTTCCTTATAAACAGCACAAGAACAGCATGGGGTACACAGCCAGACCAATGACGCCTTTCTGGTCCACTGGGGGAATGGGCAGTGGAGCATTGGTGTAACATCAGGAGCTCCTGCAAATGAAAGGCTGCGTAAAAAATGAGGCATTTCTCTCTCCTAATGGGAAGCAGCTGAGAAATAACTGAGGAAAAGTTAAAAAACCCCAACCAAACAAAGAGAAATATGTTGCAATGGCAAGAGAGAGCAGTAAGGAGAAAAAATATATTAATCTTGCATGGAATGGAATAAAATCTGGACTCTTCCTTTTTCATGACGGGTGAAGCACATGACGAGAGAGTAATGGCGTCTCTCAGTTAGCAAAGAGCCTCTGAAACCAACAAACACGTTTTAAACATTTCACACTGAGTTTGTCTTTGGGTTTGTTTTTTTTTTGGTAAAAGGTAAAGCTGCAGATTTCCTAATGCTGATTGTCCACGCCCACTGTGATCGATCTCCTAACCTGCCAACTCTTAACACTTCCTAGATCAAAAAATCAATGCCAACTCTTCTGCAAAAAATCTGTCCCTGAGATTCTGGTGGCTGTTTTGCTCATCTGCTTGTGGAGCAGCCAAAGTCTTTCCAAAGCTTCTGCCCTTCAGCTGCCAGCACTGATTTAACCTCAGTTCCTGCATCATTTCTGATTTTATCCCACTTTCCTCCTTTACCCTTCTTTCTCCAAGTACATAGCATAGCATAATCATTTCCCCAGTGTGGCTGATCCAAATACTCCTTTCAAATGCCAGTACAAATCACATTAAAGACAGGATATATGAAAACATGAATTGATTTGCATTTCTTTAGCAAATTTAACTTTGAACTTTTTTTGTTTCAAAATCAATCCCTCCCTTACTCATTTTTTTACGATTATGCATTTCTTAATGATACTGATATGCTAATACACAAGCAAAAAAAAAATCAGAATACAATTACAATCAATCTACAGAACAAGAGGTTAGTTCAATCTGCAACTAAAAAGCTCCATTTAAATATTCAATAAATTTCATTTGTATTGTATATCATGTTAATTAATTATGAAAAATACACATAGATCATGTCATGCACTTGGATTTTTTATTACATGTAAATAGTGCATTCCCGCTGATCTAGTAAAAAAATTATAAATATAGCAATTGTAAAATGAATTCTAAGAAAAAACACAAACAATTTTCCATTGTTAGACTTGACTGCTATTGATAAATCTATCCCTTTCTTGAGTGAAAACTTAGCAGTTAAGGATACCATGTGTTGGTTTTCTTCTCCTTCATCCACCTCTGGACTTTAAATACTCCTTAGAAGTTTTAAGCATGCCTATATTTTGCAAAATACAGAAAAAATAGAAACATCACTGCTAGGTTAAGCATTCAGTCTCAAGGGTGTTGTGAAGTTAAAATTAATTAATGTCTGGTAAGCATTCTGAAATCCTCAGATGAAAGGATCTGTATGGGCCAAATTCTGATCTACCCTATGTAGCTCACATTGAAAGTGGCCCAAAAATATTCTGGTACAGAAGATACCAACAAATCAGAATAAGTTATTATTATACTACAAAATCAGTTCAGTTTACAGTGCAAACTACAAATTCGCTAACTGCAAGCACTGTAAATCCACAGTGGGATTTGAAAGCCTTGGTGATTTCCTTCCGTCTCCATTAATTAAGATGACACAATCAAAGCTTAGCTGATAACTTGTTGGTAACGTGGACTGGAAAGGAACCAAGATCGCAGAAACAACTGCAGAAACAACTTCAGACAAAAGTCCTCCTTGGAATGACAGAAACAGATTTGGGCAGTTGCAGACCTGCCAAGTCTCATATATTGAGGGTTAGATTTAGCCTGACTCTCCCCTCATGTTCCTGAACAGCAGGATGCTCCCTCCAGCACATTCAGCGGGCACTGTCCACCTGAGCACGTGGAAAGAAAGGATGCTGTTTCACAAGTCTCACTTTGCTGCAAAAAACCATGCATTAGCTCCTAAATTACCAGAGAGCAAAATACCAAAGATTGCATTAAAATAGCAGGCTCAGAATTTAGTAAACAAAAACCAGTACTCAAGATATTTCTACAATCTGTCCAATATGAGGATGTATGACAGGTAATGCCTTCAAGTTAGGAAACACGTTATTATCCTTTTTTATAGGCATGGAGTTGATATACATTGTCAAAGGCTTCTCCCAGGTAATCTGTAAGGCAGTGAATAATTCAACATGAGCTGTCTGTACCCTGAAGTTAAAACCATCTTTAAGAATATGCCAGGAGGTGAATATTCAGACTTCAACCCTGCTGTGCCAGGAAGCGAGGAATCCTCCTTGGCACACACAAATGTTTTGCAATTCAAAGCCAAAATCCAAAGCCTGTGCCAGTGGAATCATTTCTGTTCTCCTCACCATAAAGAGGTCTGCTGGGATGCCCCAGAACCAAGGGGGAAAAACAAAGTACTTTTCCAGGTCCTAGGCTTGCTCACTGTTGGTTGAAACTGGATTAAGCACAGCAGCACTAGGACTGATTCTTTCTTTCTTTCTCCCCTCTCAAGACAGTATGAACCAGAAAACTCATGTCATGGTCTATTATCTATAACTGTAAAAGCTGAAAATCTGAGGACGTGGCTGTATTCCTCTGTGTTTCTAAAAACAAACTTTAAAATGAAAAGAGAGAGGTTTATTTTTAATAACCTGCTTTGTATCATACGCTTGGAAGAAGCTGTTCTTAGTTATCTGAAGAAGGAGGGGTATTTTGACCAATGGAGAAGAGTAGAAATAAACTCCCAAACTTATAAGGTGACTAATCATTAAATTAGCATAAATCACCTGTCTGTAACAGATATGTTTCATTCCGAATAACCAACAATGCCCCAAAAAAGTCAAAGACAACTTTATGTAAAACAAACTACAAAATATTAAAAAATTACAGTCTACTTTGAATTAATGTAAACATTATTTAATGCTATATATTTTAACGTGAAGCAATCACTTTGCCCTAAAGTCTCAATTCACAAAGATGAGATTACACTATTTTTTATCAGCAATTCCCAGTTACACTCAAACTTCTACAACAAAAAAGTCTTTTCTGATTACCTTTAGATCTAAAATTTAAAACCAGGTATTTTATCTCATGCATCATCTGCAGCAGTAAAGTTTGTGGGTGTCTAAATGCTTCCTAAATGACACCTGTGCATGTTAGGTTACACTCAGTTTTGACCCAAATTTCACATCTGAATATCCCCTCTTAGTAATAATACTGCCTTCTTTATTCAATAGGCCTTACACATGCTAGAAATGAGTCACTATGAATATCCTATTATTATTCCTACTGTCTTCCCAAGATTTGTGTACCTCTTTAAAACTTAAATAAACTATTACGATAATGAACGAAAAGAAAAATAAATTAATCTCTGTCACCTATATTCATTTACACATCTACAAATAATAAAAGTTATGACAAATACAGCAGAAAAAATTCTAAATTTCCCATGAAACACAAGCTGCTGAGTAAGGTGATGCCTTTGTCACAAGATCTATTTCAGAATAGCACTGCATATTAATAGAAAAATGGATAGCTCTCTAAATGTCTTATGAATAATCAATCGAAAAAACCTCATGATTCTATGAATAAAACATACAAACAACAGATACCAGAAGCAGTATGGCAGTCTTGGTAAACTCTGAAAGAGGAAATGACTAAAACAGTAGATTAAAATGAGCAAATATATACCGTCAGCGCTAAAACACACACAGCAAATACTGCAAATACTGATATGTCCTGCATACTCTCATCAATCTCACCATTTGTTGATAGAAGTGAGTGTGCTGCATTTTGCTGTGGTAACCACTTGATCTTGTTTATTTTTTCTTCTATCTCCAGGCTCTTCAAATAATCAAATTCAGGTTCATGGCTCTGGAAAGTGCTGTAAACATTGTACTCCCCCTGATTGTAAGGCTCATTTTTACTCTATGGAGAATAAAACAAAACGTGGTTTATGACAGCAATATATCTTCATCTCTTAGGAAAGGTGTATAAGCAGCCTTATAAATATAAAAATATTGAAAATGTAATTTAATTTCTCACTTAAAACGTTATATTGACAGATTTGTTTCAACAAGAATGAAATTTCCTTTGAGTATTGAAACATTTAATAATAGAATTTTTGAAGAAATGTCAGCTATCAGGAAAGATTTCTACACAAGACACTGCAGATGGATGGAATTTACAAGTGGAACATAAAGGTAAGTGAAGGTATTGTTTCAAATGGAACGGTTCCATCATCAGGCAAGCAAAAGCTATTAAAACAAAGTAGAAGTAAAACAAAAATAACCTCTTTTTTTTTCCTTATACTGGAATTTTGGAGCTTTGAAGCATTTTTGTTTGGGACAGCAAACTTATGAGTTAAAAATCCTTACCCTTTTTCACTTCCTCTCTAAACAGGTGATGCTCTGTTTTACTGAATCTTGAGATTATAAACAAGTTTGTTAATTCAATTCAATTAAAGTATTAAAAATTAAGCCAGGTTTTATCAGGCTATTAAGGACTACATTGATGACTCACATACCTCAGGTTCCCTTTGGAATATAACAACTCGACCCCCCTTGTCACCAGTAGCCAGAAGTTCTCCAGTGTGGTTGAACTCAACTGTAGAAATAATATCAGCTGGAGGAAGAAAGAAAAAAGGCAAATTTTAGACTGCTGCTACAACACAAAGTCACTAGAAATATCAGGCACTCCACAAAAAATGCAACAAATGAGGGATTTGAAGGAATACAGATGAATTCGCTAACGCAAACAGGCTGCATGCCATTACAGTCTGAGGTTGCTACACAATGAAACAAGTGCAAACATTAACGGGGCAATTTTGTGTTTCCAGCACATCTGCAGTTTGGGGGAGGAGAAGCTCTCTGGAGAGGTTGTGCTTCAAGAAGAGCCATCTTGGGTGGCTATAAAGCTTTTTTTCAGTATTGGCAAAGAACAAAACTGGCCTCCGGCTATGTGCTCTAGCAAGGACCAATATAACATCAGTTCTCTTGCATGTATTATTTATTCTATGACCTTTCTGGTGATTTTAACATAACACCCTAGCATGAGTTTTCTCAAATATATATTTGAGTCAAGAGTGCAAAAGCAAAGTACATGCAGCCTGTCCTACCACTGAGGAATCAAGGCAAAACCAGAACTGTTCACTGTGAAGTGCTGGCAAGAGCCCATTCTAAGCACTGTTTTCAGAAAATCCTTTCAGCTCTGTAAAAATGTGTCATCAGAAGAAAAAAAGAATCTCAGTCTCTCTTTTCCAAATTTTCAACTGCCTTTCCCTAAGCAATTTCATCAGCTTAAACAAGAAACCTCATCAAAACCTGAGGCCAGTCTTAAGCACAAATTACTACACATCAGCATGAGAGGGAGAAAGAGGCTGTAGGAGCTAAAGAACTGGTTCTTCTGTTTGAATGACAGTACATGCTAGAATCATAATCCGCAGTTAATCCTACACTATTAGCATAATTTAAATTAAAATGCCTAGTGCAATAGTAAATTAAGAAACCATCGTATATACAATCACAGGCAAATGCAGGGTATTACTCAGAGATTGCATGTATGAATCCTCTATAATGATCAGTATTCACTCATCAGAAACATGGGCCAGATTTTAGAAGCGTCAGTAGTTAGGAGCTCCCCTTTAGGCATAAAAAGCTGCAGTTCCCAAACACGTTCATCATCCATCAGTTTATGGTGAGAACAATAAAGTGACAGTGGGCTAAGCTCTTTTGAAAACCTAGCCCCAAATGAGTTCACAAAAATTCAAAGGAATTGAAATAACAAGTGGATGTACCATTTACTTGATACATTTTATGAATTGAAAACATCTGTTCCTATTATTCTTTTAATAAACTAGCAGTTTAGTGTTAGACAGCTTCTGTTGCCAGTAGCTCTCATCAGCAACACAGCCCTCCAAAAGCCAGATTCTTACTCAAACATTATAAACTATTTACCATCTAAAAAAGGAAAACTTTGCTCCAACCACAGTAAAGGAAAATATCTTTTCATTTTTTAAACAAATCTTCACCATGAAATTCTTCTAAATCCAACCAACATTCCTCCTTTTTTCCTCCACTACTCCATATATAAAGGAGGAAAGGGGAATCATAAATGGATGTGCTGACTTTGAGAAAAATGGCACGGAGTATTTTGGGTCTGAACCCAAAGGTAATGGCATTTGATTTTTATGTGGACTTCCACAGACTGCATATTTCATAGGTAATAACTACAAAAGCCTGAGACTCACTAAGGTATAGGAAAAGCAGAGAGACTCTGGTTATGTTTCCTGATGCTCTGGAGCTTGGGATGGGTTGAGTTTGACCTCAAAAAAAAAGCTTTTTTTTTTTTAAACCTAAAAATCTAATCAACATTTCTGGCATGCAAAGTTCATTCATACTGCTGCCAGTGGAAGAACACTTCTTGGCTATTTTCTCCTTAACCTGAAGAGTTCATACTGATAGGAGGTGTGGTCACCTGCTTAAAGAATGATACGTGCATGATTTTACTCATTCAAAGCTGTATTTCACCCCAATCATGCAGGCACAACTGCAGAAGCCTCACACTGACACTTCTTTTAAACTGAGCCTTATCTTAAGCATGCAATGGGCAAGAAGGGCAAATGCAGAGGGAGGAATGTAGTATTAAAATGTGTGTGTATGTGTGTGTATGAGTCATGTACCTAAGACTTTCCCAACAGGTCACAAAAGAATAAGATAAAGTAACTGCAAAAGGAATAAATGGCATTTGAACTTATATGTGTGAATACACTTGCTCTTGGCCTGGAATACCTCCACAATATCACAAAATACTCTTCTCTTCAGTGACAGCAGGCATAAAATATACTGCACTTTACAGAGGGCACCAGTCAATGCCCAGTAAAGTCCACAGCAGTATTTGCACAGCCTTCAATAATAACTGAACTAGGACTGAAATAAAACAGCTCTGCATTTTCTTATTATATTGCATTTGTCATTAAAATACCATGCACAGTTAAATGATTATTGTTTAAAGACAAGGACTGCGGGCAGTGTGTTACAATGTTGTTCTGAGGCAAAATTCTGACCCGCTCCCAAGGTGTTTCTTCCAGATACAACTCTCCTTTCTATTAGAAAAACTAATCCTGAGCTGGAAACTACCTATCATTTTAAATTAACTTGTTCTGAAAAAGAGCAGATCCAATATTATGACCTTAGAGGCTATGCAGCTTGTTGGTAAAAAATTATCCTTGAATTGGAAAATCAGTTTTATTGATCCTGTAAATAACAGCTGAGAACAACAGCTATCTGTCCCCTGCACACACACCACCACCCACCACCCCCAAACGTATCCAGCGTATCTGTTCAGCAGGTGAACATCAGTCATGCTGTTTTCTTACAGAGGGTTAGCCAGGCTGGCTCTTCCAAAAACAGAGGAGGTAAGGACAGAATCAATCAACAAAGCTCTTCACACTCTTCTGCAGGACATTCCCCTAAGTATTTATTAATGCTGTAGCAACATCAGCCACTGCTGTCCCAATCCTACAGACTCTCCCACTGCAGAATGGCCCCCTGAGCACACAGAGCAATTAATTCCAAGATTTCACCCTCTCCAGGATATAAAAATGCACCACAATGGAAAAGCAGATGAATTTGCATGTACAGTAAGCCCTTGGCAAGGGATGGCAGAGATGAAAGACTCCTTCCAGCCTTCTCCTACACTACACCTTCCATATCTCTGCTGGCAGTGCCAAGCTCTGCACTAACAATTAGGATTATCAGAGACAGAGATAATTTACCTATTAAGAATAATTATGGGTAACCTCAATGCCAAACGCTTACAATCAAACTGTAAATCCCTTCTTTAATCCAACATTAATCTTCCTACTTGACTTCTAAATTTTCCATTTTGTCTATGTAGAAATGTATATAAATTTGGATTTAAAAGTCAAGATAGTCAATATTTTCCCTCAATATACAGATGCTGACTGAGAAAAGCAAACCCAAAACTTTCAAAAGATGAAAATACAGGCATAAACACCTGATTATCTGGTCCACATCCAGCCACAGCAAATTGTTCCAGTATGTACAATGCATTACAGAACTGAATCCTGAGACTTATTTTACATATTCACAGAAAGATATCACTTACTCTACACAGAAGGATATTACACTACTTTACAGCTTAAACTGCCAAGAAGCTTTTCCTGATCCAGCCTGCAGTATTTCATTCACTGACTCCTAGTCACCCCTGCCCTTTCATACCTCACTAATTCCTCTGCAGCTTCACAATTTACACTCCTTAAACGTTCTTAATGTCTATGCAGTTAATGGCTGCTGCCCAGATAGCTATATTGAGTTTTTGTGATAGATCTAAGTCCATCACTGTACATCTGGGCACATCAAGATAAATCAAGCTGATTGTACTGTTCTTTCCACAACTTCATGAGTGTTCCAGCAAGGATGCAGGCAAACAAACCCTCCAGCAGCCCTCCCTCAGGCTGAGTGCAGAGATGAAACAGAGCCCAAGTTAATTTTGGCCTTTATTTTACACCATTACATACTTTTCTATGTTCACCTTCTAGCCTCTTACAGCTTAATTTAAAGGAATAAGATGTTAAAAACCATACAGAACACAAACAGGTCCAAACACCTCTACAGTAAATTAGAAAAGCCTTATCTAAATAATCAATCTTCCCATCATTTTGGGGCACTCCAGCATAACAGCATGCGATTTTCCACCTAATGTACTCAGTGAAGCTAAGTCTGAACATACTTACACATCTTCATACAGTCTTTTGGTCAGAAACTTCAAGCAACTCGAAGAAAAGTTCAACTGTAATTTTCATGTGTTATTTTTACTAAAAATTTCTACCTTTCTGGAACCTTTCATCTGAAGACCCTGGTATATTTTGTTTTGTTTCAGACGATCAGAAAAGCAAATAAAGTTTTGTAATTATTTCATCCAGCACAGAAATGCAGCTTTTTGAACAACACAGAAAGTTTTGAGGGCAAACATAATGCAACAGTACAGGGAAAAGAAGATCAGAGAATATAATCTTCAACTGAATTCCAGGGTAATCCTGGTAGAGAATTAAAGGATTTGGAATGGACCAGAACACTGGAATTAACAACAGTAGTCTTCTCTAAAAAAAGCTGTGAAATCCTACCAGCCAGAACAGGTCAGAACTTCTCATTAATATCACACCCACCACAGCCAGCACAGCAACACTGCCAGCCTGAACTGACTGAATCAGCATCTGGGTCAGGCTTTTGTTGTGTGTGTTCCCAGTGGCTAGCAGGCAATCTTGTAGTCTACGTTACTTCAACCAAGTTCTGACCTGGCCTAACCTTGGTTTGTGAAATCCAATAAGATCACAGCACAATCTGGCATGGCTGCAAGCAATGTTCAGTCATACTGATACAGAAGTCCCTGAGGAGCATAATCTGGAAGAAACAACAAAGAAGCTTGCAACAAAGAGAACCATAAAACAAAAGGACAAATGGCAAATAAAAGAGGAGCAGTATTACAGTATCTCGAATGAAGGGAAGGCCAATACAAAGAGCTGTGCTGTCAGAATTTAGTCTAGACTAAGAAAGAAAAATAGTAGGGAAAGAAAAAAATAAATGGAAAGAAAAAGCCCGCTAACTTTTTTAAAGCTGAAGTTTCAAAGATTTCCTCAAACAGCTAGAAAATAAAGTATGCAAAACCTCAAAGGTATAAAGATCAGATGAGTCCGTTTCTGAAATTGCTGGCAGAGAGATCCTTGACAACTGAAAAATTTCCTGCTTGAGGTAGCAGTCTCTGTAAAGTGCATTCACTTTGGGCCACAGCAGTGTTATTCACTATCTTGGATCCAGGGATTGTAGGACATCAGAAAGCACCCTCAAAATTCAAGTAAGCACAGTGCAAACCCTCCCACATCACACCATCCACCTTGGCTGGGCCAGATACTTAACACTGAGAACCAACACACCAGAAAGCCATCTCTACTCTTGGGCAGACAAGACACAGCATCACAGAATCACAATCATCAAGGTCGGAAGAGACCTTTAAGATCATCAACCCAGCACTAAACCACATCATCCAGATAGAGGTTCCTTGACCTACACACAACCTGCCTGATCTCCTCTCCAAGGCACCAAAACAACATAGGTTATGAGCACCAGATGGGTGGCCAGATGAGGACAAATGAGAAAAAGGAAAGCACAAGAATGCAGGAGATGGCAAGAGAAGGAGAGAACACGCAAATGTTAAAAAGAGCATGAGGAAGGGTGTGAAAGAGCACACCTGAGAAACTACATGCACATGAGAGCTTAAGAAAGCATGAAAGAGCACAAGGAAATGCTATAACAGAAAAGTAGTTTGAAAAGAAGGATCTATCTGCCCCTTTGCCCCTAGGATTATTTGTCATCCTGGCAAATCTTTAACTTTGCTTTTTTTCTCATTTATTATGGCTTTAAAGTCTGATGAGTTTGTGTTTGCTCCATGTTAGATGTAGGAACAATGCAGAACACAACAGGAAGCTGATTTTGGCTAAGGCAAGCTTTAAACACAGATGCTGCTAACAGCGGAAAAGCTTCAGGGATCACTGAAAGAAGGCGATCAATTCAAATGAAATCCAGAGATGGGTGCTCACTACACTTCACGTAGTTATTTTGTTAACTGGCACGTTGCCTAGCTTCTCTGCTAACACAGGCAAATATATCAAGGGCAAAAACCAAACAGCCCCATTTAATCTTGTCATGCAAGAATAAGGTTTATCAGGCTAAATATCACCTTTCTTCCTGAGTACAACCTCTTCCTGACATGAAATCCAAAACCACACAGTCAAATGCTGAACAGGACTTGAAAGACTCCTTGAAACATGACCCCTGCAGCTAGGGATGGTAGTACATAAAAGTTAAAAAACTCCAAAGAATGGAAGCAACAAATTTTTCTTACTTCAAATCCTGGCAAGCACTGAGCTAATCTTTCCCTTTTCTTCATCTTTAATCTCCAACTTTTGGATTTTAGAAATGCTACACAAACACACCTTGGTGGCCTGCATCAGGCCTAGGTGACCATGAGACCACCATGAGACTGCTGAGTTTCACAAGTCCATGCATCCCTATCCTCAGGGACCAAGGAAACACCTTCCCATGCAGAACATCTGAACAGATGTTCAATGCTCACTCAAAGAGAAAACTTACTTGAAACAGAACCTAGAAAAACCAAACCCAAAGTCTTTACCCCCTGCATGAGTACTTATAATCACTGTGATTTATTCTTTCTAGCCTGGAGATTTAATACAGTTGGGTTTTTCCTCTATTTTTTGTATGTGTTTATTTTAAGGGCTTAGAAAATTTTTCAACAGCTTTTTAATCACATGCTAATTTCTAGCTGTACTTCTCAAATTAGAAAAATCAACTATTAGAGCACAGACAGTGTGGAAAAGAACTGCTTACAGGACAAATATGTAAAATAGATTATCTGGGTTCAGTGTTCTGTGCTAAAAACAACACTTTATACTGAATGCAAGTCACTGAGATTCAGTGTTTTGTAAACTGACCCTCCCACATATGTATTCCTCATTTAAAAGCTCAAAGCCCTTATTTCAGAGGTTCTGGCACCCATCTCCCACCTGCAGAGTACAAGGCCTCCAGGAAAAGAGGCCCAAGAGACTTGACCTTCTGCCCACTGAGGTAAATGCAAAGTTTCCCACCACTTAAGTAGTAAACAAGGTCAAGGAGCATTTGTCAGATGTAGTGTAGCTGAAAATTAGGACACATTTCTCAAAAATTTGGCTACAGTTTAGGTGCACTTCAGTGTCTTCATGTTCAAGGTGACCTGCTTAGACCAGCCAGGTTGCAAAGGCAGAATGGCTAATTAACATTATTAATATTATCCTTGCCGAAGTCACCAAGTGCATCGCTTTGTGCCTTCTTAATCTGAAACACGCAGTGGACTGATAAAAAGCTTCTCACGAATCCTTTTCATACCAATTTAGGGCTCCCCAGTAGTGGCACTGCACCCCGTAGTACCTGAGCAGCTTCTCTGAGCTGCGAGCCTGCAGCCCTCCCTGAGCACCAAAGGCAATGCAGGGGCTGCTCCAGCCCTGCTTCCAGCAGGTACCTCAGCCACTGGGGATGGCCAAAGACAGGAAGCCTGGAAAACAATGATCCCTCCACCCTGTTCAGCCTGAACAAGATGAAAAAAAAAGGCTAGAAAGCCTTTCACTCTCAGTAAATCCAAGCCATTTGGTAACACTGCTTGTATCTATTCTTACAAGCAACGTTTAAAACTAAGAAAACACTGCAGATCAATACCTATTTTAGCATAAAGATATGCACAGAAAGCTTCTAAATTTCACATTTCCTCAAATCTTCTTCACAGCTTACACTGTGTAACACATGCTAGTCATTTACTCTTCTGAGATTTTGGGGCGGGGGGGTAAAAAAAAAGAAAAAAAATGCAGCCAGATCTTTCTTTCTTTGCTGACAGATGAGACCCTCATCTAAGCTAAGGACTCAGTAACAGGCTTGAAACATTCCACTTGATAAACATGAGCACATTTAGAAAATGTGCCAGTCCACTCCTTTTACCAACCCACGCTGAAGGACAAAAAAGAAAAAATTGCCATGGGCATCACATCATGCATTTACAATTTCCAGAGAGGGGTTTAAACTGGTACCCACAGAAGGAAGCCTGCCTGAGCTGGGAGCCGCTGCTCAGCTCCATGTTACTTCCCACCGAGGAGCTGCACAGCCTGGCTGCCAGCTACAGACAGATTAGAAATGGTGCTGCCAAGTGTTAAAAATGCTAGGCAACCGGGTTTTATTGAGAGCACAAAAAGACCTTGAACCTCGCCCTTCATTTTGGAGCAAATATAAGCCAAATATGGAAAGTGCGCAAATTATTAATATACACTAATTTTACTTTTATTGTCAGAAGTGATTATGCTTGTGCATAGTAATTGCAATGACCTACAATAAGAAAACATCAAGTTTTGTTAAAAGCCTATTATAAAACAAGGACAAAAAAATCCCACCCATATTTAGAATTTTAAAGGAAAATCATTAATTTAAAATATATCAAAGACTAATGAAAAATCATACAAAATTAAAAATACAATCCTCAATAAGCAGATTCAATATGAATGTTATTTCCATATATTACATACAAACTTCAATGGAATTTCATTGCCAGCTGGTTCTGAACTTTTTTCCTCCCTCCTCCTTAACTGAGCAATTAAATTCCAGAAACAAAGCTCTCAGTAATTCTGCCACAGCAGTTCTCATGTTCAAAGCACTTTCCAGGCATTAAACTCCACAGCAACCCAAGGAAGTCAGCAAAGAAATGTCAGCATTCCCATTTTACACAAAGGAAAAAAATGAAACAGATCCTCCAGAGTTTTTATCCAAGATCAGAGAAGCAGTTTTGATTATACACATACTAAGGGACAGACAATCCATGCTGTGGCTTAGCAAAACATTTCTATTTAATAAAGCTCTTAATCACTTGTCTAGAGACTTAAATGTTCCTATATTCAGCTCAAATGATTATGCACGTTGCTAAATGAATATACGGATGGAGTCCCAACAAACAAAGCCTCACAACAGCATGCACCCAGGGAGAAAAAGCCCAGTAAGCATGCTTTTGGGTGAAGATAGGGGGATATAATCTTAAAAATCATGAAGGGCTGGAGCTAGAAGCTGGACTAGAGCCAGAGTCTTTAAGCACAGAGTGATGTCAAGGCAGGCAGAGACACACCAGCCCTGTCTGCGCTAGCAAATGAAGAGCTCCAGGATGTTCCTGGGTTTTGCAGTGCTATGATTCACACTATTAAACTGATAAAGAGAGGACCTCGAGAGGCTTTTGGCTGTTATAAATTGCTCTCCCCCAAACACCACTCTGGCATGGCTCAGAGGCTACAAGGCAGGGCCACCTCTCAACAGGCAGCACACAGATGGCCACCATGGTTTGGAAGCTGCAGAATGTCACCCTCATGGGCATGAGCCTCTCTGTGCCAGCTGGTCCCAGTGCTACCAAACATCCAGTTTGCCCAGGCAGATGTACTTAGTGAGTGCAGCTCATAGGAATCAGTGTGGCACACACACAGTAACACTCACACTCTGCTATGCCAGATTATATTAGGGTTTCCTACTGCAACTGGCAGAGGCTGGGGTTTCCCAGCATACAAGAGGCTCTGGAGCCTGTAGAACTAGCACAAGGAAAACAAACTGTGTTTGCTTTTCTCAGTTGTGACCCAAGAGTGTGGATGGCACTGTTTAAATCTTCTCCTCAGAGACTCTGACTACAGGACCCAAACAAACTATATTCAAATACCGTGAGCAACATACAGCTCTAACTCATACATCACTAGACATCTCCTCTGTGATTCCCAGCAGCGGACCAGCAAGCTAAGGTCACACACAGGGCTTGCTGCCTGTCATGGGAGCTCCATGCCAAGCCATGTAGATACTCATCTAACATTAGCATCTGTTTGCTTGGCAGGCTCCAAAGGCAATTGAGCTGACAACTCCGAATTTGCCTCTGGGTCTGTCACAAGATCATATAACTCTGAGACTTCTGGGAATGCCTAATATTTCTTTGATGAAGATCATGCACATCATAATATATTAGCTCCATTCTAAGCATCCCTTGAAATCAGTGTTTGTGACCTCTCAGAATTATTCAGGTAGTGTGGCCAGTTTAAGCGTGTAAACTAAAGCCAAGTTCAAAGACTGTGCAAGCAGCTCTTGCTTGCATCAAGATCTCTTCAGCAAATTTACATAATGATCCCAAGAAGATAAAAATCAGATTTTTCTGTGTTAATATGGGTCGCTGTTACTGATGGAACACCAAAGGCTGCTTGTCTAAAATGAACAGGATAACTGTATCAGCTCTACTATCACCCTACTGCTTTAAGGTTGATATGCGTGTGAAAATGATACTAAAAAAAAGGCTTGCGCAACTTTATATTTGTCTAAAAGCTCATTTCCTAAGATTCAGTTCATAAAGGGCAAAAGTCTTTAGTTTCTACCTATATACATATATATACATATATATATACATATATAAATACACACACATACATGTATGTATCCAACTGAATAAAAGCGAGGAAAATGAGATTACTCATGGGCTTAAAATTAAGAGCATGCTAAGTCACTGTATTATGTCAGGAAACAGATGAACTCCTGGCCCTGAAACATTGAATTCTAGATAGCTGGAGTGTGAAAAACCCAATGTTAAATTTGCCCTCAAGTTTAAATGCATCGTATTTCTATAATTACTCATTAAAAAAATTACTTAAAGAGCAGAAGACATTAAAAATCAATGCACCTTTCCCCAGTCTGTGTCTGATAAAGAAACTTCAAACACTGTTAACAGCCTCAGGAAATAAACATCCCTGTTTTGGGATATTCCCAATGGACATCAATTACATAACAGGACTAGAGCAGCATATATTACAAATGCTATGGACAATGTCTAAAACAGGAACCGCTTACTGGTCAGGCAGTTTCTGGTTTGTTGTTTTTTTTTTTTCACTTCCGAATGTAGCAGCATGCAGGGAATGCAGTCATTATGTAAAACAGCCCTAAAAGCTCCTTCCAGTCTAATAATGCAATACTGCAAGTGGGAAATCAGACCATTCCCACTGTGTTTACAGCTATGGAACACAGACTTCAAAGCTTCAAACCTATGTTTTAACACTAAGCAAAATCAGTCTTTCTTCATCAAAAGGTTAAATGCAAAATGTAATTTTTTCCACCCTATCGCTAAAACTGAAAAGTAAAAAACAATATCATCTGGAAAAATAAACATCACTAATCAGATTTCTGTCTCCCATACAAAAACAGACCTAGAGGAATTTCCTTAGGAGGTTCCCCAAATCAGGGGGGCTTCAAAGCAAATGGTGGTAGCTCACAAATCTGCAGGCACCCTCCCCAGGGCCATGCCTCCTGAAGCCATGTTGTTTGAGAGCTGCTAATTTGCAGCCCACATAGATAACATTTAGACACCTAAGCCCTTGATAGAAGCACAAGGCTTCCAACCTCCCCTAATATCCTTGAAGCTGTGCCTTGCAATCATCGCTGGTTGTTAAAACGCAGTCCACAGTAATTATTGCTGTGCTTTCAAAGCAGAGCAGCCTTTGCTGCAATACAGCAGTTCTGAGACATGAGGCCAACTGAAGCCTCAAGTCTATTTTAATCCCACTATAATTATAAATTATGGATATGTAGTTGAGATGCTTCTGAATTTTTGTTTGCATGAGGGTGTATTTATGCATTGCAGAGGAACACTGCAGAGGAATATCTGAGCTTGAACTGAATGAAGTGGCATCAGAGCCAATGTAAAACAGCACAACGCTGTGCCCGAGACATTGCTGCTGTCAGGACTCACTGCCTGTTCAGAGCTAACAACAAAACATACCTTTTCACCATCCTCCATTAAGCAATGTTGACAGATCCATTACATACAGAATGAAGAGAAAAGGTGTTGACAGGTTTCTCCAAGGCAAAACAGAGGAGAAACACACTGGTTAGTTGTTCAAAGGACCGTGATGAGGGAAAGTATTATTACCCAAGTCAGAACCACAGAGTAGATGCTGGAAAATTTGCCAGACTGGTTGAGTGGAGAGGGACGTTGTCTTTCCCATGCCTGCACCAGCGTGCAGCTGCCATCAGGCCTCACGCTGCAGTGAAGGGGACAGATGCAAACCCTGGCACCATTTCCTAACCCTGGAAGAAGTTGGCTCTCTACAACAATGTTTTTATTTTACATTGCTAATGCTATTGCATTAGTGATGCAATATTTATTAGTAAAGTAACAAAAACCCCTTTTTTTACTTCAGAAAGCAACACATCACTGTACTTTTCGAGGAATACCACCTCAGATCAAATACCTGATGTTTTTAGTTTAACAGCCTTCTATGTACTTGCATAATTAGCAACTAAATCTTTGCAGAAAGAGGTTTGCTTCTACACATGCTCTGCACTAACTGGAGGGTCCACTGTAAAGCAGTACCATATTGTGTAAATTGTAGGTACTGAGTACATTTTCCACCACAAACAATAGGGAGGATTTCTGTAATCGGCCTTGCAGAGGGATCTAGATAGATTGGAGCACTGTGCTATGATGGATGGGATGGAATTTCTAAAGTCAAAATGTCAGATTCTGCAAGAAGGACTGAGTAATGCCAGGCACAAGTACAAACGAGGAGAGGAGCAGCTGGAGAGCAGCCCTGCAGGAAGGGTCTGGGGATGCTGGCCAACAGCAGCTCATTGTGAGCCAGCAGTGAGCCCTGGAGCCCCAAGGGCAAACCCTGTCCTGGGGTGCATCAAACACAGCACAAGCAGCCGGTCAAAACAGGCGACCGTCCTGCTGTGCTCAGTGCTGGGGTGGCCTCACCTGGAGTGCTGTGTGCTGTGCTGGGCACCACAATTCAAGAGGGGTGCTCAGGTCTCTGAATGCATCCAGAGGAGGGTAACAAAGCTGGTGAAAGGGCTGGAAGGAATGTCCTGGGAGGAGTGGCTGAGGACTATGGGCTTGTCTAGTTTGGAGAAAAGGAGGCTGAGGGGTGACCTCGTTGCTCTCTGCAGCTTCCTGAGGAGAGAAGTGGAGAGAGAAGTGCTGATCCCTTCTCCCTGGTATCCTGTGACAGGACATGTGGAAATGCATCAAAGCTGCATCAGGGCAGGCTCAGACTGGACAACAGGGAACATTTCTTTACTGAGAGGGTGGTCAAATATCAGAAGAGGCTTCCCAGAGAGGTGGTAGATGCCCCAAGCCTGTCAGTGTTTAAGAGGCAATGCCCTTAACTACATTCTCTAACTTTTGGTCAGCCCTGAATCAGTCAAGAAGTTGGACTACACGGTCATTGCAGATCCCTTACAGCTTAAGCAGTGTATCCTATTTTAATTATTTCACCATGGTATTATCCAGATCACAGCTATCATGTACTTTTTTCCCCCAAACACTAAAAAGAACCTAGACATGAAGAAAGAGATGTATCATATTATCATTTTGCTTCACAGATAAAAAACAAAGATTGAAAAAAGAAAATTATTTCCTCAGGATGCTGTCATTCAGAGAGGATCAAGTCAACCTCCTAAATCTTAGTCTGATGCCTTAGAATATACAACAAATTATTGTCTGTTAGCTGTTCATGAGAGTGTTCTTGAACCTCCTCAATCTTCAATCAAAATGGGGACTTATATTATTAGAGTGAACTTCAGTTGGAATCAACAGGAAATTGTTTCAATAATGCATCATGCCAAATTTTGAATGTGCTTCCTGAATATTCAGAAAATGTGTTCTCCGCACATGAGGTAAAAATATAAATGTTACCTTAAAAAAAAAAAAAAAAAAACATGGGCCCTGCCTCAAAGTCTTATGAAGAGAACTAGCTCTTATTTCATTCTTCCATGGTTAGAATGGAGGCCTGAAGAAAGCAGCTAAGGCCTGAAAATTCTATACATCTGTCTCTCTTCTTAAGTCCTATAAACTCCCAGACTACTTATGGCAAAAAATCCTTGCAGAAAGACATGAGGAAATACAGGGACACTACTTTAGGCTAAAATAACCTACCAGAGGGAAGCACCTACCAGAGTTTTAAAGGCTCAATCCAACACTCCCTAAAAGGACTGCAGAACCGGACCTGTATCCAAGTACACTCACACAGGGAAGCTGAAACAGGCAGCAAAGCTTCTTTTTCCAGTAATTTTGCACATAATTTTGAGCTCCTTTCAATAGAAGAGACCCTTTTATCTGCCCACTTCCATCACACTGCTGATTGTATACCCTGGGAAACTGTCTGCAATAAACATCTGACCATCAAGCAGTCACTAAAATATTCCTTTTTCAGAAACTAGACAAATGAGAATCATTATCATAAAGGCCCTACTATGAGAAAAGAAATTTATTGTTGTACTAATGTTTCTCCTGATGATGTGAGATAAAGAGTCTTTCAAAAGATGTCCGAGTAGTACCTGGCCTGCTGGAGCTAAAAGCAGACTGATAGCTCCAGAAAGTCAGAATCAAACCATACAAAATCTCTACTTTTCTGATAAAGGAAAACAGGACACTATGAAGCACACAGAAAAATTTCCAGCTCTGGATTTTTTTTTCTTAGTAACTGACAAGATTTACTAGCTAGCTGGTAAAATAATGAAGGAAAGAGGCCAGCAAAACTATACAAAGCTAAGAGAAACTGCCTTGTACTAATTAGAAACAATGTGCAGCCTGATGACACTTTATAGACTTCAATTACCATACTCGGCAGGAAGGAGCTTTCAAACATCTGTATGATGATTATTCTCCACTGGGATGTCATTTACAGTGCAAAGTATTAAAAACAGGGCCAAAAAATCAATTATAATCTTTGTAAATGAGCATATTTTTTATCTAAGGGATTTGAACTTGTATATGGAAATTGACTTTAAAATAGAAAGACAGAATTTGATTTGACAATGAAAAACAGGCAGCAGCATCCCTCCCTCCCCCCATCTGATTTGCACAAAATTAAACTTAAGGATCATTAAGATAATAATTTGTATATAAAGTGCTAGAACAAAATATTATTTGAAGTCAAGCCTAACAAAGCAATGGCTAACCACGTGTCAGATTCAAAGACAGGCTTTCATTATGAAAGTTTTAGGTAAACATCCAGAAATACAGTCCATCAACCAAGATTGCTTGGATGATTAAAGATATGTATACACTAGACAGGAACACAAAATCAGATTTTTTTACTGTTCTAAACTGTTCTAAACAATTATTTTCATATTTACATAGAAAAACAGAAATGTGCAAAAGTAATAGGGAGAGTAGGAAGCAACCAATACCCAGTGAAAATGCTATTTCAACTGGTCCCTATTTAATACATTACAGTTGAGAATTAAATATTTTTGCCTATAATCAATGGAGGACAAAATAATGTGGAAAAACATAAATTACCAGACAAAAATATAAAAATCTAAAATTTACCACAGTAAAATAAAAAGGAAAAAAACCCACAAACAAATAAAAAATGTTGTTTGAATGGACTGAAGGTTTTCTTTTCTCATTTACTGATTTTCAGACATGGTATTTATCTCAGAGAATATGCTTAGAAGGTATGTGAAAATAATGCTGAGTTTTATTCAAGAGCAATGGCCAACTGCAGAAAATGGCCAGAAAATTTACCAGCCATTTCATCAGAATCTTTAATCATGGCAGAAAATCTGGCAGTGTTAACCTGACTTTGCAGATCACTGATGACCAAGCACCATGAGTATTTTGTACAGAAAGCAAGATGAATGTAACTATTGTCTTGGAGGCAAAACGTACTTGTCTTTGTAGGGGCAGATTAATGACCTACAAACATACAGCCATACTTCAAGAATATTTTAAAGCATGAACTAATGGAGAGTGCAGACACTTGCTGAGTAATGCCAAAAGCACTCCATTCCTGTGCTCTAAAGGTTGTCTCCTGATAATTAAGGAGGTACTAACCTAAGGTGTTGCACTTGACCTTTAAAGCCCTAAGCAATCTGAAAATCTAGCCAAGAGACCAGGCTTTCTGTGCTCTTTACTCCTCTTTCCTTTTTCCTTCTGCTTTTACAGCAATGATTAGAGAGAATCTGTCAGTCCCCCTCAGCCACTCTGTCATTTGGCCAGACAGGACCTGGACCTATTAAACTCTCATTCAAACTTCACAGCTCATTTCTCCTGGTGGGTACCTGGGGAGAAACTAAGAGGATACCCTGGAAGAGTTGTTTTATGAAGCTACCTCTCCGTTTTGTAGTAGGTTACTTGGCAGATGAGCAACTTGAAAATGCTAGTGGGATTTTTATGGTTAAGGCAGTTCAGAACAGGATGAGATGCCAATCAGCTGTGTACAATCAAAGATAAGAGGATGGAAGATGCCTTCACAATGCCTGGGCCTCATCATTGACATGGAACATCATGGCTGTCACTGGTGTTCTGGAAAAAGGAACTGCACAACCTATTTAATATCATGTGCTCCGCAGAATTAAAATGAAGTCTGAATTTCACAAGAAAACTTGAGATAACTAGGTTAATGCAGGATGTCTGCAGCAGAATTTCAGCTGCACAGCAGTCTCAAGCTATTTTGAGCAGCAGCAACTACTTACTTAAGTAGAATCAGCAAGAGGCCACATTCCCTATTGTTTGGGAATAACAAAGCTGGAACACCTCTAACAGGCTACCTAGGGATTACTTCAGCTAAATGCAGCTTTGTTATCAGAAAAGAATTTTTTTCAGCCTGACAGCACCATAAAAACTCCTGTTCATAGTGAATGACACATGAACAGAGACTGGTGTTTATAATTTTCTGCTGGTTAAAGACTCATTCTTGCTCCCATTGAACTAAATGAGGCAAAACTGCCATTGATTTCAATCAGACTGTCAGTAGACCTTAAAGATACTAACCATCAGCACTTATTAATATGGAATTATCAGCAGAAAACATATTGACTAGTTGATCTAAATACTTTATCTTCATTCATCAAAACACTTAATCCAAATGAACAGAGACAGAAAACTGAACCCGGAGCAAAGGTCAGGCTGAACTTACAAATTGCAATGACTGCTGATACACATTACCACCAGCAGCAGGAGCAGCATAATGTGTATTGTACCCAATCAAACCAATGGACAGAATATTAAATGGGAAACACACAGCATGCACACATCCCCACACACCCTCCTTGCAGTTCAAATCCTGCCTCAGTCACGAGCATCCTCCACCTTTTCACATAAAACATGAAAAAACCATAAAAAAATCATAAAACTGTCTCCTTATTTGCTGAAGCTTTTAATTATAAAAGCCAAAAACCAACTTTTGTCACTATAAATGCTACAGTTCTCGTAAAAAGCTCTTAAACTCCACTGGTATTATTTTAACTTCAGAGAAATAATTGATATACTATAAAGGAGAAAAAGAGTGGTAAAAAAAATCTGAATTTAATTATATGAATGGTATTCTGTATACACTTAATTGCATAGCAGTAACACAACCACTTTCATTACTCTTTATAGCTTCAGATGCCCATTAGCACAATCCCCAAGGTTCCTTATGAATAATTAGATTAGAAAAGGGGGACTCTGATGAAACGCAATAGGATGCGATGCTTATGAAACAGCACATCTTGAATCCAGATGCTGACATGACAACATCATGAAGAGCTAATTTGCACATCCAAATTAATACCATCATGATGATAATATAAAAGAAAGATATGCATATGAAATGAGCTACAAAAAATAATGTCAAAAAGAATTGAGGTACTTATATTACAAAAATACATCTTTTTGACATTTTATCTCAGTTGGAAAGGTGTAAATAGACTAAATGTCATATTCATGAGCTTAGAGATACTTAGACAGACTTTCTAGAATTTAATCCACTATTTGGCAACACATGGGAAAGCTGTTTAATAAATAGTTGTACCCATCAAACATGTGCAGCACTCACATAAACAGGTGAATAAATTTCATTGCATTCTATAACACATCTGTTTCTATTTGATACACTGAATGTTTTTGTATTGTTTGATGCTTCTTAGGTATATACCATCAACTAAATCAGCATTGATACATTTTAGAAGGATCTCTGCATGGGGCCAAAAAGACAGAAACAAAAAGGGTTTAAAAATATTTTAAAGAGAGTCAGATACTTCTGCAGCTGTCCTGAGTTGTATGTCTGTGTATTTACATGTCTGAATAGTTAAGAAACATCTCCCTCAAACACACGTAACAGAAGATAATGGCATTTCTGTAGAAAGGCAAATAGGTCCACTTCCACTTCTGTGTCTCTGCTTCATGTACAGATTAAACCACAAGTACACGTTACAAGGCAGACTCTGCCATTTGCTCCTCAGACACTGATGTCAAAGATGGCTCCTCTCTCCACATTTTACAGCTTGTAATGTACATGGATCCTGTTTGCCCTATGCATTTGAGAATGTGTTCTGGCAAGGCTAGCACATTAGTCTAAAGGATTTTCAGCTTTTAAGAAAAGTTCACATCAAGATGATGGGATCTCTTTAGAGTGAAGAAACATTATCATAAACTCAGAAGAAAGGATAACATTACTGAAAAATATGGCAGAAACAGAAGAAGGATAAAAGCAGATAGATGGGACACAAGCAAGAGGCATGAAACTGGAGACGCATTATAGATATGATAATGCAACAATTTGAAACATAATGACTGGAAACTTTCTTAGGATGCAAGGGTAAGGAAAACCTCACTAGATTAAAAAACATACATAAGGCTAATAATAACAGTGTTCTTTCCTAAGCATTTAGGAACCTACTACAAAGTATCACTCAAACAAGGAGATCAATAGGATTCAAGTGATATATATATATATACACTCAGGCACTTATCAACAAAATCATTATGACAATAATGACAATTACTGAAAATAACTTATGACAAAATTTTACTAACTGGAGGGCATATAAAAGAGAAAGGTGCATCAAGAAAAATAAAGACAAAAAAACCACAAAACCAAAACAATTCCATATCTTCACAACAATCATCTCAACACTGTGGAAAAGTAAATATTTTTCTGGACAAATGATACCCACTTAGAATGGGATAGTAACAGGAGAAGAACAGCAAATCTTTCCACTTTGTGTAGTTATGAGGAAGAACGCATTATTTTTGTACATAATATTACACCTACTACATGCACAACAAAAATTACAGGTACTTCATTATTCTTTCTCACAAAACACTTCCTTTTAAAAGAAGTCTGAAGTGCCAGCTTCTTCATTACCACATCCCTACAGTCTTTGCTTACTGAGATTGATCCAACACTGTTTAAATCACTAGGAGCTCCTTCCAGGGACTTCAAGGGAAACAGTATCAGGACCAAAATCTATGAGTAGAATACGTTAACGAAACCAAAAATCAAATAACCAGCAAGACACAGAGGCAACATGCAGTGAGGAAACGTATGTGAGGCACAAGTGAAAGCTTTTTTGGTATATGAAAGCATTTTCATGAGCTCTTGCCACTGTAACCCTGATGCTTCCTGTATTTATCTGCCTTTTTTTTGTCACCCCTTGCTGTGCACTGTGTAAGTTATAAAATTCTGGTGGCATGTTCTTTTTAATCACCTATAAGGCATCATACACTCCTGTGGCACTGAAGTGAATAAATAACATGAGGCCTTTTATTTTGAGAACACACAACTAACAGCTGTTAGTCATGATGTATGTTCTACTTACCCAAATAAAAGCCACAAATCAATGCAGTGCTTCCTTTCAAAGGCTAAATATTAAAAAGTACATATACTTTAAAAGCTCCTATGCATCATCCTAAAGCTGAAGTTGTTGACAGTCTCTAAGTGCATAAATTCACAAAACACCATGCCTAAAGCCAGAGCTGGCACACTAGTTTGTTCCCCTCACAGTGTGTCTGCCACAGTTTGTGCTTTGCAGCAGCACTGAGACCCATTTCTGGACTTACATGGCGCAAATGGATGACATTTTGGTTCCCTTTACCCCTCATCTGCTTTCTTATAATTCTTCATTTTCTGCACAAAGGTTGGAAGTTCTGCCCCAAAATATGCTACTCCTGAAACACTGTCAGATGATTTAGGGTGGTTTTGGCAGACACTGGTTTGTAAGTACATCAGCCTAGGTCTGTGCAGTAATTTATAAGGTGCTAAGGTCTAATTAAGTCCATGTACAATTTCATATATGTTTTATTGCTAACTTTTCTTGTGGAATGGTCTTACATGAAATGTATGATACAATATTAGACCTCACTAAATCAGGAGATACACACGAACTATCAAAAGCCTAAAGAACACAGATACTAACTCAGTATGTAATCTCAAAACAGAACACCAATTCCTAGCATGAGAAAATTTAGGCAGGCAGTTTCCCTGAAATATTTTAATATTTACTTTACTAGATAACAAAAAATTATAATAGGTAACAAAGGGTAAAACAGTTCTGGAACAGGCCCTAAGCTTTTCAGTGTTTTCAGACTACAGTCAGAGAACTGATGACAGATCACAACCACCCTGGCAGCTGCCATGGCTTGGCAGAGCTGGGACACCACATGGCATGGATGTAACATGTATTGTCTTAATATAGTAGTTCTAAACATAAATGTTTTAAAGATATTTAAACACATTAGTAGAACAAAAAGAGGACAACAGAAGGTTGGTTTTACTATTACCTCTGCTATATCCCTGCTGCATTCTCTTCTTACATTAGTCTAGCAAATTTGCAGAAAAAACATGAAGGTTTTTTTAATATAAAGAAATTATGTACAGATAAGATTTGCAATAAAGCTCATCATTCATTCCTCCTTTCTAGTCTCTTTATTACCCTCATTAATATTGCTTTTCTGCCTACAGACCTGTGCCTCCAAGCGCTTCCTCAATTTCTCTCACCTGAATAGGACTGGGACTTATCTCAAGGGTAATATTAAGTTATGCTCACGTATTTCCAAGATTTTTATGTATGCATCCAGTCTCTGACTTTTGGAGATCATAACTGGAGCTTTAACTGTCCTTCTCTAGGAATCAACCAAATGCATAATTTTCATGGACTTGTGATAACACTTCAGTCTATTTAAGTGCATTCACAGTGCTCGGTAGCATAAGCTGTTATTAAAAGAAACTCTTGGGAATCTATATGGTTAAACTTTCACTGAAGCCCCCATATCTTCACAGCCACCTAGATTTCATACTTGCCTAAACACCATGCACATTAAAGAGAGATGTGTATTAAAGACTGCATCTTTTAAGTTGTCATAATTTCCTGAAATAAAAATGAATGAACTCCAATTAAAAAACTACCCAGACAAAATCCAAACTACTAGCAGTTGGGAAAGATAATTATTATCTCCCCCTGTTTAAAGCAAAAAAAACCCAACAACAACAACAACAACATAAGAAAAAGCATACAAGAAGAGCCATCTCACAAGTCTTTAGCTAGATCTGGAATTTGAGAAATAAAAAAAGTGCCAGTCGATGAATTACAAGCTTAATTAAATCTGGGATAAGACATTTTAGAACCCAAAGGAAAAGTGATTTGCTGAATGTCAGCATGCTCAGATGCCCACCAGCGAGCAGTCCCTCCTCTATTCCAGGGTTTCAGTGCAGACAACATACATGTCAACCACAGTAGAAGAAACACAAACTAATGAAACTGTGTGTAAGCTGTAATTACACTGTCTCAGTGAATGGCACTTGGGGTATTGTGAACAGATTGTACATGTTACTTCACACAGGGCCTAATGAAGCGTTCCCTGTTCTACAAACTTCACCTCTTGATTTAATTAACCTTCATACCTATACATGCACTTCCTACCAATCATAAATGTTGGAAACCCCTTAAATCAACAACAGTGCTTTTGAGCTACATTAGAAAAGTAACAGAGGTTCGGTTTTGTTCCGTTTGGCAGCTCAGAAGTGAATAGCAAGGAAATTTTAAGGTTCTTAGAAAATAAAAACTCATACGGTGAATTTGTAACTAAATCACCACTCCTAAATATGACATCTAATCCTTTAAATGAAATTGCAACAAAGCAGAATTGATTCATTCACAGCAATAAAAAGTAACTAATATTTTACTAGAAGAGAAATAAATACGAAAATAATGTAGGAGAGCCAACCTTATAAAGACCTTTAGATATTAAAATACGTTCTGTTTTGCAGAACAAATTAGATGCCCAACTCACATCTTAAGTTTGTAAGCGTGGCTTTGCCCAATACAAATATATAAATATATAAAACTAAAGCATTTTCACTAACCCTTAAAAATGGAAAGAACACTGACATTGTTGTCCCAAATATAAAAATCATCTCACAGACCACAGCAGTTAATCTTTTACAAGTTTAGGACAGAGCAGGCTGCTTACAGCCACCCTCCAGGTGTCCCATTACCCTTCATCCTCATGCTTGCCAGCATCATTTCATAATTTTCCTCCTGTACAAATTCCTGCTCAGACTCGAGCACTCAAGGACAGATCTCTACAAATGCAAAGGGAAGCTCTGTCTATTCTCCTGGCAGCAACAAGCCCAAGAGGAAGTGAAACAGCAAACCCTCATTTCGCAGTTCTCTGCTAATGAAGGGCAGCATTTTCTGCTGCCCCTGTGTTTTGAAGGAACAAAGAAAAAGAACTGCACTTCAGAGAGGCACCTCAATGACACAGGAGCTACCAGGGCTGCTCCTGGCAGGCAGGGCTCAGCTGAGTTTCCTTCATGAAGACTTGGTAGCTGTGTAAATGACAAAGCAAAATTGACACACTTTTTCTGCTTCCCTTCCCCCAGGATTAAAGTTTGCATAAGATACTTAATATTTTACTTCATTAAAAAATCAAGTTGAAATTACTTAATGCACACATTAGAAAAACACTCAGAATTGATTTAGAGAATACAGGCTGCATTGGAGAAATATTAGTAAATTCTACACAACAACAAAGAGCAAGTGAAAGCTGCAGAGATAATTTATGTGAATCTCCAAAGTCATTTTAATAGTACCTCTCATAAAAAATTAATCTGCAAAAGTTAGCAAGCATGACACAGAGGAGGAGAACCAGTGGACTGGATAGAAGTTGGCTGAGGGATAAAAGGGAAAGTTTGCCAGGCACAGAAAATGAGGACTCTCCTTGCATCTTAAAATTGAATCTTCTGTTCTTATATCCAGCTCTAAAGACCTACATTACAAGCAAAAAGAAGTACAAAGACCTCCCTAAAAGCCTATGAAGCAACACGATTGTTACTGTAAAAAGAACAAAACCAAAACCACATAGAATAAAGCAGAAAAAACCTCAACAAAATGCAACAACATTTATGGTTACATTTGTCACTCCAGAAGAGAGATTTCAAGGAGGGAGCAGAAACCTGTGTAATAGAGGCCATAAAGCAGGGTTTTAAATTAACTGAGAATTCAGCCAACCTTGACAACTTAAACAGAAGGTACCAGGTCTGTCCTTTTCCTTCACTGGAGCTATGCTATTCACGAGAATCTCAAACAATGTCAATGTCATTTTGGCATAAAGGATAATAATAACTGTATTTATGATATATCCCTCCAAGGCAGCATGTGAGATCACTCTAAAATATACCATAATACATGAAAATCTTTAATATATTTTAAACCTGTACTTACTATTTTTCACTTCATTAGAAAATTTGCAGCTACTCTAAAGCAATATAGTGTTTTGCCTTATGCCATTTTATTGAATAACTAAATAAACAAGTACGGTGCTCAATAATGTAACAAGAGGAGTAGCTAAGCACACTTGCTTACCTCCCTACACTGCAGCTACTTACTCAAAGGCCATCCTTCACTTTTGTTATTCTCTCTTTGACTCAGTTCTTGGGGTCTGGCTGCATGGTAGTAATTTGAACTTCAAGGTACCATAATGTAAAGAAATATTTTAATGCCACAAAGTACCACACCCCAGTGAGGACAGGGACACAGAGCATGACAAATGACAGTGCAATTGGTGTGGAATGGTTGGGGGAACATTCGATACAGGATACACTTGGAGCTGCTGTGGTGGTAGCACAGATCCTGTTGGAAGATTGCCCATCACTGCCCAGGCTGGGGTCTCAGTTGACAGCAGTGATGCTGAAAGTCCCAATTGAGCTTTGCCTCTCACCTGGTAGAAAGCAAAACTAGAACCAATGCCTTCAAACTCCCCTGGTCTAAGCCTGAAAATAAAGGCTCTCAGTTTCCAAGGTGCCTTGTCACGGGCAGAGTGTCCACTCGACTCCTGCTGTTTTCTGTTTTCTTCCCCTCTCCTACAGCGTTACCAAACAAGGTGGCCACTCACAGGTCATCTCCACACAGAGCTCAGCATAGGCTCAGGAATTCGCTAAGAATCTGAACACATCTACAGGATACAGCTCAGGATGCTCCACAGATTCACTCAGAGTCTGAGTCCACATCAACCAGAATTAAGTCAGAACTGGGTGACTTTAAGCCAAGGCATTTGTTACTTGCATACTGAAGCACTCTGGGACCCTGTGTTTCAAATCAGAATCTGAATCACATTTTTTTAGAAACCTCTATGTGCCATGTGGTACAGGCATTCCCATTTTTTTGAAGTTTAGACAGCTAGCACTGACCCATTAACTGTGTACCCACCGAAGAGGAATAAAAAATGATACATTATTGAGGACTTAGCAATACTGGAAGCCACAGGGCAGCAGGTGAGTCTTTTGGGGATGTCTCTTTGCACTCTCTCATCCTCCTTACACAACTGACTCACAAACTCCTCTCACAGTACTTCATGTGAAAGTCACTGCTACCCAACCAAGAAGCAAGGCTGCTGCTGCCACCTTACACACCAAGACTCTTCACCAGACGTTCACAACTCGAAGGGCAGTATGAGCAGCCAGGCTGCCATGGCAGGGACCTGGCTGTGTGGCAGAGACTGGCACAGAGTCCTTCACTGATGTATTCTGTTCACTAACACAACTATGAATAGTCCTGGAAGACCTAAAAAAATCAAGGAAATGGTCAAAACATGGTGAAAAGCATTTTTGTTCAAACTGTTATTTCCAGCATTGAAAAAGTAGCTATAGCTTTTATAAACATCAACATGGAGTCTCCTTACTGTGATCACTTTCCCATCTGGAATGGTGAAAGAGTAACACATGGGGTATAATCCTGGATTTCTGAGAATTTTGAATGAAAAGGTAGAGAGCTAAGCTCATAGCAATTTTAACACCTTCAGATTCTGGTAACTGCAAGGTGCTATCCTGGGCAGACCATTTGGTTTGTTAATGTAAAAGCAGGGTAAGTTTTAAGCAAGGACAGTGGCCTCTCTTATTTCTTACAAAACAAAACTCTAGATGAACAACATGCCAGAATTCATGTAGCACAGAAAAGAGCACAGGCCTCTGGGTTTATAATCAGACTGCTTTTCAAAGTCCAAAGCTGTGAACTAATTTATGGCCCCAGTTCACTTGTACTTGCTACTATGGCAAAACTTAAAGCCAATCCAGCTAATACCCAGCTTCACAGGAAGGGCTTTTCACAGACCTAAGTAAAAAGCCTTTTTCCACCCTAACCGATACTATTATAGATCTTACTCAATAATTACACCTGGATTCCCCCTTCTTGCTGTTGCTGGCAACAATCAGATGTAATACAAACAACAGGTGTTTTGTTTTTCCTGGGATTCTGAAAAATTAGGGGTCAGTGAATGAAGAAGTCCTCTATTTTCTTGTGTACCATAAAAATAAATAAAACTTGATCTGCAAAATCCTAAGCTGTATTATGTGCACTGCTTCAGACTGCAACTGAATGAAGGCATTTTATTCTGGTCTCTCTGGTCTTCAATTTCAGAATACAGTGCAGAGCAGAATAAAGCCACAGACATGGAAAAGCTATTTATAGTGCACATGCCCCAAGGAGATACAGCTAATAACTAATTCATTGCACATCACACATTTGAATGCAATATGAAAACTTCCCAGTTACTTATCAGCACAGGAGAAAAGACCCCACTGTGGCTTTCTTTAAAATAATTAAGGATTCTTTACCAAAACATTTCAATCAAACTACATCTCCACAGCAGTCTTTTCTTTCCCTGCCTTATAGGGAAAGAATTTTTTTGTATTAGGTTCATACCTACTAAGTTTTGATAAAAGTGCTGATACAAGTTTTGATAAAATGATGCTCATTTTCCTAGATAACACATTTGTTTATCAAATAGTTTTCTACAATCTGGATTAAAATCCAATATATCGTTGGTCATATCAGTAGGAAACAAATGGAAAAATCTGCTGAAGAATTCAGTGAGCTGTGTAACTAATATCTGCATATGATGAGGTTTTGGGCTGGGCTAATTTTTTGCTGTAGAGAAAACAGATCAGCTAAGTATTATTCCATGGACTAGATTGCTGAATATTTTATTACAAATGATTAAGTATTAAACAACAGACAAGAAAGATAAGGATTTGTAGTACTTGAGAGACATCAATAAGCACATTGAGTTTCTGTTCTGCTGCAAGTGTAGCAGAAACAAAGCAGCAAGCTGACACAGTGCTCAGCACAACGACAGCCTTCTCGTTTCTCCACACCCACAATTTTTGTTTTCTTTTGCTTTTCTTCCACATACTGACACCAGGTGTTGTAACAGCTTGACTCAAGGAGAGTGTCCCAGGAACAGTGTGGTTTCAGCCAGTTCTGGTGCCAAGAAGGTATCAGAAATAAGCCGGCAGGGGAGGCTGCGAGGAGCCCCAGCTGGTGCTCCACAGGAGCTACTATTGCCATGGGACTCTGATAACTTTAAGAGAAGAGTAAGGGCCCTTGGGAACAAAAAGGAATAAAAAAAGTCCAAAAAACCCCCACCAATCCCACAGACTATCCTATGGCTCACACTTAGCAATGACCCACTATTTAATCTGGGCCTTCTGTTACTTCTTAATTAAAAGGCAAGTTTTTGTTAACAGGTTTTATGCTTAAATTAGAATTAATTGATATATAGAACAATGTGAATGAACTCCACCAATTTGTAAATCAGTGCCCCTAGGGCACCTAGCTTTTACTGAGTAGCATGGCAACATCCCCATATTACTTTTACCACAGCAGAAGCAGCATGAAAATTATTTGTAACACAGTAAACATAGACTGTAACTAGATATTGTGAGCTTACACAGCCTTTTATTGATGTTGTAGGATCAGTGAAAATGCTGGCAAACAACACTGAAGAATATATGCATAGATATCCTAATGATTTAAACATAACTTCCTTTCTGTTCATCCATCTTAACAGAAACTAAAGTAGTTACGTTGTACACGGAATGTTTGCAAATTTATCAGTCATGAAGGTCAATGGGTAAAACTTGAATAAACATATTCTAATCTCCAATTAAATTTAACAGAAAGAATGCAGATCTCCTTCAATAATCCTTATAGGGCTTGGGTTTTTTTCCCTTCAGCAGAATATTCGACAGCACTAGAAAGCACACCTTAGTGACCCCTGAACACCCATTTCCAGAATCAGACCTTTTACAGAAAGGATACACTACTTTGTGTGTATGCATTGATTTTATTCAGGAAAAGGAGAGAAGCTGACCTGAGGTTTTTTTTAATTTTAGATTGAGAGAGGGCTTCTGTTTTGGGGTTTGGCTTTTTTTTGTTGTTGTATTTTCACTTCTGTTGTTTGTTCATTTCACTATGTTTACTTTGTCACATGTTTATTGATCATATGCTTTAGTCTGAATCTCTGTAATACTCAGAAAAGAAGTTTGTCCCCATTGCAGAGCAATTGAGCAACAATATATTAACTAGGATTATTAAAGCAAGCACGGTAAATTATACTGGCAAATATCCGACAACAAAAAGTTGCAAAGTGTAGTTATAAGAGGGTTTAAAAATAACTACTATGCAAAAGAGCATCAGCTGCTCAGTTTCTCATATTTTAGTCTGAGCTAGAGCATGTCCAGACTACCTGCAACACAAAATATGCAGACTCCACACAACTTCTGAAGGCAGAAATTAGCTTAGCTGCTTAGATTTCTAAATATATTAAGGGTACATCAGCTATTGAAACCAATTGCCACTTCTTAAATTTTGCTCACGCAGCATTTAAAACTTTGAAGAGCACAAGTGCTATCTAGTCATCATATTAATTCTTTAATCGTGACTTCTCCCATCAAGTAAGTGCCAGGTAACATTTTTATATGTTAATACTTATACTAATCTTTATTAATTGCTGCCCCAATATAAACTCGCTAATGGCTTCATTACATCAATAGGTGAAGAAATAAAACCCTAACAAAAAAGAAAACACTAAATCAAATAGTATAATAAAATATAATATAATACTGTATTGGATATAAGCTTTTCTGTGTTTCCTTCAAAGGTCAGAATTACCTACTTTCCCCAAGAAATTCCAAGTATTTCACTTTTAACCTTTAAAACATGGGAGCAGTGCAAAGCATGTAAATTGCCAGAAATGTACATTCATTAATTACCAAACCTGTACATTTTAATGGCAAAAACCATAGCACTGCATATCAAAGACATATGACAGCACATTGGGTTTTTGGAATCTTTAAATGTATAGTATAACACTGTTTGAGTCAGCACCTTCTCTGTAACACAGGAAAGTGAAAATGTCTTTTTGAAAGAGCAAGAAGAGAGGGCTAAGCAGTGATCTCCTCCTGAGGTGTATTTATGACCACTGCCCTGCAAGGGAGCGTGGTTACTGATCATGCTGTCTCCTGATGATGCACCAATACAGGATGCTGATGTGCCAGTACATCACCTTGTCAGAAGCAGCTCGAGCAGCATTAAATAGCAGCACAGTGAGCACGTTACAGCGCTGAGCGTACGTAAAGCTCCCATCAGTGTGCTGCTGCTGAAGAACCAGCCCCTGAGCTGCTGGCCATGGTTGTTCTGCTTCCAGATGGGCATGCAGGGAGAGAAAGCAAACCACTACAAAAGCAAACACCACAGAACACTGTGTTGTATGCACTGCTCGAACAGAGCAAGGCAGAATAACAACAAAAAATTTCTCTCCTTTACATTCTAAGTGTGTCTCAGTGTGTGCTTATTATATTAGTACAGCCAATCCTCTCCCAAAACAACCTAGAAATTTCTTCCAATGAACACTGAAATCTGCATCCTCTACTTGCGTCCCATGATATTTATCCACACAGAAGAAATGGAGCTAATAGCATCATCTGTATATCACCACACTTTAACTCCAGCTAGTATCCAGCTGGAGCATCTTGAGTCTCATTTTAAGAACTTCAGTTATATATGAAGACCTTTCAAACAAAGGATCAAGCTCTGAAAAACAATCACAGAAGAAACTCACTAGCCATTAATACTTTTCAAGATACCTTTCTATAATTTAATTAATTCACTGAGTGACTACTAAGCCAACATAAAATCAGTCTGTGATTACACAGCCAAATGCAAAAGCAGAACACAAAAAAATGAGCACATTTCCAACTTTTCACTGCGTAACTTCATTAAACATGCTTCTCATTTAACAGTAGTAGCATCCCTGGGTGCCAGGTATTTCTAAATTCTGCAATTAGTGACTATTAAAACCCTTTCAGTTATTAGCTGGATTTTAAAACCATCTTCAGCATTTCACTACTGTTGTATGCTAACAGAACTTCTTCATGGTCTAGTCTTGGTGCAGTGTGGGGTTAAGGAGAACCTAAGCCATCCTCTCTTCTCTCATTTATCAAGGGCTGGAAGGTAACCTGTCCACATCCAGCACTTCCAGACCAGACATCAATCTCAAGCCTCATGCCAAAGCATACGGTTAGCTTTCATTTTCTTGCCAGCTCCCAGATATTTGCAATGTAGTGCCCACTTTTTCTTTTGAGAAGGAACCTTTCTCAAGGCCTTTCCTGTTCTGAAATTATTTCATTGGCAGTCAAAAATTTCCTAAGGATTGCAAATAAAGACAGAAGCACAATATTTTATAACTTAAACCCACCATAAAACACCATCAGAATTTCCTAGAACTAAGAAAATTGATTTACCTCACATTCAAATGGAAGGTATCCCTGCCCATGGCAAGAGGGTTGGAACTAGATGATCTTTAGGGCCCCTTCCAACCCAAACCATTCTGTAACTCCGTGATTCAAATGCTTTGACCTGCCCAGATGTTGAATAGATAGATATAAAATAGATATAAAGGCTTATCACAAAAACCTGGCAGTGGAGAAGATAAGGAAGAATTTGACACAGACCACTACAGCCAGCTGCATATCGTAGACTGCATCAAGCCCCAGCAAAAAAAGATCTAGTCATCTTCCTGTTCCACTAGTGACACACATAGAAAATTTACCAATTATTTGTGTGCCAAAAGTGTGACCTGTTGCTGTCAGTTGAAAAGACAGACATATTCTTCAATTATTTCCTGTATGGTACAAATTAGGCAGGAAAACTATTGAAACCTTTCATTAACCTCTCAGCAAATACATACATTTCAAAGCAATTACAGTCAACAGAAAAATCATCTATAGACCAAATTTGCAAGGCTGAACACCAGTGGCACCCATTCTTTAAATCTAATATTCTTTTGCCAGACAACAGAAAGCAGATGTTATGCAGCAAATTCCAAGACACATAAAACTCACAAACTGAGTGTGACCTTTTACTGTGGTCAGCTGATGGTTCAGTCTGTGGTTGGTACTTGATCTCCCTCGGCAAGGCATGGACATTCACAGGGGGCCAAATGCACCAGCCAATCTGAGCAACTACGCACTGGAGAACCCAGATGCTCTCTCAAGTACTTAGTGCATTAGGAAGAAGCCACTGGAAGGATTTGTTCTCTGGGCACAACACCAAAATAAGGATAAAGTTCAGCATTTGAAGGTGGAGGCAGCGAACAGCTGCAGCCCAACAAGGAGCACAAAAGAACCAAGAAGATACACACAGAAAGCATCCCCCCCGTCTTTGAGCAAAAGGAAAGACAGCTTTGAAGTCTCCCAACTCAATAGCTAAACTATATAAAAATCAAAATTGCAATAGTCTGTACAATTGGATTAATATTCCTCCAATGTCATGCTCAGATAAGACATTTAAAAAACCCCACTTAAACAGTCTTAATTTTTAGGTGTTATGGCCAGTCCAAAGAGAGCGATATACTCTATTGGATACCAGAGTCTCAAAATGTGAACTAACAGTACTGCTCCAAAAAAATCTTTAAACTGGTAACATTCTGTATTATGAGAGTTATGTCCCTGTAGTTCAGGAAAGACACAGGTAGGAAACAGAATCTTTTCCCATCTAAAACAGAAAAGCAAAGAGAAGTTCTGACCTCAGAAAGCAGCCAGTTGGCACTGAGATTGCTTGCTCATTCCAACAGCTAGCTGAGATACCACAGCAGATATGAAAACCTAATTATTAACTGTCATTTAAAATAGTACTTACTGATCTGTTTTTTCCTTTGGATAATACAGATGTTATTTTATACTCCAAATCTATGCTTTGTTAGAACATAGTCTGTTTTCACTTTATGATTGCTGAGCATACGAAGTAAAATGATAATATGTGTCAAAAAGGAAGTGGAGTTTTGATTTAGGTTTGCACTCTTCCATGGGTAGTAAAACCAAATAAAGTAGTGTTGCCAACAATCCCACTGTCTTGCCACTGAAAGCAAGTTTGTGAATCCCATGGGAGGCTAAGTTTCCCACCAAGCTGCAGACCTGTAAGGAACTGTCAACATCAAATGCCAGAGCCAGGCCAGAAGTCTCTTTCAATTAATTTTTTTTTGAGAGCACTGGTGAAGAGATAGTCCACAAGAATGGGGACAAATTGTACTGTCACAACTACCCAAAAAGCAACAGAATCAAGAGTCAAATGACATCAAAAATGGTTAGTATACATGACTGTACCTTGGTCTATCATTTGGAAGATATAATTTATCAGTGCAAGCAGTGCAGCTTGTCTAATATATTTAGGGCTAAACCCAGATGGATTCAGTCAAGGAAATCTGAGGATTCTAGATGCCACCAGAGTCGCCTTGCGCACAAGCTTCCTTATAGCTTTCCCTAAAAAACAAAGAAATTCAAGACAAAAATGGTGAAAACTCTCCTCATCTAAGGATAATTTTTCAAGCAGGAACAAAACTGCTGACCCTGTAAGCAAGCAAGCACCTTGTTCTCCCAATCACTTTCAATAACAGAAAAATACTTCTTCAGTGGACATCCCCAGACTTGCAAACGTGAGTTACAAGCTGCAGCCCAGATGTCTCTAACTCCTATATTCACTTACATCAGTGAAATTGGCTGAGACTCAAGAGAGTTTCCTCTCTCATTCTCATAACCCCAAAGAAGTAGAAACTAACTTTAGAATTACCAGCCCTGATCTAAGTCACTGAAATAATTAAGTACCTTGAAAATTCTTTAATGTGAAACCCACTGTATAGCTGTTGAAGGGATTCAAGTCAGATTAATCAATTTACCCTCCATCAACAGTTCAACAGAATGCCTGTTGAAGCAGTTTGCAGAAGCATTAGCTGCTTCAGTCAATAAAATTTAAAATGGAGCCCACAAAATCACTCTACAGGATCTAGAGAACAGGTGCTCTTTCCCTTTTAAAGGCAGGATCTTCCTAATGAAAAAGAAAAAAGTGATAAATAAAAAAATCACACAAGCATATAAATAAAATGCTCTATTTCATAGAAATAAACTGAATGTCCATCATCTGAATATAAGGAGAGGAAATTAAGGAACCAAATTTTATATTAATATTGGTATTCAAACCAAAGCAGTCCAAAGTATCAGCCTCATTCCAGGTCTGTATAACCAAATACAAAAACCTTACGGACCCATGAAGAAATTTCTTCTCCATTTTAATTTGCATCTTTCATTCTTCAAAAGCCTTTCTTTTCTAGGAGTTACATGAGAAAGCAAATACATGCAAGCACAGAGTAGGAAAAAAAGAATATCTATTATACATTCCAGGTTGATTTCAATGCTTATTTACACATGTTTATATTTAAATTTGCAGAGCTTTGAAATTCAGAAAGATGAAGTGCTGTATCAAAGCAGTTCTTTTTATTAAGGCATTTGTCATTATGTGAATCTAGTCCAGACAGCAGCAATCCATTCAAGTTAGTTACTCAGGTGTGTGTTTGCATGCATCACATTCTCTCATGAGAGAGTTTTCTTTCTACTTGTATTTTCACTATTAAAAGCAGTACTTTTAATAAACAGTGAATCTGAATCAAGCCCACAGTATTCTTTTGGTGGACATGAGGCAAGTTCTCTGGGTATGTGGACATCACATCTCTAATACATAATTTCCAAAATCAGTGGAGGTGCAAAACTTACACCAGTAAGGGACTGGTGTACATCACCACTTGCAGATTCAGTACAAGCAGTGAAGAACTATAAGTCTGTGTCTGCAACGCGTGGATGGTTAGCAAAGCAACATGGAGCAATCCATGGCTTTGAACAACCCATCAGAGCACAGATTATTCTTTATATAATCAAATTTAAGTACACTTCCCATCTCTCACACTGCACTTCGCTTAAAAAGGCAGAGCTCTACTAAACGAAATCCCACTCTTTATGACTTGCCTCACAAGCTGGGTGGCAAGTAGACATGAGGAATTATTTGCCAAGGGCAATTTCTAGATGGGAGTCATATAGGAATATACACATACTTTAGGAGTGACCCAAAAACCAACCAAAATCAGTATCTTGTATAAATGTTCTTTAAAAAGTATTAAAATGCAAGGGCCACTGCAGAAATTGCTTTCAAGAGTTTGAATATTCTTGTCTGCTTTCCGGCTTAAGAATTTTAGATGCTCAACACGTTTTAAATTATATAATCGATTTTTCTTGAATCAAGAACAAATTAAGTTATTTCTAGATCATCTATGCCACCACTGGAAGAACTAATCTAAGCATTTATTTGCAGCAAACAATCATACAAGAATTCTGACAAGTCATATTTCTATTATTTCTCTAGAAGCCATTTGTTGAGGTTTTCCACATTTACATTTCAAACCAACATCCCTTAATAAAGTCACTATATCCCTGATATCAAGTGAAAATCCAGACCAGAGACAATAATTGTCACTTATATAATGGCAGTGTGCTATAAACATTTTGATTTCATAATCACCTTCAGGATGTCTTCCACGGAGTTTTAATACCCAGAATGGTTACAAACTAGCCTTACTTTTCACAAGTGCCCTCCATACATTTTAAATGCATGCCACCAAAAGGCTACCTCCAAGAAAAACAAACTTTCATTCTTTGTTCTCCCTCTTGTATCTACAAATTTACTTATAGCTGAAAAATCAATATAAAATATCCCATGTTAATTACAATTATAAAGTATCTGCCATACTCTAATGCCATAATGACTGCTGGTCATTTGTGTATGTATCTTGCAATTTAGCATATAGCTCTTTACAGTAAGTTAAAAACCACTAATAAGCAATTAAAAACTCATATTACAATAAAAATCTCAACTGAAAATATCAGAAAATAAAATATCAACGAACTCTGTCATTAAAATCACATTTGTAAAAAGAGAGCATGCTTAAAAACCATCTCCTCGATGTATGGTTTTTATGTACTCATGCATCCAGTGGCAACAAATAAATGTGAAACATCACATGTTGAATTTGACCATTCAAACCCATAAACCAAAAATACATTTCTTGATCCACCCAGACTTTTCTAGGTTTTTCGCTTCGCTGAAAAACGAAGGAGATTTTTCCATGAATATTTTTTAAAGCATAGATTTGACATAAAGAAAAATTAATAACAGACCTAAAAAGACTTTAGCCTGTTTAGCAAAACAGTCAATGGGAAACAATCCATGTTCTACTTACTAGGATAAAGGAATCCCAGTGCAATAAATTAATACTTACTCCTTATTATAGCAAGGAAGAGTTTTACTCTTCCTTTTAGTTTCCTGTGACGTGACTGGTTTAAGCTCTGCTGGTTTTCAGTTTGTTCTGGATTTGCTTTGGGGTTTTTTGGTACTATCTTGGAAGCTGGATTTTTCATAGTTTGCTGAGCTGATGCAAATCTTCATCTTGATCTCTTGCAAAGTCATGTACCACATGCTTAGAAACCTGTGTTTCCTGAACATCAGAGCTTTACTATTCTGCTTCACTATTCTGGTGGCTGCACAATGAGGTTTACCTGGGTGTCCAGTGAGGAATTCAAACACTGAAATTGAGCTATTACGAATGTCTAAAAGCTCATGGTCTCTACCAGCCTCATTTAAAGCCTCTCCAAGATTCAACTTCATCACTTAGTTACTATTCTTAGTCAAACCCCTGATAACTAGGAGGTGGTTTTGTTCACAGCGAGAGCAGAGTTATCATTATTCACTGCCAGCACTTTAGTCCACAGTGGGACATTATTACCTGCATACAGAAGTGAAGGGGTAGCACAAGGCTCTGGGACAGCAAACAAAAGCTCTCACGACACTTCTGGGAGGAAAAGGCAAAGGCTTCTTCAGAATATCCTGCTATCCACAGGGAAAGGACTGTTCCCCTCTATTGTACAGAGCACACAGACAAAAAACATTCCTAGAGGAAATCCTTCCTCTGTCTAGTTATTTTCATATTCAAATATGTACTTTCATATACTTATCAGGTGTACGACATGTCTACATCTTGATGTACTTTTAGTACGTAGCACTGGCTTTTTACAAATTCATTTCTAAACTTAAATCTAAAAGTTTCATTTTTTGATACAGGCATGAATTCAGCAGGAAGTTGCTTTGTCTAAAACAAGCTCTGTCTTTTATTTGTGCTGCTGATACAGTAGCAGACTGGGTGGGTAGGAGAACTACCTTGCCTTCAAGCCAAGAAGCTTAAAACCTTCAGAAGACCACCAAAGTCCACTCTCTTTTTTTGAATAGTTTATCTGTCACAATATACTTCTCTCTATCTTGTCTTTTTTTTATCCTTGTAGCGCTGCCAGCTACATGTCAGTATCATTAGAACTTTAAAATCCTTATAGATTATCTAGCAGTTGTCCAGAATTTTCTGATTAGCCAAACAGCAACACTAAAATTGAGCAGACAAGCAGCAGTCTGGCAATTCTCTATGAGCAATTAACAGCCTGTCAGAAACATACTACCATTTAGTAGCACAATGAAAAACAATCAAACTTGGATACAGAATTAAAAAAAAACTAATAATTTTTTATCTAGGAATTACTGATACCTTTAGGTGATAAAACAATATAGAGAAATTAGTTCAGTCATTCAATTTTTACCGTCATCCTGGAAAAGAACTAGTGCCTTTTACCACCACTACTAGCATTCAGTAACACATCACAATATATACGCTATACATAGACTGTGATATTTTCTTGAAACTCAAATTCTGCCATTCTCTCAACCTCTCCAGATTCTTCAAGCCAAAAATACCTGCTCTTTTGATACAGCTCTAGCCTATGTGACCAATTTCTTATTCTGGGCTGAATCACTACAAAAGCCAGCTGATTGGTTAAAAATAAAAAAAGAATGCTGAATACCATAGCAACTGGCTTGCAGCCTTGCTAACATGCAGGAAGGATTTTTTACTTGAACAAGAGCTACAAGTGAAAACACCAGGCCAAAATCAGATCTGGCATAATATCAACAACGCAACAGAAAGACAGAAGTTATTTGACCCCTCCCCAGTCTCTTCCCTGTAATACCTTTTGTACAGCAACAAATCTTCAGATTCTTATTAAAATACAGTTCAGAGAGCAAACTAAAACGTGTGCCACAGTATTGAGTCTAAATATACATCAATACATGGCAGAACCTTTGCCAAAACAAATAGGATTAAATGCTGAAAAATCAAGCTATGAAAGTAGAACAATAACAGAGCTTGATCTTCACTTTAATCGATAGTAATACCTCTTCATAACTAAAAGGATTAAAAGTTTCTGAAGAAACATCTCTAAATACAGATAACACTACCTTGCCTGATTTAGTGATCACTTTTAGGAATATACCAAAGTAGTTACTTAATGTCAATACCCTCGAAGAATTGCATCAAATCTATAAGGAATACATTTGAAGCAGCATATTGCTCTGGAATTACTGCAAGAGTATGAGTTCAGGGCAAGGTTTTGGCAGGGGGTGGGCTCTGTGAGAAGAGCTACCAGAAGCTACCCCATGTTGGACACACCCACTGCTGGCCCAAGCTGAGCCCACAAGTGGCACCTCTGTGATAACAGATAAGGGTAAAAACCTCAGTGTTTTTTCTAAATTATGGCCTCTGTGATAATTTAGAAAAGGGTAAAAAAACCTGTTCATCATCTGTGAGAGAGAAATGAGAAAACATGAGAGAACCAGCCCTGCAGATGCCAAGGTCAGTGAAGAAGGAAGGGGCGAAGGCTCTGCAGGCACCAGAGCATAAATTCCATTGCAGCCAATAGAGAAGACCATGACAATGCAGGTTGTCCTCCTGCAGCCAATGGAGGACCACAGTGGAGCAAGTATTCACTCGGCAGCACATGGAGAACACCAAACCGGAATATGAGGAGGTGCCCTGAAGGAAACTGCAGCCCATGGAGAGCCCAGGCTGGAGCAGGCTCCTGACAGGAGCCATGGCCCATGCAGGAAGCCCACACAGAAGCAGGTTTTCAGGCAAGAACAGTAGCCTGTAGGAGCAGCACATTCCTGATGGACTGTACACCATGGAGAGGATTCATACTGAAGCAGTGAAGAAGGACCCATGTTGGAAAAGTTCATGAAGCACTGTATTCCTTGAGTGGGACCTCATGCTGAAGCATGGGAAGAGCATGAGGAGAAAGAGCAGCAGAGATGAAATGTTATAGACTGAGAGCAACTCGTTCCCCATTCCCCCTGCTCCGTTCAGGAGTGGCAGAAGGTGGTAGGAAAGTTAGGAAGGAAAGAGGGAAGTTGAGTCTGGGAAAAGAGGAGGGCAAGGGGAAGGTGGTTTTAGGTTTGATCATTTTTTTTGTCACTAACTTTCTGTATTTTTAATTAGCAATAAATTAATCTTTCTCTATTCGTGTCTGTTTTGCCTGTGACAGTAATTGGTGAGTGATGTCCTCTCCTTATCCTTTCATCTTACTTTCTTCCCCTGTGCTGCTGAAGAGGGGGAGTGAGACAGCAGCTTGCTGGGCACCTGGCAGCCAGCCAAGGTCACGCCACTACGGAGTTCTTGTGTTTGGGGAAAGGCAGACGTTCCTCCCTCAGCAACTCAGGCTATGAAGTCTTTGCTTTGAAGTAGAGGTACCCATCTGTTCTAGGTCAGCTGTAACAGGTATTTACTGCACTGCACAGTGAAGAATCACAGCCCTGTCTCTTCTTCAACCATGTTTAGGGTGGCTTTACTCAGGAGACTCTGCCTGGGTTGTAAGGATGCTCAATGAGTTGGGCTTTACAGGCCAGGGGAAATGTCAGCTCTGTTCCTCTTTGTGCATCATTTAAGAGGTATTCAAAACCTCCTATTATCAAGTGAAGATGACAAGATACAATGCCCACAGCACAGCTATCTTAACTGCTTTTAGTATAAGGGCTGATTTTTAAACCAAGTCAGTTAAGTCCATAACTCCACAGTATCAAGTTGATTTACTTGGTCTATAAGCGTAATTTCTGAGCTTTTACTGGCATTATGGAGTGTTACAAGCCACCCACACCCATGAAAATCCATGTACCTTTTTGCAATTAAAATGAGGGGAAGAGCCTTACTTTGGGTTCCTGAAAACAGTGGCCTTGTTTTCTATTAAGGAAATTAATGAACTATGGGGTATTATATTTGTTAATATGTTTTCTGTATCTGACAATGGCCAAAAAAATTTTAAGGTCTTTTGACCCCCAAAATCATGCAGTCTTACAAGAAAACTTTATGTTCCCAAGAAACTCCTACATCAGAGACCACAGACCTGGAATTAACAAAATATACTTTGGTTTTGGGACGTGATTCCATCATACTGATAAATTGTTTGACATGTTCTGTACATGTTGAAAATGGGCACATTTCTGTTTCATCTCAGATATCTAATGTATCATAATTCAGACACGAAATCAGCCTAATTTGAACCACACATCTGTGCTTGATCTGTACATATCTCAAGATATGTCTGCATTTATAATATATATATAGGATGAATACAGGCTTTGTTAAACAGTATCTCAGAAAGTATGCATACCCTTTATCTTCCGAAAGACACTTACTTTATTCCAAAGTCACACTTTTATTTACTTCACATTCCATAAAACTTTGAAAAAATTGCTAATTTGGCTCCACAAACAGTAGACGTCCAAAGTAGAAATAAGTAAAAGCAGGACAAAGAGAGCCCAAGAAACCCAGCAAAGCTACATTCAAAGTTTTAGTTGCCCTTGATTTTAAAACACGTGGGTTTCCAATACTTCCCTTGCTCATCGGGTAAGAATGCCTGATGGGCTGATCATCACAGAGTGATCACTCTTACCCATTTCTCGTACTTTCAGAATGGGATTTTATGGCTAGCTTCTTTTGATTTACCTTTGTTTTGTTTACAAGGGATGAAGCAAGGAATTTTTTTTCACTTGAGCAGCTATCCAGGAATTCACATCAGCTGCTTTCTGACAAAATATGAAATAGTACTCTGTGGTTACTATTACTCACGCAAGCACATTTTTTCCAAAAAAGAACTCTACATAAATGTATGCTGGAAATACTGACATGCTCCTGGAAGTATGGCCCTAGCATGTGCAAGATCAGATTTTGTTTTCATGCCAGTAATTCTATTCAACTTATGTCAATGACAATCTATTGTTCCCCAAAACTGTAAATTTTCTCTGAAGAGTTTACAATCTTAGGTCAGAATCCAAATAATAAAGAGGACAAGCCAGAAAAATGGTTATTCATTCTGCATACTTAAATGTACATACTCGCTCTTGCCTATATAAATCAGAAAAATGTGGATGAAGGGCAGTAACTTTAACAAAAAAGGTCAAACTCAAGGAGGACTGGGATACAAAACCATCAGTGACCTCAGCTCTGAAACAAATCCTCCATGCTCAAATTGGCATGAAATCCATGACAAAGATGCAGCAGAGATCCAGTGGCTGAAGCATACAGTGATAAAGCCTAAACTAGTACTCAAGAGTAACCATCATAACAATGGTTCCAGCTGTTTCCAAGACTTTGGGAGAGGGCAACACAAATGCTCAGAGTGTCAAAGGTAATGCTGATATTCTGTTACCCTTCATTTGCCTAGCAGAAAGGCATAATTTGAGCCTAAATACTTCCATTGTTCTTATTAAAATTTATTATGACAAAATTATTATTAAGACAAAATAATTATTTAATAGTATTATCAGAAATTTTAAAACTAACTTGCACCACCAGTTTCTATATTAAAAAAAAAGTAAACTGCTTAGGAATACCTATCTGCATGTCAGCCCAACTGATGGGTGTCTGGAAGCAACTCATTCATGTGAAGGAAACTCAGTGATAACACTGTGGAAACTGCTTGTCCTACTAAACAGCAATGCTGATACATCTAGGGCCCAGGAAAAAATTACAGAAGTACTAAACACAAAAGAAGGTATCTTAGCACAAGCACAATATACTCAGAAAAAAATTAATCTTCATGATTACAATTCAGTTACAGGAAAACATCTAAACAGTTAAACAGATGTGCAGCACCCCGAGTCTTATGTTATTACAACCTTTTAATGTAGAGCCTCATTCTTTCCCATAATATTTAGATTTCTGAGTTCAACAGTGAGTTGACCTAGGCAGTTCAAGCTGTTCTGCAAACTAATGATGTTTGCTTGGTTAGTCTCAGAAGAAGCTGTGTTAAACCAGGAATTTAGAACAGACAGGTCTATCCAAACACCTTGTCAGAGATCCCCTGCATTACAGACAAGATCAGCAGCCCTGTAGAAATATGTAATATTACGCCCTCTGAGAAGTTTTTCACTCTACTGTGAAAATTATAAACCATGGCAATGACATGACCTAATTTGCCAAAGGACACCTGTAGAATTTGTAGCTAAATAAGAACAAAGACTCTTTATTTTAGATCAGTGAAAAGTGTCCATCTACACATGGTCACTAGTAGAGAAGACAGAGTCAGTATCACTTCATTCAATTTTCTGTAGCCCAGTTAAAAAATACAAACAAAACAGTGTGTGCAATACAGTTGGTGCGTGAGACAGAAAAAAGAGAAACAAACAAAGAGAAAAAAGGCTTTACTTTTATTGTAGGTATTTAGTGTTTGTATTATCTCTGGGACATGTCAGACTCTAAATAACAACAGTCAGAACATGCACTGTCTACATATACCACTTCCTCTAAGACACAGCTGTTTTGAAAAATTTTTATTGACTGCTTGTAAAGTGACAAAATACAATCAATTAACTGTAGACACCTTTATCACATTTGCTTTTTGTAAATTCCAAGGTCCATTGTCATAAGGGATTCCTGTAACCAGCCATCTGGGATGAAAACAAAAATAAGTGACAGGCATCCCTACCTCTCAGTCCATCTCCAGAATCAACCTCATAGATGCTCTCCCCTTCCATATTATCTTTAGGATGCAGCAGAAAGCAAGATCTTCCTCAAATGATTTTCTCAGGCTCCAGAAGGAAGCTGAATCCACCCACTCTGCAGCCAGCAGGTGATATCTTTCAAATAAAAACATAAAAAGAAAGCTATTTAGCCACCTCTGGTATACAAGAGATTAATTTAATTTCATTTAATTTCTCCCTTAAACCGTCAACTTTTCAAGACTGTGTGTCAGTTCTACATCCAACACTGCAGCTCCTTATATCAATACAGTCTCTTCAGTAGGTATCTGAGCTTCTTTTCCCTTGTAATTTCAATAGTGATTCACAGTTCAAACCCTCCACCCAATATAAAGAGGTTATATCAGTCCAAATTCCAGGACTCTGTTAAGGTGGAAAGCCTCCGCACAGATCCACGCTTGTTGACACGACCTGACAGGACTAGGAGCAATATACTATATACCCACATGATTAGCTCTTCTCTGGCACACTGAGAGTACTGTGAAACCAAACTACATGCAGTTTGCAAACAACTACACAGAATGAAAACACACAGATCATGTGGGTTCACCTTCTTACAACTCTTAGGGTTATTTTAAGTATAGGTGGAGAGAGAGTATCTCAGTTTAGCAATGGATCTGATTTGCAGATGACTATCAATAAGCAAAGCGTAAAGATGGGTGTGGAAAAAAGAATAAACCCACTTCATGGTTTATTTAAGAGAAGGACAATAAAGAAGCGAAATTTCTTTTCCTTAAATTGAGCCTAAATAGCTGATTGTTCTGCTACTACTGTCCTGTGTAGCTAGTTTTTACCAGCACCTTCTCTTTCTGAATAAAAGAGAAATAACTGTCAATTACTTAAAAGAAGTACTAAGGAGTCAGGAAACATCCTCACATTAGTGCCTTTGAGAGGCAAAGAGAGACAAAAAGCAATCATGGAGTTACTAGATTAGTTTTGCAGCAAGTGGAGAACTGTCATGTGTCAGATGCTCATGATCTAGACAGCAAAGTATGAATGAGCTCCAACAGTGCAAGCTTTGCAGCATGATTATTTTAAAACAAAGGAAAACAGAAACCAAAAGGCATCCCAAAAGAGTTCTCTGCGACAAATGAACTCGGACAGGCCAAGAACAGAAAACACAATGAGAGAACAATGATCAAGTACATGAATGATGTGATACATAAACTGTTCAGGTATCATTAGTAACTTTGAGCCGTCATGGAGCAATGTATTAGCTGTTTCCTTGCCAGTTTCAAACGAGCAAATAACAACTAATTTATATTTGCAAGGCCTTCTCTTTTGCTTTTCCATGTCACTAGGAAAACAATCAAATTGTCCCATGCAACTGTGTCATATTGAAGGTGTGGAAAAGGGAAAAAAAAAATTGTATTAACATGAACTGCCCTGCATTCAACATGAATTCCCTTCTTCAACTTCCTATCAACAAGAAAGCAATAAATACTATAAACAAATCGGTATTCAGACATCAGGTAAAAGAAACCAATAGTTCAAGTATTATGTCATTTTGTTGACAAAAAGAAGAGCATACCTAGAAGTCTCACACCCGATGACCTCTATCTCTTCAGCTTCTTCAAGTCTCTCTCAGCATCTGCATGTTTTTGTTGATTTTCCGCTGGTTGAGCCAGTGTAGGTGTATGCCATGTAACAGAACGTGCATGGCACTGTAAAACACTGAGCAGAATTCCAATGGAGTGAAAATTGTAGTACAGCCATACTACGCTGCTGATGCCTCTTCTTAAACTTGAATCAGCAGTTAAAGGTGTTCTTCTAAATCCACCCACATGTTTTTCAGAACGTCCGCTACTGCAGTTTGCCATAGAGCGAAGACTCAGAGAGGATCCACCATAATGCTGATTTTTAATGATGAAGTATCCATTACAAAAATTTGGTAAAAAAAAAATCCATACTCTTAATCTTAAAAATATGAAAATACATACCAAATAAATAAATGGAACACAACAGTAATAGCATCAAGCTCTGGCTGTGTATTTACACCTGAAATATGTATGCTCCACATGCTGATTTAGGATACTCAGAAGAACATTAACAATCATAGATCCTGTTTATAAAAGCAAATGCCCTCAAGCAATGCATACTGGATTCCCATGATCAAAGTTCTACTGTCGATGTCACAGGATTTAGTACTACTTTTTCTAAACAAATGGGTCAGATGAACAATTAACTATAATTTTAAAAAGTCAATCACAGGCCTTCAAATGTAAAAACTTTTCTTGTAAGTTTGCTTTTGGAAAGGTCATCTTATTCTGCTGAGATCTGGGTTTTTATGATGAATGCTACAGTCCTCATGCACAGTAACACAGAAACATGTTTGTATAAAGTAACTGACCAAAGGACATTGTGCACTGTCTAGAAACTAAGCATTACATTTTTACCTGGGCCTTATGCCTGCATATGTGGAGAAAAAAAAAATTGTGCCCAGCATAAATTCCTACTTGTACATCTACTTAGACACAGCTGTTGCACAACCTAATGTGTCCACTTATCTGTAAACAAAAATGTGTGTCCTTATGAAAAATCCATCAAGTGTCTCACTTTTGTCTTATCCTGATTAACTAAATGAAGTCTGCATGCCTTTATCAAAAACTGTAGGTGTAGAAAGTACACCTACAAGACAGTCAATGCATAGGGGTTGATTACTAAAATTAAGTACCAGCACTGAAAAATACAAGCATTTCAGTGCAAGATTACTAAGACAGTAAGTGGAACCAAAGTCTCCACTGCCCAGTTAGAAAATCACTATTATTATTCTTACGGAAAATTGAGATTAAAAGAAGATAAACAGAAGAAAACCTGTTTTAAAATAATTTATTATTTTATATACATTTCATTGTGAAACAAATTAACTGTTCTTTATTACATGCTTGCTGTCTCTTCCCACTTGGCATCTGTACCAGTACTGCTTTTAATAGCATTTCACTCATAGCTGAACCTTTAGGGGGTGGGGGGAGGCACTGTTAGTAGATACAAAACCCCCTGTTGTTCTGGTCTGTGGCTAAGAAAACTTTTAATTAAAAACTGAAAGCAACAGTACTGAAATCTAGAGCTGCTCAAATGTAATCACAGCAATGGAGTAACCACAGAGGTGGAATCCTTAGTAAATAACTGCTTCATGCTTGGCTGTGTGTTTACCCCATACACAACAGAGAGAAAAACCTGAAATGTTTCAAGTCAGTCCTTCCAGAAAGGAAAAATTCCACAGTAGAAAGGCAGATTAGAATGACTAAAGCGGTTTTAAAACAGAATGTAGCAATAAGCCTGATACTTTTAAATTACAGAGCATTTGAAACCTACATTACAGGATTCCTTTGGTCACATAGTTTCATTGTTTAGAAGCTTCTTGATCATCTTGCTCATTCAAACCCTTCTCCCTACTAACATCATACAGCATGTCCCATTTTCCACCATCAAAACAGAGAATAAAGCCACGTGACCCAACCATCATTTGGTGCTGTCTTCTGGTCCTTGATGAAAATGCTATCATTAGAGGGGAAAAAAACCAATGAACATGTTTACTTAAGTCTTAGGGAAGTCTTAGCAAAGATATTTCTGGTGTTGAGGGAACACAACACAGAAGGAGGCTCAGGAAGAGTCTCAGCAAGACCAGTTGTTCACAGCTTCTGCCTGAGTGTAGTTCACAGAACCATCCTTGTCAGAGCAAGGCAGTGGGTGGTGAAGGGATGAAGTTGGGAATGCATAACTACTCGCATGATTTATATTTTTTCTCTCAGAATGGTTAAAAAAGCCTCACTGCTGTTTTAACCCAAGCCATGGAGTTATGTTCCCAAGCAGATGTGCAGACAGAAGACCAATAGATAATTGCTGTCATTAGTCACCTTCTTCAGACCAGAGCCTGGCTCCAAGTGCTGTACAGGGGGGTGCAGAGAAATTGCATATGCATCCAAAAAAACCCAATCAAACGTAAATGACTGCAGTCCCTTGATCTTTCTGAAATGATGTGGTTCGCCCTCCGGCTGCAGATATTGGGTTTTGCAGCATTAATCCCCACTAATGTAACGTAACAATACCACTGGAGTGTATGTACATTTTGATAACAACGTATGAAGAAGCACAAACTGTGTTACAAAAATCCAAGTATGATAAGAATATTTATATTTGCACACTTTAAACCTTCAGGGAACTTGACAAGTTTAATTGTCCAATTAAAGTCAGAAAGACCACAGTTTTCTAGATTTCACATTAAGTGCTGACGTAACATACATGCCAAAATTAAAATGTAAAGGGAAGACTCAACTCACAGAATCACAGAATCTTTGAATGGTATGGATTGAAGAGACCTTGAAGATCATCTTGTTCCAACCACTTACCATGGCCAGGGACACCTTCCACTAGACCAGGTTGCTCAGGCCCCCATCCCTATCTTTGAATGCTTCAAAAGGATGAGGCAACCACAACTTCTAGGGGCAACCTATTTTAGTGTTTCACCACCCCCACAGAGAATAATTTCTTCCTAATATTCAATTTAAACCTTCCCTCTTTCATTTTAAGGCCATTCCCCCTTGTCCTGTCAATATTATACCCCTGCTAGAAGTCCCTCTCCAGCTCCCTTGCAGCCCCCTTCAGGCACTGGAAGGACACAATGAGGTCACTCCAGAGCCTTCTTTTTTCCAGGCTGAACAATCTCAATTTTCTCAGCCTTTCCCCAGAGAAGAGGTGCTCCAGCCCTCTGATCATCTTTGGGTGCCTAAGTCACCTAGCATACTTCTCTGCTAACTCAAAGACCCCAGCAGTCTCAAATACATGCTGTGGGTGCACTTTTTCAAACAAAATTTTACACAACGGATTCCTACATAAGCCCAAACTTCTAGGCTGCAGCTAGACAGACGTTTCTCAGGTGTACACTGTCAACTCGTGCCCATAAACCTCGGAGAGTGGTGCCATATCTGCTTCTGAAAAGATTCTGTTTCTCAAAGTTTGCCATCAAATGGATCTACAATGAATTATGAGTGATCTCTCAGTCCTGTGTCTCTGCAGGCAGCCAACCTCACATAAGGAGCCCTGCTAAGCTAGTTATTTTTGCTTTCTCTTCATTTCACTCATTTGTTGAAGGAATTTATTCAAAGTTAATGAATCAGTCCAAAATTCTTCATACATATTTCAGTGTTTTTCTAAAAAAGAAATCTACATTTTAGAAATGGGCATAAATCTTGTATTGTCAGGCATGACCATGCTTGAGTTGTCCTGCAGTAATACACTAACAACAAGCCTTCCTGACTACCAGACTTGATAATCGCAATTCCTTCCTAACAAGGCTTTCAGTGAGACTTTTTTATTATTCAGAGACAGTCTGAGATGAATAGATTCACCGTATTTCACCACAAAGCTGCATCTTTTTGAGGTATCTCCATATGGAAATCTCAATGAAGTCAAAAGGAAGTTTTTTATAGACATAGGCATTTTAAACACTGACAAAATCCTTACTTTTCAATACGTTAAAATAAGCTGCCACTCAAAATTTTGCAAAATACGGTCAAGTGCTAACTGGTTTGCTGGGAACAGCCATGAAAGGAGATCTGTGTATTCTAATCCTGCAAAATGCAGTTCAGGGAGGGGATAAAAATAATTACCAACAGATGAATTTCACAACTTCATTCCTCCAAAATATCCATCTGAATTGGCAAGAGGGGTGATTTCTGAGGTACTTAATTTCCACACATTTTCCTTAATAAAGTTTATATTTCAAATCCTTACCTGTTTTACTCACCAAACTGTTTTACTCCTGCCATCACAAAGCACTTGACTTCCCAAGTGCTTTGCTTTTCTTCACATACATATTGTGACCACTGTGAGAAAGTTATTTCATGCACTAATGTGCAAAAGGGTTGGCAATTCAGCCATTGTTTTAGCAGAATAGAGTAGCACAAAACCTTTGACACAGTACTCCATCTTGGGCCAGTGCCATAAGGTACAGTGTGGACTGTGCACTGCAAAACAAGAATTTCCATCAAGCTAACGCAATACTCTCTATTATCTTAGAAAAATAATCTTGTCATTTGGTTCCTTTGCTAATAGCAGAAACAGTAGCTATGACATGTGCAGAAGCAGTAGAGGCCAAGCTAGTATTTTTTAAAGCCACCTGCTGATGTTGATAGTGATCTGGAAAGATACACTACATACTATGGTTTCTGTTCTAGGCATACTAATTCAATAACAGAGGGCAGGATATTATATCAGAAATATTTTCTTTAAAGATGTGTCTAAGAAGCCAATTTCTCCAACCTGAGATTTAGTGTGTAGTCAGTAGGAATCTGTGTATTGCTGCAAGGATTAATGAAAGAGTGAATTTGACATTTACACAAATTGATTTCTGCATACAGTTAAGCTCTACTACTGTTACCAACACAAAGCACACCTTAAAAGCAAAACCCAACATGACAACCCACAAAGCACACCATAAAAACATCCCCAGAACATACCTCCTTGATAAAGTAAATTTTCAGTTCAATCTAAATATAGTCTTCAGTTTCAAAAGATCATGTGTTTCACATTAGCGATAATGCTAATAAAACAGCAGGATTTTTCTATTTCTAGTAGGACTGTCCATTTTCAAAGAAGAGAAGCTGTATTTTATTTTGAAACTCACATTCCTATTGCAATTAGCAATGACTCTAGAAGCACATAGTAAAAAAAAGGACAAATCAAGGTATTGATCAAAATATGATTTGATGGAAACTGTACAGGAAATCTGAATTAAAAAAAGAAAATCATAACAAGAAAGCACAAGTGAAATTTAAAAAACACCATCTTCATTACTAGCATAGTTTTATTTAGTAGTCTGCAGCACAAAACCCATTTTTTAACCCATTTGCTTTCCTTAAATTTTAGCTGAAGGTCTAAATGAAGCATGTAATACATACAGAGTATTTTCTCAATTGCTTTAACATTAATTTCCAAGACAATGTTGAAAAGCTGAATTTATGCCCAGCTGTAGCTTTTATAACCAACCAAGAGAAATTTAGTTTGTATGCTAGAGCAACTGTGGAAATCAATTCTTAATCTATAACCTTGCTTACCACAGCTTGAAGCCTTGCAATAAATAAATGCCTTGAGCCACACATAAGAAACATTTGGTGAATCAGAGACAAATAACACAAATCTATATGTGTATATATAGTATTAGAAAGGTCATATAAAATACAATACAGGCTTTTTTCTTGCTCTAACATAATAATGTTTGAAAGGCAGGACCTGGTAATTGCCTGCATTAATATCCAGGTGAACACTAACGAGTACCTATTTTCTTTACAAATTACAGTGTTCATCCTTTTAGAGGACTTCTTGTAGCCCACCTTTATTTTAGTGTGGAAAATGCTAGAATGATTAGAAATCTCTGAAAAATATCTATTTTCTTTGTCCTAGCATATGCAAAGTCTTTCTCTAAAGCACATTTAAGCTTCCCTGTGAACATTGTGTAGCGTTTCATCACTAACAACAGGAAAACACATGCCAGAGCTCATGTGTTAACCTGCACTTAGTCACAATTACCCTCTTTTATAAGCTGAATCTCTAAAATCCTCACCCCATACGGTATTACTTATTTCTCACTGGAGTACAAGCTAAAAGAAAAAAGAACCTATAGTAATGTCTCTTTATTAATATTTCACCATTAAAATTCACAAAAAAATCCTGTAAACAAACCTGTTCCTCCTTAAGAACACACCTTCCATTCTTCATGTATTTGATTGACTGTAGATTTTAAAATCAAGTAGTACAACATAGGGATAGTTCAGCTAATTTCCTTCTCTTGATTGTCTCCTTCCTGAAACACTGAAATTCAAATGTGACTGGGACTGACACTCCTTTTGAGATTAGCATGGCATTATTAGTTTGCACAGCAGGTGACCAAAGTAACTGCTGGAAAGGTTTCCCTTATTTTAACCCTAAAGGATGTAATCTAATATGAAAAGAAAGAATTTGGAGGCTCACAATTACCCTCGAATTGGAATTGTACAAAGAAACCAAAGCAGAAAGAAGACTTGTTTTCTTTAAATAAGAGTTGCAGTCAAGGTAGATCATTAGGTCCTTTCTTATGTTACATTTTCATAGATCCTGTGTCACTTGATACTCAGAAGAAAAGCTAGACTTACACTGAAATTATCAGGCTCATCCTACTTCATTCTACCTATGAGCATAGGCATACCTAATTAACATCCACAAAACAACTCAGGAGACTTCTGAACTTCTGTCCTCAATGTACGGATTTATTCCACTCTAAGGGCAACTCTTACAAGTATGATGCCAAGTATTTATTGGTCAGAACTGATGCCTGGAAACAGAGAAACTTTCCATAGGAACGCAATGGTTTTCATACTGAAAAATAAGCTGTGTTTGATCCTACCCCAGAAGAAACTACTCTTACCAACAGCTAAAGTAGAAAAGGAGGAAGTACAATCTCGTGAATGCTTTTGTCAAAAGCAGGATTTTAGCTTGGCAATGACCTTTTAATACCTAGTTGGAGTGACACACTTGCATTTTCAATGGAAGCCTCTCAGGTAACAGCAGCATTCTGCAGATATAAAAGCACATGCAGGTCTCAAATTCCCAAATATTTTGGAAATGACACCAACCAGAGCTCTCCACAGTGGTTTGTGGGAACAGGCAGCTCTCAGCATGGCCACTGCAGAAGGGGGGAAGCCCACACAGCCTTCCTGGGTGGCCACCAGCTGCACAGCCTGCAGTCCCTCACCAACCTGAGACCCGCAGCACTGAACAGCAGTCACTACCAACTCCCTACCCAGCTCCACCTGCTATGTTCTGTCGGGCATTTTAAATTAGTCTCCATGTAACAGTCTTAAAGGCAGTTTGTTCTAACTGCAGGAGAGTTGCTTGGTGTGTTAATTTGCATTGGCAGAAACTACTTCCCCACTAACAAAACAACAAATTTACATTACAATTTGCAGCTGTTTACAACCAATGACCCTTACAAAACAAGTTAAGATTTAATATTTGTTAAACAAAGCAAAGTATTCACTGATGCCTTTGTATCAGCATAAATGACTAATTACTTTAATCAGGAAGCTCAAAAGATAATGAACTTGATTTATTATAAACACAGGGGCTTGCCCTCTTATAAAAATGACTTGCTCTGCAGTTCACGACACATATTGATTTATGGCACTACTTATAATTCTCTTATTTTTAAATTTAATAACGGGTGAAAAATGAATTAAAAGTAAACTGGAAAAATACACATTCCCAATATAACTTTACTCAATTCCGCAGCAATACTCATACATTATGTATATCCCAGTATTTCACCAACAATAAAAATACAAAACTATTTGAAAAACATGCAGTGAGTAAAAGATTCATTTGGTCAAGATTACAGAAAGAATAATCTTTGGCTTTCTCCTACATGACCCCTCATTATTTAGTGATACCTGACATCTGTTGCTGAGACCAGCTGAATTCAATTCAAATCTGGTTTATCTAGGAATAACTGAGAGAGTCATAAAAAATCTCTGAGGACAGATTATGAATCAATTATGGCTTAGAATTCCATCAGAGACAGAGAGAGAGAGAGAGAGACTGAGTCTGTCTGGAATCTGGTAGACAAGAAAATAACATCTTTGCAGAAAAGCCACTTTGGAGAGCACTTTGCTCTGTCCTGACCCCTGCACCATCAGTCCTTTACCTCACTGAAGGGCCATTTGTGGACAGAGAGCACTTAAGGCATGTCAGGTCCCCATGACAAGGCTTATAGATTTACTGCATTACATTCAAACTACACAATACAGTGACAAATTTTACTGTACATACCTTTCAAATAAACATTAAAACATTCATGTCAAATCTACCTACACTAAGATTAAAATGCTTAGGACTGTCACCCATGTGAAGTCCTCTAAGTTTCTCCAAAGAAGATGACTGCCATGAATTTTCTCTTTCTGCATATTTATGTTGCAGATTTTTGAGGAACCCTCAGGTGCATTTCTATGTATTTTGCTGAAATGTTTTTCATAGCTCACTGGTAACCAGCAAAGTTCTCTGGCTTATCTTAAGTTTTTTGAGTAATCACTGGAGTGCCAGGGTATTTAAGGACACTGTCACACAACTGAGTATGAGTGCAGTTGCTCAGTTATTATAGAGGTAATTATTATTATTGCATCGTTATTTGCAGAAAATAATTACAAAGGGCAACATGAGAATATATTCAACGTGAAGAATGTTTTCAGGGACTGGATGATCAGCTCAGTCTACATTCAACTCTGGAGCTCAGCTAAAACAAACCATATTCCTCAGGGCACTGCAACAAATGGATTACCATAAAACAAAGACACTTGGCAGCCAGGTTCCTATTACAGCTGCTTCTTGTGCTGACCAGTCACCATGACCTCATGTTCCCCATTTTAATACATCCTCACACTGTCTCTGTCTTGTCTCATACTTAACACTACATTCCTCTGGGCAGAAACCACCTCCCTGTGTGTTTACAGAACCAGCTGTGCCTAGTGACTCAGTGCTATCACAGTTTAAATAACAGGAAAGATATGCATCTGATCCTGATTTAGGGAAGAGTTGAACAACACATTCGATTAAGTCTCTGCATTATCAAAGGCCATGGAAATCTTTATTCTTGAGATTAGGGTTTTTCATACTGTGTCACCATGTTGGTATCTTCTTTCTACCTTTTTCAACCAGAAAAAAATTTAGTCACCCATCAGTTCTGATACCTTTGCAATTATTACCACAACCACATCAAATGCGAGTAAGAGTAGTATTTTCACCGGCTCTTCCATCAAATAATTTTGTCTTTATCTCCAGCATTTCTTCCAAGCCTTGTGGCACAGAGTGGAAGTCTCAGAATTCAGACTGGAATTCTGCAATTTGAAAGATATCCATCACAAGATTACTAAAAGATATCTGCTTGCGTCCATGAGAGGCACACGGGGCTGACCTCTGCTCTATTCAGTAACCACTCACTGATGACCAGACACCAAACCCCACTTCTGCAAAGCTGCAGAAAACCACCTGCTACTGCAGTAATTATACTAAATATAGAGACCAGAAGGTATGGGATACGTACCAATGTAAGACAGAGTTTTATCAGGCTTGGTTAGCTCAGTTAGCTCTGATAGCCTGTGAGAAGTCTGGGAGTTACTTATCCAATGTCACGCTACAATCATGGCTGTCTGAAACTGCATACATAATTTTTAAGGACCACTGATTAAGATAGTTTATCTTCTTTGTTGGATTTTTAACTCATGCAAATGCCTTACAAATAAAGGTGCCCTCATTCTGTGAAGTGAACCATCTGGAGTTCTTTTTTTTTTTTTAATCCACAGTGTTAGAGGTCAGGCAGAGAAAAAGAGTTCAGGGGAGGATTTGGAACAACTAAAAAGGAATGAGAAATATGAATTTAAAAAGAATTAATACAAAAGAGGAATCCTCATCTGCAAAATGAAGTTCCACTGTTTTACACAAAAAGAAACCATTACTAAATAAGAAACTAAATACATATTCGCTGGTTAAATCTGGGTTAAATGCGCTGATTTTGGCTGGGGAAATTTTCTTCACAGTGGCTGGTATGGGGCTGTGATTTGGATTTGTGCTGAACACAGGGTTGATATAGAGATGTTTTTGTTATTGCTGAGCAGGGCTTACACAGAGCCAGGGCCTTTTCTGCTTTTGGTATGGCCACACTGACAAGGAAGTTGGCTGCACATGTGAAGCTGGGAGGAGATGCAGCCAGGACAGGTGACCAAAGGCATATTCCAGACGATGTGACATCACACTCAGTACACAAAGTGGGGGAAAAAAGAGGAAGGGGGGGACATTTGGAGTGATGATGTTTGTCTTCCCAAGTCACTGTTACATGTGATGGGCCCTGCTCTCCAGGAGATGGCTGAACACCTGCCTGCCCATGGGAAGCAGGGTATTAATTCTTTGTTTTGTTTTGCTTGTGTGTGTGGCTTTTGCTTTCCCTATTAAACTGTCTTTATCTCAACCCATGAGTTTTCCAGCTTTCACCCTTCCAATTCTTTCCCTGATCCTGCTCGTGGGGGAGTGATAGAGCAGCTGCCTGGGGCTCGGCTGCCAGAGGGGGTGAAACCACAACAGTTCCGTATAAAACTGTTATGGCAGTGAGAGTGGTGCTACAGAGCAACATTTACTGGCATCCTGAAGATCATCCCAACCTGCAAAAATGTCTTAATTGTGCTTTTTTCAGAAGGAAATGTTTTAAATAAAAAAATTTATATTAAAGCTTATATTTTAAAAGGTACTTCTGTTATTGCAGCAGTAAGACTGGAAACTCACTCTCCCAGGCATTTATTTTGTAACAAACATTTAATTTCATATTTGGTTGTGTTTGACGACTCTCATGGAGAGCTAAACACTCTGCTCTGCCGCTACTGTGATTTCTGACACAAAAAAAATATGAAATAACTCTGAAAATGACAGCTCAGGTTCACTAGCAGGCTTGTTCTGCTGAGCTCAGCAAGAGAGAAAGGCTGCCTGGTATCAGTCACTTCTAGAGGCTATTCTGACTTGCACTTGCTGGCAAAAGCCCTTCAAGGACCATCTGCCAGCCAGAACAGTGGGGGGCAGGGGGGAATCATTCATGTGCACACTCAGGTACTGCCAAGTCCTTCCCAATTCTCAAAAACTTCAAACAGTAGAATCTACCATAAGCAATATTTACGATGTCAGTATGCCAGTTTTTTCTTCTGTGGAATCCTCAATATAGAAGCACTCCACCAAAAGAGACAAAGAGAGGTTATATAGAAAGAGGAGAAGAAAACTGAACAGAAAAAAGAATTTATCTTTTATGTTCAGAATATTATGGTTATGGTCACACGACCATGGTCAACATTATCAAGCACTGCAGGATAACTATACTGTAAAGATACATCTCAAAAGGCTTATTGGAAAAGCAGGGGGACACATCAAATATACACAACAGATGTTTGCACACTAAGCTCATACCCTCAAAATTGCTGATACAGGTCTATTTATTTAACTTATTACTATAAAAACACGTAATAATCCCAAAGCATTCAAAATAGGAAATGCATAGCGGCTTATGTTCCAATAAGAGAACATTCTGTTTCCCTCAATCAGATTTAAAGAGGCAGATCAAAGAGAAAAACATCTAAAATTAAATGCAAAACCTTATTCCGATTTGAGAAAAGTAAAAAAAAAATATATACTGCAAATACATAGATATATACCCTTTACATATGTGTACATACATACATACTGCAAAGGTAGAGATTAATTGGCTTAGCCTGTCCTGTTATGTGTACCCATTCCATGCTCCCAGTTTTATTTTTCTGTAAATGCACCCTTGAAGGCATCAGCTTGTATAGAAGGGCAACAGCTGTTCAGCTCTTGGTATGATTAGGATTTTCTCCCTCTATGGTACTGGACAAAGAGTATGGTGATCCTAAATGAGCACACCCTACAGTTTTACTCTTAGAGCCTTCTCTTCCTTCCCACCACGCATCTCTGTCTCTGTCCCACTATTCATCACACACTTTTAAGTGACATCTAGCATTCAGATTATACTCAGTCTTAGACACAGCCCATGGAAACCTCCACTTGAAATTAGTAATATTGACTTCAGTGAAATGTTTGGTTTCATACCACAGTGTTCTCTGCCCTCTAGCACAGTACCGGAACTTTTAAAAGAGTGAGCAACAACGGAGGTTTTTCCCTGTCATCAAATCTTCAGTTCAGGTTTTAGCTCATGGAAGGAAAGAAGGAAAGGAAGGGGAGGGAGAGGGGAAGGGAGGGGGGAAGGGAGGGGGGAAGGGAGGGGGGAAGGAAGGAAGGAAGGAAGGAAGGAAGGAAGGAAGGAAGGAAGGAAGGAAGGAAGGAAGGAAGGAAGGAAGGAAGGAAGGAAGGAAGGAAGGAAGGAAGGAAGGAGGGAAGGGAGGAGGGAAGGGAGGGGGGAAGGGAGGGGGGAAGGGAGGGGGGAAGGGAGGGGGGAAGGGAGGGGGGAAGGGAGGAAGGGAGGAAGGGAGGAAGGGAGGAAGGAAGGAAGGAAGGAAGGAAGGAAGGAAGGCAGGCAGGCATACTTGCCTGTCTAGATGAAGCACAGTGTAACTGGTGACACACTGTCTGTAGGCAATGTAAAACAAGTTCCTGTTCTGCAGGAAAAATCCAACCTAACCAGCAAGCCCCAGTCAGGTGAGAAGTAGATCTGCTTGCTGACACTGTTTATAAATCTCTCCAGGATGGGAGAGGCTTTAGTTTTGTTTTACAGTGGCTTTTGCAGATCTGTTGGTATCAGTCATTCCTCCACTCCCATTTTCATGCAGTTCTACAGCCAATTCCCTGAAACATCAGTTCAGCTGTTTCTTTTGCACATTGATACTACAAAACTGATCCTGTGAACAGAGAAGATGTTTTCTGCATCTAACATTAACACAGTGGCATTTTTTTCATTCATGTCTTGTCCCTGTGAAGGGAAGTCAACGGCAGGATCAATGTGTGGAACAGATCTCTACAACACAGCCTCATCTCTTAGCAGAGTTTCAGCACACAGACTCTGTTACCAAGCTAACAGCATAAGCAAACGAATACAAATATTAGGAAGAAAAATACCATCATTAGGAAGGTACTAGAAAATAATGATCTCTATCAGTGTGAAACCAGCAGCACCACAGATTAAAAAAATTTATTACTTGCAGGCAAGGCTGAACTCAATTTGCTTCCCAGTTTCCTTTACCTTGTGAAGCGCTCAGCTCAAAACCACATGAGATCTGCTCAGAACTTGTGTCAGATTCCAGTCCAAGTTACAAGAAAACACACTTGCACCATCTCCAGCAGATTACTCCACACAAGAAATCCCTATACACTTACTAAGAGGTTCAAGGGTAAAGGCAGCAGGTTCACAGTGCCCCTTGTCACAGTCACTGCACTGTGAGCTGCAAAACCAGCAAAGGCAAAGTACACAGGCCATAACATCAGTTTTCTTCTGCACAAGCATTTAGACAAGAGGGTATTTTATGGGAAGGGAGATGCAGAAGAAAGCAGGGGGAGGGAAGGAAGAAGCAGCATCAGCATTAATCTAGCAGCATCCACCCTACAGAGCCCCCAAAGGTCTCCCAGTATCCTCCGCACTATCAGGGACAGCACAACCCATCAGCCACCAGGCAGGAGTGGGGCATGAGACAATACTGAATCAATTACTTCGAATCAGACCTCCAAACTTATCCCAACCATTCAGAACTCGGGAGCCAAACCTCAATTTAGAGCAAACAAAAGAAAGAAAACCAACCCAAAATCCTAAGAGAAACACAACCCCAAAACCTATTTACAATTAAAGCTTCCTTTCCAATTACACATCAATTCTGAATGTTTTTTCATAGTTCTGGAGGTTAAGGAATACTGTTCCATTGTGCTCTACCTGACATAAATAGGCAGCCTTCACTCCAGCACTCTTACAAAATGAAGTAAACTAGCACAGAGACTCCTTTCTCACAGACCAACAATGTTGGTGTAAACACTAGTAAAAAAACCCCCTCAGAATTAAAAAAAAAAAGAAAAAAAAGGCAATTGCTATCCAGAATAAATGTAATTCTTAAGTTATCTCCACTGCTTCCATCGTAAAGAACAAACAGGACATTGCTCTCCCAACCTGGTCACAAACTGCCAGAATACACTTTTTCATTCTTTCCTACTTAATTATCAAATGAAGCTTTTTTCTTTTGCCAAACCACAGAGCAATACAAATGGCACGAGGTCATTCATCACTACTTAACACACAGATAGGATCTGATAGACTGTTACAGCAAAACCTCTAAATTCCAGCTAACAACTCAGCTTATAAGCTCAAATCAGCTTCCCGGGATTTTAATCACTGGGGTTTTTTTCATTACAGATTAATAAAAATTAAGGGATTGATTAAAATTTAAGTGCTTTTTAAGATGCATCTGTCCTTTAAAACAAATTAAGTTTTCTTTTTCCTGAAGCATATTCTTAAGTATTTTTTAAAAAAGAACACATTTTAAAAAAGAACAATTTGCTTCATCTCCCTATAAGAGCCTAGAGTATTTGATCAAGCAAAAGAAAATCTACAAAAATCCACAGCCTCCTGGCACAACAACCATTGAAGTGCAGGAGAAATTCACTATCAGTTCCAAATGCAGAGTAGATGAGCTTAAGAAAGAAACTGCAAACAGTATTTAAGTGCAAACAAACCTTCCTTTTTCCCCAGAAAATCTCAAAATGCTAGGGTCTCAGTATTTACTCTACTAGTTTTTCATTTGCTGCATACTAAAGTAGAAAAAACTTATGGAAAATTTAGATTTCATCAGCCTCAGTACTCTTGAGCTGTTAGATCTCATCAGTCTAGGAATCGAAAAATGACAAAACCAAAAACCATGGGGTTTTGTAGGTGATCTGATAGTTTGACTTTGTGAAAACTCAGCTCATTTGTGAGTCAGGATTTTATGGGATGCAGAGAATGATGGTTACCTGTGTCGTCATTATGATAATCAGATGGCATTCTCATAAGGCTCCTGAAAGACGATTTACATTCTCTATCACCTTTTCATTTTTTGTCTGCTTATCTTATCCTGTGTATGCAGCAATGTTTTGGTTGAACTGTTTTCAACATCTCAGCTCAAATACTCTGCTACAAGATTAAAGGTGACACTCTCAAAAGCAATTTCAATAGGCCTAAATTTTCTAGGCACTCAAAAGAAAATAATTAAATGGGTGAAATTGTTATTGTGGGACTTAGGGGACTATTTGCTTGTTTTTTCCTTGCACAGGGTCTGCTACAAATACATAGTGCTTCCATCACTGGAATATCCAAAGACTTAGGCAGGGTTGGCTTTATGTGTGCACAGAAAAATACATTGTCTGCCCTGTAAGAGTTAACAGCAATGGTTCTGCAATGAGTTCCACGTGTGGCAACACTTAAACCTTTACAGATGCCATAGTATTGCTGTGGAATACTAAACAAATTTAAAACCAAGCATTTTTCATGTACTCTGTTATACAGGCTGATAATGGTATCTTGTGGCAAACCGCTGGACTAAAACTGTGAACCCAAAGACTAATGGAGGGTAAAAACTTAGTCCTTCATGAAACCCAAAGAGACACGTGACAAATTCCTGCCTAGAATCCAAATAATTCTAAACAGTAACATGATAGAAGCCCGTGATAACTATATGATAAGTCTAGGAAATCTGTTGCACAGCCTGATAGTTAAGCACTGAGATTTCATTTCTGGTCAATTTGGTACTTTAGCCTTCCTTTTACTTACAGATGCCAGTGGCATAACATTTTGATTAGAAGGCATTTCCTTCTGCTGTATCTCAGTAATTTATATTTAGAAGTCCATTGCTGACACATAAAACATTTCTAAGTGCCTCAAAAAAAACACTTCCTTTTGAACAATCTAACATTACACAGTTCCTTCCAGATCATCACACACAGACCAATGAACTCCACCCTAGCTCCAAACCTGCTAGGGAAATGCTTTTCAAGATGTATCTCCAGAAGACTGGGAATAAGCAAAGTCCCTTCTGGTTCTATTATAAACACACCTGTATTATCTTCACAGAAAGAAAGTCAAAAAAGGAACAACATTTTAGCCTGAGGGTTTCCCAACTATGCAAAGACTATACATTATTCAGTGTGAATCTAAAGTGTTTCTTATTCCTTGTTTGCAGCCTCTGACACTTTGACACTTGATCCAAAATTCTGACTATGTCCCTTAAACTCTGTTATCTAGTGGTTGGTGAAAAAAATGAGTTCGTAAATTGAGCCTGAAGCCTCAAACCAATTTACTGCATCTTCAGGAAAATATTTATATACTCTCTTGAAAGACTGGTTTAACCTTCCTCTACTCTCAGTCCCTGGGCAGAAGCTCAGAGAGGCTGTACAATCACTAGGAAATAACTGGAGGTAAAGACAAGTTGATAAGGTGGAAGCTCTTAAGACAGGGATCTGTAACTATGAACATAATGCCAAAGCCTCTTCTCATGTAAGCAATCACAGCAGAAACAACGGATTTGTGTAAGGAAGGACTCCAGGATCAAGGAGCTCTGGGGTGCTCTGGGCCATATGCTGGTTTACAAGTGTGCTACTTTAGATCACCACTACTCAATGTAAATATGCAGAAAAAATCAGACTCTGTATTAATTAGTAGTCACAGAAAGCAGATGCAGAGACAGAAAGATGAACGCGGTATGAATAAATAGTGTGTGAAGAAAACAGTCTCTATGACCATTCTTTTGTGTTTTACTGAAAATGTATTTTTGTACTTGAATTTAAAATAAAGTCTATTATAAAAAAGGTTTAATTGTGACAAGGTATATAATTATCTTCAAAGGTTTACATGGCAGAGAGGGAGGTTTGAGCTGAAATTCTGGGCTTCAGGTATGTGGGAGGCCGACCTTGGATCTCTCTACAGCTTCGTCAACATCAGTAAGAGATTAGCAATCTGTACTGCACTCAAAAGAGCTGAAAAAAATCAAATCCACACAATTTATTGGCACCATAAAAAGATTAAGTAAGGTGACTTATTAGCAAATATCCTAATGCCATGTATTGTCATTACAAGGATCCCCAAACTGTTCTCCACTTTATGGACCAGTCTCAAATGACTTCTCAACAAGACTTTGTCATGAATTTTAATTATGAACACAAGTCCATATCCCCTGCCTGACAAAATTTAAAAAAAAATTAAAAGTCAGGAACTGTTTTAGCTGTATATGGAATGAATACTATTCTGATTCATATCCTTTAAAAAAAAAAAAAAACTAAGAAATCCCTTCAGGAAGTCTAGTTTGACTAGGAAAATTAACTCTTCTTACTTTATGATGTTGTGGAAACAGACAGGAACAACGCTAAGTTTATACAATTATTGAATTGTACCATGACCTCTTGTTATCATACCTGTTTACAAACAGCCACAGAAACAGAGTTAAACAAACTTAAGGGCCTACACTACAAATGACAATCAAGGCATTGCAAATCCTTCACACAGCAATTGAAACTAGAGAAGTAATTCACCATGACCTAAGAGGCTTGCTAAGCCTTTGTTTCCCATTTTCTCAGATTTATTTCAGTATTTAAGAGACGTAAATTTGGCTGAAAACAGAACACTTCTCACTGTATTTCAAGTAGCTTGAGTACTTAAGTAACTCCTGGAATGTATAGGAGAATTCATTTGCCAAACTGGTAAGCATTCATTATTTTTGTTCTGAAAACTTGCATCAGTCATTAATTCCTCTCACATAATTTATCACGTTTCTAGTTTGGACGACAACTATCTATTGTAACTGCAATACATACTCTTTATTTTCATATAGTGTTGAACGTTGCATGTCTAGCTTTAGATAGGCAGATTTCATTAATTGTAAAATTATCTAAAAATGAACATTAGTTTACCAGCTTAATTGATGTTAATATCTAAATTACATAGTGATTATGAAAAGAGAAATGGTTAAGATATGGTTTTGCAAAAGAAACCTAATCATTCATTTAGATACTGGAAACCAACACACACTTTCTTATCAATTTCTGGTGCATTTCAAAGCATGCCTCCTGGTCTAGTGCCCTACAGCTTCTCTTGCACACATGGCTGGCACCAGTAACTGCTTTTCTGTACCACATTTACAACCAGGCTGCATTCAGTTATTCACATGCCACTTTGGAGACGTGTACATAATGCATTGACAAAGTGCTTAACAACAAAACAGTGCAAAAAGAAAAAAAATATACAGGTGTCATCCAACCACAAAGAAATATCAAAATGTGACAGCAGTCAAGCAGAATAACGCAACCTCAATGAATCCAGCCCACGCCGCTTTGTGATACATAAACTGATTATCTTAAAGACTGATGGTTCACTCAAGACAAGGGGTCAGCCTCCATCCAACAGCCTGTCCTGCAGGAACCACTGCCCTGCAGCAGTCTCTGCGCAGACAGAGACTCTTCCACCCACTCACCTCCAGAAGAGACTTCTTCAGAACTGGGCTGAGGAACATTGGCAGGACAGTGTGGGGAAGCTTGCATTGCTGCCGCCCTTGCTATACCTGTCCTGTGGAGAAATAGAGGACTTAATTTCCAGGGCTGTCAGACAGCACCTTCCACATCACAAGTGACGGAAAAAGAAAGTAATTTGAAAATGCCTGATTTGAGCGAGTACATTTTGGGGTGTGGTGAAGAACCCCCAGTTCCTACTGAAGTATTTGGATTATTTTCACATCTTCCATGCAGCTCCATTTGCAGCAAGCTGGATTCTTTGGTTCATGAGCTGATGACGCTCTTGCCAGTTACCTATGCAGCAAGCTGAGATATGGTCATTGAGAACCGACATAACGAGACAGCCTAAATAAAATAATTAAGGAAATCATATTTAAAATAATTTCTCAACTCTGACATGAACAAATAACCATTGAGCACCTCTCCCTTCTACCTCCTTTTCAAAACAGCAGTTTTCTACTCTTTATACATTTCCTTTACAGAAACCATTACTATATAAATTAGCTAAGAGAGGAACAGTTATTTTGCTTCTCCTGTCCAACCCACTCCATAGAGCCACTTTATTTTACTTCCACATTTATCTACATAGGGTTACCACAAGAATCGATCATAACAAAGACTTTTTTCCTTTCTAAAGGAGAAAAGGAACCTTTCCACAGTTCTCATGGTTTCCAGCTGGGACAACAGCTTTCAGCTACCAGTTTTTAGTATGAAGCATTCAAATCATTTGTATATCCCAAAGTGCAGTGCATTAGAGAGACAGAGACAAAAATAATTCTATCTGAAATACATGAATAAATCATTCTTTTGAGCATGGTGATGAATGCATAGTTTTACAATTTCCAAACCAACTCTCTAAAGCCCGACTAAATCAAGTGTGTTTGTTCCAAAAGTGATCTCTGTACCTTTCAGGAGTACCATGATGGATCTTTTTGGAGGAAATGTCAAGTTTAGACACCGAGGACTGGAAGCTAATGACCAACCATTTTATTCTGGTATGAGTGTGCACTGAATACTGATGTTCACAGGCAGGAACAATTTCCAATAATTAATTGGAAAAATACCAGCCTTCATTGTGTTTGCTTAACTTTGGTCAACAGCAATGTTAATCTTGCAAGTGAACTGAGAGACAAGACAAAGCCTATACATGTGAGGTTTATATATAATTCAGAACTGCTGAAAAGCATGGAAGGCAAGACAAGAAAAATGTGATTATACTATGGCAGAGCAACTCTACTAAGGAAAAAAAACCTAACCCAAAAAACCCACACACACTTGTGCTGCATCAGTTACTTCAACTGAAGAGTAAATGTAGGGGTAAATAGAATTGTTCACTTCTTATTTGGGCAAAAGAGACCCATGCATCACTCACTTCTTTAACAAGTGCCAGACAGCATGTTTTCTTCTTCGATTTTTTTTTAATGTGTAACTGCATACTATTTTTCTCTAAAGTTCCCAGTTTCCAACAAACTAACCCCTTCAAAGCAATGAAACAGTTTGTGTCTCTGAATATCTGTTAACTGGAGTATAATTACAGCTGTCTATGAGCTATGACTACAAACAGACTTTGGCCAAAATATTTGAAAGAAATCTCCGAGAGAAATAATAACAACTGGTCACATATATAATATCATATTTAATAAAACCAGTATTTAAATATAAAATAAGATACAGCAGGTTGGCTCAAATAAATAGGACTGATTAATTCTGTTCTGGGCACTACAGATCGATGTCCTGTTCACCTTCTAAGACAGTGATTATTTTCAGCATTAACAGGAATTTTAGTAAATCTGCTCCTTTCCTTCATGTGACAAAAACAATGAGTATCGGAAAAACGCGAAATGAAAAGAACCTGACAACCTTAGGTTTTATGTGTTGCCTAAAGCCCTCTCAGAGTCACCAAAAATCTGTCCCCAAAAGGCCATGACACATGGATAATCTAGATATTACAGTAACAATGCATTGATAGTACTGATCAGACCTCCAGAGGAAAGAATTCAAATAGTTTGAAATATTTGGCATATCTTCTAATAATCATTGAAAGGACTAGGACTCCTAATATATTTACCCTCACTGAAATGCAAACTGGCAAATGCTAAAACTGGGGGGAGGAGAACCTCTACAATTGAAAGCAAGAGCTGAAATGGTCACAGTGCAGATTTTTGTTTCTTTTAGTAATCTACAAAGATATCTATGCCATGGTTTTCACACTTTGAGGGTACCATTCATTTCAAAAACAAGTGTTGAAAAGCAAGCATTATGTATTAATGCTTCAAAGAGCCTTTCCTTTGCTTACATCCTCCTGATTTTCTCCAAACAAATTATTGTTCTCCAGCCTCCCCTACAGTCTACATTGATCTATGTACACCAAGCACTTCAAGAGGCACTTCAACCATATGGGATATTTCTAATAGGTAGGATCACTTTCACTGTCTGGGAGAGTTATTCATGGAATAAAAAAAGACAACAACTTTGTCTCAGGAGGAAGATACATTCCAGAGATTACTCCAATTCAAACAGAAAGCTCTTCCATGACAGAGAGCACATGCTATTTTTAGGATGAATGTGCATCCTGCCACCAAATCCAAGCTAGAATACTTCTTCTCCCTCCTTGTTTAAATCTCGTGTAGAATCTATTGTGTACATAAAGGGACTCTAATATAATTCTCAGACTCACTAATCACCTCAGCCAGAAATTTTAATGCAAGTCCTGTAGAAATCATTTGTTTTTCTACAGTTCATGTACCCTTTGAAAAATGAAGACAACCCATCTTTCAGTCTCCATGACTGGAAAAAGAAATGGTGAGTAGTACATTGTGCAGGCCTTCAGATGAATGAATCCATGCATCTAGGGCTGCAGCAGTGGATTCCCAAGTGACAACATTCAGCTGGTGCTTGAACAGAACCTTTCCTATTCCCTGCAGGTGTGAGAGGACTGTAGTCCCACCTGGGTCTCTCCAACCAACCTACAGCTGAATCATGTCAGTCATCACTGTTACAGAGCCCATACTTAAATCTCAGCATCCAGAAATGATACTGCTGGTACCTGAACTTTAATCGATAGTCTCCACAGAAAAAGGAATAATAGCAGTTTCAATATACTGCATGGTATGGTTTTGCTAAGAACCTATGATTTTTTTTTATGCAAGCTAAAAAGAATATTGATTTCTTTCAAGTCCACTGTGCACTAAATATAATTTCCACTGTTGCTATTTGAGATATGAGATAAAAATGCCATCTTTCTCACTAAGAAAAGAATCAACAAGTCTTTCCTGAAGCAGAAATGCCCAAGGCTATTTGGCATATTTCAAACAATCTTGGGAGCTGGAGGTAGCCAAAAAAGTACACTGATTCATGAACAAACATAAAAAAAATTCACTTTGGTGCCAGCCAAGCTTAGGGTATGTTCACTGTGCTCTGTGGACTGCAAGACATTGCCAATCTAAAACATCCACAGTGATAACTAACATTAAAACTCAGTGCTTCACCTCCAAGTTACAAACCAAGGAATAGCTGTAAAGCAAAAACAAAAACAAGTCCGTATAGACTCTGAGTAACTTCAGGAGGTTCACCAAGAAGTGCAAAATTCTACACTTGGAGTAGAAGAGCTCCAAACATCTATCTGAAAAGCAACTGTCTGGAAAGGACCTGTGGTCATCCTGGATGCTAGGCCACGTATGAGCCAACAGTGGGTTCACATCAGCAAACTCCATGCTGGCCCAACACTAGGAAGAAAGTGGCAAAGTGGCCAGAAGAAAGAGGGAAATCACGCTGCACTCACCCCTGATGAGGCTACACGTTGAGCAGTGAGCAAGAATTCAGTGCTCTTCCACAAGTGACTAAACCAGATTATGACAAAGCTAACCATTTTTTTAAGACTGATTAATTGAAGCGAGTTAATTCTGCACGTGGGACACAATTTTTCTTCCAAAAAATGCAAGTGTGCAAATTCTTCAGCCATAGTCTGTTCCTTGGCAGTGGGTTAACCTTTCAGGTTTGTCCTCAACCAAAGAACTCTGGGATGCTCTCAACAGGAATCACCAACTACAGGAAGACTCCTCATCAGTTCAAGTATTTACCTAAATGTTCTGCACATAGCTCAAAAACCTCTCTGCGTCATTAGGACACTGTGAACTTTCTGGAATCTGTAAAAGCCTAATTTAGGAAGACAATATCAACCTAACAAATCAGCACAAACCCAAATGGGCAAATGAAGGGGAAGAATTACTGTTTTCTTAAGACATACATTTTTTAAGGTTCTGGTGGAGACAACCCTGAAAAGTATCTGTAACAAAGAAAAATTATTTAAGGGCTAAAACTATGTTACTGACATTCATGAAATATCCTGTAATTTTTTTTTCAGAGAAATTTAATTATACCTTTCATACTACTCATGCATTAAAATATCTTCTGGTTAGCATTAATTTGAATTCTATTGCCACATAAATTAATACAACTTAGACACATTTATCAGCCCTTTAAATAACAAAGTGATGTGTCCAGGCAGCATATTCTTGAAAAGGAGAAAAAGACATACAATTAAAACCTGAACTGCAATTACTTTGCATTTCAGAAAGTTAAAAACTAGCCTAGAGCAAATTACCTCCAAGAGAAAATATGGAAAGCAGTTTTGCTTCAAGCAAAGACTTAACAGTATTTAAAAGCAAACAATATGCAGCATGAGTAAATCATATAGCAGACAAAAGGGTCAAAGAAAAATAAATGGGTTGTACTAAAGTTAGTATAAATCTGAATGCATTAAGCTCCTAAGGAAACTTGCAAAGAAAGTATTAAGGTCACAGTATTCAACAGGATAATTTTAACCCTGATTTTAACCTTATATTTAATAAATCATATTATGCATGAGAATTTCCAAGTAGACTTCCTAACTCATTATGCAAATGAACAAAATGGTAATTCTAAATAGCTGTAGTAGCTACAGAAGATCTGGTTTTTTGGTTAAAGGATAGCATATTGTTTACTGATAAACAAAATTGCATTAAACCCTAAGAAAACTAACTAACAAATCCACATGATTTTAGCTCCCAGAAACTTTTGTGTGAAACTAATGAATGTACTTACATTTCCTGACAGTAGTAGGAAAATCTCAGCTTTGTAGATTCTAACAATTCTGAATATGGTAGATGGAGTTCAGCCACATTTTCATCTTTACCTACTGTTGTCCTAAAGAACAAAGCCAGCAATGGTATTGAATCTCTGAAGTTTTAACACACTTGAAACTTCCAGAAAGGTTTTTGGTGAGTGCTGAGATAAACTCTTTAAAAAAAGCTCTTGCAGTAGCAGGAGTTATAAACTACATTCCCACACTATATACAATGTAGTACTGAAGACAAAAGTATCTAAGGTTACTGTACAAAGTAGTTAGAACAAATAGGTGCAGAGATTAAGACGAATAGATGTATAGATGCAGAATAGGTGTAGAGGTGAGGCACTGGAACACGTTGCCCAGAGAAGCTGTGTCCCCTCCTTGAAAGTGTTCAAGGCCAGGCTGGATGGGACTTTGAGCAATCTGGTCTAGTGGAAGGTGTCTTTAAGGTCCCTTCCAACCCAAGCCATTCTACGATTCTATGAGATTAAAATCATGACTCAAATCACAAACAAAATATGTGGTTTGCATATACATACATACATTTTTCTGGACTTACAATATGTACAGAGAATACAGCCATGCAAAGCCAGGCACCCGGATCCAATCCCGCTCCAGCTGGTGCCAGGTTCTCTACAGACTTCATTGTAAGTCACAATTACACAAATGCTTTTAACAACCAGTCAGTATTTAAAAGATGACGTTGTTGCTCTTTGATAGAAACATGGACCTTAGTGTCCTAACAAATCTAAGTAATGCATTTCAGTTTTTTAAAATCTACCAGAGTAAAAAAATAAAACTAAATTTTTAAAAAAATTCTATTATTTAGTCACCTCCATTTCTATAGCAGGATGGCATGAGAGACTGAAATGTTAATGTTTAGTGACTCAAACAATCAGCCATTTGTAATAGCAGTGGGTGCTTTGCCAAGGCCGGGTTTGCAAGGTCACAGCCCAGGTGCAGAGCAGGTGAGCATCCACCACCAGAGGATAAGCTGGGGTTTGAGCCACATAAGGGAGAAGGCAGGTAAGAAGCAGAGCCTGCAGAGGTGGGATAATGCTTTTTATCATGCCAATGTCCTCCCTTAGATAACAGGCTCAGTTGTACAACTTCTCCCTGGGGAAGGAACAGGGCGTTCACACACAGGTCAGAAGGTTTTCATCCCTTCTGATGGGGCACAACTGGCTCAACCACACTGGCATGAGAGGCAGCTGTCATGTCTTAGAAGGTGTCATAAACCATCAGAGACTCCCAGAGTGCCCCCTGACTAATTTTTGGGGCCTTCCACGAGAGGACTGCATGTGATCCACAGTGTTACATCAGACAGTGTAAAACTGCGCCCCCGGTAAGGGAGGGGGTGTCTGACAAAGCTGAATGTTTATTAACCCATCGAACTTTGTGTTTTGGGGGCTTCCCCCACTCCCAACTGATCAAGACGGAGACCATCACTTCAACCAATGGACGCCAAATAACAACAATCAAGCATCCTTGGTAGATGGGTGGTGATATCTTTCCACTATCTACTCTTACCCTTTCTTTCTCATTCTTTCTTTTCCTTATATATTTTCTTAAGTGGTATCTTTATGCTTTCATACTGTTATTTTACTACAGATAGAAAATAGCCAAAATGGCAACAATACCTCCTTTCCATTGCAAGCACATTATTCTAAAATAATCCCTACATAAACATATATATATATAAATAGATATATATATAAAAACACTAGTCATTCAGTGTCATTTCACTCTAATCTACTGCAAGACATCTATTAACAAGAACCTCAGTCACTCTCGCCTGCAGGGGCGAGTCCTAACAAATAGTAAACTTAAAGAGGAAATGCCATTAGCTTTTCCCTTATGATAATGTGGTAACCTGTTCTTCAACCATGTCTGTTAATATTAACATATTTAACTGGGACCTTACCCAGGAAGGCTGCCAGGCCTCCCCAAAACTCAGAAACTCCTTTTCAATAAAATGGTGCAGAAGTAGGGACTCTTCAAATTTAAAAACAACCTTCCCCCTGCACCTGAGGGTCATCTACAGATCAATCAATCAAGTCCAAGATGATTCTGAGTCACATCTGTGTCCTTTAATGGCAGTAAAAGAACGGTACTAAGTGATGATCCCAGGTCTTGCACTCACAAGATTCAGTGGATACACAAACAGACAGCAGAAAGAACTTGGCAAAGAGTACCAAATGAGTTGTGGTTTTGACTGGACACCCTTCTTTTTTTTTCTTTTTTTTCTTTTTTTTACTAAAGATTCCTGGAACTTAAAGAGTCGCAAGTACTGCAGATAAAAGCCAAGTATCACTACAATCAAGTCAAGCAGCAAATGGAAAGGGAACAATTGTTGTCAAGGAAGGAATTCTGTGTCCTGATTTCTCTCCCCAGCAGTGCTTGGATCTATAGATTCCTGATGACTCTGAAGTCTGAGCAGGGAGTATTACTTCCAGAGAGAGAAAAGCTGAGAATTTAAAGCTTTAGTGTCCTGCTTGACACAGAGATGGAACAGTTGCCTTCTGGCAGGAATTAAAGGTGGTATGGAAATTTCACAAGAGGAATTAAAAGATGGTCTGGGAAGTGGCCAAGAGGAGATCAAAGGAACTTTAGCAGTATGAAGACACATACCGGAAGCACATGAAAAGGAACTTCAAGACAGACCATTAGGTTTAAGAGTTGAGGTTACCCATCTGTTGCCTGGGTAGAAGGCTGTGTGAACCAAGGGAAAATGTGAATTACTCCTATGAGATATTTAGTCCAAAAATATTCATGCTCTCTTATATAATTTCCAGTCTTGACCACATGTCAGATGTCTAGAAAAACAGATGCATTTTAGATTAAGCCCAAATTTTGAACTATAAGAACTGATCAACATATCCTTCTTCCTGTTCAAGTGTGGTATGTTACTGGACCTGAGATTCAGACTGGGGAAAAAGACTATCTGATAGCCAGTCTGATGGCTATCTGTGAGTTAAAAGATCTTAAATACAGAGAAACTATAGCTCATGCCTTATATCATTTATTGTTGTAAATATCTAATATAGGCATGAGTAATCAGTTATTTTACAGAAACACAACATCACAAGTGGACCATTTTTAAAGCAGCTAGCTTTGAGAGCAGAAATGGACCATCCACGGATATGATCTGGGTTGCCCCAGAGTTGAAAAGAGGAGCTCTGGGGATTCTGAGTTGGATAAACGTTAAAGGGAACTGTTGGACTACTGCTTTTAAGAACTAACACAATGTTTTACAGGAGGTTATACAGGTGTTTTACCCCATCGCTACCTTAGCCCAATGTGCTACTATTGAACTCTGTCAATAAAGTCTGTTCATGCTTCCATCAACAGAAGAAGTTTTTGAAAAATAAAACTGGGAGAATGGAAAACCTTTCTGTGCTCCATCAGGTTTCTCTGCAGGCCACAAAACAAGGAACTGAAAAAGCAAAGACTCTTTACATAAACTCACAAGAACCACCACTTAAAAGCTAAAACACAAGACTTCAACAAATTCTTTGTCCAGGACATGTAAACAGGTGAAGTTACTATTTTTATGAGAAAAAAACTGTGCTCAAGTTGCTTGAACTGTGCAGCAGCTCTCCTAGTGTCAGGTTCCACCCATAATGGCATGTCCTAGTTAAAATGGTTAGGTATCTCTTGCTGTCACATGTAGTCAATCTCATCTAGCTACTTGTATTTATTTTACACTCAGGTATTAGCACTATTTCCCTAATATATCTTGCCATGCAAAGTCCTACAGGGTTTCTCTTATACAATAAAACCTCGGATTTTGGAGTCACAATTTCTGGACTGCAGTGCAAAACCACCAAAGGCAAAGTACAGGAGACTCTGGTAAGCTCCTTTATTCCTTCCCTCAAGTTCAATTATTTGGGTTCTGTTATTATGATAGAGTATGTCTGTGCTCATATGCACAAACAAATTTCTCAGTGAAGATTTTTGGATTAAAGGTGACTTAGCAAGAGGGACATTAAGGACTTTGAAATATTTGCAACATTTCAGGAAAGGAGACTGCCAAACTGAGTATATTTTAAAGAAAACTGTGTAAATTCAACTGCTAACAATAATATGACTGAGTTCAGTCATTAAAATGTAAAATATAGGAATAGCTTCCTGTGCTAACCTCAATATAACTGCATCCATTAAGTCTCATCTGTAATAACCAGCCTGGTGTTTGCTCTGTGGGGTCCAAATCACTAATTCTTCCCATTTACAACTTCCTGGCTTTCAGGAACAAAACTAATTTTCTGTCTAAATATACTTACACTTTAAAATCAGAAACGAATCCCTCTGCAAACAACTCTCCACACTGGCAATCGCCTTTGTTAGTAATTATTTATAGTGCAGAAGCATCAAAGCTTTCTGCTTTCACATTTAACATTACTACTATTACTACCATTTCCCAGGTACATCCAGGATAGCTGTCGAACATTTTTCCAATGTACTTATAGTTGGTATTTCCTCCCTTCCTTTTACTGTGCATAAATATTGCAGAAGCCTTATAATAAGGCGGTTTTGAAGGAGCACAGCAGTAAACTTCACTACTCTGTAAGCCTTTCCCACCCTGACCAAACTGGTGCACATTGAGCAGGTCCCAGGGAGCAGCGATGGGCCCCTGATGACAACTTTGCACCGGCAGAAGACAGCACTGCCCACGGCCACCCGTGCTCTTAGGAGCAGCCAGCTGTGGTGGTTCCCTCCCTGACAGCAAAGGACAAATATAAACCAGGCCAAGTTTGCTGACATTTTCTGAAGAAGCCTAGGTTGGTGGGCTAACCATCACCTCTTTCCCTCTGATACTTCCCCAGCAGTAGGAGAGGCTCCAAGACCAGCAGGGAAGGAAGGATGGGCATCCCAGGCTACAGATTCCTCTGGAGAATGGGCAATTTGCTGACAATAATGGCATCCATGTCAGTTTCAAACCAAACCCCCAATTTTAAACACCTTGAAATTAACTTCAAGGTATGAAGAAGTAAAAGATATTGTCAACAATCTAAACAAAAAAAAACAGGGAAAATCAACACAACTAAGAGCTGTTTGTTTGTACCCCTACAAATCACATTCAGCAGTAATTCCTGCAGCACAGTTCAAAGTTAAGGCAACTAAAACCCTTCACTTGGATGTAGTGTGAATTCTTGCAGACAGTAAATCTTGAAGTTTTAATATAATTGGCTGATTTGCAATATCATTGCTGCTAATAGATGCGACTTATTTGTCTTAAAACTAGCACCTTTTGTAACATTTACATAGTAACACAAAAGGCCTCTGCTCTATTTTCCTCATTTTTCTGAAATGCATGTGGAAGCACAGAAATGTCTACTCTATCAAGTAAGGATGCACTTAACCCTGGAAAATAAAATCCACATTCAAGGAAACAGTTTGTCAGAAAGCTGCAGCTCATCACCACCACAGAGGAAAATCAGAAATTCAAGGACACTGCTTCTCACACCATGATGTAAGGAAAAATTTGCTCCAGTCACAGCCAAGTCTCACTCCCCTGACCAGCAAACACTGTCACACATAGACCAAAACAGACTGTCAGTCATATGGGACTTGAAGGACAGTGCGCTACATACCAGCTCTTACTGTCTCTCAATGCTGAAACTTCTCCACTGCCATTCCAGTACTTCTAGATTCACATTTCAAGCACAGCAACTGGGAGGAATACAGACACACCAGAAACATGCAGTAGCAGTCATCCACAAAACTTCTGTAACATATACCATAACACAAGTGCACACAACGTGCACAAAATCATATTCATATTGCACCAGAGCAATGAGAATAACCATCATTCATATGACCACTATTTGACTCTTAGTCATTCCAGGAAATTCTGTAAGATGTAATAATTCACATCTACCTATTTCAAAGAGACTGCATATGTGAATTCTGCTTTGAGCTTCACTGCTGATTAAAGAGAATATACTTGACCTAAATCTTCCATTCAAAAGAAGACTACAGAATACACATCTGACTTCATCTTGTACTGGTTATTCCCATATCACAGATCTGCATGCAGCAATAAAAGATATCAAATCAAGCAGGGTGTCAAATTAACATGTAGCATGACAAGAGTCTCATGTGCTACCTTGGCAGCCAGTTCAGGCCTACATTCACCAGTCCACTGTAACTATTTGTTGAATTTTTCTAATTAATTATTAGTACTGAATTTATTAGTTGAAGTTTTCTTTTTATCACAGCACAATGTAGAAATAAAGACATTCTATCAGAAATTATTTATGAAATAATAACAGATCCTGATTTACAGCTATACACTTATTAAAGACCTCATTCCAGGTTCTATCATGAATTGATACCTCTCAAACAGTACAACATGATGTTTTGTAGACTGGATAAAAGTTTAGAAATAAATTATTGATAACTGTTGATCAGCCCACTGATTGAAAATTATTTTTAGTTTCTATTTGAAGTGTTCATTTAACATCTTAGAATAAAGAGGAATAATATGGAGTCATTAAAAATTGAGAGAAAAAATAAACAATCATTTACTTCTAATTCAACTCGGATGATCTTTATTTCTACTAGAAACTGGACCAGAAACTGGTAGAGCATGCCATGGCTGTCTTTAATGCAAACAGTACTACCACAGGCAGCATTAACCGCAGAATTTATGCAAATAGTGTTATTTTGTGCAGTCATTGACTATTTGCAACACCTGAGTCACAGGAACAACAAAAGCACTGCAAACAGGAAGAAGGAAGGTAACAATAACTAAGTAATAAGTTCTAAACAGACTTGAGTTGAACTGGAACTAGAGAATAATAAACCAACTCTTAGTCTTTCACTTTCTTCTGTACTCTAAGTAAAACACATAAATGTCATTATAACACAGATGTTTGCACCCTTTTCTTCTCTTTTTTGTAACAGATGGATCAGTGAATATGAAAGAAAAAACCACTGCTTTATTTAACGATACAGATTTATTAGGAATCTAATCTCTTAATGTACATTTTTCTTACTTGTCTTTCACTGGCAAAATACAGTCTGCTTTCATTTGCATTCAAGCAATAACAAAAACAGGAAAAAGAGTTTTTCAGCAAGGAAATATTCCTGAGAAAAGGAACTCTCTTACCATATATAAGGCTGCTTTGCTAGGTGGGGGTTCTGTTCTTGGGAAAGAATTGGGGAACTTTCACCAGGAACCAGTAATATAGACCACATTCATGACTAAGGGCAAACTTAGCATTAACCTAAGAACTGTGGAAATAGTTGATCAGGAAAGTGCCTCAACATGGCTAGAAGTTCATTTAAAACCCCTTCTTGTTTAAACAAATCCCAGAAGTCCCCATAATAACTTTATCTAATTTTCTGAGATTATTACCTTTCCCTGGCCAAACAACTACACTGAGCCAGCAAATACTTTGTGTTCTCTTAGCATACAGTCCTTGAGACAAAGCCTTACTATGGTGATTAAATAGACTGTGGATGGAAAGTTTCAAGGATACAACTAATAATGATGTAGTAGTAACACAGCATAAACAGTAAGGACGGATTACCTTTTCATGGCTGTAATAAAAGACAGTCAGCTCTTCTTCACTATGAAATGTTCAGTGTTATTGTATAGTGTTTCACATTTTAAACTGATGCAAGAACAACATCTATTATTCTCTAAATTCACCATTTAAATACATGATATATTGCTGAAATGTCTGAGGTTTACATAGAAAACATATAGAAAATATACTGCGAAGTACAGTTTCATAATGAAACATACACTAAATAAACTGCTCCCATGGTGAACAATGACACTCACTCTACCTGCACAATGTTGTTTAGTTTTACACTATTTAATACTTTTAAACTGTCAGTTTCAATTAGAAAAAAATCTGGCAGAGACAGCGAGCTTGCATGGATCATATTTCTATGCCGGCATTTTATCTTACACACACATTGCACTGTCCATGTCCTGAATTTCTGTTTTTAAGGCTTATATGTCACTCAATCTATTACATGTAACAGTTACATAGTTAAATATACCATGAACATTTCTATTTATAATGTTTCTTGTCTGCTGGCACCTGGAAAAGCTCCAGATTGGTGCAAGTGGGTTCTTTTTCAGCTCCATGTTCTCATTGTCATGGAAGGAGCTTAGCTGGTTTGTCATGTAGCTAATATTCTAGATTGTTATTTTCTTTTGTTAATACATCTTATTCACTTCTCCAGGACCTCTAGCACTATACAGCAACCAAATACATTTATTATTTAGATAGTGAGTGCAAAATCGTCTGTTGATTACATATACATGTGAAGAGAGCCAAGGTTGCCATCAGTCCCTAAGGGCAACCCACCAAAACCAGTGACCCAGCATCAGAGGTTCATTCCTTTGCAAACGGGGAAGATTGCAGCCCAGCTTAATCCCACTTGGTAAAGCTTTACAGGGTACATGTGACACGAAGAATAACTGTCATCGGGAGAACAAGACATTAAATGAAGACCCAAAGCAAGTTAACTGCATGCCTTTGAAGCATGTCCTTCAGCTCAGAGTGGCTTCAAGTGCCCTTCTAGGATGAGCTAACCACCAGTCCTTAAATTAACCCCATCCTTGAAGAGGCAGGTCTTCTGAGGAGGCAGTAACAAGTAAACACTAACACTTTCTGCTCTTTGGGAATGCTGGGAACAGCAAACTAAGAAACTCCAAAGTCCCAGCCTAGGATCAACCATCCTAACCTCAATCCTGATTTATGATTTCTTCACAAAATAGGTTTGGCAAAATAGAGACACCAATACTATGAGTGCCTAACAGACATAGTATGAATGGAGTACTTTGAATGTGTAGCTGGTACTGCATCACAACAAGAGTTGCTGGCAGTGTAATTCACCCTGGCTAAATCTATACTTCCTTTTCTGGGCTTGTTGGAGTGAATTGCTGCCCCGTGTCACCCATGCAGACATTGCTTTAAGTATCTGTGCTGTGCAGATCCAAGCTTTGAGTAGTACCAATGTTTGATTTTCCTGGACGCTGAACCCCACATCCAGCTGCAGGTTTGAGTGAGTGAGCAAACGGACTGGGCTTCAGTGCAAGCCAGTGTGACAGCAATGCTCCAGCTCTGCCTCCATGGCTTCACCCAACTAAGCCGCATGAATAAAGATTACAAAGTCAGCAGCATCACTTGGACGGAATAAACCGTATTAATCCAAATCTTCAAGGCTACCCACAACATTCATCTGAATACCACTGTGAATAAAAGAACCAAATCCGTGCACAGAAAGACATAACTATATCTTGTTTAACAAGGGGCAAGTTATGCTTTAACAAGGTTTACCCCTATTCTTACTCGACTCAAGGAAAAAAATAAAGAACACAAGTGACTAGACTAAGAATGAGCAATAATTTCCAGGGTAATTCTAAAACTTTTTCTAAATGAGTTCTGTAAAAAGATTAAAATCATCAATATTCACAACATAAATCCTGAATTGCTGGAGGTTGAGAGGAAGAGTTACCTCTTATACTTTTCTTAATAAGGAGAAATCAGTGAACTAGACTGACCAATGGTGAACTTGAGCCAGCAGAGTGGTACTTGTTCGCTATATTCATCGAATTAATACCTCAGGTATTAAGGTCTAATTCAAATTATATTTGAGATGTTTATGAAAGAAAGCTCATAAATAAATTTCTTTTATGGCAGATGAAATTTGATAATTTCCTCTAATTTTGATTACTGGAGAAGAGAGATACTAACTTCTTTAGTTAAAGCAAAAAGAAAAGGCCCCAAAATCTGTTTTCATTATCTGCAGAGAACTTTTCTTTAAAATCATTAGGAAAAAAAGGGGTTTTTTTATCCTCTATAATACACATTTCACATGGTTATGATTCAGTATGTTTTATGTTGCAGCGGTAATTCTCATTATTCTGCAAATATCATATTTGAGGACATTAATACACCATTAACATGATTAACTTTTTCATAGAATTTAAGCCATATGGAACCAAATGGCACAATTTGGCCATATAAATGACTAGACAGTGCAGTCAGCTTCTGCCCCACTGCACCAGTGCAACTTCACTGGCTCCACTTGCATTTGCAGGCCTAGACCAAGGGAGGAACCTGTGTCTCTCCAGAAACTGGAAGTATAAACAACTTTTTATTCCTTCCTGAAACAGAGATATTCCTTGAAAAGGCAGGGATCAATTCATATGCTAGACTTGTCTGCATGCAACCTGTAATATGCCTTCACCCACCACAGAAGCATTCCTCCAAACAAATTTGGGATCATGGAGGTGAAACACATCCTTTAACACAGTTTGGCAAGAATAGTGAATTTTGCTCATTATTTCTGTTAATTGTTAAATCACTAAAATACAGAGTAACTGAATTAAGCTGGCAGTTGAGTAAGAGTGGCACCATTGATGCCTGCGACTTTTTGCCCCTGCCAGCAATATAGCAACCATACCACGCAATTCACTGCTCTGAATCAGATCCTGTGTGGCTGATCCCAAGGCCCTGAGACAGCAAAGCATATCAGCAGTCCTGTCAGTTTTACCATTAATCTTAAGCACAGGTAACATCAAGGGAACTCTAGGACTGAAGGACATTCTCTGCCCGCTAAAGCACACAAGCTTCTTTTATCCCCCTTCCCCCCCTCACTGTCCACACTATTCTTGCCCTCTCCCCAACAGACTCTGTCTACACAGTAACGAAGGATCATGTTTCTCCCATCCAACCCATCTTCTCTTCCCGTGCCTCTCCTCTGTGCTTCTACAGTTGCTGTGGAAATAACACATTTTACTGACCCAACACCTCCTGGGCAGCTGGTTCCCACAGCTGTGGAGCAAAAGGCAATTAAGATAAAACACAGCTCAGCAATGAATCACAAGCCTGAACAGATCTCAGAGGTCATCTAGTCCATTCCTCTGCCCCACGGGAGGCTCAGCTATCCCCATGTCATTTCTTACAGACATCTATGTCACCTGCTTTTAAAAACTTCAGCGATAAAAATTACACAAGCTCCCTAGGCAATATATCCCAGTGTTTCACCACCTTTGCAAAGAAGTTCAATCTTTCCTCACAGCTCACATTTTGTAAGCCTCAGATCTTTTTCCTCTCTTTCTTTACAAGTCTCACCAGATCTTTTCTGTTTTCCTCACACAAACAACTCCATTTAAGCAGTTTACTTCAAAAACTACTTTTGAAAGTGATCATTGAAAAATTTACTGTATATTGCTGCAGGAATTAAATCACCTTTTTCCACTGTGCAACCATAACATAATTTTAAAGACTTTAAATGACAAAATTATTTGTGTTCTGCTTGTTTTAATGCCATATTGTAGTCGTGCATATGTAACAGGAGAAATAGGGCCAGGTAGCCATTATTGTCATATGTGTGTCTATAATGCCTATTACCAGAAATGGTATAAAACCAAATCAAAAAATTGTTGAGATTTAAAAACCAATTCAATTTTCCAAAGTCAAGGTAAAGCCACATTTGTCCCAGATAATCCCAATCTTATAAAATAATGACCTATCAAAGAGATGAAATTTGACTTTGCTCAAGCAAGCAGTTTTGTTAGGAACACATTCAGTCCACTAGCGAGAGCAGAGCAAATCAGATTTGGCTCACAGCTTTCCTATACCCTGAAGTCATATGTCATCTGATTGTTCGGGCTTTTTTAAATCACTGAGAAAGTAAAACAGGAAGGGAAGTAAAGCAATACTACAGTTAACCCACATCTTCATGATTATTGCTGGCTTTACTTTCTTCAGTGAATAGTTAGAGGAAGAAAGTAAATGTAAGGGTTGGAAATACCTTCTTTTGTAAATTAATTCAGTCTGCTGCATGGAAGAGCAAGGACGGAGGACACCACTTACCAAGATTTTAATATTCTGAAAACAAGATAAAATTTTAGTTATTCACAAAAAGCAATGAACTGGTAACTTCTCTAATACACTGGACACAACACAGTATTTCTTCATTTTAAATGGTGCATTGCAAAAGCTGAAGAAAAACTTGGATTGGACCCTAAAGAAGTGTAACAAGGTAACACATTATTGCCTTTCTATTGTTCCTTCATACAGCACTTAACATGTCAAAGGACCAAATGCAAAGCCTGTGAAAGGACTGAAGGCCTTTACAGATGAGAAGTCTTAAAGTTCTTTCACAGAGCCAAATCTTTAAACAAAAAAATACAAAACCCCACAGAAGAACAAACAAAGCACATTTTAAGCACCAGTTTAACTAATGTATTCATTATGCATTTTAAACAAAGTGTATCAACGAGAAATTAAAATTTGTGATGCTCCACTTTGAGCTGAAGGTCTCCCTGGAAAAATTTCACAGATAAATCCATTCCCTCATGATTTCCAAGATCTCTTCAAAGGTGTGGCAATGTCAGATATAACAGATGTGAAGAATTCTATTACACCTGACAAACTCTGCATTCCCAACAAGAATTACACTAGTCAGAGATGAAAAACTAACACTTTGCTACTGAGGATTTCAAGAACAGATGCCAACATATTTCATGATGACTTCTGATCACAGGAAAAATATCATACAGGCCAGCATTGATATTTGAAGTGTATTTTGACCCCTTTCAGACAAGCCTCTCCATGTGCAATGACAGAAGAACATCCAGTCCTTATGATCCAAGTATCAAGTGAAAATAAAATGTGAGAAAAATCTAACACTTGCATCAGCAGTGTCACAAAAAATACTAAAAATCTCCATCTAATTTTTAGAACACCCATGACATATAAAAGAGGATAATACAGATTTGCAAAAGCCACAAGGAATTATATTCCTCAGATTGCAAAACTGAGAGACTTGAATGGTCAGTTTTTAACATAGTTGCACATCTGAAATTCACCATGTATCAAGTACACTGCAGTAATTATACTTGCATTTTGCAGAATCTAAGACATGAATTTACAAATTTAAACAAAGTTTCTTCAAATGTTATTACAGGTGACTACATCTCAAAACATAAATAATAATTCTGAAAAAAAAATTAACCAAAACTTCAAAACAAATTTAAAAATGCACTGAAACATGAACCAGAGTGCAAAGAATGTCCTAGAGGCAAAATTAGCAAGCAATTACACCAGTCACTGGTAACAGTTACAGTACACAGCATTTTTAATTTTTCTTCTGAAAAATCTGCCTTGTGGTCCCAGTATGACAAAATCATCCTACTGTTTTCTCCATTCTAAAAAAATTCAAGTCATCAATAATCAAGAGAGCATCAGCTGATCACGTTTCAGGATGCAGCATGGGAGTATTAAGTGACTGAGCATTGATCAAATGACGACAGAATCTGGAGACTGTGTCTCAAGGAGTATTGGTTGACCCTGATGTTAAGTGTGTTCATATTATATAAGCCTACACTGAGTTACTGTTTCTGCTGCTGAAAAGTGCTGTTAAAACTGCACATACAAATATATTTACAAAGTCAAGCACCTACGAACACATTTCTCCTGTTCAATCAATCTTAAAATGGCCTACTCTTAAACCAACTTTCTGGCAAGGAAATACAGACCAGTACCTGACCCAACCATGTCACTGTTCTCAAGGTAAATTCTCTCAGCATTTAATGTGTGTCACCTGCAGGAAAATTCCTTTTATGTAATAACCTACAAGTCACTGAACGATTTAAAATGAAGGTGCCTTTTCTTTTCTCATGTACCTTGCACAGACATCGGGGATGGAAAGAAGGCAGCAGTATTTCAAAGGATGACGCTTACATATCCCTTCTAAATGTATACAGTTCTCTAGGGAACAATCAACTCAGCAATGTCTGTAATGCTTGGGCTATAATTACCAAAATGAGATGCATAACCTTTATTACACCAGCAAACAGTTAACTTTGCAAATCATTTCTCTTACTTCGGTGCTCTCAAATCTTTCATCTTTTTTTTAAAGTAATCAAGTGCTTCCAGTCTTCCACATTGCAGCTACTGTGCATTCAATGCCAGGTGCTGCACACCTCACTAGCAGAAACTCAGCACAATGCAAGACCACCTCCAGCCCGTGTAGTTTCATATCCTGCTGTAGCATGACAGAATGTCTCTGGGATTTAGCAAATTCAGACAGATTCTTTTGCTACATCCCACAGAAAAACGCCTTGAAATTCCCCCTGTTTAAAAAAGGAAAAAAGGAACAGCCTACATCTCCATACATGACAGTGCATTCCTGGCATAGAATATGCAATGCAAGAAGAGAAAAATGACAGTATTTATGTTACCTTCAGTCACATAGTTGTGGTCTCGCAGAAAGCTGTGGTTAATTTTCCGTGTGTCCGTGTCCTCGCCCATTTACAGCAGGATTACTCAGCATGCCTATCCGCAGTGGACTGATAGCATCAGCAGAGGTCGTCACAAGAGCACCATCCATGCTGCCACTGCCTAGCAGAGGCGGGGAACACACCGGGCCACTGAGCACAGCATAATGAGAGCTACTGAGGCAGCACAGATTGAGGGGGTGCGAATAACGAGCGGGGGGGAAAAAATAAGACGAAGAAGGGGGGGAAAAAAAGGGAAAAAGAAGTAGCGGGAGAAAGCCGGAGGGAGAAACGGCTCCGAGAAATTACGAATGCAGAAAGCCAGTAGGGAGCTTGCGTGAAGGGAACAGAGGCACTTGTCCCACAGTTAAAGGATAGCCCCGTTGCTTCGCCAGGTACTCCGTAGCGGCGCCGGGCGCTGGCGGTGCCGGACTGCAGCGGGAGCCGCCCGCAGCGGGCTCGGGCCGCGCCGCTGTCACACGCCCGTGCCGCATCAGCGCTGGCCCCTCCCCGCCCGCCGCCCGCGGCCCAACCGCGCCGCATCTGCATGGAGCAAAGTGAAAAATGACACTGCAGGTAATTATTTTAGCTCTTCTGCCGGGGAGACGGGCAAGGAGGAAAAGCTGAGGGAGGGGATGAGGGAGAAGAAACTTCAAGGCGATTAAACGCGTTCGCATCGACACGTACTGCACACGAACATGCGGCCACGATTTTGTGCTAGTCGTACTGTCATCTGCAGCAAAAGCAACAGTCGTTCAATGTCAGCCTCTATAAATATTACCGAAATTGCCAAATACCTGCCTGTGCAAAAGGATTCGTCAGAGGCAAGGCAACCATTCGGAGGACGTAAGATAAAACAACTGTTATTTATCTTTTTTACCCCCGGTTTTGTAGATAAATGTAAAACTACAAAGTATTTAAAAACAATCTCTCTGGCTTCCCTGTACAGGAAAGAAACGCTGGACAAAGGAAATGTTTGCAGGTCATTGGATTTTCTTAAACCTGCTACTCTTTCAGTTCATTATCCCATCATCTCGGAAAAGCAGTGTTGAAATATGTACACTCAGAAATATGAAAATAATTAGAAGAGGAGAATTACTCACTTGCATTATAAAATAAAGCTTGCTCTTTAGTCCAAGTGTTTAATGGTTTATATTACAGCAAAATTATTTCAACTGAACAGACAGGCGGCTTCCTTTAGCTTTTGGTTCAAGAAACCACAAACTGTTTGCTGAAGAAAGTATGTATTCGGCAAGGTAAGCACCACTGAAGTTTAAATATTGGAACAGAAAACAAATGGCTGTATATCAAAAGCACTACTACAGCATGATAAGGGAATCCACAATCACAAAACCAATGGAGGAGAGAGAACAGTCCTGTGCTTTAGGCCCTGGAATTGAACATGGAAAGTACAATTCAGCTGTCAGCATTACTACAGCATTTTGTGTAACACTGGATGAATTTTTATAGGTTTTTTTGTGTTTTTCTTTCTTTCTAATGAACTAGGACATACAGTTCTTGAAGGAAAATTCAAGTACCCTGCTATTCCTATAAGCTGGCCTGTGACTGAAAAAAGTAGAGGACTATGTAAAAACCTGCTCAGACATAAACATCTAATTTCAGGATGAAACAAGGCTGGGAGGGAAAGAAGAATAGCAACAGAATTACCTTCTTCCTTTTCTCATTAATAAAGCAAAATAAAACAAAACCATCTCCAACCTGATAAGTAAATACTGTAAAATCTTCACATTTGAGCAGGTGGGAAAGTAAGAGAAGTTATTCAGTACTTGCACCGGTACAGAACACATTTTACATGTATGTGGGTTTTGGGGGCGACAATACTAGAAATGTTATTTCTGCATTGAGAGCATCAGTCACTACTGTGGCAGTACCAGCAGCTCTCCAGAATCTGCCCTATCCTCTTCAGAAAAGAGGAAGGAGGCCTTGCAAATACTGATATTTAGATTGGACAAAATGGTTCTCATCTATGTGATGGAGCTGGTTTTTCCTGCCATTCCCTGACACATTATGTTGTCACCTTGGAGTTGTTTTTCCAAAGACAAAAGGATCTATGAGCAATATGCACTGCACACAAAATCCCAGCTCTGCTGAAGTCCTTGACAAAGAGTGCAACAAACAGCCAGTTTACACTGAACTATTTAACACGACAGTTAGACCAGTCTGGGTCAAGAAAGCAGTTCCCTTCAGCATCTGTGCAGGAGACAAACTGCCTGGCCTTACAAAAGTAACATAAATGCTTCTGTTAGGGACCTAAGCTCCCCAGGTACTCAGTGTCACTTAAACTTCCCATTCTCCATTTTGTACGTTGGATGCTTAAGTGCTCAGTCAGGCACCCAAGTTAGATAACAGCATTAGAATCACAGAATCATTTAGACTGGAAAAGACCTTTAAGATCATCAAGTCCCACCATTAATCCAGGACTGTCAAGGCTGCCATTAAACCACATTCCTAAATCTCACATCTGCACATCTTTTAAATACCTCCAAGGACAGTGACTCCAAGAGTTCCCTGGATAGCCTGTTCCAACTCTTGACAAGCTTTTCAGTGAAGAATTTTTTCCTAATATCCAATCTAAACCTCCTCTGGCACAACTCGAGGCCATTTCCTCTTATCCTGTTGCTGGTTGCCTGGGAAAACAAGCCAATTCTTACCTTGCTAAAACCTCCTTTCAGGTAGTTTCCTGAGCCTCCTTTTCTCCAGGCTAAACACCTACAGCTGCTCCTCACAGGACTTGTGCTCCAGACCCTTCACCAGTTCTGTTGCCCTTCTCTGGACACCCTCCGGCACCTCAGTGTCTTTCTTGCAGTGAGGGGCCCAAAACCAAACAAAACTTGAGACATGGCTTCACAACTGCTGTGTACAGGGGGACAATCACTGCCCTGCTCCTGCTGGCCACACTATTCATGATCCAAGCCAGAATGTCACTGGCCTTTTTGGCCACCTGGGCACCCAGTGGCTCATGTTCAGCTGCTGTCAACCAGCACCCACAGGTTCCACTTTCCAGCCACTCTGTCCCTAGTCTGTTGGGACTAGGGTTGCTGTGACCCAAGTGCAGGACCCAATACTTGGCCTTGTTGAACCTCATATAATTGGCTTTGGTCCATCACCCCAGTCTGTCCAGAACCATTTGTAAAGCCAGCCTTCCTGCCTTCCTGCCTTCCTGCCTTCCTTCCTTCCTTCCTCCCTTCCTTCCTTCCTTCCTCCCTTCCTTCCTCCCTTCCTCCCTCCCTTCCTATCAAACACTCCAGCAGTAACCAGCTGCCAGCTAGATATAACTCCACCCAGCACCACTCTGGGCTCAGCCATCCAGCCAGTTTTTACCCAGAAAAGAACACACCCATCCAAGCCAAGAGCTGCCAGTTTCTCCACGAGAATGCTTGTGGCAAACTGTGTCAAATGCTTTACTGAAGTCCATGTAGGCAACATCCACACCCTTTCCCTCATCCACCAAGAGGGTCATTTCACCACAGAATGAGATGCACTGGGTCAAGCAGGATCTGCCTTTCATGAACCTGTGCTGGCTGGGCCTGATCCCCTGATAGTCCTGTACGTGCTGTGTGATGTTGTTCAGGATGATCTGCTCCATGACCTTCCTTGGCACTGAGGTCAGGCTGACAGGCCTCTAGTTCCCTGGTTCTTCCTTCCAACCCATCTGGTAGATGGGCTGCACATTTGCTGACCTCCAGTCAGCTGGGAACCCCCTCCTTCCAGTTACCCAGGGCTGCTGGTAAATGGTGGAAAGTGCTTCATTAAGCACTTTCAGCAGCTCCCTCAGTCCCCTCAGCTGGATCCCACCCAGCCCCGTAGATTTGTGTGTGTCTAAGTGGTGTAACAAGTCACTGACCATTTCCACTCAGATTTTGAGGGCTTCATTCTGCTCCCCATCCTTGTCTTCCAGCTCAAGGGCCTGGGTACCCAAGAACAACTGGCCTTACTATTAAAGACTAAGGCAAGGAAGGCATTAAGTACTTCATCTCTTTCCTCATTCTTTGTCACTGTTTCCCCCTGCATCCAATACAGAATGGAGGTTCTCCTTAGCCTTCCTTTTGTTCCTGATGTATTATAGAGTGTGGATTCCTCTGTGAAGGTAACACTAAGAAGCTTCCTCCTATTACTGTGATGACTCCTAAAACTGAAAGAAAAGTCACCTTGCAGGGTATTTGACCCCAAAAATCAAGCAGCACATTTGAGTAAAAATGCATAGTAACAACTTGTATCTATAAATACACAGAAAATGGATGTATTCTCTCCTTTCCAAGAAAAAGAATTATATAGAAAACTTATTATTGAAAATAAATAGATAATGAGTTATGCAAATTATGGGTACAATCTCAAAAAAGTCACACTGACAGTCTGTAAAAAAACCACTGGAACCATTTTCTTTGTAAATACTTCTAAATTTCTGTGACCAAGATGTCTGCAATTTCTACAGGGGTTGAGAGAATTCTGCCCTTCTTGTTGTTCCTGCTCTTCCACGTACACTCACCAATAACTGCCCTTTATTTGTCCTCAGTCAGTTCAAACTTTGAAATTTCTATGGTCTGTCATTTAGAGTCTACACAGGTTATTTGTTCGGTGCAATTTAAGCAGTTAGAGGTGTTTTCATTTTCCCTAGGAGCTAAGTGGACATTTTTTTGTGAAGTCAAAATAGTAACTCCCATCCAGAAATAATTTTCTCCACTCACCATTTGAATAAGAGAGGTTCATGGACAACTTCCTTAGGAATCACATCTGGGTCAAATCACACTTACCTTGTTCTTCCTATTTTCAAGTTTAAAAAAAAATCTCATAAGGAGGAATGGAATGAGGAGGAAGCCTTTAACAAAAACACCAGACAATATTCCCAGTGTGCATGCAAATGCTTTCCCTAAGATTATGAGCCAAATCCTTACTGTGTGGCAAATATTAGCACTCCACTGACTTAAGTAGGTCAGTTCACATGAGAAAGATTAGCAAAACTCTGCTCTAAATTTGTAGCACAATGCAAATTTGTGAGCCAACATTTGCAGATAACCAGCTGTGCCATTTTAAAATGGTACTTATCAATCCCACCTATAACCTACATAATTTGATCTGGTCAAATACCCAGGGAGAAGGTGGTGAGTAAGGAAGCTTCAATCAAAAATATATCGGTTATTTGGACTTTCATGGTAGTTCATAATCCTACTCATCAAACAACCCTCTAATTGAGCTGAATACAATACAAACAGAGAAATAAAAGCGTGTCCTATCTTAAAGAATTTATAAGTAAACTATAAAATAGAAGAGCTACCTACAGATTGGCAGTGACATGTAAGTAAACGGTGAGTCAGTAATGAGGATGGAATCCTGGTTTAGAGCTTTCCTCAAAAGAAGGTCATTAGAGACTGTGGAGAGAAGCAATAAACTGGATTCAAGAGGTTGAAAAATAACTGCATAACAAGAATAAAACGAGCTTAGACATAAATGGAGGAGGACTGGTCAGCAGATCAAGGAGAAAAGTAAAAGACAAGAGCAGGCATGACACAGATGCCAATACAGGCTGTGGGTGTCAGTAAAAGAAGTATTAAAAGGAGCACAACAAACAAAAAATGGATCTGTGCCAGTGGGAGAAAAATCTCATAGGACAGGGAGAGAAAATATTTAAAGAGAGGAATAAATCTACATTTCCCTTTTTCAGAGTTTTGGGCAGAAGAATTGAAGAAATGGCAAGGTAGAAGGGAAAAACAAAACAAAAAACCAGTCAAACAACCAACCAAAAAAAAAAAAAAAGCCAGAAATGGAAGCCAGAGGCAGTAAGTACCCCGAGAAAAAACTATTTATGATACAAATGGAATTGAGAATGTGAGGTTTGGTAACAGTGTAGTCTAACAGTAAGGAATTGAAGAAGATAGAACAAATCTTTGGCTGAATGACTGTTGATCATGTTTGCTCATCACATTTCCAGCAGGAAGCTCTGCAGCAGAAGAGAGAGAGGAATTAGGCATTAGAAGGCAGTTTGTCCTGAAGGTTACTGTGTAATTCTATTTATAAGCACCTGTTGAATAAATGGCCATCCTGTCTTGCTCCTGCAGAACATTCATGTTCTTCTCTTAAACACATTTTCCTAAAAAGACTCTGTTTAGCTTTGTCAGACACTGAGACACAACCTTTAATAACTAAAACTCTTGATATCTGAAACAGAACATCATCAGGTACTCCAAGTCTCCATTTTACTGCCCCCAAATTCATCACTCCGTCTGAATTTGAGTAATTAAGCTTGAACTGCAATTGAAAGAAATAGTAGTTGAATATTTAAATATTTTGTCTAACTATACTTTTTATACACAGATCATTCTGTACTTCATTTAGTAAAATACAGTGGCTTTATATGAAATTAAACTGAATTTTGAATCAGCACAGAACTTTAAGTATTTTTAAAGAACAAGAGATTTAAAGCACTGTGATGGTAAAAAAAAAGTCCTTAGAAGCTGCATAAATTTCACCTAAAACAGACTATCTTAAAATATTACCTTAATTTAATGTTTGTGACATCGGAGGAGGTTTTTAAGAGCTTTGACAGTATTTGCTTCTAACCATATCCTAGTATCTGCAAACTATGCAAAATAGTGCAAAGTTTCTTCAAATGAAATAAGGTGACACATACAATTAGTCAGCTGCAGAAAAAATACAACAAAATATTTAGCCAACCTTTGACAGTTATAGCTCATTGCATCTGAACTTGCTTACCACCAAAAAATATTTATAACCAGGTGTTGTGTCCCTTTTTGCATATGTACAGAGATGTAAAATGCCCTGCTACTGACTTCTCCAGCTAGGCCATGGGCAAATTAGTTTTGCTGTTCATTTATTTATTCATAATGTCCACAAAAATAAGATTATATAGTACAATCATACTTCTGTTCAAAATACTTTCATTTAAAAGGACAAAGCAACAAGGAATTATAATGTGATAAAAAGCGATTGCCCTAGTCTTCCTCCAGCTCTACTCAGCTTGACAGAGAAGGGACTCAGAGGTCTCAGTCAGGTATAAGACAGCAAATTCACTCCCTTGAGTTTGTGTAGTTTTCTTTCTCAATATTTGAAAATCCTAAATTTTAAAATAGTAGCTTTCAAGGTAGCTTCCTCTGCTACCTTGCCTTTCTTAGTACTGCTGTCCAGAATGAACATTCACTCTGGATCGTGCCCTCCCCCATGCCTGAGACTAGATCTACATTGCAAATTGCAGCAGCTGATGTTAACCCAAGCTAACTTTAAACAAGTTAGAGCTTTAAAACAGCTCAGCCCCGATGGCAGAGACAAGAGCATGAGTTCTGTGCCTTGGAGGGAAGTTACCGCACGTGTGATTAAGGCAGCAACAGTACAAACATCTTTCCACCATTGCTTATTTTGAAGTCATTCAAGTACAGTTTGTTACATGATGCCTGCTTGCAAAGGAATTCAGCTAGTGGCTTTGTGATATTAATGAATGTATTTTGAATTACGCTGGTAAGAGTTTGCAATAAAATACATATCTGCATTCCCATACATTTCTGAAGTCCTTTTTGTATTTGTTTAATAGCTAATATAACATAATACACAGCACTACCATTCCTTTTTAGATTATTTCTGACAGCTAAACAAAAGCAAATAGATACTGCCAAATGCTAACATAAAAAACAACAGAAGAAAAATTATATCAGTCATAGCTCTCAGGTAAAAATTAATTTTGTCTTATTCTAACACCTCAAAAGTAATCATTTAGAATCTTTACATTTATAGCATTTAATTCATATTTCACTACACAGTCTTCAGTAATTTAGTATTTAATATTTAAAATTCTGATGCAGCCCAACATTTAAAAAAAAAACTAATGGCTGCTATCGCAATTGGAAAAATACGTCATTATTCAAAAAGGGGAAGTTTCTTGAACACACTACCTTTTGCTGTGTTAAATCTAAAAATAACACCTGTCCAGAAGAAGTAATTTATTTTTAGCCTACACACTCCAGACACAGAATAAAACTAATGCCTCCCAGCACCTGGTGGTTCTGGAAAGCAAGCAATTAAAAGTTATCATCAAGTAATTTAAACTACAGAAGCCAACTTCCGTCAGTGTCTTTCACCCTCTCTGTTCAGGTGAATGTTGCATAAGGATGCTGGGCTGAGGCGGTGCTACTTTAAGGTTTGCAGAAAGCCAGAGCATGGGATGAACTGAACACACACCACGCTCACAGTTTTTCACACAGGAGCCAGCAGTTTTGCTCTTACTTTTCTGTGATGTGCTGATGAGAGTGGTGAAACTAATCAATATGAAGAGCTCTGGGCCTGATTTAATGATTTTTACTAACTGAGAGAACGCAGCCAGGATATTTGGACATAAGAGTTCCTGCAAGAAGGCTCTCTGAAGGAAAACAGATGCCCTGAGCTATGACACTCTTTTTCCCCCAGGATGCCCCTCTGTGACACAAGTTCCTCTCTAGGGCCACTGCATCATTCTGGCTGGAATGGAGGTTTCCTCATCCTACCACAGCAGCTGCAAACCACGACCCTCTCTGTGCTCCATAATGATATATTAATCCAGTCTGGCAACCTACACTGGGCACTGCTCTCAGGTGTTCGCTATGAAGAAAGGAAGAATTTGGAAACCTAAACAGTTTCCTATCAACTGGCCTGAATCTGGCCAGAGCAAGCCCGCAGCAAAAGAGCTGGAGCTGTATTACAAACAGCAACTGCATTTGCCTGGTCCTTTTGTGGTTTAAAAATCACATCTCAAACAAGTCCTGCAACCTATCAACCAGTGAGCTCAAGGAAGCAGGTAACAAAAGCATGAACAAATTCCAGGAGTGAGTTCTGCACACTCTAGGGGCAAGTTTCAATTTGGCAAATTTCAGAACACTGTAACAGATTTCAGCAGGATCTAGGTTTAGCAAGAGATGGAAAGCAAGGCTGCAAAATCATAGAGGAAGGAAAAGCAGAAAGAACAGACAAGATGCCAAAAGGAGATGCTGGAAATTTTCCCAGAACTTACTAATTTGGAGGTTAAGCCTATTCAATGACTGCAGCAGGAATGAGGAGAGTGGTCTGAGGGAAAGAGCACAGGATGAAGAGTAAAAGACCAAGCATTAATGCCATCTGTGAGGCTTTAGCCACATCATTTATCTTCCTTATTCTTTTTCACTCTTCCGCTGCCTTGCCTATTTAAGCCAAAAATTACAAGAGCATAAACACTGTCTTCTCTACTGCAGTCATCACATGGAGACTGATGCAGGACCCTTGAGCAACGCTGATACATACGAGACACTGTTCCTAGCTAATGAAGCTCATCTGTTGGTAAAATAAGCTTCTGTGTCCTCTAAAACATGAGGCAGATTATTTACTCCACTGCAAACAACATCACAGTAAAAGAAAAAAAAAAACGTAGGAGAAGAGTTCAAGATGAGTTTCACATAGAAAACCTCTCAGTGACAGGGCCTGTCACTGTGCCAAGCAAGCCAGGGACCCTGGTGGACAAAGGAAAACAGAGCCTGAGGAAGAAATAGGGCGGGGGACAAGTGTTGAAACAAATGCTTCCAACTTAGCCTTGAACTTTCTGCAGAGGTTACTCTGCTCCAAAGTTTCTCAAATTGAAATGCTAATACAAATATAAATATATTCCAAACAAGAAATATTATGTTAGGTTTGGTATCATTGCATTACAGGCTGGACAAAGCATACTACTAAGTTTGCTAATTTAGTTTAATTTTAGAAATACTTTATACAGGTGTTAATTAACTCAAATACAGCATCACTTGCATGTTGCCTCACACCCAATGTATGAGACAGCATTTAATTTGTGACTGCTGTTTGGTGTGTATGGATCACTTTCTCTCTAAAGGGACACCCTATGACAGCATCCTCTCTCCAAATTACCCTACAACTTCAGTAAAACTCATTACCATGTTCTCCTGCTATGCAGGGGAGAAAAACTCTTTAAATGTATGTCTCTACATGCAAGTCTTTAAAATCATGCTGCACATAGTTTATTCGAACTAAAATTTTTGTTATGCCCTTTCTTGCTCACAAAAAGCAGAAAATCTACCCACAGTACTAAAAAATTATAAATTTGTAAAGCAGCAGCAGATCCTAAGGAGGATGGTTAAAGTCCTGCTGGAAAGGGCTGGAAATCACGAAGGAAATGTTTCGGTGGCTGTTAATGATGAACAGATTACAGGCATCAGAGCACACAGCGCCAGAGGCTGCTGATGGGGACTGTCACAACAGTGGAGCCTCAGGACAGAGCTGTGTGCTGCCTCCCTGGCAAGTCACCCAGCACACTGTCAGAAATGCTCTCCAGACAAGACCTATCACTGCACAGCCAGGCAGGGCTGCAATTACAACACTAACTTCATACCCTAAGACAAGATGACCCACATCTCAAATAACTTCTGTAGATGCCAGGCTGTGGAGTGGGACATAAAGCCTGCTGAGACTGAAAAGCCTGGAAAGAGACTAAGTAAGAACCTAAACATATATACATGGTGTGAAATAATTATAAAATTGTCACTTGAAGGCCTTGGACAATCTAAAGAAATGTTGCTTAAAACACAGATGAGAAAGGACCGGAAAAGGAATTTATAGCAGGGATACAGGCACTGTCAGAGCTTCTTTATACTGTGTAGACATATTTGTGTGCATATTTATCCAAGAGAGGAATTGGGAAAAGAGGGAGAAAAGCAAGTGAGAACAGTATTCAAACCCATGCTAAGGGTCATATTCATCCTTCCTGAATAGCAATAGGCCAAAACACACATTTCAGCAGTACCCTGGTGTGGCACCTGGATGACCAGACTACTACACAGTCAAACCACAAAGAAAGGAAAACAGTTTCCAAAGAAAGGAAGACGGCTTCCAAAACTCAGCCTTCTGGAAAGATTAAGCTCATAAGATACAGAAATCTGAAGAGATGGAGCTTGAACAACTTCAACAGAAAAAAAAAGTCCAGAGGAAAGAGATCAAAGCAAGTACAAAGAAACAAACTTTCCACACAAGATCAAGTGAGGAAATGGGAAATTCTTTTCAATGCTATGGCTTATCACAAAATATCAGAAGCTGACTGAGAATTTGTAACGCCTCTAAAGTATTTGTCAGGAACTGTGGTGAAAGGACAAGGAGTAATTGCAGGTGCAATTTGGTGCAAATTGAAAAGGGTGCAAATTGAAAGATGAGAAATTTAGGTCAGATATTACAAAGAAATGTTTCACTGTGAGGGCGGTTAAGCATCAGAACAGGTTTCCCAGGGAGACTTGTCAATGCCCCATCCCTGGCAGTGTTCAAGGCCCAGCTGGGTAAGGCATTGAGCAACCTGGTCTAGTGGGAGGTGTCCCTGCCCATGGCAGGAGGGGACTGTGATCTGTAAGGCCCATTCCAACCCCTTAACCTGCTACAATTCTATGATTTTTCAGACTTAAAAAAATAATTAAAAATCAAATCAAACGAGCAGATTGTATTCACTTTCACATTAAAATGCAAACCACAGGCACTCTTCCTAACATTTTGCTAATTCAGACTTCAAAATATTTCAGGTAATAATAATTCAGGAACAATTCCTGCACATGGCAAGTCTATTAAATAAAATCAATATCCGGGATCATTTATTACTGATTTTGAATTCTACACACAGTCATACAAAGATGACAGCTTTGAAGGGAACTTAGCCCAAAAGACTATGATTTTCACAAGACCACAGAATAATGACATGGCATCTGACAGGACATTCAACCTGACTCCTTCTTTTCACCAGTGTAATTAATTAATTCAGATGGGTAAAATGCAAGCAACTTTTTCTCCAGCATTACCTTACACTACAAAGAGTAGTTGCATATTTGTATGTTCTACAATAACTAAGGTGACATGCAAATCAAGCCATCTTGAAGCACCTGCAGATCCCAGCCATCCTGGGCCACAGAGGCAAACAAAAAAGCAAAACAAAAAGTTGTTCTAGAAAATGATACAGTGCTAGATTTTTTTTCTTGTATATAATATTTACTGCAATAGTGCTGAAACAGCCTCAAAAGAGAGGAAAAAAACTAGTTGTGTCAACATAAACAGTGATTTTGCTGTTAGCCTTTCCTCCAGATCATCCAAATATTTAAACTACTGTAGCATCTGATGTACAATAACAAATGCTGCACCTGCTGTAAGAGCTGAAATTTCTGAAATAATAAGTACTTGGCAAAACAAAAGCTAAAAATAAATTCAAGCTATTAAACATGGGGAAAAAAAAACACCAACCCACAGGAAACAAACACATAAGCATTCAATGGTGTGAGAAAAAAAAAGTAATTTGTATGCAGTAATGTAGAAAGAAAGCTAGTACTGAGTGACATTAAAAGTGTGCAAGACACATTAAACCCAGAATTTTGAGGAGTATGAAATCCCATACTACATTGCAGTAAACAGCAAATGCAACTAAAGGTTCTGTTCCACTTCTGGCCACCCTCATACCAACAGCAGCAATCAAAATTCAGAAAAACAGAACAAATCACAGAGGTGATCTGACATTGGAATTTGAGAATTCCAAAGTAAACAATGACTGAGAAAACTCCTGTAGGATAAGCTGAAAGGAATGGAAGCACAAACATCACATGAAATCGTTTTTATTTTGGCTCAAGACATAGCGAGTGCATATTAAATTATAGGAAAACTTACAAGGGAGAGTACAAGTGGAAAGTTATTAATTGATTTTACAACCTAATGAAGGACTAAGCACCTACAAATTAAGTGCTGCAGTGAAAACAACAGCGGTGCCTGGCCCCAAGGAGAATCTGGAAACATGGGATGAAGTGTTTTGCCTACCCAGTGTGGAAACTGCCCACGCAGGGGGGAGCTCCCTAGAACCAGCACCCCGGAACACTAAACACAACTGTTCATACATTCTTTCTAGACTTTAGAGGTCTCAAATAAGGTCACAAAGGAGACGTGCTTGCTGATATAAGAACTAGAGCCTGAGTATGAATACAGTCCTAACAGTTGGTAACACTGAGTATTATTCCCTGAAAAAAATGGGAGACAGTCTTACCTGATTACATAATTGTGTGCTGCTAAGTCATATGGGAAATACAGTGTCATTTCCTTTTAGTTCAAGAGAAAAAAAAATCTGGATATGGACATTTACCATATTTCTTGCTAAAGTTGCACCAGGCATTAATAAAAAATGTATTATTTGTAGAACCAGAAATTATCCCAAGAAGACATCTGTGTCTTTGTGATGGAGATGCTCACCATGGCCAGGAAATCTCAAATTTTTGAGCCAAACCTGAAGTCAGTTCCAACTTTTTGCACTGGCAATTACTTTATGTAACAGAAAAACAATCATCTGAACAGGATCTGGAACCACAACTGCATGCGACAGTGTGTAACAGAAAATTCAACTTGGCAAAGGGGAAACAGGAGCCCTCACCCAACAGAGGCCAAAATGCCCCAGCATAACATGCTGTTGGAGAAGAAAGGTCTGCTAAGCAAAACCAAGACCCAGTGCATCACTAACCACTTTAACAAAAAAGAAGGAGAGGAGTGGCCACTTAATAGTATAATTTTTGCTAAACTCTGCAAAATTATATTTAACCACACTTACAGCTAGACAGGGATTAACACAGTTGCTGAGCAAGCATAAATGCTAGGTCCTAACACATCTGTCGTCTGTAAGAGAATGAACTAATTTAAACTAATGAACTGCTGAGCCAGCATGAGGCAAAGACCAAAGCATGGGAAAAGTAATGCAATAATGGTATGCTTAAGACAATTACAAATCAAAGAAAAGAAAATGATGTCTCTAAGCTTCAAGGAACAACTACCTGGGGAGGCATGAAGAAAACTATCTATGAGACACCATACCTAAGGTCAGTGACCAGCGATCTGAGGATGGAACAGAAGCAGTAAAACAACAAGTGAGTAGTCTGGGAAAGCAGGGAAGTGAGGTATGGTTATGGCAGTTTGGCAGGAACAAAGGCAAATTCAAAAGTCAACATGGTGGGCATAGCAGAAGAGGAACAACACTACAGACCCTAGCAGCAGAAAACTAACTTTTTGTAGAGACATCAAGGTTTTTCTCTGAAAAACTTTGCTACACCAGGAGGGATGTCCTTTGGTCCCTCATGCCATGAGTGCATGTAAGAGAGGGGGTTGGTGTTTCTTATCAGTTGGAAGGGCATAAACACCTTAAAGGAAATGTGTCTACCATAATCACAAAATTACAGAGTCACGGAATGGTTAAGGCTGGAAGAGGGCACTGGAGGTCACCTGGTCCAACCTCCCTACTCAAGCAGGGTCCCCAAGAGAACATTACTTGAGATTGCATTCAGATGGCTTTTGAGTATCTCCAGAGAAGATGAAATTACATATGCTAATGACTATAGGCTGTTCCTCGTACTCACTGTCATTTATGTAATCTCTTGAGTTACAGAATTCCTCTGTCAACACCCCCACTGCCATTCTCACCTCATCATAACCTGCCTCACGGTCTGATTGCTGACACTGCTCGTGATCCTGACTTGTTCTCATTATCTCATAGCTAAGTGCCACTGGTTTTTAGATGTCATTGTTTTGCTTTTCCTATAAACACTTGACCTGTACAAGCTTTTAAAAAACCCTATCTCCTTGTAAAAAGAGTCTTTTTCCTTGCCAGATAGTACTGCTGCACACTCCCTCCATCAAAGCTATCCCACATTAACACAGTGTCAAAAACATAACAAAAAGGAAATACAGTTGCATTTTCTGTTAGTCTAAATGTATGCATGCAAGAAATACTCTAAGCCTGGCTTGAGCTTTCAGGGTAATTTCTTAGTTTCAGAAACTCAGTGGAGAAATGGGAACAACCTGGTAAATTTAGCCATTTCCACAGAGGCTTCCTATGATCTTGACTACATATATTCAAGTATATTTAAGCAGAGAGCTAAGCACTGTTTAGTATCTAACTATAAATCTCATCCTCATACCAGTTAAGCACTTCTAAAAATTTTAACATGCAGCTATATTATCAAAAAAATTTTTCAAATAAGATGTGGCAGAAACATCTGGCAGTATGCAATTTGCATAGTTCTATTTAAAGAAATTTAATCTAAAGATTTCCTCAGTAGCACTCTTAGAAGTGTAATTTCTATAACTCTTTAGGACAGTAATTAAGAGTGGCTTCTTAATTATTCAATTAATCTATAATAAACCAGGAAGATTTATCTTTTATTTGTGCCAATGATGGGAGCTTTTCAAGTTCACCAGAAAAACATGAATAGACCAGTAATTTTATACAGTATCATTTCAGAGGAAGCACAGTAAACTATTTATTCTATAATATCATATTGTTACAGGCAAAGCTCAAGAATAAACAAGCAGGTCAACATATGGTGCCAATAGTTGAAATAATAACAAAGGAATAAAAAGACAACAAAAAAATCCCAATTCTACCTTGCATTTAAACATCCAGTTCTCCCTCTGACACTCCAGCAGCTCACACACATTTTGTGAAGACTGTAAATTTGCCCCAACCTCCACTGTGCAGCTGAGTTGTCCTACAGCTTGTTGGTGTGGGCAAACATCAGCACTGCTGGGTCCTGTAAGACAGCTCTGGCCACCACAGGCAGCAGGGATGGCTCAGGGCTTTCAGACCACCCATTCCCACATTCCCCAGCACTGAGGACTCACATGGGCTACCAGAGGATGAACAGTCACTCTCTTCCCTTCCCTCCCCTTCCCCAGCTTTGAGTGTTCCTAAACTAGAACATTCTTCCAGTTTCAAGATCATTTTACTTGTTTCTCTCTCACAATACCATCAAACCCCTTGAAAACTTTTTCAGTCCCATATACAGTCACATATAATGAGAAACACTTGTAGCCACAGCGATTCTTCAAAATTCTGTTCCTGCCACCGCCAGTAAAGGTTCTGCCATTAACAAGAGCCTAACTCACCTCTACTACATTTTACGGCCAAGAGCCAAAGCTATTGCATTGCCTATATTCCGTTTGGAAAAAAAAATCCAATTAGAATGGATTCAAGACAAGCTAGACTCTGACCTTTAGTTTTGACTTTGGGTGCCTTTTGTTTGTTTGTGAGGCCCTGTAATTGTTTACACACAATATAAATTGAATCTGTGGCATGTGGAATCCAGGCTCTGCAGCCTCCATAGGTAACCTAGGGTTATAGGTTAAAAAACATTGACATCATGACAAATTGCTGCAATTTGAGGAATAATCTGAAATCCTGCTGGGACACAATTGAGTCTGTGAGCCTAGTTGTTAATGATAATAAAAGCTGACACAGTAAAAATGATAAAATTAAAGAGAACACCCAGTAATATAAGTACCTCCAACATATGACATTGACGATCCAGTTTAGGGAGCCAGTAAAAAAAATCACTGGTGAGTGATAGTACTCCATTTCCAGTTACAGAACTCTCCACTCATTTGTGGAAATGCATTTGTCTTTTCTGCTTACAAGCTGTTCTTCATAATTTCAGAACATGCAGTTTTCATAATATCTTCAGTAATGCAAGGTCATAATTCCACTTTCTGATTAGTTTGTGTCTACGTACCATTAGATAAAACCTGTATTTTTCATGTAGCACACCCATGATACCTTTCTCTGTCTCTCTGACATACCATAAACCAGCTGGCAACATAAAATATAAATTGACTAGCTATAAGAACAGATGAATCATTAATTACTTATTCTGTACCAAAATAAGAGAGACCAATTTTACAGTATCAAATGGCAAGTGTATCTGCTAATTAAAATTATATTTCAAAAAAATCCCCAAACTCAATGAGCATTATTTAAGATTGGGTTGAAAATGATCTTTAAAGGTCATCTAGTACCCCATATATATATATATATATATATATATATATATATATAACTGTTTTATAATATTAGCATTTCTCAGAATTTAGAAACATCAGTACTGAATTTTGCTCTGGCTTTGATTCTGTATTTTTATTCTCCAACAATATTTAGATATTATGGATTAGTCCATTTCATTATAAGCATTTTAAGATTTTTATTCTCTCGTACTAAATTGTACCTCTCACAGGCCTCACACTTCAGATTATTATCCTCAGCTTTGCAGGATAAGGGAATAATGTCTTCTCACAAATACAACTTACAAGACATAAACTATATGCTGCTAATGTGAAAAAGTCACAAAAATCCCAAAACTAAAGCTAACCAGTTTCTGACATCTCTTCCTTCTGATAATACGGCCAACCAGGAGTCAAGAGTTTTCCATCAGAAATTGGCTGTATGATGAAGAAAGAAAAAGGAATACAACAATGGACAGGGTAGACTGGAAAAGCCTGAGAAACCACTTGGACTTGTTTTAGAAATGCAAGAAGACTGAGATCCATTCTTTGGACTGGGTGCTGTGATAAAGTCTAAAACAGTAACACCACTGACACTTGGCTTGCTTCCAAACCTCTTCCAGCTTAATCCCTAAAATAAACACTCAAACCTGAAGACTGAAAGGTTAAAAGAATGCCATGTCTTTATTCATAATTAGCAGCCAACTGCTACACTTTGTTATAATACAGAAAATGAATGCAATGGATCTGCCTTTTAATGGCAAAGTGCATTTACAGTTATTTCCAGGGGGTTTTTTTACATCACTGAAAGCTATGCATGAGGATCCAAAGCTGCACGTGCAGCCCATAATCTTCATGCAGTGGATTCTGAAGATAAGGACTGTTACACAGAATATCCAGTGCCTTTTGGCACACTTTTATGTTGCATGGCATGTAGGTGTTCAGAGTTTTATATTGCTACGTATTAAAACATTCTGAAATTTCTACATTTTCATAAGCTATTTATCTTTTTCTCATGTTATCTTATTTCTCATAAGATCTTATATTTCCTCTACTCCTCTCCATATCCAGCAGCTTCTCACTGACATCTGCCAAAGAGAACACCAGGGACAGGCCAATCAATTTTCTTCTTAGTAGGATTTTCTTTCGTTGAGGTGGAAGCCTTATCAAAGGAAACAGCTTTCAAGAGCCCATCTACAGAATAGAAAGGGGAAATAGTGCCCAACCGAAAATAATGTGCAAATTAGGTTTTCATTCAGGGCACACAATTTAACCACTTCACAACTGATAAGGAAAAACAGCATGAAACCCTTCACTGGTGTGATGCACATTGAAGCAACAGTCCTTAGACAACTTCTTCAAAAGCCAAGGGTCCCTAGGATAAGTTGATTGATTTGGTCATTTCTTCACCCAAAATGCTGTCACTGATCTCTGTGTTGCCTGGTAGGCTTCTGTCAAGTTCTGCAGACTCTTCATAAAGGTCTCCAGATCAAACAATTAAAAAGTTACAAGTTCAAATTTTGAAGTAATGTTCAAAGAGTATTTCCTAATAAGACTTTCAAAAAAACTTCTACATTTAAATGTTGGGAACTGTAATCGAACACACAACTAATTAGTATGAGAACTGACCCTGTTCTAAACACTCTGGTGTATGGGAAATAGCCCTAATTATTTGGTTTGTCAAGAAAGAATTTTTTAATTTGATTTTAATTTTCAGTAAGAATAAAATATTCTAAATATAAATGTATTTTCAAACTGTACTATAATAAAGCAACTGTAATTATACAAATCTGATGAGTGCATTGTCCTACTTTTTACACCAGATTTTTCAGCATTCTGCACACAGGCTTTTATCCTTTCTTGATCACAACAAAGCAGCACGATCACAAACAAATCAAGGCTCCACACCAGGGACTGATCCCTTTACTAATTTCACAAGGACCTTCACCGATTTCACAAAGGACTCTCTCTTGAAGCAAGCTGATTTTATAGGAACTTTTTCATGGATTGTGCAGATTGGGGCCCTTCTTGCTTTGTTCTTGTACAAATGAGCATCCACTTTGCCACACTCGGCACTAACCCCACATTTCTAAAATTCAAGTGTTTTTCTGAGCCCGTGCCCAGCCCTAGAAGAGAATGAAAGATGGAACAAAACTACAAAAGTTGCATAGCTTATTTTGACAGTACCATTTTGAAAACTCTTATACATTATAAAGTGTCAAATTTGCAATTTTACTCCCTGTAAAAACAACAAACAAAAACTACACTGAAGCCTGAAACACAAACTATGCACAATTCAACTATGCTACACATGCTAAAGGAGAATATCCGGTACATAAATGAAAGATCTTTTTCCAAGAGCTTTTTTGTTTAAGAAAAGTCTCGATGTGGCACTAAGCACCATGGTCTAGTTGACAAGGTGGTGTTAGGTCATAGGTTGGACTCAATGATCTCAAAGGTCTTTTCCAACTTAGTTAATTCTGTGATTCTTTGATTCTTTTAAGCACCGAATTGCAATTCATGATGAAGGACAGAAAATAAATTCTAGCAGAGTTGCACTGTATTTCTACAGAGTCTTACAGGGACAAGTCTTGAAAATAATGCTAAAATAGACAACACAAGTGTGCAATAAAAGGTCTCATAAGTATCTTTATATACTTGCCATGGAGACATTAAGCTATCTAAAGAAGAAGCTGAGCTTTACCATATGAACAGATGCTCTCAAATTGAGTCTTCCTAGCTTTCAAATACATTTCCAGATACTAGTGATTAGGGAAATATCTATATTGAAGAAAATAGATAATAATTTATATAAATATATGTATATCATAATGACAAAAAAAATAGATTTTAAAGGTTTGTTGAAAGTTGCAGAAGTAACAGCTGAATGTATCTAGCAGTTTCCAAAGACAATTTAGAATGAACAATGGAAACCTGACTCTTTCTAAGTAAGAGTACTTAGGTATTCTAGTGTTCATTGCAAAGGTGAAGATAAATTTAGATTTTATAATTAACTCAATAACACATTTGAACAGGGATTTAGAGAGTTCCCTCCTGGGAACTTCAAGAATGAAAAAGAAGCCAGAGCAAACCATGACATGGTTGCGCAGCTATAAAATGTTAAACAGCTAAACAGAAGAACTAAAGTTATTTTCCCTTATTAAAGCAAGCACCATAGTTTAAGAAAGTCATTGCCTCTTGGTTTCACAGTGAGTCTGAGGACTCATAGCCTTGGGAGCAGCCTCTGCAGTTACTAATCTCAGTAACACACTTTGCATGAAGACATTTTAAAGGGCAAAAGATGCAGAATTTAATATTAAATGAAGATAAAACATAAATTAATATTTCAAGGACAGACAGGACACTGACCTTACTAATACTATTTATACAGCATCTTTAATTAACTTAGTATATTTAGAACACACTATTTTATCTGTAAAACACTTGTTTCAAATCAGCTACACTTTTGAAAGATTATGGAGAATTCATTTGACCAGCACCATCAATATTAAACACTATATGGAATGTTATCTTGAAGTAGCATTTAAGCTACATATATAAAATTGCACATTACATAACTGGACATATTGTAGAAAAATCTGAGTATTTACTACATGCACAGATTTGGGAGCTGGCTTTCATGTCACATCAACTAAATTACAGCTAGTAATATTACTTGGAAATGCTGTCTTAGGAAGAAAGCAGAAAGAACAGACCCTCAACTATCATGACTAAAAATATTTTTATGCAATTTTTAAATTGACAGTGCAGTTATAGGTGAATTTCTCACTTTTATACCATGTTAGTGAGGCCTTTGTTTCTGATTTTTAAAAATACACTGAACTTCACGTAAACTTTAGTCGGGATTTCAGGACATGACCCATTTTGAAGACGCACCTTGCTTTCTACTAAAAATGTGTATTATCTAACACAATACAAATAGGTCAGTGCTTCTGTTCTAGTTCTTTTTGTTATAGCTAAAATCAGTACAGACTAAAATTAATACACACAGCAGATAAAGAAAATAGAAGTTATTACCATAGCAATTCTCAAGAGACACAATTAGGTCACAAAAACTGGGGGAAAAAGAGCAGAAGCATCACTTCAAAATCAATAGGCACTATGAAAGGATGAGTTTAGCGACTCCAAAAACAATTGTGCATTAAGCAAATAACCACTATAAAAAGAAAGGAAAAGATGTTCACCAAAGGTTCAAACACACAAAACCAGTAATTCACATCACCGTAGTATTACCAAACTATAAGATGATATGCCAGCAAGCCTTGGACTTTCAAGCAGAAAATCAGTAACTTATATTCATAAATTTTCAATAACAGAAAGGTAAGGGGCCGACAAAGTAGCTTATACTTAAACCCACAAGTGTAACTCAAGTGCCATTTCCTTCTACATTTACAATATGCACAATAAGGCACAAAGTGTTTTTCATCATATTTATGATGCAGCACAAGTCAAAGAATAAAGTTTTGCCACAGTTCTCAGTTTTCTTGTAGTCACAACTGATGGTCAGAAAAAAAATCAAAAATGTTGTGAAACTGATGAACAACTGCAGTTAGAAGCCAGAATTACTGTTGCTATTATTGGTATCATGTAGAAAGCTAGCACAGGGATGGTGAAAGCCATGGGCTGTCCTTTCTGATCCTCATGGAAACAGATTCCTCTGGCTTCTTGTGCCCATTCTCCCTCTCATCTCCTTCCTCCCTTACTCAGCTCCAGACACAAACCCTCTGTTTTAAATAGCCATTATATCAAACATCTAAATTAACATTATAAAACCTCCTTACCTATAGTTTCATGTAAAAAACATGCAAAATGAAGAAAATACCTATATCACCACTTGAATACAATCAATGTGTGCCAGTTATTTAATATGCATTGTATATGTTACATTCTCATTCCACAGTCATCTTCTGTCTTTCAGAAGATCAGCCCTAAGGGACAAGAGTACAGTATTTGTATGCTTTACAGCAACATTTGTGCACCACCATTCTCTTACATAATACTGCTTGGTATGACAAAGTTTCCAGCTCTGTAAAGGACAATGTCAACAAGATGCAGATTCAGAATCTACTCTTCATTTACAGCAGTTTCTTTTTTGAACAGCTGTTGTTCTGTTTACAAAAATGAGATTGAATATATTTGAACATGAAGAAGAGTGAAAATTCAGCACTTGTAAAAGCAAATATTATTGGCAACTGCAAATAAGAGCATAAAATCAGCAGTACGTGCTCAAAGCTCCCTATACCTCAGTATCCTGACAAGAACAGCAGTCTCAGGAGGAATATAGAGAACAGGGGCAGCATAGAAAAACCTTTCCTGGGCTCCAGCAATTTGTAGGTCAGGGACTACCTCAGAATACAGCTTTTGGATTTCTGTCAGTCTCTCCCAGATTTTTATTCCGTGAATGTATCCAATTGTTCTTGAGCATATGAAAACTATGGATGTCCCCATGGCAGGAATGTTCTACAGAGGGTATTTATATACCCTGTGTGTCAGGGTATTTGTAATAGCGTATAGGGATACTTATGCATGAGCAGTTATAGCCCAACTTACATATATTTTAATCAGAAAATAGAAAATCGGGAGTTGCATTTTTTTTAAAGGGAAATGCTTTCTAATTAGAGTATATCAGAGTTCAATGTTCATGCTTTTTACATGCAAGATCAGTTAGGGCTTTTAAGTCTAAATATTAGCATGTTGTAACTTTTGGTAAGAAATGGCAGCATTTGGAACAGCTGCTGGCTATTAACAAGAACAGCTTGCCTCATACAGAAACATGATATGACCAGCAGCATCCTTCTATCGTGCCTGTGGACCAGAGAGACAGTCTAGTGCCCTACTCCAATTAAAGCTGACTGGTCCCCATCCACACTGCTGTGAACAAGCACCTTTAGATCAGCTCATTTCCACATTGCGCAGCACCTGGCTTGTAACTCCCCTGGGCTATATATGGTGCCTTAAGTTGCAATGACTGTTGTTCTGCTGGGTTTGTCTTTTCTCAGTTCAAAGTGATTGAAATTATGAGAAAGCTGTGTTGCACAGCCCCAGAATCAGAGCATGATGACAAAGGCACATGCACAGAAGTAGGTCAGGTTAGGGCATACAAAGATGCAAGTACTGCTGGGGCAGAGCTCAAGCACAGCCAAACTTGGCACAGTTCACATCTATACTGCCTCGAGCAGATCCTGAATACACTACACCTCTTGTGCCTGAGTTTTCTCTTGAAGGGAACTACTTCAAAAGGAAGTGCCGGAGCTAAATTATCACATCAAGTGAGGGAAGTGTGGGGTCAAGCCAAGCTGGCACCATGGAGACACTGTGGCTTTGTCTACACTGCTAAGTTAGAGACAGAGTATGGGGCTGGGTGCTGGCATGCAATTTATGTCCCATTAAGCTGTTACAACAGCTCCCAGAACAGCTTTTGTCTGTGTCAGCTAGTGCTCTCCTACAGTGTCTGGGAATGGATCGAGGACAGCACAGGACAAGGACCATACCAGTGGGTAGTTCAGATGTATCATGCAACTTTGCTCTGGACAAGAAAAGAGTTTAGTCATTAAGATGCAAATTTTTATGTTTCTTGGCTTTAGAGCCAAAGGAGAAATCCTGGTCCCTTTTATTTCCTAGTTCTGTCTCTTTACCACAGCTCCCTCTGCATTCTTATCTCAGCATGACCTAGGAGCTCAAGGCAAGATCATACCCCTTCCTACACCCTCCTCCCTTTCACAGAAGTAAGGTCAAAGCATACACACACATTGGTAATACCTTAGTTAAAATAAAGAAACACAAGACTTCCATTGTCTAGACTACGTTAATGAATTAATTATATGAGGAAAACCCCCCATTATGCTTCATAATAGAGAGCACTTTAAAATTCTGCTTTCTCTGGCTCTGAACTCCTGATGCCCTAAGACATCTCTCAAACTCAGAGCACATTTTATTGTACATAAAACAGGCAACAAGTGATAAACAAGAAGTTAATACCTTTCCTTATACATAGATGGCAGGAAAACTAACTTTCAGTAGTTGCAAGGATCTTGTGAGCAGAGGCCCATTAAGGAAAGTGCTGTACCTAACAGAAAGCAGGTTTGGTTCCCCAGTGACAACAAAACAGCAGTAAAGGATAGATTCAACACGACTTGCAGTTAATCAAAAATATCCTATCTGTTTTAAACAAGACTGAATCAGTTGTCGGTAAATCAGAGAATAAGTAATCTCTAGATATTAAAGGAAGTTTACTTTCCAGGCAAATCCACACAGAATTTGCTTTTAATTACGAAAAAAAAAATCCTCACTGCTTTTAAATTCATCCCTAACCTCTCTTGGTCTTTTTGCTTATTTGATTGTTATTATTTTTCTCATTTTGTCATGGCACTGCCCAAAGGCTTGCTCAAACTGATGTTTGAACTTACATTTTCTGAAGCATAAATAACATCAGCATTTACCAAAATCAATCATATTCAACAGTCATAATAAAAGACATAGAAAAGTAATGATAAAAATAGACAGACCAAAGAATTAAAATGAACAGGCTCAGTATCCTGGAAAAACTTCACACTGGATACTGATCCTGGATTTTGATCAATGCAATATATCAAAACAATACAGAAAGTTTACTGGGTGTTTAATCTTTGAAGGTATACCACATAACTGAGAAACTTTTTTCTAATACAGTGGACAAATATAAATACATTTTCAATTCTTGTGTTGTAGCACATACAAAAGGCCAACATGAGACCTCTTCTTCCAACAGAGAAATTACTTGCTGTGCTAATTGAAACCAAATCCTGAATACTTTCAGAAAACAACCATCAAATTAAAGTCTGAAAATGTAGGCCTGTAAAACTTTAGAATACAAAAACTTGGTAAAGAAGTATCTCCACAAAATTTACTGTCCTGCACCACACTTTATTTTGAATTAATTGTAAAAGTTAAAAAATAATAAAGGAGGCAGGAATAGAAATGAAAAATTAAAACAGCTATAAATCAAAGAAAAGTAGCACAAATATTCATAAAGAAACATGGAGGCATTCACATCTAGATCTGGACCTGACTGTTGAAAACCAACAGTATTTGAGAGCGGACAACTGTTATGTACTCTGGAAAATTCACAAACTCAGACCAGCTGTTGCCTGAACCAGCTCGTACACCACACATAAACCATCTGAAGAGAGGGCATCTCTCAAGCCACCAACAGCAGAAAAGCCAGAGACTGAAAGGGTAAGCAGAGTGACAAGGCATGTAAACTGTACAAACCTCCAGAGACATATCCATATTTCTAGTCATATCAACTAAGGGAATCTGTACTGTTTGAATTCACAGCTTCTCTGGGCAACCTGTTAAATGTAACCTGTTCTCAGGTCGAGCCATTTTCCAGAATTATTCCCTCCACTATAACCCACAGGCTGAGGTAGGTAGAATGGCAACGAATAGTTGCAAACTCCTGCAAAAAGCTTTAATTGGAGTCTGTTATCTGAGGTGAACTCCTATCCAGTACAGAAAAATTGTGGTTAAAATAGTAGTGAACGAGGCAGGAAGATATTCAACTCTGTTACTCTGCTATTACAGAAGGGAAACACAATCACAAAGAGCTCTGTTTCATTATGCAAGACAACAGACTACTACCTTTGCCTTAAATGCTTTTTTTTATGGTGTCTGCAAAACTTAGACCATTTCACTACAGTTGTTTATATAAAGGTATACATTTGGAGATGTTTTTATCTTAACCATTTATCAAAACTGAAGTTCATTAACAAATAGTTCCCGAAGTCTCTCCTCTTTCTGTACCAGGTACTGTGCAGACATTTACTATTGAGCAGACATTTACTATCGACTGTAATTTTTTTAACCATTTTGGTACTGATCTTTTCAGCAGGAAGAGCTGTGGGGAGCTGCAAGAGGAAGGAGAGAAATGGCTGAAGAAGGATAGACTCATGGGGAAAAAAAAGATGATGGAGATGTAAAGGACATGAATTACAATTCCAGAGATTCAATTTATTAAAAAAACTTTTAAAATAAAAGCTCACATAGATAAAGAAAAAAAACAATATAAATTTGACCAAATGCAAACACTGCAGCTTGGTTCTACAAGTGTAAAAATGTCACAATTGGAATAAAAGTAATCACTTCCTAATTTGACTCCTGAAGGCTGAGTAAGTTCATTGAAGAATGAGTAACAGCAACAAAATGTTTCTGCAGAAAAACCTCCATTTCCTTCAATGCTCCCTGTCCATGACCTCTGCAAAGAATGAGAGCATGTGAAACACGCAGGGCTCCTGTTTCAGTTTGTCTGCCAGTGTTGGTAAAATAAATACAGAGCAGGGAATGGTTCCCTTCTCATCAGCCTCAACTCACCATTAGACACTCGTATGTCAATGCACAGGCTGAATAATCAACATCTATTTCCAGTCAGTGAGCTCAGCTCTTCAGGTTCAGGCTTGTCTTCAGCAATTTCACTACTTACCCCTTCCCCACCAGCCCCACTCCTTACAGCTGATGGCATAAATTACTCTGTTAATGCTTACAGTAAAAGCAGTAAACATGGCTTCTCTCCAGAACAGCAAGAGGGAAGATTATAAAGTCATAATTTCTGATCGTCTCATAAAATAACTGCCCAGGCATTCTGTGCTCCATCTGGTCTGTGGTTATCAATCTGTGATACGCCACCTCACAGCAAGGACTCAGGCTGTGAGGGAGGTGCCATGTCAGATGAAAACAGACAGACTGACTTCCTACCTGTGCAGGGCAGTAAGACTGAAACTGTGTTGCTAATGGTTTTGTGGACTTCTTTGAACAAAGAGAACTACATTTGAACTAAATGGACGAAAATTAATGCCATTTCAGTTACTTAAAATAACTTCATAATATTTAAAAGCTGTATTCCTCGCAAGATTAACCTGAATTACATTAGATTATTTTGTTTTTCTGATTATATCTCCACTCAACACTACAGGAGAAGCCAGATCCTGTAGTATTAGCTCTCACCATTTTATATAGCTCCCAGCTTTCAAACACGTTGCACACCAACATTTTTGTTTTAAACAGGCTTTTTGTGACTCAGTACATCTCATGTTGCCTTGGTTAAATTCTTTTAAATTCTTCGTGCTTCTTTTCAGCTGGCACAGTAGAGACATAGCTGCTGTTTGCTTCATTATACAGCCTGAAGCCTTGCAGTCTGGGCTTTTGTTTTGCAATCACCAAAACAGGAGAATGAGAGGACAGATTTCATTATACATATTAGAAAAATACTTTAATTTGTGCTTTCAAAGCTAAATAGGCCATAAAAAATAGAGACCCCAGTTAGTCCCATTTCCTCCAGAACCTTCTAATTAATTTTCCATAATAAAAGGAAGGTTACAGATAGGGTAATTGGCAAAAACTTTACTGCTGAAAGACAAAGTGGTCTATTATGCCCCCAGAAAACACACCTTGCATGACCCCTTATCAAGCAAAAAAGGAAGATATCTATGAATAACTGGTGATTTCCTTTTAATTGAAACTTTCTATGCAATATTGCCTTGCTCATCTTAGTTTTGTGTTTTTAAGCTTCTGAAAACACCAAGCTTTCTAATAAGCAATATAGTAGCTAGTCAGCATTTGCCTGAGCTCTGAATTCAGTGTTTTCAGCCAGGCACTGCAGCTCATTCACAGCAACACTCACATTTTGTTTTGGTTTTTTTCCAGAGATTCAAAACTAAACCCTGAGAAAAAAATAAAAAGTCTAATTATAGGTTTAAAAATCCTGGGCAAGAGGAGTCTAAAACCTAGCTGGACTATATGTATCTAATAGCTGTAACAGGTACACACACGGAAGGCATCCATTCAGGAGCTTCCAAAAAGGGCACTGGAAAATGTGGCTAACCATGGCTGTTACTCTTCTGATTCTGTAAAGATCAGTGGAAGAAAGATACAGACTGATGAGTTTCAGAGATTCCAAGATTCATAACCAAGCCACCAAGGTGAGTGGGCCTGACCTCCTGAACACACCACACAATTCCTGGCTCAGTAAACTAAACTGGGCAGGGCGGCAGGTTACTGTGTCCCTGCAGCTTCCAGTGTCTTTACATTGCTCTTACATTTAATCTTTCTAACAAGTTGCTTTTCCATCACCCAGTTACTTGAAGAAACAAACCATTCATCATTCACTTTCCAATTACAAAATACTTTTGTTGTTGTTTTGCCATTAAAACAGTCATAGATTAGCTATGTTTAGACTCATCTCTGTGTCAGCGTAGTCACCTGGTTCTACTGAAGCACTTGATAGAGAGTCCCTCATTTTCCTTATTTTATGCCTTATCATCACATTCAGCTCCATTTTCCAAAACTAAAACTCTTCCCTATCCATACTGATTTAAAGATTTTATTGGGGTTTTTTTTTGGTCATTTTAAGGTCCTGTGGCTGATCTTGTCTTATTCAGTCAGGCTATTTCTTGAAACCAAATATGTCTGCTTAAATATCATCTCACATTTTTAAAGTTCTGTGTCAACTTCTTTCATCCAGAAATGGTGCAAACCACTTTATTTTCATATAAATGAATAAAAATTCCTTTATTTTAAAATACCGTTTTGCTATCTTCATCCTCAAAGTCATGACACTATTAGCTGCTAGTCCTGTAAGTATTACAACTCAATTTACTGCCTTGCAAGTAGTTCCAAAAAGCTTTTCATACAGACAATAAAAAATTATGCAAGCAACTTCAACTGTAGAATTTATGATCCTTTCCCATCTGTGAGGGAAAAGGTTTCAGGCAGATAAGGGTAATTAGAACATCATCTATTTGTACAGGTTTTTTAATCTTTGTAACAGCACAGACTGAATCTACATATTGCCAAGCAATCAAATAGGTTTACAGGATTGTGTGTTGTTATAAAATAAAGAAGCAGGCTGAACTTTCAATTCATAATCTGGGAAACATCTTTAGATCTCAATCCAAAAGCCATCCTTGAATTATAAAACGTACACTGTCTTACACAAGGGGAGGTTCTGAAAGGCTTCAAGAGGCCTGAAGGACTCTGTTGAGAACTCCAATGAGTAAAGGAAAAGCTGAAACACCTGAAATCTATCCTGTGTAATGGTGACTTTTAGCACTGGTACTTTACTAGTGCCTAGAGATTCGTGTGACAGACCAGAGCCTTGTGTGCTAGGCACCACACAAAAGCAGCACCATAAATTCTTCACAAATTTATCCTCTAAACTCATTAGAATGATAGTGCAGTCCAGTCACTACTGCTGAATAAAGCTTTTAATGGAAATAGGTTTCTCCAGTTCTGACAGGGAAACTTGCAGTCTCTGTATGCTACAGCCTGCAGCCTGCCAGCTCCAACCTGTCAGCAGCCCTAGGAGAAAACTAGTAATTTCCTGGAAAACACAGCCAGATGATAATCATAACTGTAAAACAGACCATAAGAGCCTGAGACTGGTTCCACAGGCCAGCCCCAGAGAAGGAAATCAGATAGAAAATGTATACAGATAAACTGGTCTCCACTATGCAGAAGATCAGATTGAAGGAATATTCTACTCACAACACAATGCTCTGCAGAGACAAACAAAGTAGTTTAGATACTGCAAGCAGTACAGAGCAGTCTGCTCAAAACAGCACAACTGAGGAAGATGAAAACAAAGCCAAAGCAGGCCAAAATGTCTCCCTTCTCCTGCAGGACTCAGCTCTCCCTGCAGGTCACAGTCCTGCACCATGCAGCCAAATCTTTGATGCCCCCATGCTGTTTTACATTCAACAAATCCTTACCAGAAAAGGGATACAAGTAGCAGCAAGTACATTCATGGGTCACCTGCAGTGCTCAGAGGTGGTGTCACCAGCAAGGACTTGGTTTCCTAAATCACAGTATCTTGTCTGAGAAGAACCACTGCTGGGGAGAGGCAGAACCCATCTAATCTGGACCAGAAAGAACATATTTGCACACAGGCACACTAAAGCCACTGTTTTGGGGTTGGGGTTTTTTTAGGAAATAGGGAACAAGGCCCTGAGGCAAAAGAGAAAAATCTTTTACTGCTGTGGGTAGGGATGTCCTACAGACTTTGTGACCAAGCAAGTGGAGGGGTTTTAACCACACAGACATCTGCCGTGTTGAGAGGACAACACAGCACTGGGCTGGCAGTGCAGGTTGTGGCACTGCATTGGTGACAATTTCCTAACACAAACACTGAAGGGGCTCACTAGCAGCAATGCTGCATAAGCTGCCACTCACAAATAGGGATAAACTAGTTGGTGATCCTTGTCCAGTGGCCTGGGCTGCAGTGACCTCAAGACGAATGGCTTGAGGACATGAAAGAAGGCTGGAAAGTGAAGCAGCAGAGTGAGGAGGGATTTTAGAACTGCGGATTGAGGTTCATTCAAGGAAACAGCCGGGCGAAACCCCAGAAGAACAGGCACAGGGAGAGCCTGGTTTTTGAGAATTCAGGCAGGAGGAAGCCCTGTGGAAAGGCTAGGAGTCCCAGCAGTATGCCCACTTGGCTTAGGAAGAAGCTTTTTGATGAGCTAAAATTTAAAAAGAAAAAGGAAGTTGAAAACAAGGACAGGCAAAAAAGAAACAGTACAAAAGCACTGTTCAGAAACTTGGGCACAAAACAAGGGAGGCCAGAGCTCACCTGAAGACAGGCCTAGGAAGGGAGGTTTCGGGAATGTAGGGAAGCCATGAGCGTGACAGCTGTAAAAGGAAGTTCAGAAAACATGTGGGTGACAGACGGGGGAGAGAATGTAGTGACAGACGACAAGAGAAAGACTCAATGTCTTTTTTTGTCCCCATCTTTACACAAAAAGCTTCTGCACATAGCAGCACACTACATGTGGGAGGCTGGACCGTGCAATGTGAACATCCCTTTAAACTACCATCCCTGGGACTAAACCATAAAGTCAAATAACCAAAAATACTGCAGAACTTAAGTACAATGAAGGATTTATCTTGTAATCACAGTGTTTCTCTTATAATGACTCTCCATACTTGAAGCTATATACATCCTTTAAAGAAATATTCTTGGGGGATTTGAATTGTAATTTACTTGTTCCAATTACAGCTGTGTATTGAGTGTGAGAAGGTCGTTTTGAAACAGTTTTGAGTTTGTCATTCTCTGCAAATTACAACCAGAGAAACCCAGACTGTATCATCAATCAAGACAAAACTGAAGAAACATGTTTCCAGTAAGCTTTAACCACTCATAAGTGCTGATAATTTTATCCTGTTGAACTGCTACTGCCCTATATCTGTGCTCTGAAGGACAATCAAGCAAGCTAGACAGAACTGGGGAAACAAGGTGGAAAGCACTGTTCCTTTAATCCGTAGAGGTCATCTTCTACCCTCCCCACCAAAGCATCTGGAACACCTCCCTATAGTGTGTTTCTAGATCCTTCATGTCAGTTGATGTTTGCTCTCTTACACTCTCCCCTGGGTAAGCAATGTTTCAGGAGAAAAATGTTTTTAATGCTTAGGCTGTTGTCTGTGACTGGAAAATGTAAGTATTCTTTATGTAAGGAAAAACAAGCAAAAATGTTTTAAGAATAAAAGGTACTTTTATTGTGTTTAGAGGGAATAATAATAATTTTTTTCATCTTTTCTAAGTGAGAAATCGGAAAACATTTTCATACTACAAATAACAGGGAGTTTGTGATATCTAAAATTATCTTTTTAACTCCTCATGGTTGCCAAGCTATCACATGTATAAGAACTTATCTACAATATACTTACGTGTCTCTCTTCTCACCTAAACTGAACCCAAGAAGAGGCTTCATCCCTTCCCCCAAAATAGTCCTGCAACAGTTGTTTCACACGATCTTCAACAGAATGGCGAGCACCACAGCTGACAACACTGTTCCTTTAGCTTGACAGTTACTTTCTAAAATTAACCTTTCATATTTAGTTACTTAATCTTCCTACAGTCCAATTATGAAGGCATTTCTTATTGAGCACAGTATTAACCTATAAATATTAATGAAATCATAAGCCTTGTCTATTGAGCATGGTATTGACCTGTAATTCTCCTGATAATCATTTAAATCTATATAAAGAAAATATAAACTCTCAACAGTCAAAATCATGCAAAAACTCCTGCACCTCTTGTATAAACTGTGGAACATAGGAGTAAGAAAATAAGTAATACTGGATTATATCGGGAAAAATTTCTTCACCAAAAGGGTTGCCAAGGACTGGAACAGGCTGCCCAGGGAAGTGGTTGAGTCACCATCCCTGGATGTGTTTAAAAGATGAGTAGATGTGGTACTTTGGGACATGGTTTAGTGGTGGACTTGGCAGTGTTAATAGTGGGACTCTATGATCTTAAGGCTCTTTTCTAACTTAAAAGATTATATAATACTTTTTATTTACCGTCAAGGCAAAATACGTATCTGCTATAGCTCAGAATTAAATTCTGTAAAGAAGAAACTATTTTGGAGATTAAACTTATTTTTCCACTTGGACTTAAGAGTTTTATTTGATATTTCCCACTACTTTGTAATTTTCTAAGTTACTAAGCTGGATAAAGTTTTTAACACATAGTCATTGCCGTATTTTCAGTTTCTTAAAGAAGTATACATATTTAGAATCTCACATTGATAAAATAAATAAAAGCAAGCAAACATACATAATTATATCTGTGAATAAATCACATAAACACAGATGATAGTGAAAACATGTTTCCAACTAGCCAAAATAACTCAATATACAAATAAAGATGAGATTTCTGCTTCTATGAACATTATACATACTCTGAGGCAGCTGTGAAAAACAGTCCTACAGAAATCTACATTCAAACTGGTTAAAAACGGACCCTTTTCCCCTCAGAGTAAAAAAAAAAGAGGGAATCAACCCTCCATGACCCACAAACCAAGTCTTGCTTGCAAAACCTCGTTCTAGTGGACCTCTGTGAATCCCAGCATTCATCAGGCAGACCATTAAGGTCCCAGGTTCCTCTGGACTTTACCGTGCAACACTGCGAATGCAGTGGTACAGCAAACACTGTAAACTGCCAAGGCATACTGTGCAATAATGAAAATCACATCCTACAATCACACCAAGAGAACAATAACGCCTGATGATTCAGTATCCTAAGAGACACCATTTTTAACGTGGGATTTTTTTTTTTTACTTTTTTGAACTTTGGTGCCAAAAAGACAGAGATAGGTCTTTCAAGAGCTTTAAAAAAATTTACATCTCATTACACTGTAATTCCCCATGAAATTATAAAAGTGCAAAAATCACCAAAGCTACAGCTTTTAAGAATGGCTGCAGCAAAATATAGTTCTGACCAAAGCATAGCTATAAATCAGAGGCAAAATGAGAATAGAGCAGTCTCATCCTTTTATCCTAACCCAGCTTTAGAGCACCTGAGTAAAAGCAACAAGGACTGAATCTCATGACAGAGGCCAGAGCTGATGCAGAAACCTTATTAGGTGGTACCTCAGTTCAGAGCCTCTAGGTGGAAGAAGAAAGCTTCATAACCCCAGAGATCTAATCAGGGACCAACTCAGACACAGGGAGAAACAACTTACAGCATATTTTCAACAAGCTTTGTTTTTCTCATCCATTGAATTATCCTTCACTTTTTTTGATGCTCAAAAGCCATGAGGCTTTCAGCACAGTGGCTCAGTCAAACGAAGTGGGCAGCCAAGAAGCAGCCAAGAGTTCCACTGAAGGGCACAGAAACAATCATCACTCCAAAGAATTGAAGCAGAGCTACACAAGCTATACAAGACAACAGGATTTTTTCCACAACTAATTAGAAAAAATCTAGGACTTCCAGCAACGTGAATCCCTGTCCTCAATAAATACTTACAGAAGGCCAGGATATGAGAGGACTTTGTCGTGTGCACAGTCTGAGACAGAAAAGCCAAGGGAAGATCACAGTGAGATCAACACCCTCACTGACAGCATAGCTGATAGTGCCAGCTTCCCCCAGCCCACTGAAACAGAAGGAGCACAGCATTTACAGCCAACAAAGCTGATTTTATGGTGTTACACTGCAAGAGTCACACACAGAACCTTATCAGCACTGAAGTTCTTCCTGGGGCTACTGACTCATGGGCCCAGCACAGAAATATCTTCTAAAGATATTCAGAGTGCAGTACCAATCCTCTGAAATCTCCCCCCTTCGCTGATAAGGTGTTACACAGTCACTACCTAACTGGGCATAAAGGGTACTTGCATAGGGCACCACTCATCAACAAATTCTCGTGCTACCTGTTTGAATATTAAAAGCCACAGGAAATGTTAGGGCCTTTTCCCTCCTTCCTAGTTCTAAATCTTCATCTTTCAAAAGCAATCATGACAATATTTCATTTCGATTGCATAAAGAGTTCCTGCAGAATGAAGAATTACTGATTATATTTAAATGACATATACAGTTGAACAGAGGAATACCAAATAAACACATTAAAAAGAACACTTGTACTTAAGTAAAATATTTGCTAGCAAATTAGATTTTATTTATAGCTACCAGCCTTTCTTTGACTATTAATAGAATTATAGCTATAATGCCACCAGCTGCCAAACTGAAAGAGAAATCTCTCTAGTGTCCTACTATGTCAGGCCGCTTCATCGCTGTGATAATGGATTCTTTCTTTCTTTTGACTTGATAAAAATTTTTTAGTTTGCCATAATTGTTTCTAAACCTATTCTTTTTTGTTCAAACTCAAAGGAGCATTTTATCTCTACCACAAAGAGTTACTGATAGTTCCTTCAAAACCTTCAATGTAACTTCCAAAAACCAGCAGTATCCATGAGAGAACAAACACAGGTAGAGAGTTTTCATATGTAATTTACAACAAATTCCACTTGTGATAAATATCAACCAAAACATTAATAACAATATTTTATACATAAATCATCTGAATAAAACAGTAAATTTACTTACCATATGTGGCACACATAGATTTCATTTTCATTCATAGATAGCTCACCATCTAAATCCTGAAACAAAAAAAGCCCAGCCAAAACACCAAAATCTTTACTTTTTATGTGAAAGAAATGACCAACACAAATATTTCCTAATGCAAAACAACAAGTGCTCTACATATCTAAATTTATCCATGACTTAGTGGAGAATAACTGAGACTTCCCTTAACATCTATGAGGTCAATTCTTTAACCACTAAAGATTCAACTCAGTGAACAAAGATCTTGAGAATTCAGTGAAGCCACACCCTTAGACTGGAGATCTTCACATAAACCAGAGTTTAACATTTTTATTTAATACTTGTTCTGAGAGAATAACTCACAGCTTCAACTTGACAACTTAACTAGGCATTGCAAAACATTTTAAGACATATGCTTTCTCCAAAGGGATCATGGTACAAGTTAATTTTAAACCAGTTTAAAAGCTAAATTAGGGCTTCAGAAAAACCAGAGAGGTTTGATGTATTGTATCAATACACTTATCACAAGTCTAAATCCTGCGCTATATTTAAAAAGACAGCATTTGAATACTTAGCTAAATGGAAAGCACTCAAATTATGAGATACAGCTGTAAAAATAACACCTGCTCTACTCATTCTTCCTTGAGGATCTGGTTAGATTAACACATATGTAATACTTATGATTTATTCATTGGTTTCTGAGTAGAAACGTAAAGTAGATAGACTGAACTATAAAAAACAGGTTCGTATAATTTCTCCTTTTGACACACTTGAGAAATAGCAATATGAGCCCTGTCAGATTTTACACGGCTTTTTTTTTCCTTGTTTTAGAACAGCTAATTTAAGCACATGATTCAGTTATCACAGCACTGATACATTAAGCCAGGAAAATACAGCCAACATTACTTTAAGAAATCTTGATTCTCAGATTCTAAAATTCAAATACAGAACTGTAAGCTCTAAATAAAAACTAACAGTTATAGAAACACAACAGGAAGCTTGGTCTTCTCTAAGCACACACCCTTTAAAAAGTTAATTAAAAAAAATCATTTAGGAGTCTGATGATTAATACCTAATGCACTGAAGTAGTCACTATGAGGAAAACAGCACAGTTCTCTCTTAATGGCCTATTGGCCACTGTTAATATCAGCTAGACTAGGAAAACTTTGATAAATCCTGAAAGAAGTTGCTTCCATGTGGTATTTCTAAAATTTTTATACTATAATGCATGGAATTGGAACCCGAAGTGAAAGGCTTCTGCAGTAGAAATGAGACTGGTAAAGGCATTTTCCATGAAATAAGAATCATCCCATTCCTCAGTAAGTTGCTCTAAAGCAAGGGCAAATGGCTTTGGTGCACAGTAATTAAATCTGTCTTTCATTTAATGTTCATTTGGTAAGGAGGAAAAAAAAGTAAATCAGTACTCATTTGTGGAAGCACTCAGGCTGTGGGCAAAAGCCTCCAAGACAAGGAGATGTGCAACATTCCTAGCAAAGACATGATGGTTTCAGCTGATAATCAGAGATACCTGGCAGAGGCACCAGGGCTGTTTGGGCTTTTTTTGGGAGATGATGATTCATAGTTCCATGTTCCATTGACTGAGATCTGACAGATTTTCCAAATAAACATGTACGATCTACAGCCTAGGTTATTTTACAAATTGGCTTCAAACATATTCAAAAATCACATGAAATTTTCCCGCAGTCTTCAACGTGAACCTATGTTGTACATGTGTTCCAAATTTCAACTCAATTCATATGGGACTAAAACCCATGTTTATTAGGTTTTACTAGAACAACATTTCAAATAAACTTAGTCACAATACAGTTGTTTGAGTTACATTTTTAACTTTTCAAGCACATAAGAAAAGAGAAACGGGATGAAGAAGAGTAGGCAATCATAATGCAGCCAGGCTGTGTCCACAAGGTTGTGGTGTGCAATAAATAGAAACGGAGTGTGGCATATGGGGACTGTCCACCAGTAGTTACACACTGTACCAGCTGGCATCACAGCAGAAGAAATTTTTAAGAATTTCTGCAGTAGTCTTAATTTATGAAGCACAAAACTGGATTTGTCCTTTTATGGAGGAAAACTGTTAATTCAAGTAAAAGATGTTAACAACAGGTGTTGAATCAGGCTCAGCCATCCAGGATGTGCAATTATACGGAACAGATGTGCACAGAATGAAAAGAAAGGATAAAAGCATCTTAATACACCAAACATTATGTCCTTACATCTAGGTATTGAAAGTAAATGAGCCAAATCCTTTAAATTTTTACTCAAGCAAATTACTAATAAAGCCAACAACAGTTTGCTCATCAAGATCCTTAGTTATAAAATTTAAAACTTACAGGAGGACTACTGTTCCCCACAAAGGCCCCCTCATAAAATTAAGATCCCTATTCCTTACTCAAAGTAGAAAGAATAAAGGAGCGTGGGGCCTAAAAGCTGTCTTCATAAAAAGGTAATTATTCCCTAGTTCTGTCAAAAATTATTCATTTAATGCTGCAATCACTGTGAGGAAATCCACAGTTCATGTTATGAAGCAGGCCAGACTAAATTGTAAAAATTACCTCCTTTTTTGATCATCAGTGTCTCTCTGAGTGCTTGATGCTGTGACACCAAAGCAACAAGTGACAACATTTGCCAACAGAAGCTGTCATAAATGAAATAATGAAACAAAAAGAATAAATATTTCAGATATTAACTATTTTTAAACTATCTTAGAATTGTCTTAATATTAGAGATCAAATAGATCAATTGCACACCCGCTTTCATCAAAACAGTCCAGCTATAGTCTAATTTATCAAAGGTCACTCACTGCACATACCCTGAAAATGTCAGCAAGACTTTATACAGAAGAATCAGAGTAACAGGTATTTCCTAAATATGAGTTTTCTCTAGCACAGAATGGCAACAACAGAGCCCGGGTTTTTTGATTTTCCTGAAAGTTACTGAATGCCTGCCTGCAACAGTGAGTTACTACCATTTCGTGCTGGTTTTTAAACTTGTCTAAAAAAAACCATTAACTTCCAAGTAGTGAAAATTTGCAATTACACTCAGTACAATGTTTCCAACTTTTTAATTTTATATGCCTCTCCCCTAGGTAGACTAACAGTGTTTTCCTAAATTATATGCATGAAATCTAAATTACACAAAACCAAAACTGTAAAATACATTTCTATTCTTCTCATACTCTACATTTGATCTACAATTATAGCATATTTTCTAAATTTTCCCCATGAATATCCCTATGGAGAAACTGCAATCAATGCAGTAAAATACTGCATGCCTAGTCAAGCAACAAAAGACAGAACTAAGAGAAAGAAAAGACTGTACAATTAAATATCTATTCTGTAGTGTGTTTATACACAGAAGATTACTATGCTGTATAAAAGGAATGATAGAAAGCAACAAAAAAGCATTTTACAAATTAGTATAACACTTGGATAATACCTACAGACAGAGTTACAGTATTGCTATAAAGACTGTTAGCCCTGAGAGAGGAACTGCTTTGTTTTTGACATGGAAACAAATGTACACATCCACAAAGGGCTGAGGTTTTTGTCAACATTTTCATCTGCCTGATCTCTGACGATTCTGTCAGACATTTCAGTACCGAGGCAAGGCACAGTGAGCACAACAAATAAACAGACCTAAAAGACTCTTCAAGCTACACGTAGCTAGAGTTTTCCCCAAAGAATAAAGGGTTCACCTTCTTCTTCTTACCAGCATAAAAGGCAAACACTTTCTTTTATTCTGTGTAAAACCAAGAAAAGCTGAAGGTGAATGCCACTTCTTTAAACAAACAAAACACTGTACAGGTGCAGAGGTGTACAGTATATACAGAAAAAGCTGTAAAATAAGGGCTGTGTTATTTCTTTTTACAATCAGTTATTGTTTTTAATCTACTAAAGGTTCTTTCTGGTATTTAAAACACCATGATAGCAAAAGTAGACAACTGCCCTTGAAATCCAGTTTACTCAAAAAAGCTGGGAGACTTAAGCCATGTGTTTTTGCATAAAATGTAATATTTTAACACACTATATTTATATACAGTATATATACACTAGTATATTTACACAGTATCATGCTGAAAGGAAAATTTTAAATAATGTCAGAATAGTGCTCTTTAAAGTTACAATTATTCTGGACTTCACTGCACATGATTCCATCAGGAATTTGAATCACACTGAACAGCAGGAGGTGATTGGGTGGTGGGTTAGCACAACTGTTTTGCATCTCTGCAGGTCCATGTGAACAAAGGCCATCTCAAGTGGCCACAGCTATCATCGACTGACAAGAACTAAACTCTGTCTCTGACTGGATCCAAAGACTGACAGGACTTCACAGAGCTGGATGAATTTTTGTGGGTGCTACCTGCATTCATTATGTATGTTTTTAATCTCCCTATCTTCCTGCCAGGAAATCCTGTCTTCAAGAAAAGTTTAAGTATTTTTATAGTAACTTAAAATGTATAATAACTGCAGCCTTAGGTCAGCAGTTTCCATCTTCTGTAAGACCTGTACCACTGAAAATGTACTTCCACAGCTCTTGGAATAAAGAAAAGAAACCATGTTGATTGTTGAGCAGAATCAGCCACTCAAGAAAATATAAAGTACTCTACATGACAACATGGAAAAAAGAAGTGGCTACAGGCAGAGTTCTAACCATCTTAAATAAAGAATGAAGAAGATTCAGAAATAAAAAAAAAAGGTAAGAGTCAAAAAATATTTACATAATTCAGAAGAGAAATGCCTTGAGGAATACAAAAATCTAACAGCATATGTGAACAAAACCCACATGCTCTATCAAAAGGTATTTGTACGAGATCAAACTTTTTGCTGATGAAGACATTGTAAAAATGATATTTTAATTACCTGTTTATATCTACAGGACTGGAATAATAACCAGTTTAAATCCTGCACATCTGTTGCTGTATTTTCTCAGTATCCCAAGGACACAGACCTTAAACCTTACCCCATACTGGCCACCTACCAGTCAGATTTTCCTTCTATACATGACATATTGTTACTTTGCTAAAAGCCAAATTACTGCACCTGATCTGAGAAAAACAATCTCCCATAAGCTGAGCAACTGCATCAGAATGGGGTGGCAGAGGGGCCCAGGGGGCCAGCACAGCGACGCAGTTTGTCCGAGCAAGCGTGGCCCGCACTGCAGAACTGCCTGTGCTGTATCACACTCCAGCCACCCCAGGTCTTTTTCCATCAGCACATCTCATAATGAAATCCATGATATGCCTGTCACGTTAGAAGTCATCTGAGCTGCAGCAATCAGAATTCCCGTTTGAATAACATAAATCACCGTAATGCAACCTAAGTCCCCTCTCCACAATCAGCAGCACAGCCCTTCCACGGTGTTCACACGCTGACCTCTGAGACTTCAGGTGCTGCTGACTGTCCACTGACAAGTCTGCAAATATGATATGACAGACTCAACCATAAAAATACAACAAATAACCCTTCTGATTTTATTACTTGTCATCTACTACATGTATTAAAAAAAAAAAATCCTGAGCAAATCTCCTCTGGGAGGATTTGAAAAGCTGTGATTTAACAGACATTTCAGGATTTTCAGAAAGGAGAGGTATCTATGTTCTATATCCCCAAATCCCACCCGAAAGAGGGGAACAAAGCCAGCAGCTACGACTTCATGGTTTCAAGCAATACTTTACAACTGTTCCCTGTAGAAAAACAGCTATCACCTCATCAGCAAAAATTGATATGAAAAGCCAGATTTCTGCTCCTACTGAAGTCAATGAAAGTTCTACTGTAGCATTCAGTAGGTTCTAAATTGAGTCCCATCAGGATAGAATTCATTTTTTAATTATTTTCTCCCTTTTTTTAAAAAGAGCAAAGTAACTGCATTTTTAAATATTAATTATTATCACCTGCAGACAATTACAGTCGAACCTTACGACTTTGTAACAACAATAGAGATGCTTGACAAGATTTTCTGAATTTTGCAAATTAACCAACTGAAAAAACACAATAGGAAAGAAACACAAATTAACTGAATTGGAAGGTATACCAACCTCCTGAATGTAGTACTAAGCTTTTATTTCTCATCTAAATCCAAAGATTCATTGCTCACATTGTTTCCATTTTGCAGTCAGTTAGAACTCCAAAGCCACAAGACTGTTATAGCAGCTAAACTTTCACAAATTGGATTTTCTAAACTTTAAATATTATACACAATTTATATATATATATATAAAAAATTAAATATGGTCTAGTATTGAAACATGGTTTCTGAATTTGACTTTATTTTTCACAATTATTACTATAAGGTTAACACCCCATAAAATTATGACACAACATAAGTACATTTGAAATGTGTGAAAATTATATCCCTTTAATTTACTTTTGTCTTTCATAGCAATGCGTAAGTATTTATTCGAAATCTCCAGTGCCTTTCATTTTCATTTTCTATGTTCACACAGTTGTTTTTCTGCATTTGTAGAGATCCTTCAAGCAGCTAAAGGCAATTGGGAAAAAAGTTAAGATGCTAAAACAGTATTTTTTTTTAATTAGCAAGAGACTATGTGAGAAGATATTGTAATTACTTCAACTTATTTCCTTAATGTAGTCTTTTTCATGCTAAATATTTCTATAATGCAAACCATTTTCATCCAAAACTACTTTTTATTTCTGTAGTTATGTAAAGTCTCTCTTTCTCCCTCACACAATTCTTAAGAACTTATTTGCCAGCAGTGCAAATGCAAATAACCAGAAATTAAAAACTGCAGTATGTATGTAACTCGGTGACTGCTACATGCTGGGATCGTCAAACCTTACTTTATTCAACACACAGCTAAGCTCACTTAATGTCATACCTGCAGTCGTCTTGTTTTCTGCATACTACTCATTATGTGGCCCAATCCCTTATATTTTCTATAGTTTATACCTTTCTATGCTGGATTTCCACTGACTAAGAGTGTAAGAGTGCCTACTCAGCAATTCAGCATCCCAACCTAGATATCTAAAACCTAAAAACACATGATCAGGGACAACACATTTTAAAGTGCACTGCTTCTCACCTTGCACAGAAACCTCACTACAGGGAAAGATTCCAGCTCTCCAGAACGCTAACAAAATACCTGCCAGTTTTTGCAATAGATCAGACAGAGCTTCAGACAGTCTTCTGCATTTCACTACTCTGATTCATCTGCTCAACCAGGTGAAAATTAAACCAGCATCATAATATAATTATTATAGTACAATGCGTACACGTTGGACATTTAAACTAGGCTGCCCAGGCAATTGCACACTTGATATGGCAGTTCTGAAGTGCTCCTGAGAAGGTTTTCAAAGGTAAAAAAATTTTCAAGTTCTTATAAAAAGGAAACATATTCTATTAGATGACAGGAAACATAATACCTTCACAGATCTTCTGTAACTTTGCAATTATAAGGTCTACTGGAAAATTCCCTATTTCTTGAACCAAGTGGTCACTGTTAGCTATAGAAACTTACGAGTCTGTGCTGTTAATGAAGAGATGGTCCAAAAGTACATACCAAGAACTTACTTGCTGGAGTACTGCTTCACTCCCAATGCCAGCAATGATGCCATGCAGGCTTCCAGCACCAGAAGTGAAGCAGTTCTCAGGTAAGCTGTGTTACCCTCTAGGCTCTGCAGGAGACTCATCTCCACGTCTCTCCTCCCCTCCTAGTAATGCCTCTTCCCATGTTTTCACCTCATGCCCAGTCTCTGTTCAGGCAGCTTCAGCATGTAACCGTGATGACCAAGTACAACCAGTGAACTCCGCACAGTCAGAGTTCTGATTTCCTGTACACCTGAGCTCCACAGTACCGGTCCATTCCTTTTACCCCAGCATCCTTTTCCAAGCTACTCCTGACAGCCAGTACCTGCTCTGTGTCAAATCAAACAGTGATTCTTCCTCTACTCTGCCCCTTTCCAGCAGACAATGAAATTCAAAGAAGAGAACAGAAAGTTGTAAGACTTCAATACCAAAAAACATCTCTGATTCCAATCAGATCAGAATTGCAGTTAGAGAAAGGTCAATTCAGCTCTGCATCAGGGAACATTCCCTGTATGCTGAGCTGAAAGAAAAGGGGGGAAAAAGTCCATCTACCCACTTCTACCAACACTTACATGAGATTATTTAAACAATCATTTTTCAGAGGTTGATAAATCGGCCAAAGAAGAGTGGGTATTCACAGGGATAGTCAAAGACACTCTTAAAAATAGTCAAATTGATTATATTCACCTCATCAAATTGAAGTTCCTCCTTCAAAGCATGCAAGTACTAGAGCTTTTTCAAGGAAAGGTTGATGGAATTCTTTTTTTAAGGGGAAAAAGGATACCAGGCATTTTCTTGTGAGGCTTATGGTCAAAGCCAAGTTGGCAGTCTTAACTAGAATTTTCTGTGAAAAATCAGCCTGAAGCCAATACAGAAAAAAAAAAAAAAGTTAGCCTCAATGGTTAGGAGCTGGTTAAATTCAGAAATTGGAAATACAATCCTGCAAAAGGAACTGTATTGCCTTCAATAACAGAACACAATCGACTCCTCTACAAAACTTCTATCAGAGTTAACAAATATAATTCAAACATCTCTGTGGTAATTTTGACAGGATGTCAAAAGAAATGCTTGCAGATAAATGTAAAATACTGAAAATTCTTTAAAAATTAAACTGAACTAAAAAAAAAAAATTCTTTCCAGCTCACTGTAATTGACAAAAATACCTATTTTCAAATGAAGAGAAACAACAAAAATCTTTAACATATGAGACAGTTTATTCTACGTACCTACCCTCCATCTTCAAACAGTGACTAACATATTAAAGTCAAATCCTATCTCATACCTAACAGCCCATGATGCAAGCAGATGGTTTTAATTCCACCAAGGAAATTTTCTTCTCCGTTGAGAGCTGCAAGGTGACATGACCATCCACTTTCATCAAAGTCCTATGCTCCATTAGGAAATCCATGTCTCTGGGGACACATGCACACAGGGGAAGTTACATGCTGGAGGAAAAACACATGCATAAGTAAAGTTGCACCAACTTTCTCCTCTCTTCTCAGAAAGTGTTGAAACTATGACCTTGTCCCCAACACCAGGCACTTTTGCCACCACACAGAAAGCAGCTTACCATATAGGCATTTCCTCCCACAGGACCCCCATCACCTCAAAACAAACTGAGCTCATTGCAATCACCAGCAACCCCTGGCAGTAGTGACTGTCCATTTCTCTTCCCTGGGCCTGTGCGCACAGTGATTAATTGTATAAAATAACTGCATCAAGTCATCCAGCAACAGTTATTGATCAACTTGTAATGAACACAAATGTAAACTTAGTGTTTTCTAGACCCTGTGTCTATTTATGTATTTCTGTTTACTAAAAACAGATCACTTTCAAGTGGAACATTTTGCTGTTTTCCAGTTATCTCAAATCATCCCTATGCAGTTCTTAGTTTCCATTGAAGTTTGCCATTATTTATTTCACTTCAAATACCAAAAGCACAACTACTACATGCAAGAGAACAGAAAGAAGAAAACAAAACTATCCTTGTAACTATTCACACTTCGGGGAAGCCCTGAAATATTAGCTATATACACTGGAAAAAGAAATGTTGTAAGAATGTTGATGGAAGTTTATGACCACAACAGGGTTCTTACACAAAACCTACATCCTAAGTATTCACTTTCTTGTTTCAGCAGGATGTAGAGCCTTATGAATCAAGTTTTGTCCAAGACTCTGCTCACACACCAGGACACTACCTGCTCCTTGAAGAATTGCCATGATTCACAATTTCCAGTCCCCTTCCTCATTTCATAGAATACAGACACAGTGAAGTCACTGTGGAAAGACTAGATAAACTCTTCATCAGATGGCAGCCAGAATTTAATTAATCTTCATGTGTTTATCTATTAAGAAATTGCTGATCCACTGTGAATGTTTTAATTTTCAGATGGAGTTTAAATTTCAGGTTATAAATCCTTACACAAGAAAACCTGCATTTCCTATACACTAACAACTTTATTTTAGACACATGTGCAATAATATGTGTGCAGTTCCTAACTAGCTTTTGAACACAATGAAATAGAACAATAAAGCTTTGGGAAGGCAGTGGGCTGCAGAGAGAATTCCCCTAACCCTGGCTTTGAGGTAGGCACTGACGGTCCCTATAGGACTCTGCCGAGCAGAGATAACAAGCACTGTCAAAACAGGTTTCCTAGAGCAGATTGCCTAACAACCTGGGAAGGGCAGGATCCAAAGATTTCCCAAGGAGAACATTTTCACATCCAATCAGTCTTTCAGCACTGCCCAGACTGTCCATAAAAAGGCTCATATAGCAGACTAAGATATGATGGAGGGCTGAGAAAAATCAGTCTGGTAGAAACCAGATGAAGTCTAAATTAATTTTTTGTAGCTTACTGAAGAGAAAGTCTTATCATGAACCTTCCTCATCTTGTGTCATTTCCCTTTTTTTCTTTTATTTTAAATGACTGGTGTAATACTGTTATGTGGTGATTTTTTTCCAAATAAATTATGAGGTATGCCACAGTTAAAGTGAATTTTTTTAAAATAATCATGAATACTCAATCCAGCCTACAGATACAATAATCACCCATGGGAATGAGACTTAATATACCAATCTTCAAACATCATGGTCTCTCTCTCCACTGGTGACATGTGAAAGGCTAAGAAACATCGTATAGGTATTTCAGCCAACCAACTTCTGGAAATCCTGCAGATACTATTTACAAACATTTTCTGCACCCATTAAGTACTATAACTGAAATATTTACATTTTTCTAAATTAAAAATATAAATTCAAAATGAGGACACTCCCACTCCTTCACGAACTGTGATAATAATTAAACACGTCTAAGATGACCAAATCGGCAGACTTAGCTGGCAAACAAAGAAACCAAAAGTATCCTATGAGATATTGAAAAGAAATATATTCCATATGCTTTGGGATATTTTACAATGGAACCTTAAGCGACAGATGAAGTTGAATAACAAGATACATGGCTACGTGCAGATAAATATCTGGTTTATTTATCCTTGGTAGGCAAACAAGTAGACCCCATTAGCTGCAGGTTCAGTAATAGGGGTAAACAAAGAGAAAAAATAGAGTCAGGTAAGGAAGCAGTCCAGATTATATTTCACATTCAATATTACTCCCTTAAAAACAAAAGTCAACAGAAAGACAGAGATAGTAATATAATCTATTGTACATTACAAGAAATCAAAAAGATACACTAATCCAAATGGCCTCTTTCCCGTTTTTTCATTTCTGCACTGTTTCAATAAAATACAGATTCTAATACTAAGAGATATAAAATGGGAATGTAAATACCTCTAGAAATCAAAATTTATGGCTCTCCTAGCAACTGTGTCTTGTACAGTTGCATACATGCAGTATTCTGCACGGTATTTCGTGCGAGCTTTTGTGCTTTCACAGCAACGAGGTTGAATTATGGTTGCTGTGGGAACTATATCTTTGAATTTCTTGACTTGTGCTCTCATCTGAACTCAAATGTTACATTTACATAGGCAAGCCTTTGCTGGTTTTCTCCATGTAAAGGAACCTATGTGAATGGTTACATACTTAAGTATTCCTGCCAAAGAAACAACACAGCTCCATGTCTGGAGAAGTACAGAGCTCCAATCACTGTCACACTGCATACACAAGAAGTAAAACAGACACATAAAACCTGTGAGTCAAACGTGGCAGGGTACCTATAGAAACAGTAATGTGTGATGATATCACTAAAAGTTTTGGGTTTGCAATCCTCCTTTATTTGTTCTGCTTTTTAACCACAGGGTTTGAATACATGCTTTCCTTCAACCATTTGATGAGATGATACATATACATACATACATATATATATATATATACGTATATGTACAGAGAGAGAGAGAGAGAGACACACATTTGTCTGATGCTTTGGAGCTTCTTTTTAAGTGAGTGATCTTTGCAAGTGTGAGGGGGTCAGTATTGCCCAGGTCAGTATTGCCCAGCCCCAGTCAGCACAGACATTGCTCTGGGAACTTTCTGAACTTGCAGCAAAAGAAAGCAATGACTACAGAGGTCTGACATTTGACGTGTAATACAGGTCACAAGCTGCTCTAGAGACTCACCTCAGCATAGGGGAGAGAGACAGACAGACAGAGATCCTCTTACTGCTACTAGAGATGTTCTCTAGCAGAGGTGATTTATCTCATGGTAGAATCAAGAAGATTGAACTTTGAGGTCTGTCTTCTTGACACAAAATATTCTATTTACTGTTTCCCCGTGGGTACATTTTATGATTTGACATAATCAAGAAAAGGGGAGTCAAGTTCTTAAACAAACCTCTGTGCATTTTTGGAATTATCATTGAACAATTATGCCTCTAAAATCATCAGACTAGAAATCAGAAATACAAGTTAATATTGCAATATTCTTAAACTGAAATAAATTTCAATGCACAGTTGCTACTTCCAGAAGTCAAGATAGGTATCATGTTTTAAGGAAGATTTTTGATCAATGTGGAGGAGCATGAGGAGAGAGAGAAATTAAAAAGCAACATAAAGTCACAGATCCTGAGGCATGGTGGCACGTTTCTGAAGAAAGACCAGTGCACAGCTGCACCATCAATACACTCAGCAGACTCTCAATGTCTCTTTAGCTTTCACTTAGGAAGGGTGGACATTCCACTAGGGCAAGTGTTCTTGGGGAAAAAAACTCAACCCAGCAAAAGCAAACAAATATGACTGTGATGCCCTGGTTTAGAATAGAGGAAACAGCACACACTGAATGTAACAGCCTGCCAAGAGTAAGGGAAAAAATAAAACCCTACATGAAAAATCTCAAGGGAAAAAAACCCACAATTTTAAGATGTAGTGCATGAAAAATAAGAATTATTCTTACATTAAATTTACTATAGCTACTTTGTATACTATTACAAAGGAGTCCAAGTTAGTGCTTCTTGCAAATAAACGAAATCTGAAGCATGGGGTATTTCCCCAATAAACAATTTCAAAGCAGAGTTTACAATGTTAACACAAGCACTTATCAGAGAAGCTTCAAAATTAAGAGTTATCTGACAAACAAAAACATATATTGAAGAAAACTCGTCTGTATTAAAAATTTCAAAGATCATGAAGTAAGACAGATTCAACAAGAAACCATCAAGTCTTGCAAGGATAACACCTCTACTTTGCATCTTTGAATCTAGTCGTAACACAGAAGTTTATTCTGGGTATAAAGAGAAGGAATATTAATATAATTTGTATCGCCCAAAGAAATTGTGGGTTATTTTCATTTCAGGATCTCAAGACTACTAAATATGGTAATTAGTTATAGAAGTTGTGTGAAGTGGAAAGGCGCATCACTAACAATGTAACCATGCTGAATAGTTTTACAACTCACTTTTGAATGACACATGCCCTTTCTATGAATAGAATGTCAAATCAACAGCCCCTGTTAGTGTCTAGACATAATTGTCTCTGAATTGAATACATCAGCATTAACTGCAATACCAAAATGGTTCCAACTAAAATAATGGAACTGTCTCTTGCACCATACTTCTGCATATTTTGTAAAAATTACATAATACAATAGGTGGAGAAAGATTTACAAGGTTAACATTTTGCATATTCCTGCAATCAGCCCAACTGTCAACTCTATTCACTGTGACATGTGCCGCTATAAAATGTGCTTGCAAATAAACATAACCAGAACATCTGGGTAATGTATCCATTCTGAGAAGAAACTGTATTTGATGAAGACTTAAAAACATACAAATAGACCATCAGTTTTTTGAATATACAAATATTTTTAAATATTACATCTTTCAATTGTAATAGCCATGTGCAAAATATTACGTATATAAAAAACCAGTATTTATTTATGAACTTATTCTGAAGCCTCCTGGAGGAAAAGTCCAACACATCTACATTGATATCATATAACTTTCTTTTGATTTTTATATGAACCTTGCGCAGACATTAGGAAAAAAGTGTACGTGTGTACATTGTGAACATGTAAAAAATAAAGAAATTTCAAAAGTATTTTACAAAATAACTAAAAATAAGCCACAGAATTCTTCATGTTGGCGCACTCAGATATTAGAATGTTGTGCACAACTTCATAATGTAATGTCTAAATTGTCTAACAGAGCAGCTTGCATACATAGTCTGAAGGCCACATGATGGTACCACATAGAAGCATGAATGGAATCCAGGGGTACCTTCTATGGAAGCAGTCATATTTACAGATTTACTAATTGGAAATAGGAACTAAGTCAACAGCAGGATACTACCACATGCAGGAGTATTCAGTGTCGACAACAAGTGAAATGCTTCATTCTCACCCTTCACTGTCACAGCAAGGACTTTTACTATTCTATATTTATCTCCAGAAAGAGAATCATAGGATCATTTAGGTTGGAAGACACCCTTAAGATCATCCAGTCCCACTATTAACACAGCACTGCCAAATTCACTAAACCACATCCCAAAGTGGCACATCTACGTATCTTTCAAACATCTTCAGGGATGGTGACTCCACCACAGAATCACAGAATCACCAGGCTGGAAGAGACCTTCAAGATCACTGAGTCCAACCCATGCCCTAACACCACCTCAACTAAACCGTGGCACTGAGTGCCAAATCCAAACTTTTTTTAAACACCTGCAGGAATGGTGACTCTACCACCTCCCCAGGCAGACGATTCCAGAACTTTACCACTCTCTCAGTAAAAAACTTTTTCCCCACATCCAACCTAAATTTCCCTTGGTGCAGCTTGAGAATTACCACTTCCCCGGACAGCCTGTCCCAATGCCTGAACACACTTTAAGTGAAGAATTTTTTCCTAATATCCAATCTAAACCTCCTCTGGTGCAACTTGAGGCCATTTTGCTTGTCCTATTACTTGTTACTTGAGAGAAGAGACCAACCCCCACCTCTTCACAACCTCCTTTCAGGTAGTTGTAGAAAACAATAAGGTCCATCCTGAGCCTCCTTTTCTCCAGGCTAAACAATCCCTGTTCCCTCAGCCACCCTCCAAGACTTGTGCTCCAGACCCTTCATCAGCTTCATTGCCCTTCTCTGGACATGTTCCAGCACCTCAAAATTTGCACAAAATATATAAGGTGATCACCAACAAATATATAATCAACACAGTGCTGTATTCACTCTTCTTCATGAGAAACAAATATAAGCTTCCTAATACTGAGTATCTTCTTAAGCTTTTAATGACAAAAAAACCCCAAGGAATATATTATGCAGTTACTCAGTAGTCCAGTTACCTCATGGAACAAAGTCACATCACTGCCATCAGCTGTTAACACAAAATGACTAACAATGAATCTGAAGGTACAATAGCTTTGATATGAGCTATCATTACAGCAAGTAGCAATCTAGGGTTCCACCAACCAATATCAGAACCCTGAAATCTTGCACTTCAAAATACGCTCAGGATGCTTGGGAAGCCTGGTCTCCTCCCTGACACAAGTACAAGCTTTAATAAGTACATGTTTTAATGCCCTCTCCCAGTACCTCATGGTTCTTTAGAGCCCACAAATTATATATTGACTCACTATAAATTGCTCTGCAGTGCTGAACAAAAAAAAAAAACAGAGAGAGAAAGAACATTAGAATTGTAGTGTGCACATTGGTTTTGCTATTTTACATATATATTGCTATTTTCAAAATACCAGCTGTATGTTCTTACTGTGACAGAAGAATCACTCCTTACACAGAAAAAAATACTACAATGATCCAGAAGCCACCTCTGTCTCACATGGAGTTGCGCTGAGGAAGGCCAGTCACCACAGAGTTCTTCCTGCATGCTACAGAAAACATCTATTAAAAATCCATGGTGGGCTAGTCAGAAAACACCTATGTTTAAAAAGGCTCCGCAGATTAAGTAAAAGGGACTGCATTCATCGTATCAACCAAAGGTTTCAGTGTGGTATTTAAGCCGAATATTTAAAAACATAACTGAACTGATACCGAACACTGAAGGAATTTAAAGAACTAAGTCTCTAATGCTGTCCTTAGAAATCAGCAAACTATGAACCGAGTGACCAAAAAAGCATCACATGAAACCACTGGAGTCAGTCATAAAATTTAAAAAAACAAAAAAAATTTCCATGGTGGGGGGTTAAAAGAGACTTCAGTAAGTTCAAAACTGCTAGAAATTTATGTGGCAGCTCCCTCTTCTGGATCACCAAATCCCGACAATTCAGCTGAGATGGCAAGATGTAGAATCTGACTAGTAAATAACACCTTTTCGCTGTTGGTGGGTTTTGTCATGTACCGTTAGGCAATCACACAGAGACTTGTGAGCTATTGCCCATTATTTTGAATAAGGGGTTTATATCCAAGTAGCATACTATGAGGGAAAGGTAGTTGAAAATACCTGAATAGTTTGCAATATTTTTGGAATTTTTTCATCAGACAGTACAAACATGAAAGAAAAAAAGAACTATATTGATTTCTGCTTTAAATCTCTCATCATTTTACTAAAAAAAATGCATTTTACAGAAAAGAACTGATCAATAAGAATGTTAAAACTCAATCTGTGTGGCCTGCAGTATGACTTCTGAATCCATATTTTCAGAAGTTAAGCTTCCAGGTTGCAATTCTTGAAACAGAAGAATCCTATCTTCTTGAAATTTCTTTCAGCTTTGACAGGTTCATACCTAAAAAAACCCTTGCACAGTAGGAAAACCTTCTCTGTGCATCAGCTCTTCAGACACTCTGCAAGACAGCTTGGGCAATTTCTGCACACATTTATAAACTGGAATTGGAAAGATCAGAAAATTGGTACCCTCTATCCCTATATAAAATTCATCTCCATAAAGGAACCCTGGCTTTCTGACTTGACCTATAATGGAAGAGGAGACTTTGTGAAGACCTGGTGATTTTTCTGTATCTCAGCTGGAACCAGAGGCAATTCTGTACTCTCTAAATTGTCCAGCACTATTCAAGCTGAATGACAATGTTTGACTTCAAAATAAAAATTACTCTGAATGGCAAATTTACGGCCCAAATGAAATCACAGTTTATTTCACCAGTGCAATTATTGATAACAAAATCATTACCTAAATTAAATTATTGAATATTTAATGAGGAGGACAGTGCATAAAAGATGTCCCTGTTAAATTCTGGACCAGGTAACTTGAAAGCATGATTTTTGACTTGCTAATAATTGCATAATCAGGCCCACAACAGTGTGATTTCATCTTTCATGAGATATTTATACTGAGTGCATCATAAAGTACATAGCAAACTGAAACACCAAGGAAATTTTGGTCATTCAAGCATGGATAAAACTAAAATTGCCAGGAGTTATTTGGATGGAACTGAAAGGATCATATAAAATGGAAAGCCTTGTGGACCTGAAAGAGTGAGAGAGAGGGAAAAGAGCTAAGATTTGCTGTGCAGGCACCTGCTGCAAATGGCAGACTTTCAATGACACAGAGGAGAGACACCTTTGTCAAACTGCAGAACAGTCAGTGCACTGAGACCACCCACAATTCCCTCTGCAGAGAGAAGGTACAGAGTACAAAGAAAAAGTAAAACCAACAGAAACTAGAAAATCCAACTGAGTATGTAAAGGGTCAGACTGGAAAGCAGTGCCCCGCTAGACCTGCTGTTTACAAGCAGAGAAGGGTTGGTGGGAGATGTGGTGGTCAGAGGCCATCTTGGGTACAGTGACCATGAGATGATAAAAAGTTTTTGATTCTTGGCGAAATAAGGAAGGGGATTAACAAAACCTCTACCTCGGCCGTCCTAAGGGCAGGCTTGCTTTGGGCTGTTCAGAACACTGGTTCAGGCTCCCTTGGGAAACAGTCCTTAATAGCAAAGGGGTCCAGGAAGGCTGGACATACTTTAAGAAGGAAACCTTAAAGGCACAGGAGCAGGCTGTCCCCATGTACCAAAAGATGAGTCAGTGGGGAACACCACCACCCTGGCTGAACTTTCAGCCTGAGCTTTTGCTGGAACTCAGGGGATGAGAGGAAGAAAAAAAAAAAGAGATTATGACCTTTGGAAGAAGGGGCAGGCAACTCAGGAAGAGTAAAAGGGTATCATTAAGTCACGTAGTGAGAAAATCAGAAAGGCAAAAGCCTATGGGCCTAGATGGGATCCACCTGAGGGTACTGAGGGAGCTGGCAGAAGAGTTAGCCAAGACACTCTCCATCACTTACCAGCAGTCCTGGCTAACCAGGGAGGTCCCACATAACTGGAGGTTGGCCAGTGTGATGCCCATCTACATGAAGAGCCGGGGAGAGGATCTGGGAAACTACAGGTCTGACCTTGGTGCTGGGGAAAGTTATGAACAGATCATCTTGAGTGCCATAACACAGCACGTATAGGACAACCTGGGGATCAGTCCCAGGCAGCATGGATTCATGAAAGGCACGTCCTGCTTGACCAACCTGATCTTTTCTGACCAAGTGACCCATTTATTGATGAGGATGAGGAAAAGGATGTGGATGTGTCTACCTGGACTTTAGTAAATGTTTCCCACAGCATTCCCCTGGAGGTACTGGCTGCTCATGGATTGGGCAGGTGTACTCTTCACTGGGTAAAAAACTGTCTGAGTGTCCGGGCCCAGAGAGTGATGGTGAACAGAGCTACAACCAGCTGGGGCCGGTCACCAGTGGTGTCCTCAGGGCTCAGTACCATTTAATGTACTCAGTACCTCAGGCCAGGTCCATTTAATATCTTCAATGTTGACCCGGACAAGACGATCAAGTGCACCCTCAGTCAGTTCACAGACGGCACTAAGTTGGGTGGTAATTTTGATCTGCTGGAGGGCAGAAAGGCTCTGCAGAGGGATCTGGACAGGCTGGATCGATGGACCAAGGCCACCTGAGACAGGTTCAACAAGGCCAAGTGTCGGGTCCCAGCCCTGGGTCACAACAACCCCAGGCAGTGCTACAGGCTGGGGACAGAGTGTCTGGAAAGCAGCCTGGTGAAAAAGAATCTGGGGCTGTTGGTTGACAGTGACTATGAGCCATCAGTGTACCCAGGTGCCCAGAAGGCCAAGACATCTTGGTCTGTAGAAAAAATAGTGTGGCCAGCAGGACCAGGGCAGTGATTGACCCCCCTGTAGTCAGACTGTACCCCTGTACTGGTGGGGTCACACCTCGAGTTCTGCCTTCTGTTCTGGGCCCCTCACGGCAAGAAAGACACTGAGGTGCTGGAGTGAGTCCAGAGAAGAGCAACAGAGCTGGTGAAGGGTCTGGAGCAAAAATCTTATGAGGAGTGGCTGAGTGAGCTCAGGGTGTTCAGTCTGGAGAAAAGGAAGTTCAGGAGGGATGTTATCGCTCTCTAAAACTACCTGAAAGGAGGCTGTAGCCAGGTGGGGTCAGTCCTTCCCCTAGGCAGCAAGTGACAAGACAAGAGGAAATGGCCTCAGGATGCATCAGGGGAGGTCCAGACTGGACATCACGAAGAATTTCTTCACCAAAAGAATGGTTAAGCACTGGAATAGGCTGCTCAGAGAAGTGGTGGTGTCACTGTCATTGGAAGTATTCAAGAAAGGACTGGATGTGGAATTTAGTGCTATGGCTTAACTAACACGGTTATGTTTGGTCAAAGGTTGGACTCAATGATCCTGGAGGTCGTTTTTAATCTAAATGAGTCTGTGACTCTATGACTAAAAATTAAAAAGGAAACTGGCTGAAGACCACATTCTGGAAACTGGGATGATGAAGGTTGCAACTTATGGCATTTAAGATCCAGAGAACTAGTTAAAGAAGTACAGAATGTTAGAGGAGTGTGTGAAGTCCTCGAAATACGAAAATCTGAAAACCTAGTAAAAAAAACAAACTTAGTCTGTTTTTCAAGCTTAATCCAAATAGCAACCCCACTTTTCAGGTTACTGAAAAGGAGCTAATGTCTTTGGTCAAATAAAATAATTAACAAGTATTAGTTTTATGGTCAAATGACACTTAATGACTCTTAGGAGAAAACACACTCTAGCACTTTCATTAAGTTCCAATGGAAACACTATGTAGGCAAGGATTTTATGAATCCTTCTACTTAAATCATCTTAATGTACTTAAAAAAATTAATTTATTCCATGAATTCAAACCAGCTCTTAATCAAAACACCAAATTAGGAAACAACAAATAAGAAATGTAATTAAGTCACCCACCTTTTCATAACAACTACATATACTTTCCAGTATTTTATTGTCAGTCTTTTTTATAATAATCTACAGAAATATTTGAACAAATGATTTTTACAAAACCCATGCCACGTATAAACAAAGACTCCATAAACCACAATAAAAATATCACGAATGGACTACTGTAGAAAAGTATCACTAGAAGTAAAGCTATCATAAAAACAATTTCAATATACCCTAGCCCTTCCTCTTCGCCTATCATGCTGAAGTTTTCATATTGAAACTTAATGTCACATTGTGCAGCAACAACTAGAAGCATAATCAAATACCCACATTTTCTTGTAATGAGTCATTTACTGGGTCTGGTCTTACACAACCACATTCAACGTTACAACGGGAGTAAATTATGATGACAACACTTCAAACAGAAGCCCCTTCCCTGTGCTGCAGCAGCTCTCCAACATCAGTGATAGTTAACCAACCACAATAAAAGTCAGTGCAAAATAAAGGAGGGATGAAATACAGGGACCTGCTGAATGTATAAACAGGGACGGATGAGTTGGGACTGGAATTATGGTATTATCCACATACACAGCATCAGAGGGTGCATCAGGGTGCACACAAGCCCTGTAACACACCTTACAGCACTGTATGCAAGCTGGCAGTGTCCTAAGGTGTTTAAGACCGGATGCGGCACTTAGTGCCATGGTCTATTTGACATGGGGGTGTTTAGTCATAGGTTGGATTCAATCTCAGAGGTCTTTCCCAAATTAATTGATACTGTGACTCTGTAAATGTACACTGGGGTGAGGCAAGGGGAGTATCACTCCCTCCCAAGAATTTTGATTTCCTTTGAATAAAAACAGAATGGTGGTCTGCAGAAAAGGCACGGTTCAGCTCACTACATTTCACAGTCACTGGTTACAATATTCACGAGAGGGAAGTCCTGCTTAGCAAACCTGATTGCCTTTTATGATAAAGTAACCCACCTAGATGATCAAGGGAAGACAGCTGATGTCTTCTTTTTGGATTTCAGTCACAGGATCCTTCTGGACAAAATATCCAGCACACAGCTGGATAAACACATCATATGATGGGTGAGCAACTGGTTCGTGGGTGGGGCATGAGGGGAGACATCAGACTGGGGACCTGTCACTAGTGGGGTTCCACAGGGCTCCATCCTCGTCCCTGTGCCCTTTAACATCTTCATAAATTATGTGGATGCAGGACTGGAAGAGCTACTGAGCAAGTCTGCAGATGATACAAAACTGGAAAGAGCTGTTGACTCCCTCAAATGCAGGGAGGCCCTGCAGAGAGATCTCAAGAAATGAGAGGGCTGGGCAGTCACCAATCATATGAAGGGAACAAGGAAAAGTTCTGGATTCTGCACCAGGGATGGGGCAACCCTGGATGTACAGACAGCCTGGGGAATGAGATGCTGGAAAGCAGCGCCATGGAAAGGGGCCTGGGGGGTTCTGGGCGATGGCAAGTTGAACATGAGTCAGCAGTGCCCTGGCAGCCAGGAGGGCCACCCATGTCCTGGAGGGCATCAGGCACAGCATCACCAGCTGGGAAAAGCACCAGCCTGCTCTGCTCTGCACTGGAGTGGCCTCACCTCAAATACTGTGTGCAGTTTGGGGCACCGCAGTATAGGAAAGATATAAAGCCATTAGAAAGCATCAAAAGGAGGGCAACAAAGGTGGTGAAGGGCCTTGAGGGGAAGCCGTGTGAGGAGTGGCTGAGGTCACTTGGTCTGTTCATCCTGGAGGAGACTGAGGGGAGACCTCATTGCAGTTACGGCTTCCTTGTGAGGGGAAGGGGAAGGGCAGGCACTGCTCTCTTCTCTGCAGTAACACTGACAGAACCCCAGGGAATGGCCTGAAGATGTGTCAGGGAGGTTTAGATAGATATTAGACAAAGGTTCTTCATCCAGAGGGTGATCACAGCACCAAGCCTGACAGGGTTCAAGAGTCTGGACAACATTCTCAGGCACATGAGATTGTTGGGGATGTAGCTGTTGTAGCTACAGCTACATCCCATTCTTGGGGATGTAGCTGTAGCAAGGCCAGGAGTTGAACTCAGTGATCCTTGTGGGTCCATTCCAATTTGGCATATTCTGTGATTCTGTGTTCTCCAAACTGGACAACTGGAAGCCCCATTCTGTAAAGCACATCATCCAACTAAGATGGAAATAAAACATCCATTCACAGTGATGATCCTTTGAAAGAAATCTTGGCAAACAGTGAAGTGTTAAGAAAAGGACTGCTACCGTGCCTTTTTGTAAAAAGGAAAAATCACTTATTTGCTTCTGCCACAAAAGGACTGGAAGGTGAAAGCATCTACAGATGGAGACTTCCTATTTAATTAAACCTTACTAATGAACACATGACTCACAAGAACATTACTTCAGTTGTAAGCTTGTGCAACCACACTGCTTTCTATGGAATTGGTGAAATAATGGAAAAGACAGTATTGAACCAAATCCAACTTACTGTCTTTGATTGAAAACTACAGTAAACAAAAAGCTATTGGAGGTAAACCTGACAGTGATTAAACTCATATTAATCAGTTCACAAGTCTTCTAGTTCCTTAAAATGGTACATTGTTCAATTGTACTTTCACAACAAAACAGTAGATTACCCATCTTCTCAATAAATCTCACTTCAAATTACTCATAAATAAAAGAGAATGTTACAACAGCATAAGGTAAGTAACAGGAAGGTTCACATTGCAATTCACAAGGCTAACAGATGCTAACAGAGCTTTCAACCACTCTAGAGCATAAAGTTACAAAATAGATGAAAAGAAAATTTACACTGTAAACCAGTCCCAAGTCTTTGATGAGGTAACTTTAGGAGTGAAAACTAAAAATATGATTTTTGACTGAATCTTTTCATTAAACATATAATCATTCATATCTAGAATAACATAATGCCAGCTTAGAATTCCCAGCATAAAATATTTCAAACATGTTTTAACTTATACAGTTTGCAAGAAGTTAATGTGATTTGGAACTTAAAGCAAAGGCTCTAGATTAAGCAATCCTGTTAACAGTTCACTAGACCATTGGACAAACAGCAAACGATTTGACTTTACAGAAGTCCCAAGTTGCTATCTGCATAATAGTTGACATTCAGCTTCTAAAAAAATCACATCCTTAACTTCTATATTTCATTCTTGAAGCCTGTAAATGGATACACTAATACTGTTCTTCATACAGCTTTTGTGAGGCTGCACTTACTGTGAGCAAAGTGCTTTGAGATCTTTAGCATGAATAAAACATATTTTGCACTTAGACGTTAATTATAGAAGTAGCAATATTTGAAGTAGGATTTTGTTTCAAGGCAGCAAGACTAAATCAAACATGATTATCTTGGCTTTGATTGTGATATTTCACTTACTATGCTCTATTTTTCCTTGCATTTGAAATACGCAATTTTGCTTTTCTGTTATGTAAATGAATGTTTTTCATTTAACACATCTATTTTTGGAAAAAGAATAATTTTCTTTCCTAGGCTAAGACAGAAATGTTGCAGAACACAATTCTGAAGTCTAACTGACAGAGTACCACAAGATCAATGCAGGCATTCAATAGTAAAAGCAGGAAGCGATGCCCAAAAGACTAACTGAACTTATAATGTTATTATGCAAATGTTTACATACACAGATATCTATCTAGATATATAAATCAGAATATAATATTTAATATTGATAAACTAGTCCTTTTGTCCATCAGTTAGGTGATCCTAACCAATGCAGCTGCAATTACAAGTCATGGCCTTTCTGAAAAGTAAAAAGAACTGGGACAAAGACAGAAAAGAGAGTCTGCAATGGAAATGGTAGGAACAATCCATTTTAAACTAAGGATTCTATCTGGCTCTGTGTAATTTATTTTAGAGGCAAACTTCAGTAAAGGAAAAGGTTTGGACTTTATCCAAAAACACTGTCATGCAAAAGAGGTCAAGTCACCTGCCACCACAGACTTTTCTTTGAATTGTTTTTTTGTGCAAAATGTGCTGATTATATTGCTGTATGTGTTCCTACATATCAGTGGCATTTAATAGACAGCAGGTGCTCTGGAAAATACATGTCATATTTGTATACAATCCTATGAACATAAACAGGGTTTACTACCTGCAGACGACTTTGATTCTACAGTTTGTGTGATCAAATTACATTGCTTCAGCTTGTTTTCTGGTCTCTGAATTTCACATATTCCCATGCTGAGTAAAGAGGAAACATGTAAGATTCCTATTCCAGTTGTGGAATAAAATTGGGAATCCAAAAACTGGCAGCATTAAAGAGAACTGAAGTCAGAGTTAGCAAAGTAATTTTAAAAAAACATGCCCTGTGAAAAGAGATGACCCAATAAAGCAAAGGAATAAAACACCTGTTGAGAAAAAACATTATCATCTCAAAGCACTGCTGAAACACTGATATTTACCCAGGCAAATGAGGTTAAGAAGCATATTCTACTCATTCAAATCTTTAAATGAAAGTAAATGCCAACCTAAAGCTCATTTTCAGCGTTCTGTGATGCCTAAGAAATGCTGTCACTCACTCATTACACTCCCTCACACGGATGTAATTTCCACCCCCATCTATCGTCATCACATCTGGTTGGGTATGCAGTTTCACCAAAAAAAATCATGTAGGCAAAAAATCACAACATCTTTTGAGAAATGCTTTAGTATGCAATTGTGTGTAATTACACACACTGTTAAGTACACCTTGAAATATAAACCACCATGGAATAACTGCAAGGAAAAATTTAGTCCAAAACCTTGATCAAGCTATAGCTTATTATTAGTACACTGGGGTTTAAATGATTTCTCCAAACAGCAAAAAAACAAGACGTAACACAAAACTTCACATCCTAAAAGATCACAGATAACAGCTGAAGAGACCCCAAACAGGTAATCTTTCTGCCTGCCCCAAGGCAAAATCTGTAGCTTTACCACTTCAACATATGTTTGTGAAACAAACATACCTGAAGTGAATGGGTTTCACTGTCTCCCTAATTCATATATTCCAGTGCTCCCCTGTTGAAAAGCTTTCCTTAATGCTGAGTCTGAAGCCAATCTATTACGGTGGGCCACCTGCCTCAGTACTGGAAAGTTTTTCAGTCTAACTCAACTTCTGATGCATTTTAAACCTTTACAAAGAGTAAATACACTCTTCTTAGAAATACATAACCCCAGCAGACCAAAAACATTGAGATGAGATCTTAGTTCCACTTAACTCATTGAAAACAGATACCAGAAGATGCTTATGGGCACTGCACGCTACACACCTGGCATCCTGGAAAATACAGGTTTGCACCTACGTTTAAATACTCTGCATGTTCAAAACCATACGACTCGAATACAGAGGGAAGACCTTCCTGCCCTGGCGCCCAAAGACTGTTCTTCTGATCACAGAATACTAATAAATAAAACTTTCCAGATGACTTCTTTCTTCAAAGTTAAGGAGTGAAAAAAGACCAGAAAACTTTCCAGCCCACCTTGCACGGGCACACACTGACGCCAAGGCCAAAAGGACTCTTGCCACCTAGGCTGCTACACGCAAACCAAACTTTTCCTCCCAGAACAGCCAAAACAAAACCAGCCAAGACACTTTCACAACACCTGGAACATGCAAACCACCGGCGGCCAGCCCTTTGCCAGCCCACCTCCCCTCCTGCCCTGGACACATGCGCCGCCTTCGCCGCCCCACAGCGCTGGGGAGGCTGGCACGGTCTCTCTCCCACCAGCGAGCCCCGTCTCTCCAGGCGCTGCCGGCCGGGACACCGAGCGAGGGGACGCGCCCCTGCAGCATCCCTGTACTCACCTTCAGAGACCTCGAACTCGGCTGCTCCATTGAGCTGGTAGAGGCACCAATTAGCCGCGCTCTCGCCTGGGGGGCCGCCGGCTGGGCAGGAGGAAAGGCACAGTCAGTCGGGCGCGGGGCCAGCGGGGGCACAGGGCTGAGGAATGGACCAGGGAAAGTGGCGGCGGGGGGGAGAAGCAGAGAGTGGGGAGGAGAGATCGAGGGGGCTGAGAAGGAAACGGAGGGATGAGAGGGGACAGCGAGCGCCGGGGGAAGGAGCGCGTTTCCAGATACCCTGTTTGTGGGACATGGGTGCTGCCCTCCGGAAGGCGCCCACTGCTCTGAACTGTTATTTGCTTTGCTCCCAGCGCCCGTGGCTCGCGGTGCCTCGTCCTTCTCCCAGCGGAGCGGGCGCAGGCAGCCGCCGCTGCCTCGGGGCGCTCGCGGAGCCGGGGGAGGGAGGCCGGGAAGGAGGGAAGGCTCCGCCCGGAGCTCCCGGCGGAGGCGGCGCAGCCTCGCCAGGACCCGCCGCGCCCGGCCCAGCCGCGGCCCCGACAGGTGCGAGAGCCCCGGCACGGCGGCGGGACCGCGGCTGGGCGGCCGCGCAGCCTGAGGCGAGCCCGGCCGCGGCGCCTTTGGCGAGATGCGACGCCCCAGCCGGGCCTTGCCCCGGCCAGGAGAGCCCTCCCTGCTGCCCGTCCCGCTTCCATGTGAGTTCCCCGCAGGTGCCGCCCGTGCGTGCGGTGCGGGCAGCCTGGCGAGCATGGGCGCGCTTCCCGGCTGCCCCCGAAGCGTGGATGCACATCCCTGGAGGACACCGCACACCAGGCACCCAGTGCCAGTGGCACCCATGCCAGCGGCCCTAGTGCCGCTCCCGCCTCGCCACGGCTGCGTTCATCTCACGACGTTCACCTCAGTTCTCTTACCATCCCTAGGCCACTTGGGCTATTTTACTGATAAAGGCTACAAATGCCATGTAAACTGTTGGGGTATATATACTCTGCAACGCTGGAGAGTGGTTTTCATGGTCCATGAGCCCTTGTGTATCCACAAACTGTCTTTACAGCATCCCTGAGAAGTTGGTAAGAAAGCAAACGTGTTACCAAGTAAGTCTAAAGTGCTCTGTGCAGTGACCTTTGCCTTCAGTGGCAAATGATTAGGGGAATGGCAAATTATAAAACACTGAAACAGTCAGCTAGAGCAAATACATATTAATAAATGCCTTTATTCTTAGAGACTTCCACCCCAAAACACAACAGGAGGGAAAAAGTACATTAATTGTTCTGTTCACCAGGTGACTTTCTTGTTACTAAATTTAAGACAATTGTGACTGCTTAGCTTGTAGTTGACAGCATCCTGCCTACGTCTTCTGTCTTATCAAGGTAACAGTGTCAGAGGCCCACGTATAGCACAGTTTGTGTCAAAGAGAGCATCCACACTTTGTATAGGCAAGTGAGAAAAGCTTAAGAAAGAATAGAGGAAGACTATAATTAAGTCATACTATGAGATTAGGAGCCAACAAGAGGATAAAGTATCAATGTAGGCAGCTGTCATGGCACGATTACACTGGCTCTTCCATCTATCTTTCGGCTATTTGTGAAACACTATGCAAATGCCAGGGAAGAATTGTTTTCGGCATAAATTCCACCTGACATACCTACATTCATCCCTTCTTGCAGCAAGTAGAGACCCTCCTGATACCTTTAGTGTAAACTGTGGGCAGTTTGATTCATTTTTTCCTAATAAAAGTATTTTGTTTAAATATTTACATTCTTCTCCACTGCATCCAAGACAGTGGTGCACTGTGGCCTTTGTGAAAGAATAAGGAGGACAATTACAGTTTTTGAAGGAAATAGGTTTAAAATGGGAGTTACATTCAGCAAATGTTCCCAGCTACTTTTAGAAACAAAGCAAAACACCAATACTTAAGCTTTTCTAGGAACTTCACCTAAATTACAAAGATAATAATACCTTCTGAGGTAAAAACACCAGTTTGTTTAGACAGTGTGTGTATATATATCCCCAAGCCATATGTTTCCTGGATGTGGAGTAGCATTCTTGGAACAGAAAAGGTTTATGCTGATGATCTGAGGGGGAAAAAAAGTATAATAGAGTTGTATTAAAGTAAAGCTTCATCCAGCTGCTTGTAGTGATACTAACTTCCCCTAAAAATTACCTACAGACCGTGGTTGCTCTTCATGACAAGGTATTATCACAAATAAAACTAATCTTAGCATTCCAGTGTTCGCCTCTTTTTTTTGCAGAGAACTCTAAACCATATGAATTAGCAAACAAAGGCCCTGTTCTGGGAGAATCTATTCGTATTAGATTTAAGTTTTATGGAATGTGGCCATTTTATGGTGTTCAATTCATTATTACTGACTTATGTATAGTATTTTTCATTCTGGACTTCAATTATTTACAAACTTTGCATGTTGCAAAAATCACCAAGTTTGGTATGTAAAGCAGCACGTTTTCTTCTTTCTAAAACGAGAAGATCAATACAAATTGTATTTACAGTGTGTGATCCATTTCTATAGGTGTCTTGAATATTGAGATGGGTTAATTTGCACCCAAGAGCCAGCTAGTCCAGTATGAATTAATCTTTTACTTTTATCAAAATGTGCAGATGAAAACTACTAAAGTAATTGTGATTGTTTCCTCCAATCACAGAGGGATGACTGATTTAACTAGGTTTGGGATCTAGTAGTGCTAAATCCACACCAAACTTGAAGGTGAGGGCAGTTACGCTTCTTCATCTGATGTTCTTCACTTTTGCACTGTTGGAAATGAGCGACGACTCTGATATGGTATTTTGTGTCATTTCAGAATTGTAATGTTAAAAGCATGTAATTTACTCAAGCTAGAACTTCAGGAAGGTAGTCGATTTATACTATAGTGTGTTTCAAAGAATCAAAGTTTAAAAAAATAGTCCAATCTGTTTTGGCTTTCAATATCACAATGATTTAATGGGCAGAAACTGGTGCAACTGCAGACAAAAACTTCTGAGGAAACTGGACTACATTATATGATAACATTTTTTAGTTTGGGGTTGGATTTTTTCCCTTTTCACTAGGACTTTATGCAGACAGAAGCGTTTACCTTTTCAATTCTCAGCACAGGTCCACCTGTTCCTAGCAGCGATAAAATAAGTGGTAAAATCAATTTCAGTGGGATCAGAAGGTCAACCACATAAAATTTAATCCTTCTTCAATTTCAAAACTTCAGAGATGCAGACAATAATCCGTAACGAACTAGTATACCATGAAATAAAGTACTCGTGCTCAATTCAAAGGAATTTCCTAAAAACAAAAAAGATTTATAGGTGTCCAAGATGTAGAACTCAGCCTCTCCCTGAGCAGTCCAGTGTTATCAGAGAACCAGCTCCGGAATTATCAGCAAGAGCCACCGAGGGGCTGCGGTTCCCGTCCCTCACCCCCCGTTACGGCGATGGTGCGCACCCGCAGCGCAGCTCGGGGCTAAGGGGGAGTCACCCCCTGGGGCCTCAAAACCCGCCCGCTCGAGAGGGAGCTCCTGCCCCTTGTTTTATTTATTTATTTATTTAACTCTTCACCGGGAGGCGGTGCCGCGGGACGCGGAAGTGCGGCGGGAGCGCCGCAGCCGCCATGGCTCCGCCGCGCATCCTGCTGCTGCCGCTGCTGCCGCTCCTCGCCCTCCTCCCGCGGGCCGGCGGCCGCGGCGAGCTGCGGGCTTTCGTGGTGGCCCACAGCCACATGGACGTCGGCTGGGTGTACACGGTGCAGGTCGGCCGGGGCGCCGCACGGGCGGGGTGGGTTCGCTGCGGCCGGGGCTGAGCCGCCCGCCGCTTGCAGGGCTGCCCGGAGCCGCGTAGCGGGGCCGCGCTGTGCCGCTCCCGGCGCTCCGCGGCTCCCGGCCGAGCTCCCTGCGCAGAAACGCGCAAATCCTTGGCCGGTGCAGCGCCTGCCCCGAGTCTGGCCTGGTGTGTCCTCCGTCCTCTGGTGTTTCGGGATCCTTCTTCGGAGGAGGCATGGTTAGCCTAGGAGCCCTTGAAGTGTGGGTTGGTGTGTGCCTGTATTCTGCAGGATGGTCCTGATGGATTTTTTTTTTTTTTTAAGAAAAGTCTTAATTCTGTTTGATGGCGCTTTGATTATGTGGCAGATTTTCATGGTCTTTGTGTTTATCTTGTTACGAAGCCAAAATCCCAGGAAAACCTGTCATTTCTTAAGAGCAGAGAGCAGGATCCCAGGTCCTCGATGGCTGGGCTGGGGTTGGAGCCTAGTGCCTCTGAAATATAGTAGCAAACATATTTTTTGCTAAATACGTGAGATGCAGAGCCAAATAAATCAGGTGGGGCATCAGTAACTTTTACATTTGTTAGTCAAAATTCTAAATCCTGAATTCTTCTTTATTAGTATGAATTTTTTTCATTTATGTGTGAAAGATGCTGTAGATACTTCACTAACTAGAGCGAAGTGACATTAGGCCTAACTGATGAAAAAGAGCTAATGGCTCACCTAGATATCGCTGCTGTGCATGTATTTTGTCTCCCCTTTTTAGAAAAGATTAACGAATTTCTCCTTTAATACTTCAAACTCATACTCAGAAATTGCATAAGAGAACACAAAACTAAAACTTAAAGTCCTTAGTTAAAATTTCACGTTGTATTAAGTATCTAGTAGTCTTGGTTTTTAAAAACCCTTATGAACCAATGGAAAAAATAATTAGGGAAGACGTTATTTAGATAAACCTAACTGTATTTTAAACCATCCCTGCTACACTCAAATGTTTTCCTTTTTCTAGTGGCATGAGCATTTTTACAAAGATGGCTGGATTTCTGTTGTGGAAAGCAAGGGGTTAGGAAAAGTTAATTTCTGATTTGGATTACCTCATTTCCGTATTTCAAATGGTGATTTTCATGTAGGAAATTTACCTAAATTGAAACTATGGATTCATGTTTTACATGTCATGTCCATTAGTTTTTCAATGGGGAGAGATCTATGTGTCAGCCACCTTAAGACATACATTTTGTGGTGTGTGTTCTTAAGTACCAGTAGTTTAAGTAGATAAGTGTTATGATTAGTGTAAAATAACTCCTATAACATGCAGATAACTTTGTTACAAGGAAAGACACACATCTCAGGAAATCCTAGGATGTTGACTATTGTCTTTAGACATTCTCTATCGCTTTAAAATTAAGTAAAAGGTAGAAGACTGGATCTGGTCAGCAGAAGTTGTTCTGGTCGAGGTAAGTGTACAAAAATTATCTCTTTATGTGCACAACTTCAAAATTAACATGATGTTGTTATTTTGATTCCATACATTAGGGTATAGCACTGTGGTGGGTTATTTGATAGATACAGCTGTCGTATTTGTGTTGATATAAATAAAAGTCCATATGCCTTATTCTGGAATAGAGGTGTTTTTAGGAGCAAGATAGGATAGATGCACAGAATCTCACACTTTCACTGATCTTTCTGTGTCAACAGTTGAACTCATTCTGAGATTCTTTTACCAGCTTGGTTTTACTCTATCCTAAAACATCAAGCAAAATGGAGTTATTTTTCATAATAGTATAATTTACAGTATATGTATCACTGTATTGTCCTGGTAATGCACAGCAGAGTCATACCCACTCTGAAGAAGCAATTCTGGTAATTCAGGCCGCCAATAGAAGAGCTGGAATGGGAGAATAAACTGTGCATGTGGTGTTTTTAACTATGTTGGTGCAAAGTCTTATCATTCATGGCATCAGTGATTTAAGGTGAGCAATGAGGACCCCGTAAGCTGTCCCCAGTGTGTCTGTGTCAGACAGAAAGCCTGTGTTGGTGCTGGTCTTGGGAGAAGCTACACCTTGATCTAGTCAGGTCCCCAGTCAGGAGGATGTTTTCTGAAGCAGAAGGGCCAAAGGTTGTATGTAGTCAGAACTCAGTCTTTCTGAGGGTACAAAGGAAGTGTACAACAAATGTGAGGTTGTTCTTTTCAAGCCCAATGAGTGTTTCAAACAGCCCTTCTAGTATAGGCAAAACAGATCTTATTTACCTTTTTTTTCTTTCAGGAAAGTATGCATGCTTATGCAGCAAATGTCTACACAACTGTTATAGAAGAGCTAATGAAAGGAAAACAGCGCAAATTTATCGCGGTGGAGCAGGAATTCTTTCGACTCTGGTGGGATGTGGTAGCCTCAGATACACAGAAGCAGCAGGTAAATTGCACTAAAGCCATGCTTCCTGCTAACAAAGAAGTCACACTCTTTTCAGGGGACAAATAGGGGCAAAGTACTTCACCGTTTGCTTTTTACCTGTGTCTTGTGTAAGCTGTCTCTGAATCTAGTGCTTAAAGGACCTTAACTCTAAAGGCAGTTGCAAGAGGTTAAACCCCAGCTATAGATTAGAGCAGTAGGAGGTAGTAACCTTTGCACTGAAGATTTTTTACACTTTACGGTTCTTGTTTTATTGGTGACTTACTTATCTGAGGGCACACTACTTTAAGATGCGGGTGAATCTGAAACAGGCCGCACCAATATCTGTTAAAACATCTGACACCTAACACTGCTCACAAGAAGGAACTTTTTCTTCTTTCCAGTTAAGTGCTGCTCAAAAACCTGCCATTTGTAAACAAGGGCAGTACAGCAAAGCAGTGACTGTACATTCAATGGCAGTGATTTTTTTCTAGTAAAGTTATCCTGAAGTTTTATTTGTCAATTCTTTCCTCTGACATGAAACAAACACACTGAGTCAAAGACCGGACTGGTAGTCTAGCAGCTGGTTATGTATTGCAGTGTAGATGTTTGTTTTGGATCCCAAAACCAAAGGGTGTACAGGTGCAGCTTCCCATGGGTACTTACTCAGAACTTCGTGGTCTGTTTTGTTACCAGGGTCCAAACAGCAGTAGCATATTATTTGCAGTTTTTTTTACATTTCAGTTTGTTTAAACTTATAGATGTTTGAAGCATCATGTAAAAACAGCACCTCTTGTCTGGTTTTTGGTTTTTTTAACATAGCCCTTCACTGAATTCTGAATCTTCCATTAAGTTCAGTATCCAAGTAACAGCCTGTGCACAGCTGATCTTTGCATGAGAGATTTTGCTGGGTCTAGGCATTTTCTTCGTAGGGGCACTCTGTCCATACTTGCCTGTTGTAGGACAATTTTCTTATAGATTTGTTAAATTAGAAAACTGTACTGTAAGTGGGGAAGAAAATAGCATAGGAACTGCTTTGTAGAAGGACAGGAAAGTCCTCCAACTTTCAAAGGTGAGTTGATCTTATTTCAAGTATGTTCTGCTGCTGTGCTATGCTTTATATTTAGAGTCAAGGCCCATGTTTCTAATTTCTTTTATGTGGAATCCAGAAGAATAATGTGTGTCACATTTGACCTCGGTAGTGCAAAAATTAGTACCCATGATTGAGGCTTTTGTCTCCTTGCCTAATTATTTGTAATTGTTGCTTTTACACATTTTATAGTCAGTTCTCTAGTTACTTTATAGTTTCTTCTCTCAAAATGGTTAAAACTAAATTCTTCTTAAACCTATGTGTCTAACGTTGAATCTCTAATTTGCAGATAAATTATATGTTTTTAACATTAGCAAGTTGCAAATATTGGTCCCTGAAATTAGGTCACTCTAGTTACTGCCCTGCTTTTTCCACTTGAACTCTAGCATTAATGATTTTCTGTAGCACAGGCACCCTGGTTTTAATTTTCCCTTTTTTTTTTTTCATCATTTAGTGGTTTACTTGGAATACAGGATTTAATTCTAGTTTGTTTTGAAGTGTCTGCTTTGGATTGGAACAGTAGCTTTAAAAACTAGTGAAAGGTATGGCCTGGGTACAGAAGCCGGTTTTTCAATTCAGACAAGAGAATGTGTAAGAGTGAAATATACTGCAGCAGTATTCAGCCAGATAGGAACCTTGTAGTTCTTAGTACATGTTATTTACACAGAATTTTCTTGTGTGAGCCGTTCCTACCTCCTTACCCTGGGTTGATGTCCGGGTGCTTTAACTAGGGGGGAAAAAAGGTGTGTAGCCACTTCTGTCTGGTTTGTAGGCGTGAGTTGATGGTAGTGTGGTCCCAAGGATCACAAATATGTTCTAACACCATAGCAGCCTGCTGCTTATAGTACCACTGCATCTGTTTCCTCCGTTCCTCCTTCGTTTTGCCCCCTTCTGATCAGAAAAAGTGCTTGTCCTTACAGATACTGTTTTCTTTTCTTTTTTTGGAAGGAGGGAGACTGGATATTATTTCAATTACTTGAATTATTTTTCTCGTGTTTCCAGCCTTTCAGTGGCTCCACAAAACTTACATTAAAAAAACATTTCTGTGGCCCCAAGTTTGGATCAGAGGTAAATTTTGGACATCCATCCAAATGAGGAATAATAATCACAGATTCTTTTCATGTAGGTCAGGGCCAGTTCTGTGCTGACACCAGATATCAGTTATATGGTCTCCCAGCATGCTAATCAGTCACCACAGTCGGCTGGAACTAATTTAGAAATACTGAGCCCTGAAGCGTTTTCACAACATTGTGGAGGAGAGAAATGATTATAATCAAAATTGACAATCTGGCATCCTCTCTGAGTAGACACTGAAGGTTCCTGGGAAAATAAACATAATAGCTCTAAAAATGGCATCCTACATGACAGATTAAAAAAAAATGTTGAGGATTAAAATACATATTTGCATAAACTTTACTTATTGGAACTTTGAGATATCTCTGAATTTCTAGTGAAGTAACTAAAATAAAACCAGAAGACTCCTAATACTTTTAGAAAGGGACACAGACTATTCCTTCCCCCCTCCAAACACCACTCCCCCTCCATCCAGCATTTGCTGAAGGCTGTACTTGTCAGCATACCTGTTGTTTCTAGGAGCTGAAATTGGACTCCCCCCACAAAAAAAAAAACCAGCCACCCCCCCCCCCCCAAAGCCACCACCGAAAGTTGAGCAGGGTGTAATATACTGACTGTTTTTAAACTAGGAAAAAGATGAGAAATTAAGGTTAGCAGTGGGTTATTTAGGCAAGCAAACCTGTGGAATAACTATTTCTTAATAAAGCATTCTGTCAGTCACAAGTTGAGCAACTCGTCTGTGCCCCAAAGGCAAGATAAATGTGTACGGAGCAGAGGAGAAATGTCTGTATCCACAAACAGAGTGATGACACACTCTCTCCTGGATCCCACAGATCTAGGTTTCCAACTAAAGGAAATCCTTGGAGCTTGAATATTAGTGCTTGCCTGGGGCTCCATTGGTGCTTGCAGGGAGTTGCATATTGCTCCCTCATACAGCCACCAAGTGCCTTCGCTAAGCCAAGCTGGATGCAGCAGGAGGAAGATTTTGGGAGAAGCATTAGTATCTTCTGTTTTAATGCCCCAGCTCTAGCTGCCTTGAGGCAGGATTACAGGCTGCTGCCAGTGCAGTGTCTGGTGTTCAGGTGGTATAGAGAGGCACAGTAACAGCACTACTGAGAAACACCAAAAGGTCAGTGTCTACCTGGCAGTGCATCCTTTGTTCCTGTTATCTGATTTCTGTGTAAGCTGTATAAATCAATGCACTGTGCTGCACATTGGAATGCTTTTTCCCCCCTTACTCTCCTTTAGATAGCACTCAGTACAGCCTTTTAGCCTACTTTTTCTCCTGGATGCCTTCTTGACAAATGTTGTGTCCAGGTAATGTGCTGGATTATCAAATAAATTTGCAGCCTTTTTGGATAAGACTGAAATGATGCTTATGTTCTATGTCTTAATTTCAATATTGTAGGTCCATCAGTTGCTTCAGGAGGGACGACTGGAATTTGTCATTGGAGGGCAAGTGATGCATGATGAAGCTGTGACACTAATTGATGATCAAATTTTACAGTTGACGGGTATGCATATTTGCATTTAATTTTTATTTTCATTGTTACGACCTTGGAAGTTTTGTTTGGTTTTCATTTTTCTACTCCAAAATTGCTACTATTTTCTGACTTCTTAAGAACTGATTAAAGCATTTCTTATTTTTTACTTGCTGGTGTGTTATTCATATAAAAATCTTTGCTTAAAAAAAACATTAGTTTTGACATGGCAGTTCTGCAGCAAGCGCAAAGTTTACCAAAAGCTGGTTTGTCAGGTATGAACTTGTTTGGAGCAGAGGCCTTTTGTATGTGTGTTTTTGAGGGCTTAAATTCCTGGGAAGATAGTTATGGTGAAATTGAGGGTGTCACTCCTCAAGAAAATACCTGGTAGCAATTCAGAGTGTGGGGAAGTTGTGTTGTTTAGGCAAGGTCTTCTGCAGAATGGGGGCCATGGTGATGCCTTAGGTCTTCTCAAGGCATCAATGGAATGTCACTGAGGTCAACTAAAATGAGTTGAAAGACTTCCTTGATGAAGAAACCCCCATTTGTAATCATTATCATCATCTTCTGTTAGACATAGGTGCATATTTCCAAGAGATGCACTATTTGCCATTTTAATCTCCTAGCTTCTGCATCTGGCTGTTTGTATGTTACACCTGTCCATCTGATGGTTTAAAGAGTCTGTTAGTACATAGGTTTGTCTGGTTAATGCAAACAGAAACAGGGTAACTGATGCCACCACTGTGCTAGAGATGTCTGTGATATGCCACGAGGGAGTAGCAGGGAGGGGATGTGTTAGCACCAGCTGCCATGGCTGACAGGAACTCTGCCTGCTCCGGGGCTATGCTCCGGGGAGCTTTCTACATGGGAGCATAAAGGGACAGAAAACACTTCAATTATTTTCTGAATCTGACTGCACAGCACCACTGGCCTTGTTCCTTGCCTGTCAGTGTTTATCAGGAGCACAGGATTAGCAGCTGCTTCCGTACCTCAGTGCACTCTGGCCAAGAGGAGGAGAGGACATGAACTTTTTTTTGCTCTCACCTGATTCCTTCGAAGGTTTAAGGGTTGCTTTATGGACTTAGAACACTGAGCCTAGGACTTCTCCAAATAAGATGCTAACAGTGATTGAGGAGTCCTTTTGTTAAACACAAACACAGTTTTCTATTCACTGGAGTTAGCTGAAAAATACATTATTTCTAATTTAACATTTCATTTTGTGTAAAAGTGATCTGCTCAGTTTAAGTGTGAGTAGGTACAAAGAAAAAAAAGTGTCTTTTGATTGTGTGGAGTTCAAGTTGAGAAGACAAAGCCAGTGGAGACATTTGGGGTCTACATTTCATGTCTTCTCTTGTCTGTCCAGACTTCCAGTGTTTTGGAGGAGCCTAGAAAACTCTGCTTCAAATATGCCTCCATCAGAATACTTAAACACATTGTGAATATTTTAGCGAGGGAAGATATTAACCACGTGAAAGATGAAGTGAAAAGAGGCCTTGCAGCCTCACTTATTCAAATGTGATTTTAAAATTTGATATGGAGTTATTCCAAACCAGGGAAGATACTGTTGTACTTTCAAACAGTTCTGAATGTAATTCTGTAACTATGAAATAATGATCTACAATTTTTTTTTTTTTTTTTAATGAGTATCCAAGTGTGATATACCTGAGTTACAAATACAATCTACTGCTTTCCTGGTTGTTTTACTTTGATTTAAATGATTTTTCTGGGTTTATTCTATTGTCTGGGCTTTCTAGTTTGGGGGTTTCTTTTTTCAAAACTCATTTCTATATTAGTAACATTAGTAACTAAATTAGTAACGTTAGTTGTAGGTAACATCTTGTATCAAGATCGCTATCAACCTTTGGCTCTTTTCATATGACTGATAATCATATTCATGCTAGTTTTGTTTAGTGGGTGACTTGCTTCCCTGTCCCTTTGTCATTAATACAAGACTGAAATTTTGTGAGAGTGGGTTTTATGATTTGAGCAAACTTGAACTAAACCCCAGGTTGCTGTTTTCATGCAGCCTCCAACCTGGCTATTAGCCTTAACCTAATCTGCATCTATGTGCTTTTTCCCAGGCCTGTCTCTAATCATAATTCCTTTTTGTTATTAATCTTTTATAATGTTAATGTGTTACACTTGGCATAGCAAAATAAATATTGTTAGTAGGAAACTTTTTGCTGTGAATGATTAAATTCCCGAAACTTTGAATGCTTTGGAAAATGGCAACAAGAAGCTATCTTTTAAGTGCTTACCTGTGACACTGTATGCCTATTAAACTTATGAAATTAACTTTTAGAAGTGTTCTAACCTAAATAAATTTTGCTTTGCAGAAGGTCATGGATTTTTGTATGAAACGTTTGGGTTCAGGCCTCAGTTTTCTTGGCATGTTGATCCTTTTGGAGCTTCAGCTACAACACCAACTCTTTTTGCTCTGGCTGGTTTCAATGCTCATCTTATTTCTCGTATTGACTATGATCTGAAGGCTGACATGCAGAAAAACAAGGTAAAAATGCCCTTAGGAATGAAACCATTGCTGGCCTCTACTTACGGTAATCTGAACCATGACATTAAGATAAGAATCTCTCTCATTTGTGCAAGAAAATGGAGATATTTCTTATCTAAAAGTGACTTGCTGATTGCATGTGGTAATGGTGAAACATTAAATCTGTGTTATATGGTCAGTTAATGTCCTCATGACCTCTGGTCAGTGGTAAAATGTAGTCTAGCCGGAAGAAGACACAAAATGTGGGCACATGGGCAAGTCTAAATGGACATTGAATTAGGAGTGTTTGAACCAGAGACATCTAGAAGGAATTTCTGCTTTCCTAGAGAAAATCTTGTGCCTGTTGGGTTTTATGTGAGCTGTTTTAAAGTGTAACCTGTATGTTTGGGCACAGTGTTGTCAGGCTTGGAACATTTATTTGTGCCTGTAAAATTAATAATACTAGGTCAGTTAAAGCGGCAGCTAGTCGTGGTTTTGCTGAATTCAGGTTTTCTTTCGTGTTCTGCCTTCTCTTGCACAGTGTCCCATCCACAGTAAATGCTTTTCATATCACAGTATTGGACCCTGATCTGTCATCAGTTTTACTCACTACATTATGTGAAAAGAAGGGTCTTGCACTACTGTGTTCTGGGCACTAGGCAGTTTTTATGAATCTTGGGTAAAACTCAACTGTCTCTGAAGAAGACAACAGAATTCATGTTGAATTTAGTGAAGCCAGGACCTACCACTTTGTGTTTGCAATGAATTGCAGTAGTTCCTTTCTATTAATATCTTTTATGAGCTTTTGACAATCTCTGCCCAGCTATCTTTTCTTTTTTTCTGGCCCTTGACAGTCTGAAGGCTTCCAAAACAATAAAATTCTACTTCAGTTGGTTAAACTGACCACCGACTAAAGTGCAATTCGCCTACATCTGGATCTTTTCTAGCCTGTAGGTGTTCAACTTGCATTGAAACAAGTGAGGTGTAATGGCTGTGATAAGCCAGGCTTATCTCTGGATTTTAGTATGCTGGCAGTGTGCTGCCTCCTCTCCTTCTCCATCAGTTCTAATGGAAAGAGGCCCTGATGTGGCCTCCTATATATAGTGTGTGACCTTGCCTGGCTTACCATTGGCTGGTCTTTAGAAAAGGCACTTAAAAGTATTAAAAGTGGTGGAAGGGAAGACAGGGACTCTGAAGTCTTAAGTTGTTAATGATGTATTTCTGTGCATGTTGTCAAGGGTAATGGTCTCTTACCTTTTTTGTTTTCCAGAAGCTTCAGTTTGTATGGCAGGGCTCTCCTTCCTTATCTGAAAGACAGGAGATCTTCACCCATGTTATGGATCAGTACAGCTACTGTACTCCATCACAATTACCCTTTTCAAACAGGTCCGAAGACTTCCCAAATATGCAGAAATGTTGCTCACTTCTGAGAGTTTGTATTATTGGGGTTTAAGCGTTTTTCTTTGACTGTTTTCTTTCAACAGTATCCTACTGCTTTCTCCTGACCCGTGGTAGGTCAAGGAGATGTCTAGACTCTGTAGATCTGAGTAAGGATTATTAAGCATCCCCAGCTTTCCACCATAATAAATGAAGTTTGCTCAGTACCTAACAATGGAATTCTCAAAAGTGCCACTTACTACTGACAGGCATTAAAAATACTTCTAAATATTTACAGACTTGAAAAATAATGTTTTCTTACACCAGGAGGCTTGAAATATACGTATGGCTTTCATCTACTTAAAATACAGTGACTGACTTCCAATGTCAGTCCTTATTAAAAAAAATATAATAAAAATGTGAAAAAAAATTCATTACTGTAAAGAGAAAATGTCCAAAGCAGGACTGGGGTCTTTTTTCTCTGGAAGTGAAGATTTAAAAGCTCCAGGAAGCTTAGCAGGGACTTGGCTATTGCTAATTGATTTTCTATGGGAGATTTTCAGCGTTATCTTGAGCTGAGATTGTGTATATTGTCCATGTATAAACTAAAGCAACTAAAATTTTCCATGTATTTTGTGAGGAAATCTGAGAACTTTTGAAAACTTTATTTTGCTTACGGGCTTATCCAGTAAAATACTCTTTGAAAATGAAGCCTCCTTGGGGGAACATCCTCATTGTTGCAAAGCCTGCTGGTTTGTCCTGTGATTCCTTTGTTCTATGCCAGCAAGCAGCAGGGACTTGAAAAGTTGCACGATGTTGAAAGAAAACTGGGGATTCTTCCCCGTACCTCTACCCCCAAATAAATACTTAAACCTAAGTACTAGCAATGAATATAAACTGAATTTTTTTGTCTCTTATTCCCTGAGTACGTACATTTTGTACCAGCACCTTTTGATGTGTTTTTCCCGGTTGAGTAAATCCTCTTTACAACTTACTGCTTTCTGCTTCTACTTAGGTCAGGATTTTTTTGGAATGGATTTGCAACTTTCCCAGATCCACCAAAAGATGGTGTTTATCCAAACATGAGTCTCCCTGTTACAGATGCTAACCTCCACCTGTATGCACAAACCATGGTGGCAAACATTAAGGAGAGAGCAGCCTGGTTCCGGACAGGGGACGTGCTGTGGCCATGGGTAAGTGTCTGATGAGTGATTGCTTTAGAAGAGGCACTACAGAGTGTAGGGTGATGGCACTTGCTGCAGTAGGTACTGCAGAAATGCTGGTACAATCCATCTGACATAGTGTTTTTCTAATAATTATGGTCCAAATGACTGACTGGTAATGATATTTAAAATTTCCTTGTACAGCCTGCCAGTTGTCTATCACTTCTTCTACCCTACTCAGTATAGAAATAAATGTAACAAAACTGTAAAGATAACTTCTTGTGGAACTATATATTGCAGTATTGCTTCCTTTTTTCTCCCCTTGCTTTGTCTATTTAAATAATCTCCTTTTATAACTGTTTAGCCCAACACAACTCTGCATTAACAAAAATTATAGCATTATAGGAAAGTGTATGACGTATTAGGTAGCCATGGTCTTTTCTAACAGATGTGTGATCATTTTCTTATACAGTCTTTGTATTTTAGTTAGAACCATAAGCAAGCATATCCCATCTTGGTCATCTAAACACTTTTTTCGGCAATATGCTGTGTTAGTTACATCCTACACGTACACATAGCACTGATGTGCTCTTGCCAATTTCAATTCCTAAGAAAAGAATAACTTTGCCTAAGCTGAACATACAGTCTGGTTTTTAATTTTTATGGAAGCTGTAGGTCTCATAATTACAATGTTAAAGGCTTATGTGTGTTCTTTACAGACTGTTTCACCACAATATCTGTTGCTGCAAAGAAAAACTTTTTCTGACTGATGCAGCTTTGAGTCACTGATTTGTTTTTCTCCTGTGTTTATGACACTGTTGCTTACATTGTATTTATTATTTTTGTCGAGAGTGAGAGGTAGAATATAACACTCCGTAGTTGTGCTGTAGTGAAAATTATGCGGGAATGGGGAGAAGTTTTGAATAGTACAAATAAATCCCTAACATCTAGATCCAAACCCACAGTTTTTCAGTAATGTAAGAAAATTTCAGTCTCTAACTTCTGGGTTTCTGTGCCTGTGATAATGCTATGTAAAGAAGTAGAGAGAATGTATGGTTCTAAAACTCTATGCTTTTTCATGATTTTTCATGATTACAGACCATCTGTGCAAGTAACCCTACCCAGTCTTGACAGTTTTGTAACTAATGTCAGTTATATGGGCAGTCAAAATCAAAAGAAATACCCCTGGAATATAGACTAGTGTTAAAAATGATCCTCCTTAATTATGTGACCCGAAGTCACTTGGCGTTCTGTGTTCGGAATTTCAGGGCTGTGACAAACAGTTCTTTAATGCATCTGTTCAGTACTCTAACATGGACCTGTTGGTGGATTATATTAACAAGCATTCTGGTGAGTTTGGAGTGACTGTCCAGTACGCCACTGTCAGTGATTACTTCCAAGCGGTTTACAGCAGGAATCTTACCTGGGAAACTCGGGACTCTCAAGACTTTCTTCCATATTCAACAGGTAATTAAGCTCACAGCTGCCTAATGTCTGCCTCATATGTACATATGTAAAATTTTAATAAGACAAAATGAGAAATAAGAAAAATGCCTTCTTATAAGATTTGTTCACTCTATGAGGTGTCATCAACAGACAAGTTGATCCCAACTAAGTTGTGTAAAAAAGATGGGTGTGTGGCCAAATAGAACAGTGTCCCATTTTTACTGTTTGAAAGAACTGAATTATGCATAGCTTAAACCAGAGGTGGAAAATGTGACATAGAGTGATGTGTGGATGCCTGGAGAAGCTACAGGTAACCAAAGAACCAAGGCAATCTGAAAGCTCTTGGGGTACTTCTGTGTTAGTACAGTGGGAGGGGGGGTTCCCAAAGGGAAACAGTCAATGTTGAGGATTTGATATCCACACACTAAGCAATTGCAGGAAATATATAATCTGATCATATCAATCAAATGCCTATTAATGCTTGTTGCATCCATCAGGAATTCAGTTTGTGAACTCCAAACCTAATCTTTTATATAAAGCAAAGCATACTAGGTAAGGATGACCTGATCCAAACAAAATACTAATGTAGATGAAACCCTAAAGTCTCCTGTAGAAGAAGGTCTTGCCTTTTTCATTAAAGAAAACAGTTTGAAGTTCTGGGGGAGAAAAGAATTCTCTTATAACTGCAGTCTCACAAAGTAAAAATACCATCAGTATTTCTGAAATTTCATAATACAGTGTTACAGAAGTTCTTCGCAGCTCCTTGTTGCTTACTTCTTATGTGCTGCACTAACTTAGCTTTTCAAGCAGAGCTGAAAAGTATGAGAAAAATATGAAAAAATCCATGCCATACCCAACATCCCTTTAATTCTTTTCCCCAATAAATTTACCATTTTAGATCTCATATCAAAGTATGCAGAGAGAAGACATAGCCAACTTCTCCATTTCTGAACTCATCAATTTATTTTCTTGCTTGGTTTATTATTAAAATATCATTGGTTTCATTAAAACACCTTTCTGTGTAATTGTAGCTACCACTGCTTAATCACATTTTTTGGCTGTGTATGTATATTTCAGACTGTTCTGTAATGTGTCTGTTAACTTTTCAATGAATAAAAATAACCATTGCTTCCTGTGAATCATTGCATGGACTGACTCCCTCACCTCCCTCCAGGGATCATGTCATACCTAACAACTTGCTGATAAAAGCATTGCCAGTTCTAACTGCTAATATCCTTTTACATCTGGGCTCTTTCCTTTATCTTTTGGCATAATTTACCTGCAGGAGTCAATTGCTATTAGCTTGCATAATAGCAGCACCTTCAGTGTTCCAGGTGGGTGCCCACACATAGATGTAGTTTTTTCCCCAAATGACTTTCTGTGCCTTGCAATTGCAGTATAGTTTTGAGTGCACTTTCTCCCACATGCTGTTTTGCTTCTTGATGATTAATCCGCTCTTATTCTTGCTATGCCCTTTTTTGTGAGTCACTTATTGGGCTCGGTGTCACTTATGACATATGAAAACTCAAGTTTTAAGTCCCAGATAAGTATTTCCTTCTACTCTGTGTTCCTTGTACTGTGCTGGTATGTACGTGTGGTTCTTCTGCTTGTAACGTTGAAAACTAAAATGAAATTAATTCTGTTGAAACTTCCAGCACCTTTCAGGCCAAAATTAATTTGTCCTGATGTTTTTTGAGCAAAAGATCCTATTTTCTAATTGTTGCCTTTGATCTTAGGCTGATAGCAGGTTATTACAGTTGCATATATGCTCATTAGAAAACACTTTCTGCAACTTTTTTCTGGAAAACCTATTTATCATTAGTGTATTTTAAAAGAAATCGCCCCCAAACAAACACACTTAAGGAGAGACTTGGAGGTTTTAAAAGCAAATATTTGTTTCCCTAGTTCACTCTGTGGGATACTGAAACATTAACTTAAATGGAATGTTGAAGTACTTTCCAGTAACCACTTGAGGGCATCTTTTGATGTAGTTTGAAGTGCTGCAGTAGTTTGGAGTCATCATGTCACTGTTTCTACTCCATTTTGAGGAAATTAAATTTAAGCTAAATCCCTTTGGCTAAAAGGTTGAAATGTAGAGTGTGTGTATCAAGCAGTTACCAAGGATTATAATCTGTTTGTTAACAACTAATAATAAAATATGCTTCCGTGAAACTTTGAAAATTCTTTTGTGCAGATCCACAAGGAGGAAATTTCCATAAACACAGGTTAACTTGGTACTGGCTTTGTATCAAACTTTCATGTTATAAGGCCTGTAGGAGAGATGATAGCTTTCCAAAGTGCATGTTCCTGGCTGGGTTTCTTTGTGGGCCTTATGACCTTTCTACTTGATGGCTGCTGTGTAAACCCCCAGTAGGATTCATGTAGGAAGCTGAACAGTAGTAGTGTAGCAAGTAACAAGTAAGTGATAAATGAAGTGTTATTTTAATGTGTATTGTATCTGTTCCACTCTAAACAGAGCCATTCCAAGCATGGACTGGGTTTTATACTTCTCGGAGCACATTAAAAGGAATTGCAAGAAGAGCAAGTTCACTGCTTTATGCTGGAGAATCCTTTTTCACACAGTATGTCCGGAAACACCCAGAAGGTTCTGTTTGCAAATGTAAGGCTTTAAAGCAACTTCAGAGTCTTAGATGGGCAGTTTCAGAGGTAAAGATTGATTTATTTTCAAATTTGAATGAAAATGTTTCTTTTCCAAATGTAAAGTTTGCATAAGCATTGCAGCTGGAGTGTCTCAAAGTTGCTTTTATGTTTTTGGAAATAACTTTCCCCCTTTTGCAAGTTGTAAGTGAAAATAAAGCAATTTTTCAAAAAACTATCTTGAAACGACTTCAGCCCCTTAACCATGCATTCAAGATACGGTTACTGGCAAATGTTTTCTTCAACCAGTGAAAGAGTATATGATTTCAAATTTTGGATATGAAATTCCTTTTCTTAATGTTAGCTTTATTATTTACAAAATGGTTCTTAAAAATAAATAAAAACCAAACAAAAACTGAACTAATTGAAAACTACTGGTAATCTCTACTTCTGCAAGTTAGAAGAGGAAGGACAGATTTGTTTCTTCAAAGTTCAGCAGCAAAGTGATTATCGTTAACCATTTACAGTCCTCAGTGCTTTTGCTGGTAGTAATTATTTTGTCTGCTAAGGTAATGACCAGATCTTAGTAGGAAATGAGAAACCTGTCTTGTTACAGTATTTTTGCTGTATTCTTGGTTTTGGTGACTCATTTGGTTTTTTCTTCTAAAGGTGTAACTTTAGTATATTAAAAGAGGAATGTGTATTGAGGGAAATCTGTATGTATCTTGCCTTTGACCATCTCATGTAGGAATTTGGAGCAGGCAAAATGCGAATCTGAATATAGCTGTAATCCCTTATTGTTTTGAGTTGTGTGTCTGAACTTTAGTTGACTGTTATGTTAATACGAATGCAAACCTGAAGCTGTCATCCTGTTGCACCTTTCAAATTGCTTTTAAATATAAGGTCCAGCACCACGATGGTATAACAGGCACGGAGTCTCCCAAGGTGAAGGACATGTACATGAATAACTTGATGTATGGAATGTTCAACGTAAAGAAGCTAATGGCTTCCATAATCTTTGATATCAACAATGCAAAGAAAAATGGAGAGGTCTATTCTTCTGTTTACACTAAAGACTCAGGAAAACCAGGTACTTTTTACATAGCTTTTCCAATTTTCAAGCTACCTTATGAAAGCTATCATGTTTTCCTCCAAAACAGTCAACATACTTGTACATCTAAGTTCTGTGAACCATGGCTAGAAAATCCTGTTTTCTTTATGAGACCTGAACTCTCAGATCTCAAGCATCAGAAACCAGGATTTCTCAGGTGATGTTAGGCAGAACCCTACCTCAATGCATGTATTAGACCTGGCTCCCAGATTCTGACCTCAAATGTAAAACAGAGGGGAGGAAGAGGTGCTGATCAGAGTAGTTACCAAACTAACTTTACTCTGCAACAGAGCATTACATGATAAGGAGCGCAGTCAGAGTCAAGAAATGTTCTTGCTATAATGTACTGCCAGCTTGTGTAAAAAATGTAAAAGGACTTTTAAGAAGTCTATTCTAAAGACTGTACACTCCCTTTTATCTTTACTTTGGGAACTTTTTAAACTGTCAGATGTAAGCAGTGCCGTGGGCTGTGCAACAGACCGATTTGGATTTTTACAGGACTGTTTTTAAATTAGGCTTCTCATTTGATCTTCTGTATAACTCTGATAAAGTTAATACTGCTTGACAGTGAGTTGTGGTAAGCAGCTTATTTTCACTAAATGCATTTACATTCAACTCAGGTGTCATTTTCTGAATACATGGTCTTTTTTGATTGGGCAGAGAATAGAAGAATAAAGCAGAAGAGGTTTTTATGAAGGACTATAAAATGTTTTCCTTTTTTCAATTATGAAGTTTTACTGCAGGGTTTTATGTGAAAATTTTGTAAGACAGTTGTACCTAGACAGATTTCTCAAATACTTTTTAATATCACATTTTAAAAATACATAATGTAGTGACTGGTAGTTTTGTTTGTTTGCGTGCACAAAGGGGCTACAGATGTTGACCAGTATGTTGTTGTCTATAACCCGCTGGCCTGGAGCATCACTACCTTTGTCACAGTTTCTGTCAGCAGTGAGGCCATGAGTGTATATGATGAACTGGGACGTTCTGTACCAGCACAGGTACTTCAACTTTGTTTCTTTCTGTTACTTTTCTCTCACTCGTCAGTTTTCGTTGACTGGATCCTACCTCCTGTCAAAGTGGGATTTTCCTACTTGTCCTTCAAGGGTTGTTTTTACTTGCCTGTTTTCTCAACAGAGAGACTTTTTTTACTGTCCAGAAGGTCCTGCTGTTCTTGTAGTGTGTTTGGTTTGTCCTTTGCATGTCTGCTGTGTGTGACCTGGTGCTTCTTACCTTTTCTTTCTCTAAAAACACTGTTTCAAATAAATCCTTTTATGTTGAAGCCCTGCCTTACAATTGACAGCCCTGTTTGTACAATTGGCAGATTGCCTTGGGGAGGGAGAATAAGAGAATCAAGAAATGTAGATCTTAGAAACTGGTGTCAGTCAGCTGCCATTTGACAGCTCATTCTGTCATAGCCAAGCTCCAAGACACAGCCAGCTGTTCCCTGGGAGGGAAGAAAGTGGCCTCAAGTGAAAGCTAGCACTAGCCTTTCTCAGGAGCATCTACTGTACAGAATGCATCATCATCAGTGGCTTGATAAACCTCCAGGAATGCTTCCTGCACGTAAGGCCTGAAGAGACCTGAGGCAATTCCAGATGCTTCCCTCTGTCCCTGAGATGCCAGATAGCTCAGCAAATTCTGCCAGCTGGACAGAGTTTCTGTGACCTGTGGCTTATGACTGTGACCATGCATGAAGGCACGTTGTAGTCAGGTAGTGATGCACAGCAGCTATCCCTTGTTCCTGTATAAGTACATGTGATGGCATAAGACAATACTGCTTTTATCTGAAACCATCAGGCTCTTTGGGTTGATTCTGCCTGTTGGTCACTTACATCCCAGAAGTCATTCTGCCTGAATTACTTCAGTCTTGTAAGATACAAAGATGAGATTGACGTGTATTCAAGGCATTTATTCAGGATTTAGGATGCCCTAAAGGCAAGTTGCCCTTCTCTTAGAAAGGCAAAACTGTCTGTACCAAGTTGGTCTGTACTCTCTGGAGTTATCTGTCTAGAGCTAGAAGTTATCTTGCATGCATGTGGGTAGTCACTTGAGGCTAAGTAAAATCTCTTTAGCAGTTATGACAAGGTGGTTTGGGGTCCTTTTAATTCCAGTATGTGCAGTTCAAAAGTGCATTTATATTACACATTCCTTCCTTCTGAGAGAAAGAAAACTTTAGCTCAGAACATTGATGTGAATATGTGGCTGAGAGGAATTGAAGCTGTGGCAAGTGCTGTGCTGCCTTCTGCATCATGTGTACAAGTTGTATAGTGAAGGGAGAGAATGGGAGTAGATCCTGTTGATGCCACTGTTGTTAGGTTGTCTGTGGTGTAACTGGATATATGTCAGCCCACAGTGTGAAGGTGCAAACAGCTTGCTTGAATTGCTTGTTAGTCATAGCTAGCCTCTTTGTCCATAGGATCTGTTCAGTGTTTATCTAGTCCCATTTTCTTTCTCCAAATCAAAAGTAGTACTAAAGTATGTAACATTAATGGGCAGGATACATGTAATTGAAAGATGATTAAAAACTGTTGTTTAAGGTATTTCAGTATTACATAACCCGGTGTTACTGTTCAAAAGGATGTTACATGCTTCTACCTCCTTTCCATGTGCCTTCCCTAAGGTGAGGGTGCGTGTTGGTGCTTCTTCCTCTTGTCATGAGTTTTCTTTTTTTTTTTTTTGCACTAGCCATGTCTCTTGTGTTTCGGTCTCTTTTCTGTCATTTGACTGATCAATTTAATTTATGATTATTTCTGCTCTTATAGACATTTTGCAGTGTGATCTTAAATCTATGATTCCATGTTCACATTAAAATAACCCTTTTAATTTGCTTAGTGGCTTTCTTTCCTTCACTGGAAAGGCTCAGCTTAATCCAAGTTCACCAGGCTCCCAATTAAAAGCAGCATGGATCTACATTATAATTTAGAATTATAAGAACGGCATGTTTAGAAACTTATTATTAAAGTAGAAGCTAATTTTTATAATTTAGGGCTTACAACACATGAAGGTAATTGCCTTACTAATTAATTTTCTGTAATGAAGCATTTTTGTGTATGCTAATGTACAGGTTCAAAGCTCGGTGGAATCCCAGTCTACCTATGATCTGTATATTCTAGTTGCAATAAGTGGTCTGAGCTACAGAAAATACAGTATTAAACCCCTGAATGGTAAGCAGTCTGCATTTATTGGGAGATCAGTCAAGTACAAGCGGAGAGACTTAACTCGTGCAGACCAGCAAGGTCAGCAGTTGTTTCCTGTGGTTAACAACTGCTACCAGATCGTGTTTGACCAAAACACAAACCTGATGCACAGCATTACAGAGAGGTGAGATTGCCTGCTTGCTTTCAATAATGTTTCAGATTCTGTAAAACACTTTGTAAAAATAAGTCCAAGGACTGTATTATGTGTCCTAATTCCAAGACTCAACTAGCAAAATGTTCTTTACCGTCTTTATAATTCTATTTTATCCCCACTTCACATGCCTTCCTTTTTACAGGACACTTCAACACTAGCATAGGTGTGCTTCCGTATTAGTTCTGTGATGTTGCCGTGTTTAACTCTGCAGTTGGTCTCAGATGACATTTCACAGTAATAACCAGTATATCAGCAGAGTTTTAGTGTACTTTAGAACAAAAGAGGGTTATGAATGTGCATTTTTATTAAAAATTACTGAGTAAGCACATACACGATGGCTATACAATGAGCCTTAAGTGATAAAGCAAGAGCTTACTTTTACTGAATAGTGTTTTGCAAGTCCCATATCACTCTTTCTGTGGTAGAAAGCTACAAAACTATTAGAAAGGAAGCTTTTAACTAAGGAATTTCCATTTAATCAGGCAGATAAAGTGAAAGAATTATCAAGATTTAGGTGAGATACGGGGTTTTCAGATGGTCTTTCTCAGCTGATGCAAATTGACCCAATTTCTTCAGCTTCAGTGCAGTTGTGCTGCTTTTTGCCTGCTCAAGATTCAGATTGTCAGCTGTTATACACTCATGGAAAATTTGACCCCTTTGATACTAGTGTGGTGATGGCTAGATCTCTTTCACCTGTGAGGTTTTGTTCATAATTCTGCCTCCTAGAGCAAGAACTTGTTGTCCAGTATATTTAAAGCCAGCTTTAAAAGTATAGATGGACTTTGACTAAGAGCCCTGGAGTAAGTATTTTCCCAAAGTGCCTCCAGATCATAACTGTCTCCAGATTCTATAAGACACGTAGTGCAGAAGAAAGAAATCTAAATTCAGATTCCAGTTTTCTCTATCCTGCTCTGGCAGGCAGCAAGAGCTGGAATTCAGCACGTAGGAGAAATGAGGTATTCACTTTCTTCACAAACCTTCAGACAAGCTCAAAATGCTTGAGTTTCAGAAAGTTTGCAGTGGGATAATGGGAAAGATGAGGCATCACAGGTCAGAATGGGAGGAAAGGTTAAAAAAAAATTGGAATCTTCTACTGTGAAGCTTTCCAAGTTCAGCTGCAACAGTTAGAACTGGAAGTGCCTCATAAGAGGAGTAGTAGAAAACACTTGGATATTTTCTCCTCAGTCATTACGAATTGTGGGTAGCTGTATTAACATGAGATAAAATGTTTGGCAGTATAAATTTATATGCTAGATGAAGTGATTTTTCCTGTTTTCACAGCAAGTTGCCAAAGGCAGAGCAGGTAGCGGAGAGCAGCACCTTGAATTGCCTTCATATGACTTTCTAAAAATTGTGATAATAAGTCATGAATAGCTAAACTGTAAGGTTCAGTGGAGAGAGGAGGAGATACTGTAGGTATTGTAGTGATTGTAAATGTTGCTACCCTGTTGATTTTATTGTTACCAGTGTTAAACATGGAAACTTGCATCATGCTGATTTTACCTAGCTACAAAGTTAAATGAACCTAATTATTCATTAGTGCAGTGCAGCGTACCTCATTCTTGTGAAATGGGCAGTTTTAATCCTGTAGCAAGTCTCGCATCAAAACAACGAGCTGATATAGATGATGTTTGATCTTAAGATGCTTCTCTTCTACAAAAATAGAAAATTACATAGAAACTCTGTTTATATACACACTGACATATATCTTAATGGGAAGCACTTCAATTCTTTGCTGTCCTCCTTTACCTAGTCTTGCAAAATCAATCCACTGTGAAGAAACAGATTTTTTTTTCCTTACATTTCCAGCTTCATTCCTGTTGCAGTTCAGCTTTGCATTTATCATGTACAAAATGTGTTTGTAAGTAACACAATTTTTACTCTTCTGTGGATTCTCAGGGAGACTAACCAGACTGTCCAGTTCACCCAGGAGTTCCTTGAGTACCATGTAAATGGAGACACAATGAAAGGACCCATTTCAGATAACTACTTATTTGCTCCAAATGCTTCAGCAGTTCTAGTATCAAAAGCAGTGGGGTTGGAAGTGATGTCTGGAAGCTTGGTGACAGAGATACGGCAGTATTTCTACAGGTATGCCACCATTACAGCTTCACTTTGCTGGAATGTTTAATTCTTTAGATATGTATGTAGTTACTTCTGTACAGTTACTCCCAAACAGTGAGCTCTGTGTGCTGTTTAGGATTTAGACAGAAGAACTATCATACATCTGCTGAATGAGCTGCTGAGGAAGCATCTCCTGTAAATCATAGAATTGTTTGTGTTAGAAGGACTGTAAAGGTGTAGTTCCAACCACCCTGCCATGAGCAGGGACACCTTCCAATAGACCAGGTTACTCAAAGCCCCATCCAGCCTGGCCTTTAGCACCTTCAGGGATGGAGCATCCACAGTTTCTCTGCAACAGTGTCTCGCTACCCTCAAAGTAAGGAATTTCTTCCTAATATTGGATCTAAACTTACTCTTTTTTGGTTTAAAACCATTTCCCCTTGTCCTATCACTACGTGCCTTTGTCAAAAGTACCTCTTCAGCTCTCTTGTACGTCCCCTTCAGGTACTGGAAGGCTGCCATAAGGTCTTTCCAGAGCCTTCTTTTCTCCAGGCTGAACAATCACAATTCTCTTAAACTGTCTTTATAGGAGAGGTGCTCCAGCATTCTGATCATCTTTGTGGCCCTCCTCTGGACTCCTTCCAACAGGTCCTTGTGCTTGCCATGCTGAAGACCCCAGAGCTGGATGCAGCACTATGGGTGGGGTCTCATGAAGGGGAAGCAGAGAGGCAGAGTGCCCCCCCCCTTGACCTGCTGGCTGTTCTGCTTTCAATGCAGCCCAGGACATGTTTGGGTTTCGGGGCTGTGAGCACACACTTGCCAGCTCACGTTGAGTTTCTCATTAACCAACACCCCTAATTTCTTCTCCTCAGGGCTGGTCTCCAGCCTTTCTCTGCCCAAGCCTGTGTTTGTGCTTGGGATTGCCCTGACACAGGTGCAAGACCTTGCACTTGGTGTTGTTGAACTTCATGAGGTTCACATGGGCCCGTTCTGAAACACATATTGCTGCACAAGGGAGGGAGAGATGTGGAGATTGTTTAGGGTGGTCTTCTGTGGTACATTTTTTAATGCAATTTCTGTTGAGAAATGAGTTTTGTACAACTTAACGAATATTGCAGTCAATATCTTACATGAATGGAACTTGGACATAATGATACATTTTCATAACTGTGAATATTTTTCTTGCAAGTAAATTAGAGAAAGGAGAAATGAGTCCTAGAGAAGTGAATCCTACTCTGACCCCTGATGAACTAGCTACTTTTCTGTGTTAAAATTATATCAGTGTATAAACCCTTTACCCTCTTTTAAATCTGTTTGTTTGGTTGAAGTGTTTTGCTTTACATGGCATTGGACAAGGGTTGTAGTTGAGAAGGACCTTTGGAAAGTACTGTGGAACTTTTGCATCAAAGTTGATGTCACCCAGGTTGCAAAAATGCATGTATTCTGTACAATGTAAATATGTTGCTCAGGAAGTCATAATAAATTTTAAATTTGTTGTTAATTTTGAGGAAAACAGAGCCTTTGTAGTCAAATTAAGAATCCTCTTGACACTTGCAGCATGAGGGAAACTTACAGGATATCGCTTACTCTGGTTGAATATCTGTATATTTGAAAGTTAAATTGAAATTAAAAGTAATTGCACATGAAATAAATAGCAAATGGACAAGAAAGTTGTCTGTGTAGGATGACATCATGAACGCCTTGCAAGTTTTGTCATAACCAGTCAAGTGCTTCACTTATTAACTCTGTATCCTTCCTCTCATTTTTATAGCAATGTTACTTCTCAGGATTATATATATGCAGTGTATACCAGGCTGTATTCAGTACCAGAAGGCTACGATGGAAAGCTGCTTTGCCACAGGATAGAGCAAGAATACAGTGTTGGGCCTTTGGAATTAAATCGTGAAGCAGTTCTAAGAACAAGCACAAATTTGAACAGCAGACAACTTCTCTACACTGACAACAATGGATATCAGATGCAGAAAAGACCGTTCAAGGTGTATGTGAATAACACAGTGGCTCGGGTAGGCACAGAGGTGTAATTGAAAGTCAGTTGTGCCTTATCTTTGTTCTCCATTACCGTTTCCTGGGTTAATGTTATGTCTGCATGGTTTGCTGTGTGTTGACAGAACTATTACCCTATGGTCCAGACTGCCTACATTGAAGATGATGCCACAAGGCTGATGCTGCTTGCAGAAAGAGCTCATGGTGTATCAAGTCAAGGGAATGGACAAGTCGAGGTAACATGTAAATTTTTGCTTCTTTTTCTAGGTGAGCGTAATTTCATGGCTGCTGGTAATACAAGTAAAGCCTGATGGATGATTACTGTTGTGACATTTACCTTCCCAATACAGGTGATGCTACACAGGAGACTATGGAACAACCTTCAGTGGGACCTGAATAACAATCTCACTTTGAATGACTCTTCAGTGGTTCGCCCTGTAATTTGGCTTATTTTAGGAACCAAGGCTGTCACCAATACTTTGTATCAGACAAGTGGACTGGCATTAGAGCACAGGCCAGTAGTAATGTTTGGAGCATTATCAGGTAATCATTTCATTTCCTATGCTATCTTTAGTAATTGAATGGCTTGTTTATGTTGCTTTGATTTATGCTGTTGAGTTTGTAAATGCAAACTTCAAGCCTCCTGTGTGGCAAAGTTAGTGTACAGTGAGTTAGGAGGCAGATTTAGAGCCTGCTAATTACTTTGCATTAATTTCAAACATGGATGTTGTCCAAGTGTATGAAATGTTTCTCTTGTTATATAATTATCTCTACTTTCAGAGGAAAATAAATTTTAAAGCATCTAATGAGAACAAAATGTTCACACAGGGAATTAGTGCAAAATAGCTAGTACACCATATATCAGCTTCCTGGATGCTGAGTCCTTAATGACCATTGTTGAGTCATTCTTCCAAAAATATTTGTCCGCCTTATTAACTAAAACTGAAGCCTGGTAGTGAAATAGCAATTTCTAACTGCAGTGAAATTTGTTTTATGGAAAGCTCTGATACACTTTTCTAGCAGTTAAAATCATGCTGCTTCCTGCTTTGTATCTTGGAAGGCCTTGGAGGAGAAAGTATATAATCTACTTGGCCTCTGCCTTGGCAGAAGAAGTAAAAAGCCCTTTACCCTTCCACAGTGCCCTAGCCAGGCTTGTGTGTGTGATGGATGTTTAATGTTTGCTTTGTTGTATTTCGCGTGGAGGAGATAAACCAAAGCCACCCAGACGACTTCAGCAGAATTCAGTCCATGATTCACCTGTAACTGTGCCACCTAATCTTCATCTCCAGACACTGAGCATTCCAGGGTGGAAGTACAGCTCTAATCATGCAGAGCAGGTCCACAGCATCCGCATGGGTAGGTGCCTTCAAAAAGGTGGCTGGATGTTACACCTAAATAAGCTGGTATTCTTATTTTCTCTCTTCTGTGGCTAGTACTTCTGTTTATTCAAAGTGTTAAATTCCTTAGTCAAGAAAGTTAATTGTGCTGTATTATTTCACTGCTCAAATAGTAAAATATTTCTCCTGCATGAGTTTGTCATGCCTGTTAGTGATATTCCTGTCAACAGTGGGAGCTGGCTATTTCTTGATATTAGTCCTCTTGCTAACTTTAAAAAATAGGAACTTAGTTCTAATTATGAGAGTTTAAAGTTTAAAAAAAAGTTTAAAGCTTGGGTTTATGTTTAAAGTAAAAAAATGTTTGCATTTTGATTTCTTTTGAAGGTAAACAGAAGCAAGGTGATGCAAATTTCAGTCGTGTCCTGCTAAGAATTAGACACTTGTATGAAGTTGGAGAGGATCCTGTGCTGTCTCAGCCTGTGATGATAGATCTGAAGGTAACTCTAACCTTTTGAGACAGAATAGCAGTTGAGGTGTTTTTATTCCAGAGAGGACCGGTGGAATGACATATCCTGTGTGCTAGAAAGTCCACAGAAGATGGATACAGAAATATTAGTATAACTTCAACCTCAGAGGAAGTGAGCCTTTTTTTTCTTACTCAGCTTTGCAACACAGAAGCCGTTACTTTAGATGAAGTTGCCACAGGCACACCATGAAGCTCTGCTTAAATATGGGTAGGACTGGTTTTGTTGAGCTCTTGGTAGTATAACACTTCCTGCAGTACCTTAACCAGTGGAGAGAGTAGGATTCTGTTTTGTTGTTGTTTCTTTAGTTACTGCAAATTGTACCTATAATTAATGAAATGTGGACAGGATTAAAGGAAAACATTTTTTTTTCTATAGTTTATTTCTGGGAGTTGTTCAAACTTTGTCACTTCCATCATGTTCTTGCTTTTTTTCAGTTTCGTGTTTATTTGATCTTTCAGATGGAAGCAGATTACTTTATAATCCATGGGAGGTGTTTATTATTTTGATTGTCATGACAGAAAAATGGGGAACAATGTGTAGGATTCTGTGTTGCAGTAAAAAGGGGAGTGTGAGTTTCAGCCCTTTTAATAGGCTCTGTACTGTAACACAGAGGAAGCTTTCGGCACCTCAGCTTCTCAGTTTAAAGCCTCATGAATCTGTATTTGCCCTTGTGTTGCGTGACCTTGCAGATTTTTCAAGTCTCTCTGCTCTACTTAACAGGCCAATGCTAGAGTTGAAAATTCTATCCGGCCTTACTGTGTACTAGGCTGGTGAGTTGATGCTATTCTCTAAAAATTCTCGTTTGATTCCTGGTGTTTTCTTTACTCACAGTCTTTGCTAAAAGGATTGGGATCAGTGACAGCAGTGGAAGAACGATCCCTGACAGGCACCTGGGATGTGAATACTTTGGAGCGGTGGAAATGGAAGACTGCACAATATCCAGGCAAAAGTAGGTTGAATAAGGCGGTTGGTGTCCATATTGTTGTTGACTGTTGAAGCTTGATGTCTAGTTAAAAATATTATAAAAATTTGCAAGATTAGAAGTGGTTTTGTATAACAGACCTGATACCTGTCACAGCTTGCAGGTAGTAACGTTTAGCTGAGCTTCCCTGCAAGTACCAGTATGTTGTATTTCTGTGATGGCTTGTTTTGCCCAGAAGTGTTAAAAAGCCTGGAATCTTTCTGGAGTTTTCTTTGTCCAGATAGAAGTGGCTGCTTTATGAATTCACACTTGTGACACAGATTGATTTTGTCGAATGCTGATGAGTTGTGTTTATCTAAGCTTAAGCCTGTGCTACAGAAAAACAGCTGCAGTTAAAAATCTCTGCTGTAATCAGCTTAAAGGACTGTGTGGATATGATTGAAGTTAGGGCTGACACTCAAATCAAATGCTGTGGGTGACCTAATTTTATTTGCCTTTCCAGTTAGTTGCTTGGACAATGTCCTTACTGTCAGTTACATCCATACTGTGCCTTGTAAAAAGCTTGCAGAGGTTTTGGAATGGGCTAGGTGAGAGTTTAGACCCCTACTTGACCTGCAGCTTGAAGCTTGCTTGCTTTTTGTTCATGGTGAAGAAACGGTGCATGACTGGGGAGTCATTGCACATTTTCTATGTGAGTCAGTGTGTGAGAAGAAGATAAATTGTTGTATATTTTAATATTATGAATGGGTGCATCTTAGGCTCTATGCTACTTAAGAGTTTTAGGAAGGAGAATCTGCTCAAACACTAGCTTTTAGGGAAGGGATGAGTTAAAAGTGATGTGATAGAATAATGTGTCCATTTGAGTAAAGCTGCTTTAATAACTAACCAATGCTTTTGTGTTTTACAGGATTCTTCAACAGCACAGAGGCCTTAGAAGACTATATAGTAACTGTTCACCCAAAGGAAATAAGGACTTTCTTTGTATACTTTCAGGTTCAATAATGTTTGATGATGTATTTCAGGTGAATATGTAATATCTTCGACGTTTTGTTTCAAGATGCAAGTGATGATCTTGAAAAATATCCTACTGCTGTTAATGAAAGAAAAATTCATTTGGAATAAAGTTTGAATTTAATTGAATTGTTGGCCTGAGCTGTGGGTATTTTTGTTGGTTAATTTTTTACAACTTTTTTTTTCTGAAACTTGTTCTGTGCAAAAAAGACCTGTGTTGCAGAGTGAGCATATTGAACATTTTTTTTGCTTGCAGTTGATAGTCTTAAAGTGATTGCTTCTCTGATGCTTCACTGTGGATAAACAAAATCATATTAGTCCTACAATCTTTCTAATTAATAGTGCTGCCAAGAGTCTTCTCTGAAGGTTTTTGTTGTTAGAGGAGATGACTTCCAAATCACAGAAGAGTGATTTGCCAGGTGGTGTTCTGTTCCCACATGCAAGGAGAAATTCCTGTTGTGTTTTAGCTACTTAAGTCTTCTGGGCGACAACTGCAAGGTTTCTGCTTTGCTGTAAACTGAAGTGGAATGTACTGTTTGTATTCCTTTGCCCCAAGTTCATTCAAATTGTGTCTCTTTAAGGCGCAGAACTGATGAACTTTGCCTGACAGAATCCTGTTCCTGGATTTGTCTCTCGTGTTCAGGGTAAACTGAAGCCAGTTTGACAACAGAAGTTGTCTTGTCCCATGGCCAGTAACTGACTCATCATGTAACCTGAAGGTGGAACACTGTTCTTGTGATGCTGTGAACTTTCTTACTTCTCAGGCTCAGAGAATGTGCACTATGGTAGCAGGAAATGTTCCGACAGCAACAAGTCAAAGTTAATTATGGAGTACTGTGTGGAGAGGTTAAACTGGCAGTGAGTGCAAATTCTAAGCAGCTCTGATTGAGCAGCAGCAGAAGGAAACTTGGATAGTGACTAACTTTCCCAACAGCTGGTATGTATTTTTATTAAAAATAAAAGCTGCATTTTTTCTATTTTTCTTCTTAGCTCTAGACAATGTCGAGCTGTACAATCTTACTCTGTTAACATCCCATTGGGCATCTCTACTTATTTTGCTTATTCACCAGGAAAATGCCCATAGCTGAGATGAGAATCAAGTCGGTCACTTCACTGCAGTGGTAATGATGAATTACGCTTGGTGCAACACTGTGCAAAGCTGTATTTCTGATGAGTGAAACATAAAACTGAAAGAGGAAATAGGTTTAAAAGAGGATAATAGGTGCACTTTCAGCCAGTTAATAGTCCCAGATCTAGAATAATGTAAAAATGACATTTTACTGTGGTAATTGTTCTAATTTACTTTGCCTGTTCAGCATTAATTTTCTCCACATGGAGACACTGTTCAAGAACAAAGGAAGAAAACTGAAAAAGGCCCTTCCAGAACAGCTATTGGGTAATAGTTATGCTGAAGACCTGCGCTAGTGGTCAATGTTTCTGTGCAGACAGCTTGTTTTGAATCTCATTGAAATCACTGCAGAAACTGTCACATTCAGTTATTGGATTAAGAAAGGTTGTTTCATATTTTCTGATGGTTATTTTTCATCCTTGGCTATAAATATTTAGTGATGTGCCAGTCGAACCTGTCCTACTGCAGTGAGAGCCATTTTCCTGCAACATTGAGCCAAGAAGGGGTAACACATAAAAACAGTAACTGTGATGCAGTAAAGCATGATGGCAGCTGATTTTCATTTTGTTTTGTGTATGTATTTGGGAAATGAAATGTGTTCAACTAGGTCATTTTCCTTGCTTGTACATCTTCCTTCATTCCCTGCTTGGTTCTGCCATGGAATATAATGCATGGGTTACACAGGGATACGATTGCAATTCATATTTTTGTGACTGAAGTGGTGTTCACTAATACAAGTAAATGGTAACAGCAAGTTGTGTTGGTAGATTGTAAAAATTGAACTGTCCTTTCAGTGGGCAATTGCATGGTCAGTCCTGGCCAAGCAGCAAAGGATGCTACAGCTGCTGCCTCTGGGCTCTGCTTTCCCAGATGGCAGGTTGAACTAGGCCTACAAAAACCTCCTTTTACAGGATATCATAAGCAGGAATAGCTCATTACCAGCTGATTTATCTGTTTGAGGGAATTTCTTTTTTGATTAGTGGAAGCTTTCTGATTTAAAGGAAAAAAAATAACATGAAAAGGAATATTTTATCTGGAGTTATTTCAATGCAATTGGCCATCAGGGAATAATTTGCCAGAGTCAAATCTTGTATTGCGCTGGAGGCATCCCAGACTGTGGTCTGTAAAAAGCATGGCATTCCTGCTAGAAGAAGATGTCATTCCGTATTTTGTATGTTCTTTTTCCTGAGAAGTCTCAGCCCAAGTAAATGGAAGCCTGCAGGCATTCAAATCTCAGTAGAGGGACCTGTTTACTAATGATCCTTTTTCTTCCCTCACATATATGAGGCTAGTGAGGAGAAATACTGCAGTGCTACATAAAAAATTGATAGAAATCAAGCCACTCGACTTAAATACTGCTTCAAACCGTACATCAGACAGGACATGCAAAAGAAAGAGGGCTGATGTAATGGTTTAACCAGAGGACAAAGTCACACGTGTGTGCAACATATTTGTGCTGTGGTAAGCCTTGGTGTTAGTTTCTGTTCCACACACATTCTCCTCAGTGTTGCTATCTATTAATAAATTTTCCCAGCTGACAGTAACACCTCAGAAAAGCTGCTGTCTCACTAATACAAGCTCTCAAACAAGTCTGGCATATAGGTAAGGAGAATCAAGAGGGTTTAGATCCTCTTAGTTTAAAAGTTTCAGGTAATTTTCAGTATACCTCAACTGGTGCTCTTTGAAAGTGACAAAGAAAAGTTTAGGGTAGGCAGATTTGTGGAAAGTGTTTGGAAGACACTGACTCTGACTGCATTGAGCAGCTGCTCTGCAATCATCTCCACACAGGTGAGTAAGTTTAGACATTTAGAGATTCCAAATTCATCAGTGCCATTTCCAAGGTTAAGTATGATTGATTTGCAGAAAGATCCCATTAATATTTCGTTTCTTTCTGTTGTAGGTGCTTTCCTGACCCATATAGTTATTTTGTGTGCTACATTTCTCCTGGCAGCAAAGGTCACTTAAGAAATTTTGACACCATGTTTTTCCACCCACTCAGTAGTGCTGTGGTGAGAGTTTGTGGGGTTGTGTTGTAAATTGGTACAGAGAAGTTACGAGGGCTAAAAATAAACCTTTCAGTCAACCCCTTTTTCTGTGTGCTAGTTCATTTCGTCTCTGACAGTAGACGCTTTGGACTAGAACCAAAGTATCTCTTAGAGTAAATACAAGCTGCTATCAGCACTGTGGAAAAAGCTTCACCTAGTTTCTAGATAAATTATTCTTCATGTTGGAGCTACCAGCTGCACAACTCAACACTAAATTTACAAATGCAATTATTTAAATACAAAAGAAAATAATTTTTCCTCTGGATTTACACATGCATCTTTGCATATGTAAATTTTTTTGTGCAATCTACATCTTTGATCAGTGTTACCAAAGATAACACGAATGCAAGCAGAATTACTTACATAATGAAATAATATCCTTAAATATAAATTATTTGCTTTAATAAATCCTTTTATTCATTAGAATTTAAAGGTATTCATTGTGTCCTCACTAGTTTCAAAAGATGATAACCGAGTCAGCTGGATGCCATCAGAAATGGGGCTAGCCTGCAGCACTTTGTGACATTGATATTTTTTGTCTTCTTCCTTTTAGTTTTACATGGCAATCTAAACAACACTGAAACTACATCTGTAAGGTAGGTACAGAGAAGCAGGTGAGCTGATGCACTGTGCTTTTGTTGCTGATAACTGGAAAGGAACAGTGCCTTAGGCTTTAAATGTGACTGTGTCATTATTACAAAATGCAGTTCAATTGTTTCTGGGCACCTGCCCAGTGCTGCTAAAACCCGATGTTAGTTCTAGGAAATTAGTGGCTGACAGATTCTTAATCAAGTTCTTAATGTAACTGATTGATATTCTCAGCATGTTCTATTTGCTTTTTTTTTATTATTTTTCAATTCTGACGTTGCAATTTTGACGTTATCCAACTGAACATGTTTGTGGGCCAATTTTGTCTGGCCTGGTGACTTTGCATTTGAAACATGGAATAAGATGGGTAAGTTAAGAAACAAATGCAATGTTTTGTCTCCCAGGGAATGTCTCTGGTCAGCCCATGTAAGTGATTCTGGGTTGGAGCCAAAAATCAGTGCTGGAGAATATTAATATTCTCCATACAGTTACCTACATTTGCAGAAAATTTATTAATAATTGAAGGCAAATAAGTTTTACATGACACTTAACTTGATGATGTAACTGTAGATCATTTTCTTTTATCCCATGCTTATAATCTTCCTGAAAGAAGCCTTAGTTGATGTATATGGCACTGGTATTGCATTAATGCAGCTGCACCCATAGAGGTGATGGTTGATGCATTGCATGCACAGAATAAGGTCCCCGCTGATGTTACAGGTGCTGGGGCCACTTCAAATGTGATCATGGAACTCAGCCTTCCTCAATTTCTCCTGCCAATGGAGCTCTGCTGCTGTTGAGGCAAAAGTACAAAAGTACTTTTCACAAGAGGAAAAAATTTAGGCAACATTTCAGCAAGGAGGCAATGAAATGTATGATAAAGAAAGGTAGGAGCAGTACTTAACTTCAGTGTAACCCATGTGCAGTCATTGTCTCTGGCTTTGGGAAAGAATCATCTGGTTGGCTGGAAGAGGCTGCTGACAAGCACGTCCACAGCAGCTGAAGAAACCTCACTTTTATAAAGTGCTTTTAAATGAAGGATTTCAGAAGGACAACAGCAAATGCTCCCATGAAACCACACATGGAAAAGCAGTTCTTTGTGTCATACCAGAAGAGAGGCTAATCTAGGTCAAACAGCAACCAGTTACAACACAGTTTAAAATTTAAAGAATAAATTTTTTTATTTCAAATAGGATAGCTGGGTTCTGAAACAGCAGTTTCACAGAGTGTAGGGAAAACTGGGTTGCATTTAGGTTGTATCATCGTCACCGCATGAGGGAAGAGGAAGTTGAGCTGTGAATTTGACATGCTTTCATTTGATGTTTTGCTGATCTTCAACCAAGGCAGCCTGATGCAAATGCTAATAATTCTGCATGATGATCATAATTTCAATGAAACTTCTTTTAACAACATGTTTTGGCTGCTTAGGTAAGTGTTGCTTATTTTCTTTGTTTTGTTTTTAGTTAGCTGCCTGTAATTCTTGAGCTGGATTTAAAATAAACTTATGCTGTATCCACCTCAAATACACATGTGAGACAAGGAGAATATTGACTATTTTTTCATAATGCTGAAAGCAAGATTAAAAGGCGTGAGAAATCAAAAAGCATTTTCACAAAGAAATTGTTGCAGGCAAAGCGTAGAGGAACAAATTGAACACTTCAACACCCAAAATGATGTTAGCTTCTTGCAAGCACCATCTTTTTAGGACTTCTGACTTGAATATTTATTATGAAAAATGCTGAATGTAGAATTTTAAAATGTTAAGGATTTATTCTAGATCACATAGGTATTGAAATACAAAACAGATAAGGATTCATTATTCTTATTCGGTACAAATTGCAGTGGATAATGCTGGAGGCATTCCATATGAATTAAAAATTAGCAGAAGGACTTTTTTCAGTGATATTTTTCAGAAAAACAGTGAAGTCACAAGATGGAAATGTAGCACAGCCAATAGCACAACTGTGTTTTAAACAACAAACTGAATGAACAGAAAAACTGAGATTAGTGATTATTTCTTTAACTCAAACAGCTTCTAGGTTGTCTTTTACACACTACGTCAATTCTTTCCCTTATTTTTTCTGCTGCTTGTATTACCCCCGTACTGTCCATATTGTTCTCTACAAGTTGTTAACTGTTGCATTGTAAAGATAGAGGTGCCCGACTCCTTTAAGTATGATGAATGTGTGGCATTTTCTATGGACAAAATAGAAAATTTTATTTGAGTATTTTTGATAAAACTAATCAGATGCCATTTTAGGGTGAGATATGGGGAAAATAATCTACTTAGTTATGTGTTGCCATGAAATGTGCCTGTGTGATAAACAGAATAAAATTTAGAAGGAACTCACGCAGTTTACTCTTACTATGAGTAGTTCTTCACTTTAATATTATAAATGATAGGAAAAAAGGAAATGATAATTCTTCATACAGCATATGAAACTAATTGTCTCAGCAGTCATGGGAATAGATTTTATAGGATTAGCACTTTTGTGATGAGTATCAATGCCATTAGAATGCAAAAAGAGTTATCTGATACCCACACAGTGGTTTCACTTTAGAAGAAAATTTTTTGTACATATATTGCAAAATGTCTCATGTATCACTCACTTTGCGTGTTGACAGTGAGTGATAAATGTATTCAAAGCAGGAAGGAATAAAAAGTTTTATTTCCTCTGATACTGTCCAAGTCAGCCTTGTCTTAAAAGTCAGACAAGAGACCTGATGAGACAACAGAGGTCTGCGTGGCATCTCTTACTAAATGAAGGAGGTGAATTTGATGCTATGAACTTCTTGTCAGCAAGTACTTAATGGAAGAAGTTGAAACCAAATGAAAGAACTCACCTCTAAAATGCTGTACACTTGTCATTCATTAGAAGCAGTGCAGGACAAGAACTCCTACATGGGGACAAAAATTGTAGTGTCTTTTTCTTGAATCTTGATGAGTTTTTCGCTGTTGACTAATGAATCATTTTGAATTACTCCTTTTTGTCATTCTTTGTCTGGGAGAGAGTGTTTAATATGCTTCAGACTCAATCTCTTTCATAAATATTTTTCTTGAAAATAAAAAAATAAGTTTATCAGCAAGTATGCAGAAAATCTTCATTTATTGCACACAAACAATGATGGAGGACTTTAACACACCAGATTAAAAATTTACTTTAGCCAGAAAGCAATTGCCATCATTCAAGGGAGAAGTGTGTAGTAAGTAAGCTTGAAAATTAGTGTCATAATTACATAATTTAAAGGTTTATTTTAATATTTAAACACTTCTTTAATGTTTATTTATTTTAAATACAGCTTTAATGACTTCTCTTTGTTGCTTTACCTTTTAAATCTTGCGTATTTCTCTACTAGCTACAGGTCCAAATAATTTAGGAGTCATCCAAACACCCACAAATATAAATCTATCAATTGGAGACTATGCTGAAATCACCTGTATTTTGGAAAAGGCTATTGTGAGGTATAGAGCAAGCTGGTATTTTGTTAATAAAGTGAACATCACTAAACGTATATCATCAAAACTCTGTTCGTCCACCATCATCCATGAAAACAAGGATGTGTTAGTCATCAAATCTGCCAATGTAAATGACACTGGATTTTACTACTGTGAGATACTTATTGAAATACCTTTCTTTAAGAAACTACGTGGAAATGGAACAACAGTGGTTGTTAAAGAAAAAGGTAGGCTAACGGGAACCTGTGTGTGCCATTTCACTCGTCTTCATAAAGATTCTTCAGTTTGAACTATGTTATGCATTTCCTGCTTCTCCCACCTTCCTTCCTTAATGCTGTGGATCTCAGGATGAAAGAGACAAACACAAAGAGGGCCTGAATGACTTTTAATGACAATTGACTTAAACTCTCTGCCTTAATATCGCCTGTGTAGTGTTTGTTTTCCTCCATAAGGATTTGCTAATAGGAATTATTACTTAAGGTTTACAAAAATGCTGTTCATGAGCTGTGTGTTTCACACAAGACCCAACCACAGTTCCTCCTCAGAGAGGATTGGTAGGATAGATGTGAGACCCTGAGTGAATCTGCTGTGTGGTAATGAGGGGCTAGAGTGATCACATGGTTACACTGCTCAGTAATCTGTAACCTTTACTACTAGTTTTATTTTTTTATTACAAGTTTTTAATAAAAAGTGAGAAATAAACCAATATGGATGATAGAGCGGTATGGGCCCTATATGGATTTGTGTCCATAAAATTGTGGCAAATTGTTTTATATATGCTGTGTCTTCCTGTTTTACCAAAGTCATATGCTAACCGTCACAGAGGACCAATTTAAGATCCCAGGTCTGAACTAAGCATTGAAAAGCATTAATACAATTAGTGTTCACACACAATTAAAATTTTCAGCAATAGGAGTGAGATCTGTTTCACCTTAAGTTATTAATAGGATGTGAGACACCCAGAAGACAATTTACCTCACTTCTGTTACACAACTAACTCAAGACACTATGCATCAGTTCACTTCTGGAAGATGCTGATCTTCACCTCTCCTTGTACCTCTCACATGTAGAGAAAGACTGGGGGTCTAGCTATGGTTAAACCTTTAGCATTTTCAAGCATCACTCACTTTTCAACTGGTCAAGTCACAAGAAGCCTTTCCAATCATCCAGTACACTCCAGTTTTGGACACTATTTTATACTATAGGTAAACTGGTCCAAAGGGAGGCACAAAAATTATCAAAGATTTAGAAAACATCGGTGCCAGAGAATCACTGAAGTAGTGTTCAAAATGGTGGGAAAAGAATGTAGATAATTTTAACTCTTTAACAGTCTTTTAATGTCCTAAAATGAGTTAGGTGATCTGATCTCTTACTTGGTCAAGTATAAGCAGAAAATACTTGTGTTAAATACGGGGGGAGGGGGAATGTCACTCTGCAGGAGCTGTAGAAGATACTGGCATTACTGTTCACCAGGCATACATCCCTTAGGAATGGGAAAGTGACCTTGCACTTGGGTGGGGGATGGACTGATTCACTCCTAAAGTAATTTTTATTTTTAACTGCCTTTTTTTTTTTTCCCCCTATGGTGTTGCTCTTTTATTTTATCTTCAAACAGTAGTTAACTTTATTTTCAAAACACAGTTGCAGAAGCTCACTCACAGGAAAAGAGATACTTGGTAACTTGGGCCGTCCTTCCTTTCGTAGTGGCAGTGGGAAGCTTGTATCTTTGCTACAAAAAGAAACAGCACTCCACGCTGTCTGGTGAGTTACAATGTTTCCATTAACACATGCTGTTTAAGTTAGATGTTTGTTTTGAGATGGCTGGAGCGGTGCTCTTAAGATGTATTTCGGTGTCTGACTTTTCCTCATCTGGCCCTGGTCTGCTGAGGCATCTTGAGCTGCCAGGAGGGATCAGAGGCACAGCTTGTAGTTCAAGCGAGTGTTCTTGCAGCCACTTGCTTTCATTATTTATCTTTCTAAGAGAGTCATCACTTAAACTGAAGATCTTGACCTGGCTACGGTATTGAAGGATATCAGTTCTAATAATTTCTTGCTGATACCTCACTGAGAAAGTGAGGAGCCAGAACTTAGCTCTGCATCGAAGTCTTACTCCTGGTAGTGACAACTGGAAGGGACATCTGAAAGACTCAGCCTTGGACACATAGTTCTAAGTTATGTTTTTTTCAAGCTGTGATTTATTTTTAATTAATTATTAATTTGGGTTGGTGAGAGATTTTGAAGGGTAGTGTTGTTTGTTCACTTGGGTTTTTGTTGTTTTGTTGGGTTTGGGGTTTTTTGGGTTTGTTTTTTCAGAATCTGGAAATGTAAGAGTGGAAGAAGTCACAAGAAAAAAATATAGTGAATGACAAGGGTACAGGACAAATATAAATGTAGAGCAGCTGCAGGCAGAGGGCACAGATTGGTGACATAACCTGAGGCAGTTAAACTCTTAAGTTACTCTTTGGGTTGTTTTCACCTTATTTCATTTACAACCAGAACACCACTCTAGTGCCTGTCATCAAGACTAGTTGTGCAAGAGCTCTGCACTCTTCATTTTGGTGGTTATCGATCTCTGGTAGAGTACGGGTGTGACTCTGGACATGGACAGTAAGCAAGCACTGACTGGAACTTGGGTTTTGCCAAGGTGCTGCACAGCTTCCTGTGCTGACAGGACGGCAAGAGCAGGAGCAAACGCTCCAGGTGGAAGAGCTTCACAGGAGAAATGAATCCAGCAGGGAAGCAGCTGAGGAAGACACATCACGTAATTCTGCCGAATGGGTAAGTGGTTTATAAAAAGACTCTCGCTATCAGAGGATTTTCAAAATGAGGCACTGGGGAGTGGACTGAACAGAAAGAACACAACAACCTGCTATTCCTAGGACAGCATCTTCCTACGCATGAAAAAGGTTTAAAGCAAAAAAAAACCCACTCAGAAATAAGAAGATATTTATGTAGTAGCAAAGTATTGAAATCTGTTGTTATGTTTAATGACACTCTAAATTTTCCTGGAGAAGAGGGCAGCAAAAAGCAGAGAATATCAATGTAGAGACTGAGTGAAAGAAAGAAGCGTAGGAGAAGTGAAAAATGGCAATAAAGTCCCTTTATGTATAATTGTGTACCAAGCTCAAGGGGCTTGGACCAGCTTCAGCTCATAGGGTCATTAGAGCAGGAAACACTTGCTGAGAGCAGGTAGCAGATTTCTGGAAAGCTCCTTTTTCCATGCAATTATTCATCGTTTAATTACATTAAAACGTTAAGTAGGCAAAGGAAAGAAGCCCTAATTTAACCCTTGCATAGGCAGGCACGGTTTCCAGTGCAATCAGCTGGACAGGCTTGGGCAAGTCACATGGAAGTGATGAAAAATGCTCAAGCCTGTGGTCACAACTGCACTTACTGAGCTTCCAGATTCCCAGGTTCTCCTGTAAGAGAACCTGGCTGCAGCCTTGATTTGGTCACATTGGTACTGTGGTCATGGTGAGAGAAAATGTCAGGATGCAGGCAGGGAAACAGCAATATCTATCTTTTATTGAACAATAGTAATTGCTCTAAAAAAAAAAAAAAGAATGTGTATACCTGGGAAAATTCATTCCCTGTAAGTAGATTGTCACTGAAGCTAAGAGACTTGCTTTTATTGGAGATATCATAGTAGAAAATTATAAGAATACAAAGCCTAATATGGTCTGGTCGTAGTAATAAAATATTCTAATTATTAGCTATGAAGAGATTACTCTTCTACTTGTTAATATTTAATGAAGGTGTAAGAAAATGAGGTTGAGAATGAGAAAACAAGCATCCTAGGGGGTGCTGAGTGAAAAGTTCATTATTAGCCGGTTATTGCTCAGGATTTGTGTGGACAAGACTCTTCCAGAGGTTGTATGAATGCAATTATTGACTATCTTTTGTAGCTGCTTTATGATTTAGCAGCTACCAGCCGCACTGATGTGTCATGACATAGGTTCAGTATTTTCCTTCATGTAACAGACCTTTTTGTTATTTTAGTGAAAGCAGAAAGAGTGGTTTCACAGTGGTATGGTTTAAATGTTAAAGCATAAATGGATGTTATAAATCATTCAAGAGGTCCCATAGGTTAGTAAAGCCAATATATACAATGTGTATGGACACCACATTTCAAACAGATTAAGCCAGTAGTGATGAGCAAATATTATGGTGTCTCTGGAATTGCACTTACTGCCTTTCAATAGTATTGCAGAATATGATCACCTTAATTTAATTTTTTTTCTGATTGTGAAAAAGTCTCTACTTACTTGGGAAAAAAACTAGTCTCACACTGGTTTTCAACATAACTCACACTTTTTAAGTTTGGAAATTTGGTGAATATTCTGAGTAGGTTTAGGCATCATTTCTAGAACAGTGAACATGAAGGTTCTATCTACCTCTGCAAGGCTATTTACAGTCTCATCCTTTTTTTACAGTTCTTGGAGTTGCAAAGACGGCTATGTACAGCCTCATGCTTTTTTTACAATTCTTGGAGTTGCAAAGGCAATCCAGTAACACAGAAATTAAATCAAGCCATGGATTTTATTCTCACCTGTACCATACATCCCAACAACACTAAGCAATTAGGTTGGGTGAAAACACATAGCTCTAAATACCCAAGGCAACCTGAGAGAGGACATACTCATGGCAAAGCTGGCTCCTGTAGCTGTGCTTTTACTGTGTAGCACTTGTCTGTGCCTCTGGAGAATCATCCCATGTTTCCTCAGGTGAGATGCTCAGGGAGTGTTTCCCAGACAGTTCTGCCAGCTGCAGAGGAGTTTGGCCTTTGAGGGAATTCCCAGTGCATCTGGTGATTTTTCCATGAAGTGTTGCAAGGTTCCAGCCAAATTCTAAGCACTTTGGTAGCATTAATGCAAAATGCCAGCTCAGGCTAGCACACATAATACTCACTTTCGAGGGCGGGGGGGGGGCGGTTCTGGTTGTTCAAAATGCACAGAATTGCGACCCAGAGTAGTTGGCCATCCCTACCATGCTTCCTGTTCGGCAGTCAGCTGGTAGGTACCTCTCTGTTCTGACCATAGGTCATTAGAACAGAAACCCCCACAGCAGAGTGTAAGTGCGAAGACAAAAATCCGCTTCATGACTTCCACCCATTTATTGGTTTATGCCATCTCAACTTGAGAATTTGATTTTATGTATCTGTGAGCACGGGCCCTTGTGTACATTTCAGGCAGATCTTTAGTTCTCATGTTTTGCTAAAGGACTTACCTATGTGTGTTTAGGAAATGAAAATAGAATGACTTTTGCACTGTCCAGAACAGCATGAGAATACCACAGCAGTGTGCTAGTTTACTGCATCAAAACAGCATCCATACTGAGGGAAGAGTATGATGAAGTTTTTTGGAAATATCAGAGTTAAAATGTTAAGGGGATAAAAAAGTTTTCCGTTTCAGATTTCATAGAATCTGGTCTGCTCTGGAAATTGACATCTTTAGTATTCTAAAAAAGTATTTTGTGCCTGCTGCCTAATTAACTAAGAGTATTGAATCTGAACATAGGAAGGCGTTCCCTTTCCACATTAGTACTGAGACATTCTTTCCCTCTGAAATTGTAACTTCATGGCCTGTGTTTCTTTCTGTTTCCTGGGGCTGTGCTGTGTCATGGGTAAAAGTTCATTTTACGTATACTTTATGGGTAAAAGTCTTGACTGGAATTTTCTTTGCTTTTCAAGGCTATGTCTACGCTTTATGAATCACTTGAATTTTTTTGCAATGAATCAAGAGGAAACGATGACAAATCCACTGCGACTATTGTGTCCAATGGAGCAGATGAGCAAATCCCACAAACTAGGGCAGCTGAAAAGTCTGGAATGACACATGGATCTGCCATCTACTTCGACATTCAGAACTAAACAAAATATGGCTAAATAACTATGAAACTGAAAAATATGATAATTTGCTGCTGCAAGATGGTTTATGAGTTTCCTGTCAAAAGCTTGTCAGTGGGACAATATACAAGAAAAACTGTTGGTTCTAAGCAATTTTTGAATGTTTTTTTCACTAACAAAACATTCTAAGGGGTCTCTGAATTTGGAGGATATGTTGTTTAGAAGACTGTCTTCGGCTCTTCCTCTGGTGTCCAGAAATAATGACCTCTGTGTTACCATACTTAGAAAAAATCTTCTGGACTGAAAAACATTCTCCAACAAAATAATTTCTTCAGGAAGCCCATGTATGAATAGCAGAAGGTGGAGAAACAAATGCATGGAGTCTGAGCTCTGAAACTGTCATCAGTGCTGACCCCATTATAGACAGAGGGGTAAGCCAGAAAGGATTCTATGTCTGTGGAAAGGGACTGTTAGTGTTAATTCATTCACAGACTAGGAAAAGTCTTCCAGAGAAAGAAGTCTCCTACACACAATGAAATACTAGGTTTAAATGAATACATATATATATATATATATATATATATATAATGTATAATTATTGTCTAACTGGTGGAGGAGGGCTGCTTGGAGGAGATGGGGGTGGTAATGTTTGTTCCATTTCTGCCAGCTTTAAAACTTTTTAAAAAATCAGTGAAGAAAAACCAAAGTTGAAAAAATTAAGGAGATCCTGGCTTCCAAGGTATGAACAGAGGTGAAGAGTTTTGACAGCAAAGCTAATGGCAGTTGTCCAAGGGCTGCTGAATGCTAAGAGTGGATATCTGAAATGTGAATGTATTTATGTACCAGGGTTATGTCATCTTCTGCTAATGTTTTGTTAGAGCTTAGCTGGAGGTTAGAACATCTTGCCAGCAGTGCGGGTAGAAACAACTTCACTGCTTGAGATTTTTGTCCATCTTGTACCTGGGCAGTGCAGTAGACACAAACTAGCTTTCCCAGAGCCCTTGAAAACTGTTTGTGACATCTAAATGTGTGACTGGCTTGCTACTAAATACTGTTAATGAAATCTTTGTGGCCGTACAGCACAGCTCATGGTGTGGCTGTGTCTATGCTGCACTGACTGCAGCTCCCAAAGGTACCTCTCAAATCACTGTAGCTCAGCTGTGTCTCACTCTGTGCTGTGGATCCTCTTTCCTGGGTTGTTCTGTAACCTGCCCTGAATTCCCTACTGCAATAAATATGCTGCTGTCTGAACTAGACTGTAATCACTGCTCTGTGATTATGTCTTGTATGAGAGAAACTGTTATAATACATCTCATCGTATTTACGTGTAAATTGAATAAAGCAAAATAATATTCTTTTTTCTTCTTGAAATTCAGTTATTTTAAAATCCTGGTGGGTTTTGTCCTGAAGCTCACTATTACAGATCCATTTCCTTTACTGCATGGTGAAACTCTGTCATGTGCCATATTCCTTTGAGGATCACAGATGGGGCTCTGGATTCCCCCAAACCCTGTAACTTTGTTTGCTGCATGAGAAAGTCATAATCAGTAAAATGGCGACCTTCAGCCCAGGTCCCTGTTCAAGGAAGCTCTCAGTTATGTAAGTGGGTGCAGTAAATTTTGGTCTTTCTGTATACTGCTGGTTACTTCTCTGTTTCATCACAACGAGATGTACAGTGTTTGGGAAATTATTAAAGAAAACCACTAAATTAAGAGATTGCCACTAAACCACAGCTTAATATTCTCCAAATCCTATTTTCATTACATTGTTGGTTAAATGTGGCTCCTAACAGCAAAGAATGCTGCCTTCTTAACAGCTGCTCACATTTTGTATGTTAACATGGTCATTTCCAACATCTGGAAGCAGAAGACTACGCCTAATTTATCATGACCTACTTTTGTCTGTGGCTGACAGTGGTGGCTATGAGCCAGCAGAGTATTTTTAGAACTCCCAATTTGACACCTCTGCCTCAAATACATTAACTTCTCTGCTTCTGTGCCACTTGGGAAGCAATGAATCCTTCTGTGTTTTAATTCTTCTTGGCTGTTTTGTTAGCTTTAAAACAAAAGAGCGCTCTGTAATTAACCTCAGGTCATGTTCTAGCGTGCAGTATGATCTCAGTTTTAACTGTCTAACTGATGAGTATATAATGAAGGCATCTGTCTAATAATAGAACTTGAAGAGAGTCCTGGGCCCTTTCTTTTAACCATTTTATTGGTTATTTCCTTTTGAACAAGCTGCTGAAAAATGATGGTTCCATTCCATTTAATTTGATGTCCAAAGTCCTGTGTTAAGCACAGGCTGAAGCACGCAAATTTGGTACAAGGGATTCAAAAGCCTTGTGCGTGTTCTGTGCTTTTAATGTCTCATCAATGTACTTGGCTTAGTCATAGTCCTACAAATGAGGCTCCCTCTCTGTTTCTGTCACTCTCCTGGCCCTGGTTTGGAGAGCTAGTAAGTCAGCTTGAGCCTGAACTTTCTCTCTTCCCAATCCATTGCAAAACCATCCAAGGAGTCACATCTCCTTCCTCTACCGAGCACTCAGGCAGCTACTCCTAGTGACTGGGTACGATCTGGCTTGAACCGCACATTTTCTTCCGAGCCCTGGACTGGGGTTCTTTCCTCTCATAGTATCTAAGGAAGAAGATTATGGAGCAGGCATTCCTGGCTCCATTACACCAAGGGCCCTCAAGAGCAGGCAGGATGATGGGGTGTCCCAATCAAAGTATTTGCAGAACAGTCCTGTTTATGTGTGGTGCTGTGACTCATGTTCCTGTGCCTGATAACGGGGCTGTCAGAACAGCAACAGCGTTGTGGTTTAACCCTGCCTGGCAAATGAGCTCTGCACAGCCACTCAGTCACTCCTGCCCCCCCTTCGTGGTTACAACGAGGGCAGCTGTAAAGGGCTTTTTGTTATCATTGTTTTCACTTAGTGCTCTTCTGTCAGTGCTCTGTAAACAGGAAACTGCAAATACAACTGACAAATACGAACATCAAAACAACACGAAGCCATTTCTCTAACCAAGAGAAAGGGCAGGTGATCATGTGTAAATGTTTCTTGTTTTCTACATAATGTGAAATACTGAGATGAGAGGAAGGCTTTTAATGAACTGCTACAATCTAGTAAAAGGGCTTTGGCTAAGTTGATGTGGTCTGGTGCTGGGTGCTGGTGAATTTTGTTTTCTGAGAGGATGTGACAAAAATTAATTCCTTGTCTTTTTTCCAGAGCCGAGTCTGTTGGCAGGGCCCAGCAACATCTTATACACCCAAAGCTGCTCTTCCTAACTTTGTTTCAGGAGCTATTCAACTCCACAGAGATGGAGGAGTATAAAAAGGGAAAGGCAGAGAGGCAACAAGTGCAGCACCTGTGTTAGGTGTTATTAATGGACTTAAGACAGCCAGAGATTGGAGGTATAACTAAACAATTTAAGGGTTTGAAATCATAACAAGAAACTCGGCCTGTCAGGTACATTTGCTCTGAAATGTTGTATATTCTGTTATCTGCTGATGTCCTTGTCTTGTCCTAAACTTGAATGCCCAGCTCCACAAGCCAGGAATGCTATACCTGTGAGTTGCCTGGCCTAACACAATTGCAGTCCATGGTTAGGGCTTCTGATGCTGCTGTGGAAATAAATCATGAAAGCAAGTAAGAGGTGTTGCTCCCTCTTTTACTTTATAGCTTTTAATTCTGGAGAGACAAAAAAACCCAAAAGCTTCTCTAACAAAGACAGCAGAAAAAGGTCAGGTAGTAGGGTGACAGAAACTCCAAAAACACCAAAATAATTTTTTTTTGCTCAGATAGAAAAACTCTGCTTTTTCAGTTTAGCAGCTGCACAATATTAAAAACTGTCATTTCAAGTTGCTTTTTAAATACAGACTAACCTGAATCTAAAGAGTCTAGATCTAATCTCAAAGACGTGCTGCTATCAAGCAAGAAAGGAAATGGAAAGAGTAGTTACCATTTAATTCAAACCAATTGCCTCTGGGTAGAAAGAATTGCAACTGCTTTCTCACCTCACCTTCTGATGTGCAGTGTGGTAGCAGAGTTTTGTGAGCGATGGGTCTGGGTGCTGAGCACGAGATCATCAGACAGGCACAGGTTGTTCCCGAGACACCATAACCAGTGTCCTGTCACAGCAATGGCTACCCTAGCTAAGACACATACTAGGTAGGACATCTAGATAGGTAAAAGCACATTCAAAGGATAAATTTTGGCCAAAATAATGCAGCTCCTATATTTGTATTCATGACCACATTTCCTCAACACAGTCAAGCATCCTCTCCTCTAGGTGAGACTCTATTCATGGTTGGATTCCCCTCTCTAAGGCAAGGAATCTTCCACTTCTGTGCAGGTCATTTTTTATTTTCCTATTTGTTGAAGCTCTTCTTTTTTTCTGATAAGTGAAATCTGAAGTTGAATGATCTGTTACAAAAGCAGGCTCTAGTTCCTTTTCCCAGCCCCGCCTCCAGTATTTCTGAGCCCAGCATTTCCTGCCCTGTTAACAGTGACAGAACTGCTGAAAAACTGCCCCACTGCTTATCAGTTGCACTATACTCTGTGATTGCTTTCAGGAAACTGAAAGCAGCCAGCTCTGTAAAATGTGTGTGCCTGGGGATCTTCCATTCCACCAATTTGCCTTGTAAATCTTCCTGGTGGCATCTATGGATATCACCTCACTTTACACACAGTTCTGGGACAGTAGGTCAGTCCTACCCGTATCCTCAGTGTGCACATAAATTAGTATTTCAAAATGAAAGAAAAATTTTTTTAAAGGGGAATGCATAGGGGTTTCTTTGATGTGTTTCCTACATGGACACTGAACAGTAGACAATTTTCTGTTAGTGATTGCTTCCTCTCAGGAAATGTTTTTGTACAATGAAGGAAAAAGTGTATTGCTTAATTCATGCTTAAGCATGACAGCTTAGCAGAGCCAAAATATTCCTCCCTGCATACAGAAGTCTCTTGAAAGCTTTCTTGGAATTGGCCTATTCATTTTTGCATGTCCTTACCTCTCTATAACAAATAGGAACTTCCTTTAAAAGACTTACTCCGTTGCTTTGAGTGTTACAAAACAAACATCCTCCCTCACAGCTCTTTCTGATTCTTTCTGATTTTTCTTTTTCTCTTTCTTTTTCTTTTCCTCTTTGTTTTTCTTTTCCTTTCTCCCTTCTTTTTTTTTTCATATTTTCTCTTACCATACCATAGACCAACTTTTTACTATGCTCACCACAGCTCAGCAAGTTTGGGTAATAGCTGAGTGGGATTTTACATAAGTGTTAAAATAGAGAAAATGACACTTGGGCTGCTGGTGTGAGACTGGCTGTGGAATCATGAATTTAGAAACTACAGCACTTGTGTGGACAACATTTAGTTACCTTAGGGTGTGACCTCTTTTTCTGTCATTACAACTAAAAATAAAAGGTATTCTTGGAAGACTTAATATCAAGAACCTTAAAAACTGAAGTATAAAAGAACCCTGCAAAGAATGGCATCCAGGAAATTACTCAAACGAGGACTGAAAGTATTCACAGAAGTATTTACCCAGCAAATATTAATTTATTGGCCATAAATATATTCATTGGTTTTGCAGTCTGATGTGGGTATGTCTCGTGCACTAATAAATGTGTTTGATTAGAGTCAATATGCAGTGCTGGAAGTGTGTTTCCCATGGCACAGCTTTGCCAGATGACAGTGTTATTACCCAGCTCTCAACTCAGGAAATCACAGAGCCAGTTAGCTGACTGTGGTCTTCTCCATTTTACCTGCCTTTAAACTTCACTGAAATGGTATGTGAACTTATTAATTGTATTTTGAGATACATTTTAAGGATATTCTGAGATGTAAATGATAACAAAACAATGAAAACCTCTCTGTCTAACAGAACCTATCCAGTGTGTCACTGAACAGCACACTGTGCTTGTACAAACTTCTCTTCTGCCTGTGCCCCACCAGTGCCTGTTTAGTCTGATCTTTCTTATTTTGTTTTGCAAAGCAATGTAGTAATTGCGTCATTTGCTCACTAGATGTAAATAAATTCACCGAGTATTGCAGAAATGAAATGACCTTTAAAAACTGTTAACCAGACTCAGAGAAAATCTGGAGAAGCAGTGCAAAGTGTGTTGATATTTGAAGTTCAACAGACTGTGCAGGACACTGGAACATTTGGGGGGTTTGATAATTTTATCTCAATGTGGAAAATGAAATGTTTGTTTATTGTTCAGATGTTACTCTCTTGCTAAGAGAAAAGTAAATGGCTCTTCATACTGCTGCCAAGAAACAAGAAAAAGAACAAGTTCATGATTTCAGGTTATGTTTTCTTCCTCCTGTGCTTCTTCCATCCAGATACATAACAGATTTGTGGAAACTGTCAAAAAGTCCTTCTCATGTAGCTTCCTGCATCTTTAGGAATAGGATAAGCTGTAAGGGATGAAAAGCTCTAACAGAGGTTTACTGTTTCAGCTATCCCATTTCATCTATTCATCTGGCTGTGACTCAAATGGGCCTTTACAGTAGAATTGATAAACATATTTATTCAGATTTTTCTAAAACAGACACTGCTGCAAAGAGCATGGAATAAAATTTATTCTCTAAGAGAATATCAGCACAGAGTCACACAAACCTCATGTAAGCCTGAATATCTGACCAAATGCCATAAAATTTGGGTACACCTGAATGGGTTTTGAAAATTATGCGTGTGACAGTCTACATTTGTATCACATATATAATTTAAACTTTTGGTCTCAGTTAGGAACAACAAGACCTAATTCTGTATAAACTCTCAGTAAATGCTCATCCAAGCTGTTGCCTATACCATTCTTCAAAGAAAGAAACCTGAAGGAAGCAGATAATGAGTATTACTTACATTACAATTATAATACAAAATTTAAACAAGCCCACAGAAAATGGCCTGTCTCACTGGGGAGCTGGACAGATGGGTTGGCATCAAAACACTGCCTGCTCTCCTGTGTGGGCCTTCTATTTGTACTCTGTTTTGGTTTTGCAAACAACTGTAGTAGTCTGTGCTGTGTGCACAAAGCTGCTATTTTTAATGACGAATCATAAGAAAATATTTAAACAGCACAGAAAGTGTGAATTCAACACTCTGAGCAGTACTGATGTGTGTGCACATGCATGAATACAGATAAAATACACATCAAAAATAAAGAAACCCAACCAAGCAGCACTGCCACGGTGACCTTTCAGTTAGTAGAAATTAAAGTCCTGTGGTTTATTCTGTGTTTTAGCACTTTTGAAGCCATATCATCAAAAATTGTGAGTCACCGATGTTTGTGGAGGAAAATGTGTGAGAACACCTTTTCTGCCAGGTTACATGGCAGAGTGGTGAACATATCTACATATCCTGTTGACTGAAGCTGATCTCCCTCTCTGCCCTTTTGGGAACAATTTTTTTTCCTTCTGTATAGCTAACACTGATGTTCATGATTCAAAGTCATAAGAATGCATAAAATAAACATTTTTTTTCTTTGAAGGGAGGAATTGATTTTTCTTTGCTGGCCATGTTTAATATTCATGTTACAGATACATGTCAGAAAAGGACAAAGAAAAGTTCCTGTCACTCGACACTGCCACTGCGTGTGTGCAAACACCAGATGATGTCCATGGATGACAAGGGCCAGTTGTTTGCTCTATTCTTGTTCCTTCTTCTGAAGAAACCCCACAGGTGTCAACATGCACTTTAATGTAAAAATTTCAAACTTTACCTAAAACCCTTATCCCTGTAATGAAAATCAGTTGCAACCATGTCATAAAGTTGAAGTCAGGAACAAATAATTCTCATGAACTGTTTGAATAAAGTATACAGACTGAGGTGCTGCTGTGATTTTTTGGGAAATGCAAAATAAGTTGTTGGAAAATGTCAGATGGAAATCATAGGGATTTTGTTTCAGAACAGTTCTAGATTTCCACATACATGTAATGTGTAGTCTTGCTCTGAGATATTGTTGATGTTAGAGGACAGATTTTGCCTGGGGAACAGGTGGCTATAGGCATTTGTGAGAAAGGAGTTTAATTTTTTAAGTTTTGCTTAATTAAAAACCAACTTTTGCTAACTTTTTTTATAGTATTTTATGAGTGGAAAGTTATCTGAAAGCATCTTCAAGGATGTCCAAAGACATCCAAACTCAGGTTTCATTTTGGGAATCCACAGTCAGGGTCTTCTACAGAGAACACTGCTCCCTGGGGTCCATTGACCTTATTCATGCATGATGCCCTAGTTTTGATAGGTTCCCTCAGATAATTTGCTCAGTGTGTCCATTCTACATACTCTAGATGTTACCTCAAATGAGCTACTCCAGGTCTGATGTAGGCACCTGGAGTTTGACAGAGACCAAGTTACCCTGTGCTTGGCCAGAAAACATAATTTGTTCAAAATTCAGCATGGCTGCAGCTGATGAGCTTCCACCAGCTGGGCTCCCACTGTCCAGGCACCACCCAGCTCCCAGCACAGACCCTCAAAGAGCTCTGCTCTGTGTAGGTGTGAGTCCAGCCAGCTTGGTGTCTAATGATGGGGGACCTCGGTTTACAAGCAAAAAACAAAGTTCATCAGAGGCCGTAGAGGAACACAGGACTTGAGAGTGACCTTTTGTTTTCATTACAAGTCATTTCATTGCAAAATTTGTACTGCATAAAGTAAATAGCAAGTTATTTTACTGCAGATGAAGATGGATTTTGATACTGGCTGTTTGCTCAAGTATCAGGTTTATTGCTTCAGATACCTCTACCTGAGCAAGTTCTTTGTGGAGCAGCTCCCTTTGCTGGCCCTGGGGAGACGCTGGTTCAGAAGATCTGTTTGTGACATCCACTGTGGGCTGAGCACAAGCCCAGGAGGACCGTGTTAGCTGTCTGCATGGCAGATCTCTACCTTTGACCCAGAGAATCCCATCCCAAATGTGTGCTAGTGATCCATGTGGTCTGTAACAAGGTAGAGAGGGCAGTCCAAGTCTGCAGCCCCTCACAGTCCCTAACTAGAGGGGTGAGGGAGATGTGAGATGCTCCTCTTCCTCCTGAGCAGGCTGATACTGCACCCAAACTGGGCTGCCAACCCTCTGCTCCCATAGGGATATCTGAAAGAACAAATCTTGAGCAAACAGCCAGTAACAAAACCTGATTTTCATTTGTTAGTCACACTGTGTACCCTGAAGGAGAGGCTGGTTTCTACTGGTGAGCAACTGGTTGTACCAGTCACACCAGGGTGATAAAGCCTGAGTTTTGAATAGGTGTTGGCATGGAGGTGTGTACTCCAGATACAGGTGTTTGCTGAGGGATAACTGTCCCCTGGGTGTGCAGCCTTTGATTGCAGGGGACAGATGCATAAAGAACCCCAGAAGCAGAGCAGGCTGCATCCTCCAAGAGAGCCCTGAGGCTGTGCCTGTTCAGGAGAAAGCCAGGCTCCAGCAGCAACATGTCTCAGCTGGAAACTGCGATGGGAATCACCATTGCTGTCTTCGACCAGTATGCAAGGACTGACGGCAACAGGCAAACCCTCAGCAAAGCAGAACTAAAGACCCTCCTGGAAAAGGAGCTGCCAAATTTCCTTGCGGTAAGAGAACAGCACAGCACGGTTTCTGTGCAGCAGGTGCAAGAGCAGCCTGCAGAAACAGTTTTTAGTATGTTTTTAGGGAAATTACATCCAAAAATATGCAATGGTTTGTAGGAAAATACACAATATAAAAAAGGTTTTGCACAAACTGTGTAAAACTGATTTTAATATGCAGGGTTTTCCCCTGTTTTCTAAATTCATCACTTGTGTTATCAGGACAACGGCTTTGAAATAGATTGGGTTTTCACTTCAGAATTCACTTACTTCTGTTTATCCCTGGATTTATCATCTCACTTCATGTCACAACTGCAGTGAAGGTAGTTGTGAATTGAAGATCTTGATTGCAGATGGGGAATCTCTCTAAATATTCATACACTTACCTTCTCTAGGTATTTATACTACATACTCAGTATGCTCATCAAAATGATGCATAAACCAGAACAACAGATTAATTCAGACCAAAGTATTTGGCATTTGTCTTTAATAGCACAAGAAAGACCTGGAATTGTATTTTACAACATAGATTTGTACGTAATCATAAAGTGCATTTAAGTAGGTATTCAAAGGGCTTAATCTGTTCTAGTGAAAGCTTTAGCTGCTAGGGAGACAAATACTTTTCATTTTTAATTGTTTGGGTTTTTTTATTTGTTTCCCTCCACCAAAAATCCAGAAAATACTTTTAAATACATTGTTCTTTCCACACTGGAGTAATGTTTCCCTACTTGTACATTTACTATTTTTAATGGCAAAAGTCTAGAACCAAATGCTCCTTGTGTCGCTCTCAATTTTTGTATCCAGCACAGTTCAGTTTTTTAACAACCATTTCAGGGCACTGCAGCCAGGGCACTTGATACAATTTAACATCTTTCCATGCAAGCTGTATGAATTCACCATATGATACCCACGCCTGCTGGAGTTACGTCTCATGAATCAAAAAGATGCAATATTCAGAATAAGGACCTGCGTGGCTTGGGGGGATAGATTCCATTGTTTCTGAGAAAGCTTTGTAAGATCAGGGCTTGTGACCCAACAGCATCACAGAAGGGTCCTGCTCCTGAGCATACAGCTGTGTGGCACCCACAGCACTTCCATGGAAAGAGAAACCAAACCAACAACAAAACCACTATTCTACGAGGGCGTGGAAATCCCCCAGACACTCCACATTTGGTCTAAATAAAGCTGGGGAGCCACTGCACCAGGCAGCTCCCAAATGGGATTATGCTCAGAGGTCTGCCCTGACTGTGTTTAGTGACCAGGCACCACTTTTGCTGGTTCCCCACAGCTGCTCTTACTGGCTCTACTTATTTCCTGCAACTTGTGGAAAAACTGGAATTTTCCAGGAAGATAATTAGCTAATTGTCCTCTTATATTCCAGTCTTCATCTGCCTTTCCTGCTTTACTTCTTCAGGGATTTTGGTGGGGGGGGGGGGGGGGTGGGGGGGGGTTGGGGGAGGCACTTTAATGCCAGTATTTTAAATAAATTTAAACAATGTTCCTTGCTCCTGTCCTGTCAGACTGAGAATTGCAAGAAAAAAAATTGAGAACATAAGTCTGACTTCAGAAAAAAGTTCTACCTGCATTTTCCTGCCATTTATATCCATGTTTTTTTATTTGCAAGAAATTCTGGGAAACAGTATTTTTTAAACACTCATATACACCTTTGGCCTTAGAATTGATTATAGCTGACACAGCTCACAACTGCCTGGAAAGGTCTTGAATCAATCAGGCAGAAATACCACCAGACTGAAGGACTGGACTCAGTTATAAAGAGTTTCCAAAACCAATTCCCACTTGTGCATTTCATAAATAATTCAGAGCCTAAAACTAGTTCACATAGTTCACTAAATAATTTTAAATATTCATTTATAAAATTAAAACACTGTCATTTACAAAGTGAAAATGTAGAAAAGGTTTCAGACACATTCATCAGTCAAATCTAGGGAACTGGTTCAATTTTTAGTGATTTTAAAGGCACGGTTTTTAAAGTGATATATTAAATTTCAGAATAAGAAATTCAGTTAATAGATCATGATGAAAAATTGCCCTCAGTTTTTTTATTATTATTATTACTATTATTATTATTATTATTATTTAAATACTATTTAAATTATTAATATTAATTATTTAAAGAATTATTTTAAATTGGTGGACATTTTCCAAAAGTTTGTATAATTTCTTTCTAATATAATATCAGACTTTTTTTGTTTATCCTCAAGAAAAGCCACACGGTTGTTTCCTAGCTTAAACAGGTCTGTACTGCCATCTCCTGTTTGATGTTAAAATTGCAGCTTCTAAAATCCCTGCAGATTATCAGAGCCAAAAATCCCTCCTGTAAGCTACTTTAGAAAATAACTTCTTTTTTTATATATATCTATTTCGGCAAAAAGGAGAAAAAAAAAAAAACAAAACCAAAAGAAAACCAAAACCAAAAACCAGATAACAACTTTTTACTTTGATGATGCATTGCTTAACATCAGCCTTGTGATATACATTTTCACAGAATCACACAATATGCAGAGTCAGAAGGGACTCACAAAGATCATTGAGTCAAACCTCTGGCCCTGCACAGCAACATCCCCAAGAATTACACCGTGTGCCTGAGAGCATTGTCCAAACAATTCTTGAAGTCTGTCAGGGTTGGTGCTGTGACCACTTCCCTGGAGAGCCTGTTCCAGTGCCCAAACAGCCTCTGAGTGAAAAGCCTTTTTCTAATATCCTACCTAAACCTCCCCTGACACATCTTCAGGCCATTCCCTGGGGTTCTGTCAGTGTTATCACAGAGAAGAGAGCAGTGCCTGCCCTTCCCCTTCCCCTCACCAGGAATTTGTAACAGCAATGAGGTCTCCCCTCAGCCTCCTCCAGGCTGAACAGACCAAGTGACCTCAGCCACTCCTCACACGGCTTCCCCTCAAGGCCCTTCACCACCTTTGTTGCCCTCCTTTGGACACTGTAATAGTTTCATGTCTTTTCTGTATTGTGGTGCCCAGAACTGCACACAGTATTTGAGGTGAGGCCACTCCAGTGCAGAGCAGAGCAGGCTGGTGCTTTTCCCAGCTGGTGATGCTGTGCCTGATGCCCCCCAGGACATGGGTGGCCCTCCTGGCTGCCAGGGCACTGCTGACTCATGTTCAACTTGCCATCGCCCAGAACCCCCCAGGCCCCTTTCCAGGGCGCTGCTTTCCAGCATCTCATTCCCCAGGCTGTCTGTACATCCAGGGTTGCCCCATCCCTGGTGCAGAATCCAGAACTTTTCCTTGTTCCCTTCATATGATTGATGATTGCCCAGCCCTCTCATTTGTTGACATCTCTCTGCAGGCCCTCTCTGCCTTTAACAGAGTCAGCAGCCCTTCTCAGTTTTGTATCATCTGCAGACTTGCTCAGTAGCCTTCCCAGTCCTGCGTCCAAATCATTTATGAAGACATTGAAGAGCACAAGACCGAGGATGGAACCCCGTGGAACCCCACTAGCGATAGGTCCTCAGTCTGAGGTCATCCCATTCACTAGAGCCCTTTTTCCCCACCCATGAGCCAGCTGCTCACCCATCATATGATGTGTTTATCCAGCTGTGTGCTGGATATTTTGTCCAGAAGGATCCTGTGACAGACAGTATTGAAAGCTTTACTGAAATCCAAAAAGATGACATCAACTGTCTTCCCTTGATCAACTAGGTGGGTTACTTTATCATAAAAGGCAATCAGGTTTGCTAAGCAGGACTTTCCTCTCATGAAGCCATGCCAGCTGTGACTGGTGACTGTGTTCACTCATTCCATCAGATTAATGGCAACTTAGAAGAATAATGACAACTTAGAAAAAGATTTGCTCTGGTAACTCAAGCTCAGCATCCCGCAGGCTTCAGGAGGCACCTTCCCAGCCACCAGCCCCTGTGAGCAGCTTCTGCTGGGCCATGAGGCCAGTGGCAGCACTCAAAGCACTTTTGAGGCTATTTGCATCTTTTCTGGGGTGGAGATATTCAATGAAGCTTAACTTTGACATTTGCCTCAGGAAAGCATCATTTTGCAAAACTGCAAACTGCCTGAGCTCCAGCTGAGCCTTTCCAGGGGAGTGAATGAGGAACTCACAGCATTTAATTCATCTGGTTAGTGTCCTCAGGGCTTTGTGTTACACAGCTTTAATGGTGATAAATGCTGTTTTAAGTGTAGCAAACATGCCTCTCTGTGACAGTGCATGACTGCAGCTCTCAGGTGTAATAAAAAATGCTTTGGGTACTTGCTGCTGCTGTGTAGACAGTGGGAAGACACGGGACTTTAGCAAGTTCTCAGAGCCCAGTCAAGGAACTTGTTTGGAGTGTGGGTGGAGATGTTGCTGCACTGGGGTCGTGCATCCTCTCATATCAACCTGCTCTTTTCCTTTTGCAGTCTGGGAAGGACAAGGATGCTATTGATAAAGTCTTCAAGAACCTGGATGAAAATGGAGATTCCCAAGTGGACTTCAAAGAATTTGTCATCTTTGTGGCAGCTCTGACTTGCTGCTGTCACAAATATTTTGAGCAGAAGGCAGCCAAGTAGTTGTCAAACTACTCACATAAGCTCAGTATGGTTTATTTTTATGGTGCAGCATGCTAGCAAACTTCATGGCAGTACATGGAAGGAGTGAAGGGATCCATATCACTAGCATATGGAGCACAGGCAAAGACAGCTTAATTCCCCATCCTGAATGCTAATTTCTTCTCATTTGTGGAACAGTCTGGGTTTAATGGCTCTCACTAACTCACACTGAGTAGTTTCTCCCTTTCTGTGGTTTTAAAATTCTTTTCTTAGCCAAAAGGCTCAATATTCATCCCAGCACAGAAGCTGCACAAGAATAAGTGCTGCTGGAGCCATGAATCATCTGGAGGCTGTTTTTATATATCAGCATCTCTGAGATGCAGCCCAAATCCACGTGTGTGCCACCACAGCTGTACAGGACAGGCCTCACTGGCGCTACCTTTGAGCCTGCTTGGTACCCTCAGCTGTGTGGTTGCTGCAGGGCTGCCTTGTAGGTTCCTTCTTGGTTAAAACATCAAAACAACCCCAAACACCTTCTGGGTTTTTCTTCAGCATGGAGGATTCTGTGCAGTTTTGTGTGCTAGTGAGCCATCTCACCCAGATCACACAGATTTATTTTCTATGACACCATAAGACTTTTGTACCAATATATTGATATTACTTTAAAATAAATTTAAATACCCTCCCAAATAGTGTGCCATAATATTTTTGCCTGAAGCAAAAATGGCAGCAATTGTTGCTTCCTTACCTGAAAAATATCTGTGTGGGGAAGTGGAAGAATTTGTTTTCAGAGGAGCAGACATCAGCTGAACTCTGCAACAGAAGCAAGCTGTATAAAGAATCAAATCTATATTTTGAAGCACTTTGCAGGTGAGCATCCCAACGCAAACTGCAAAAACATTAAATTTAGTTCCTTTATCTACAGAACAGTACTGTTTAGTGCTATTCCTATCCTATGCCAGAAGCCAAACATTTCCCTGTCCTACTGCACCTGCAAATGCACTGTGTAGGTAGAGGTGCCACAACTCCCTGCACACTCTGGAGCCCCTGAAAGATCACGAAGCACAGCAAAAGCAAGAACAAGAGCTCTGCAGGTGAAGGGCTCTGCTTTAACTCAAAAACATGTTCCCCTTCCTGCTGGAGCCTGGTACAATGAGCTGACTGACCACAGCTGCATGCCTGGAACAACAGCTCGGTTTCACTGTGTTTCCTGAATCTGAAGTTACACCACAGGTTTGACCCATTTGTAACCCTATACAAACATGCATTTTTTGGGTGTATTCATCTTTTGGGGAACTCGATGGGAAAATTTGGTCTTATCAGTTTAGTTCAGGCTGTTTTAACCATTACAGGTGTTGTTTCATCTAGCTTGCTCTGGTGCTGGATGGCTGGAGATGAATTGCAACACATCCATTACTTACTTGCAGAAGTACCATTACCTGTGTTACTGACAACATTATTGTTTTTCTGCATTACCTGAGCAAGAAAACTACTTGTCACCAAAATGTGCAAAAGTCTTCCCAATCCAGGGATCCCAAAGTAGCCTTTTCTTCAGAGACTGTTCCATATTATTTCCATTTTTTGAGATATCTTTACAGCTCTAATCCAGTTTGGCTCTGCCCTGTGGCTGCTGTGCAGCTCACCACTTGCAAAGGCAGCTTCCATTATCACATCCGTCACTATTTTGTCAAGGCTATAAATGGGCAAAATTGTCTGCTTGCTGCAGAGCAAGCTAGTTCTAAATACAGTCCAAATTTCCTGTATTGCATATCTAGCTAGCTAGTGGTATAAACCATCCTCAGATGAGGAAATCTTGGTGATAAACGTCACAAGTTGATTGGTATATCCTAATTTTTTGAAATGTATTTTTACTTTTACAAGTTTATCTTTAACATCTAATGTTCTGCATTGCTTCAGAACAACCATCCTCACTGAAATTTATTTTTTTTACCACTGTGTGGCACCAAATGCAGCCTTTTTAATACTCATTGAGCCCAAAAGTCCATGTATCATTATTCAGATAGAATGATAAGAATCAGTGTTAAGATAAGAAAAAAAAATCAGAAGTGTTCATAACATCATTTTATGTCAATAAAATGGCAATTTTATGTCTGGACAAACACTGTATGTCCCGTCAAAGGCATTTCACTTATTGCAGTGGAAGCAGCAGGAGCCGAGGGCCAGGCAGAGGCTCCATTTCTTGAGCTTTTGGAAGGGTTTAGCTGCACCAGTGCAGTCTCACCCTTGTGAAAGAGTCTCCCCTTACTTGTAAATTGCAAACCCCCTGTGAAATTTATTGCAGTGTTGTTCTCCACAGCATTGAAGTTGCTTTTAAAACATAGCTCTTAGAGAGAATGTTGGTGAAAAGCTCCACCTCTCTTGTGAGCCAAGGGACTCACCTTGTTACTCCATTTTAGCGATCAGATTTTTAAAACCGCATTATTGAGCAGTGAAAGCTGTGAAAATATCCCACATTTCACTCTTATTCCCTAAACTTCCTGCCCCCAGTCCAATACCCGCACCATTTCACTCACACATTGATGCCATTTTGTCCATTTTCCTGATAATCTGCAGGTTTTTTCAGTGCTGGAGGACTGCTCACAGCAGTCCTGGTCACATCTGCCCAAAGTTGCTTTGTAACTGCTCCACCTCCCAAAAGGGGTTCTGACTGACCGTGATGAGCTCAAGCACCTTCGTCTCCCTGAGGGAGTACCAGGGCTACCCTTCATTGTTCTGGTTGTTCCTGCAGCCCCCAATCCTGCAAACTCTTACATTTATGTTGGCTCTTGTTAGAGCCCTTGGTCCCACAGGAGGGGACACCTGCAGAGCTCAAAGCCTGTGCCCAGAAGCACACGGATGCTGTGTAGTGCTCTGCTAACCCAAGGGAGCTGTGCATGTTCAGAGCTGCATGAAGAGGGGGAAGAAAAGGGGGTTTGCATTTTTCTTCTTTTTCCCTACAGATTTTTCAAAAGCTGTAACTCTGTGATGAATATTCATTTCAATGTAGTACTGAAAACTCAACTTGATGACACCTCAGAGAGAAAATGATCCAGGAATAAAAGAAATTAACATATAGCTCCCACCTTACCCTAGAACAAAAGTGACTTTTCAGAATATATTATTTAACCTAAAAGCATCTGAACAGAGTCACTTTAGTATCCTTCAATCCATTAATTTTCTTTCCCAGTATTATTAATTTTCACTATGAACCTACAGTTTCCCCAGAATATACTGTATATTTCCTTCCCTCAGTAAACTTTTGTAATTCAAGGTTCAAGCTACAGAGATGGTAGACCTGGTTTTATACCTGCCATTTAATCTCAACTTTTAGGCCTCAACTTATTACGTACGACGAGAAAATTTAAGAAACGGTACAGGCAGCTGTAAGAGAAAGGAAAAGACAACATAAAAGGCAGCACGGAATATATCAGCTAACAGTTGTGGCTTGTGCACGTTTGACTTAGCTAACTGAAAGGAAAAAAAAAAAAAGAAAAAAAAAGAATATATTACCAGCAAATGACAATATGGGACATCATAATTTGTGATGAGTTCCAAATTAAGCAAGTCTTAAAGGCAGAGGTGAGAAAGCCAGCTAAGCAGCAAATCAGCCAATAGGTATTTTTATAATACAGAATAAATATAAATTCATATTAACCTCAGGTCAATTCTATAGATTAAGATACTCCAGTATCTGTAGTTGCCATTTTGAAATCTAGTGGGTTGCTGTCAAGACTCTTCAATTTTAAAATGACATATTGAAATCTGATTTCTCAGTGTGTATACAGGAGAAAACAGGCACAACGTTACCTAACCCTTAAGTCACTTGTGGTCGCTTACGCTGCAGTTTGGATGGGCACATTCCTTATTGTTTTACCTCTAAGTTCACTGAGGCTCATCAAAAACAATAATCCACCCAGTCAAGTACACTGTTTATCCCCCCAGTAACCCCAGCCTGGGCTGAAAACTGGGAGATATCTTTCCCCAAACCCTCTGAGCATCCTACACTAGCAACTGTGCACTTTCAACACTTGACCTGGAGTGTCAAGATCAAGCTCTTCACAAAATATATTTTAGCTGCTGGTTTCCTTACAAAAGACAGGCAGGGGAGGAAGAGGAGATGTTACCTGTCTTTTATGTAACAGTCTCACTGTGAAACGCTCCTGTAAGAGCTGGGAAATTGTGTTCAAACCTTTCCTTGAGCGAAACCCACCCACGCCAGCTGCGTGCACTAAATAGCAGGAGGCCTGGGGCACCTGACACTGACTCTCTCCATCATGGCAGAGGCTCGTGAGGCTGAGGAGGCCTGAAAAAGGGTGCATGAGAAACAGCACATCTCTGTAGCCGGGTAGATGGAGTATATGGCCAGTCCTGCAGGTGTCCGTGTCCCAGAGACAGGCACATTCTCTGTTTTAGTCAGTCAGTATTTAACACAAAACACACAGCTGGCATAATTGAAAAGATGCTTCTTGCCAGGTGAGTTTCCAAACCACTGAACAGTAGGAGTATGGTCACTGCTCTGGTCCTCTCTCTTGGACAATGTTCTCTGCAACAGGCTGAAAAGGTGCCAGCAGAGGAGGAGAAGGAGCACCTCCTCCATCATTTTCTCCTCCTCCTTTTCCTTCTCCTTCTCCTTCTTACTCTCATCTTCCCTGAGGGAGCATCTCCTCCTCCTGCCCTGGGAAACAGCAGGTGATGCTCAGCCCACCACCAGCAGAGTGAAAGTCCTGCTGGCACATCTCCCCTGCCTTAATCACTCAGCAGTGCTCAGAGATGCTCTTAAATAAAATTTTTAAAAAAAGAAATTAAAAAAGAAATAAAAGCTGACTCCTGATCAGGTACCTGGAGGGAAGGATTGAGGTCTCTATTTTGCCACAAAGGGTTCATGACTGCAGCCCAGGGTTGGTTCAGAGCTTGCCTGGCCTCCTCTGGGCCATCCCCTGTTGACTGTGTCATAAAGCTCCCCAGTAGACGTGCTCATGCTTTTGGGTCCCTTACTGAGGTACCTCTCCCACGTGCTGGGAGCGGAGCCTTGGGGCTTAACACAGGTTTCTGCAGTCTGCTCAGATTCACCCACCTGGAAATTAGTCATTCCAGCAACTAATTGATTATGCTTTTGTAAAGCTTTTACAGGCCATTTTCTTGCTCAGACAAATTCCTTTCTTTCCCCTTCCTAGTCAATAATTTTTTCCTAATCCTGTATCAACCTCTAAACCTCTGGGTCACAGCTGCATTCTGGAAGCTGTTCATTATCAGAAAGCAGCAAAAATTCCGTTTTTTTAAGGACACAGCTCTGCTACTCTCCAGCAGGTGATCAGTAGATGCATACAGCATATTATACTGCAGGACTAGGCACCAGAATATTTTATGAATAGATTTGAGTTTGCCTTTTAAACCTTTCCATTGTATCTATATAAATGTACTGATTTGCTTTTCCTCCTGATTTTATAACTTTCTATTTAGATGCAATTGCCAATAGTATTTTCTTTTGTTTTATGACACGAAGAAGTAGGTCTCTGCAGTATTAGGTAACTATTGACTATTGCTTCCAGAAAGAACAAAACCTTCTTGAAAAGAAATGGATAAGAAAGCTGAGCAGAGATATGCTGTGAGAGCCAGAAACTTCCTTTCCAGGATAAAAGCACATGAACACAGAGATTGAAGCAACCTGTGGGTCACTGCTACAGTTTTAGCCTTGCTATCTAAAGGGATTTAAACCTGGTGAAGGCTTGAAATCTCAGGATTGTGGGTTTGGTTTGGAAGCATTTTAATGTTCAAGTATTTATTTCCCTTAGCCTGCAAAATCCTTGTTATAGTGATTGTATCTCCTTTCTTTCTCATTTCCAAACCCTACTCTGTAATTTAAGTCTATTGACTTAAATTGACCAAGCAGTTTCGGATGGAGATGTTCTGGAAGCCACCAACACATCACAAAAGTCAATTTTGCGTTTCTGAATTAACTTCCTCACCTGTGCTGACCTCAGTCTCCCCATATTCTCTGTGAGAATTCCTATCTGTCAGTGACAACTTAGTATGTTTAAAAGACTGAGCAGTAAAATCTGCAGAACAGGCAAAAGGTCAATGACCCAGTGCCCTCTGCTGCTCTTTTGGAAGGTACAAGAGGGCTGTCTGAAATGATATTTAATTCTCCATTAGAAAACCGACTTCTTCCTTCCCGTCACTGACTTCCCAAATGAAATGGGTGAGAGAAAGAGAAAACCCAGAGTTGCAGCTGTAGTGGGACTGGAAAGGATCTAAAGCAAATGAAAAATCCCAAGTAAGGCAGGGATGATGCTAGGCTTGTCTCGGAGAGCTCTGTAGCTGGAGGCGGACATGCATGCCTTGCCTAAGGCTCAGCCTGGGACTGGGGCTAGGAGAAAGGGAAAGCCCAAGCTGCAGTTTTAGGGTGCTGGAAAGCACCTTCCAGAGCTAACTTGGGGCTGCTGCTTGAACATTTGGTCTGAACATGGAGCTGGGTGCTCAGCCATGTACCACCTTACCTTTCAAATTCACAGGGATGCTGAAAGACGTACACTCCTTAGGCTGGTATTGTGCCAGCCATCATCTCAGGGGCAGGTTTTTTAGTCTGGTTTTGGCAGGGATGAGAGCAATTCCTGCAAACCCAGGTACTGCCCTACTGGTCTTTCGATAGGGAGATTCTGTCGGCTCTCCCACGTGCTGAGGCAGCAGCAGATCCTCGCTGACAGCCTGCCCCTGCTGACAGGCTCTGCAGGCACATCGCCCCAGCTCCGCGAGCTGGAGAGGCAGGGGAGACAACAAAGGGCAGGATAAAGCCAAGGCGGAGGAGTGGGGTGAGGCAGACCTGCAGGACAGGACACTTCCCCGTACCCTTGTTTTTCCCCGCTTTTCGTGCTTTCCTTCTTCTTTTCCTTCCTTTTTTCTTCCAGCCCTAATATGAAGGAGCCTTTCAGCAGAAAGCCGTTCTGTGGTTTGTTCTGTAAATAACAAACCAAAGCATTTCTGTCCTGCAAAGTCCCCCAAAGACAAGCAAATGAACTGTCCTCTTCTCGACAGAGGCGGCTGCTATTTTGGCTCGCAGTCCAGCCTGCACAACGTAGTCCTTTCTGGTGAGTCCCGCCCTGCTGCATGGCAGCTCAGTCTTTCAGCCCTCAGAGAATGAGCACATTAGGAGCTGAATATAAGCAATGTTTGATTCCAATTTGCTCAGGCTATACCCAATTACTTTATTAATGGACTGGTTTGCAGCAGGGTTCAGATAAAACAAAGCTGTGCCTTAGGTTGGGTTTCGCAGCCCTCTCAGTTTTAGAGCAATAAAAGTGAAGCAATGTTAACCTTCTTTCTGGGGGATATTGTCTACAGAAGCATGAGCTAAAGATCTCTCTATGGGCAGCCTGTCCTCCGCAGAGCTCAGTGCTAATGACAGCAGGAGGACAAATAATTATATTTTCCTGATACCTTTAGTTAGGAAAGGATGGCCTTTCAAGAGACAGTTCAACAGTTCTAAATAGGTGTTTAATCTTTCTTTTGGGATAATAAGTGTGGTGCCAAGCAAGTCCAGGGTCCATTTGGCTCTGTCTCCTCCTGCAATTATGCTTTTGGATTAAGTTCTCCTCCGCAGGAATGTTTTAGGTAATCAGGAAAACTGGGGAAAGGCTTTTTAAAGAGATCCAGGGAAGCTCCGGACCAGTTCTCTGAGTATTAGGAATACAGCTGCTGACAGCAACATGCAGGTAGTGATAACCACGTGCTTCAGAAAAAACTGAGCGAGGCTGCCAGCCCTGGATGGGAAGGACACAAAAGAATCACCCTCACCACCCACCTCCCATACGAGGCCTGAGTCTGGACAGGATGACAGTAAGAGGACGTAGGTTTACATCTGTTTCTACTATTGTAAAGCATAATTTTGGCCACATTAGTACTTTGCCTCTCGGAGATGAAAGCATCTCTGGGCTTTCACAGCAAATGGGCTTGGAAATGCTTCCTGTAGAATCAGCACAGGCAGAGCCATCTCATATGGAGCAGTAGAAGACAGAGAATGGTAGAATCACAGACACCCTGGAAGGCTGCTGTTCTGAGAGATGATGTCCAGAGCCTGCTGTAAACTGGCCCCATGCCTGGACCGAGACTCAGCAGTGCTGTCCCACCTGTAACTCAAGGAGGTCATCTATAATCCAAAGGTTTTAATGGTGGTCACTAGCTGCTGCACTCTGTAGATGCTAGTATGACCTCAGCCTTTCTTCTAAATACACCTGTTCTTGGAAAGAATCATCTTCAAACTAAAATAAACCAATTATTAGTATATTTTACCACCCTGTAGAGTCTATTATTGTATATCGGGATTTTTAAAGTTTTTTAGACTTCAATTTTTTTTAAATTATAAAAAATAGATTTTTTTTAAAGACTTGGGCTTCATATAGTGTTGTAAAATAAATTTTAAAATAAAAATTTTTTGAAAGTTTTTTTTAATCTCTTAAAATGTACATAGTACCGAAGCACATCTAGAAAAGAACATGAGAAGAAAAACAGAAGTCTCGGCCTAGTAAGAGTGCCACAACTTATAACCATGTGATCTTTCCAAACAGGGTCAAAAGTCAGCTGTACTTGGACCAGAAGTGGTGGCCCTCCTCCTGCCTGGCTATAGGAATGCTGATACCTGGTCATCAGATTATGGGCCTTGGCATAAAGATGTGGGGATTAATATTTTTGGTTGGAAAAGCCCCTAATGTGATCTGAAAAAAGTGCTGGGTCCCCAAATCCAGTGAATAGCAGAGAGCACTAAGTTTCACAATTAGTCAACAATATGGGCTGATAGAAGACAATTCATGATAACACACAAAAGAGCCTTAAATGCTTTGCTATAGGACATGGTTTGTTCTCTGTTTGCATAGTGCCTTTGTTTCAAAGCACAAGCGAAGGATACCAATAGTGAAACAGAAAGCAATACTTGACAATGAAAGCAAACAAGCCATCAGCTCTGGATCTCAAGTGAGAACAATAGATAGGGCTTACAGAGGAAAAGAAAAGATGAAGACAGTGGGAGAAGCAGCATAAAATGAATAGATTCCTATGACTAGATTTAGATCTGAAATTGTGAATGATAAGGAAGTAGTTTTTGCTGCTCTCCTTGAGGGAAGATAAAGAGACCACATCTACCTTTCTTTTAGACCTTTCCTGGTGCCCTGCTTTGCTCACCATGGTGCCTAAGTCTGCCTTACCCCACTGAAATGAATGCTGCAAGTTTTGGATTATCTAGAGTCTGCCTACCTTGCACTGATGCTTCTGACCTGCTGAGAAGCATTGCAGTACTTAGCAAAATAATTTTAGCTTTGTTTTTGTCCCTCAAATAGCTGAATTGCACATGCCCTTTGCCCTCTCCTGCTACGAAGAGATTCTGCCTCACCCTTGTCATTATCTGCTCTCCACTTGGAGAGCTGGAACCCTTATTCTCCTCTCCATGCTCCTCCATGTGCTGTCTAGTGCTTATCTGCCTCTGCTGGGCTGGGACAATCTAAGCTGGGCGGGGGATCATGGCAGCCCCCAGGAAGACAGCAGAAGACAATGTGGGAAAACTAAAAAGTACTCTTACAGAGAGCATGGGGAAGGGATGGAGATGGCAGGGTGGGGTGGGAAGAAATCACCTTTCAGGGCATTAAACCAAGACTAAAGTTACGCTTCCAGTGCAGGAAGGATCCAACTCCTTCACTGTTGTCCAAATAAAACCAGATGTATTAACTTCCATAGGCCATGGGTTAACAAACACTATGAACAACCAGCAGCTGAAGGACTGACAGTGGTGGCTGTGTTGTCCTGCAATCAGCTCTAGCCTGATGCACTGGACAGGAACAGACTCTGTCTTCCCAGTTCAGCCTGGGAAATCTTGAAAGCAAACATTTTGGGACATATGGGGTAATTTGGGGCCTGGAGATAAATGAAGATTTTGAAAAAGACAGGCAATGTTAGCAGACATATCACAGGTTTTGACCTTCTAAAAACCCGGGAATTAAAATTATAATTAACAGCTATGTCAACAGGTTTTGGCTCCATTTAACATGACACCTCTAACCAAGGCTTGAGCCTTCATTTTCTTCCCAGACTGGCTTCTGCAAGATCAAGGACTATTTGCTCCAACTGGCTGGCCATTGACCTACATAGAGCAGCAAAGCTCAGTGAAATAAAAGGAAAAGCCAAACTTCCTTTTTAAAAATAATCTAAGTTTAGAAACAATTTAGATGCGGATGTAGCTGTGTGACTCCAGAAGCTGCAGAGCCTAAAGATTAAGCTGGTGGTTTAATCTGTACCTGGCTCTTGGCAGATCCTGTTCTGCTGCTGATCTTCCAGCTAAAAAATCCCTGTTTAAGGGGTTACTACTTCTGAGTGGCACAGACATAGATGGAGGCACACAAAACCCCCCGTATTTCTTAATACGTAACAGTTTCTAAATGTAGTATTTTATATTAATTTAAAGAGATCTGCTCTAATTTATGCATAATGCCCTGCTCAAAGAAGGTTCAAATTCCTGAGGTAGGCCTCCAGGCAGTATGGCAACATAAGTAAAAACCGTTAATAATATCTCTCATTACGTCTCTAGTTGCTTACAAGTCCTCTAACAGTTTTCAGAGCTGGGATTTTCCAAACTCCTCAGTGTTGGTCTAACTCCAGCTTTGTTGCTTCGAGTGATTGGGGCATTCATGCAAAATAGATCCCAATATGAATATATAATTTGGGATCTGGAAGTAAATTTATTTCTATTCTTATGGGGTAATATTTTGATGCTTAAATCACATTAACTCAATCTTCTGTCATCCTTCATATAATTTATCCTGGTAGGTCCTATGTTCATCTTCCTGTTGTTGAAAGTGGTTGATGTTTGATGTCCCAAACACATAGTCAATCGTATAATTTCCTAATTTGTATCAGGAGATTTTAGAAGCACAACTCATAACATACCTAAGCAAAAAAGCCCTTACATGTGACATATTACTGGCCATCCATCCATTTTGTGATCGAACACATACAGCAAGATTAGTGATCATCTGTACCTCAGCTGTTATTTTTACTGGGTTATCAAAGCCCTGGGGAGGATTTTGTAAAGCTATTTAGCCTGAAGGAAGGGATTAAAGAGGTTTCTCCCCATGAAACATCTGTTGCAAATGTACTTTCTAATATTCGGAGCAGAATGTTAAAATTAATCAGAAAGGGCAGGAGTCTCTTCCCTGGTCAGCAGCTGTGCTCTCTGCTCAGCCATCCCACTGCTTCCTTCCCAACCCAAACCAGAAGCTGCTCCCAGCACTGTTGACCACAGGACTTCTTTGAATGCTGGGCCTCCCAATGCCTTGATGGGATACTTCAACATTTTCCTCAAGCTCTCCTCCCTTTTGTCAATTAATGAGAAAATAGGACTTGAAGTGACTGTTACAGCCAGGAAGTCCAACCATCCATGAGGTCCTTCCCTTCCTGCTCTAATTCCCAGACTCTACACTCATGTGTTTGTGGTATATGCACTTGCACACACTTTTTTTTTTCCCAAACAGGAATCTGCTGGAACAATGTGTAATCATGCCTACTTAGAGCAAGAGCCAATTATTTTCCCGATGGAGCCCATCATCTAGAATCCCCCTGTGTGATTTCTGTGATTTTAAAACCAAAACAACCACTAAAAAGAAAAGACTAGAGAGCTGAACGAACCTGGGTACTTGCAGTTCTGATACCGATATGGCCCAAAAGCTGTTGTCTGTGTCTTTCTTCTCCTCATACACAGCTCTCTCAAGCCCACTTTTTTCAGCCCCAGAATAAAGCCTGCACTCCAGGGGCAAGGATAACTTTTTTCTCTAGTAGCAGATAGGACTAGGCTGTGCTGTGCTTTTACTGCTCATAGTATTGCTTTCTATAGTGTGAAGGGGGAAAGGAAATATCTGGTAATAAGCAGGTGTATTCACTACAGAGCAATATATACTGAGCAAACTCTAGTGCTAAAAGAAGTCGGATAAAAACAGATTCTCACTTTATTCTCCTGGTTCATGAAGAGGAGATTTCAATGGAAATTGAGGAGACCCAACTTAGTCTTAGTGCTTTTATTAATTATTGAGTTTAAGAAAACAGTCTGGGATTTTTTTTCAATATAAGTGGGGAAAGAATTACAAACTCATGCTTATAAATGCTGGGCTTAGTAAACTGAAGGCTCAGGATGGTGGGGGAATGGCTAACTGGTAGCATCACAGCAGCATCCTGTTCAGAGCCATAAGTGACAGTGATCACCCTGCATTTCTGTCCTCAGTTCGTCCAGACAAGGGAGGGACCCCTTAAAAACAGAATATCACTGCTGCTGCTGCTGCTGCTGCTGGTACCTCACCAAACACAAGAACAGGAGTAGCATGGCTATGGTGGCTGTGGAATGCTTAGCAGGACATACCTGTCCTTGTCACTCCATGCCCCCAGCTCAGAGGACAGGGACTGAAGTGCCTCATTCCCTGGGCCAAGTCCACCTGCTGCAGGTGCACTGCTGCCAACAGAGGGGAGTGCAGATACAGTGTTGAAGCAACGGTGGTACACCTCCAGTGCTTGGGCTAAGAAATAACAAAGCAATGATACTAAGGCGACAAATCCTAAAGCTGGGTGTTTGGGGAGCTCTCAGGAGAGCCCTGGACCTACACTCTGTAGTCATCTGGGAATGGAAGAGGTTTATTCTTGCAGGGCCAGGTTGTGCTAATAGAAAGTAGAACAGACATTTTTAAAGGACTTGTTTTAGGCTGATATATGGAAGAGTCAGAGAGAGAATTTCCAGAGCTGAGCATGACGACAAGGTCATAAATAAGAAGGCAAACAGTAAAGTTCCAGCAAATGCCTGTACCTACTTCTACAAATTGCAACTCAAAGATTAATTGGTATAGGTAGACCAGCCAAGCTTTTCTGCTATGGCAGGGGCTTTAAAAAGTCCTTAGGCACACCACCTGTTTGAGGGAGTACCAGAAATCCTGGTGAACACATCCTGAAATTTGAGAGCATACAATGACCAGATGACCAGAATTTCTTTCCAAGACAACGAGGAAGGGATGACAAGCCTTTTGCCATCACTTATAGGCACAGGCTAGGCTGCAGCAATTTGGGAGTCCACCTTCAATGCCTTTTCAGATTCTGTGGTTGAGAATAAAAAAATAGTGAAACATGTGAGTTCTTGCCTACTAAAACCTGGAGTAAATCCAGAGCAATGTCACAACAGGTCATAAACCAGCCTGTAAATAACTGCTGAAAACCTGGGCTGTATTAAAACTGGTGATATGTGATTAAAAAAAGCTCTCATTCCCCTCAGCATCTGTGCCCACAACCAGGTGACATGCTGCCCCCTCCGTGGGGATGGCTGGGACACAGCAGTTGACTTGGCAACTGCTGCTGTAATAAAATATTTTCCCTCTGGATCAGAAAGCAATAAAAACAGTGACAAAATGCACCCTGCATTTTTTCTCATGTAATAAATCTGCTTTTATATTTAAAGAACGTGTTTTTTCTCCTGGGAGGACACAACTATGGAATATTTCTCTCCTCAGAATACACTGTACTAGCCCAATTTCTGTGTAAAGGGGTGATGCAGAAGTGCAAAAGAGGGGTTTTGTGCAGGTTGCTGCTGGTGAGGGCACAGGGTATATTCAAGGCACATCCATGGGCTTTGCTGAAGATACTGCAAGGAGCAAGCCATTATACAGCTTGCAGACTCAGCAGGCTAATGCAGGACAGAGGTCTGCCCAACCCTTCCCTGCCCTAGGAAAAGGACTGTCAAAGTCTCCCACTCTAACATGCTTCTGATCATAGCCCAAGGCAGGTGAAAGCACTTTTTCGAGCTGTAAGACCCTTACAAAATATATACAGCAGTTGTGACCTGCTCTTAAAACCTTTTGACTCAAGATACACAGATAATAGCTTCTGTTGAGGGGTGGGTGTATGAGAAAGGAGCTAAGGCAATTTCCAGGAATGCCCTGCCTTGGGGGGCCACTGCCTGGCTTTAGAGGGCATGGAGCAGTTCCCTGAAAGGAGTAGCTAGAAATAACTGCAATCTTACATGGCATCTGCAGCCAAGTCTCAAACAGAGATTGCAAATACCTTGCCTTGAATATATTCTTGGCTTTTCTATTTAACAGAGGTATCTCTTAACTAATTATCAGCCAGGGTTATACAGCCTTCCCAAGTACAGCAGAATCAGGATTTGTGGTGTGCATGGCAGCTGCCTCTTTTTCCTACATTTTTTGCAAAATAAAGGCATGCAGTGAGGCAAGCCTCTGAAACACATTTAATTAGATAAGCTGAATCTGCACTGTAGAATTTGGAAACTGTCCAGGTTCAGGATGGATAATTCAGTAATCTGGCTGGGTAATAGTGGACTCTGCTGATTTTTGTGTGAATCAGCTAGTGCTCTTCTGCTTTCCCCTCCAATCCAGTTATTCATTTGACCATCCCTTCTCCCTTCTACAGATTGTGGGGTTTTTCACATTGCCATGCCTCTGCTCTGAAACACAAACACAAAACACACACACACACACAGGAGTAGAGAAGTGGAGGTGAAGAGATGAACTTGCACAATATCATAATCTGGAACTCAAGGTGCCTGTGGTCCTTGCCCTGGTAACTGCACCCAAACTATGATCCCACACCATCTTTTAACATTGTTTGAGAAGTGTTGAAGTGTGTCACTTTCCCTGCATGCCTGGGGCCAGAGACAAAACCCTACGGGGCAGAGGGCAGTGGGAAAGGGGCAAAGCTCCCAGTGAGTACAACGATGGCTTCTGCTGCTGGAGGGAAGAGGGAGACTGGGACCTGGGGGAACATCTTCAGCGGAGAACACAAAGCTTCAATTCTCGAAGCTGCACAGCAGATTAAAAAAAGGAATAATTGCCTGGCATTTTCTCTCTCAACAGCAAACTGCTGGCCAGCTGTTGTGAAAGGAAACTCATCAAATTGCTTCCAGTGTCACCTGGAGATCTAAAATAATTCTCAGGTAGCTAGAAAATATTTGGGCTTAACTGACTGTGGTAGTGCTGCAACCCCATGGAAAAATATGGTGAGGAAGGGGGAGACAGGGCTGAAAACGCAGGAGACGTGCTGCATTTGCACAGCAGGCTGCTGGTCCCCGGGCAGCCTGTCATCACTCCCTGCTGCTCACAGAGCAGGTACTCGATGTACGCCTGCAGAACAGAAGAGAATAACACATCTGTGCTCCAGAGGACGCTTCAGCTTCACTGGCCTGTGAGCAGGGATCAAGGCATATCTGACAAACGAAGAATTTTTAAATGACAGATCATGTGAAGGTTGATTTCAGAGGGCTTTTTGTGCTTGGCTGGGTTATTATGTGTGTAATATGGTGCAGGCAGTGATTGAAACATTTCCTGCAGCTCTCTCCTCCCTCGTGTGAGTTCCCTGGTACTCACTAACACATTTGCTTTCACAGTATAATCTGCCTTACTGCGAGGAGTGCTTATTTCGATCTACCTCCCTGAAGAAGTTTTGCAAGGCTGTGAAAGCAGACTATCTTTGAGACATCTAAGACTCGATTCCTTTTGGTTGAAAATTTTGGGGTTCCATTTTGGGAAAACATTTGTGGCGTAGCTCCATTGCAGAAGACCTTTTTAAAAGCCTGATGCCTCATGTCTCTTTCAATTAATCGTACTTTCCAAGAAAGTTTATTTAATATGTCAGAGTTAAACTAAAGTGCACATATGTCGTGCAGATGCAAATAAATTACCTGTTCAATTCCAACAGCATTCAAGCCTCATGAAATTCTTTTGCTGGTACCTGGACAGATTAGCTGAGAAAATTCTGCCTAAGTATAGTCTCTTCAAATTAGAAATAAATGGTTTGGGTTTTTTTTGTGACAGGGCAGCAAGGAAGCCTGTGCTTTACCCCCTTTAAAAAAAGAACAAGAAGGAACAGCGTTTTCTTTTTCCAAGATTCTCCAGTGAGTATTTTTCACAACCAATATATTTTCTTCTTTCATGGTAAATATATTGCTCTTTTGCTGGTTGAAAAATGAAGCCAAAGAATCTATATTAATCTCATCATTTTAAGCTGAAGAAAGCCACATGTGCTCTAAGAAGCTAACAAGCTGACCAGCATCAAGGTTTCCACTGTGATTTGACTCTTGTTGTGTGTCTGCTGTCCAGACAATTCCTGAACTACAAAGGCCAGAGTCAAAGTGCTGCCTTTATACTGCACAAGAGCACTTCAGCTCTAAGCAGGTTTAGCTGTGGGCACATACCAACTCCATTTCTTCTAACAAAGATCTTCCCATTTGTCTCTCCAGCACATACCAGCATCTTTTCTGCAGAACAGTCACTACCACTGCTGGTCCTGCCATGCAATGTTCACATCTATGCAAGACAAAGCGAGAAACAGAGGAGGTCTCAAGCCAAATTAAATGGAGCAAACTCCAGGTACTGTAGGAATATGGTGAGACTGGAATAATCTAATTTACAGTTAACAAACCCAATTCCGGCTAATTTCAATCAAATCTGATACATAACTCCAGAAGTCACTGAGAACTGAGAGAGAGGTGAACAAGCAGACAGAAGGTACCCTACAAAACCAGAAAAAAAAAAAAATTCACCCAGGGACTGCTTTGTCCTGTTAGGGCTCAGCCAAAAAAACATACACCGACTTGTATGCAAATTCACAAAAGGGCAGGAAAAACTTCTTTAGCAGGTAGAAAGTCAGGCTGACATGCTGCTCTAAGTGCATGTCTTATTGCATGCACAAATCTTTTCCAAAACACACCTTCCAGCTGTGGTCCTGTTTCTATGTGGGACAGATGCTTGGCCAAAGCAGTATCTTTTGCACTGAAGTCCTATTCTCGCCCCACTGAATGTACCAAGGCTTAGAGTTCCAAAGTGTGCGGGGGTAAAGGCTGTCCAAGACTTGCTGTGATAATTTCTCTCCTTTGGACACAGCCAACTATACAGACAGAATGGTCTTGCAATGTGCTACAGATGCTTTTTACCTCTTACACAGGGAGTGTGACTTATAAAACAAACATTTAGGATTTTTACAGGTTGTAATAGGCAGGTATTAAAGACAAATGAAGTATTATTGAACAGATTTTTACATTTGTTAAATCTTCCCACAGTCTCTTCTGCACCAAGACCAGTCTAGAAGTATAAGGCCCAAAATACATTCCCCCGAAAGTGCAAAGGAAAATCCTTTTATCACATCCAAAGCAAAAGTGAAATTCAGGGCAGCATGTTGTCCTAGACTTTTTCAGGCACAAGCATCTAATTTACACTAAGATTCTGCTCAGTGTATCAAGGTTGCACCTCTAGCAGTGGTATATTCACTGGGTCTGAATAGTTTAGCACGACTTCAGAGAAATCACAGAACTTTTAAGGAATACCAGCAAACCCATATAATGGTAAAAGTTGTGTGGCACAAAGAGGCAACTGTGGAATTCAGCCTTCAGAGGATGATCCTGGCCACGGATGCAATCCAGATTTAAAGGACAATCTATAAGACACTCAAGAGACCCATCAGAGTGAAATTAAAACAGATATGTACTTCAAAGGCGTAAAGAGCTTAGTTAATTTTAAAAAATGCAAATTCTAGCCTGATACCATGGAAAAAAAGGATATTAAGGTGCTCAAAAGTTCTCTATTAAGAAGTACAAAGTTGCCTTAGTCAGAGGAGCTCCAAACTAATGTGTAGTAGTTGGATGGTTACTATGTGCTTCCACAACAGGATAAAATGACGTTGAAAAGTTTCCAGCACTGTTTACTAATATGTTAGGATGTGGTTCAGAAAGAATTATTTATTTTTAAAAGCATCTGATGAAGAAACAGACCTGCTAGTCAGCATGATGACCAGCCCCAACTGTGTGACACTTTCTTTGGGTACCGTACTGAGACAACTTTAAGATTACAGCCTTTCCTCCCAGCTTAAAGTCCACTGTCCAGGTGGACTGCCAGATTAGCCCTATTCCTGAGCAGATTTGCCTTTCCCTTTTCTTTCTCAGGTTTCACTACTTCTGCCTTTCTCCATCTGATCAGATGAATTATCAAAGCATATTTTTGCTGAGCAGAAAACCCCACCCCAAGGCAGCAGGGATAGATTTTTAAGAACCCAGTCTTGGTTTTGATGAATAGACAAGATGAAGCTTGATAGTCCATGCAGAGTCCACCGGGTACTCCTGGAGATTCACTGATGGGTTTCATTGCTCTGAAAAACCTCTAAGATTCTACTTTTTAAACTCAGGCTCCATCACTGTCACCTCTCTGTCTCCACACCCTCCTCTGCACCTTCCTGCTGCCTCCTTGCCCTGAGCCTCTCACTGACACCTGCCACCATTGCCTTGCCCCACACCTCTCCTGCTCCAGCCTGGATCTCCTGCAGTCAGGGCTGGAGCCAAGCCAGGCAGCCTTGGTGGAGTTTATCAGCTCAGGATCTGCCAGCAGCAGGTCTTGAATCCCTCTGGGGCTGGTGTAACCTGCCACCAAGGCGTGCCTCTGCCGACTGAGGCAGTGCAGGCACCGAGGAGCCTCAGTGTCACCCGGAGCCAGAGGGGACCTGCAGCACTGTCCCCTCCAGCCATGCCATGCTGCACCAGGAGCCTCTGTGCAAACTACTACGTCTGTGCATCGTGGAGATCTGCCTGTCAAAACCAGCACCTTCGGTCTGCAGTGGGCATGAGGCTGCTGCTGCTCCCGGGCTAATGAGCACACCCAGTCTCAGCAGGGCCAATTAGTCTGGGGAAGATGGTGGGTTAATTCGATTGCAGCACTGGCTTGTTTTCTAGTTGTGACCTTGTTTGTCTCTAATTTGGGCACCTTTGCATGTTGTCACACTACATCCTCAGAACTGGCAGCATCCATACTACTTCAGAAATGCCACTTAGTCTTTTAGTTCATATGAGCCTTGTCACGCTCAGCAAAGCTATACATAAATACGTTTTAAACATCAGGCATTAGCACAGTTCTCAGGTGTTTCAGGAATCCAGCCCACACAGCCATTTAATGCCAGCCTGAGAGTGGCTGATTGCTGCTTCATGCAAAACCTGGACTGACACATTTTCACAGTATCTATCACGAAAGGAACCAAAATGCAGCATAAAATACAACAATCAAATTAAAATTCTAGTTATCACCACACTACTAGTTCACATGAGGAAGGGACAGCTAGAATGGGCACCTAGAAGGTTGAAAATCCACAGGAAAATCTAAGTTTAGTGACAAGTCCTGAGAACTGATTACATTTATTTGAAGATTGAAATTCTGTTCTGTCTCCCTCACTTGCTCTTGAGGGAGGAAACTAACACTTAAAAGTTGTGTGTAAAGCCTTCAAGAAAACATTTTAAATAAGGTGACTGTCTTGAGTTTTACTTTCAAAATGAATTCCCTTATGCTGGGCTAAAGGTCACAAGGCTCAAGACAGCGGTAGCAAAACATTTTAGTAGGCCTTTACCACAAACACATAACTTAAACCAAAAGAGAGTTAAAATTTTAAAAAATCATGAGAAAATTTCTCATTATACTTGCAATAACCTGAATTATTGTACCATATCCATATTTTAATTTTACCTAGTCATCAAGGTTGAAATATCTTGTTATTGCCATAATTGTCCAGGTAGCAACTGTATTACTAAAGACAACATGAAATAAAATATGGAATTTTCCTGATTAGTAGACGCAGTGTAGCAGGACAAAAAAAAAAAAAAAAAAAAGAAAGGTTTTATTCAGTATCTTTGAGGCATAGATAAAACCAAATTTCTGGAAAATTGTCTCTTTCATCTGTCAGAAAATTGAGTCTGTAATTATGTTTTAGATCTTGGTAGAGACTTAGTATTTATATAATTGTTATGCAGTTCTTCTTTAGATGTATGTTAATGTGCCATTTTTTGAGTTTTCATAATTTTCATGTATAGATGATTCATTTTCAGCAGCAGTAAAGAAATGTTGAAATTTTTCATCTCTTTTTTCCACACATTTTTGCAAATCCGGTCACAGCTCTGCACGGATGGGAGTTTGTAACCAAGTATTTTCAGGCTGCATATTTACAGAAACAGCTCTGCGCTAATGCGAAGTAACCACGGAAAGCTGTGACAGGCTTCATTCTCCAGCAGCACTGTAAGGAGATATTGGAAACAAGCTGCTGTTGCGAGTAACTCTGTTAAATAGTGAATACAGATGTCGTGGTTGGCAGGGCGTGGGGCGGGGGGGCCGGCAGGCTGGGCAGGCGCGATTAGCCGGGCCCCCGGCAGGGACGGGGTTATCGCTGGCGGGGACTCCTGCCAGGTCACGGGGCAGTATTTCCCCGAAGCGGACAATCTGCGGGAGTTTAGCCATAATAAAACAGGATAAAGCGTGTTTTCGTATAAACGGAAAGGACGCAGGCTCGCACTGCAAAAACAGCTGCAAAAACTGTCAGTGCTTCATAGTTTGACTTCATCAGCTTCAACACTTTAGATATTTAATTCTTCATACAACATTTGAACAGGAATCAGAGGCCAGGAGTAGAAATTTAAGGTCTGATTGGGGGGAAAATATTTTCAAGGGAATATGGTATTTGGGATTTTGTCTATGCAAAGTCTAGTACAAAGAGAAGGAATTGAGGGGGGAAAAGGAAGTAAACTTATTTATCAGACACATTTTCCCGCAGAATGATCAGTGAAGCACAGACACTTGTTTCAACTTGTGCAATATCCAGTTTAGGGAAGTGCATGGATATCACAGGGGGAGTTTCAGAATTAAATGTCAGGGTCTCTCAGACCTGGATTCTGCACAGAGAAACCGAAAGGAAAACCTCGGTCACTGCTGGCTCTTCCAAGATTGCATCAATAACTGTGTTGCTTCACTCATCTCATGCTTGCTGCAGGTCGGTATTTTTGTCTGCAGTTGTAATGCTGCAGCACAGTGATAACTCACTGGGAAAGTGCGTGGGGCTTTCTTCTGTGTAGTTTCTTCTGTGCTTGGGCTTATCTTCCAGCCTGAGCCCCACCAGGTGCCTTGGCACGACTCTGGGTAGCTCTATTTCAAACTATGTCAATGCCTTCTCTTTTTTTGCTTATAAAAGGGTTTCCACATCTAATGCCTTAATTCCTGCTCAAATTTTAGAGATTTGTCAACAGATAAAAAAGTTGCATGTGGGCACCTAAACGTTTAATCCAGCTCTGTGTCTACTGCTAGATGACTTGGGCATTACTCATACACTCTTGTACAGCTCAGAAAGCTTGTGCTCGCAGTTCTTGCAGGGCTAGGGCCATACTTCATGAGTTAAGAACAGCTCTCCGTGGTCAGCCGTGTTTGGCCTTGGTATGTTGCGTATGACAAGGCCAGCTGTACTCGTCAGGGTCTGGACGTCTAATCAAGCAGAAAGAGCAAGCAGCTATCTCTGGCGGCCTCCCCCGTTCCCCAGCAGAACACATTTTTCTGGAGCCACTGATACTCTTGCAGCAAGTCTTACAGACTTGATTTATGACTAGTGCCCTCAGGAGCTACTGCAATGTTCCTACTTCATTTGATAGTAATAGTTACAGTAGCACAAATTGATAACATTTACAGAGGATCTTTCTGCACATTACTTGTGTTTACAGAAAAAATATCCATTAATATTTCCTTTTTCCCCAACATTCAATTCTGTCAATATGTGTGCTCCTGCATTTGTATAAAAATATCCTCAAGATGCTCATGCTAAAACATCATTGAAACATGCTCAAATATATATAGGTAGATGTACAAGAGAAATACAGTATTGGAATTAAAGAAAAGAAATACACTCAATATACTCTGTCAGAGAAATGCACTAAACGTTTTAAATTGCCCTTTCAGCCCATGCACAGTCCAACAAATATGTTGTGCAGTGGGAAGGTCCCCTCCGCTACTTTCAGCTGAAGTATACAAAGCTCAATTTAGCAATTAGATAAAAAGGTTCAGCTACTTTTTAATTTCCACATGTTCAAGCACATGACTCAATTAGCAGAAACATTTTGTGGATTAGCTTTTGCAAGCCCTGCTAGAGGGGCCTCATGTTCCGAACCTTGCTGGAACTGCCCACGGATGAGCTAATGCACAGGTGAAACCTGCACAGCCCCGTGCTGCTGGCTGGGAACACTCTGCACATGGGGGTAGGGTCTCTTCTATTAATTCCAAATGTTTTCAACATCTCGAAGTTACTTGTTTGATAGAGGGCAGTAAAGAAAGGTGAGAAGGGCTGTCCCTTTGACCCACAGTGTGGTGCTCTGCAGCAGCACGCAGTAGCCTCAGGTGTTTTTTATGCCCAGGATTAATGGGGATTGGGAACGATGCCGAAGCAGCATGCTGAATCAAGGGTCAAAAATCGCTTTGAGGGGCAATTTTTCTGGTAAGATAAAAAATAGTGATGATTTCCAAGTGCAAACAAACACCCTAATGCCCTATTTTCAGAATTTGTTTATTTAATCTCAGTTTTTGTACAGTAAATGGTGCAGCTAAGACTTTGTTTGGATGAGCTGACAATGCTGTGTTTCAAGGCATAGAGGTTCGGCTGCAAGTGACAAAATTATCAGAAATTTTGGGAGAACTGAATGCAAATAAGTTTGTTAGACTTTGACAGCAAACAAAAGAGAAAAGAGAACATGTTTTCAATCAGAGACATCATATTATGCCCTTTTTTCCTTATTATGGAAATCAGTGCAGCATTTCTGTTCATACTGAACTTGCTTCTGGTAGTTGTGGATACAATTACTTTAAAATATGCATTATTTTTAAAAATCTGTATCTTCCAACTATGTATTGAACTTCAACAACAACAACAACAAAGAAGAATCTCTTGGATCCATTCTCAGTCAGATGGATTTCTATCACTGGCTTTATTTTTCCCCCTATGCTCATTTTGGCCATATGAAAAATTCAGTATTAGGGAAAGTGAAACATTTCTTTTGCTGCCAAGTCCTCCCCTCATAAAAGCATCTTGCCTTTTTTTTCCTCATCCTTGATTCTCTGTGCCTTTGGTCCATTTCTTCGCCACGGTGTCCAAGCATCATAAAAGCCAAAATTTTCTTTTCCCTGCGTTTCTAATAATTATCTCTTACTTGCTTCTACAATTTTTCTTCTATTCCCCTTTAAGAAAATTGCCAACACTCTACAAAATGCATAATGAATAATAAAGAACTATTATTGCAGACGTAGCTGTAAGCACACTCATGAATTATTATTTGAGTTTGATTGCAAATGAAGATTTACACTTAACCTTGCCTCAGATACACATGTATTGAGAATATCAGTAATATCTGTTGCAGACAGGAATGTCTCCAAGTTTTCTGTGACAAGGGAAAAAATCCTGCCTTGATTTGCACTATAGCAGTCCCAAAAATATGACTGTGGAATAAAAGTACTTTTTTCTTTTCCCTTAACTGAAGAACAGATCCACACAGTTCATCACGCCGAGCTAATGTATTTATGGTCCAAAGAGTTCTCCTCACCCCCAGACTTCAGGCTTACAGTGGAATCCAAGGTATGTAATGATGATATGAACACGATATACTTTACTGTAACCTGTGCTTCAGGCAGCTGTTAACGCCAGTCTAGCTTTCTGTAGTCTTCAGCCAAAGGAAAGTTGTCTGCAGCATATGTACAGCTCCAGTCCCCAGCACACATCCTGTGAAGTCAATGGCATGCTGAAGTAGACGCCACAGAAGCAAACAGCCGTTTGTTGAACCTCAAGTCTCAGATGTTAACATATATTTGGGACCATTTCCCTGCCTAAGAAAGAAATTAATTCCCTTCCTGCCCAATTACAATTGTGGTAGTGTCTAAAGTCTCGCACAAAGATCCAGAGACACATGCTACTAAACTTTATGGAAACACTGGGAAAGATGGTCCAGCTCCAAAGAGATAAAGTCAAAGGTGGCAAAAAGGTCAAAACACAGAAAGGAGAAACCAAGAACTTCAGTGGGAAGGGAAACAGAAAGATACACTGACCTCTTCACTACTGCTGAGCAGATCAAGAACAGAAGGATTTGAACTCAGGCTGTTGGCTCCTCATCTAGTCTTCTTTTGTATGCTACTCTTGTGACAGTCTTGGTCAGGAGGGACATGCCTTACTATTTCAATATTGCCTTAATATTTCAATATTGCCCCAAATAATCTCTTTTTAAGTTGTTTTTGCTATGCAGACCCTTCTATACCACTAGTATACTAAATAAGTTCGCAGATGACACTAAATTGGGAAGAGCTGTTGACTTCCTCAAAGGCAGAGAGGCCCTGCAGAGAAACTTTGACAAATGAGAGGGCTGGGCGATCATCAATCATATGAAGGGAACAAGGAAAGGTTCTGGATTCTGCACCAGGGATGGGGCAACCCTGGATGTACAGACAGCCTGGGGAATGAGATGCTGGAAAGCAGTGCCGTGGAAAAGGACCTGGGGGCCCTGGTCAATGGCAAGTTGAACACAAGTCAGCAGTGTCCTGGCAGCCAGGAGGGCCACCCATGGAGGGCAGGAGGGCATCAGGCACAGCACGGCCAACCAGGCAAGGAAGGGTCTGCTCTGCACTGGGGCAGCCCCATCTCGAGTCCTGGGGGCAGTTTTGGGTGCCACAATAAAAGGAAGACATCAAACTATTAGAGAGTGTCCAAAGGAGGGCAACAAAGATGGTGAAGGGCCTTGAGGGGAAGCCGTGTGAGGGCTGAGGGCACTTGGTCTGTTCAGCCTGGAGGAGGCTGAGGGGAGACCTCATTGCAGTCACAGCTTCCTTGTGAGGGGAAGCAGAGGGGCAGGCACTGATCTCTGCTCTGTGGTGACAGTGACAGGACCCGAGGGAATGGCCTGAAGTTGTGTCAGGGGAGGTTTAGGTTGGATTTTAGAAAAAGGTTCTTCACCCAGAGGCTGTTTGGGCACCGGAACAGGCTCCCCAGGGAAGTGGTCACAGCACCAACCCCGACAGAGTTCAAGAAGCTTCTGGACAACACTCTCAGGCACGTGGTGTGACTCTTGGGGATAGTGCTGTGAAGGGCCAGGAGTCGGACTGGATGATCCTTGTGCAGGACCCTTTCAATTCAGGATATTCTAGGATTTTATGATTTTAAATTTTCAGTCCCAGTTTATGCAAGTCATGTGCTGCTTTTATTAAAAGGGAGATCATTATATTTTTTAGTGTGTGCAAATACTTTCCGTGGCATTCAGGTCAATAATATCCTACTCCCTTAGTTTATGAACATGCTACGCTTATGTACATTATGTGGATCAAAAATGTGCACAGTGAACTTCTCTGCAGCATCTATTAGTGGTTCTGGTCCTGAACTGTCAAGGAAGGGAATCAATCAATCTTATTGCTTGTCCTTGGATTCCTGCTCTCATTGATCTGCAGAAAAAAACAAGAACATGAGCAATTTTTAAGTTTAGACCTTCAGAAAGCTAAGTAATGTGGAAGGATTGTTTCGTTTTATTTACATACAACATTTCTCCTATGACATCCTCATAGGATGTTTATTTTTGTGCAGCAGTATGACATTGCTTACTTATATGTGCTCTTTTTCCCTTCTACAATCTTAAAATATTTTTATACTGAACTTCTGTTGGTAAGCAGTTTCCATTTCTGGATTATTAATTTTAAGTTATTAACATTCAATGATGTTTATCAGTACCTAAATGTACCTCAACTATGAAAATACCAGGTGAGTATTATCAAAGGCTTCATTAACCTCATCACATATACTTACAGCTTCTCCCTATACTCTTATTTATGTGCATACATTAGTGAAAATAATGGCAACATGTATTGATTCTACCGTGGACTAGATTTTAATTATTACAGTTCATAGAACAAAGACACCTTTAAGTTCATGCAATGCACAACTGCTGTAGAATAACTTTACCTCCTTTGCAAAATTTTCTACAAATCCTGTTCCCCATGACGTGACTGGTTTTTAATCACACTGCCAAAATATAGAAATGTGTTCATAATTCAGGTGCTGAACACCAAGTACATCTTCAGTGTGGGGGTCTCAACAACTTTTTAGAGTGGAGGGGCATCAACCATGCTTGCAAAGAGGCGGAGCTGAGGTACGGGTGCAGCTATCACCTACATCTGAATTTCTCATTTATAGAGCCAGCTATCGAGGCTGCATTTGCATGTGCACAGTGACAAGCAGGCTTTGTGGACAAGTGAAGATAAGAAGTAGGTGCAAAGTTTGCAGCTGATCAATGTGGACAGCACAAACATGCTATTTATCTTCCCAGAGCTCCTTGGAAAGGGCTCAAGGCACCTTCAAGGGCATTTCCTTTTACAAGAGAGAAAGAGAGCTCCTCTGTGGCCTAACTCCTTAGTGATCTATGAAGGATTAATCATACGGGGAAACAAGAAGAGCCAAAGTTGTGGAGTTGATTTTTGGCTGAGAGGAGCACTCAAAACCACCACATATTTCATAGTAGCAGGCAAAACTGATTTCTTGGATCTAGTGCTGTACTGAGTTATGGAAAGAGTGTAGACAGGAAAAGATGACAGCAAGAAAACAGGGCAAAAACAGTGAGTAGGAACTGGCTGCATGTTAAGAGGAAATGGAAAGGAAGGCAGAAAAGATATCAATGTAAATTTTCTTCCCATAAAATCCATATATTCTAATGAATATTTTTCAATTAGCCTACAACTTCCATGAATTGTATCTGTTCATTCCAGTAATAAACCTAACCCACAGTTTCTAGATCCCATTATTTAATGAGACTTTGGAACATTGTAATTTGATTACTTGCATATTTCTATCGGATTATTTGCATGTTTCTACTGAAGTATTTGTCTGTGTGACATTCTGACCACTGCATTCATCACAAAACACACTTTGGAGTAAATCTAACAGCGGGGGTTTGCTTGCCAAAGTTTTTTAAAAATTGAAATGAAATTCCAAAACAGGACCTAACCTCCACACGTACAATCATGACACTACTTTAGCATCCTTCAAACACATTTGCAAAGAGCAAAATTAACCATTTGAGCGTGCTGATCAAGGCATTGATTCTGCAAATACTTACTACCAGGCTGAATCCCTTTGAAAGTACGGGGACTATTCACGGTCAGAAAAGCTGTGCCTGTGAGTAAACATTTGCCTCTCTCAGCCCTTGAAAGCAATTGCAGGCAGTATTTCTCTTCTGGATGGACAGTGCTCTCTTGTTGGCAGTCCACAAGTATGAAATGACATATACTATAATTGTGAAAATTACGTGGAACTGCCCCTAATAATAGTGTGTAGCCAGCAATTGGTTCGGTGGTGAGAGAGAAGCGCTTAGTCATTCTGTGAGAGGCAGGCAGGAAATGTCGAGATGAACTGTTGTAATTAGACACGTGTTATTAGTATTTATTAAAACACAACTAGTTACACTGGTTGTGCATATTCTGTAGGCAGACCTTTTGCAAACCCGAGTAATCTAGCCTTAGCTGTGCAACACAGACCTTGTTTACAACAGAGTTGTGCTGACCTAAGTAAGTTAGTACAGTTAAAGCTGTACATCTCTAGTTTAGGAGCTGTATAAGAATAGCTTATTTTTCCTTAGCAGAAGGAAAACCAGTGGCAGTGTAAAACACCTTAATACCAGTGTAAGCATACATAATTTTAAACAGTATAATTAAATGGGTTGCAAAAATTCATGCAGCTGAGATAACGTAGTTTATTTGGTATATGATGTATGAACAGACAAGCCTCTCTATTTCACAAATAACTGTCAATGGACGAATCTCACTCCTCTTGCATGTGAGGAGGAGGAGAGAAGTGAAAATGACCAGTGTTTACGATAGAACCTTTTTTGTCTGAGCAACTTGTGACCTAACCAGCATTTGCAAACTCAGTGAAATGCAATGCATTCATTTGGCAGCTGCCTGTAAAAGTACTTGAATCAGTCTAAACTGATACTTTGCATAGGAATGAAGAGGGAATCACTATGGCTGGAGAGAAGCTGCTCATTTAAGAAAACAGTAAGAGATCACAGAGGGATAAATGTCTCTGGCAGCATACATTTTACTATAATGTTCCAGATTCTCATCTTGAAAATGGAAGGGATTTTCCTTCCGTTTTTTCATCTGTTTTCATTTTTCCAGTCACATAAAGTAATACCTATATGTGAATAAGAAATGGCCTATGTTATGGCAAAAGCTGAAGAAGATTTCTGTTTCCCAGTGATCACTGATGAGCACCATGGTGCTGGTGGACAGATGGCAGAACCAGGCAGCAGAGACAGGGCTTCTGCTTGGGCCCCTTCCTCTGGCCTGCTGTAAATCACCTTCTCTCTCTGTGTCTCAGTTTTCTCCTTTACAAAATGAGAGAAGGTCAATTTGCAAAGCAATTTGAGAAATAACTATGGCAAAAATATTAGTTGGGTGGAATTGTTACTAGCTTCTATACCTTCTTTTCTTGTGCAAGACCTACCATCACAGACAGAAATTTCAGTTTTGCTAATTAGATAATTTATTAATTTTGGATCTAAATCTGAATTCAGATTTCAAGTGAAGTTCAAAATTTCAAATTATTGAATGTGTTTTTTCAGTTTCATGTTAAATAAAATGCAAATTTTCATACAGAATACTTCAATAAAACACATTTTATTTCTATTTATGATCACGAGTATCCAAATGGAGACAATAAATCTGCTCAGCAACGCTAGCTCTTTTTGAAGATTCCCCTCACAATGTATTTATAGAGAAATTGATCCAAATACTTCCACTACCAAACACTACCAGTAATTCCATCAGGCTGAATCACTGAGTAACCTTGTTTCTGACACCATAATCAGATATATCACATGAAAGTAGTGAACTGAATGCATCATGCACTGGGTGGCTGCTGAGAAAGATATGCTGAAAGTTAGGAAAGAGAAAATAGCACACAAATATGGGATCTAACAAACTAAGCGAGGATTTAGAGCCCATTATTGTTCCTTGCTGCATCTTACTAGTAAACTTACTACAATTACATTGACAACAACAACAAAGTTTTGATTTGCATAATTGCCTGTAATGTGGCATCTTTTACATAAACTCTAGAATATGGAAATAAAACTATTCACATGTCAAAATATTTTCAGGATCAGAACTGATATACAGTCATGAAATCATAGACTAGTTTGGGTTGGAAGGGACCCTTAAAGCTCATCTAGTCCAACCCTCCTGCAATGAGCAGGGACATCTTACATTAGACCAGGTTGCCCAGAGCCCTGTCCAGCCTGACTTCGAATGTTCCCAGGGATGGGGCATCCACCGCCTCGCTGAGCAACCTGTTCCAGTGTTTCACCACCCTAATCATAAAAAATTTGTCCCTTACAATTAGTCTGGATCCCCCCTCCTTTCATTTAAAACCAACAGGTCCATGGCTTTCTTCTACGGAGGATCCCAAGTGGGATGCAGTAGTCAAGGTGGAGTCTCACCAGAGTGGAGAGTACAGGGGCAGAATCACCTCCCTTGACTTGCTGCCCGTGGTGTTTTGGGTGCAGCCTGGGGTACTTTCTAAGCTCCAAGTGCACACTGCCAGCTCATGTCCAAATTTTCATCCACCAGCATCTCCAAGTTCTTCTCCACAGGGCTTCCCTCAATCCATTCATCTCCCAGCCTGCAAAGATACAAGGGGTTGTCCCAAAGCAGGTGCAGGACTTTGCACTTGACCGTGTTGAACCTCATGAGATTCCCATGTGCCCACTTCTTGAGCATGTCCAGGTCCCTCTTGCTTACTTGAAATTGTCTCTATTTTGGTTTTACTGTTGTCTCTATTTTGTATAGACTAGCTAAATTTATGCACATTAATCACACATTTTATATTTGAAATGTTTGTTATGATATTTTTGTTGATATAGCATAGAAAATACTCGAAAGCATACATTTTAATACATTCTTTGCCAAATTATTTAATCTATTTCATAATGGACCACTCCTTTACTTTTTTATTTTCTGTGTTCTTGGTAAGTGCAACAAATTCTCTTTATACATCATAAAATCTATGCATTATAATAATACATTATTTTCTGTAATATAGAAACTTTGTTGGTATGAAAATGGTTCATTACACAATTCCTGGTAAATCTTTCCAATATTTAAAGGTATGAGCCTGAACACTGGTGACCCAGACCCCGCTGGCTTTACCAATATGAATTTTTGCTGAGTTGTTTGCCAGGATGCACATCATGAAATATGTTAATAGCTTTTGTTTTACTAATTATCTTTTGGATATCGTCCCAGCATCTTCTGGTCATTCCAAATCATGTTTGTACAAGATGGGTTTGAAGCAGTTCTCCCAATTCAGTGACTTCTCAGTTCAATTAAGTTCAGAGGCAGGCTTTGATGTATTCCTTTCTCTTACCAAGCTCTAATTCTGCCCAGATTTGTATGAAAATGGATTTGTAAACATGCATATATGGATGACAAATGCAGTCTAGGAGCTAACCAGGTTGTCTTCTTCCTGTCTTTTAGTTGTAAACTGTCTACCTTTCTGGCTCTAACTTAGGAAACCACTTTAACCTGTGATTAAATCCCAGTGAAATCAAGACTTCAGCACACATTTAAGGCTCAGCCTACACTTCAGTGTTTAAAGGGGCAGATTAATAACATGCATTCCTGAAAGAATATTTATCATGGTAAACCAGTATTTCTCTGTGATTGGAAAACACAGGCAATCCACCAAAAGAAATCTATGAGATCATGAGACACTGAAAAATATATTAAATAACACTGAGACAACTTAAATATTCAAATTTTGTGAGGTCCGACGTAGTAAGTTTGGTAGCTCCACCCTTTCTATACCCTGCAGGTGACTCCTGGCATTATCTCAGTCCTCCACAACCCCCACTCCCTTATCATTCACCTTCAAGCGTTCAGTTGATCTCCTGAAACACGCATGGAAATGATGTACACTTAATACTGAGAAATGCAGGGATGTACCATTCACCACTCCTTGCTGAAAAACCCATATAATTTATAGACATGAATATATAGTAGCATATACATATATATTTCTGGATTTATGCTTTCACTTTTATGCACCTCTGCAACAAACTTTGCAACACCAGTATTTTCTTCTTTCCAACGAAATAAGGAATTTGTGTATATTAACCAAGTAAACATAGATTCACCTCTGTGTAGCACCTTATCTGACATTTTTCTGCACTGCCAATTGGCTGCATCAATGTTATTCTGTGCTTTCTAGAAGTCCTCAACTAAGCTGTCAGCATGCTGAAGGTGGGAGACTATTGGAACATTCTATAAATGCTATATCCTGTTGAAATATGGCAGAGCCCATATGGTCCTTCCACAGATACCTTCCAGGTACAGGGATTTACAGGGCGCATTCTGTTCTGACAAAACCAAATGTACACCATATTGTTTAATACAATCTAAATATTTTAACTAATGTTTAATCTTCAGAAGCAGGTTTTCCAAATTCATATTAATGGAAATATTCTGTGGTGGCTTCTTGTGAAGTCCCTTATATTGTAGTGTACAAATGGCTCTTTTGATTATCTTCCAACATGGAAAAAGAACTGAAAGAAACAACCCTAATGCAAGATGAAAGGAGCATTCACAGTTATATTTGATAAAACCTTCCCAAATAGATAATTTAAATTATGAAACTTATTTTTTCCATTGGCATTACATTAACCTTCTACCAAGACATTCAGCCACTGCAAACAGCAACTGATACTGTCTGCAACTATGATACACTACCATGGGTGTTGTTCCAGCCAAGTACAGCCCACGAGACAATTCCTGTCATACCACCATTACCATCTTGTACTGGACATGAAAGGAAATTACTAATTCAGGAGATGCATCAATATCAGCAGAAGCTGCTGCTCCCACATGAAGGAGTGGTTTGCTATTGCTTGGCAAGGAGACACTGGCATATTTGTCCAGCAGCTCAAGGGTTAAGAAAGTGTAATATGCAGGTGCATGCACCTCCATAAGTCTTTTCACCTTCTAGGAATGGGTTGCTGCTGCAATATTATTATCACAAGATCCTGTCTGTAGAGAGTTCTGCCACCATTCTAGTGAGTGCAGAAATGTTTTGGTACAACCTCTCTACTCAGTTCTGGGCAGTCTGAGAGCCTGGTAAGACCAGTGGAAAGACAGAGCTTTTACCAACAGAGCAGCACCATACTGTCCACTGTGCCAAGGATGACATACTCTTGACAGGTGATAAATCATGTCAACCTCCACAGCTGCCATAATGTTTCCATTGTGACTATATCTATGCATCTATTTATGATGATGTTTTATCTCGCAGGTTTTAAATATGATGTATTACAACATGGTGCAGCGTAATCCAAATGCAATGAAGCAAGTAATGGTAAAAGCCAAAATTAGGATCCAGAGAACAATGTATTTCAAATTAAATGGGAACAAGATTATTTGTTAGCTGAAAATAATGAGCACCTTCAGTGGCTTATGTACATGCAAATGATAGGTGTGCCAAAGGAATATAACCTCAGATGACATTACAAAATCTACCACCATGAAAAATAAGAGAAGTGCACTGGAGAATCTAATCATCATGGAATTAAAAGAAGATCCACCCCCCGCCCCGCATCAACACCACAAGCAAAAAAGAATGTTGATTTAACATACAACTGCATAAACTCAAAACCTGCCTGCCCCAGTGAGACATGCCTCAAGTGAGCCCCTGAAATGGGGGTAAAGTAATTAAAATGTTCTCTGCATCTACAGTTTTAAAAAAATAATTACCAAATCATGGCAGCTTGTTATCATCTGTACATCTGTATCATAACTGTACATAATTCTGTACAAAGCAGAATGGTTAATGCAAACAATCACACATTCCAAATCTGAGATCAATCACAGAAAAAATGTAACCACTTATCATTGACTTCGGATGAGACCAGCAGCAGCAGTGAAACCAGGTAGTTATTAAATTTCAGCTGAGCTATTGCTAGGATTTTCTTTGTAAAACAAATGAGGCAGTATTTTTAATGTACATTGGAAGTACTTTCTACCACTCGCTCATGTAACAGTTTTCAAAACTCCCTTGTCACAAATAATGACAAGCAGTGACTGTCTAGAAAAGTCAGTTAGCGAGTTTGCTGAAAAAAAATTGCAGCTGAATACCTCACTTTCACTGCATGATACATTACCAGGCAGTTGGTGGTGAATCTATGAAACCAGGAACATGGACTATAGTATCATATATATTGATAACTCCATTCACAGAAGGAAAACTCCACAGACACAAAGAGAATGCATCAAATAAGGAGTACAATCCAACCTATGGGAAAAGACTCCCTCATGTAAAATTGGGTGACTGTAAGCAGGGAAACTGCCTTCTTTACTTTTTCCAAATGTGCATATCTTGAAGATGAGAGGGCAAAAAACATGTTTCAGTTGTAAGAGCCTATTTCTGCTCATTGGTCTTCCTACCAGTTTTGTAATAGCTCCAGTCTGCACGGTGTCTAAAATCCAAGAGAGCTATTCAGGTCACCTAATATCCATGGAAGAGCTTAAAATTTACTAGAGTCTCCATATTGGACTCCAAAATTTTCTATATAGACTCTACCCTGCCCCACCCCTCAGATACTTAAAAGTATCCCAAACTGAACTCTTAAAGCTGTAATTGAGAAAGAAACACCTAAGTTCATCCCCAGAGAGGCCATTCCCACACATAGCATCCACGAGTAACTCTGAATTTAGCTCAAATTCCATTTAGTACTCCCAGCTGACATTAGCACTCTTATCCTGCCTGCGGAGTGAGCTCTTCCAGAAGACTGGTCTAACCAGCAGTGTACAGAATACCTTAGGATGAGGTTCACATCTCCCTCCTTTCAACTCTCAGTAACTCGCTCATGAGATAGAGACAGTATTCACAGTTTGCACTGCAAAATTGGGTAAACTGCATACATATAAATGGAAACAGAGTTTGAATCCCAAGACTTTCAGACCTGTCATTTCAAAGGATCTTCTGCAACAAGATAAAGGGAGTTTGGGTCTGGTTTTATACTCTCCTTGGTTCTGTCTTTCCTTTCTGAACAATAACCTAGCTACAACAAGAGGGATGGAGAGAAGCCTGCATCCTTGGGCATTCTACCATTTGCTCATGCCTTGGGAAAATCAGAATCTGTGAGCTCAGCTCACTTGAGACGGAAAAGGTCCTAGACCTAGACCTAGAAAAAACATTTCTGTCTTCCAGGACAAATGCCCAAACCAACAGGTACCTTTGCACAGGACTACACAGTACTTAACTGTTAGCACAGCTGGCCAACAACAACTGCCTAGCATCATTAGGAGGCAGCACAAGCCAAGAACCACCCTGATAGGAAACCTGAATGCAGCCACACTAGTTCTGAAGAGTGGGATGAAAGAACAGTCATGTGGATGTGAAGTGGGAGCCTCTCATGGCTCTTATTTACTTGTAAAAATGTCTTGGTGTCAAGAGCTTGTTCTGGAAAAGCCAAACCTGCTGACTCTTCAGATGGTTTTCAAAAATGTTTTGCACTGATGAGCTCTAAGCAGTTCTCCGTTTCAGCACGTGGGAGTGCTGGATCAGCTGGCAGATGTAGGCAGTCAGAGGAGAGAAGCTGGTGCCTCACACAGGTGCCCTGAATCCCTTTTTACAGGGCCTTATAGTTTTTCATTGACTATGGAAGAAATGTTGTCATAATATTTTTTGCCACAGCAACACTTCAATTCCAGATACGGGAACCACTTTTATGCACAAGAGTGAAGCATGGAATTTTCAGCTTGTTTCTTAAGAATATAATTTCCTACCTGGAAAACTTCGAAGTCAAATACTGTTCATTGTACAGAAGCATATGCATCTGTGAAAGTATGCTCCCAGGAATAAAAATCTATAAAATCAAAACATTGCAATAAGCCAGAAAGTGATGCCCTTGGCTATCAATTCTTATTCAATGCCGTGAATATTGATGTCTACATTTAGGAGGAAAATATTTATTCTGAGAAATAATCTATTCTCTTATTTAATGCTACTGCATTCATTTAACCCCTTTAACAAATAATGTTCAAGTGATCCACCTTGTAGGATTATATTCCCATCTGTGATCCGTACTTGTGGCCGAATCCTGTCATTTAATATTCTCCTCTGATATGCCACTCTGAATAGCTTGATTAGCTTGGTCTTTAGTGCCTCCTCCTTATGTTATGTGAACACAGTAGGGCCTGCAGTCAGCCTCAGAGAAAAAAAAAAATTAGTTTCTTAGGGGAAATGACCCCTACAAATGAATTCTGTACACCTGGAAAAGCTGGCTGGGTTTAGGCATTTAAATGTTCCTATATTTCATGACCTCTTCAACTGCCAGAATGTGTGGGGGTTTTCTAACACCAAGACAGCAATTTTTGTTCAGCCAGTTAAAGCTATGCCTGCTTTTTTGTTTCTTCACAGTTGATATTGAAACAGTACCAAACTCAAAAGACACCCCATTTTAACAAAAAAATCCTAATAAAACCAGAAAACAAGTAGTTTTCATCTCAGCAGCGATAACTCACTTGAGAGAAAACACCTTTTTAGCATAAACACATAAACTGGCCTTGGAAAGTGAGGTAATTTTCTTCCCATTAACAAGTTCCAATGAGTAACTCTTTAAATGAGCATCTAAATCTAATTCAGTTAGAATTACAAGCCAAAGTATCATGAAATATACATTAGAGAGCATACCAGTGTAGTTGCAAAATATCGAAATATTAGCTACTTCTTGACAGAAAAATATCCTCTCCTTCTTTCGTGCTGCTCAAATGGTTTCTATTTCAGGCTGACAGCCCTGTAGTCAATCACACCAGCTAGAAATCTCTTCCTAGAGCAGTGACAGCTTTGGAAATGCAGATACTAGAGCTCTGCATGTACTGCCAATTTTTTTTCCCCTAATATCAAAATAGCAATATTTTGGTTGGGATTCAATATCCTTTTTTAAATGCTGCTTTTGTCAAACTTGACTTTTCCCCTCATTGTAGATGAACTCTTTGTAATGGCTACAGGTATTAATCAGCCACTCTTAACAGTCCTTTGGTATCTATGGAATCAGTTATTTCTAATGGCAGCACTTCCCAGCCTATCAGTTCTACCAAAAAGCAGCAGTGGCCATTTTTCCTTTTGCTCCCACACAGATAAAACAGTTCACACACATAAAAATATCAGCATTATTATTATTAACAAGAACAACAATAATAATCTTATTGCAGCCTTTAAGTCATGTATACAGATTCCTTCACCTGTCTCAGCTTTCAAATGAAGTTTGGGGGGTTTTTTTCATTTTTTTTAAGCATCTGAAACCATGCAACCTTTTGGCTTTGCAGTTTTTACTACGGGATCAGATAAGAAAACTTTTTTGGTCAAAACATAATGTCAAAGTTCCAGGACAATAAGCCATTAATACACAAAGGGATACTTTTCTACTACCAGGGTCTGCAACAGAATATTTTGTTAAGAAAATGCTAAGGAAAAGAATAATACCTTTAGTGCAATTGCTTTAAGAACGTGATAAAATTTCAAGTGTTTCCTTCATCTTTCATTTTATATAGATCATTAATAAAGATGGTAGGACATTCATTCCAAAATCTGTGGCCAGATTGTCAGCTAGGAGAATGCATTCAACTCTGTTTTCAGCATTTTCACTGACTGAGAATATGGCCAATATCTGAAAAAAAATTAATTGGTGGAATAAGTGTAGAACAATAATTGTATTTCTGATGAGCAAGGCAAGGATTGGATGCTGATGCTGCAGGCTACTCAAGGATGTTTAATTGTATTCATGAACTATTTGTAAGACAGTGAGCTGCCAAAACCTCAGACATTTCCAACATGGTAAGTCTGGAATTGCTGTAGTGTATAGGAAAAAAACAGATGTCATAATGTGTTTAATCTAGTTTAAAACTTAACATGTAATTAACTTAATAGCTTGACAATAGCTGATGTAGCAACAAATATAATGCAATTAAATTCATACCTCATTATGACATCAAATTCTTCTACACACGCATTACCAAAAAAGATCAGATTTTGAGACACTGGTATATTTAAGGGTGACTAACTGTCCTTAAAATGCAATTGCATGTAATACTTGCTTTTTATTTCATCACTTGTGAAAATGATTTCATTTTTGTAACAGTGTACTTCCTGTAGCCCTTTCATTATGCCACAAGTGAAAACCATTCCTTGGTGTGTGGTTTCAAATGTTGTATCTGGGTACTTGGACTTTTACATTCATTATGTAGTATAATGCTTTCATTTTCTCTATCTTTTTGTACTGCTTGGCTGTTTGTCCAAACTGCTGCAGGCAATTATCGTGGATCTTTATTATCTTCTCTGAGTACTTTCTACAGTAGACCTCAGGTGGTCTGTTTTACGCACACAGCACCATGTTGAGACAGAGTCCTGTTCATGTATTCGGACTGCCCAAAGGTTTCTCAAGGTATTATTAGGGTTTCCCAACTGTTAGTGCTGCAGGATGAAAAAGGGTAAGAGTAACACTGAAACAAAACAATTTTTTAAAAAAGTGGAGTCCTAAAGAAATACCAACACCAAGCCCAGACACTTGTTGCAGAACAGCACTGCCTGACCAGCAGTTTCTGTGACAGTTTCCTACATGCAGTTTGTGTTCAAAGAAAACAAAAATACATTTTGAGGTTATAGTGATCAAGTTGCATAAAACAGAAAATAAATTTACTTTGAATTATGCAATCGAATTTTCAAGTGACTCAGATCTCCCAAGCTCACCACGCTAGTGTGTTCCTATTAAAGATATTGAAACCTCTTTGAGACAATCCTGAAAGGAAAAAGTTGAACTGTGGCCTAATGAAAGTCCCACTAAAACTTCATGTCACATTCCATTTATTGCTGTAGATGAGGTCCTTGATGCTGACAACAGAGTGGCCCTCTGATCCTGTGGGTATCTACAGCTTGGTTTTTCACTGCACAGGGATATTATTAGGAAAGAGGGATCAGTAAAAAGGAATCTGAAACCCGATCTAGTGCTGAGGAATGCCTTTTGAATGTGTCATTTGAACCGAGTTATTACTTCTGGGAGGTGTGAATGTTTTTGTTCAAAACCTGAAATGGACCCTGAAAACTAGTAAAAAAGTTAGGCAAGCCTTTGTAGAATTAAGAAAAGTGTTTCAAATAGATAATTATAATTTTGAATCTGTGCATCAAGATTTCAAATAAAACTCATCACGTGTCTCTTGGATATTCCCTGTTTCAGCTTACATTAAGGTCTGTCCCTTTTCTAGATTTTAAAAACACATGAATTTATGTATATATTTAGATCGTGCACACTTAGATGATCTTTTTAGTTCTCAAACGACATGTATTCCCTCATGAATGGTACTATATCTCTCCATTTCTAAAATGCTGAATGGGCAGATTGTTTTTATCAAGCATTTTATATGAAGAGTTTATGAACTGTGAACAACAGGACTGTCTAATGATTGGTTATCATGGATTTCAAAGTTAACTGATACATAATCCCTGCTCAGGGAAAATCAGGGGATTTTTATTGCACCTATAAGGAAATTCTAGGGAATATTATAAACTGACTGATTTTAAGGAAGTAAGAGGAATGGCTGACAATAAAATGCTTACAAGCTGTGGCTATGTAATACTGAACTGCTGTGCAATTTCTCCTTCAGCAGGTTCCTTAAAGGAAAAAATACTATATGATGAAATGGAAACATTTTTAGAAATTTACTGGAGACCCCTTCAGCAGGGATCACAATGAAAAAGGGAAACGGTGATACTTGCTGAGGCTGACAGCTAAAGGCACAAGTCCGTCAGTCACTCAGTTGTGGTTTAGCATTCTTTTCAACACAGATCATTCAGCCTTCATTTTCCAAACAAGTGCTGTCACCTAAAATGCACACCCACATAGTTGTTCTCACTGAGTGCAGGTTATCACACAGAGGACACAAACAGGGCTCCCATAGAAAACTTTCATCTTTGATAGCACTTCAGAAAGGAAAAGCCACTGATTGCAGCTCACATGCTCTACCCCTACAGCTTTTTGGAGGAAAAGTTCATTAGCTGCTTCGCATGCCAAGGGACCAGCTGTCCTTCAGCACATGGAGCAACTCTGATTGACCAGGAGGACAAGTGGGAAATAAGCTCACAGCAGTGCCAGCCCAGCATATGGTCATGTACCAGCTGTTTCTGAAATGCTTGCCAAACGGAGATCAGAACTGGGTTGGTTGTTAGGAAAATAAAAGCCAACAAAAACCAACAAACGAACAAAAAAGTTCCACTGTTGGGATTCCTGAGATCTGACCACAAAACCAGAACTGTGAATTTGAAATGTCACACAGCAACTAAGTGAATATTCAGAATAATAAGTCATTGGCCTCCATGCTCTGACTTGCTCCATTACGAAAACACCAATGTTCTGAGCATCTATTCCTTCTACAGAGTTTTCAGAGAAAAAATGTTTAGAAAGGGTGAAACAAGGTAAGTGGATTTATATTGATGATATACATTACTAATACATTGAGGATATGTGCAGAAGACTGTATGGAGAATGATTTAAATTGGTGCCAATTGTTACTACAGACAAATCCCAGGTGCCTCATATTTTAGTATATTTTATTCTACCTTGAAAAAGGGAATTCAAATTCTGAGCTCCTGAACAAAAGGAGATTTGATTGCGATTGGCGCGAGTTGTGTTACAGTGGTAGTGAAATGCTTCTGATAAACTAGGGGAATGACTCAGCAGAAAAAGTCAGCAGGATTTTTCCCCCAAAGCTTTTCAGTTTCAACTTTTTGTAACAAGAAAATAACTTGAACAGTAATTAAATGGTTCAGAGAACAATTCTCTCCTTTTATTACAGGGTTTAAAGCACTACTTTCTCTTTAGATCTCTCCCAAAATACTCCTACAAGGTTTGGAGAAAGTAACTGATTAACTGCACGTTCATACGACATCAATTACTGCCTCAGCAGCATTTAAGAGAACGCTGGTAGTTCACGTAGCTACACAATCCTGCACACTTAACTTTCGGCTAGTCTAAATCAGATTTATGACTAAATTAGGTGCTAAGCATGCTCAAAATAGCCAAACTCTAGCTAAAACAAAAATAATAATTCTGCTCTGTATCAGGAAATGAGTATACAGGCTGGGAGGCAGTGTTTGCATTCATGTTTCTTATGAGATGTACTTTTTATATATAGACTTGTTGAAAGGCCTAAATGGGACTACATCCGGTACTGAGGGATCATCTTTTCAAAGACGATCGTAGTTCCAGTCACTGAAGATGCTGTGCACAAAAGAAGCAGTGTGAGCCAACATGGATGACACACTGCATTTTGGAACTCCAGGAGCCACACATTGGGCAGAGAACAAAAAGAAAACCTCAAGATTACACAGACAGAAGACTTACTTTGACATCTTACATAATATCGACTTTCCTTAAGCCCGTAAGTGTTCATGCATTTCAGAAATGTGGGATGGTAATGTACACCTGAAAAGGGCATCATTATTTTCCCAATTAAGAAGCTTAATGAGTACTTTGGTGTGTCTTGTCATATTTTCAGCCTTAGTGGCCCGTTTTCACCCATCTACTATGCTAAAAATGTTGCCCTTTCATTACTCCACGGTTGTGTAAACAGCTGTGATTAAAGTGGCATTTAATCAATTGAACAAAATCTCCGTGGCTCCCGAGGAGCTCACCTAGTAAACCCGACTTTCAATGGCACCAATCTTCTAACAGGCGACTTCCCTCCCAGACGGGCTTTCATTGCGCAGTAAGATAAACTTTCATTTGCTAACCCTGCCCTCGGAGCCGTTCAGGATCTCAAAAGGATCTCACATGACAAACACCGCTACGCTCCATCATTATCCCCCACGCCCTCCCCCGCATTCCTGCCCCGGCCCTGCCTGGGTGTTCCCCTCCCCGGCGGCACAACCCTCCCGAGGGGCGCGGGTGGTTCCGGCCGGCGGCTCTCCCGGCCCAGCGGCTGCCCCGAGGGCCGGCGCCGCTCCCGCCGCCCGCCCGGTGACTTCCGAGCGCCTCGCCCGCCACTTCCCTCCTCAGGCGCCCGGCGGACAGCGCGGCGCTCTCCCGGCGGGCGGGAGGCTGTACAACCAGGGCAAAGGGACACTTCCCCTCCTCCCCCCGCCCTTTCTGCGCCGCGGCCCCGACATGGAGGCGGCTCGCCGGAGCCCGGGATCTACTGACAACGACGGAGATAGAGACAGGGACGGGCACAGGACGGAGCGGCGCGGGCGTCCCCGCATCCCGCCCACCGGCGCGGTGCTCGCGAACCCCTCGCCGCTCGGCCGGCGCAGCCCCACGAATCTGGGATCCGGGCCGCCCTCTGGGCGGAGGGATACGGGGCGGAGCTGGCGGCGCGATGCGCCGGGGCGCTGAGTCCCGTTGCCGGGTGACGGAGAGGCCGGCCCGGCCCCCTCCCTCCCTCCCTCCCCGTGGCGCTGGAACCGCCGCCGCCGCCGGTTTACGTAACGCCTCCCGGGGCAGGTCCCGGCTCCGTCCCGCCCGCCTCACTCGGGGACGGCAGCAGCGGGACGGAGTCCGCCGCCTCCTCCGGCTGCCAGAGGCCTCAGGGCCCCGCTCTGCGCCGCCACGGCAGGTAAATGCCCGCCGCGGGCCCGGGGAGCAGAGGGAGGGGCAGAGCTGAAGGGAGGGAGAGAGAGTGGCAGCCGCCCTGCCCGTGGAACGGGAGGACGGAGCCGGGAGGCGGCGGCGGGCGCCCTTCCCCTCCCCCGCTTCCTTTCCGCCGCTGCGTTGGGACAGGCGGGCTGGACCCCCGGGAGCGCTGGGCCGGCGGCTCGGGGCCCGGCCGGGAAGGCCCGCGCATCCTTGCCCTCTCCGCTAACAGCCCGGGAAGAGGAGGAGTTGCGGGGCCGAGCCTCGTCGCTCCGGGAGGATGGTTTCCCGGGACGGCGCGTCCCGCTCCTGGGCTGCGCCTGACTCAACGCGGCGGGAACGTGCCGGGGGGCGCGGGAGGAAGAGGCCGGGGAGGGGGTGACAGGAGCGCCGGGGGCCGGGCGGGGGGCGGCTGCCGGCCGGCGGCGGGCAGGGCTCGGGGGCGGGGCCGGGGGCCCGGCCGGGGTGCCCCGGTCAGAGCGCTGCCCGGGAGGGGAGCTGAGCCCTCCCTGCCTGCCGCCGACTCCGCGCTCTTCCATCCCGGCGGGACCCGGCGCCAGGTGAGCGGCTTGCGCCGCGGCCGGGAGGGAGGCGCCGGCCTGGAGCGGGAGCCGCGGCTCGGTGCCCTCGGGCCGGGTCACGCCCGGGAGCAGAGGAGGGGAAGGCGGCACCCAGCACCCACCCGCTGCGGGTGCCGGCCCGCGCCGGTGTCACCCGGCGCCAGCAGACGGGAAAGCGGAGGATGCGGCCGTTCGGGTCGGAGTGGGGAGATCCCGAGCCGGGCAGCGCCTCGCCTGCCCCGCTTGACCCCGTTTGAGGTGACGGGGCTGTGCCGCTGCCGGGCCCGGCCAGTGCTCACGCCGCGACCTTTCATCCTGTGCGAACGTTCAGAGCGCAGCAGCGGCCGCGCACCGGGGAGGGGGAGCTGGGGACGGGCTGGGTCTGATGAAAACCTCCCCGGCTGAGCCGCGGCGTTATAGCGCTGCCCCAGGGGCCGATCTGGCGGGACTCGCTCCCCTCCTCTTTTTTTTTTTTTTTTGTCTTTTTTTCCCTTTCCAGCAGCATTGTCCTTTAGGGCCTATTGAAGGCAAAAGGCGGATAGGAAGGCTAGGGCTGCTGCTGTTTGAGGAGGCGGAGCTGGGCTGATGGGAGACTGACGGGAGCCGCATCCTATGGGCGCTGGGCGCCGGGCGCCGCTGGGGCGGGACCGCCGGCCGCGGCCTCTCGCGGGCGATGGGCGGGGTGGGGGACAAGGTTTGGCGAAGGTTACAGCTGAATGCAGAAGTGACACAAACTGACACTTCGCTCCAGCAAACTCGTTTCCATCTTCTCCTCGTGTCGTCTCGATTAAAAGTATACACGTATTGAGTCGTGTTATGAAACTTTGAGAAAAGCGAAAGTGCGATGCTTTTTTTCTGTCTTGTCTTTGTTTTAATTGCTCATTGCAGTACCTGATACTGATCTGAAGGGTGAAAATAGTATGATTTGCTTGTCCTTCCTTTCAAATAAAACGCATTCCTGTATTCTGATGTTATCTGTGTATAAGTGATTTGGGTTGTAATTTATAAGCTTGGGATCAGAGGCCGCTGTGGTACGTGTAGTTGATTTTCCTCGTTCAAACCATTTTAAATGTTTATGGTTTCTGTTGTACACCGTATATTTCTTCCGTGTTCTTGGGATGAAGTGGGAATTGCCGATCGACTTTGGTTTCTTATCTGTCAAAAGTGAACTCGTGATGATTCAGTAGATAATTGTGTAAAGCAAAGTACTTCACTGTAGTGCTTAAACCCTAAGTATTGCAGGCTCCTCACAACCCATGGGAGTCGCAAGTGACATTTTTCTTTATTATTTAAGACAAAAATATGCCTTATAAAAGTAAATTATGTGGAACTTGATTGTTACTTGACATGTAACTGTACAGATTTTATTTTGTACTAGTCCTCCATCTGCTGTTTCTTGTTAGTATGGATTGCTAAAATGGTAGTGTACAATCATTCTCTTCCAGTCAATAAAGCATATAGGTATCAAAATCTTCTCTTTTGGTCATTGAGATATAGGAGGGGATGTTGGTGATTTGAGTAAAATGAGTAGTATGGTATATGTTCATAATGTTATTTATTTTCAAAGACTTGACAATTAATAGGGGAAATCCTGACACAGTTCATTGAAAAGATCAGCAGTTTATATCCCCACCATGTTGTGCTTGACAGATATTAACATATGTACAGTGACAGAACTTTATTGGTCTGTTTGGGACACCATTGGGATAAAGATCCTTTGAGTCCACAGATTCTACAAATTTGGATTGGGTCTATGACCCTCCAGCTTTTCTGCTTATAAGCAGTGGAACTGGAAGGAAAGTAAGGGTCAAACAGATCTATATGTGACCCAAGAAGAAAAAATGGAGGCCTTGAACTTCTTTTACGTTAATATGCCTATTTCATTGGCATTTTTCAGCATTCCTCACTGCTTCTGTTTTTGTTGCTATTTGTTATTCTTCCAAGTAAGAGAAATTCCATAGGGGTAAAATGATGTCAGCATTTTCCTTTTCTCATTTGCTGTGCATTCTAGCAGGAATAGGGACAGAGGAAAATCTAGATACTGCTCAAAACTTCATTATTTGTCCATCTTGAGCATCGTGTTTCTAGGTGAATGGGGGAAGGAAGCAACCAAGAGGTTGCACAGGTGCATATTCTTGAGGGATTTTATTGGATTTTAGGCATAGTGTTGTGGAGTCAGAATAGACATTTTATATACTTAGCTAGAATCCTAGCAAAAATCATGTCTCGGTTTGCTGCTTCTTTAAGCAATAGCTAATAACAAAAAGAAACAATTTAGTACTATGATAGGATAGGCAATAATGCCTGGTAAAGCAGAATGTGGTGAAGGTGGTAAAACTTAGAATTCCTGTGGAGTTGGAGAGGTAGCAGGCAATATTCCAGTTATCTGCATTGCTAATGGAGCTTGGAATACAAATGATCTTCTAGAAGCTATTTAATATGTTCCGTTTACTGGGATATTCTGGTTTTGGGATATTCTTCTGTCTTGTGGAACAGAGATTGGAATCCTTCATTTTTGTCCAAGAAAAGTGACTGGTTGGATAATTTGCAAATGTAATTGTAGAAATGAGTTGTTTTGTTGTCTGTTCCCGTAGTTCTGCCCCAAGAATTTTTTCTGACTAAAGTCAATTACTTGATACAAAATAAAAATGTTCAAATGAGTATTGGCATGCTTAGTTACATTTCAATACACAGGCAAAAGGAAAATTGTCTAATTAGAAGGAAAATAACAGGTTTTTTATTAATTTGGAAATAATTTACCAGATTTTTCTAGTCAGAAGTACCATGTAACGGCAGGAATGTCAGTGTTTTAGTAGAAAAACTTCTAGATGAGCTAGTTATAGTATTTTTACTAAAAAGCATCTTGCTCTACTTTCCTGAAAGTTGGTTGGGTTCATTTTTAATGGATGTTAAGAGTTTGAATGTGTATTTTATTGGCCCACAGAGGTGGTTGGGGGTTGGGGGAAGGATTGAGTAGCTTAAACATTCAGTACGAAGATTATTCTTTCACAGACATCTTACTAGCAGCTATTTCTGTAGCTTTATTAGAAGCTACTGAATATTTTAAATTTTTAATCATCTACTTCCTTTATAATTTCATGTGCAGGATGTTTCAATCTACCTGCATAATACTATACATTGTTTGTTTCTGCATCTAAATTCTGTTCATAACTTTGATATTAAAGAGGACATACAGAATCTGTCTTTCCAAGAGATTTATTTCTGAGGCAATAGTGTGGAAATTTAAATAATTATTTAAATTCATTTTTCACTCTTGTGATATTACATATAATAGTTTAATTATATTAGTGTGGAAATTTAAATTATGAACTATTTAAATTCATTTTTTCAGTTCTGATATTGCATGTAATAGTTTAATTATATCCTGCTAAGTCTGTGCTCAGGCTTGCTACAGTGGTTTTCATTTTTAATATAATTTGGGGAATGTTTAAATTTCTGGGTTTTACTGTATTGAGGAAGAAATTTCAAATATGCAGTCCATGCAAATGTCACTTGTGTCTGTAACTTTCTGGGCCTTATTCTAGAAAGGATTGCATGTGAAAATTTATACTCTGTGCAAAAAAGTTTGTTAATAAGTAAATTATAACAGGGATGAAATCTGAATAATTGTGTGTGTTTTTTACAGCTTTTAAAAATCTTTACCTAGTTACGACTAAATTTACCAAAGGAACAAGGTCTGCTGGATAGAGTGCTGGGCTAGGATTGAGAAAAGAGACCTGCAGTTTTCTATGAGCTCTGCCACTAAGTGAATTCAAGTGAAATTTCATTTTATTGTGCTTGTGTTTAAGGTGCTGTATGGAAAGGAGTAGCTGTTATCCCTTTTGTAGGTCATTAAATTATGTGAGTTTGTTTTTATGTTTTGGTTAGATGGATTAGCTTGGTTGTAGAAGAATTCTGAAGGGAGACACGGTTGCATTGCAGATGAGATTTTGCATATATAGACTGAGGAAGAAAGTACAGAGAGAGAGAGAGAGAGAAGGCAGTAAGAGACTAGGGTAGCTGAAGGCCGGAAAAAATAAAGCAACCTGTCATAAGATGGTACAGTTTTAACATCAGAGCAGCAGAGTGGAGTTGCAAGATCCATATCCTCTGCAGGGTTATTTCAGGTAGTGTTATCTTAATCAGGACTTAGATTGAGATAATAATCATCAACAGTAAAGTGGGAAAACATCCTAAAACATACACAGATTGATTCAAGAAGTTATTTTGATAATTTAGCATGTGTCATATGTACTTTTTAAGAAAATAGAGTGTTTTAATAGCCTAAAGGAAAAGGTCTGCTTGAAGAATCACTAGTGAAGAAATCAGTAATGCATATTTCTGCCACTGGATGAGTAATTAATTCTCACTGGATCCTTGTGCCACTGTAATGTGTTATTATGAACTTGAAACAAGTTTGAAGACTGTGGCTGAGAGGAAGTGCAACTTTAAAACATAACATTGTATTTAAGACTGAAAGAAATAGGGTCAACTTCCAGTTATTTGTTGAGTTGATGTCTTCACTTTTAAAACTACAGGAAAAGCTTTTACTGTTTCATGATATTTGATTCTGCTCTCTGAAGATTTTGAGCTAATTACTTTTACTAATTAGCTAAAGACTGCTATTCAGTGAATTCCCCTTCTGGTTCTGTCTTCTGGAGTAGAAATTCACTCTGCTGCGTATTCAACTCTTGCCTTTGACAATGAATCTGAATTACCTTTAGTAATTTTTGTTTTATTGATGTTTTTATAGCTGTTTTGATGGAAGTCATGTTGAATTGCATGAGGTGACACAAAAGTTTTAAAATCTCTCTGTAAGTTCAGATATTAGTTTGTCATGTGTAGATGATTTTCTCACCAGCCTCTCTGAACCGAATATCTTACTGACTTCAGAGAAACCTCCGAGTTCCAGTTTTTAGTAACTTTGTTCTTGAATTGTGAAAGAAATGCCTTGGTTAACAGTACAGTAACTTCCTTGAAGGGAGTTAATGTAATGCTGACCTGCTGTTTTTGTAAGAGGTTTTCTGGTTGCATTTTAGTAAAATGACCTTTTCAGCTGTCACTTGAAGTATCAAGCAGCAAATGTATTATTTTAAGAGCAATATTAAACTGTCCTACCTATTCAGTTAGTAATTTTTTTTTTTTTAGTAAGTAGTGTTTTTAGCAACATACTTAATCATAAAAGTGGAGATACGGTAACAAATATCACCACTGTTTTTATGGAAAAAGACAGCCTGGCAGCCTTACAACATAAGCTAAACAGTCAATGCCTATGCCAATTCATTAAAATGTTAAGATAGGAATTATTTCATGTGACTTGCTATTCTCTTCAAAATTGAAGAGTATCCTAATTCAGATCTCAATTTCATAAATAGATAGAAGTTCATTTACTAATATTTTGGAATAAAAGTTAGAGGTGGTAGAGAGGTAGGGGAAAAGTATTGGAAAAATTTCATTTGTAGGCCTGCCATATTTTATGTGCGGTAAAGTCAGTAACTTCTCTGCTGGTTAAGTTGTAGGTATTGCAAAGTCAGCTTGTCAGAACTCTTTGCATTTACTGAGCCTCCTGTGGCTGATACATCTTGTAAGTTTTTACACAGTTATTAATGAAAATATTGTCTATATGTGGCTTCCAACTTAATTTATGGTAACCTTTTTTTAATTAAAATAACTGTTGAAAAGACTATGTAGTTAGGTGAAGTTATATTTGTTTTTCAACTCTTCATGTGACTATTTAAAGCTTTTCAACAAGATAGTAATTAGCTCCCTGAACTGCAGACCAAGTATAAAAAACATCAATAGTAAGTATTCAGAAAAGACCTTCATACAAATTAAAGAAATTAATAAACCAGAGTAAAATGTATAGTGAGGTCTTTAACTAGTTAGCTGTTTGTATACAGCTGGATTATTAACCTTGGAAGTATAAATAGCAGGACAAATATCACAGCCTTTAAATGAACACTGGTGGTTGGATCGTTGGCATTCATAATTCATTCTCCTTTTCCTTGCCCAACTGAAAGATGCAGTGTGTCCCTAGGAGTAAATTGTACATTAATTGAAATAAATCTTGTATGGTTGCACTACAAAAGTGGCCACTGGATTCCGGCTGATATGAACAGCACTGAATATTTTATCAGGGTAGCCCCGCTGATGGCCTGGGGTATGATTCCACCTGGTGGCTGCCTGTGCCTTGAAGGCGTCTACAACACGTGTTGGGGCACACAGGTGCCTGTGTCTGCTCACTGAGGTGTTCAGAACCAGGGTCACGTCTGTTTTAATGTACACGCATGTAACTTGGTGCTTGGGCCTCCAAGCATTAGCATCCCACTTGGGAATGGAGTTCAAACACAGGCAAGTACCTGTTGGTAACAGATAGTTTGAATTGCTCTGAAATTTGAGTAAATAAAGGACATCAGGAGGGCAGGAAAGAAAACTATCAAATGGTCAGGAGCATATATGTTGTCTTTCCATTACTTGGCTGCATCCTGTGTTGTGTTTTTGAGTTCTGCATATATTCTAGGTGATCATACTAAAGCTAGTAAATATAGTGAGACACAAGTAGTAGAAAGTTTACAGATTTTACATGCCAAAAATCCTGAAGATAAATGTCTTGGTGAACTTAAAATATGTGCATCTGTGTGATCGTAGTTCTATTTGGTTTCAGTGTCTATTAACTCTGTTTATGTTTCCCTAAATCTTAGAAAGTGTTGTTGAAGTATGATGATGGTAATCAATGATGTGTGGTTTGTTGCTTGTGTACGTAGTGAAAGATATTGCTTTTGATAAATGGTGTCCCCATGAAGATTCTCGTGGGACTGAACAGAAAAGACTGTAGCTATCTCCTACTTGAAGTTGTATCTAGAAAAGTATTTCTCCCTAGGATCTCTTAGGCCCAGTAGCAGCCCATCCAGGCAATCCCTGTGTAATAGACTTGAGGTAAACAGGGGGGAGAGCAAGATGCTGGTCTCTGGCATTGCTCTGGTACACTGATAAGATCTGCAAGTTTAAACTGAAAAACTTGAGTCATACCACTGTCTTCAATGGTGAAAGAAATGTGGCAGAAAGGTCTGAAAGCTGATGTCAGGGGTACTGAAATTACACTGATGGTTGGAGAGTAAAGTATGAGGTGAGGCAGTGCCTCTCAGTATTTTGGAGGTCTACGTATGGTGCCTTCTGCACTACCACATTCTCTTGGGTTCTCCACACTTGGGTGATCCATCCTATTCTTGGTTAGTTACAGTGCAACACCTGCCTCTCTCAGCAAATCTGAAGCAACCAGTAATTTCTTTGTCATTGCCAGCCTACTGTTTGAGGCTGAATCTGCTGAATGCTCCAAGTACAGGGCATGGTTGCATGGGTGCCTAGGGAATTTCTGTAAAAATATTGGAAGTAAATATCATACCTGCCGAAGTACCTGGATTGGCTTCCACACTTCAAGTTCCTAAGAATAATTGTTGTCTGAAAGACTTGGATTTGAAATAGCTAAAATGTAGTTTCTGCATTCTGCCTTCCTAACGTTTTCTTGTTATTCTTAAGTGGATCTAATAGTGGGTTGCTGCTGAAAGGGGCAACCCCACTTCCTCTCTTATGCCAGATGTAGAAATTTTGTGGTGAGAAAGTGAATTGATCACAGATTTGTATTTTTTGAAGACTGGGTTGCCAAAAATGAAATCTTTCCATTTGAAACAAAAAACCGATACAGTTCATCCCTGCAACCACACAGTGGATGTGTTAAGTACAAGGACAAGCGGGTGGGAATGTGGAGGGGAGGATGAGAGAAACGGTAAAATGTCTTGTCCTCTCTTGATGGCAACGTGCAGTGGCGGTGCAGTTCCTGTTACACTAACTCACCTTCAAGCCATCCACACAGGTTTCTCTGTCAAAATGCTGCTGCTGTTGTTCTCTTGAAAGTTAGTTAGTGCTGCTGTAAAAATGATCACTTCTTGTTTTTGCAAACTGGTACTAGTGCTGGCAGCAGTAGTAATTTCTTCAAGTTTTAGTGTGACATTGTTTTAATTAATTTTTAATGTGAAAAATGTTTACCTAAATTCTTTGTCATTAGATGCTGATTTGTATTTTTAAACTTCTAAAAAGTTATCATACATCTATGTTATGTTATATGTGTACATTTTTCTTTTTTCAGGTAAGATTTTAAAAAAAGTAGTCATGTTTAAATGAAGTAAAATTTGGTTCAAACACCAGTGTACACAGTAACAAACTAAATTGGAAAAAAAATTTCTCATATCAGTTTATGTTGTTTTTTAAGGATAGAATGGAATTATTAGGACTCTATTGGTAGCTAGATAACCTTTAGGACAAATTCTTACTTAAATAATGTAATTGTTGCCATTGTTAATGGCATCTGGGCATTTGAAAATAGCGAAGCAGCATTTCACTTCTCTAGATTCTGACAATCTTTCAATTTCTCAAATCTGATCAGTGCACATGTTTTTAACAGTTTTAAGTCCTTCTTAAATAGCAAAATTTTTGGAGATATAATTCTTTGGGTTGAGGGGGTTGCAGGTTACAGATGTGCTGTACTTTAGCTTACTTGGTACAATTGCATAATCTGTGGTACCAGAGATTGTTTTATTTGTCGAATTTTATTTTGTCAGAAATGCTCTGAGCTCCATTCTGTTTATTGAAACAGAAATGGTGTCTATGGGCTACATAATGAAATGCTTGCTTTTGGTTTTTTTTCAATGCAGCTTTAATATTGAGTTGACCTCCTGAAACAGTTTCTTGAGTGATGCTATGAAATAAAAATACTTCCATCTTGAAGATAAAATTTGCGTCCTAAATTATCAAGACTCCCACTGAACCATGATCTGCAAAACTTGCCAACTATTAGGCTTATTAATGAATTTTTTAAGTCGCATTAGATGTACTGAAGGACCGCTTCATAAGTCTCCACTCTGCAGAGATGATTCTTTACAAGTCTGCTGTATGTAGTGAGAACCTTTCCAAAAGAGTCTTATTTATGAAGGTACATTCAAACCTTGCAATTCTATGAAATGATGAAGTCTTGGGGTGTACACAGTGTCTGCAGGTTTTGTTGTTAAGTCATGCTTTTTCCCCTTTATGTCTTGCCTTTTTTTCTTCGCTTAAAAGTTTTACATTTTTCGGCATATATATATTTGTTTTGCAGAAATGAAGAATACACAGATTACAAGAATTTGGGGTCTTTGATATGCAACTGACCCCCTAGTGCAAGTGACTCATCTGCTAATTCTGTGATCCATTAACAGTTATTTCCTAGCTCAGTTTTTGCTCCCTGACTGGATTGGTGTTTTGACATCTTGTAACAACGTTCTTGTGTGTTAATAATGTGAGTGGATCAGCTTATTGAACTTCTCCAGCAACTGTTTTTTGAAGTGTTGTTCTTGTATGATGGTAAACATAAATGTTTTATAAGAACAGCTGTACTGCTTCAGACAAAGGCTTTGACAAACCCAGTACTTGTCTGCAACATCATCTCTAAAGGAGCAGTTAGGGACAAAAAAAGAACAGGGAGTATGATACCTCTCCTAAGTACTCCCTCAGCCATGCACTATTTTCAGCCTAGGGGATTTCCTGACCCTGATATGGTTTGTCTAGTTGGAAACTCTCAAGGGATCTCTCTTACTCAATTTCCATTGAAGGCCATCTAATTTTAAATCTTTTTTGAGTCTTCAGTATCTTTTGGCAAGGAATTATAGTACCTGTTGTGTGAATTTTTGCGTGTAGATCTTACTAACTCATTAGTACTTTCTATTAACAAAAAATAGATGTTGACCAGTCAGTCTCTATCCATGGAGAGACATGGATTAATAGCTCACAACTCATTGATTTATGCATGGATAGCATCAGGTGGTTATCGCCCCATTTCAAGTTTACCTATGCTAAATTTTGTTTGCCTTTTTATTGCCCGATCCAGTTTCATAATGTCCTCCTGCATTTTTTCAGTTACTCTGTAGTCACTATCCCTGATCACTTGCTGTCCTTTGGTAGCTTCTTAACTGTGTCACCCATCTCATCTTCCAGGAATTTATCAGGTAATGCAGGTCCCAGTGCAGAATCCTTCAGAACTGTGCTGGTGACTTCCCCTGGTGTCATCTTGATCATATCTGTTCTTTTTCTTTGCTAACCTAAGTAACTGAGGCTTATGTGGTAGCTCTTGAATCCTTTGAGTAATTCCATTAAGCTTTTATACGGGATTAGCAGCTTCAGATTTTCATTTGGATAAGTGTTATGAAAATAAGCTTGCAGATTTGCAAGGAAAAAAATCCTGCAGTAACACCCACATGCTGGTTTCTGTCTCCCCTGCGGGTTCTCTGACTTGAGTTACACTAGAACCATAAGCCCAGCCTTGTTAGACATCAGTCCCCTATAAAATGTAAACCCATTACAAGTAAGACACTATCACTGCATCTCTTGGTAATGCTTCTTAAAAAAGATGGTTCTATGTATATTTAAAGTTGATTCACAGAGCTGCTTTATGCTTCTGACCGCTTATGGTGCTTTGATTCCAGCCAGGTGTTTCTCATGCCAGGACAATATTTCTGAAATTTTGAGTCAGGAATTGTGTGAACGGAGATGGAAAGAGAGCCATAAGCATTATAATTTTTTTGTTTTACAATAGTGTTTCAGTGCCTTGGTCATGAATCAAGCCCCTGCTCTTGCTGTTTGTTGTGCAATAACATCAAACTTCACCAGTACATAAAAAAGCTGTCCTTACTCTGAAGACTACACAGCCAAATTTCTTAGATTATCAAGGAATGTGGGTAAAAAAATAACAACTTCTCTTACTTCTGAATACACATGTTTTTTAAATACCATGTGAAATTTATTAAGCACACAGATTCCATTGTTTGCTAGACTTTAAATAGGCTTTGTTTTTGGGCTTTGACAGTGCCTTCCCCAGTGTGTGGCTGCTCGGTTTGTATGTTAAGGATTTGTTCAGTTTTTTCATGGAAAGAAACAAAAGAAATTAGGGTAAAATTGCAGATTCTTCCATAATATATAAGAACAATTTGGAATTCTGTTGCCATCATATAATGTGGTCATGCTTTTGATTGTCAGTCTTCTAAAGGGGACTGAAATTTACTGCACTGTATATATGATTTTAGTATGTTGTTGACCAAACTTCATAAAATTTTTACTTTGTTTTATACTAATTAGGATTTCCATATTTTTTCCCTACCTGTAGTTGTCAGAGAGAGGACAGATTGTTTGCTTTTAATAAAACCATTCTGTGAGAAAACACCACTTTGAAAAACATTGTCCTCATTAAAAAATGTGGACACTTCTATCCACATTTAAAAAAAAATTAAGAAGTATATGATTTTTTTTTCTCTGTTCTTTGAATGATTGTCATATGCTGTCAAAATGGAGAAAAAGAACTTTTGAAATGAGAGCTGTTAATTTAAACTGTGTAATGTACTGGAGTATTTCAAAGAATAATGGAGGAAACTTTGTATAAAACAGCAGTTTCGACTTAACTATTGTGTGAGAATGTGTTTGGTCTAATTGTTAACATGTAGCAGTAGGCAGAATGAAACACTGGAAACAGATGTTTTCCCTTTTGGGACTTGAAGGAAGGAAAAGTAGCATCTATAGCTTTAGCCAAGAGATCAGCTCCTCTGTAGTAATGTATCAAAATGTGTAATGAGTAAATTTGAGTTTTGAGAGACTCATGTGCAGATTATGCAAGTAAACAGCATATTAGTTTTCGACCTCTTTCAATATGTAATCCAGGAACATTTTTTTTTTCTACTGATTGTATAGACCCCAGTGTAGTGAATTTAAGCCTGCAGACAATTTGCTTCCTTTTCAAGTTACATTTTGTAATCTCTAAGACATGGTCTGTGGACCTTTAGTTTACCTGTATCTGTACAATTGTAAGGGGTATAGTTTTTACTCTCTTATTCCAATATCTTCTAGTACTGTAAAAGTTGATATTTAAGAAAACTTGAAAGCTTGTTAAATCATTGGATTGTTTTGGGGTTTTTCATTTACAAAAAATGTTGGTTTAGGACCTTGCTGTGTGGATTCACAGTTTTCAGAGGCCTCTTGGTGCCGATAAAATAGAGATGAGGTTACCTTAGATTAATACAATGGGTTTTGTGATTTGGCTTTGGTTACTGTTTTCTAACAGTATGAAAGAGAATATGGAGGAAAAAAGCTGTTAAAGACATGGAATTGTCTTGTTTGGCATGAACTTTTAGTTAATCTTTCTGTTGATAAGCTGTACATTAGCACTTTCTTGATGTGCTTGTATTGAGCTTCATTGGAGAGTGATTTATTATACCTTTCTTTTACTGCACTCACTGGTAATCTCTGATTTTATGCTGTCATCCTGTATTCCATAGACAACAACTGCCATAAGAAGCTGTTGGTGTTGCTTTCATTATTGTAGTTCCAAGGCACTTTAAACAAAAAAAAAAAAAAAAGTTCTGTATATTTGTTATGACAATACCCATATTCAAGTTATTATATGGGGAAGACTAGATTACTTAGTCTTCAAAAAAGGTTATTTACCATGAAAGAGCAACTCTGTTGTAGGGAACAAACCTGGAGTGCTCCAGCTTCACTTTCTGTACCATTGATCTCCTTCCTGTTGCTTGCTATAGGTTATTTAAAGTTATTGCTTTGCCATAGCTTGATCTCAGGAGACTAAAGCTTAGTTATTTTCTTCTGGCATCTATTGTAGATCAAAAGAGTGTTTAGTGTCTATCACACTGAATAGAATTTTGAGAAATACATGTATTCTAAGATAGTCTAAGTTGAAAAATCTGAGTGCTTACACAATGTTGTGTTCTCATTCCTTTACAAGACACTTCATAAATTGGCTCTTGTGCCTCTAGTGGTTAAGCTGCTGACAGTTTATCTAGTGTGACCTTGTTAAGGTCATTGATTAGTATTGCAAAAATTGAGGGTTACTTAAAAGGAAAAAATATAGTAAGAAGTGGAGTAAGGAGAAATTATTTTGAAATTATTTAAACATGTATTTTTTACTTTGTAAATAAAAAGTAGTTTTCACGAAGTATTGATACAGATGTTTAAATTTTTATTTGGTGATTCTTGTTATAAGGCATGTCCATCTGTCATATTTTGTAGCTGGAAATGGAGAATTCTTTCTGACTTAGTTAAAATAACTGGCCTTCCACTAATTATTTAGGCTATAATGTGCTCCCTCTGTTCAGATTAGCCCTGGCCTTGTGAGGATGGAAACATTATTTTTAGTGAGACAGTGTGAAATAGATATGAGGGGGATAATAACTTATTTGTCAGAAAGTGTTATCTCTAAAATCAAGCTTCACATCTATCAGTAGAAATGTTTGCTCTTTGAGTGGCTTGTATTAATTTGATATGAAAAGTCTCTCTAGTATTGGGATGGGAAAATACTCTGTATGAAATTTTGTTAATTGTAAAACTTAATGGAAATGTTTAGGACCATCTGTGAAACAAAGTACTTGAGAGTTGTAAAATGAGAACTCTTAAATAATATTTAAGAAATTTGTTTAGATTTCCAGTTTTTGTATCATGTAACTGAATGTTAAAAGAGGTAATAGAGTATGATATTCAAAAAAACTGGACTGCAATACAAATTAGAAAAATTCTGTTGTCTGATTTCATAATTTGTCTTAGAATCTGTCTGTCTCTTGCTGTCTCTTCCCTCTCCTCTCCATCTAATAAAAGCAAGACACACTTTTAACTGGTCAGCTGAAATCAATCAGATTTTATTAGCCTAGATCTCAAGAACTGAATTTCTCAAATGCCTCACTTATTTAAGCGTTAAGATGGAAAAGAGAGGCCGCATTATCGTGTCGTTCAGGGAAAAGCTGAAGCATGAACTCGGTCCTTACTAGGTGCTGAGGACCTAAACAATGTGTCAAAATTTTGATTGAAGTGACTCAGTATCCAGAAGCTTTGCCATGTAGAACCAGAATGGCTTGAATTGAAAGGAATCTTTAAAGATCATCAATGCTCACTTCTGTGGGTGGGAACCTCTTTCATTAGATGTGGTTGCTCAAAACCCTGCCCATCCTGACCTTAAATACTTGGAATAGATCATGCACAACTTCTCTGAACAATTTGTTCATTGTCTCACCCCTTCAATGTAAAAAATACCTTCCTTATGTCCAATCTAAATCTATCAGTTTTTAGTTTAAAACTCTGTCACTATAGACCCTCATAAAAAGTCTGTCCCCATTTTTCTTCCAAGCCCCTTTTAAGTTCACGGAGGACCTAGGGATGCATTTCATCAGGTTCCATGGACTCATGTACCTTCAGGTTCATTGGATGGTCTTAAATCTGACCTTGTACTGCAGGGGGCAGTTCTTCATTCCCCCAGTCCCCACATTTGCTTCCTGCGAGTGGGGCAGTGTGTCTGGAGCACTTGCTAGTGAAGAGCATGATAAAAAAAGTCATTAAATACCCCAGCCTTGTCCGTGTCCTGGGTCTCCTTTGAGAGAGGGCCCCTTTTATCACTGATATACCTATAGAAGCTTTTTCTCGTATAGAAGCTTCAACAAGCTTGGTGTTCCTGGCCACATTTAATTCTGTCAGGGCTTTACCTTTCCTAACCTGATTCCTGGCTGCTTGGGCAATTTCTCTCTATTCCTCCCAAGTCACCTGTCCTTGCTTCCACCCTCTGTAGGCTTCCTTTTTCTGCTTGTGTTTGTCCAGGAGCTCCTTGTTTAACCATGCAGGTACCTGGTGTTTTGCCTGGCTTCCTTTGGTAGGCATGCGTCACTCCTGAGCCTGGAGGAGATGATCCTTGAATATTTATCAGTTTTCTTCAGCCCTTCTTCCCTCCCTCTGCTTCTACCAAGCAGATCCCTGAGAAAGCCAAACTGTGCTCTCCTAAAGTCCAGGACAGTAAGGTTGCTGTGCACCCTTGCTGCCCTAAGGATCTTGACCTCCACCGTTTCATGGTCACTGCAGCCCAGGCTGCCCTTGAGCTTCATGTTCCTCAGCAGCCCCGATGTTTTGGTGAGAACAAGACCCAGCATAGCACCTCTCCTTGCTGGCTTCTCTGACTCGGGGAAGGGAGGTATCATCATCACATTCCAGCCATCTCCCGGTCCTGGATTGTCTATGCTCTGCTGTATTGTCCCTCTAACAGATATGGCGGTGGTTGAAGTCCCCCATGAGGACCAGGGCTTGTGAGTGTGAGGCTGCTCCTGTCTGTCTGTAGAGGGCTTCATAGCTTGATCTTCCTGGGCAGGAAGCCTGTAGCAGACCCCCAGTATAACATAACCTGTTCCTGCCCTCCCTTTCATCCTGACCCATAGCCCCACAGTCGGCTGCTCTTTCATTCCAAGGCAGAGCTCTGCGCACTCCAGGCAATCACTGACATAGAGGGTAACATCCCCTACTTGTCTCCCATACCTGTCCTTCCTAAACACCCTGTATCCTTCCATTCCAACCCTCCAACACTCCAGTCATAGCAGTCATCCCACCATGTCTCAGTGATACCAGTAAGATGATAGCCACGCAGACATGTATATGTCTCTAACTTCTATTTTTTTATTGCCTTTGCTATGCGTGTTTCCATACAGGCATATAAGCTGGGCTCCCAGTGAAGCCGACTTACTGGCTGGAGTGGCAGAAATTCCTTTGTGCTGCTCTTTCGGTGCTCTCCTGCTGACCTGCGATCTCTTTCCAGGCTCTGAGCATCTTTTGCTGGCTCTAGCATCAAACTGGTAGCAGTGGAATGGATTGAGGCTCCTGTTCCCTCGAACCTTTAGGTAGTTCTGCACCATGTCTCAAGAAAATTAAATGAAGTGTGTCAGTTTTCCCGTGTCTATGAAATATGGGATGTGAGGGGCTGACAGGGACTGTGGCATTGACTTAGAGAGAGCATTCATCACATGCTGTGCTGTGGGGAGCCAACAGGACTAAACAGATCTTCTGGAATGTTCTTCAACAGTTAAGGTAGTATGGACTTCTTAAGAGTTTGGACCTGTGGCTCTTGGATTTGGACTACCTTGGGTCACAACATTAGACTTTTCTTGTACTTTCTGTTCTCTAATTATGTGATGAAGCAGTAACCTCCAGTGCCTTGCAGCATGTTTCTACCTGTTATTTTTGCTTTCTTAAAAGATTCTGACTAATTGAAACATGTTTCTGAGAAAGATTGAATAATGTTGTGTTACACCCTTTCTCAAAATTAGCACTGCCACCAGAGCAGTAAGGTCACTTTAGGAGAGAGTAGGGTTTTGTGAACTCTGTAGCAACTGATCATAATGGGTTTCTTTTGGGTGATGTGGCAACTGAGTCAGTAAAATCTGGAATATACAGTTGTACCTGGGTGGTGGTGCAAAGAAAGCTCCTAAAAACTATCATCTTTTGTTGTGTTGACGTGTATCAACTTCCAGTTTTGTTTGGCCACAGAACACATGCTGCCCGCATGAAATGCTGCCCCCAGTATATAGTTCAGATACTTGTATTAGGTGATGTCTATTGTGGGTGTGTTGGTTATCTTGCAGTGAGGTTGAAACAAAAACAGTAGATTTTGCTTAGTCACTTGAGTCTATTTTGTTTCCTTTCAGTGAAGGGATATTTCCTGCTTGGATTTGAGCTTTGTTTTCTCATGCTAAGAAGCTGGAGAGGAGAGAGAAGGCCTACACAAATGCCAGATTGGCATGTGTTTGATAAGCAGACCAATCCAAAAATGCCTTTTTTGGGCTGACATCTTCTGCGTTCGAGAGCGAATGCTGATGTGTGTGGTGCTTGCACCTTCTGCCCCTTGCTTACCAAGATTGATTTGTGATTGTGGGTGGTATAAGTCTTAGGATAGTTTGTCTATTTTAGGATATGGTTTAGAGTTTAAGCTCTCAGGTAAGACAGGTGTATGCTTTGTGTAAAGAGGGTTAAATGTTATTTTTTGGCACAGATAAATTCTGTTCTGCTCAAATTTTTGGAATTATTCCAGGGATTTACATTTTTATAAGGACAAGTTCTGGATGATGAAATGTTTTACTGTCCTTGTACAAGGCAAGTAATTGAAACTAAAAAAAACCAACCAAGAAACCACCACCACCAAAAAACCTGAACCTGAAGGTAGTAGTAACTCTTTAGTAGTAGGATTTATGAAACTTCTGGTCAGATGAATTTCATTAATTCAATGTTTTATAAACAAAATACTTTACTTTTTTTCATTTCTGGAAAATGGGTATCACTGCAAAACAGTAGGATTATGTTGTCTTCTAGTGATGCAAAATATGCAGTTAGTCTTTATTCAAACTAACATAGATTTTTTTTTATGAAAGTGGGTTTTTTTCAGCTTATAGTGAAAGTAATAAAATCTCAGTTTTCCCATAAAGCTAGGTCAGACTTATATTTCAATTGACAGGTTAATTGTGAAGTCTTTGATGAAAGAGTCTCTCTTCCTGCAGTAAAAAGTACTTTTTCTAAAAGTCACCTTTAAACTTGTAATAATTCCTGTCGCTCTTCAAAATGACACTGAGTAGATGTACTATATGTTTGGAGCAAGCAGTATGTAAATAGCTGCTTTCTACTTTGGATGGTTTTTTTTCACTGTTTAATATTATTCGTGTATGGATACATATTATCACAACTTATCATTTTTTCCTCTTTATAGGTCCTGCTGGGGACTTGCATCTGGCCTCAATGTGAAATTAAGGTAGAAAAACACATCTACATATGTGTTTGCTATTAGGATTTAGTTTATTCACTGGTCATGCCTGAAGAGTGATGTTCGTCTCTAGTCGGCTAACAGCCAGGAAATATAAATGATTGTCCTAGAAGTCAAGCCTCTCTCCTATTTACTGGAGTGAAAATCACCTCCAGATATCGACGGAAAATCAACTACAGAAAATGCTTCACGTTATAAGGATGCCAACCACCTAGATTCATGCGCCCTATCTGTACAGTTGTTGTGGATGGTTTGCCATCTGAAAGCTCCTCAAGCTCTTATCCAGGCCCTGTATCTGTTTCTGAAATGTCTCTGCTGCATGCTTTGGGTCCAGTGCAGACCTGGCTGGGACAAGAGCTAGAGAAGTGTGGCATTGATGCCATGATTTATACTCGGTATGTCCTCAGTCTTCTGCTGCATGATAGCTATGACTACGACCTGCAGGAACAGGTATTTACATATTTTAGATGTTGTCCAGTGAAAGTGAGTTTTTGTACCAGTTATGTTTTGTGTATTATACCTGGGTATGCCTCAGTTGGCGGGGTGGTTGTCTTTAAGTGTGTGGGTGGAAGGAGGGTATGAACCACGCAGGAGTCAGATTTGATGGGTGAACTGAGATTATAGTTAGGTTGCTGTATGGGCAATTACATTAAACAATCTTTTCACATGGCTACAATTGATATCAGAATTGTTAACACTGGAATATTCTGTGTCATAAATGCAGACCATCACTACTTGTGATTATAAGCTTAATTTAATATTAGAACATTAGTAAACTAATGTAATTCTTGTAAACTGTGTGTCAAATTGCCCAGCTCCACAGTCGTTTGTAGACTTCCTCCCTCACTTCCCATGGATTTCATGTTGTGCTATTTTCAGTAAGGAATGAACACCCCCCCCAAATATTTTTTAATATTCAGGTATTTGGAATACATTGTTATACATACTGTATTCATCTCCTTTAAAGTAATGTTAATGCCGAATGCTGATACAAAGCATGCAAGAGAATTGTGACCCTAGAACATACTGTTCAGTTTTGATACCTTTTTTCTTTTTTTAATTTTTTTTTTAATTCCTCTGCATCATGAACCTGTATCGAAATACTTTTAATAGTGGAGTTTTATGAAATCAGGACTTAGGGAAGTGACAGTGTTTTCAAAAAGGGATGACGATGCTGTTAAACATAGACTTTGTCTTAGAACGTGGCTGTGGTGACAGTGGGAAGGAAGGAAAGCAAATACCTATTATTTGATAGCTTAATTATTAGTTCTTTTTCATTGCTGTTGTTTTGGTTATACTTCAAACATTGCTACCTAACTGCTTCAGAACTTCCATTGTCACCTAGTTTATTTTTTTAAAACTCCAGCAAGAGCAGAGCAGGTTATTGTGAGATAGATATAAATGGAACTGAAGCAGAAAAAATTAATGTCAGATGCTGCCAGTTTTTGAACTTGTAGCAACCATTACTGTGCATAAAAGCCTTCATGCTTCCCTTGTGCAAACCAGAAAACTTGTATCTGTAAAAGGTTTTTTTGTTTCTTTTTGTTTAAAAGTGTGTCTGGCAGCAGTAGATGTCATCAGCAACACCCCCATGATTAATAATAATAATAATAATAATAATAATAATAATAATAATAATAATAATAATAATTTTAAAAACCCGGTGTAAGCACTTTCTGAAATGTACCTTAACAGGTAGGTCTTGGTCAGACATGAATAGCTGTATTTTAGAAGGAGGCAGAAAAAGGTTCCAAAACCTGTTTGAAAGGAGCATGTGGGATGAGGACGTTTAAAATGAAACTAATCGAAACCACATGAGAACGTGAGGAGCTTTAGAGATAGGCCAGTGGCATTGGGGAAAGTGAAGACATTTCTTTTCAGTCCATTTCAGACCACAGTCATAACTTTGAAGTCGCTACTGTGATATTTCAGGTTACTGAAGTGCCAAAATTAGTTTTCTTTTTATCAGGCTTTGCAAGAAGCAGGGTAACTATATTATGAAAATCTCATTCAGTTTCTCATTTTGATACCTTAACTGGATCCTTTGTGAGTTTGATAACAGAGCTTTAAGGAATGTGTCTGTTCTTTTTCCAAGTTGATTATCTGAACCTAATGAGCCAAAGGGAGAAGAATACCACATGCTGACAGGGTAGCCAAAACCTGTGTTGCTGAGTGGGTGCTGTGGTACCAATGTACAGGATGTCTTCTGAACAACACTGAACTTTGAAGCTGGAAGATTCTTTTCCACCTCCTCCAGTTTGATCCTGTTTATAACATACTTTTACTGCATTTGTTTGCCCTACTTCAAGTAACCATTTTCAGAGTTTTGAGACCTAATATCAATTTAGTTTTGGGATTATATTCTGTAATAATGATTAAATGCACCTGTTACGAAACATACTGCTCCCTAATTCCTTTTTCAAATAGCGTAGTCTTTAAAGCTTGCAAGTACCAATTTCTTACATGGAAAATTGAGGAAATCTTTAAACACACATGCTTGTTTTGGTATTTATTATTTATTTTAAAATTTATTTTTATTTTACCTATTGTTTACTGGTTTGTTGTATCACCTGACATTTTAAATTAGTTTTTGTTTAGCAAAGTTATTTAGAAACAAGAAAATCTTTACTCTAAAACATGTATTTACATATAAGCAATTTCAGTCCAGTTTTGGTGATGGGTACAATGTTAAGACAAAGGGGAAAAACATATACTAGTGTTGTTTACTAATAGAAGTCAAGGAGGAGAACAGGAATTAAATATCTAAATGAGAAGTAATTTAGTAGTGAAATACTTAGAGTCACTGAGCTTCTTTAACCCAGATTAATTCCCATTGAAGATTTGGTCCTTGGCATCTCAGGAATTTTTTCTCCCATGTGATTCCTTTAATTTTTAAGAAAGATGAGAGAATTTCCAGGGAAAGAACTCTTCTCGGTAGTGTGCTTATTGTGATGATTTCTCTCCAACTTAGAGGACAGCTACAAAAAGGACTGAAGCACTCTATTCACATGGAGAAGACAAGGGACAGTGTGGGTACATGTTGCAGTTGTATGGGTGCAGTTTCATCTTGATACGAGAATTTTTTTCTTTTTTCTTGTAGTGAGAGCAGTCATTCCCTGGAACAACCTCCTCGGGAATGTGATGGAGTCCCTGTTGCTGGAGGTTTTTGGGACGCCGTAGGGTTCTAGATAGTCTTGTCTAGGCTCCTTTTCCCTTGGAAGGGTAGACCACATGATTTTTTGAGGTCCCTTCCAGCCTGAGCTGTTCTATGTTTCTATGATTCTTTGCTTTTACAACTCTCTTTTTGGTAATAGTGAGTAGCCATCCCTTTTTCCTCAAAATATAGCTGTAACTTCTATTTTGAGCAGGTTAGAAGGAATGTGTGGTCTCACAATGAGATTATGCGTAGGAACAATCCATTGCAGTTTGCCTTTTTGGGGGGTGAGAGTGAAGAGGACTGATTTAGGAAGTCTTAAATCTTACGGATATTGTCGTCTTCATTAGAAATGTTACAGACTGAAGTTAAGATGGTCATTAAGATCTTTCCACCTCGGAACATTGATGGCATCATTAGCACTGTTCTAGTTGCTTCAGGGAGCCTCCTTCAATGCTTTCTTTATAGTATTCTGGTGTCATCACGTGTAGCAGGGAAATGGAACTCTGAAGTCTGGACTGAGGTTCTGTCAGGTAAGTACAAAAAGATCTAGTATCAAAAATAAGTTAAAAAAAATATTCCCAACCTTACTAGGCATACACAGCTATTTAAGATACCAGTGTTGTCGCGTTATCTGTAACTTCTGTTTACAGTTAAAATAAGAATTTCAAAAGAATATGGGAGTCTTGATTGACTATGGGAGCCTTGATTGATTAGATCTTCAGGGTTATTTTTGAGAATAAGCAGGATGTTCCCTTCTGCTCTGTTAGTAATATTTAATATGTGGATTTTGGTCTTGATTCTGATGCAGACTTCTGTGGGTTTCTCCAATGTTAGTCTGATGCAGATTTGTGTGGCTTTCTCCGATATTATCTGTTTTGGTACTATGAGCTAGTTTGATGTCTGGATTGAAGATAAGATTAAGGATGGGGGGGTGGGGTTGTGCTGGTTTTCCTTCCCCTGTTTTGTATGTGTGTGAGTGGGATTTTTTTTTTGTTTGTTTGTGTTTTGTTTGAGTTTGTTACTGGTGTTAATTCTATGCCTTGCCCAATTAAAATCTTCTGTATTGGGTGTTGTTATATGGATTCAGGCTCAGAATCACAAAATGTTAGATTGGTAACTCACGGGTTTGCAGAGAGTTCATAGCAGATTTTTGCAAGTACAGAAAACATAGATGAAAGTAAAACCCTAATACACTGCAACTAAATTTTACTGGAATGTTTGCAGTTCCTATTCTGACTCATTGGCTTAAACTGAAATAGCTATTAAAATATTGGGAAAATTTATAAGCCAGTGTGTTTTACCCAGCTGTATTTCAAAGGACTAGAGAACTTCCAAGAAAGGAATCTTGTTTATGGTAAATTGTACTGTGGTACCAGGGTCTTCAGGACTGCTGTAGTTATACATATGTTATACATACCTATCAAGAATTACTGTAAAATCCTCTAAATATACACAGTTTAAATGTATGTTTGTTTGTTTGTTTCGTTTTTAAATACTCAAGTACTGAAGGTAACTTAGTTATTGTTGGCACCTAGGGCACAATTCTTATCCAAGCCATACTTGGTACTTTTGGAAATGAGTCTAAAAGCTTAGGATGTAAAAGTTCTTAAAAAGTCCTTCATTCTTACTGTGCACTCTTTTTTTTTTTTTTTTTTTTAATTTGTCTCCCCTCAGGTTTTTTTGGCAGCAGTGATATTGCTGGTGGGAGGGTTTAAGCGGGCAGAAGGAGGAGACTCTTTGGGATTTTTTTCCCCAGTGTCAACTGATGGAGTAGAAAATACAAAATACAAAGATAGTACTAATTGGGTTTCCACGTTTTCCTTGATTCCTCTGGTTCAGTTCATAGAAATAGTTTTGGGGGTTTTGTGGCTAGTTGAGGTTTGTCATACCAGAAGACAAGTAAGGATTTCAGTGGTAGACTTGCCCTTTTTTCTCCTACAAACAAAGATGTTGCTTGCTTACAGTCTTTCTAGAGAACACAATTCTCAAATTGATTTATACATATATTAGATGTCTACATGGCCTAAAGATTACTAAAGAAATCTCTTGAACCATGTTATATAAGATATTCATTATTTAGGCATGTTAGGAGGTTTTTTTGGTTCAGTTTGGTTTGTTTTTTTTTAAATTTGAGGCCTATCAATGGTCTCTCTTCAAAATGTTTGGAAACCACTGGTATTTTGTGCTGAGGTAAATGAATTTTTAGTTGCTTTTGGTCCATTAAGGAAAACCTCATAAAATTCATATGGATTTACAGACTGTTGAATGTAAGTAAAGTGCAGAATGTTTCTGCCAAGTATACGTGCTTTCGTCATTTGCATTTTTTTACTGAATTTACTTACTTTGGAATAAATGATAAATTAAGCAGAAAATCATGGAATTGCTGTCAAGATTTTAACTTTTGGAGACCCACAGAATTGCTGTTGGTGGAGATCTAAACATTCTCAGACAGCCTTTTGACTTCACACTATATTGATTTTTAATAAGAATACCTTGCTCTTAGTTTCCTAGTGGCAAACCAACTAGGTGCTGTTAGGATATGATTGTTGTTTAAATGCTAATTAAAAGTATATTTGTAGATGCATGTGTTCTCGAACCAGTTTGTGATACAGTAAATATTGCATTAAAATAATATAATCTGTGTGAAGCAGAAGGCATTGCCTTAAAATATGCTTTGTGTGAAACATTATTTCATTGATCTTTCTTTGTACAATATTAAAATCGGTGTTCTGTGTTGTATCTTTCATATACTATTTGTAAGCCTAGCTGGTTTTGAATATAACAAATTTGTGGTTTAAAGCTGTAGACTTATTCCTGTAGCCTGTTCTCCCTTTTGAAGGGATAGAGCCTTTATTTAAAAATCCCCAAAACCTAACCCCAACAGCTAGACACTCTGAGATAAAGGCTTTGTTTGTAAGCCTTTGGTCATGCAGCAGGAAGATTGAAATGCATTTGCTATGCATACTTTCCATATCAAGTGTCTTCTGTTGCTTTTGATCTACTTCTTTCAACTCATTTTTGGAAGTTAACAGTTTTTTTCTGGCCCACAGAAGTAAAAATCCTTTTTACTATTTTAAAGATAATGTTTTCCTAACTCTCAGAATTAATTGGCTATTGCACTGTAAACTATGTACTTCTGTGACCAGGATGATATTTTTGCTTTTGTTTTTTTCAATTTTTAACAGGGAGGCCTTTATGCTGGAAGACTAATTATTTGTAGACTGATTTGAAGTAGTTCCATTCAGGTAGACTTTTATATGGAAGCATAAAAAGTCTTTGGAATGGTAGTTACGTTTCTGCTGACTCTGATCATAGTTTTTATTCTTGCTTTTTCATCATTTTCACTTACATATTTAAAGTCCAAAATGTAGTTTTCTTTTTTATATTAAGAGAAGAAGAGAACAGTGGAAGAGACACCTCAGCCCACGTGTGATATATTTTAGGGCTTCACCTTGTGGTTTTAACTCCGTAAATGATTTTGGCCTATCCCTCTGCCCTGGGATGGGTTTATCCTTGCCAGCTTTAGTCTGTGTTTGGCTTGCATGTGCTAAGGACACAGGACACTTTGGTGACTGAACTTGGGATGCACTTGCTAGGTTCCCAGATCCAGTGGAATGTGGGCTGTTTGTTCTCCTGCCATCCCATATTAACCCAGTAGAGGGACCTGATGTCTGGATTTATATTCTAGTAGTAGCTATTAGTTTTTCACATGTATATTTTGGGGGGAAGAGGATGTAGGGTTCTGTATGTGTTTTGTGTGTCTCATCCATAACCTAAAGAGAGGAGGAGGAATGAGGATTTGGTCCTCTGTACTCCACTAACCTTGTGTTAAACGTTAACCTGGCTGGTATGCATATTTGACAAAAATAACAGTGCTACTTCTAGTATAATTACACCTATTCTTTTATCATCCCTAAGAAATACTTTTGGGTCACTCAAACACATTTTTTCTTAACACATTACAATATGCAGAGTGAGTTCAGCTACAGCGGGGAAACGCTGTGTCACTGCTGCACACAAGTGTCAGTAAATTTCAAAGTTCACCAGCAACATGTACAAGTAAATTTCTTGAATGTAAAGCATTTTCAGTTTAGTTTATATTTGTGTTACTGCTTGTTAAGCTGTATAACACTCCTGTTGGAACAATTTCTTAAATTTTCTGATCATAGTTTTTTAGTCATTGCCCCAACTAAATGTGTAAAATTCAAGTTGTGGAAATCAGTGTATGAAGAAAAGAATAGGTAGGAAGAGGAACTGTGAGACTAAGACTTTTAGCTGTACTTTTTTATATGACTAATTTGAAATCCTTAGATTACTCAAATGTGTATGTTTGCAGCATTGGGAATAACCCTCCTCTTTTTCCCATACATAAACATGTAAACTGAAGAAAGGAACAATTAATCATATTTAGGAAATTGTACTATATCTTGAAATTATTATGCTCATAAAGCATATTAATACAAAAGTTAAACTGCCTTCTAAAAGCTCAGATACCTGGGTTTATGAGTTCACAGAGGAAACTTAGCTGTGGTCCTGCCCTCCATTCCTTTCTAGGAAGGAGGGGACTGTAGCTGAGGACTATATAATTCAAATTTTGGGCAGTAATTTTTTTGTGTACAATATTAAGTTTTTTGAAAAAAATTAGGTGGATATGGATTCCTCTTCAATTAAGCAATGGAAGATAGCTGAACTGTCTTTACTGTAAAAGCATGTGGCTCAGGAAATTTCTTTATTGATTTTTAGTTGACATTTGTCTTGTTAATTGTGCAATAACTGATCTGTTCTGTGTTTCTCTGTCTGGTGACTGTTAGACATGGGACAGGTTTGGAGTATCATGGACTAGGAGTTGGTATTCTGTTCCATTTTATGGGTGGGAATTGTGGTGTCAGGGATTGGAGCTCAGCAGTAGGCTTGCAGGGGCATTGTATTTGTGCAAACTGTACAGGGTTGCAGAACCTTCAGCTTGTGTATTAGTACAAAAGAAAAGTATTAGTTCTCAGGGACTGTGGTTATCTGAGAAACTATTTCCAAGCTGTCTGCTGCGTTTGTTTTGGTGTGAGTGATCATGTTGAACTGCTCATTCCTTTTTTATTGTTAAGTTGTGACTACTTATGTATTCTCACAAAATTCTCACAAATTATGTAATGCAAAGCAGAGATGGAAGCTCAAGTGCCAGGTTGGTGAGTCCTCGTAACAGTCAGGATTTATTTGCAGCCATCTCTGTGCTGATACAATTGTACTGCTTGGAATTCTGGGGATAACCGAGATACTTCCTTCGTGTTCTTTACATATAGACCATTGCATGACAGTACACCTGCCACATTTCTCCAAGCATAGATGTATGCTGTTTATATTCTCTGAAATCAGATGATTACAGTGGTCTGTGGTGATTGCCACACAACTTTATTTCTAAATCCAGGAAAGCAGCCATAAATGCTATGAAATAACTTCTGCAGTCATGACATGCCTCTTTCAGACACCCTGACTCTGTAGTGACAGTTTCTGTTGAGTTCCTGGCTTTCTTTTCTGCAGTGTAAGTCAGACTTGTAAGTAAAATGATGTCTTTATAGCTGTAGCTATAGTCTTGCTGAATTTTCTTCTTTTACTTTAATGGAAAAAGTCTAAAGACAGCCTGCTCAACAAACATAAGATTTCAACAGATGCAGCATTTGCATGTTCTCTCATTCTTTGGAGTGGGTGTGACAAATTTCTTCTGTTTGGTTTTAGCCTAGAAGTAACTTCTAATTAGTGAACATCACACAGACTGCCCTTTCAAACTGGTTGGATTATAAGCAAGAGTTTATAATTGACAGAAACTCAGATTACAGGATTTTATACTTGGATCGATTCATTTTGACAGGTAGAATTCTTCCCTGCCTGCCATCAGTCCCAAATACCCTGAGGTCATAGCAGTGCATGTTGTAATCTGATACATTATCGGCCAGGCTCCACCGGGTTGTAATGTTCTGGTTGTGGCAATTGGAAAGAAGGTGACTGTGCTGGCTAGATGGTTCCCTGCTTTTTTAACTAAAAGTCTAAGATGAATTCTTTCCCTGGTAATACCTGAATTTCGAGTTATTATCTAAAATTAATGAACGTTTTCCAGTCCTCTCTATTCTGTGTTAGCAATGGTTTTTTGTCATGGAGAAAACATATGCTGCTTTCTGAAATGTACTCTTCATCTGCGTTTCCTTTGGGGCTTATTAGCTGAGTTTGAGCCAATGTTCTTGTGTTTTTTTCTGAACTGCCTTACCTATGTATTATCTCTTTATCTTTGTCTCAGTCTGAGGCAGCCTGTAAGAAATGTCTAAGCTGATTCTGGCCCATCAGACCTTTCTCAGTAATTTTAATAAATTTTATTATGAAAAGGTATCCATTACTGTGGCTTTAAGCAATCTGTGAAGAGTTTCCTGAATCTCAGTTTAGTGGAAGCGTTTTTTCAGGCAAGATCACTGAAGGTCTTTATACATTGTTGAATAATCTTAAAGGTGACGTACGCTTGTGATCTGTTGCAGTTTTCCCCAAGTTCTCAATTGTGAAAGCCTCCTAGAGGCAGTGAGGACCTATTCCATTTAGGATAGAATTTTTCATGGAATCGTTGAATGATTTGGTTTGGAAGGGACCTTAAAGACCATCTAGTTCTTACCGCCTGCCATGGGCAAGGATTCCTTCCACTAGACCAGGTTGCTCAGAGCCCCATCTACCCTGGTCTTGATCAGTTCCAGGGAAGGGGCAGCCACAACTTCTCTGGGCAATCTTTCAAGTGTCTTATAACCCTCAGAGTAAAGAATTTCTTTCTAATATCTAACCTAAACCTGCCCTCCTTCAGTTTAAAGACATTCCCCCTTGTGCCGTCACTCCATGCTCTTGTCAAAAGTCTCTTCTGAGCTCTTCTGTCGGCCCTTCAGGCACTGGAGAGTGCTGTAAGGTCTTCCTGGAGCCTTCTCTTCTCCAGGCTGAACAACCTCAACTCTCAGCCTGTCTTCATAGCAGAGGTGCTCCAGCCTTCTTGTGGCCCTTCTCTGGACTCACTTCTACAGGTCCAAGTCCCTCTCATGTTGGGAGCAGACCTGGGATGCAGTACTGTGGGTGGGGTCTCATGAGAATGGACAGAGGGCCAGAATCAGCTTCTTCGGCCTACTGGCCACACTGCTTTGGATGCAGCCCAGGACACAGTTGTTCTTCTGAGCTGTGAGTGCACATTGCCAGCTCATGTTCAACTTCTCATCAACCAACAGCCCTAAGTCATTTTCCATGGGGCTTCTCTTGATCCTTTCTCTGCCCAGCCTGGATTTATTTGGAATTGCCCCAACTTGGGTGGAGTACCTTGCACTTGACCTTGTTGAACTTCATGAAGTTCATGCAGGCCCACCTCTCAAGCCTGTTGAGGTCCCTCTGGATGGCATCACTTCCCTCCACTTGTCAACCACACCACACAGTTTGGTGTCATTGGCAAACTTTCTGAGGGAGCACTTGATCCCACTGTCCGTGTCACTGACAAAGGTGTTAAACAGCATCAGTACCAATACAGACCCAAAGAAACACTTATCACTGGTCTCCACTTGGACATCAAGCCGTTGACCACAAGTCTTTGAGTGATACCATCCCAACCAATTCCTTATCCGCTGAGTGGTCCATCTGTCAAGTCCTTGTCTTTCCGGAGGCAAGGACAGTGTCACAAGCTTTGCACAGGTCCAGGTAGTTGATGTCATTTACTTTTCCCTTACCCACCAAAGCTGTTATCCTGTCATAGAAGGCCACCAAATTTGTCAGGCATGATCTGCCCCCAGTGAAGCCATGTTGGCTGTCACTAATCACCTCCTAATTTTCCATGTGCTTTACTGCGTTTTCCAGGAGGATCTGTGCCATGATCTTGCCGGCACAGAAGTGGCACTGACTGGCCTGTAGTTCCCCGAGTCTTCCTTTTTTTCCTTTTTTAAAAACAGGTTATATTTCCCTTTCTAATGTTGCCATTTATGTGGACGATGAGCTTCATTATGTTTTTATTTCAGTCTTATCACAAGGTGGCATGTTTGTTTTCTTATGGATAGTAGATGTTTCTCTCTGCAGCGAATGAAAGGAGAATGTACTACCAAATTTGCTTTTTTTTTTTGCTTCTCCAGTTTCTTGATAGTTGAGAGGGAAGTGGTGGAATTGCTGCTTTTGTATAGTTGAATAGAATAAACCATTTCAAAATCTTTCTAAAATTTGTGCCTATATCTTAATTTAAAATTGAATTAAGCACTCAAAATACTGGATTTCTTGAGGCATCATTAGTGTGAAGAATACAGATATGTAATCAATGTTTTTTTAGCCATATTTATAGTTATTAAGTTATTCCTGTAATGAAACTTTGCACTTTCAGTGTCTTCATGATTGAAAATCTCTAATGAAATTATCTAGTTATGTAGCAGGTAGGGGATAATAGGACTCTGAAGAGTAGATGTTTAAATAGAAGTTTAGATATATAAACTTGGGGTTTTTTCAGTATCCAGAGGGCATTGGCTTTCTGTTGATATCTCTTTAGTATTGGATGGTCATCTCTTAAAAATTTAGGTAGTGGTAGTCTGGTTTAAGTATTAGAATTCTGTAAACCAAATTTTAGTTTTTCTTCTGTGTGTATGCACAGTTTTAAAATCTGTAAGTTTGGAGTGGCATTGATTTTGTTTTTTGTGAAATGTTCAGTGACCAGTGTAGAGCTCTTGCATTAAAATGAGCATTATTTACCATCTCTAGTTCTGTTAGGAAACAAGGCATCTGGTAGGTGAAGAGATCAGAAGTCTTTGGTTATGGCAGGCATTTTACTGTAATGTTGGGGTTTTAATTTTTTTTTTTTTTTTGTATTTGATCCAGAGTGGTTCTGATACACAAGAATTATGTCTAAGGTTTTTTTTTCTTCACTCTTCTGTAGTGTTTAATGGGTGTGGTGTTTGATTTGTGTACAGAAGGTGCAAGATTCTCACTAACCGAGGCTATATCAAATACATATATAGTGCTGATAAATACTGTAGTTTAGATGAGGATTTTAAACTGCAAAATTTTGCATGGAACAGCTGTAATCCATGGTGTTTGCTAGTCTCGTAAAATCTGAGTCTATAAAATTTATGAGTTTGTCCTCGAAAAAAAATCCAAAACCAAGTTTTAAACTTGGCAGCCAGATGTGACTGAAAGCCATGTGTCCAGAAAAATTTTTTGTGTGTATTGTATAAAGAGATAGAAAGAAAATGATGATTCTATCAGAGCTTTGTCCCCAATCGCTGCATCGTGAGAGACAAGCCATGTTGTTCCCAGAGTGCACAAACAGCTCAGTGTGGAAGGAGGGATGAGACCTTGATACCACAGCTCTGGGGTAGGGGCCTGAGACGGAATTCCGTTTAGCCTCCCTTCCCCCTTTAAAAAGATTGGATATCTCTTAAAAGAGATTTTTCAGTTTTTAAAGGTTGAAAACTGTCAAAGTCTGTAGACAAGTGTCAGATATCTTTCAAATTACATGTATGAAGAACTGAACGAAATACTTTATAGATTTCTGTGAGCATGGAGGTTCTTGCTGCTGTGCTGACAGATAGTCGGTAAAGCTGTGATGTACCAGTACAAAGCAAAGCTTTGTCAGCTTAGAGAAAAACAGTAATACATAGCATTTTGAGAACGTTTTCCTACTGTAGATGTTGTCTTAATGAACTTCCCACTTAGAATAAATGAGGTTAACTCAGAGCAAATTTGCTGGTGTACCTGAATTTTTACCCACACAGGTGGGTCTGTTTTTCATTTGCCGTTGTGCCCATGTGAATAAGCTGGAGGGGTTTTGGGTGCTGGTGGGGGGTGGGTGGTTCTCATTAGTTTGTTTTCTTTCACGTGACTATTGGGAAGAGTTAGAGTACTCTACAGCCTCGTGGTATAAAGAAATACATAAACTGCAATTTTGGAAAAGACTTAAAATTTTTTTAAAAAGAAATAATTGTAGCTATGCACAGTCTATTAAATCTATTTTCTGATATTTTTTTCTTACTTCTTCTATTATTTCTCTCTGTTAGTCCTTCTAATAACAGTACAGTAGCCTGTTCAGCTTTTTGTTTTAAATGAATCACTGGCACCTTGCACAAGTACTAGGAAAAACAGTGTGATTGGTAGCTTTTTGTTCTTTCAGCACTAAATGCAATTCTTCAGTTTTGGTGCTCAAATAAGACTTTAAACAGTAAATCCAGCAAATTGCTCTGCTCCTTCATGAAGGACTTCCGTCATGTGAAGTCACAAAGAGCAGCCCTTCGGTGGCTGCTTCTGAAGATGCTTGGTCTCTCTTGGCTCCCTTTTTTTCCCCATCTTGTTCTTTAATTGCACAGGGACAATTATTTTCACTGACAATTTGTTTTTACTTTGTTTTGAAACCATGGGCAATTAGGAGTTCTTTCAGATGAGGGTAGGCCTTAGCCTGGTTTTCTTTGGAAGCAGTAAGAGATACGTTGAAAGGGTTCAAACAGGTATGCTGAAAAGCATCAGGTGTTTGTGAATCTCTCTGAAGAAGACGATTTTAGACAAGCATACGTTATAAGATGTTAAAGACTATTTTACTGATAGCCAAAATATTTCTTTCATGAGATGAATGTGAGAAGTCATGTATATATATGTGAACAGACAGTGAAGAACAAGCAAGTCTGGTAGTAAATTTTGTAAATTCTGAAAAGCCATATAAAAGTGATGCTAAATATCTTCAGATGATTGCATATAATACAATAGCATTCTACTTTGATTTTATTGTTCTTCATTGTTCTTACATGTATGAGAAGCCAAGCCCACCTACTCACCCTCACTTCTCCGTTATCTGAATTTTCTTCTGAAATAGTTCAGGTTTATTTTATGATAGGTACTGCTATCTCTAGCTGTAATCATGCTCATTGTAACACTGAGTTGAAGGATTCAGGATCTAACATTACATTTTCTTCTTTTGACTTGCTTAACTTTCTCTTAAGTTTGATCTTAACTCAGAACTACTTGCTTTTCATTCTTATTATTTCAGAGATCAGTGAAACTCTCTAACATATTTTGTGTAAATTCCAGTAATACATTCAACCATAAGTTGGCCATAAAATTGCCTTTGTGGATATGCTTTGCAATTGGAAAATATTGCAGTGGAGTGTGAGTTGCCTCCATGTCCTGTGAAAAATGCATGTGCTTTTCTGAATAGTAAGTGCAAGTTTTATGTAATCAAACTAATCTTTTATTTGACAAAAAGTAGTTTTTAGCAGATAGAAAGGGGTTGGTTTTATTTTGAACAGTATGTTATTTGTAGTCCTGTTCTGCTATAGTACTGAGATATTAATGTGTTTTAAATAATGTGATTTCTTTATTTTGGTTTTAGGAGAATGACATCTTCCTGGGCTGGGAAAAGGGAGCTTACAAGAAATGGGGAAAGAGTAAGAAAAAGTGCTCTGATCTAACACTAGAGGAAATGAAAAAACAGGCTGCTGTCCAGTGTCTTCGCTCTGCTTCTGATGAAGTAAGTTTGGACTACTTAATAGTTTCTTGAGGCTTCATGTCCTTCTTTGTGCTAGATATATTTAGCTTGTGATGCTTATCTTTTAATTTGTAGCTTCTTAAAATGCTAGCTCGCCAAGAGTTCTCCAGGAATTCTTTATTTTTCTTTAGGAAATTATGAAATCTGTGTATGGTAGAATGATTTCACAAGAGATTCTGTACTATGTAGTGTCATGATTTCCATTCTGTAAACTCTCACCTGTTCGTGTCAGGGGCAGTTGCAATACACCACTTTGAGTTGAAATTACCATAAAGCTTTGCATAAAGGTAATTCTAAAAATTCTAAATTGACTTTGTGTTCTGTGTAAATAGAAAGAACTGGAATATTTGGGCAGAAAGCCATCTTGCTCTGTGCGTGCTACATGTGTAATCCAGAATTCCTAAATAAAAAGCCATGTATAGTAGCAAATGTTCGCTTTCCAGAATACATGATTGAGTGGAAGTGGAGTTGAAGTGCACTTACTGGAGAAGGTGAGGAGAGGTGAAGGCAGCAGTTGAAGGAAGATAGCAGAGGCAGCAGGTATCATGTAGTTGAGCAGAAAAGTGGACAAAGGGAGAGGCAGTTGAAGGCAATGTTTAAAAAGAAAAAAATGATCTGTAGCACAAGTCAAAGGAAGCTCTCCAAGGAGATTTTTCAGACGGCAAAAATGAGAAACTCTGTTTTTTAGTTTACAGAACTATAAATACTCTGATCTGTCACTGCTGTAAGAAGAAACTACCCCACCTATGCAGCTGGTTGTGTTACTGCTCTACACACCTTCCTAGTCATAGCTTGTGCTTGCACAAGCATTTGGGTGGTTATATGGAGAACTGGTTTGGGAAAGTGAATCAGTTTCTTGAGATTAACCTGGTTGGGGCGGAGGAAATGTTAACCCAGAGAGGTTTCCTGGTCAGATTTGTGGCACAGACACTTGTGCAGAAAGGCTGTGGAAGAATAATCAAGGAAGTGGGGATGATTTGGTGGTTATTCCCACCACCTTCAGCAGCATTACCATCATGTTCTGGCTCACTGTTTGTGAAGTTACTTGAGTATTCGTTCAGTTACTAAATTGCTAACTGACAAACTGAGAGATTTCTGAACTCCCATTTTCCCATTACTTATTATCCTAACAAAGTGATGCAAAGTACAATTTTGTTGGTAATTTGCTCTACTCTCATAGTTACAGAATATTGAGGTCAGCACTCTGACTACCACAGAAGTTAATTTAAATATTAAACAAATATGGAGAAATAATTGGAAGAAGTAATGTCTTTCTTGAGGATATGTTTGTCTTTGTGTACTCATTTTATGAACAACAAAATGTAGGTCTCATATGTAGACCACAGGAATACTGATGTTTGATTCTTAACTTTAGAAATTATTCCCTTGATCCATCTTTACATAGCTGAAAATCAACAATCATCACTTAGAGCTAAATTTATATTATATAGAGAAATTTAGTTGCAGAGCAAAAGGAAGGAGGTAAATTTATTGATAACCTATAACAGAGAAGGGAAGAAACTATTCAACTACAGTTTTCAAAGAATAAAAATACATGGGATCTGAAAGGTTGAAAAATAACTTCACCTTTGACCCCTGTCACCTTGTCAAATTTTTAGTGTTCAACATTAACCTATAATCTGCAACCTGTAGACTTGAGTTATTTCAGAGCTATTTTGACTTCTGTTGCCTTCTCAGACAATTAAGCTTGCACATTTGTTGTCATTAATGAAATTGCAGGTCATAATTTTTATAATGTATTTTCAAACACAGAATTGAACCTTTAAACCTTTTTAAAAAAGTTGTTACTTAAAGCTGCTTTGTAGGTAGTTTAACACATGCCTTGCATGAAAGAAATACAGACTTTTATTTTTTCGCCTAGAGTTAAAGGGAAGGGTGATCCTGCTTAAATGTTAGTAATACTTTAAAGTACCTTGCAAGATATCTTTTATTTCTGCTTTTTCAAACACATTTCTCATGTTATTGCGTTTTTGTATTTAAGTTTGTGTGCTGATCTGATGGGAATAATCAGTAGATTTTAGACTGCGAAGATAATGTTCAAATACTATTTCTGCTGAGGCATTCAAGCTGCTCCAAAAAGTGTTCATGGTTTCATCTCTACAAAAAGATAAAAATACTCTGTGAACTGTAGTTGAAATTGTAGGTCAGTTGTGTGTAAGGAGTATTTATAAAAATTGTTGAGATACAAATAATACTTTTTTTCTGGTGCCACTTGAATTTTTTTAAATAGTGTTCTGAATCATCTGAAAAATGTTTACCTGTGATTCTTTTCTGTTGTCAGATGAAGTAGATGTGTTCATTAGGATATTCTCTTTTTGCAAGTGGCCTGATAAATAGTCCACATGGGCAGTTATGGAGCTTTTTTACAGTTTTGCTGTCCTTCTGTGATCCCTTTTTCAAAGTAGGTGGATACAGAAATGCCAATCTGCTCACATGGATATGGAACATTTGCTCTTCTTTCAACCTTAGTATTGGAGCAAAGCAAGCAAGTTTGAGCCCCTTTATTGGGAGTAATTGGAAAAAAAAGTCTTGGTGTATTTCAACTTAAATATATTTAAATAAAATTGTATTTAAGTGAAGTGATTATAGGGTTTACCCTGTGTATGTCTGTAGACAGAGTATATATACACACATATGTACAGGCACACACAAATAAACACACACAGAACAACCAAAACAGGGAGACAATTCAGTGAAGACTTTAGGATTTTGCAGCCTTATCTATTTTAGAGAGAAAAGTGTGCAAAAGATGAAGAGGTAATGAGGATCAGTAGTAACTTTTCTAACTCTCATAGGAAATTACAGAGATCTAGGTAATGTAATTTTTAATTTTGCATTTAATTATTTAAACCAATAATGTGTTGAGAAATGGCAGTCAGTCTACCTCCTCCTCCTAAAAGTAATCAAAAGCCTTAAAATTGGGTGATTGCTTCAAAAAGGTGCTTGATGGAGAGAGGAAGTCATAAAATAGATTATATGAAAATTGGCTTGATAGCAAGCTTTTGTTTTGTCAGACTTTCATTTAGTGGTTGAAACAAATATTTTGAAACCACCTCTTGTGGATTTTCATTTCCACAGTATTCATTCTTAGGGTGTACTTCATTTGGTAGCTTAGTTTTGCTTGAATTCAGTTTTTCCTCTCTTATTAAAAAGAGTAATGCTGTAAAATACTAATCTCAGACAAAAATCCAAGGTTCTAGTTTTAATTTCATGGTCTTGAAAACAAACATTTGACTTCAAGAAGCCTACGATTTGATGTTTATTTCTAAAACATTTCCTACATCATGGAGATTGACGAGTCAGAGAAGCTGCTCTGCCTCACTGTGTCTTTACCATGGCAGAACCTGTTGTGGACTAAGTGTGTTTGTGAGAGGAGGCCTGATTTTGACAGATTCCATCTGGTATATGCGAGAATGCAAATTGTTAATGTATGTTCTGAGGACAGTATATTTTGTGTGACAAGCATTTTGGTGTCTCAAATTGTCTATATTCGTATGAATGAGTCTTTGGCTGCAGATGGTCTTGATGCAGTCAGGAGCAGGGGCAATGTAAGTACATCGCAACTTGCCAGAAAATGGAGACAGAATGATGGTGAGAAGAACTTTTAAGCCAAGTACTCTAATGTAGCAATCAATCGCTGTTCTTACGGTAGTTCTCAAGTTTATTTTTTTCTGAAACACTTGAATAAATAGCAGTTTAAAGACATGCTGAAGAATTGCTCAAATTTTAAAAAGCTTGTTAATATTGACCTTGAGTAGAGATTTTATCCTAATTTTTATCCTGAGGTCTGGAAGAAAATTTAAAATGTTGATTTGCAGTTAACTGGTCATATAGGGATATCTATTCTAATGAAACGTTGGGTAAAAAAACCCTAATGTTTAGGACTGGGGAATATTTATATAGAAGTCCTCTGATGAAAATAAGAAATTTTTATCCTGATGTCTGGAAGAAAATTTAAAATGTTGATTTGCAGTTAACTGGTCATATAGGGATATCTATTCTAATGAAACGTTGGGTAAAAAAACCCTAATGTTTAGGACTGGGGAATATTTATATAGAAGTCCTCTGATGAAAATAAGAAATTTTATCCTTTAATTACTGCCTCAAATTTTAAGTAAAAACAGCTGATCTGTCAACATTAAATAACTTGATGTTTAGTTTTGTTGTTGTTGTTTGTAATTCCTATCTGAAACACAGATCAGTTTGTTCATGTGCAATTTGAGACTTTTTTCTTTTTTTTAAACCTTCTAATTCTGAAAGTCTAAATGATTTTGTATTTGAATAATGAAACTTGTCATTACTTGTCTTGTTACTGTCAGTAAAAAGACAGAAAGCAGTATATTTGAGACTCAGAAATTTATTAAATAAGAGTTTAGAAATTCATGTGTGTTACTTTTTACAAGGTGGATACTGTGAGCAAGGTTGGAATTACTTATGGAGACTGATACATGTAAGACTTTTCAATAGGTGTATTTCCTAGTAATAATATTGAAATTACTTATGTGCCTGTCCATTGGTCTTAAATCCAAGCTTAATTAGCTTTTACCTGACGACTTTTCTGCTAAAATTTGCGTTGCTCAATAGAACGAGCAGGTCTCCAGCTGTGCTATTGCGGTTCCTAGGGAGTGCAGTTAATTCACTGAACACTTGCAGTGTGACACGTGAAGCTGCACCCCAAGATGGTGCCAGAGTTCCAGTTAAAGCAGTCGCTCTGTCCTTCTGCTGAAATGTGTGAGGGCTTTTTAAGAAGGAGGAAAGGAGACAGCTTCCTGTGGATCTTACTTTCAGCACTGATGAAACCAGTGCTCCAAGACTTTCCTTCTCCTATTGTAGATGGCCACTTTGCCTGAGCTATTCCACAGCACATCCTGAGACGTTCCTAGTGTCTAATGCTGCTGATTTCCCAAGGCCTGTCATAATGGGGTTCAGGCAGTGTGGTCCATTCTGAACTAACCAAGCTCTCAAAGTCTGCTAACTGCCACATGAAACTGTGTGCAACATGTTAAAGCAAGAGCTAGTCTTGGTTGATAGATTACCTGATGAATTTTGAAAGAGAACTGCTCTAATGTATTTGACAAGAACACACAGTGCCTTCCATCCCACTGTTCTAAGAAATTACTGCTTGGGGGTAACATGGAAACATAATTGGTGAAACTTCGTAATAGTAATTTATTTTAAATGTAGTCAGGTGTGGGCATGCTAACAGCATAGAGCACTGGCTTTGCTTACTTTGTGTTATGAGGGGGGAATAGAACTCTTCTGATACTTGTGTTATCATATAGGAGCACATAGAGGAACAAGTGTGGCTCTAGTGAGCAGTTTTGCTAAAAATTTTAGTGATAATTTTATTCTCAAATGTGCCTTGCTTTCAGCACAGACTTGAGATGTGTCTAAAATAAGATTTTGTTGACATTTTCTTAGCATTTGTCATCTTTCTTACTCGAAGTGCAGAACTGTCAAACTTTCATAGAATCATAGAATCCTAGAATGGTTTGGGTTGGAAGGAGCCTTAAAGACCATCTCGTTCCAACCTCCTGCATGGGCTGGGACCCCTCCCACTAGACCAGTTTCCTCACAGCCCCATCCAACCTGGCCTTGAACATTAGCAGGGGTGGGGCATCCATGCAGTTACTACAGTTCTGCACATAAACCTTATTTGTAGAAATAATCTCCTAATCAGGCCAAATGAATCAATTGGTTATGGTTGCAGATCTGAGTGTGTTTTTATTGATGGATTACTCTGGCCAACTATTGCTGTCTCCAGAGATCATGGTATCTGTGTCCCAGTTAGACCAAGGCACTGTTGCATCATCTGCGTTGCACTTTGCAATAGCAATAGGCAAGAACTGAGGGAAAAGGACTTCTGGAGTTTATAGCAAGAACTGTCTTTCTTCCTAAGTAGAATGGCACCTTAACTAGATGATTTAAAATTCATTTTAATCACTGATTTATTCCTGCTGTTCCCTGCTTCTCTAATGTAACTTAATATTAATTCGGTGATACACACTGACCGCTACACTGGGATACCAGAGAATCAAGTTGTAAACATTAGATGGTTTCGTAAGTGATTTAAATTACACATCTTCATATAACTAGAAGTGACATGAACAAGGGTGCTAATGTAAAGATACAGGACAGCACAAGAATGAATCAAGTTGTGTGAAAATCATCTTAACAAATCAGAAAGGTGAAGTGCATGTTGAAAAGTTTTAATTTATTAAAGTAAAAAAATGAAGTTAAGGTTCCAAAACAGCCTTAATGGTTCTTGAAGCATATATCCTGACTAGCTCAGTAGTAAGCATTTCTGTGTGTCTGAGGATGATTGTTCAGAGTCTTTTACCAGAAAATGCCAAAACGCTTCAAAAATTCAATGAATGTTACCTTTCTTTTGGGTTGTATCCAGCTGTCCTTATGGAAAGGCATATAGTAGCTTTTTCCAGAACATGCAGCGTTATTTAGGAAAGAATTTTTAAAATAACTTCAGATACCATCTAGGAAATGAAAGTCATTTGTCTTGCCAAGGTAACCATCACAGAATAAATTAATTACAATAAATCAATTCCTTTTTCTTTATGACTTTGGCATTAAACAGATATTCATAGTACCACATATCTGATTTGTCATGTTACTGAAGCCACTTTGCTGTCTGTAATAGTAACGTTAATTGAAGTTGACAAAAGTTTTAATTATTCCAATTTTTGTATGTGTTTTCTCAGTATAGAAAATGTACGTATTGAACTGGAGAAATTCTTTGTGGGAGCTTAGTCTACACAAAAGTTGCTTCATAACATTAAATATTTCCCATAGTAGAGATGACTGTCTTGGAGGCTGAAAGGTGTTCAGTGTGATTGAAAGTTATTTCACCTTGTATGTACTTCCAATGAAGATGGGTGCAAACTGGGGCAAGGCAGATCTGTCCTCGCAGCAGCTTCTCTGATAAGCCTGAGACAGAAGGGAAGTTGGCGTATGCATTTCTTGGAGGGAGGAGCAGCACAGTCTTTCAGGCACACAGGTGTGGCCAGGAAAATGCCAGAGGAGCTGGTTACAGAGCTCTCCTGAATAATTCCTTGTGTTCCATCACAGAGCAGTGTTACTAGATTATAATTTTCCTTAATGTAGAGCAATCATTTTCACCAAAAATTTGAGGTGGGGGTCCTTATGAATTCTTACCATGCACAGAAGCAAACTTGAATGAATCTGGCAGAGCACCTGCTGAGGAAAATTCAAGTGTCTTTTCTGCATTTCGCTTGGTGCATAAAAGAGCTTTTGCATAATTGATGGGAACTCGCTTTAAAAGTTTCTCCCATTTCATTGATAACACAGATAAGAACATTTTAGCATGGGCAAGCTGAAGTACTGTGATTAAGTGAAATCTCACAGCAGCACTGCTTACAAGGATAGCAAGTCTATTGTGGCTTTGAAGTCAGCATGTTTGTTTATAAGTGTTGAATAATAATCAGGAAGAATAGTTTCTAGTGAGGAATTATCCTTTCTTGGGGGGATAACTTCTCAGTGTAGCCTGCTATGGGAGGGAGCTGAAAGAATTAAGTTTTAAATAACAGAAGTCAGATTAGCTGCTCTAGTAACCTACATTTAGAGATAGCATGTTCATTTGAAGTTAATTTAAGCTGGCAGATGATCTCTTTTATCTAGAATTAGTAAATAACGTGCTATTTATTATCTCTCTCTCTTAGAAGGTGTTGTGTGATGTGGTGAATTACAGCTCTGAAATCTGAGCCTGATCCTAGCTATGTGCTAGATACCTAATTTACCTTTCCTAATGTTGTTTTAATACCAAAGACAGGATTAAGAGAGTTTCAAGAAGTATTTTTTTTACTTGTTGGAGAGCTATTGCTCTCATATTTCTTAAAATGGCTTGGATTTATGTGATATTAAGTCAGTTTGCTTGGAAATTGATATTCTAAGGTCACACATTTATTGAAGATTACTTTGGATCAAGTATTCGTGAGCCCCAAAAAGAGAAGTTAATAAATAGAATCAGTTTTTCTGACTGGTCCAGTATCTTTGTTATAAATCATTACGTATTCAAATGAACAGATAAAGATTTAATTGTGTTCTTACTTCTAAGGGGTCAAAAAGGTTGTACAAGTACATACTCTTAAGTGTTTCTTAGTGTCATCCACCTTACTATGATGGAGGAAAATTCCATAATGCAAGCTGGAACCTTATTTTAATCGTTTGAACTCACCTGGATTGAACACCCCTGGGAAGCTGCTGTTTTAATGGATTGATTTATTTATTCATATATTCACATAGTGCTGATCTTGGGCCAAGATTATTTTTTAGTCTGTCTTGAGCACCTCTTGTGAGCGTACTTGTAATCAGATGAATTATACCGTGTCAGAATGTTAAAAAATGAAAACCTAGACTTTTAACTTTCTCTCATCATCCTACAAAATACAGAAATAGATGTGTGGTTGCAGTGAATCACATTTTGTGCCTTACTCAGTTCACGTGGCTTAACAGCTGATTCATATAGAAAAGCTATCTAATCCTGCACTTGGTGACAGGAGACATGCTAAGAAAACAGTCCTGGTACAGTCAGAATACCGTCTTCTCTGGAGAGCCCTATGGCCTGTAAAACCAATGATTTGAAACTATGAATATATTGATTTACTTTAATTTGTAGATTGTTCTAACTTGTATTTTGTGAAAGGAGTGTCAATATTCTGTAGTTTATCCTGTTTCAGCAGGCGTTTGGACTAGATGATCTCCAGAGGTACTTTCCAACCTAAACTATTCTGTATGTTTGGGAAAAGGAAATGAGGATTTGTTTTCAAAGTGTAAGCTAGAAAGCTCTCAAAACCCTAATAGCTAATGAGTGATTATTTTAATTGTTCAGGTAAAAGGAATTGTAATGCTTTTGCTTTTCAAAAAGATTGAAGAGGAGCAAGGACCTTTCCCCATACCTTACAGGCCTGAAGTAACAAGCCATATTTAGTAAATATTTACACTGCACAGTTCAAAGCTTCTGGAGGAAGCTTTTAACTTATGTTAGACTAGAAGCAAAAAACCTGAACCTGCCAAAAACCTAAGCCCAAACAACATCTCCCCAAAACAGCACTTCCCTTTGAGTTGTACAGTCTGATGGAATTTCTCAGTTTCTGTGTATATATTCATGGTCAGTCTATGTGGAAATCTCATTCTAACTACTGGCTATCAGAATGTAATTTTCCTTTGTTTTGTCCAGAAGGCTTGGCTATTGCGAATGTGCAGATCTGCAGGACAAAGTATATGTTTGCATGGCATTTTTTTGTCAGAAATATGAGACCCATAACCAGATATCATTACTGGGTGACCGGAAAAGGTGGAAGCTCAGTGAAAATGAAAAATTTTGCCAAACAATCTTCTTCTCAGTTCCATAGTATAACTATGTGAAATAATAACCGTGCTGTTTGTGATGAAATTCAGGAAAAACTTCTTAAATTTTCTGGATGTAGACTGTGCTGTGCTTGTTTGTAACATTCAGAAGTAGCCTGCTAGCAGAGATGAAAATCAGTTAAGAATTCAAAGTGATTTGTCGAGAATATGAGAGGAGGTAATGTTTCGCAATTTCTTATTCAAGACTGTAAAAACATAGAAGCCAGTGCCCACTGTTAACATAGGCAACAGTTTTTAGTGAATTTCAGTTTGGTACACATAATGCTGGGTTTTTCCATGGTTCATTTATAAATTTAACTGAATATTTTAAATTTATAAAAACATTTCAGAAGTAACTACACTTACAGTTTTAATATCTTCTGGGAACATTTTCTGCAGCTATACAGAGGTGTGGATGTACGTATGAAAGCAATTGGATTGCTTCAGGCTAATGAGTTACCACTTGTCATCTCTGACTGCTCTACTTCCAAAGCAGAATGTGTTCAAAAGGTCTTTGATTTAAGATTTGGCATTATATATATGTATGAGCCTGTGTGTTTAGGGAGAAAAAAAAATCCAACCTCAAAAAGAAGTCAAAACTAACAAACATATTTACAAATATGTATAAAAATGTGAGTGAGCTTTGCTGTTTTGCTTTTTTTTTTAAATTGATCTCATTCTTCATTATGCAGAACTGCATTAATTAGGCTCTGCATAGGGTCATGGTGGTCAGTAAGGAAGACAGTGGCTATTGGAGTCCTGTAACTCCAGCAGTCAGATTGACTGTTCTTGTTCATGCTGGGTGAGTTCAGAAGCTTAATTTATCTGTTAGCACCATCACTCCTATGCCAGTAACATAACACCTATCCTTTATGTAATCCTTCCCTTGCTGCAGCCAGCTGATAAAAAGCCAAAAAGAATAACTTTTGGTGAAACTGGATGTACGTTGAAGCAGGGGAAGGAAAGAGAAAAATGTTAAAAACAGTAGAACAGAATAAAATGTGTTTGGTATGCAGGAAATATTGTTATGCAAAATAAAAAGTATTAATTAAAAAATTATGTGCTGCCCTTTGTAATTTGAATGAGAGAAACAGGTTAGTAGGAATCTGAGACAGACAATTTTGAGTTTTAAGCCTTTCATGATGGAATTACAAAAGCAATCATAATTGGGCACTAAAACTTCCATATTTCAAAATGTTTATAAGATGCTCCAGTATTTGTATTGTGTGGGGTCTGTCTTTAAATTTGAACATAAGCAAAGTGCTTCAACCAGATCAGCTAGTTTTGTTAGCTAATTGTGTCCTATTGAACTAAGCCAGTGCCTGGAACGTGTTATTTTCAGACCATGGGGTTGTTACAGCTACAAGGCATTAGGGTAAACAATAAAAAAAGTAACTAAATCTCATATTCTGAGAACACCAGTGTCATATATGAAATAACTGCCATGGCATTTATTGCATTGAGTCTGCAGCACGTTTTCATGTGCTTGCAGTAAGAAGTTGAGCAGGGGATCTCCAGAGACCTGGTGTTCTGCACTGTGGGTCCCACCCCCCTTGTTTTAAAGTGAGCGCTGTCTCCTTCAGCGCCGTGCAGGACAGCGGGCGGCGCGTCAGCTGACTCAAGTATTAGTTTCATGGTACAGGAGGAAATGAAGTGTTTGATTCCAAAAGTTTTCACTTCTTCGGTGCAATGGTAAGCATATTGTTGCTGGTTTTGGGGCATTTTTTTAGCATGATGTTATAATTAAGTTAAGGAAGTGAATCTGTATTCCTTGGAGTGTTTGCTACAGGTGTCTGTTCGATTAGACAGTTTGGGGAGTTAAGGAAAACCAAGGCCAGCTCCTCCTCTGTTGACCTTTTGAGGGGACGAGGGGGGAGTCTAGAGTGATATAGGCATAAAGTGGCAAATTATTACAACTACATAGCTTCATCCCTATTACTGTCTTGCTTGGTTCTTGCTAAATGATTTATTTTATGCTGGTAAATTTACTGATACAGAAGATGCCTTCTGAAGTTTGATATTGCTAAGTCATCCTCAGTTAAGTGTGTGGCATAAAGGTTTATATTTAGCACTTCAGTGCAGCAATACAGTTAGGAATAGAAAATTGCTTTCTTTCTCACTTGGCTGCAAATAATTAAAGTTTAGAGTTAGCATATAAATCATTGCTTCAGTGTATGATTTTTCAAGAGTGTTTTTGTGACAGTGAATTAAACAAGCTAGTCTGACTGTATAAATTAGTATTCTCTTTTTCATAATATTTTCTTGTTCTTTAGCAACATATATTCACATTTCTCAGCAATTTCTGGACAGTAATCAGGGGAGATGAGAAACTCTTAGATCTTGGAAAAATTGAATCTTTCTACCACCATGGTGACACAGCAAATCAAACTCTTTTCTGTGCATTTCTGTAACTTGATATTTGATCGGCATTATCTTTGGAGAGAAAACATGTCCCATAACTATATGCACAAATAAGATAATGTTAAATTCAGAAGATGAGATAATTTTCTTGGGGGCTTGTGTAAGTTTCTCCAAGTGTAATTGGAACTAGATTTCCAACAATAATGGAGTTGATATTGAGGAATCTGTGCACAGGATACAATAAGCTGCATGGTCCTCCCTCATTACCACTCCCAGCTGTAGGGTGATGTGCAGGGGACCCATTGTATCCTCCTCACTAGTTCCAGATTGCTGTGTTTAGCTGTGATTCCAACTCAGTTTACCGTCTAGGAAAGTGTGAAGTACAATTCCTGAGCATCGAATTAACCAGAACACAAGCACCCATACAGTACCCACCTCACCTAGTTTTCCTTCCAACAGGAATGGTTATTTCAGGCTGTAGGTTGGTGTTTAGTATTCCACTGACTGGAATTCAACATTTATTCCATTGGAATAGCATGGGGTTTTCCTCTGTGGGTAATATATTGGACTGTTTTGTGTGTATGTTTATTTTCAGTATTTCAGTATTTATGTAGAGGAATAAAGGAGGAAAATAGAGGCTTATAGGGAATATGAGGTCGGTATTTATTTTTTCCTCTGCTCTCCTGTGTTGTTGAGCTAATAACACAATGTTTAAAAAGAAAAAATTACCTGGTTATTGTAAATTGGCAAGACTATGGGCTGGGTTTTGCATATAGATACTGTGGAAGCATTTTCCTCTTCCTCTCTGCCACATATGTGTGTACGCCTTCCTACTGTTCTCCTTTCCACATTTCTGCCTGATTTTCTGTATCCTTTTAGCAGTCCCTTTGCACAGGTATAAATTGTGCAGCCAAAAGGATCAGGCTTAGCTTTTTGAAATGTATCTTAGTAATCAGTGGGTGATTGAACTTCTGTCCTGAGACTCCTGGCTAAATCTGCAGCAATACCATGCAGTAAATGTGACATGCAGTGTTTGCAAAGCCTTGGATATCCGGTAATGCAACAATGTGACTTGTAGTTTGAAACCTCTGTGTGAATGTATCTTCGTGTTTCATGGAATCATTTTGACCTCTAATTACATATTTATAGGATTGGATTTATACCTATAAATAATTTTTGTTGATTTTTCATATATAGTTACTATGGAAAAAAGAACAATGTGTCTGCTATGTTTACTGTATCGATATATTTCTATGAAATTCTTTTTAGTAAGTTACGTTTCCTATTTTTTTCTTTTTTTTTCCCCATGTGGTTTTGTTGTCGTGCAGAGCTCTGGGATTGAAACATTAGTGGAGGAGCTTTGCTCCAAACTGAAAGACCTTCAGAGTAAGCAAGGTGAGGAAAAAAATGTTTAAACTTCTGAGGCCATGTATTGTATTTATCAACTGTGCAACATTCTGAGACAGGGGTGAGTGTGTGGGAGTAGGTTGTTACTTCAGTAGCTTTTAGTACAGGCCATGCAATTTTAAAATATGTTTGAATAATTTCATTCAAACAATTTAAGCAATTTTGCGCTGGTATGCTTTGTTTACCTTAGAAATAGCCACTTACAAATGGAGTTTTCTTCATGAACAGCTATAACAGTTCATAGCCAGCTATGCCTGCTTTTTTAGTAAATATTCCAAATTCAGCATCCCCCTCCCTACCAAAAGTAATGAAAATAAAGTAGGCTTGATTCTGTTCCTTTTGTGTATTGATGCTTGCAAAGAGTAGATATGCCCCAAAATAATTATGTGGAAACTATTCCTGTGAAAAGCATCCAAACCAGCCATCACTACTTAAAATTTCTGGGCAATAGGGAAATGATAATGGGCACTTTATGACGTCAGGCTTAGGGGAGGGAGCGTAATGTAAAGTTGTGTTGTCTCCAGTGGAAGTTCATCACACATAAATGTTTGTTCAGGCACACAGCAGCAGCCTTGGACACTTGAAGTAAAATTAATATGCTTATTGTGTAGTATAAGTAGCTGTAAATAAGAGATAAACATTTACCTGCTTAAAGCATGATTTTAGCTGTTTCATTCCCTTTTTTTTTGTTTTTAAACTGTAATCATTAGTCAGCTCTTAGTATTTCATAACGCTGTGAACTTCTTCCTGAGCCAAGGTGATGCTGAGCATTTATTTTGAAAAAAATAAATCTAAAAAATAGTATGTCTCACTTTTTTTATATTTTAAAGGTTTTAATATAAAGAATTAGAAAATTTTCAGTGTCACCTCTCACACGGGAAATGTGCCTTTACATCCACTCAAAGCTCAGCAGCTACTGCAAGGATATTTCCTTTTAGTGAAACACATGAGAAGTTAGATGTGGCCAATAATAAAAACAGTTAAATAGTTGATTTTTTAAGAAATATTTTGTGTGTCTGTAGCAGTGCAAGATTGAGATAAGGATTTGGATACAAAACAATTAAACATTCAGCAGGAATTCTCCTAGTGGGGCATTGCTATCCGGGTGGTTTCATGGAGCTGCTGGCCAGTCATGTTTGGTCAGATTTGCAGGACTGGACAAGTGAGAAAAACTTGAATCTTGGGTGGTAATTTGTAATTTCTTTGTTATTTACAGTGTTTTATGGAAATTTTACTACTATTACTGTTATACGTCCTGGTGTTTTTTGTTAAATACTGTTACAAAGTACACTGGCTTTTTTGAATTTTTCTGTTAAGCATTTGGACTTTTCTTCCAAAACAGAGGAGAAGATTCACAAAAAGTTAGAAGGCTCTTTGACTCCTGAGACTGATTTATCTCCCACAGCAAAGGATCAAGTAGAAATGTATGCATTTTTTTTCTTATTATTATCTGAGATGCTTTTCTATTTTTGCTGCTGTATTTTAACACAGTGGAGTTAACTTAGTGGGGAATCTGGAGTTTTGTGGATATTAAGAAATACATTTCTTTTCCTGCCATTTTCTTTTGTTAATCTTGTATATTTAAATACAAGCACTTGGTACCATGGGCTAGTTTAATTTCTGTTGAAGTCCTGACTGCTTTCATTTGACTATATACAGAACTCAAACCGTACTTTATTTTAGTTTCCTGAAGACTAAGTCAACCAGACAAAAACCTTTAAAACAGCACTAATTGACATGTAGATTTGCAGGGAGGGAATCAGCTCTTTCCTGGATTCAGAACTCGCTGCCTTCTATTGCAGAGATGGCAAAAAACCTCTCTTAGAACCTTTAAACTCTTGATAGCCAAAGTGATCTCCTAGTTACCAAGTACCTGAGTCCAGTGTTACTGAACTACCCAGGAGTTTTATCATTGACCTCTCTTGGAGATACAGCTGCTTCTGTATCTCTTAATAGCAGCAACAGCCTAGTAGAATTATTACTAAATGGATGATCCATCTTCAGGGAACTAATTGTGCTAATGTGCATTTAACTTAATTGACTTCTAAAAGTTTTTAATAGGTTTTCATTGAAATATATGTGATTCGGTGTAAATCTCTCTACCACCAAACACATGCTACTTTAAATGTTGCAGAAAACCATATTTTAGTCTTGTACCTCTTGCATAAAGCTGTTAAGCATCTTAAACTACTCAAAACCTAATCTTTTTTTAATAGCTTTTTCTTAATAACTGGATGATCAAACTATGCAGAACTTAACAGATAGAGTCTCATTTCACAAACAAGAATTTTAAAAACTGAAATTCAGGAACGACCTAACTGAAATTCAGGACTTCCTCATTTATAATCTAAATTAAACAGTTAAGAAGACTGTAGTGAATTGCCACAATATCTAATAAACCTGGAAGCACTGCTGTAAGCATCCACAATTTCTCTCTACAGTGATGTTTAGCAGTCTCTGAAAAGGGAATTGTTTTACTTGTATGCAGTATATTGCTAAACATATATTAATATGAGCACTTTTAAAACTCATTTTCATTTTCCCTTTGATATCATTCAAATAGTGCAATGAGTGGCATGTGCATATGTAGTGCAAACTAGATTTTTTAGCAATTAGACAGGTAGTGTTTTGCTGTGTTTTTAGTAATACTTTCTAATCTTAATGCTTATCTGAAGCTCTATGATCTGAATGTCCCTTTTGTTTTGCTTTCAGGTACTATGAAGCATTTCCTCCTCTTTCTGAAAAGCCAGTTTGCCTGCAGGAGATTATGACTGTATGGAATAAATCCAAAGTATGCTCTTACTCTAGCTCCTCATCTTCATCCACTGTTCCACCAACTAGCACGGATACGTCTTCTCCAAAGGACTGCAATAGTGAAAGTGAAGTAACTAAAGAGAGAAGTAATAAAGTATCTGCCACTGTACAGGAAAGAACTCAGCAGAAGAAGAGTAAAAACGAGAAAGAAAACAAGTTTAGTAACAACACTGTTGAAGAGAAGCCTGTTTTGTACAAAAAGCAAGTCCGACATAAGTCTGAGGGAAAGATGCGTCCCCGCTCCTGGTCGTCCGGATCCAGCGAGGCTGGCTCAAGTTCTAGTGGTAATCAAGGTGAATACAAGGCATCAATGAAATGTATTAAAGTAAGACACAAAACAAGAGAGGTTCGGAATAAAAAAGGGCGTAATGGGCAGAGCAGGCTGTCAGTGAAATCCAGTGAAAAGGCTGATAGAAAAGTCCACAGTGGAAGCAGCAGCAGCAGCAGCAGCGGGTCCATCAAACAACTGTGCAAAAGAGGTAAAAGGCCATTAAAAGAAATTGGAAGAAAAGAAGCTGGCGGTAGTGATGGAAAAGATTTGTATTTAGACAGTAGAAATGAAAAGGAATATAAAGAAGAGCCCTTGTGGTATACTGAGCCGATTACGGAGTACTTTGTTCCTCTTAGCAGAAAAAGCAAGCTGGAGACTACGTACCGCAACAGAGAAGATATATGTGGAGTAACATCAGAGGCTGTAGAAGAGTTGTCTGAATCAGTGCATGGTCTTTGTATTAGCAACAATAATATTCATAAAACATACCTCGCAGCAGGTACTTTCATCGATGGTCACTTTGTAGAAATGCCTGCAGTTCTAAATGAGGATATTGACCTCGCTGGGACCTCAATATGTTCTCAACCAGAGGACGACAAATATTTAGATGATGTTCATCTGTCAGAACTAACGCACTTCTATGAAGTGGATATTGATCAATCCATGTTGGATCCTGGTGCCTCAGATACGATGCAAGGGGAGAGTCGGATTTTAAATATGATTCGACAGAAGAGTAAAGAAAAAACTGATTTTGAGGCAGAATGTTGCATAGTGTTAGATGGAATGGAGTTGCAAGGGGAAAGTGCAATATGGACTGATTCGACCAGCTCTGTTGGTGCTGAAGGGTGGTTCTTGCAAGATCTTAGTAATTTAGCTCAATTTTGGGAGTGCTGTTCATCTTCTAGTTCTGGTGATGCAGATGGGGAAAGTTTTGGAGGAGATTCTCCGATTAGATTCTCCCCCATCCTAGACAGCACAATGCTTAATTCACACATGCTTGCTGGCAATCAAGAGCTCTTTTCAGATATTAATGAAGGGTCTGGTATAAACTCTTGTTTTTCGGTGTTTGAAGTGCAATGCAGTAACTCTGTTTTACCATTTTCTTTTGAAACACTCAACTTGGGAAATGAAAATGCAGATTCTAGTAGCACTGCTAATATTCTTGGGAAAACACAGTCTAGATTGCTAATATGGACCAAAAATAGTGCCTTTGATGAAAATGAACACTGTTCTAATCTTTCAACAAGAACCTGTAGTCCATGGTCACACTCGGAAGAAACACGTTCAGACAATGAGACTATAAATATTCCATATGAAGAATCCACGCAATTTAATGCAGAAGATATTAATTATGTAGTTCCTAGAGTGTCTTCGAATTATGTAGATGAAGAAATTCTAGATTTTCTGCCAGAAGAAACCTGCCAGCAACAAGCTAGAAGTTTAGGAGAAATGCCCACTTTGATTTTCAAAAAGAAATCTAAGCTAGAATCTGTCTGTGGTATTCAGCTAGAACAAAAAGCAGAAAGTAAAGACTATGAAACTACACAAGGGTGTAGGGAAAGCAGTCCACATGGAGATGGCTACAGCTCAGGGGTTATTAAAGATATTTGGACAAATATGACAGACAGAAATTCTGCAGCGATGGTAGAAATAGAAGGAATAGAAGATGAATTGTTTTCAACTGATGTAAATAACTATTGCTGCTGTTTGGATACAGAAGCAAAAGTTGAAACCCTCCAGGAACCCAATAAAGCAGTGCAAAGATCAGAGTATCACCTTTGGGAAGGTCAAAAGGAGAATGTAGAGAAGAGAGCCTTTGTCTCAAATGATTTATCAAAAGTAGATGGTGGTGACTATACCACACCATCAAAACCCTGGGATGTTAACCAGGATAAAGAAAACTCATTTATACTTGGTGGTGTGTATGGGGAGCTCAAAACATTTAACAGTGATGGAGAATGGGCAGTGGTGCCACCTGGTCACTCAAAGGGGAGCTTACTGCAATGTGCAGCTTCTGATGTGGTGACAATAGCTGGTACAGATGTTTTTATGACTCCAGGTAATAGCTTTGCTCCTGGCCACAGGCAATTATGGAGGCCGTTTGTATCATTTGAACAGAATGAGCAATCAAAGAGTGGAGATAACGGATTAAATAAGGGTTTTTCTTTTATCTTCCATGAAGACTTACTGGGAGCTTGTGGTAACTTTCAAGTCGAAGAACCAGGGCTTGAATACTCATTCTCTTCCTTTGACCTGAACAATCCATTTTCACAAGTTCTTCATGTAGAGTGTTCATTTGAGCCAGAAGGAATCGCATCTTTCAGCCCTAGTTTTAAACCTAAGTCGATTCTGTGCTCTGATTCAGACAGTGAGGTTTTACACCCCAGGATATGTGGTGTTGATCGAACGCAGTACAGGGCTATACGGATTTCTCCGAGGACTCACTTTCGCCCAATTTCTGCATCTGAACTTTCTCCAGGTGGTGGAAGCGAGTCAGAATTTGAGTCAGAAAAAGATGAGGGAGGTATTGCTGTCCCTCCTCAAGTAGATGTATTTGAGGATCCACAAGCAGATCTCAAACCTCTGGAAGAAGATGCAGAAAAAGAAGGGCATTATTATGGAAAATCAGAGCTTGAATCTGGAAAATTCCTTCCCAGATTAAAAAAGTCTGGAATGGAGAAGAGTGCACAGACATCACTGGATTCCCAAGAAGAGTCAGCCGGGATGTTGCCAGTAGGAAACCAAGATCCCTGTTTAGAATGCAGTATGAAAGAATCTCTAGAAGGGAGAGCGGTGGAGAGCTCTAAAGTAAACTGCAGAATAGTGGAGCCACGTGAGGAGACTGGCAGGTTTTGCAGTTGTAAAGCAGGGTGTCATTTCCCCACGTACGAGGATAATCCTGTTTCTTCAGGAGAGCATGAAGAGGTATGTGGATATATAAAATTACAGAATTTGCAGCTGGCAGCTGATAACCAGCAGTTTGTCATGTGACAGTTCAGTTTAAATGTTTGTGATTGTATAGATCTCTAGAAAATACAGTTTTGTAGAGAAACTGGAGGTTCCATCTGAACATAAGAATAAACTTGCTTATTGTAATGGTGACCGAGTGCTGGCACTGGTTGCCCAGGAAGGGTGTAGAGTCTCCATCCTTGGAGATTTCAAAAGACATCTGGACAAGGTCCTGGGCAGCCTGCTCTACTGGGCCCAGATTGAGCAGGGGGAGTTGGACATGATGACCTCCAGAGTTCCTTTTGAACCTCAGTTGTTCTGTGATTCTGTGAAAAATAAACCATCTTCAGGTATTTTGGTGTCATCTTGCATACCTTTAGAAGTATATGCATGTGTACACTCATGTGGCTTTAAAATCTGTTTACCTTAGGTTTTTAGGTTATCTGATTTACATATAAAATGTTAAAATGTGCATAAATTTTGAGTAATGAAATATTACTGATTTTGATTCAAACATATTTTAAAATTCTGAAGAAAAAGATCTGAAGCCAGTCTTTTCAATATAGTTACTTCCAAGTAGAAGAATTTAGAGTTGAACTACTGGATGTAGACTTCAGCAAAGAAAGGCTTGTAAAAAGGCTTAATTGTCTGGAAATTAAAGCATCCTCTTGTCAGCATAGAGCCAAAAAGAAATAAAACGTGGATGCAAAATATCCATCACTACCACAGTACTATAAGAAAGACTCAGAATAAATACGGGTTAAGCTCAGAGTTTTCTTTCCAGTAATTTTAGCCGTAAGTTAAGTAATAATCAAGGTAAAAAATCCTTTCTAGCCAAAAATACCCTGAGTTTTTTCTTGCTATGAGCTCCCTCTGCTCTTGAGTAGAAACATGTAACTATCAAAATCAATTAGGTGTGTGGCCAGCCCAGAGATATTGTCTGGATAGGTATAAGTTACATCTTACATTTTCTTTTGCTTACATCTTACATTTTCTTTTCCTCTTCAGCCTCCTCTTGCACATACTGAGCAGTTGTAGTATTTACATTTGGAGGAAGTTTTTCCATTTTCAACTGAAGAGTTGCACCCAGCTTGTGTTGTGCAATTGCATATTTCTCAATTATAAGTTTGAAACACTAACTCATGTATAGGCAAGCTAACCTTTCTCTTGCTAAAACTGAAGCTCACCTTTTTGTTGAACAAAATCAGACTTTCTTATTTTCCTTCTTCCTTATTTGCTTCTTCTCTCTTCCTCCTTTAAATTAATTGCTTCTTTTCCCAACATCAGTAAGTTGATGTCTGCTGCTTGCACAAGAGAATCGAGTTTGTGACTTTTCCAGACCCTTTCTAGACATCTTGCTTCCTGCTGCTCTGTTAAGCTAACAGAGATGAAGTGGCTTCAAGAATCTTTACTGGAGTCTGGGAAGGTTCTGTGTTTGTGCCAGGCCTTGCAGAAGGAGTCATCAAAAAGATTGATAAACTTAGACTGTAAGTCAGAACAGATTCTGGAATTGCCTTTTAGCAGGAGTAGGTGAGATCTAACTTCATCATGCAGTAGGGCACAATGAACAAACAAATGATTATACAGTTATTTGTGACAGCAAGAGCCTGAAGTTCCTTCCAGCCCTTTTCAGATCTTCTTTCTGGATGTGTAGTGCTCTGTGAGGCTGCTTATTCTCATCTTCACTTCAACCACTTATCCATTCAAGAAACTAGTAAATGGCTGGTATAAGTTTACAGTGGTACCGTAGTTTATGGTAGCTCTGGGGCTTGTAAAATGTCTTTTGGTAGTGAACAGTGCTCAGAAAGCTCTGGTATTTTATTTTATTTAGGTTCCTTAGTGCAAGCGGAAAACCTACTGCTTCCCTTGCTCAGGTCACATGATTTTGTAGGCATTTTCATAGCTTCAAAGTGATAAACCACTGAGAAGTACAAAGGGCCAACAACCCTCTCAGCAGTCTAGACTCCAGTTCGGTTTGCAATTAAGCTCTTCCTGGGGGGCTCGGGGAGCTTGATTACCCCCTAAGCTCAGACAGCCTGGGTTAACTCATCCCCCTGTATCTACCGTGTCTCAAGAAGGTGTGAGCACACTCTGGGCTTTTCTAAGCACCAGCAGTTGGAGTCTGAAGGTAATTGGCTTTTTGGCTAATTAAAAGTGTCTGTAAAAGATGTGAGCTTTTTTTCTTTTGAAGAATGGTATTATTTATTTTCATGAGCATTAAGCAAAATCAATATAAAATACCTAGAATTAGGACAGTCTAGGAGAAACTTTCTTTGTGGACACCCCACACATACATGCATGGGGGAAAAGCAGGCACTGTGGTCTGGACTGATTAGTATAGATCAATATTTGTAAAGTTTGTTTTTTTTTTAATGAAACTTTCTGTGTTTCTTTGCTTGACTTAGGACAGAAATTAAAGTCACTCTTTAACTCAGTCATCTAATGTAAAGTTTGAGTTGTGTTCTGAGGTACCTCCAACATTTTTGCATAAATAATGGATGTGAAAACGCTAATATAAACCACAGTGTAATAGTAACACATTCTGTTTTGCATCACTTAAACTTGAGTTATATATGTGCTGTGCAAACACACATCTCTGAATACCTCCTATTTATAAACAAGACTGTAGGAGAATCTGGTTCAGTTTCCTCCCTCTTACCTTCTATATCAGAGCACTTCTTTTAGAATTATAGTGTATTTTACAGCAGGAATTTGCAAATAGCTCCTGCAGAACTTTTTCAAACATGAATGATATTTATATACCTAGCCATAAGATTAAAAAAACCTAAAATCAAACCAACAACAAAATGAATCCAACAAAATAATAATTTTTTAAAAAGTCCAAACCAAACAACCTCAACAAAAAACCACCAGCACTTGCCACCCAAACAACCACATAAAACCCCACAAACACAGCTCCCTTGTCCCCTCCAAAGGACAGTCCTTTTTCTTCTGAGTAAATGCTCCTACCGTTTAGCTGTGGAGTCATGGGTAAGTACCCAATGTGGACCAGTTAATGGCCTGTGAATAATATACCAACACTGCATCTCCTGTCAACAAATTTTATATGGGCTCCAAACCAGCAGGTATGCTCTAAGAATGCTCATACTTTTGGGTCCTTGAGATAGATAAAAGGACCTGTGGGGTTTTAAGGTCTGAACATACCTAAGGTTTTGGGGATGAGGAAATTTTACTGACAAAAACTGTGTTTGTGGATCTCATGACTGAATTGGCCATGAGATTTGGTGAGGTTCTGTGCTGGACTGGAGTAATGCAATGTAAGTGCATAACCCCTTTAGAAAGGGCTGTCAAAAGAGGAAGGGAAGCAGGGTGCTTTATAAACATTGGTTCTGAGGTCAGCAATGTAGAAGATAAGCTGCCGTAAATCCAGGTAGTGATAAGAGGGAGACAAAATTCAGAGCAGTCTGCTGTGTGCCTTAAAATCAGGGGAATCAAGTGGAAAAAGAGCATGTAGAGTCATCCACATACAAAACAAAGTACTGACTGTAAAAGAGTGAGTAATTTGGGGGCTACCCAAGACAGGACTGGTCCAGATAGTTCTTGGTAAGAGCTGATCAGGGCAGGTGATAAAAACACCTACAAAGACTCTTAAGCTCTAACCTTCTAATTAAGAAAACATTATTTTGCAGAGATATTGAAGGGCTTGTATGAAAGGACTTTAAAAAGATAGAGTTCAAAATAACAGCTTAAAAATCATGAGGAAAAAACACCAAGGTTTAAACAAAGCCAATAAAAAAGATTTGGTACACCTGAAAGTTCTAGAAGTAAATCAGAAACAGAAAGATGACAGAAAGATATCTGAGAAACAGAATTAACAAGCTTGGAAAGCTATGATAACGTGATATCCAAGGTATTGATTAGTGCAGCTATTGTCATTGCTAATGAAAAGACAGATATTACACTGTTTCAGCTAGTCATAGCAATATTCACCTGAGTATCATGAAAAGCAGCAACTAATTTGAGAAAAGCCTACTAGAATACTTGTTTGAGAACACATGGAAGGGAGAAAATATATGAAAAGCATATCATGTTTTTAAAGACAAAAATGGAACTCAGGGAAAATGGAACCAATGACCCTCTTAAATTCCATAAATAAATACTCTAAATTGTAAATGGCCCAAATGCATGGGTAACAGAGAAGGTTTCCAAGTATTAGTTTAGGAGAAAGATTGCACTCTCAGAATAACAGTCAGTGGCTTACTGAAGGACAACAGAGATGATTATTTTTTCTAGTGTGTGGCATGTTTATGAAAATCCCTGATGATAACAAACTGGGAAAGTCTGCAGTTACACTGGAAGACAGGATTAGAATCAAAAGGTTGTTGAAATGGAGCAGTACATATAACATAAAATGTAATCCTGCAGTGGCAACTGAAATTTCTACAAAAATAATAACCCTCTTTACAAACACAGTGGGAGGAGTGACAGGTGAGGCAGTTATGTGAAACAGAAAAGCATCTTCAAATAGATTGCAGTTGAGTGTAAATCAGGAATGACACACTGCAAAAGACACCAAGATTGAGATCCATGAACAGAAATGCCCTCCTGTAAGAGGGGAGTTGCTCTGTTGGAGTACTGGGCTCTGTGTATCAGGAAAGATGTCTTGAGGAGAGAACACAAAGGTCACTACTTATGAAAACAGAGTGAAGGAACTCGGGGTGTTTTATCTCAAGTAAGAGAGACTCGGAGCAAAGGCAGCAGTTTTGCAGAAGCCATGTTCTTCGTTAGAGGAGATAAGGGAAAAGCTGTGTTGTTCTGTAGGCTCTGGTAAACACAAAGGAACTGGATGTGATGACCTTAAATCACAGTAAGGAAAATAGAAGAATAAGAATTCTAACCAGACAGTGAGCATACTGTAAGGCTCAATTATTTTTTAGGGAAGCAGTTGAAATTCTACCTTGATGAGATTATGTAGGAATGATGCATTGTAGTTGATTCCAGCTTTGTGCAAGAGTAGAGGCTAGATTATCTAATAGAGTCCCTTGCACATATATTTTCAGTGAAATTCTACAATGAGGTTACTGCCAAATAGGTTTTAAGAATATGAAGTCTCGACTCAGCTCCCTTTGTTCATTTGTGACTGGCTTCTTGAGCCAAGTGTATCTTCACTGGGTGGCTGATGAACTAAAATTAGGACCTGGTCTTTTGGAATGGGACTCAATGGGTTCATTGCTGCTTTGACTTTTGAATTATTCATGTGTTGTATTCTTCCTGATAGTAAGGGGTTGCAGAGCAGGTTCAAAGAAATCTGTGCTTACAGATTAATATGATTTTTTCTGTCAGTTGTCACACTTCTCATAATATTCATTCAGACCATACTGAGGCTTTAGTGCTTATTCTGTTCACATTCTGCAAGCCTCTTGTCACCCTTGTCAGCCATGGCCCTTGTCAGCAAGTATGCTGGAGCAGTACAGCCTAGTCAGTGATGGTGTTTCCAAATTAGTATCTATTAGTCTAGGAGAAGCCTCAGTTACCGTATGCCTCGCTGTAAAACCAGAAAGGAAACCCAGCAGTCCTCTCTCTGACCAGCAGCAAAACTGGGAGTGAAACAGCACTGCAGCTGGTTTTGCCCTGCTGTCTGAGTTCAACTTAAGAATAAAGTAAAATAAATTTGAATAGTTTCAGAAAGGAGAGACTTCCAGTCACAATATTTAATACCAGAACCATTCTAAATAATAGCTGTTTAGATGGTTAGCTGGACAATCTAATAAAACTTTTCATAAAACAGTGGAAGCATATATGAGTATCTGTGAGAGAGGAGGAGAAGGAGACATAAATTGAAAATTCTGTTTTAAAAAGGAAAAATTGCCAGCAAAGGAAGGTAGACTCATGGTGCTATTCTGGAGTTGGTATTTTGGATTTACTGATTGGGAGTGTCTCTTTAATTCACAAAAAAATTCACAATGTGGGACTATGCATTTCTAGGAAAGACTTAAGCAGGTGTAGGAAAAAACTTTCTTCCACAGATGTGTAAAATGGACATCAAAAGTGCCCTCTATCCCCTCCCAAACAAAAACTCTACACGGAGCTGGGAGCTCTTTGACCAGCTCCAGTTCTCCAGGTATCGGGGCTGTGACGGAAGCATAGAGGGGCTGAAGCAGCCAGTGTCAGTTCAGTCACGGAGTCATCCCAGAGCAGGTGCTGGGCTCTGCTGGTGCCTCAGCCCGGGAAGGAAGGCTGCTGCAGCTTGTTATGCCCTGCCAGGCTCAAGCTGGCTTTGCTTGTAACCTGCTGGGGTTCATCCAGCTTATCCCATGTGCAGGTGTGACAGCAGCAGTGGGAGAGACTTTGAAGTTAGTAAAGCATTGTGCCTGTGGAGTTAGATGCTTCTATCTATAATCAGCACAGAGTGAGGCTTCCAGGATTGAATATATTTGTAAATGTACATATTTCTTACTAAGTCCTGCTTATACGCTTGAGCTGCTGTGCTTCTTTTTTTTTCCTCTTTTTTTTTTTTTTTTTTAATGTTAAAAAAGACACCAAGCAATGGTTTTAAGTTTCTAAGAACTCCCTTTTCTGGAATTAAGGGTTTGAATTTTTGGAGGGTGGTTCCAAAAAGACTGTTCCTCAGTCTTATGATAGGAAACCAGCATGGATAAGTTCAAATAAGTTGAATCTAGGACATGTTTCTAAATACAGCACTCTTGAGTCACTCCTTTGGTTTGAGAGGGGCTTCTCTTTATTAAGGAATAAGTGTTTGTAAGTTTAAGTTCTACGAGTGTGTAGCTCTACAGTAGCTTAAGGAGGAACAAAAAGATGTTCATTAATTTTCCATGTTTAAACATTCTCCAGTTTACAGAGGAGGAAGCTGGCTAGAAAGTCAGTGTTGAAGCTCATTTGTTAATGTTTGTTGTAGACAGTTGCACTAGAGTTTGTTTTTTGAATCATTCTAATACCTATAGAGGATGTTACAAGCTGGCATCATCTTTTGAAGGCTAATGGGGTTACCTCAGGTACAGCCATGGAACTGGGGACATGTCTGTTGTGACAAGCCCTTGGTATTTTAGCTGTGTCTGTCAATGCCGTAAGGAAAGGCCTCTGGTAAAGTTAAACTAGCATTAAAATATGGCAGAAGGGAGAGTATTTTGGCAGTCTTAGTGAATAGATTACTTATAACATAAATACAAATCGTTGATCATCCCCATAACCACTTCTTCCTCATGTTGACACATAATTCTCTAATTTTGGGTTTTCCCATTGGGTAATGGTACTGCTAACTCATCCTTTCAAACTTTAAACATGAAATTTTGCCACTTTTTGTTCACTTTCTTTTCTGTTTTGTTTTACACTGAACTATTTGTCATGTTGGCTAACATTTCACTAATACTTCCATCTATCGGGTAGCTCTCTCTAGATTATAAAGTGTAGGGCTGGAATTAATTTTTTTTTCCTGGATTTGTATAACTCTGTATGGGCAAAGTCTGAGCCCCAGCGTGGAATTCATATTGGCTGTAAGAGTTCAGAGAATGGATGTTCGCTGTAGTTTGACAGTCACTTCCCATTAGTGTTACAAATCGAGCAGCATGACTTACGAAAATTCCTTGTAATACCAGAGTTTCCTCCTTTACATGTAAGTATATTATTTATGGCATAATGAAGTGTGATTATTGTCTAAACACTTTCCTATATTGAATACTAATCTGCAGAGAATGAGTGGCAGCCAGGAAAAGCAATGCTGGTGGGAAAAGGCGCTCTATTCTCCCCTTTTTCCTGCATCACAGTGTGAAGGTAAGCACCTCTGCCTGTTAGAACTAACTTGCTGTTGCACCCATGTTAGAATGAAATGCTCCTTGTTATGGACTGGAATTGCTGCAGATGAATTGGATTTACTGTCTGTATTTAAAAAACCCACACCAGTAAGCTTTCACAAAAAATTCTCTGATCTGAGAGAGAACTGGGATGCTTCAGTTGCACTTGTAGTAGACCTCTAGCATGATTCTAAATTGGTTTTAAAAGAAAGTGGTTTTAAAATAGTCTTATTATGGAAATTTACTTAATTCCAAAGCCTGCAATTAAGTAAACAGAAAATCTCTGATTCTGAAAGCACTTTATTTCATTTTTTAATGTTTCATCCTGAAAAATACTTATTAGATAGGTAATTCTATAAGAATGTGAAAACATGATGATTACCTTTTATGGGTGTGCATAAATAACATGCCAGTTATTCAGTGAATGTGTGGAATCTCTCTAAGACTGGGAAGGAGAGAGATTTGTCACTTGGCCACTCCTTTCACACTGACACTCTGGGAATTTTTCTGTCCTGCATAGAGAGCAAGTCCAGTCTTAGCAGGCAGGCTGCTTGTGACCAGAAGCAGGTGTGCTTCCAGCACTCCCAGGAATCTGTAGCATCTGACAGCTGACTCAAGCCCAGGTTTTCAGTGGACCGGCAAGAATCCAGGCAGCTTTTTTTGCCTGCATATCAATTCACCTTTTCTGGGGAGAAGGCAAGAAGCTAAATAAGAACATTCTGTATCCTGAGTTGACAGGATCTCTGGTGCTTTCTGTTGGTACAGGCTCAGAGTGAGAAAGTTTTGATCAGAGACCTGGTTCCTTAATAATCTGAAAGCAGATTAGCCAGTTACTATTTTTGAAGCGCACCTTTAAGTGCATCCAACTAAACTGGGTTCTTGGTTCCAAACCAGCCTTACTTTGGTGTTTAGGACAGTTTGGGTGACTTTTAAGAACATCTTAACTTTTACTTCGCTTCCAAGTATAGAAATGTGCACAGTGCAAGAGCAGATTGGCGCTCAGAACCTGCCATGTCAGAGAAAGCCGTCAGTCTTCCTTCCCAAAGCGGGGCTATTCGGTGTCCCTCGGCACAGCCGCGGGGCCGTGCCCGGTGGCGGTGCCCGGTGACGGCGCCCCGTGCTGTCCCCTGGCGGCGAGCGCGCGTCACTGCGGCAGCGCTTCTCCGGCGCGCGGGGGGAGCGCGGCCCAGCTCAGGAGCTGCTGATGCAGAGCCGGGGTGTCTGTCAGGGACAACAGAGCCAGGGTTTGCTCTTTGGGACTCAGTTTTTAAACAAGACCGGGACTTTATCCGCAGAGGTGATGTTACTCTACTCAAAGATTTTCTGTATCCAGTTTTCAGTATGGGTGCTTTTTACATATGGGTGTCAATGCATGTGATCCATATGTATCTATCTACATGATAGATGTTGGTATTATATATATAAGTTTACTCTGGTAAGTAGAAACCACAGTCATTCACATCATCTGGGGTTTTTGAGTTTCAGTGAGGATTAGACTGCTGTTTCAGTCTATACTGTATGGGTATAGAAATAGGAGGGATGTGGAACACAGTGCAGTATCAGAATTGAAAAATGTGCTGAACCATTTATCATAAAAAAGTAATCCTTGCTCTTTGCATGTTAGTATTTTAGGTGTTTTCATTACCTAAGTAGCTTTTTCTTTTACTATTTGGTTATCCAGGTAGGATTTGATTAAGCTTCTGTGAGGTATTATGCTTATTTCTTTAAGGGTGTCAGACCATAAAATCCCCCACAAGCACAGAGTTTACATGGCACAGAGTGTGAATTCCAAGAATACTTCTCTGGATGCTTTAATTTATGGTAAATGTAAATAACAGTGTTCCTCAATTCTGTTTTTTCTTCCTTTGCCTCTGAAACACCCCCACAAACACAATGTAAGAATGCTATACAAATGCCAAGGGAGAGAATGGTGTAGGAGAACTTGCAGATGTAAAGGAAGTATCCAATGATGATGAACATCTTTTAGATTTTAATATGGTAAGTTTGTCAATGGTTTTGGGGAGGAAGTTTTTTACTTATTTTATAAGGGTGGGCTACTGCCTCTTTCCTTTCATCACAGTTCTCAGTCTACCCTCAAATGAAATTCCAGCAAAAACTTTCAAAAGCTTCTCTTCTCTTTCTTAGTTTTTTAATCTCCTCTGCATCTCGAGCATCGTTCTGAAAGTTCCTCAAGGTGTTGTACTTTGGGGAGTACAACCCTTTGTACAAACAGCAGTACTTGTACAGCAGTTTGTACAGCAGCAAAGCCAGTTTCCTTTGGGAACGCTTGGCATTTGCTTGCCATGAGTGTTAAACATGAGTCTTCTTTTCCTTCAACTTCTAATTTCAGTAAGTGTAGAGTGAGCTGAAGTGCACTATGAGAGCAGAAAGGACCAGTAACTAAAGGCATAAAGATAATATATGCTGAATACTGTCCTTATTACAAGCAAAAAAACCCTGATTTTTTTTCTCTAGGGAAAAAATTTCATGTACACGTGTATTTACTGATATACCTTTAAACTTCATAGTGATGATAGCACTTAGTTTAACATTGTGGCATGCTTGCTATAGCTTTACTCATCTAGATGAAAATACATTTAAAATACAGTTGCTTGAAGTTTAGTCAGATATGTGCTGTGTTTTCTTACTATTTAATACTTACTACCAAGTTTCGGAGATAACTTTCACAGTAATTTTTCTAACGTGAACTGTGATAAAGATACATCCTGAGTTCACTTTTGATTCTCTTGCTGTTTTGTGCAAATCCTAAAATTAAGGAATAGGAAAAAATAATAAAAGCCCCACCTTTTTTTCCTGCTGTTCTGCAGTCCTTTCTACATAGTGGACTAAGTCAGGAAAGAGGAGGACTTGCCCTGTAATCATGGCATCTCTCTTGGACAGCTACAAAACCATATAACCTCCTAGCCCAGAGAAAAGCAAGCGTGTTCTTTATTGTTCCCCATCAACACTGTCAGTTTAAATCCTTAGGTTTCTTCTGTTTATGAAGCAAGATGTGCAGATGATATAAATGCTGAGGCAAAACCAAATGGCTTCAGGAAGAAGATCTACTCCAGTGATAGCTCCAGCTCTGAAGACACAGCTTCAGAAGGTGGAAGCGAATGGGCTGATCCGTGTGAGGAGGAGCTTTTTTCTCGAACTCAACTGTAAAAACTGCAGAGTAGAACAGATGATTGAAAAGTAACATGAGATGGAAAACTATCCTTCTTGAGGGTCTGTAGCTCTAAAACAACAACTTGAGTTTCCTCTTCAGTTAATGGATTCAGATGTGTATTTATCTTTCTCTTCTTGCTTATTTTATAGATGAGGACACAGCTGTCCTGTTGAAGATTTTTTTCCCCAAAAATACTGTTAAATTCTTGGCTATTTGAACTAGACTAGATTGTGTTGTCAAATCAAGAATGGATGTGCATGTGCTTGTCTTAGGAGTACCACTGCTTTTTTGCATCTTAATTGCAGTTATTTTCATTCGTAACTGTAGCCCTACCACTATTACGATCTTCTTAGCATCGCAGTGTCTACAACTACTTCTGCTATTCAGAGACTTCAGCTTTCTGCACATTAGGCTTTGTTCTTTAAGAACTGGGAGATAAATACTTAACACTGTAATCTATCAGTGCCTTTCTGAATGCAGGAGAAAAGCATGAATGACTTGTCCAGTCTTCATTCAGTAAATCTCATAACTTTGAAGTAGGAACAACAGGGTTGTGCTTTAGAGACTTACAGAAACTGTGTTTTCTATCCTATGATTCCCCCCTCCCACAAACCAACACTGAGGATACCATGGTTTGTATTTTTGCTAACTGGAGAAGCCAAGGATTTTTTGTAGGTATGGAGGCAATGTGAGGTTTTTTTCCTTTTTTTCTTTTTTTTGTCCTTTTTAGCAACTTGCCGATGTGGGGCAGAAGTTCAAAAAGTAACACCAAAAATAATAAACCACTGGGGTGATGTGTGGATTGTTGTGAATTTTGTTAATGAGTAATGAGAATGTTGTCTTGTTGCAGATGAAGGCATTCATGTAACCTGAAAAAGCATCCTGTAACTGAAATTGAGCCTGAATGACTGAAACTCTAAAATGCTCAGAGTGTTCAATGTTTTAAATGCAAAGGGTCAGTGCTTCACTTGAAAGAAATCCTGTGGCTGCTGCAGTTAGCTGCTGTTGTGGCTGTAATTTAGTAAATCTTGTAGTTCATTTTGTGTTTCTGAGAGAATGTGTGGGGCAAGTTATGTGTGTGGTGGGTGGGGGTAGGGAAGGTGATGATTACAACATACATGTGTGATTGCAGTAGTGATTGTTGCTTTATGTGACTTGCTTTTAAATTTTATTTTGTTAACTTAGAAAGTCAATACGTTGTCAAGTTGCATCTGTACAAGACTATCAACTCCTTGTGCTTTTAACACATTATGCAGAATGTATAAGCCAGGAGGAGCAATATTTGCAAAACTAAACATCCTAAGTTTTTACCAACTCCTAGATTAAAAAATGACAACTAACTAGTCTACACAATTGCAGCATGTCTATAACACCAGGAAGTGCAGAAAGTCCAATACTGACTTGAAAAGCTTCACCATTATTTTTGACAGGCAATAAACCTCACAAGAAACGTAGCTGTTTGAAATGTGAGCTGAACTGCCTTTGAAATATGTTCTGCGCTAGAAATGCTTTCTGAGTAACTGGGTTTTGTTGCCTTTATTCAATTGACAGTGTAAGAATTTAAATACGTGGTTGGGAAACCATGCCAGTCTTTGTGCAATGCTTTTGGTGAGATACTTACTAAAACTGGCTTGGTTGCCCTTACCCAAGGACTTTCTTTTGGTCCTCCTCTTAGACTATGTTTTAGGGTTTGTATTCATACAAAAAATCTTTTGACACTTTACAGTTTCTTTTCTTAATTTATTTGCAGACTTTGAATAGATTTTTATATATTTTACTTTCTTCTGGAGCTTCCTTGAGAGGTTGTTTAGCACCTGCACTGAAACTAGTTAACTGTAACATGAAAGTAAAAAAGAACTTTACACACAAATTCTTCAAATCACTACAGTGAAGAATGGAATAGAACTCATTTGAGAACAGGAAATGACCAAATGGACATATTTCAAACACAAACTTCAGCTCAGTTATTCTGGCTAGAGCTGCTTCATTGGTAAGAAAGGGCTCAAAAGTAACAAAGGTGTTGCTCGTAGTTACATTGTGGCATGTAATGATTCCAGCACCTTTGGGGAAAATAAAATCCTAGATTGAGCTTGGGCAATAACAAATTGTCTTTACTTGTTTTCATAGTTTAATGGCTAAAGCTCTAAGGCTTTCAGTGAGAGTTGAAGTGTGGTTTTTAGTTTTTCTATGGATAGAAACACACACGAACAACAATAACAACAACAAGAGCATTAAAGGTTGGCATACGCTGAACCGCACTGTGGGATGAAGCGCATTGCATATCCATAGCACTGAAGTATCAGTTTTCCATTCCTGGGCTGAAATTTGTTTCTACTTTTTGCTTCAAGTGGTTGTATTGTTCTGATTTCACGTACACCAGAGTAACTGATTTTGTTTTCTTGTGGAGTTACTTAACACCGAATAAAAATATAAAAGGACAATTGGATGGTGTGTGTGTCTTCATTTTCTTTTGTAATGTGTATAAGTTAGATACAACACACAGTTAAGCATCAAACATTCTGGAGAAGTAGCATGACATATCTAGTTTGGGAGTCCTTTTCATTGCTGTAATTTTTTAAACTATTTTTCGGATGTAGGAAAATTAAATACATTGCATATGTTCTAAAAAAAAAAAAAAGACAAAATTAGCTTTGTCCCCACTTTATTTCTGTAGAAGTTAATTTATAATGACAAATTCATGTTTAGAAAACATAAGACCTTTTAAAAAAAAAATTAACCCCAAGCAAGCACAGACCCTCTCTCACATAACGGTTACAGAACTTGTATGTAGTACGGGATCTAACCCACCAGACTTCCATTTCTGCTTTCAACTTGTGTTCAGCCATCAAGTAATCAGCATCTCACTTACAGAAAAACTGCATCTGTGACAACACAGTGCACTTTCCTAAGTCTATGGCCACACCTCCTTTCATAGAAAGGAAAAAAGTCCCAACAGCTCACATTCCACTTGTGGAGCCTTGTGCTCTTTGGTGTTGTAAATCTGCAGCCAAAGTGACCTGGGATTCTGTGCAGAATGATTCTGACTCTGCTGAATTAGAAGTCCAGTGAAAACAACACAGAAACACACACTTGGAAATAATGGAAGAGTCGCTCTGTAAGGTCCTTGGGTGAGTACTTTTGTTCAAACTTCATAGTTGAAACTTTTAAAGGCCTACATTATTTTCAGTTATTTCTTAAATACAGCAGGAGTACATTTTCATAGTGTTTATAGAAGATGCTTGATTAAAAACTACATTTCATCAGCCAGGCTTTTCAATTCTTGTATGTGAATTAATATTAAATACATGTATCGTAAAGAATTTGTTTCCAGTGTAAAAAATGCTTCTATCATGCAAAAACGACTGTATAGTCCTAGGGAGCAAGTGCATCTGTCAGTGGGAGGACAGGCTGTAAATGCACTGTCACACTGTGACTTCATGGGAGTGTCTGATGTGAAAATACATGGGAACGTAGTGAACCTTCTGGAAAGCCAGGATTCCTTCACAGTAACTCATTCTTTCTCTGCCAGGACCAGCATAGTTAATTTTCATTTATTACCTGTGAAACTAGTAGCAACAAGACTCCAGAGGTTTGAGACAAAGGAGACTTTACTGATACATTTTAGCTTCCTACTGTAAGACTTCTGTTCCATTGTTCATCTGAAAATGTAGTATTACATGCAGGCACTTATAAATTCTATGATCTACCTCTGTGCTCTAATGGAGTGATAGTGGGATGAACAGGAGAAAACAGCTGACAGAGCTGGCAGTGGGCCAACACACTGCTGAGAAAAAGCCACTGAGTGACAAAACACTGCCCTACTTCATCTGTGTGTAACAACTTCACCTATAAACAGCGAGGACAGAGGCTGAGCTGAGAGGCTGCCATGGACGCTGCCTTCTGCCTGACAGCCTTCCTGTAGGGCAAATGATTCTGGAAGGCTACAAAAGCCCTAAGTCTCTGTGTCCCTCGGTAAAAATGCAGGGTCCCTTCTATTAACAGCAGTAACAGCCATTTAATAGTGCTACAATTGCTTGTCATATAAAGATTTCAGGAATTGTTAATGGTTAACTGCCCATCATTTCTGCACAGGCCTTATTTTACTTACTACGAACAGAGACACAGGAGAAGCAGCAACTCTCCTTGTCTCCAAACTCTTGAATTTCTTCTCAAACCACTCTAAGTAATCATGCCTGTTAGAAATACTGTTAAAAAGTATAGATGAGTACACTTTCAGATTCATCTCTGCTTTTCTGTTTGTAGCCATGGAAATGCTCAAGCAAAGAGCAGTACAATACAGTAGCAGTATTGAAAGCAAATACATAAGCAGCGCCTAAAAAAAGGGTGCCATTTCCACCACTGGAGTTTTTTAGGAACATATTAGACAAATGTGTCAGAAATGATGTCATGACCCACACAAACTTGTGCAGTTTTTCTCCTTTACTGATCCCCAACTTACTTGAAAAAAAGCACAACTTGTGTGTTGTTTAGGCCCATTGTCTGAGGAGTGATTTGCCTCATTAACCTCTACCTGCTATGATCGGCCAGCCTGATCCCTTACAGATACGGGACAGAAATTGGTGTTGAATTTTTCATTTTTGCAGTTACTTTATTCGTGCAATAATGAATATTAAGAACATCCTTTATGTTTCCAATACCCTTTTAGTAGGATTTTGCCTTTTTCCTTTTTTTTCTTACATTTCATAACTTCTAATTTTTGCATTGATATTTGGCTTCTAAATATCCTCACTTTGCAATGGAGCTCTAGCCCTCAATCATTTGACTCTGGATCCCTCATCTATTTGACAACAAAGTCTTCAGGAAGTCTAAGTTGTTATTCATGGGTTTTAAATATTTTTCCACCATTTTTCCTGTAATTGTATTCAATACAAAAATATAAAATTCTTTGAAGCATTGCAGATCCATGGAGACATAATAATGGGATCTGTTCCCTGCCCAAACTGAATGTTACTTAGTTTCATTCATCCTTCCTAGATATAGACAACAATTGATTTTTAGTCCAGTACTTCTTTTTTCTTTGTAGTGAGTTCCAGTAGAAAGTTGCCATGTTGGCAACTGCTACAGAATAGCTCTGTTTGTTTTTGGAAGTGTAATTTAAATTGTACTTGCGTAAGAGAATAAATCTGTTATAGAACTCCAACTTTTCATTATGCAGCTGTGCATAATAACAACCGTGTTTCCTTCTCTGGCATAATTTAGTGATGAGTGAAGATCTGTAACAGAGGTACCACGGAGGCTTTGCTAGCAATTATTTATGGGCACTTAGGATTCTGCATTTCTGAGATATTATACAAGGAGCAATATTTTTAGTTGATACAGTTTTACTCTTCACACCTTATTACTCATTTTGTCTTTCCTAAACAGCTGGTAGACAGCGATAGAAACAATCCTGTCACACACCCTGTTTCAGTAATATCAGTTCAAACATGCTGGAAAATCTCACACACTCTTCCCCTGCCTTTCCTGCTCTTCATTTTCTTGCCATCTCGTGGAGGGTAACCATCTCAGTCTATTCTTAGGCAGTAGTAACAGAAGGGTTAACAGCTACAGACCAAGCTTCCTCATCCTTTATCAGGTCTAAGTTCCTATAGAAAGAGGCAGCCTTTTGGGATAATCAAATGGCACATTCTCCACCTGTTCCTGATTCATCCCAAACCTATTAAAATGGCCTAGTGTACAGATACTCCCCTGCTAGTAGGAATGCCCATGTGAATGGTGGCCATGCTGGAAATGGACTGCTATCAATACAGACAGGCAGAAATAGTTTTGTGTGAACAAAATTAATTTCTGATGAATCTGAAGTACAAGAGCATAATACTCATTTCTCAAAAGCATCACCATTTGCTTCCAAGGTATTGACATTTTTCACAGAATTATTACCCTTTTCATTGCTACGAGTCAGTAGAAACCCGAATTTATTCATTGTTCCCTTTTCTTGTGCCATATAACATGCAACAGTTCCCTGTGCCTACAAGTAATTCTGTAAAGCAAGGAGGAAAAGGAGCAATGTCTCATCTCTCTGCTAACATTTGCTTTCAAGAGAGAACCTCTCTGACTCGTGGCATGATAGATAACTCAGAGTATCCAGCACTGACACACTTGGTACCCTTGTTCTCTGGCTTGGGTGAGCTAAAACTGCCTTAAATCACAGTGATGGCAAGTGGAGGTAGGAGCTGTTGGTCAGCTCACATTCAGTGATGCACAACTGTTGTACCTTCACAATATGCTGAGAAAAAAATATATTAAAGTGTCCTCTAGCTTATGACAGAGAATTACTGACTTCTAAGAGGTGCACAGCAGATTCAAATGAAGCTCAGTTTGGCTGGCTCTGAAAGCTGCTTGCATCATAGTTGGCTTGTGATGAATGAAAATTCAATCTAGATGTTCTCATCTAGCTTTTACAAAAATAAATTTGAAGTTGTATCAATACAAAATTGCTGAAGCTTCAAAACAGAACTGAAAGCCTAAGCAGAGAATGTTTTCTCACATTGGCAGGCATAAGAAGTATGACAGAAACTTGCGTTTTTGTTCCTGGGCTCTAATGAAACAGAGGAAGGACTGGTATTTGGTGTACTTTTATTATATATAGTATATTTTGGAGAAATCACTGAGACAGAACAGAGCACAAACTCTTCATGCTTTCTTGCAGAATAACCATAAAACTGGCTCTGCTGGCACAAGTCTGTATGACAGCGCTTTTGAACTGAGTGTTTTAAAAAAAGTAAATTCTCTAGCACCAGTCTATTATCAGACATGTAGAAGCTTTTTGCCCACTAGGTGAACATCAGTTGCTAGTTTGAGGCTGCTCTATGCAGTGTTTCATTTCTACACAACAGCTGCAGGCAAGACACTTAAACAAAACAAGATTTTATCCCAAGAATTTTTATAAAATTAAGTGTTCTACAGGTTTACTTGACCCTGAATCAGTGGCAGAAGACTGATAATAACCATGCTGATTAAGTGCCGCAACTAACTTCTTATCATGCTCCTGAGGATTTCTTTACAACCCATGTGTTTAAACAGGAAGACTTGATTTCCATGTGCCCTCCTGTGTGAACTTTAAATTTTGCACAGCTGCTGCAAAAGAAAGGTGCTAAAGGTCCCCTCTGCACTGAGTTATGCTTTTATACTTCCTGTACCTGGCAGTACCTGTTCTGTTTCCTTTAAGTAATTAGCACATGCCACACTTCATCAGAGCTAGTGGTGTGACACTATTTAGTCACAATGTGAGCCCTTCAGCTTTTCCCCATACAGAGGAGTAATAATACACAACATTTGCAGACAGAAACTACCTTCTCTGGGATGGAGGGGGCACGAATGGAACTGATGCTAACTGCTAATGCAAAACACCGTTTGGTAATAGCTCATGGCAACCAGAAAAGCTACTTCCCCTTTCCTGAGTTATACAGCCTTACACATTCATGTGCAATAGAGGGGTTTTTTTTATATTGACTAGGCTGTAATTTCCTGTGACTTTGTGTATACTGAGATACTGCTGAAAGATTTTCTGCAGCAGGTTTTTCTAATAGTTTCTTCAGCCTAAATTATATTATGAAGCTGGGAGTACCATTATTTCCTGTGCAGGCACTCTGCAGACTTAAGAGAATTCCAGACTGTGTGTTTCCATTCTGTTATTTACCCTGGAAACCAAACAACTGACCCAGGTACAATGACACACCATGATAACAGTACACTCTTCTGGTTGCTCCAACAAAAGAACTGATTCCCACTCTCAAAAATAGAAGAAAAAACATCAATACTGAAAAAGGAATTAGTGACAGTATATGCTCCAAAAATCTTTTACATATGAACAAGTTTATAGTGCCTCAAAATTGGTTTGCTTTTATTTATTTGCATTTAATATGGAAGCTATCTTACAGAGATAGTAGTGATTTTCAAAAGAAGATATGGAGAAATTAGTGCAAATCTTAAAATCATTTTATGTTGATACCCATCTTAGAAATACAGCAGACTAAGGACTGATCCAGTCAGAGAAACAAACTATCTGCAGAGGTATAATTTTTGACTGATGGTAGATTTTCAGAGCAGTTTCATAATGACCTAATTCTTATCTTTATAGTAGGGAATTGGTGTCAACAGGGTCATGGTGGCAAGTACTTCTGTACAGGTTTACCTCAGCCACTCACAATTCATTCACGGGTAACCTGCCCATATCAAAGCTTGAATAATCATGGGTTTGCACTGCTTGATCTCGAACTAGTTACACCAACGCAAGTTCAGATATTTCTGCGTTTGCTACCCTCACACTTCCATCTTCACTGTAGACATGAGAGGTGTGAGGTGATGAGAGTACTTACATCTTCGATTCAGATGGGGGACAACTTTATCTCACCACCGTTCTAGAGACATGATCACCGAGTCTAGGTGCGAAACATGTGACTTTTGCAGGAAAAAAAAAGCAGTGCCGAGTTTCACAGATGATAAGGAACATGACAGATCTGCTCCTGTCAGGTGCTGACTGCTCGGAATTTCAGTGTGAGGGTAAAGCAGTCCATGTGAACGGCAAAAGGGTGCACTTTGAGACGGAAGGTGAAGAGAATGGAAAGACAAACATACAAAAATCTCAATTACCACCACAGAGCCTCCACTTTTGGCATTACAGAGCGTAATGCCGAAGTTCCACAGAGCTAAGGACACACCTGTACTTGATGTCTCCACACCTTCCGCAGCCCACATCTATAAACCCACTGAATTTTGTTTTCCTCCTAAACGCAGGCGGCAACAGGAGTACAGCCCGCCCGCCCACCTGCTTCCCCCGAGGACGGACAGGGCCGCCCGCCGGTCCGGCAGTAACGCGGGACGGGCTGCAGCGCCCGGCAGCCAAACAGCGGCTCCCGCCGGGCGCGGCGCTCCTCAGAATGAGCACCCTCAGCCACAGTCCCGCTTCCCTCCATTCCAGGGGCTCCTCAGAATGAGCACCCTCAGCCACAGTCCCGCTTCCCTCCCTTCCAAGGGCTCCTCGGAACCAGCACCCTCAGCCACAGCCCCACTCTCGGGGCGCCTCCGCTGCGGGGCCAAGCAGGCACCACAGCCACACCTCCGCCGGTACCGAGGCGATTCAAAATGGCGCCCAGCGGCCGCCCCTCGCTCCCCTCCGCGCAGGCGTTCCCTCCCCCGGCGGGCGGTGCTTCCCCCGCCGCGCCGGGCAGGGGCAGCGACGCGGGAGGAGCCTGAGCCGCGGGGGCTGGAGCATCACCGGAGGAGCTCGGCACCTGTCCCGCAGCCAGGTGTGCGCCGCCGGCGCCATGGGAGGCCCCTCGCAGCGCCGAGGGGGCGCCCGGCAAGGGGTGGCTGCTCCGCCTCAGCCGCGCTGAACCTGGCGCTGCTCCGCGGGGACCGGAGAGCAGCGACATGGACCGCCCGCCGCAGCCGCCGGCCGCCTCCTAGTCCCGCAGCAGCGGCTGTGGGGCGGGTCGGGCATGGCCCAGCGTGACGAGAGCGACGGAGGGCAGCGCTACCCCGGTGAGGTGTCCGGGCTCTTCGGGGCTCTTCCTCTCTTCCTGCTCGGGCGGCGGCGCAGCCGTGCCGGGGGTGTTGGTGGTACCTGTTGGTGTGAGGGGCGAGCCGGGCAGGCGGGAGCAGCCTCAGCACCGAGGGGCGAGCCGGGGCCGCGCTGGCTGCGGCTACTGACTTGCCCGGCTGTGGCCACCTTAAAAAGTTAAGAGGAGCAGGTGGGCTGAGCCGTCGGAGTGTTCACCGAGTGGGTTAAAGACCGCGGAAAAGAGTGAGCGCTGCTTCCTTAAGGCTTTGGTCGTGGCTCTTTTTTTTTTTTTTGTTTCTGTTTCTTTGGGTTGTTTTGTAAGCGAAGGCTGCCAGCTCGGAAACCTTCGCAGAGCGAGTCGGGCTCAGCCCGTGAGAAGGAAGAAACTTTCATCTCGCTGCGTCTCTTCTAGTCGAAGTCTCCCAGGCCATTCCCAAAGACCAAACAAAACTACATCTCACGATCGCTGAAGTTCTCCTGACGCTGCTGCTAATTTAACGTGGTTCACAGGGTTTTCAGTAATAATGGTGTGGGAAGGGAAAAAGCCCTGTAAACCGCTTCTGGAGCAGAGGCTTTAGCAGAGCACTGTAACTTGTTTGTATTGCGTGCCTGACGGAGCAAAAACAGCCGAAAAGCGGTGAATGGCTTACTTATGATTGCTCTCCGAGCACTCCGCTCAGAAGCCAGATTTGTAAAGCTCTAAAGGATCTTTCTAAAAGGTCACCAGCTGAGAGTTAGATAGCAATCATCTTAATTAAAAAAAAAATCCCCACTAGTTTATTTTCTTTTTGCTGGTAAAGTTTCGGCTGTACTTACATAGGTAGCCTTGATTGCTGTATCTCATGTTTTGTTTAAAGGCAGACTTTTTGTAGCTTCGGGAGTTCTTCACTGTTGGTAATGCTGTGGCTGTTAGAACGTGCACATAAACAAACTGAACCAAGAAATCTTTAATAAACAAAACTGAGTTTGATGCTCTTGTGCACCAAGGTCACCCAAAGCTGCACTTGATAACAGCAATGTGTTTCTTGGTACATGCAACAAAAATATTGTTAAACACATGGAGAATATAAACCGTTAATTTTTAAAAAAATTCCTTTAGGAAGAAAAAAAAAGTTGCGACTTTGTAATTTAAGAAATTCCTTGTTCTTAAAGACTTAAGAAAAAATGCTGACAGAAGTAGGTGTTGAAGAGATAAGGTGTGTGATATAAATTGTGATGTTAACTGTTTGAGAACTGAGCAGTATATGTAATCATTCCTCTTCTCATTCCTGTGAGACAAGAAAATGTAAAACCTGTGTTGCAAATTGTTGTCTTAGTCTTGTTGCTTGCCTAAATTGTATCATAACTCATAGCAAACTTGGAATAATGGGCCTTGAGTTGGCATCTTTCTGGTTTTGTTTTACTCTAATGGTTTGGTGTTGCTGTTATCTTTCTTTAACTTTTATATCAAAATGGTTAAAAAGCCATTTTATTGTAAATCTTAGAAATTATAATCAAATATGACTTGTTCCCTCTGTGTGGCTGAGTGATATGCAAAGCCAAAATCTGTTTTAAAGCCTCTGGTTATTGTCAGAACATGCCTTCTTACATGCTGTGATCAGAATTTGGGGAATGTGAGGCCCTTTGGACAGCCCTACTGAGAGATCAAAATTCCACCTGTCAGAGAAAAAATTACCCAGGAGAGGGCCTGAAAGCAGAACTAATGTATGTTGATGTTTTCATGAAGTTCTGACACTTGCAGTTTAGAGACTTTCTGAGTTTCTTTTTTTTAGGAATCATCAGTGGATTTTTATTCCCAAGCTCACATGTAAATTTATGGCATCCACGGTGTTCTGTGACAAAGAGTTGCACAGTTTAGCTGCCCTTGGTGTGAATAGTTGTGTCCTGATGTTAATTTTGAACCTGGCTATGAAGCTGTCTTTATCCTTGGCACTTAAGTTGGAAGTGTTAATGAGTAAATAATATCTACTTGCTCTCTCATCACCACTTGTGACCTTGGCTGTATTTTCCTAACTCCCTTCCCCTTGTTATCTCTCGTGGAATGCTCACTCTTATGAGACCATGTTCTCTATAAGACATATGTGTTAAGACTTTACAAACATCGATTTTATTTAGATCATAATATATTTAAATAAACAATGGGTTTTATTAATGTTGTGCAGACAAAATTGCATGCTATTTCTCAATAGTTTATTATACTCAGATGATAATGTTTCAACATTCTTACGTTAATAAATGCTTTATGGAAAGAAGCTAGCATTGGAGCACATGACAGAATATTTGACATCAATTGTCAGATTTTGCACTTACCAGTGAGGCAGCTAAAACAGAGTATAAATATCACTTCATCCTTAAAAACAATCCTACAACAACCTAACGCAAAATGAATTGAGTTCTCATGTGTATCCTTGACAGCTGATTGCGTCTCAAGTTTTCATTTAAAGCCCTTGATGGGTACACTTCAAAGCCTCCCACAGTTTCGCTGAACTGTGTAAAACCTTTGTAGCTTGCTGTTGCGTAATTTGCTCCAGCAAGCTGTAGTGTTGTATACTTCTGCATTTGCTGGTTGCCTGTTTAAAGGCTCTCTTCCTGTTAAATTTATTGCTTGAAAAAGTACAAGCCAAGTTAAAATAGCTTCAGAACCCAGCGAGGAATTTTATTTTCACCTTTTTTTTAAACTCTTTTGTTTACAGTATTTGGCCTCTTGAGCTGCTGTGGTTACTGCCTCTGCCAAGGTCACTTGAATGCTTACCACTTGTAAGCCTGGTCGAGAAGAACAGTGCAATTAAGCTAAGGACTGGCTGCTACTTGGGAAAATCATTGAGCAGAAGTGAAGGCAGTCATGGGAGGAATTCATTATGGGAACGTATTTGTACTGTTTACCCAAACATCATCAAAGCTGTTCCTGACAGATTACATTTCTGTGTTTTGTTTTCTGGACTGCACTTTCTAGATGCATTTATAAGTTTGAATTCGTTTAAGTCAAACACCTTGGTTATACTGTTCTGAAGTGTGTATGTATATATGCTGTAGAGTAACATTGGGGCTGGGTGAGCTGTGTATTTGAAGAGCAATGTAATGTATATGAAGGGATAAAGGTGAGCACAGGGAGAAGAAAACAGTCAGACTTACATTAGAAAAACAAGTGAATTCAAGCAAGAAGGTCTGAGAATAGGAAATCCCAGTATATACAACAGTAATTATATCTAATGTTCCATGTTATGTCTTATTTGTATACTTCAACTATCATTGTTGACTTCTTGAGTATAGTTTGTTGCCTGCATTCAAGGATTGCTATTTAGGGTTGTTTGTTTTTTTGCTGGCCCTTGCAATTTTAATTTAGTGAATAGAGAATTCGTAATGTACACGGTTGGTGTGACAGCTATTTCAAGACATCATTTTAATTGCAGGAGATGTAAACTTTTCAAACCATGGTAATATGAAAAAAAAAGTTGCTATAGCAACTCTTTAAGAAAAGTGTACGTCTTCACAAGCTTTTTAGTCAAAACAATACACTTGAAACCTTGCTTATGCAGAAGATTAGCAATTGGTGCATTGATTGATTTAGATGGGTAGCGTATAGTTGGCTGTTAAAAAGTTCTGAAGTCTAAAAGATGAAGTATCCAGGGTTGTTTCTCCTTGACCTTTGTGCTTAGGAGTGGATTGGAGTGTCATATCTGCTAGCAAGTACCATTCAGGTAGTAAGTTAAAGATTTTGTATAGCATACAAAGTACAGTTGGATTCCTGAACTTTCCACATGACTGAAAACTTGTGGAAAAAACCCTTCTGTTTGGACCAGTGAGATATGTTTGAAATGGGTTTTCTCCCACTCACTGCCTGTTGGTATCACAATGCCAAAGTGTATTGATGTCCTCAGATCTAAGAACGTACTGTGTGTCAAACCCTGGTGTTTGGCAGGGCTTAGGTGGCGTTAACCATGGGTTTAGAACTGCTGTGAGATAACAGTTTTCACTGATGTTTGGAATTGAGAAGTTTGGGGTTTCTTTTGGGGTATGTGTGTATTTGTTTTTTAAAAATAGAATGTGGGGATGACCTCCTAGGGAACAACTGGCACCTTTAATTAAGTGCTACACTTGAAAAAGAATAGGAGATGAGAAGCAGGAGACCAGGCTTCAGAAACTGAAGAAAAATCTGTCTAGAAAGCAGTCTGTTTGCAAGATGGAAGGAGTGTTCTTCACTCATTCACACTTATCCCAGAGTGTTTCAGAGAGAAGAAATTGAAGCAATATGTGCATATTTGTTCTGCCAACTGCTGCAGAGTAATTGCATTGCAAACTTCAGAAGAGCTATAGACAATTTAACTACTCATATAGAAAGAGAAGATCTGTGTAATGTCATATTAATAATCATATAGTGTTTAAAGGGTCAGTAGCAGTTCTGGAAGCCAGGGCAGTATTCCTGAGGGTGTTCCAGGTGTATGAAAGTTGCCAGCGAGTTTGGTGCATCCAACCTGTAGCTCGTATTTGACAGCCCTTGCTTTGCAGGCCGTTCAGATTCTGACTGGAAGTGGGGCACTGACTGGATTAACTGACCTGCTGGCAGCCCCTGGGGTGACAGCATGGATGGATATTGTAAAGATGAAGGATCGCAGTCCCTGAGTGCAGTAAATACAAAGTATTTGCAAATGTCATTGTTACTGTATATGCACTGATGAAGTGCATCATGTGTATTGTCAAAACATTGACTATGTGGATAGCTTTATAGCTGTTCAGATTTTGCATCTCTTGCTTAATGCAACAATGATACATTATGCATTCTCTTTTGTGACGAATTTGTTATCAGTTTTATTGTTTCCAAGAATGCTGAGAAATTCTGTTTAAATGAACACTTCCGAATCTGGTCTAAGTGTATGGAAACAAGTTTTGTAGCCCTCTGACATCAGCAAATATGAATTTATGACTGTATAAAAATAAATTTCATATATTTGTCTCAATATTGACAGGGAATATTAAAATACTGCAGGTTTTATAGTATGTAATTTTGCTCTTAGGAGATGTGTATGAAGCAAACATGGGTATACAAACTGCTTATGAAAAGCTTTTCATGCTTGACATTTTCTAGAAGCCTAATTTGAGTTGCCATTGTCCTGGTTGTTCAAGCTGGGGGAAGGGATAGTAATCATGAGCAAGAGAAGACAAATAATTTTTAATTAAAAACCTAAATTAGGACAGGACTGAGTGTATTAAAAAAACAAACCAAGAAACAAAGCCAAGAAACAACCATGAAAAAAAACCAACCCTACCAAACAAACAGTCGAGAACAAACCACAACCTTCCAGCAAACTCATAATCTTTTCTTTCTTTTTAACCAGTTACCAGCTGGGTCAAGACAACCGATGCAAATTTATCCAACTCTTTAAACTCTTTAAATGGTTTGACCTTCGTGGGAATTCTGGATTCAAGAGTGGGCAGCAGTATCCAGGGCCTTCAAAACTTGAACTCTGGGACCCTGAGAGATCTGTCATTGCCTGAGTATGGACCTGGCCAGCTGTCCAGTGCTTTAGAAGATTGTCATAGCCTTAAATCAGTGGATTCTGGTATTCCAACTCTAGAAATAGGAAATCCAGAGCCTGTTCACTGCAGTGTGTTGAATGTGAAGAGAAAGCAATCAGAACCTGAACTCGTGCCTGAAAGGGCTTTTCAGAGTGCTTGCACACTGCCGCCGTATGTGCCTCCACATTCTCTGACTGCTGAGCGTGACCATGCTGTGCGAAAATCCTCGACTTTCCCAAGAACTGGGTATGACACTGTCAAACTTTATAGTCCAACCTCAAAAACTCTAAATCGGAGTGATGATATCTCTGTTTGTAGTGTGTCTAGTCTTAGCACAGAACTGTCAACAACTTTATCAGTTAGCAATGAAGACATTTTGGACTTTGTGGTCACAAGCAGTTCCAGTGCAATTGTGGATCTCGAGACTGACGAGGCGCACTTTTCGGATGTTACCCTGAATTCCACTAAAGAGAGCAATGACCAGAGCCAGCAGCAGTATTGTCTCGAGACAGATGTGGACAGTAAACGGAAAATACTGGGACCATTTACAAACTTCTTTGCCAGGTAATGTTTCCATAAAATGTATTTTAACCGATTATTAAGATATTAGGAGAAAGGTCTTGTTTGATATTTTGCTTTCAAAGATGTAATAGCTTGCTGTTTTAATGTAGATTGGTATTAACATATTTTTTCTGTTATGAGTAAATAGGCAAATATTGCTGGGGACTAAGGCTCTGCATCCTACTTTATATTATCTTTATGGTGTACGGGAGCATCTTAAATTGGAAGATTCTTTCTACATTGCAGTAAAAGGATTTTTGAACAAGGTCTTTTTTCTTGTGAACAGTGGCTTCTCCAGTGATATCTTTTGTGATTTTGGCCAAGGTTCTTTATCTTGTGTCACATACATAGATGAATATGGGTAGGATCCATACCTGTATTAAAGAGCTTTGACAGCTGAGGATTCATAAATAGTTTAGTAGTCATAGGATATTTTATTGATCATTCTAAGGGTATTCTAAGGGTATGAAGCTTAAAATACAAATACTTTACAAACACTTGGTGTGACTACTCTTATGTTTCCAAATCTCAGTTATTGGTTTTTTTAATAGCCTTTTCCTTAATTTTTGTATGGAATGAAAACATCTGACATTGTGTCACCCACTTGTTGAAATGATAGCATTGGCCACCCAAAGCAGTTTCTAAACGTGGCCCTTGTATGAACGATAAGGTTCTAAATGCAGATACCCCAGGGAAGTGGGGAATGAGAAAAAGGACTAATTGGCCTCTGGGGGCTTGAGTTGTTTGCTGGTGGGTTCTTCTTTTTTTGAGTTATGTAAGGCCTTCATAATGTCTCTTACTTTTAAGTTATGATATTTGAAGTGTGATACATTTTAGAGAAATTGTTCTAGAAAGACATTTTAGACATTGAGCAGAGTTGGCTGTATATAACCTGTTTTGTACATGGCTTCAGCTAATCTATTTTTCCTCATGCAGGTTTTTTTTTTTTGTGTGAGACAAGTGGGCTAATAAAATACATCAAGAATTGGCAAACATCATTCTTTGAAAGGCTGCCTTATTTGCAAAGCTTAAGAGAATCAGTTTGTTTAGACCTACTAAACTGGCTGAAGCCTTTGTTGAGTTTTATTCTTAGGCTTAAGTATTGTGCAGCAGAGCTCCAGTCATCAGTCATGTTTGAGGTGCTGATGCTTTTGTGGACCCTTGTCTGTTTGTTGCCATGGAACCAGACTTAATTCTGAAGCAGGAGGCTTCTCTGCACTTCAAAGCATGAACTTTTGTTACCCATTCTGGTGGCACAACTGCTAACTCAAACAAATGCTGTCCTTCAGCCTGGAGGGAGCACAGTGGAACAGGCACATTTGGACCCTGCTCAGACTAGGGTGTTTAACCACCTCTCAACTTTTCTTATCCAACAAAGCAAAGCCATCTGTCCAAATTCTGTTCCAGTGTAGTCTGTGGAGGTTTTACCAGTGTTGCAGAAACTGCAGTACTCGCTAGACTGAGCTTTTTAACCTGAATCTTTGCAGGTACATTGAATGCCAGGAAACAAATGCTGTCATTATTGCCTTTTAAATGGAGAACAGATAATCTTGGTCACTGGGTGATGTCACTGTAAGAATATGAGGATTGAGTTCAAGCTAGGTGATCGGCTTTGAAGTTCCAGGTGCTCAGTCTGTAACCTGACCTTGAATATCCTTCTCTTTGGCATCCACTTCCTGCTCTGTTTTGGAAACAAGAGCTGCCCACTTTTTGTCTGTACTTGCACACCACACCCCCGTATTTTATGCATCTATCTCATGTCATGAGACCTGGTGGTGAGTTTCACAGGTATTGAAGAAGCAGGGAGCCTTGGAGGTTGTTCTGTGCCACGAAGAGTACAATCTGTATTTGTGCTGTCAGCATTGCTAAGGTTCAAAACATGCTGTTGCTAGTTGTTGTCGGTATTTGTAATCTGCCATCCATGAGGATGTAAATTCCCTGTTCCCTGGAGTTCCTGTGGGCTACTTGGATTCCCGGGGCTTAAACCAGTACTGAAATAAATGAACCTCGGCCTTGCAGTGTATTGTTTGAAAGCTGCTTTCTAGAGGCCTTCCTATCCAGCTCACCCTGTGCCCTGTACTGGGGTTTGTGTGCAGTGTGAGATGAAGAGGAGGTGTTTTGATTAGTGTTGTTAAAGACCAGCTTGCTGAGAGGGAGCTTCCTAAAGCAGTTTGTTACAAGTGCTGCAGTGGTGGGTATAAACAAAGTCCCAGAAAGGAGTGTCTTGCACTCTGTGCAGTCTTGCAGGTTAAGTGCATAAATTTCACTTTAGAGAACCAAGGGTGAATCGTGGCAGGAGAAAGTCAGATTGCCTTGGCCTTGGTCAGTGGCTGGCACACTTGTGTGCAGCATGGAAGAATGAACCCTGAGTGCTTTGTACACAGCCTTCCAGCAGCCCAATGGTCATGGCCGTAAGGCTGCAGTGCAGGGCCTCACCCTTAATCTGCAGGTTTAGCTCTTTGAGGGCTTCTCTGGGTAACAGGATACAGCTTTGAACCACTGAGAGCGAAGATGAGTCAGCTTAATTTTTTGCTCAAGTTATTGATATTTGGTAAAAGGGAGAACCCTTGCTTCTTGAAATGGCACTTGTACTTGTTTGGAACCCCATCTGGCCTCTGAGGATGTGTTAGTTTCTCTGATCTTATCGAGAGTAAATTTGGCCTTGACATGTCAGTTAAGATTTGTGGCTGCCTGTAGAGATAATACTGACAATAATTAGATGCCTCCAGTGCTTGGTCACATGTGCTTAAGCTACTTACATATCAGTTAGGGGTAAATCTTCTGCAGTATCAAGAAAATGCTTAGAGAAGTACTTGCTTTAGAATATAAAGTTACTTTTTGGCACTCTGTACATTTATTTTTCCTTTTGAGACTATATGCATGTGTGCATGAGTACTGTGCACAAGGCTGCATGTTCTGTGTCGGTTCTGTGGTGTGTTATGAAGTGTTGGTTTGAGACTCCATTTACAAAACTAGATGTAGAAGATATCAAAGAAAAGGGAACCCTGTTGGCTCATTTCCTTCAGTCCTGGCATCTTCAAGATCACTTGAGAATGGAGTGCTCCTGCCCTGCCTTCTTGAGCACTATGGTGAAGACAGTTTCTCTGGCTGTTTGTTTCTTCAGCAGTTTGAGTATCCAAAAGGTCTGGTTGTTTCATCAGGCTGTTGGGTGCATCTTTGGGTGTGGGCAGGAAGATCCAAAGTGAGAAAGAGGCCGCTTTCTTGCTTACGCACAGCTTTCCTCTTGAAAGAGCTTTAGGCTCCAAGTTGGTGTATGAAAATGGATTATTGCTTCTGAAAGCAGCTGTAATGCTGACTGTTGACAAAAAAACCTGACGTGTTGGTTGTTTTCAAGTATCAGCTTTAAAAGCCCAGAGGTCTTTCACGTAAGCATGAGTTGGAATTAATTTCCTTCATTTGAATATATGCAGGAACTTGGTTTGAAAACTAGTGTGAGCAAATAACTGGGTGGGAGACTAAAGAGTAGGTGGCTTGTCTGCTCCTTTGCCTTATTGACCCAGAGTAGTGTGGGTTAATGAGTTTTACCTTTGGACTTAACTTCTGCACAGTACTGCTGAAACTTTTAAAATGTGTGGGTCTTAAACAGTTTTGGTGAATCAGAATTGTTGTGATCTTACTGCAGAAGTTGCAATTTTCATTTATCATTTTCAATTATCATTTTGGAGACTGAGATTGAGGATTTTTAGGGTTACATGGAGTGTGACCATAAAGGGATTAGGACTATGTACAGTTAAATAATAAGCCATGCAGTTTGTTTCCTTTGAATGGATTACAAGCAGCCTAAGTCTTTACTTAGTCCACTGCATGGATATTGTCTGTTTTCCCAGGAATCTGGATCTTCTTTCTTTTCAGGCTACTCCTGAAGTTTCTGATCCAAGTGTTCTAAGTATTTGGATCTCAGGAAACCTCTCAGGAGCATAGGGCCTACACATGAAATAAAGGGCTTTAAGAACAACATTACATTGTACTTTTTGCAAAGAATCTCCGCATTTCTGGGAGAAAGCTTCTGGAGCAGGATTGGCATCCTATACCATACATAGAAGCACGTACCTAGTCCAGGCTGTGACCTTACTTGTAATCTGATAAGAAAAAGGTCTTTAATTTTAAAATAATAGCTACCGGTTTCAGTGTTAAGTCTGAAATCACATGAATTTAATGTGTTTATATCACATATGTACATACATGTTCTGAGATTACTGGTCACACATAATTTATGGTTCTGAATTTAGGAATTAGGTCCATTGATGGAATAGATCAGTCATCTGTGTTAATGAATAGGACCCTTTCATAATGCTGTTTGTTGTTTTTAATGAGAGGACAGCTTATTGTACTTCTCTAATTTTGGTCCTAAAAGGAAGGTAGAATGACAAGGACCACTGTAGTGTTGATTTCCTGCTTTCATGTCTCCAAAAATGGGAATTCACTGACCACAGGAAGGAAGAAAAATTATGAAAATAATTGCAATTGACTGATCTGAGATATTAGATACGATGTTGTCTCCTCTTCTATGCAAGTTTCTGTTCAATGAAGCCTCTTGTAGTATATTGGCTGTTCAGGAGGAGACAGGCTGAGAACAGGACTGAAGTGTGTAGGAGGAGGAACAGAAAGAGCTGGATGTGCTGTGGGGGCAGATACAAGTTCACTGCTTCTAACCACAAATGAACAAAACCAAACTGAGCTACAGGTGGAGCTGGCCGGAAGCTGATGGGAAGGACTCCAGAAACCATCCCTCTGATGGAGGGAACCTGCATGGCCACACAGCACAGGCTGCTTCCCTTCCCTGCCTTGGGCTGGGCTCCCGAGTGTTGTAGTTGCCTGGCCCCACAGGATTCACTGCCCTGTCAGAGGAAAGAGAATAATTTTGTGGCAGTTTTGTCCTTCCCTGTTGTCCCTTCCTCTCTTCCCTGCTACTTTATCTGGGTGCGTTTCTAGCAAATTGTTGTCAATAACAGGCAGCTAAAAGGGCAGGGAAGAAAGGAGGGCAAACAAACTCATGCTTTTGTGGTGTGGGAAGCAGCACAGGCACTGAGGATCTGTTTAACAGAGGATGCTGACAGTGTTTCTGCAGCCCGTGAGGCATTCAGGTGTACTCATCTGAAGGGTGCTTCAGCCTGCACAGTGTGATTTTGGATAGTTCATATTTGAAAGCCATTCTGTCTATTTTAACTGACAGACTAAATGTCCTCTCCCCACCTGTATTTACTACCACTGCTCTGTGTGAAACAAAAGAAAAGCTGCAGAATTTTCTGAAATAAACATTCTCTCTCCAAGCAAGTCTTCCACAGGTGAAAAGTTGGAATTCTACAAAGATAACAGCTTTTGCTTTTGATAAAGGTTGAAAATTTTATGATGCAGTTTTCAGAATTCCTGTCTTCTTATTCAGAGTATGAAGTTTTGAACTTTGTCATGTGGCCTGTTCTCCACTAGGTGTTGAACTGAAACTGTCTAAATTAATCGCAATCCTTATTTTCCCTTTATGCGTGGGATAATGTAACTCTTTACAATTACAATTCTTTTAGTTCTGACTTAAACTTTTCACTAAATTTTGGGATGTGGCTCTTTAGAATAAAGAGAGGTTGCTTTTGTAGGTTAAAATCTTAGTTTTGCTGTTGAGTAACTGTAAACAGTTTTGCACATACAAGACTTTAAACAAAGAGGCTTGTTGAAGTTATTTGTTCATTATGGAAGCTAAATGAAAATCTGCTCAGGGATACTTTGAGTTTTGGAGTTTTTTTAGTGACGGTACAAAACTGTGCAGTAAGTGAGGACTTAATGTGGTCTAGTTATTACTTAAAAGCAGGTAAAATGTGTATGTTTCTTTTGTAGCGGCTGGTGGGAAGCATTACAGAAGTCTGATACTGGCTGGTGAATGTGATCTGTAGCATAGATGGGTGTTGTATGTTGTTCGCAGCATTGAGCTATAATGCTCCCCGCATCCTCCCTTCCCCTGTGGGGTCACAAGTCCTGCCAGCAAACCTGCTCCAGCATGGGCTCCTCATTACAAGGGGCCACAGGTGCTGCCAGGAGCCTGCTCCTGTTCTCACAGGGTCACAGTCTCCTTCAGCCACGTCCATCTGCTCTGCTGTGGGGTCCTTATGGATCTCTGCTCCATCCTGGACCTCCATGGGCTGCAGGGCCACAGCTGCCTCACCATGGGCTGCTCCAGGGCCTGCAGGGGAATCTCTGCTCGGGCACCTGGAGCACCTCCTGCCCCTCCTTCTGCACTGACCTTGGTGTGTGCAGGGCTGTTACTCTCAGTCTCACTCACTCCTCTTTTGACTGCTGCTGCTGTTGTGCAGCAAATTTTTTCCCTTCTTAACTGTTATTCCAGAGGAGCTACCATTGTATCCATTGGACTCAGCCTTGGCCAGCGGCAGGTCTGTCCTGGATCCAGCTGACATTGGCTCTGTTGCACATGAGGGAAGCCTCTGACAGCTTCTCACAGCAGCGTCCGCTGTAGCCCCCCACTACTGAAACCTTGCCATGCAAACCCAATAAAGCACTGCACATACTTGCTTTTGAATAGGAAGAGTGAGAACTACAAATGTTTCTCAGAGATGTGTATGAGACTTTAGGAGCTAATTCAGGTTAATGAAATTAAGGTCTGTTTTCATTCTGATTCATTGTCTATATGAAGGTTTAGTGAATGGATGGGTTAGATGGTCTTTGTATCTTCATTTAATTTGCAAGAGCTTTCCTGATGTTTTCCTTTGTTAAAAGGAGCTGTGAGAAGTAGATGACGTGGGGAATGGAGAGTATCAGCACAATTACTGCTGTGTGATGATCTATCTCTCTCTCCATCTGATCAAAGTACTGTTTAATGTTCAGCTAACTTCTTTTTTCCTGAAAAATGCAATGAGCAAGGTGAAATTAGATGGAATAAATATAGTTTTTGCTCCTTGATGTTTTTATTTATACTGTCTCCCTTCCTGTGCTACATAATCTGTAGAGAAGTTGGAGTCAATATTAACTTTGGTTTTAAACACATTTAAAAAGGCTCAAATAAGAGATGGTCTGTTGAAGAAGTTTTCATTCTTATGTAGGATTTTATTAACAGAAATGATATATGGAAACCATGAATTTTCTGAATCCATTCCTTTATTTGTGTTAAGCATCTCTGTTTAGTCATTAAATGCCTCCAAAGTTCTCCAGCCATACCATAAGAATAATAAAGAAAAAACCCTACAGTAAATATTAAGGTCATTCACACCTTAGAGCTGACGGAATAAACACAAGAACTTGGCAGCAACTGGAGGTAGGACAAGGCATGTACTTGGTGTTTGGTCTCTCCTTTGTGAGCAGGAACCTTCCACGAGTGTGGTATCCTAGAGCAGTTCATGTCAGGAGGGATTTCTGGAGTGCTGTGTGTAAGCCTCTACTTCGTGCAGGGCTGGCTTCAGCATGAGAGCATGTTGCTTGGGAGCCCATTCAGTTGTTGTGACTACATCCAAGCTTGGAGTTAACCTCTCCAGACTGCACAATCCAGGATTTATCTTCTACCACTGTGATTTTTTTTCCCCACCCTTTTTATCTATTTGAAACTTGCCTTGCAGCAGCTTGCTGCTTTGCCTCTTGGATTTTATTCCTCGTTGCATCTCTGAGGATGGTCATCCAGGCTAAATGAAAACACCTTTCTCAGCATCCCTGCTTGTATGTTGTAGGCCTCAGCACCCAGCCATCATAGTGGTCATCCATTGGACTTCCTCCAGTTTTTGATCTCTTTGTTGTAGTCCATGGGCCCCACGCTAGGTACAGATATAGTCTTGTAGGTACCAGACAGAGCTTTTATTCACTTTTTCCGTTTGATGTTAATGCAAACAAGTTCATATTTAATCTCTGTTGCTGCAAGGTCTTACATTTTACTCAGGTTCAGCTTTTTGCTTAGGGTGACATTTCATGTGTTCTGTTTTTTTATTTGTGTGGTAATAGTGCTTCAAATCAATGAAGAAATCTACTTTCAGGGTTTTAGGAATGGAATTTTCAATTATTCTGATAACCTGAGGAGAACTGGGAATTTGGCCAGCTAGAAAAGGATCATTAATTATAGCTGATTGATGCTAACATATTAATTTGAAGTTGGACCAGAGTGTTGATTTTGTATGACAGTCCTAACTTGTTGAAACTCCATTTTCTGAGAATTCTGCAGTATTTGCATGGTAGACCAGCACTGTGCATTATCCATGTGCAAAATAGTTCTTGGCTTGCTGCAAGCAGTCCTAACAGGGTACTGCCCAATTTATCTTTGCACATTTCGGACACTTCAGTGCAGTCAGCACTGCTTTGTTCCCCTGTAAAATGAGGGGAACCTGTAAGAAAAAAGATAAATGCAGAATATTGTAGTTTTGATTAATAGTTTATTAAACTCTACTCTTTTTCCCAGAAATATAGAGAAATTTCCAAGTTACCCTATTGCAAGCTATCAGGTATCCTGTAGTGCTTGCTTACGTTGTATTACTGTTTCTCTTTACTGTGGAAGTCTTTTTTTTCCAGACCTGCAGATATCTGTTACCCTGTGAAGTGTTATTGTTCTTGATTCTTACTGAACATACTGGAATGTCAGTGGTTGGAAAACTTTGTTTATAAAATGTGGTAGGAATTCATAAAACATAATTCTGTGATTAGTTTCCTCTTTCATAGGTAGGTAAACTTGCCCGCTGTCTGGCTCTATTTCTGTTCATTTGCTTATCCATAAACCAAGCATTGTTCTTGCTGTAGTCTGACCTTTGGCAATCTCCCAGAGATAAAATCCTGCAAACCCCGCTTTTGTATGTAATTTTGGAATCTTATTCAAAGCGTAACTTCAGATGTGTTTATGGAGGTTCTTCACCGTACCCAAAGTACTTGAACTTTTTTGATGGTGTTCTGTCTGTTGGTTGTTTTGTTGTATAGGTTGACCGAGAGGTGTTTGAGGTTTGAGAGAGGGGAATGTAAGAACTGGCAGTCACTACATCTAGTGAATTATTTCTAGAAACCAGTGTTACTGGGTCATGGCTACCAATTGCTGGCTTTTACCTTTGGAGAATGTAGATTTAGGGCATTTCAGGAGACTTTGGTGGGTCTCCTGACGAGAATGCCTTCTCAAGTCCATCAGTTCTCCGGTCATCATGATTTACGTGTCAGTCTTGTTCCTCCACTAATCAGGTGACAAAAATTCCTTTAATAGAATGTTGCTGGTTTTTCAGGATTTGTTTTCTCAGTCTCTGGAAGTTTAAGTGAGCAGGTTGGGAACATCTAGAGGTGAGAATCTTTCTTCTGTTTATTGGTAAATTGCAAAAGTTATGATTAGTACAGAATAGAAAAAGTCAGTGGAGGAAGAAAACAACGTTGTTGTACCTTTTGACTAAATTCCATAGTAGAATGTTTCCTAGATAGTGTTAATTGAATTAATACCACATAAGATCAGGTGGCTGGACTCTTTTGATGACAATGCAGCAAATGCTTAATAAAATTTATCTTAATACATTTTTTGCTTAATAGGTACCATACGTTATTTAAAATGTCTTGTTTCAATGTAGTTTTCTGGATGCCTTGTGGAATAATGTCTGTGGAGACATTTCTTACAGTGCTTATGTGCTCAGTGTGGGTTTACCTGGTTCTTACGATTAATATCTGCTTACTTATCTAAGGTAAGTAAGCAGATATTAATCATAATATCTGCTTGATACTATATTGACATGTACTTAGCCTTGGATAGGCCAAGGGGCTCAAGACCTTGGTGCTCTCTCCTTGTGTAGTTTAGAGTTATCAGGGAAATTTCAGGGTCTTCCTTCAGAAGCAGCTGAAATGAACTTTGACTTTGTTTCTTTCTTGCTTCTTAAGAACACATGCAAGTCTGATACTCATTTGAAAAATTGTCTTTCAAGATAAAATTGTTCTACAAAACTGAACCTTTTGAACTTTCTCCACTGTCCTTATTTTTCATCTGTTCTGCTCATGACACTGGTAAGTCACTTGTTTTGTCTTCTGAAAATAATCTTAATTGAAAGACTAATTAAAATTTGGAGCATGCATCTTGAGAGCAGGAGATGTTGTGTGTATTTTTAAAACTCGTAACAAAAATTTACTTACATTTGCAAATTAGTGTTGGTTAAATGCAGATAAGAAATTGCATCAGTTTGCATGAGCTGGGTCAGTTTCTACACAATTTTCATACGTGTTTCTGTATGCCAACTGTCCTTTTAAGAGTAGGGAACCCATTTAGTTGCAAATGTAATCTCTATGCTAGATCAGTGTTAGGCTACCACAGAGCAGCATATACCATCTCACTTTTCTGTTGCTTGCAGTTGTCATTCTGTGCTGCATGTCAGTAGTTCAAGTACTGTAGAATTTCATCTGAAGAGCCCTGGCAAAATAGTCACAGCAATACAGTTAAAATTCAGATTTTCTGAAGAACCCAAATGCTGTAGTTGTAAAAACTCCTAAATCCTAAGGTCCTCTACCCTTTGTTTCAGGAAACTGGTATATCTTGGGCATTCTGGTAAAAAAATACTGTGTGTTGCCTGGAAGTCCAGGGATGTGTGGGTGTCAGTGGGTGTGTATGTGCCTGCCTTGCTCAGCTCCACCCTCTGACAGCTCCTGTGTGAGCCCTTCCTTTTTTCCTGTTGTTTCAGTGATGTGTGCCAGAGAAACAGTTCCTTGACTCTGGTGGTACCAAACTTCAGAGGTATCTGAATGGGCTCAGTATTGAGCCTGCCTGGCTAGAGAAGACTTTGAGACTTTTCAGGAAGGAGCTTTCCAGCTGACTTCAAGACTTGGAGTAAATTGGCAACAGAAACCATGGCAGCACTGTCTCTGCTGCTTTAGTGGATAGATTTGCATGCTGAACGGGGAGGGACGTGGTGGAAAGGGATGACCTCTTAAGAGGTGACTTCACATAAGTGACTAGCCTTGCTTGGAACAAAATACAGCTGAAATGTGGAAAACTGAATAGTTGAATGCTTGTGGAGCTGCTGCTCTCAACTCCTCACAGGGCAGCAATTGTTGGCAATTGTGTTGCAGACCTCCTGTCTTTTTGGAAAGAGAATTGGACAGAACTAGATAAACTTTCTGCTTCTGTGGTGATGCCAGACTTTTTTTAAAAGCAAGAGCTTGAAAATGCTCTAACAGATGCAATATGGATAGGTTTGACTTGATTACTTGTTATCAATGTGATTCTAATATCATTAGAACCGCAGTTTTAGAATTTGAGGCTTCAGCCTGATTATGACAGCACACAAGGCTACATAAATAATGACAATATATACATGTGCAGTACGTATATATGGCAACTATTTTGTACATTTATTTTAGCAGTGCTTAGAGAACCAAAATGGAATTGTTTCTAAAGTTTTATTAAAATATAAGGTTTTCCTGACACTGCTAAACTTGCCTCTTGGTATTAGCTTCCTGTTTTCCCCACAGAAAAGGCAGCTGGGCAGATCAGTATAGAGTGGTGATGCAATATCTGTATGTTCAAGCAAAAGATTGTTCCATCTCTGTCCTGTACCACAGGATGTTCATTGTATGTAAAAATTAAATCTGGAGTTAGAATTAAATTCTCTTCAGGTAGGTAATCCCTCTCCACAGCTCAATTAAAATAACAATGTTAAACAGCTGTTTGATGCCAAACACTGTTTTTAGGGGACTCTGCAAAAACTGTTTTCTAATTGAAATTTGATCTCAATTTAACTTCTGTGCTTGGCTTCTCTAAAATAAGCAGCTGCAGACACTTAGTGTAAAGTAGTTAGCACGTACAACAGAAATGCAGATGTAACCCGTGACACTTTAATGACTCCACACTTGAGACTGCAGACATCATGCATTGTGTCAGATGTTCTTGTTAATATCTCTATTGTAAATCATCGTGATGCACTCTGATAGTTGTGAAGAGTACAGTGAGACTGAGATAATGGTGAGCATGTGATCTTTTCTTTCAAGGCATGTCAGCCCTTTTTTACATTCAAGATCTCAAATTAATTTTTGTTATCTTAAAACACTTGTAATGAAACTTTGACATCTTTTACGCTAGAAGTTCTGAGCTCATCTTTGGAGTAAAGATCTGTTTGTTTAGGGTTTTGCTTTGTTTTTTTAGTAAGATCTCCTTAAGTTACCTTTAGCATGGAGTTTTTCTTAGTGAATTTGCTCAAAGTGAAACCACTTAGTACTTTTCTTGAAAATCTGAGGGAGCTGTGTAAGAATAGGAGGAAAGTAATTCCTTTTTGTGCTGTAGCAGCAAAAAATGAAAGGTTTTGCTATGAGTTATTTGCTCTGACATACATATGGCGGAAACTTCCTCCTAAGGCAGTTGCATATTTTAAGGGTTTACTTTTAGTTCAGGAATCTCAAGTAGTGGCTTTATCAGGACCCTCTGGTGTTGTCCTGATTTATTGCAAAGCTCTGCAGAAATTGAGCCAGAGAACATTCCATAGTTGTTTTCTGTTTGGTTGTTTTTTTCCCCTTAAGTTTTCTCAGAATAGGTGCAAATTAGGTGGCATCTCTTCTGCTCCTTCTATGCCATCCTGTCATATGTTACCTTTGCTCTCTTCCAGTCTGGGGCAGATCAGGGTTTAATGCTGTGTGTCCTCAGTCAAAGCAAGAACAGGTTGTAGTTTGCTGTTCTACATCTGATTGTGCTGATTTGTGGCTGCTGATAATGTTAAGCCTTTGGGGGATTTTGAGACTTTTTGGAGTTTGTAAATAGTGTGGACTCCAACCAAACACTAGGACTTAGGTCCAGACAGAAGGTGGAGGAAAAGGAGAGTACAGAATGAAATCTGTATATTGACCATGCCTACTGCTTTCAGTTCAATATATATATTTTAAATTAAAAGTGATCTGGAAATCCCTGACATAGTACAAAGGAAGGAGGAGATGCTTGGTGCCCTAGAATGTAGGGATAGAGGAGAGTGAGCTGAACAAGTGCTGTGCCATCTGCTAGATAAGCTGTAGAACAGATTATTTATTATGATGCTGCCTCTAAAGGGAAAGTAGATAGTTAGGATTGTGGAATTGAATTGAGAGGAAGTGTGTGAGATGGACTTTTCAGATTTAGTTCATGTTATGCAGGCGCTTGCAGCAGAGAGCTGTTACACTTTTATCATTCCAATTCATCTTTATTTTGCTCTGAGGGTAAAGACCTACTGCTATTCTTAAAATCCATCAGAGGACACTGAGGGAATTGTTGCTTGTATCTACACTTGTGCTAGCAGCCTCTAATGTGGATAGAGACAGGGAGAAAATTGCCTTTAATTTTTGTGTTATTGCAGTGCTAATGAAGTGTGGTGAAAGCCTTTTACTTGCAAAAGGATTTGAATGTGCACAGAGCTGTCACAGAGGTGTGCCTCCTTATGGGGCTCTTCCAGTGTCCCTGATGCTAGAAATTCTTCTTTTCTCTGAAGATGGTTTGTAGTCTGGAATTTGCTTGCTTCTAAAGTAGTAACAATCTGAAAAAAAACCTTTTGCAAGAACAGCCAGTCTGCCTTACGTTGTGTATCCTATTTGCACCCAGTAGATTTTATGATGTTATTTCTGTCATGCTTTCTTTTTTATTCTTAGATATATTTTAGAACTTGCTTGATATATCTCCATTTTAAATGGACTCTCTCTCTGTCTCTCTGTCTCTCTCTCTCTCTCTCTATAAATAAATTAATATCTTGTCTGTCTGTTTTCTTTATATTTTATTTCCCAGGTAGCTGTCTCAAATGATGATACAAATCCGTCATCTCAGGCTTTAGTTACCTAATAATCTCTGTGTAGCTGAAAGGGGTTTGGAGAAGTACAGTTACTGCTTAGCTTTGACATCAGTTGTAATTGACTTGCGTGGTTTCCGTACATAAACACTTTGTTCTTATCTTTTAATATGATAATCTGTTCTTGGTTTGAATTTCAAGGTAACTGTACCCTTGTGATACAGAAGCATGTGATAATCTGTATAAATATATGCATATTTAAGGATGGCAGTGCATACTGTTAACTTCATAATATATTTCAGCATACTCTGACGTTATGACCTCAATTGTTTTCCGCATATTAAACATATCTCTTGTATTCCAGCAATGTTATCTCTGTTGGTATAGCTGTGATATTGTTCATGTCATCTGATACAAAGTGACAAGGAAAAACAACTTTTTAGTGCCTAGGTTGTTCCTGTTGCAGACGTGCATTCAGTTCTTTTAGAACATGAAGCTCGATGTAGTTTTATTTTCCAGACTATCACACTTTATATGTAAGAAACAATCTGCACTCAATGTGCCAGCACACAGGGCATTAAGGTGGTAACTGTAAGGAAAAGCAGTAATGTCAGAATGGAAGCATCTGTGGTTTGAAGGTGCTGGAGCTGCCTGCTGAGTGCAGTAGCAAAATTGCTTTTGTCTCAGTGGATTTTTTTTTTCCTTTAAATGAGGGAGCAAAAACTTATAGTCAGTTTCCAGATCAACCTACCTTGAGATGAGTAAATAATGGAACTAACCTGGGCATATTTGAATATGTGCTAAACTAGACAGTAGGACAAAAGAAAATTTGTTAATTTAATAATGCAGGCATGCTATGGGGGTAGAATATCTGTGCTCTTGGAGGAGCTGAGTGCTATCAAAAGCATGAAGACTGGTCTGTACTGCATGTCCAGTTGTGGAAAAAAGTAGTTGTGGTGCGAAGTTGCAAGTCTGGCACATCTCTTTATGATTAAAAACTAGCAATGTCAATAAAACTAATCTAATTTTCAGTGGATTTATGTCTAGCTTTATGACTGTTCCTACAGTTCTTAAGCTAGTAAATACTTTCTCTCATTTCAGAGAGACTTAAGAATTAATGTGTTTTGATAGCTGCTTTTAAGCTTATTTAGGAAAAATAATCTTTTGTGAAAGCAAATTAAATACAGTAAAAGGCTACTATGTCTCGTCTCCAAGGTTTTTGTGATTTTTGGTAGTAATGTGTTGTAACAGGTGGGTAGAGATTGTTTGTGCAGCAAGAGGTTTAGTGCCTTAGTCTTTTTTTAAAAGAGTGAGGCTAAATGATCTACAGGAAGGCTAAAAAAGGGCGTCCAATTTTAGAAAGTTGGAAAATAATTTTTTTTTATCTACTAAAAGTTATCATTTAACAAAGTCCATTGCCTGGTATGGTGGTAATACTGCATGATGTGCCTTTTGAAGCTGGGAAACAGTGTCTGTCAGCACAACCACAAGAGGAGTTGGAATATATGATTAGGAATACATAAGGTTAGCAAATGTTTGTCCTTCTTTTCATTATAATTAATCAATCAACCTTTTTTCTTAATAAAACTTCTTTTGTTTTCAGGAGTTTGTTTACCAGAAAGCAAAGTGCAAGATTTGAAAAACAAAATGATGTGCGATGGAAGTTGTTTGGAAAAGTACCTCTTGGAGAAAACTTACAGAAAGACCCAAAGAAAATACAAAAGGTATTTGTTCAATTCTGTGTTAGGATTAATGGTGAGTGAAGAAGCTAGTTAGGTTTATGATCTGTATATATGACTGTGCAGCTTGTTCCTTTGAGTTGCACACAATTTCAATACCAGAAAAGGCTCTTCATTGAAATTTTACTTCTGTTACGACAGTGCTGCTCAGAAGAATGTGTTCTACTTGGTCATTACATTGAGTACATGAGGCGTGAAGAGCCTTCCTTAGTGTGTCATAAGAGCATAAAAAACCTAAATGAAACCCACTTTTTTCCAACGTTGTTGAAAGCAACATTTCAGGGAACTGGTTCTACTACAGATGAACCCAAGCTCTTGGCCAGTGAATCAAATGACTTGCCTTTCCAATGGCGAAAATCTTGTGAAATCCAGCTGTGTGGTCAGTAGTTCATGAGCTGCTCTTTCAGTGACAAGAAAACCTCTTTCGATCTCTCTGACTTGATCTGGGATTTTTGGATTGCAAGTAGCCTTTTTATGTGTTTGGAGCATTTTTTGTATTTCAGTTGTCACTTCCTTGTTCCAATCGCTGTAGGAATAGTAATGTTTGCATGGAAAGAGACCATGTAGTAAAACTTCAAAACCAGCTGCTGTGTGTGAAATGCAAATGCTGATTTGAAGGACTGTGCTGCTTAATTCAGGGTAAAGTATTCTGGAAATCCATGTGTCATGTGACTGTTCTTAGCTGTAGTTAGGCTGGTAAAGTGAAATTGAGGCAGCTTTTGAACTTGTCACTGTATTCAACCATTCAGACTTTATCTACAGCTTGTCTTGACATGATTAATGGTTCTGAAGTGTTCACCAAAGATTTTTGATGGCAAAATTGAAGAGGCTTAATAATTGCAGTACTCTGACACTTAGCAGTATATTTTATTGTAGTGCCTGTTCTTTAATAAGTGAGTAGATAATTTATTAACATTTTGTGGTTGTTGCTGGTACTGTGAATATTTTTCCTTTACATCCAAACTATCTTGCATTACAGCTTTGAATGGTTGTATTAAATTTGTTACAAAGCAGTCACTATTAAACAATCACGTGGTATGGCATCCAACCATTAGTGAGTTTCTGGCAAAATTGCAGTCTAAAACAATTGTCTCAAGTGCCTCTTGGATAACAGTAACTAATCCTTCCTAACTGATTTGATGCTTTTCTGAGATTATTTTTGGCATGTAGACTTTGAATAATGAGTAGTGCTGTAAGTCACTAATTGAACCTCACCAGCATCTAAAAGCACAGCCTGTTTTAGGTGATCCCTCACCAAAACAATGGTCAGACAGGCTTTTTGAGCACATAAGGCTTTTCTCAAGCCCTGTAAAAACTCTTGTGACAACACTCACTTGTTCAACAAGTGTGTATACAACATAGCCCCATACTGTATTTTAGCAGTGTAGGAATTAAAATCACTCCAGCTAAGATGTTGCTTGTCCTGCTTTTAACGCTGAAAATATACGTGAGTATTAGTCTTCTGATGAAGAAGCAATATTGGTGCATGCTCAGGCTGTGTTGTTTTACTGGGTCACTGAGAGCTTTTGTATAGTTTTTATCCAGTTAAATTAAAACTTAAAAGCTGTCAGAATGAGTAGTCTTGGAGAAGCTGGAACTGCATTTGCATTTGCATGATTGATTTTTTTTATATCAATTATCTTCAGGAATTCTGCTTGAGCAGAACTGGCTTTGCCAGTTCCTTTTGCAATTGATGTTTGAAAATGCACTAAAAGTCAGATGACAGCACCTCACTGAGAATAACCACAGAAGTTAAATTCTCTTCTCTTCCAGTAGACTAGAACTGAGCTAGGCTTTGCAGCCACTGTTTCTTTTAGAAACCTTTCTTAAGATTGTCAAGCACAGAAGCTGTAAATACGATATATTTGCAACAACTTCTCTCCCCCCAGTTTTGTTAGTGAATGCTCTTCAAAAGAAATTCCTTTAAAAATTCAAGAATAACCATATCATTTGGTTGTCTCCTCTCATGTGATCTGTGTTCACAGAACTTGTTTGCATGTGGCCAGTCAAGATTTTGTATATTAAAAGAATAAGGCATATAGAGGAAAGCCATATTTTGGCTATATCAAGAGACATGTTATAGCTTTCTTCCCCAGTGAAATGAAATTACTCTTTTTTTATAGTGTATTTATTTTAATTTTTTTTCTATAATAGCAGAATCCATTTTTAATCAATGAGTTTTGGGGTTTTTTTCCCTTCCAAGTGTGACCCTTTGAGGGTTGTACAATTTAGCTTTCACTGTATGAATTCCAGTAAGAACTCAATGGAACATCTTAATTTTTTTAAGTTTCCATACTGGTAAAATTCAGGACATACAACACTTGAGGCCCTTCAATAACAATCTTTATTCAAAAGTTCAGTCTAAATATTTTATTATCTCATTTTCTGACATTCCATACCGGAATATTAAAAAAAAATTAATGGCAGTTCCTTAATAATTAAAAAATAACTATGATTTTTAACTTGGGGATTGTAATTTTTCCAAATGTTTTTCTGTAATAATTAGGACATGGCTATATGTGGGGGGGTCAACATTCCAGTCAATTAAAATCAGTTGCACTGAAGAGGCTCACTCTGCAACACATGATAAAATAAAAATGAGCTCTCAAAACAGGAAAATGAATTGCTTGGCTCACAGGTGATGCTTTTTTATGGGATGAAGAGTAAAGCTTATAGCATTAGTGTAGGAAAAACTTCGTAAATTGAATTGGGTTAATTATAATTCAATTCAATCTTCACATGATTTAAGCTATAATCCTAATCAATGAAGTAAAGTGATTTTATCAGAGTCTGTTTTCTGGCTTGATTCTGTTAGATGGAAAAGAGTTTCAAAGCAACAGCACCCAGCAAGAAATATGGAAAGAATTTACTACAACCCATGCTTTAGGCAGATAGTGATAAAATCTCCCATTACAAGCAGTGGGTTTTCTCCAGGTTAAAAAAAAATCCAGAGCAGAGCAAAGTCCCCAGACTGCTGATGCATGCAGGTTCTCGTGCAGCTCCATGTGCAGGAGCAGTGCGAGTGGAAGCTGTGCAGCGTGGGGAGCTGCGGCCTCGTGTTCCGCATCCGCACATCTGCAGCCTCTGCTGGTGGCTGGCAGTGGCTAAAAATACAGAGCTTTTCTGAGCGTTTGCCTGAGCCGTGCTTTACTGCATTCATATGGTCCATTCGGGGCCTTTGGAAGGGGAAGTGGTTGGTTCAAGCTGGCTGCTGGTTCTGGCAGGTGCTAGAGCTACAGCTTTGGATAAAGCACTGTCTTCTGCTTGTACTGAGTTTGTCTTTGGATAGCCTGGGTGAGTCACTGTGACTGATGGCTATAGCTGCCAATAGGGTGAGTGTTTGCACACAGACTTCACTGCCACTTTGAAGCTAGAAACTGTGTAGTGCATTTTTTTCTGTTCTGTATGAGAAGTCCAAGGGTGTGAATGAGTCACTTCCTGTGATCTCCACTGTTGGGTTCGTTTCTATTTGTCAGCCTTCAGAAAGGCAGGACTTAGATCTGTGGGCCGGAGTTCCTTTTTTTTAACAAGAAGCAAGGGCAGTGTAAGAAGGTATAGTTACTGTGGTTGGTCTAGCCTATGCCTTGGTTATTGTTACATTCTCTGGAAATAAATGTGTAACTAACCTCCCCACTTTAGAATAAAAACCCAAAACTTGCAAGTTGCCTTAATGCACTGCTGTTCCATGTCTTGTCTTTTGATCCAATTACAAATACTTTTGTTGCAATAATGTGTAAAGGACATCTAATTTTTGTGAAGGTAAATAAAAATAAGTAAAGAAAGGAAACCTTTTATGTCAATAATGAAGTCCTAAAAAGTCTTTTAATTTTCCTCAACAAAAACAGTACTAAATAGATCATTCAGCAATTCCAGTAGACTGTATTACTCTGCATAGAGTGTGTTGCCCTTGTCCTGTCTTGAAAATTACCTGCCTCAAACAAAACTGCTATCATATTTAAACAGATAAAACAGGAGTAGTCATTCACCATAATTGAAAGGGTGATTTAATACTATATCAGGGCGATTGTTCCTGAGTATTTTAATAATAAAAGAATTTAATATGACTCAGGTATCATAATCTAGCAGAGTGCAGCTGACAAAGTTCTGCTTTTGATGCCATTGGAACTTCTTCCCGTATGTTAACAACATGTGAAAGTACAGAATATGTTACAAGCATCAGACAAATGGAAAACAGTAAGCTTTGAGTGTTGGTTTAAATAGCTATGCCAAGCTACAAAGTGTTTTTGAAAGGAAGTGAGAGGTTTTTTCCTCCTTTTCCAGATTTAAAGCTTTTATTTTAGCTTTCTCGCTCTCTAAAATGCCTGGTAAATTGTGTAGCTCAAAAGCCCGGGAGGCTGGAGGGATCCTGAAGAGGTGTAGCAGGCAGTATTGTAGGATAAGTATCTGCTTTCAGGAGTAAAGATACTAAATAGAAGTATAAGCTTGGGTAGTTGTTACTGCAGTTACAATGTCAGCTGCTGGTCTCTACTGCAGTCTGTTTCAATGCCGGTGGTATGTTTTGGGGGAAGTGCAGTAACTTTGAAGTTGTTCTCTTTGTCTCAATTGGGACAGTTACTTTGTAGCCCAAGTTGATACTTAGCATTAGCTGGAATATGAATTCTGATGGCCCAAGATAATTTTTAAATGCAGGAAGCCACAAATTCATGGAAAAATGATTGACTTCTGAGTATCAAGTACACAGCTCTTTCTAACCCCAAAATTTCCAGGCCAGAGATTATAACTTTTCAGGACAGCTGATACATCAGTGGAAGTTTGCTCTCATTTGTGTTAAATAAGAATCCATCATGCAACTGGTATTTGTGTGTCTTCCAGTGCTAATAGAAAGATACTTAAACACTTACTTCTTTGTGCAGTCAGTAAGCTTTTTTCCATGTAGCAACCTTCCACTGGCAACACACAGGAGGCTTTCAGATTCCCCTCCTCCCCTCATGGGTTTTGAATGAAAATAGATGTCTGTAGAGAGCAAGCCTGGAAATAATGCCACGTGCCTTTGACTGTTGCATTGCACAAACACTTGACAAAGCATTGCTGTGAAGCAAAGCTGGCAATAAATTTTTGAAAGCAGGTGTGTAACCCCTAAATATGGTGGAACTTCCTATTCTAACTGGAGACTGGAACATTTCCATTGCTGACATGCAAGATTGAGAAAGCTTTGCTAGACTTCGTTGTGCTAATTTTGTGTTAAGTTTAAGCAAGCTCCCAAGAAACCTGACCCAAAGGTTTTCTTTGTTTGTCTTCCAGTTTATACATCTCAAACTTCATCTAAAATTAAAGAGTGGGGGTAGATACAGGTTTTGAAAGGCTAACTCTTACCATGCTCTCTAGCAACAACAAACAAAGGTGATGTTCTTTAGCTCTGCAAAATGAATGGAGGTACTGTGTGTTACTGGAAACCCTGAAGATGCGGATGTAAGGATTTTGAAAAGCCAGACTGGTGCTTTTTTCTTAAGTGTCTTTCTGAAGGAAGACTAGCAAATTTTATGTTCTCATTCTCCTTCTGTCTCTGAGGACTCTTGGTCCTGTTTTTTGTCTTGATTTTATTACAAATTTTTCATGCCTGTTAGTATTTTCACATAATTTTCTTGTGTGCTATTGAGAATTTGTCACTTGAGCATGACGAAGTTCAGTGGAAACAGCTTCATGAATATTAAAGCCTAAAAATAGTCATTGCTTTAAGCCACACTATAAAGGTATGTTGCCCTCTTTCATATATTATATTTATATTTGTGTGTAGCTTTAAAAAGCTGCAATTTCTTCTCATCAAGACTGAACCTTAAGTTGTGAAGATGATTATATTCAGGAATATTTACATTTTGATGTAGTTTTTTTTTTGTAAAATTAAATGCAGAATTCACAAGGATCTACAAGACTGGGCAAGTGATGAGAGAGAATATGGAGCACACTGTCAGAATGAGTACAAAAGAAGCTTTTATTAGGCATATGAGAAATTGGCACCAGTAAGGGCTTCAAAGGTAATTTCAGGGATCAGAGAAGCAAACATGGATGCAAAAAAAACACTCAGAGGCTTTAATGCAGTAGGCATATTACCTTGTTTTTCTGTAATTTCTAAGGGTAGACAAGCATAAAATTTTAAGAGGTCAGAGACCCTTAAAGATACTCAAATCTTGATGAGGAATCAGAAGGGAAATTAGCAGAGAGATATGAAAACAGGGGAGAAGTAGAATATGATTGAAAGTATCAAGTGAAGTACCTTTCCCTACCTTAGTTTGGTGTACGTGCTGGAGTCATGGTGCTAAATACAAGTGTGCACATACTTACCTACAAAGACAGCTGTTTGCAAACAAAAACAGTGACTGTGTGCTGTGGAAGGTATCTGAACAGCATAAAATACAAATTGTTGTGCACTGCAATGTAGGTGGCAGTCCTGGGTGACTTTTACACTGTCTTGAAGATTACAAGTATTTGAGGTTGTTTTTGCAACTGATTTGAGAACCTGCAAGATGAATTCTGTTATATTGATGAAATATGATATTTCTGTGACTCCTTTCCTCTATTTCCTGTAGTTAACCTGGATTTTTGGCCATTTCAGAGTGGTGTCAGCATCAGGTTGATGTGGCATGGAGAGTCTTTTTATTTTTATGTCTCGCTCAGAATGAGGAGAACAGTTCTGACATGATCTTCAGCCACACTAAGAGCGTGTTATTTGAGACTAGATAGGAAAGGTAAGTTTTCTTCTGCAACATCAGCACTAATGTGAAATGTCAGAAGAAAAAGTTGCTGAGAGATTATTTGGAAGGGTATGATGCTGAGACTATACAGATAATTAAGATGTAGAGATCAGTGAGCAGGCATACAGATTAAGTAAAATTATGTTTTCACATGAAGTCCATATCCAATGGAATTCCAGTCCCTGGAAGTGATGTTTATGGGATATGCTGAAAGCAAGTGTTGATAGTGTTTTATTCTGGCAGATGCTCACAAGAAAATAACAGCAAAATAAAACAACCATTTAGCTTGTATTTTCTTGCTCAGACATTTCCCAGATGCTTGTCCTGCTGGAGGCCTTTCTTGCAGATGTTTCCATTTGATTAATATTGCAGTGTGCCACATAGTGTCAGTACCTAGGGAAACTGTCCATGTGTTTGTATATGCAGATTAAATTGTATCCTTTGCAGTGTTCTGAGCAGGAGGGTGTTTTTTGTTGTTACTGTGACTCGTGTTAGAGTCACTCCTAACAGTAACGCTGCACAATATGATGGAAGATCCTGCTTTTGACAGTAAAAAGCTGTTCTTAAGCAACGTGGTTCATGGTATGCTTTGTCTCTTTTGAGTACTTCAAATACTTTCCATCCTTTTTTTTTTTTTAAGGAAGCATGTCACTCTATATAACCAAAACCACTTAAATTATTTACATATAGTGCAAACGAAACGTGAGCCCTGAGCGTGGGAACCATCTGATACATAACATGTTGAATGATTAGAGGCAACAGACTTCAAAACAGCAAACTGTTATTCTTTCTTGGAAGAACTAACCTGGCCTTGTCTATGCTTAGGTTTTAACTGTTCCTTAATCTAATGCCTCCATTGATCAAAATATGATGTTATAAAAATATGTATATGGAAAATTTGTGAAAATAGTCCAGTGGCTGGAGCACAGGACTGCAAAACAGAGTATGTGGCTTCTCATTCTTTTGCTTTACTCTTAACTTTCTGTAAAATGTATGGATTATTTTATTCATTTAACTTCAGTGTGATTGTGTGGGATCACAGTTGCCAGCCCAGGTTCTTTATCCCCTGTAATCAGAAAGGAAAAGTAGATGCTTCCTAGGGGAAAAGAGGCAAATTTCAGAGCACTTGAAATGATGCCTACAAATAGTGTGAGGTTTTCCTCACAACTTGGCCATAGTATCTTATCTTTTACGTTGCTTAGGCATTCCTAATTTGTAAAGTATGGAACAGGAGAATACTGTGGTACTAAAGATTAGAAAGATGTCCTGGTGGAAGATAAAACTTCACACATATAATGTTATTACAGTCAAGTTCTGTTATGTCATTGCTATCTTCTGCTCAGGTATCCTTTCTTTAATGTAAGAGGATTAAATATATATGTATACACGTATAGAGAGAGCTGTGTAAAGCAAGTAGGGCTGATGGTTCTTGAACCATTAATTATTTGTAGAGCTTGGCAGATCACTAAAGTGTACAGGTTGAGTGTGCAATTCAGATTTCTCAGGTTGTTAGATCAGTAACTAATAAAGAGATTTCAGATGGACGTGCAGTAGACAGTCATGAAACAATGGAAGGGAACATTGAAGCACTATTGAGGTAGTGGTAAGACTTAAAAACCAGAGAAAAATTAGTTTTCTGTTTGCTTGGGCAATTCTGGTCCAGTTCTTGTTTCATATGCTGAATGAGGTGGGCCATCCCATGGAAAAAATAAAATGTAATTAAATCTTGCATGTAACTTGTTCGAGTAGTCTCAGGTAGTGTTGTAATTGCAGCAGCCTAAAAACAGTGACTGCTACCCAACTGTGTGTGTAACATGTAGCCACCTGTGGTTTGTTACAGGGGGTACTTTGCTTTTCACCCTACAGTATCTTCCTGTGTTCCCAGGCATCCCTCTTTCTCAGTCAGTGCTTTGCAGAAGAGCTGCAATATCATTCTATTTTCAGCGTGAAAGCATAGACATCTACTGCAGGAATACCACTGCCCACCCAAGGGTGCTCTTCCTCAGCATCTACTTTTTTCCCGTGTTAATCGCTGTAACTTTAATGAATGTTTTTTTGATATGTGCGATAGCTTAGTTTCAGGTAGTTCATGAGATAAAGCGTTAGCACTAGAGTCTGTAGTGTTTTGCATGAGCTGTGTTGACTTGTGCTCTGACTCGAGATGCTTGGATGGCAGGTGTCTGTAACTAATTGGTGGTGGTAGGAATGAAGCCGATATACTTGTAAACAGTGAGCTGTTCTGTATTTGGTGTAGTATTGCTGCATCCATGAAATAGATGTGAAGTCATAGGTTGAAAACAATAGCTGATATTACACCTAGAAATTCGGATAAAATAAGTTATCTCAACTATTGCAAAGCAACCCTTTGAAAGCAGTATACTTAAGTGACTAATTGTTTTCAGGTCAGTCCTTTCTGCTCAATTTGGGACTTAGGATCATTTTATCTGTGATAAAGACCATGAGCAATTTACCCTGGCAGCTGCAAACCACGGTCAGTGAGATTAAAGAATATGAAATCCTTATTGCAGAGCTGAGAAAATGGCAACAGTTGCAGGTGAATAGATAATATTTTAAAATTCAAGTCTACCAAAGATGGTGCCACAGCAACTTGGGTGTCTCCACTGACTTAGATAACAGAGCCTTTGGACAAAGAAAGAATATCAAGCTTAATTTATCTGGATTGAGGCAAAATATTTAGCAAGAGGCGATGTGGAAGTTGTCAGAACTGTAGAAGAGATTTATATGTCTCTTAGAGCTGTCAGAGGTGGACAGAGCGTGAGTGGTACTGAAAAGATGCTTATGCTGTAGGAAGTATTTCAGCGTAATACTGCTGCTGCTCCTTCGGCACTGATGTAGGGGCTGATGAGTTTTAGCTGCTCTTGCGCTTCGGACCGGTACCGAGGCTGTCTCAGCAAGGCACGGCAGCGGGACTCGGTACAAGCAAACCCCTGGCTTGGAGCCAGGAGGGGAAGCGGCAGTGTGGGAAACCAATGGAGAGAAATTGCCAGTGTTCAAGAAATACAGCTGCGTCCTAAACCAGCACCCGTGATGCTAAGCTGACAAAGACTGCGGCTAACGCAGACGAGCTTGTGCGAGGTTTGGGTTGTCCGTCATGGACGCGGGTCTGCACCGGGCAGGGCAGGGCTGCCGGGGCGGCCCGGGAGGCGGGAAGCGTTTGCCAGGCGGAGCCGTGCGTGCCCAGGCAGCGCTGGGCGAGGCGGAGAGAAGCGATGGTGTGCGGCGGCTCCGCGGGTGATTAGCGCGGCTGGCGGGGCGGGGCGGCCCGGGCGGACCCACCCGCGGGAGGCGGCCCGGGCGGGGCGGGCGGGCGGCCCGCGAGGCCGTGCGGGCCCGGGCGGCGGGAGCCAGGCCCGCGGTGCGGGGCGGGCAATGGGGCTCCGGCGCCGCCGCCCGTGAGGGACCGCAGCGTTCATGGTGAGCGGGGCGGCTGCGGGGCGCGGGGGTCGGGGCAGGCGGGGACTTGAACGCGTGTCAGTGAGCCCGGCCTCGTCCGCTTCTCGGTCGCCTCGCCGGGTCCAGGGGAGAACCGGCTTCCCAGGAAGGGGATTCTCTTTGTGCGAGGCGAGACTCCGCCGGGATGGAAGGCGGCGGCACAGCCGCGCCGGTGGTTCGGGGTGTCGGAGCGTGGGGGCTGCAGGCTGGAACCCCCGGCTGTGCCGGCCATCCCTCCTGCCCCGCAGTGCTGCCGCCCGTGGAGCCAGAGTCCCGCAGCCTGGTGTCTGCCGCTCGGGCACCCAATATGAGTATTTCATATTCGGCTCCGTCGGAAAGTGGCTGCCTTTAAACGTGCAGGGCCAAAACAAGATGACCTTGATAGAGCAGTTTGTGTTATTGTACGTTCAGTTCTGCCGTGCAGCTGGTGCTTGGGGAAGCTCGGGGCGTGTGGGAAGTCACACAGCGCTCTCCCGGGTAGCGCAGTTGGTCTTTCAGCACTTGCCCTGCGTTCTAGAGGGTTATTTGCGTCTCTCGGTAGAGATGGTTGAGGATCCTTTTGTAGGTTGGCTTCTCTTTCTTGAAGAATCGTAGAGGATCACCACAGTCTGAGCTTCTTGCATCTTAACTGCAAAGCTGACAGGTTCCACCCAGAATTAAACTTGGTTTCGGGAGGCGTGTTTCTGTGGGTTTTCTTTGTTTGGTTTGGATTATTTAAATCAGTGCTTTAATCTACAGCATGCTCTTATAGAACATCTTCAAACCCTAGTTCAGCTCTTGTGAACAGCTAAAGGTGAAACCTGGAAGAAAGCCTAGATGATCCCGGTGATAAGGCTGTATTTTAAATCACAAACGGTCCACTCATCCTAAGTTGATCCTAAAATTAACTTGCAAGCATATCAGTTTAGTAACCCCTAATTGCAGCATAGCATTTAAACAGATGCTGTATTATTTGTGCCTGTGAGATATTTGAGTCTGGTTTAAAATAAAAAACTTAAAATGAGCTATTGTGTAGCTCTGCCTATTGCAGTATGCCTGTATGTGCAAATACTTGGACTTGCTCAGTCAGCAGATACTCTTTGATACGAGTTTGTGGAGGCTTCAGTGTGCTTCATTGCTGTATCATACATTGTGCTCTGAAATTGCATTCTCTTCTCAGTGGAATAAAAGATACTTTTCATGAGCTTTTGTTTTCTGTGAATTTTGGGGTATTTGGTTTTTACATTTGGGGGGGGGAGAAACTGGGGTGGAAGATTTTGTTTGGTTGGGTTTTTTAATCTTCCCTAATTAAAAACCAGTCTTGTAGATAATATCACCAGAGGACATTTTTATTCTTTTTTTGGCTACCACTGAAAAGGATGGAACTCCTACAAAGGAATCATACTTGTAATCTGATCAAATGTGCCACTCCCATTTTTGTGCTGGTCTGGCTTTTTTACTGTAGGGTAGTGCTGAGTAGAACACCAGTGAATATTTGCTGAAATGCAGGGTGGGCTTTGGCTCTTTTGAGAGGTTTGCATAATTGTACTGATGTGCTGATACTGTAACTAGCCACCCATATTCGGAAATAAAACATTTTCTTAACCAAGAAATTCTTGTAAGGGTGTGTGTAGTGCTGGTCTGGAGAACTTTGTGCTTAGCTGAACGGGATTTCCGAATTAATTGTGGTGTACAGAATAAAATTCCAGTTGCAGCTCAGTGTGCAATTCTTTTCTCAGTTTCCAAAAGCAATTTTGCTCTCCAGCTGGCTTTCAGTGAAAGAAAACCCTGAATATAATTTTCATAAGTCAAAATTAAGCAGCTTTTCTGGAACGTCTACTATAATAAACATTGGGTGCATATGTTTTAATGTCAAATTCTGAGATGCTTTAGGGAGTAATAGAGGTTAATTTTTGACTTTGTTAGTTTATGAAAAAGGGCTCATTAAGAAATCAGTCTCCTAATAGAAACTGAGAGAAAGAAAAGCCATTTGCTTCATTCCTATCAGCACAGTGGATTTACTCCGCAGCTGGTGCAGCTGAAGCCCATTATGATGGTGCACTTACACACTGGTCACTCTCAGTTGCTTGCTGGTGCAAGTGACCAGCGTAAGACTGTGCCTGTGCTTTCTGAATATGCTTTCTATATTAATACCCTTTTTAGAGTATTTCTTTGCTTTTTTTCTCTCTGGAGGTTTTTTTAGCGAATGGCTTTGTCAGCATGAGCACTGTACCTTTACTTGACAAAGCTAAGTCCTAGTCTGTAGTTTAAATGCATTTTCCTTGGTTCTTTTCCTTGTTTTCAAACTGATGTCATGCACAGCAGTATTAGCTGGTATTAATGAGCCAGACATTCCAAATTCGTGACCATGTTTCCCATTACGGCAATGTAGTCATCATAGGATTGATTGTTGAGGCAGTGCCCAGTTAATAGACAAGGGAAAACAGGGATTTTCTGTGTCCTGAGGGCTGCACAGACCTGTATCCACGAGTCCCACGGAAGTAGCTTGAAGCAGAATTGAACTGTACAACGCAGAGTAGAAGACCAAGGCAGTGTTGTTCCACATTCATTGCATCATGTCTTGTTTTCATCCATCCCTTTTTTAAACTGTGATTGGAGACAGCCTTTCTGGAAGGGATGGATCCCATTTTAGTTGCTGAATGAATCTCATTGTGTTGGAAAGGTTGGATGTATTGCCCAAGGAAGTTTTGTTGAAATTGAGAGGTTAGGTTGAGAGAAAGAAAGCAGTACCATCTGAGGAGCTCCATGTGCTAGCAGGAAAAGGTCCATGGCTGGAACACTCTTCATAGTGCTCATTGATAGTGTACATTTATGTTTTTTCTAAATTTTATTTTATTAGAAATGGTATAACAAAGCTGTGCATGAAAGCCTTTGAGTTTTGGAAGTGGCAAGAATCATAAAGTTGAATGTAGAAGTAACTATAATGTGGATGTGATTTTTCCATAGGACTGTTTGATCATGTTTGTTGTTTGTATATCACTGATACTTTGCATACTTAATGTTTGCTGTAATACTTCAAGCATTGAAGCAGATGGAAGTTGTGTAAAGGTTGTTTTATCCCAGTAGGTCATGGTTTTAGTATACTTTTTTTAAAATCAGTGTTTGTAGGAAAAGTAAAAATAAAATAGTACCCGAATGCCAAGTCCTCTCCTGTAGATCAGCGTTATGCAGTAATTAAGGGTAGAAGGACCTCTGAGGGGCTAACTCCCCTCTCAGGACAGAGTTTGCTTAGACCAGGTTCTCAGGGCTCATCCACCTGAGCTCTGAATGCCTTCAAGGTCGGGAGTTCTGTCACATCTCAGGAAACTTGTCCCAGTGTTCACCTACCCTCCCTACAAAGGCTTTTTCTCTGGAGGCTGAGCAAGCCTGGTTCTCTTGCCCTCTGTTCATATGGCACTTGCTCCAGACCTCAGGGTCCAGACCATCTTGATGCCTCTTTGCTAGTCTTGCTCCAGTGTGTCTGATCACAGCCACAGGTTAACATGTTATGCTCCACTGTGATTTAGGATTGTGCAAGGCGTTGTACCAAGTGTGGACTTTCTGTCTAACAGTGATTTTAACCTTTTTTTTCTCTCCCCATTGTTGAGATGTTGCATATGAAAACACCTTGCATAGGAGAAATCTTACAATGAGATTTTAAGACATGGAGCTTGTGGTCATTTTTGACTTTGCTTTCAAAACCGTGTAAATGGAAAAAAAAAATTAAATAGGTCCTATTTTTATACCTCAGATAGTATTTGCTGTTTGTAAACTCCTTCGTAGTAGTACTTTGTAAAAGCAGGCTGTCGGCCAGAGGAACTTAAGATGTTTTTACAAATAGAAGAAATGGAAAAAAGCCATCAAGACTCACTCCTGAACATAAATTTTGCCATTGTTTTCAGTGTTGAGGTTGCTCTAGTTGAAAAGCTTCAAAGGTACTTCAGTATGGCTGAGATGTGAAAGCATTATTTTGAAGACTTCTGTAGATCCCTTTTTAAATTCTCAAATGCATTATCTTGGTGTTCTCCACTCTTGTAAGTTGTCCTGTGTTTTTCTTCTCTAGGAATATGAAGAAAAAACTGGACGAGCTCAGAGACCACTCTCTCCTAAACAGAATGTGAGGAAGAATCTTGATTTTGAACCACTCTCCACTACAGCACTTATTTTAGAGGACCGACCAGCGTAAGTTTTGGAAGTGCCACAGTGAGGGTCTCTTTAAAATTAACCTAGCAAAGATTTTCTAACTAAGTGTATTTGCTTTCTCTAACTTAAACAGATTATTTAAAATCTAAAGCAGATTTTTTTTTCAGACTAGTGAATATGAAATTGGGTTGATTATGAGAAAAATTATTCAAACAGAAAGAACCTTATTTTATAATAAAAGCAATGGCTTTTTGTTAAGGAGGTAATTAGGATAGCAGAGCTTTAGTTTTGAGTAATTCTACCTTCTAAACATGATTAAGGGATTTTTATTTTCCATGAGAGAACCTAAGCATAAAAACAAAGCTGGTATATGCTAAAGAAATTGAGAAGCAAGAATACAGTGTCCTGTTTACACAGAGAAAGACCACGCCTCCATAAATAATGAAACAATATAGTGATTGCTCTGCAGTGAGTTCAGCATCACATTTTAAGGGTTGTCAAGCACTTGATGAGTTGTTTCATACCTCTTACTGCAAGGAGGTTTTTGCATATGCAGACTGACTCCAAAGCGATTTGCCGGCAGCTGCTTTACCATGTTTTCCTCCTGAGTTACATACACAAATTCGGTCATGCTTAGTCAGTTTATGATTATGAATGTGATCTGGCTTTGTGGGCATGACATCTGCGTTTTTAGTATAGCTGTGCATTGGTGTGAAGAACTGGCATAACAGATCTGTGTTTTCACCAACAAACCTGTATGAAAAATGCTCATATCAAAGTAGTCTAATTGTACTGTACTTAAGTAACTTTCTGGCTTGCCTGATGGACTGTGTGGCAAGACGTTGGGAGATATAGAAAAATGTAAGGGTGATTATTTGTGATAGCAGTTTATTATGTTCAACTGGAAACAAAACATACTAGCTTATCTGTTGTATTTAAAACCTGTCTGTTAAAAATCTCTTTCCTTGTGGTATTATCTGAGTAGGACAGTGTTCAGACAGATGGAATTAGTGTTATATTACAGGAGAATGTCCAGATTTTGCTTTCTTTCCTACTGCTGATAGAGTGAGGAACTTCTAGCAGAAAAGGAAGGTATTTTTAAAATTGAAGACAATTGAAGCATCACTTCTTTCGTCTAGTGGGAAAACTGCTCTGGACAGCAGTGCTGTCCTCTGACTCTTTCTGAGGAATCTATTTTTAATCGTTTACCTACAGTTTCCATATTATTTTTTTAATATTTACCTATTAGGGTTTAAGTAGTTTCTTTTTTAAGACAGAAAAGTGGAGTGAGATTCTTTTTTTCAAATAGCTGCTCTTGATTTTACAGCCATTTGTAGGGTTTAGGTAAAACTTCATAGTAAAAAATCAGTAAATATTCCATAGTGCCTCTAGCTTCAAATGGACAAAATAATAGTTGAGTTTTAATAGATACTAAACATCATCTCACATGTACGGTGGTAATGTTAAGACATAGGGCAAATAATTTGAGTAGTGGAATTTAAGTTAGCAGAACCTGATTTATTTCATCTGGTTTTCCTTTCCAAACTGTCCCTAACTTAAATAATTTCTAAAGAGTTGGATTTGAAAAAAGATGCAGATCAAAAAACTGGAAAAAGAAAACTGGAAAAAGAGTAGATTGGTCTCTGTGGTTAACAAACCAATATTTCACCAATGTGAAAATTTACTTTTGTTTCTCTAGTAACAATCTTGATTTGGAAAAATACTCATAGGCCATTTTGGAAAAATACTCATGGTTATATGTATATTACAGGCACTGTGATTACATAAATTGTAATGCGTGCTAAGTATTAATGGTGTTGGGGGCTGTCAGCTGCCTGATGTGTGACACCTTTCAGGAACATGAAAGTGAATTTTTGCATAGGTTTTCTATTAACCAAAGATATAAACTGTTCTAGGAATAAAATACAGTGTTCTACAATGCAGAAGAACAAAATAGTCATTTCCTGTTTTGATGTTTTGCTGATTCTGTAGTTGTAAGAGATACACATGTTTATGTTAATTACAAATATGATTAACTGAAAGGTCACGTGTTCTGACATAGGAATATTTGACATGTATTTGTATGGCGCAGCCTTAATCACAAATCAAAATGTTTTGTTGATATTAAGAGTGGAGAATATTAAAGATGACTCCAGTGCCGCTTGTTGCTCTAGAAGAGAGGGGAAGGAGTTAAGTCTTTAAAATAGAAATGGGGTCTCGGAGAACAGAGGGGAAAAGGTGGCTGGTTTGGGGAGTTGTTGTGTGTGGGTAAAGAAAGTTGTGGATGTAACTCTTAGACAAGGTGAACAGTAAGAAACAGTACAGTCCTGAATCTTACCAGTTCAAATCAAGACCTGCCAGCTTGGTATATACCAGTATATTCCCTTCATGAAGATCAGCCTGTGGGTTCACTTGGTTTAATAATAAAAATGCTGAAATTACCGAACATGAGGAAATTACTCAGCGTATTCTGTGTATAAATGTAGTCATAGCTGCTGACTCTGGCAAAAAAAAGATTCTTTCCAAGGATCTGTTGTTCTGCTCTTTGACTGGATATTTTGACAAGAAACAGAGTGTGCTTTTCTTTTAGAAGTGTCCAGAATTTTATTTAGACAGTCATGCCAACTGTAAATAATATATTTTTTTTAAGGAACCTTCCTGCAAAACCAGCAGAAGAAGCTCAGAAACACAGGCAACAGTACGAAGAAATGGTGGTTCAAGCAAAAAAAAGAGGTGATGGGATTTCTTGTCTTCAGAGGAGAAAAGTATAGGGGTATTTCTAAACCTGGAATGCACTTGTGTCAGTCTGCTGCTCTGTAATGTGAGGGATCTGTGCCTCCTCTCAAAGAAGAATCAGTCCAAAGAGAGAGCAGCAAAGGTAGTTTTGTTGAAAAGCCCAGCCCCAAGCTGAAAAGAAAATGGTCCTAAAATCCAGCAGGAAATAATTTTTTAATCCATAACTCTTAAATGAGTGGCGCTTATTCGTGGGTTTAAAAACTTAGTAATATATTGAAGTAGATTGTTGGTCAAATTAGTGAAGACTGGACTTATAACTGCAGGGTATTTGTCAGTTGCATACTGGAAACAACCTGTTCAGGCTGTAGTACATAAACACATAATTTTCCATGTAGGAAAATGTATGCAGTTATGTTCATTTTATAATCTCTCACTTAAAATTTACAGCTTTCTCAAGGATTTGCTAATAATGTCTTGCCTGATATTTTTCATAGAAGTGTTTTAGTAACACTGTACCATGAACACGATGTAGAGGTGATGGTAGTGATTTCTTTTGGCTGATATTAGAAAACCATCTGGGTTTTCTAATTAAAAACAAGCATTGCAATAATAGGAGATTCAGACTTGGGTTTTGCATCCAGTGGGAGCTACTAGAAATACTTTTTTCCAGCTGGCCAGACCCTTGAACCATATGAAACAGTAGAAAAGGTATATGAACATGGGACTTGCTTGCATTCTGCAGCTGACACATTAATAGAAGTATCCTCTTGTGATTTTGAACATCATACACCTACCAGTGAAGTTCTAGCTTCATGTGACACCTGTTTAATATATCTACTACTGTATGTGTAGTCTAAAGGAGTTTCCCTGTTCTTTCTTAGCATGTAGGGTAGGTGGTTTGGGAAAAATGGGATGATTGTTAGACGATGGACCGGGTCCTTGTGCTGTCTTCATTGAACTGGAGTATGTCATTCTGTCCAGATAAATACCACGACAAACCCATTTTCCCTAAGGCCACTCCAGATGAACAGCTTTGCAGAGAGATATATTGTCTAGAGGTCAGGAGATCAAAGAGTGTAAACACCTTCTTGTTGGTTAGAGAAAAATTGAAAACCTGCATTTCGGCAGGCTTGCAAAGAGCTTGTATCAAAGCTGAAAACATTGTGAGGCAGTTGCTATGGTTCTGCTTAGGCACAGCTTCTGTGGGGCTTTGAAGTGGGTCCATCAGGTTGAATGTGTCCATTCCAAAGACCTTGTTCATGGTACTGCTGTTTTTCAGTGCGTTCTGCTTGCCAGGAGAGCACCTTCTCTTACTGTAGGCAGTGAATACACATCCATGTCCTATATTTCCATGGTGCTGCTGTAGAGACTGGTTGCCTGCATTTGGTAAATGCATGTCTATCAAATTTCCAGTGGAAAAAGTAGTAGTGATGATGCAGGAAGAAATACTGAGTGATAATTCAGAAATGTAAAATACATCTAAACTAGATATGAAATATATTTTCTTTTTAATGAACTGAAGGTTTCCATTTGTGATGTATGACATTTAGATTATCCATATGTGAAGTAGCATCAAAAATGTGGCTCTTGTGATTTCTTGACAGTATACCTAAATTGTAATCGAAGAATGAAAACAAAACAAAAATTTGTATTCATTTGGCCTGTAGTTTTGAGTCTATCATAAAAGGGGTGGGGCTTTATTCGGATATACTCTTACCTGTTCTACTAGGTGAGGCTGTTGGCTGTCTGAGGTGCTAATTCAAAGTTACTACTGTGGTTAGATTTGAAGGGTCAAAGAAACCATACATTATCTAACTCCCTTTGTCCCATCTGTTGAAAATGAAAATTATTTATAGTTACAGTTTGTTCTTTATTCACATTGGCGTCACTGCTCAGCTGGCTGTGTGCTTGGGAAGTTTTCAGAATTTGAATGGTCCACTGTGCTTTAGGGTGAACACAGTGTGCTTTAGGTGGTTGCATAGCCATGACTAAATGAATATTTAGTTTCTGGTTTTCTTAACTTAAAAAGGAAATTCATTTTTGCAGAGCTTAAAGAAGCCCAGAAGAGAAAGAAACAACTGGAAGAACGCTGTAAACTGGAAGACAGCATTGGCAATGCTGTTTTAACCTGGAACAATGAAATCTTACCCAACTGGGAAACTATGTAAGATAGTATGTTATACTGAGTTTTAATTAAAAATTGCAGAGTCTATATCCTGAAGAAAAGTTACAAAGTTAGGATGCATAATCTTTAAATGGTCTTGGAAGCTTTTGTTAGAAAATCATTCTTGGACATCTACAAAGGAAATAAGCAACATCTGTATTTCTACAAGGTGGCTGGAAGTGATGCTGTGCTAAATCTTATTACTTGTCTTTAATGAAGGCTCACAATACTCAAACTCTGAAGCACTGAGAAGTGATCTATGATAGAGAATGTAACAGCATGAAGGCATAATGCTTGAACATCATTCATTTATCAGAAATGAGCTTTCCTTGACTATTTGAGCTCTTGAGTTTTCCTTGACTATTTGAGATGTTGATGTAATATCAATGTAGATTGAAGTATGTGAATGGTTTATGAAGCCTCTTTAATTACAGAATGGTATACACGCTGGGATAATCAAATGATGGAAAAGAGAAATAGGGAAAAAGTTATTTATATTAAGTGCTAAAAGATTCCCTCCAAAGACACAGCACAGGCAGTTGATAAAGTATCTTGGTGGTCTTTGCTAGTCATCTTAAAAAATGCAGCCCCCATCCCCCCAAATACAATCACCACAGCACCATAAACCAACAGCATTCAGAATTGCAATTTGCTTAACAATGGACTTCAGTTATCCTTAGAATATATATTAAAACCATGGACAGAATTTGTTGGAAAATGTGTTTTTGGAGAACTGAAGTATAATAAACTAAGTCTAAACAAATTGTAGATTTACATGCTTGTCTTTAGTATTTGAAGATGCATCTGTTATGGTTGCTGTGGAAATAAGGTCACCTTTTCCTTTATTGGTTTATAAACTCATAAGTTCCCCAGTGTATTCACTGTTTTACATTTTAGTTTTCAGAATCTGCTCAAAGATAAATGAAGTGTTGTGGTTTTGCCACTTTTCCTTGCTACTTAGGTGCTGTTCTGTTCCTCCTCCTGGGCTTTCAGATTGCTGAACATCAGCTGCATCCATTTCAAAGCCTGTTTTCTGTTAAAATGTCCTTCAAGCTCCCACCTAAAAGTTACTCCTTGTCGCATCTTCATGCATTTTTCTGGAGGCACAGAACTGCAAAGATGGGTGGGAAACTGCATGTTTGTTTGCACAGCAGAGTGATGACAGAGGGCAGAGGGTAGACTTCCATAACTTGTTCCTGTATTTGGTCTTGTATGGAGCTGTCCAGTTTTTAGCATAGGCAGCGGCATAGGTATGGACTTCCTTTTCATTTATTTACTTTTTCCCTGTGATTCTTGCTGGTCAAGTGTGGCTGCAGATTATGGGTATTGTGACTGCGGTGCTTCTGTCAATATAAAGCCATTACATTGGAAGGAAGTAAGATTTCCTTTGCAGTTCAAAGCAAAATAGTACTAAAGAATGGATATGTGCAAATTGTGTTTGACTTCTTGGGCCATTGATGTTCATTTTGGTTTGAATCCCATCAGCAGTGGTAGGAGGATACATTTGCAATTCAGCTGGCAACAAAATATTTCTTAGAATAATCTGTTTTACTTTAAACAGGTGTTGTTCCCGTAAAGTTCGAGAGCTGTGGTGGCAGGGCATTCCACCGAGTGTGAGAGGCAAAGTCTGGAGCTTGGCAATTGGCAACGAGTTAAACATCACCCATGGTGAGGCTGTTCTGTTGACATTTTCTTACAAAGTCAAACAGCAAAGGGACAGTCTTGTATCTGTTGTGGTGTGGGTGTGAGGAAATGTTATCTAGTTATGCTTTTTTGTGCTGCTTTGATGTGTTTTGTTCAAAAATACAGTGTCTTTTAATCTTGTAGCTGTTCTAGTACTGCTGCTGTGAATTGTTTCTGAGTATTGCTGTTACTGTCTTGCTTTGATGTTGGATGGAGATGGTCAGAATTAATGACTCGAGTTTTTTTTTTTCTTTTTGAAACATAAAATTGTTGTTAATTTTGAAATGCCTATGAGTGTGTGTATAGTGTGCTGCTTTTGATTTGAAGCAAGACAGCAGGTTTGTAAGAGATTAAAAGACCCTTGGCAAGATCTGTACTTTGACTTGTGAAAATAGAAATAATCTATTACTTCTGAGTACAGAAAAATACAGCTCTGAAAGAGTAACATATGTAATTAATTCCAACATGGAAATGTGGTAGACTGCCTGTACTCCTGCTGTATTGTGCTGCTTTTCTGTGCATTGCTTAGTTACCTTGGGTGTAGTTCTTGCATGTAATTTGCTAGACTTTCCTAACTATCCATTCAGACTGTAATTTTGAACATCAGTGCTCTGCAAGAAAAAGCAAATATTTGAACCTAAAATGCAACTTGGATTGCCTTTCCTTTTCACTTAATATGAAGTTACAGGTCAGTGGAATGTGTCTTTCAAAACTGTAACCCAGTTAGAAGTTCTGCTACTGTTAATGCCTAGGGCAACATTGCCCATGTGGTAGGTGGTTAGTGGACATGAGCATGTACAAATAGTGGACTTGGTTTTGTGTTTTTCTTTTTCCAGAGCTGTATGATATTTGCCTGGCTCGTGCCAAAGAGAAGTGGCGATCACTTAGCACAGGAGGGGCTGAAGTGGAATGTGAAGGTATGCTTTTTGTAAATGATTTATACTGTGTTACAGAATAAGACATTTTGTAAAATAATTCCTTAGAATGAAATACATATTTTAAACAAAAAAAATCATCTATAAAGTTGTGTTCTGGTAAAAGGAAAATGTCTTTTTGTGAAAGCAAGAAATAGTTGTATTCTCAATGAAATTCTGGTGTGTTACAAAACACATTTGTTCATTTTTCTTTATAAACAATCTCTAGGTACAGTTCTTATTTTGATGCAAATTTGTAGGAAAACTACAAATAGTAGTTTGGGGACTATCATTTGAATTGCAACACTAAAATAGTTTTAGTGCATTTAGTTAAAATACTGCGTCTATAGTTTTGGGATTGCAACTCAAGTTAGAGCAGAAAATTGCATTTTAGTCCCTTGTTGCAGCTTTGACCTCAAGTCATTGGTATGTTTCAGAGAGCAACATTTTTTTTTGCAGAAGTAGTTTGAGATTTACTAATTAATTGGAAGAGTTGACTTTTTTGACACATTATAAAATGACATGCAAATGATTGAAATTGCCTTTGGAGAGTAATTATGCTGAGCAGAGAAAAAAAAAGGAGAACATACATACTGGCATTTATAAGCAGAAAAATAGTTTTTGATTGGAAATCCCCACTTTGTTCTCTTAAGATTGTTTACATCTTAAATAAGATAACATCTAGTACATTTCCAGCTTCCTCTTGCTCTTTATTTTCTGGAGTGTAGGTGCTCGTGTGATTAGTACAAGCATTGTCTAGTGACAGCTTGCTCAGTAAGCAGCAGTAGGTAATTCCCAACTATACCAGAATACCAATACGACATCTTGATATCAGAAAGAAGTGCTATACAAATATGCTTGGTACGAGATCTGTTTCAGTTATGGAGAGTGTATTATAGTGTCAGTAACAAGATCTACAAAGACTAAATAAACATGAATCTGAAAGGAGAGCTTTCAGAGTAGTAGAGGTAGGCAGCATCCATCACAGGCTGCTGCTTTAGGACTTCTCTCTTCCACCACAGCTTTTCCACAGAGGCAGCTACTTCAGGATCCACTGGGAAGCCTTGTTGGAGGTGAGGGGGTCACAAGTTAACAGGCTCGTGTCTGTCTAATGATTTGTCAGCAGATACAGGAAAAGTGCCTGACCTACCTTGCCCTGCGTCTTTCCCCACTTTGCTTCAAAACATATTGAGAGTCACTGTGCACTGTAGGGTTGCTCTAGTTCAGGACAGACTTTCTGCTTAGCCTGTGTGCTGAATTTGGGGAAGTGTCCGGTCTGTAGCCTTATTCCCTAGCATTCACATCAAAATAAATGAACTGTGCAAAAGCTAACTCTTACTGGAAGATAAAAACAAGATCTTTGTAATAAATGTAGTAACTTTGGCTTTTGCAGATGCTGGATTTTCTGCAGCTGACAGAGAAGCAAGCTTGGAGTTAATAAAACTGGATATCTCAAGAACGTTTCCTAGTCTCTGTATATTCCAACAAGTAAGCAATGTTAACTTTTGTCTTGACTTCTCAGGGAAATTAAGTTTACATAATCTTGCAGATCCCTTGGTTGGAACAGGCCATTGAGTTCTGAAGGAGTGCATGTCTTGAGAGGATAAAGTTCCTAGAGATTTTGGAAAACTAGAAATAATCTAGAAAAGAGTAACATCAAGGTATATACAAAACTCCAAACTGTTGGGTAATCATCGTGATTTATCTAACCTAGTTCATGCTGGTCTCCGTCTGATGAAGTGATGCAGGTGAGTGTTCCCAAGTCAGTGAATCAACACTGCTGGTTATAAATACACAGTGAGAGAGAACACCTCAAACAAAGGGGACTGGTTGGCCTTTTTTTTGGTTTGATGCAAAACTGATTTAGCTTGTATGGTTTTGGTGTGCTTTAGTGACTCAGTTTAATCAGATTTTGTCCTTCAATGTACAAATTTCAGCAGCCCTGTAAAAGGTTTAGATTGTGATAAATCAACATTTTTAGGCGAAAATCTTTTCCCTTTGGAAATTCTTGGTCAGTTACAGTACTCAGTGCAAGATGTGGCAGCTATTAATAGTCAACAATGTGAAATTCTTTCTAGCTGTACATGTCCTTCTCAATATGCTCTTTCTGTGTTATGGCATATTGCTGTTTTAGCTGTTTTCTTCATGGTTGAATTCTGCCCCAGTCTCAGAGACAATTATGTGGTTCGCGTCATCGTTCTACTTTCTTGGCACTATTGTCAAAGGGCTGCTGAGCTATAAGGAATCTCTTAGGCTTGCACTCCTATTGTCTAAGTATTTAATATGTAATCAATGTATTGGATGAACTGTATGTATTTATAATAAATGGGATTTGGAGAGTTGTTTCATTCTTTTAAAGCTAAAATTATTTGGAATACTTCAACTGTTGTAAGCTGCACTGGGAAAGAACATGTCCTTTGTCAGCAGTAATAGAGACCATCTGTAGCACTGAAGGTTTTTTAACATGCTTGTTGTATAATCAGATGTATTGTCTTGTTTTTGTTTAATTATAGGGTGGTCCTTACCATGACGTGTTGCACAGTATTTTAGGAGCCTATACGTGTTACAGACCTGACGTAGGCTATGTAAGTGAAGAATTTATTTTTTCAGGGGTGGGGAGGGAGATATTTTTTAGGGGAGGAAGGATTGTATTAATCAGTCCTTTTTAGACCAGTATTAAATGGTTTTGTGGGGTTTGTGTGTGTTTTTTTCTATTCCATTACATGCTTGAGAAGTGTGTATAACATTTCTTTTGCTAGATTTAAGCTTTTTAGAGGTTGAGTAATTGGAAAACTCATATTTGTACTCAAAAGTAGATAATTTGAAAACTGGAATCAAAGAGAAGGTGTAGTTAAGTCCTTATTGTTAGTATCAGTCTTACTGAGACTGCAGTTGAATTGAAATGATTGGCATTTCCATGCCTTAGCACCGTGAGCTTCTGGATCAGTCTCTAAAGCAATGCCCATTGAAGCTACATGAGCTCACTCGTAGTATTTGATGTAGTAATTGTGAGAGGACTGAGTAGATTTCATTTAGTCTCTGCATGCAGAGCGGGGTTATACACAGAGGCTTATTCCTTATTCAGGAGCAGTTTTAGACAAGGCAAGTGTAGAGAGGGGACGTTCCTACTCTGTAGGTGGCACGGAATGCTTGGCAAGAGCTGCTGAACATGACTGCTGGGAAATGAGACAAAGGGCAGGTCAGCTGCTGTGCTTCATGTGGCACAGCAACAACCTGTTGTGTTGGGAAGGAGCTTGTTCCTCAGGTTTGCAGGAATGACAGTCACACCTTGCTCCATGTGACTCACAAGGGCAGCACTGCACCCTCAGGGTGAGAGAGGTTTGCCTGGATTCCACAACAGACTTTGTAGAAAAAGGGAACAATATTATGAGCTTATGGTAAATGAAACAAGAGTATAATCTTAAAGTGGTTTTGTTTGTCAAATGAGTCAGTGCAGTTGTCTTTAACTGCTGGTAATTGATTGAAAAGCAAAAGTACAGGCTTTGTCTCTAGGGTCCAAGTCCAGCTTTCCACAGATAAGGATCTAAATGGCCCATCCCTGGAACAAAAAGAATTACTTAGAAACACCCTATTCTTCAAAAAAATCTTTATTCTATATATTTGAAAGTGCTTGTCTTGGGAGTTTAACTTGGAGTCTTTGAAAGAAGGCAACATGGGAATTATTAGCTTCCATGCACTGAACATATGATATCAAGGGGCATGTGGGTTAAAAAATCCTGCTTTTCTGAATATTTCTCAAGATGCAGCAGCTCAGTGAGTGCATTAAACACTAGTGAACATGAGGACAACATGAGGCAGTATAATACAGTTATTGCTGAAGGGTATCTCCTTACCTTCTTGCACTTCTCCTTTCTTCAGGTACAGGGCATGTCATTCATAGCAGCTGTACTGATCTTGAACTTGGATACTGCAGATGCCTTCATTGCTTTTTCTAACCTTTTAAATAAGCCCTGTCAGATGGCATTTTTCCGTGTGGACCATGGCCTTGTAAGTATGCCAAAAAACCTGTAATCAATATGCTGTGGATAATGTGTAGAGAAAGTTTAAAAAAATAAAAATTGATGATTTCAGCAGCTTGGAAGATAAATTAGAATTAATTTTAAAGCAGCACACTTGATAAACAAAACAAAACCCCAACACACATGTGCAGAATCCCTCAAAAAAGTCAAACCCAACCAAAGATCACCCCATCAACCTTTTTGATCAAGACATGTGAATGAAATTGTTGAGTAGCTATTTTATGATGCTCAGAGAATAGTTACGAGAATATTACTGTGGGAGGTTTTCAACAGCACTGCAGTTGAAAGCTGAAAACACCTTAATGTAAGTGTCTTGAAGGTGCTTTTTATCATAGGCTAATAGGTTGCTAAAAACAGACTGTTGCAGGGAGAACCAGCTTTTCCATATCTTCGTGTAGCAGCTGTGTTTGAGTCCCACAGGCTTCCTTTCAGAGAAAGAAACCTCTGACCCCTCAAGTTTTCAGTGGGACCTGACTGGAGTCTCTGAAGTCTCTAAATTTCCATGTTAGAAGGTACACTAGCAAAATAAGACACATCTCCTTAAATGTGGTTTTAATTTACTTTAAAGGTATTTTTGTGTAAAATATATGGCATCCTGTATTTCTTTCTCACCTCTTAGCACTATGAAAATTGAATCTGCCTCTTAAGAGTTCAAATGCAAGAAATAAAGCAACGGAATGCATGATGACAACAGTCACTGTTGTTGCTTAAAAAGTAGACATTAGAAATCCCATCAGTATTCCTGGAGAAGCATTCCCTGTTCAGTCCCTGAATTTCATCTGTTGTAAATATCATGGGAAAATGTACCACAGGGCAGACAGCATTGCTGGGAGCAGTATCAGCTATCTCCATTACAGTACGTGGAAAAAGAGAACATGCTTGTGCATTCAGTGTGTAAATACAGATTTTGTGAAGATGGTTTTGGAATTAAATTGGATAGAATAAGAGAAATATTTTTTTAGCTGAGCTAGTGGGGTTTGGTATTCTCTGATAGTGCTGTTCAGTTCTGTTAGCCTGACCAAATAGAGACTATGTGATAAATGTGTGCTTATAGAGGGCAGAGATGGTGATACAATGAAATATTAACATCATGATGATGCCTTAAGAGGCCTGCTAGAAACAGAGACTAGATAGGAGTAAGGGAATAAAAGTAGGTATTTATTTAAAAGGCCTTCAAAGGTACCCCCTGGGGAGCCAGAGGCTACTGGCAAGATGGACCCCAAGATGGACAACAGGTCACGAGTTCTTCACACTTTTATAGGTTTGGTTCATTTGCATATCAGGGTTAATTCTCCAATTAAAGCTTCAGTTAATGATGTAATTCCCCTCAGCTTGCCCCACCTTTGAGGCTCTTTGGTTTATACTTTTTGGGCCTAGGATGGTCTGGGTGTCCTTGAAGAGCAGGCCCGCAGAGGCTTTGTTATGTCTGCCTAGCATGAGAGAGCAGAAATTAACAGGCTACAAGAAACTTCAGAGTTACACACTAAGCAGTACAGGATTGGAAAAATATAAAAGTTAAAACCTAAGGCATCAATGAAAGCAAACCCATGATTTAACGACACAAGGAAAATGTCATCTAATATTTCAAAGAGACTAGTGACACTTGAGTCAGACTTTGCTTTCTGTGGTGAACATACAGATCTGCAGTCTACCCTCATCTTTTTGTGTCAGCTTAATAAGAAAATGCTGATTTGTTGTCTAGTAAATTAATAAAAAATAATACCAGCATAAGTTAGTTGTGTAAATAATAGTAATTTATATGGCTGTATCTTGACTTCTTTTGTTGGTTAATTTTATTAAACTATATTTTTTTTCATTACCACTAAGGAAATGTCTTGTTGAATGTGCATTTGATCAAAATAACTACTTGTACTGCTGCCCACATTGCTATCAATAGAAACAACTGTAGCAGTTATGTGTAAGGTCTTGTCTCTGCAGTACTTTTGAAAGTAGGAACTTCAATAGAATTATCTTACAGTGGTGCCAGCAGATTGTTTTGAAAGTAGGACTGTCTGATGCATTACTTGCTTCTTTGTTTATACTCACAGGTCTCGTAGGTGCTTGGATTTCATGCATGTAAAAATCCACACTGGGAAGCTGTTTCAGGGGTACAGCTCTCTACAGTGGGTTCCTGGATTTCTGGTGTCGTGTTTGACATGAAGCTGTTTCTCAGTAACTGACGGTTCAGAGATTTCACATAACTTCAGTTACTTCTGTAGCATACACCCATCTCTGATTGACTTAAAGCCTTATACTTGTACTGACTACCAGGCTCAGGTTTTTATTTGTCACTCTTGGTGAAAGTAGTCCACCATCTTCCACTTCATTCAGAGGAAATGGGAAATACTTCTATAAGGACAATAAAAAAACCTAGGAAACAAACTTGTCATCCTTTAAAAGGGTTACACACAGAAGTCTCCAAAAGGAGCCTCTTTTCCCTTTACTGTCATGATGTTTTGGGAAGATGTATGCTGTTGCAACTCAAACTTTGAAGAAATCACAGCCTTTCTTTATTGCTTTTATTGGGATATTGTAGTTAAAATTACTGAATCATTCAAGGACTTTGCTTAACTTTTTTCCCTATAGTATTAGGAAGGGTGATTAAACAACCTTTTGTTTTTAACTCTTAGTTGAATTGGAAGATTTGTTTTTAACATGCTCTCTGTTATGAAATTTGACTAAATTCTCAAATTTTAAAGTAGCATAAAAGTCATTGTGTTAAAAGCAATGAAGTTCAGGGGTTATGATGTCAGAGAGTTACAAACTGTTTCTCTTGCATAGGTGTTTTGTCCCAGTCTTTGAATGTTTTGTGTGAAACTCCTATCTTCCTTTTTGCAAAAGAAATGCCTATTATCTAAATGTAGAATGTATGGTATTATATTGGTATTAGACTATTAGAATAGCTTTGGTCTTAGAATATGGTTTATGACTGGAATATACTGGACTCTTCACTGTTGCTGTGGAGTATTAACATTATTTTAGTTTTGTATTTCATTATGTTCCATTGGGTCTTGGATTTTGTTCAGTGTAATATTACATTACTGCCACAAGCATAAAACACCATTCTGTTACAATTATTTTGAGAAATCAGCAAAAACTTCTCTCCTGCTGGTATTTTTCTTTCCAAAGGAAGCTGGCCAAGACTCAAAGCAAATGTTACATTGTTTAGTATGAGAATTATATATAGAGTGGATCTTAAACTCTTAGTGCTTGCAGATGCTGCCTTTTATGTAAATGCTTAGCTCTTTATAATATCATGTAATTAATTTGATCCTATTTTTGAAGAGTGTTAATTCTACAACAGATAATACATTTAAGCCTATTAATAACACAGCTAACTGCTTGTTTTCTCTGTTATATTTTCCCAGATGTTGACTTACTTTGCTGCATTTGAGGTATTCTTCGAAGAAAATCTGCCAAAGTTATTTGCTCACTTCAAAAAAAATAACTTAACTCCAGACATCTATCTAATTGATTGGTAAGACATTGAAAGTGTAATTCCTAATGTGTGTAACATACAGCTCTGTGTCAGTGTTCATGACAGAAACTGCCATGTTCTTACCTGCTTTAATATTCTTCTAAGATAAAGGCTTTATTTTTTGTTCAGTACTTGAGTTGTCAATCTAAATCATTCCCACATACTTCTGTGATGGTTAACATTTTCCTAACCTTTATTATTGCACTTGTGTTAAGTTGGAAGTTTATTTTGAAATACTGCTGGATAGCAGTGTTTATCCATATGTAGTGCCTATTTGAATTGATCTGAGAAAATTTGTCTATTGCATGTGCAGGTGTGTACCAGGGTTGTCTATTCAGAAAATATTGCCAGTCTTGCATTTGAAATGTATACTTTGTCCTGCGCAGATCAGGAAAAGCCTAATTAAAACATTGTCCATGCAATGTAAAACTCAAAGCTACAGAAAAGCTATTGCACTTAGCAGACAGGCAATTAGAGTATTTTCATTAGATGAAACTGTCTTCCCTTTTAGTTCTAGTATAATCAGAACATTTTCCTTAGAGAGGAAAAAAGAAAGTTTTTATTTGCACTTCCACCAAATTTTAGTGTGGTTTTATGCACTCCAAATTGAATGTTTGCATTTGTGCATATCAGACCTTGGGTTGGGGCAGTTAAAATGTCTCTTTTCAGCAAGACGTTGTTGTCAGTTTTGGGATGACATGAAAGATTTTTTGTGAAAAATTGGTTTGCCCTTACGTTGTTGACAATGTCTTCTGTTCTCAGGAATCTGACAAATACCTTAAGTAAAAGAATAAATGCCCCATGGTAACAGTAGGATTTTTTTCCTGAGATTAGTAAGCTGTTCTTTTGGAAAATATTTGTAATGTTAATGCAATTTTACGTGAACCTCACTGGCATCCTGATCTTTAAGACCTAGTTGATAGCACTCAACATGTTGCTGATCTCTTGAACAAAAATACATTTAAAGTAAATCAATCCAATACAAGCTCGAAGTTTGAATACATTAATTTTCATAGGATCGTAGAATTTCTGAAGTATTGGAACAGTCCTCTGAGATCATCTAATCTAAAACCACTGCTCAAAGCACAATTAGAGCAGCTTGCTCAGGACCTTGTCCGTTTGGGGTTTGAGTATCTCCAAGGAACGAGACTCCACAGTCTCTTCAGGCAACTCTGTTCCAGTGTTCAACCACCCTTAGTTAACAAGTTTTTTTATTTTTGTATGTTTAAAATAGACTTTCCTGTATTTCATTTTGTACTTGTTGGCTCTTGTTCTTTTACTGGATACAGCCAGGAAGAGTCTGGTTCTGTCTTCTTTTCATGCTCCTATCAAGTGTTTTTAGACATTTAGGTCTAAGCCATCTCTTCTCCCAGCTGAACAGTACCAGCCTGCTCAGCCTCTCCCCCTGTGTCACATGCCAAGCCTTTCATCACATTCATGGTGAGCTGGACTTGCTCCAGTACATCCATGTCTCTCTTGCACTGGGAAGCCCAGAGCTGGCTTGTCAGTGCTGAGTAGATGGATGACCTGCCTTGGCACACTGGCAGTAGTGTTTCTTCTGCAGCCTAGGAGTTTGTAAACAACCTTTGCTGCAAAGGCACATTGCTGGCTTATATTTAACTTGGGGACCACCAGAACCTCCCCATTCTTTTCTGCAAAGCTGCTTCTTGTTGTCCTTACCATCCATTGGTAGATTCAGCTCCGAATGGACTTCTTGTGCTGCCTTTGCTTGATTTGTGTGGTTTGTATATGCCTGTTACACAGAAGGTGGTGTAATGTGGGCTTTGTGTGGCTTGGCTGTTACACTGGGAATAAATTTTAATGCATCGTGTAGGGGAATTGTTGGGGGTTGTAATGAATAGGCTTATTTTTCCCAACATTTAATGGGAGAAATACTATGAGAAGGATTTTGTGAGTGAAGGCTGAGACTATTAAGTTGAAGTAGATCTATGCACAGAGAATGGAAAAAGTACTAGGATAAGATAGAAGGGAAGAAAGAGACCAGAGGCTGGGGTGTTCGGTGATAAGAGGAAAGATGTTGAAATTGTATTGCCTCAATGTTGTGAAAAGCCTGTGTGTGGAGGAAGCAATTGAATAAAAGGGACATCAGAATAAGATGACTGTAAACATGTGGGAGAGTAACTGGATAGACAACACTGAAATCACCAGGTTATTGTATTTTTAATGGACAATAATGTCAATAGCAGTCCAGAAATTACATCAGCCTGTTATGTGATGGGGATGGTCACCTCACCAGCAGGGACATAGACAAGGCAGAGATATTTAATGCTGTCTTCTCTTTGGTCTTTGACAATGATGCTGTGCTTTAGGGGTCCCAGAGCCCTGAGCTGGAAGACCATGGCTGTGAGGATGATAAACTTCTATTCAACCCTGAACTTGTGTGGGATTTGCTGCTCCAGCCTCATGGTCTATGGGGCCTGATGGGATTCATCCAAGAGCTGGCCGATATCATCGTGAGACCTCTCTCAATGATTTTTGAACAGTCTTGGGAATCTGGAGAGGTTCCAGTTGTCTGGAATCTGGCAAACATTGTCCTGATTTTCAAGAAGGACAAGCTGGGTGTCTCTGGAAACTAAAGGCCTGTCAGTGTCACTACAGTGACTGGTAAAATTATGCAGAAGGTTATTCTGGGATGTATTGAAACACACCTGGAGGATATCTTTGTGGGTCCTTTCCAACTCAGGGTATTCTGTGATACTATGGATTACTAGTTGGAGATGATGCTATCATAAATAAGGTGATTGTTATGTAGGAGAAACTAAAATTGAGCATCCTCATGGGACAGGCATGTTAATATCATGCTGTTGTCTAACTTTATGTTGTAAAGAAGAAATCCTGAGAAACAATACCAGAAATTAGAGATTTAGAGGAAAAGACTGTTTTGACAGAAGGTTGAAAATTTACGTTCCCTTCAACAATTTAGTTTTGATAGAATACTCTTTATTGTATTTTCTTGAGTAAACATTTATGTGATTAGTTTTTCTCTCTTAGTACATATATAGGGAAAAAACCACAAAACCAAAACAAACCAAAAAAGAAAAAATTACTGACTTGTGAGCAAAGAACTGAAGTGATGAAGTCTGTGTTGAGGTGTTATTGAAGTCTTGAGGCTTATCAGGTCCCCCTCTTGTTACCTCTGTGGGTGTTGCTAAGAGCACTTGAAAGAAACTTCAGTCAGGAGGGACTGTGGATGGTGCTTCTCAAGGTCTTTGTATCAGTGAACTGCCAATTAGCATTTCTTTCTGACTACCTGCATCCGTATTCAAGCTGTTTTATTTTAATTCCAAGGACAATTTACTGTGTTCCTTCCCATCCATAGAGAGTTACAACACTGTGATCTTGCACAGGGATGTAGGCTATTTGAGGTAGACCTGCCCAATACTGCATTAAACTTTTTCACACTTACCTTGAACTACACAGCTCGTACCACTCTGTCCTTAATTTTGTTAGACAGTGCAGGTTGTATTTATGTAAAACTTCTCTATTTTACTTAAATATATGTTTAAGTGTATCGTGTGTGTGTGTGCATACATATACATACTTTCTACTTCAAAATATTTTGATCCTATAGGAAACAGATTTAGATTTTTTTTCTTTAAATTGCCACTAAGAGTGTGGCTGCAGTGTGTTTAAAGTCAGGGAAGAATATGGTACAGTGTTGCTTTGAGTAGGCAGACCTTTTGCTTGTAGGTAAAAATCTCTGTGAAACAGCCTTGCTCTAACATTCCTTTTACTTAAATGAACATTTGTTCTGAGCTTCAAAGGGATGCCTGCTGTTATTCCAGTGGCTGGTGTGGTTGCTGTTCAGGCATGTGTGCAGTAAATCTCAGCTGGTGCCAGCTCTGGGAGGGTCCAGTAGCCAGTGTTGCATAGACCAGTTGCTGGGAAACCCTCCTGCTCCTGCCACAATTACAGTGGAGTCAACTAGTCTCCTTTATGCTTCTTCCTGTAACCCATGCTGCAGGGAACAGCAGTAAAACTGGTGTGCTTAAGTCATTTTTGAAGGGATATGTTCCAAGTAAAAGAAATGCTGTAGGTGGGCCCAGCTGTGCAGGTTTTCTTGGAGCTGGTAGAGGACTTGAGGAGAGCCCCCCTGCTCGTTTAATTCCACTGCTGCCCCTGCTATGAAGGGAAAACTCCAAGGACTGAATAGTTTAATTAAAAGGTACTGTCACATGATTATTGGGGGATACCTGCCACAAGTAAGGCATCTCATTTAAAAAGGACCCATGTGCTTTAAGCCTAAACTTCAACTGATAAAACTTGTAGAAAGAATTCAAAAGCTATACAGGGTTTTACTTTTTTGGGTGAGCATAAAGGGGATCAAGTGTGAAAAAGCCATAAAGAGCAACATGCAGTCAGGTTCACAAAGAACAGAGGGGAAGTAGTGTGTCTGAACAGCCCAATCGTGGTCTCTCAGTCTGTCAGCTGATGTTCCACAGGCCCTTGTGAGCAGAGTAGAATGCGGATGTGCCAAGGACACATGCTGTCTATTTATGGCCTGCTGCTGCTCTACAAACACTTCTTTATCCCTACTAATAATTATAGCCAAGGGCTGTGTTTGTACTGATGGATTGATCAGTGGTTCTTTAGTGTTTCGTGGACTGTGACTGTGCTCCGTGAACATGAGCTTTCTATTGACACCATGTGCTTGTTATGATAAAGGTTCAAGCCACTTTGTGTGGCCATTTTTAGTGAGCACTTCCAGTAAAGTATTTATAAGCTTGCTTTCTGTTACCTTAAGAAAAGCATAGTCCATATCATGCCAGTAACTCTCCACTCCCCCCCAAAAATGCTCTCTTGCGGTCAGCATTTTATATTAAATACTATTTACTTTTTTTTTTCCAAATAAGAAACAAAGTAAACACTTCCACTTTTGTTTAGACTGTAATGATTTTAAAATTTACAGACTGGGGAAAGGAATGTGTAGTGCAAGAATACATAAGATCTGATTTGCAACAGTGTTGTGTCTGAGTTGCCAATCCAAAATCTGGCCTACCTGTCTGCATTGCTCTTGGTAATATCTTATAAAGACTTTTTAATTAAAAAAGAAAGAAAATAGAAAAAAAGGAGAGGGGAGAAGAGAAAGCAAAGGAAAGACGCATGGAGCCTATGATTATCATGGTAGCAGTGCTGTGCTTTCTTTCTTTCTGGTCATATGCTTTCCCTGTGAGCAGGAAACCAGCCAGGACTTCATGCATCTACCTCAGAGTACACTTTCATCATAAGCAGGGCCAGGGAGGAGAAGGAGCATTTGGTGCTTTTTTTCCCTCTTGCAAACAGAGAGAGGCCAGGAGCCTGCACCTGCATTGCTCTGACACTGGATATGTCTATGTGAGTTATCTATGTTGTCTATACCTGCAACTTAGAGTGGGTTGGAAGAGAGCTGCAGACAAAAGTCATCCCACAGTACAGCAACAGCAGGTCGTGTGCAAGGAGTGTGCCACTGCTGCTGAAAGGCGCTGCTGGAACTGCTTCAGTCTGGCAGCTGCTTTATTACTCTAATAAATTTCAGCTGCATTTCAGACCAGTAGCTCAGATGTCTAATAAAAAATGTCTTTCAGTAGGAAATGTTTGAAGGGATGAAATGCTGTATCCAGTCTAAGCAGTGATTCCTACTGATGTTTCACTGCTTATTCTAGGGGCCCAGTCTCTGCTGTTAGGGCTTGATGCATCAATTTCATGCAAATACTAATGAAAGTTAATTGCCTTGTTAAGTTCCTGCAAATGGTGCTTCCTCCCAAATTATGAAGAGCTCAATGGCAAATACCTTATTTGATGTGACAGCTTTTTTGATGTGAGTAAATCCTTTCATATAAAAGTAGTGTTCTAATAAATAGTTCTTTCTTCTGCCAGTTAATTTTCTGCATAGTTGGAGATTTAATACAAATGGGTTATTCACGTTAGGTCTGAATCGTGACAGAATAATAGCTTTTGTGAATAAAAACAGGTCCAAAAAGTTGGCATTGTTACTTGTCTTTAACCTGCGCTTGTTTCTGGTTGGGTGTTTGCCTGCTACTTGGTGACCAGGAAAGGATTCAGCTGAATTGCTTCCTATTACACTGTTCCTTTTAAATTGAAAAGCTGTTGCAGTTTCCTGTACATGTGTGTACAGACAAAAGTCTTAATTCTGCCATGTGGCTGTACAGTTTTATATGTGACTGTGCAAAAAGATTGAAAGAGTATACAAAGTACATGAAGTCTGCAGTGCAGGATCAGCCAATAACCCAAAGAAGGAGCTTGTATCCTGCTCTTCTTGCGCCTTCACGTATGTGTGATGAACAAGTGTGTGGATTTTTCAGCCCAGACTTCTACCTGTTTACTTTTATAATTCTAACTTAGCTTTTTGGAGAACAAGATTTAAAATGTTTCCACTTGTTATAAGAAGATTGCAATAAGATGTAAAACTAGAAAAAACAGTAAAATCCTAAGGATCATAAACCTGCAATTCTCTTGTCACCTGAATTTGTGCAAATGTTAGTTATATCTGGATGTTTATAAAATTAATATATTTTCCCTTTTTTCTAAAGTGTGCTGATTTACACAGAAGCCATATACTTAACGACACATCATTCAAGTAAATTTGTATATAGTAAAAAACAGATAATGCAGAAAACCTTTGATTATTAGACTTTGCTGTGAAAATACATTACTTCATATTCTCTACCTATATATGTGTGTAACTGTTCATTTTATCTTTTTAAGGTAAATCCAAATTTCCTAAATGAAAAATTGGAGGGAATAGAGGGTAGTTTTAAACACACGAAAACTACTGTTCAATTCAGCATATTTGAAAAGGAGTTCTTTGTTAAAAGCTGTGGGAAGGTTTGATTGAAATTTGAGCCTTTGCTGACCTCTGCCGGGGAGAGAATTCTTTGCAGTTTTATGGAGACTTTTGTGCAGTGCATCTGTGGAAAAGTTCTCTCTGAATTCTGAAGGAAAGAACCACTGTAGCCCTTTCCCCTGATATACTGTAAAGTGATTCCAGGAAGCTTAATTCTCATCGCTTGCTGTTAGGTCATTGTTGGTGGCAGTGCTGACGCTCTGCTGCGTAGCGAGATGCTGGATAAAGGAGAGAGGAGGGAGAAACTTTTTGTTTCTGGCTGCAAGGCTGTCAGCATTTTGGTGAAGGAAGAAATGTGCTCATGGTAGTTAATGAGAATACAGTTTTAGCAACTGAGGAGGAGGTTGTTGCTTCTGGTATTACCCTTTCGCTTCGGGGATCACATCTGTACAGGCACACTGAGCCACCATCTTATCACCACAATCTACACCTGTCCGGACATCCTGCTTTACCTCTTTCAGCTGAAGAGAGTTCAAGCTGATCCTTCCTCCAAAACTCATGCTATTATTACTTTGCCAGTCAATCAAGCCTGGAATACAAGAGTTAATTTTACTCACCTCCTATATCTGAATCACAAAATTCCTGTTGCAGTTTGTCTTACGGTTCAGCTTTTTGTGTTTCCGCAACTCAAACTGCATCAGCTCTCAACTCTGAAGCGATGATTAAATAGGCCTTTGATTATAGCTGTGGTCGTTGCATGCCCATTGTAAAACCATGTATATTGTTTCTTCTGGTGTGATCCAAGAAAATCAAACTTGGAGACCATGCGTTAATGGTTGTACAATTTTATATTGTATCATGGACTGGTATGCTGTGACTGACGGAAGTAGTTTTGAAATATAAAAAGGGATATTCAATTACAAATATTTGAGAAGCCTCAGACTTACTGATGATTGGTGTGTGTACCTCTGTGAGTATCCAAGACTTCTTGTCCAGTAACTCTGAAAATTTTGTTCTGCTTTTCAGGATATTCACATTGTACAGCAAATCTTTGCCACTAGACTTGGCTTGTCGTGTCTGGGATGTGTTCTGCCGTGATGGAGAAGAGTTCTTATTCCGTACAGCGCTGGGAATACTAAAACTTTTTGAAGATATTTTGACCAAAATGGACTTTATTCATATAGCCCAGTTTTTAACAAAGCTACCAGAGGACTTGCCTTCGGAAGAATTCTTCACGTCTATTGCTGCCATTCAGATGCAAAGTAGAAACAAAAAATGGGCTCAGGTAAAGAGGATTTCAATTTTGGTAACTGATGATTGTACTTTACTCATGAAAATGGGATTTGGCAACATCTGGAAGAAGGTTTTAGCAGAGTTGGTGTTTGATTTTATGGGTAGGTAGGACTGTGTAGCTCACTCCATGCTCTTAGCGTACATTGAGGTGAGCGGATTCCCTCAGCTTAAACTCCTCTGGAAAGGGAGAGCTCAGTCAATAGTCAAAATTGAAATATTGAGTGAAGTTTATGAAGTAGTGTCACACAACTTTTTAAAATTTATTAATTCCAGAGGCTGCTGGCAACATTACAACTTGATACTTAAAAGCAGAAATCCACTCCTTGGGAGAAGATGACAATTTTTCAGGACACGCTATCATACAGTCATCTTAATCTTCTTGAAGATCTCTGCTCTGCCTAATTTTGGGCTCTACAGAAGTGACTGCATCTCTTGACTTCTTTATTTAGTATGGGATTTCAGAAATTGTTTTATCACTGTAATTTCAACTAAATTCCAGTTTAAAGAAAAAAGATGTCACCTGAATGTGGAAATCATTAAGTGGCTGTAACAGCCATTCATGTTGGAGAGTGGAAACTCCCCCACTTTTTTTTCTCCTTCTTTGTTCAAATCAGCAATACAGCCCACTTTGTGAGTCATTCCATAACAGAGCTCTGCCCATTTTATCCAGTTGCTTTTGTGCAGAGAAAACGAAAGGTGGTGTTAAACATAGTGGTTGAGGCAATTCAGCTGCAACTGGGTGTTTCTGGTTCTTTCCTGGGGTAGCAGTGCCTTTAGATGCTGGGGACTGCCAAGCTTTCTCTTTGAGATGAGGATTTCTAACCTTCCCAGCAGGAGCGGCTCCATAACTTGTTCATCGTCTCACCTTCCTTGAACATGTCATGTCTGCATGAGGATTGCATTCCAAATAAATTCCCAGCCTGCTGCTGTTTCTCTCATGGAGAAGGAGGGATAGGGGTCCTATTCTGCCAAGTACCCCAAGTAACAGGCTTCAAAAGTGTGTGTGTTGGGGGGGGTAGATGGAGTTTAAACCTTTGTTAAATCTGTTTCTATCCACCATGTCACAAGGACTTACAGGAGAGGTCTCTTGTCAGTGGAGAGCTTCTCTAAATTTAATTACATTTGATAGTTAAAATAGTATTGTTCAGACATAATTGGAAACTCTTCAGAATAAATTATTGAGTAATTTTTTAAATCTAATGCTTTTCTTCTCTCTCATTTCTTGAAATGTCTAGATACTGGCTGCTCTGCAGAAAGATAACCGGGAAATGGAAAAAGGAAGTCCTTCACTCAAACGTTAACATTGGGTTTGCCTCCAGTGACTCCCAGGAAAAGAGCTAAAGTGGCAAAAGTATTGATTACTGTTTGACATGTATGAGCCTGCAAATCAAAGTGTTAGTTCAGAGTTCTATTTACTAGTAGAATAGCCTTAAGGGGGAGAGAAGAAAAATGAGGAGGAGGAGTAAAAAAAAAAAAAAAAGAAAGGAAATTAGGGGATAAACCCCTTATAAATTAAACCTAGGCTTAGCCTTAAACTTTTAGTGGTATGAGCATATGCTGTGGAGAGCATTACACATTCTGTACTTCTGATGAGGGCAGCCAAACAAAATAATATCAAGGGTTTGGGGTTTTCTAAATTTTTTTTCTTTGATGTTTTAAAAGACTGGACATTCAGCAATGTTGGTTGCTTTGACAGCTATTCCCCTGTTTCATTCTTAGGCAAGATATGTTTCCAATACCTGTAACAGTAGCTGGATCTGGATTTTAGATCACTGGTGCTGGAATTTTAAATGATGTAAGGACCATTTCTTTAGAAGTGCTTCTGATTTTATAGGCTGTGGGTCCCATTTACCAAAGAAATCATGTAGACATAGAACTACACTCCTTTAATAAGAAAAAATTAAGTAGAAAGTAAACTTGGAAGAGAAGTCAAACTAGCAGTGCAAAACTAATTATTCTTCAAGATGCCTTGGAAATTTATTTTTCCAATATGGACTGGATGCATATGGAGGAAATTCCATTCATCAGACTAGATTCCAAACTCACCAAGAGCATTCTAGTACTAAGGTGGCATCATTTCCCAAGTGTACTCTCTTTCCTCTGTTTAAAGCCAAGGTCACATTCTACTAAATGCATGTTTCCATGTGTCCGTCTCCTGGGGCAGTGCTGCTTTGGGATGTTCTTGCCTCCCAGCTGCTTACTCCTGCGCCATGTGTCCAGTCATGGAGATGAAACTGTGGACTTAGCAGATAAACTGAGAAATGGCTAAAAGCAATTTTGATAGTTACTTTAAGCCAAGCTTTGCTCACTGGCAGAACTGAGGAGGAGGGATGGTAGGGGAGCAGTTAATGTTTGCCAATGTTGCTGCTGAAAAAAAAAGGTTTTGTGGGATCTCCTGAAGCTGCTGCTGCTGCCACAGTGGGAAAGTTATGTGGAGCTGATCCATAGAGTGACAAGTGAAAGGAGTTTATTGGGAAATGTGCCAAACACCCTAAGTACAAGCTGTCATTTCTGAGTGTTTTATCTGACATCTAATACATGAGAGCAAGTTACAGCAGCAGCAAACTGCTGTTACATAAATCCCTCATACATCTTAGATCCTCTCTGCATTCAGGTGAATGTTGAAGGGCAAATCATGAGTGCCTCTGATTTACAAGAATGTTTATTGCATAGTGTACAGTGTAAAACCAATTTTATAATAATGATGATCATTGAAAAGGGAAATGTAACTGAAGCAATATTTGTGTTAACTGTGAACAGCCATTACTAAATCCTCCAGCTGTATGGTCAGCGGTTTCCCAGTGCTCTTCAGCTGGTTTATGCTGATTATTTTGGCATTGTCTGAATAAAAACCAAGAAGAATAGTTGCACACTGCTCAACTCAACGTACAATGTAAAGGACTGTGGGACATAATCAAAACACTGTCCTTTGGTACAGACGTTATTTCTATGAGGGATAATTTGATTGTAATATTAAGAAGAGTGATAACAAGATCCCCTGGTAAGTGAGGACTCAGTCACTTTGAAAGATGTGTAATGCAAATGCAGCCTGCAAGTCCGATACCTCACTGACCTCTTCTCTTGTCCACTTTGTGTACCTGGTGTAATGGATGTGGTTTTTTTGTTGGTCATTTTAATTCCTCCACAAGACATCATCTAGGTTATCACTTACTGAAAATAGATGTTAAGATGTGATAGGAAACATGTCAATTCACTCAAAATTTGTACAGAATTTGTCCTCCAATGACTGGTACTTGTATGCTCCGTTGCTTTGAAGTGCAATAGAAAGCAGGAAGGTCAGTAAGTGTTTTTTGATATTACTTTTTCTATTACTACAACAAATATGCCTTTCCACGAAGAATACGAGAGGCCTGCCATCCGAAACATTTGCACTATGCTTTTAAACGGTTTATTAAACACAGAGATCACTTTTTCCTCAGTATACAGTTTTAGGTGGTACTGTAACTGGCTTTGTGATTTAAGTCTTCATTGCAACTACATTTGTATTTTCTTTTAAAGCAAGTCTACAATTGTGGCTCATTTGTCTGGTTAAACATGCTTTTTTAGCTACTAGGTATCTTGGCAGCCATCGACAGCCTGTTCTTTTTCTCTTCTCAATAAGATGTTGAATGTAACAGTGACAGTGGGCACAGTTGTGGGGAAAAGGCCTGCTGCAACACTTGTGCACTGTTTGTTACTTGCAAATGTAATTACTTTGTTTTGTGATTTGATCTGTTCTTAGAAGTTGTATATATTTTCTAAATGATTTCTTTGTGTATATAAGGTATGTTCTTTAATGAAGAAACAGCAATGCAATAAGGAGCTTTGCACAGTTTGTTTTCAAACAAAATACATGTGAAAAAAAATCACCTGCCTAAACATGCAATTATTTCAACTTCTCAATAACTTGATTTGAAGATAATGCTTGAATTTTAATAAAAACAGAGATGAGTAGTAATGGCATAGAATTCCTTGCCACTGAGCTTTTCAAGTTTCTTGCAGTGTACCAATCTCTTAATTAGCTATTACAGAAATCTTCCTTAAGAAATTCAGGGAATTGCATTTAAAAATTTGACAATTTTATTGTTCAGGTGCTTGAAAGTATCTGTAACAAAATGCATGAGATTTTCTTTCATGGAGCAAATGTCCCCATCAAGCAGACTTTTTTTCATGCGTTCAAGGAAAAATAAAACTGCTGCAATACATCGAAAGTACCACTGTACATGCAGCAGATCAGAGAAACCAGAAAACTCCAACCAGCTTTGGGATTCTTTACAATCTGCACTTTATAATAAAGCAGTTTTGCAACTTCAATCTGCAGTCAATCATTAATGTTATTTCATTTAGTAAACAATTTCATTGGGAAAAAAAGGTACCTTGTAACAGCTTATTTTTGAATGTTTTAAAACAAGAATGACATATAGAGGAGTGTTGGTACATCTCCTGTACATCATTTTTAAATTGGGTTATGTAGTTACCATGTTTGTTTTGTTTAGATATGTGTATCAAACTGGAACTTTTTTCAACTGTAAATATATGGTTTTGTTAAATAAAGTCATGTAAAGTTACCTTAATCAGCTATTGTCAGTGTAATTCAGATATTAAAAATTCCAGTACTTGTCTTCTTCTTCAAAGGTGGCTTTGCAGTTTTTGTCTGTTCAAAAAGAGGACTTTGGGCCATTTGTGTATTGAAGGTGGAGGACTTTTTGCTGATGCTTTCCAAGTTCTCGTGTTAAAATACCTGTTAAATTCCATCATACATTTAGAAGATCTGATACTTACCATGCCTGTGGTTTTATCCCTTTTCATACACCTTTCTCTAGACTGGGCCTGAGGTCTGATAAATTTATTATGAAAAGTAGTTGTAAATACATCTTTGTGACATGCATAGAACTCAGAAATGCTTAAATACCTTATCCTGGCTTTGTTTTGAAAAGAAGTAGTCTTAGTTTATTGCAAGTTTCATAATCACAAAGCATTTTTGTGCTAAAGTTAAGGCAGTATTGTTTTACTTCTGACATAGATGTAACTTCGTGACTTAAAGTGGAGAAGCTTCCTGTTGCTTAAGTGAAAAGAGGTTGAAGGACCAAATAAAAGATAAAAGAGGGGAGAGAAGGCAGTACCTGTGCAATAAAGGTACACGCGGAACGCAGGCAAAGCCTTGGCTGCCGTGGTTTATCCAGTGAGCAGCTGTCCCACTTCCTTTCGCTCAAGTATCTCCTGATGTGCAGAATTAGAATGTGAAATCAGATTTGTTCTCTCTAAGCTGGCACCGATTCAATACTGAAAGAGATTTATATTGTATCTGTTACAGGAGTTGCACACATTTGTTCAAAATTAGATTTACTTTTCTTGTGTTCCCAAATAATAATTCCGAGTTTCTTCAGCCATGCTCAGCAAGGAAAGAGGAATTTGCTTTATGGCTTTTCATCTGAATTCCCCTACAAATAGGGGTCAGCCCAGTGTAGTGACATTTCTGCGTTTCCAGCTGCTGACTCAGCAGCTCTACAGTATCCACCTTTTCCTCAGAGTCCTGAAGCGGTATCTCAATTCCAAGCAACCTACGTTTCTGTTGCAGTTTCAGGTTCTTTCTCCACAGGCTGGCTCTGGCCGGTTTTGTTCTGGTCAGGATATCGCTCTCCTCTGACACGTTTCGACGCCCATCAGTTCAGCCTTTCTGCCTTGGCTTTCCGCTTCCGTTAACTCCACTTATTCCAAGAGGCGGCTGAGAATATGGACTGTGTTCGAGACCTTTTTGAGCTTCAGGATTTCATCACAGGTAGTCGAGCTCTTTCTTCATGTGCTCAAAGTCCACAGAGCGTTGACCAGTTCTTTCTGAGCGCTCAAGGTGGTTCCAAGCGTTTGGGTTTCAGGCCTCAGCCTGATGTTTTCTGCGTGGGCCGAGAGGAGTAGAACTACAAGAAGAATCGCTCTATTTCTTTATCCTCACCTGCCCGGGGAAGGGATGCTTGCATTTGAAATGCCATGACGAAGACACAGCTCCTCCCGCCCTCCGGCAGCGCCTGCGTGCCCCGCTCGCCAGGCCCGGCCCGGCCCCGCCCCGCTTCCCCCGTTGCCGGGCACCGGGCCGGCCCCGCCCCCTGCCCGCGCCGCGGCCCCGCCCCCTGGGGGCGGTCCCTCGCGGCGGCTTCGCTCGGGGCGGCCTCTCCCATTGGCCGCGGGAGCGGCGGACGGGCCCCGCTCGGCCAATCGGGGCCGCTCCCTCGTGCTGACACCTCCCCGCGCCCGGCGGTCGCGGTCCCATTGGCTGGCGCCCGCCGCGGCCCCGCCCCCCGAACGCGCTGCCATTGGCGGAGCTGGCGCCGGGGGCGCGGCCGCGCGCGCGCGCGGGCGGGGTAAGATGGCGGAACTGGGGAAGAAGTACTGCGTGTACTGCCTGGCCGAGGTGAGCCCGCTGCGCTTCCGCTGCACCGAGTGCGCCGACATCGAGCTCTGCCCCGAGTGCTTCTCGGCGGGTGCCGAGATCGGCCCGCACCGCCGATGGCACGGCTACCAGCTGGTGGACGGCGGCCGCTTCACCCTCTGGGGCGCCGAGGCCGAGGGCGGCTGGAGCAGCCGCGAGGAGCAGCTGCTGCTGGACGCCATCGAGCAGTTCGGCTTCGGCAACTGGGTAAGGGGCGAGGGGCGAGGGACAAGGGGAGGGGGCGATCCTCCTCCTCGGACCAGCGGCCCTGACAGCAGCCCCCGGGGGCGCGTCCTGCGCTGCGGACCCCGGGCTGCCCCTGTGTGGCGGGGCCGTGCCGGGGGTGGCTCCGGACGGGCTCCTTGCGGGCTCCCCGCTGGTCCGAGGAGCGCACCCGGCAGCTCGGACCTGTCGCTCCCTGAAGTTCTGCGTTTGCCTCCCGTCAGCGCGTCCGTGTCACAGATCTTGCACCTGCCTGTTATCCGTGCTCAGCCTTTGCCTTCAGTATGTCCCAGCTGCGGGCTGGCTGCTCGCCTTCCCTGTCACTGCACAGCCAGGCTTGGTTTTAAAAAACAGCAGTAAGAAAGCATCATTTCATAATCACAGAATGGGTCAGGGTGGAAGGGACTACAGTGGGTCATCCCAGAGCACGTTGCACAGGATTGCATCCAGATGTTTCTTGACTATTTCCAGTGAGAGGGACTCCACAGCCTCTTTGGGCAGCCTGTCCCAGTGCTCAGTCACCTGCACAGTGAAGAAGTTCTTCCTCGTGTACATGTGGGACTTCCTGTGCATCAGTTTCTGCTTGTTGCCTCTTGTCCTATTGCTTGGGACCACAGAGCAGAGCCTGGCTCCATCCTCTGATGCCTCCCTTCAGATACTGATGGACATTGGTGATGTCCCCTCTCAGTTGTCTCTTCTCGAGGCTGAACAAGCCCAACTCCCTCAGCCTGTCCTTGTAAGAGAGGCACTCCAGTCCCCCAGTCATCCTCGTTGCCCTCTGCTGGACCATTTGATTCATTTTTGATTGACTTGATTTGTTGTTACATATGTTTTGCTTTGTTAAATATTAAGACTTTTTCAAAACCTTAAAGTGTATGATCATTGCAGCTTGCTTAGTTCTTAAATAACTAGAAAATAATAAATATTGTTATTCTCACAGTAAATACTGTTTGTCTATTTCCACGTTGCTCCTCAGTAATGTGATCTAAACAAGCAAAACCCAAGCTGTACAGTGCTGTTGGTGTTGGCTTGGGACTTGGACAGCTTCATGCTCACGGTGAGCTGGCTTTGTGGGAGTGCCGTGGGTGCTCAGGAATCACCAGGGTGCACTGCTAACACTCATCCAGAGCTGAAATCGCAGATCTGATGGAAACAAGGCCAGTATTGCTAGAGAAGTTTAGGTACTGGGAGTTGGCTTTTGAGGAGCAGGGAAAAAGTCGTGCTCTTTCCTGAGTGCTCGTTATGCTGGAGGTGTAACGGGAATCGTTTTATCACTCCTCCTTTTTTTCTGTTTAGGAGGACATGGCTGCTCATGTGGGAGCATCCCGAACACCTCAGGAGGTGATGGAACACTATGTGAGCATGTATATCCATGGCAACCTGGGAAAAGCCTGCATCCCTGACACTATTCCGAACAGGGTGACGGACCACACGTGTCCCAGCGGCGGCCCGCTGTCTCCCAGCCTGACGACGCCGCTGCCGCCGCTGGACATCTCGGTGGCCGAGCAGCAGCAGCTGGGGTACATGCCGCTCCGCGACGACTACGAGATCGAGTACGACCAGGACGCCGAGACGCTGATCAGCGGCCTTTCGGTGAACTACGATGACGACGATGTGGAAATCGAGTTAAAAAGAGCTCACGTGGACATGTACGTAAGGAAACTCAAGGAGAGGCAACGGCGGAAGAACATTGCGCGAGACTATAACTTGGTACCGGCCTTCCTGGGCAAGGATAAAAAAGACAAGGAGAAAGCTCCCAAACGAAAGATCACAAAAGAAGAGAAGGAGTTGAGGCTGAAACTGAGGCCTTTGTACCAGTTCATGTCTTATAAGGAGTTTGAAGACTTCTTTGAGAACATGCACAAGGAGAGGATACTTCGAGCAAAGATTCGGGAGCTGCAGCGGTATCGGCGAAATGGGATCACCAAAATGGAAGAGTCGGCAGAGTACGAGGCAGCCAGGCACAAACGGGAAAAGAGGAAGGAGAACAAGAACATAGCGAGTTCCAAGAGAGGGAAGGAAGAGGGTAAAGAAGGTGAATTTGCTGCCATTGAAAACCTGCCTGGCTTTGAACTCTTATCAGACAGGGAAAAGGTGCTCTGCAGTTCTCTGAACTTGAGTCCTGCACGTTATGTGACTGTAAAAACTATCATCATTAAAGACCATCTCCAAAAAAGACAAGGAATTCCTTCAAAGAGTCGCCTTCCCAGTTACTTAGATAAGGTACTGAAGAAAAGGATTTTAAACTTTCTGACAGAAAGTGGTTGGATATCCAGGGATGCTTCATGAAACTCAGCTGATCTGAAAAAACACAGCAGAGGCCCATTACAGCCTCAAAGACTCCGTTATTTTTTCCTTCCCTCCCCAAAGATACAGAAACCGTGTCGCTTAAAACCACAAAAAATCAAATACATAAACCCCCACAGTCATCATGATCCATGGTGGCTCAAATACTTTTGCTTTGGATCATGGAAAATACTTAAATGTGAAACTTCTACATTGGATTTCACTGCTTTTGGTACATTATTAGAACAGATTTTTTCATGTGAACTTACTCAAGTCCGGTAGTCCCAGAGTAGTTGCTTTAGTCCGTACTATTGGATAAATGAATATCAGTGTAATCCTTGCTTTTCTTTGAAGGTAGGAGATAGTTTCATTTGCTGGAAACTTTCTTCACCCTTTGTTTTGTTTTTTTGGCATAATGCTGGCAGCAAAGTGAAGCTTACAAAAGTCCTGTGCTCAGGAGCAGGTGAGCAGGGACTTTTGTGACCATTGCTAAGCTTTTGGAACATTCTCCTTTGTAACTACAGCCAAGGCATGGGGACACCGGGATGAGAGTTCCTGTTGAGAATACAGCAGGGATGAGCCGTGGCAGGGAGTGGAAGGAGGGGAGGAAGGAAGGAAATGTGGTAGGTGAGGTGCCTTCAGGGAGTTGTGCTGTGGAGGGGGGTTCTTGAAGAGCTCCCAGCTGATCCGGACATTGCTTTGACTTGAGTTTCCTGAAACAGACCCCTCTGAAGCTTTGAGTTTCCTACTTGGTACTGGAGTGTCAAGAATCCCCAGCAGCTGTGGTGCTCTCCTCCAGAGGAGGGGTCAGCTACAGTGAGATACCTGATTTGGGCCAGAAATGGGGTTTGGGAGAATAGGCAGTGAGGTCTTTGGCAGCAGTTGGGAGCGTCAGGCAGCAAAATCATTGTTTGTCCTTGTTGAGGGAGCCCGCTCTTCCACTGGGATCTTAACTGCTGAGCTCATATGGGCTGAGGAGGTATAGCTGCCTCCTCCTGAATTTGGTTGGAAAGTCAGGGAAAGGGAGCAAGATTCTCAAATGGGGCCTGATCACTGAGATTGGTCTTTAAAAACAAAAACAACAATTGATGCAGATTTGGTCAAAATGCACAAAGTGTTCCTAACTTTGGAGCATTTAATCCAGCCACTGTAGGGTCCTAATTGCACATACCTTGAAACATACCGGCCCAGGCACATTGAATCTGAATTTACTGACAGGTAGAACAGTGCACCTTGGGAGAGATCTCCTCCCAGTTCTGACAGCTACAGCCTGGAGTGCTGCTGGAGCCGGGCACCAGCTGGGACGTAACACAGTGGGAAACACAAATGCCAGACCCACAGTGATGTTCCAGTATTGATTAAGGAAAAGATGTTGAAGGAGGATTAGAAGAATATTTTTATGCCCATTTCATCCTTAAATTCCCATGCTGGTATTTAACCAAATGAATAAAAAATGGTGGTTGCCACATGAAAGATGGCACAGATTTACTTGTGCCTAAGCCTCTCTGCTGGTTGTGTCTGGAGCAGGAAGCTGTGACTGGAGGCCGGCTGGGCAGGTCTTTGGAGTGCAGGTGTACCAAAAACTTGGAACCTGACTGGCTTCAATATGAGTGCAAGATCTGGAAATCTCATCTTGCTTTGATGCTTTGGGCTGTAGTCAGTGAGGATACCACAAAATCGTAAAACAGTATTAATTCTGCAGTTTGGTGAGGTATTCTGATCAGAACTGGGTTTCATTTAATACATCCAGCATTACCAAAATAGTGTTACCAGTGAGTTTAGAATAAAAGGGGTACAATTACAAAGCCAGCATTTCTAAGGAAAAAAAACCAAAACTCTAGTGCCTTTTTCTTTTGAGCTTATGATGTTATGTCCCTTCAAAAAAGGTAAGGGCTATGTCCTCTGGGATATAATACTTTGTTTGGCTTATCTGTAAGTGGTTTGTTGTGGCATACTCGAGACAAAACTGTCTCTTCTTGGCAGCAGTGGAGCTAACTGCAATGTGCTGAGTAGCTTTAATAACCACTTCCACCCTATATGCATGTACAAGCAGCACACAAGTTCATAAGGTATAAACCCTTGGTTATTTTCTCTGTCCTACTGCTGTGGGAGAGAAGCGCAGTCTTTCTTTTCAGCATTCTAGTTATGCAATTTGGTTCTTCCTGTAACTTGTTACTTAACTGCCATAACATGGTGTTAGGAAGCCTCAATTCTGCATGTAGCTGGGAGTTTAAGAGAATTGTTTTGGTTTTGGTTCTGGTTCTTCTGGGTTTTTTTCCCCTCAAATCTGTGATTTTCGTATTTCTACACTGTTTTGGCACATCTGAGTTTAACTGAAGCAATAGTGTAAAGCCCATCTGAACAATAACTTAGGAAAAAATCTAGGCACCAATGAGTCATTTAAATGTTGAAGTGAATTCTGCATTTACACTTTGTAGCTTCTTAATTCCTCAACCCTTCCAAAATGTTTCTTTGGTGCTAGACGTAACTTATTGAACATCAAAATGAATGTAAAATAAAGTATTTTTAATGTATGCAATATGGATATCAATATTTATTTTGTACTTGCAAGCTAACTCAAGGTGGTAAATGTTTGCTTTAGCAAATACTAGTCCCTTGGAAAGGGCTTCCCTAGAAGCAATGTCTCATTGTCAGCTATGCTTTTAATTTTAAAGGTGACTTGCACTAGAGGATGCTGCTGTTCCATATTTCACATGGAACTGATTTAGTCTAAGCATTCCTTTGTTATGAGCTGCTGGTTTTCTGTTTGATTGCTTATAAATTGAGATGCAGTTAATGTTAATCCAGCAATTTACTACAGCAATGCTACTTCTCTTCTGTGGTGAAGGGGCTGAGATGGCAAAGACCTCTTTCAACTTGTATTTTGTGTTGATCTGGAAGTGCTTCCTGTACTGTACAAATAACCCAGCCTTCATGTTGCTAATGACAAGGTGTTTTATATGCTTAATGCTCTTGACTTTTCTAATTAAAGTTATTACTAATGATAGTATCTGTCTTAACAGCATTGATGTAAGCCTGTGAAAAAGCAACATTCTCTAAGCTGTTCAAAATACTGATCTTGTGCTCTTGTGCTGTGCGTGTCCATCCCAGCGCTGTGTTGAAGGGAGCATCCATCTCCCAGGGCTTGGATGCTGCAGAGTATTCTGGCTACAGCCCCTCCTGCCCCCTGCTCCATGGCAGGCCCAGCAAGCAGTAAGAACAGTGTTTGGAGGTTTGCACTAGCCTGTGACCATGAACTGCCTTGTAAATCACACAAACTAAGCACTCTGCCGTTATTCTCTTGTGCGGCCGCTGCATCCGATTCCTTTGCAACTGAAACAGGCTTCATGAGCCTTCTGGTTTACTCTTCTCACAAAATGTTTTTGCATGTGCCCCAGTCACTCTTAAGTGATGACACATTAAACACTGTGAAGCAAGATACCCCATGAGCATGTTCAGCTCATCAGCTTCTTTCTTCCTTAAAGGGAATGTTGCATTCATTTGAAGTTTACTGGTGTAGCTGTGCCAGACACACAAACACCTGTGCTGCAATCACACAAAGCCTAACTGATGTTGTGCACACAGCTTTTTACTAGATTTTTGCATTGTGTATTGGTAAATAAACTTGTATTGAAGTTCCTTTCCATGATTGATTTAACAATAATGTAGTTTGGGCAATGAGGAAAATGGCTGAAGTCTTTGCAAGAACAAGTGGAGATGCATTGTAGCTAAATGTGATGGGTGGAAACGTGGTATTTATGTTTACTGGTGGTAGCTTTGTTGAGTGCTTAAATTTCAGAACTACTTTCCTCTGTTCTTTGATTTCTTCAGTGCTCCTTCCTAGGGGGTATGGCAGAGTGCACAGGTGTTGGAGTTCTCCCTAGACTGACCCACTCAATGCCAAAGCCTCTCTGACGGCAGGCGAGGGAAGGGGAACCGCTTAAATGAGAGACTCAGTTACCAGATTTAAAGATGAACCTTGTGTTGAACAGGAACGTGTGTTTAAGAACACCCCGAATGAAGTAACGTAGTCCAAAAATGACAGTTTGTGTGAGGCACTGGGAAGCTCGTTAACAAAATCTTCATCTGCTAGGGAAGAAGCTGTCCCTTTGTTTTAACTCCTTATTGGAATAAATTCTATACTAAAGAAGTTATTATTACATTTAGTTTAGATCCAGAGGGATTGGGAGAGGACAAAAACAACATGACAGTTCTTAAAAGGTATATAAAATGGAACCTGGTCCCTTTTTGGCTTCAGTTGAGAACAGGTCGTAATCAAAGTGCAAAAAAATCTTTTCTTCAGTCCTACTTCACACAGCTACAGTGTGCTCTTAAACCCAGATGGAGGGAAGATACTTCTAAATTCAACTTCATTATATGGAATCCCCTTTTTTTCCCATATGTTTAAATTTAATCTTTGCATTTTTTTCCTTGTACTCAGTTAGTTTTAAAAAATTAACACTGTAGTTTGTCTTCACCCACCAAGAAGTTATTCTCCTTCCTTTACCCAAAGCATTCTTTCTGAAGAGTTGAGAAAGAATGAATCCTTAAACATGACTAATCTCCAAGCAGTTGTATGCACTTAGGCTGTTCCTGGTTAACTGTTTAATTCCCACGAGGCAAACCAGCACTGGGAAAAATGTCTTAAGGAACCATGTCCTTAAGGTCCAATGTTCAGTAAGCTCTTGGCCTCTGCATCTGAACCACAAAAATGTAATCAATACCTGACTTTAAGGACTTTAAGGTAAGAAGCTCCTTAATCCACAATAAGCAGAAACATGGTAAAAAATTAAGAAGTACTTACTTTTTACAGGGCCTAATAACTTCCCTAAGTTTAAAGATTCTGTCCTGTGTGTTAATAGTATGGGCTTTCAGGATACAAGAGGATGGATGCTTTATCAGTTGTGTAATTTGCCAGGTTCCACCCACCCCTATCCAGGTGACCAGACAAATGTAGGATAAAATGTTCAGTTAATAATGTATTGTATTTTAGCCTGATTCTGCAGGATTGGGGGCAGCAAGTGGAGTTAAGACGTGGCAAGGAGCTGCATGGGGAAAAGTCCTGCATGGGGTGCAACCTAAGATCCAAGCTGAGTAAATGTAAGAAATAATGAAAATGAAACTAAGTTCAGATTTTTGTTTGAGCCACTTACATGCAATTATTTATGTAAGTCTAAAAGAAATCATATACCACTCTCAGCAACTCACTTCGGGTGTTCTGGCTCTCAGCAGGATTGTAACTACAGTTTGCATAACAAACTGATTGCAAAGCTAGAAGTTACAAGACTATCAAAATTGTTTAAACCAATTTATACAACATTAAATTAAAAATCCAGAGATAGGATAAATTCTATTGGTTCTTCAATGCCATACAAGTATTAGATGGTTTTCTTGATTCAATGTTAGTACAGGACAAAAAGGTTGAACAATTACAAAAGATACCTAATCTCCATTGCCATTTATTTACAGTTTAGAATTCACACAGGTACCAGTTTCAGTTGTTGAGATTATTTTTGAATAGACAAAATGGGGCATTTATCACTTCAGTGTGTAAAAGCTGATGGGTGCTTGCAGAAAGCAGGTTATTTGTACTACTTCACCCACTTCTGCAATGTGAGATTCTACAAACCCAAGGCAAGTGTTTGAACCACTATCTGGATTTTCAATCTACACACAGTGATAAACTTGAAATTGCAACATTCTTGTGAGCATTTCATTCTTTCCAATTTAATGCACCTTCTCAGGAGCAACACTTGTAAAAAACATTACCTAATCTAAAGCATTAGAGGGCTTAATGGCTCTTGTAGTTCCGAAGAAGAAGCTTATGGAACAGTGATGTTGAAGGCCACCAAGCAGGAGAATTTCATCAGTTACTTCATTTTCAGTGGGAGACCTCAACCAACTCATTTAAACCTCTCAGGGAGCAGAGGAACGAGGAAAGCATGGTGTAAGAGAAAAACCATCCAGCTGTTTAATAGTTGTATGGCATTTGAAACTCTCAGCTTGAGCAGCTAAGCGTCTTTCACAACACCCACCAGGGCGGGCCGCAGTGTGCGCCCGTGCAGCTTATAGCCAATCTTGGACACCAACGCAATAGTGCCAGGCTCCTGCCCCTCCACGGGAGCATGGAACAGTGCTTCGTGTTCATAGGGATCGAACTTGGCTCCAACAGGGTTCAGTCTGAGCAGGCCATGCTTTTTAAACACTTTCTGAATCTGTACTTCTGTCATAACAAGACCTTCATATAAGCTCTTCAAGTGAGGATTGTCATCCTTAATTTCTTCTTTTGGAACACTTTCTGTTGCTTTCTCCAAAATGTCTGCAACTTCTAGTAAGTCCTTACAGAAGCTCTGGATCCCTGAAAATGTATAAAAGAGGAGAGAATGGGATTAGTCCACTGAGGGAAAGAAGCGTTAAAAAACCCCAACCTCACAACCCCAAAACCTACAGCAATAATCTGTACTCTTAAACTTTTAAGAAGATACGTGATACTGTAATCATTTGGGGTAAAATGTCCTTTCCAGTTTTGGATGATAATAAAGAACTATTACAGATACCTTGAAATCCACACCATCTCTTCTACTTCTATGAAACAAAATGTTATTTCAACTCAAAAGAGCTAAAGTTATACTAATGACCTAACAATAACAGTTAAAATTCCTACCAAAGTTACCAAAATCTTCAGATGGGTTCATGTAATTTCCTCACGTCTCTCTCATCACCTGAAGTTCAAAGCATTATGTTGCCCTATTCCTACCCTTTAATCTGATGTGATAAAAATATTTGTGGAAGACAAAGCATGTAATCACACTGACGAGGATTCCAAGAGATGAACAGGGATTCTTCCTTGAATGAAAAGAACTTGTACCTCTCTCTACCACTACAAACCTCTTTCACAAAGTCAGCAGCTGTGCCTTGCAAATACTGAGCAATTTCAAAGTTAATCATAGTCCTTGTCCTGAAGCTGTTCTCTAGCTCACACTTAGAGAATCTGGACTAATCTCACTTAATTCACTAGTAATCAAGAAAAAATCAGAACAGTTCAATAAAATAACACATTTCTATATAGAGGTAAGCAAAGGACAAACAACACTGGGTTTTGGTTTGTGGTTTTTTTTTTTTTTTAAGCCAGAGTCAGCCTTTCTAACTCTAGCTCACATTTTGGATGGTTTTTTTTTTTCATTACCAAGAAGTGATATAACCATTACCAGAGGACAAGCCTTTGGTTTAAAGAAAAAACCCCCGCAACTATGGAAGCACCTTACAAGATCTGTGGGGATCAGCTAGTTCTCAGGAAAGAGTCTGTCTAACAACTGCACAACTCTGTAGAGACTCAAGCTCTTTACAGAACAGTAACAATGTCCAAGTAGTTCCAAAAATCTGAAAAAAAACCATCATGGTTTTAAACTAAAAACTAGAGCTGTGGTTGGGGCTGAACTGTACCAAATATAGATAAACCAGTTGTCTAGTTATCTGGATCAAACCAAATAACCAAACTCTTCAAAAGGTGGTTTGGTTCGGTTTTTTATTGCTAAGTTATATTTGCAAATATCTGTGATTGCAACTCTGAATTTATGCGAGTCTCAGAAATGAGTTTCTCTTTCTTCAACAGAACAAGCAGTGATGCACAAGCAATAAAACTTACAGATTATATGTAATTTAGTTTTCAAGATAAATTCATTTCTATTGTAGCATCTCTGAGCTCAGACATGACTCAAAGTCCTTTGCAGTAAGTAGAACATTAGTGAAACAATGCTTATTGCTAATCAACCTCAGGATGAAGCACTCAAACATCCATGAAAAAGAGTGCAAGAGCACTATGTACTTTTTCTTACAGTACACATTAACTGAAGACCCTGTATTCAGAAATTAGAACTTGTGTATTCAGAATTAACCTATATAGCTGTGTATGGTGTGTGGTGAAAATGAGCAGCTCATTTTTTGAGGCAGAGTGGCAGTCAAACACGAGGATAAAACAGCACTCTTCTGCTGCAGCATTTGCACACAATTTCTGATTTACAGCTTTGTGCTGGAAGTGTCAAAAAGTTAAATCAGATGTTAGCAGCCTGGCTCTTGAAGGAAGATGTGCTTCTAGCACTCCTACAGCCAGTGATTGTGTGTTCTTACCATTGAAAAGAATCCATTCATTTAGAAGTATTAACTTCTATTTGGAAGCTATGGCCTTCAACAGAACAGTTATTCAACTGTAAAAGGTTAAAAAAAAAAACAAACCACAAAAAATACCCGAAAATCAAAAAGAACCAAATTCAAAACAAACACAAAGAATAAAAACCAAACAAAAAACAAACAAAACAACCCCCCAAAACCCCCAACCAACCTACAAAACAAAACAACCCAACCAACCAAAAAAAAAACCCAAACCAGAAGGCAAGCGAATATTCCATGCTCTTGGTCAGATCTGAGACCAAAATAAGTGAAAAAGGCAAACTACAGGCTGCAAACTTCCTAAAAAAATCTGCTAATGCAGTACACATTGTAGGAAACCAGATACCAAATTTAAAGAAAATGTGAGCTGTTGACTTCAGCAGTTTAAGTCTTGCCCTTGGTTGGGGAGATGGTCACAATTCTGATGCAAATTGAGGAACTGTTCAAACCTGTCTGCCGCAAATGCATTTTTTAACCAAGTAGCCAGAATCGCTGGGAAGTACATCTTGTCAATACTGCAAAGCCAGTCACCTTAATTTTTCCAGGCTTTGCATTTCCTGGGTCTTACTGAGTAAACACCAGAGGAGCTTCCACTCACCGTATAACTTCGCCTCTTCTACCAGTTTCTGGCTTCTTTGCCTTATGTTTTCTGCATCTGCCAAGGCACGCTTGTACTTGTCCTAAAGAAGAAAAACCAGTTAACAGAAGAGATTTTATTCCTCCTAGTCAGGCAGCTGACAACAATTCACACCAGCATACTCAGTATAAAACAGCATTTTAAACAGTTTCATAGCCTAAATCCACCATTTAGGGCAATCTGAAACAACATGCAATTATCACACCATCCATCCTACCAAGACAAATGTTTGCTTCACTTTACAAGGACAGAAATGAGGGAAAGGAAATCAGTTGGTTTTCCAGATTCTCGGTATTTGTCACCAGATTAGCTGGAAGAAACACAGTATTTCAGCTTTTTCTGCTGTGTGCTCCCAGAAATCCTTCATCAGTCATGAGATACACTGACACGATGGCAAATCAGATTCAACCCAGCCATGACTTTCAAACCGTCTCTTCCTTCTCCATACATACCACAGAGTGCCCTCCAGTTTTCTCAGCCTTTACAAACTATGAAGCCTAACTCATCTGTTGTTTAGGTCAAGTTTTGGTCTGTTCCTAGAAATATGGTCATTTACCAGCAGACGTACTAAGATGTGAAATTCAATAAAATTAATAAAATAAAAATGCAGGCTGAGTGCTTCACCACCTAACCCAGAATGGTGGGCTTCCACCCTGAATATATCTGACCTTCATATGCCAGTGAACAATCTCAAAACAGAATAAAAAAAGTCAACAAGCTGCCTGAAGAGCTGCATTAGGCAACCAACAGCAAACAAAGACATTAAATGACATCTCAAGTTTGTCCTGCAGAGCTCTGGGAAGGGCAACAGAAAGCAAACTCAATCCATGCAGGATCCATAGGTGCTGGTTCTATAGAAGGTTCTGGGGTACTTCTCAAAGTCTCAAATGCTCCAGAAAGACATTTTATATAAAGCACTCATTAATGCCTTTGCTTAATAGCCATCTCCCAGCTCTCAGGGCATCCTTCATCCTCTGCTGGAGTTGTGCATGGGAAAGAATGCAAGATACACGAGGCCACACGGAAGGAATGTGATGCTTCAGCCTCATGTCTGAAGGGCTCTCCAACAGACAAGGTTTGAAACTTAACTACGGTGCACGTACACTGCTGTATAAAAGCTAAGCATCACTAACTCTTGACCTTTGGAAAGTTGGCAGCTGTTTCCTAAAGTCCACTCTTAACACACAGAAATGCACACAACCAGAGACACACGCTCACACCCTTCCACGGCTCCCAAACATTATTTCTCCACTGAGCAAAACCCATGTGAAAATCTGTAACAAATTTTCAGACTGGAGAACGTCCAATTCCATCCAGAAACTGGAAAAAAACTATCCAATCTCTTAACTTTGGACCAGAGATGCATCCCAGATCTTGTAGTACATGTACTCTTAAGTTTAAAGAAATTATTAAATTGTGGGTTTTATTCAACTAAACAAGAGTCACACAACTGTATGCAGACTGTGCACTGGGAACCCACAGTGCAGGCTCTTGGGCACACAGTTTGTGCAACCTAATAACCCAGACACACTTACAGTAACTTCTTTTAGTTGTTCTTCCAGTTTGGCCTTTTCTTCAGCTAGCAGTTTTTCAGCAGAGCTGGGTTCCACCTTCTGCTCATTTTGGCTCTGACTCTGGTCCTCTTCCAAGTTCTGGCCAGTGTTTTTCTGCTGTGTTGCTGCACAAAGCAGTCGTGGAGATGTTCTAAAGCAAAAAGAAAGATGGACATTATTATTCTGTTGCTTATTTTGTAAGATACTAGCATTTTTTAGACACACCAGATACTTTTGACACATAATGTCCACAAAATTCTGATATCAAGCAAGAATTCATACAATTCTAGGCCTGTGAATACTGTATGCAGAACCCTCCGTCAGAAGCAACAGGTGTCCGGCCTTTTAAACTGTAGTAGAAAATAACTGTTGCAAGACATCAGCTTGTAAGTGTCCACTACATTCAGTTTATAGAGTCACAGCACTTTTAAAGGGAGTATGAGCTCGTTTTCAGCACAGTGAAACAAATTCCGTGATGCAATCGCCGGCAACACCCTCCCTGAAAACACGCGCAGAGCAGGGCTTGGCCGCTGGAGCGGCGGCCCCCGTGCCGCCTGTCCCTGCGCTATCGCAAACACCGCGGCAAGCACGGGCCTGCCTGCATAAATAATGACTCTTCACCCCTTCCTGACGTTTCCAAGGCTGAGCGAGCTGAGCCGCCCGGACGAGGCTGCGGGATCAGCGCCGCGCTGACACAAGGGCTCGGATCCCCGCCCGCCGCATGGACACTCCGGGCCTGGAGCCTTCCAGGCTCCCCGCAGGGCCGGGCCGGGCCGCTCTCACAGGGAAGAGCAAGGGAAGGCAGCGAAGAGCGGCGGGGAATGGGGGGCGGCCCCGGCCCATCCCGGCTGTCGGATGGGGCTCCCTGGGGCTGGGGACCCCAGCGCGGCAGGGCCGAGCCTCGCTCTCCTCCCGGTCCGGCGGTGAGCGCGGCCCCAGCCTGAATGTCCGGTGACGGGCGGGCGGCGCGGCGCGACCCCCTCACCTCAGCGCGACGCTCAGCAGCGGAAGGCGCGGGCGCAGCGCACCCCGCACGCACTGGGCCACGGCCGCCATGGCGCCTTCCTGCCCGCCGGCCGCCTCGGCCCGCCCCCCGGCCCCCGCCAATCAGCGAGCGGGCGGGCCGGGAGTGACGCGGCCGGGAGCCAATCAGCAGGGCGGACGCGCCGCCCCAGGCCGAGCAGGCGGCTATTCCGGGGCGCGGCGGAGCGCCCAGAGGGGTGCGCGCGCCTCCCCCCCGGTGACGCGCGGCGGGCGGGGCCGCGGGCGGGGCGCGTGCCGGGCGGCCATTTTGTATGGGGCGGGGGAAGGGGGGCTTCGCCGGGAGGTTGGCGCTGCTCGCATGATCCACGTCGTTCCTGGCCGAGCTGTGACTGGAAAAGTGTGAAGATTTCAGCTCATTTTAAATGTCGGATAACTCCTTTACCAATAACACTCTGTAGCACTCGTCAACAGTTCGCAAACCTTCACACGGAGGTTTCCAGCCTGTGTCCGCATACGCTCGGTGTAACTGCTGTGTACGCTCTTGCTGGACAATAATTTCATTTAATGAAATCTTGAGCTTTCATTAAATAGGATAATGTTGCTTATCCACTAGTTCCAGATTTGGCCACCTGCTTGTGCAAGCTGTGCAAGTGTCCTGCGTAACTGGAGGCTATGGGAACCCTGCTCTGCGATACTGGGATAGCTGAACTTGGGCAGTTTGTCAGTTTCTTTGTCAATATCCTGTTAAAGGAGAGGGGAAAAAAAATCGAGGTCACCCACTTATTGTACAGACTTGAAGTTGAGTGCTAGATTGTGCACAGATGCTTGAACACCAGCTGTTAGCCTGATTCCTGCATGTTTGTGCACTCTGCAAATGAAATCCAAAGGATAAAGATGCAGATACCATAATGCAAATTTAGTAAATGTTACATTCAAGTGAATAATTAAAGCATTTACTAAAAAAGAAGATGTAGAAGACATTTTTGGCTTGTTGCATGAGAATCCTGCAGGACCTTGCTCAGTACAGTGGAACTTTGGCAGAGTCCACCCAAGTACCAGCATGGCCTTTATTCACCAGATTGGTTTGTGTGGGATGGGCTGTGTCACGGCCTGTGCAGAAAGCAGGAAAAATGGTACATGAGGTCAGTCCCCTCATCCCATGGCAACTTTAGATCCCATTGAGTCTTATTTTTCTGATGGCTGTTCTGTGATGTGGCACTGGTACAGTTCAGTGGCTTGCCTGTACAGAACACAGCAAAGAGGAGGGTTGTGTGCCATGTCCTGTCCTTAGGAGTGGCTGTAGTGTGGTCAGTATCTGCTTTCCAGAAAGCTGATGAGCCACAGATTTCAAGCTTCATCATCAGAAGTGCTCAAAGAAATAATTGAGGAAATTTATTAAGATAATACTGAGAAAGAATCAGAAAGAACAAGGAGAAAACCAAGAACAGCCATAAAGGATGATACCCTCAGAAAGCCATGAGGAAATGAGACAGAAAAAGCAACTGGATCTTTAGGTCTGATGTTTTTAAAATGTTTCTTGAAAAGATCCTTCCAAAACCTAGACAAGCAGTCTGTCTGTCTCATCTTTCTTGTCTGTTGTTTTTACTGACATCCTTAGCATGTAGATTCCTATTTCAGCTTGTCTCCATTTCTCTGCTGCCCACCATCTTTGGAAGTTGTGCTTGATTAATGGTTGATCACAAAATCACAGAATTGATGACAAAAAGTTGAGAAGAACCTACTGCCAGCATGTCTCAATAACTGAGGATATATATTAACATATCTGGAACAGTATCCTTCTTGTATTAGAAGCCATTTACCCCAAATCACATTTCACAGGCCTTCTGCAAGTATCCTTTCAAGATAACGCACAGTGAAAATGCATTTTGTTGCGAGTCGTGTGAGTTGAAGAGCTGTCATGAAAAACCTGCAGCTGGCTTAGATCCTGATAGGTCAAGACTAAACAACATCTGCAGCTTCAATAAGAACTTGCAAGTTTACTGGAGCTTGTTTGCATCATGGCTGATGTTGTCTGTAAGTACTGTCCCATGCTGACCAAAGAACCCCAAGACTTTTTCATGTCTTGTTTTGACTCAGGCTATTGCAGGCTGTTTTGGTTTTATTGCAGTGCCAGCTCATGAGTTGGGTGTTTTTAAACTCAGCTACCGAGTCTTCAGTATCTGTTGCTGGACCTGGTTGGCAGTCATAGTGTTCAGTAACAAGCACAGTTTTTTCTCATCCAGTCTTCTCCATATCAAGCGATCTTTGGTTCTTCACATAAATACTGGGTTTGAATATGAATTGAGGATAAATGTTGTTATTCTGAATTCTAAACTGTCAACCATCATCCCTGTATAGGCCATTCACTTAAGAGTTGGACTCAGTGATTCTTGTGGGTCCCTTCCAACTCAGAACATTCTGTGATTTGGTGAACCAGCTGTTGCTTTTCAACTTGTGGTTTGAAAGTGGCTCTAACCTCTAATTCCTGTGAGCTAGTGATAGAATCAAGTAGTCTGAATATCATTCCCACTCCTCTGGTGATTAACTTTGTGGTCTTGGGCAGTTACTTCATGTCTACATTTCTACAACTACAATTAAGGGCAGTAATTTTTCAGTACCTTACAAGAAAGTTGTGTAGTGAACACTAGAGAATTTCTATGATATTTTGAAAATTCAAAACATCAACTGAATAACTCTATTTTTTATTATTAATATTGCACTTGCAGTAAAGAAACCCGCAATCCTTCAAGATGAAAAATGCCACAAATGTAAGATTTGTGCTTGAAAACTTAAATGAAAAATTAAGGCATTTCTATTTCTCTAAAGAAAACCCCAAACCTAGTTCTGTCTCCTAATGCTAAGATGTAGTTTATTGATATTCAAGCAGCAAACAGAATGCCATTACATTTGTGTTTCAGATATGAACTTTATTATTAATCTTTTGAAGGTAAAGGAAAAGGCTATCATATCTTCTCCAATCAAATTTTATATCCTAGCCAGAACCAAATATTGAGCTGTGGTGGGAGCAAGCTTGGTGGGGGGGAACCACCAAAAATATCTCTGTAAATATTCTAGCAGTGACCTTTCAGGCCAGTAACCAGGAAACACCTAAATCAAATTAAAAAATATTAATGTAGCTGTAAGATTGTTACTGAACTATATAGCAGTGAAGACAAACATTCATACCTGTGCCCTTTAGAAAAGATCACAGATCAGACCACATAGCCACAGTTTCCGTAGTCTGCTCTGGGAAGATGTCTAGTGGAAAATTAAGGGACTGATCCTTGTGTATAAAATAATAACAATTTTTCTTCTATAAGGGTTATCGAGACTGAGGATCAGATACCCCGTGGGTCCATTTCAGACAGAGGACAATAAAGATTAAATCAGTACTTGAATTCAGAAACTTTTAATCCTGAAATGCAGGTTGGGATGCGTATGTGTAGGGGGACAACCTTATTTGCTTTTAATTAGGGCAGTACTAATGTAGTTAATCTGAACATTCAGAATTTATCATTTTTAATGTAAACATTTTAAGAAAACTCCCCCAAGAGTGAATGTATAATACTTACATTCTGCCTAGTTTCTCCGTAGGCTGAAAATACAGAATCGTACATCTTGCTCTGATTATAAAGAGTACTTTTGAGTTCCCATAGCCTTTTGCTAACTAGTTTGAAGGGTGTATTTTGTAACCATCTTGTTGCCTGGAGAATGTTGTCTGCTGTGTTGGAAATCTAATAGCTATAGCCACAGGGCTCTGAAGAGCACTAATTAGAGCAATTTAGAATAACAAAAGTTCTGTTCCTGGGAGGACACGAAAGTGTTCCTTCCCCAAAACAGCATGCCGCAATATCAGAGGCAATTTATTGTAATATAATGCATAAGTCATCTGGTATCCCAAGGATTTACAAATCTGGCTATCTATTACAGTTCTCTTAGCCCTCATGTTACTGGGGACACTCGTGTATGCCTTGTAGCATTCCTGGAGATATAAAAATGGAAAAATTGTGTCAATCAGGCATTGTCTATCTTACTTTATTTAGTTACCAGTCAGAACCAAGCTGTTCAAATTCACAGAGACAATTTATTGTCATGCTGATGTGGCTTTCCACCTTGAGACAAAATTACTGAGCCTTGAGAGAAGAGTTGTCAAATCCATTGTGATTCTCTGAGTGTGGTGTCATGGATTTTCTTAATATTTTTTTCATAAAAATCAATTGTTGCCTCTCAGCTTACCAGAACAATTGGACAGAAGGAGAGATCAGCACTCTGGTCACATTCAGGTTTGATGAGAAGACAGCAGCTGTTGGTCTCTTATTTCTGCACACAGGCTAACAATGGAAGTGCAGATACTGGAATGGTACTTTGACATTCAGATCTACATTTTCCTCTATTAATTTTTCTTTAAGATTTGATGAATTAGTTGCTGTGGGCTTGTTTCTGCTGCCCTTGTGTACAAGTGATTTGTATTAGTCAAAACGAGTGCTGTACAGTGAAGGATTGCCAGGCCGGATGCTGGCAAATAGGCTGCCAGTAGCACCATAAAAGCCTGAGGTGGCTATTTATTGCTCAGGTGTGACTTTCTCCCTTGCTTATGGCATATTTTTTGTGATGTCTGACAGGATGTTGAACGGCAGGGTTGGTTGGACCGGTGTACGGAGCTCTGTTTTGTCACAACGTTTTAGGGCTCAGAATCCCAGTGCAGTCCCATAGATAGGCTGCTCTCTGAGCTCCCAGCTGGCTGACAAAGGGGGAATGCTCATTCTGGTGATGTTGTGCAATGGTTTTGAAAAGCTATGAATGAAAGAAGCATAAAGCAAAATTTTCTAAAGGTTATCTTCTGCTTTTATTCAACTCTAGAAAGCAGCAAGAGCTTTTAATTGTATTTCTATGCCTAATTAATGAGGAGGTGAACACTCTTGTGGGACCAGTGCTGTGCTCCATTTAATCCTAATCTGGCTAGATGAGTCTGACCAGAATGGGGACAAAGAGTTCAGAAAAAAATAGCTGTAGTGGGAGGGAATAAAAAGCTTTCAAAAATCTACCACATAAATAAAATCTGCATAACACATTGTTGGTGCTTTGTGTGAAGATCACAGTCTCTGAAGCTGGACTCGAACCTGTCCCTAAAATGCATGCTTCACGTTTTGTTTGCTTTCCACAAGCATCTCTGAAGGTGCAACTTCAACCATGTTATAGGAGCTCATATCATCATTAAAGCTAAGCCAATGACAGTTAAGGCAAGTGTGTGTTTTTGTCTGATTTTCTGCAAAATCATTTGGGTTCTGTTACTAGGGTTTATCTCCAAGGTTTGGATATGAAATTTGAATGTAAATCTTGTGCCATGAATTACATTCACAGTGTTTCCACCTTGTTCAGAAAGCAAGAACATGGCTGCTTTAAGTTTTCTAACAGTTGTCACACAAAGTACTTTCACTGCTATTTTAAAGGTCGCCTCAGATTCAGGAAACACCTCAGGTTAATGTGTTATTAATCATCAGAAACTGAATGAAAATTATTGGTTCAGCATTGTGAATACTCTTGTGCTAGATGTTTATAAAATAAAATACCAAGAAGGGAATCTGTAATGATAGGTGTTAAATAGGAATTCTTCTGCTGTAGATGAAACCATGTAGTCTTTCCTTCTGGCTCCATTACCAGCTGCTGGTCTCTGCACTGTTCTCTGGTCTGATCAGACGAGCTGTTTCTCATCGCCTTTACAGCCCTTAGCTGGTCCTTGGCTTTTGCCCATATGTTGTTCTTTCTCCTTCCTCCTCTTTTAATATCTGCTCTTCACTTTTCATCACCATATCTGCTGTGTTTAGAGTGGAAGAACCTATTTAACATGCTGCTTCCATCTCTGCTTACTCATTCCCAAGTTTTGCGGAAGCTATCCTCCCTTAAGATCTCACTGTGATCATGAACACCTTCACCTTTTTCATACTGACCACTGCTTCAACAGCACTGTGTTCATCTGTAGAGATGGTGTGACCAGCACCTCCTGCTCTGCTCCATATTGGTGTTGGGTGATAATTATGCCTGTGCTGTGGGAAAGCATCAAGGTGGAGAATCCCTGCCCCACCATGGCTTCTCTTTTAGTTCATCGTAATTACCAAACAAAGCAGGCTCTTCCATTTCAAAGAAATAGCTTTTCTTATGACTAGTGATGTCTGTATTTTCTTGGACCACCTTTCCTTGCTTGTTTAATTTGTATTTTACCACTCTTTAAAAAAAATAATTATCCTGTGTCCTTTTTCATGTGTTTCTTAGTTTTTTTATGAATCCCCAAGTGCTTTGGCTGGCAAAGTCTTAATGAATAAAATTACTGTCATGTAACAGCTGTAAAAATCCACTCCCTCCTTGGAAAGGAACATGCAAGTTTGAAGATGCTGAGGAAAGTAAGAATCATATAATCAGAGAATACTTCAAGTACAATAGGAATACATAGGAAAAATATTTGTAATACATTTTTGCAGTTATGAGCTGTTGAAACCTTGGTCTTCCTCATTCTGCATTATCCACAAATACTGAATGGTGTATTTGTGCTATTTTTACAGTGTTATTGGCTCTGTAGGACAGATCTGCCCAGACTAACTTTGTATAAGTTGAAAGCTGAGAGTAGTCAGGAAGTACCAAAGTATTCTGTATGAGCTAGAAAATCTGCTTAAAGTGTCCCAGTACATTGTCATGCTAATTAACTCTGAGCTGGTTGTGCTTTTGGAAAGCTGAAATTCCAGAGGCAACTTCTATCTCATGCAGCTCTACACTGCTCTGCAGATAAATTAGTAACTGTCTACACATTGATTCTGTTACTTGGGACAGAAGGAGCTGTTTGGGACTGCTGGTTGTTTTTCAGTAGCTATTATTAATACTTTGGTACAAACCCAAGTGAATAAAATATGGATAAACAAGAAGTTGAGGATTCAGAGATAACTCAGAGAGCTGTAAAGTAGATGCTGTACTTTTCTGCCAGAAGGCACCATGACAAACTCAGAGAATCTGTTCTCATGGTCGTCTGCATTGCAAATAACTGTGTTTCAGAGCCAAGTTCTCCATAAACTCCAGCTAAACTATGTAGATCATGTTAGCAATTGGCCAGCACAGCTGCAAGCAAGGTCAAGCAAGAGCATAGCACAGGAAACATTTATGCATTAATGCCAATTTCATTGTTATAGCTCATGGTTTGTAAGGAATAATTTCCCAGCTGGGGGCAGTTCCAATGCAGAAAGCAAATTTACCCAGCTTTTAACTATTCAGATATTACCTGCCTTTGTAAGGGCTCTGCAGATCATGAAGTGTGTGGAAAATGCTAATAAAGTGAAGTGATGACTTAAAGTCAGTCTCAGCTTCTCCAGCAGAGCCAGTGAATGGGAGAGACAGGATATATTTATTTTCCTCTGGTGACACAATGGGATGGGTTGACCCTGGCCAGCAACAAAGCACCCACCAGGACCTCTCTTACATCCTCCCATAGCAGGAACGGGGGAGAGAACTGGAAGGGCAAAAGCAAGAAAAACTTGTGGGTCAAGAAAAAGAGAGTTTAGTAATTGAAGAAAAAAATGAAAAAGGCAATCACCACTGCTCACCTACAGACTCATGCCCAGGCAGTGTCTGAGCCATGACTGCCTTGGAAAGACTCCCTCCCCAGTTTTATTGCTGAGCATGGCATATGGCATGGTGTTGAGGTCACTAAGGCCAGCTAGTGGAAAAACTCAGGATCTCTGTAAAGGAAAAGCCTCTCCCACAAGTCCTTGCGGTTGGAATGTAACCTTCCCCCCCAGACTCTATAAGTAAAACTACCTCTCCCAGCAGCCTTTGCGGCTGCTCCCTTTCCTGGTCCCCTGCCCCGCCCCTTCCCCTGCTCACTGGCTCCCTTCCCCGGCCCCGCCTCTGTACCGCCCCCAGGCCCTCCGATGAGACTGTGTGGAGGGACAGACCTCGTGGTCTCTCGCTCTTCGCCGGTTCACCTCTTTGGAGGATTAAAGCTGTTCGTGCAACACGGGCTAGCGGAGGGCCCTCCTTGGCTCCTTGTCTCTGGTATATTTGAGCTGTCCGGTTCAGGTGTGGGTGCGTGCCACCAGCACCTTTGCAGCGCAGGGCAGAAAGGATGGTCTGCTAGTGGCCTAGTCTGCACCTGTACTGTCCCTCTCCAGGAGACAATTTGGGGTACACAGCAGCTATCTCTGACCGCCCTATAACCCCCACAACCTTCTGTATTTTATAGCATGGAATAACCTTTTGGATAACTTGAGTCAGCTGTCCCAGCCATGTCTCCTCCCAGCCTCCTGTCTGACCCCAGCCGGTTTGCTGGGAGATAGAGGGAAAACCCAAAGTGGCCTTGGCACACTGTAGGCACTGCTCAGCATTAGCTAAAAATCAGTGTGTTACTAACGCTGTTTTAACAATGAATCTAAGACACAGCATCTTAGAGGTTGCTGTGAGGAAAATTAACTCCATTCCAGCCAGAGCCAGTACATAAAATAATAGGTAGGCCTGACCTTGCAGTGAGATTAACATTCTGCCAACTCTATGACATGACTCGATTTGTATCTTCTCATTTTCTTTAGTCCATGCTAATGCCATGTATCCAGTTGTCATAGAGAAATACCAGTATTTATATTTCTAATACATTTTATGAAAGCTATAAGAAAAGTTTTCAAATGGAATAGCTGAAATTGTGCGTCAGATCTCTATTTATGCAAATAATACTTTGGTCTTCAGACATGTTCTTCACTTGTAATTCCATAAAATTTATAATAGGCTTCATTTTACAGTGGTTGTGTATTCATTAGTTTTTGTTTGCTTTTCATGACGTATTTTCATTGTATATTTAGGTGAAATCCTAGCTAACTAAATCTGTAACCTAGATAAATATAAGCCTCTGGTTTAGAGAGACTTTTTCCTGGAGAATTGTTGCTGTTTTCTTCTGGAAAAGCCTGTTCTGCCCTGTGGTGAAATATCACTTTGTTTAGGGACTTTGTGGAATGTAATTTATAGCAATCCTCCATTTGACCTGCAAGCACTCCTGCTTTACTTGAACTCATGTTTCTATGTGAAATTTGTTCCATTTATTTCTGGAATGGAAGACTACTTGGAGCAGAGGAGCTGAGATGACATATAATGTGAGATGGAAGTGGTATTAGGCTGGAAACAGTAATACTTTTCAAAACCAAGCAGTGTTTTGACATAGAAATGGTAAAAGGATAAGTGAGCGTCAAGGCTTCATTTTGTTTGTTCAGTGAGACCACTGTGGAACTTCTGTATCTGTCATTTGGGCTGACTGAGCTTTCTGTCTTTTCTGCCATGTCAGTAACAAAGTAAGTGATCCAGGTGCTAAACCTGTGCAGTCCTGTTGTAAACAACTCACATACCCCACCTGGCCTCCCAACAGCTGTTCCAGACGTGCACAAGCCTTAGTAAGTCCTGTTCTGTTTTCACCAGTCCCATACTGATATCTTTACATATCTGTTTTTAGGCACCCAAATCACTTTTCAAACATCAGTTCTAGCAAATAAGTCTGCACAAGTCCTGTGAGCCACAGTTCTACATGTACTGTATCAGCTATATCATTGGAGCTGCTGCTGTACGGGCTCCTCAGTGCCTGTTAGAAGAAGGGTCTCTCAAAGATACTTAAGACCCAGCAAGTTGCTCTTTGTCTTGCAGTCAGCACGCAGCTTTGCTTCATTTGGGTTTGTCTGCCTGTGCATCCCCTGTGTTTTTGTGTCTGCTTGGCTTTTGGCAAAATTATTTATGCCCTTTCCAGTCTGCCTTTCAGGATCATCCTGAGGCCTTTGTTTGGCTCAGTCTTCTGGTCTTCAGTCTGTTTTTCCTGGCTCTGCTCTCATCTGCTTTACAGCATTGCTTGTGACTCTTACTCTTGTCAGTGGTTTACCCAGCTATTTCAGGAGGTGTTTTGAGTTTTGACTCTTCTATTTTGTAGTCTGTCTCGTGAGTTGGCCAGAAATGTGAGGGTCACCATGATCTGGATTTGAGTCATCTGAATGCATCCTTATGTCTTATGTTGAAATCCCAAATATTTTACCAGCATGTTCTTCTTGCTTTGAACCCTAAGACAACATCAGGACACAGACTTTTAAACCAGACCATTGGCCTGAGAAGGCTTGGGATGCTCCTCAAGATGCTCCTTCTGTAGCTTTGGATAGCCTGTGCCTTCGAAGTGAATAGAGGGGGAGATCAAATGTTTGGTGCTTGGACCATATTGAAAATAAACCCCATTGCATTTCACAATAAATGCTGTCCCAAATGCCACAGAGAAGTGGCAGCCAGCATACAGCAGATTGGAAAGATCTTCTGTTATTTTTCTAAAGTTCTGAAATGAAAAGAACGTGCCTGTGAATATATTTAAGCAATATATTCTTTTTATACTGTACTTTGTGTTCTGTAAATGCCCCTGAAAATCAATAAAAACAAATTGTACCTAATGTATTCTGTATTTTGCAAGGAGACCAAGCCTTTCCCCCTGATTTATTAATATTTGGAAAAAAGTCATTGCACATAAAAGTCTTCTATTAAAAATAATAATTCATGATGGTTTTATATCTTTTTCCCGTAGTTAAAGAAGAGTAGGAAGTATAGGAGTATTTTTTTTATTGCCCTGAAAATATTTCTATTTTTTGACAGTAACTGGCATCAAGAACAGCAACAAAAATAATAAACCATACTGAGTATTTGTCCCCTGATGTTTTATGTCTACTCAGAAAAGATAGGGTACAGACAATTGTTCAGCTGCAGTAAAGTTCTCATTTTTATTGTGCAGAGCTAAATTTATCCTTGCTGTAATTTTTCTGAAATCAGCAGAGTTATTTCTGCTAGGCATGAGAGTGACCTGCTCTGATTGTATTGCTGTTCTAGGAGGGGCTACACTTGAGCAGGGTTTCTTCCCTTCAGTTGAATACACAGGTTCAGGTACACGTACAGGTAAATTGTTTTTACAACTGCTTGTATGATTATAGCCAGCACAGACAGGAGAGCACAGGGACTTGAATCTGTCTTTCAGATGCAGGAGATGAGATTCTGTTGTTTCAGGGCAAAGATGCTGTTCTTTATCTCATGCTTCATCTGAAAAGCTTTACCACAGACCTGATTAGGCAGAAGCCTTCTTCAGAAACAAATTTGGTTTAGTGCTTGTGAGATGTCCAGGCTTGTTATTTTCTAGAGAGTTTCCTGGAATCAAGACGGGGAAAGCTTTGGTTTTTAAAATAAGCTTCTAGTGTTGTATCAGAATATTTTGTGATTATTAAAGAAAGCAAAACAACAAAACCAACAGATGAGACAAAAAAATAGGTCAATGGGAATTTTTCCAAAGCTTCTTTTTTAATAAAATAAACACGTCAGAAAGGAATAGTGGAATATAAAGTTTAGACAGAAATAGGATCAAACTGAGATTTTTACATCCAAATTCTATTTTGATATTATTAATTTTCTCTCTGTTAGACTGTACAGACCCATATTGAGGAAGTTCTTTGCAAACTGAGGATTGATAATTTACTCCCAACCTTTCATGTTCCAGTCTCCCTTCCATTGATATGAAAATCTGGATTTTTAATAGAGCTGATTAATTTTTTTCACCTTCCTTGGAAGTATCATGTTTCCAGAAATGTATATGATTCATTTCTGTGCTTATTTTTATTTATTTTTAATGGGTTCTCTCACTCTCATCAGTAGCATGTGTATGATACAGGTTGCCATGGTAAACAATGAATTTTTTATTAACATTGTAAATATTAATTTATAACATGAGTAGCTGGTAACTGAGATGTTAACACTGCTTTGGAGATTTTCCTGCTCCTGAGGTGACAGAAATTATATATGGAGTTAAAAATGTGAAAAGCAACATGTCTTGGGAAGGAGGTTCTTTAGTGGTAGTACAGCAGCCTAAGGGCACAGAAATGTAGGATATTTGCACTGTGAAGCAAAGACAATAGAAGATCAGATGTAAGCTGCTGAATATTATTACTAGAGATGACATGGAACTAAGGTTCAGGTTTTAAATTCCTTCCTTAACATTTCTGGACCTTTTGCTGTCATTTCTTTGCATCAGAGTGTGACCAACTTGCTGAGCTGAATCCAGTGTAAAAAAAAGAGAAGAGAGAGTGAAGAGATGGGATCAGCTTCAAGGCAAGGATGGGTACAGGGATGGCCCCCTGCAGTTTCATTTATGACATTACATCTAACTTGCTTCTCTAATCAAGTAATTTTAGGCACATTTTTGGGTAACTCCTAGTTACTCAAATTTCACTGAGCTCAGTGGGAGCTGTCTGCTAGGACATTCTTGAAAATTCACTTTTCTGGGCATAGCATATCTCTTAAAACTCATGTCCTTCATCCATTGTGAAATGAGTCCAGTGCTGCTTTCTTTCTTGGAAGATAAGGAAGTGGAAGTATTTTTGGATAGGAGGTAGTTTTGTCCAATGGCTTTTTTTGCATAACCTGTGGTTCCTGATGAGTTTCTATTCATCCATGAAGTCCCTGGTGACAGAGTGTTAATTTTTCAGTATACATTTGCTTTTGGAGCAGAAAGTTACAAGTTGGTTGTTGTATTGCCTTGGGACTTTGACTCGTATTTGATGCTGTCACTGAAGAGTGATTTTAGAAGAAGCTACATGATAAGAGGAACTATCTTTCAGCTGATATATTAAATTGAGGTCGCTTCTGTCAATGGCCCTCTTAAAAATCACCTCTGTGTCTTGTCAGACATTCCATTTCCCAGTGAAATTAATTCTAAAAATCAAGGACTGTGTCTGAGATATTACAAAGCCCATAATAGTGGCTCTGTTTGCCCCGTCGTCTTTGGCACTACTGGTATTTCACTTACTATTTTTGTCAGGACTTATATTAGAAAACTCAATTTTACTCCGTTCTGTATCACAAAGCAGCATATGTCACCCTAACTCCACTGAGCAGAGTAAGATTACTACATGAAATCTTATATCATCCTGTGATATATATGTACACACAAGATTACTCAGAAAATAACTTGTCACTATTGTAGACACTTCATGGTTGCTGGAAAAAACACTCCACACTGAAGGTCACATGTATATATACACTGATTTAACAGCTCTATTCACCCTTTGCTAGAACAGTGCTGCTAGCAGAATAACAAGAGACCAGTAGAGCTTCATACTTTCAAGGAAAACTTTCTGATCCCCTCTGTTTAAAGGACTGAAGTTCATTATATTAGAAGGAAATAGAACTTATTCACTACATTGTTTTGTGGAAGTAAAAGCACTTTCAACTCCATTTCACCTTGGACTCTATTATAAGGACTCCAAAGGTGTGACAAATGTTGCTGTACAGAATACCTTATTGATTTCAGCATTAGATTTGACTTTCAGAGTGTTAATTAATGGATTTGAATCATGCTGGGGATTTTTTTTTATTACTGATAAACAGTTCAGGTAGTTCAGTGTCTCTTTCAGCTGAGATGTTATAAAGGATAGTTCCTTTCAGATTCTTTGTAGATTGAAATCTTATAACCTATTCAGACTTTGGATGGAACAGGACTTTGGAAAGCTGGTTTTGGTGCATCTCTCTCCTCCATACTCTGTTCACTGTATGCTTCTCTCCTTGATGCACTGCAGTAGTGATTTCAAGGGCAAGAAGGCTTCTCTTCCGCTGGTCTCAGAAAAAGCCACTTAGATCTTGCCGTATGGTAACCTATTGAAACGTAACATTTACCATTAGTGTCCTGTGCTTTTGAGGTGGCTCCCAAAAGTCCAGGTCTTTCTCTTGGTGTTCTCTTGGTGTTCTGACTTACTGTGTGCCTAGAACTAAAGTTGATTTTGCCTATGTGGTGCTGGTTGTCTTAAAACATTTCACAGAACCACTATGTTTCTTTTATTTCTGTGGAATGTATTGGATAAGAAGCAAAAATATCATACATTCTTATTTTGTCCACAAAAATTATGTCCCGAGTGATTTATTTGACTTCTAACAGATCCATACTCAGTTTTTCACTAGGTTCTGATCTGGCTTTGTGTTAATTGATTTTGTTAGTGGTTTGAGTGATATCTTATAATAGAAGAATGTTATATGTGACCCAGTAGTGTTGTGTTCTTTGTAGTCCATGAAAGACACCTAAAATCTAAGCTCTGAAATCATTAGTTATAGATATAGGCAAAGGTCGAGGTCACTCTGTCAAATTCCTCTCCCTGTCCTATTTCTTAAATAAAGAAATTATAAAGCAGCATAAACTTTTATGAAGTCTAGTGACAATGCTTATTTTTATATCAAATTAGACAGTACTTGTTCCATTTTGGAAATGCAGTGGAAAAATTTCAGTGAGCAAAGTTTCCAACTTGTTTAATAAAAATGGAGGTCTCTTTCCATATTACGTAACAACAACAGCAACAAATCCAGCAACATCATTGTGCTCACTGTCAGTGTCTCTGTGTGGAATTACTTCTTGATTGTTAAATGGCAGCAGAGTCTCTCAGCACTTTTGCAGTAAGCAAGCTGGAACCTAAATTAATATTCTACCTCTTTCATATAAATTTTAGCAATTATATAAAATAAATAGATAGACACCTTTTGGTATTTATTCAAGTCCTGAATGTTGAATTAAGATACAGAGCTTCCTAGTTATGTCAAATGCTGTCATGAAGAGTTCACTTGAAAGCAGTTCAGCCATTCCAGAGAAGTGTATGGCTTAGCTTGTTTTTCTTTCACTTAACTTGAGTTCTAATGTGAAATTGCTTTAAAAACTTTGTTGCTGTTTTAAATGTTTTGTGGGCTTTCTTTCTCCACAGAAATTGTAGTTGTCATATTTAATTTAGGAATCTTTCCATAATGAAATTTGTATTTATAAAAGTTGGCAACCTTGTAGGCAAAATGCTGTGTGTATTCTCAGGTCAGATATAGGATAGACAAGAATGCAGTGCTGTGGCTGGCTGGGATTGGTAATTTGGTCAAGCTGCTGTTTTGGGCACCACAATATAAAAAAGGCATTGAGCTATTAGGGAGTGTGCAAAAGAGGGCCATGAGGGTGATGAAGGGCCCTGAGGGGAAGCCGTGTGAGGAGTGGCTGAGGTCACTTGGTCTGTTCAGCCTGGAGGAGACTGAGGGGAGACCTCATTGCAGTTACAGCTTCCTTGTGAGGGGAAGCAGAGGGGCAGGCACTGATCTCTGCTTTGTGGTGACAGTGACAGGACTCGAGGAAGTGGCATGAAGGTGGGGCAAGGGAGGTTTGGGATTGGATATTAGGAAGACGTTTTTCACCCAGAGAGTGGCTGGGCACTGGAACAGGCTCCCCAGGGAAGCGGTCACAGCACCAAGCCTGACAGAGTTCAAGAAGCATTTGGACAATGCTCTCAGGCACGTGGTGTGATTCTTGGGGATGCCCTGTCTAGGGCCAGGAGTTAGACTTGATGGTCCCTGTGGGTCCCTTCCAACTCAGCATGTTCTATGATTCTATGAATTGAAGTCATCCCTACAGCCCCTGGTAATGGCAGCACTGTGTCCAATGCTCTGCATTGTGCAGGTGCTCTCAAACCATCTCCTGGAAAAGTCGGCTGAGACAGCCAGCTTTGCATTGAAGTAAAAACATTTGTTTGTTTCTTCTACTAGCAAAGGTTTGGGGGCAGCAGCCTGTGGCAAGGGATAGGAACAAACCTCTGTAAATGATTGAGAACTGAGACATTCTTCCTGCAACCATGAATGTGAACCATTACCTGAACTTCCACTTCACTTGTTCAGTGGTACTTCAGGTCTTATTTTGAAATAGAAGAACAACTTCCAGCATTACAGATATCCTCATTTTGTTCTGCAGCTTTGCATGGCTCGTGATGTGTGTTGCCTACACCAGTGTAAAGGGAATGAAAAACACTTTTGCTGTGAGTTAATAACACTGAACACTTCTGCCTTATTTTAAATAGCTGAAAATTATGCAGAGCTATGATCTGTAGTGCTTTGGGATCTTTCCACAGTAGGGAAAGGGACTTGTTCTAACTATATGATAACTAACATGTAAAAATTGTAATGGTATATGGTGTGTAAACAGCCTGCTTTTCTATAGCAGACATAAGTGTATTTGTTTTTAAGGCAGTATTTACAAGTAATTATCATTCTACTTTTTGAAATGTTAGCTTCTGCATAAGAACAGCTCTACCCGCTTTTTTAAAATTTTAACATAAAGTGTTCTACCAAAACCTGCAATTTTGGTATGAGCTAAAAGGGCACAGTTGAACTCCTGTTTGAATTTGTGCTGAGTCTTGAGTTTGTGCTGATGAAGTGTGGGGAGACCTGCTATCCAGAAGGTGGGTAAAGGGACAGACACACTCTTCAGCTAGAGGCTGGCATGGCTCATGCAGAGCATCAGATGGCTAAATTTGCAGTGTGGTGCAAAATCAGCCACTGTAGCCCCGGCCAAGACGGGCATGGTTTAAGGTAAGCTTTGACCTTGTCCTGAGGAAATGCAGACTCACATATTCTCTCTTCTTGGCTTTAAAGCAAAGGGAGTAGTTTCCAGCCGAGCAATGGCAATGTGCAGCTCTAGGGCAGTGACACTGCCTAAGGCAATGTTGGGGCAGTAACTGCTCCAGACAGCTGCTAAAAATCTAGTTTTCGTTTGTTAGTTTTGTGCCATAAAATACACATATAAACTCTCAAAAACTCATAGAAGCAGATGTAAACTACCTGGGTGTTAATCTGTAGCACAAGAATGCCATAATATTCATGCACAATACTTCAGAATAGCATTCATTAATCCCATCCAAGTTACAAAGAGATTTGTGGGGAAGAAAGGGTACTACGTTACAAAGATTACTAAGCCCCACTGTCTAAATCAACTTGGGCATTGGAAAGAATAAATGTCATGGAAAGTCAATAATATTTGGCTCCTCGGTGACCCATGTTATTTTAAATGTCATGCTCTGTACTAAATTGTGACTCATTTTGTACGTGTTCCTGATTTTTTTTTTAAATTATCTAGATTAGACTAACGAGAATTAGCCTGTGAAAGGAACAGTCACTCCCTGGCCATCCATTTCTGATTTTTTGATTCTTTAATATTGATACCCCTGCAAGAGGTCTAAGAGAAAAAGTGGTTCATAAACTAAAGGTGACTGAAATGCTTAGTAAAGATCTGTAGCGAAGAAACCAAAGGTGTCAAATGCTGTGTGAATTCTGAGACAGAAGTGTTACGTAGAGAGGCAGACACACTCACAGCTCTTAAGTGTAGTTTGGGTCTGAATGAGGGTTTTGTATGTACTTCAAATTTTCCGGAAAATATTTCACTGCACTCGTGTTTATGCTAAAATAAACATCTTTAATTTATTGAGGTGAAAACTATAGTGTTTTCCAGTTATTTCTGTCTCTAAACTGTGCTTATGTGTCCTCCAAGTAAGATGGTTTTGATTGTCAAATAATTGTTAACTTTGAATTCCAGGTTGTTTTCTACAGGAAAGTTGTTTTTTCTGGCTCTGTCAGAACAACTTCAGGTTGAATACATGCTGGTCTCTACTCTTCCTTCATATTAGTCATGTACTCAGTGCAATCAGTGGCTTAGTCTAACACATACAGAAAGCAGTAGGAGTTATTCTGTTATTTAATAGGAGCTGGACTTCTGAAAGAAAAAAAGATTATCCTCTGACATGAGAATCCAGTTTCCTTTCTGCAACTTTAAATATATTTCCTGACTTTTTTTATGAACATGAGAGAGATTTTAGAGAAACATCTTTAAGTCTACAAGAGAAGTTGAATAAGCAAAAATATCTTACCTTGTTTCTCTTCTAACCAGATAAATGCTTGATTATAGTGTCCTCCTGTATGACACCACAGAAAAGATCTGGCAGTTAGTATCTCTGTTTCAATAATTGTGTACTTCGGCTTCAAATAGCATTCTGAGTGGAAAATCCATACAGCAGGTGTCAGTCCAGGATATTCAGAATTCTTCCTCCCTCTGCTTCCAAATCAGACACAGGAAACATAAGGATTTTGTAGTTTCTTGTTCCACTGGGCTGTTTTTCATTCTAATTGCTTCTATTTTTCATTCCATCAATTGTTCCACAGGTTTATTAAATTAATGAGGTTCTACAAAAATGCAAGAAGGGGAGCTATGTGAACTGCAGGCTTGGTAGCATCTCTCAGTCCTTGAAGAGATTATGGAGGAAGCCATGTTGGAAACTGCTTCCCAGCTATTTGAAGAGCAAGAAGGTAATTTAGAACAGCACTGGTTTACCAGGATAAATGATGCCTAAGCAATTCATTACTTTCTAGAATGAAATGAATGCTCTGTTGTAAAGGAATAGCCGTGAACGTTGTTTACGTTGACAAGGCTTCTGACATGGTCTCCCACACCATCTTTGTAGCTAAACTGGTGAGACATGAATTGGGTAGTTTTGAAAAATTGGACTGTTTGCTCAAAGAGACTCCTGTATGGTTTGGAATAAAACTGTCAGGTGACTACAAGTGATCTTTCTCACCAATCAGTATTGGGGCTGTTACTGTTCAACATCTTCATAGGTTTATAGAATTATAGAATCATTTAGTTTGGGAAAGACTTATAAGATCATCATGTCCCACAGTTAACCCAGCACTGCCAAATCCACCACTAAACCATGTTCCTAAGCAGCACTTCTACATGTCTTTAAATACCTCTAGGGATGGTGACTTAACCAGTTCCCAGGGCAGGCTGTTCCAATACATCAGCCTAAAGGGGCAACACGCACCCTCAGCAAGTTCATGAATAATGCAAAATTGTGGGTGTGGAAGGAGAGCAGTTGATATACTGGACTGGAGCAGAGCTTCCATACAGAGGGGCCTCAACAATAGGAGGAATGGGCTGGTAGAGTCCTCATAATGTTCACAATACAAAGGCAGTGTTCTGCCAAGATAGGTTAGTACAGGCTGGGGGCCAACTGTCTAGAAAGTGATGCTGCAGAGAGACCTGGGGGTCCTAGTGGGCAGCGAGGTGATCATGAGTCAGCAGGAACATGCTCAGAGCGACGAAAGCCAGTTGCATACTGGGCAGCCTTGTCAAGTCTGTAGCCAGCAGGTCAAGTGGTTATTCCCCTCTGTTCATTTCTTCTAAGGCCCTATGTAGAGAGCTTGTTCAATTTAGACCTGCTGTGCAAGAGAAAGAGGAATAAACTGGAGTAGTCCAGCAGGGAGTGAGTAAGATGGTTAGAGAAATGCAGCATAGGACAATTAAGGCAGTGCAAGGAAAAGCTGAGAGCACTGTGCTTGTTTAAACTGGACAAATTAAGGCTAAGGGAGGATCTAACTGCAGTCTTCCACTGCCTCTAGGAGAGACAGAGAGAGGATGGAATTAGAAATGCATGGATAAAGGGACAGATGTAATGGATACAAGTTTCTGCATAGGAATTCAAAGGCATTAGTAAAATTTCCTACATAAGAAGTAGTTTTATTTCACAGGGAGGGGAGGGTGTTTAAGCACTGGAATAGATTGCCTGGAGAAGTTGTGGAGTCTCCATCTTTGCAGATATTGTAATTTGTTGAGTCCTTGGGCAACCCAGTTTCACTTTGGAATTCACTATGTTTTGAGGAAGAGGTTGGTCTTGAGATCTTTTTCAAATTGACTATTCCATAATTATCCCATTCTGCAATAAGTCTTTACCTCTGGACATGACATCCTTTGGAAATGTAGGAGAGATGTAAAATGGAGATGGAAAAGAAGTGTGAGGTTTAGAAATTATTCTGTGCACTTTCACAGAAGATGTTTTAGATCTTAGGTTAGTCCTTGAGTCAGCTTTCCTCCTGATTTTCCTGGGTGTATCGATCCTTAGAAGTGTCACAGAGCTCAGGTAGTGCCTGAATAACAGCATGGTCCAGTGTGCAACTCTGAGCTGGCTTCTGGACTTGACCATATTGCTGCCTTGATAATGTATAAGTCACTGGTTTGTTTTCCTCTCCCATTCCTTCCCTATTTAGACTGCAAACCTTTTGGCTCAGGAAGTGAATTTTAACTAGCTGTTTAGCATACAGCACGCTAGGGCCTCATATTGGGTAAGCTTCTAAGTAAAACAGCATCCGAAAGTGAACAATACTGTAAAAATGCAAAATAGTATAGCTGGAATTTCTGTCAGACTACATTGGTTGTTTAAGAGAAAATGAAGGTCCTCAGTGTTGTACTGCTCCCAGAGAGAGACTTAAATAAACTTGTATTATAAATGGAAGTGTTAGCAATGGTGACTGGAAACTGGGATTGAATTAGAGTAATGTGAAGGGGAGAGGCTGAAGAGCCTTGTTACGGTTAATGGGGCAAGACAGGGGAGAAGAACCTGTACGTGCTCATAAGACTCTGCTTGTATCTTGGCTCCCTTCCCTTCCCTCCTCCCAAAGTAAAAATAAAACCATAGGGCTTTATTCAAGACTGAAAGCCTTATGTTAGTTGGTGGAAGACTTTCTGTGGCTTCTGTAGCGTTAATTCCTGGAGGGTACTGTGAACCCTTGACTTCCAATTAATGTTGATGTAAAGTGCTCACAGGATTTATGAGCCATAATTAAGGAAAATAACTGATGTGGGCTGCTGCCATAGTCTGTTGAGTTTCTTTTGTAGCCAAGTTCACTGCCACTAGAATTGTTTCTGGCAAACTACTGCAGCTTCCTTTGTTTCCTTTTCCAGAACAAGGAAGTGGCTGATCATTCTGTGTCCCTGCAGCTTCTTACAAAGGCAGCTGGAACAGCTGTTGAAACGAGTTCAGAAACCAGCAAATAGTTCTAGTTGTGTTGCCATCCATGAGGCTATAGCAGAGCAACCATAATGCCCACTCCATGGGCAGGGGCAGATTAACTCACTTGTGGAAGAGCACTGTTATTACTTTCTCCTGTGCGACTGTGGGTACCATTGGGATATAGCACCTTGATATGAAGCTCCACAGTGTGGTGCTTCAGGAGTGTTAAATGCCTGCAGAGCCTGTCTTTGGTCCCATGTACAATATCTCCCAAGGCAATTTCTGACCATTGGTTAAGGGAAGTGTGAACAGTGTTTGCTGATTTCCTTACCTTTCCCAAACTGAAAGCCTACGCCTCAGACAGTTCAGGATGGGCTCAAGGTTTTAAAAATATCAGTTCCCAGCAATTATTTTTCAGAATTCACCCTTCTCATTAAAACAACAACAACATCAACCACACCACCACCACCACCACCACCACCACCACCACCACCACCACCAAGGGTTTCTTACCTACTGAGAATATAAAGCTATGATTTAAATTACTCTGGAGATGATAATTCTAAAATAAATACTATTTTCAAGTTTATATTAACTTAACCTGTGCTCAGTTTTGCTCTGGTAGAATTCCTATAAACATACAACAGATATGTGGAAACTCAGAAAGCTTTAAATTTTATTTTGTTACTGCCCCCGCTTGTCTCATTATTCTTTGTGAAGCTCCCGGATATGATCTATAAGTGATTTGTAATTATATGCAACTAGAAAGGTAATGCTGGTCTTGCAGAAAATCATGGGACTTGATGACAGGAGATGTGGGTTTCTTAAGCTTCATTATCTTTGTGGTCTCCAGCAAGTCATTGGATTTTGGTGTCTCACTGTGCCTATCTGCATAAGTGGGCCCTGTCAAGTGCAATAGAGACTCAGTTTTTATGGTGAACTTTTAATGGGCTGTTGTGTGAAAGTTAATTACATGATTTTGTAAGTTTCAGCCCAAAATTTAGACCTCACCCAGACAGCACATGTCTGGTGCAAACATTGCTGTTCTCAGCTCTGTTGTTTGGAAACTGGATTAAAGTGTGTGCAAGGGAGGAGAGCCAGCAACAATGCCTGAGGTCTCTGAAGAGTCACGGCCCAATGCAGCTTCTGCCTTTATATGCAGCCACACTGCTGTCTGTAGTAACACTGTTTGTATGATGGTCAGTATCATAGTGGACTTCAGAAGAGGAACTTAAATCCTTCTGAAATTATTAGGCTCTGATTTAAATATCTTGACTAAATACGTAGTTGAGAAAAGGTCTCTTCCAATAGCAAATTTTCTGACAGAAAGTTCTTGATCTGTGATAATCCTGGGAAAACTGATCTACGGTGTAATCCTGCACACAAAATAGATTAATAGATAGCCAGCAGTAACCTGATGTCTGTATCAAAGATAACAGTTCTATTGGATTAAGGCTTTTTTTGGTTGGTTCATTTTGTTGTAGATTATGATAACTGTTGTGCTTGGTGACACTTGGCAAATAGCTAAGTAAAGAGAAACCATTCTAAAGCATTATCTACCATCTTTAATTTTTTGTTGAAACACATTTGTGATAATGTACTTTATTGTTCTGTTTGCTGAAAAAGAAGCATCTATGCACATAATTCTGTAAAATTCGGTCGGACTTCTATTACTAGTATATTTTTATGTGATAAAGAGAGGGAGATGATAAAGTGATAAAAGAGCCAGAAAAATCTGTTGAACTATACTGATCTCAAACTGTGTGCTGGAGTCACAAGTCTGTTGAACTGCAGTATGAAGAATTCTGATTCCTGAATACATTTTCTCTGGTCTGATGATTTTTAATTTAGTCTTTAAAGTTTCTGTATTTTTAAGAATTTTGTAGTTTTCTTTAAATTATGTAGGCTAATGGACTAACTTGTAGCATAGAGAAGGCTGAGTAAAATTTTTTTCCTTAGGCTCATGATTCTGGTACTTTTACATGCCTGTCCTTCTAGCTGATCAAAAATTTGCATTGATAGAAATTTGATTTGAGAACAGATATTAGCCTTAGTGTCCTTGACATACTCACACTCCACAAGGATAACACCTTATTTCAGGTTTTTGCAAGTGGTCTAATTAATGTAAGTGGAACTTGGCACAAGAATCAAGAATTTTTATGGGTTTGGGGACTTTTTAAATTGATTCCAAATTAGACAGTTAGACATGAGTACTGTTCTAAGCTTTGACATCGAAAAGCATAGCTGTGTGCTGCTAACCAGCTGCTGTGTTCCACTCCATGTGTTTGTAATTCCTTTGTCTCCTTTTAATTGTTTGATTAACTGGGAGGTATTATTGGTGTCTGTCAAGAGCTTTGAAATCCACGTATCAATGGTGGTGTAAAAGTGAAAAGCCGTTCTTCGTTAATGCCAGAAAAAACAGGCATTGCTTTGAATGTGGCCCTTGGAGTTATCCTCAGTCACTCCCTTATCATTACTTGGCTTTATGAAAAAATAAATAAAACAATGGGGTATGACCGTGCTCATTAAAAACATATTTTATTATTAAGCACCCTATAAAGAACATACTGTAATATCAATTTTTGGCTTCAGCAGTTTGGGAAAAGGGAGCATGAAAGCCAATATGCACCAATGGTATAGTCATTGATTTTCATAGGACTGTGGGAGTCAAAAATGGAAATTGATACTGCAGTGATGACCTGGGTAATTGACCATTTAAGTGATCCAGGAGTAGTCCTGTAGGTAAGGGAAGAGATGCCCTTCTTTGGTGTCTGTTCCATATTAATGAGTTTCGTACTTCGTCTTTTATGCTTGTTTCATTCAGAGTAGAGCTCTAAGTACCTTATCTTGACTTGAGAGTACTTGGCATCTTGCAGGATCGAGAACTGTGCTTGCTGAAGCTTGCTGCATTTAATTTAATTGTATCATTTTATTCACTGTTACTCACTCCATCTGTCCCAAAGGGAACATAGAGGAAGGAAAAGAGAAAGGAAAGAGTGCCAGTAAACTATAATAGCAGAAAGAAGGAGCTAATTTTAAACTGCTTTGAAACATGTTTTCTGTAAGCAATGTCGTCCTCCCAAGTGGCAAAGTGCTTAATATAGAGGAGAACTGCAATAAACTTTGGTTTTCTTCCAACAGCATAACATAGTGTATTGATAACACCTACTTATAAGCACTGTCTAAAATGTTTTTTTAGCCTAGGGAAATTGTCAAGTGGATAGGATGCAAAAACCCACAGAAATCCATGTTGTGATCATAAATTACAGTCAGTATCACACAGAGGGTTAATAAAAGACTTCATAGATAGCTGGATAAAAGGAAAATCAGCAATTACAATTCAATAGGCTGTTTATGATCATTGCCTTTAACTAGAGATTAAATCTTCTAATGATATTGTCAGCCTTAATACGTAAATCTTATATATAGAAATCTGTACCATCTTTGTAACATTATGCTCATTTATCCTTTAAAAAATACTTGTAAGTAGAACCTTATTGTAGGTACAGCCCATATTTTGTGTCTTTGGTTTCTACCCTGCAGCATGCTGCTTGTTGTGCAGATCAATATTGTCTCATTGCTCCTGTGTGTTCTCTCATCTACCCATATGTAAGAAAAGAGGATTTTTTTTTCCCTTGCTACTGTGGAACTGTGCAAATGTGTTTAATTACACACACAAATACTATGAATGGCTTCCAGAAGATCAGTTCAGGAAATGTCAGAATGAGTGTTACCTGTTCCAAAACAGGAACATGCAGCCTTGATGTGAAAGGCTCCCATCTCATAGCGGTTGAAATTAGGAGTTAAGCCTCTGTGTGGTGCTGTACATGAAGCAGTGTTCCTTCCCTTCCTCCTGTAGCATGGCATCCTACCATGTGGCAGGACCAGCCTGATGGTCTGGGTGGAAGGAAGATCCAGGCTCAGCAATGTGTCAATGATGGATTCACTGTCAGCCTAGTTTGAAGCAGGAGAGTATTTTTGAAGCAGATCTCCCAGCTGTCAACACTTACTGTGCATTTCTTTGCATCATCGAGCAATTGCAGTTTGGATGACCTAAATTGCTTTCAGAGGAAACTAAACCAGAAGATTCACTGTGGGTATGTACCAAATATGCCCCAATCCCTAATAAAGATGACTGAAACCATGACTTGACCTCAGCAACATGAAAGTCTCCAGTATGAATTGAATGCATACCAAGAAAAGGCTCTTGGACATTTGGCACTTTGTGCAGCAGCCAGAAAGCACCTCCCATGCTACACATACTGAACTGATTTTAGCTCAATTGGTCAGAGCATGGTGCTAAGAATGCCAAGGTTATGGGATCAATCCTTGTGTGGGCCATTCACATAGAGTTGGACTCGATGATCCTTGTGGGTCCCTTCCAACTCAGACAATTCTGTGATAAAGGCCCATGTGGCAAGTATGCCTTGATGTTTGACTACTGTTGACCACCTTGAAATGTGCTCCTTTTCGTCTTTTGTAGGACAACTCCTTCTTCAATATTGCTTTTTTTTCTCTATGAGCATTATCTTGGGTAGCAGTCTGTCTTTGCTGAACCTAGTTCTGAATAGTACCTTGGTCTCTTATACAATATATCTCTTTGTTTGCCATCTTGTTATGTCTTGTTTCATGTCTTGCTGCTTCAGACTCCCAGTAGGTCCAACAAGGTACATGCTGAGGCCCCAGGAATATAGTCATATTTATTACCTTATACTGTGTGAAAATGTGTTTCTTCCTCTTTCTTGGCCTGTGTGATAATGAAAAATCAATTCTAATACGTTATTTATCATTGTAATGATAAAGTAGAATAAAAAGCAAGTAATTTAAAATTATTTGTAAAATTTCAGTTAAAAGTATTTTCTTTTGAAAATGCATCTTAAACCCCCCCACATTTAAAACATGAGTATATAATAAGTTACTAAATTAGTAAAAAATACTTTTGGTTACTTTTTAGTTATTTTTAGTCCATAAAGGTTTATTATATTGTCAATATTTCCAGTAGTCAAACCACTGCAGTCACTGAGTAAGTGTTTGAAACCATAGGTTACTGAGGCTAGAATGCACATTTAGTTTTTTCTGCAGATACAAAAATATGCTGCCTTATTTTGGACTTTTCAGATAGTTCAGTTCAATAATTATGTAACACCAAGCTGAGAAATTGACCTGTGCTGAAAAAACAGAAAAAGTTGGTTTTCTCTCAAACTGTTGATAGGATGATCAGATCTACTAATTAAACACTTTATGACAAAAGGAATAAGGCACAATCAGATTAGTTTGCTAATTTTAGATTAGGAAAGCCTTCCTTATTGATTAGGAAGTTTTTTAGAGAAAATATTAGTTGACATTTTTCTTCAGGTGTACAGCAAACTGAAGATTTTTACCTATCATAAAATAGCTTCACATGCTGTGTTATGCATTTGGGATGAATCAGAATTTATAATCCTAATTCATTTTCACAGAAGTTACAAAGAAGCAGACATTTAACAAACAAGAGAGATGCTATTCACAGGAGTCTAAGACCCTGAAGAGTCCAAACAATTGTGTATTACTCAAATAAGGTCATAATTTATTTTTGTCAGTAAAGAGAAAATAACAATGCATGCCAACAATGAAAATTAACTAAGTAAAGAATACAATTGCAAAACAAAAGTAATGATTATTTAAGGTTTTCTGTGTGGTAATTCAAATTATCTTTAAAATCTGTGGCAATCAGCATAGCTACAAATTGTCAGTAATTCAAAGGCAACAGCGTAGCTTTCTTTACTTTTCATCCAGTCTCCCTACTCAAAGATAGAAATTTCTGTGACATGATGGGAAATAGAAGAAAGAGTCAGTGGCAGGAGCCTGATGATTACAATTTCAGTAATTCCTTAGTGGCACAAGGCTTATTCAGCAGTTAAAGCTGAATTGAAATGTTCTTCCATATATTGAAATGCTAAGTTACTCTGCAGGAAATCCCATCCACTGCAGCGTCGTGTTCAGTTATATGGTGGTTATCCCGTCTGAGACTACAGATGATCTCTTGCTTATTTTGGTATTTCTTTCTTCTTACTCCTGGTAACACCTTCTCTGTATTTTAACTGTAAGTACATAAAAATTAACTGACCACCGTAAGGAAATTGAGCCAACAAAAGCAGTTCACCTTTGGATATGAACAACAATGAAGAAACAACAACAAAAGCCCTCAGAAGAGCATTAATTTGGACTGAAAATGCTGAGCTGTGTTTTTAATTGTAACACTTTTAAATTCTGTGCTGTTACTTCAGGTTGTTTCTCAATGGATTTAAATGGTTTGTGATGAATAAAACATTGATTGGTGGTTTTGGATGACAGATGCTTCTAAATCTGAACAAACATAACTAATATGAAATTCAAATTCTGATCAAACAAAAAATTAATATGAATTTATTATTTTCTTGCTTTTAATAAGCACAGATGTCTTGCCAGTGGCCTAGGCTCTGTCAAGCATCACTGCATCACTTTTTGTGGGCTCAGACATAAAGGTATAGGGTTCTTTCTATGTATGTGCCTTGCATGCAGAATCAAACTGATGGATATTCAAGCATAACTGATGTTGACTTTATTGAATGGAGATTGTGGTCCTATTGTAAAAATCCTGAAACATTTTGCTTTTCTGGTACAATATGCATTTAGTAATTTAGGACCAGAAGGGTCCTGCCTCATCAGTAAATCCTGTCCTGGTCTGGCAGGCCGTTTGAAAATATAATCCCCTTAACAGGCTGATGCAGCTCTGGGCCTCTTACTGATTGACAATGGGTAAAACAATATAAAATTGCCGATACTTATTTTATCTTCTGCCAGAGTGCTGAAGATAACTAATGCCCTTGTCTAAAGGAACTATCACTTCAGTGAACAATGAAGTATATGAACACAAGAATTGCCATATATGTCAAAATATTGTGTCTCTAGTCTGGTATCCCAGGTCTGACAATGGCCTGTTCCACAGTGAGATTTGAGAAACTCTTTTCTAAAATCACGCAGTGACCTTCCTCTGGGAGAGGCATTTTTGTAACGGCTGTCAGTGAGAAATCCACCCAAACATGAGGTTAAATGTTTTTTTTACTGCTGCTATAAAAATTGTGTGTTCATCCTGTTTATATAAGCATTTAAGTTTTGCTTTTAATGCCAGATGGTGATGAATTTCAGAGGTTAACTGACAATTTTTTTATTTAAAATATTTCTGCCTTTTACCTTTACTACTTCCTTGAGTGAAGGTATACCAAACCTTGGCTGACTGTGGCTATACCATTGATTATATATGTCCATCATATGTCTCTTCTTGTTGACATCTTGCTGAAGCACTTATTTTCAAAGATAATAGAGGAAAGTAAGATGCCCAGAACTAAATGCACTATTTCGGCTTAGTAGAAGACATACTAATGAGTAGAATAAGATGGCATGCTAAAATTTTTTTTTTATATCACTCCATCACAAAACATAAGTCTGAGAATCTCAGGAAATCATGTTTTCCCCTCCTTCTCCCATAATCCTACACATTGTTTGCCTTTTTATTTGCAGTTGTGTGTTGATCAGAAGCTTTTGTATTCAATCTGTTTACAGTACTGCTCCTGTCTCTTTCCTAAAAGCTTCTAATTAATTTAGAATTTATCTCTGTCTAATTAATTCAGACAGGATTAATGTATAGTGAACTGTGTCTGGATTAAAACCTTCATGTGTTGGATTGCTGAGTGTACTGGTGAAAGCATGCAATGCCTTTCATTTCTAAGGCAGTTTGATATGGTAATGAACAAAAATTTTCACCAATGGGAACAGAATTTGTGGTGGTATCATCTTGGCAATTTTTTCATAATTGATATGTTTTTAAGAAATTTTCACCTGGAGGCCAAGGCTGGCATGAACTAGAGCCTGTGCAGGTGTCTTTGAGTAGTGGGCTGGGAGTGAGAAAGCTGACACTGGTGCTCGCTCTGCATTATTGATTCTAAGAAGGTCCTGGGGAAGGGCAGGGAAGTTTTGTTTTTTTTTTTTTTTTGTCAGCCAGGGGCTTTAATGATATTTCTGTCTTTCTCAAAGAGATGTCCTGAGTGTGTTATCATAGAAATTGTAGAATCCTAGAATGTTTGTGTTGGAAGGAATGATAAAGATCATCTTGTTCCAATCCCGCTGCCATGGGCAGGGACTCCTTCCACTAGACCAGGTTGCTCGAAGCCCCATCTACGCTGGCTGCCTTGAACACTTTCAGGGATGGGGCATCCACAGCTTCTCTGGGCAACGTGTGCCAGTGTCTCACCACCCTCACGGTAAGGACTTTTTTCCTAATACCTAATCTAAACTTTCTCTCTTTCTGCTTAAGGCCATTGCCCCTTGTGCTGTCACTACATGCCTCTGTCAAAAGTGCCTCTCCCACTCTCTTAAAGGCCCCCCTTGGGTACTGGAAGGTGCTGTAAGGTCTCCTCGGAACCTTCTCTTTTCCAGGCTGAACAACCCCAACTTTCTTAGCCTGTCTTCATAGAGGTGCTCCAGCCCCCAAGCATCTTCATTGCCCTCCTCTGGACTGGCTCCAATAGGTCAATGCTCCATGGATCAATGAGTCAGACAAGTATGTTGTATCATTCCCTTAGCAGCCTGAGGAAACTCAGCTCAAGATGGGCTGGTGACCGCAGCCGTGGCCAAATGATCCAGCAGGGATAATACATCCTGATAAGGAAGAAACAATGCCTGAGAATTGTAGCTTCATTAGCTGCAATTAGCATGAATAAGCAACATGCTGAGATATGTTCAAGAGTGCAGGATGAGAAAAATCTGAAGAAAATTACATCCCTTTTCCTCAAAACACTTAAAATGGACAAAAAAATGTATGTCTGTGTAGAGGAGCAATACAGTGTACAGCCTATTGCCTGGCTTAGTCCTAATGTGCATATAGGTATAAAAATCTCATTCCATGGCAAGAATGTACACAGTGTATTCAAAGAGTGAAAGGACACAATGCACTGGGTACACAAATTAACAATATATGAGTAGTTACATATCATTTTAGATTGATACAGAGAATAGATATACCAATAGATTGGTATATCTAGTATGTGTACATATATATTAGATACAGGAATAAAATAAAAAATATTTTTGCCTAGTAGTATACATCTGACATCTTACTAATTGCACACATTTTATTTAAACAGCTGGATGATATGATGGAAAAAATAATTTATTGCTTCCAGAACTTTCAAGTGCACAGCAATTAAAAATTCTGAGGGTTTATTAGATACTTTCTGTGATTTTAAAAGAATCTTCACCTAATGCATGAGTCAACCTGTCATGATAGGTCTTACCACAGATCATCAATTATTACTTACTAATTCAGCATTCATCCCCAGTGTTCCCTCCTTGTGGCAGTCAGTCCATGCAAGACTCATCTGAGATATACAGCATTGGAACAAAATGACTCTGTCTTGTTACTGAGTAGTTCAGGACTCTGGCACTGATCACCACTATCAATAATGTCTGTCTTACTTGGAGGAGCTGGAGAAAACCTGTTTAATGCTACATGAGGCTGGTAGCAAAGTGTCTGGCTTCTACAGTCTAAGGTTGAAGTGGAGAAAACGTAAAAACATCCAAAACAAATGACCATTCCGTGTGTAAAGTACACACTTGCATGTATCAGGGCACACGTTTTTGCTAGAGTAAGTAAAGAAACGAACCTTTTAGCTTAATTACAGATTAGCTCATTTCTTCTAGGCATCAGGGCAGAGTTGGGTAATGATAAAAATGTCTGTGTCAGATAAATAAATTCTAAAGTGCTAAACTACTGATACTGAAAAAGACTTGCTGAGGTTATGAGTGTCATTCCCTTGTCCCAGTCTTCTCTGTGTTTGAGTCCACAGAGGGACTTGGCTATATTGATAGTCCTCATACAACACGAACTGGGATTTGTTCTTTCAGTGCTCGTAACTTCAGGTACCCTGTTCACCTACTGTACTCTCTTCATAATTAGTTATTTGCATATTAATTATGCAAAGCACAGGTGCCCAAACTGGTAATTTTTCATGACACTGAAAGTTTGATTTACTATACTGAATAAGCAGAATCCAGCTGTCTTTCTGCATTTCTCCTCCTTACATTGTTTCTGTAGCTGGTGCGTTATCAGCCAGCTAGTACAGTTTTGTTTGTCTTGTTTTTCACCAGTTCGTCTTCAGATTGGCTCACTGCACAGCAAATGCTGCAGCTACAGTTTCTAGTGAGATATTTTAAAATTCTAATTCAGTCTTTCTGCTGCTCGATATGTCTGCAAACTGTCAAATTGATCATAGCGTTCACATCACTCAGCAGTCTTCTGTGTAAGGCCAACATGTTGCAGCACTTGAGCAGCTTTCATGCTTTCAGACTACTTGTTTCTGCTGATATACATTCTGCATGGAAGTCAGAATTCACCAGCAGTTTTAAAGGAAGGAAATAAAAATATTAGGAGAAATTTATTTTTATTTCTGTTTTGTTTATTACGTCCTCTTTTGTGATTATAAATTACAGAATCTACTATTCCTTATATCAAGGAACAGGGATTTTAAGAAATGTTCACCTGCAGTTTATAGGAAAACTTTTTTTTAATTTTAAATGCATTTTCAGGTGGGTTTTTGTGTTTGGCTGGGTTTTGGGGTGTTTTTTTTTTGGTTGGTTGGTTTGTTCATTTGTTTGTTTTTGTGGAATATGAATTATTTGTTACTTTTGTCTTTTCCTTATCATGGAGTGTGAAGATCTCAAGGTCTTATGGAGCTGTATTTCCACCGTGTACCTCCAAGCAAGTTGCTTTTGATTTCAGTAGGTACCATTGCAACAAGAATTGTCCCTCTGATTTTAAATCTGCTGAAAATAATTAGCTTTTATTCAGAGATTTGAAAGTCATGAGAATGCTACAAATTGACCTAAGAAGAATGCCAGTACCAGATGCAGCCATAATGTGAGAGACGGGATGCTGCTGGACACATCTGACCAATATTATGTACTCCTCCTGGTCCACTGCTTTCCTCACACCCACAGTCGCTTTGTGAAGTGTAGGGACAGTGAAAGGAGTGAAGCACCATGCCTGACTTTGCTCCACAACCACTCTCTCAACAGCAAGAAGCTCCTTCCTGTAGGATCAGATTCTGACATCTTAGGAATAATCCTCCCATCCCTGCTCCTTTCTTTTTCATTTCCTGCAGCTCTGTCAACTCTGTTTTTCTAGACAATGGTGTGTTCTTGCAGGTGGATGTTCCACTTGTGGTTTTAGCTTCCTTTGCCCTTTGAGCAGCATCAGTAAGTTTTTTTGAGTCATTTAGTGACAATAAATAATAACAGCCTCTTTCCTAGGGAAAGATACAGCCAGGTCTGGTTTCACCAATAGTTATGCTTAAATCACCAGAACGTGAAAGGGAGTAGAAGCATAATATTCCTGCATGTTTTGTGAGAACAGGTTGGCTGGTGAGGGAGGTGTAACCGGTTTGTGTCAGAATAGCTTTGATTCAAATGTGTTCAGGCATCAGTGTCAATCCATCTTGAGTTTTCTTAACGCTAGTAGTTGTTGAAGTACATATTTTAAATCAGGAGAGCTCACTAAAACATGGTTTATTTTGATTGTAGTTTATAATTGGAAGGCTTTGTCTGGGAAAAACTGGATTTTCTGAACTTTTTCTGCAATTGTTTAATTTTAAACTAGGCAACCTTTTGAATATACAAGAAATAATTGTTGGAATTGTAAAGGTTCTCAGTGCCCTTAAAAACTATTGAAAAAAATCTTATTTATTTATTTGTAAAGGAGAGTTTCTTTTGCAAGAAGCTCAAGGCAGATATCTCAGCCTCCCTAAGAATCCTGTGCTTACCACCTCCCACATATTTTAAGAGCATACTTAAAGATATAACGGTCAGATCCTTATGTTTGATCTATTTTTCAGACTCATAGGAATCAGGTACATCATGATGCTTTCAGAATGTAAATATTTAATGCAGACTTTCTCCAGGAGATGGAACCATATTGGTCCTGTGTTCCTAATCTTTACAACTTTGTCTTTTGTCTGACTGAAATTTGAAAACTATCCTTTGTGGGGTTTGGTGTTCTCTTTCCATTTGTGCTGAACAACCTGACAAAACCCCAAACCACTTAATTTGTGTAATTCAGTTTCTCAGCCTTATTGGAACAGTGTATTTTGGTTCATTATTGAAATAGACTGCACTCCATAACTAAACTGTAAGCTGAGGGTCTAAGTGTGAATGAAAAATTCTGAACTTCATACTCAGAAGGTGTAATTAAAACAACAAAGCAGAAGGAGTAGTCATTAAATAGAGTAAAATCAAGGCTTCCAACACTTTTTCTGTGTTGGGATTGTAAGTTAGGATAATAAAAGCTTTAGTAAAGAGAATTAAATGAAATTATATGCAGACCATAAGTAACAAAACATTCGCTATGACTGTGATGAGAGGGCACTTGATTTTAGTAGAATCTGCTCTCTCTTTTTGAAATTAATTATCCATGTTTTTCATGGTTTAGATCTAGGATTTTAATAAGTAGAAACTACATCTTACTTCTATTCACATTGATATTAGATTTATCATAGAGACAATAATTTCTGATATTATCTGTTAGCGACAAGACTTTACCCAAATCAACCTGGAACAGACTTTGCACTTTTTTATAATGCAAAGGAGCAGGTAGGTGCCATGTAATGTTTTAGGAGAGTAGGCAATATAGAGAAGATTGGTGTGAGCAAAAACTCTAAAACTGAAGTTGTCATCCTGCATGAGGCTAAAAGTGAGTGTTCAGAAACCTAATAGTTTGCAGCTCCTTTTTCCTGGTGAGCATTACTAAATTTTTACCATCACTGTGCATTAGGAAGAGTTCAATAAATTTTAACCAAAATTGTTGCTGAAAATGTCTAGTAACTAATAATAATCTATCCAGCAGATACAGATTTCTTTCTACAGTTCTGTTTTTGCCATTATGTCTTTAATCCTATTTGTCCAGAACACATACTCCAGTCTACCCTCACAATTCCTGAGACACTAAATCATATCATTTTCCTAAATCCCTCTGTGACTAGATGATGATTTCTTACAATTCAGTAATCTTGCACCATTTCCTTCACTGAAATAACATATTCCTTAAGAGGGAGACTTAAAGTTTGGTGCTTTTACACCAAGTTTCTTGGGCCCCAGATGTTCACATGGCTGACTTGCCTAATGTCTTGCAAAAGTCAATTCAATTTCATGAAACTAATAACATTTGGACAAAATTCTGGTGGTTGTCTGGCTAGTTTGATAGTGCCATCATGTCAGTCACTGAATTTCACATGCCTTTGTTGCTATTTAGTTGTTATTGCTTCATATCTGAGTGTAGTTCATAGGGATAGAAAGGTGTGCTTGATGCTGTGCTCTCCTTTTATAGTTTAGCTACTTTGCATTTAAAAAGTTAAAATGATGACACAAACAAAACAGAGAGATATAAATAGAACACTTTCTCTCAATATACAGTAACAGATGTTTTGAGAAAAATAAAGGAAACAGGGTAAGTACTGAATAATCTTTCCCTGGTGCCATCCAGCCTTTCTGTAAACAGCAACTCAGGGACTTTCAGACCTGGCTGGATGTTTCATCTGTATCATGATGCTCAAATGCCTTAATGTGCCATTACCTGTCTCTACTGTCTCTTTATACTTCTGGCTTCCACAACATCTCATGTGGAGTTTAATTATACTAAGAAGTGTTTCTTTTTATATGTTTTAGCCCTTCTGCATGCCAAATTCATGAGCTACTTTCTCCCTACCAATTATTTCATAGAACTGTACTCCTCATTAGTCGTCCTTCATCTAAGCTCAAGAGTCTGACTAGCCTCTTCTCACACAGGTGTTGCTCATAATTTCAATCATCCTTGCACATTCCCTTCTTCAGATTCTGTTACATACTTTGTGAAATGGGAAGATCAGCACTGCATGCAGAATTTCATGGAATCATAGAATGGTTTGAGTTGGAAAGGACCTTATCCAACCCCCTGCCATGAGCAGGGACACCTTTCACTAGACCAGTTTGCTCAGAGCCCCATCCAACCTGGCCTTGAACATTTCCAAGGATGGGACATCCACAACTTCTCTGGGTAAAGTAGAAACACAACAGTGATAATTGTGTTTGCATCTATTCCCAATTTCTTTTTTAAAGATGTGACCATCCTAGGGGAAAATAATGTTTGAATACCTTGTCATAACATTTACAAGGTCTTTACAGGGCGTTTACCTTACAATCAGCTGTGCAGTTCATCCAGGAACACCTTTACACCTTTAATCTCATCTAATGCACCCTTTCCTACTTCTAAGGATTTTCAGAGCACCCAAATGACCAGATTCTCTTCACTGGATATGACAGGTTCTGTAGCAGATACTTCTTTGACCTGTACTTCCTTTAGCCCTTTCACTTCTGAGGTCCACAGCTGCCTCTGGCTGCTTGCTTGGTGTAACTGCAGCTCCCCAGGTTATGTATGCAAAAATGCTTCCCAGATTATGCATTTATACATGCCAGTACCTGCCATGTATATGCCATATACTGGCCTATGCAATATACATATATATATATATATGCATATATATATGCAATATACATATATATATATGTATATACTGTATATGCTCCTTCTCCATTGCTTTGTTTGTCAGGTGATAACAATTAAAATTGAGATAATATTTTCTTGTGCTTCAGACCCATCTTCAAGTGAAGTTGTCAAAAGCCCCCAGGTCTCTGCAGCTACAGCAATAAAAGTACTAAATAAAAACGCTAAATACACAGTAAGGTTAATAACAAGCACCTCCTATCATAGTATTGTATTCATGATTTTATGCACAGGAAGTCTTTTGTACTCATGGCATGATAAAAAGTTATTATTGATAGATGAAACATCTGCTTAAAAAAAGCTACAAAATATTCCACTACTAACAAACTTCTGCCTAATATACATTTTACTCGTCATAATCTTAGACCTGTATGTACAACATGTATGGAGTTCTGAGAATAATAAATGAAAGTTGCTGTAGAAATAATACAAGAGTGGTTAAGAATGACTTTTAAATGGTTCAGTGAAGTAGATACTGGAAAAGCAATCTAAATTCTATCAGACAAGGTAATGGAGGGTAAAGAAGCTGGCAAGCAGAGTGACTGGAAAACTAAATGATAATATAAGCCTAAAGCATAGAAGAGCTTTGAAAATCTCTATGCAAATGGGCCAGGAGACCAAGGTATACAAGAAGGACTGTAGCTTGAAAGGAGTAAAAGGAATATCTGGTCAAAAAAGGGGTAGAGGAAAAGCTGAGCCAAAGGTATTGCTGAGTACTTTTGCTCTTTTGGGGGCTAAATTCCCATTTGTGGTGTTCTGGTTTAAAATAGGTCCTATGCACATGTAAAATGTAGCTGGTAATGGCCATCTGGTGAACCTCTTGGCTCCAAACCAGGGTCAGCTGTACCTCAGCCATTCTCCAGAAAGCCTTGTTCTACTGGTGCTTAAAAAAGTGCACAGGGATCTGCAGTCACCAGAGGCATTCTCTTCGAAGTGTTGTCAATTCACCTCATGGAACTTCTCCTGATACCTCACCTTAATATTTCTTTCTGCATTTCAGACCCTTAACTTCCAGCCACTTCCTCAGTGGATGAGAATGAGATCTCGCTGATGTATTAGCTTGAATATCAAACTTCAGTTCTCTGCTCCCCAAATCATCCCTAATGTCTGTATGATATCCTGGGGCTCTAGTCTGGAGTGATCTGATCACGTCTGGAGACTGGGAACATGTGTCATCAACAAAATAGGAGGGATGCTGTATTTCTGTCTAGTGTATTTTACACAGAAATATTTGCATATTGGCCTGATAGCTACTTGTAGCTACTTTTTTGGCTAGATATCTAGCAGCCAATCACAAATGTATGAATGCACCATATTAAGCCTGGAAGAAATGCCTGGCTTGAAAAGGAGGATGCTTCTTGGAGAACTCATGAGAATACAACCTGGGGGGGAAACATTCATAGCTGGAGAATTCTAATTTGAATGTTTCATCAAAAGTGTTGTGACAATAGAGTGATTACTGATATTATTTGAGAAATACATAATAAAAATAGCAGAGAGGCAAATTCAGTTCTCATATGAAACAATTGCTGAGAAAGGTGTTCCCAGTGCTTTTCTAGAACTAGACAAGTATTCACAGGTTTCTTTAGCAATAGAAAGTGCTCTGAAAAGAAATCTCAGCACCACAGTCCAGCCACATGACAAAGTATCCTGAGTGAGTGAATCAGCATATCACATGCCTATCACAGGAGGATCCTGTGGGAGTTGCATAGATTTGGTGTCTATTGATGGCCTTGCTGCTGTTGAATATGGTAAAACAACAGATGCTGTGTTGAAATTTTGTGTGAGGAGAGGACTGTTTTCAAGTATCTTATCCAATGTGGTTCCTTGAGGATTTGGAAAGAAGGATGTTCAGACAACATGCCAGATGAATGCCCTTTCTGTATTGGTCAGTGCTACAGCTGCACTCGGTCTACAACCAAGCCTAAGCTCAACACATATGGTATTTGGAACAATTAACTCTGTTGACTTCAAAAGGGGTAAGAATTTGATGTGATTTGCTCTATTTTTAGCCAGCTGGGTAGTGCCATGTATTATTTAGTTTTGATTAGCTTAGTCAATGCACAGAGCTAGTAGATGTTAAACACTACGATTAATTATACAGCAGTGCCAGTTACCAGCTCTCAGCATTCTGATGAGAAGTGCAGCCAGAAGTGCAGGTGTGCAGATGAGGAATGTTGTGGCATTAAGAGCCAAACCTTTCTGCCTCTTACACCTGCACATGTTTGGAAAAAAAATAGAGCCAACAAAAGTTCTTCTAAAATATTATTGTCCAAGGATTCTCTACCCAAACCCTTGTGACACACATATATCAAAAAAGCAGATGCTGTTCTGAGAAGTGTAAAGCATGATATTGCACAGAAGGTCGTGTGGTCTAGTCATTCTCATGAGAACAGCAGCTTCTAGGAGGTATTTGATTACCTGCAGAGTCTGGCCCTGACTCAGTAGACTGGTGTCCGATTATCTAAAAAGCCTCATCTTGCTCCCTATTAAACCAACGACAATTTTCTCATCTTGTTGTCATTAGTGGGTCAACTCTTGGCAATATTTAATGAGATTGAGTTCACATTCAAATCTTTGCAAATACTTTCTTTCTTGTTTATTTGTTTTAAGGAAGACACTTAATCTTTCCACCTGTCTTCTGTCTTTTTTTGTTGTTGTTTTTGTTATCTTATTGTAGGTTCATTTATTTTAACACTCAAAATTGCAGGGTCAAACTAACTACAGAAGTAAGTGGTACGTTTATTGATTCAGTGATAAATGCCTCATTCACAATCTGCATGGCAAAATCTGGTTTTTGTAAGAAAACCTACTCTGGACACTGTTGCTCTATTTTTTTGAAGATGTTGATTCAGAATGTTTTAGGAATTTGGTGAAGTGTGTTTGTGGAAATAATCAATCCCATGGGATAATATTCTCTGACAGTTGCGCAGACCCTCCTGAAAGTTCTGCTGCTGGAAAGCAAGGTCCTCTTGTAATACAGGTTGCACAGATGCCTAATATGTGTCTTGTGGAGGTCTGGAGGACATAAGAAGGTAAAGAATGGTACAGAACATTCATAATCAGTAAACCTTTTATGAAGAGAAGTCAGATCCTGACTTGCCACTCCAGGGAGCTCCCTAAGAAAAAAGCAAACATGGGTGTGAATCTCTTCCTGGTGTCCAGCAAAACACGTTTCTCAGGGAGGAGTCAGTGCAGTCTCTGTTGGAGTTTCAGCTGGGTAAGTCAGCATAAGCCCAGCAGCCTGGGTAACATAGCTGGGGATGGCACAACTGAGCTTAAGCAGAGCTAGTTGGGTTGTCTCTTTCAACCCTACATGTGAATCCAGTTTAATGTGTAAAACTCGGGGAAACCACAATTACAAGATGATGATGATGGGGAACACTGGCAGAACTCTTTAAAGTTAATAAACACCATGAAGAGAAAGAGTTAAACTTTTTGGAGAGATTGAAAGGATATCTAACTAACTGGAAATAATGGAACCTAGTGAAAAAAAAATTGTTAGGAAACATATCTTATTTGCCTTGTGGCTCTAATGGTTTTGGAGATGGACGGACACTCGGGCAATAAAAAAAAAGAAAGATCAAGTATGCATCTGGTTCACAGTAATACTCATATCCCTAGGGGTAACTACTAATACACCTGAGGTGGAAAACCTGGAAAATTAAGGTGCTTTGAAAATAAAGTGGTAGAAATAAACTGAGGATGAGAAAAATTCTGTATCAAGCTATCTGCAACCAAATCTCTTCACTAATATTTTCTGCTGACAAGAGAGACCCCATGAGAAGTCTTTTTTTAAAATTATTTTTTCTTCCCAAACCAGAAGATTTGTATCCTTCGATGCAGTTCTATGCAGGCTGAAACTACAAGAGCTGGAACTGCTGCTGGAAAATTGCAGAAACAATGATTTATTCCTCTCTCGAAAAATGAACAAGGGAAAATATATAAACACTGCACTATAGGCACAAAGGGTGATTATTTTTGCCACATAAAACAATTTTAAAATTCATGGGGAAAAGTAATTTTTGACAGTATGGTGTAGGTGGTTTCAGTCTTATAAAAACAGCTATGGATGGTTTATTTGCTTTTCAGACTGCTATTTTTGCTCTACCATTCAGGTATTTTTAATGGCTTTTCTTGAATAAGACAGTAGTTATGTTTATTGATGAATGAATTTATATGATTACAGCAGACTAAAAATGCAGAATCTTTACAATAGCAGAAACAAATCTGTGGCCTTACTGTATTTTTCTTGAGCAAGTAGTCTTGGAAGAAAAGATGTGATCATTCTGTTTGATTGTGGTTTTCTAACTGTTGTATTTATTTTAAGTATTTTGGTGGATAAATGTACTACTTCTCTGTCTACCCTCTGAATCATATATGAAATTAAAGTGAGGCATGGGAATTTAGCAGTAGTGTTGTCACTAAAATGTGTATAAAAGTCATTCTCTGTTTCTTTGTCAATTTTTACAGTTTGGGTGATGCAAATTCAGATTTCAAACACTCTTTCATGAGCCCTAGGCAGATTTGTTTTGTTAGGTGTTTCAAATGTCATTTTCCCCAGATTTCTAGTTCTGTCTTCTGTAGTTCAGGGATACAGAATTATCAACCAAAGATGGAAAAAAAGAATTCTAGTTAAGGTTGCTTTTTCATAAAAATTACTTCCCAAGGCCAGGCTGGGTGGTGCTTTGGGCAATCTGATCTAGTGGAAGGTTCCCTCCCTATGGCATCTAGTTGGAACTGGACGATCTTTAAGATTCCTTCCAACCCAAACCGTTCTGTGATTCTAAGTATCGTTTCAAAAGTAGAAGCAATCATCTCAAGTCCAGTAATGTAATAACCACCAAATGCTTTTGCAAGTTTAGTCAGGCAGGAGAAGATGGTGAGAAAATCATGCTAGACCCTTCTGTCACAGCACTGTGAAAGAAAAACGAAAATGTTGAAAAATCATGAGAATGTCTTAAATAATGTGACATTAAAATGAAATTCTTGACCCCTTTTTGTCTTCCAATATCCTGGGTCTAGAGGATTAATTTATTCTGTGTTTCTTTGAAGACATGAGGACTATCACACTTTCTAAAGCCAGCACTGAGACTTTACATGTAGTCTCCTGATCTTACAGCTGGAGCTCTGAGAATATTTTTGTGACTCTATAAGCTGCTGTATAAGCTTTATGTATTAGAATCACAGAATGGTTTGGGTTGGAAGGGACTGTAAAGATCATCCAGTTCCACTCCCTGTCATGGGCAGGGAGCCTTCCACAAGGTTACTCAGAGCCCCATTTAGCCTGGTCTTGAACACTTCCAGAGATGGAGAGTCCACAACCTCTCTGGGCAAGTGAATTGTTTCCTATGGATACACATTTGCTCTTATTTACCTCTCACATGGTACTTATTGCCAGCTTCAAAGTGAACGATGTACCAGGCATATGGAAAAATCATAGATGTCTCCCAGACTTCCCTGTTTTTGATAATTCCAAAGAAAACTGAAATAGCCACTAATGCCAAATTTCTCAATGCAAATTCATTTTGTAATGCAATGGGCTCTTAGGTCCCATTGATCTTTCTAAAAATTAGGAACCAAGAGCATCAAAAATGTCTACCTGCATTTTTAGACATTTAGACTCTTTCAAGATTTTGGCTGAAAGGGAACTTCACAGTAGGCCAAAAATGTTTGACACTGGAGAGAAAATATCACATCAAAACCAAAAAAAGATAGAGAAATACTTCAGCTTTTCATCCTGTGGGTTTATATGAGGCACCAATGATGGGATTTATAGAGGGCTGTTCAAAACAGTATGATATTTATGCACCAGTTTGGTTTTCCTCCAGGTAGTTAGGTTATCCTATGTTCATAGGACAATAATAAAAGGCACTTTTTCTTTGGGAAAAGTAGTATAGTGTCTTGATATAAGTAACCTGGCTTGGTGCATAGAACAGGCTTTTTAAGATGTTAAAAATATGGCAGGGTTTTTTATTGTTTTACTGGCTCAAATGCAGAGCAAGGAAGGCTTGACTTAAAGGAAATGAATGCTGAAATGGAGAAATGGAATTGATAAGGGGAGCCTTGGAAAGCGTGAACTGCTTTGTATTTCTCCAGCTCGTGATTCCAAAGCCCTCCAGCTTTTTACTTACATAAAACATCTGCCTCCAGCTGTTTTGCTTTTCAGAAACAATAGTTTGTAGGAGAGGAATTGGCACCAGTTGTCTATTATGTTTCTATTACTTTAATTTTCACTATTACTCATATGGCTTTTTTTTTTTGAAAATTATCTTCTCCAAAATGTGTGGCAGTCAGGTTCCCTGGCATCTGATAGTACACATTTTTCACAGTGATACGTTATTTCAGTAACTTCCTTTTTTGGGAAAGACTTATCTATTCACCGAGACCATGCAAATCTTTAAAGCAAGCAAACAAGGAAAAAAAAAAAGAACATGAAAAAGATAAGCCAGCTCAGAAAAAAAGGTACTACCTAAACAAAATTCATGTGCAATTCTGTTCATTATTTAAAGAAGACACTCCTGAAGGTTGTTACTTTAAGTAAATCTATTTCACAGCTTAAAAATAGTGTGGTCTTCTATGATATTTTAGCTGAATATGTCTTCTGCAGAAAACCCTCTCATTTTTCTTGTTTGGCTTTGAACCAGCCAGTGCTGTATCTGCAGACCTCAGCCATGAGACAAAATTTAGCACACTCCCTGGAAAACTCAGAGCAAAACTCTTCCCCATCCCTTGAAACAGGCACGCAAGACCACACAGTTAGGTCCCAGTCCCACACCCACGTGCTTGCAATACAAAGGATTTGCTCCATGGTCAAAACCTATTAACCATTAATTGGAGTCTACTCACATCTGCGTTCCTTGCTAAGCTCTTTCCATGAAGAGTTCAAGGCGATAGAGGTAGCTGTAAACATGTCATACTGACTTCCCACTAAACATCTACCAGATGGGAGCATCTCCTACTAGAAAAATGGTGCCTTCAGGGATAATCTGCAAAAGACTAAGACTGATTTAGAATGGTTTGGTTTTAGGTGAGCTTAATATTTATTTTTCTCACGCCATTTCCTCAGAAATGCAACTGTATTAGCAAAGTGTTTAATAAAATGTCACTGATAAAAGTACTGTTAAGATTAGATCAGAATTTAAGTGGTTGGTAGGACATTAACATTATATTTGAAATAAAAGGAACTTAATAGACAAATATGAAGCTGAATGTAAACCTGAGGATTACGTCCTTCACACCACATTTGATTGTCTAAATACCTAAATATTTCTCAACTTTCCGTATTTTGCCAAATAAGCTCCAAAGAAATTTTAGGGCAGAAAACACACAAATGCAAAGCTGTTCTGGGAAAAACAAGTTCCCACAGTCTGGCTGACCACATAAAAGAAAAACATTTTGTTCTCTTGTGAGCTCTTAAGGTGTAGACAATGAATCCATTCTCATGTTTTCAGAACTCTGCTCATTAACTGTTGATGAGAAATTATGAAGGTTGAAGACAGATAATCTTACAACAGCCACCACAACATTACACTTCACCTTTTATTTTCTGTTTCAGACTAAGCCACTGTTTCAGGCTTTGTGGCATACTAAATATGTACAGGTTAGTTTTTTTTTTTCTTTTGATTAATGGAAGATAAAACCTAAGGAGATCAAGACAGCTTGTATTAATTGTTAGCCTGTTTTTTCAGTGACAGTGATTTTACAACTTTTTCTTCTCTTTTATGAGCTAGAACTAAACAAAATTATAGTGTATATTTACCTACTCACTAGTAAAAGTCCTGCAAGGTGCTGAGCTGCTCAATTACTTTCATTGAATTAGAGGAGAGCTGATGTGCTCAAAGGATGATGTTTCTAGACAACCTCAGTGACTGCCTGTTTATGGGCTACTGGCTGAGGGGGTGATTGTGTTTTTTCTGTGTACATGCTGTTTGCTGACTTGATACTGCTAGAATTGGAAGCTACTTAGCTTTTCCTTAAATCATTTACAGCTCTTCCAAATTTTTTCACTTAAGTGCATGTCAGCTAGTATACCCATGCCTGGAGAGAGCACTCTGCAATAATCAGAGATAATACACTATACTGAAATCTACTCTTTTATACTGTTCAAGTTTGAACAGAATAATTGAACATGTACTTTGTAGCTTACTCAGTTCTTCATAGAACAAAGGTAGTTACTCACTTTTTTTGACTTCAGAACTTCCCACAGAAGTAGTTTTTTTTCTTTGTGACAAGGAATGCTACCTATTAATTAGGCTTTCTTCTGTGGGCATCTGGGCTGGCTGCTGACAGCAATGTATCAATGAATTAATGCGAATAAAACAACCTGGCACCTGCTTCGTTTTTAATTCTGTCAGATGGAGCAACTACTGAGAAAAGTGTTCAGACATCTAGATTTGTTGACTATAGAAAGATTTTCTTTTGGTAGTGCAGTATACAAATAGAAATTATTTTGGACCCTGAGAGGCCTAGCTAAATAAAAGCTCTGCTGTTTGGCATAAGGGTATGGCATTATGTATAATAATTTGCATTTAACACAGAAGAAAGCATTTGGGTTATGTTAATTGAGTAACAAGGCAATAAAGCTTTGCTGTTTATTAATTTGTTATCTAATGATATGGTCAGAGTGAATCATAAGGTGTTTTGGAGTTGGGCATCTTGATAAACGTGTGAGACTAAGTTGCTTTCATGCATGAACATTTTGTCAAAAAACCTGGAGGTCACTGTGCAATGATGAGGTTAACATAAACACAATGTAACTGTAAGTTGTTTTGTATCTAATGAATAGAATAAGGGATCCTAAATGCATCTTGATACATTAATTTAAATCAACCTTTAAGAGGTGAACAATGTACAAGGAGCATGCTTAAATGGGTAATTCTCCTGTGATTTTCTACCATATTGTGCATCTGCCGTCATCTTGATTTATCAACCTAAGACAGGTATGAGGGTGAAACATGTAACAAATTGTTATCAATATTTTTATTTGCAAGCAAAAGGAATATAAGCATTGCATCTTGGTTTCTGCCTGAGCAGAATTTGAAGCTTTCTGTAATATTTCTAGTATTTGATCAGAAATTAATCTGGTAAAAATAAAGTGAGTTAATTGAAGCCTTTTAATCTAATCTGACAGTCAGTAAAAATGTGAGTAAATGTCATTAGTATAGCACTAATAACTCTGCCATTGACAGGAAGAAACTTGCCTTGGATTTACAACACACTAATTTTTTTCGTGCCTTTTCTATTTCTATTCTGGGACTGGAGGAGCTTAGAGGTGTTACTGATAACTGATACTCAGTTATTTGTCTTCTTGTCTGCCCCTGTATATTTGCTGAACCAGAGTTTATAAGAGACATAAAAGGTTACAGACATTTAGGGAAGCCTCTTTGTTTTAGGAATCCTTAAAGTAAATCTAAACCATCCTTTTGGCAACTCTTAAGAAGTTCCAGTTAAACAAAATTTGAAACTGGGAGAGCTCCTCACTTATCAGAGTTGGTCTCTTACACTGCTGAGCTTGCTTGGGCTTCCTAGACAAAATCATATTTTCTAATCTGTAAATTAGCTTCCTTCTTTTATTAGCAACCTTGATGCTAACAAACCTATAAAAATCAGAAGCACTTCTGTTCTCTTGTGTTTGCATTTCACCTAGAATAGTCACAACAGAATAAGAAGTAATTAAATATTCTGGTCATGCTTTGGACTAGAAGTATGTTGTTTTGATTGTCCTTTGCATAACCAAACATTATGGATGGAAGCTGGATCAACCCTTTGTTTTCTCTTTTTGTACCTACCTGAGACACTTGGGCTCTGACCTGTGATGCTGTCCCCTGATTTCGGACAAAACAAAGCCATCATTTTATCTCTTAGGTGACTTAGCTACAGGACTTTGAATGCATTAATGGGAGTTATATAATGAAGCTTCCTTTCCAGTTTTGTGAACCTTAGCATTCTCATCCAATCTGCTCAATACTCATATTTTCAAACTCTCCTGTCATTAAGTGTTCACCACAGTGAAATAATGCCATATGGGTATTATTTCTACAGCATCCCTAGTCTACAGACACATTTTATTACTGTGAATTACTGATATATTAAATATGCATTATTTATTAGATTGCAATATTCAGTAAGTGACTATTAATGTGGTTGATGTAAAACCAGCTTCAACAGCCATTGAAGAAGTGGCCAAGCAAAAGCCTTTCACTAAGTGGGAGAGACAAGAGACGGTGCAAAGATTTTCATAGTGTCGTCCACACATCTGTCTTGGTTATGATAATCTCTAAAGAAGGGAAAATGGAAAAGTTACTTTGGGTTCCATTATATCCTTGACCTCTTAAAAGCCTGATACAAAGGGACTCAATTAGTGACAAGTACAGTTGTAGGTTGAATGATTCATCCCCATGTACTCAAGTCTCACAATTCATACATAAGAATTACATCCATTTCTGTCAGCTTTAGCATTCTTTAGGTGAAATGTTTCATTAACTTACCTAAGAATAAAAGGCCTGATTAGTCCTTGTCAGTGAGTGATTCATTGGGCTGTGTATCTGTCCATCCACCTTGGTCAGAGTCTTCTGTACCCTTAAGACAATTTCAACTAAATTGGCAAACTGGGGGTGATCAGAAAAATAAATGGCAAGTTTTGTGATTGGACAGACAAGGAGAACTTTATTAGTGGGTTTGCTAGGTTCCTGTGAAAATCATGGAAAAGGTATTCTGACAGTGGGGAAGGACTCGAGCAGACCTTGCAGTTGACCACAAGGTGCAAAGCTGGAGGAAACCAGGCTTCATTACTTCTGCAGCAAATGCTTGGTTTTCTTTTCCTTTTTAAGTCACATTATGGGAAATGTCAGTAACTGACAGATATAGAGAGTTTGACTCTTAGGAATGTGGATATTACCAGCTCTTTGCTGCTGCTTATGGGAGCCCAGCCTGTCAGACAGAGTGGTGAATGGAAAATGGATGAGCATGACAAAGTCCAGCCGTATTTATTCAGATGAAGTATTAGGTTTTGCACGCCAGTTTTAACATGTAGGGACTTGGGCCCTTCCATCTCTTCTGAATACTTTTAGGTTATTCTACAAACTGTGGGTAATGATCACAATTACACAGGAGATAGGCCGTGATGTAAGAATCAAAATTATTGTATTCCTAATAATAGGCAAATGACCCCTTCATGTCGGTTGATACAATTGTGGTTGGTCAGTGTTTTCTTAACAATTTGGCATTGTGTTTTTCTCTTGTTCCTCTTTGTGCAGAGGTGCAAAAGATGGAAGGTGACTCGCTTGGTATGGAACTGTTATTCTGACAGGAATGACTTTCTGCTTGTGTGTCTTCTGTGAACTGTTGAATCACTGCCCAAACAGCAGTGATTCAAACAAGCGTTTGACCACAGCTGTCGTTGAGACCAGTTTACAAGAGTCAAGAGGGTTTTGTCTGGAAAATTAACTTTCTGCTCACTTAAACCCAGGTGTTTTTTGCCTTACAAGGGTAATGTTTCAGAGGGATAAGACACCGTGAGAAAACTAAACGGATGCAAAATCAGTCTCGTCTCATGCTCCTGTTTCATCTCCCTTAGACAGTTCCCTATAGCTACTCCTAGGCTTTCTGAGCTTTTGGTCCTGTCTCCAGAAATCAAGGTCTGAGACAAAAAATTAACTTGCTCTTTACACAAGATGTACTTCAGGAATGAATTTAATACATGGCGCCTTCAAGAGTCCCAGAGGCAACTACTGGTGTCCTGGGTCATGTGGTGCTGCCTGCCTGAGTTTGAGTCACTGCCTGGGCTCCTGTTGGCAGGGTGTTTGGGACAGAATCTCCATAACTGGCATCTGGAGACTCCTAGATAAGGGGCAATATCTTCTGTTGGTTCAGACACTGTGCTGGAGGAACAAGGTGGAAGGCTGCACAGAGGTTTTTTTGAGATTGTGGGGCTATGCATGGAACTCTGAAAGAAGACTATTGGGAGCTGCAGAAAAAGCACATGTGATTTAAAAAAAATAATATTTTTTATTCTGTGTTTCTTTTGAAATGGAGAGTCATCCTGAATTTGAAACTGCCTTCTATTTCGAGCTATTACAGTAATAACAGGGCAGGTTACCATAGGTCTCCTAGCACTGAAGGTGTACAGCTAATATGTAATCATACAACTTGCTGAAAGTAATTTTTACATGAACTTGGTATAACCAGGTCACTTTAGGTCACTGTGGTAGTCATCACAGGCCTGTAAATGGTACAGTAAAACCAGTGGATACTATTTTTTCTAGTAATCTTCCTAGAAAAGCCTTTGTAATCCTAATTTTCTAGGCCATTAGGGTAAAGGCAGATTACAGCTAAAGCTGGTTTATTAACTTTACTCACCTTGGGTTTACCCAGCCCAGATCTCTTCTTTTCGGTTCCTATACCTGGAGTCATTACTTTCCTCAATGGTCTTTCAAACTTGTTTTCTTACATTTAGGCCTGAGTATCCTTATCTTACTGTGAAGTTAGATTCAGCTTCAGAGTTGGCCCTGGACTGAGCAGCAGGTTGAACCAGGAGTTCTCCAGAGGTCCCTGCCAACCTTAGTTATTCTGGGTTTCTAACTTGTGCCCTTTTCACAGCATGTGGGGCAAACTGCTTCCCAAGCCCCAATTTATTCACAGTTACACAGCACACTGCAGTGAAGCAGGAAGAGCACCCAGTCTGTGGTGGCTGAATCTTCTTCCGCCGCTTCACCTGTCAGTTGAGTGATGCCACCCTGCACAGCCCCGGTCATCGCCCCTGCTGGCTGTGGCCACGCCAGTAGAGCGTTTCTTGGGGCTGCCATGGATCATTCCCAAATTACAAGCCACACTTCCCCGCAGTGGGCAACAATGGACTAGCAATCGGCTCTGGACAATGCAGGTGACGAGCATGGTGCCTCCTAGGAGCTGAGGGGCAGAAGAACGGACAGGGTCCCTTTCCCCACGGAAACGCTTGTCTTAATGACAGAAACCGTATTTTTGCACCTGCTTCATTTGTTCCTCGGCTCTCAGCTGCTGACCACAGACCCCTTCTGACCGTTTCACTGCAGCCTCCTGGGACGGACGGCCAACCAAGGCTATCCTTCGTGTCCAAAGAGGCAGCGGTGGGTGCTCGCCCCCAGCTCCCCTCGGGCTGCAGCGCACCCGCCCCGAGACGCTGCGTGAATCTTGCTCGGCCGCTCTCGGAAAGCCTCTCCCCGGAGCTCTGCGTGAAAGTTCACAAGCGGCGGGCTCTGCCGCCACCGAGAGACCCGTCCCCGCCGCGGCTCCCGCGGGGCGCGATGCCCGTGTCCGTGAGTGCCGGAGCCCGCCCGGCGTTTCGGCGCGGACCAGCAGATGGCGGCGCCGCCCCGGCTGGGCGCGCAGCCCCGCGCACGGCGCTGCCGCTGAGCCCCGCTCCGGTTACAGCCCTCCCCCGCCCCCGCCCTCCGCCGCGGTGTCTCCCTCCCTCCCCGCCACCTCCCCGCCTGTCACTACCACGCCGGAGAGCCACCATGGCGCACGGCGGGCCACGCGTGTCCGCCGCTGCCGCTCCGCGCGGGGCTGCCCGGCTGCCGCCGCTGCTGCTGCTGCTGCTTCTGCTGCCGCCGCTGCTGGGCGCCGCCGCCGCGCCGCGCTGCGCGGAGCCCTGCGGCCGCCCGCGCCCGGTAGCCCTGACCCGCGGGGCGCGCAGCCCGCCGGAGCCGCGCCGCGGCGGCGGGGCGGCGGCGGGGAGCAGCCGCTCCAGGAGAGCATCCTTGGCGGCCGGCCGGGAGCAGGTCTCCCTCATCAGCACCTCCTTCGTGCTGAAAGGGGACGCGTCTCACAACCAGGCGATGGTGCACTGGACGGGCGAGAACAGCAGCGTGAGTGCGAGGGGCAGTGCGGGCGGGGTTTGGGGTCCCTGCCCTTGCCATTGCTTTGCTCTTCCAACTTGCGGGGCGCAACCTGCGCTCCCTCGGCCTCGGTGCGGCCGGAGCGCGCTGCTCCCGCCTCCCGCTGGCCGCCCCGGGGCGCGGGAGTCCCCGCGGGCAGCGCTCGGGGTGCTGCGGACGGTGAGGTGCCGCCGGGAGGCGAAGCGCCGCCGTGGTCGGGCCGGCCCCGCGTACCCTTCTCCACTTCCCCAGAAGTTTGGAAAGTTTGCGAGCGCGCATCTTGCAGAGGCGCCGGGTGCGCGGTGTGCGCCGCGCTGCGAGGAGGAGGAGGAGGGCGGCTTGGCTCCGGACCGGCGAGGCGGCGTCCCTGTGCGGTCCGTGTGCCCCCGGGTCTGTGCCAGGGTATCCGGGTAAAGGAGAGGCAGGGACGAACTGCGGTGCGGGGATTATCTCCTCCAGCCCCGCATGAAGTCCCAGATTAAATTGTTGAGGCTTAATCGATTCACTGCGATTCAGTCATCCCCGTATAATCTCCCCCGCGCCGCACTCTGCCTCCTCAAGCGCCGGGGAAAGAAACACCCGAAACAAACAGAAAATGAAATAAAACGCAGCTCTGGGCTTGAGGTGATGTGAGCAGCAGGAGTGAGAGAGCGGGACGGCCCCACCGGGTGCCGCAGGAGCGTAGGGGCGTCCCGCAAAGGTCCGGAATAGCAGCAGCTCTCCGAGGGGGCTTTTGCAGCCACATCGGTGGATAAAATCGTGCGCTGGGACCAGTGATACTTCATTAGAGCATCAGTGTTCACAACTTTACACAGTTAAAACCGTGTGTCTTGCCTTTATTGTTTATCTAGTTTAGACAGCAACTCTCACGGTGAGTGCCCCTACTATTTTTTTAACTAATTTTCAATTTCAGCTAGTCTTCACTTCTTTATGTATTGATCCATTAACGGTTGTGTATTCGCACGGGTGGTTTCAGGGATTTGCTGCTTCTAATTTATTCTTCACTGAAACATTGTATCATAACAGTGGGCGTCATGGGTAAATATTACATAGCACCTTGCGCTGTCTGTGTAACTTCATAGTGACGAAAATATCGTTATGAAGGCTTCAGATGAACTTTCTCCTGGAGGATTTTAGTGTTTCTGGAAAACTGAGTGTTTTTACTACAGTTCAACTAAGATCTGAGTCTGCTTGAACTTTGTGAATTTAGTATAAAGTTTACTTAAACTTGGCTCAGTTCAGTGTGGGTGTGTGTTACACTTCTCATAAGTATGTGAATTATCATCCTTTCTCTAGGACCTGAAGTCCTGGGTTTTTGCCTGTTTTGCTAGGGAGTCAGCCAGGATGTGGAGCTGCTAAGGCTCCACTGATGAGGATGCAGTGATTCCCTGGAGCATGCTGAGCGCTTATGTTAATGCTCTTGTATAATCAGGTGTCAGAGTTGAAGTCAGCATCATAAAGCTTGACACTTTCAAAGGCAGTTTTTGATTTTCTCAGGAAGGAAGTATAAGATGATGGTCATTTTCTGTGAAAAGAAAGTGTTGCAAATCAGCAACATCAGCTATTCTGATTCTGTCCTTCCTCCATTTCTCTGCTATTAGACTGCTGCTGTTTTTTTTTTTGTGGACAGTGCTTGCAGGCTGTGTTAGGACAGCTTCCTTGAAGAATTCAGTATTAAAAAGTTGGCATAAGTTCGTTTTCTGACATAGAAGGCAAGTAACAGCTTTCATGCAAAGCATTCTGCACTCTAAAATGAATACAGTACAACCTTGCTAATCCACAGTTATGACTCGCAGTCTCGCCTCGCCTCTCTGCAAAGATTTAATAACAGATGCTGCAGTGAGGGCTTGTATTGCTAAAATGTTATTATTTTTTCACAGTATGCTACAGCTCACTTACTAGAATACTACCACGTAGTCTCTTCAAAAGCAAAGATAAATGGCAACTGTCAGAAGAAATGAAAGTGGTTATAGTCTTTGCTGCAACTTAGTTCTTTTTTTGTTTGCTTAGTTGCTATCTACTAATTCATTATTGCAGGATGACGCACTCATCATGAATGCCTGCGGATGTTCTCTACATTATTTATACATTCAATAAAAAATACTTTTGCAGAGTTACTTATAAAGTATGATGCTCACTCTGCCTGCCATCGGGTGATTACTGTCAAGCAAGACTGTATTTGAACAAGTGACCTGGTAATGAAAGACTCTTTGCTGCCTTAACCCAAATGAAAGCAGCCAGTCTTTGCACTGGATGTTTTACAGTATGACTGTCAGCATTTTTTTCAGCATCTTTTCTTTTTAGTTAGCTTTGTTTTATTGCATGCTTCCAGAAGAAGAGCTGATTTTAACAAAGGCTTCCAGAGAAAAATGATTTGTAAAGACAGTTTGTAGAATCTTTTTTTTTTTTAAGGTGTGGAAGAAATACATTAAGCTCAAAGGAAACAGGATGGGCTCAAGGGGATTGGGGAGAATTTTGCTGCATGTTTGTATGTTATATTAAAACAATTGAAAATAAGCACCTAATCCCAAACATATTTAAGGTAGTTTTGAATGTCTATTTGTTTAAGCAGATATGTATGTATTTGTTTATGTTACTCTGGGTTGTTTGGAGGTAGGAACACTAACATCCAGTGCTTCTCAAACCTGCCACCTTATTCTGTGTTCTTAAACTATGGCAAGTTTTTCCTTGCCTTGGAAGCACAGGCTTGAGTCATGAATCTCTGTTCTGTCCCAGGTGCACTGCAGCCAAGGGGAGGGCTGTCCTTCCTACAGTGAGGTTTTGGATCAGGCCCTGAGAACCTCAGGAGGCACTCAGCAATCTTAAAGTGTCACCACACACATTTGGCACCTCATTGGAGGTACTCAGCAGTTTGTAAAGCAAGGAGCTAAACTAGTTTCTTTACCCTTTACAGCTGTGTGGCTGAAAATCTGACAGTGATGAGCTCCAGATGACCACATAGCCTCTTAAACACCTCACCTAGTAAAATAAATGAAGAAGAAATATGCAATAGGATTATTCCTTTGAGCTCCATGATGAAGAGACAAATAAGCATAAAAGCAGAGGGGGCAGCTGCATCTCTCAGGGATGTTCACCTGCATGAGTAGTTAATTGAAAGTGCTCCCATGGAGTACTTGTGTGTGGTTCAAGGGCAAATACATAAATGTGAGAGGGGCAGAGGTTAGGTTGATGGGCAGATGGAGTTTTAAAAAATAATTTGCATCATGTAAATCATCCTGTGCTGCATTACTAGGAGCATGAGATTTTTGGTTGCATGAGATGTCTTGAAAGAAACTAGGGAGGCTATAAATTAAAGTGATCCTCTCTCCTCCCTCTTGTTTTCTGTACTGTAGAAGTCTGATGTTTACTTACTATCATCTTGTAATGCTGTTAGTTTTGTGAGTTAGAGAAATGGTGGCTTTGATGGCAAAGCAGAGGATGTGGTTGCATGGATTGTAAAGTGGCCTTGAATCACTGGGAAGATCAGGGTATAATTCCTTGCTTTGTCAAGAGAGAGCTGTACCAGGAGGGATGCAAATTGCTTCCCGCTTTGTGTCCTCATTACTTTATTCGGTACTCTAATAATTATTTACAAATCCTATAAATGAAAAGCATGTCTCCAACCCTTCTTGGCAGTGGGATTTATAGTAAAAACTGTCACTGGTGATGCAGGTCTTGCAAAGCCAGTACTTGTCACAGCAAGTGTGGCTGGTTAGTGAATTCCTGCAATTAGTATTTCTGCTCTCCGTCCCCTCTGCCCACAGAAATCTGTTGTGAGGTCTTACTTTCAAACAAAGGCTCATGCAAGTGGAACTAATTTTCCTACCAGTCTTAAAATATCATAAACTGAAGACGTGACAGGTGGGTGGTGCAACACAGCATTTACTGTGGGAAGGGCAAGTAATTGACATCTATGTAACTGATAAATAACATTGAGAATTGGAATGTATACAGGCAGCAGGCTAAAAGAATCACCCTTAGTGTGTTAAGCTAAATATGCATGTGCCCAGATGTACTAAAAATATGCTAGCCTTTCTGATTTGGGGGAAAAACAGTCAATTCATGACAGTTTTTAAAAACCCTACTTTTCTTTAGGAGAGACTTTAGTCATGCCAGGAGCTTTTTTTTTTTTGGTGCTAGATAAACAACTTTGTTTACAAAACTATATTTTTTTTGACCCTCCTGAAGAATTTCCATTATGCATTAATACTAGCCAATTAAAAAAAAAAAATCAAAGCCAAAGCAGAAATAGGGGGAGAATGACACAATTCACAATTGATTTTGATTCAAGAGCTGCTCTTCATGCTGTGTGCAGACTGCTAAAGTGTTGTGAGCAGGACTTTGGCCAGCTACTTCCAAGTCTGAAGTTTCATGGTGCCAGTATTTCCTTTTTTTGTTTGTTGTCACAATATTAAATCCATGCAGGTGCTTATTTGTCCAGTAACTTGATGTCATGATCCCCCATAAACATGTAGCTCTTTGTTAAGGAAAATAAATGTAAATATACACACCATTTTTTTTCGAGTCTTAAGTATTTAGCAACATCTTACCAGAAAGGAAGCTTTATTGCATGTCTACAGATATTGCTACACACAAAAACTTCATCTGACCCAGACTTGTCTATATTTGATATACAGATGCTTTGTTTAATTTAGAAACTATTACTCTTTTTGATACAGTTTCACCATATATGATTTGTAGAGCCTACTGATCACTACATGTATTCTTCTGGCAGATATTTTATTTAATTGGTTTTCTGTTTTGTTCAGTTTGCAATAAATTGTGAGTAAAACTATAAAAAGCATTGACTTCAATATTACTGTAGCAGTACCTGTAATGGTAAGTGTAGTTATGTATGCAAACTGGGCAAAAGTCCATTTGTGGTAAGGTTTGGGTGGTGTTTCTGCAGAGTAGTCAGACTACGTTTTCTGAAACTAAAGGGAGCGTGAGGTCAAAAATCCTGACAGCTCAGACCTTTGATAAATGGCAGATATATTGCAAAGTGAAAAGTAGATTTCCCATAGGGAGGGTTTTTCTTAAAATTCCTTGAGATGATAGTGTGATTATAAAAACAAATAGAAACCAAACCCAATAATCATATTTGAATGGAACAGCAGAATCCCACATGGAAAGCAGAATGATTTTAATCTGATTGAAGTAACTCAGGACTTTAACAATTCTTTTTCCTTTTTCTTTTTTAATGGTATAAAGTTTCTGACTTCATCTATTTGCTTCTATCACTGTTTCCCCTCTCTACCAGCCTTACATCTTGCTATAAGTCATATTGCTGCCTGCTGAGCTTTCTCCACATTTTGGCAAATTCCCACTGCTAAAGGAAAGAGAGAACCTCTTCTCATCCCCTAAGTAGACACTTAAAATTGATACATTAATTAGTAAATGTGTATTTCAAACATGCTTCAAAGTCCTCCTCCACGAACAGCCCTCCACACCTGCAGCCATACCTGGTTTTACCTGGTTTGCTGGTTTAACTGGCATTACCCTGTTTGCTTAGGAGCAAGCTATTATAGCAATACCACTGTGCCAGCATTGGGACAAGCTCAGTTTAAATCTAGGAGGAAAATTTAGCAATGTACACTCAAGAGAGACACCAGATTGAAATCCTCGCTCTGATACTGCTGATGTATTACATGTGTGTGATAAACCAATCATTAGGGATGTGTTTAGGCTGGGGATAGCAGTTCACATATCACAGTGGGAACATAATGCATTCTTCCCAAGCTTGATGGTCTTAGAAATCTACTGATAAAGATCTTTGGAGAAAGAAATGAGGACATCCCTTTTGACTTTATTAAAATTCAATAGAGTAGTAGATCCTTTTTGAAAGAACAGAAGGGGAAAATGACGAACTTTTCATAAAAACAGTAATTGTTCCGCTAAAATGGAAGGTATGTACCGCTCTGTAAGGTATGTACCACTTTATGAATTTAAAACATGAAACTGCCTAGATTACAGAAGCTTTTATGCCAAGCCCTTTGCCTGTCCAAATATAGTATTTTATGGTTATGTCAGTTACAACCAAAGGTTGTCCCCATAAAGGAGAGAGAATCTGCAGTACAGTCAAGTGGGATCTTTCAATGTTCTGAAAACTCAACTTCATTTAAGGAAATGTGGAAAGTATAGGTTGAAAGTATTCTGGAGTATATGACTTCTTGCTGTAGCTCAGAATGCAACTTGATGACCTGCAACATTCCTTCAGCATTTTTATTCTCAAAGTCTCACATTCCTTACCAAACGTTCCCATCCCCAACCCCCTGTCCTGGTAATAATAATTTAAAACTCTAACAAATCACCAATGATAAAACCACTTCTAAAGAAATAATGGATGGGATCCTTTGCCGTGCCTTACTTCTTTAGGAAGGAGAAAATTCTCCACTGCAAGGGTGGCAAGACACTGGAAAAAGTTGCCTGGAGAAGTTGTGGGTGCCCCATCCCTGGAGCTGTCCAAGGCCTGGCGGGATGAGGCTTTGAGATACCTGGTCTAGTGGAAGGTTTTCTGCCTGTGGCAGGGGGGTTGGAACTAGATGAACTTCATGGTGCTTTCCAAACCAAACCATTCTGTGATTCTATGATTCAGCCATTAAGTCTAAGCTTGGACTTCTGCAGTAGGAAGGAGATGGGGATGGTCTCTGGATTGATCCCTGACAGTCTTAACAGGCATGCTTGAGAAAGTTTGGCACATCTGCTGGACTTGCTGACTTTCGTGCGATATGTAGAGAAGTGTTGTGCTTATGAATCCTATTGGATGTCATCAGCCCTGGATGAGGCTCTTGTGGAAAGAGGAGAGATGCTGAGGTGCTGCTGTCTTGCAGGACTGAGAGCCCTTGGCAGAGCTGGTGGTGCTCTGCGCAGCCCTGTCACCACGTCTGCGAGCTCTAAGCAGAGTTGAGATGGTCGTGGTGATGCCTGGGGGAGATTTAAGGCTTGGCCAGAGACAGAGCATGAGGTTCCAAATGAACAGCTGCTGGATTAAATTTGAAGCTGAACAGTAGTGCCAAAGAACTTTGCCAGTTATCTCACCAGTATCTTCTGAAATACCACTTGCCTTACATAGGTGACTTTGCAGTTTCCTGCCTGCAAGGTGAGAATAATAGTACTTCTCTATCTCTTAGGATGGCTTTTGCCTGAAAATTAGCTTTGCACTTTGATACTAAAGTAATGGTTACCACCATAACACCTAAGAGACAGGACTATAGAAAATCACATCTGTGGTTTCTTAGTTCCTTTGACTGTTTCACAATACAGCCCAGAAATGAGAGAAGAAAAGACTGTCACAGGTCATGCAAACTGGTCTGCTTGTTCTGATGTTTGTTTTGATCAGGGCTCCTTTTAATATGTAGTCCAGTTTAATTTAAATGCCTAGACTCTGGCACTTCAAGATCATTGAATGATCTTAAGATTATGTGACTAAAAACAGTATCAGTGAAATTTAACCTGTATTAAATATGATTTTTCTGCCTTTGTTTAGCAGTATAATGAAACAACTATGCTTCTTTCTCAGTGTTTTTACTTTTTTACTCTTGTAGACTAATAACTATTTCTCTGAATAACATTTATTTTGACCTTATAAGTTTTCTTTTGTAGCTCAGTTTTGCTAGCTCTTTAATTGCGCCACCTGGATAGGACAGTACCTAGATATAATAGTACCTGTGTATTGTGTATCTGACAGGCACATTTTTAGAAATGTACTTATAGAGATTATTGTTCATTTCTGGCATCCTTCTAATTGCTCTAATGTCCTCGTGATTATCTGTTTTTCTGAAAAGAAAATCACAGCACAGTAAATAGGTTTGTTTTTTTTCTAAAGGGAAGTCATAAAAACAAATAATTTGGTCATTAGCAAAAGAACTATTTTTTGTGGTTTCTGTGCAGTAACATTGTTAAAAGATTGTTCTAGTAGATGAAGTAGGTGTATTTAATGTTTTTTCCCCCATTCACTTTATGAACTTTGTTTCTTTGTCACTGGAGACACAGTAAAGCTCCATGAGTGTTGCAGCAGTGTATTTGGAAGCACAAACCCCTGTGATGTGTCCTTATTCCTGTGGAGCAGTAGGCCCATGTTTACTGGCCACTGTGTTCAGTTTTAGCAGATGGCAAGCTACACTCTGTGAAAACAGATTTTTTTTTTCACTGTTACTGTCTCTTGTCTGGCCCCTGGATTGAAAGTGCCACAGGGAAAGAGCAGTCTTCCCCCTGCATGTGTATGAGCAAGATGTGTACTGGGGCTCTGCTTTGAGTTGGTAGCATTTAGATGCTGTGTAATACCAATAAATAATGATGATGGTGATTGAGAATTGAACTATCCCACCTGTAAATTTTATCAGTGCTCAGCTTTCCCTTCCTAACTGAGCTGTGGTGGAGAAACGTTGCTTTTCTCAGGTGTTGAAGAAGAGCCTGTTTACAATTAATGCATTCCCATGCTTCCCTCCACCAAAAATTGTCACTGCAAGACAGATGCCCAAGGGGATGGAGCTGCAGGATGAGAGGTGTATGTTGGAATCACTCTTTGAGCTTTTGGCACTGTTTCACAGTGGTAAATGTGACTGATTCTGAAGAAATAGTTGTTTCTTCATTGAAAACACAATTGTATCAGGGGTAGTAGGTTGCCATAAAATCCTCAAGGGGTATAATAAGATATTTTTCCTGTGTTTGCTAGCAGAAAGATACCTTGTAACTTGGTCTTTTCAGAGGATTGGAACTGTCTGTGAGTCTAAAGCATCTAAATCTGCAGCAGCACTTGTTAAATCTTGCCATTTATGGAGAGCGGAATACACTTCTCTCAGCCCTTGTTTTACGCTCCCAGGTATTGTTTTGGTTGTTCAGTCTAAGTAGGCACCAGTGTTAGCGTAGGTAGACATAAGAGTATAACCCTGAGGGATCTCATGAACCCCTTTAGTATGGGCTGCTCTATTTTATGCATGGTTTCTGAAGGGCTCCATGGATGAGATATAAAAACAGACATAAACCAGACAAAAGCAGCATGTGCCAGGAACAGGTGGATTAGTGGATTACTTACGGGGTGCACAGAGATCTTTACTGTCAATTACCACCACCAGTCAATGGGCATCCAAACAGCTGTAGTGCACACATGCAGTGTTTCAACAATCAGCCTGTTGCAGAGCTCATGAGATGAATTCCAGGGAGATTTGTAGCAGCAAATGCCTGGAGATGTCCATGGACCTGGCTGGTGATGCTGGAGCGCATGCAGTCGGATGTCATAGAAACACTAGTGCTCTTTTGCCCACCTCACCTCAACCTGCAGTGATTTCCCCAGTGGAAAAGGAAGTCAAAATTGGATTATTAGGATCTGCTCTGCATTTGTCTTCATACTTACAGGCTCTAATCTTGATGATTCTTAACTAAAGAAACTCCAGTATCCTACTCTATGGCGGGTTGGTATCAGTAAACTTCTATCTCTTAAGTTCCCAGCTGGTTTTGGGAGGGATCCCTCTGTGCTCTTTCTGAACACTTTTTGGGGCCCTGTTGAGAGTAGCAGGGGTTCACATTAGATGTGGCTGCCACACACTGGTCTGCGCATGTGCTAAGTGAACTTCATTCCTTCTGGTGTCTCTCATTTTTGTCTTGTAACCTGCACTAGTTTAATTGCTGTGCATAGGGCTTTGAAATCTTCAGTATTGTAGTATTTAATGAGGTTAGAGCATAGAAAAAGCTTTCTTCTCCCAAGCACAGATGCCTCCACACAGGCAGTAGGGCTTCATCAAAGTTGCAGCTTTTGATGTAAAAGGCCATTTCTTATTTTGCTAATTTGTTTGGCTTTTAATCAGTGGTTTCCTGTGTTTTCCTGCCTGTTACCCAACCACAAAATGGCAAACATGTTAAAAGGTCTCAGCTGCCTTGAGAGCAGCCTTGAAACATGTTCTTTGCCCTGAGTGAGAAGTACAAGCTGAACAGAAACTATGCAAAACATTTGTGCTGGGAGTAGGGTGGCTTCAGGGTGAGAGCTGTGTCCTGAGCACCAGTGACAGACTACAGAGTGAACTCTCTGGTTGCCCTTGACTGTACTGGTGCTCAGCATAGAAAATTGGGAAGCCGCTACTATTAGTGGCTCTGAGCTTTTCTTTCTCCCTGGATGAGGGAGGCCAATACTGACAGAGTCAGCTGAGATCTGATCCTCTTCTTTTTGAAGTTTCCCGGCCTGATAGGAAAAACAAATATGAACGAATACAGAGTTTCTTCTTTCCTCTCCTGCATGTGACATCCACTGAGGTGCTGCTGAGTACATGCAGGAGGGAAGAGGATGTGTGGATAGAGCAAAAGTGTCCATATTTTTGGAGCAAGCAGCCCACTATCAATGTACTAAATTTCTCTTGGGTCACAGATACTATTGCTTAACACTGTCTAAAACCACTGTAAAGAAGAGAAGCAAAAAAATGTGTTGCACATCAGCTGAACAGCATTTTTATAGCTCTGTGAAACCCACTTTCTGATCCACTGATTAAGTTGTTGGCTCCTATCAGTTTCTGTGAAGGAAGATGCAGAAGGAACACAGTCCCTGCATACAGGCTGAATCAGGCACCTTTGCTTAAAAATTGTAGGATGTAGCTGAGTGAACACTTTTCCAGTTCATAATGAAATACATATGTTCATCTTCATGCAGCATCTCTCAAGGGCTACTGGGCAGAGCTCTGAGGGCCACTAACAAGGTCTTCTTTTCCTTCCTTCCTTTCTTCTTCATCTTCCAACTGCTTTAAACCAGATTTTTTTTATAAAGTGGGCTTCATTTAGAAGGCTTTGAACCTTTAATAATCTTATTGCTCCTGGAGAACCCTGAGAGAGAATTTTAAAAATTTATTATATAAGCACTTTGTGCTCTGTGTTCCATTTCTTGATTTAAAAACCCTTGGGAGGGAGATGACTGATATCAGACTACCATATATGACCATATGTAACTGATATCAGCCACAACAACCATGTGAGAACTGGGTTGTTGGCTGGTAAATTATCAATATAATTTTTTTTGGTGGGTTAGTTGACTGCAGAAGGGCACTTCTTAAACTGGCATGAACTGCTACAACATAAGAATTGAATGAAAGACAAGCTTCTTCATCAGTGGGTGGACTTGGTTTAGTTTGATCAGTCTGCAAGCACACAGGAATGTTCAGGCTGCTTTTGTGTGTGTTTCTGAGGCTAGAGATGCTTTATGAACACTGGAGCTGCATGAAAAGAAGAGCCTCCACTTCCTGTTTGAATCAATGTCCATATTATTGTGAGGGATTACATCTTGGCTCTAATGTTCATGACTGTGAAGAGACTGTTCCTGAAGATGGGAATGTAAAGCTACAGAAGGATGTAATTTTTATCTTGTTTGCAGAAACTGCCAGCAAGTCTGGTTACTGCATTGCTGTACTTTGTGAAGTATATCAAGGCTTCCCTGAGGGAGCAGAGCTCAGCCCAGTGTGATGTTTCACAGGGGTTGGTAGCTCAGAAGTTGAGCCCATTGAGCTGAGAGCACTGAAATTCACATTTAGGCATAGACTCTGTGCCAGGGAATAATATAAAGAGTTCATAGTCTTTGATCCACAGTCTGTTGTATGTGGATGGTTTGCACAAAATATGCACGCTTTTTATTTTTTGTAGCCACTAAATAGACTTGTATTTATTAAGTGAACCTAATTGTCACAGTCCCTATCAGTCAGTCAGAAACTTTGCTCCCCTTTAGGCAAGTTCTTGCAGCTGTCCTTTGTTTCTGTTACTTTCCCATCTGCTTTTTTGTATGTCTCATTCCTCCTTCCTCCTTCCTTTGTCTCTGTGTTTCTCCTTTGTTATTCTCCCTTCATTTCCTTCTCTGTATTAAATCACCTTTCTCACCCCTCAGGGCTTGAATAGCATCATCTTCCCCATTCCATCTGAAAAAAAAGATCTTGAAAGACATGGTTAGTAATGACACTGACATGTCATCAGTTGGGAGTTGCCATTCCAGTGAAAATAGATGTTCACACTTGGTCACATATTGTGTGTAGAATTGGACAGACTGCGTGGCATTGCTTAAAGAAATCTCGTGTTCATGGCAGGATCTCTAGCTCTAGAGCATAGCAATAGCAGATGTTTAGAAAACAGTTGTCCCCAAAATACATCATCTTAGTTGAAACTGGCCCAGGAGCAGTGTATTTTACCTAATGCCCCAAATCGACTGCTGTGAAGAGATCTCTTAAACTTACCTAGGGTTAGTTTTGGACTGGGGACATACTATGAAATACACTGCTTCTGTGTTAAGCTTCCAGGTGAGTTTAAATAATCATAATTAGAAATGAAATACTCAAAATTCTGTTTCCAGTTCTGTGATCTGCACATGCCATCTAATAAGAATTTGAAATGACTTGGCTGCTCACCCAGGTTTAATTGAAAAATAATCATAATCTATTCAGTGTTAGATTTAATGTATAGAAGAGGTACTGTGAGCAAAACACAGCTTCTGAAATGTCTATTACCGTGGATTTTATTGTCTGGATTAAGTTCAGATATTAGTGCATGTCATTCTCATACTTGGGTGATGTCATTCTAAGGTGTGACTTTGCCAAGTATGCCTCATTATTACTTTTTGCAATGGATAGACAATGAATTCTTTTTCCTTTAAATGAAATTAAATATTTACAAGCTGTTACTTATTGCAGGAATTTAAATGAATGAAGCTTCTTTTGTAAACAAATGCAAGCTGAGGAAAGCAGAGACAGCAAATGAGTTTGAAGCTGTCACAGGAGGAAACTTTGCATCTCTTATATCCAAGCTCTGTGGCTTTATCAGAGCCCTGAAAACATGGGAGTCAAAAGCAGAAACGTGTAAGGTCTTGGTTTCTGGCATATCTTATTTCTCTGATGCAAGTGCACTTGCTGTGTAGTCACTGCAATTCATGGACTGAAAGAAGATGAACAGATTTAGAGTGCTTTTATCTAACATGAAATTGATACTGTCTTATGGGAATGACTTCTAAGAACAACATGAGAATGTCTGTACTAGACTAGACCTGTGGATATTTAGGGAAGAACATCATACTCAGATGAAAATTTTGTGATCCTTCACCAGACAGCTTTTCTGGCCAAAAGCAGTTTGTGGCTCAGGGGGAACTGTAAAAGGTTCTCAGGTGCAAGAAACACCTTGTCTGTAAACATGAAATGAGAGGGAAGATGAGCTTATGTACTTGCTAGTACTGGATTTCTATTTTCCTTTCCATAAAGCTAAATGAGTTCAAATTTTGGGGTATGTTCTCTAAGTGATTTAAATTTTGTGGATTTGTCTCTACAATTTAGAAGTTTAAAACAATTTCTTGATTCTGTATTGATTTAAATAGTATTTAAATTCAGACAAATTATATAAAGTAGGAAGTAGATCTATCAACACAATTTACAAATTAGGGTTTTTTTTTCTATTGTAAGTTTCTCACCAATTTGGATAGTTTAAAGAGAGTTATTCACTTGAGTGAATGTTGTTTCTGGAAAGAAAGATGCTTGGCAAAAGCAGTTTTAGATGTCTTTTTTGTTTCTATGGAATTTATTAAAGCATCTTTTTAGACGTGTGGATGATGGTGCTGTCATATGCAAAAAGTACAAAGTATCCTGAAAGTTTTCCTTGGTTATTTGAAGTTGAATAAATGTTCATTAAATGGACAACCTCATCTAAGCCAGGATGAATTTTAAATTCAAGCCATTATTCTTTTGGTACACAACCAATACTGTGTATGTTCTTATCAACAAGTGAGTCTCATTTTTAATTTATGGAAGTTTACCTGAGAGTATTCAAGTGTCTCACCCTTTCCATGTATGAAAATATGCCTTTGATGTCTCAGCTTTTGACTTTAAAACAGCTGATCTTCTGGTGTGCTGTATAATAAAGTTGTTTTGATACCTACAAGAAATTCTGCTTGTTTTTTCTAAGCTTGCATGGCATAGTTAAGCTAGGTTTTTGTTCAGTAAAAATTGGTGATTCTTTTGAAATGGAAATCAATCATTTTCTCTTAAATTGCTTAAAAGGCTTATTAAACAGGCATGATCAAATTTCTTAGATTTTAAGAAGTGCTGGAGTTGTGTTTTGAAAATCTTGTTCATTCTTATTTACAAATAGTTCATGATTTTTAAATAGAGATTTCTAGTGCTCTCTTTCCATTTAAAATATTGTATTGAAGGACATCAGTGAAACATTAAATTATAGTGATCTATCTATAGACTCCCTGGGAACCCGAGCTATGATTGTGTTTCTCAGGCAGAGTAAAGCAGCACCATTTCATTAAATTTTGTCCATTATGGTAGGATCCTTGGCTTTAATTTGTCTCATAGGTAGTGGAATGTTAACAGTAATGGAAAGGAAGAGGTGTGAGAGCCTACAAAATGGAGAAAAGTAAACAGATACAAGTAATAACCCAAGAATTGTATTTTAATTGTTGAATTCAATGCTGTTCTTTCTTACTGTTCTTCCTCTTCATTTTATTTTTTCTAAAATTCTATATTATTGCATTTATCTAGAAGAAACAAGCCTCTTAGCATGAGCAGAGGGTTGTTGTTTTTTGCCTTTGTTTGTCTTCTTACTCTCTCTTAGTCCTCTACCTTCCTTTCTGTGGACTGGTTAATTTAATCTTTCTAGCTGCTGCGTGTTCAACACCACTAGGGTCAGCATATTACATATGGAAGGCACATCAGCTGAAGGAAACTAATATCCCAATCAACTTACCACCAGTGCAGGTAGAGAGAAACCAGCTGGCGTGAGCGAATTGATTTCTGCATCAATCTCCTTGCACAGGCAATCAATTCAGCAGAGAGAAACGAGACCTGAGTCCTCATCACTTCCCTGTAGCAGAAGGCTCCCTATAGTGGAGTTGCATCCTCCTGAGCTCACTGCTGCGCTCACCGAGCTGTGAGAGCAGCGGTTCTCCATATGGTGTCAATGAGCCCAAAGCCTGTAAAAGGCCACAGCAGCTTCAGTGTGTTTTGGGTCAGATCCTTGGGCTAATGCTGCAACCATGCTAGTCACCATGTTAGTTAACAGATATTTAAGCCCCAAAAGCATTAGGAGGCTCTCATCTCTCATTGCTAACAGCATGAAGCTTATCCTGACAACAAAAGCAGCACCAATTCTATTTGCAATGTTTTGTAGTTTCTGAATCACATGCATGCTAATAATTCTGAGGAATGACACACAAGTAGGCATCTTTATTATATCTACATGGGGAAAAAACATGTTTTTTCTTCCCTCACTTTTTTTGGTGAAGGAACAGTGGTGCAGCAAACCAAGTCTGTTTAGTACTAAAAATTTTCAGGGCATTATACTGTGTAACTTAGGTAATTGCTTAAATAGTCAAGTTAAAGAGAAAATAATTAGAAGGCTAATTTGGCTTCATCCTTCCCTATTACCACTTAAAGATGTTGACTGTAGAGTTCTGTTACTGCTTCATTTAGCTTGACTATTGCAATGACCTAACTCCTTGCATTTCAGACTGTCCTTGTTCATAGGTGAGGTAGGGGGTTTGTCTTGCTGGATCAGAGCATGTAGCACTTGTGGCATTCTTAGTACCACAGAATTAGGAGCAAATAAGATGACATTGGCTTACACAAGGGAACAGACTTGCTCTGCTTTGGTCCCAAAGGTATCATTGATTCTATTTGCAGTACATGGTCAAATACTTGTCTGGTATCAGAGAGGTTAACAAAAGGTTGTCATAGGGCAGTGTTTGTCACAAATAGTGACATTTACTTGTTGATAGGATAGTATAATGTCAGCATGTTGTGGTGCAAATGTCATCATTTTGTGATGTGACAAATTGTCCCCAAGGACAGACTCTTTAAGAGATCCTAACAGATGCTGGAAAAATGAGTAAGTTAGATTGATTTTATTTGTGCCGTATTCAGGAACAATCAGAAGTTTAGAAAGCAAAGCTTGCAGCAATTTGTATCGCTTTTCATTCTTGAAGGGTCTTTGCTAATGTCACAAACTTCAGTCATTATATATGTGATGCTTCCTTAGCAGGCAAATTTGTTGATGCATCATACTTCAAGGCAGCTCCAGAGATGACAATTTTTCAGTAATAAATGTATTTAATTGGACTGTTCTCCATTTGTAGCAGACTGTATTTTCCTATTTTAACCATAAAATAGTAGGAGAATTTGGACAATTTCCAGTCTGTCAAAATTTAAGTGCAATAGGAAGTAAGATAATTTTGTTTGTATTTGTTCTGTCCTTCATTCAAACCTTGTTAGAGGCAACTGTGAAGCATACTAAGCAATGCTGCTTATACTTTATCTACAAGGCAAATTCAGCTGGGATGGCTGTGCTGTGTTAGCACACACCCAACCACACTTATGTTTGGTATTGCAATGTATTCCTGGGCTGTTCCTGTGTATGTGTGATACATACTGTAAGAAATTGAAAGAGAGGATGTTCAGTAGTTTCCAGACGACATTTTAAATAAAATTAAGACATGCAGCTTGCTCTGAAATCAGGGCCTTTGAGAATGTTGATTTGATTTCTTAAATATGAAGGGGATATTGTGGTGAGAATGAAGGCCACAGCTTTTTCTGTGGAAATAGTAGATTTCCTATTCTGTAGAAACAGAATACGTGGAAAACTTGTCCAAGCACAAAATAATTGAATCATAGATTTCTGGATTCAGTAGTGAAATATAGGCTTAGACAGGCCGAGTCATTCTTCAGGGTGGTGGCAGCATTCAAGGCAGATTCTGTCAAATGTGGATCATAAAAGCAACATGTAAAAGCGCTATCAGGCTGTATCCTGGCCCCTCTTCCTGAAGAGTTTGTGCTCATTCTAAACTGGACTTCAGATGAGTGATCTGGTATGAAACTACTTTCCTGTACGTCCTGGTTCCAGCCAGGACAGGGTCAGTTTGTTTTGCAGTATCCAGGAGGGGGCGTGGCTCGGACAAGAAGTTATTCTGTACCACCTCACCTCATTGCCAGGGGTGGGGGAAAGGGAATCCCTTCTGAGGAGAAGGGGTTCCTTCTGGTCAAGAAAACGTGGTGGAGGGATCCATCTGATATTGTCTGTTATCGAGAGGTTTTCTGTGTGAATAATTTCTTTTCTTATACCTTTTGTTATTAATATTGTTGCTGTTAATATTAATTTTCTAATTTTTTTCTCATTGCTATTTCCAGTAAATTGTTCTTACCTCAACTTGTGCCTCCAATTGGATGGGGGAGGGGAGTGGCACGTGGTTTTTGAGGGAGTACTAAATTGGAGAATACCATTCCTAAACCACAACAGTCTTATTTGGCACCAAAAAGGACTGTCATGGTTTCATCCCAGCTGGCAACCAACCCCCACGCAACCCTCACTTACTCGCCCACAAGCAGGATTGGGGAGGGAATTGGAACGGTAAAAGCTAGAAAACTCGTGGGATGAGATAAAGACAGTTTAATAGGAAAAGGAAAAGCCACACACGCAAGCAAAGAAAAACAAAAAATTAATACCCTGCTTCCCACGTGCAGGCAGGTGTTCAGCCATCTCCTGGAGAGCAGGACCCATCATGGTAATGGTGACTTGGGAAGACAAATGCCACCACTGCAAATGTCCCGTCCTCCCCCACCCCCTGCTGCTTCCACCTTCTTCCCCTCACTTTATATACTGAGCATGATGTCACATGGTCTGGAACATCCCTTTGGTCAGTTTGGGTCACCTGTCCTGGCTGTGTCTCCTCCCAGCCTCCCATTTACCTCTAACTTCCCTGCCAGAGTGGAGTATGAAAAGCAGAAAAGGCCCTGGCTCTGTGTAAGCCCTGCTCAGCAATAACAAAAACATCTCTATATTATCAACCCCGTGTTCAGCACAAATCCAAAACACAGCCCCATACCAGCCACTGTGAAGAAAATTACCCCAGCCAAAACCAGCACACACTAGATATGAAAGATCTGTTGAAATTTGTGCTTTCCAAGTCTGTATGTTCTTAACTTTCTTTTCACACAGAAATTCCGTTTTGTGTTAAGCACTTACTCTGCCTATATAGTTTGTAGATTTAAAGTTTGAGCTGCTGTTCTTTGAAAACAAAGATTGATATAAATAAAAAATAGTATATTCTCTAAATGAGGCCAGGATGGGCTGTTCTTGGACAACTCCCCAGGAGCTGGGGAAGCCTGTCCACTCATGTTGGCTTTAACTGTGACACTGCTGTCAAGAGAACTGTGCTCCTATGAACTTTCCTTGCTGTACTTGGCCAATACTGAGCTAATTCTCTGTGATTACACCCAGCTGTAACTTCCTGCTGAGGAAGAGAAATTGAAAAAAGAAAAAACATAGTGTTTGATGGATATGAATAGTGTTGAACAAACTTTAAACAGCTTTCTAATCAAGATATTTGGACATTGGGCTCTTTTTTCAAACTGATTGGTCCAGAGCTGATGCACAGCCAATCTTTCTTCTCAATAAGTTCCTGAAGTAGGAAATTTTTGCTCAGATTGCCAACAGTGTAAGCCTCCATTTCCATAGTTTCTGCCTCAAAAACAGACTTCAGGTGAGTTGTGATTTCTCTACAGAGGGCTGCCTGGTTGCACTTTGATGTGTTCCTGCAGAAATGGCAAACAAGGTGGGTCCAGTCATTTTTGAATCTCTTGGGCTTCAGGAACCACTTTTGGTTTGCAGGGCTGCCAGAGCCTTTCTGTTCAACCTTCAGCAGGTAACTTGACTCTTTCTATATCTGAATGTCAAATACGGAAGTCTCGTTCCGCCTCTTTGGTTATAAGGGCAACATCAAAGATCATCAAGTCGTTGGATACTTTGGAAATTTATGTGATCATGTTACCATAGGTAAATGGAAGGGAAAGAGTGGCAATCTACACAGGAAAGTTATTTTTCTGATGTTAGTCTGATATAAGGGAATCTCATTTTACAGTCCTTTATCCAGAGCTTTCATGTGGCTTTACATCTTCTGTGGTATTGCTTTTTAAATGCTGTACTGTACAAACAGTAAAGCATTGTGGATGGTTTTTCATTTTCATATATTTTTAATGTCTTATACTTGCATTAGTGAAAAATCCTTCTTATTAACCCACTTCTAATTTTGATATATATTATTTTCTTTCATAATAGCATCTATTTTAAAAATCCATGGGAAATTTTAACTTCCTTAAGGAATGTTTGGTATTTTTAAGATTATTTTTCTCAGCTATATGTTTTTTTTAAATTTTAGTTTGGTAAGAGTTATAAATTTCTTAGAATCATTGCATACATAATAATTTGAAATGTGTCTGGCATAAGTTCTGTAAAAACAATCTGGATGTTCTCTGATCTGGATCTACAGAGTCATAAAATATATATGGCACTGTATTAAGTTTTATAATGCTCATTACTTCACTGTTGTACCTGTTGGGTAGAAAATCACTGAAGCGAATGAAGAGTATTGCTCTTTGGGCAGCAGAAATATTGGAAGTGCTTTTACATGGCCCCTTCTAGAGATGAGTTTCACTGCAGGGTTCAGCAAAGAAATAATTAGTATTTAAACTGTTTGTGAAGGAATATGACTTCTTCTCCTTACAAGAAGAATTACAAATCGGTGAAGCACTGCAGAAATTTTATTTGAGCTAAAATAATTGCCACATGAAGTCTTCAAATTATAATGAGGGATATCTATGGTGTAAGAGTGTGAGCTTGTAACTCAATATAGTAGGACCTTGTGTTGATTCCTGAATCTTTCACCTGGCTGTTGTTGCAATTTGGGGCACTGCTCTTTGTTCCTGTTCCACTTGTTAGAGCTGTATAACCAACGTAATCTATGTGTCTTTAACATTAACTGGGCCTTCGTATTCAGTTACTTTCAGGGTCGATTGCTAAGCTACGTAGACAACAAATTTAACCTACCTGCTTTGTAATCAGTGTAACTGTGTTCTAGAAGGCCTGAGGGGACTGCATGTGTTGTACAACATTGACCATTGTACTCTGGCAATGAGCTCCAAAAGGTTAAATATTTAGATAACACTAGCCAACCTTCTAACTATAGCCCTAATAAACCCCAGTATTTGTCTTGATGTCTTTCTATTTTTGAAAGGGATTTTGATTTATGTTCTGTAGTAGATGTATTTATTTAATGAGGATTGTGTTAGCATTGCTAATGGTCATAATATGTTTCGTTTCAAAAGATATTTGCTTTGAAATTTACTGCAAAATAGTGTAAGTGCAACCATTTACTTGGGAGTGTCTAGGAGAAAGTAATGTTTTTGTTTGAATTTTAGAATTGGTCATTGTAGCATTCCACTTTCATTACTGAAGAGCCAGTTAGTTGTTCTCAGGAGAGTTGTATAGGGCATGCAACAGTTCTGTAAGCATGGTGGTGCAAAGCCATAAGAAAACGTGTGAGTTTGTGGTGATGAGTGTGTAATCCCAGTGCAGTTTTGCGTGATGAGAGCTTGTAGTCTAGATCTTGGGTGTAAGCAGTTCCTGAGTGTCAAGCAGGGCATGCAAGCCCCATTTATGTAAGTGGCTGAGGTTCACCTGTCTATTGGTGGGTTTAGATGCTTTGCAGTATGTTGAGTTTGCATTCTCCCAGGTTCTAGCCCTCTTAAAACAAGCTGTCCAAACCCAAGGTTGTTTTTTGCTGCTTGCAGCAGCTCTGCAGCACTGTGCTGACGCAACTGAGATAGATGGGACACAGGCAAGGGGCTGAGAAAAAGTGGCCAGAGCAGTACAGAAACATGAACGTTGGGAAGCAGCTTCACTGCTGAGCAGTGTTGTGAAACAGATTCCTTAATGTACAGTTTGCTACCTGTTTGTCTGGGTAGCAGTGCTGCCTTAAGCAGCTAGAGTTTTTCCAGACTTATACAAACACTCCCAGCTGGTTTCACTGTAGTTGTTTGTGGAGAACTGAGCCAGAGAGGATTTATTGTGATAACAAGAACCTGGACAGATGGATTAGACTATTTTCTTTAATGTCTGATTTAAATCTGTTTTCCTTCAGTTTACTTCTTTCCCTATCCACTCCATATGGAGAAAAGTTTATTTCCTGTCTGTTTTCATCAAGCTTTAATATCTCTGAAAGCCTTTATTAGACTTCTCCTATGTCTTTAGATTTAATAACCTCAACTTTGTCATCCTTTCCTTGTTGCTCTCTTGGTGCAGCTTTTCTAGACCGCTCATCATTTTTACGGTGCTCTTCCAGGCTCTTTCCAATTAATCAGCATTAGTCCTGTGATGCTCTGGCAGGAACACACTCTTCCAACTGTGGTCTTCTAGGTACCTTTGTTCATTTTATTGGTAAACTCCATGAATTTAATTCTTTTTCTTGCTGACTAAAATAATGTATGAGGAGATTAATCTTTTAGAAAAATAGGAATTTTTGTATTTCTGTGGTTTTTGCTTCTCATGGCAAACTCTGCTTTGAATTAGTGTATCTACTTCAAGTCTTGCATAGTGGCATTGGGTTTTGCATGCCATTGCCTGGATGTTCTTCCTTTCTGGCATCTGGGCACACAGCATATGTCCTCTCACATCCCCTTTCACCTCTACCTCACTTCACTTTTGCTGCTGGGTGGTCTCCTGTACTCTGTTTTTTTCTTTTTTTCTTCTATTTAATCTCCTGGCACTGCTGGAATTTTCTTTTTATCTCCCTCTGCATCCTTATTTTTTCAACCTATATGAGCTTCATAATACATTTTTGGATTATAGACACTTATAGGTAAAGTTTGTGTAAGCAAAGTACACAAGTAAAAACAAGTTCTGTTAAAATTAGAAGCTCTTGTGCGTGTATATATACTTATTTGTGTCTCACTTGAAATGCTTCGTAGGTTAACCTCTCCTTTACTTTCTCCACAGAAAAATCATTGAAATGTTTACAGATAATGACCTCTGTGGCCTTGGTTGAGTGTTTCCTTTTCTCTGTTGCTTTTCCCATGTGGCCAATGTGAAATCTGTGCTTCTGAAACAGTACCTTGTATGTCCCTTAGATTTTGGTTTTGGAGTGGGGCATATAGGTGCTATGGTAAAGCAGGTAATAATATTCAGCAGATGTTAATGCATTAAACATAAGAGTTCAGAGGCAGGCTTCTCACTTTTATTGTTATTACTGCACAGCTTTTAAGTGTCCCTGCATCTTCCTAGGCAGATATCTGGAATTTATTGAGTGAAGTAAATTCCTTCCGGGTGTTTACAGGAAAAAGTGACAAATGTGATTTGATAACACTGATGATTACACAATTCCCTTTCTGCTGATGAATTCAAAACATCTGAGAGCAATATGAAATTAAGTGTTACCAAGACCAGACACTGAATTAAGGTAAAACCAAACGTTGGTTAAACCCTCAGAACGGCAGAATTTTTTGCAGAGACATTCAGAGAACAGAAGAAAAAATAACACAATATTAAGGAGCTTTGCATCTATAAGAATTAAACTGATTTTTCAGATAAATAGAAGTGCATAGCTTGCTGAACAGAACAAAGAAGAAGCATGACTGGTGCTTCTACCAAGCCGTTGCTACTGACAGTGCAAAGAAATTGTTGAAGAAAGGCTATTGAAGAATAACCAGTGGAACATGGGGCACCAGTGAGCAGAGTGTGTCTGCTCTGCACACAGGAATGCTGTGGTAACTTCACACAACATTAGATGAAGTTTCTGGTGTGGTTCATGTATAGCAAAATGCCTCACTGTCTTGCATGCTCTACATTGCAAGGTGAGTAGGTTTCATAGACTGCCACTGGCATTGGTTTAGGTAGGAGAAGACTGAAAACTACAGGGCTTGCCACAAATCATGAGGAAACTGAAATGCTGAAGGCATGGAACTGTGTATTTCCCAAGTATTTTTTCAGAGGTCAGTGAAGCTTTATCAGCAGTCATGTGTGCTGTCCTGGGGGACCTGTGTTGTAAAGAAGCACTCTGAGTTGTAATATGAGAATTACCACTGATAGGGTCCAAGACTTTGTTAGCTAAGGACAGTACAATGCCAGAGTGCTAAAGGAAGGCTTAGCACTTTAGCACCAGAAGCAAGAGGTCTTGGATCTTCAAAAGACATCATAAAAGATTTGGCATTTAGGTAGTTTCACTGAATATTAAAGATTGCTCTGGATTTGACATTTTTACTGCTTGGACTGTTTTTTAATGCAGTCAAGAAGTTTTTAGAGCTCATGGTGTTCTTGTTGTAGGAAGAAACAAAGGTGAAATTTATAAATATGTAACAGAGGCTCTGAAAATAATTTGGGACCTGGAAACAAATAGCAGAGGACTTTGGGCCAGTGGGAGCTGCTACTGTGATTTAAAGTCTGGCATGTCTCTTGAGAGTCAGGAAGTTCAGCTCTGAGGTAGTGTGGGGTCATGTTGAATGTGCGGGTATGTTTAGAGACATGTGAGTTTTGTAATGGGCAATAGTGGTACTGTGGTCATCAGGCTCAGTTTCCCACTTTGGCTTTACTACGGCCAGGTTGGATTTTTGAATAAGTCCTGAAATCAATCTCTTCCTTGACTTGGATAATCTACATTTTATTTTCATTTTGATGCTTTTAATCTCTCCAGATAAAACTTCAGGGAAAAGGCAGTTTCTTATAATGCATTTCTGTGGCACAAAGTGCAGAGGCATCCCAAATTTGAACAGAGTTTTGAAGTTCTATAATGTGGAAAGAGGAGTTCACTGAAAGCAGAGTTGATGCTCGTTATTTTGCCTGCAGGGCTGTAGCAGATCTTTAGAAAAAGTTTACGGAGAGAGCATTGGCTCCACTTGTCTAATAATCTATTCTTCAGTAGTTTGTGATCCCACATATGTTCCGCTTCAGGCTAGATAATTAGTGTTGCCAGTGGTTATCTCTTTCTGTGCAATAACTCATATCTGTCCTGGACTGGAGGATGATAAGCTTTTGTTGCATCTAAGGGTTGCTGTGCATCCTCATGCCACTGTATATACAGCACTTAATCAGTAATAGTCTCTCTGGATTTTCTTGCTCTTGCTTTTTGTGCCAGTGAGCATCTTTCAGGGTTTGAGAGAGAGAGAGTGAGTGGGTGATACATTTCACTGGGGAATGAGAACTGTTAAGAGCAGGTCATGCTATATCATGCTGTGGTATTTTGTTAACTTGGGCAGACAAGACTTCCTTTCACCAGGGACCATATTTTAAACTCCCAGGGTGAGAAAAAATGCTTGTGACTTTGCTTCCTGAGAGACATGTCATACAGGGCCATGCAGCGTGTAGAGCTTAACAGGAATATTTAGCCATTGGTCTGTATCAGCACACAGGAGATCAGCCTGTAGAGTTTCTGGTAGTGATGGCAGCTTGCAGAGAGCTTGTGTGAAGATGGTGCTCTCTGTGTCTGGACAGCACCAATGGCTTGGGGTGGGCACAGGTTTTACTCTGTGCTCCCAGTTTTCTTGGGAGAAATGTCACAGCATCCAGTTGTGACTAAGGAGTAGAGAAAAGAAGTGGGAAGCAGGAGACCATTGCCACAATTTCTAATTGTAAATACTCCTTCAGTCTGTCTTTACTTTGAAATGAATCTAAATCAATAAGGAATAAGCAATGAGGAACAGACAGAAGTTATGAGTGAGATGTACAGTGTAACTGAGTCCCAAAATGTTTACGAGATCACACTTTGATTTTTAAACAATTGCTTAAACAGATAGTTTATTGATAGAAGGATATTTCTTGCGTTTGAAAATGATTTATGGTTTATACAGTAATTGAAGTGGCAGTCACTTCATCACACTTAAGTTTATTGATTCCATTAGCACATTGACCTTCTTTCTGCTGAATCACCAGCTTGAATGTCTGTGCTGTGTGGGATAAATTAAAAGGAAAAGATGTCATTTTTCCTAACTATGCAGGATCCAGTTTTCTGCAATAAATAAAGAAATGAAAACCAGGAAACTAGTGGAAAATTAAACATTGCAGGAGAAACAATGTTTTGAATCTCTCTAATATTTAATGGATATTTCAAAGTAACTTTGTGTCTATCACAGGATGTCTCTTCTGCAAGTCAGTCGTGGGTGCTGAGTTAGCTTGCTCTGTTACAGTGGCCAGCATCTGTATTCTGGCAGTTTGAATACACAGAATTCCAGAAGAATATGGAAACTATCATATGAATGGGAGAACAAGGCCAGCTGGAAAATTATTTCTGTGTGATTCCACTTTGTATATTCTACATGTTAAATAACAGTTTCCACACTTTTATTTTTCTCCAGAAATATTGCTCATAGTTGAGTGATGCTCAAAGCTGCAAAAATAAAAATGGAGAGCATGTGATCTGAAAGACAGAAATCACAGAAATATAGAAGTTGCAGAAAGACAGAAATCCCTCTTTGCTTGTGTTCTGCTGGGGCAGCAACTTCTTCCTCCTCTGGCCTCTTTATGAGCAAGCTGCCTTCTGCACTCTTGCTCAATCTTATCTCTCCTTTGGGAAGATAGCGGTTTTCTGCACCAAACTGCCTGTAAGAGCAGGAGCTGCTACCTTGCCAGAAGCAAGGGATTCTTTGTCTCTGTCTGCCCTTCCTGAGTTCCTGGCATTGTTCAGCTTGTGGCAGTTCCCTGGGACAGTGTGGTGTGAAAGCTGCTGGTGTGCCATGACACTGAGTGCTCATCCAGCCTGAGCACAGCACTAAGGAGCGAACATTTTGGCTTCTGCTGTGTGTCCCTTAGATTTGATAGGTTTTCTCTTTCTCCTCTTACTCACTGATGAAAGTCAGCCAGACTGAAAGGACATGTTTTGCTCTTTGTAGCTGGGAAACAGAACAAAACAAGGTAAAGATTTGGCCCTTGGGATAACTGAAATGAGAATAACCCATCATTCTGTGTCTGTTGGAAGGATAGGTAGTATTTTTACCTTTGATAGTATATGCTAGGCTAATGGATTTAAAGCTTCAAAAGCTCCTGTAGGATATTCTGGCCATTTAATAATGCAATTCTGAAAAATAAAAGACTTTGATTACAACCAAGGCTCCATATAACCCTATCAAGCTAACATTCAAGGTCTCTTAGTGGTACTTAGTTAGTGGTAGAAGAGGTATTTAGCAAAGTCATCTTAGGAGCACAGTATTTTTAAGAGCATGGTTTGTGTCTGGCTTACCACAAAGTGAGTTTTGACATGATTCCAGGAGCACCTTTTCATTGGATTTGGCCCAGGCATTCTGTGCTTTCATTGGAATAAGCCTGGAAAAGCTAAAGGGGAGAAAAAGAAATTGGGAGCTGTCATGGACTTTCCAAAAGTTTTTTTTGAGCAGATTTGTTTTCATCCTATTGTATCCTATTGCAAGAGGGAAACTTTTGGATGCAGAGTCTGATTCAAAGGGATCACATAGTCTTACCTTTATTAAATTGTGATGTGAGTTGGGCCATATGGCACAGAAGTGGAACAGGGAGACTATGAAGGGGTTTCTCCAGGGATCCAACTCTCTTTCTGTGACTACAGTAGAGTTATTGCTGTTTTATGGTACAGGCATGCTCAGGTGCTGTGCTGAGAAGTGCAGTACAGTAATCTGAACTGGACAGAATTAATTTCTTCTATATGACAACAAAGTCTCTGGCCATATTTTGAGGTTGGTTATATTGGTGTTGTTGCTCAGAAGTTTAAAAGCTTTCTAACAGCCAAGTGGAAAAGGCATTTCTCATTATTGTACTGATGCATGAGACATTAAATACTTGATGTTGTGTTCGCAAATGAGTGTACAGGTTTTTGGCAAAACCTAAGAGTCAGATTCAGTCATGCAGATTAAGGTCATATTACAGTATATCCAAAGGGCTTATATACACCCAGGCTGAACCACTGGGTCTTTCATGTGAAATAAGGAGTAGGTTTTTGCTAAATGATACAATTGGCATAATATTTTATCAGCCCGTTCTTTCTTTTTTTCTTTTCATCCATTTGATTAAAGAAGAAAACAGGATCTAATTTAATTTCTCTTCCTTCTCCCTGTAAAAATCTGTTTTACTGGCAAATTAGAATTTCTGAAAATTTTATCAAGCAAATACTTTCCATCTGACAAGGCTGAAACGACAAAGTTGCCAGGAAACCAAAAATCTAGTGAGATGTTAATTAGAAAAGACGGTCTGGCTTTTGCTTTTGCCATCTAACTCCATTTTTCTACCCTTGCATCATTTCACAAAGTCCAATAACTGTTTTAGGTTCAGTAGCCAGCTGATTGTCTTTTCTTTAATATTGCATAGCATGAATGAAAAAAGAATTTATTTGTAGAAGTATCATGAAATATTTGTCTGTGCTACCTATAAAAATACAATGCATTTTTTCAGATTTTATGTGGCCTGTGCTTAAATGAGAAAAGGTGGAATGGTAACCAAAAGTGTCTAAGCACATATGAACTGCAAGAAAAGCCTTCCACAAGCTCACTGTTTTTATTTTATTAGAATGATGATTAGGAACCAATATGAATACTTTGAATACAGAAAGTTTGTGCTTCCCACCTCCTGATTTAAGGAGATGCATAAGAATGAAATTAAAGCAAATATGCCTGTAATTTACTGTGTTGTGTGCATTCAGCATACTTGCTCTTTGACAAGTATCCAGCTCCATTCAGTGCCAGCTCTTTCCTCATCATGTAATAGATGAAGCTGGAAGGAGCTGCTCAGCATATTCTGGTTGAGTTTTGCTGCTGGGTAAAGAGGTTTAAGGGGGCCAGATGCAGAATAAGCAAGATGAGGCAGGATGCTATAGGAGCATGGATGGTGCTTCAGCTGCTTGTTGTGGGCATTATTTCTACTTTTTTTTTTTCTTGAAGGATCATTGGTTAAAGTGCCTAAGAGGTGATTGAAGCAGTGGATTTATTGTCTACAGTTGTTGTGTTGATACTTGTGTCAAATGAAGTGCTCCACTATCTCCCTGGTTAAGGATTGCAGGACTTTCTAGGAGAGGTGATTTTGGGTAGATCCATCTTGTCTTTGTTGTTAGCCTGAATATTAGTTACCTATTTTGACATTTAGCTTTCATTACATTGGCCTCTCACCTTGTGAAATTTATAAACACCTGCTGTCAAAAATCCCAAACAACAAATTAAGAAGTAAATATGAATTGAAGCTGAAGCTTCTTTAGTCCTGGGATCACAGGGACTGGCCACATTAATTGATCCACAGTGTAGATGTATTAGGACTGCATCTTCTTCAAGGAGACTTAAACCAGATATTAGGGATGAGTTTTTACCATCCTGTGGAAATACTGCAGAATAGTGTGACTTTAGACTGTGCCATAAAGTGTATCCATTTTTCCTGGAAGTATTTATATGTAATTTTTTGAGAATTTTGGTTAGAAGCTTGACTTAAATGGAATCCTTTAAGTCACAATAATAGAGATTCCTTTGTGTTTGATGCTGGATGTCACAGTCTCAGATCAACAGAAGCCAGATCAAAGTGGCTAGTCCCTCCAATCTTGAGCTTCTGCTTTGAATCTGTAAAGTGGGAACAGTGATGGTTCCTTACATACATATAGTTACCCTGAAAATTAATTTATTAATATCCAGTTGCTGGTGGTGGTAGTGTTGGTATTGAGTATAGTTACATACACACTATATCGATGGAATTCACAGTAATATTTTTGAGGTTTTCTAAAATCTGGTACATTGTAGTACACTGAGATGAGGTCAAAAGTGGAATCTGAACTTCTTGTTTTTCTTGAAGACTACTCAGTTCATGTGACTCTTCCTTTGGAACCTGATATTCTGTTCTTTCCAATCGTGGTCTAAGTTAAAACAAAAGCAAAATAATGTTTGGCATTGTCTTCCAGTAGGCATTGGACATGCATTGGATATGTGCATGCACCTCGATTATGTTATAAAATCACGTAACAGCAATAGCTCTGGTTTGTGTTAGAGAGCTCAGTCTTGCAGTGTGTTGGACACTCCTGCCAGTTCTCACTGCCCTTGCCTTGGAGTGTTCAATGTGCCCCTTAGGACTGTGTAACCAAGCAGAAACACACTGCATCCACAGTATTTATATTTTCATTCTACTGTTTTTCTTTCTCTCTTAACTGTTCTCTTTGTCAGGCTTTGGACTCTGAATATTCTCAGTTCCATAGATTGTTAACAAAGTTTTCCACTACCTGTCGACTTTGTATTCCCTAATGGGAACCCTTTTATGTAAAAGTAGAAACCTTCAATCTGTGAAGATCTGGTGAGCCAAGAAGACGTTTTGCAGCCAAATTAATTTTTAACGGTGTATTGATTCAGTGCCTAGCAGCTTACATGTCAGAGTGTATGAAAGTCACCCTTTGTCCCATCACTAATGCATTTCCTTTGAGCAGTCACTCTTTGTGCATCTTTTTGGTTTTCATTTTTTTTAATTCATGACCTTGAAATGCTCTGGTGCTGCTTTGTTACCTTTGCTTTAGTAAGAGTGGATTGTGTTGGGGATCAGTGAAGCTGGTGAGTGCTGACGGTTCAGTGAAGCTCCACACACCCCTGGTGTGCTGTCCTGGGCACGATGCTGCTGCTCTCCCTGCTGACACACACCAAAGCAGAGGCAGTGTTAACACTGTGCCATACCTAACTTAACTTTCACATTTGGTGTGGCATAACATAAAGCATTCTATCATGGAGGAGGAGCTGACACTCCTGGGTTTGGCAGATTGGTGAGAAGCTGGGAGTGCAGGCTTTGGGATGCTGGTTGTCCTGCTGACTTGTTATTGCTGTTCCTTACCAGAGTGTATAAGCATCCTGGCCAGGGAGCTGAACATCTTTGTTCTATGTGTTCAGTACACATAGCACAAAATGGGCTTTGGAGATCACTATACAAATTTGTATGAATAAAATTAAATCTCTAAAATTTATGCTCCAAGTATGTAGATGAACTTGGCTGTTGGTTTGCTTCCAGAGGGGATATGCTGCTTTTTCACTCTTACAAAGACCAGGGGCCTAGCTCTTCTAACAAAAATACAATAGCAAACCCAAGTGTTTTAGAAGTGGTTAATTATAATGATATATTTACAGCTATTTAATTATTTCAAGTATTTAAGATTTTTGGATACCCATTTTGAGGTGGTTTTTTTTTAAAGGATCATTTGAAAGGACTGAGAGCACAATACTTTCTGAAAATCAGATCTAGTTAAGGTTGCTTAAAGTGGAGATGAGTGTGAGTCAGTTCACCAGTCATTTTTGAAAATCTACATCTATCTAATGTTGAGGAGTCTAATTTAAGGTTCCTGTTTGGAAACAATGATGCCTTTTTTTTTTCCTAGCTTCATTTAATCCCTCTGTGCAGGAGACTAAAGAGATGCACTTCATCGTGTTGTTGTCAGAGTTAATACTTTTGAAAGACTCCGAATGCTTCACAAATTATACCTCTTGAGTATTACTTTATATATTGTTGTGGCTCCTGGTGGACACATACTTTGCCTATCTGTATCTCCCTAAAATTATCACAATGGTATTATTTGGTATTAATGTATTTTTCCTGTGGAGAATGGAAACCAGTTGATGGAGATAGGGAATTTTCATGAGCTCCCCCTTTTCAGGTTTTGGAGCTTAAGAGTTCCCGGTGCCACACTGCTAGCCCCTTAAGCTGAAATTTTAAGCTATTTCCATCTCTCATTTTGATGCCTACTTTGTAAAATATTCCTATTAACATCATATTTGTGTCCTGCGTTATATCTGGTGCTGCTGTGTAGCTGAGAGATGTAGGCATTTCAACCCAGAGTGAGTTTGTGGCCTGTATTCATATTCAAATTTTGGTATCATCTATCTATGAAATTATTCATCAGATTTCTGTGTGAATGCTTTTAATGGTTTAATGTGTTCAGCTGATAACAAACTGCATGCTCAAACCTAATGTTGCTCTTTTTAGACTTGATTAGACTCTATCCTTGATTGTGATTTAATGGCTGTTCACAAGCTTGTTCGCTCTTGCTGTTGCATATTAAGTACCAAAGTATCCAGCCAGGTCTGCCAAAGTGTTTCAAGAGACCATGGTTTCTCAAGGAGATGAAAAGCCCTAAGTAGGCTAACGTTTTGATTCAGGATTTGGATTGTTCTTGATCACCAAAGATTTTGTCCATAAATCCCTCTGGAAATGTTTAAAGTGTTCAAAGACCTGTCTCAGTGCTTAATTTTACTCTCCTAAAATGCTGTTTCACAATCAAACAAAATCCTTTTAAAAGCAATTAGCACAAGCAATACCAGTCAAAGCAATTCCAAATATAAGTTTTATTCACCTCCTTTTCTTTTCCCAAATGTCTATCTGAGCTATTGTGCCAGAAAAAGCAGTGTATGATTAGAAGTCTGCTACTTCTCATATGCTTTGTGGATCATCTCTTAACGTCTAATAGTTGTGTATCATGGGTACTTGCATGACCCTGGTTACCAGAATCCTTGCTTTTTAGCAACTCAGGGGTTTAATGTACTGACCTGGTGCCACTTTGGCTGTCTAAAAGCACTGTATGCTATTAATATAATAATGGAATTGGCCTAATACTGGACCTGGGAAAAAATACATGCCTTTTTTAGATCAGCCAGGTGTGGTACACTAAGGCATCTGAAATTGCACTAAATACTTATTTTAATTCCAGTTTAAATGCCTGGAACTCCACTGGCTCCATCTATGGACAGTTAGCTCACAGCTGGCTGCACACCTGTGCCTGGAACAGACACCAAGCCACTAGCCTTTCATTAAGCAGAGGTATATACTTAGAAATTAGATGCAAAATGTTGTACATGAAGGAATGATTTTGCAGTAATAAGTAATGTGGTAAATACCAGTTATCAGGAAAAGCCATAGGAAAGATGCAATTTCAACCCCTGGTGAGGTGCTATTGACTTTTGAGATTAATCTTACAAGGAGGCAAGTTCTTGTATCCTGCTTTAAAACTCGTCCAAAGAGTAAATCCTTCAACATGCCTGTTCCCATCCAAGTGGCTCTTTTCTGCGTGTATTCAATCCCATGCCTTCATCACTGCCTCCTAAAAGTCCTTCATTTTTCTGTGGGGAAATAATCACCAGCTGAAGTGGATCAAGAATTACTTTTACGTGGATCATACTCAGCAACAAGTTTAATTACAGTTGAAGTGGAAGATATTCCCCTTGTGACACATCCTCCCTTTATTGGCACCAGAAGAAACATTTAGCAGTGGAAGAACTTCTAACTTCCAGGAGATTATTGTGCATTTCTTCTGCTCAGACCAGGTAGCTCTTACATTAGCCCAGCTGCCCATTTCAACTTCCTTTCAGGAGAGAAGCAATACATATCTTGTGTTTTAATGTATACCCAGCAAGGATAGGATATAGAATTTTAAAATCAGCAAAACGTTCTTCATACTTAAATTGCATTATAGGCTTTTATTAATGCAGCAACTCTGAATTTTGTTTAGATGTAGTGTAGACATTTGAATTTCTTATTAATCAAATCCCAGATATGTCAGGAACATGATTTAGTTCCTACTTAACAATCCACTAAATGCAAATACTGGAACTCTTTAAAAAAGTGAAATATTTTTTCACTTGAGCTTGATGAAGCTGATTAAGAAATATCTGCAATAAGTTGTTTTAGTTCCAGTGTAAACTATTGGTTTAATAAAATAAATTACCGCCTCATGGGAGTGTAAAGAGAAACAATGGAACATACTAAGGGCAAGGTTTTCAGAAGGCACTTTGTAGTGGCTTAACTCTGCTCTGTGAATTTTATCCTTCACTCCAGGCAGAGGAAGGTGAGGATAGTACCCAGTGTCCATCTTGCACAGAGTATGCATAAACATTTTTCCTCTGTGTTCTTTCTAAAATGTTTGTTCAGCATTGCTATGAAATCCTAGTTGTCTTGCTAAAATCAAAAGTCTTCTGCCAAAGGCAAGGACAGGTTAAACTAAGTGAGCTGAAAAACATCTGTTAAACTCACTGGCAGTACTTTATTGTCTGTGTCTTGTTAGCTTTTTGTTGGACTTGGCTCAGTTCCTTGAGAAACAATCCCATCTCTTGAAGAAATAAACCTCATGTTACCACCTTAAAATAATACGAAAAGTACTTGATTCTTCTTGCTAAATTCCTCCCATCTTCTCTTTTTAAAGCTGTTTTGTTTGACCTTTTTAATGTCAGACCCTTTCAGTACTGAATCCTATACCGGTAGTATTTTACATTGCCCTATCCCCTAAAAACTCAAGCATATCACAGAGCTTGCCAGAAGCCATTCAAGCAAAAGATTACCTGATTATGAAATATTTTTAATTAACATGAATATACTTATGAGAAAGAGGCAGACTGTTCAGCCAAACTAAGCATTTTGCTGTTGTTTTTGATCCACAGCTCTTCCCTCCTTTCCCTGAATCTCTGCTGAATGATAGCATTAAACTGCAGGTCCTTCAGAGGTTGATGGATTTGGGTAGTTTGCCATGGAGCTGGACCCCACCCTACCTTCTGGAGCCTGGGAAATATTAGACCGTGCTAGGGAAACAATGTGGATCCAATTTGAAGTCCGAGAAGCGAGGATGTTCTGTGGCATATCAGAAATGCATGGCTTTTAACCCACTTTCTCAGGCCTGCTCTTGCCAATGTCCCTGAGAGCACAGTGATCCAACATGACACACAACACACACTACCTCAGCTAAGCACACTGGAGTGGGGGCGGGCAGAGCTGTGGCCATAACTTTGAATTTGCCATGGTTTGGCAATAGATAGAGCATACCTCAGTGTGGGTGCTGATTCACACATGCATATTGTGCATTCTGAAAGGGAAGGCACCAGGGCTTCCCTGATGCTCCAGGTGGCTCTGGCCTCCTGGAGAGCAGGACAGAGCCGTCAGGCAGCAGCCCTTTACAAGCTTATGAACCAGCAGCTGTTCACAGCCACCTCTTCTGCAGAGCACCCAGATTGCAGGTTTATTAGTTGTTGTTAATTGTCCTTCTGGATGTTGATGAAATACAGAGTGAAGAATATACTAAGCAGTAACTGCAGTTTCTTTTCTTTTGGGTGCTGGAGATGGATGCATCTTATAATGTAAGTTGCATACTGTAGGAGTGTGTGGTGAGTAAAACGTCCACTGAAAGTTCATTGCTGGAGAAACTGGATGTAATTGCCTTTGGGAAGTGGATGTATTCATTTCAGGACCCTGCTTATTAAGCTTCCATAGACAAGGAATGAGAGCTTTCTGTGCATGATGCTTTTCACACAGATTGTGAACACCTCTGTACAGCTGTTTGTCTCTTCTTTTAGTTCTATGCTAGAAGCTCATAGATAACTGCATTTGTGCTCTGAGAAGGCTTTGGTTAGGCAGAGGCCTAAGTGAGGTCTTCTGGTTTCATGTCCAGTCCTCAAGCCTGACTGTCTTTGCAGCCTTAAATAAATCAGTTAGGCCAGCATTTTTTGAATGTTGATGTCTGAAGTTAGACATCCAAATTTGTAGTTAAGCATGTAAGTAGGACTGCTCTGATTTTTATAGACGCTGACTCCCACGGTGTCTTTCTGTGTTATATTATGTGGGGGTTTGCAGCATTACTGAAAAACTAAATGAGGATTTAGGAGTATAACGTAAGTCAGCCAAGTTTGAGAATGTCAGCCTTGACTTACACACTGCAATTTTTTGCTCCTCTGTTCAGCTAACCCAGTAAGGCTTACCCTGCTGAAGACGAATGCAGAAGGACTAATGGACAGTGTGTTTTGATCAATGAGTAATTGATATTTTCTAGTTTATGAATAAAGACAGTAATTATTACAATATAAGGAGGCAGATTTCTTCAGACCCATTGCCCAAACATAATGCAGTTGTCATGTGCAAATGTAGCAATCTAATACATTTCTGAATATCAAGACTGTGCTGTTAAACACAGCCTGGTTTGATCCACCCTCTACCAAAGCAGATGAACTGCAGTTTCTTAATGAGTGGTTAAACAGCTTCTTAGAGACATGTGCAATATCATACTGATGAGATAAAGGCTCCTTTGTGGTACTCTGGATTCATAAGCATGCTGGCTCGATGGGCTGGAGAAGAATGTTGGAGCATTTTATTTAAAAAAACATAATTTCTACTGGTTTTGGTAAAGTTTTGGGGCCACATTCCAGTCTTGTTTTCATGACATAACTCTGGCATACAGAACAGAAGAGCTTACAGCTACACTGGGACCTAACTTCCTTTTCATCACGTGGGGACCAAAGTGTAGAACTCAACTTTTAAATTCCTCTGGTCAGGGTTTACAGTGGCAAGGCCATGTTAATTTTACTTCATAATATAAAGGGAGTGAGTTCTGTGGCACACTTTAAAGGACTAGATTTGATGGTAGCAAGTACAGTTGCAGCTTTCAGCTTGTTACAGTTAGGCTCCAGAGTGTGCGTGTTAAAACAGAAGTTCCCAGTGAATATAGTATTGTTTGCAGGCAGAAGTGTCTTCAATTCTAGTATCCCTCTCCCTTCCGTTTTGTGAGGGCTGTCACAACTCTGCCCCTTTTGGGGACGGACCAAAGTCTGATGCCAGTTTGTGTGGAACGTGTATCAAAGCCTACTTTTGTCTTGCTGAATTCAATGGGAATTTTGTCTTTAAATGTAGTGGCAGCCTTGCCGGATTTCTTCTGTTATAATTTATTCTTTAGGGAGTTTATGTCCAAAAGTACTGACTGCCTCTTGCTTCCAGTGACTTAAACATGAGCTGACTGCTCACTGTTCTTGGAAGGTGCAGTTCTTCACTGCAGAAGATTCCAGTTTAAACGAACAGACATAATTGCTCAGAAACAAATTTTCCCTGGACTCCTGAGAAGGCTGTGTTAAATCAGGCTTGGTTTGGTTTGCTTTGATGCAGAGGTGTGACAGTGCTTTTCCCGTAGTGGGATTAACCCTGAAAGTTTTGTCTGTTTTGATTATCATGGTGCAGTTTTTCTTTTAACGGGTGGAGAACAAAAACAGAGATATTTTAATTTTGATTGCCAGAAAAATATTCTTCAAGTAAATGGTTTTATCACATACGTGATCAATCTTTCAAAATCCAGCTGTTGAGCAGAATCAGCAGAGACAATTGCGTTTTCTATGGTTTTAAATAATGTATCAAAAAGGACCTTGACTGTTAAGAAATGCACTGCCTGTGTTGTTTTTTCATTCTGCAGTGATGAAGCTGCTTTGCTCCAATTTGGATTCAAATATCTTGTGCAGCACAGGGCTGTGTGCAGTACACAACTGCTGGAATTGTTTCTTTTTTTAACTAAGTGATTGGCAGCCACTTGGATGAGTCACAATCATGAGCCTAATTTTAGCTGGTGTGTATGTATTGGGAGAATCTACCAGAGACAGTTGCATTTGAAGGGTTGAGAGAGGTGAGGTCAATTAAGTTTTGGGGCTTCTTGGAAATCAGCTTTCATGTCTGAATTCTGTTTCTTCTCTTTTAGTTTTGTACATTCATATTATATGACCTTTCTGGTGGAATACACCTAATTCCTTCACCTTCAAAGAGTTTATCAGAAGGAGACAGTTTAGAGTGACAACATCAATACTTTGATTGATGCTTGTTTGGTATGTGTTTGACTTGTGTTTGTGTTTTGAACATACTGAAGTGCAGGGTTTAAGCTGCCTGTAGTGTCCCATTTGTTAATTTGTCCATATGCAGGCTCTGCTGGTTTCCTCCAGCTGACCTGGGAAATAGCATCCAGGCAGGTGTATTAGTATGGAGTTTGCGAGGAGTTTAGTATAGGCAGTCAGAGCCCTCCAGTCATGCAGGCTGCATAATCTGGCTGCCAGCACTAATACCACTGTTTAACAGCTGCTGCTGTTAGTTTAAGGCAGTAAAGGTGTTCTGTTGAATTCTGCATTTTGCCCTTTTGGTCCATCTGTATCAAAGTAATGCAGCTTCTGGCAGGAGCTGGTTCCTATTGTGGCAGCCGGTCAGGAAAGCAATGCGCACATTGGTGCCTGCCTTTAAGTGCTGTGTATGTGAAAAAGGTGTGTGCTTTTCATGGCATCTTGCTGTTTCCTAATGCATTATTCCTGTTTACTGTGAGGCAAAGATGTCAGACTAGATTGTGCAAGGAGATGGAAGCCAAGTTGTCATTTACTGCCTGTGTTCTGAAAGCAGCCATTAGTAGTACCCAGGTCCCTCCTCTGCTTTGTGTTGTGCTCAGCCTCTGTGTGTGCCTAGGTAGTAAACTACCGTATGTTGTTTATAGAGACTGCAGGGGCAGTGTATCGTTTTCCACTTAATCAGGGTGTTCCTAATCGGGAAATTGCCCAGAGAACTAATAAAGCCAAATGCACTCAATAACTACTGTTTAAGAGACACAGTAATTCTGCTTAGCAGGAACATCCTCAGGTGATTTACAGGTACCTGGGCCACGTCCCATTTTTAACCTGAACGTGGCCTGATTTCTCCTAGGAGAGCTTTTAATGTTTGTCTGAGTTATGATGCAGGGAGTGTCTGTACAAACAACTTCTCTCACTGTCTGATCAGTGTTGAAACTCTCTTTTCTAGACCAGGTAAGCAGAGTGTCCTCACAGTCTGTGCTGTGGCTGAGTGGCAAGCTGGGCTCTTGCTCTGGGCAGAGACACTTCTTCCATTGCTCCGAGGAGTCTCAGGCTGTGGGCTGGTGGTAGTGATGTGATGGTCCTGCTTAAGCTTTGCTTATGCTGAGCATAAACATGTCCTGGCCCTGGACACGTGTTCCTGATTTGTGCTGCTTCTTGTGTAGTTGTGGCAAACTATTTGTTCAGCTGTGCAGCAGCTAAATCTGCAGCACAGCTAAATCTGCATACAGATCTGGCTGAAAAATAACTTAGAGAAAAGGGGGAGGAAAGAAGAGAGGTGTCTCATCCACATAGTTTTCTAGCCTGTTTCACGATGTGGCTACACAAACAGCTGTACAAGCACAAAGAAGGGAGTGGTGGGAACAAGTGGGTGAGGTCAGGGAGAAAGGAGGCTATTTAAGCCAGTACTGCTGCCAAAACATTACTCGCCAAATTACTTTTCAGCTCCTCTGTTTTCTTGAACATTTCCTCACATCTGTTCTGTCACAGTAAACTCTTATGGATGTTACTGCTTCTGCATAATAACAGCTGTACTGGTTCAGATGAAGACTTCATCTAACCCAATATCCTGTCTCCAACAGTGGCCACAGTAAGCAGACCCAGGGGGTAAGAAGGGGACAAGCCTGTCTGATGTTTCCATGAATGTTCTCTCAGCCTCAGACAATATTTAGCTCAGGGGATTTCGTGAACCTGGTATGTTTAATTTACAGAGTAACTATCAGTGGATCTCTTATGTACCTGTCCAACTCAAGTTGAACACTATGTAAAATCATGGTATTCGTGACATCTTTTGGCAAGGAGTCCCACAGGTTTCCTACTTGGAAGTGTGATCATGAAGTCCATAGGCAGGACAGACCTATCATTTTTATTACTATGTCTTATAAATAATGTTGATTCACCTATACAACAGATAAAAATATTCGAGAAAACACTTCCCCGAAAAATTGGAAGAATCGTGGAGTTGGTAACACCTGTTATCTCCTGCTCAGTGATGGTGAAATATTTTGGTTGTCTCAGTTCAGTATGGGAAAGACAGGTGTGAAAGGGTGCTTTCCATAAGCCAGTGAAGGGTAATTAAAGTTCTCGGTGTGCTAAGCCAAAATGACCGGAAAGGAGTATCAGGATGTGCATTACTGCTCTCTTCTGCTCTGAGATGAATGAGTTGAATTTATATCTAAAAACACACCAGTCAGTGGAAAAACTTGCAGCCTGCATCAATTCTGTGGGCAAATGAAATTTTATGACATCCTGATGCTTGTCTAATTCCATTTAGATTCATGATAGATTATAAACTGGATAACTCTGAATGCCATCCTTCTCTGTGCACATCTGTGCTTTGTGACCAAGTCAGTGAATTGCAATGCTGCTTGGGAAGGGTGGAACCACTGAGAGAAGGCTGTGCTGATAAACTAGGGCAAATTTTAAATATTTGTTTGGTGATGTGTTTGCTGTAGATTATAATTGGTTCTAGACGTGCATACCCATTTACCAGGATGAGAGGGAAAATTATCCATCTCTTTTCCCCTGATGCTCATCAAGTTTCTCACAGTGACCAGGCCAGGGATGCAGTCCTTGTTGCTGCAGTGCTGCCTGAGCCACCTGAGTTGCTTTGTCAATGAGGAACACAAGGACAGAGAATGAAATTACCTGGTATCTATTTGCACAATAAAATCTTTTTATGAATGGAATGCACATTCCTTTCTCCTGCCCCCTTGGGATGTGGTTCCCCCTTTGTAAGGTGTTCACCATTTATGTAAATGATTGTGATTGCCGAACTAATCAAACCAAGGACAAAAGCTATCACAGGCACTCATCTAGCATCCAGCCCCCACATTAGCTTCTACTTCATTAAAATATATATGACCCAATTCAAGAGCTAATTTGGACAAAACCATTAGGCTTCTGTCCTCATCACTGGTAGAAGTCTGAGGTTCATTTTCACACATGAGTGAGCAGTTGCAGCTTTAAGATGCATGAAGGTTGTTGCTGTGTATGTGATGCATATGAAAGGGAAAGCAGCAGACAGTGGATGCACTCTATTTCTGTGACTGCATCATTTTATAAGGTCTTATTTGTGCTCCACCTGTGGAATGCTAGACAGGATATAAAAATATATGGGCAAGTTAAACAAAGGAAAGGAAAACTGAGCCTCTGAGAAGGGAGAGTGACAGGATGCTCATATTGCATTGTAACTCTTGGGTACCTGATACAAAAATTGGTTGTGATCTCAATGGAGTCCCTGGTAGAAGATGTATGGTTGAATCTCCAGAGGTGTTTGGACTAGGTACAGAGAATCTCTACACACTCTGCAAAGTTGTTTGGTTTGGATTTTTGGTTGGGGTTTTTGTTGGTTTGTTTTTTTTTTCGCATTAGGTACCTGTTTTAAACACCTTCACTTAAAAGAAGTCCTTAGCAGGGAGAGTTTGCAAAAATACTTTGAAAGTCCACAGATTCAGAATCTCATGATATTTTTTAATCCAGCAAATCCAAGTAATTTATCCCCATAATATCCTGGTTTTGGGAAGGATGCCATGACTAGATTGCATCACTAATGTCTTCCGGCATGTGTGGCTGGCAGGGGTTGCTTTCCTGGAGCCACTATCTGGGGTATCAAGTTACTCTCCAGACTGATGGATGAGTCACCAGAATCTCTGTTTTGTTTGTGGGTTTTATCAGAGCTCATCAGGTAGCCGTCAGTGTGATTGACTAACTCTGTGCCAAGTGTCAGGCAAAAGGAGCTGAAGTGAAGTAACACAAGTGACAGCTGAAGAATAAGCAACAATCTGTCTTTTCAAATGAGTTGTTCTGTTGGCAATTTGACAAATTGTACGGTGTAACTGAAAGTTCTAGTTAATGTGTTGCATTACTTTATTTCAAAATATTCTGTTATGAATTGCTTACATTTAAATTCTGGCAGATAGACTGCTTAATGAAATCAGTACAAATACAGCAAAACTGACATAAAAATACTGAGACAGTGCAAGTCTTCTGAGATTTATTCCTAAATATACTTGCAAAGTCCTGCTTCAGCATTTTTAAAAATAATTTGACATTTTTGTCTTCTACCAAATAAAATGTAGTGGGATAGTTCTCACTATAAATGGACAAGGGGGAGAAAGGGTGGGATTGGAAACAATTTGTTTCCCTGTAGAAAACCTCGTGCAAACTTTTGCTCAGCAGATTTATTTGGGTGCCACACAACTGTTTGATCTAATTTATCTGCCTTGCATGGGTAATTCATGCTTTTCCCATTCTAAAAAACATCTGACTTATTTTTTTTTTAATAGTTTCATCGAAATTTCCTTGATTCCATGATATTGGATGGAATTTTAATGGGACATGTAAATAAGGAGCACCTTCATGAAATCAAATTTTGTCATACAAATATGCCAGGAATGTTAAAAGAATTTTCTCCCAAACCTTGTTTTTCTTGTCTGGTAATGCCTTGGGAAAGCTCACAGCTCTTGTGAATGTTGTTGTTTACCCATGTTTTTTTTTACTAATGACTCTCATTGTGTAAGAAAGTGTGAATCATGGTGGATTGAGCACTGGCTGTGTTATGACCATGTTTCAAGGTCTTATAATTTGTTTCTCACAGGCTGTCCAGTCAGTGTTATTTTTACATGGCCAGCTTGTAAAAAGCTTTACTGGAAAAATTTAAGTGTGATTTTAAACAATTCCAGATTTACTGGTATATGTCCCTATGGGGATATCTATAGTCTACAGTGATCTTTGGTTTTTTATTCCTTTTTTTTCCTAGACTGACAAACCAAATTTGTGACTTAATTGGAATATTCCCCTCTGGTTCCAGAGGAAGCATCCCCACATGAAGAGCTGCTTGCAAGCAATCAAGTGGTCATATATTAAAAACTTGCTGTGGAGGTACTTTATGTCTTTTTTTTATTTTGTATTGCAAAGGACTAGGAGTGTACATTGTCAGCTACCATGCTCGACTGAGAGTGCTGAGTCAATCACTTGATCATTGAAAATGTCCCTTAAATTGCTGATACTCTGTTTTGGGCTAAGATTGTTTGGAGGTTTGCAGCAGTTTGCAGTATCTAGGTGCTTTAGGTTTCCTGTCATGCTTGTTAGTCTGATACAATGTGAAAACACACTGCTTCTGTTGGCAGGTTGCAGCTTAAGCACCGTTTGTATGCAGCACGTTTCTGGTTTGTCTTCCTCACTGCTACCTGCTTGTGCTGTGGTGAAGATTTACCCAGGAGTCTCCACAAGAACAAGAACAGACAGCAGGAACAGGTTTTCATAACTATCACTTCTTATATGAGACCTTGCAAACAGCAAAATTATTTTTTTGCACACGGCATTGCCCAAGTTTTAATCTCACCCCTCCTGATAACTGCATGGTTGCTGGGAAGAAGCAGATTGCAGTTATCATCATTATGTTGAGGCTTGGGGCTAACACAGAAGACAAGGGAAAGCTACTTCCTAGTTCCTCTGCTGAAAGCAAGGCAGCATTTTTCAGTGTCACTGGTGGGGCTGATACTCTCCCTGCTGATGCAAAGGCTCTCCCTAATGTTTTGGTATGATTTAAGCACCATTGATACCAAAATGTGTGACTCTCTTCTAACGTAGCTAGATGACAAGTCTCTTCCTCAAAATGTGTGATACTGGAGTTCAGACAGTGGCTAGGTGGTCATGGCCTAACATGGATGAGAAGGAACAGAGACCTTTTAAGCAGAAGATTACCAGCAAGTTATTGCAGAGAATATAACCACTACTTGCCCTGAAGATATTTATCTCCTCTCTAATAGCTGTATTTGCAATGACATTTTAGTGCCTGTGGCAGCTAGACCCACAAGAACCTTTTCTTTCAGATACTGTCTTTGTATCTCAGCCTTTAAAGGCAGAAGCTGGTGCAGTGTGTGCTGGAAGCAGCCAGGCTGAACTAACTTTGGCAGCCCCTGCTGCAGCTGCAGCCAGGCCAGTCAATGCCTGCATGACTGGTGGCCCCTCACTGCATCCTCTGCCTTGAGACTCCCTGCTCTGCAGCTGGGGAGGTGATTTCGGAGAGGAGAAGAAGGGAAGGGAGAGCTCTAAAACTCTTCCCTCTCCCCTACCCTCCAGTCAGCCTACTTCTGTGCAGGGTTCTCCACTGATGAGAGAATGGGTTTTTTTGGAGGGTATATACCTGCTGTCATCATTCCAGAAAGTGTAAGACATAACAATGCTTTTGAGATCCATCATGGCGAGATGTGGGTGGAATCTCTTGGCAAGATTTTAAAAAAGAAAAAAAGACAATTGTACTAACTTTGCTTCTCTATCCTGGTTTAAAAGAACTTGGATGTTGGCATTTTCTCTTCCATTTTCACAAGGATGAACACCAACCCAGAGGTAATGATGGTAGTGGTTGATGGGTTTACCTTTGTTATGTAGTGAGTGTTGTATTATCCTTTTGTTCCGTGACTTATGATTAAAAGTAAAACTGCTGACAGTTCTGAGAGTGCAGGGGAGGTTCGGCTAACGTGCATATCAAAATTTAAAAACATTAGCCTGAAATAAAATTACATTCTTTAATAGTGAGAATACTTCTTTCAGCCTAGTTTTTCCAAGGCAGGTAATAAAATTATGTTATCTAAATTCAAACAACTATATTTAAAATATTTTATTACTTTGTTGGCTGCCTTTTTTATTATATATCCCCAGACTTTTGAAACACAGAGGTCATCATCTTAAAGAATCCCACCGTTGCCTTAGTTTGAAAATTAGCTCCTTGAAATATCAGCTCTACATATCTTGCATTTAATAAATTAATGTGTTAAAGAAGCAAGAAATTGATTATTCAATTACTGTGAATCAAGCACCAAACATCCTAGTATGTTAGATGAAGCATCAATAAAAATCTATTTCATCATCATTTCTTAGCAGTGAACTGGCTGCTTGGGAACAAAGGAGAGCACACACATGCAAACCCCTCTCTCCTCTAAATGTTTTCAGATGATATGACTGAAACACAAATGTCCTGTGCAGTAAATCTGTGTATAGTCATGGAATTTGTTGTGTGTGAAATGCAATTTAAATTTCATTCCTGGAAAAAAGATTTTATACATTTGTTTGTATTATGTATGTCTGAGTGAGAGATATGGATCCCACAAGTAAGAAACACATTGTAAAATCTACATGCAGAGACAAAAAAGTGTATCTAAACATTAAAACTGTGCTAAGCACTGGCAACAGTCCAGAATCAAAACTGTCATGGTTTGTATCTGTCTGCCTGCTTCCTTCTTCTTAAAGATTCTTGAATCTTTGCTTGAGAGCAGGCTCTTCCAGATAGTTCACAGAGCGTGCTGCCAAACACTTCTCGTATAGAAGCCACACAAAGCAAAATGAGTCTTTTCACTGGGAATTTATGTGCAGAGTGATTGCTGAACGCTTTGCCTACCTTTTCTGGGGGGGTGTGTGGCAAAAATATTCCTGTTGCAGTTGATGATCATGTCTTACTGCATGAGAATGACAATATATGTTTATTTTGAGATGTGGACAATAGAATATAATGAGCTTGTCACCTTTAGCTTTCTGTTGCTCCATTTGGATTTTAAGCATGCAAGCACTAGACCATTGCTTGCTATTGTAAATGTCTACAAAATAATGATTCTACTGGGCAGTAGTGTAATTATTGCACCTTTGTTGGCATATTTGTTTAATAATCTGCAATTTGAATTCTCCAGGCCAAGTTCCACGTTCTTCTAGATAAGTTTCAGACCTCTGATCTTTGTCAAATGTTGACTGTGGTTTGTGTAGAGTACTGAGATTAAGGTCATGACAGTGCTCTTTTTCTAGTGGCCTCTGTAGAGTTCCTTTCCATTTACACTTGAATAACTAAGATCAGAGTCAGGTAATTGGTGTTTGGAGCCTTATTTTTATTTCTTTCTTTACTAAAATCCATCTAATGGTATTCATCTTCTTGACAAATTTTGAGGAAACCAAAGTAGATATTGCTTGGTGGTATGGGAGACTTTCCTATATTTGAGAAGTTTTATTTTGAAAATAAAATCATGCTAGCTAATTTTAATTCATTTTGCAAAACTCTGCTTGTGATGTATGGTTTGTGTTACTGGTATACTCTCTTCTAGCCCAAGATCCCCCACATAGTCCTGGGAGATGTTATAAAAGTAGAAGAATCTCTATTCCTCTTTCTATGAATCTGTGAAACCTATTACCACCACCACAAATCTACACAGATGAAGGAAGCAAAGCAAGTTAAACTTAAGGCAGATTTCTGTCCCTCTTCAGCCAAATATTTCAGCACGCATTTGACTACAGACATGACTTTAATCCATTTTTAGTCAACAAGTCACTTAGCACATGACTAAGTCCCACTGCATTACCATGAGAGGTGAGCGTGGGTGTGTGCTCTTTGCTGGCTTGGAACCTATTCCAGTGTAACTGCAGGAGTCTGATGGTGTCGTGTGTGTGACGTTTGTGCCATGGTAGTTAGGTATAAGACCACAGACTAAGCGTGAATCATCAACATCACCACAGCAACAAATTTCTTAATACTCAAAACCTTTCTGTCTTGTGAGACACAATCTCCTGCTACACAACCTTGGTAGAGTGGTAAGGAGATTTTTATTTGAACAAACTTAGCAGGAGGCTTGCATGTGTTGAAGTTCAACCACCAACCCTGCTTTGCTTTGCACAGGACGTCTCAGTAACTTCAAGTCCTGTAGTTGCCTTCTGGACACTGCCCCAGGACTCTCAAGCACTTGTGGACGGGTGGGGTCATCCCCATGCTGATGGATTTGCAAGGACAGGGGCACTGGAGACCCTGCTGCTCCCTGTACTGCTTCTGCCTGCAATCTAGAAAGGATCAGACTCGGTTAAACCCACAAACAGTTGTGTATCAGCGAAAAGTACATCTAACTGCACCATGTAGGGCCATCCATGAAACTGAATTATTTGATATACCAGATTCTCAGCTGGTGAGATGCAGTGCCTGAATTAATTACAACAATGTAAACGTGCCAAAGAGAGTACCCGTCCTTCTTCCATTCAGAGAGTTTGCTCACTGAAGCAGACAGCTGAAGTGTTTTGGGTTTTTTTTTAATAGAAGCATAAATTGATTATTTTGAGAGAATGCAAATGTTCAGAGTGAACCATGTTTTACCTATTTTGGGATCTGAATGATTGTACCAGAAACTGAGGCTGGTGTCTGTTCTAGTCTCCAGCAGGATGAAGAACTTTGTAGATTGAATTTGGTGTTGTCCTGTTCTCACAAGCAGGGTTACAAATGTTTCTGTGAGGACTCAAAGAGAAAAGATATCTTTTCAATCTTTGCATCTGTTTTTCAACTTGATGCTTTAAAATGATTTAATAACCATTAATAGTCAAATGTTTTATAAGGCTTTTTGGCTTCAGCATGCTTTTCTTCATATGGATGAAGGCACTTGAAGCTGAACTCAGCTCAAGAGTCAGAAGAGTGGCTACAATGAGGTAACCATCATGGGAGTCCTTTTTTGCCCCCATAGCATTTATTTTGGTAATAAAGCTCTTGATGGTGGCAGAGAAGAGATTCGTGTCTGCTTGTGAGCAGAAAGGCGTTGCAGGTGTAGCAATGTTGGGTACCCATTTGAAGAGTTGGCCAATATTTCATTTGTTGTGATAGTTAGAGGTTTTTTTGTCTTCCTGAAAAACAGCAGGAGGCAGAGAATATTAAAAACTATACTGAAAAGACAGAATTATAGAATTATAGAATGGTTTGGGTTGGAAGGGATCTTAAAGACCATCTCTTGTTACAATCCTCCTCCTATGGACAGGGACATCTTCCACTAGACCAGATTGCCCAAAGCACTATCCAGCCTGGCCTGGAGCACTTCCAGGGATCAGGCATCCACATGTTCTCTGGGCATCCTGTGCCAGAGCCTCACCACCTTCATGGTAAAGAATTTCTTTTTCACTTTAAAGTAATTCTCCCTTGTCCCATCCCTCCATGCCCTTGTCAAAAGTCCCTCTGCAGCTTTTCTGCAGGCTTCCTTAAAGAACCACAGTGACTATTCCCCAGTTGCTGGCTCTTGTATCTGTGTGAGTTATACTGTTCTGTACCTCAAAAAGTTTATTTGGAGGTAGTAGAGACACCTCAATTGAAAAACTCAACAAAATAAACCACCAGAAGAATTTGTTGTTGAATGTGAAAGAGAGAACACAAATGTCTGGCCAGCTCATAACTGTCCTAATGACAGTCCTTGTCTTGGAGGTTGTCTTGTGGGTCTGACTATGCTCATTTCCCAAAATTTATATCCATCTGTAATTGGAAGTTAATGTGGTAGAGTAATTCCAGTCCTGCTTCTGTGCTCTGTCTCTGAATTAAATTAATTGAGACAATTTGAGGTGAATAGGAAAAGTGCTACCCAGGAGTTGAAGCCTCCATCTTTCAGGAAATAAGAGCTATTTTGTGGGTATTCCCATCAAGAATAAGAAGTTTCCTTCCCAGATGAATATAGTTCAGTTTAATGCTTTATGTTTACATCAGTATCTCTTAAACTAGGGTTTTGTACTAGAAGAGTGCCAACTAGGGCTGAAAACCCTTTTCAAATGCTCTGCCCATCTCTTCCAAACGTGGATTGTTTTTAATATGACACCATCTGTGGAGTTCACTGACTTAAAGGTGTCAACTGACTTTGGCCTGGCAGTACTTGTATAGTGTGTTAAGCACACATCAGGTCTGAGTTTTAGTTCTGGGAATTCTTAGAGTTTGCTTACTGACTACATTTATAGTTGATATGTTGAATTTCTAAGTGCTACACTGGATGTGTTACACTGTGTCATTTTTCACTATGACAATATTTGTAAAATTTGCTATCTATCATACTTATTTTTTATCAGGTAAAAAAAAAAAAAAGAACACTTTAATTCCTGAGAACACTTTGTTCTGCATTAATGGATGTGATAAAAAGGGTAGAAAAGACTGTATGGTATGAATCTGTACACAAATGCACAAGAGATTTAGAGAACATGTAAGAGGACATTTTCCCCAGATAATTTGTACCCTGTAGCTTGTTGCACTGCAAAGCAGATGATGTGTTAAGTGTATAGCTCAAGAGACACACTTCCAGTGTAGTTTTTGATCATTTGAACTAGTCAAGACCCGTATGACTGATCAGTCTTGAAGGAATAGGTTACTTTTTTTTTGTCTTGAATTAACCATTACATTTATAGTTCAGCAATATTTAAATACTACATAAACTTTCAGAGCTTTCATTTCTCTTTTGATGTACAGATTATAGTCATTTTTGGAGACAGTAGTCCTTTCCAATCACAATGTAAGAGTTGCTGATTAGTTCACGTTATTTCCTGAAATGCTTACATTTCTAGGTATATTCCTCCTGGAGAGGAGGCAAATGTATCATAACATTATGGTTTTCTTTTCAGTCCACATGATTAATTTTTTTTCTCATGATATGGATACAACCTAAGATTTATCAGTTCCAATTTATCAGATCATAATGGCCTTCTCTGCAGATGTAATATATTGAGCTCAACAGACAGCAGCCTTTTGAAGTTTTGTCTTTTAAATTGGTATTTATGTGGAGAAGATGAGTCAGTGGAATCAGCTGGATTCACATTTTCCCACGTCTTCAGAATGGAAGACACTGGGGGAAAATAAACTTCTGAGTGCCTTCTGGGTCTAACTGGCAGAGGTGGGTTATTCTCTGCCTACACTAATACATCATAAGTTATTATTTGCTGTCCACAAGCTAATAAATTGTACTGTGTGCTAGAAGGGAGTGTAAAATATGACCTCAAGAATTTGATATCCTTTTATATTGAGGGCTAGATAAGACATGGATTCTTTGTTTACCATGAAAATTCAGAAATAGTTTCATATTTAATGGCAGCTATTGATTTACTAGGGTTTGGAAAGAGGAGTGCTTTTGCTCATGCATAAAGTCACAGAAAACAAAATTTTCATATCCCAGGCACATCTAAAGGTATATTGCTAAATCAGCATAAACTAATTGTTAGTCTTTGGATTACTTGTATTGCTCTCTCTTTCTGGGAGAGGAATTGGAGGAGATGGGGATTAGTTCCCCCTGTACATGGAAAGGCACTCAGATGTGTCACTCTTGCATCAGCCTGGCCCATGAAAAGCCTCCCAACTCCAAATCTGGGATGTGTAGCCTATCTCATGTATGAGATTTTATCACTCCCTCTTAAATAACCAAGTGACCTGATCTATATCACTGCTAAGCGCTCGTACCTTCTAATAACTTTAGTAAGTTTCGTGGTGTTCATCATTTGGAAATAAGGTACTTTGATAAATGTTTTCCAGCTTTAAAGTGTACTTTTCAGTATTTTAGCCTTTATTTTAATGATTTGATCATAGGTTTCAGTGCTGTTTTCTGGAATAGTCTTTTAGATGCAACATCTCTTTGCCTCCTCTTATCTTCCCTCCTTCCTTCTCCTATCCCTCTCATCTGCTATCCCCTGAGCAGTTACAGCTGCTGTTCTTGCACTGCTCTGGGTCAGCTGTCGTGAATATTGCTGAGTGAACACATAACCATCATTCCATCCCACCATGATATTATCCATTCTCTCATCTACAGCTGCCTCAAAGAGCAGGGACAATCTGAACAGCCGTGCGTAGGTGCAGTTACAAGTGTCTGTCAGTGTTTTCCAGAGTTCTGGCAGCTCCAGGCTATTGTGGCTCTGCCTGTGTCCAGAGGCTGAGGACATTATATTGCAGTAATGCTCGTTTTGCAGCTTCACAATGTAGCCATGTCTTTGCTGGATGCTTCTGCTCATGACCACGTTGATTGATTGCATGACAACAGTACTTTGGATCCTCTGGAGATTTCTGCTTGCAAGGACACCTTTCCATAGACAACCTCACTCATTCAGTCTTAAAGCAGTGAGCACAGGCTTTTTATATGTAAATTTGCTAATGAGAAATTTATATTGTTGTTTATATTGCACAATTGTACAAGTAATAGTGCAGTGATCCATTGAAGTAGGAGATTTAATGTGGTTTTTGTATGTGCTAACATTATTTATTGTCTTCTTCCTTGTCTTTTTATACATCCATATGCAAGGTGAAAAATATGAATTGATATAGAATCTTAAGTGTTTTAACAAGTAATTTAGAGGACTAACTCATTCCCAAAAAAGGAATATTTCAAATACATTAAAAAAGTTCTGTGCAAACTTTGCAAAACAAACAGTTGAATTTCTTTCAGTGAGTGTTGATGGTTTTCTCAAGCTTTGCTTAACTCATTGAAAGGATCTGCTTGGTGATGTACCTGAACTCTATAAACCTCACTGGGAATATAGTCCTCTCATGAAAGACATTTGTATTTATTAGGTAGCCTGGTGTATTCTTAGAAAGAAAACTTCAAGATATCTGTGAAGGATTTTGTGTGTATTGAATGAATATATGATTTGTATACTGCAGAAGGGGAAGAACTGGTTTATCTTGTGATCTCTTGTCTTTACAAAAGCTTGCAATATGTTAACAAATTTGGGATATTGTTGCTAGCACATACTGGAGGAAAGCCAAGCTCTGCTCCTATTTGGCTTCAATTCTAGTAAGTAATTTTTGATGATTTCAATTAAAATTTCAGTTCATGTAATTCCATAATGCCTTGATAACACAGAGACCTGTGCTGCACACCTGCAATGTCAACTTCACATATTAGCTACTATTTGGGAGGAACATAATAGAAAGTAGTAGAATAAAAAAAAATTATAAACTTGCTGGTTTCACCTGTTGGTTACACCAGGAGTTTTACAGCATTCTTGTTCTCTAATACATGTCTCATGTATTATAACATTTTTGAAGAATAAATGATGATTTCTGCTAAAATAGCTCTTTGGGAAATCTTGTATTGTCTGGTTCCATACTGGGGTGCTGGCCAAACTTGATGCAAGGCTGTAGCTGTTCCCCACAGTATTTCAGGTCCATGGTTTGTGGCATTTGCGATCTGGTACCATCCAAATGCAAAGGCATATGGCTAAAGATGAAACAATATTAGTAATACTGGTTTCAGAGCATAAGCATGAGTTCTCTTTTCTTTTTGTTTGGCAACATTGAGGTCTCTCAGTGGTGCCTGTTCATTCAGAATAACCCTTTTCTTCAATGGACAGAATTCTGTAATTACCATAATGCCCCTGCTGGGTTTGCTGACAGGGCTGGTGTATCTGTAAGGGCTGTGGCTGGAATTGCAGCTGCTTCTGTCTTGGGCAAAGAAGAAAGAAATTGTACTTAGTGGAGATAGTGCATAGCTGTTCTTTAAAGGGGGAATTTCTTAGTGAGTCACAGATATTAATGTAGATACTGGGTTCTGATAGGGAGCTACCCAACCAGACAGCCAGGCTGTTGCTTTCTAAGCTTAAGATACTTGCTTTGTTGGACTGTAAATATAAAGCTGTAATCAATAGGATGATCAGTTTTCTGCAAGCACAGGAAGCAATAGTGTATGCAATAATCACTTTGTGTATATGTACCCTGTTGAAGTGATTAGAAGAACGATGGCATCAGCCTTTTTATTACAGCAGTTGGATTAGTTAGGGCTTCGGTTTGCAGTATTATCTCAGAGATAGCAAGCAGATAAAGCAGCTGTTAGGGAAGCTTTGCTTGTTCCCATTTACAAGGAGCTTGCACCTGTACTTGTTTGTTTTCCAGTGTGTGGGAAAAAATGCTGAGATCACAAAGCCACTAAGTGGCCAGAAATGATACCAGTCCATTACAATTTTCATGGTTCATATTTTTTACTGTGCTATGTGCAATTAATCCAAGCCACCCATGGAAACATGCATAAACTATGCACCTCCCCTATAAAAGAGTATGGAAATACTACTGTTTGCCTTATTCTCTTGTGATTGATATATTCATCCTGAATGTGTAGCCTTCTTCCATATTGAACAGTCCTTCCTTAAATGTAATCCTGGCTCAGCAGGACCCTCTCTGGAAGTACAGCTTTGTGTGTGGGAGAAGCTGCCAAGTCAGGCTGGGATTTCTGTTTTAACTTCCCAGGTGCATGGATTTCTACTGCTTATTGATCAAAGGCAGTAGAAATGAATATACACATGCCAGGATTAAGACATACAGATATCATGCAACCCTTCCTTTCTTTGGTCATGTATGATTTCAAAGGTAGGTTTTCAAGTTTGTTTGGTTTTGGGGTGGGTGGGTTTTTTTCAAAATTACTGCTTAAATCCTCTCTGGGCTTTGAAGTACACTGTTTGATTTTCAAAGCACTGAAAACTGAATCACCTGACATCAGACATTAAGTACTTTCAAAGATTTATAGATGAAGATTTAGAAATCCAATTTCGTTTCCACTGAGGTATGAATCTCAATATGTTTATTAAGCTTTAATTTTTAAAAAATAAGACTACCAGAATGTATTCCCATCAACACCGTTATTTCTCTGCATTCACAAGGATATTAATGAAACATGTTTTTTTCTCCTTGTGGTGACGATTTTTATCAGTGCTTCACCTAGAAAAAAGGTTTCTCCAAAATGTAGTTTATGTTTGGAATTAAATATCAGTCTTTGGCAAATTTCTTTTGACAAGGACTTTAATATTTGGCATCCAGCCATTGAAAATATGTGGTCCTTGCTGCTTCACTCAAAGCTGCATTGTTTCTCAAGAGCAGAGCTATCCTGCAAGACCATGGAAAATGAGGGGATTGTAGACGCAGCTTGGTTAAGGGATTTGCAAATTTAAGACAAGGCTTTAAAATATTTTTGAAATTAAATAGAAGCATTCATGTACTGCAGAGATGTGTCTGTGTAGGCTCCTGTTTGCCACATGTGTCATCATAGTCATCTACCTCGCGCTAAATGTAGACAGATAGAATTGTGTCAGATCCATACAGAAACAATAGGCCACTGTTAAATTTGCTTCAATAAAAATGTCCTGCTGTTCACATTATTAACTAAAACTAGGAGGCTTCCTTTAACGCTTAAGGCACTCTGAGGAAGAAAGGTGATCTTAAAAATAGCTTGGACGTTTTTAACCTTTCATAGCTCAGTATCAACATCCTGAGCTGTATTAGGGTTAACAGGGCAGACCTATGGTTTGAAAAATTGTTGTGTTCCTTGTGACTAGCTGCTTTCTCCATTGCTTGCAACTCTTAAGTGATCCACAACTGCTCCATGTAAAAATCAATACAGTAATCCAGTCTTGAGATCCCAAGGTGTAACAGCAGTGGCAATTATGCTTTGACAATAGACTCCTTGTGTGTGTGGTGGCTTCATTACAGTGAATAACTTTAAATATACTGCCAGGTTTCTGATGCTCCTCTGATCGGGGATGAACTGAACGGGAGATCTTAAATCAAGACAGCTGCTCTATCTAAGCAGTCCAAGCAAAGGGGTATTAACGGTGGCAGCTAGCATGGTATTAAAAATCTGTTTGCTTGGTGTAGCACCTATTGCTTGGTGTAGCAGAGCTTTGGATACCACAAAAGTTTGTCTTCAGATGAGCGGAGGCATTATGATTTGTTTAAGGTGTCCAGGACAGATGCTTAAAGAAAATTACCCACCCTGTATTTCAGGGGAACAGGAAGATTTCAGATTACTTTGTGCTGCCTTTGTTGCTTTTTTTTTTATTGTAGACATTTGCAAAGATTACTTTGAACGTGTACATAGCTATAAAGAAACTTGTAGTTTATGCAAACTAAGAGTCTAACTTGCACATTTATCTGAGAGACAGAAGAGATTTAAAGTCATTAAGGAAATGAAAACATAATGATAGAAATAAGCCCATATGGGTATGAAATTATTGTATTTGTTCTTCTGCCATTTACAGCCTTTGGAATTGTAGTGTTTTGCTGTCTTTAATATAGAGATGTGGCCACTGACTCAGGTGGGCAGAGTTGGAAGTTACTTAAATCAGAATTCAGTATTGCCTGTTGAGACTTGCAGTTGTAGGGAACTGTACTTTCATCGATCAGATCAAGATGGATGGCTGCAAAATTGGATCTCCAGCCTCACTGAGCCACACTGGAGTATGAAGGATGCAGGCAGAGGAATTATGCTCTGGCTTGGCCGTACAGCTTCAGCTGTAGCCCCGGAGCTGCTGCTGCCGCTGTCCCAGCAGTGTCTCTTTTGGCCGAATCCTGACTGCCCCACCCTTGAGGAGTTTAAGATAAAGGAATGTGTGTTCTAGTATTAAGAAAAAAAAGTGTTTCTAGCTGTAAGTACAGTGTGTTTAGCAGGCCTTTTCTGCTCTAACTTCAGGTTCATATGGGAATTAAAAAGGTCAATCTCTTGCAAAGTAACTGACAAGGTGAGGTTAAGTTGCTCAAACAGATATCCCTTCGTTTCTCTGAAGCGCAATCTATCAATCATTTCTCAGCCTCTTTCTTTGCTGTCATGAGATGATAGCAAATTAATTGTGTGTCTGAGCATCAAACTTTTAAGTGCATCTGTGTGCTCCTCTGCAAAAACAATATGTTTCAAATGGCTTGGCAATTATAATTCTAGTGAGCATTGTCCTTCACCCTTCACCTATAATGTTTTGAATCTTTAGACACTCATGAAGAAGAATTTAACCCGGTTTTAAAAATCAGTTTTTAAAAATTAATGATTATTAACAGAGAAGGATGGCTCTTAAGTGGTCTTATCTGCAAAAAATGCAACCATCTCCCTAAGAACCCAAATCTCTTTGTTGTTCAGATTTCTCTAGCAAGCTGTCCTTATCAATGGGGAGGAATTTTCTATGGAATTGATTCCCTTGACAGTGTAGCAGGGGTGCTTAAAATAAGTCAAAATACAGTATTGCTCACCATTTTTGAAAGGGCAGCAGTCTCCTGTGAGTTTGTGTGCCTCGCTACAGCAAATGGGCGTTTTGGCTGCCTGTGCATGTGCTGTAGGATTGACCTACAGAGCCACATGAAAGGGTATGGCTGTAGTTTCATGGGAAAGTGAGCCTTAAAAATCCCATTCTTTATTGCTTAAACTGATTAGAAAGACCAGCACCTTTTGCAGGGCTTTTGTAAATCCTAGTTCTGTTAAGATAAATATCTAGGTCAGAAGCTAGAAGTGCCGTCACCTGTTTTTTTCAAAGCTATGGCATGTTTGAAAACTCTTTAATAAAGTTGGATTGCTGTAAGGAATCCAGTGGGCTTCTAAAGCACTCATTGAATTTAACCTGTAAAACTTGACTTCCAGCAGGTTAGCTGAGGATTGTCTGCTGGTGCTTTCATCTTGGCTTAGCCTGACATGAAAATTTTGAGAAAAAGCGAAAAAAAAATTCAGTGTTCTCTTTATCCTATTCACATGCCTTTAGAGCTCTTCTCATTTACTTCACTTCCTTCATTATGTTGCAAAATCGAGCTTACCTGTCTGTCATGAAGTGGCGCAGGGCACTTGGCCATGTGGCCCCATTCTGCTGCTAATGAGGGTATCGAGTGAGCACCGTGCTGACGAGGCTGTGGCTGCTGGGACGTTGCTGGCACTGGGGACATCCAGCAGAGCAGGAGTTGCCAGCATGGCCAGAAGTTGCTTTAACTTCATGAAGCAGAGCCTGGATATAGCAGCTTTGCATGGGTTGTGCAGAAACAGGACACCCAGTGTGTGCTTGTTAGGGCAGAAAACCTGTCATTCTGAAATGAGCACCTTTGTCCTCCAGGACTTCTTGGGACTGTATGTACTTTGCTGGTGACAGTACCTTTTTTTTTGCTATTATGAAGTGATACTTGTTAATTTGGAAGTCAATTTGGAGAATCAGCTGACTGTGACCTCTTCAGAAGATGCATCCTGCTGATACCAAAACACATGAATTCTTGTTTAGATGTTTTTTTTCTCTGACTTCAAGAAAAGAAGGTTTTTAAGAGCACGTAGTTACTTAAATATTTAGGCAGATGCCTTATGAAATTTTAAAAACAAACCTGTTTTTAGCCTTCAGTTACTAGAGGTGCCTAAATGCCTTCAAAATCTGCCCCGTGGCTTCTCTACTCTAGATATTGCTTCAGTAAAATGAAAATATAACCAGGATTAATTCACTAACGGAAAGTGTGTGGCAGCTGGACAGGGTGCTGAGGACAAAAAGTAACTTCCAAGAATCCAAGATATCCAAGAAATGTGAAATTCTCACAATGTCTTTGTAAGACCACAATGAAATAACAGGTCTAACATGGTGGAGGTAGTAAGGAAGAAGAGATTTTTTCACATACACTCTTAAGGAACAACACCCCTTAATGGCAGAACTCTGGGGCCCTTCTTTTCAGAAAGCAGACTGGCAGCATTTGTAGGTTAAATGAAATGAATTAGCAAACAAGTAATTATATTTGCATACAACTTTGTTAGGATAATATCCTGTCCATCTTAAACCTGTCACATCAGACATATTTAATCTGTGTGACGCATGGAGTGGTATATTGTGTTTGACACCTTCTAAAGGAAGAAGGACGAGAGTCTGTAATTGGAATGCTGCCGTTGGATAATAATGATGAGCACTTCTCATCTTCAAAGGGCTTTCATCCTCCCTAGCTAATCCACATATCCGCTGAGTTAGGAAGGTAAGTTTGATCCCTGTTTTACAGATGTGGAGGCTAAGATGGAAGGAGTCACTGCATTAGAACTTGAAGTGCCTAGGTGCTAGTCATCCTGTGTAAAATCAAAATTAATTTTATTTGTGATCTCAAATGAAGTAAATGTGTTGTTTAGATTTGGATTATGTGTCTGACATTGATCATCCTGTCATTTGACCCTTCAAAAATAAAGTCAGTCTCATGCTATACCAATGTAACAAGCATTCTTTAGTAATCATATCACTGTAGAATTCAAGAACCTTTACAAATAAAATGTGCAGAGTTTCTGAATGTTTGCACTTGAAAGTGAAGATCTGATCCTGAAAGCCTTCTGGATATAAAATTTGTTTTTTAATTCTGGAACTTCAGACTCTGAAAATTGTGAGAATATTACCCATTGTACTGGAAAAGCTCTCACCAGAGTGGGGAGCTTCCTGAGCAATTTTGGTTGTTGGGTTGACATGTTAAGGCAATTTGAGTTTACTGGTTATTCAAATGGTAAAACTAACTCAGTTGCTGAAGTGGACATCTTCCTTTCCCAAAGTGATTGCTTCTGGTGTTAAACCACTAGTGGTTTAAAAGCAACATTTTCTTTTTCAGTCTTTAACTGACATGTGGAGTTACTTATGGTAGCTTAAACTGGAAAATGTTTTAAATTAATTTTGCCTGCTACTGTTCATGCTTTGTATTAGAATTTCTTTTATATAAAAAGAGGTGGGTCAATTATCACACATGTTATTTGCCACTGGCATGTTCTGTTGTCCCAGTAGCTAGTGAGTATGAAATAAACGTTAGAGATATTTACAGAAAGTCTTTCATGAAAAAATGAATACTAAACTATTTTCTCCTCATTTTCAATTTAATAAAGCTTCTCTAATTTTAAAGTACAGATGAGCCATAAACAAAACCATACTATTGTCCCTTATTGGAATGCAGTAAATGAACTTTATGCAGCTGGTGAACAGACATGAAAATAGTCTGACTGATGACATTTATAATTACTGTCTACCTGGAGAATGCTTCATATTTACAAAAACCACAAGCAAAATTTGCAACATTTAAAAAACTCATTAATAAAACCAGAAACACTGCCTTTTCCTTTTTCTGATCATCCCTCTTCATGCAGACGTCCCTTTTATTTTCTTTCCCTTAATTCTGCAGAAATTCCTACATGCACTTGTTAGCTCCCAAATAAAAGAAAACATTTTAGTTTTTACCTGAGTTCTATTGGCTGAAATGACAACGCTGTTAAAAATCAATGTGTCGAAAGCTGGATCATTACTGAGGTTTCCCCTTGAACACTTCATAGACATAGCAAACTCAGGAAAACAGCTTGAGTACACTGCATCGTGATTGATTTCAAGTACGTCTGATGGAGTATAATTGTCTACCCATTCATTTGTCTTCATTCTCCTCTCTACATGCTTCCTCTTTTGGGATCAGATAATCAGTAGCAATAATAAAAAGCAGTAAGAATAAAAAAAAAAAAAGAAAATACGTAGTAACGATCACCCCTAAGGTTTGGCTGCAAAACTAAATGGCAGTAGCTTTATATTTAATGTATTAATTCCCATATTCCACTATAATATCATCAGAATCTTTGGGAAAGCCCCAAATCCTCTTTATGTTAACCTAATAAAAATGCACACTTGGGTTTATATTAATGGTTATGCTGTTAGTGGCATTGTGACTAAATTTTCAAGCATGTCAACATCACCATCAACATCATCTCCCTCTTAATTTCTTTTATAATGTGGCAAGATAATCAATACTTTGAGGGGTTAGGTTCCTAACATTTCTGTGTGGTTTTTTGTTTGTTTGTTTTGTTTTCCTGGCTTTTTTTCTCAATTTTTTCATTTATGAAAACATTTATGGCACTCAAGATGGAGACTCCAGTTCCAGTTCAGAATGTATGACTCTTAACTGGCCTATTCGAACGGAGCATTAATTGTGGAATATGTTCTGATACCTACTTGATGTAAAACCAGATTATTGAAGTTATATTGAACTTCCTTCAATAGGAGTCCAAATGAAAAGAAATTGAGATTTTTCTCATATTCTTAACCTTGTGAATTGACATCATCGCAAATTCTACTGGAAACTCTTAATATGAGAAGAAATTGTTCTTCTGTGATTATCCACCATGGGCCATAAATCGGTTTAAAAAATCACACTCTGCTTAAAATATTATTCTAGAAATTATTTATAGATTGGTATTTTTGGTTTCAGGCACAAACAAATATCTTAAGGCAAATTTTTGGTTTTCTAAAAATATATATATAATAAAACTGTCATCTTACTTATTTATAGGTATAACATACCTGAAAATTGCTGTTACTGCACTGAAAGGACCTGTTGTCGTGAATGCAGGCATTTTTGGTTCTTCTTATACTCCTTGTTGTAACTGCTTTCGTATCATTGAGAATATTGTATGAGCACTGTGATTTCTTGATGCTGTTTGCTCTAATGTTGTATGTTACTTTTGAGTTTGGTTTAGTTCTAAATTTCTCTCTCAAATAATGCCTTTGTTGGTTCTATAGGTGCATCCCAGGGTTCTATAGTTGCAACTTGTCAATATTTTAAGTATCAAGTTTACCAGTGAAAAACTCTGCTTTTTTTTTCTTTCTGCCAGACCCATAAACTCAATTTTGAAATGTGACAATTAAGTTATGTCCCTTCTTTTTCTGTGTGCGTGCTTAAATCTATCTCCAGTAAGAGATAAGCTGCTTGTGGCAGAAGGTTCATTGACTATCATCAGAAAAGAAAAATCTGCTGGTTTTAAATTATGCCTTCAGTGACCCCACTCACTGAAGGTGATGGAACTGTGCAGTGAGAACAAGGTTAGGAGGAATGAAAGTAATAATATTTTGTTCTGTTCAGGTATCTTACAAGGAGCAGATGCCGTGGAAAAGAAGGTGTCATTCGATTTTGAAGCTCTTCAGAACAGAACAATACTTTCAAGTATCTAAAGAGTCACGTCTGCTGTCATTTTTACAGGGACATCATTATACACTTTCTAGCTATTCAAACGGTTTCTCCTTTTGCGCTAAATTTTGGGTGTACCTAAATCCTTCCCTTCTTTCCTCTTTACTTTTCACCTAGGTAATTGTGAACTACACTGATGTTTCCATCTCTTTTCTGCAGCTCACAGGTTTTGCTTCCTTTGCTATTTCATTGTAAGTGAGCCCCTCCAGCACTGAGGACGTTTTGTTACCCTCTGTGAGAGCTCTTCAGTTGAAAACATCTTTCAAATATTACTATGCATAGAAGTACTGGTTGGGCAACCAGAACTGTGTTAATACAGGCTGTTAAGAAGTGATTTAAATGTTTCCAGCTGTGTTAATATGTTGATACAGGTAAATTTGGTCAGTACAATATTGGCAAATACAGTTCTGTATTACACAAACTTTTCTACATTCTCTTCCTATTTCATCTGTGACTTTAGGGAGTGCAATTTACTCCTGCCATTTTGGATGGATTCTTATACCTGTTTATAAAAAGCATAAGATGACTTTATGGTAGAGAAGGCCCTATCCACACTAAGACCTTCACAGATAGTGAAGTTTTAGAGAAAACAGCAATAAAATATTTTCTGATGAGAATTAAAATTGCATTAAATACTTAATTGTATTAATGTTAGAATACAAGCTGGCATTGTGTGTCTTTTCATTGTCTCAAAATGTGTTTTCATTAATTAAGCAAGATAACATAAGGCACAACTCATCTCCAGTTTAAAACAAAGGAAAACATTTGAGTCTGATACATGTAGATTGTGTGAGTTTGATATCTGCCATCTTTTTGTATTCCCTTGCTTGTATTTCAGGGAAGTTCCGATGTTTTGGTACAGTCCATGAAAAGTGTTCAGCAAGGAAAATCTGTGGAATTTGACTCTGAATTCAAGATAAAATTCCACACACAATTCTATTCCTATATTTAGTGAGATTCCAGCCTATTTTTATTTTATTTTATTCATTATTACTAAAGTATAGATGATTAAATCTCCTTTTTTTAGCTTATTTAAAAAAAAAAAAAAAGGAAAACCAAACCAAAAACATCAGTATATGTTAGAAATAAATCTGGCATTGGAGAAGAGACTTTAAGGTATGGTTCTCAAAGTCAAAATTTTGGGCCATGATAAACCCCTTTAGTTACATATCCATAATCAAACAGCCAGTTGAAATCTGGGGAGAAAGACTGTTATAACAAATATAACAGCTGATGCTGCATTGTGTGTGACTAACACACAGGTCTGTTCCAATTGCATATTAAAGCACAGGAACACACACTTCTGATTTCATCTGTTTCCAAGCACAAAATTACACACTGTTCCTCATTAATAATATTCATTTAAAAATAGTACAAGAATGAAGACAAAACCTCCACTATCTCTAATAATGATATCCTGGAGCATTAGAGATTCTGCAAATTTCTGATCTTGATGTGGAAATAGTGAGCAAATGAAAAATGTCTGTGTACCAAGAAGGCAGTGAAGTCTTCCTGAATACTCTCATGCACTTTTTATTTATTTTAGTGGATTTGGATCTATACCACTGTGGTTTAACTCTTGTCCAACATAATACATTAGTTTCTAATTACATTGCTCTTCAAACCAATATAGTTCTCCAGGCTGTTTTTAGAGGTGATGGTTTAAGATATTAGCACAGGTTATGAATCCCAATAGTTGTTTGTTACTGAAAATACAGAAGCTGTGCTGTTCATAGAGAGGGAAGACTGCCTTGTGCCTATGAAACTTGAGAGACTGAGACTTCATTTCTTTATCTTCCACAGTTTTCCTGTGCAATTATGGGCAAGTCTTTTAGCCTCATAAAAGGACTTGGGTCCTAGTGTTTACTTCTTGTGCTGCTTATTTTCCCTCTCACCATTTTTTTTTTCTTTTTGAGTTGTAAATACCTAAATAAATAGTCTCTTATATGAGCAGTAGAAGTGTTGGGAAGTATCTCTGTTCCAATCTTTTTAATGGTCTGGTTGGCAGAAGACCTTCTATCAAAGCAAGAGATGCACTGTAGGACCAGAATCTACTGGATAAGTGTTTCCTTCTTTGTATTAACAAATAGAATTGTGAGTAACTGAGAGTTGTGAATGCAAGTAAAAACCTGGGAATAATGAATGCAAGTACATGCATAACTGAATTCAGAATTAACTCCTTTGCCAGGAAGCTTTGCATTTTCCTTGTTGCTTTCAGTTATTTCAATTTCCCAAATAAAACTTGTTTTGTGCAACTTCTAGTGAAAAGAGGAAGAGGAGCTGGTTTGGAAAAAAGTCTGTGCCATTGGGATGAAGTGTTCTCCTCAGAGTCCTTGTGAAAAGAGCTTTGGTAAATATACCTTTTGATGGAGCCAAAAAGAAACCATAGAGGGGTCATAAAAACAACGATAATACTGGAAGCAAACAGAAAGACATTTTTGGAAAGTAATGCAGGAGGACTGAAGAGCAAGATAGTGGGGCAACCTGTCAGAAGAATCATTCTTTTGCTGCCATTATGATTGTATGTACTAGACAGAGAGGTGAAAGACTAAAACTGAGTCACCTGTGAGGAAGACAAAAAGGTGCAAATCTCTCTGGCAGGGACATCATAGTTGATATTTCTAGATTTATGCTTTCAGCTCTGAATACTGCAGAGCTGTCAGGGCAGTTGGCTAGGCTGGGACTAGCAAGATAGATCTTTGTAGGAGAAATATGTGTGGTTCTTATAATTGGGAAACTGCTACTAAGAAAAATGCCTTCAAAAAAGAGGCATCCCTGCTGCAAAGCCACTATGCTTGTCACCAGTTTTAAAGACTGCGCAAAACTGGATTTCCTCTTCAGCTCCTTTTTCAGTGCTTTGTTTTTTCCCTCTCTCTACCAAGGTTGTTTACATTTCATTGCTGTGTCTGGCTTGTAGGCTATTTAGTCTCTGTAAAGGACCTGTACCAGAAAAAGGTCTAATAATGTGAGATGCTCAGTTCTTGTTAGTGCAGCTGCCAGTGGTGCTAAGGGAATTCTGCATGGGTGGCTGTAGGTGCGAATTGAAAAAAATGGGGAGGTGTTGAAGAAATCAGAGGTGTTGTGAATGTGAATGGAAAAATTGGATTGTTGAACATTTCTTGTCCTGCAGCAAAAACAATTATTGATGAAAGTTTTACTCTGAAAAAATCTGTTTTGAGCTTTTTGTGCACGAGTTTCTATTTGGGGTGCAGATTTAAATGACGTGGAGAATGCAGTCTCTTTTAGAAAGTATCTGCTGATGATAAGGGCACTAACCTGGAATTTGTTTCTATTTGCTGTGAGTTTGGCAGAACTGGCTAGAAAAGCACTGAGCATCCTTTGCTATTCTCACAAGGAAGAGGGCTGATCTTTTGCACTGTGCTTTGGGTTCCTCCGACTGTGCCGAATAGATTATCTGTTGCTTTTTCAGGAAGAAGTTACAATAATTGTATTGATTGTCTTTCATTTGACTCTTGACTGAGAGGAATAAAAAGCTTCACGATTATTGATTTAGTTTGCACTCAAGTATGTTACTTTTGTTTTCACTTCCCATAGGACCTAATCCCAAGGCCATTTATGCAGTTGTGTAAGGCCTTAATGCAGTAGAGGTAATGCAGCCTGGCTGTGCAGAAGCCTGAATCAGCAGACATCCTGTGTGCCTATCTCCTTGCACAGACATTTATATCATCTCAAAATATACCTAAAATAGATTAAGAGAAGTTGAAACAAATGGATTTGTTTATTCTTTCTATGAACTAGTCTTTTCTCTTACACACCCAAATGACTTCTAGGTGGATCTTTGTTGTATCTACCTCTGTCAGGAATCAGTACCAGAGGGGCAGGAACTCAGGGCTAAAGATTTTCAAGTGCCAAGCACACCCTGATCTTGTTGCTCCTAAAATGCTGTGTCTGTCATAGTAGAAGCGGTCAGTGCATTGTGCTTTGGAACATGCACTAGCAGGACTTGAGCAATGTTACCACCGTCAGTAATCACACTTTAGCATTTAAATATTATTTTCTTCTCCTTATACCCTATTCTGCATCCTCAAACAAAGCAGAGCTTAGACAACACTGATCCCAGTAATTCTGTAGGAAAGGCTGTTGAACTCCATGTGAACTAGAGAGGTGATGCCCAGCTCAGAGGCTGGAACTAAGAATCATTTTTTCAGTCTCTCAGTGCTTCAGTGTTTGTGTAAGATTGTCTCATGTAAATATGTTGAATTCTATGCTTAATACCGATTTCTCCAATTCTTTTATTTGGAAAAATAATTAAATTAACCTATAAATATAAGCAAATTTTGGTTGGGCAGAAATACCGAGGCACAAAACACGGTAAAGCAAACAAGTAGTAGAAGATAAGCACAGAAATATGCCATTAAATACAAGTAAAACTTATCTCATGGATTAGGGTCTGTTGAACTTAAAGGCCTTGTGATTAAAAGACCTCGGATAGAATCAACACAACTTCTTTATCTGGCAGCTTATGCCCTATGCCTATATATGTAGTGCCAGTATGTGAATTACTGAAATCACACAATCCAGTAATGACTCAAGTTTGTCTTAGATTTCTTGGATGCCTTTTTTCCATCACTTTCAAACTTTTTCACAGGATTTACATTGGTGCTATATCCCTCTGCCACCTCATTTTCTTGATGTTGCAAGTAAGGTATCTTAAACACTAGGAAATCCTTTGGGGCAAAAAGGTGTGTGTGTTTAAAATTGTCTTATTATATTAATTCAGCTTCCACTGCAATCTGAAATACTGCCTTATGCACATCAGAATTTTAGGAAGGCAATTAAATATATTTAATTGCCTTTATAAAAATAAAGTCCTTTCTCCTAGGGTGGTTGGTACCTAATAACAGAGTCAGGTTCTCTAGTCTTAGTTTTCACTTAGTGGATGGCCTTGGCAAATCTTTTCTGTCTTGTCCTCATTTATAGATAAGGAAGCAGAGATCCATTGCACAATGCTTTGTCATCTCTTGATGAAAAATGCCATTTCATTCCCAAGTTTTTGTTGTTTTTGCTATCATCCAAGTATAGTCGTTACTATTGTGTTTCCTTGAGAACATGAAGCCCTCTCCAACCTGTGCCATTTTTCTTCAAAAAAAAATTGTGTATATCTACCTTATGTCCAGGAACCTCCTGGTATTTAGGAAAGATTGGGGGATAGATTTTTCTCTGTTTACAGGTATAACAATGAGGAAGCTGTAAAGAACAAGATTCTTCTTGGATAATATACATCTTGCTCGATGGTCCAGGTTCCTGTCTCCCAGCAGCTTTAATCACTAGACAACTTTGCTACCCTTTGCAAGAGAGAGAGGGAGAGGAAAAAGCCCATCTGCTGCTCGTGGTTGCTAGGGAGTCACATGCTGCCCGCAGGTTAGACTGAGCCACTTTGTCTCACATTTGTATTGGTTTGGGCCACTGCTCCCTACCGAGCTGAAGTTAATTTAGCTCTTGGTTTTTAACTCCCCTGCCCAGTAGTATGGCAGCTGGACAATTCAAGGTGGGCTGCATGAATTTAAACATATAAACTCTTAATAGACACATGAAGAAAGGGAGAGCGAATGTAGATTTTGTAAAGTGTTGCTCTTCTACTTGCTTGTTGTCTGAGATATGCAGCGTGGATGAGGAAGAAAACTGCTTTTACTGAAGAATACTCTCACCCGAGACACTGGCAGAATACTGAGGTTTATAGAAATCTTTTCATTATGGCTCTCTAGGGAATTTCCAAATGTATTAGCATTTTTAGGTCCTCTTATCAGCACTTCAAAGATAAAGTGGCGTGAGATGAACGCTTCTCCCTTTGCGTGCCGGGTTTTACATATACTGTGCACCCAAAATAGGTAGGAAAATCTAAAAAGGATTTATAAGCAGATGTTAAAAGATGCGGTGAATGATTTTTCGAATGGTTTTTAATTATGGTTTGTCAGATGGCTTCTCATAGGAGCATAATCACAAGGCACATATTCACTGATGATTTATTTAAAGAAAAAAGAAAAGAAGGAAAGGCAGGTTGGTTAGTGTCTCTGTGAGGTACTGCTCTTGGGGGCTCTGTGTGTCTCTGTAATGTTTATCTCCCTGCTCACTGTCGTCATGGAAGCTCGGAGCCAACTGGAAGATCCTGCTCTGCACGAGACTGGATTACTGACCCTAACACATGGAAAATTGACTGTATTAAGAAGCAGCCGCATTTTCAACCGTAAGGACTTCACAAGGAATTTGAAACAAAAGGCCAGAGACCTCTGAGGAGATTTTCATCCCAGGGGGGAGTCTCATTTTTAAAAAACAAATTAGCATCACCATAGAGAAGCAGCTTCCAATGACCAAAAATTAGAATACAAAATGAAAGATTTTTTCATTCTCCTGGGTGCTGTTTTCTATCTTTTTTTGCCAGCTGAAGGAGCGCTCTTGTCTTAAATATAGCTGAGGTGAGCTAAGCTCTGACCTCAGTGCAGTCAGTTGCACTCACATTGGAAGTGGGAAAACTAGTGACATCAGAATGTCTTGCCAATCCATGGGTGAAAGATAAAAGAGACTCATTCTTTTATAGAGGGTTAACAATGGCGCTCTCTTTATTTATATGTATATAAACTCACTAAGGTTCATGAAAGAAGAAATCTACAGGAATTAATCTAGCAGGGACAGATAGGTGGGTATTTTCCCTCCTTTTCCTCCTGTTGGTAAATATTACAGATGTCTAATAAAAGACAGAATTCTGAAGAGATCTGTGAAAGAGAGCTCATGAGCTGTAAAAGCTTGGCTTGCATGTACTACCAAGAGGAAAATGTGGATATCCTTCAGAACAGGGATAGCCAGGAGCTTTGGGAAAAGGGCTTAAAGGTTTGCCTTTGGAAGTGCAAAGGATGGAATTGCCAGATGTAAGGCATAGGCACTGACCACGCGTCTCCTTAACTCCAGTTTGCTGCTCTGTTGCCCAGATTTGTGTTGCAGCAACTGGCTGTTGAGGTGCATGGAGAGGTTAATGGCAGATCTGTGTCTGTGCGTGTGAAATGGAGGGCACAGAACAAGCCTGCGAGGCTTGTTTTGCCATTTTGCCCCCTGGGGCGGTGGCAGGATAGCTTCTGCCACAGAATTCTGTGGGGACTCTGTGTTGAATTAATGCACAATGTGTCTCACCTACCTTTTGCTATGACAGATGCTGTCCCCTGAGTTGACGGTATATGTTCTGAACTCCTCTAAGGAGCTGTTTTAGCCTTGTCGTAAATGGTAGGAGATTTATAAGCTAACAAGCTTATACTGATGAGTATTTTCACCTTAGGCCAGGCTATCCAAATGTAATAATACTCTGCAGATTTTTCCCTGAAGGGTGCCTGTGTAGCCTGTCACTTTAGAGGATGTGCATTAAGCCTGAAACAACACAAAGAATAAGCAGATTTTAATGATAGCTGTTGTCATATGAGATTTTGCAAGTGAAGCATGAATTTTTGGTGCAACCAAACCAAGACCAGACCCAGCAGTAGTCACTGTTTTTTGATTCTTTGCTGTAGAAAAATACTAAAAATATCTACAGCTATTGGTTTTTATATGCAAAACACTTTATAATTATTAAACAACTAGTCCTCACAAAGTATATACTCAAAGCCAAATTTGTCAGAAGGCCTCTCCTCCACTTTCAGATTGTTTCTCGGTTTCTGTCATCCCAGAGTTATTCATGCAGTGATCTGTGTTGATTTGGTTTTGATGGGGTAGTAATGTAGTACAGTAATGAAATAGGTAACTACATAATTTACTTTAAAATATTATATGCTACAACAATCTTCAGTATATTTGTGTATAAGTCTATATGTGGGCATGTGTCTCCATACAATTAGCAATACTGACACAGCAGTTTCACCACCGAAAGCTCTGGGTTTGGACACTCTGTAGGACGTAATAGAAATCTTTTATTGTAAAGGTGGCAGCAAAATATCCTTTTTTGGCTCTGTACACTGAACACTTAAAGGTCACATTTGTCAGGGACAGCAACTTTATTTTTGCAACACAAGTGAAGTGTTTTGTCCTGGTTTATGCATTTTACTCTGAGGAGTGAGTTGTGGTGTTTGTAATGTGACTTTGCACTGTTCAAATTCAGTAAATGTTGGGTCACACACACTACACCCAATGGGGGCTCAGACAGAGAAACACCAAACACTCTGGCATGATTTTGATAAAGAAAGATGCTGAATCATTGTCTACACTGAAGAAATGTCCTCCAGCAACACAGTTAAGATAGAAGGACAGTAACTCCTCAGCTGGGACACTTTTCTTAGTATTTATTAGTATAAGCATGTACTACTGGTGGGAGGTAGCATAACCAAAACATTGCACAGGGTAAGAGAGTAAAGGTAAATCAAGAGAGGAGAGAAAATGGAACAGAGATCTTTTCTCCAGTGCCAAAGCTATATGGGAACATGGCAGGGGGGAGGGGGTGAGGAGGGACATCCTGCCCTCCCCCCCCCAAAAAAACCCCAAAACTCCACACTATGATTAACATGGCAAAAAAGCAGAGATGCTGGCATGCTTGTGTATGAGTGAAGACAGTGGTGACAAATGGACACACGACAGCCCCCCAGACATTTGCAGCTGATTAGAAGCACGACAGACGAGCAGCTGTCATGCCAATGAGATACTACAGAATGGAAATGAACTTACAGCTGGTTGGGGTGACACCCCTGGTACTTCACTTTTATCACTACAGCTCCAGACTCCTGCCCTTTACCCAGTCAATGAGTCTCTCTATCTCCCTCCATGCATCCCATTTAATTAGGTTCACTTTAAATCAAAACAGGGCTCAATTCCTGCAAATCTGTATTTTATAAGGTGGTGAGGTGTGGAATAGACTCAAACTGTTCTCCTCAAGCACAGCTGAGATTGGGTAGGTTATCACTGGTACAAGAGTGATGCTAATCAGCTAATAGCTGTGAACGTTTGGAGACCACTAGCTTTCGAGAAAAGCTGGTATCACTGCTTTCTGCTCTTCATTTATCTCGTCCTTCTTTTCCATGCTCTTTTTCCTCTACCACTGTACAGAAAGCTTGTTAATATTTTGTTCAGCTACCAGCTAACAGAATGAGGTTGCAAGTAAGGGAAATACTTCTGAAGTAGCTGTATCCTTAAAAATATGTGCCTATATGCTGAACTTTGGTATAACGTGTAAAATATATTTGCAGATCATTTAGCTCAAACCATGGTGTGAAAGATAATTCTAGTTGACTGCTGGGAAATAGGAAGTGTAGTCTCTCATTTTCTGCTTTCAGTGCTGAGCTATTCATGGAATCTGCAACTTTTTTTTTTTATCTTTTCAGTCTCTATTATTTTCCATTATTCTCTAGATTTAGCAGCTTCTAAATCCAAAGGAATACTCTGGATTTAAAATATTGCCTCCAGGAACAGAAAGTCTGTTTTCCTGTAGGATGGATGTTTTGCTCTTGAGTCTATTAATTATGGCCTTTTTTTTCAACAGGAATAATTGTGTTATTAATAGTCTTTTCATGAACAGAAGAAAGGCCTCTTTGTAAGGAGAATGCTTTTGCTTCACAAAAGGTTTCTGATAGCCTTAAGGTGGATTTATCTGGTGGAGCCTTGGCTAACCTTCATATTAAACAGACAGAAACAGTTTAGGGAATTTGGGGATGTGAAGCAAATTAGAAAATAAATTAAAAGCATTATAGCTCAATAGTATAAATTAATGCAGCTGCTGTAAGCTTCATCCTGAGAGAGTTGTCAATATCTGCAAAGCTCCTGCTATGGGGAAGAAAATTAATGTGTATTTTAACATTTGTGTTTTGCCCCACAAGAAGCAATTTGAAAGAGTCCCCTGTAGCTTTGATGGCTTTTCTTATCTTAACTCCTTCCACACCAGTGCTCTGGGTATCCCAGGGGACTGCAGAGGGAAGGGACTAATAGCCCATCCCAGGCAAAGCATGTTGTGAGTAAAAGCTGTGCAAAACAGCTGCTGATGGCAGTGCTGATGCCCAGACTTCCCTCTGCAGATGCTTCTCTGGGCTCCCGGCTGCACAGGTTGTGGCAGGCTTGGTCCAGCAATTTCAACGTCTTGCAAATGAATATTTATTGAGTCTGATGATTCTGCAGAGTAAAAATCTGTTCTGTTCTGCTAAGGTTTCATTACTGTTGGTGGGAGAAGAGCACTAACCTCACTCCTCCTCCTGTATCCCAGCCCTCTGCGGTGCCATTCCCTCTGCAGCAACTCTTTGTGTCTGCTCTTCCCAATGGAGATTTTACTGTTGCCTCTTTCTTCCCTGACTCCTGAGGACACCTGGGTGAAGGCTTTACCAAGAGATCAGAGAGGGCAGTGCTGTGCCTTTTTTTACTTATGGAATAGAATGAGGAGTGCTGGTCATCCTAAGCCTACATGAGACAAACCTCCCAAAGCAGAAAAGAGTAAGACAGCAGGAATTCTGTCTTCAGCATGGATGGAATCATTCAGAGTGGTTACCTGAGAGCTGAGGAGAACAGAAAAAACATGCTTAATTGCTGATTATAAAGAAGACTCATGTGGTGTTTATTTTCTCTGGTACTCTTAATATGAACAGGAACTGAAAACTGTTCCTCTGGTTGTATTTATATTCTAGTTGTACTGGGCACTCTTAGTCAGATCTGGTCCATGGTGCTCCAAGAACTATGCAAACACAGTAGTAAATGAGAAATTATGTTTCAGGGAGCTTGTGATCTTGATCAAAATAAGGTATTTCAAAACTCATGAAGGGATGAAAAGTTGTGATGACAACCATGATGTGGCCCATTGTTGGCTGGGTAAAAATCAGTCCCTAAGGGTAAGCAGAAGGAGATAGTGTCTGGCCATAGTTAACTGCTAACCTCTAAGAGAAATAGATTTGACAGAGGAACCTTTTCAGCTGGTCCTGAGACAGTATTTCTAGGGCTGGATGCGTCAGAGTTGTAGGTGACAGGACAAAAGGCTGAGGTTGCAGTTACTGCTGTGTTACTGGGGTGAGACATGCAGTGGAAACGTAGGCTGTGCAAAGGCTTACTGCAGAGGCCAAGGGAGATGTCCTTGAATGAAAGCCAGTGGAGGGAGTTCAATGATAAGAGTGATGTGTCAGAGCTTTATGATGGTCCCTGTGGAGATGAGCTTGGTGCTATGAAAATGGTGAGTGTGCATGCTGCGTGCATTCTCCTCCTCTGTGATGAGGAGGAGGAGGAGGACTTGATCTGTGGCAGAATATGTCAGCAGCAGACCTGGAGAAAATTTGATACATTTATCTAATTTGCTGATATCTATGAGGAAGTATCATAGAAGGACCACATTCCATGGTTGCAGATAACATAGAAGATGCTTTTTCTGAATTTTAGTTTGCTGGCTCTTTTTAGGGGTTTTTGTGTCCCTTAATTTTTAATAAAAAGAGTGCCTTGCTGTCTTTAATACATGCTACTACTTTTTAAATTCTAATCCTAGCACTGTGAAATAGATTATAGCATGCTTCTGGCAGAACATGACTTGCTTCCAGAGCAAACAAGGAAACTCATAATCTTGAAAATCCAACCTTTGCTTCATTTTTTTCTTACTTGTTCTCAGTATGTGTTTCTCCTGTAATTTTCACTTTATTTAAACTATGAGAAAGTAAGAATATTGGCTTTGTCTTTCTGTCTTCTTTAAGGTACTCAGTGAACTTTAGATGCCTTGTAATTGTCTGTGTAAGGAGAAGGATGTGTGCAAGGAAGACAAGGGATTGCATATATGCAGAGAAAGATGGAACAGAGTATTTGGAACAATGTTGGACTGAAAAATTCATATTAAATGAAAGCTCACCTAGGCATCTGGTATGTAGCCTAAATTTCTCACAGCCTCTGCTGCAAAACTAGAGAAATGCTGTCTGGGCAATTTGTGTGATCTCCAAACAGTCTGAATGAAGTAAGGAAGCCTCATACATGACAGCAGGTGCTAATATCTTTATTCTACTGCACCTGAGACCCTGACATCTCCCCTCTAATGCTTCTGAAAATGCAGGTCAATTAATAGGAGCAGAGTTCTCATTTTTGGTCCTGTATTTAATTCCCTGAAGCTATTATTGCCTTGAGGGAGTGGGAGAAAAGTGGAGAAGATAATTATACTTGACCTTGTGCTATGGACTTGTGCAAACTCTTGGATTAGCAATGAACACTGTCAAAGCTTGGTTAGGAAGCAGTGGAGGACATGACACTTTGTAAAGCATGTTGCTGAATATGCAAGTGGCCAAAATTGAAATGGAAAGAACAAGAGAGAAGCAGAAAACAAATATTAAGGCCAATTCTGTAAGTGCAGTGCTGTCAGAGTTAATGCCTTTTTCTTTCTTGTTGTCAGAACATCAGTGATAATCAGAAAAAATGGTACTTACTGTAGAGAAACAATTAAGTTGGGCCTTCACAGCCCGGATGATTAAAAAAAATAGGAATTACACTACAGGAATGTGTTAGAAGAGAACTTGTGATGGCTAAGCAGCAGCCGTACATCAAACAGATGGAGCAGAGAACTGATTCTGATCAGCTTTGCTTTTCTTTAGCATTTCCCACTGCACTTTCTCTCACATTATCCTACTATTAGCATTACCAGCTTCCATTTTGGTAAGGATTGCAATGTCTTGAATAAGCCTTTTTTGGGAACCATCTGGCCTCAGATGTCAAAGAACAGCTGTAGATAGAACTGGCTTCTAATAGAGCTAAAGTTCACATCTCTCTGTAAAATAAAACAGAGCAGTGCCCACATTGATGCTGACATAGCAACACTAAGCCTTTGGGGAGTTCAGTTCCTCCTTTTGGTTTTCTTTGCCTTCAGCCTCTTCCCCCACCAGGGATTCTGAGCCAAATCCTGTTCACCTTGCTTGTATGAAAATAGTTTTTGTTATCAGTAGAATTATTCACTCGCATTTTTAGACCATACAGTCTGTGTCCTAAATGCAGACATTGTTTATCAAATAAGGATGAAAGGAAAAGAAGGTGATATGAAACCCCACATAGATTTAGAAATTTTGCTACAATTTAAATTTTACTAAATACTTTTTTTGGTTTGTCTGTGTCTTTGTGGTACTGGAAATCCAAACTCAAAAGCAGTTCAGCAAAATGAAACACACCAGAAAACACTTCGAAGAGTGAAACTATAGGGCTGGATTCTGCTCTCATTTCTAGTGGTGTAAATCTGGTGCAATGTGGACATCTTACAGATTTATGTAGCTGTCACAAACTGTACCCAACCTAGGAAATGAAAGTTTGTTGTTTTCAAGACTGGACTGAGTGCAGGAGGGAGAATTTGAGAACTTGACATGATTTATGAAAATGTAGTAATTTTCTGAATTCCTAGGACTTAGCAGTAGCATTACAGCTCAGCTGAAGCTTAATGTGAAGTTAGAAAATTTCAAAGGCAGCATTAACAGCCAGACTGCTTCCAAGAATGGGCACGTGGTTGTTGCATTCCCTGTGCGTGGGTCCACAGAACGGAGAGCAGTGCCACGACTCTTTCCTTTCTTTCCTGCCCCTGGGGCTTGGCACAGTGAGCGATGCTGATCTGACCCAACCCACTGTACAGAAGAGCAGAGCAGTACATAATAAGATACGTTGTCTTCATACCCTCTTCTGGCTTTTGAGAATTCAAATAGTACCTGGGAATGACCTGGCTTGCTGATCATCCCTTTCTACTTACATTTCTGTAAGTAAAAGTACCTGTGACTGCTGTGTACTGTGGAACAAGCAGAATTGTATTTGTGTTATTGCTTTAATAATGGGCTGTGCTGTCAAAACAGAGCAAATGGGGAATGAGCAATGAGAGAGGAAAGTAATCCCCTGTTTATACCAAATCATTTTCCATAGCCCTCTCTGAAAGGAACAAAGAGAAAGTAAAGTCAAAGGAAGAAGGTGCTGCAAAACCATGTTTTGATTGCTTTATGAAGAAGTATCTGTTAACATTTGTCTTTAAAATTGGCGAAGCTTCATTGATTAACACTGCACTTAACATGGGCATTTTCATTCAGTGCAGCTAGTTTACCCTACGCCTGACCTCTTTCCTTTGTTTGTTCTTTTATTTTTGGAGTGGATTTTTAATAATGGAATTGCAAAACAAAATGTGATTCACTGTTGTAAGTGCTCTCTACTTTTCTGTATTCTTTGGCCATTGAAGTAATTGCTTGTAGGAGACAAATATGTTCATGTTATGAAAACCACCCCCTGTAAGTTTAGTGTATATCCAAACTCATGTCCTTATCCTGATCAGATTTATTTTTAAAATAAAGTGCCCTTGCATATAGTCTCACATTTAACAAAGTGCCTTGATCTGTAAATATTCCAGTGAACATTAAATGAAATAGGTATTGGGCTGGATGAGTTTTAATATTTTTTACTTCCTCCATGGAGTCCCTGAAAGTTAATCCAAACCCTGCTTCCCTTGGGCTGCCAAGTAATGAGCAGAAAAAAAATGGGGGAAAAAAAGAAGAAAAAAATCTCCAGCAAACTGCAGGGTTAAAGGCTATTATAGGATAAATGAAATACTAAAAGAAGAGGTTGAAAATACTGCCCAGCCACACTTTAGGTTTATACCAGGATTACCTAATGAAAGCGCAATGAGAGGAGTATATATGATGTATGTAAGTGTGCTGTAAATGTAAATTATATGATTATCATCCTACATCTAAGAATGTAACAGTACTTTAGATTAAAGTTTATATACAATATGTATTTTGATTAAGTACTGCATGAGTAAATTATCTGAATTGCAGGGGGCTTGGGTGATGTGCTGTAGCTACTGGGCCAGTTGCAGAGCTGAGATTAACTTTGAGTAACCTCAGAGTGAGGGACTGTGGTGTCCAGCAGATCCAAGAGCAGAGCTGGGGTTGGAGTGTCCCTACATGAAATGTCCATCAGAATAAAATTGCAGATCACACATAATGTTCTGGTCAATTAAGGTTCAAAATAATCTTCAGCTGTTGAGGATTTTTTCACTCTTTTCTGTTTCAGTTGTTCTGGCATCTATCCGAGGACTTTCTCTTGCTGTGAGATCTCTCTGCATGTCTGTGGCCCTGTGGTTAGACAGCAGTCAGTATTCAAGACAGCAGCCAGTATTTAAGATGTATTCATGAACTAACTTGATCCTGAGAAGCCAGGTTTCACACTTGTTCACCTCTTTCAAAAAGAAACAGGTTGTGATTCTGAATTACCTTCTGTAGGCTTTTCTCTTCTGGAGACTTTGTCATACATGGATGTATCTAAAATTGATTTGTTTCCCCAGACCATAATTTGCTTTGTGAATATCTCTCCAGGAGCCCTGCGTCAAGACCAGGGAAGGACAGGTACTGCCTTGGCTATTTTGTGTTCTTTTGCTGGTATCTAGCCAGTGACTTCCTGGATTTGGGCTTTCTGGGAACTGAGTCTCGTTTTTCTTTGCACCATAGTTCTTCAGAGGACTCAAACTCACCACAGGAATTGTTGTTTAACCAGTTCCTGTAAATCAGCTCGGCCAGGGTGACTTCCTGTGAGTGCTTGTTCATGAGGCTCATCCCTTAAGTGTGTCCTGATTGCTCACAGAGATGTCCAGTGAGATGTCAGTGATTTGGCTGGCTGTACTAGCTTGCTATCTGCTCTTCTTGTTTTTCAATGGTGTATTAGTAATCCTAAATCAGAAAAGTGATTGAAGTTTTAGTTCAGTTGCTAGTCCTTAAGAAAGCTTATTTTTTATTCATCTTAAAATTTGGTTTACTGTCTTCTTTTTTTCTCCCTTCTTTTAAATCAGGATGTGTATTACTTGATAATTTGATCAACTCTGCAGCAACAAAGGCCAGCCAGTGCCTCATTGCCTGTTGTGCCCTCTGGTTTGAATAGTAACAGCACATTTTCATGCTGAGTTTAGATGAATTGGCTCCTGCCTGTGTGTGCTGGGTAATGTCCTTTCATATTCTTGGCATTGGTAATGAATAGGATTTTGAACACCGCTTGTAGATGTTAAGGCTTATTGTAGGAAAAATGCTCACAAAAACTCTAAGCTTCTAATAAGTGCCTAAAAGCCAAAGAGGGTATCAGAATTAAGGTGCTAATTCAGTTGCTATTGGTTGCTTACTTGATGTCTAATTGCCTGTAGAGGCACTTAAACTCATTTGCTCCTAAATGACTTCACTTTACAGTTCTCAGGATATTTTTCCTGTCCTTTTGCCTTTACATAAGAGAGCTTTGTCGATCTGTTTGCTTTTAGGTCTGCATTCATCTTTTAAATCCCAAATATCTTCTTGAACATTAGTAGTATTCCGGCATCTTACTTAAGATAAAAGTTTGACCTGTTTTTTTTTGCCTGAAATAATAATAAAAAAATAGCTCTGTTACTGATACCATGGTTTGCAATAGGGTAAAAAAAAAACCATCAACAACCCTAACCAAAAACCTGAAAAAAACCCCAAACCCCCAAGACCTTACTAAAATGTCTTTTGCCTGAAGATGGTCAGAATATTTTCCACCTTGTGATTTATTGTTTGCAAAACCAGAAACTGTCAAAACTGTCCACTTCTTATTTTAGCAGAGTGTATTTCTGAATAGTAGCACAAATTATAAATGACTTATAAGTAAAAAAATCTCAATTTTTGAGGAATTACTCTGATTTGCAGATCCTATTTGGTTTTACAGCAGAGTAGTGCTATTGAAAAGCTGGATTTAACACAGACAGTAAAGAGGGATTCTGGATGTTGAGGGGTTTTTTTGAGTGTGGATTTGGGGTTTTTTTCCAAGAGAGCTGTTTATTTCAGCTGTGGATTTAATCCTTCTGTCAAAGAGAAGTGGAGGATAAAGTGCGTGCCGGAGCAGCACTGTGGGTTGCTACTGTACTTTTGTTCTTTGCTACTGCAGTGCTAAACAAGTTTCTGTTAATGTGGTGGTGCAGGTGAAAATGCTGGAACTTCATTAACGGTCCTGCTGATGAAGTGTGAGCCAGAATAAAATCCAGTTCCTCCTCTGTTCACTGAGTTAGATTTGCAGGACGAGCAGAAGCAGAAAGCAGCATGCCCTGCTCATGTTATTCCACTGAACAGATTTCCCTGAGACTCTACAGGAGCAGTAGACTAAAAGAAAAATAGCAATAAAAATGTGAAATCTTTATGCAGTCACATTTCTGAGTAAAACCAAACATCTGAGACCTTCCGAGAGAGACTTTGCAGGCAAATTACAATGGGTCATCTGTGCTGTAGCCAAAATGTACTGAGAAAAATAACTGGAGAATGACACATTAACAAGGAAAAGGTAAGGAAATGAACACATCGTTTTGCCTTGCAGTCTGTGCAGTTCAGCACAGTGTCAGAGAAGGGGCTCAGGCTCTGGCACAGGCGTCTGTGGTTCTGCTGGTGCCTGATTTGCTACCTCCTTAACTCCAGCATGCATAAAATGGATGGTCTTGTGGCCAAAACCCTCTCTAGGTCTTAGGAGTAAATCTGAATGAATAATAATGATTTTTCCAATTTCATGGTTAGAATTAATTAAAAAAATTGGAAACCAAATAAAATGTTTTAAACTAGTTTAAAGCCATTGATTCTTTTTCCTTGCCAATTGTTCCCCAACTCTCATGTGAGAGTAAATTCAGTGCTATGTAGGTACTGTTGCAATGGATGGTTTTAACATCAGGCAGTGACAAGAAAGTGCTGTCCGGTTAAAAAGGTAGCCAGCTCACTGATGAATTACAGTAGATGCTAAAGGAATACTTGGTTTTGGTTTGCCTTTCATAATCTCTGGAAGAGCCTTTTCTAAATAATGTTTTACATAAAACAATTTAACTCGTGTTAAAGACTGCCTCAACATGTTTTTTAAGAGACATGCACAAATAAAACCTTTTTTAACAATGGGAGTGTGTCTAACAATTCACTGTTCTTAAGTATAACAATACAGAGGAAAATGAAAAATAGAAAATCACAGTCAAGTGAAGATGGTAACAACAGAATTTCTGTAAAAACCAGTGCATCTGGTCTCTTGGTAATGCAATCAATATATTCTTTAAAAGATTTAAGGCAGTAAGAGTTTATTTAAATAGTAGAGTAGCTTTGAAATTCCCTTTTTTACCTGGATAGAGGAACATTAAATCAAGAGGCAGCGATCTTGCTAGCTGCAAGTCATTTGTGACAAAAATCAGATTTTGCATCCCTATTACCTTCCTAGGGAGATCTTTGCAGTTCTAACCAGTGCTTTGCCTTTCTCCCTACAAATCACCAAAATCTTTAATGTTTTTCACTCAGTCATGTATACTGGAGACTTTGCTTATTTCCCAGGGCACACTCCTGATGATGCATAAAACTTAGGTCATGAACATTGGTGGTAATTAAAGATCCATGGTATGTATGTTCTAGGTTGTTAACTCAGATATCTGGGCAAAATTCCAGCTTGGGTAATTGTGTGCTGTCTCACTGGCTTCTGTCATCAGCTGCCACTGTGTAAGGTATTGCATTCAAGTCCTGTCCTACATGAGTGTGTAATATTACTGTGTTGGTTGATGGGAACCTCAGCATGAGCCAGCCATGTGCACTTACAGCCCAGAAAGCCAAAGCTGTCCTGGGCTGCATCCAAAGCAGTGTGGCCAGCAGGATGAGGGAGGGGATTCTGCCCCTCTGCTCTGCTCTCCTGAGGCCCCACTTGCAGTGCTGCATCCAGCTCTGGGGCTTCCAGCATAGGAAGGACATGGACCTGCTGGAGCAAGTCCAGAGGAGGCCACAAGGAGGCTGGAGCATCTCTGCTATGAAGGCAGGCTGAAAGTTGGGGTTGTTCAGCCTGGAGAAGAGGAGGCTCCAGGAAGACTTTCCAGCACCTTCCAGTACCTAAAGGGGGCTACAAGAGAGGTGTAGAAGGACTTTTGACATGGGCATGTAGGGACAGGACAAGGGGAAATGGCTTTTGACTGAAAGAGGGCAGGTTTAGGTTAGATATTAGGAAGAAATTATTTACAGTGAGGGTGATGAGACACTGGGGCAGGTTGCTCAGAGAAATTGTTGATGCCCCATCCCTGACAGTGTTCAGGACCAGGCTGGATGGGGCTTTGAGCAACCTGCTCTACTGGAAGGTGCCCCTGCCCATGACAGGGGGTTGGAACTAGATGATCTTGAAGGTCCCTTCCAGCCCAAGCTATTCTAAGATTTTGTGATTTTATTGATTGCTCAGTCTCCTGGGCATGTGTTCTAGGAACAATTTTAACCTTTGCAAAATCACTAATGGCTTTATATGTCAATCTTGTTGCCTCATAAAAACATCCAGTTCTGAGAAACCACATCCTCAACACTTACTGGAAGTCAAGTCCTTTCAGTGTTCCTTGTGAAATTAAGCATCACCAGTTATTTTGGAAAAAATAAGCTTTCATCAGAAATTCAACGATTTCTGAGCAGGTTTTGTTCACTTCTTTTTTTCCCCAAAGTATCCCCTCCTCTCTCCCCAGTAACATTGAATTTGCCTGACAATACATGTATCTTAGTGTCAGAGAAGAGTCAAGGAGAACTGGAGTTTATGCTGTCTTTATCAAAAAGAAGTCAATTAGTAGAAGAGAATTCTTGTTGCTATTATCTTAATGTATTCTTATATTTATAAATATTGACATTATGTTCCACTGTGTTGTTTGAGTGTTAGTTGAAAGCTTTTGAATGTCTAAATCATTAATACTGTAACAGATTCTAGTTCGAGGGAAATAATGCCACTTTTTATTTCATCAAATGCTTTGTGAGAATTGCATTTTGTCTTGTTCATGCTCTGCTGGCTATTACTGCTAAGTAGCAAATTCCTGAAGATATTGGAGGCGTAATTCTAACAGCATCTTATGCTGCTTAGAACAGAGGGCTAAATATAGCTCTGGTCATTTTTATTTTTAAAGTTGAGTTTTATCATAAGAATACACTTCAGTAAAGTATCCCAAGGGACTACTGTGATGAAGTTAATATAGCAGAGATTTTGTGTTTGATAACATCACCTGCAGCAAACTGTGCTGTCTCCAAAAACATTCTGCCATTATGGAAATAACCTCCTCAGGCATAAGTTCTGTGGTATTTTGAATAACAGGAATGGAACTCCAGAATGAAAATTTCCAAAAAATCAGAGGCTAGATATTAGTGGGATTTTACATATATATCTATATATATCAATATAGCCATATAAATATCTATATATCTGTATATCTCATGCCTCAGAGAATAGGATACCCACAGACAGCCTCACCATCTCTAAGTCTGATGGTGGGACTGTTGACTGCTTACATAGACTTGCCTTTCTGATGTTGGAGAGAATCATAGCAGTTAGTGTCATGGATTCTGAGATGTCAAAAAAGCAGATTTTTTCCTTTTTTCTGCTGCATTTCTTCCTGTTAAAGAGGAGATAAAAAATGGAGAGGATACAATATGTCATCAGATGTGATCAGAAAGTCTCTTTCCTATTGAGGTGAGACTAGCAGCAGTTCAGGAAAATTCTTGATCCTTTGCTGTATAAAGAACATAAAAATAAAAACCCTAGTAAAAACTTTTTCACTGTGAAAGCCATTGGTGGTTAAGCATTACAACAGGTGACCAGAAAAGTTGTGGTATCCCTACTGTTTGGCTTGGTACAGCCCTCAACAGCCTGCTCTGACTTCAAAGTTGACCCTGCTTTCATCAGGGCATTGGACCTTATGACCTCCAGAAATCCTTTCCCTTATATTTTATGATTCTAAATATGCATCTGCATATTTGGAAGTGAATTTATAACTTGTTATTCCACTAGCTTCACTAAATTCTATCTAAAAGATCTGTCCATGTGCCATTACAGCAGGTGGAGATGTTAATTTTGACTTCAGTTGGAATTAGTACATGTTCCAAATCTCGGTAGTCCTGTTCTAGTGCCCATTAAATCAGACCTTATGACTCTTACTCATTTCTCTAATTTCTCTAATCCATTTATATATGTGACATCTATAATACTGTGTGGGAAGCAGTTCCACAGTATTACTGTATGAAAAAACCACTAGCCTAAAAGTTTAGCTACAGTTTTATTCGCATTCTTTCCCATTGCCTTCCCTCTGCGGCTTGATACGAGTTTGTCAGGCCATTTATATGAAGCAGAAACAGTAAGAAAAACATCTTGAATGAAAGAGCTTAGTACATAACACTGGATTGGGAACTGTCAACCATGACAGAAGATGAAAGTGTTGAAATTTAAATAAGCATCCTGGGCAGTGTATTTCTACCTCATCCTCAACACTAGTACACTGTGGCTGTGATGGTAAGACATTCTGCATGCAGAAGTTACAGCCTCTCCTCAGAGTAGGCAATGGATTATTTCTCAAAACTTGCTGACTAGCAGTGAGGGCTCGACTGGTTTAAGAGCATCCTTCCACCCAGCTGAGGAGCAGCCCAGCAGTCTCGTTGCTTCTGAGAGGAGCCAGATTTGAGCTTGTGACCCAGAGGTGAAAAGCTCTGTATCCCATTAGCTTTTCTCTGGGGGATGTTCAGTCTTTCCATTTTCAAGTGTTTAAGGTTTGCTGGATTTTCTCTGATGGCTGCATTTGGCAGCAGTGAACCGTTGATAAGAAATGAGATCAGACCCGTTCCCCTGAGGTTTCCTCCCTCACCCTCTCCACTTGTAGCTTGACAGTTTGGATAGTGAAGAAATCAGTTATTTACCAACATTGTACAGTAGTGGAGCAGAAAAATGTCCCCACATCTCTCTAATAGAGTCTTTAGCTCCAAATCATGCAAGACACTGCTTGAAATGGCTGGAAATATGCAAGACAAAAATCGTAATGGCTTCGTAATCAAGTCAAGCCAGGTATTGGAGCCTTCTCAAACCTGCCTGTAAGGCAATTTGCTGGTGGGAATGGGATCCATCATGTTTGTGGCTACTTCCCAGACTGCTCTTTAAAGCACCTAGCCAATGGCAGGACCTCCGTGGGAGATAGGAGAATGTGGCATCTCTGTTTCTGTGCAAGAGACAATTTGTTTCAATAAGAATTTTGGCTGTAATGAGCAAATATGGACTTTCCAATGAGCCTAATTGTTTTTTCCTGGAGGGTTTATAGTATAGGAAATTACTTTAATTTCAGACATTTCTGTCTTGAATGATGTGTGAAAATGGGTGATCCTAGTTGAAAGAACATAAGATAAAAATGAACAGTGAAATTGATACTTTTTTAACAAACCAGCTGGGTTAAATTTTTCTCAGGTGCTTCTCAGTACAGCCACATCCAGCAGCGTGTTAAAAGAAACCAAGGAAGACGTCTCTTGCTACGTATGGAAAATCGATTTAAGCAGATAGCCTGGAATGTGGGAGTCTGCCACTACAGCCGATATGCCACCAGTGAAGCTGGATGACATTCCTTGTGGAGCCTGACAGGATGCCTCAGTGCAGTGTAGCTCTGCCAGCTGTCTCTCTTCCATGAAGCATAGCACAGTCCATTTAGATTCAATTTTGTTTTTATTCTTTGATGAGTGTTTAATAACCATTTCCAAATCTCTGCACAGCTGGGAAGTGACATTGTCAAGAACAGGTGCAGTCAGCTGAAATTATGTGGTAATGCTTGTTGTAACAGCCCTGGGAAGATGTAAAACGGAAAAGTTTTATTTCCGTCAGGGCAGAGTTAGCTAAATGGAATTGAGTTATCTCAGGATAAAATAATTATTCTCTTGGTTTTGTCTCACTTTCCATCGTGAGAAGAATAGGATGGGATTTTTGGTTAGGGATAAAAAGTCATATATTCTCATCCCAGCTTTGAGATCAACTTGCTGGATGACATTCGAAAAGTCACATGGACAAAATTTTGAGTTTATTTCTTCTACAACCACGTGTTTATATAAGCCACCTAGTTTCTTAATGTAAACCCACAACTCTGCTTTTCATTCTGGACACCCAACATTCCCAGTACTTGCTATTTCTGTAATTAACTGTATATTCATACAGATATTTGTGACTGAATGTTTCAGCTTTATGTTTGCTGTAGGAACTCTATGGCTTGCCAGGAAAATTAGTGGAACCTAGAAGCATGCAGCATCTTCGAAATAATTCTTTTACTTCTTAATTTCTTTCTGGTTAAATTGGAGGCAATAATTCATATGCCATCGCATTGTTTTGAGGCTTTTAATCAATTGAGTTGGGTCCTACAAGATCCTGAACATCGTTGGCTCTGATGGATATTAATAGCTGATCATGCAGAGCACCTGGTGCAAGAAGGAATCTTAGTATTTGCAATTGCTCTGAGATCTTTGCTTTGAGATGCTTTTTAAGTGCTCAGACTTATTCATCTCTATCTAATGGTAGGAACACACTGCTCAGTCAGTGGGGATGAGCTGGTTGTCGCCATATTCTTTTATTCTCTATATATTTTACTGTTTTTTCTCTGATCTTTTTCACTGACTGCTTCATATAAATGTTTTGGTGAACTCTGTGAGTGCTCAAAAGCCTGCCTTCTTGCAACACTCCACTCTCCTTTCCTCTGTTTTCTTTTTCTGCTACTCCATGTTTTTGCTTTACTTCTTCAGTGTAGCAAAACAGCAGGCACAGAAATCTCTGTCCTTCAGAACAAAAGGATTACAGGGGTTAGATGTTGCAAAAGTATACATGGAATGAATAATTCCCATTAGTAAATCAGTTTGTTGGCAAAGGGAAAGTAGCCGGGAAGGAAGGGAAGAGAAGAAAAAATTTACTTAAAATTATAGTTCCCTGTTAAATCTTTGTTAGTATGAACAGCTGATGTCTGTGGGAATTCTCTAAACGCCTTGCCTTAACCATGAATCCCCTCTTCATTGCTTTAACTCCCTGTTTGCCAATAGATGGGTTGCCTCAGTAGGTGGCAGTCTCTTTCCTCAGTCAGTGCAGAGGCCGTGAGCTGGAGCTGCAGGGTGGTCCTGCGCTTGCCCTCTTTGGGAGAAGACCCAAAGCCCACATCCTGGTGAACTGGGCTCAGTCAGGATTGTGTGCAGATTCCATGGAAGTACGTGTGTTCCACCCCAGTGAGCTATAGCTCTCATTAATTACATCTCATCTTTCCAAGTTAACAGCTGCTATTTTTTATTGTACCATAAAGTTTGGAAGCAACAGAGACATGAGATCCAAGCTCTGTTTTACTGACAGTAGCTTTACATGGCTTTTGTGCCTTGGAGCTGCTATTCATTCACACAGTGGAAATGGAAGGTGTGTCAATCCCAACATACTGTCTTTAGCAAGATGTTTGTCCAAAAAGATGAGAAAAAGCGCAAGGAGGTAAGTAATATGGGTAAAACCCTAAGGACATATGACACATGAGGAAGTGTACTGCTCCTGAGCAAAGCTTCTCCCACAGACACAGATTTCCTCATGGAAGAGAAGGTCTTTTTTATTTCATTCACATTATGATAGTTGCAGCCATAAACTGTACTGTTTTTAGTATAACACAAAAAATAATTTACTTTGTATTTTGTGACTAATAGTTAAGTAAATGTTAATATTTTATTAAAATATTTTAGGAAGAAATGAAATCTGCTATGCATTTCTTGTTAAAATATTTTAAAACTTTCAGTCCTAAATTAATGGATTATTTTTAAAAAATCATTCATGAGACTTGAAAAGAATACAAAATGTATTTTGAAATTGAGGTTTTTTGGCTTCTGAGAGAGATTCTGCATGATTTTACTTAAATCCAAGAGAAACTGGTGTGATTTTAAACAAAGCTTTTGGTTTTCTTCATGTTGGCTTGATGAGGCAAGTCAACTTCCAGTCCCAGACACCATCATACGATGGCAGAAACTCAGTCCTGGAGTGTCCAGTTCAGGGTCAAATAGTAGGATAGATTTGAAGATAAAAACTCTGGTGATTGGGTTTGTTTTTTTTTTTAACTTTACTCTCATCAGCAAGTACAGTGTCCAGAGCACCAATGTCTGTGAGATAGCAAACCCATTGCTAATTGCCTGTTACACCAGCTGGAGTCTGTTAGACCTCTCCAGCTTTCAGTCATGTGCACTGTGTGCTGCAGCAGTCAGGCTTGGAGGGCACAAATATATGAATGATCCTTGTTTCTCTTCCATTAGTACAGAAGGACACACAGGCCTGAATGGATTAGTTACAGAGTTCACTCCAAAATGTCCTGGCTTATTATAATTTTTGCCCTTTGAGCTTGAAAAAGAATTAAAAAACTTTAGCTATTAATACTTCTAATTTTGGAGCCTCTGAATACGTTTTATTTAAGTGTTTTGCACCCTGCATTTTGACATACTGTATGCTGTCATAGTGTTACTACAACACCTGCTTCGAATTCTTCTCTCTCCTACCTGTCAGTGCATCATTTCATGCTCCACTAAGTGGTGCGAACAGCAAACCCATCTGTTCATTACTCATGTAGCCATTGTGTGAAATATGAATGAAACATCTCGTGTCTGAAAGAGTCTCTGTCAACTGAGTCCAGCTAGTTTGGCTGTATTCTGCCCAAAATCCAGAGTTCAGTTGCTTCCTTCAGTTGTGCTTAGTCTCAGCTCAGTACTATTAAAGCAAATGTCTAATCCGTTACTCAAAATCCTCAGTTTATTCGCTTCCTCCCCCTTGAAGTGTACTTTGGGGTTGAGATCCTTGCTAGGACATTAACTGTGGCATGAGGTCCTTCTTTGATTTTATCCTTGTAGGCACAGATAAGTGAATAATATATATGTGTATACTTATAAGTGAGGGAAAGAGATGAACTTGTTATATACTACAGGAAGTTAATGAATGTTTTAAATAACCTGTTTTTCCTCCTACACTATCTTTACTGAAATAACTTCCATTTCCATCAAAAGTTTTCTCGACCAGCCCTAGAGTTCCATTTCCATCAAAGTTATTTGTACCATTAAATGGTTTGGCAGAAGGAATTGTTCCTTGGGAAGCCATCATTGTCAGTACTACAGATCAGATGGCAATGGCTTCTAAAATAGCAGGTTAATATCCCTGTCTGACAGGATTAAATGCTTAACAGTGATTCTTGCTTTTACAGCTATCAGGGTAAGTGATGCCATATGCAATGATAAAGATGTGACATTGTTCAGCTTGTCTTTTGGAGAATGATTAAATGACATGCTTAAATCCTTTGTGGCCTCACAGTCTACAGTGGAACGGAACAGCTAAACTGTAAGTGAGGAACAATGGCTAAGTTACCTACCTAAAATTTATTTTGTACTTAAAAGTTGCAGGCAGAAAGAACAGCACACACTATTTTCATTTATGGCTCAACAAATGGATCTATTGTAAAATCTGTCTCTGGTGCAAAGTTCCCCACGCTCCTCAAGAAGGCACTCCTTTCTTTGGGGTGGAAAAGTTTGGATGACAATGCATTCAGTAAACCCTGACCCTGTATCATCCCTCTAGAACTTAGGTTAAGATTCTGTTTTTGAATTTAAATATCTGAATAGAGTTGTCTACACGTGAAGGAAGCGGGAGGAAAAAATTCTTTTACCAATCAGTAAAGATCTCATTGTAAGAATTGAAAGTTATCCAGCCTGTAAAGTAACACAGTCTAGGGCTGTTCAGCATTGTGTGCTGGTTGCTGACATCATATTTGAAAGCAATGTTTGGAGTGGTAGTTTGGTCTGCTTCCATATTTTCTTTATTGCTAACATAGAATTAAATAGTTGTCTTGTATGGTATTAATCATTCATAATAGGATATTGCAGAATATTGTGCTGGGAAAGGAAGATCTCAAGTGCTAAAATGGTCATCAAAACTCCAAAGTCAGGATTAGCTGTACCAGTATATTTGGAGAAAGCCTTGGAAGGGTAGACTACTGCTGGGGAGCCTCATCCACCACTGACATGCTGATAATCCCATTGATCTGGATTCTGTTTCAGGTGTTTAAGGAGCTTCTCTTCATGTTAAAGTTTTTCTCCAGCATGGAAGCAGGAAAAAAGTACTATAACTTTGGTGTCTTTTGGCTGTTAATCTGTAGTTCCTTAGAGTTCTTCTTTTGAGAATCACGTATTATTTCACATATAGAAATGACATAATTAACAAAAAATATTGGGAATTTGAGAATTCTTTAACTAAATTTTAATATAAGATTATGTGTTTCTTTTAAAAAGAGAAGTAGCTGTCTGGCATAAACCTTCTTTATCAAGAGCAAAATCTGTGATTCTTCAGTCTCTGTTGTGTGGCTTTAAGAGATCCCCCTAATGGTAAATTAACCCTTACATAATCAGGCAGCTAACAATTTACAGTAGGACAAAATATAACCTGCAGGGTTGCATTATGTGCAATTTCCAGGCTTGTAGGACATGAGCAGTTTTGGGTCGGCCATAATGTTAAAAAATGACTCAAAGTTCAGAAAGCTGGAAAGCTGATGCTGTTTGCTTTGCTTAATAAAGCAAACTGTAAGTCAAACATTTAATCACAGCACTCTGGTAACAGGGGGCCTGTTTTAATACAGCTCTTTTATTGGCCTCTTTGTACTTCAGAAATAATAAAGGCGATCCTGATGGATAAGGTGTTTTCAATGCAAGTCTCACGTGGAACTTTTATTTTCAGACACAGGCCTTGTATAACAATATGAATCACCAATGTGAGAGCTGTTCTGATCTATGGTGGTTTTTCCAGTAGGGAAATAACCTGCTGAGTTTATTAATGTTTGTCTAATTTACATCATTAGAGTCGTTTTTTAAATAGCCCTGTCTGTTTGCTTTATTGCTGGCACGTGTGTCTGGAGGAGGGATGCCAGAGTGTGAGGCTGCTCATTTCTGTGTGGGGCAGAAAGCCGAGCCTCACATCCTCCTGGGTGCTCCCTGAGCAGAGAAAATCTTTGAGGGTTCAAGCTCTGAAGGCCTGCACACCCCCGCAGGTGTTCATGTTTCTGTGTGGTTTTCCTGGTTCTTCAACAGACCTTTGTGATGGCAGAAGAGCAGGGGCAGGGGAGGCAGGAGGATGGGGCTTGTGCGCTCAGCAGGGAGACAGCACAACACCCCTTTGAGTTTCCAGATTTTAAAGGGGAATCAGTGACATTCCTCTTACAGGTGTTGCACATATCAGCTGGCAGAGGGGGATTTTTGCTGCTTTTTGTGTGCTGGGCATTTGGTAGTGCCTGCAGACCTCAGTGAGATTGTTCTTCACTGCTGGTGGTGGAGAGGGGACTCAGCAGTGGTCCTGGGGAATGCTGGGGTGTTTCTGAAAGGCTTGCCCAAGTCCCACCCTCTCCTCTTGGGTGGACTGCAGGAGACAGTACCATGTCTGTTACTATCACTGTTAGCAGTATTACAGGTGAGACTCTTTAGCTGAAAAGACTGATTTGCAGCTCAGACTGAAATTCTGTTGTTATTTTTTTTCCGTCCTTGTTCATTCTCAAAGGGGAATAAAGGAAAGGAAAAGGTAATAGTACAGTTGGAATCTAGCAGACCGAGATTTCATCTGTTATTCTTTGTCAGTGAAAATCTGGAATCTCTCTTTGGTTTGCTTATTACTTTGGGTTTACTACAATGAGAGAAGAATTTGATCGAGTTCCTGTAATTTTTGTGAACTGTTTGTAACTGGTGTCTGTCTATCTACACATACATAGGCAATATGTGGACAGCTGTCTGTATTTCACTAAAATCGTACTTCATTATTGTAGTGGCAGAACTAATTCAATTCAAAGTTTCTGTGACTAAATCCTTTTTACTTGTGTGGGAAAACTTCAATGAATTCTCCAGTCTGAGCTGCAATGCCTGTTGGGTTTGCCCCCAAGAAGCAGCGAGGTGCTCTATCCCATAGTGCATCCAGCCAGGCAGGTAAAGCAGAGGCTGAGAGTTGGAAAAACCCTGATCATTTCTGTTTCTGAGTTTATATTAAGTTTCTGAGTGAAATTTAACTCTCTCACTAATACAGTGTTAGACACATTGCTTGAAGATTTGTGTTTGAATGACTGATTCTCTTTGTGTAAATACATTGCAGAATTTAAGGTTTTGAGGTTATTTGGATTTTGGATAAAAAGGAACTCTGAAGGAGCTGTTTAGTCAGGTACACTGGCTGTACTTAGTTCTGTATTTGTAAACTGTAGGGAAGAAGTTACAGGCAACATATTTTCTTCTTTTTCCTCGGTAGGAAATTTTTTTCTTTACTTTGTGTGGACAGCTGCTCAGCTGCAGGTGAAAAATGTTATAGTTTATGGGACTGCCAGCTGGAGCCAATTAAAATCTAATGGACCAGAGTTGGCACTAAAATATCTTATTCTGCCCTAGCAATGTAGAGGTTTGTTCTGCTGCTTATATGTGATTTAAAAGGTTTACAATGTTGTTAAGGAAAAAATTTGCTTACCATTTTGCAAACAAAACCAAGTTCGAATTTAAAATCTGATACAGAAATATTATCATTTGGGTCCCTTGATGAGGTCATGGTTCTACTGAGCATGAAGAGTTGTGATGGAGGGACTGTCCTTGCCTGACATCCTCTCCTAAATATATAAGATGGAAGCAGAGAGCTGAAAGACTTGCTTTAGTCACACCAAGGATCTGCTACATACCTAGGAAAAAATGTGGGTCTTAAAATAATCTGTCTTAGTTCTGACTGCCTCAAGCAAAAGAAACCTAGGGAAAGATGAGGAGCTTGAGTTACAGTATTGGAGAGTGAAAATCATCATTATTGAGAGTAACATGGGTGAAGGGAGACATGGATCAGGTGTGCCAGAGGGACAGACTAGAGAGTAAGAGCTCAGCAAAAAGAACTGAGTTTTTGAAAAAGAATTCAGTTCATTTGAACTGGAAGGAGCTGTTGTTTGTTCTTGAGAGGTATGATTCAGACTGGTTCTTTGTGCAAACCTAAAGGCTTAAAAGGCATTTTTTGCCTTTTCAAAATGAAGTATTTTCAAAGACTGAATTGAAACTTTTTCACTTATTTTTGAAGGTGGGGAGAATTTTTTTTTTCAAAACATACAAAATTCACCAACACTGTGTGAAAAATGGTTCATGTAGGCAATCTTTCTGTCTCAGAAACTTTTCCATTTCTTTACTTAGTGGTAGTTTACATTAATTTAATTTCATCTTCCAGTGAGAACATTTCATCCAAGGTTTGTGTGATAAGCAGGAACTCAACTGCATGTGATTGTTTTTCCTTGTTCCAAAAGATTGCTCAGGGCACAAAAGATACCCTGATAACAAGAACATAAGTAATCCTGTAGATGCATGAAAAAGGAAAGAGATTATTCTTGAGGCCTAATCCTGGAGCATATTGTCCCATGGTTTCTACAAACAAACAGGCTGTGCATTTGAAAGAATGAGAAATGTGAATAGTGGGCATTTGAAAGTATCCAATTTCTCTGTTTTGCTATTCACGGGACAGATCTAAGCTGCTTTTAGGCATTTTGTCACTTATTCAAAGATTCATGTATTCAAAGATTGGTCAACCATTGCCAGTTTTAATCCTGAACGAACCATTTTTAACCCAGAAATGGTTTATTCCATGCCTGTGTTCTTATGTGCCACAGGTGGACAAGCTGCTCTAGAGGTCAAAGAGAAAAGAGGATTGGGAGGACAATAAAAGAGCATGAGAAAAAATTGAGTTTAGACATAATTGTATGGAACAGATTATAAAATGCCTGAAAAACCTGTCTTTAGATGAAGTGCTCCAAAATGTCCAAGGAGAGTCACAAAACCTAGAGTGCATCTAGTGTAATGGTATCTACAAACAGTTGCTGTTGGTCTTGCTTTAACTTGTCACAGTGTTTCACTGCTTCCTGGGTGACCAGGCTGCTTATGGATGAAATATTTTCTGCTCCTGTTGCCATACAGGCATTTACTTGATGTCTTGATGGAATGTCAGCCTTGGATGGGTTTGTGTTGAGGAGCATTTATTGTTAGACCACTCTGAGGTGAAGGTGTGGAGCTCAGAGAAAACTGTTCTCAGAGGAATGAGACTGGGGCCAGGCCTAATTCAATCCTAATTTTCGTTTTTTCCATAGTTTTCCTTTTTTCTTTGGGAACCATTTTTATCTATTTTTGAGACAATAAGTTAATTAAAGCACAAGTAATTTCTTAGAGCTTTACACAGTTAAAACTAGGTAGTTCTCCTCCTTATGATATATTCAGCTCCCCTCAATACTGAAACCAAGGATTACAAGAGAACTGGAGATCACACAGCTACAGTTTGGTTCTCAGGCGCAGGATTGAGATGCTCTCATGAAACCACTAAAAATACTCCATAGATGGTGTTATTGTGCCTCTATCAAAGCCAGAGCACTTCTTTCTCTGAACTTGTCAATGTGTCACTTAAAATAGACATTAAATTTAATATTTGCAGAGACATACAACTTCATAACATTAATAACAGCTTCAGAATGTTAAAGAGAAATATATAACCTAATTGGGGAAGGAATGTAGACTTTTTTGGCTGCTCCTCAGGCAGGAGATTTATTAGAAACACCGTAGTATTCTAATTCCTAACCCGTCTCTTTTCCCTCAGTTTAAAGTGAGGTTCTCCATTTGCCTCTCTCTCTTGAAATTGAATCTTTTTAGGTACCATTTTTTTAGAGAATATTGTGGAGGAAAAGGAAAAACAAACCAATCCAAACCAGAATATGGATGATTCATAGTAAGAACTATTGAGGCTGTAAAAAATCCTGGTAGGGATTCTGACGAGTTGGCATATCTCCTTCCACACCGATAAATTTGTCACTGGTGAAACTGTTTATTCCTTTGCCGTATGATTTATGCTGGACCTTTTGTACTGCTTATGTGGACCTATAGCTCATCCTCAAACAGTAGAAGATGAACTCTGACTAATAGATCCCAGTGACTGTCCTACAATTTATGCAGGATCAGTGTTTTAAAAGGGTAGTGTGCATGATTTAAGTAGGATTTGAGTATATAGCCATGGTTTGTCCTTTGCTGTCAGCAAAGCCATCCTAAGTTCATTTCTTTAAAGAAGCTCCAGGCCAAATGTCAGGAAAAATTAAATCAAGCAGTGATGTAGTCCCATAGGGAAAATGTATTTCAATTGTGAGGTATTCATGGGTATAATATGTCATCCTGTAGTCTGTGACTGTTGGGTGCACTTATAGGCAATGTGGCTTGGTAATTGCTACTTGTTAAGAAATTTGGGTATGATAAAAAATGACCTGCCAGGGAGAGAGACAGTTTTGTTAATTTTATTTATGAGACTTTCATCAAAATTGAAATGATGTGTGTATGTAGCAGAAAATCCTTTTTGTAACAGCATCTTTTATTCAAGAACATAGTTTTTGTCTTCCACAAAGGAGATACCATAATGTTTTAGAGCTTTGGTTTCTGCAGTCTGAAGAACAAGTTGGAAATAAGCTCCTTATTTTGCTCAACCAACATTCTGATACACAATTTGTCCTTCCTGAGGGCAAGTGTAAGCAAATTTTCCATTTTCCCAACAGACGTGGGACAAAGCTAGGCTTGTTGGATCAGCCTGAATCCAAACCTGGAAGGAATTAATTCTATCTTCTGTAGTTTTGTTTTTGTAGAGAGTTTCTTCTTTTTCCTGGCATATTCTAAATAAATCAAAGCAGACCCTACAGTTCAGATTATTCTTTATGTGGATACCTGACCCAGGAGCAAGATGGAGGAGATCATAATTGGAGGCCTCGTGAGCTGAGATGGAGCCACACGCTGCCTGTCCATGAGACACTTCCCTCCCCATGCAGTTGTATTAGCTTATTCTCTCAGCTTCTCGGGGGAAATAGGGGCTTGCAGTGGTTTTCTATATCATCTTTAATTCAAATAGATAACTCTGTGGTATCAGTAGCCATAACCACTCGTGTAGCATTGAAGCACCCATGTCATTCTTAGCCCTGTTATTTGATTACTGTGAAGCATTGCACGTGGAGCACACATATAATTTAGGAAGAGGATCTTTTCAGATGCAAATGGATGTTTAAATCAGAAGAAGCTGATGAACATTTGAAAGCAGCATCCTCCCAGAATGGAAAGTTTTATCACCTATTAGATCCTTACAGAACAATAGGCCTGATCTCTCAGCTGGACAAAATCATTGTATTGCTTTGGGCTTTAGCAACTCTCTGACATTAATGATCTAACTCAGTATTGCTCCTATATCTGAGGAAAAGGGTGATGAAACCATATTTCATAGATTTATTTTAAGGATGTGAGAAGTAGAAGAGACCAGATTTTGCTTCAGCTTGTGTTACCCTAAGTCCAGAAGAGGTGAATTAAAAACTCGAAGTAATTTTAAGCAGAGCACTCTCGTTATTCCACAGTAACACATTCCTAGCCAGCAGCCTAAAACCAATGACAGAAAACGAATGAATCACAAGAATTTCTGAATAGTTTCATTGTGCTGTAACACAATGCACGAGATGTTCTGGGTAAGGAAATAGGTTGCACAGAGTTTTGAATAGGAAAAAACCCTCATGTACTTAACCCTTTAGAATCTGCTGCAGGCAGGAAAGTTAAGGATGAGCTGTCATCAGGCAGTTTCATCTGGCCCTTGTCTGTCTGGCAAGCCAGTCCTTTTGGGGAACATTTTATTATTCATGACCTATTTTCAAAATAGGTCTTTTCACATCAGATTTGGCTTTATCACTTTTATTTTTGGATCTGTTGAATTAAGAAACCCATCTAAAGGAAGACAAAGTTTTTGTTGCATTCTTTAGTATTCATTCTTCTGTGTCTTAGAAGAATCATGAATTACTCGAGTTCTCTTAGAACTAAAGTACTTTGGGATACAGTTAACCAATGCCTCTTCACTGGAAAGGAACTTGGTTCACAGATCAAAGTGCATCTTTCCCATAATAGTGAGCAAAAGATTTTAATCAAGCTGCCCATATGAACATAAACAGACCATCTTTTTTCCTGAGGAGTCAAGGCTGATTGTGAATTCATTGAATCTTTCCAAAGTGCATTTCATTACAGTGGCTTTCCTTTGTTGTATTGCTGGAATTTGTTGTATTGCTTGGATTTAGGACTTTTTCCCAGGTCATTTCAGTGTCCAGCCTCAGTGATTCTGTGCCACCCACAGACATCTGTTTTAACTATTTAGATTTCTAATAAAGGTGTTACATAAACCATAGATTACTAACAGGATGGAAACATGTTTGTTGATGAATTTCTTATATAAATCCTTTACATATTTCTTGTATAAATACTTTCCTAAACATTGGCACTGTCTATATAGACCAATACCTACTGTTCACAGCTCTTGGGTTGAGTAAGCATTCATTCCCATCCTTTCTTCCCCAGGGTTTCCTTTGTTTGGTTTCATAGCAGTTTTCCTGTCTTTGGTATTGCTGCTTGCAGTATTTTTCTCGTTTGTTTTGTCTCCTTTCCAGTTATTTCCCTCTTCCTTCACTTCCAATATTACTATTTTTTTCTAGATAATTGATTTTCTCAACTTTTTTCCTAGTTCCCTCTTTTTATTTTTTTAATATGTTCTCTCTGTTTTTGTTTATGGAGAGGTTCTTTTTCCTCCATGTTAATTATATTTTATGCAGGTAGTTAAAATATATTTCCCCCTTCTACCTCCCTTAAATTGGACTTGAGATTGTGCTCATAGTAGCTGTTACCTCTTGTTCAGTTGATCAGCAACACCTGCAGGTATTTCCTTCCTTTTCAGAGACTCCTTCATTGCCTGCTGACCCTGGCTTAGGCTCCTGAGAGATGGAAGCTCTCACTGAAGCTATGAGAAGAAGTTTGTTAAGAAGCAAAGAAATAATATTCTGTAATTGGTAAATGAAGCAATCGTTGCTGAAGAAGATTGAAGACAGTACAGTTAGTAATTGTGATTCCTAGCTGCTCTCCTTTAACAAAGCAATTTGTGTAGATGTGACCAAATGATGTTCTAGTGAGGAGAGCACAGCCCAGAGCCCACCTGTGCTGCAGATGGCAGTGGGGACTTAACCAGCTCCTCTCAGATCACGGAGACTGAGCTGTCCAGGCCTGCAGCTTTCTATTTCTTTGCACTTAGCCTTTGAAAAGTGTGGTTAAATTTTTCAGACTCACTTGTGTAGTTTGTGCATAATTATAGATGTGCTTTTTTACAGAATCCATTTGTAGCACAATGGTTATGTTGCACTTTTATTTCGAAAGACTTCAGGGATTCTTTTTGGGCCATATGACTCACAACTTTGAAGTCACTGAGCAAAGGGTCAAGCCCTTCTTCACTCAATAGATGCTTTCAGCTCCAAGTGCTACTAGTACATTCAGGGCTGAAACTCTTGTTATTGAAACAGCTGTAGCTTCAAAATGTCGTGAAGCTGCACTAACGCTTCATTTGCTGCAGTGAATCATTTTACTTATGAAAGTATAAAAGCCAGGGACATTTAGGAAAAAAAAAAGACAGAAATAGAAAGAAATAAACCTTCTGTGCTCTGAAATGGATCTTTTTTTTTCCCCCCATTGGATAAGTTTATCCTATCACAGCAGTAAAATGCAATGATATGGAATAATTATATGCTCCTAAGCTTTTCCAATTGATCTACTGTTGTGAAAATATATTCAGTAAATTCACCTGAGTGACTTTGGGCAGCAAAACACAAGGACATTATGAATAAAAGAAACACTAATTTGGCTGTTACAATGGAGTATTGTGACCACAGGAACATCATTGTCAACCTCTATTCTAGATTAGGGTAGGTTTGTTGTCAGAAAAATCGGTGTGTGGTTCAGAAGGTGACCTCAGTGATCACTTGTGGGCTTTCATATTTATTCCCTCCCTCTATTTTCTGTTCTTAAAATTTAATTTTGGATTGGAAAACCAAGCTCGCTTCTTCCTGTTACTGATAGCAGGAAAGCGATTTTATTTATTTATTTGTTTATTTATTTATTTATTTATTTAATCAATCATTTATTTATTTTTTTTGGCAAATTTTCTGGGTGAGGAAACCAGAAAAATAAAGCCTAGATTTCTCCTCCTGATTGGCTTTCTGATACTGCTCGTATTTAAAGTATAATTTAGGTTTTAAAATACTCAGATTTAAGGGAGGAGATATTTGGAAAAATAAATGTGCCATTATTCGTGATTTGCATCTATCAGTAACTGCATTTTGAAGCAGCACTGTATTAGCACTGTGAACAATGAAAGCAGAAAAATGCAATGTCATAGATAAGAAGTATACTCATTACTATTCCCCTGTTTTCCTGGAAGTATTCATCTTTTGCATTTGTCAGCCATACTTTAAAATATGAGGTAAAAATTGTTTAAATGTTTGTCAAATGGGGATGTAGGAGTTAGGAAATGCTGTAATGAGAAGTTATTTCAATACATGAGATAATATATATGCTTTGTAATATACACAGAGTTTGATATTATTAAGACATTACTGCAGAATTAACAGATTTCAAAGGACACTATGTAACAGCCAATGAATATAATATATTGCAAATAAGGTCATCTTGTTATACAGCTAGAATTAATAAATTTATAGTGCTCATGGTTGTTTTTCTGTATACATTTATCCTTCAGTGGCATTTGAATGTTTTTCTTTGTGTCTTAGAACAGCAGAAGAACTTACAGTCAAAGATCAGAAACAATGAAAATAGAAGGAAAATTAAGAAAAGGAGGGAAAGTGCATTTCAGAGGCTGGGTAGTAGAGGAGAATATGCCTTCAAAATTATATGTTTATATATTTTAATTTCAAAAGTATAATTTAAATGAGGGACTGTAACTTGCCCAGTTACAGAGCTGCTTTAACAAAGAGAAAAGCAACCCTTTCATGCTTCGAGTTTTTGTACTCATTTGAAAAGTTTGAAAATTTCAAGAGAAAGTTTTAAATTTTGTGGGTTTATAACTAACTGTTTGAATTTTAAATGCCATTTTCATCTGTCTGCCTCCTGCTTTTTGATTTCACTACAAGAAATGAGAGGATGTGGGAAAAGAAGGTAAAAACTCAGCTACAGAAAAAAGAAAAAAAGGAGACCATAAGTTTTGTCAAAGAAATTAAACAAAATCTTCAAACCTCTCTTCCAAAATGTTGGGGATTTTTCCCCATTTTCAATATGGAGAAGTTAATTTTTATCTACAAACACCTACTTTGAAAAATAAAAACCTGACTAGTTTCATTTGTTAAATTCTTATGGTAGAAGTGAGCATTTAGAAGGTTTTTGAATGGTGTGACAACTATAATTACCCACACAGGGAATAATTTTTGAGAGTTGAGGGATCTTCAGTCCTGTTGTCAAAGACATGGCAAGAACATTTGGCTGGAAACTGAAGCAAGACAAATTCAAGCAGAAGGTAAAAGCACAGGTTTTTAACTTTTATGTGTGTGTACGTTTATCTATATGAACTTTTGCAGAGGTAATATTTGGAGTAGCTGAAGAAGTAGGGAGATGGGAGAAGAATTTTGCTTACTTTTTCTTGGCTCTATATCACTTTGAATGCAAGTGACAAGAACCAGGGCAGTGTTACAGATTTGTAGACTAGGATATAGTTGTAGTTCCCATTCATTAAATAACACAGATCATGGCAATCCAGAGAATGAAGCAAAGTAATTTTAGGCTCACAGCCTAAAGTGGGGAGACTGAGACAACAATATCTGACCAAGACAGGAGCCTGTTTCATGCCAGTGTCAGCTGCAGTTGCCTCCAGCTCCTGGTTTGCCCAAACTTGTGCCTGGGTGATGGAGCACCTAGGGCAACAAGCTGACTGCTGGGTTCCAAGCCTTCCCAAAGACAGGCAAAGGGCTGTTGGGTAGAGCTGAAACTGTGAATCTGTGCCTGCTCAAGCCTTGCTCTTGGGAGGAGACAGGAGACTGTTTAGTGAATTTTTTGCAATCCCAGTGGATGAGCGGAAAATAGTATCAGGTTAACTTGCATGCTCCAAAAGAATTCATGAGTTGAATCTTGATAGATCAGAGGGTTTGTGCAGGATTAGTCATCGTTAGTACTGGGCCATTAGGAGTTAAATTGTTTTCTCAGAGTCTCAGAAAGTAGTGGAATTGAAGCCAGCACTTGAAGCCAGTATTTGAAGCCAGGTCCTATGGATGGACAATGAAGCTCAGCTCCCTTTTCATGGGGTACAGAGCAGCTGGGTAGAAACATTTGTAATATATGAATTCTGAATATCTGCACAGTTAAATCGTAGCATCGATCCTTCAGCAGCTGTGTTTAAGATCTCTGTGGACTAAGGGATTCAGACTTTAGTAGATTTTATGTTTTCTAAATTGATATTGTAATCATGTTTTCACTATTTAAAATTTTTCCCCTGAAATACCAACATTTGATATTCTTCCTCCATCTGTCTCTGTCCAGATTTGAATGGTTTGTGAGGTAAATTTAATCTCTCTGTTGCATCATTAGATTCAACAGCTTCTCAGAATTTCCATCCTGAGCCATGTTACGGAGGTCTTTGTAACTCATCCATGTACTAGTAAAATTTGGACTTAAATGACTAAGATGTGAGTGGTTTCCCCCCACTGTTGCTTATGGGTAATTAAAATAAATTGGTATGGAATGTATTTTTACGTTTGAGGAAGACCTAATATTTAGACAGGGAATTGCTTAGGAAGTTGTTTTTTTGCTGCTTACACTTAGATAACGCCTGCCTCATTAGCGCAGATTGCAGTTACTGTTAATTAGTCCATGCAAAACAAACCAAGGAGATTGCCTAATTCTTTTCTAAATCTCACCTTTTTTAAACTGGTGTTCTTCCAGCTTCTGTTATAGAATTACTGTAGATTTGCACTTAACGAGTACCATGACGTCCTGAATAATGCTCTCCAAGTCAAATGTGTTTCTTGTTTGGTAAAACCTGAACTCTGATCTTCAGCTGCACTGAGTAGTATCTCAGGTTAAACAAAGGTATAGCTCATTCCCCCTGTGTACTTGGGGCACCTCTGTTTTACTCCAGGTATTTACTGCTGTAAGCACTCTATGCCCAGAGGGTGCAGATTTACACAGCTGTGTGCCCTCTTAGATGCAATTCATTTAAGCAATTTGCTGCACTGACACATAGAGAGGTAAAGTGTTGACCCAGGGCTTGTGGCAGCATGATGTCTGAACTCTGGCTGGCACCTAACTCAAGATATCCTCCCCTGGAATAATTTTCAACTTTTGCTATGATCGATTTTATTTGTTCCATCTCATTAGTATTTTGAAATCTAGGTATGCACAGTGTGTATCTTAAGGACATTAAATCAGCTTTTAAAGTCACAGCTTAGCAATCCTGCCTTGTGTTTTCCATGTGTTCCTTGGCATTATTAGCCCCATGCTCTAACCAGCTGAGCTAGTTCACCAGGAATGAGTAGAACAGAGCTAAAGGATATGAAGACAAACAAACAAGTATGGTAATTTAAAATGTTTTGAAATAAATTGCTTCCTGCACTAGGTATGTCTGGGAGAGAACTGTGGTGTGCTGAGATGGGCACGACCTGGACACATGGATGCAGATTGCACAGTATGTTTTACTGTGCCTGACATTCAGGAGGCAATGAAGGACCATTAGAAATTAAAATCAGAAATTAAAAGTATAAGTAAAACTCTTTATATGCTTCCATTCACCTTGTAAAAGGAGGACACCTAAAGGGAAATCTACTTCTTTTTACCAGAAGGATTTTAAATGAGAGTAGCAGTAATAAGGAATGAACCCCAAACATTTGTTGTGTTCAAGTGGGAGCCAGCCTGTAGCATTGGTGCCATTCTGCTGCAGCCAGTGTCTCTATTTCTTACCACTCTGGACGGTCCTGCAGGCTCAGGGGGTCGATTGTCAGCAGTCACATTCTGAAGCTGCATTTCTTCAGTTTCTTTGTGATAGTTGATGTTTGCTTACGAAATAAATCTCCCATATTCAATGTCAGGTGAAATGTTGACTCATCTGAAATCATTGGAGCCAGCATTTGACACCAGGTCTTTCTAGTGCTCATGCTTTCTTCTGCTCTGGGAAGGATTAGGGATACTTCCAAGCCTCTGTACAAGACCTGAAGATGAGCCCTTCCTTTCCACTCCAATTCCATGCAATAGTTATTCAGGAATAGTCCTGATATTGTCATAAATATTTACTGCATATGATTTTGATCTTATGCAAGCATAAATAATATTTTTTTTTGTTTTTTCAGTTGTCAGTCAATGTTGTGTGCACATAGTGTAATCCAATATGCAGAGAAGTAGGGAGTCTCCAAAGTGCTTTTTGCTTTTCAAGAATTTTAAGCTTTGCAAATAAAGTATCTTTTGGCAGATGTCTAGTATGAAGGGTCTGAGTAGAAAATAACAATCATTATTTATCTACTGTCATAGTTTCTGTGTTTGTTCAGAGCTTGGCAGTAAGTAATGTTCTGGTTTGGTTTTTTGGGTGTATTATTTTGTTTATTTTTTGTGTTATGGTACAGGCAAGAGTTGCAAAAGCACATTTGTTTCAAGTTTCAGAGGAGAAGTAGGAAAGGATACTTGTTGAAATAAGAAATTAAAAAAATATATAGGCTGGGACCACAAACCCAGTCCTCTTCTTGCTTAGACTGGTCCAGCCATTGCCTGGAGTGACTTGTAAGCACATGCACATCTATTGGATCCATGACATTGCACTAGTGTACAAAACTGGAAAAGAAAAAGGGCTGCTGCCTTTGGTGGTGCTCTTCTGGTTTGCTGAGGTATTGATGGGTTTGCTGAGGTATTGATAAGTTTGCTTGCCAGAGCCCTTTTATTGAACTCACTGAATTTACATGCAGAATGCAACGGGCTACATAGGTGCTTTGTGCTTGACTTGGTCTGTTTTGTGAGGGAATAAAAACTAGTGGCTGAATTAAAACAAGCAAACCTCTGAAGAGGTATTCAGTATCTTCAATTAAAATCAGAGATTTTGTAGTGCACGCCTGCCTTATGCTTTATATCTTTTCAGTCAAATGAGTGGCATCTTTGCGCAATATTTAACAGGCAGAGTTATGTGAAAGAAGATGCTTCCTTAAAGCATGAAGCAGAGAAGTAGAAAACTGTATTGGTGGTGATGTATCAGTTCAGTTGTGGTCTCTCCCTACAGACTGAGAAATGTTATTATGTGACCTCTTGGTGAAAGCAGTTATCATTAAAGTAGTTAAATTCAATATGGCTCAAATCAAGATAGAGATTTTATGCAATAGTCAGAGATGGTCTTTGCTGCTGCTGTTGTTATAAGTGTTTGTGACTAAAGAGCTTTATATTTTAGATGAAAACAAATCCAACTGTTCAGATCAAAAAAAAGCTGATAGAAATACAAAAACTATGGATATGATGTATTAAAAGTGACCAATGTCTTATATTTAAGTAACTCAAATACAGCTTGTATGTGTGTGGAACAGACTGGTGCCAAAGAACCCAAAGCTGCACAAGTTTATCTTAGTTTCTTACTTGAATTGTTTTCCCTGTTTATCTTGAAAGCTGACATATTTTTGTCATTGACATCTCTGTATTACCAAAATATTTTAGATAACAAGTTCTAACTTAATTTGTGGAACTTGACTGTATTTCTTGGTTTTGCCACTTTGTGTGAAGCTTAAATTGCAGATAGGTTAAAAATGAATGAAAGGGTATTAACTGTCCCTTAATATTAACCCTGCATATGGATATTACTTGGGAGTCCAGTGACAGCTGTGGCTCTGGGGATTTTTGGTGAAATAGGAAATTGAAACCAAGAGAATCTGTAATTTGGTTTAGCCTTAGGCAGAAAGCAGTAATATTTCTGAGGTCTGCTGGATTGCCGCAGGAAATTGGAACTGGGCTCAGTGCAGCATTGAAGGTGACGGGCGTCATTGTCAAAATCTTTCTTGCACTCTTAGGAGAGGTTTGAAAGAACTCAGAGACTTGGTAAAGGACATGCCAATGGGGCAGTGATGGGAAGATGCTGCTTTCTTTGTATGCACTTTTAATTTGTCCTATGTCATTTGTTGGTATCACTGTTTTGCATTTGATATGGTGGAGCAACTCTTTTCAGCTTTATTCAACTTCTTCCAGGAATCTTATTTTCAAATGTGTGCTTTCTGTCTGTGACAAGTGCCACAAGTTGGCAGCCTAAAGGAAGAGGTAGCAGGAGGTGGGGGAGTTTGGTAAAGAAAATACAAGAATTTGACTTCAGTGTGGAAACAAACACAGATAATATCTTGATAATTGCATTTTTGCAACTGATTTGATACAGATCATTGGTGACTGGAGCCTACTAAAGCAATGTGGTCACTTCACACAGACGATCAATATATAAATGCAAGACAGACAAGACAGGCATGGTTTTCTTGACTACTTGGCTGATTCTTGACAAGTGCAATATATAGTGGTCTGTGAGTGCCGTCCTTGCCATTTTCTCAGTGTGCGTGTATGCGTGAGTGATACTGAGAGGTGAAGACAAACTGTTTCATTCTCCTCCCTACGCACTTTCTTCTTTCTCCCTTTCTTTCTCATCTATTTTTCTTTTATTAATTATCCTTGTTATATGACATCAAGAAAAGGCATTCATATTGAAGGTTTTTGGGAATTTGGTTAAAAAGGTAGGGAGTTTGACAAGGGGAATATGCAGACAGAAGATGTGTGTATGGCTGGCAGATGTTTTCTTCTGCTGGTGAGCTTGGCTCCTGAGCTTTTGTATATATCAGAAATATAAACTCAGATCTGACTTGGCAAAGAGCCCCTAGCTCTTGAGCAGCTGACTTGAAATCTCAGGACAGAAGTCTGCCTGGTTTCCTATCAGTTACAGCTTTGAAATGCAAATTAGTTCATATTGATTTTGTGTATTTGTGTGAATGTGTTCATACCTTCATACTTCCTTCCACCCCCACCCCACAAACCCCTCCCCCCCAAGTATTTTAGAATTCTCTTTTCTGTAATTTTCCTTTCTTTCTGTTTCGTCCAAAGCTTTAGTGTCCTTCAGCACGTACAGGATGTTGTGGAATAAAAATCTGTGTAGAGGTAACACCTTAAACCAGCAGTCAGCCCTTTGCTGGCTCTGTGGGCAGATGCGCAGACCATTTGAAGGCCCTCTCGTTTGAAGAGAAAGCCAGCTTCAGAGGAAAGATAATGTTTGAGAAATAAAACTCAACTTTCAAGGACTGGGGCACAGGTTGGACACCATCTGGATTTTTCTTCATCTTATCCTTTCTAAAATTTTCCAGTTTTAGGTTAAAACCATGTTTCTTGCAGAAATCCAGCAACTTCAAAGTCATTCTGCTGACAAAAGTTTCACAGCTTGGGCTGAAGTTACTGATATGATGGAAACTGCTGTGGGCTTTGAGACCTCATGGGGTGTTCTAGCCAAAATGCTCTTGTTCATTAAAAATTGAAGTTAAGAGCTAAAAGCAAACCATAGGAAAGAATATGTAATGTTTTTAAAATACTAAAGTTTTAAAATTAGTGTATTTTATTCTGTTTTCTCAATGTTAAAAAATGTCACGTAGCATTCAGAACAATCCATTTTACTATTTTTGTAATTGTATTTTTTTTTTATGCTGGTGGCATCTACCTGTTCCACCATCAGTTAGTACCTTGTCTGTTACTGAAATGAACCAAGAAGCCATTGTGATTGAATGGATTTGCAGTGTAAATGTACAAGCATTAGCAGTAGATGAAGGAAACGTTAGTATCTCCTTTTTGTAAATGAGGCATTTGCAGAGGGAAATTCAATAATTTGAGTTTACATAATCGGCATCTGCTCAAGACCTGGATCCCTAGAAACAGAGCCCACATTTTGCAAAATCTCTGAAAATATGAATCTGTTTTGTATGACTGGGTGTGCCCTTGAACAGGTCAGAATTATTTAAGAATCACATAGAAGGTGGCCTCCCCAGTGTAAATCTCCTCACAATGTAATTTAACTGTTGGTATTCTAAGCCCCATTTCACTGAAAGAGAACTGATAGAGAAGTGAAGCAGGTTTTCTGTGGCATCCCCAAGCCAGATATCCCAAAGAGGTGTTATAAGGCTAATATAGGATTTCTCTTGCTTTCACAGTAATTCACCCGCTTGACCTTCACCACTGAGAAATGAGCAGCATCACAGCCTTCATCACTAAATGCCACTGATTAGTTAAAAGGCAGGAATGTGAAAGAGTGCTACTATATGCTTATTTGTGATAAAAGCAACTATAAAATTCCACCACTATGCTATAATAAAAAAAAATTAAAGAAGAAGTTGTATCTGTTAGTACTGAGTTTGTCCAGGTTCAGACTTTAAAAAATTTGAAGTTTGGGTCCTATCTAGCCTTGTAATCCTATGTAGAACTAAACCATATAATATTGTAATATGATAAATACAACATTATTTTACCTTGTGATTTAATTTCTTTTTTATTCTTATCTGCTTGCAAAAATCAATCCTTTTTTTACTGTGAGCTCTGTTAATTGAGCTCAGATTTTCATACAGTAGCTTCTGCTTCCTAATATTTCACTGAGTTGTTTTTGAGACAAATTAAATTTACCTTTTTGAGAGCAATTTTCCTTTTTAGTTAATCATCTTTGACTATATAGCAGGAACTGTCTGAATGCTGCTTTTTGCACTAAATGTTTAGTTAATTTAATTTTTTATTATAAAAGCACTTTCTGTAACAGGATTGGCATTTATTTCAACAGTACAAAAATGTTCTGTATCATTATCAAAGTAACCACCTGGAGTGCTGTAAGTAATGCACATACATGGAACAAAACTGCACTTTATTACAGATTTTCAAATGCAAAGTAGCTGCATGTCAATTTAAAATAACTTTTAACTTCAATAGAGTTTCTCAAGATTTATACATGTGTAATTGAGAACAAAACGCAGCTTCATGTATACATCTAATAATGCAGCAGCATTGCAGGAGAGGTAAATCTAAACTTTATTGCTGTCTAATAAATTATCTGGTAAGCACTAAAATTAAACTACAAACCAGTTCATTAGTTGCAGGCGGCATCACTAAATTGGGTCTAATAGAAGCTATGTAGTTGCAGCATGTGAGTGTCTGATTGTGAATATTATTGCTGTGACAGCAACAGTTAATTCAAATAATGATGGAACTTTAATGAATGAGGTTGTGTGACAGAACTAGCAAGAGCAGATTTGCTGAATAACTGGTTCTTTCTTGGTACAGTAAGTCATTGATTTCTATTCTCTTCCTTTTCCTCCTTCCTCTTACAGTTGTAATCATCAATCTGGTCATATGTGCACAATGTCCTGAGACCACAGCTACAGCTGCTGTAGCAGTCTGGTGCCTATCAGAACAGAGCAGATCTGGCAGAAGAAATGCCAGACCAAATCCAGCACCAAGCCCACAGACATGTGGTCCCAGGGACACAGGTTGTGAAAGAAAGTGAGGGAAAGCTCTCAGTGGTAAGGAACAACCTCCCCGCTGTGCTGCAGCCAGAGCTGGGACAACAGTTGGGGTTCTGCTGCAAAGCTCTTCCACCTGCTCCTCATTGTTTCAAGAAATGAAGTTGCAGCCTAATGTAGTGCTTTCCAAGTGTAAAGTGATGGGTCTGCACTGCAGATCTGATGTGTTTGTTTTCTTCGTTCACTTTTCCTTGATTTGATCTGTTGCTATTTTGCTCACAGATCAAACACATTGTCCTTTTCTCTTACAGTGTGAATACTCATCCATTTATATATACATGAGCCGTGGCAGAGTGTGTGCTTGCATAGGAGCTCAGGAATGTATACATCTATACATAGCTCGTGCTACAGTGTTTGCAAAGCTATAATATCACAGTTTCCCAGCAAATGCTTTCTGGGTGTGTAGCATCATCTAGTATGTAATCCTGTTTAATATATTTTTTAATAGCACCAGAATATGGCTTGTACTGCCAGATTCAAATCGAAAGTAGTTACTGTAATAGCCATATTAAGGAGAAATGAAAAATATGAACTAAACCACTGTAGACAGTTGGTTAAGATGTGGCTTGATAGGCAGGTGTCCAAAGATCAGATGTAGCTCTAGACTCTGTATTATGATAAGTCAATTTTCCTGTACATTTCATTTTTTCTTAACATTTCTCAGAAAGTTTAGATTTGGAGCTATATTTAGTCCCTCAAGGGCCCTGCTTTGATTTTGTTTTCGCATGCGGAAAGCTTTGATTGGACCTGCGTGTTAACTTGCCATCACTTCAAGGAAGTGTTACATGGATTCATCAGTACTCATTTTCCCGTGCCCTGACTCCCTGACGTGTTCTGCAGCAGGCGGGTGGAATGACAGCTCCCTGCTGCTGATGCCACTGCAGCCTGTGCACTCCTCTCACATACAGATTCTGGTTTTTAATGACATATAACTGCATTTAAATGTTCAGAAATTTGGGACATCTACTTTGCAAACTCTGACAGTGCCGAAACAAGGCTCCTGAATAATTTGTAAAAATAACATTTTTCTTAGGTCTCCATACACTGGAGTGACAGGTACAGGCTGTGCAGGCACAAAGAAAGCTGTTTCTTTTCTACGTGCTTTGTGTCATATCCTCACCAATATTACATGTTCTGGAATCACAGCTGATTCTACATGGACTCTAGAATTCCTCTAATTTCGGGTTAACCTTTTGGGTTCTGATTTCATAGAATAATGAAATATTGACCAAAACAAGGGATGTAAGTGTCCACAGAGCTGGAGGAGAGATAGAAATGATATAGGTATTACACACATTTTGGTTCCTCTTTTACTAGCATGCAAAATTTTTATTTGATTCTGGAGAGTTGAGAAAGTCAGGCTTTTTAATCTGCAGTCTGTAGGATTCTTGCAGATGCTTTGCGAATACTTTTGTACTCCAAGAACTCTGGACTGATCTTCTGCCAAAATCCAGGAGGTGTTCTCCTGCTTTTTCTGATAAAGCAGGCAGTCTTTGCTTGGTATCCTGTCAACCAGGATCTAGAGTAGCATAATAAAATATGTGCTGCTTTATTATAATCTTTAGTGATTAGATAACATTTAAAATAGTTTCCAAATGGTAAACTCAGTTGTGGTTTCTCATTATGGCCCCTAAAGAGACAGCATTAGGCACAACAGATTAAAAGCTCAAAACCTTGTTTAAATATTATAAAATCTGAAGACTTTCTCAATCTGTAACTTTATGCCTTGATTCTGCAAAGAATTTGGCATATATTATTTATATTGTGAGCAGACTTCTGTCATTCTTTCTTTCCACCTGAGTAAGGTTTTTTTAAATGACACTGATTTTTGTTTTGTAATAATTTGTAATATACCAAAGAAAATCTGACATTTACCCTTTGGCAGCATTTAGATGCTTCTAGAGAGGTTCAGCTTTGACTCTGGACATTTGTGTTGATAATCAGTTGCTGTTTAAACAGGTGCTCAATAGAAAACAGTTTTCAACTACTTCCTTATGGACCTTTCCTTGCCAGTGCTCACTGCAGCATCCCGTTGAGGAGTGCTGCCAGGAACCACTGACTATTTTGATAGTTTACATACAAGAATTAGACAGTTCTTCACACCAAATTCTCTTTGTGTTTCTAGTTTTGCAGCTAATAAAAGCTGCAAATGAGCAGATGTTCCCATTTCTTTTGAAAGTCATGGATTTGCCTACATTTGCTTGAAGTTTAGTCTTTTCCTTCTGGAACAATAATAGATGTAAATTCACTAACAAGAAGATACCTGAAGGAAGTTTTAGCTAGGTGGGGATTGGTCCAGTCTCCCAAATAACAAGTGAGAGGACGAGAGGAAATGGCCTAAAGTTGCACAAGGGGAAGTTTAGGTTAGATACTAGGAAAAGCTTCTTTACTAAAGAGTTGTCAGGCATTGGGACAGGGAGCCCAAATAAGTGGTGAAATCACTATACCTGGAGGGATTTAAGAAATGTGCAGATGTGGTGCTTTGGGACATAGTTTAGTGGTGTTTTGGCACCTGGATTAATTGTTGGACTTGTTAATATTAAAAGTCTTTTCCAACCTAAATGATTCTGTGATTCTATGAAATCATGGAATGGCATGTTATATGCAAACCTTACAGCAAATCACTAATAGGCAGTTCCTGAAGGATTTTTAAATTTAATTCATCATTTCCTTGGTGGATTAGCTTTCATCTCCTAAATCAGTATAATGAAGTTTTACCTGTAAAGTTGTATATAAAATAATATCATATAAAGAATAATGTGTATAGCTGCTGTTTGACTCTTTGATAATTATTTTCAATGGTAATCCTTAAAGATCCAAAAAGCTTTGTGAAACAGGTATTTTAGAGCTCTGCTGTGTTTATCCAACATACTCTAAATATAGTCTAAAATTTACTTTATTTAAGAATGAATAAAAAGACACAGATATGTTTAAATGGATTCATATTCTTCCATGTACAACTGTATATTTCTTAAAAAACAGTTACATCAGTTTAATTTGCATTTGAATGTTTGCTTATGGAAATTAAACCTATCTGAGTCAGATATATTTTTTAAGGGCGACTGCATGGTGTTCAATGATGCAGTTTGAAATTGCAGTGGTATGGTACAGACACAACTGAGTGTGGAATGACTAACTGGAAGTTAAATTGATTTAAACCACCTCTAGGGATGCTTCATGTAAGTATCCACACAGAATGGTTGGTAAGTGGTAACTTCTTAAGTGCTTGTAACTCCATGACTCTCAGTAAGTGCAGGTATCTTCAGGAGAAACTTAGGGCTCAGACTTGTAATCAGTTTATTAAAGCTTAATAAATGACCTTGCGTCAGCTGAGGTACAACAGTGAAAGCCCAGCAACATAATCTACCTTAAATCTCAGGGTAAGAGGTTTGAGCTCCATGGGATTACCTGCCTGTGGGCTGAGAGTGTGCATAAGGATAACAGAGTTGTGGTAACGTGAGTTTGAGATGATAATGAAGTGTGTTGGGGTAAGTGTTTGTGTTTTTCCTGGTGCATTAAAAAACCTCAGTGGATTACAGCCATGTAAAGGAAGCACCTGTAGTGAAATTCTTCCAGTGGTACTGCCCAAGGCCTGTAAATTAATTACATAGATATTTATTAGAATTTTCTTTGCAAATTCCAGTAAGCTTGTGTTTAGATGTTTAAATTATATACCTTACTGTTTTTCAAAAATGTTGAACTTTGAAATTATTGCAAGTTGCTAAAGGTTCAGCACTTTTAGAAAACAAGCCATGTGTTTAGGCCCTTAATAAAATAGGAGAGCCTGGTTTGAGCACCCTCAGAATATGATCCATAGTCTATTACATTCATAAAAAGCCTTCAATTTGTCTTAAAGATATTAACTCAATCTGTAATCAATTCTGATCTATTACTGCATATTTAAAAATAATTTATTTTAAAGAATACCTTGCTCCGCAATGGATGGAATTGTGGAGAGGTATTCACATGCAGTGATCACATCTGTGTAGCTATAAAAAACAAACCAGTGACTGCTCAGAAAGAATTGTTCGGGGACTGAAGTCTGTACAATACAGGCCAGCAGGTGAAAATGCAGACTCTGTGTAATTGGTAATGGTTTTGTTATTCACAGGTGTAATGTTTCCTCTGAATTGTTCTAAAGACAAAAGATGTTGAAAACCAATATTTTGACTCGGGCTTCTCTCTGCGAGGTGAAACAATGCTCCAAGCTCACCTGCCTCCCAGCAGTGTCAGCAAGTAGTCTAAAGTATGTTCCTTCACTAGTGCTTGATTTAAAAAAGGAAAATGAATCAGGATGTCAGGACTGTGGGCATTCTCCCATTGACTTGAATCCAGTCATTTCAGTGAATACAACCCAAGCTGGTGTAGAGTGCTGCTATTTCCCCCGTTGGATGAGTGGTAGGAAGTCGGCATTGAGACCTTATTATAATTCTTGCATGGGCATTTATCTTGCCTTACAAAGATGTGACAATGATGCTGCACCAGCTGCAGGAGCCAAACCAAACTCTCTTCTATTGAAGACCCTTCAGGTGAGTTCAGAGGGTCGTGGTTGGGCATGCTGGACCAACTGTTTTGATAGCCCAAGGACAGCAGGCTGTCACTCTGTCATCTCTGTCCATCTGGATCTCTGGATCCAGATGATCATCTGGATCATCTGGATCTCTGGAGTCCTGACTGTCTGAGTGTTTGAGGAAGCAAGTAAGTAGAAATCTAAAGCACTCTTTTGAGGCTTCAGTAATTTAGGGCAACACTCAGGTTTTCTGTTTCTTTGATTAAACTTCTTTTCAAGTTTAAGAACCATGTGTTTTTAAAATTAAGATATATATAAAATGAAGATGAAGTAGTAAGCTGGAATATTTTTTTAGAAAATTAACCAAGTTAGAATCTTACTGTCATCTAGTACAGTATTTTTTATTAATGCATTTAAATTATCAAACTTGGATATGACCAGTTAATTGGATTGCATTTGATGCAAATTTCAATTCATTGTTACTGTCATCACGTTCGTATACGTTGTAATAACATCTGTGTACTGAGCTAGTTCAAAAGGATAGCTGTGCCATGGAATGCATTCATGAGCATGCACGGTTGGGAAGAGTCATGGAATGAGTCAGAATTTTGTGTTTAATACTGAAAGATTTCTGTGGTACTGTAGTGAGCTGTAAACATTGAGCTTGAAACAGTAGCTCATTACTGCAAACCTCACTCTCTTATGAACAACAGTTTAGATAGCAACCCTAGACTGGATAAAGGATAGGTTTTGATTTAATTCTTTATTTCTTTCCAGATTTCACTTTCTTCCAGTAATTATTGAACAGAAATATTAGACTGAGAAAACTTCATTGTACGTTTTCCAGAGGTGAATATGATCGCAGGAAAAGGAATACACATAAACAGTATAACACATTTCTTATTCTGTGGTTAACAAATAAGGAAGAGATGACTGAATATTAAAGAACTAGTAGTTTCTTATCAATCCCTTACTCAGTTTTTTTTCTCTTTTCAGTTATACAAATAATTTTTACTTGAGGACCCTCCGTGTGTATTTCACTTCTAGCTCACGTCTTCTCCGGCCTTACTTTAGAAGACAAAAATGTGCTTGAATTTTCTTTCCAGTTTTTCTCCTCATTCAAGGGATGTGTTTTATATTAGCATTACAAACTGTAGGAGAAAGGGTCCAAAACACTACCTGAAAGCACAGGCTGAAGTTTGTGCTGCAAATGTCATTCTGTGACTCTGTTGATAGACAGTCTCTTTGTTATGGGTTTATTTGGATATGATTTGAAACTAAATTGAGGTAGGAGAAAAACCCATGTAAGTGTTTGTGTTGGAAGTGTAAAGGAACCCTTTCAGGACACCACCTCTGAATAACAGTGTCAGCAACAGAAAGAGAAATAGGACTGCTCCTGATGTGTTTCCTTTCACCATTTATTGTCCTAGTTTTTCAGCAGCAAACTAGAGGCTGGAAGCTGTTCAATGGTACCGTACAGTGCTGTGGCTCTCCTGACGAGCCTTTCCCAATGTTATCCAGGTATGAAAAAGCCTTTGAACCCTTTTATAGATGTGTCTGAGTGTGACTTTTTCTGGTAATTCTTTTCCATGTTTTCTTACTCAGAAAGAGGGGCAACTGCCTCTTTTCTAGAAGCCAAGATCTGAAAGTGGGTAGCTTTTAGTAGCTGTCTTTCATCATTCTGCTTGGAGGAAGAGGTCAGGCCACTTCACAACGATGAAGAGTGATGTATCACGGACAGGGTCAGAAGCAGAATTTGCTTTATTCTCCTAGAATTACATTAACTCTTAAAGAGCTGGATTTTGCTCCAACTTATGGTCTGTAGGCAATATCTTCACTGACTTTTGTGGAATAGTTTATAGATAAAGCATCTACTGTCAACTTGAAGAGATCATCTTAATCACTGCTTATATAAATCTGTTTTTTCCCACCTACCATCACTTTGTGAACAACTGTCTTGCATTTTCCTTCTTCAGAGTGTCTCTTCAGTCTGCTTTGTCACCGAGTTGCATAAAATGTCTTTGTAGCCAAGGTAGGAATTATCATAAAATTCCCGTGCATAAACTTTCCTACATTGCATAATGTGTCCATTTATGTTGGCAAATTCAGTTGTGTGAAATACATGGCATGGAGTCTGTTCTAAATCCTTCACTGATGGGAGGTTTGTCAACAGGCCCTTCTTGAATCCTTGGTAGAGAGAAGGTCAGGATCACATAGTGACTGTGGTGGACCAAATGCTTGGCTGAACCTGGATTTTGCTAGGAATTGTCAAGGTTTCAGGATTAGTGCCATATGATAACTAAGCAGTGACCTATCTTACTGCTTAGTTCTGGCATGCCAAGTCCCTTTGAAGCCAGTGTCTTGAAGAGCTATGTCCTATAATGGCCATACGCAAGACCAGGTTGAAACATATTGCTGCTCTAAACACAGAAAGGCTGACATTGCTACAGCTTTCTCTAGCAGTGCCGTGGCTGTTGAGACATTGTTGGTCTTTAATGTCATTAATGTGTCATGATTAATAAAAGTAACTCCTTTTGCTCTGATTTAGTATCTTGACCCAGACCTGACAATCTCAGAATTATCGATCACACAGGAGTTTCCCCTCTCCTCCTCTTGACAGGTTATGCGCTTTTGTTTCAGAGTTGATCCCTCCTCTGATGCAAATGTACAGCCACTTTCCGGACAGTATCTCTATCTCATGAAAAAGATTTATTAATTTATTAATTTCCTTAGTGACTCTCTTAACCAATGTGTACTAGCACCATCTTTCTTATCCATTTCCTTCTGGAAAGGTTCATAACCTAACAGTGTAGTTAACAGTGAATTGACAATGAATGCATAGAAAGGTCAGTCCATGCAGGTCCAGAAGGTTCTAATGGTGGCACAGTGTTCTTGTTGCAAAGATTTTGTTGTTGTTGAAATCCAGTGAATTGAAAATGGAGCTTTCAAACTGAATGTGGCTCCTACTTAGAACAGTTTAATCCTTTGTTTCCTCTAATAGGATAACAAAAGAGTATCGAAAATTCACTTGCCATGATCATACTCAGTTCATAATGAACCACAGTGCAGCAAATTTTGGGGGTCCATCTGAGGTGGTAATTTTCATGACTTCTGACCATGTTTTTATTGAAGATTCTCTCCTAGGGATTCAGAAGTTGTTCTTAATCCCTATATATGTAGGATTACATTTTCAAAACTGTCTAATATAGTCTGCTTCCACTGATTGCAGTCAAAGGCAGTTTTACTTCTGACTTCAGTGATAGAATTACGTGCCTACTCTACGGGCTTTTAACAGTCAAGTTCCCTAGTTGTTTTAAATTTGGATGCATCTATCCCTGACAATTGTACTTAGCTTAATAAAATGCCATATGGACTTGGTTCTTGACCATATCCCATGACCAGTATAACCTTGCTAATAAGGAATTATAAACTTGTAGGTGGTTTCATCTGACCTAACTTTCCATGGCAGTGCCTTTATACGCTCACTTTTACTATTTGATGACCATTTTGTCTTCCTTGAGCAAAGACGTTTTGAAACATTTCAAGTCTTAAAGGAAATTCAGTGTCAAGGGATTTGAAAAAGGTTTCTTCTTGAACATCCCATTATCCAAAGAATACATGAAAGGAATAGTTATGGTACCATGAGGCTTCATATAAGAGTAATTGATTGGAAGGTAGTATTTTAATCTTGAGATTAGTGCTCTATAAGAGACTTAACTGAGAATCGCCTTGCGTTGAATACTCCAGTAGGTGAGATCATCATTTAGGTGGTCAGAGAAATGACTGGGAATATCTGTCTGTTTCCTTGTTATTCTCTCCTTCATTCTCTGCCATTCTTTTCCTCTAGGTCTTCCCATTCAAGTTCACCATGCGGAACAGCTGCCCTGGGCCACCTCCTTCTGAGCCAGGCTGATGGGAGAGCACAGATTTGTGTTGCTCTTCTGTGCTAGGTTGTGGGTGGGTGTTGCACATAATGAACCCAGACAAAAAAAAAAAAAAAAGAAAAAAAAAGAAAAAAAAAGAAAAGCACTAAAACCAAAACAGAGCCTGAGCAGTTTTGGGGAGGGTGGGATGGTGTTCTGGGAAAATGCAATTGTTGTGTATTCCATCTGTGCCGGCATCTGAGAGGAACGGTTATTAGAGCAGGACCCAGAGCATCACACCTGCAGTCCAGTCTCTGTGGGATCAGTAATTACATGTTAATTAACAAGTCTGGAATGAGTGAGAGTTTGCATGTCAGCAGATAATCTGTATAGTGACTAATAAACTGCAGAATGTTTTCAATTAGCAGGCTTGAAAAGGAAATCCCAGTGAGTGTTTTGCTTGGTTGGGAAAGGATGGAATGAATGCACTCTGTTGTTAGTTACCCTCCAAATAGAAAAGTGGCAGATTTAAAAACTACATCGTAAAGATTAAGATCTGAAAACACATATGCTAAAGTTACTTGCTACTACTGTGCATTGATGAAATCATACAGAGTAAACTTCAGTGAAATGAAATTTTTCACTTGATTAAATAAGAGCAAACACGGAAAAAATCCATTCTTGCATAGATTCTCTCAGGCTTTAAGGTCTAAAATGTATTTTTATTGCAAGTTTTTTAAAGGACTGAAGTAGGGACAACTCCAGAACCTGTTTGCCAGGGAAACAAATGTTACATTCTTTCTTTGGCCCAAACTCTGGGAATCATTGACTATATTCCACCTCTCTGAGGCTTTTCACTGTGATCTTCAGGTGCTAGATTCCCTCCATTATATGTTTACATAGTAATGTAAGGAGAACTTATTTCTCCGTGACCTGACTTGTCTGTTTTAACTTGACTTTATTTCTGTTCTGTCCATGTTTGCACTCAGGGGCAGCATTTGAAAAGGAAATTTCCGAAAGTATTGGAGCAATTTTATAATTTTAAATTTTTTTTTTCCCCTAGGATAATATTACAAGAGTAGGCAATCTGGGACCCTGCTTTTTAATTGGCTACAAGTAAGGAGAGCTTATACAATGGAAGAATGCTGAAAAAGTTGTTTGGTATTAACAGTTTATAGAAGTGAACTATAAAACTTTTTTATTAAGAGCTTCAAGATATGTAGTACATAATTTTGAACAACTTTCAAGCACTGCAGATGGATCAGAACCATTCAAATCAACCTGAAGTCATAGTTTTCAAGTTAATTCTTGATAAGTGAGTCGTATTCAAAATTAAAGTGAGTCAGAAGATGTAAATTGTGATGGCCATGATGTATTTAGAATTACTGTTATGGAGATACGCTCAAAATATGGATGATTTTCAGCCTTGTGAATATCCAGAACTACCTGTCTCTGGCTCCATGTTGTGCAGCTGCTTTTAATGTTTTGTCCCAGAGAGGATGCTTTGGGAAAGGAAAGCTGATACTGACCTGCTTTGTACACTCTTCATCTGCATGGCTCATCTTCAGCTCCTCCCAAGCAGGACTGGAGCTGTGTGGAGCCCTGGTTGGGCTGAGCTACGGAAGCAGGACTATAAACTCCACTCCTGTGCTATTGACACATTATGTATGTCTGATAATGAACATTTTGCAGCAAGAGATTTTTTTTTAATCTTGGAATAAGTGCAGCTTGGATATGAATAATGTCAACAGCTGTAGCTTTTCTTCTTAATAGTCATCAGTCTTCAGGCTGGCAGAGAGCTGTTGGCCTGTCTGAAGTACAGAATGTAGAATCCCCTGGGTGGTACATCTTACCCCATTTAACCACTGAACTAGTTGTGTTCAAGGCATGAGTTGCCCTTTTTGGACCTTCCGTCAACATCAATTTCCCTCCCTCACCCCCATCCCTCACATTGTTGCTGCCACTCGTAGGGAAGCAAGGCAAAGGCACATGGGAAGGTGCTAGATCATTCCCACATGGTGAGATGTAGCAGAGCTGGGCCAGTCACTTGAAAAGTACAGATGCTGTGAGAAGTTTTTCCCAATTTCTCTTCTATGTTTTCCTGCAGATCCCTTCCTGGCTGCTACACTGAACTTATACTGGATACAAGAGATCTTGATACAATCTAAGGCATCATCTCCTTCATGCAGCTAAAATTTTTTATTACCTTGTAATTAATTTGTATGGTTTTCTGTAGCACCTGTTAGGAAATTAAATTGGATGTGCAGATTTGGCCAAGCCCTTCTAGGGCAGGCAGGCAGATTTTCTGCCATTTCAGATAAACCATGATCCTTGACTTCAACACTTTTCAGTTCTTGTGGGGGCTTATCAGTGCTCATCTCCATCAAGTGCATGATGGTAGGTTATCCTTAGTTAAATTAATCTAGTTCAAGATCTTCCCCTCCTCCCTTCCTCTTTCCCCCTCCTTCGCCTCCTGTATTTCTGAAGGATACCTGACCTTGTATCTCACTCACATCAGCTTGCAGATTTTTTAGTCTTCTCTTGTCAGGTTAAATCCAGGATTGGTTGGAGCCCAAGAAATGGGTTATGTTTTTCACTCTGAAGACAGCGTGCATCTAGAATTATGTCCTCACAGGTAATTGAAGTTGCAGCTGTTGTACCAGCCACCTCTTTTCACACTGTCAGGGAAGGAGGCACTGTGGAAGATGACTAGCACCTCAAATCAGCAGCTGGTGTTCCTAACACATGCAGACCTTCACATGTATTAATGTGAAGATTTATATTTACAAACACTGAGGTTGAAATTAGAGGTTTCTTTGGATACAAAATGTTATTGTGGTTGTCTCATGTTGATCCTTCAGGTTTTCCACCAGTCTGACAGCTGTCCATAACTTACTACTCAGAATGTATGTAAAGGAATAGCAAGTTATATTTTTCCTCCCTTACATGACTTGTTCCAGATCGAATTGATCTAATTTAATTATTTGAAAATAATTTCTCTCCTAATTTTGCGTACATGTAGAAATTATCTAATTACTTGTGACTCCTCTTAGAAATTTGCAATTTGACAGGTTATGCTATACAAAATGCTAAAATAAAAATATCAGTGGAACATAACAGCAGGACAGGACTTTCAAACTGCTGTGAAATAAAACCACATGGAAGTGGAGTGTAAAGGACTTGACTTAGGTTTTCAGATGTTCAGCCAGCCTCATGGAAGTCATTTAACTCCTCTGTATCTGTTTGTCTCGTTTGCCATCACCCATGTGATTTACAGTTTCTAGAAATTCCTCTCATAAGTGTCTCTAAAATGCTCTGAGACACCTGGATGCCAAAGAACTATAAATATTAGCAAATAGTCTTCCGTTCATATTGCTGTCTGAGCTGGGGTCACCACCATAGCTTTAAAAACAGGCTTTCAAACCATGCAGTCTCAAATTAGAAGTAGTTTTAAAAAGCTGATGCTTTTCCCAAGGTCTATAAAATCAGCTAATCCCAAAGAAAAGCTGATGTCCTTAATTCATCTTGCTTTAATTTCTGCAATGTTAATGCCTCTTGTCCAGGCTGTCAGTGTGGCTCTGCAGTGAATCCCTCTGTATCCTGTTTGCAGGGGCTGCTTGAAATGATGTGGGATTCCTGAGCTGAGGTGCCTGGCCAAAATCCTGTCCTGCTGTCTGCTGTGTGAGTGCCTTACCCCACCAGGCAGGGGGCCATGCTGAACCTGCTGGGTTTTTAACTAGGCATCATGAGTCAGACACTTTACTGTTAAAAGTGCAGGGTTTGGGCTATTTAATTATTTGTTAGCCGTAAGAATCTGAGGACTCACGAACCGTCTCTTTTGAGGAATGCAGTGATTTCATCAGATAAATGTTTAAAGCAGGGCTAAGATAGCAGCCAACCACAGCAGAAAAATATTTTTTCCTTTGAGATAACCTCTTAAATATATACATATTTAAAACCATTTTATCTTTTCGGTCTGATTCTAAGCACCCCTTCTGTCAGCAGCAGACAGAATTAAAAAGAGAAAACCCTCAGTGGATGCCTTTCTTTTTTTTTTTTTTTGTGAAATGTGTCAGATGATAAGCAAAACGTAACTGGGTATTTATTCTACTTTTCATGTGCCCTGCAAACTGTGGAAGGCAGCAAGAGATAGATAGAGCAGCAACAGCCTGATAAGCCTGGCTTTTCCCTTTTTGCTGGCTTTCTGTTTACTTTACTTCCTTTGAGGGAACACTGGGCTAGAGACCAAATGTCTTTACTCATCTGGGAGATTTTAGAGCTGCTGGGAATAGACTGGTGCGAAAAGCAACTCCTTGATTACAAGACTTGTAGGTAAATGTTACCCTTGCAATAATCACCATTTCCCCTCCATCTCCTCCACAGCACATTCTGTTCTAGCAGTCCTTAACAAACAATAATAGCAAAAATAAGGCGTATTTTTTTTTACATTGGTTATTTTCTCTCTCCTTACTGAAAAGGACACATAATGGAATGAATCTGGCTTCCCATCTGTTGCTAGGTGCAATTCAAAGTGGCAGTTTTGACCTATAAAGATTTGGCTGTTCTGCGTCATGCTTACCCTAGAGACAGCCTCTCCCCTTTAATTTCTCTGTCTCCATTTTCCATCTGTGAAAAATCAGGATAACACTACTTTTCTACTTCACAGGGATTTTACAAGGACACATTTATTAACAGGCACAAAGCATAGGCTCTGCATTAGACATCACGCAAATATCTACGTCTAAAAACTTGCTGCCACCCTCAGTCCCACAGAACTTGAGCTGATTGACCTTCATTATGTGACAGAAGGTGATTTGTTGTCCTAGACTGTATTATGGATGTCCAGCTCTGAATCTTGCCATTTTAAAACACATTCATAATAGGATACTTGCAAGTCATCCGGCTGAATTTGGTGTTTCTCATTAAATAGTTTGGGACATCCCAGGGGTATGAAATTGACCTATCATTAACCCATCATTAAGTGTATTTACATGTTGCACTTGTGGGGGCCAGTGGGAACCACAAACTATTGGACTGGAGGAGGTGTGTGTGAGATACCTGTTTGGGAATGGTTTCCTCAGAGCATGTATCTCCAGAGTTGTGGTTGCCTGTTGTATTAGAAGGGAAGTAGTTCTTCAGTCAGCTCCATAAATCAGTAGTTCTCAGGTGCATTTTTGCAGTCACATGCAGGTCAGGTTTAAGCAGTTCAGCATGCCTGTTTGAGAGAAGACATCTCCAGGGCATGTTGGTTGATCAAAGTGATATTTTAGACTTGTACTAAATTATGGACTTAGTCCTGCAAGAGTTCAGGGGATGGGCAGGGGTGTTTTGAGGAGCTGTGGCTGTACAGCAGCAATCCTTCAGTGCAGACTCAGGGTATTTCATACCTCTCCTATTTCCGATGCGATTGTTGGAATGACAAAATTCAAGCTCAGCAGTGATAGTAGTTCTGTGACTGAACAGGGCACAGCAGCATTCCTTGTGGATGATTACAAGACATGGTCCATCAGCTAGATGGATTGACTTGCTCACTGATGTGGGCTCTGTGCCTACCAGCTCTTTATAACCCTTAGTAAAATCTTTGGAGTCTTATTTCCAGGCTGTGCTAAGCATGGCTGGCGCATATGATGGTAGCCCCCAGTGGGGATATTGGTAGCTATTCCCAGTCTCACAGAGACAGAAAAGATGCAGGCTGTGCCAAAGTAGCACATGGGAAACTGTTATAAGGTCTATTAAAGATCATTGCAGTGTTTTAGGTTTTTCACCATATTACATCCAAATATTCTATTTTTTTCATAATATTATCTTTGCAACTGTAATGAAAATTGACCTTGTTTAATAAGAAACTGTTCTATTAAAACTCCATTGCATTATGCGGGTATGTATACACAGGCTTTGCAGAAGATGCAAAGTCTTCTGCTGCGAGCTCTACCAGCTTAAAAATGAGTAAATTGGAGCTGCCACTTTACCTCCCTAACTCTCCTTAATTCTATTCTTTGTGGTTATAATAAATGTAGGATTTTATCCTTTTCAGGTTTAGCTACTTTTTAAGAATCTGGTGGAGAGAAATTAGAATAAATAGATAAAAGGAAACTGCAGCAGAGCTTTCGTCAACCTGTGTTTAGTAACATGTTACCGTAACTGCAAATAAGTGGTTAATTAAAATTTAGCTTAAAATGTATTCACTTTAGTTAACTAAACAAAACAGAAGCCCCTTCATTTGAACATCAATGATATGGAAGCTGCAGTTTTGAGGTTTGGCAGTGATACAGCTTTTGAGAACTGGAATGGAGTATCAGGGAAAGATAGAGATAGGGCCTCATCCTGCAAAGCTTTACTGATTTGATAGCTCTTCTTATTTCCTTAGGGCATGTTTGCCTGTAGCACTGCATTCCAGTGGAAAGACTCTTAATTTTGCTCAAAGGATGGGGTCAGGAGGAGGTGACATCTCCCTGCGTATGAGGGAGCAGGCAGATCGAGCTGCGCTGAGCCTCCTCCCGCTCCTCCTGCTGAGGCGAGGGGCAGCACTTCGGCAGGACCATGTGAGCTATCTCACAGCACCTCGTTAGCATGGGATGATGGCTTTATTGGAGGAGCGAGTCATAAAAAAGCTTCCTTTGGTTAAAAACGAGCAGTTTTATTTTAGTGTGATGACAGCCTGATACTGAGGATTGATTTTTTGCTTTGCAGCTAGTTTTGTGTGTATGAAGGCAAGGGAAGGGAGCTGTGGACATACAAAGCTAGAAAGCAGCTGCTGCAGGGGGTGAAATCCAAAGAAGGAAAACCTGCTGTGATTTTTTTATTTTTATTTTTTAAACTTCTGAGGTTTTCTTGGTCCTGTCAGGTGAATGAATGCCTCTTTGAGTAGCAAATTGCTTATGTGGAAGTCCTGGCTCTGAATCTCACTAAAAAGTTATCATTTGCAACTATGGGTGAGCTAACTACCAAGGATGAAGGTTTCAGATGGAGTTTTTTTTTACTGCTAGTCGTAAAGCAAACATTTAATTAAGGTGTTGCACAGTTCTGTATCTTGTCATCATGGAAACACAGACTACAGAAAGATTCAGTGTTACCTGTTCCAGGGAAAAAAGCTACTGTAGAAAAATGTGTCAAAAAACCTCCCACATAATGTAATACCAGTGTTTAAAAATCCACGCTCACCTTTCATGTGAACATCCCAAAGTGTTATTCAGATGGAGGAACTGGAACCCAGATTAATGACCCAGTACTTCTGGCACCCTATTACAAAATATTTATTTCATCTTTCTTTTGTATGTCATTACCTAGGAAGGCCAAGCCTGGTTTTTGTTAACGGTTCACACCAGAGAAGTGCCCCCACCCTGCCCTGCTCCGGAGGTCTCCAGGTGCTACTGCAGTGTAAATAATGCATGTCAGCAGTCACCTGCTTCGGGCAGGGGCACAGCCAACAGAACCCAGGCTCCAGGGCACATTTACCTGGCCACTAGACCAGACTGCCTCCCTAGTGTTGGTTTTCATCACTGATATTATACTGAAGTCCAAGAAAAATGCCACAGAGAAGGAGCCATGTATTTGCTGAAAACAGGGTCAGCACGACTGTTAATTTTAGAAGCATAGTACAAGCATAGCTCACCCCAAAATACACGTGGATATCTGCTGTCTGTCACAAGCTAACATGCCTGTCACCGGATAACCTCCGGTGTGCAACTTGACGATTATCGCAACTCTTCAATGAGAGGACAGGCCTCTCTACCTGCCAGGGCGGCGCGGACGGAGGGAGCCGGACAGGGAGCCGGGCCGGGAGCCGGGCAGGGAGCCGGGCCGGGAGCCGGGCCGGGAGCCGGACAGGGAGCCGGGCCGGGAGCCGGGCAGGGAGCCGGGCCGGGAGCCGGACAGGGAGCCGGGCAGGGAGCCGGGCCGGGAGCCGGGCCGGGAGCCGGGCAGGGAGCCGGGCCGGGAGCCGGACAGGGAGCCGGGCAGGGAGCCGGGCCGGGAGCCGGGCAGGGAGCCGGGCCGGGAGCCGGGCCGGGAGCCGGGCAGGGAGCCGGGCAGGGAGCCGGGCCGGGAGCCGGGCAGGGAGCTGGGCAGGGAGCTGGCCCAACCTCCGAGCAGTGGCTCGTTGTCTGCGTGCTGGCGGCCAGCAGAGGGCGCTGGGAGATGCCAGTCGGGTTCGGCTTTTTCCCGGAGCCCGAAGAAACCCTCGCCGATCCCAAAGGAACCCGTGCCCATCCCAAAGGAACCCGCGCCCATCCCGAAGGAGCCCGCGCCGATCGTGGGACTCGACGCCAACAATGTGTTGTTTTTCCTGCCACAGTGCTTCACCCACCGAGCGCTTAGGGCTGCTCGAGCTACCAGCCGGCAGATTTAGTTCTTCAGTACGTACTGGAGACCTCGTGCTTCAGGTCAGGAGGTCTTCATCTAACTCCGTTGGCAAGCAGAGCGATAGTGCTTGTGATAGAGGATTTTCTGCTGAAATAGCAAATAACATACGCAGATAACGAGTTGGGATATGCATGCATCTGTAATTCGGGTATCCATATGTAACATCCATATTTAGAGAGTAGGTGGGGAAGGGAAAAAAGTGTTACAGATCTTGTATAGTTCAGCCACCTTGACTGGAGATGAACCTAACTGGAAATACTCTATTTCTGTCATCATTGATTAAAGTTTTAGGTGCAGCTATTCTCTGTGACATCCCTACTTGCCTGGATGGTGTGATGTACAACTAGTGTACAGATATACTACCTGCAAGGGAAGAACTAATTTAAAAAGGAACTAATTTAAAAGAGATGTTTAGTGTTGTGGGCAGATCAGTAAATAAATTGATCAACTGTACGGACTCAAATTCTCATGTGAGATGCTGTGACCCTGGGGCTCCCACCCATTCTCTATCTATATCTACCTATATATTTAATATATTTTTTCATGTGATGGCTCCATTTAGCTCCCATTCTTTGTAAAATAACTAACACAGTAGTGCCCAGGTTATTATCATGCCATACCATACCCAGAGGCCCTGGGTATTATGTCATGAATAACAGTAATGTCGTTTCCACCTTTAAAGCCTGGCCTGACCTCATCATGTCCTTCTACAAATATCGATCTTTTAAATGGTGGTCATTGTTACTCTTCATAAAAACTGCACGAGGACCATCAGCTTGCCATGAAGAATATTGAATCCTAGAGCAAACAGATCAGTTATGACCATTTTGGGGTGTTTTGGTGCCTTTGTATTCTTCAGGTTAAAGTGCTATTTATTCTTAGTGCTGTTGACCTGATTTTAATCCTAGCTAATGTCTTGCAGCCACTGAATGGAATATATTGAGTAGAATAATAAATTCAGTCTTACAGAATGATGCTATAAGAGCAGTTTAAAAAAGGTCAAAGATGGAATTTATTTTCTCTGTGTTGTTGGAACTCCTGTGTTTGAGTGTTTAGAAACTTGATATGCCTTTCTAGCAAGTGAATAAATCAGAGAGAAGCAAGAACCTTATATTGGCAGTCCCTGAGTAGCTTCTCTTTGGAGGTAAATCAGTGAGAGGTAAAAGGTGTTGAATGTCTTCAGCTATTTGTGGATATAGAGCAGCTCAGAGTAGGATAGAATAGAATCCATCCATGAATTAAGCCACAACAAATGATTTTCAGTCAACACACAGTTTCTGCACATACTAGAATAATAAAGAACAGGGGTGTCCGTATCAGAGGTCATAAGGAAAAGCTGAAGTGTGTTAAATGTTCACATCTGTCAATCCTGTTCTTTTTAGGAGAGATGGAAAATAGCTGAAGAAATCATGATGCCTGTCCCAAATTACTCTATACATGCTATGGGAAATCTCTAGGGATGGTATTTGATTCTGAACACACTATCTTTTCTCATCAGTCATCAAACTGGCATTGCACGCTGTTGTCAACCTATTACTCAGGTTTCTGTGAAACACACAGAATCTTCTCAACAAGATAAAACTCTGGGTGCAAATCTCTGTGGCTCACAACAAACACTTATTAAACAAAGCAAAATTCATACTCTGTTTTTTTTCTGACGATCTGAGCCCTATACATTTAATACACAAATATATCAGCAGCTGTAATCAAAATGAGAGTAATAGAGAGCCTAAAGACATGAAAATATTTAATGAAACCTACTCATGAAAGTGAGGATTTTGTAGATTGCTCCCTGGAACAGTAAGATCCACTTACATGTGAGCACTTACATGTGATTCCTGTAACTTGACAGGGCATGTGAAGCTGCTCTTACAGGAGTAGGGAAAAGGCTTTCTAGCTGATACAGTACAATTTCTTAAAAGGATAACTGGTGATTATAATAATTTTTTGACAAATGCTTTTGACTGTACGAAAGTAGTTAATTATTTGTGGATTTAAACAAAATGCTGATGACTGAAGATAAGTATTTTTATTATCTTGGAGACTGTAAAGAGTATAGGCTTAATACTACCTGACAGATTTCCATTGACTATGGTGGTATAGGACCAGAAAATGTTTCTCTGTTTAAGGGGGAAACCACTTTGGCTTTTTTCTCTAGTGCTTACGATATTTAACTTACTAGACATACATTTTTTTTTTTTGGTTTGTAGAGGTATATTGTTTATCTTGTGCTGTTTTTCGATCAGACTAAATAGACTTTTAGTTTTATCTGCTCTTCTCTTGAAGTGAAAGAGGAAGCTTATTTTAAATATGGTATTTTTAGTGGAATCTTAAAAAAATTATCAAAAACCAGTATCAGAAATACTTAACTTACACAAATTTTTAGAAAACATTTGTTCTTTATTTTTTAAATATTATGTTTGCATTTCAAAATTATGGCACTCATCCCTTTTGAATATAGACATAGACAGCATAGACACAGAGAAACACAGACAAGGAAGACAGAGAAATGATTCCATGTATTCATTTATTCATTAAGTTTTTTACAGTGAAATATGTGATTCTTCTGGTATTCAGTTTTCTACAGATGATTTAGAGCATATATTAATGTACAGTGGAAGCACATGTAAGTAACCCCTCAACATTTGGAAACAAAATAAACTTTCTTATAATCTTTACAGAGTTTTTAAAAAACGACCAAATTCTCTTCCTTGCTGTTCAGCAGAAGGGGCTGTTTGTAGCAGGACAACAGCATTTCTAGTAGAACTTTGCCAGATGTGTAATAATGCCTTTGTTTCAATTTGGGAAGGTTTTAAAAGTGGCTTTTCTAATGCAAGATATTTTGATATTCAGTAAATAATTTAAAAGATTCAGGATTAGGACGAATGCCTTTCATAAATGTATTTTAAATTAAATAGGATTAAAATATTTTTTTTTCCTCCCTAGCTCCAAGTTGCCCATCAAGGCATGTTTTTGGTTAGCTCCAGATTCTTCCTTGTGTAAAGTCACAGGGGTCAGCAGAGTTAATATATGCAAACGTTTTTGCCCCATGTCATTTTTGGTACAGTACATAACTTACTTTGGTACACTGTACGTAACTTAATTTATGCTTAATTGCTCCAGATAATTACAAAAAGTACTTTAGTGGTAGTTTATGAGAAATAATCTCAATGAACCATTGCTAACACCATGGCTCCACAAATGAAACATTTAATCACAGTCTGCTAGTTCTGGTACCAATTTCTGTGTTAAATAAATGAAAGGTGGCATGAGTAGCTCAGTCTGCGAAAAAGAGTAATTTCCCCCATACCACATGAAGATTTCTTGCTCCTTATATAATTTCCCTGCCCTGAGTGTAATGGGATTCTGTATAAGCCATCTCTACAGCTGAAGTGTACCTTGTCAGTTAGGCTGGTATATTCCTGCTTGGTATCTCTGGCCTATGGATGGGTTATAATAATGACACAGTGCTGGGTACTGGTGTTATTGTACTGGAGAGTCTGCAGCTTACAGGTAGCATTTGTCCAGTGCTTGTGTTCCAGGGGGCTGTGTGTTTTAACTTGGGAAATAGCATCTATTACAAAAGATTAGGCTGACTTAAATTGATACTGCAACTGAGAACACTAAGGAGAATGACACCTCCAGGAGCTGTGTAGTAACTCATGTCTACTTTACAGTTACCTAGAAATATGTCTGTCTATTAGTATATAAACTTGCAGTAGATTTGTATTGTATTTTCTTCAGCTAGTCACAATATTTTCCTTTATTTCTCTGTATTGCGTGAAGATTTCCAAGGTTTCTTTCAAGCTATTTCCTTAAATATTTGATTTCGTTAGTGTTATGCAAACACTAGCAATCTAGGGCAAGATCCTGATCTGCTTTCATTTGCCAAGGTGTGGAGTATCTGCTCAGCTGAACTATTCTAGACTTGTGTGGCAAGGGAGGTCACAGTCCGCTCCCTACCAGAAAACGTGAATTGTAGTCTCCCACTTGATTCATGTGCATTGTTCTCATCATCCTTAATGGATGTTGCGGACACATATTAGGAGAGTAGGCCCTATTCGGAGCTGTCTAAGGAGTGAAATGAAAATGATAATCACTTTATCTTGGGTGAGGTATTGTATTTATTCTATGGGATTTTAAAGGCTATTTTAGTGTTTAAATTATCTGGTGCATTAGAGAATGGTTTAGATGGGCTTTGGTTGATTGACGGTGGGTATGTTTTAGAAAATTATTATACACATTGGGACTTCAATTTTGCTGTGAATTATATTATTTTTGGAGAAGTAAATTGCAGTCTGTCCCAGGAGACAGAAATAATGTGCTGCTTATTTGATTTTTAGCAATAATTAAAATGATGTGTTAAATTAGGCCCAGGCATTGTCATGAAACAGGACAAACCTACTTGTGTGGGGGAGTTCAGAATCCTTGACAAAGCCATGACTTTTTTGTAGTAAAATAAACTGTGTACCTTGTGGTTTGTGTCCTAGAAATTATCCTTCTCCATGCATATCATCACGTAAGAAGGCCAAGTAGTCTGGCAGAGAGACAAGGCAACAGAGCTGTTCACTGAGATGGAGGGTGGATGCACTCCAAATGGGAATTAAACTAATTGAAGTGGACTGGAGCTATTGCTTTGCCTTACACTTAGCTGACACAGAAGACTGTAATTTTGAATGCTGTTGATCCTTTAATTTTCAGCCCTTGCCATTCAGATCAGATGAGGCTGTGACTGAAGCAGTAAGTACCTACGTAAGGGCTTCAAGGGAGGATTCACCGCCAGCTGCATGGTGCAGAAATCTGCAGGTTACGTCTCACTTCTCAGATCACCAAGCTTTGTGGTAGGGCTGTAGGAGGGAACAAGGTTAAAAGAAAAATCATTTGGTCCGTTCGTAATTTGGAGTTCATGGCTTCCTACCCACAGCCCCAATTTAGTTAAGGTTTTTTTTTCTCCCCTAAAGTAGAGAAATAAGAAACGTTTGTTACATCTGATGGGAAGCAAATTGAGTGCAGTGGAGTGGGTGATCTTTTTTGAGAACTAGGTGGCAATGTCACATATCACCCTGTGTGCAGAACCTGCAAGCGTAAAGATCCTCTTCCCTTCCTAACCAGAGCAGGGGGCATCATGCTAGATGGCTGGAGCGAATGTGTGAGGACTTGGAGAGTTCTTTTATGCTGTAATTGAGAAGAATCTTAGATAAACTAGTAATCTCCAAGGGATAGCAAAGAAAGTTTTATCAGCCTGTTGACAGCTTTGTTAAGAGAAAGAAAAAGACTAAAGTGTGAGTACTATCAGTGCAGAGTAAGTTGTTTCTAAATAGGGCTGTGTTTCTCTGTGTGCACATCCTGAAATGCTCTAAGCACAAGGTGTTTGTGTGAAGCCCAGGTGTGGGATTTGGAATAGCATTCACATAGTTTCCTAAATTTCAGCAAAGACAAACCTACCATATCAGGGATCTATGGAATTAAGACTTAAATTAGTTTCTGTTGTACAGCATTGTCTGCAGATGCTCTGTGTATAGTGAAATGCTTTGCAGTTTAACCATTTCAGTTTAACTTCTTAATGAGGTCATCCAGTGCTTTGAGACCACTTACTACTAAGATACTGGAAGGAGCACCAAGAATGATTCTGATTTTTTTTTCCATTTTTGTCCTGGGCCTTAGCACAGAAGACTTTTATTTAACTTTAATTGCAAATCACTTATGTATTCTTTAAATCTGTAAGTAACAGTGTGTACTCATAACTTAGAATGTTAAAATTCAGCTTCTCACATTGTATTGCTCAGTGTTTGTGAAGTATAAGTAAAAGTTAGTAATGTGGTATTCAAATTCTGTGGAATTAAGGACCATCAAATTAGGCATCTCTCTAGGCAAACTCTGAATGTAACTGTCAACAACCAAACACAGGGAGAATGCAAAACTTGCAGTGTTGCATCAAAAGAACTGTGTGACTCCTATAGTCTCTACTGCTAGGAAGTATTTGATTTTTCCAAAGACAGGGATAGAAAGTAGCCAGTAATATGTAACTGCCAAATAAATATAAATTTCAGCATTACTGAGGCTTACCATATGCAAACTGAAAAAAGTAAGTAGTATTATGTCCAAAACATTATTTATAACATTAGTTTGTGTATTGATTGGATATTCTCTCAACCATTGTTTTTTATTGACTTTATGTTCATAGCTGTTCATCATAGTACTTATTCCTTCCCTCGTTCCTTTTCTTTTTCATACTTAAAGGCAAAAGTGTCATTTCATCTCAATAACAATAGGACTTGATGATTTTCACATTCAGAAAAATAAAAAAGCTGGAGAGGTTCCCCAAATCTTCCACATTCTCAGTTTGTATTTTTCTCTATCACTTTTCCCAGCTTCCTGTGCTTTCATCTTGATGACCACTTCCTTGGCAAATCAAAAAGTCTTCTCCTTATTTCTTCTATTCTTTGGAACAGTTTTTACATATCTCTCCAGCTCATCAGTTCATGTTATTGACGATCCTCTGTGCTTCACATTTTGTCCAAGAGTGTATCTTTCTCCCTTGTCTCTGTATCTTCATTTCTGTGTCATTCTGCTCTGTCTTGGTATTGCAGTCATTAATGATATATTTTCAAGGTTAAAAAAAAAAAGAAAAAAAGGGTACACTTTCTTTGAAAAACTCAAAGTAAGATGAATTTGTATAATATTTGCTCTGTTCTGTTAATTCCCGAGACTGCTCTCTCCCTGCAAAAGTGTTCTGGAAATGTTCCCTTTCAGTTTCCAGCTCCGTCATACAAAGTTGCATCTTGACGTTGGTTTATCTGTGTTGTTTATGGCTATGTAGAAAAGGATGAGCAGCATTATTTTTCTACTGTTTCTGCTAGACCAAATGAGAATCATTCCTTCTCAAAACCACAGGCAAAGAATATGCAGCCATTTGCTGTGTAGCACATGTAAGGAAAAGCCATCAAAGGAAAATACCTTGATGATGAAATATTGATACCATTTTTCTAGAGCTGAAACTGTAAGACAGAATCACAGAATCATTACTTTGGAAAAAACCTCTGAGATCATAGAGTCCAACCTTTGACTGATCACCACCTTGCCATCTGTGTGCCACATCTGGTTGTTTCTTGAACACCCCCGGGGACAGTGACTCCACCACCTCCCTGGACAGCCCATTCCAGGGTTTAGCAACCCTTTCCATGAAGAAATTGCTCCTGATGTCCAGTCTGAACCTCTCCTGGCACAGCTTGAGGCTATGCCCTCTTGTCCTGTAAGTAGTTGCCTGGGAGAAGAGACCAATCCTCACCTGGCTACAGCCTCCTTTCAGGTAGTTGTAAAGAGCAATAAGGTTTCCCCTGAGCCTCTTTTTCTCCAGACTAAACACCCCCAGCTCACTCAGCACTCCTTGTAGGACCTGTGTTTCAGACACTTCACCAGCTCTGTTGCCCTCCTCTGGACTCGCCCCAGCACCTCAGTGTCTTTCTGGTAGTGAGAGGCCCAGAACTGGACACACCATTTGAGGTGTGGCCTCACCACTGCAGAGTACAAGGGTAGAATGACTTCCCTGGTCCTGCTGGACACACTATTCCAGATCTGAGCCAGAATGTCACTGGCCTTCTTGGCCACTTGGGCACACACTGGCTCATGTTCAGCTGCTGGCAACCAGCACACCCAGGTCCTTTTCCACCAGGCTGCTTTCCAGCCACTCTGCCCCAGTCTGTAGAACTGCCTGGGGTTGTTGTGGCCCAAGGGCAGGACCTGACACTTGGCCTTGTTGAACCTCCTGCCACTGGCCTCAGCCCATCAATCCAGCCTGTCCAGATCCCTCTGCAGAGCCTTCCTACCCTCCAGCAGATCAACACTCCTGCCCAACTTGGTGCAGTCCACAAATTTGCTGGGCGTACACTCGATCCCCTCAACCAGTTCATCAGTAAAGACATTGAACAGGACCGGGCCCAACACTGATCCCTGGGGAACACAACTAGTGATAGGATGCTCACTGGATGTTTTGTGGAAAGAACAAATATACAGCTGAAGGGGAATGTGAGCTGGAATAAACTCTGTGGACAAAAAACATGTTTTTACCATGTTGAGAAATGTTTTGTACAGTATAACAGTAACGGCCAAAGTGGCCGAAGAGACCAGGGTCTGCCTCAACCACACCTGAGCCAGCTGTGTCTGTTAGCCCCCTCATCTGTCCTAACTGCTCTGTGAACAAGAGCATTACTCATCTGTCACCTTTAATGGCTTTGTGTTAAGGAGCTGTGCCGTCCAGGGCAGGCTCCATTTCAGAGAGTCTTGGCACAGAGGAGCTGTCTGGTCTTGGGGAGTGTTGTTTTCCTCTGCTTTTGAGTGTATCATATGTTTTTCACAAATGAATTTCTCAGTCTGAATGTGATGCCATGGCACGTGGATCAATAGTGTTCCTCTGTGGCAAGGTGTACTGAATGCCAAATGTCTTTGGCCATGTGTTATTCTAAGGCAACTTAGCAGAGCCAAGAAGCCTGCGCCACCACTGTCATTAGGGGTAATTATCCTTGAGCAGCTGGGATAGGAGCTGGAGCCTGAATGGTAATTAGCTGCCATTGCTAGGAGATGCATTTTCAGGTTTCTGTACCATTTTAAATTGTACTCTGTTTAAAGATCAGACAGGGAATTACGATAAATCCTCAGTCCTTGCTGTTGGAGAAGAGCTGCCTGCCTACAGATCAGCCTAAATTAGGATGTTCTTTGCATGTCCGTCCATGTGGTCTTGCTGCAGCAAGAAATCATCCTGCACTTGGATGGTTTGGATCTTTGCAGCAGCATGAACATTTTCCTGTATGTTTTCTCAACAGATGTGTTGCTTTATAGTCTTTTTTAATGTTGTAATAAAGTAACAACTACTGCAAACCTGTTTCAGTTTTGTTATAGAGGCAGAGATATGTCTGCATGTCTCCTGTGAACAGAATTAACAGACTGGTAGAACCAAACACAAACCTCAGTCCAATATATGATTGATGTGTTTCTATCCATCAGTATTTTCAAAATGTACACTTTCAGTAGAAGTTTTGTGCTAGACTTAAATAGAAGAATAACTTTTTATTTTTAAAACATTTTCTTCTCCACAACCACACTTGGTATTGTGTTTTGGTATTAGTAAATGGCATTGGAAGAGCTTGACAAGTAGTATATCCTTCCTGCAACATCTTTTCATGATACAGGAGAATAGAGAGATGGGAAAAAATTTGTAAAGCTTTTATCATGCAGAACAAATCTGCTCAGCACTTGATGACCCCTGCTTCGTTCTTGGATAATAACAGTCATCACTATCTACTAATGTTCATCTTCAAAACTTTTTACAAGTATTAGTTGATGAACTTTTGGAGCACTATTTAACAAATAAAAAGAGGTGTATGATGGAAAACTGAAGTAAAGATGTTAGACAATACATACTTGTCCCATATTGTATTTCTGTGTAGGCCACACTTCTTGTTAGATTGGAAGGAAAGAAAGCAATTGAAGGATTGCTTCTGTGCTTCGCTAAGGACCCTGGAAGAATTGTGTCAGTGAGAACAAGGGCATTCAGCATGACAGTGCTAGATGCTGGGTCTGGTAGGATTTATCCTGAATGTACAGTTGCATTTTCTGGTTGCCAAATTAAATTTTCCATGACTGGCATTTTTAGCGTACTACGTAATTATTGATTTCTGTTCACATTGTATATGAGAATAAACAATAACAATCTCTGTCTATTACAGATTTGTCCATATACTCTTAGAAATACCTTTTATCCTGCAACTTCAAACATTTGAGTTAAGGTTTTCCTGCTTTCTGTGGGAAATCTATTTCCTCCTCCAGTTATAGCAGAATTTCAATATATGGTATTTACATACAGTAGTGAGAATCATTGATGCATTGCATCAGTGGGAGTGGAGAGGACTTCAGCAGAGCCTGAAGTGTTTGGGGGGATAGACACAGGTTTGATTTTTGCTGTATGCCTTGAGGTGTGTTTTTCAACTTTCTGAAAGCCTTTGTGGAAGTCTGCTGATTTCTGGAGGGGAGGCTGCACTTGTCTATCTGTTAATCAGTAGCAGCAGTTTTCATTGCCAGGTACATTTTTTCCTTTGATGTTTTTGCTCTGCAAACCACAAAGTCCAGCAGTTCACGTTTTGCTGTAAATGTGCATTGTTAGTGCTGGTATTGCTGTGGCTGCTGCCTTTTTGTATAGAAAAGAATGTGGTACGAAGGCTTGGTTATAGTGAAGCCTAAGAGGGAAGAGTTCAGAGGATGGAGTAGAGATGTCCTGGCTTTAAAATAATTATCCATTTATGAATAACAAAATCTCTCCAAATACCTTCCCTTGCAGCAAATCTCCTTTCCTTCTTCCCTTTCTTGGCTCGTCTTTGTGTCCAGCAGCTTCTTGCTTGTATGTTGTGTGAAGTTACAACTTAATAATTGAATTTCCCTATTTGTCGGCTACATATAGGCCCCCTGGTGCCTTGTTAAGTGCTCTGTCACCAGTGAATGTTCTTAATTATGTTCAGGAAGATGTTGTTCAAGTCACAAGTCATTTACTCAAGGTTTGGGCCCAGCAGGTTATACATTTTCAAATGAATGTAGGTTGCTAAACAGAAACAACTTAGATCTCCTGAATGCTGATAACTTGCACTTTCTACTGAATTCTATGGGAGAAGAGATTATTTTCTGCATTTTAAAATCAGGCTAATTGATGGTTAAATGACGGGATAGGCTGGTTCTAGTCTCCCAGTTTAGAATATGCTGAATATGATTTTGCTAGAGAGAGGTGTCTATAAAGTCTCTGATTTACATATTTAGAAGGGACATTATTTATGTGCTAATGAAAACAGTCACCTCTAAAGTTCTAGGAACAACTTCTGATCATAGATGACTAAACATGAAGATTTGTTGTTCCCTATCTTACTAGTTTTACTTAAAGTAAAACAGTAAAGCTGTCTTAAGAATCTCTATAATTCCTTTGTGCATGCAGATATGTACTATAGCAAATGCTCTAAGCATTGTAGATACTGAAGGTATTTCTAGGTCAATTTTTTTTAGATCATTTTGTCTAAGGACATATCTGTTTTTATGGATCTTCACTTATATGTAATTTTTTTCCCTTTCATTGGAAGTCATAGAATCTTTCTAATTTCTTTGATGTCACTAGCATCATCAGCTTTGTCCTCTGCCCTTATTAATTAATGAATGACAGCCACTAGAAACCAAGACTCAGAAAAATTGATACAGGACTGTGTGTAGCAAGAAGGGCAGGGCTGCACTGCTGATAGACAAGGAGCTTTGCAACAGCAGACTCGTATCTGGCTAAAAGTAGATGCTGACAAATAATAGGGGAAAGTGTTCCCCTGCCTCTCATATCCAGTTGTAAATAAATCAATAAATAATGCTAGCAAACAAGTGAACTAAAAGCCTCTGAACAGATATAGATCTCCTTTAGCCAAGCTTAAATAATTTAATGAATTTTTAGTGAGGAGAGCGTGACCATGTCCTGCTGACCCATAAGGAAATGTAAGGTTGGGAGTTTGTCATGAACATGGGCTCAATTTATGATGAAGACGTGCATCGATTATGATTATGCCTGAATTTCCATAATCATAATTTCAACAGGTTTTGTTAGCAGAAGCACAGTTTGTATTAAATGTTATAATGGATTTATGTAGCAAACTTCAGACTGGGCATGCTATTATTTTTGTACCTGGGATTGGGGATTCCTGTTACTGTAATGCAGTTTTGTTTTTTATTCACTCGCTGTTGATAATCTGTCCACCTTTGGGAGAACATGTTAGCTGTTTTAATCTGAGCTAGTAATGGTGAATATCAGTACTTTTTAGTGCTATACTTCAGTTTCCATCTGTGACTTTGTTAGTATAGAACTTCTGACTTCCAGCAAAGCGATCTTAATCATAGGAAGCATTGAGCTCGCAGAAAAACTGTCAGCCATAGAATTTAATTTTGTAAATAGCTGTAATGCTATACTTGTTAAGATTACTTTGGGAAAATAACACTTCAACACACATCCTCATCCATCCACAGTAAAAAAGATTACGGTTTTTTTTAGCTAGGTAAAGCCAAAAAATTACTGTCAAATACTATTCAGGTTGTTCTGCCTGGGTTTATGAAGTAAAATCTTTCTATATGTAAGTGAATTTATAATAAAAATTTGGATTTTCATCAGTGAATCTTGCTCAAAATATTGTACATGTAGGGAAGGGATGGGAGACATCAGACCCTGTGAAGTGTACAAGAGATACAGCCACTGACTGACCTCTCCTGCAAACAAGTGGGAGAGCTGAGAGGCATCTGACAGGAAAGCTGTATGTGGATGGGGTACTTAGTCACCGGCATGTGGGTGGCACTAAAAATGGGTTTGTGAGACTGGATGTGCGTGTTGAGATCATAGAGCTTGTGTGGGTATTTGACAGCTGGGTGTTGGTGGAAACGCAGGGGCTCCTATTGGAAGAAAAATAAACAATGGGGATTTGGGCTACTTTGGACAGAAAATGAGTGCTTAGATAAAAGAGGAACTGGGTGCTTGAGGAGCGTATGGTACAGCTGGATTTGGAAGAACATGAGACTGCCAAGTCAGCAGTAGGCCCTTGACCTGATGGTCATTCTGCCACATCCCTGTGGTCTCTGCTAGTAAGTACAAGGCAGCTGGAGGGGAGGTCTCTGACTGCCCTTTCTCCGGAGAAAGGCTTGAAGCTCTGGCTGTGCACTTGCTGTGTTCAGCAGGACTTGAGCTATGGGTCAGAATTGGTCTGAGGTGTGGTGAGGACCTCTCTTCTGGTGAGTGGGCAGCCCACCATATTTCCCGAAGTAAGCGGGCCAGAAATACAGGGGTCCTGCTTCAATACCTATAGGCACTTGGATATATGGTTAAAATGAAAAAATACCTCAGTAGAGCTGGCAGGAAAGGCAAAAGCTGCAGACATAGTGGATGTAGAGATTAAAACAGCTATCAAAGTGGCAACTGATTGCTTGATCCTTGTAATAGGAACTTCAGCCTCTTAATTTTTACATATGGGACTCTCTCTTTAGTTCCCTTTCCTCTGAGAATAGAGAGATAATGTGCCTCAGTCAGGTTCTTCTGCCCTGCCTTCCTCCCAGGTCAATATAGATAAGAACTTCTTTCCCAGTTACTGCTGAAATCTGTGTTACAAATAGTTCCCAATTTTTTTTCCTTCCATCTGAAGTTCTGTTTGCTTCTGAGCAGCTTGCCATAATGTAGCTATCCCTGTGTGCCAGATGCCTTCCTCAGTTGATTTGTCCCCAATGAATTCCCACTCTTCCCTGTTACTGGGGATGTGAGGTTGTGCCTCTGCCTTTCCCAAGTGACCTAGATGAAAAGGGACAGAGTTGACAAGAGTTATGGTAGCTTCCTCTGCAGCATATTCGTCCTATTTGCTTGCTGATCTACACATGGGTTCCTCTTTTGCCAGTCTTTTTCATCACTTCAATGGGACAATGTCTCCTATAATATTCATACACTGATATCAAAGGGTTTATTGGAATTCAAGAAGCAGCAGTTGCTGCTATGTATGAGCAGTAATTAACATTCTTTAACTCCTCATCCATAACAATACAACATCAAAGACCTTGAAGATAAAGGTGCAGTAGCATCAAATGGTGCAGAGACTTTTCACCAGTTCATATATCTGCATTTTTAAGTAAGCATTTGAAAGCAAAATGAGAAGTTCTATTATTTTTATTACTTAGAGGAATCCAACTGCTTTAGCCCATCACACCTGCAGAAGGTGTGTATATCTGCCCACTTGTATGAGGAAGGGCAAAGAGATCATGGTTAGATTGCAAAAAGCTTCTTGAAGACTTCCGTGAGTTGAGGCTCTGGGTTTATTCTGCCAGTTCTTCAGATCTGATATCCCACTGCTGTGAATTAAACATGCTGGGGAGTTACCGTACTTTCCTCCCTGTGTCTCTGTGTGATGGTTCATCTTCCTTTCAGAGAATCCAGAGATGGCTTTTGATGTATGAAGTCCTCCATGTTTTTAATTACTAAGAATAATCTAACCAGCTTTACAGAACAACAACACACACTTGGTAACCATTACCTGAATAACTGGAGATACTGAGATCTGCACTGTATCTGCATGGTGTGCTCCCCCAAAAAACCCTCTACTGTGTTAAGAAAACTTCCCTGGACTGGGGTGACCTTACTGAGACCACAGTCCAGCAAAACCTGCAAACAGAAACAAAATTGTTGACTAGATCAGTAGACTGAACTGCTATTGAACTACTCCAGGCTCAGCAGCATTACTTTCCTTTGGTAGATATATTGATAAGCCAACACTAATTCCTCAGGCTGTTTATGCTTCATGTTGTCAGAAGACCATCTAATGCTTTTCACTCCTTTCTGGAGGCTGAGAGAATACTAAACTACACTTTTCTTTCCAAGTTAGTATTACACTGAAAGACATGTATTCAGCTGGTTTCAGCTGCTCTCCTTGTGTTGCAATCTCCCCAGGTGTCCTTACTGATCACTTGCACTAGTTTCCCTTACTCAGCCTTTATCTTTGTCCACCTGGCACCAAAAACTCATAGAAACAGCGGTGTCAGCTGGAGCATTTTGGCTTACAATTGCGCTTCCGGGTTAATTGCAATAATATCCTGAGGAACATGACTTGATTAGGCTGCATGGAGCTTGTGTCAACCACCAAAGAAAGCAATTGATCACTTAGTAAGTAAGCTAAAAAGCCTGAGAATGAAAGCTGACTGCTTTGGAGGGATATCTGGTGGGACCACCTTCAACATCACCCAACAGTAAGTTTGCTCTGTTAATATGCTGTGGAGTCTTATGATGTTGTTATCAAGGGGTGAACTTTGTTTTTAAGACGGCAATATTAGAAATACTGCTTTTTCAGTATGTATGTATATACAGTGAGCAGAGACTTCTAATTCCATTGCAAGTAAATTTTTCTTCATTGCAAAGGCTGGTGATGAATTACAACTATTCTTTAATTTTTGGATAAGTAAAGGAAAAAAATCTCTGTTCAGAGTTCAGGAGTTTTACCTCCTGCATAGATTTGCTTCAGGGCCTTGTATCAGACCACACTGTGGTTCTGCAGCATCTCAGAATGCTCAGCATCTCCCTGTGTCTATATACCAGATACCAATGGGTATCAGGGCAGCATCTTGTGTAGGCTGCTGTAGTAATTGCTGCTGGTTACTCTTCTGTATCAGCCACTTCTCAGTTCCCTGGCATGACTTGATTCTGCAGTTCTATTTCTGGTGTTCTTTGACTTCATATTATTGTTGTATGTCAGCTGGCTGGGGACTTGCCTTGTAAATGATCTTTCTCATCTGATCCTTGTGATACCTATAACTAACTTGCATATGGACCTTTTCAATTTTTTTAATCTTCTTCCCTAGCAGTTGTTCCTTGAATTGTTACATCTGGTGTGAAGTAGTTGCCCTGAGGCTAAGAATTAGAGCTGATATCTTTAGGAGAACCCTAAATTTGGCATCTACTTTATAGGTCTGCACACAACGTGGTCTGTAGGTTTGTGCAGTGTGTTTGCATTGCTCACCAGTGCATTAGGAAGCTCCCTTAGGAATTGTTTGCAGACTGACTTTCCACAGATGATGTCTTATGTTTTGTATCTGGGCACAGAACTCTGGCTGGGATGCCCTTGCCAGGCCTGGCACAGCTGGCTTCACTTCACTTGAGCTGTCTCTTAAGACACTGGCATGAGGAAAACTGCGTGAATGTATTTGCAGTGCATACAAATAGGCATTCAGAATTACTCCTCCTGTCTGCCTTCTGGCTTGCCATCCCTTTCAGTATTTCAGAAAGCCGGTGTTTAATGCCTTCTCTCCTGCCTGGAAGAGCTGTAAGCTTGCACTGCTATCTCTAAGAGCCACTGAGAAACCACAAGCAAGAGGTTTTGGTATTGCTATTGAAAATTCTGATAGACACAGCAGCGCAGCTTTTTCTTCAACATTTTCATATGCAGAAAGCAGCAACTCCAAAATTCAAGCACAGAGATGCTTGCTTTGATCAATATGATCAGTAAGTTTACTATCGTGTGAAAATGCTTTTACCATCTACATCTGTTGGCAGCACTTATGATTATTTTGAAAGATCAGAATTTTGGAACACAAAAATCTACAATTTCAGCAGACATAGTTAGCATGCAAGTATTTGTCATCTACTGTAATAGATAACCACTGTCTTGTTATCCAGCTTTAATGCTAAGCTGCAGATATGGAAGGTTTTTTGGCTGGGTAGGTATGACTTTACTTGGCAAATGTAGCTGGCTTGGCTTGCTGTTCTAGTTCACCCAAAAGTGACACAGCAGATGATACTGGTTGTCACAGCCAATATGACAGAGAAAAGGTAAAGAATTTCAGAATCTAAAAGGAGTAAGAGGGAAGAAGAGTAATTTTTATAAAATGTTGCTGTTTACTTAAAAATGTGATCTGTCTGTATTGCAAAGGTGAAGAGGCAAAGGGCCAAATCATCCTGGTGCTCACGGTGGTACAATTCTGTGGTAGAATAACAGTATTTCCTCATTACATGAAGAGGTCACAACCCAGTTGCATCCTTATTATACTATGTATAACCATATAGAGTTGGAAATGCTGCACTTTAGGTTCAGCAATGAGCAAAATAAATAAGCCAGGAAAGGCAAGGACAGAAATCTGTGTGTTGGTGGTAACTGCATCATTAGCAGTAATCCCAATTGCCCAGGCCAGTTTTTGTGTCAGGCAGATGAGATGCATAAAGCAGTTTTGTAACAAGAGACACATCACCTTTTACACTCCTAACAACAAACTAGCCATGGATGGAGTGTTGCAGGGTAAAATTGCACCATATGCTCGTGGGTTGTACTGAACTCCAGTGCAGCAAACTAGAAAATCAGAAGGGTTTCTGCACCTCAGCTAAGGCAAAGTAGGTGTTTGGAGAGAAGGCTGATGCAGGTAACAAAATCACTGCAGTATTCTGTCAGGCACCATCCTAATGTGGCTTGGTGCCAAGCTTGAACGAGCTTCCTGGCCCCATGTCCCCATGCATAACTGTGGCTCCTGCTGCTTGAGGACCCAGCTTGTCTGCACAGCCTGCCAGCATCTCCTCAGTGCAGCAGTGGGCAGAGGCTGGCAAGGCAGAGGCTTGCCACAAAACAATTTAGCCTTGAAAAGCTTCATCCTGCCTGCAGTAATTCAGCTTTGGAGAGCAGAAGGTCTCATTGGTTCAGGATGCATTGCCAGTGCACATGGCCTTGGACTTAGCTTAACTTTTCTGTTTGTGAGGAAACCATCCTGCAAGCCTCATATATTCAGAGAAAATAAAAACCCAAATGTGAGCATGGTTTCAACAGTGCACATCTTGATGCAATCCCTCTTCTAAGCTCAGAAGCTGGTCCCACTTTGTGGGGTTAGCACTGGCGGAAATGTGGGCAGTAGGAATTAGCAGAGGCACAAACCACACCAATTGCATAGAAACTCTCTCTTGACACAGTTTGTCAAAATCTTCCCCAGGGGACCTGGCTCATATGTTGAGAAAAACACATTCTTGTCCATACCCAGTGATTAACAGTCTCTTGAAATATTCTCTTTAAACAGATTTTTCATGCAAGCAGAGGCCAGTGACTTGAAGCTGTCACAAGGTATGGGAGCACAGGACAGGGGTCCAAAGAGCCTGCTTGTTTACAGACACAAAGGAGCTGTTCAGGATTTTTTATTTTTGGTTGGTTGTTTTTGGTTTTTTTTTTAAACTCAGCACATGCTATAGGTCCTAAATATATTTTTGTTCCTTAGAACAATAGACTTAAACACATCTCTTAGTATTGCATTGCCTGGAGCTCTTAGATACTTTTACAGCATAATTAGGTAGTTAAGACACTTTTAAAGCATGTGTAGAATTGAAAGTTGTTTTTTTTTCTTTTTACTTGTAAGGCTTTTTGTATATATATATATTTGTGTGTATATATATATGTATATACACATGCAGAGGAAGGATCACTTAAAATTTCTGATTGCATTTTTTTGATGTGGAACTGTAATATTTTCAAGAACTTAGATGAAATGGGAAGCAGAGATGTGAGCTCTGAGAGGTTTTTTTGAAGTCTAAAGAGAACTGCTGTTCTTTGTCACTGGTTGGCTGAACAGTGTTTCCTTCAGATGCAATGAGACCTCCTCCTACTGTTGATTTTATTTTACACACTGAGTGCTCTCAGCATCTACACAGGGGATGGAGATCTTGACCCCTTTGAATGAGAAGTCTTGAAGTCATACAAACAGCTCATGCACATTGATCACTCTTATCATTCCAATTGACCATGATCAAATCCTTTTCCCAGGAGAGACAGCTTTTCCTACTGGCCTTCAGTGCTACTCATTTCAGCTGTGAATTAAGATGCTCTGATGGGCATATCTTCAATGCAAGTTCCTCTCAAGTCCGTATCAACAGAAATAAAGGTTATTGGCATCCACTGACTTTGAGATAGAAAACAAATCTCATGATCTGGAACTCAAAGGAAATGTTTCTTGGTTTTCTCTTGAGACCACTAATCCATGTTTTTAATCGGGAGGCAAAACTTTAACAGGAGGATTTTATTAGGCCTCATGTTCCATGAAATAAAAGAGCAATTTGCATAGCAGTAGCTTTTGTTTGAAATGAGCATAAAGGTTGAATAGAGATCTATTTCAAGTGTATTAAACATCTTTTACGAAAATGCTGCTGACATGCTGTGTTGTTCGTTTTGTGGTTTTTTTGTGGGGTTTTTTTGTGTTTGTTTGGGGGGTTTTTGTGTGTGTGTGGTTTTTTTTGTTGTTGTTGGGGGTTTTTTGGTGGTTTTTTTTTGTTTTTAATGCACCTATTCTTGAAAAAAAAACATACCTGATATAGTATATATTAGGGCTATTTATTCCTTTTTGCTGGCTTCTTCACATTTGTATTTAAATCTGTAGAGCTTTCATATACTGAGTGTATCTGGAGAAATTGCCACGCAGAATTTTTTCTTATATGGAGGACCGACACCTCTTGAGGATTTTCACGGGCAAAGAAGTTCAGTTGCTGGAAATGAAAGATAGCCATTACAAGGGCAAACCAGAGCAGCTTTGTCATCTTACAGCAGAGGCGAAGACTATTTTGGTTCGGGTTAGTCTCAGTCGGCAGGTTGGAAGGGTTGATGTGAACTTCTCAGAGTCCATGATGTCAATAAGTATCCTGCCAAGGCTGGCCTTGTTTTCCCCAGTTCCCTTCTAAATGCAGTTGTAGTGGATTCTTAGCTTTAGAGCTTGCAGTCTTTCTGCCAAGCTTGTTGCATAGGTGGTGAGCTTTCAGCTGTGAAATTCTGAATGAGGGGTATTGCAGAGACACAAAACCCTAAGCTAATTTCCCCTCATTTTTCTTCTCCTTATGAAAAAAAGGGATGAAAGTCTTATCTCATATTTCTAATGAGTTGTCCAGATTCTGCATCTCTCACTACACCTTGCAATACAGAGTAAGCAGCTGGGACTGATTTTACTGTAACAGGACATATCTGTGTTTCCAGGGGAAAGCAGAATCTTGAATTTACCTAAATTCCTTAGCAGCTCTAGTCAAGTAATTTGAGACCTAGCACGAGCCATGTAGATTTGATAGCTGAACCATGTATCAGAGAAACGCAATTAAATGTAATAAAATGTAGATTCAAATCACAGTTTGGCCTGAATGTAACCCTGAAGTAAGTGCCTTATATTAATATTTACAATAGGTATCAATCATTGCAATTAGTAATAAAACTAATGAGACAGAAGCAAAATAGTAACCTTACTAAAATTCTCATTTCAGTAATGTAACGTGACTCAGACATTTGAAGTGAAAATGGATGCACACTGATAAAATTCTTATTGCTTGATTGGCCACTAAGGTTTGGAGTTACTTATAGTGAAAATGCAGAGTTCTGTTAAAGTAAATGGAAGTCATCCCTGGAAATGTTCAAGGTCAATCTGGGTGGAGCTCTGGGCAACCTGGTGTAGTAGAAGGGGAGCTGGAATGGGATGATCTTTAAGGTCCCTTCCGGCCCAAACCAGTCTGTGATCAGGAGAAAGAAGAGCTTGAAGGTCTAGTCTTGTAGCAGGCTCCTGCTGGAACAGCTTTGATTATTGTTTATCTCTGGGGTTATGTGTCTTGCAAGTTAAATACCATTTTGCATAACCTAAAGTTCTTAGGGATTAGGAATATTTATGGGAACCATAAAACACGTGAACATGCTACCAGATGTATTCATAGCATCAGGTGTGGTAAATATGCAGTGATCAAAATACTGAGTTTTCAGTTACTTATCCTGTTTTTATAATCAAAACAGCACTATAAAATTGATGCACTTAATTTCTTACTGCTCTTATGAATTTTCTGCTAACACAGACAGTAAAAGGACAAATCCTTCTCACCACATCTTAGCCAAGAAATGTGTATTTTAAAATGGGTTCTGAGTACTTTCTGCAGCTTTCTGTGTTCTCCTGCCAGGAATCCTGGGTTTTGATACTGATTATTATCAAGTTGCAGTCATGTTAGTCATAAGGATAATACAAGATACTCGGTGCCCTAAGAAAATACCATAATCAAGAGAGTAGAAAATTATTTCAGTGCTGTGTTGTGCTTTGCAAGCTTAACAGTGTGACCTGTCTCATGGCTGCAATTTTTGCAAAACCACTTTTTCTCACAGATTCTTTCCCAGCTTTTGATCTTAGAGAGTCTCTCCATCTTCTTTTTTTCTCTTCATTTCAGGCTTTCTTAATTGCTACAAAACCTAGCTCACAAAAGTCTCATCTGAATGCATCATGCAGAATCTTTTTGGCTGTAGCTAAAATGTCTGTCCTGGTTTTGGGGGTTTTGTTTGTTTGTTTATTTTTAAACCTCTACTATAGTAATTAAAGGCTTCCTTCTGGTAGTATTATAAGGGTTGCATACGAAGAAATTAATCAGCTTCTGTCTGTCAGTTGTAAACTTGTCTTTTTCTCTTATTAAAAATATTTTCTATAGCAGGAAATGCTGCTACTGCCTGATCCTGTCAGCTTTCTACATTTGGGAAGCACAGAGAAGTATGGTTGGCAAAATTCTAAGTAAACTGGGATTTTTGAACCTTTTCCTTTTGCTCTTTACTGTGAAGAATCTCCATTATTCCTTGATTTTTGGTGAGATTCTCCCTCCACCTCCCCATTCTGGTGTTTAGAGTCATAGAGAATTACTTTTTTTTTTCTTTGGTTTTGTACTTTCCTTGGCTGGTCAAAATTCTGAGAAGGCCTGGTGAATGCTGCTTTTTCATGTCACATCTGGGCACAATATTTGATTCTGAGATTAGTATTCTCAAAAGGTGTTTGTTTTGTTCAGACCATTAGCATGCTGGAATAATTGCTTATGGAATGAGGAAGAAGCCTGTCATCAATCTTTGGGCACTCCTGTCTCATTTTGCCAACTGGATCCATAGAGGTTTCTTATTCTCCATGTGGATATGCAGGTGGTGGCTTCCCTGGGCCCATGAATGCAGCAAGCAAGAGCTGCTGTGCCTTTGGTGCTTTTTTCATAGCCAGTATGGAAAGACTGGCTTGGCATTTCAGCAGAAGTTGCTGTGTCTGAAAAAGGGCATTTTTTTGACTAAGCAAAGACTGAGTGATCCAAAGTTATTTCTGCATATGGGAAATGAATTTCCTTTCCATACTGCCTCAGTTCATGGGTTAGGCCCACTGGCTCTAGGGTCCTCTAGTATTGTTAAATCTGCTGTATATACACTTTATAAGGGCTTATTTAGACTTGTAAGTTCTTTGGGGTGGGGGGGTGTCTTGGGCTTGGTGTTTGTGCAGCATCTAGCACTGTGGGTTTAATAAGAGACTATTGTGTAGTATCTTCATGAAAGCTAATGGTCTGATGAAGCTCAGGGGACAACTTAAACCAAGTTTGTACCACACTTTAGTAGGTTCACTGTCTTCTCAGGAAATCTTTGCCTTTAAATAGTTTCAGATAAATCAAAAGCAGAATATACGGAACAACTACAGAGGAGACACAGGTCTCCATACTACTCACCAGACTAACCACACTGACTGTCTTCCCTGGAATTCCAATTTATTTTCGCATGCTCTCAGAATGCTTTCATCCTTTCCCAGAAATTTGAAAATCAGTTATTTCCCTTTTTTTTGTCACAACACTTCTGAACTCCCAGCATATTGTTAAAGGCTTGTCATAGTTTTCTTGGGTTCAGGGCCGTTTTCCTTACCCTTTATGGGACTTTCATTGCTAACTGGGAATTTGACTCACAGGAGAAATTGTAATCACTTTCTTGCCTGTCTTGCCAGTGGTTTGGAAGAGAAATTCCCGACACATTGTGCAAGGCTAATATGTGTATATACCTCTGTCACATGCAAAGGGTTGTTTTCCTTGATCCTTAGTGTGGGCAGATTTCTTCAGTCCTTAGTGTTTGATTGGTCACTGCCCCAGGAAAGCCAAGACCCTTGTGCCTGACCAGTCTGTTGGTGTCCCATTATGGAGCCCTTTTGCTGAGCAGTGCTGCTGGATCAGAGGGGGGTTCGACTGACTTTAGTTAGGGACGCTCCAGCAGTGTAAGGGAGACCCCTCAGTGGGTCTGACACCTTATTTGACTGTGATGCACTGCTGGAGACTACTGGTGCCCATGAAGGACTCACACCAACAGTTTATGGAATAACACTTTATAAATATAAAATTGTGACAGGTTAAGTTTTGAGGATTGCTGGTGATAGTGTCTGACTGCAAAAACATATTCAAAACAATATACAGACAAACTCTAATCGCCAGTAAAAGTATTTAGCGTGCACATAATAGGGTTCTTACCCAATAGATGTCCCTATAAGGGAGAAGAGATTCAGCCCATCAACTGATCCCAGAGTTATGATGGAGTCTTCCCTGAGTTTTCCCCATTCTCGACTTAGTTTTATACTATTTCTTTGTTTAGGTGGAGCTTGAGTGACTCTTGTCATACATACCTTTGTTACTGATTGGTGTAAGGTTCTCTCACTTTGCTTCTACAGTCAATAGTCAATAAAATACAGAGTGCATACTCAGTGAGAGGCAGTTTGTACCTTGGAGGTGGGTAACTTAGGGGTGGACATGTGTGTTAGTATTACAATTAGGTTTTAATGAACCAAGTTCATCTGAGGAGAGCAATTTCACCACAGTTGCTGGCCCAGCAGCAGGACATCTTCCCTCACCTCCCCTGGCTGACAGGTGCTGTGTGGTTTATCAGCTGCAAAGTACCATTGAGTTCCCCTCCCTGTGAGGATTTCAACAGAGCCTGACAGCGGTGCTTCGGCTCTACTCCCCCCTCCGTTCATCCCCCTTAGAAGGTGCTATGGTTGCAGGTTCTGTGTATGGGGAAGCATCATGGCAGAGGTTTCAAGCTGCCAACCCCATTCCATCCCAGGGAGCAGCAGCTGCATTTTATCCTCCAATTTCCGTAGTGTTGTAACTTCTGTTAGTGTGTGAGTATAACTTCCCAGTTTCCTCTAATTTTACCCCAAGCCATCTTTCCACAGTCTCCTACTGGAGTTCCATATAAATTTGGTCTGATTACTATAAGCTTTTGTTTCTTGATAGCTCCTGCAAGTCATTCCCTCATGGGAGATATTTTGGCACTTTAAATTTTATTTGCATCTGGATATTGTGCCTGCAGACCTACCAAAGTAAGATGCTGACTGATTAGAAGTAGTCTTTTTGTATTCATGTTAAAGAGTTCACCATCTGTGATCTGTAATCAGACTTCTTACTAATTAGATGTAACAAAACTGCATAATGCCAAGTTGGAGGAAAAATTTATTAGAAATACAATGTAACATATGACTGGGGTTTTTTTTAAGTGCTTAACTGTAAATAAAATGTTCCTCTAATGTCCCAAACATCCATAGTTTGCCAACCCTGTAGGCTTAAAAAATTCCTTTCAGCTATTCATGATACTATGTTGGTTGCTATAGTGATACCAATTTCCTGTCTCAAATTATTGTACTTCAGAGGTACATGAGGCCTTTTAATCTTCTTTCCCCATTTCCCCCACTTCACTCTTTGATTTTACAGATGCTCTTACTCAAGGACTGGAATTCCTATACTGTTGGTCTGTTTTTTCCACTATGTGATGGAAACCAGAATAAATATGTGCCTTTTCCCCATAGGACTAATGAAGATTCCTGCTGCCTTATTGGTACCCTCACTGAACACTACTCTATATCAAAGCCTTACAAAATTTATATTTAGTTTTGTTATGGATCCCTGAGCTAGAGAAGCACAGGCTGTTCACCTTGACCAAATCAAGAACAGTTGCACCCAATCAAATGAAATTTAAACACATTTAGGAAAAGCAGTTTGTCAGCCACAATACTACTGAAGACCAGTATGAGAAGTTGTCTTGGGGTGACTCTATCATGTGTATCCCCTATCATGCTCTATGCCCAAAAAGTAATATTGTGCCTTTTCTGTGCCTTTAAACTGAGCTGGAGAAAAGAAAAACCAAACGAACTTTTCAAAACAGTTTCCCAAGGACACAGAGATTACACTCCTCTGCGTTCTCTGGCTGCAGGAGCAGGAGGGAGCACCCTGCTTGCTTGCTTCAGCCAGCGGTTTCGGGTTTTTTTTTTTTTTTTTTCCCCTCTCTTCCCGGCGTGAGACGGAAAGCCGAACTTTGTTTCCTGGGACTTTGGTTTTTCCCTTTTTCTCTTCTGGACTGCTCAACAACATCAGAACACATCGGGAGAATTTTTCCCCGAGGCCCGGGGGTGGGCCCTCGCCGACCCAGCTCCGAGGAGGAGAGAGACCACACCTACAGAAGGACTCTGAAATCTTCCCAGGTTTCTCTCTGTAGCGAGAGATTTCATTTCATTATTTAGCATTATTATCCTTTTCCCGTGTGTTTGTTAAATAAATAGTTCTTTTCTCATTCACTTTCCTTCGAGGAAAATAATTTTTTTCCCCGAACCCTGTGGGGGGAAGGGTGGTTGTAACCTGGTTTTCTCTCAGAGGATATATTGCTAAATTTTGGCCAAACCGGCACAAATACTTATTGGCGTAGTCGGCAGGATTCGAAGGAAAGTGAAAAAAAAAACCCGAAACCGCTGGCTGAAGCAAGCAAGCAGGGTGCTCCCTCCTGCTTCTGCAGCCAGAGAACGCAGAGGAGTGTAATCTCTGTGTCCTTGGGAAACTGTTTTGAAAAGTTCGTTTGGTTTTTCTTTTCTCCAGCTCAGTTTAAAGGCACAGAAAAGGCACAATATTACTTTTTGGGCATAGAGCATGATAGGGGATACACATGATAGAGTCACCCCAAGACATTCCACCCCTTATCACATATCATTGGCTCAATGCCCAAATTAATATATTCTAACTCTACACATACACACATTAATACTTATATACAGCTATGTACAAACAGTGACAGGGACACTCAGCAAGCAGTGGTGTACAGGCATTTCACATTACATGTGGTTTTCACCCGACAATCAGATCTCCCTGTGGTACACAACGTGTTGTTCCATCTCTCTGCATTACCCACCATGCCACCAATGCCACATGGAGCAAATGGATTGCTCTCATCACACAGCGCGCCCGTATCGGAAAACTGAATCGCCCTGGGATTTTGGAAATAATCACAAATTGGCCCGAAGGTGAAAACTTCGGTCTCAATGACGAGGAAGGACAAGAGCAAGTGACACGTGCTGAAGAAGCTCCACCATACAACCAGCTGCCAGCAGAAGACACATGCTATGCTCTTTTCACCGATGGTTCTTGTCGCATTGTAGGGATGAAACGAAAGTGGAAAGCAGCCGCATGGAGTCCCACACGCCGGGTTGCAGAAGCTATTGAAGGAGAAGGTGGATCAAGCCAACTTGCCGAACTCAAAGCTGTTCAGCTAGCCCTGGACATTGCTGAAAGAGAGAAGTGGCCAAAGCTCTACCTCTACACTGATTCGTGGATGGTAGCCAATGCTCTGTGGGGATGGCTGGAAAAGTGGGAGAAGATTAATTGGCAGCGTAGGGGAAAACCCATCTGGGCTGCTGAAGAGTGGAAAGACGTTGCTGCCCGAGTGAAAAAGCTGCTTGTGAAAGTCCGCCATGTAGATGCTCATGTCCCCAAGAGTAGGGCTAATGAGGAACACCGAAACAATGAACAGGTAGATCAGGCTGCAAAAATAGAGGTGTCACAGATAGACTTAGATTGGAAACACAAGGGAGAGTTGTTCCTAGCTCGATGGGCCCATGATGCCTCAGGTCATCAAGGCAGAGATGCCACCTATAAGTGGGCACGAGACCGAGGGGTGGATCTAACCATGGACAGTATCGCCCAGGTGATCCATGACTGTGAGACGTGCGCTGCGATCAAGCAGGCCAAGTGAGTGAAACCCCTATGGTATGGTGGGCGATGGTCCAAATACAAGTATGGGGAGGCCTGGCAGATTGATTACATCACACTGCCTCAAACACGCCAAGGCAAGCGCTACGTGCTCACAATGGTAGAAGCCACCACTGGATGGCTGGAGACCTACCCTGTGCCTCATGCTACTGCCCGGAACACCATCCTGGGCCTTGAAAAGCAAGTTCTGTGGAGGCATGGTACCCCTGAGAGAATTGAATCCGACAATGGGACTCATTTCAAGAACAGCCTTATAAACACCTGGGCTAGAGAACATGGCATTGAATGGGTGTACCGTATCCCTTACCATGCACCAGCAGCTGGGAAAGTGGAGCGATGCAATGGATTGTTGAAAACCACCTTGAAGGCCCTAGGTGGGGGAACTTTCAAAAATTGGGAACAGCATCTAGCAAAGGCCACCTGGTTAGTCAACACTCGGGGTTCCACCAATAGAGCTGGTCCAGCCCAATCTGAATCCCTGCACACAGTAGATGGAGATAAGGTTCCAGTAGTGCATGCCAGGGGACTGTTAGGAAAGACTGTTTGGGTTAATTCTGCCTCGAGTACAGACAAACCCGTCTGTGGGGTTGTCTTTGCTCAGGGACCTGGTTGCACATGGTGGGTAATGCAGAGAGATGGAACAACACGTTGTGTACCACAGGGAGATCTGATTGTCGGGTGAAAACCACATGTAATGTGAAATGCCTGTACACCACTGCTTGCTGAGTGTCCCTGTCACTGTTTGTACATAGCTGTATATAAGTATTAATGTGTGTATGTGTAGAGTTAGAATATATTAATTTGGGCATTGAGCCGATGATATGTGATAAGGGGTGGAATGTCTTGGGGTGACTCTATCATGTGTATCCCCTATCATGCTCTATGCCCAAAAAGTAATATTGTGCCTTTTCTGTGCCTTTAAACTGAGCTGGAGAAAAGAAAAACCAAACGAACTTTTCAAAACAGTTTCCCAAGGACACAGAGATTACACTCCTCTGCGTTCTCTGGCTGCAGAAGCAGGAGGGAGCACCCTGCTTGCTTGCTTCAGCCAGCGGTTTCGGGTTTTTTTTTTTTTTTTTCCCCTCTCTTCCCGGCGTGAGACGGAAAGCTGAACTTTGTTTCCTGGGACTTTGGTTTTTCCCTTTTTCTCTTCTGGACTGCTCAACAACATCAGAACACATCGGGAGAATTTTTCCCCGAGGCCCGGGGGTGGACCCTCGCCGACCCAGCTCCGAGGAGGAGAGAGACCACACCTACAGAAGGACTCTGAAATCTTCCCAGGTTTCTCTCTGTAGCGAGAGATTTCATTTCATTATTTAGCATTATTATCCTTTTCCCATGTGTTTGTTAAATAAATAGTTCTTATCTCATTCACTTTCCTTCGAGGAAAATAATTTTTTTCCCCGAACCCTGTGGGGGGAAGGGTGGTTGTAACCTGGTTTTCTCTCAGAGGATATATTGCTAAATTTTGGCCAAACCGGCACAGAAGTCCAGTTGGGCCAAGCCTCCATATTGTGACTTAATGGGGACTGAACCCTGACTGAGATGGTTTGCTGTTCCTGTGATACGTGTAATAGAAAGAAATCATAAAACAGTATTAGCTGATCAATATTCCCTTTATCTACCTATGACAAAGTTTGTGTGATGGTTGAATTTTATGTAAGGTTTAAGGTCTTTTTGGGGGGTTGTCACTGTGCTGCTCTATATTGCTTCCCCTTCTTACTGTATATCCCTGCGAGGGCTGCCCGGATCAGAGATGGGTGTGCATTTGGCCTGTTAGTCTTTTGACACAGCATTCTTGTTGATTAGGTCTAAGTCCCTCAGAATTTTGTTCTTCCCACAGTATGCCATGGCCACTGTAACCTCGAGCATCAGCATTTGCAGAATTTGCTGTTTTGTGAGATGTGCAGCCCCAAGTAGCCTCAGTTCAAAAGTCTGTATAGCTAAATGCCTTTCTGTTCAGGAATCACTTGTACAGGTGAAGGATGCTGTCTCTGATGTAGATCACATCCTGAAAAATCTGTGGGATCAGGTAGACTACTAGAGTGTCCAAGCAGCAGGAAAAAAATATCATTACTGAATAGATTCCAGGTGGGATTACTGGATAATCCAAATGGACAAAAACTGTGTGGGGAAGGTGTGCATAGAAAACATTCAGGAAAGTCAGGAAGACATCTGTGTGGCTGGGAAATAAGTGATGTGTTTGTATTTTAGGAGGTAATACATGCTAAAACTGAAGGAGAAAGAGGAAGTGGAGAAGATGGATGTGTGTGGATCCTAGGATGAATTACGATCCCACAGAATTATACATGAATTAAGCCGGTTGGCAATGGTGATTCTATAACTGAGAAAGAATGTATAATATGCTCTTTATGAATGTCTTTCTCATTTATATATATGCTATTCTAGCCCATTTTCTTTCTAATTTAGGCTCTCTTCTGATTTTTGTCCCTTGAGTGGCTCTCTAGTATGGTGGATTTATGCTGTTTGTTCAGCAACATTCCTACTCTTCTGAATTCTGTCCCATGTGCATTTAACATAATCTTCGTTTGCATTTCCACTTGCCTGCTTGTTTAGCTTTTTCTCCCAGGCCATTAGTTCAGTTCTATTTTCTTGTGGGGAAATTTTTTTCTTTCTGTGGTAGAAGTAATTAAGTCTCATATGCTAAAACCATCTTCTCCAGGATACTCCAGATTTACTCTATTATCATTCCCTTGAAATCCATATATAATGTTTTGGATTGATGATAGAAAAAACTTGGCTTCTCCTGCTCCTTTTCCTTATGATGGAAGTTTCTGTGGCTGAGCTGGTTGGCAGCAGGGGGGTCCCAAAGCAGTACCTGCACCACACCATTAACAGCTATTTGCTGTGGCTCCAGAAGCTTAGCCTGTGGTGTTGTCTTCTTATTTGTGCTGCAGTTCTCGGTTAGCAGCTGCTCACATCACTGTCTGTTTTCAGCTGCCTGTGTGTAGGCGTAAAAGCCATACAAGGATCACTGTCCTGTGCTTGTAATAGCAGAAAATAGATGTATTTTCATCTCTCAAAAGATCTTTAGATCTTTTCAAAGAGAAGTGAACTGTGATTGTGCAGGTTGAAAAGGGTCTTGTGCTTTTTAACTTCTATGTGATGACACAAGGGACAACTGCATTTCTGTCTTCTTTTTCTGTTCTTTTTATTGATGCTGGGAATTCAAGGTTTGTTTGGCTCAGGGGAACCCACAGGATTTATCTTTTCTCTCTCTTTTGTACTTGTATGACTTTTTGCCAATGATTGGTTTAAAAGTATTTCTATTAGCTTTTTAACATTTAATTGAATGATCATGCTATCTCTCCACCTCAGCTGCCAGTATGGGCTGTAACCACCTCTCTGAAACTGGAAGAATATAGTAAAACAAGGTAGAAGGAGCGGATCAACCAGGATCTGAAAATTTGTAAACTTTTAATTTTTTCTTGCTTTTTAAGTTTGATCCGTGAAAAGCAAAACTGGATAAAAAATTATGTAGAATGAGTATATCCCTACCTGCAGGAAAGGTATCAAGTCAGGTCCAGTGTCAAGCCAGGAGATCCAAGTAATGGTTCAGGAACATCAGGGACTGGGATGGGGGACAGGCACACCTGTGACATAGCTCAGGCCAGGGCCTTGTGGCAGAGCTGAAATAAAGACGCCAGGCTCTGCACAAGGGAGTGCACGGGCTGGGGTCTAAGGTGAGACTGACCAGGGCAAATAAAGCCTATTGGTGCTTTCAGGACTCTGACAAATATAACTTGCTGAAAGCATTTACTGGGAGAATCTTATGGCCAAAGTCACTGTGACAAATTTAAAGTGCCCAGTAGAGCTGAAAGGTGGATGATGCTGACTGTGTTGAGAACAAGCATGAGAATCCCATGATGAGTGAATGCTGGCTTTCAAATGGAGGAATTATGAGGAAACATGTGGAGGAGATAATACCATTGCAACATCAGGCTGGATGAAGCCCCCAGAGACCTGTGATCCCAGTCCATGCTCTTTTGTAACAAGACTTCTTGTACAGTAGAGGAAGAGGGAAGAGGACAATTCTATTTCTTAGAACAGATGAAAAAGATGATAATTATAACTGATTTACTCTGAAAATAATCAATGGACTTAGATGACAAGCTGCAAAAGCCTATCTTTCAAAAATCTTTCTGTGCTTTTGATCTGTGAAAGGATCTGCAGGGGGTACTCAGGTCATGTTCATATCAAAATACCTGGTTTCAGACAAAAATCAAATACTTAAAATAATAAATAATTCAGATTGGGGTAGTATCATTTCCGTAAAAGATATGGATGCAAAAAGAGATGACAGTGGAGAACCAAGGTCAAAAATCAGACTCTTAATATTATCTGACTAATATTTGGTTTCCCAAGGCATTTGTCTTTTAAATAGAAGACTCTTGTGGTAGGGGTATTTTCTACACAATGCACATGGCCTTCTGCCAACAGATGAGTGCTCCAGATTGATACTAATGAAAGAAATATTAATGCACCGTAGCATGTCAATTATCTTGAAAAGGTCTCCAGCAACCATTTATCACTTAAATTTTACATCTTATAGCTTGGGACCAAATTGTGTTACATGTTAGAATAGTTCTGCCAAATTTGATCCATCATTAACTTTCATTTGTTGATAATTCGAACATGAATTTTTATTTAAGTTATGCATCTTTGTCAACTTGATGGAAACATCCAGAGTTATCATGTTGTCATAGATGAGTGATGCTCTTTCCCAGTTGAGATTTGACTGTATTCTGAAAGGACTTTAAGGGTTTAACCCCCTGGCAAAAATCCTGAGGCCAGGGACTTTTTGTTGTATTTGAGTGGGAGGGAGTAGGGAGGGAAGGAAAAAGAAAAACAAGAGAAAAGGGGGAAAATAATTTTATGACTTAAGTTGGATTCTCAGTTGCTGAATCATGCCCTGAACTTACAGTTTTGGGGTTTATTTTTTTAAACTTATCATAATGGTGGCTTTCATTGCTCGGGTTACCAGGCTTCCAAGCAAAACAGCGTAGTATAAAGCAGAAAGATAACACCAGGGTAAATGTTATTTTTCTAGGTGGGTTTCAGTGGATTAGGTGATGTATCTCAGGTGCAAGAAAGCAAATGAACCCATTGTAGCAGATGTGATGCAGTCATGAGTTTAAGCAATAAGGACTATAAACATCAGTAGTCTCTGACTTAAGATGAAGGCAACAACCCAGAGAGTCAACACAGAAGTGTCTCTCCCCATTACATTGGGGAAAATCCTTTGGCTAAAGGAGAATGTTGGACCTGTGCCGTATGAGATGGCTACCCCTACCTTCTAGTATGGGATAGCATGTGGTAGGCTGTGGACATTTGTTTATTTCTGTGCAATATAGAGCACTGCAGAGCTCATCGACTTTTTTTGCCTGGGCCAGGCACACTTCATCTGCTTGCCTTTTAAAAAGCAAACACTGAGCAGGTTAGATTTGTGCTGTTTTATTAAAGCTCTCAAAATTATTGGTGGCATTCAGAATTCTGGCCAGAGAAATCTTGGAGAAGGTTACATAGCAGTTTTTAATTACTGTTTCGTAATACTTCTGTAATGTGCTCAGATACTGTTTTCAGGAGCGTGGCCTCTGTTGAATAAACAGAATGGAAATCAAAGAAAAAGTGCTTAAGCAGCCAGTAAATAATTTAACAAGCTCAGGTGACACCATCAGATGATGTAAATTAAAATCAGCAAGAAAGGGATGACAGAGGGTTAAACAAAGACTGTAGCTGTATGCAGCGCCTTGGAAAAGGAAGCAAAGCATTGGCATTGGGAATAAACATGTTTTTATTTCTCGAATTTCTGTGTCTAATCATTAATGTTGCCTGTGTCTAAATGGATAATAGAAATGAATTCTTTGTGCAAAGCTCAGGATTGCTGCATGTGTTGTTTTTGTGCCTGTGTTTGATCTAATTGTCTCTTCTGAGAATCTGTAGCAGTGTAAAGGCCTCGGGTGGCCTTTCTCATCACTTGGTGTAGTGATTAGATCCTTGTATTGTAAGTCAAGAGATCATAGTTGTAGTCATTTCTCTATTATCCAGGGTATCGGGAGGTTGGCGTAGGCTTTGGATAATATGTGTCATCCAGAATATGCTTGGACTGCAGTTTAAAGACCCTTGAATCACGGTTCTGAGCCCCCAGGATTTTGGAAAGGCTAATTAGCTCAAGTTGTGAACATGAAATACCTCTGCTCTGCTTCTAGACAAAACCTAGGCAAGAAGTCGCAAAAATGAGTTGTTGCTGCACCTGAGCTAATAAACTTTAGTGTGCTCTGTGTGGAGCTGCATCCATAACCCTGGACAGTTAATTGGCATCTTAAATTGTCTCACCATGTCTGGGCACAAGTGGCAGTTGCCAGCATTTTGCACCTTTGTCACGTTGACCCAACTTTACAGTGGCCAACAGCTAGTTGTCGCTGTATGAATTGTTCTGAGCTCTCTGCAGCAGCCCTTGTGTGTAGGGTTGGGTTTTGCTTCAGTGTATAAAGTCCTGGTGTCTATCAAAAGCCATTGTGCTGGGTAGTGAGTGGAGAAGTTACATTTCTCAGGCACCAGACTGAATGAAAATCTGACTGTTTGTGTGGGGGTTATGGTGATGTCTCTTTAGGGAATTGTGGTACTTCATGGGGGAGTTCTTTTCTGCTTTCCTTAGCTTCTAGAGCAGAGGGCAGTGTTGTTAGGGCAGGCTGGGCTCAGAGGGACCCTATGCTGAGACACAGGGCCAGTTACGGGTCTGCACAAATGCACCAATGTCAGGTCCGCTACATCACCTGGTGCTAACATCCGTGAACACTTAATACATCTGTTTTTAATCTTATGTTGCTTTAAAAGCACCATGATTCCTTAGTGGTACATGAAGAAAATCACCCCAATTTGCTTGTTTTGCAGCAAATTGAATAGTGTTCTGACAGTGAGAACACTTTGTCTAACAGTAAGTCAAAGATATCTGATACATGTCTTTCTTAGTGTAAGAAAAGCCTTCAAATTTTCTTAATAGTTTGTTATTTTCTGGTTTGTGTCTGCATTGTTCTAGAGCTTGTCTTACGATTTCTTAAGGTATTTGTACATATTTGGTACATCTTTTTGGGTCTCTTGATATTTATAGTTTATTACTTCTTAGCTTTAATATCTCATCTACTTAATCACTTCATCTTATCTACATTATAGCATTTAGAGTTGTGCTTCTTGTTTAGGTCTGTTGGGAAAAAAAAAAAACCCCAACATGGGCCATCAGAAGAATAACAACACACCAACCTTGGTAAAAACATTTCTCCCCCCTCACTGAAAGAAATAAAAAGAAAAAAAATAAGCATCAGACTGTGTATTGGAGGTGTCTGCAACAGTGTATATTGTGTAAAGAATGGAGATGCTCCTTTAGTTCATGTATGTCTCTGAAACAGGAAGGATTTGAGTCTGGCAGTCTCAAGAAACAGCTTGAGGACTTTTTTCTCTTGGTGATGCATATATTTCATTTCAAGTAAGTAGGGAAGATTTTGGTGAAGCTTATTTACTTGCTAGCAAAAAACTGTGTAGCCCTAATGTGAAAAACTCCAAAGTAGGAGTAAGACTGCCTTTATATTAACAAGCTGCTTAGCTCATCACTGCATTAAGTGATGTGACTCAGTCACCCTCATTCTTGCTGTACCATGGAAACCAGGTGGATGCAGAAGGTTGTTGTTGGATGACAAGTCATGGGCAGTCACCATGGCAGTGAGACATAGGAGAATTGTTGTGGAATTGATTTTATGCAAAATACTCTGTAAAAATGAATAACTTAAATTTCAGTTGTTATAAACTTTCTGCTTGTTGCTAATGTCAATAGATTTTGCAATGGAATTGGTCATCAGGGAATGCAAGAGTGACAACAATCATTGTTACACCAAACGTTTGCTTGCTATATCCCCCATGGAGGTTCTGCTCTCTCCCATTACACACATTCATGGTTCTTGTAAGTTTGTTATTGACTCAGCATTGCTTTTCCTGCCTAGGAGGCTTTTAGAAAAAAGAAATTTAAATGTTGGGGATCTTTGTTATCAGCTTGTAATACCATTAAATTGGATTCAGTAATGAGGTCCCAGACTTGACAGTGTCTGGATGTTTTCCACTGAATGGCAAATAACCTGGATGGCTTCTGAAACACATCTGCCTCTTGTAGCACTGCATGATCCAGACTGCTTTGGTCAGAATTACACCTGTACACCTCTGCTCAGCCGAGGATGGCAGGGGAGCGAATTCACCCACATATGGGGCTCTGGGTTGTGGGTCAGTTGCTGTGAGGCTGTTTCTCTGCCCCGTGTCCACTTCAGGTAAGAGAAATCTGACTGCTGGAGCAGCAGAGCAGTGAATGGGCTCTGACAGCCTTTGGATCCTCATGACTGAGGTTGTCTTGGTGCACGGCTATGGGGGAAGGTTTTCCTGCGAGCTCTGGGCATGGCTGCGTGTGCTCTCTTCCCTTTTGTCCCTGGGTTGTGTGATCCCACAGGCAGGAAGGTGCTGGCTCTCATGCTGTTCCTCTGTCCTCCCCAGGAGCCTCTTGCTTCACCCAGGCTGGTGTGAATCAGAAATAAGAGTCCAGCTCTGTGATTGTTAATCCCAGGCCAGGCGCTCCTTTATCATCCAGCAGACCAAGTGTGCTGGAGCACTGCTGTCAAATTAGCCAGGCAGCACAGCGTGAAATCCGTGCTGGCTCTGTGCCTGATGCTGGGAGACAGATGTTACCTGATCCATAGGGGTGATTGGAGTGGTGCAGGCGGATAATACCTGAGCCAACATAAAGCTTGACAATAGCAAATTAACTTTTCAGCATTTGCTTGTCAGATTTGAACTGTCAGGCTGAGTTAATACTGAAGCAGTGCTTCGGTGTTTTTTTAGGAGCCTGAGGGGTAGCTCTGCCGTAGTGTCAAACAACAGCCTAACTCCAATTGAACAGCTATTTATGTAAAGCCGCTGGTGAAATGTTGAAAGAAAATGAGTGGTTGTATGTCTTCAACTGCTTTGGAAACCTTACTGTGAGAGAGGTTTGAACGCAGTGAGCGCCACAGCTCTTCCTAACCAGCAATCACATTCTGCTCATCTTAATTTTAGATGTAAAATATGCAGTCTGAGCCTGGCTACCCATGTGCTGCCTGTATGCAATGGCACTAAAGGAAACCAACTGCAGATGAAGCACAACTTAGGCATAGTGCTGAATACTTTTTCTTTCTTAGCTTTAAGTTTTTAAGGAAATTTTACTATTATTTTGGATTCTACCTATATTTTTTTTCCACAGCAGGCGAAGGAGATTACAGTAAAATGAGTTTTTCCTTCACAATATCAGCAACATGGTTTGCTGTTTTAAAGACGATGTTTGTAGTCTAGCAGTGTTAGATATATTATATAGTTTTTTATATGTTTCTGTGAAAAAAAGGAATGCTTTGAAATAAGTCTTTCCACCAAAAGAAAAAAATATCAGAAGGGCATAATATACTGATTTATGAGGAAAATCTGGCTGTAAATTCATGCAACTTATTTGTGCAATTTTAAGAGCTGTTTAATAGTTTACAGCTAGTTGATACTCTCACTTTAAAATCCATCATTTCAACAAATGATAATTTTGCAGTCTGAAGAAGAAGTTGCTGAAAAGTGAGATAGATGTTCTTAGCAGGATCTTACTGGTGCAGATAATTTGTGTAAATTTGAAGACTTATTCTTTGCAAAATTAGTTCAATTTCCAGGATGAAGGTACACCAACTATAAGAGCATTGTCTTATGGAAATAAATTGGTCTTAAAGGATGAGGAGGGGAAGGCTTCCTTTTCATGGTGCTGTGTACTATTGCGAAGTTATCTTAAGGGGAGAATTCTTGCTTTAGCATATCTGACATTATCCTATTGGAAACAGGCTCTTGTTAACTTTTTTCTAGTGTGACTTACAGTATCTTGTAGTTAACAGATGTTACAACAGTAGAACAAATCATGTTATTTGAGATTTTAACATATAATCTATAGGTATCTTGAATGACTTTTTAAAGGTTTTGTTTTCAAGGCACCAACACTTTCTGTTTAAAGTGAGATGATTTGGTTCAGAAAAGGAAATGCATCTTTTACAAGGTAGAGGGTTTTTTTATATATTCATGTAGGATCTAATGGGACTTATTCCAATGTATCACAATGGACTGTATAAGTGACCACATTCACATAACAGGGGATATTCATATAACATTGACTGAATCTGTAGAGAATGATAAAAATAAGAATTGGACCAGACAAGTTTGATTTTGTGGGAAGAATTTTGTCCTAACTGCAAGTCTTACCTTTCACACTGACACATTCTTAAAACAGAAATTCATTGGTTGTGAACGTGCAGTCATCCTTGTGGCATGAGAATTAGATGCTGATATGAAGTGTTTGGTTTTGTTGTTGGTTTTTATTTAATTTTTTAAGAATACAAATCCATGACACCACTGATATTTACAGAATAATATCACATCTTATCCAATTACATGTTAGTACTATAAATAGATTTGAAATATTAGGGGCTTCCAAGGTGCTACAAGTACATAGGAGATCATAATAAAAATTCTTGTGTGTTGTACAAAACAAGTCTTACTTCAGCATCAATAGAATGGCACTATTCTTTATTACAATAAAATTCAGTCACATTCAAAGAATTGACTCTTACAGGAGAAATATCAGAATTAAAAAATAAACTAATAAAACCCCCACTTCTTGCAATGCATTTTTTCTTTAATTCTAAAGTGCAGCTGATCAATGACATTCTCTATCCTGTTTTATGGATGGAATAAAAATTGGTTTGGAACAAATTGCTGCTTTCTAGGTCAGCAACACAGTTGTCCTTTAGAAAATGAGTGTTAGGAGTTGAGGCCTAATTCAATGAATACTTGGTATGTGCCTGGGTGCATTGCTGAATCATGGTTTCTGTGCTGGAAGTACAGGCTTGGCTCCTCCTAATTGAGTCCCCTTTGGGCTGTCTCAGAGTGGTGGCTGGCAGGGATTCAGGTTCTGGGAATCCTGCACACTTGGAGCTTTTTTAGTTGAGGGAACGTCTTGTGCAGTGGGGAGCTATGTGAACTTGTCCCTTCTGTGGGACAACTAATATATTAAACTCCTCTTGTTAAATAGAAGTCTGTGTTTCTGTGCTTCCTAAGGTCGTGATTTCTGTCCCTTTCGAGCACCCTGCACAGGGTGGTGGGGAAGGGTCATTTTAAGTTTATGATGAGTATTTGAGAAAGTCTCCATTCAGGCTTGGAAAATGTTGCTCACACAACTGAACAAGTCCATGCTTGTTGCAGTGAGCTGTGGCCACTTTCTGCAGCTGCACTGCTCTTAATTTTTTTCCTTAAGCTATGGGTCTTTTTGCTCTGAAAGGTTCTGAGTTCTTTTCTGTGTGTTTGTGTGCAGTTTTAACAAGAAAAAATACTTTTGCAGTGGCTTTTAAATTTTTTTTTATTAGCAGCGTTGATTAAGACAGCAATTCATGACAATTTGGCCATTAGCCTCCATTGTGGTTTTCACAATACACCATTATTTTCTTTCTTCTTCATAGTGGGCTACTAGCCCAGAATCCTTCCACTTCTGTTGCAGTAACAGGATGGGTCTAATAGAAATCTCTGCTCAAAAAAAAAAGGGACTCATCTCCCCTTGCTCATCTGCTCATGTACATCTTTTTAAAAAGAAGTTTGTGTAATCATTTTGTTACGAATGTCAGGTAGAGATTCAGTCTTGTCTTCGCAGTCTGTTAAATTTTTCACTGAAACAAATGTGTTCAAAAGAGTTAAATGTTATCTTAGAGGCAAGTGAGTGCTCAGGGCAGATCCTGCTCACTCAGAGCAGCCCCGCTGCCCGTTCCGGCTGCTGCACCTCATTGCAGGAGGAGATGTGACAGACATGCTTTGCAGCTACAGCCCTGGTCGCTCTGGGAAACCAGGCACCCTGGCTAAAAATAGGCTCCTCTAAGTTAGCAGCTTTGCTTGTGAATGCACAGCCATGAGAAGCTGATTCGGGTAATAAGTGATTTCCTTGGACTGGGAACCTGGGCTAGCTGGGAAGAGACAAGCAGGAGAAAGAGTTGACAAAATGTAGTAGTTTTAATCCTAGCTTTGGCTGTCTACAGAGTACTTGATGTTTCATCTTTTAATTTTGCTAACCACTGTGTATTTCTCTACGATCAAAGTCAACATCAGTGTTTCATCCCACTGAATGCTTTACTCATATGAGAGAAAGTGTTTGTCTTGGAGACTGTCAAGTTTTAGCAAATCAAGGACTGTGTGAGGAAAACAAAGAATTATTGTATCTATTCTCTGGTCATGGGGAGTTAAAGTGAAGGAGACTTCCTTGAGGCTGAAAATTCACCATCAGAGGAACTTGATCTGAATTGTCTATGTTCAGGATGGGAGCCTCCAGACTAGTTTCCCTCTTCTCTGTATTCGTGTTTGGCTTGGCTTCACCCCTCCCTCTGCAAAGCTCTCTGTAACCCCACTTCTTTTCAGTTGTGCAGCTGAACTGAACTTGTCCTGCTGCCGGGGGTGATTGCTCTGCTGCGGGGTGAAGCTGTACGCTTCAGTGTTTCATTTGCTGGTGTAAATGGCTCGTTTTATCAGCTAGAGAAGATTTTCAGCTAGCTAGTTTGTGGTACAAGGGGGAGAGTAAAACTGGGGGGTTGGGAAATGCAATAGATAAAGTCTTAAGTGGTCACAGTTTAAATCTTAAATTGCCAATTGCATGACTGGCTAGAAAAAGGAAATGTGAACAGAAAAAGAAGGCAGTAAACATGATGATTAAGTGGATCTTACTCAGAGTAAATTATAGCATTCCCAAATGAAAGTCTTCTCCTTTACAGAGAAATCATTAAATGTTAAACTCACACTATTATTTGCGTTTCATTGGGTAGACTTGCATGTGCAGAAATATCCATTTTAATTAGTGTTGAAAAGAAGTCTCGTGTACAGAGCACTGCCTGGTAGGTATTTTTATACTCTCTCTCAGTGAACTCATTTTATATGATGATGATTTCTTCTAATTTTTAATTAACATGTCTAAGTTAGAGTTGGGGAAAATGATCAGTGTTTCATTAACTGCCTCACACTTGGAGATCTATGCAAACCTAATTGATGTGGTTGCTACAGGGTACTTTGTCAAAATGAGCCATCCTGCCACTACTTTTCTCCCCTTGCTTTTCAGTTCTGTGAATTTGAGTGAAAGGCATACTGCAACAGCATATAGTTTTACCTCCAAAATGACAGCATATGATGTGGTGTTATATTTCAGTGCAGTGTTTCACAAAGAATATTTTGAAACACTTTATAGACTGTGTATTGGAAGATCTTTTGTGTATCACTGGTATATAGTGCCCCCCCTTTGCAAAAAGTGTATATAACAGTGTTTTGGAAAAGCAGTGAGAGTTTTTCTTGTTCCTTCTCTGCAGAAATTATTGGCTCAACTCTGAGTGTTGCAATTTAAAATATACTTGCTAGTGTATAACAAATACCCCATAATTCATAATGTTTGTTATCACAAAATATTAAAGCTTATTTTTGCTACTTATTGATTTATTTAGCCATATATACAAATGAGTTATAGTATCTCACTGGAAAAAAAACTTTTAGATGTGTGAAGGCTGCGTGGTCTGGTGGTAAAGGAGGTGTCCTTGGCTCTGGTCCCAGCTCTGCCACCAACCTGTCCAATGACTGGCACCAAATCACAGACTCTCAGAAGGGGTAAGGCTGGAAGGGACCCCGGTGGGATCATCTGATCCAACCTCAACTGAGCACAGCTATTGGCATACTAGAGAAAATAATTTTTGTGGAGGAAGAGACTGTTATTAATCATACTCGTTAGGAAGTGAGTATGTTTGTACTTAGTGTTATTTAATGGGTTTAGGTTATTGTCGCTGTAGTGTTTCTGTTGCCATAATGTGATAATGAGAAAGGATAGGAAAACAGCAAAGGTAAAGAAGAGCTGAAACCCAGTAATGTACTCTGTACTCTGACCACGAATTATGTCTTGAAACAGAGTTAGAGATTGTAAAGTCTAAGTAGCAATGCTATGTCTGAACTTGCTTTATGGAAGAACACCAGTACTTTTTACTGTGTGCTTATTGTAGTGATAACAGCTAGCTGCAACAGCAGGGAGAGAGTTCGTAAGTTATAAATTATTCAAATTCTTTTTTTTATGAAGCCATTATTAAAAGGATAGAAAAACTCGTTTTTGTTATAAAGTGGTGAAAATGGTTATGATATTAAAATATACTTGGTTTCCAATAAAGTTTTGGACTTAGAAATTTGATCAACTGATCTTTTGTTTTAAAATATGATATTCACATATGATATTAAGGCACATGAGATTAATTTAGGCCATCCATGTGACATGGAATTGCAGAGTAATTGAGGTTGGAATGAACATCTGAAAGTCATCTGGCCCACCTTCCTGCTCAAAGTAGGACTCATCAAAAGTGAGATGAAGCTGTTAAGGGTCTGCCTGGTTCAGGCATAATTTGAGAACACCAAGGTTAGAGATTCCTCAGCCACACTGGGTGACCTGTCCTAGTACCTAACTACTCTCATGGTGAAATTACTTTTTTTTTTATATCCCACGGAATTTACCCTCTATCTTGTGCTTTCATTTCTCTTGTTCTCAGTCCCTGGAAAGAGTTTGTCTTTAAGCAGTGGAAGGTGCTGCCTCAGTCTTCTTTTCACTGGACAAACGGAGCCACCTTACTTTTCCTTACCTGACACATGCTTCAGCTCACTTACCATGATCCTCTACTGGAGTCGCTCCAGGCTGTCAGTCTTTGTTGCAGCAGGATCCCAAAGATGGACACAGTATTCTAGATGGTGTATGTCACTGTTGTTGGTAATTGCTGAATGATAAATATCACTGAGAGGATCCTCACACCTACCTGGATACAAGGGGACATAGTTTATATGCCAAACCTGTCATGAGAAGCTGAATGCAACCAGGAAGTATGAGTTACATAGATTTTTGTCTTTGCACATTGTATTCCATTTCTGAGGGGAAAGCCCAACCAAAACAGATAGGGAAGAAACCCAGTTTGAAAGAAGAGAGTGCTCGGTTACAGTGGTGATGTTAAGTACAAATTCTAAAGCTTTATTTTCCTGGAGAGGTGACAAAGAAGCAAGTTGTGGAGACATGAGTGAGAGTGTCTTTTGGCACGTTGCTCACTGAAACACTGGAGCCACTTTAGTGCTTAGCATGATGTAATGCAGTGAACAGTTTTTAACTGTTTCCAGTTTTGCAATTAGGAATGTAACCCCCTGCGTTATGAGAATAAAATTTATTTTTCCTGGTAGGCTTTTTAGTGTTGGGTAAATATGACAGTTGAAACACATGGTGTTTCCTTAAAAGCTGTGAATTCAAATGATGGCTTAGTGTTGAAAAAAGGATATTGGGTGTTTACGATCCAAGGCAGGTCTGTCAGCTACAGAAGTCAGAGCATGTTTTCCACAAGCTGGAATAGTCCGTTTGGGGCAAGTGCCAGGAAAAAGGAAAAATCTCCCTTGGGGAAGCAGTGGGGTCGTAATTAATGATTTTGTGAAAACTCATTAACTTAGTTTCTAGGCATTAATTCTGAATCCAGTGCTAGTCAGTGTTTCCATATTTTCAATCACCAATATGGTTACTGACATGAATTTGCTGATAAGTTTGTAGGTAGCACAAAAATTGCTAAAATAATGAAGGTTGTTGCAAGTGTAATCTGAAATTGTTGATTAGATGAAAATTCAAAAATTCACTTTTATACAGACAGATGGAGAGCTGTACATACAAAGATATAAGGCTTTCAGGATGGAAGGTTGCTTTGGGAATTAGCAACCCTGAAGTCAATGTAAGGTTTTTGTGGGGGTAGCTTCCTCAACGAGTCAACTGAATTGGTATGGGAAAGAGAGCTCAAGAGGTTTGTTCTTCATGCTGATATTCTCCTATATATCTATTTGTGAACTGAAACTTGCTTTCATTTTTTTTTTCTTCTTGTCTCCAGCTGCAGACTTTTTCTTGACAAACTTGCTTGCTCTTCTGCAGAAAATCAGTTGAATTCTGCTGGCAATTAGCCCAGGGAAGCAGAGACTAATTAGAATAATTATTGCTGGAGGTGTAGGTGTAGGTCTACAAAGCCTAAGGCTAAACAAGAGGGGACAGATTAAAAACAGCTCTTTGGAGTCTGAGAGCTGAATAATGTCTCTGCTTAGAAAGTTCTGGAATTCTTGGGGAGAACCTGGTGGAGTGGTTGAAAAAATGCTGTTTATTTTTATATGTATATGCATTCATTTAGCCCCTCCTCTGCATGGCCTGATTTTATTAGGCATACTTGCCAAGTGATCTTTCAGTTTTAGGGAAAGAAGAACAAAATGTTTTAACTTAGTTTTCCAATAGCGGCACTATGCTGGCTTATCCCAGAATCGCTATTCCTGGAAACCTGTGGTGAGGTTCCTGTAAGCTGTTTGTGGGCTGCTCATAAAGGGTATATCAAGAACAAGTTGGAAAATTAACTTGGCTTTGCCTTTGGTAGCTGCTGCTGCTCAAATCTGGTATCCTCACCTCAGAAATGTTCTAAATTCTGGAGAATATATTCTGAAGAAAAGGGGTAAGGGGTAGGGAAAGAACCCAAAAAAATGATCCAGATGCAGAAAAATCAGCTTTATGAGGTGAATTGTAGGGAGGCCGGTCATTAATCTTATCAAAGCGAAAAGGTCAAAAACCAATGTGATTATTGTGTATAAGTACTTATTTATGGAGAATATATTTGTCAGCAGGGGCCTTTTAATCTTCTCTAAAAGCACATGACAAGATCCCATAGCTAAAGATCGAAGGTAAATTTACTCAAGAATTAAGTCATCATTACTTGCTTGGCTGCATAAATAAATACTGGAACTCTTTGCTAGAGGAAGAGGTAGGAGCAGTATATTTTTTTTAAGTGTAGATAGCTGCGTTTTGAGCAATGTGCTTTACATATGTTTCTGAGTTACATGGATTTGGGCCTGGGAGTCTAGAGGAGAGGAAAGTGGATAGAGAGGACTAGGTGATCCTTTCTAGCTTTGAATTTAGCATCTGAGATACCTTCAGTTTACTTCTTTCACTGGAGGGTCATTTGTGTTTATAATGGCTGCAAATCTAAAGCAGCAAGGTAATTATCTGACACCACAGAAAAAACAGTCTACAGGAGGTCACAAACGATCCCTTTTTCTCCTGAATATTTGCAGTCCCACCTGCCCACATGCACCTCTCAACAAACTCATGTTCCTTCAGGGAGCTGAGGACAGCCACAGCCTGGGATGAGACAATGCCTGAGGAAATGCACACAAAGATTTAGATCTTTGGCTTACCACCTCTTTATAAAGGGAGCCTTTTTAGGACATGTGATTGTGTTTTGTGCTTTATGAGGGCCATTTCCACTCTTCAGAATTGTTCCTGCCTCATTGCTTTATTGAGAGACCATCTTCTCCTTATGCCTGTGTCATGGCAGTCTATGGAAGTTTTGTCCTTGTCTTCTCATCCCAATATAAGAGCAAAATATCAAATGAATCAGAATAAATCAGAATGTTTCTGACACGTAAACCTTCAGGAACAATCACAGGATCTTACACAAAATACAAACAGTATTAGGGTGAGTTAGACTACAGGTACATCTTAGGAGCTAGAACTTACAGTTTAGAGAATCTAAAATCTAGACTACAAAATGCCTTACAAGCTGTCTGAAATGCCTAAGTACAGAAACCATTCACTTTACAGTAAAAAGGAACCACTGCCAGGAAGCAAAGATACTTTTTAGTTCAGGAAAGAATTGCCTTGTCTGCCACCCTAGTAAACGCTTACTTCGTAGCCTTTACTGTCTTGGATTCATTATGAATTTAGCCAGAAAACATTTGGCTTTGTGATCATTATCTGCCATTACCTGCTATGAGGACTGTTACATTTCACTGTATTGAACACTACTGGAATTAAGGTTGTAGTTGCAATTTCTTTAAGAAATATCTATTTCCATAGATTTGCAGCTCAATTCTAAGCATTCTGAGTAGGAAACATTTGGCTCCAGGCAGTTATTTAATTTTTTATTTCTGTCATTTTCCTTTGGTGTTGAAAATAAAATTTTCGTAATCTTTGAAACTAAAATGAACAAACTGTCGTGGAAGCTTGCTGATTCCCACCTTCCCCCCCACACCTTTTACTTTTGTCCATCCTCCTACCTCTCTTCTAGTTGCAGTGCGATGGACCCTTTTGTCTGGTCTATCAGTGTGAAATAACCATGAGAGTCACTGCAGAGCTGAATGTTAATTAATAATTAAAGACAGATCCAGAGAAATGTGTCTATAATGCATTGATTTGTGGGGGGAGGAGTATGCAAGTTGTTTTTTCTTTTTTTAAGGAAAAGAAAGAATTAGCAACTAGTCTTGGTTTTGGACACAAATCCATTTTACAAAATTCAGATTACACTTCTTATTATCATAATGCTGCTTCTGGGCCTGGCGAGTTGGGACCTCAGTTTGCAGATCTCTCAGTCTGGCTTTGTATGAGCTAGTCATGCACAGCCACAGACTGTTAGTATTCTTTGCTCTGAGGAAATAAAAAAAAAATTAAAAAAGGAAGGGAAGGAGGGACAACTGTATGTACCAGGATTCTAAAACCAAAACAAAGGCTTGCCTGAGCTGTCTTTGAGACCCTGAATATTTCTCTAAGCTATTTTTCTTAAGGCACTGAGGAGTAAAAATTTCTTAGGGACTGACAGATCTCCAAATAGCTTAACCCACTGAGAAAATAGACACTGCTCTGGTTAAGATAGAAACCAAGAAACTGAACTGATGTGTTTGAGTATCTGTTTCCCCCTTCCTGGCTGATGCATTCCTCTGGTAGCACATTTACCGCCTTTTTATTTTATTCATGGAGAACTTGCATTATTTCCAGGTATCGGATAATTTCTACTTCTTCACTATAGTCCCCTGACCTTTATATCCATACTCTGGATCTCTTCTTTCTTTTGTTCAAAAATTATTTGATTGTCATCTGTTGGTACCTTAGTTAATAAGCATAACTGATTAAGAACTGTATGTATTATGTCTCCTTCCTGAGAAATGCATTTCAGGCTGCTTGTGTTGTGATTTGGGGAAGGGATAGAGAAGCTACAAAAATACCATTTCAGGTATTTGCTGTCAGTTTGTTGTCACAGAGATTAAAGGATGCTTTCACCTTCTTTGGACCAGGGAATATGGAGGGGACTTGATTTCTTTTCCCTGCTGATATGGAATCAATGCCCCTGAAATTGCTTAGGTTTCTGTGGGTAGTGCTCTGAGCTGGGCAGTTTGTGAACATAGGTAGAAAATCCCTGGACTGAGTTAAAATCTCCAGCACTGAACTTCAGCATTTATAATTTCTTTCTTCACATAGCAGTAATAAGGATGCTGTATGAATTAACTAATGTGGTGATGTGTTGTCCTTGCTCATTTTAAGGCTCAGAAAGAAAGCCTGAGCCATTTTGCTCTGTATTTTTCCTATATCACGCACAAACATTTTCATTGGGTTACCATTTGTACAACTGACTATTAAAATTCAAATTTTAGTTGAAATAAAGTTAGTTTCCTTATTTTTAACACTGTGTTTCCTGAAGAAATGTCACTGGTCTTCTATTGGGGAAAAAGATAGGTTTTTTAATTTTATTTTTTTTTTTCCTAAACCTTTGCCAGTTTTGACATGCTTCTGTCTTCAGGAGGTGGCTGAGTAGTCTTGAATGGATGTTTTATTCATTTTAGTGAGTCTACAAAATAATCTTTTACAGCTATTTATTGGGCTGCACTGAAAGCTTCTTTTTCCTTCTACTTGCTTTTGAAAAATAAAGGCCTGCTGGCCTATCTAAGAAGATGATGGGCTTGGGAAAGGTTGGAATGTTATTTCTGTGCTGATGAAAAGATATTTCTTGTTCCAAAGTGGCGAAATTAAAGGAATTGAATGTTGCTTTAAACATATGGGTGATGCATTTTTCCTGTGGCCTCTAATCTGGTAAAATTCTTGCAAAATACAATATTTAAGAAAACAACAACAAACGTGTGTTGATCAGGGATTGACATAATAGGTCAGAGGTAATTTCCATTAGTTACTTCTGCTTACTTTCTCTTGTATATTGTGAATTAACTTTGCTTCAAGAAATGTCTATTTAGAGATACCTTCAGCAGTGTGAGTTCATGCTGTATGATGAAAAAGCTTGCATTGTTAAGGTTAACTCTAGCTATTCTCTTTCAGTAGCCTCATGTCCATTGTAACTTGACATTTAAATTTATAAATTTGTACAATTACATGCATTTTGTGGAAAATACAATGTGGTTGTTTTTCCCGTGCGCAGAATTTGAGACTTGCAAATACTAATTTAATCAAAATTGGATCCTTCTGTTCATGTAACAAATTTTGAGATTGATTTACTTTTCCTGTGTTTAGAATGGGCTTGATCCAGATTCCCATTGATTTAGACTTTGGATCAGACTCCAAGTGAATGCATGGGTATGGAAGGGTGAGGAGGGAGCAGAGAAAACGTCGGTTTTCTAGACAACATTGAGCTGAAAAGCTGCCATTGGGTTTGGGCTGTAGCTTCTGTGCTCTGCTTATTACTGTCTGTCTGTTATGGCATCAGTTAAACCCCTAACTTGAGAAAAACAATTTGCAAGAATTAAAAGGTTCAGATTTTTTTCTTTGTTTTGGGATAAGTTAATTTCCATAAGAAAAAGACTGTTGACTGGTAAACAGAGACTATTCTCAAAGTTTGAGAAATAAAATATAAATAGAGAGAGGCATTTACAATTCAAATAAAGAACAAACTCATTAGGAAAAAGATTGGAAAATAGCAGTTCCAGAGAGATGCTCAATATAATGGAGGACAACAGTAAATGTCATGTACGCTGTACAGAAGTTTTAAGTGTCTGATAGTATAAAGTTCTATTGTAAAGTACCTTGGTATGAAGCATATCATAGGCATACCTACCATTTTGAAGAAATGAAATGTGGTGTTTTTCAGTTGTTACAAAATTTAGTCTGTGTGCCGGATCTCGCAGTCTTCTGATTCTTGGATTATAATTTCTCAGCACAGAGCCCCAGCAACACACAGCAACCAGGAACAACCGGCTCCTTCCAGGGCTTGATTTATAGGGCTAATGCCCACCCTGCAGCCACAGCTGTTTGTAGGAGCTTAATGAGTATTTTAGGTTGAGATGGTCTTAATTAATAATTGGTTCGTGGTGTGGATCCTGGTCTTGAGTGAGAGTTTGGCTAGTGCATACGAACAGAGTTTAAATACATTATACAACAAGTCTGCTCAACCTTCTGAGATGATATATATCATTGTACAATTTTATTCAACTCTTTCCTTACTTTTTCATTTATTCTTTGGTGGAAAGGGAGGGAAGGGGAAAAAATGAATTTTTCCCCTATTGAAGATGTTGCATCTTTGGCACAGTTTCTGTTACATGTCAGGACATTGGTGGTACAGAAGCACATAACTACTGCAGAACTCCTGGCTCCACAGTATGGGTGTCTTGATGTGTGTTGTGGGTAGCAGTGATAGGGAAAGGGTCTTGGGACCCTGAAAGGTCTTGGGAGGGTGTGGGATTTGGGTCTGGGAGCATCATGGATTGGAAAAGAAGATCCTTGGGGTTGGCATACGGAATTTAGATGTGTATGTTGATCCTGCTTCTCAGTTTGTTCTCATTTTATACATTGTTATCTGCTCTGCCTGGACTTCTCCTGCAGCTCATTTAGATAGGGATTCATCCAGTCTTTCTGAGAGGGTCAAGCTGGAAGTGTAGGTCCTCAGTATGATAAATCACTAGGAAACAAAGTACTTCCAAAGGACTGTTCACATCTTAATGGGCAAAACTGATCTCTAGATCTCTCAAAACTGATCTCTCTCTTTTCCTATCCTAAAGTTGAGATAAACCACAGTGATACATCTCTGCCTCCATTTCTCAACTGTAAAATAGATGTTATGTTAAGGGGGTGCAAGAAGACTGAAATTACCACATTTCTACAGAAAAGAGCCGTAAGAAGGTGTAAGTGTAGAGCTAACTGTTCAGAAGAGTTATAGGCATGAATTAAAAATACTTTTCTTCCACTTCTTGTGATGCTTAACTATTGTACCTATCCTTAAATCCATGAAGACAGAAAAGACTAGAGCTCATAACATGAAGAAAGAAGTACTTAGCATATTTCTAAAACAATCTGTGATCACAGGGGAGAGACCAACCATGAAAAACATCAATCTTTAAGGGGGGAAATTTCATATTAAGCATTTGTTACTGAAACTGCTTTGCAGCTCTAGCTGCAGCTGATTAAATGCTGACATGCAAAAACTGTCTCCAAAGAAACTGTTGAATACTTAAATCTTTACTGGAATAAAATAAAGAAATATAGATCTCATTTATCAGGGCCTACAATCTTTTCCTGCTTGTGTCTACTTGATCTGAGGGTCGTTTAAAATGTATTAGAGGTTTAAGTTTGGAATGCGGGGCTAATTTGAAACCTGGCTCTAAGGTGACTGATGATGTTATTATACTTCATACTGGTTAAACTAAAGCAGAGTGTCTGTATGACAAGAGGGATCCAAAATGAAGTGGCATTGCCTGGTGAAATAGCTGTTCCTTTTCACAGATAATGCTATATAATTCCGCTTAGCTTTTTTATGGCCTCATGGCTCTTAAAGTAATGGACACCTAGGGCAGAGTCTGGGTGAGGAAACACAAAAAGCTGGCAAAAACTCAGTGCTCGCAGATTGGAAATCTCCTGGTTTGGCTTCAGACCGAATGTGGAGAACTTTCCAGTGCTCCCTCAGTTGCTTCCAATGTTTTCTTTGACGTATTTGGCCCCTGACCAATTTTCCCAACTGCTCCCAAGCCCTTTCTAATAGTCTCCTAACCCACTTGGATGTTCCCTCAGCTCCTTTACGCCTTTTCCATTGGCATGGATATGGAGTTCTGCTGCTTCAGGAATAATGCTGAAGATAAATGTGCTTTCATCCTTCTTCTCAAAGGGGTTCATTCCCAGTATTTTACAGTAGCTGAATTCTGTTAATGTCATTTGAGGTGTTCCAAATTTATTCTGAATGGGGCCACAGGGAGCAGGCAGGCTTGGCATTTGAGTGGGAATGGTTCCCTCTCACATTGCACTAGGGGCAGTGTGTTGGTACTTCTGAAATTAATTATTTTAGCAAGATGAGTAGAGATGAAACAGTTAAAATGAAAGGTAGTCATAGAGAGACCAACTCCCACCCAGGAAAAGTGGGTGGTGTTGAGCCTTGTCTGTCCCTGTGTGAAACTGCAGAGAGAATGGTCCTTGTTTGGAGAGGCACCCGGGCAACCCTCACTGGGAGGGTGATCGAGCTGGGGGACTAAAGGACTTTTGTTAGACAGCATCTGGAGTATCAGCCCCAGATCTGTTTTGGGTTATTCCTGTTTTACCAGGCAACCTGACTTTTTTTTTTCCTTTTTTTTTTTTTTTTTTTGGTAATCCCCTTCACTCTCTTTTTGTGTCATTGTCCAGGCCTGCTTTTGACTTTGGGACAAGCAAAGTTAAAGTATCCCTGACTGTGTAAATGCTGATTAGTGCAACACACGCTCCATATCACAAAAGATGTGAAACAAGTTTTGCATCTGCCTCTGTTTTTTCTCTGGTCTTGTGACTGAAATATTAATCAGTCACTCTGTCACTGTAATAGAACTGCCTTGGTCTTTAGTACATTTGTCCTGGCAGAACTCCTTTCAGGTAGGAGTGTGCCCATGTGCCACTCTGTAGACTGTGTTCCCACGTTTATCTTTCTCAGTCATAGAGAACAAATTCAGGCACCTACAATATTCAGGAAATATAAATTTCAGTGCTAATTCATGATAAAGAAGGCTAGTAAACAGTGTGGCTCTTTAACTGGTCTTGATGAAGCATCAAAGTCCTTGCTTCCATGTACAGTCTTTATAAAGATAGGCAATTAGGTCTCATTTGAACACCATTAGCCATTTCAGAGATAATTAAATGTTATTTTGAGGTCACTGTACGTTGATGAAACCTCTGGTAAATATGATGCTATTTGGTACAGTGATATTTAATCCTGTGGTTCTGGTGAAGACAGAGCAGCTGTGAGGGAGAGTAACCAATGTGAACATGTCTGCCAACAGCCCTGCGTCAAAGGAATGCTCTGCCCAGCTTGTGGTATCCTCCTCTATAGCTATTTCCATATGTCTTGCATAATGATTGCCTTTTTGAAATAAAAAGCATAGTTATTTTTATATGTAAATGTTTTTCTTTTTAAAAAAAATGCTCTGGCCTTGAGAAAGGATTTAGTGATGCAGATTAGAAGCTCACTTTCAATTTTTATATTTTACTATTGGGCAGTAATGCTCATAAGAGAGCAGGAATATTTCACAAACTGCACTTAAAATCTGAATTTTCTTTTCTGGTAGTGAATAGCTATGTAATAGTGATGACCGAGGTAAACAGCTTATCCATAATATTGGATTCCTGAAATATTTGGAAGAGACTAAAGATGTTTTACATATGCCATCTTTCGATGTTAGCTCTGCTCCCTCTTGAATTTTCATGGGAATGAAAAAGAATATTCACATAATAAGTTTGGTTCTGCAGGAAGGATTGTTAATTCAATTTAGAATACATTACTGGGGAAGATAAGTAAAGCTAGTCTGTATTTAAAAAAAAATACAATTAGGAGACTAGAGAGACTACGGAAAAAAATATTCTTGCTTCATGATTTAGAAATTTATTCTCTTGGCATGTTTGCAAATGTGGTTTTAAGAACTTATCAAATGCTATGTTAAATATTTAACCTAAAATCTACTCTGGTTGTGTAGTAAAAGACAATGACAGAAAACTGGAGATTTTTGTGTCAGAAGTGACATTGTTTTGGGCTGTTTGAAAAAGAACAGAGAACTTTAATTGAACAAGTAGTTAAAATGTTAGACAGTTTCCAAAACTGCAGGTTTGAGTCTAGTAATTCTGTGGCCTTGAAACCGAGTTCCAGTTTGCTTGAGTGACCTCTGCATCTGCAGCATGCCCAGAAATCTTGGATCTGCATCTAATGGTTCTAGAAAGGAGCAGCAACATGAGCTTCAAGTAGCAGCAGTCCAGGTTGGCTGACCAGTTCGACACATGCTTTGATTTTTGGGGGCTGACCATTAACAGTTACATAACAATAGTCTCTGTTCTTGTGTGGATGGATCAGGCAGTACCACACAGAAGCCTGTGCTGATCCAAGTAGCCAGCTGCTAAAAACTGCACTAGCAGCCCAGCTGCCTGAGTTGCAAATTACTGAAGATAGGAAAATATATTTGGGAGGCATCTTTATTTATATGTCTTCTCCATTCTTATAATTTTTGTACTTATTTGTTTATTGCTGTTCGAGATGGGTCTGTGCCATGGACTTGTGGTATAAACTGATATGGCTCCTTCAGCCATACGGCTATCTACTTCTCTCTTAAATATGATTGAAATCAGTCAGTGGATTTAGAATTAAAAGGCAGGGATGAGGAGCCAAAACCATATATATACAGTGTCATATGTATGGAGTGTCATCACATAAACATAATTTTCTTAGGAGCTTGCATTGAAAATCTGGCATGAGTTGGTGATGGTGTTGAAGACTTGTGTTCTGAACTTGAACTGTAGGCTCCTGAAGGCAGTAGGTTGTCTTCTTCTGTGTTTGTACAGAGCTAACAGAATATAATCCTGTTCTGTGCTAGATAGTGGATTAAATATATTTGATAACCTAAAGTTACTCTTCTGTATGAATGTTTTCAGGGTCAATGTGTGAAGTACTAGGTTTAAAATGGTTTTGAATCTGGAAGCAATCACAACCTCTGCTTTCAAGACTATGCACTTATTCAGCTCTTGTGGATGGAAATACCTCTTAGAGAACAGGAATTGAGCCATTATTGTGTCTTACTTTGAACTGTGAATTAATTTGCTGTATGGAATTATTATTAATGTTGAAGATAAGTGCACTGGGATAGTCAGTGACTTCATACACAGTAAGTCCTCTCGTCTTCCAATACAATTTAGTTGGAAGAAATAGAAATCTAATTCTTTAAGTATTTTATATTAAATCATATATTGCTTTTGTGAACTTTATTACCAGAGAGGAGTAAAAGCTTATACAGTAAATTCTTAATAGCTTAAATAATAGTTTAAATGTTTGCTTTTTCACCTTTCATCATAATGCTGCATCAGAGTAAACCTATATGCTTTTTTTCTGTTTATTTTTCCCAGCATAATCAAATTATGATGTAGTTATTAATAGCAGTATGGTAGTTTATCCATATAATAGCCTTGTAGTAATGTACCTTCATAATAATAATCTCCTCAATTTTATTTTTCTCGTAAGAGTCTTTGTACTAAATAAGAAATGTGAAAATTAACATTGCCCTTAGCATGATGATTGAAGAGCCTGCTGCTGCAAAAGTGGAAATGGCTTGAGGGATTGGAGCAGTAGGTGGTTGTCTATAATTTGTTAGGGAGCTTTTTGATTATTAGTTGTCAAAAAAGGTTTGGAGTTACAGGGGGTGGTGGCGACAAATTAATAGGCTGTGCCTAGACCATCTACATCTCCCCAAAATAGTCGTGGTGTACAGTGGAAGAGTTAAATAGCTGAAAAGGTGAGTGAGGCTGTGTTCTTGAGCAAAACAGCAGCTTATGTTCCAGTCGTACAGAGTATTAAGTGCCAGTTCAAGTGACTCTCATAAACACTTCTTTGGATTTCAGTGGGTTCATTCACATGAATTAAATTAAACAGATGCTAAAAAGCTTGCAGAAACTGGAATCTGTCTGAGGAGTTTATTTTCCTGGTAGCCCTGGCTGCCCAGAAGTATTTACAGCATGCTCTCACTTTCTAAAAAGTTTAGAAAAAACAAAAACTGAAAAGTATGAGTCTTCTGCTATTAAACTTCTGAATAGATGCAAAAAAACCCAAACCAACTTAAAATCACAAATTGCAGGGGTCAAATAACACTTTATCTCTAAGAATCTGCATGTAGATAGAAAAAGAGAGATCTTTTTTAAGAATGGTCCATGAAAAAAAAAAATCATGGAGGGAGCATGGGGAAAAAATAAAATAGTTTTCCAAAAGTCAATGTTTATTAAAAAGAGAAGGATCTTAGCAAATAGTCCACAGAAAGATAAAATATAAACACCAGGAAAAGTGATTGATCTAGAATTCATAACTTTTTCCTTTCTCAGCCCTCTTAGCTGACATGGTGATGAAAAGAGAGGATTAAAATGGGCTTCTTAAAGCCAAAATTTTATTAGGAAATGATTAAAAGCGCATTGTGTCTTGCAAAGTGAAGTTGTGTTTTTTTCGGTCCGGCCTTGCTGCAAAGCGTTTTCAGAGGAGAGCAACAGAAAAGGAGAGGGGATAAACATAGATCATTCGAACTTTCATTATTCACGGGTAATAATATCTGTGGAATTTTCCATTTGTTTTCCTGGTCTGTCATTCACTGAAAACCCAGTGCACCCCTGAAGACAGGTCTATATCCAGAAAGGATTTTGGATTGAAATTGCTTCAACTCCTTTGTTTGGAGAACAGTTTTGAGCTGTCACTACTGTAACAGTGAAAATTCACACAGGCAGGAACTAAGTTATGGAAGCAGGGGAATGACATGGGAGAATCAATATTCTGTTTGTGCTCCCCCCTTCAAAAAAAAAAAAAATAGGGAGGAGAAGAGGATGAGGTAGAGAAATTTGACTGGAGCTAGTTATTTCTTCCATGGAGAACTTCTAATGTACATTGCATTTGATTTTTAGAATCCTGCGGGATTTATCTTCCATACTGTGGCACATAAGGAGAAACACTGGCTTTGTGGAGAAGCCTTTACCAAAGGCTTTGGTAAAGAAGCAGGTAATAGAGTACAAATTTTGTCATAAAAGCTGGTAATTTTCACTTTCTTTTTTCTCTTTCAGTATTTTTGTCCAGAAGCACCATCAGGTGTTCATAGCTCCCTAGCACACAACAGTAATCACTGTGTCACCACCGTTGTCATACTCGGGGAGGGAACTCAAGGAATTGTGGGTGAATTTAAGATTAAATGATTTAAAATGGTTTCACAAGTCTCTGGAAGTCTGGATGGAGTGGAGATTTCGATATAATCCTATAAATCCACCTTTAAGTAAAAAAGCTGGTAAATCTAAGTGTCCATCGTTGCCTAAATTAATTTTACCTGTAAAATAATAACAGAAAAAAGTTAAGTTTATTTTAGCTGTCCATGACTGATGGTAGTATGAGCTGGTTAAGAATCATATCCTTGATCATTGCTCAGTTGCTGCTGTGCCTCTCCCCAGCCACAGGCCACCCAAGCACTTTCACTGGGAGAACCATGTGTATGAACCACTGGCTTCAATCCAGCCTGTAAAATGCTCGTAATTAGAGTCTCATTAAAATGAAATCAGTGAAACAGGCTTCTGCTCTTAAAAATGATGGGTAGAATCCAGAGATCCTGAAGACCTTTATGCTTTCATTATGAAATAATTCCTTCTGTTCTTTGGGTCTACCTATTAATTTAGAAAAAGTACCATTATGGTTAGCAAGATTGCCTGAAAAGGTGCCCACAATCTAGAGGACAATGCTGTAAAATCTGTTAAATAGTTGACCTCCATTTTTCAGATACTGGGATGAAATCCAGTGGCATAGTTGAAACGATGGTCAGCCCCTCAGCAGCTTCATACTTCTTTAGTTGTGACAGAACTCTGCTAATGGTGTTCGAGAATTCAAAGATGGCTCATTATGGCTTCGTTTTACTAAGTCATTCTCTCTACTTCCAAAGTGCAAAATAAGGTATTTTAATTTTTACACGAATTTGCCAGTCAGATTGGAAATACTGACATCTATTTTTCAGAGGTCTGCCTCAGTTTAAATCACCAATCCTGCAGTGCCAACAAGATGTTTTACTGCTTTCGGCTGCTCCCCACTGCAGTTTGCAGTTACCTGAAAGCCATTCAGTTGAAGTGTGTGGAACAGCAGTGGCTTTCTGGCTTGGTGTGTGCATCCCCAGATGAACTGCAGCTAGCCAGCAGTACTTGTGAGCCTGAAAGTCTTTAACGCTTCCGACAGGTGCTGAGTTACAGAAATGGCTTATCTGGAAGGTTCTTTGTTGATGCATCCATGCAGGTTATGCTCAAAGCAGGTGGACTGAGGGTGACCCAATAGGATTTTCTCTGTGTGATTTTAATCAGTTCAATTCAGGAATGGAACACCAGGCTTAGCCTGTGGCAGGATGGCTCCAACGCAGTTTCCAAAAATTATCTGAATTTGCAAAGTTGTAATTGTAAGACGTACAGGGATGAAGAAAGATGGCTCACTAAGTTCGGGATTCAGTCTCCATTTCTGCATGAATGGCAGGAAACAAAGCATAATCTCTTGTACTTTTAGGTATTTTCTCTTTTCTTTTCATGTACCAAATATGCATTCTTGTGTCTCTTAAAAAAAAAAAAAAAATCCAGATCAGTTTTTGTGACTTAAGAGGAATTACACTTGTTTGGAAAAGCGCAGTCTGAAACTTCTTCCTTAATAATTGGAGCCAATAGGTGCTCCCAGTAGTGAAGTTCTTTTCTTTTTCTCCTTAATTGCAAGCACCAGAAAAAGCTGTAGTTAAGACACTGACAATACAATAAATAGCTGACCTGGTGGAATGTGCTTGGGCTGTAGCCAGGAATCTCATCCATAGATACACTGTCCTTTGGGAAATGGTTCTTTCTCTTTGCTTTGTAAGTCTTGTAGTAACCTATTATTTTTTTTCCTTTCTTTTGAGCCAAACCTTTTAATTTTATAAATAATCAAATTCCAAAAAAGCCGTCTGGTAGATTGTGACTCTTTTGAGAATAGGAGGGAATAATACTACTTGTGAATTATGTATTGTTTCCACTTTTGCTTATATCCATATACATCCAGGAATATATGTTGCGAATTTATTAGGTTTGGCTAACCCTGAGTGAGACTGGTATTATACCTCAGTTCTGTAAAACACTGCGTTATTTCCAAAGTACCATGTAATAACATCCATGGTCTGGAATTCTGTTCTCTCACAAACTCCAGCATACAAGGAGTACAGGATAAATGTATCACCGGCATATTAATTATCTGAATAATCACAGTGAATGCCAACAGTTGCTGTTTGCTGGAGATTTCTTCTGGTGGTCAGGAGCAGAGCAGTGCCAGTTAACTAAGAGCTTGCTCCAAACTGCTGGGGACTGGTGTTCACCCCACTTTAAAGAAAGCCTCCAACTGTGCAGGGAACCAGCCTGTTCCACCTCTGTGGGGTTGCCATGGGCGTGTGGCTCTAAGAGCCACTAATATGGACTGGCAGCAAGTGAAAGAAATTGGTAAAAGATCTAAACATAAACCATAGCATTCAGCTTGATACAGTGGTTGTGGACTAGTGCTTTACATTATTTGACCAGTGAATTTGTCACATGTTGAGCAGATGGAAAGCTTTTCTTGCTGACTCTTTTCATGGGGTGAAGATGTTTTGTGGATGAAATTTGCTTGTGTACTTTCTTGGCTGTTGGTGATGTAGATGAGTAATTTACTGAGCACGGAGCTGGCTCGTGAAGGGGAAAAAGTGATACTTCAAGAAATGAGAAGTGATAGCCATGTAAGTTGCATTGCTGATCTTGTAAGGAAGATCAGAGCTCATTTTTTTCCTAATTTTTTTTATCTGGATAATCAAACTTAATCACCATTGTTTAACACTTAGAATTAAAAAAATAATTGTGTTTGTAGAGCTGCCTCCTAAATTTAAACTAGCAACCAGATTGGTTTTTCCTAATCTGAAAGTCATAAAGATTGCTTAGGGAATGTCATGTGGTAGTGGTATTTATGTGACAATTCCAGCTCCACTGCTTATGTGAAATGGGCTATCTTTCACAGTCACCAGGTTTGCAGAAAACTTCAAGTGTTGAAATCACTCTTCCCAGAAAGAGAAATGAAAAAGCCAGGCTAAAAAGCACAACTATTAAGAGTTAAAAATGAGGTGAAATGCTGTTCAGATTTTCAGAAGCCTCACTTTTGTATTTCCCAAAATAATGCTGCCCATGATCTGTTTCTATTTGTTACATCAGTTTACATATTTATATCTATTTATTCTCATTTTCTTTTAGGTGATCCTGATCCTTACCAAGTATTATCATACTGACATGGGGAAGGTTCTGGAGAGCTCTTTGTGGAGGTAAGTTCTCTGCTTTTTCTATAACCTTCCCCCCTGCCGTTCTTGGGATAGATCCATCGCTTCCCTTTCCAGACTGCTGCTGGGTTAAGTTGGTAGCTGACCCATGCTATTGTAGTAAGATTATCCAGATTGTCATCAGCTCTTACTCACTCTCTTTCTTGAATGCAGTTCCTGTAGTTGGATTAGAGTTTGTAATGAGTTTTAACAGTAGAGACAAAGAATGATAGAGACTATAAGGTACCTCCTTGATGCCGCTTTGCAAGTTGCCATGCTTTTCCTTTTCCTAGAAATTTTGCATCAAATTTACTTTAAAAGTTTGAAAGTCTTACTGTGTTGGGATGTGTCTTTTGGGAGTTCTTGCTGCTTCAGTAGTGTACTGAGGTTAGTAAATAATCCTGCTTTGGAAGAAGTTATGATTGTCTGAATGAAATATACCAGCAGTGTAGGTTATATTGTGTTTTATGATAACTGGGAATAAATAGTAATCCAAATAAATTTCTGAACAGATTCTTATTCTCATAATATTTGTGAATTAAGATACCAATATGCTTGTTGCCTGTGTGTGCACAGATTGCATGCTCAGGTGTACATCAGCACAAAAGCAGGGCTAAGGTAAGTCTGTGTTATACTAGTCACACTGGTTATTTTTTCAGGTCTTACTTGTGTTTTGCTAAGGGGCCTTGTGCTTTTTTTTTTTCTGGGTGTGTGTCTCTGTATAAATTTTCTACAACAAATTCTTTCTAGACCCATCATGTACATTTGAAAAGCGAAAGTATTTCACTGTTATCGATAAATATGACACTGTGCCAGTATTTGCTCTGCTAGTTTTGCTGGTTATCTATAGCAGTAGAAATAAATGACAGGAGATTTAAGCAGTCATGTCAAATTCAAATGTAGCTTGTAAGCTTCAGGTCTAGAAACAAAGAGTTTATCTAAAAGCTTGTGGCTTAGGTACTTGTGAACTTCCTGCTGTCCCAAGGGCTTCTATGGAGACTTGACCTTCAGCTGTGTGTGTAGGGACCTTTACAGAGACAATCCAAGAAAAGGACTGGGTAAGGAAATAGGGAGTGGGAAAAGTCTGTGTCCAGGACATGCTGCAAAACAGCCTTGCTACTTATTTTGAAGGAAGTGGCACTGCTTTAGCCTTATGAGGTTTCTCAGTGACAGTGCTTCTGCAATATCTTGTTGTCATACCAGTGTCTGAGTAGTGATCAGTCTGCCCAGGGACAGTGGTCCATGCAGAATAAGGGTATTTTCGAGTAAAAAAGAAACTTCTAGTCTTAAGAAGGAGGTATTCAGGAAAGAGAGTAAGATCAAATGGATACTGCTTAGCATTGGCTCAAGAGTGGCCTTTTTAGGGCTATGACATTTCATGTGTAACTATGCTTTCAACTTACAAGATGCAAAATTAATTGCACATTTGTTTCTGTTTTAATTTTTGTCCAACATCTTGTGCAAATAAGACAACCAAATGACAGTTTGGATACTCCCAACTGCGTAAGCACACGCTGCTTTCCTATTATTTGCCAGTGGCCCATACAACATGTGCAATACATTTCAAGTTTTGCAATCCATACTTCAGGGTATCTATCATAGTCTTTTAAACATTTTCAGTTGGACTTTTCAAAATAAACTCTTTGCTCTTTTAAAATAAACATAAACCAGACTTCAGATACTCTTTCTTTCTTTCGAGAACATAAACACTTAAAACAAGGTCATTCAGGCCTTGCTGACAGCTGGTGTAAAGAACTGGTGTGAACTGCATTCAAATAAAATCGATACTAGCATGAATCATCTGGAAATCGTGCCTTTTACTTACAAGTAACAGATGTACCAGATGCTTTGGTACTGGCACAGGTCATGGTACTGCCCCAAGGGCTGGGCATAGGTGTCCTCAGGGCTCAGTGGTGTCAGGCTTTGGGGATGTGCCAGATGCCCATGGCTCCATGGGACACTTTAATGTGGCACAGATGGGGCCTCGGGGGACTCTCCTTGGGTATACTCTGCAATTGCACGGGGCACAGCCCAGCCAGGGTCTGGACATCAGGGTGCCCTGGGCTGCCCACTTTGTCAAGAGAGCTCCTGGGAGCCCGCTCCTTGATGTGATGATATCCAGAACCTGCTGAGCTGGGGGTGGGGATGAAGGCTGGGACTTGTTGACCAGACAGGCTGGATGGGTTCTGAGTCACCTGGTCCAGTGGAAGGTTCCCTGCCCATGGCAACGGGGTTGGAACTGGATGGTGTTTAAGGTCCCTTCCAACCCAACCCAAATCATTTTATGATTCTATGGTTTCCAAACCTAGGATGGAAAAGCTGAAAGGAAGCAAGTGAATAAGATTAGCCCTTGGGCCAGGGGCTGGTACCTGCCTGATCCGTGCCTGGATATGTTCTGGGCTCACCTCCTTCCTCCACCTCTGCCAGCTGTGACGTACAAGAGACATATACAGCTGTCAGCCCAGAAGAGTTACAAAGTGCTTGGATCTGGAAAAGTGCAAATCAGACCGACTACTACAAAAGTATCAAATAGTGCCCCTCTCTGTTGAGATGTAGCCCACTATTTGTACTAAATAACTGAACGAAGCTGTCTTTGTGGTCAGGGGACGTCTGTGTTTTTCCCTGGGTAAAATGGTCGGAGCTTCACCAGTTTTCACCCATGTTTACTGATGGAACTGGGGTGTTGTATTCACATTGGCAGCCTGCCCAGAACGCATATACATTTTTCAACTTTTTTGTTTGATTCACTTTTGCATTCTTCTCATTTGTAGCATACAAATATGCAGTAAAACAGGTGTGAAAAAAGATACAGGATTTTTTTTGTCAGCAGAGAAATGCCATTAATCTGTTTCTGTGCTCTAGTGGGAATAGACCCTCTCCAGTTATTTCCTGAATTGGTCCAATGTTTTTGTTCCTATCTTGCCTGGCTAGATAATACCAGACATGATATTCTCTAAGTTGCTAAGTGACTTAGTCACTAAGTGAAAGTAAACTAGTTTTATAAACTGATCAGTTCTGACCAGGGTAGCCTTTTAATGTTAATATCCCACTTTCTGGTCAGTAAATATTAACCTACCTTGGTGTTTATCAGTTTTGTTCCTTGAAACTGCATCTTTCATCTTCTAAGACATATTTCTGCTTCATCTCTTTCCTTTTCTCCCATCACTCAGAAGAATTTTTTTCTTCTTGTTTAGTGGAACAAAGAATGAGAAAGGATGGTCTAGTGATACTTGTTTGTTCCTAGTGACCTTGGAGCTGCAGTCAGACTTTTAAGAGTAATGCAAATGGTGGTGAAAAATACCAGTCAGAGGTACATGCCTGGGCAGGGGGCGAAGAAGATTTGCAGGTGGATCCTAGTGACATATTTTTGTACCTCTGCAGAGCATTGTCAATTTGTGTAGGTAACTTCTGTCTGCCCACACAAGTCAGGTCACAGGCTTGGGAGGCCTAATTGAATTACATTGGAATTTTTCACTGTTGAATCTATAGGGAAAGTAGCGCTGTGTAATGAAAGTTGTAACAAGTTTTTTACTAGTAACAGCCATGACTGGTTACACTGAAGAGGTGAAGACAAAATCTTGTTAAAAAATACAAGTTAAATTCAGTTAAAAAATACCAGACTGTGCTTCTTTAGTCTGCTATTTCTGATGCTTTCCTAAGCTGCTTATTAAGTAGTTGTCAAGGTGTAAATTGTATAATTATTTGACTCAAGGTAGGGAAATAAATAGAGATGACATTGGTTGCCTCTTGAATATAAACTAACATAACTTTTGGAGAAGGAACAGAAGATTGTTTTCAGCTCTACTTTTAGAGTTTCAAAACTGTGGTACATATTGGTAATACAGGTTGGTTGTCATGTTACAGTCATTAACATAATGAAAAAACTGAGAATTCAAGTACTAAAATTGTCATCACAAGTTGTGCATACATAGAAGATACTTTACATACTAGAGATGTTCCTGTCAGAGTGCACACACATATTTATCCAGAACATTTACAGTAGGAAGGAGCTGCATCCAACTGACCATTTAGGTTGAGTATATTTTCATATGCTTTATGGACCCATTTGTGCACAAATACATAGGTGCACATATTTTACAACCTCAGGTACCTGTTTGCATATGTTGAATGCCTGCAACTTTAGATGTAAGTATTTGAATTTTACAATCAAATAGTTTAACTTTGCATTAGTAACCACTAAGAAATTACTCTAATTTCTTACCTATCTGAGTTAATTATTCCTAATAATGTCTATTGGAAATATAGATTATTATTATTTCATTTTATACATGGGACAACTGAGATGGTGGTATTGCTGAAGGTTATGCAGTGGTGACTCAGGACTGTATGGCCATGGAATTACCTTCCAGCCCTGTGCTTGGACTGGCTCAGAGTCCTGTTACTGGTAGGCATGCAGCCTTCCCTTTCTTAGCTTGATCTAAGCAATGAATAATAGATGCTGCTGCTGATTGCTAATAAAGTTTTGATTGCATATTATCAAGCTGTAATGATACAGTAGTGCTAAAGTGGCTTGCTGTGTAATTGCCATTGTTCCCAATGGCATCACCATGTTGTTATTGCTTCACCACAGCAAAACAAACGGCATTACTTGATGTTAACTGCACTGTTGGATCCTCTTAGCATTGCCTGCTGAATGCAAGGTAGGCCTGTGTTTAGAGATGTTGGGTTGTTTTGCCCCACGTTATCAGTAAAGAAATGCTAAATGAAGTAACAGACTTCTCCATCTCCTTAAATATTTTTGGATAGCCCAGCTGAGCTTTCTGGGACTCCTTACTCCTGAGGGAGGAGCAAAGTCGGAGCGCTGTAGGAGGTTGTAAGGCCAAATCAGCGGCTGGGCAGGTGGATGTGAGAGCAGTCGGGAGAACCTCACAGACAGCATTGTGCCTGCCAAATCTCAAGGAGTCAGGAATATCCTGTCTTTGGTGGTACAGCTCTTTCTATCTGCACCCACAGCAAGCCACCTGTTCAAGGACAAGACTCACTTGTGCAAGCCCACTGGCCATCAGGAGCTATCGGAGCACAGTGACTGCCGGGGGCTTTGGTCATTTACAGAGTGCAGACCTACACTAAGGCTAAAATCCAGACTACAAAGAGCTGGAGATTCTTTTAAGGGGGATACAGTGGACAACATATAACTCAGGAAAGTAAAATTTCCAGGTGGCTTACAGAATGTGTGAAAATGAATATGGACATTTGTTTCCAAAATCTTTGGACTTTTAGGTGAAACTCATTTCATCTGTTTCCTGAAATTAATTTAAAAAGGAAAACAAAACCCCTCAATGTACAGTTCAGCACCCCAGTGAAATTTTTGGTATGAAGTACTGCTTAATAAATGAGCAACTGTATTCTGCAACAACGTGCACTTCCAGGTGGCCTTATATTGTGGCTCTGCTTTGGAAAGTGACTTTGTAGAAATGGCCCCAAGGGATGGAGTTATTGAGTCTGTGATTTTCATATCAAATTTTCTCTTTCCAAGTTAAAAAAGAAAAATAAATGGCTTTCTAATTATTAGCCCAGTAAACTCAGCTTGGGATCTAATGTCTAGCTGTGCTTTCTCTAGCTAATGCATCATCCTGAGTAATGCAAGTTCTGCAATCAAAATTGACTGTCCTCAATTATAACTGTGCAGCTCTTTTGTGGTCCTATTATATCCTTATTTACACCTGTTCCACTGAGCAAAGGTTTCGGTCTGTAGTGTTGAAAAAGCAATCCTACAATTAGAATTTTATTTCTCTTACTGAACAACAGATTTTTTTATGCTCTCTTTGATCATATTTCCATATTCTAATTGTACTGCAAAGACTTTCATTGTCTTTGCTGCAACTTGCATTATCTTGCTAAAACTCAAAAGTGCACTTTTATGAGCTGAATTGTGCAGGAAAGTCTTTATTTTAAATTTATTTTGGACATTTAAAATGAGCTGTAAAACAGTAGTTAAAATGTGGATGTAGTGGGTTGCAGCATGTCAGCAATGTTTTATTATGGGTTTCAGGTAGAAAAAAATATGTAGCAGATAAAGGAAATTAAATAAACATGTCTTGGCAAACCTTGGAATGTGCAAGGTATTGAAGAGGTGATTATTGATGTTTTTAATGGGTAGTGGAATTGATTCAGGAGCACAGAGGGTGCAGATGTTGCAGCGTGTGCTCTAATGGACACGTGACCTACCATCGACTTTCTGAGACCAAAGCTCAGCACTGGCTGGGCAGTAACCTTGCTGTTACCTTGCTGTTGCACTCATCCTGCCACATGTTTTGGCTGTAGCTTTTGGCTGTTCAACAGAGGAATGAAATTTGGCCGTGGATACTTGGGACTATTCTCCAAGTTGTGACCTGTAGACTCCTCTGAAAGAGATCTCTTTTAAATGGCTCTCCAGTGCATGGGATTTAGCTTAAGCAGGTACTTTTATGTCTGTGTTGCCATAATAACATTTAAAGATTATTTTTATGTCTTAGTATGTATGTAGGTCTGAACTGAAAAAAACATATCCTACAAGCAAGTAAAAGCTACCAAGTAAGTCTATCCAAATTTCTTTACTGAATATCTGCTGGTCACAGATGAGAGTGCTGTTTCATAACTTCTTTTCCGTGTCTTCAACAACTTGGAACAGTGATGATGATTTTGAATGTTAACATGTTTCTACGCTAGCTTGTGATCGCATAAAGAATATATGATGTGCGGATTAAGATCCAGTTAGAAAGCTGTGATTTATGTAGTTAGGAAAGGGCTCTTGCTGTACATCCGTGTTTATTAAAGCTGATTGCAGCATGGCTGCTGGACATGTTAAATACATCTTGGAGCTTGGGAATTTTGCTGCTTTACAGGTTATTTTTTTTTCCCCTTAATCCTCCTTCTGGAAAATGAATTAAGTCATTGCAAGATATAACTCATAACGAGTGAGCCAATTTATTGAGAAAGAATAATCATTTATTTTAAATGGCTAAAGAATCCTTTTCTATTGTTTGAGTAACTTGGGCCTAAGTAATAGAATTTCTGATTGCTTTAACTAGTGCTGCAGACTTAGTGGGAATTATACCACAAGTTCTTGTTTTAAGTAGACTCTGTTTGGCCAGGGCTGATGGTGACAGAACTGATCTTTCCTTCCCAAGACCCACGCAGGCTGGTAGCAGTAGGATGTTTAGGAAAGTTGCTTCACTGGTGTTTCCTCAGGTTTGTCATGGTATCTTATTGAATAAGCCTCCCTACAAGAAATGATCCTCTTTCTTGCCATCCTCAGCAGGCAAGTTTAAGGAGAGAAACAGGAAACGCTGTCTTTCTATACATTAGTCATCCATGGGGCTTGTGATTTGCTTTTGCCCTCCATAACCTGCATAAAAGAGGGAAATTTTGCCCATGATCCACTTCTATGTGACCAAACTGAGAACTGCAATCTTGGAGCTTTTATTGTGGCATGATTCCTCTGTACTAAATTCATATGAAAACAGTTGAGCCATCAGTTTTTTTGGTAATCGGAGTACTTTGCTGCATTGTCATCCATTAACTCCCACTGTCAGTGGGCTGGCACAGCAGGGAGGTGCAGGGCCCATAACCTGGGGCAGATGGAATGACAGCAATGTTTCCTTTGCCACTCTGAAATGAAATAAATAGGAAACCATAATCAAAGCAGCTAGTTTCATTGCTCATCACATTTTCATGATGATGAATGAGGTATAAAAACTGGGATAGGATATTTTTTAAAATCTGAAAAGGGTGAAGTCATGGCTTCAGGGAACTTGTGACAAGGTACATGTGACATTCCTCTCAGCAGCTAGTGATGCTGATGGTTCCACCTTCAGCCTACTATGTGGCCTTTTTTGAGAACCTGCCATTACTGTGCTTTCCTCACTTGGTCTTTGACCTGTTTGTTTCTTTGGAATTTGGAGAACTGATTGTGGGATCCCCCATCAGTGCCGGGGCTGTAATACTGCATTAATACAAATAATAGGAGGGAGCTGCAATGTTTATGGATGTTTAATGGTTGTGTCGCTAAAGTTTTTCTCAGGCTTGAGCCTGAGAAGGACAGGAGTCCATCAGAGAGCACTGACACACCATGAGACTCACCTGAAAACACCCATATTTTCCCTACCAGGCAGCTGACGGTGCAGTGCCTTTTTGTAGCTGATGTTTTAAAAATGCCATTTTGCAACCCCCTGTTGCATCTCTTAGAGTTGGGCACCTTGTGCACTGATGTGGTGTGTGGAATGTGAGCAGCTTCACTTGCTTCTGCAGTACGTGCAGTCTGCTCCAGAGCATCCACTGTGAACTGATTGCAAATTAATTTGGTTGTTGGGACTGAATGAATGAACAGCTGCATGGTTAATTATGCAGAATGGTATAGAAAAATGTAGTGTTAATGTTTTATACCCTCATTATCCCTGCAGTATGGAATATATTTTTCAGTGCGAAAATAACAAAGGCAATATTTCCCACATAACTTATTTATTAAGATCATTGTATTGTTAGGCCACTTTCTCTGCTTTAATTTGGTAAGAATTGGGACAATTAAAAAGTCCATACAGGCCAATTTTTAAAATGTAAATAGTCTTATGTGCTGAAGAATTTGGGGGTGTGGGCACTTGACAAAAAATGAAATGCATTTTACAATAAGATTTAAATGTCTTGATTTTTTTTTTTTGGCCGTCTGAAATACAGAATGTTAGTTGAGGGCTTTTCCTCCCTCTCCCTGCAGCCTCTCATTGAAAAGATGACTGATAATTTGTCAATTAGTCAACTGAATCTCTGTTCCAGCTAATTTTTAAAAAATTCTTTTGGGGGATTTATGTGTAAGTTGAGTTTGTCCCTTCCTGCTTCTGCTCCGCCTATTTTTCCTTTGGTGTATTTTCCTTCTATTGCATATAGTACAGGGATAGCAAGCTATTTCGTTTCAACAAATACCTGTTCTTGATCTAACTTTCAAAAAGGATATTTTACTTTCTCACAGATTTTCTCTCCTAGTGGCCTTTTTTTGCTAGCTGTTACCCTCCCTCTTTCATAGGACTGGTTTGTCTCCTCTAGGCCTGACTGCTTCAGTCCAGACTGGAGAAGCTGCTTTTTAGATGAGGTGTTAAGTGTCTAAATTAACACTCCAAACCTGATTTTTGAAACTGTTCCAGAGCTGATGTCCTTCTGATGGCAGAGCTTTCTCCTCACAGTTGCTTTGACAGACTGTAGATATTTTAATGACTGGTGAATTTTATCCCAGCTTTCTATCATAGGATCTGAAATTGTCATTTTGAACAAGAGTGGGGCAATACTTGTTATCACCTATTTGTTGAAAAGCATCTTTGTCAGTTAATTATTTTTTTTTTAATCTGGTATGTACTTTCTTTACCAAATGGATAGAATTCTTCTTGAAGAGTGTGCATGCAGTTCAAATTATGCCCCTTGATAAAAAGACATCACAGTATCAGTGAAATACAACCACCCCTGGGCAAAAGCCAGGGAAACAAGTAAAGAGACACGTGGTAAAACGTGCTTTCTTAATATCAAAATCTTAACAATTGAGTTCAAAAGCATCTACGTCATTCAACCTTTTGATAGCCTGGCTTCCAAGCTTTCCTTTCTGGCAGGAAGTGGATGTATGGTTCTGCTTTCTGCATGATTTAGAATAGTTTTCTGTAATGCTAATCCTTCCTTAGGATTGTTGGCTGTTCTGAAGACTTCAACGTAAAATTATTTTAAATTTTACTCTCCTCCAAGAATTTGGAAACTTATCATTGTTTTATCTTAATTCTTACCGTATGCTGTCCAGTCCTTAATTTTGCAACGTCTCTTTGGGATAGAATGTCAAAATCAAGTTGTGCTGTTCTGAAGTGCACTGACAACAGTTTGAGATTTTGCTGCCTTTACCCTACCCCTATGCAGTTTCTGTGCTAAATAGTGGTCTCTCAGGTTTCAGTAATTTTTAATTCGCTTTTTCTTCAGCCTGACATGTAAAATTAGAAAAATAATAGTATTTTACCTTTTATCCACATTTAAAAATATTTGGAAGCAAAATATACATGTGATGGAGTTTTGTATGTATGATGATTTCAAGTGCATAGTACTTAAGCTCTTGATGCTATTTTGGTGCAGTTTTCAGCATGGTTCAGAGTGCTCAGTACTAATGGGGAGGATGCACCAGTAAAAGATTAAATCTCTGCACTGTGAAATTGCAGCACATTCTGGCAAAGTGTGGAAGCCTAGAGTGAAAACTCCCATGCCTCAGCTTTCCACGTGGCCTCAGGTGAATATATGAATCTTTCGGTATTCCAGATTGAAAAGCATCTAAGAATCATCTTTAAATAAAATTAAAAAAGGAAAGTAAGTTAATTATTTAAAGACCAGAAAAGTATGTTACAAATATGCCTCATAAAACACCATGACCTATCCCAGCATTACCTTAACAGGTCACAGAGGAGATCTCTTAATGTGCCCTGGTATGTGAAAAGCAGGGTTGGAGTTCCGAGATCTTCAAAGTGATAATAGGACTCAGCTTCTAGAAAGATCTGTAAACATTTCTAAAGTACATTGACGCTTTACCGCGCCTTAATTATGTCTCCCCAGATGGAGGAGTTTCCAGAGCCCTTGCCTGGGCTCTGCAGACGAACGAGACTTTTCCACGCTTCTTGCTTTTAGAAAGTTGTTTATTAAGTCTTATCAGAGGAGCTCAGCCAGAGAGACATGACTCCCCTTAGAGCATGCGAGAGAAAAGCCAAGTTATCAAGATAACACCGTTCTTTTAAAGGTAAATTATCCAATGAAATCCCAAAACGAAAGATATTTTTACTTTTCTACCAATGTTCAATAAATCTTTCTGTCACATGAAAGGAACTGCGGCATTTTTCACCCAATCATCTCAATCTACTTTTGCCGCAGAATATGGAGTAAAGAAAGAAGAAGGCTTCGAACAACAACAATCCTCCATCTTGGAGTTTGTGCTTCTTATCTATTTACTATATTAACAAACCAAGCACCTCTAAATTTTCACCCTGTGACAATCTTATATAATGTTCTATCACCTAATTCACACCAGTGTAGATTCTGCTTCTTCCCAGAGGGTAGGTAATTTTCTCTATGGACAAAGGTCAAAGACAGTGTTGTCCAGGGGGGTAGAACTTTTCAAAACGGGCAGAGAAATATTCCCTGTACTTTGGACTCCAACAGTACATCAATCAGTAAATATGAGTGAATATTTAAATATCAAATTGTATTTGATTTCCATGCTAATGGAAGTCTTGGTACATCCAAATGCTTGAATTCTTACAAATTTTTTTTTCATTTCAGGCTGGGAATAGATACACAATGCTATTATTATAATAAAAAAAATACTATTTTTTTTTCTTTAGCATGTTTTTTAGGGCTGGGAATAGGAAAAGTTCTCTGACACCGAGCTGGTCACTTATATCACTGCTTTACTGGCAGTTTTCTACTATATTGCATCCATGTAGAGCATGATTTTGGTTGCATGAGAGCACAACGGACATCAAGTACAACCCGTGCTCAAAGCAGGAGTTGCTGCAGAAGTTAATCAGGTCACTCATGGCCTCATCCTTCCTAGTTCTGAAAAACTTCCAGGTCAGAGATCTCACAGCTTTGCTGGGCAATGCTTTGCAGCTGTCACTGCGAGGGGTTACGTCAGCTGGCATCTTGCAGCTTGTGCTTGCCATCTATTGCCTTTTCACTGCCTACCCTGACCCTGTCTTATTTAGAACTTCTCTTTAGATGCTGAAAGAGTGAAATGAGATTTTCCATTAGCCTCATTTCCTAGAATGACCTAACCCAGCTCCCCCAGCCATTCCTAGTACATTGTGTGCTCCAGTTCCCAGCATCTTAGTGACCCTCCACTGCACTGGCTTCACGCTGCTGATCTCTCTCCTCTGTGAAGTGACACGGTTTTTTTTTTTTTTTTTTTTTTTTAATTCCACTTGTAAAACTGGGATTACCTGTTTTCTGGAGGTTCCTCTCTGCTGCTCTCCCAGTATAAAATAGACTGTTATATCCTGAATTGTTTAGAATAGTTACCTTATTTATCTGAATGCAAAAATAAGTGTGAAATACTGAAATCATTAACAGGGGAAATTCAGTTCTTTAGAAATTGCTTAGACACCCAAGTCACTTCATCTCCTGTACAGAAAGATAACATTGGTCTTGTTTTCACTGAACCGTGCAGTGTAAGAACAGTGGGGACACCAGCATTAACTTTTTGTCCTCACTTTTGTTATGCAGTATGAATTCTTGATAGGTTTTGATTTAGTTGCTGGTACATTATTTATGACATCTCTTGGTTGTAGCTGCTGTAATCCACAAACCAAAGCCAAGCCTATTATTTCTAGTAATAGAATTGCATTTTGTTGTAGAGCAACTCCCAGGTAATTAGGCAGGATGTGCTGTAATTGGTTGTAACATAGGCTCTTCTAAATAAAGCATAAGTCAGGCTGAATGGCAGATGAAAGTATTTTTTTTCTTTTGAAGATTGTCTACCACAGGTAAACATTAGTGTGACCACAAACATTAGGAAGATTAATTTTGCCAGAAAGGAAGGAGAATCTTTGTTTTAATGATCCTTCACTTAGAAGAGTGTTCTTTTATGTGAGAATATTGAAATGTGCAAAGCAGAGTATTTTGAGGGCAAGAATTAACATACTAATCCTGGGATGTGGGTAAAGCTAAAGTCTTATTCAAAGAGTGGACTTCATACATCAGTTTTTATTGCTATTGGATTTGGGTTTTGGACAGTTTTGAATCATCTTTAGCTTGACCTATACTTTTGTATATGTATATTATTAATTGACAGGGTTTCAGGGGTCAATTTAGACACCTGAAATTTCTGGACTAGAATCTGCTGGTTGCTTTAAAAAGTGATTATAAACTGAGAAGGAATTGTAAGAGGTGCAGTTTGGTGGACTTGTTGTGTCTTGGCATCTTCCCATCAAAGCTGGATTCTTTTGTGGATTATGTGATGAATACAAGTTAACTGGAAATAATTCAAAGGAAATGGAGTGAAATTCAACATTAACTTTGAAAGTCCAAGTATACAGTAGCCACCCCAGAACCTTTGAGAAGCTGATGGACTTGCTTCAAATCATGCACCGAAACGGTGAAACAGTCTGTCATGAGAACATTCAGAACAGGGGATGGGAAACAAAAGGGGGACAGGTTGCACTTGTTCTGTTGAAAGTTGTTCCCTTGAACATGTTGTTTTGCCATAGTGTTTTGTTAGGAGAGAAAAAAAAGAAAAAGAGTCAAAACTTTTATGTGTTATGATTCTGTCTCTTTTTGAATCTATATGTTTAATTTGGCTGGCTAATGGGAAATGGTGTTTATGAAAAGGCTCTAGTCTGTTCTCTTGTGGGTAGTGAAGCGAAGTGAATTACTGTGTTACACATTACAAAGAAAATGTTGGGATGACACTGAGGCAGAGCCTAGACCATACAAGGTTTGTTCCAGTTTTCATTTTGAAACTCTGTAGAGTGCTACATATTCACTGTTTAGTTTTCCTTTGTGCCCTGTCTGTAAAATTCCCATGAGAAGTAGCAGCTGTTGGTGCTGCTGCGCTCACAGTGAGCAGGATTTCCCCTTCAGCAAGTCACAGGTTGATTACCAGGAAACAGCCACTCCAGAAGTGAACTTCGTGGTCTTACCCTTGGGGCCCAGCTAACCTGCGTGGCCCTGCATCTTCTCTCCTGGGAAACAAACTGTGTTTTAGGGCACAAATGCATGGGGGACATGAGAATAAAGTGGCTGTATTGGCCTAAAGCACTCCAGCACCTTTTGAAGCACTGGGGCTTTAATGATGTGTACAGGTTACAAGTCAGGTCCTAAAATTAATAATAGATTTCAACTGAAGTTTGTACCAATTGTGGATTCTTTAGACTGAACATTTGTGCAGTGCACTTCTTATGTTATTTCTTATGGAAGTAGTAATCACCTGTTCCTATTGCTTTTTCCCTCGGCTTGGTGGCCTCTGAGGAGGCATTTGTTAGATCACTGGAGTATGTGTTCCACAGATGAAGTCCCGCAGCAGAAAAGGGGTTAAACTCAAGCTCAACAGCAGGAATTTTCTCATCTTGACAGTTTTTCAGCAATTTTGGTCTTTTGCGTCATAAAGAATTTTCAACTAGGCAGAAATTGGGTGATTTTCCTTAGAGTGGGAGGAAGGCAATATTGAATATGCATAGGTTAGATTAATCTGAGTGAAACCTATAGAATTTAAGGGCCTTGGGCTTCCTCTATGCATCTGACAACGATTGTGTTGGTTTGGACATTAAAATGGAGAGAAATGGTGTGTTAGAACTGAGTCTGCTGATCCACTTATTCTCATCTCCCTGATCCATTCTTTGCTCTGTCACATGCAAAGATCTTTGTTGAGCCTTATCCCCTATTACTCATTTTGTCACTTAGTGTAATGGGCAGAAGGTTTCAAGGAGGTGCACTAGAGGCCAAGTGGCTTGAGTAGATTCTTGGCTCCTGGTTTCCTTCTGCATTTGATAGCAAATGGCAAGAGTCCCAGTGTTGAACTGAGTCCCTCTCCCCCATTAAGTTAACCAGGCTTAACTCAGTCCTACCTGGACAGCTGAATGGCAATGAGACAGCTGGCTGCAGAAAGGCAATATTTTCTTTCACAGCTTGCTCACAACACCTGGCTTAGCTCCATATTGAAAACAAGCAAATGGATCAGTCCCACCTCTGCTGAAAGATGTGAATATCAAAATGTAAGTGTAAGAAAACTGATTGCCTCCAGCTGTGTGGGGCCACCGCTCAGAATTGGGTCAGTGGTAGGGTGCACACGAGGTGTGGCTTCTGGTGCTCTCATTTTATTTTTGAATCAGCTTGTGACTCACCCAGAGTATTGTAAGACTCACCAAAGCTGTTAGCATGTGCATTAAGTTGGTCACTGTCTTTGTTCAAATAAATAAATTAGCTAAATATTTCCATAAATGACAAGTACATCAGGGGCTCTTGTCCATACCTTTAGACGCATGTAGAAAAGGGGGATAGAGTCATGGGAGCATTTGGAAGCTGGAGAAAATGGCCTGCTGTGAGGGATGCACAGCCTTCGAGCATTCAGCTTATCAAAGGGAAGTAATCTGTCTAAATCTAAGGTTCAGTTTACAAAAGGGCTTGATGTTTCCTCTGCTCAACCCTGGGTGACCTTTGCTGTAGCCAGTAGACTTCAGGGAAGCGATGGATGTGTCTATTCATTTGTTTTCTCTTTCTGTTATTCCCCATCTTACCTGGTTTGACTAAAAATACCTTTCTGGCTTCTTACTCCTTAGCCAGATTTCTCTATAAATTATTTTTTGGTGAGTTTCTTTAAAAAAGAAAGGGAGGTAATAACTGCTCAGTTGGATGGGCATGTTCGTTCTCCAGTTGTTTTTATACTGGTTGGGTGGAGGGAAGGTTGGTCAAAGAGTAAGGCAAGTAAGAAAATAAGTACATGGAAGAAGTTATCACAGTTCTTTACAAAAAGCTTTATAACATTCTGACTCTTAAATAATGCTTTTTAAACAACATTAGTTTATAAATTTCATCCGACTTATAAATTAACAGAACAAAGCACCAACTGTGCATTGGAAGAGTTAGTAATCTCCTTCTGATTGCTCACAGCCAAGTTCTTAAAGTGGTTAGAAGCCCCAAGAAAGTCAATGATGATTTATGTTCATGTAGGCAGCTGCAGCAGAAGGACCAGGAAACTGAAACAAATGCAGCTGTGAAATATGCTCTTCTCTTGGGATGTGGATGATTCAGACTGGAGCTTTGGCCATCAGCACAATGTTCGGTCTTATCTTCTTACATGTTTAGTGTCATAAAGTTTTGAAACTGTGAAATGTTGTTAGTCAATTCTTTTAAAGACTGTGTGAAGTCAGGAGGTACCCCTACCTTTGTGCAACAGGGAGGGAGGAAGGCATCCAGATTCGTGCCTGGCTGTTCACTCAGAGCCTGATTAACTCAGGTGTCTTAGCAAAGTGTAGTGTGTACAGACCAGGGCTGTGTGCCTTTGGGTGCCTATGCACTCTCAGGCTTTGGCATTTCCTTCTGAGAGCAGAGGCAAGGATATTATTTCTCTTTTGTTTGCTTCTCATCCACGTATTCTGTCACTTTGAATGGGGATGTTTTCCCCAGCGAGCATTAATTAAGAGGAAACAAGGTAGTTCAGATTGAAAGGTTATCAGCAAATGCTGCATGAATGAAATCGTTAAATGAGTGAATCTTTTGCATGTCTTCTGTGTCAGTTCTGCTTAGAGGAACAATTCTGAAAAAGAGACAAAATACCCAATGCCTTAGATTGGTAGCATTTAACAATTTGAAATACTCAAATTACCCATGTACTCATTAGGAAAAAGGGTCAGTACTTAGAGGGAGAATGGATGACTTACTAATTTATAGTGTTACTGAATCACGTAAATGAGGGTTTTGTTTAGCTTTAAATGGGGATGTTATGCAATGATGTTAGCTTGGGTGTGGGGCATTTCTCTCAGCAAAGTTTGTATGTTTTTGGTAGATTTTAATGGTCAATTTGCGTAGCATCTGTGCTGGGTAAGCAGTCTTGTATAATTTGAAAAATTGTTCAAGTTTTGTTCTGAATTACTCTGTTAAATTTAGATGGATTGAATATTATTATAATTTAAAATAAATGGCTAGGAAGGGGAAAAATAAATCAAGATGAAATCTCAGTTGGAGAATATGGTTTTGAAAACCCCTACTATAAATACCTTGTACATGCAGAGGAAGCGATTTAGGAGATTATTGTCTTAGGAACTTCTTTTACATATTTCCTTCCTTGCCATTAATTTTTTTCCTATCAGATGAGGAGTGGGGGAAAGTGACAATAAACTCATTGAGTATGGTAAGAGTCAGAATGATGTAGTGCAAAGAAATATTAAAGTTGTTCTCAGCTACACATTCATCATTTTCTGCCCTGTATACTTTGGTTTGGGATAAGAAGCCATTGGGTTCTTATGAGTCAGTTCCAAGCACCTTCTCTTTTAGAAGGAAGATTAGGAGTAAAAATAGATTCTTCAAATAACATAAGCTCCATTTATATCCTGTGGAAGTTATATTAAAAGGAGAATCTCTCCCTGGAAAGCTTTTGCAATGTGAGAATTGAATTAAACAGGCCAAGCTTTCTGTGATAATAATTGCACAGCTAAGGATGATGCAAATTTAATGGCTCTAATCAGATGAGGTGAAAGAAAGCAAATATTAGGTTTATGCTTTAATTTGTGATTTGCTCTACTGTTGATTCTTCCATGCAAGAAAAAAGTTATGTGTGCTGTTCTTTTTTCTTTTCTTTTTCTCTCTTTTATTTCTTTTCTTTTCCTCTTTTTTCTCTCCTTTCTCTCCTCTTTTTCCCTCTCCTCTTTTTTCCCCTCTCCTCTTTTTTCCCCTCTCCTCTTTTTTCCCTCTCTTCTTTTTTCCCTCTCCTCTTTTCTCTCCTCTTTTTTTTTCCCCTAAACCTTGGAAAATATTAGTCACATTGAGTATTCTTCATGAACATAAATTTATCCCATCTTAAAATGATACATTTTACATACTTTAAATAAAAACAGTTTACTGAAAATTATCATCCAGAAAATGGGAATGACCATAGGTCGCAACAGAGTACTGCGCTGAGCAGTCCTTTGTCTCTGCCAGCTGCTCATAGCAAATTGACCTGACAGAAAAGGACAGAAGTCTGTAGTGGAGTTTCACAGAATCATGTAATGATTGAGAGTGGAGGGAACCTCTCAAGATCATCTAGTCCAAGGCCCTTGCTCAAAGCACTGTCAACCCAGGACCATGCTCAGCTGGGTTTTTAATAATTTCAAGGACGGATAGTTAAACCCCTCTGGGCAACCTATGCCAGTGTTTGATCCTCTTCACATTCAAAGGTTGTTTTTTAGATATTTACATGGCATTTCCTGTGTTTCACTACCCTTTAACTGTTGTCCCATCATTGGACACCACAGAAAAAAATCTGTCTCACTTTCCTTAAACTCCCCCATCATATATTTATGCACATGAATAAGGGGCCCCTGAGTATTTTCTTCATCATGGATGAACACTCACAGCTCTGTCTCTCAATCAGGGGTAAAGGTGAGGTAGAGATGCTCATAGCTCCCCAGTTCTTGCTTTTAGCCTTCCTTGAAGATAGGGGGGATATTCAGCCTTGCATGAACACTCTCCCTACCTCCTTGGGCATTTTGAAAAATGTTTGGGTGCATTTTTCAGATTTTTTCCCCCCACAACTATGGGTTATGAGGAAACATCTCCTCCACTTTATCTTGTAACCTTCAGATTTTGTGGACACTACAGTTTCTGATCCTTGAAGAGGAATAATTTCATTTCTTTGCTTGCCCTTGTTTGTCTTAGGTGTATTTCCTATGCTTCCCTTGTGTCCTTGTTTGAGGTAAATACAGCAGTGTTGAACATGTTAAAGGTAAGGGCACAGTGAAGGGGCTAATACAGTGCTGTAGTGGCATTTTCTGTTTTATTCTGTTACTATTCTAAAAATTTCTGAGTTTGTGTTTTTTGAATCACTGCTGAATGGCACCCTGGTGTCTTCACGGTACCCTGTATAATATCACTCAAGTATCTTTATGGTTTGTTCAAAAGCCTTCATTTGGTATGTAATGTCAGAACTTCCCTTTTGATTTATGTACTGTGAATGTATTTTGCCATTTTAATGACCAGTCACTCAGCATCACGAGGTTCATCCACAAACTTTCATATTTACTATCTTACTTGATATTTACTTGTCTTTGTTTTACTCCTTTGAATGACATAGTGTTATCAGCGTACTTTTGTCACCATCTGCCCCATTTCTATAATTATGATACATTAAATAGAACTGATGAAGAACCTTGTGGGATTCCTTTGAGGACTTTTCTCAATAGCAAAAATTAATCAAACCTAATGTTTCCTGATTTTAGAATAATTATTCCTCTAAATGAAGACCTGTCCTCCTATCCTCTAGCAATACAGCTTCTTGAGCACATTTTGTGGGGGATATTTTTGAAAGACTTTTAGAAAGTAAAATTTAACCAAATTGTCTTCTCTATATGTTCATTGATTGTGTCAAAAAATGGGACATTAATGAGTCATGCATTCCCTTCCCAAACTCATGTGGACTCTCACTCAGTACCTTTTATTTCTCTGTGTGTCAAATTACAGAGTTGGAAAAATTTCTACTATTTTGCCTATTGCTGACATCAAACTTTAGTGCCCTGAAGTGCCTCTCTGAATTGCTCTTGGAGACCTTTAAAAAATTGGAACCCATATTTGCAGTGTTCATTTCTCTAATGCAAACATTATTTTAAATGAGGAGACACTGTCTGCAATTAATGACTTAGTGATTTCATCCTTGAGTTCCTTTAGAACATTTGGATGAATACCATCTGGTCTGGGCAGATGAGTAGCGTTGATTTGTGTAACATTTCTTGCACTGACACTATAATATGAGACATTTCTTTTTACATTGACAGCAAAGAAGAGCTCTGACGTGGAATCTTTCAAAGCAGCTTTGGGATGAACAGAGACACAAAGCATTAGTTTGCTTTCTCTGCTGTGGCTTTGTCTCTGGATGCTCTTTTCTCACCTTGCTAATGTATTGGTTCCACAGATTGCTGTGGCAGACTTTGCATCTTTTGGGAGTTAAACAGAAGATTTATTATTACAGTGTAAACTTTTTCAAGTTGTGTTTCAAAGGCTTTTATTTTGGCCTACTGCATTATAGTGTTATCCTTCCGAGGATGTTTTTCCCCCTGTTATCTTCAGCAGGTCAAAATTCAGCTTGTTAAAGTTGTGTGTCTTTCTTTGAGTCGTGTTTCTTTTCAATCTTGCCTTTTTTTTCCTTTGGTCCATATTAGGTAGTATGCACTTGCACTGAAATTCAATCTCATGCCTTTAAAAAGATGTTTCCAATATTTTGCCTATTGCATTCCTTCTTTTAGGGTTTTTTTCTTTTTTTTTTTTAACCAAGCTTCCTCTTTTTTGTGCAAGAATCCTGCTGAATCCACTCCCCTTGCGGATATTTTGGCTTCCTTACTTCTGCACAGATGTTGAATCTACGTCCGTGCTGCTCACGGTTGCAGTGACTCACTGACAGCCCTGCTGAGACCCAGTGAAGAGTTGCTTCCCCTCGGAGTTTGCTGAATAGCTGCTCATGAAGCAGGCTCTGAAAATTTGCTCTTGGCACTGTGCCCCGATATAACATTTAAGCAATCTACATGGGGTTGTTGAAATCTCCCATTACTTCTGTGCTTCCTGATCCTGGGTTCGTTGAGCTTGTGAAGCAAATCTCCCTGCTCCCATCCAGGCCAGCCCAGAGGGGGATGCTAAATGCTGCATGCTGTGCTCCCAGCCCCCTGCGGGATGAACTTCCAGTCCATGGGGGTTCCATGTTACTTCCTATGCTCAACTTATTTATTAGATTTAGCTTTCAGATTTTTCTGATGGATAGTACCCTTGCTAGCTATTCAGGTTGGGTTTTTTTCTGTATTCCCCCTTTATTTCTTTAATGTCTAACATTTATATATAGAAGGACATTGACTTTATTTATCCTTTGGTATGCTTTTCTACCTTTTTTTATGCTTGTTTACATGGGATGTTTTTTATCTGTCTGCTTACAATGATCTGTAGTTTCAGATTTACCAATCTCTCTCCTGTTTGCTTAACAGTACAGTGTTTGTCTCCCTTCTCCAAAAGTTGCATTGTACCAAAATGTGAGTCCTTCTGTGCCTTTGAATGTTCTTTTTCTATACGTCTTTTCTTAATTTGCTGTCTCATCATGTGGCTATCAATGTTTTTGACTTCAAATGTAAGTAAGTAGAAAGATGAGAGGAAAAAGTCAGCATTAAAAAACAAAGAAAGCAAGTGATGCTAAATACTATCACACATATACAATGTTTTTGCAATCAATATGTTTTTGGGCAGTTCTTTTATTTTCTTCTTTTCCTGTGACTATGAGTTTAGACTCTGTAGATGCCAAAAATGAGGCAGACCCCTGTTTCTTTTTAGGGAAAAGGGTCATTAACTCAAAAGAATTCCTGCCTTTCTGCCTCACTCCAGTGGCTTCCCTGGGAAAATTCTCACTAAAGAGTGAGGAAGCCTTTGTAAAATCCTTGGCCATGTGTTTCGTGTATATTTGTCATCTGGCCTTTTCCTTTTTTCCTTTTTTTTTTTTTTTTAGTTATACATATTTGTTATAAAACCAAGTTGAAACAAACCAGCATGTAGAAGCTTTGACTCTTCTGGTGAATCAAAACAGAGATAATACACATGAATACAACAGGCTTTGCACGTCTGCAGCAGCTTCTCACACTGTTCCGTCAGGCAGCCAACACTTTCCGCTGGCTTTACAATTAAAGCTCTATGTATTGACCATCATTTGCATCATTTAAAATAAAACTGCTGTTTAATGCTTCATGGACATTACCTCCACAGCATCATTATTTGTTAATTTTAGTGGCTAGAAAAAGTTTAGTCATCTGGATTGTAGTTTCTCTCACTACTGCTTGTGCCTGTAGTAGATCTTGCCTGTCAGTGATTTGAGCAGTGATGTTTGGGAGTCCCTTCTTTGCTGGCTGTGCCTCTTGCTTCTGCCTCCCCCTTTACAGAGGGACATCTTTTATGTTCTTTCACCTGAGAAGATATCTTTCTTCATCCTCTGCCACCCATTTTTTAAGGATGTTTTAAAATATAAGCAGAAAATATGTAACAGGAGATCAGCATTTCTAAGAAAAATGATCAATAATTGTATTTATTAAGAAGATAATTGTGGGTCATATTTCCTAGGAATTTCATAAGGTTTCCAAGCCCTGCCAAATATGATTTCATATATTTTAAAGATAACGGCTTTTGTTTGTTTTTACAGTAGTAAGACTGACTATGACCTTCCTGTACAACACAGGGTCGTTTTCTTGCTGAAGAGCCTGTTACAAGAACAAGTCTTTGTATTAGAGCTGTCAAGAAAAGAAAAGGAGGAAGCCTTGTCCTCTTGTCCCTGCATTTCTTTCATGTGGTCTATTCTGTGTCTGAGGAAGAGGAGAGGATAGTAGGAGGGGAAAACATAAAAAAGAAAAAGATGTGGGAGAAACTCCTAGGAGACTATTTCATACTTTCTCTCTTTCTTTGCAGAAAATACTAATGTGTAAATGAATGCTGCATGCCATCTAAAACTATTAATGCTTCTGTCATCATCAGTTTGTCAGCCCGTTTATGTCAACCTGACTGTGTGTATTTAGGGGTATATCATTGCAGTGGAGGCTTAATCCTGGCACGGTCAAACCTGGAGCTACGGGCTAAGTGTAGTAGCGAGAAGGAAGTGGGTTTCGAGTAACTCATACTGCTTGAAAGATGAAAATTTATGTCAGTGCTATTTCTTTGATAAGGTGCTAAATAAAATCATTATTTTTTGTTATCAGCAAACCAGTCTTTATAAAAAGAGAGGACTTAACCCTGTTATCCTGGACACATTTCAACTGCTACGTGCACATTTTTAGACTTTGTAGGGGTGTTGATCTCAGATAATGGGGATGTGATACTCTGTATTTGTGTTTCTGTATGCAGACATGTAGCCCATTTTGAAGAAATCCACTGTCCTCTCAAGCAGAGGAAACAGCAAATACTGGAGAGCTCTAAACTCTGACAAGCAAAAGGCATGAATAAAAGCAATGGCTGGGAATTGAAGCAAGACAAATTCAAATTAGAAATCAGGCACACATTTTTAATTAGAAGCATAATTGTATACTGAAACAAATCAGAGTAAGTGATAGATTCTTCTAAGACTGGGTAGCTTTCAGAAAGATGTGCGTTGGTCAGATGAGTTGCTGTCCTCTCACGTAGCTGTACTTGAGCAAAATGTTCTGGTTAGTTTTATCCAGCAGGTCAGGTTAGAGGCTCTAATGCTTCTTTCCAGATTAAAACCAAGTGAATCTAAATACTTGCAGTATTGCTGTGAGGCAAATAATATTTAAAACTGGAAAACAGCAGACTTAGTAAAATGAAGAGGGGAATGTGTTTAAGGAATGCACATGTTAAATTCCTAGTTTAAATTTCTAATTTCTAGATCTGTATTATGATTGTTTTTCCCTTCTTGTGGTCATATTCTTTACATGTATTGACAAAAAACTGAATGTAGAAAAGCTTTACAAGTTAGGATCGAACTGGATTTCTTGATGCACTTTTGTCATTGGTTTGACTGGGGAATACTAAGATGCTTTCATTTTCAAATGAAGAGGAAAGAGCAGCAATTTAAAGTAGAATTTCTTTTCCTTCCTGTTTTTGGTACATTTGACCCTTTTAACATGTAGACATAGGAATAATTTTCTCAGTGCTTTTTCTGTGTGACTGTATTCTTCTATTTATTTTCAATTTGTGGCTTCCATTCCAATTAGAAGTGTGGAGTGAAAAACTGGACATTGTGTATGAGAAAGTTCCAGGGGTCTTGCACTGGAGAAGGCAGCTTACCCCTTTCCTACGTGGGCTGCTCCATCAGTCTGAATGTCAATAGGAAGGAGGAGGTGCTAGAAAAGCTGTGTCAGGGAACGCTGGAAGAACTGAGCTATATCAGCCTTTGAAGAAATTGATTGTCCTTGTATTCTATCAAACTCTGGCTCTATATGTTTGGGAGGTATGAAGGGAAGTAGGGTTGGAGCAGACATTTTTAACTGTTTTTCTGCTCCTTCTTGTACCACTCACTGTTGTGCCTGACAATATATTGGCAGCCAGGGACCGCTGGCATCCCCTGGAGAGGCAGGAGAAATCCTGCCTTGATATTACATGGATATGATCAACTTTCAGCAGTTGCAGGATCTCAGTCACCCAAAGCTGCTGTTGCTGTCCATCTTCTTAGTTTCAAAGATTTTCTTTTGAGTGCATTTCTTTAAAGCTATAGAAAGACATTATATAGCTCTTACTATAGTATGCAAGATATTATATATGTGGTACTCTAGGAGACTAAGAAATGTATAGGATCTCTTGGGAAGCAATTGTCTGTTTTTGTCTCTTTTTTTCATTTTCTTCTTCTTTTTTCTTTTTTTTTCCCTGCGGTGTGCAAATTAAACAGGAAGTAAAAACACCCATCCATCTGTTTTCCCAAGTTTTAAATAGGTTTGGATCGTCCTATGAAGTCATCAGTCACCTAGTTACTACATGTAAATGTGTTCCTAAATGTAACAGGTTTCAGATTTCTGGCTGAATTCCTCTTTGCCTGTGTCAGAAAAGCCCCACAAACTACAGACAGCTGAAGCTAAACAGAAATAATCATTCCCTGGAAGTGCCTTTACTGTGTTTGGCAAGCGGACCACAGTTACTTAAATGCTTTTTAGGTTTGTCTGTGTATTTTTGTCAAGATTGTACACAATATTAGGGAGGTTATAAATTTTAAATTGGCCTTTTTGCTACTTTTCTTACAGTCATGAGTAATTTGGAGTTGAGGAACTTATTAGTAAGGGCTTGAATCCATTTGTTCTGCCAAGCAGAAACTATCTAAAATATTCAGCAGTGCTACCAGAAACAAAGGAAAACAAGGAAAATACAGATACTTAAGTTTTAATGAGCAGAATTGTACCTAACTCCATTTCCCTCTTTTCCTTGTAGGTTCTGTTTTTTAAAGGAAGAGCTCTTCTAAATTCATCAAGTGGCTGTGAGCCCCAGATATTCCTATTAACTTAAATGCTTAAATTAAGTAGGTAGTTGCCTGAGGACATATGTGTAGCTAATGGAGATGAGTATAGGCCTCAGGAGGATGATTGGGAAGATAGGGGTGGTGACCTGACCATGGCAGTTGCCTTTCTCTGTCCACTGATTTCTGTAAGGTGAATGTTAAGTGGGATGAATCTGGATCATGAGAGTCCCTTTGAGAAAGGAGGAGGAGTCTGTTGGTACCAGCTCTCTCCAACTCTCATTTTTGATCTAAGATACATTTAGGGGAAAAGAGGCAACAAAAATACAACACAAACAGTTCTGGGTAAGTGGGATTGGTGAAGCTCAGCTTGGTGCCTTGTTAAGCAAGAGGCAGTAATGAAGGTGGGAGGAGAACAGTAGGAGAACGACTGAGTGGCAGAGTGTGGAAAACACGAGCAGATGAAATTGATCTTTTCCAAACACCATTCAGAGGATGCTTGTGTCTGGTTCACTCCCATCACTTGGTCCATTCAGGACACTTCTGGGGTAGTGAAAGATTTGCTGATTGTGTGTTGTATACTCAGAGTTCTTCCTAGGTACGTGATGATAACCACAGTTTTAGGTTTTTTGATGGAATAGGGATGTTGCTGCCGTCACTTCCTGCCTAGTTCAGTGAGTTGCTAGACCTTTCCTTCTGAGAAGAAATATCCAAAAGAAATGGACACTACAGTCCTCCTCAACTAATTCCTGGCTGGCTTGGTAGGGAGATGGGCAGGGAGACTTTCTTTTCTTATGTAAAGAAACGGCTAGTGTGGCCCCTTCATCTGCTGGTTGAACAGATTGGCAGCAGGGGTATCTGAACTGATTTCAGAAAAAAGAATTAACACACTGGAAAATATAAGTAGGAAGGCAGTGTAACATACACTTTAACCCTTCCTGGAAAATGGAATTTAATCAGCAAGAGATGAAAAATTACAGCCATCCCTTGGATGATTTAAATAATCTTTTATATTTTCATGGCAGGGATATAATTACATTGATTAATTGCATAAGATATTACTGTGGAATATAACCTGACTGATACAGGCATATCAGTATATTTATACTACTGAAAATATGATTAAATGCACATCTTTACTTGCAGAAGGCATCCTTATTTGTTCTAAAATTCAACCTTGTGTAAATCAATTAATTATATAAACTGTATATTTTACAAACCTTGTGTTTAGTTTCTGACAATGTGTTTGATAATTTCCTTGTTATCCTTAGGGTGTAAAATGACTTAATTGCTAACTAAAATGTTAATTCCACCTGAAAAAAATCTATTACCTAAGTAGCTCTAGTAAATATGTTCTGTTCTGTACAGAGCAGAAGGAAGTTTTCTTTTTTAAACTGTTGGTCATTTAAGTACTCTCTTACTGTGGCTAACAGTAAACTTCATCATTTGGATTGTCCTTGGAGGAGGAACTTAGGAAATGTATTTTCCTTTTGAGACTTTACTACATAAAATGAGTAGCATGCTGAGAACCTTCAGGGCGAAGGGATTTCTTCTCTGTTGCAGTAATGGAGGTGCATATTCAAGGCTTTCCTGAAGCAAACTAGAAGCCTTAAGAAGGGTAAAGGTGAGCTCTATCAGCTGGCAAGTTTTCTTGGCAGGGTGACTTAAATAGTGTCTTAATGAAGTCCTGATCTGTAACTTTGAAATTTGATCATTAAAAGGTGCATATTTACATATTTTTAATTTGTGTGTGTATATTGCAAGTAGGTTTCGGAAGTTTTTTGGACCTTCAGAATAATGTTATATTCTTGTTGTTTCTGTGCTGTTGTTTTCATCTATAGGGAAAGCAAAAAAAAAAAAATAACAAACCCCAAAACAAAAAAAAACCAACCAACCAAAAAACCTCTTCTATCTTTCCTTATTTCCTGGAAATATGATTGCCTTTATATACCTTAATAAGGATCAATAAGGGATATTGATCTATCGCTTTATTTAAATGTGTTTTTTTGGATGTGTGCCTGTGCATGTGCATGTGATTACATGGAGAGGCTGAGAGAGGCATGAATTTCTGAGCTGTACATTTCAATGGAAAGAAAACCAAAGTGATACAGAGGAATTACTGTCAACATCTTCTCATGTCTCTATTTAGAGTCATAGTTTTGCATCTGGATATCATAGTGACTTTTTGATGGGAAAACCAGTGTGACTTAATCTTTTCTGAATTCCTTGATTTGAAAGCACTGAGATTCCTGTGGGTTTCAAATGCAAGCAACATATATTAACCACAGAGCTGAGGACAGAATATAATTAATTTTTGTTTTTTCACTAGAGAGCTAAATTAAAAAATAAGTCAGGACAATACTGTGTGAGTATTTTGGAAAACACCTGAGGTAGGGCCATGCTTGCTAACTAAGTAATAAGCAAATTAAAAAGTTATTCTGGTAGGTATAAATTCAAAATAAACCTTGTGCTTTGTTTTATGTTCCTCCTCTTCTAGAGTGGCAGACAATATCCTTAGCATTATGTAATTGCAGTATGCAACATTAATAGTTTGGCATTACTAGAAAACGTTTCCTTATTACATGAAAATTTTACAAAGTGTTTGGATTTGAAATCACTGATGCTTAGTTTTCAATGTATTGCCTATGAGTAGATCTTCCAAAAGCAGCAGGATATGGGAAGGAATTGGTGTAAACTCAATCAGCTACTCATTTCTTAAGAGTTGTTTATCATTAGAGTTCCTTTCTCCAATCTTTGCTAGTTTGTAAAGTGTTACTGGCAAGGATATAAATCTAGTATCAGAAGGAATTGCACTTTTCATGAGGTCTCCTACAGATGGTTATCTGATATGCATCCTGTTACTCCACTTGAGTTTCTTTCCTGTGAGAGCAGTTAGTTTTGCTGTCATGACTATTATTTTCTCTCAGCAAACACAATTAAGAACATTTCTGTCTTAAAAAAAATCAGCCCAAATAGAGTTTGAATAACCATTAGGAGCTGTGCAACATTTCCATTTTGTCCTATTAGAATATGCAGTACATACTCTGACACTGCAGGCAGGAGAGTATAATAATACATAAATGCACTTTGAAGAGTAATAGCAGTCAAAGTCAAACTTCTCTTTTCAAAGAGAAGTTGATTATATGTTCCCTGATAATGTACCATGACTAAGAACATCAAAACCTGTTATTTGTTGCTGCCTGGATTGGTGGGAAATATTTTAGGAATGGTGAAGTCCATGAATGTTAGGTCAATGAGCCTATTAGTGGGGTTTTGTACTAGTTCCCACTTCAGAGACACTCACTGATATTCCTTCTTCAGCCTCGCCCACAGGAAACTTAATTTAAAAATGAGAGCTTGTTGTACTGCTTCAAGATTTCAAATCCAAAGAGTGGAAAATATACTCAAAGGGATCTGAAAGGATATGCTGGTCTGTCTCCCACAGAAATGTCTGGGTTTGATGTCTTCCCTGCAAAGTAAAATTCATTCTTGCAATACCCCTCAGGCTTTTGAATTCTTAAGCCATTCTTCAAGATGAGATTATTCGAACAAATGACCCATATCTCTCTAGGTCCTTTCTATAGGGGTGATAACACTGGAGATTTTTATTGCTTTGTCTTGGATTTGTTTCAAGTTAAGATATAGAGCTCTGGTGGTCTAAAAGAGATTCGCTGTATTTCATGTACGATATACCGGGTGCTTTTTGTGAACCCTTCTGAAAGGGAAGATCTAGCCCAAATCAGGATTGCAGCTGGAATTGCCCACTTGCATGGAATCTGATGTCACCTTGGCTGAGCAGGCCAGAGGTAGGATTCCCAGCTTTGGGAACAGTGATTAGAATGAATCCTGAGCTCCGAGAATGAGAAGTCACCAGAGGATAACTGTATTGTGGAGCTGATGTGTATAGAGGAGTGAAATTTCTGAATTTCTTTCTCTGTTCAATACCAGAACTGTGTGTACAATTCCCAGATTTCTCTTATTGCTGCCTTTCCTTGGAAAAACTTGTCCTTGAAGAAGCATGTTTGAAACTGTTGGCGTTAAATTTTTAGCCTGGGCATCTTGGGGACCTGGACCTCCTACCAGATGAGAGAGCGACCTCTCTGTCCACATGCCAAGCAGTACAGTGGAGGCAGCAGGGGCCAGGATGAAGCTGAGCTAAAGGCCCAGTGTAGGTGGTTTAAGGGGAGATGACATGGCACAGAAGTTTGACATCAGATGAATGTGAATTCCCTTTGTAGGCAGCAGAAACAGATTTGTTTGTTCGTGGTCTGGTCTCTGAGGCTTATTTACCCACAGTTTAAAGCTCACAGGAAGAGGTAAGTGGGCTCTAGAAATAGGATCATAGAATCACAGGAGTGTTGGCTGGAAGTGACTATTGGAGATTGTGTGCTGCAGCCTCCTGTGATCTTTGCATTGGGCAATTTCACCATCAGCAGCTGTGCAAACTGAAGTGAGGGATTATTGCTGATGCATCTGTGGGGCTGGGTAGTCACCTTACACATATGCTTATGTATTAAAAATTACTTATTTTGCTACTGTTTCTTCTCTTTGTAGTAAAGGTAACTCTTATAAAGTGCTTATGAGAGGGATCAAACCACTGAGGTGTACTCATGTAACTAAGAACCATTGGGTGTTTGCATCCTTCCACTTTAGTTGCTTACAGTAGTGCCCTAAACAGGAATTTCAGAACTTGGCTCCAAACATTTGACTTTGAATGAATCTGGATTTTGGGAGAGGCTTTTTTTTGGACATTGGCAAAATTTCATCAACACGTTAGGTGAAGACAGGCTGGTTTTAGTTTGGCCACAGAAGTGCATATATGATGTGATAAGGGAAATAATATGGAAGTGCAAATCAGATTTGCATATTCATGGCGCACTCCAGAATTTATTAATTTCTTACACATATATCCCTTACTGTTATTTTTAAGATTATCGCTGGGAACTCCATCTTACCATGTTTCAGAAATATCTTCTGGTATCTAAATGATAAATATTTAAGAAACACCTTGTGCTTTTGAAATATGAATCATAGTGTTAGGAAGTAGAGGCCACCTTTTATCTTCAGAACAGGTTCAGTGAAGGTGATGGTAGGAGCTGTTTCTCAGCTCGATGCTGTGGAAAGGTCCATCTCTAGCAGAGGCAGCAGCCTGCATGGCTGTTGTCAGTTGAACCACCTAGTGCGTGATTGACAATTAGTGCTAATTGTGTCTGTAGCTTTTGTGAGTCTAACTTTTTCAAGTCACTCATATTGCTTTCCTGGATCTTGCTGGATTATTTAATGTTACCCACAGTCTGTGAGAAGACTTGTTGCACTGGTGCCAAATTGGATGGTTTAATATTTCTACCTAGTTCAAAAGTAATGTGACTTAGGAATACCTGGGTGAAAATAAACACTGACAGCATCAAGGAATAATAATTTGGTTTTCTTATTTTTAGTTGTGGGCTTTTGCACACAGATGAGACACACAGGTATTAATAAGCCCATCTGCTTTTCCAGCATTTGCTCACCAACTCAAATAACCCAGTGCTATAAGCCATTTGAGTCCATGCATTTGAAGACGTGTCTGCCACCATCAGCTCTGATGAGTTTTACTTTAATTTCTGTATTCTAAGGGTTCATCTGGGCGTGGTGTAAGGGAGGTGTCTGTGTTTTTGTACTTAGGGACTAGGGCTGAGAAGTTAAAGGGTATAAAACTGAGATCCCAGGGTGGAGGGTGCCAGCTGTTAGTCTTCTGCTTCTTAATATAATTCAAGATTTTTCCTGAGTATTGGAGGGATCCCCACACTGACAGGACCACTTAGCTGAGTGCTCTGGCATGTTGCCATTTGCTGACTTTCATGTGAGTCTAATCTGCAAAGTAATACTGATTTCTCAAGTAAATGTTTTAAAGCTACAGGATGTTCTCACACTGAAAGAACCCCCAGGGAATCATCCGTTTCCTCTTTCCTGCTACAGCAGAGGAGATTATTTCTGCCTCTTTCTTTCCATAGTATTTTTTCCAACAGTACCTCTTGTCCCAAGCCAGGCAGTAACCTAGGTGTCTGGCACTGCCAGTCAAAAGTGACCCAGGAACTCAGTGTGCAAGTTGTAAGCAGAATGATTTATTTCCTACCCTTTATTTGGCTATACAGTAGTGGATGGAAAGAAAAATGCTTTGCTTTAGGAAGTTGAACTTTTATGCTCCGTAGATTAACCTGCTGTGTATTCAGAAATTGATATATTCTGGCTTTATGTCCTTTACAGAATGAAGTGTAAAATTCTTGTTCCATAAAAAGTTGTTTCATTAAGAAGTGAATAGCCTGTTTAGTTGATCATTGAGAAAAGATATCATAGAAATATAATTATCCATTGGTGTTTTACGTATGTACAATTTAAAAATTAATTAAGGAACTAGAAAGCCTACGAAGTTTTTTGTTAGAACATGTTTTTAATAGAAATTCCTATAGTGCTTGTTTTTTCTGAGTAGTTATCTATCCAAGATGAAGAATTAACCCAAGTTCCAAATGCAATTTATGAGCATCCTTTCTTACTCCTAAAAGTCAGTGACCTGATACCATGACCTTAAAAACGTGGTGTTTAAGAACTAAGGCATGTTCAGAACATGGGCTTGAACCCAAAGAAGTACTCTTCTATTGTCAGATTTGAAATCCTCTAAAAATTCTGGGGTTTTGCCTTGGTCAAGTCTTCTGTTTCTTAGACTTGAATACTGCTTTTGTGTCAGGGCAAAAGAGAGTTAAAAGAAATTTATTGCTGAAATAAGGGAAGAAAATGAAATTCTGCTGGCTGCCACTAAAGAGTTATGGATAAAGGACACACAGACAATAATTACTTTTAAAGCCTCCCTGGAAAATATAAAATCTCTTGCTATTAGCTAAACTGCCTTTAAAACAAAAGAAATCATGTGCAGCGCCTGCACAATTTCTTTATGTGTGTCCATCCATGACTCTTTGAAGATTTTTCATTTCAAGTCTGCATTTGCAATATTCTTCACTTCTTTCCTTTTATTCCATTAAAGAACTTCTAATGCCTGTTTTGACACAGAGAATCCAGAATTCCACTATCTAGTCTTTTTATTTTTTGCCTATTATGTTTTATTATGAAATTGCATGGGCATCTTGGTTAGCTAAATATATGTGTTGACTGATAAATTTACAGTTGGAGCATGTGTCTTAATACAGGCAGTTCTTCCTTTGCAGAGACTTTTCTGGTTGCTTGCAGTCTATTTGTACTTTCCTTGGTAATATTTCCCAGAGATGGGATTTGAGGAAGGAAATGGAGCAAATCTAGATTCAGATTTTACTTTTGGATCTTCTCTCTCCAGAGGATCAGAACAAATCAGTGAATTTAATCATGCACTCAAGTGTGATGAAAATTTGGATATTAATCATCAGTGGGAACCCGTGTTCCATGCTCATTAAATAGCAAATTTTGGTGAGTGCTTCCCATTCCCTTATGAGTTGCCAGAACTGCAGGTATACACCAAGCAATGTCAGGTCATAATGCAAATTTTCTTGGAAGCAGAGCACTGCATATTGTATTAGTTATCAATGAAACCTCAGATTCCACGTTTATTCATGTAACTTTAACACCATAAAGATGTAAAATTGCTTTATCAAATGCAATACAGGATTCTCTTAACTTTTGGAAGTCTGGACTGTTTAGAAAGACCAGTTGTTAGAGTCAACATAAGAATTAGATTGAGAATCACATTTCAAGAGTGAAGAATAATAATTCAAGTGGCATTAGAAATAAAGAAATCTTCTGACTTACTAGTGAAGTATATATTTTTAAAATTAATTATATTTGCATAAAAGAATAGAGCACGACCTAAATATTTGGGGTCATAGAGGACTTTAGGCAATGTCAATCCTGTACATTCAGAATTCAGAAACAGGCTTGAGTTAATCAATTTTGAATTATTTTTGCTTGTCTTCTGGTGTTTTTTGCCTTTAAGCCTGGTATTTTTGAGGGTTTTTTTCTACTTTCACAATGAACAGAAATTTTCTTTCGCAATGCTGTAAGTAAAGGGGAAAAAAAAAACCCTGGGATTTTTTGGTGATTATCTGCTTGAAAAGAAAGGCCATTTAAAGGAAAAAAAAATATCTGAAGTCTCAGGATGACACTCAGATTTGTCATAAGATTTCACAGTATGAAAAAACAGGTAGTTCCCATGGCTAGACCTGTATCTTGCCTGTTCCTAGAACAGAGTTCCCTCCTCTCTGTAATGCCCCACAGCTGGGGCAGCCAAGGTATGTTGAGTTCTGGTGTAGGTATTTCCTGTTCCGGTGGGTTCTTTTGCAGCAGGGCTGTAGGGAGACACCTGCGATGCATCTACAGCTCATGCTCCAGGCTGCTTTACCTGCTGCCATCCTCCTTCCTGACCCCAAACAGGCCTTGCACCCTGTGCTGGTACGGGGCTGTCACACAGATGGAGACAGCACTTGCAAGTATTAAACCACGAGGGCTCCCACGGATCGTGTCACTGAGCGGTTCTGTGGTAATGCAGCGTCGATGTGAGGGCTCTTCCACCATGCAGGATGTCAGAGCTTTTCATACTCTGCAGGGGCATGTGCAGTTCCCCTTCAGTTATTGTTTGGCTCACGCTATGGGAGGCAAATGGCTGGTTGAAAAATGATTCAAGATCCCGGTGTAGCATCAGAAGGAAATAAACCAAACAACAAAACAAAAACCTGAGGGGTTTTAGGGCAATCAATACAGAGCACTTAGGAGCAAAGCAAATCCTACAGTGAGTGTAAATTGTCTTTTCTCAAACCACTTTAAATATGAAAAAGCAGCATCTATACTAACCCATAAGAATGCAACTGAAGCTGTGTAACATCCAAAAGTATTGAGTGCCAGAGGTAAAGCTGCATTTTTAGAATAGAAGTATGAGTTCACAAACACATATGTTTTAAAACATGAAAAAAATCCCTAAACTGAGAAGAAGCAGTTGAATTCATGCTGTTGGATTCCCTGAAAACTTTAAGTATCCCATGGGTAAGGGTTTGCTCAAGCCCATCTGGGGCAGAGTATTTTTTCTTCATTCACCTGGCAAGTCTGGTGTTCTAGGTTCAGAACAGTGGACTTCCCTGTTACAGCTGGTGAGTTGCATACAACTACCACCTGCAGTCCCAAATCCAGAAAAATTATAAAACCCAGTTTTTTCAGATGTATTCCCATTTACAGTACAAGTCCATGTTTATAAAGGTGAATTGTTCCAAATGTTAAAAAAGTCAAGTTAATACAGCATATGCCAGTTTTAGTACATATTCCTTACCAGCTAATATTACTTCAAAACAGATTTTATATGTACATATTATATGTAAGTTCTTTTTCTATTCACAGAAGAAAAATTAAGTTTAAAATTAATTATTTATTTAAAGACAAAATACCATGTTTGTACTTAATTGTGTATTAGAACATCATGTATTAATACAATGTAAGTTATTAATTAAAAATGATGCCTCAGAAGAGATTTTAACTTCTCGCTTGTTACTGATCTTATGCAGTAATGCTTGGATATTCTTACTTCCCAATCCTGAATGGGAAGAGGAGGAATGGAATAGCATTAATTCACTCGTGTCACTTTCTAATTGTTTGCATCTTTTGGCTCTTTTGATTTAAAAAAGCAATGCTTGTGGTGGAAATATTGCCTATATTTCTATGTTTATCATGGGTGATGAGCAGCTCTCCTTCCAAGACTGGTCCAAGCTTGCAAAACTGTCTATACATTCTTATACTAATAAATGTAATATTAGATTTTATATGGTCTGCTTAACAAAATCCAAATGGGAGTAGGCTATTCAAGATATCCTTCTAAATCCTCTTCTCTTGTGCAGTTTCCTACTGATCTATGTAATTATTAAATGCAATCACTTGCTCAGTTTGCATTCTTCCCTAAATGCCAACTTTCTGTTTGCTTGGTTTGTAGGCAGGGGAGGGCTTGGGGAGACTGTGGCCTTATTTATTCTAACCCTATAATAACACATTTTAGTTTACTTGTGTACATCAGCAAATGTATGCTCCACCCGTAAAAGGAAAATATTAAACCTCTTTTTCTAGTGGAGTTTTTTTAGTTGAGTCTAGATTTAAAAACTGAGATTCATCTGCCCTGTAAACCCATTTGTCTGTAATTTACTCACTACAAAAGGCTGTTATTTTCTTGTCCTTCCTGTTCTGACTGACTGGCTTGAATTTCAAGAGTAAGTGAATTTGTGAGCAATGGTTTGCTCCATTCTGGCTTTAAGGCTTAATGAGACTGTAATGTATCCAGGATGAGGTTTCTGTTTGATCTTGTAATAGTAGGAAATGGACAAGTAGATTGCACTAATCATTAGAGATTGCCCATGCATTTGTTTCTCCCTGTTCTGACAGAATGGCCATCGAAGGCATGTGTTGGAGCTGGGCACATGGTAAAACCAGAAGGGTTCCATTGTCTATTTTGTGTAATGTCATTGGCAAAAAATACGCAGCTGGTTATAGAGAAGGCTGGGCATCTTTCACGTCTCCTTCTGTAGGAGCTGAAGATGGAAGGGTCAGTGCTGTTTGAAAGAGCAGGATGACTTTATTGGGAACTTCCTCCTCCTGTGACCTGTTCTGCAGGTGTGACAGCTGATCCTAATGCCAGTCAGGAAGTTGGACACTTGCAGTCATACCTCCGTGGGAATGAATAGTCCAGAGCATTGTGGTGGAACTGGTGGCAAAAGTGTGTTGCAAAAGAGTTCACTTTTAGTGTAGTGGCTCTGGTGCTCTCTGAATTCATTCCTGAGACTCAGTCCTTTTGTTCTCTCACAGGTGTTGGAGTGAATTATCTGTCCTGAAAGAAAAGTCTGAAAGGAGCTTTCTTTAGGAAAATTGCAAAATTAAATTAAACTTTAAAGAAATCACAGAATGCCTTTCGAATATTTAACTGAAACCTTGACTTTTTTTTCTTCCTCTCACTTGGCCTGCCTTGGGACAGAATCAGAAATGAGGGCTGGAAATGTGGGGTGGGAGAGCAGCCTTGAGGTAGAAGTTGGGTTTTTGGATGGTGGCCCATCTTTGGAGAAAGCCAAACTGGAAAAATTGCAGAGGTGCTAAAGGCTCTGAGCCCACTAAGCTTGAAAAAACTGCTGACCTGAAAAGGTAATGCAAAATGTGTTGTAAAACTTCTGGATGATGAAATAACATGTGCTGTGAAACGGGAAACAATGTTGGACTTTTCAGAAACATCTGGATATTCTGAGGGGTTTTTGTTGGTTTGTTTTCTTTTTTCCCTTAGTGTTAAATAGGACTTAAAGAATCTGCAATGTATGGGAGCTGCAAGTTCTCACCATGTGTTGCTGCTGAGTATAAGGATATATGGTATGTGCAACAAATTCTATTTATTTATTTATTTAGCAAAGTGTTCATGTGAATTGGCTGCTTGCTTTGCTTTCCTTTCTACCTCAGTGAGTGAAGGCTGTCAGTTTGTGGCAGGAGAGAAATTAAAGCCATTGCAGATGGCATGATGATCTGGAGATGGACACAGAACCCACCTGAAACAGACCCCAGGAGCCTGAAGTTTCCAGCCTAACTTTCCTGCTCAGATTGCTTTCCACAGTCCCTGTCAGCAACACTTAACTGTGGTGCTGATAAGTACTATAAAATGTCAGGGATGTTGTCTAGACCCAAATCCAGATGGTGTTACATTAGATTTGATCTTGGGAATATACATTCTCTTAGAAACCATTCTGATATTAAAAATAATCTTTCTTGCACCAACAATTGGTTGGCAGCTCTACAGACACTTTCCAGTAACAGCACAGATGACTTTATTTGCTTTTGGAAGGTTTTGCTGCCTAAGTTCATGCTCCTTCCCTGCCTTTCCCCACCTGATTTTTTTCCTAAAACAGAACTAGATCGAGGCCCAGTGAGTTTTGCAAGAAACCATATGTTTTTTGGTGACAAAACAGATAAGGAAGTCCAGTGTCTTTTCCTGCCATACAAACATTTATTGACTGAAAGAAACTGTGTGTGAGGCGTATTCAAACACTTGGAGAGAGAAGAATGGCCGTGGCAGCTGGGTTGTGTTTTCTAACTGTGATAAAGATAAAATCATTCTGGTGCTTTTTTGAACCTAAAAAAAATTATTTACTTGAGGAAAAGAATGACACATTCCAGTGTAAATGAAGGAAGCCACGTGCATACTACACTTAAATTCTGGTGCAATGATTTCAGCAAGTTGAGGAGCTTGGGACTGTTTTCCTTGCTACACAATGTTCCCCAGGGACATGTGGAGCAGGGCCTTGCAGCACAGGGAGGCTGTAGGCTCTTGGGGATCCTTATGCCTTGTGATGCTCTTTTTTAAAGGGCTCTCAAGATTAGGTGGTCTGCTTTTCAGGAGTAAGTACTTAGCAATAGGCTGCCTCCTTTCTATGAAGCTTTTTGGTGTTTGAAACGCTGGGATTACTTCATAGTTCAGACTGTGTTATGCACATCTTGGTGGCATGGTGAAAATATTAGAAGATGCCAGATGGGTGATATGATACTGCGGACAGATGAGGGACTGAGACTTGTGGACATCCAGTCATAATGGAGACCATCAATAACAGATGCTGTATAATGTGCTTTTTATTAGAGTATGTAATGTATAATGTGCAATTGCAATGAAGAGTATCTCCCTGTAATTCAGAGCATTAGCATCCTGTTGAGTAAGCAGATGGTTCTGGAAACCATCAAATAAAGGTATTAGCTACCTGTTGTATATGTGATTCTTGCTCATAATAATGGTTTGTTAATCTTAGAAACAAGGTACAAATTTTCTTTGTTGTTTCTTTTGAAAGATTTCTTTGCATGTCATGACTAATATTTTCTTTGCCTGGAGTTTTCATTGAGGTTTTGTTTGGTTTTTTTGTTTTGTTTTGTGTTTATTTTTTCTTTGTTTTCCTTTGTTTTCCTTTGCTTTTTTTATTGTTTTTAAAGAGACTAAAGATTGAAAAATAGCTTGCAAAAATAGTCTGCTAAGTTAAGAGGTGTATCACAGGATTGTGCCTAGTCCTGAATATTGAAGACTCATCAGGTAAGAACAAAATGCAGTCTTTGTGCCATGTATTCTGGAACACAGAGGAGATGGACAATCTAGTTGAGGCATAAATTCTGGGTTTAGCTCTGCTATAAGGCTCATACATGATGCTCTCAGAGATTTTTCTGGCAGCTTTTTCTAGGCATCTACAGAGAATCTTGGTGACAGGTTTTGTGCATTTAGGAAACATGAGACTTCAGGGTCAGTTGTGGCTCTGGGAATGTGATTCCCTGGGCTGGGTACTCAGCTTGTTTCACTGACAGACATAGATACTGTGTTTCTCAAATCCCATGCAAAGTGCTCACTGCAATCCTATCTTTCTGGATGTTGATTCTCTGTTTATAATTGTCATAATCTCCGTGCAATTATGATCTCCACCAGGGCTACTCTTTACCTATTTTCACGTGATATCTTGGCATGCTGACAATCACTATGGAATCACTGTGAAAGGTACAAGCTGTACTTCACAGGGCTTCAGGCCCAAAGGAACCACCAGAGAATTTAGCTCTTATTTTCTTTAGAGAAAATAACAGATTTTTTTTTTTTTTAGACTCAAATACCCCTTTATTCAGATTAAAGCACTTTGTCTTCTGGAGACTATTCCAGAGAGCAGAAGAGATAACAAAACCTCAGAATATGTGATACCCTTGGAATGACAGGGAATTCATTAGGTATGATTACATGAGTTCATCAGAAAAGAAAGTTCATAGCACCATTTTTCTAGTTTTAGGTTTTGATTGCATTAAATCTCTAATAAAGTAGAATAAGCTAAATAGAGTTCTTTCTCTTCTGCCTTTGGAGTAAGTCTAGTTAGCTGCATGAAAGGGAGAAGGTGGTGTTTCTGACCTCAGTGGGTGATTTTGCAAGCCCTAGAATATGGGATTTCAGTAAAATTATCTTCTTGGTGGAGAAGAGAAGTCAATCTGACTCTTAGGGGAGAAAGAAAACTCTATGAATGAAGACAAAAACCTCTGAATGAAGAGAAATGAACAGGCAGAGGGTTTGGAGTCTTATTTTTATAGTCTTTCTGCCCCTGAAAGTCAAAGCATGATCTTTCCTGTTCAGTCCAAAGCATGCTAACTGCAGAGAATTTTTTCAGGGGAAAAAAAAAAAAAAGAAAAAGAAGAGAATTATATTCTAGAAGGATGGCATAATTTTCTTTTAAAGACTTCAAGCAATGCAGAATCCCCTGGTAAAATATTTCAATTTGATTTTCCCAGCTGTGAAAGTAATCAAAAGCTTCTTTCAAGGTTTAACTTGCTAATGAGATCCAGTGGCTGGAAGTTAGTTATGCCATTGTCTGCATGATTAACTATTTCCATCCTGTTATCAGATAGCTTTTATGTGTGAAAATACCTGTGTGTAGTGATGAAGTCAGCTTATAACCTTCTCTTTGATGATCTGAGTATGTTGCACTTCTTAAGTCTCAGATCATAAATAATGTTTTCTAGACTGGAGTAATTTTTGTGGCCCTCCTTTTAATGTTTTCCAGTATTTCCACATGTTTTTTAAATTGTGGATGTTATGCTGGTATTCTGTCAGAGGGCTCACAAATTATATAAAATGGGGATGATTTCTGTTTGTCTAAGCTTTATATAGTTATTTTTTCCCCTCAAGAATGTAATAGATGATTTTCACTAAGAAAGTATATCAAGAGTTTTTCCTGAAGTTCGCATTCTTCTTTTTCCTTTGGTTTCATTTTTTTTTTCGATCTCACTTCCACTGAAGCTGTTCTCCAAGTTCCCAAAGTGGGAAGCTCTCATGGCAGTGACCATCCGATAACCTTCAGTAATGCAACTCTGGAAGTGTCTATTTCTTTTCTGTAATTCTGTAGGAAACATAGGCTCTTATTTTAAAATAACTTTGATAAACATCTAAACTAAATTCCTTAAGTAGGCAAGTCAAGTACAATTCTGGACTTCCCATTCAGCACATAAAAACTCCAGTCTGAATTCCCCTTGTGCTGCCTTGCATTTGTTTCCATTAAAATAAATTTTGTTAGGTTGTGCTCATAGGTAAGAACTCAGTTTATTTCTCAGGCACCCCATTTTCTTCCCTAACCCTAAACAGCTGTCTCACCTACCACTGAGACCACAAGAGATTTTATATTTTTTATAAAAAATGGCTTCAGATGAAGGATGAATTCCTTGTCGTTCCACTAAACAAGGAGTTGTCAGTATCAAGAACATTTTGAGACCTGTGAGTATACTACAATTGAATCCAACAGAAGTACACTCTGTTAATTCCACATCATCATTTTTTAATTGAGTTGTCATGTTGTACTAAGTCAAATGCCATGGAGAAATCAAGTGCACTATAGCATACAATTGCCTTTGTCAAGCAGACCTGTTATCTCTTCACGAAAAGACAATAGGTTTGTTTTACAAGACCAGCCTTCCATTAAACTAACTGATTGACATTAATTAGATTTTTAGCCTCTAATTCTTTGTTGATGAAATTTCAAATTAATCACTCCTTTTACTGAATGCTAAATAACTATTCTAGAGGTCTGTGGCCCATCTCTTTTAGCCTTGTTTAAATATTAGATCTCCTTTGGCAGTTCTTTTTCTTTGGAATTTCCCCATTTTTCAAAGGTTTGTTTAAAAATAATATTAGCAATTCAGAGAAGCTCCTCAGCGTGCCCTTTTAGCACTCAGGGGTATGTGTTATCCAGGCTTCTGATTTGAACATTGTTTAATTTTAGCAGATATTGCTTAACATCCTTCTTTATCGCATATGGCAGACTTCCTATTCCATCCACAACTTTGCATGAAGTGAATGCATCCTCTTGCTTCATTCTGAATACAGAACAGGAAAAAAAATAGAGCATTTCTGTGTACTTAATGTACTTTACATCATCCTTTGCAGTTTTGTCACTCACCTCTTGCAGATTTGCTGTATCTTTCTTGCCACTATTATCTTTTATGCTCTTTCACTTACCTTTCTTCAGCCTTATACATCCACAAGCTCACTTTTATTCTCATATGTATTTTATATGTTCTAGTTTCTCTGCTATTTTCATTGCTAATTCTGTGTCTCATTTTAAGCATGATACTTTCATGGCCTGTTTTTTGTCCATCTGAGAAATGATGATTTCTTGGGAATTTAGAAGCTTTTACTTGTAAAGATACCCTCATATTTTGTTAAAACATACAATTTAATATTTTTGTTTGTTTGTTTTCAGTTTTAATGCCAAGTACTGTTTTAAATTTTGGAGAAATGATTCTTCAGAGTTTCCAAATTTCCTGTAAAATATGTGCTTGAGTTTTTAAATAGAATTTTGTTTTATGAAGATGTTTTGCTCAAGGTAAGCACAGTGAAGTCATCATCATGAATATTGCTGTCTGATGTTGAGCATATTTTTTTGAACAGTGTTTCTCATTCAGATACGTGAAACAGATTGTGGGTGATGAACCTGAAGGTTTTGAGGTTCTGATGTGTTGATTTTGTGAATATATGAAATCAAATATTTGTCTTTGCTAGAATTTCCTTTACTTTTCTCATCGGAGCTGAACAACTCAGCTGGTGCAGAGCCCATGGAAAGCTTTGCCTCTGTGCCAGCATGAAGACTCAGTGCCATCGGCAAATTCCAGCAGCCAGTATCTGCAAATATGACATACTTTTAATAATAGTCAGTGGTATTTGCACAGTAGTACAGCGAAAACCATTCATTCGGGCCCCTCTGGTGTGTGAGCCACGTGCTACATGTCCTGCTCTGTGCTACAACTGCAATGGTATTATTGTGACTCCCTACTCTCCCAGTGTTTGAGGAGGTGTGGTTTTGGGTTTTATTAAACTGTATTGGCTACCTATTGCATCTTCTGTGTGCTGCTCTGGCACCCTCTCCTGCCCTGAACAGTGTTTGGTGTTTCGGCAGCAAAGAGCTCTGTAGCCCCACAGATGTAGATTTACATTTAGGAAATTCTGCAGAGGGAAAGCAACCACACGGAAGTGGTTGATGCCTGGTGTGAACCCCAGACAGACAGCGTGGCCTTCCTGCACTGGACCTGTTCATGATGGGTCTTCTTTCCATCGCCTCTATTGGTCAGTGAGCTCAGGGAGGCTCAGGATGCTGCTGTGGTGCAAAGGGTTGTGGGCAGGAGGTTTTGTGAGGCTGATGAGGAAATCCCTTTAGACAAAGGACATCTGTTGAGATTTTTTTAAGAAGCAGAGAGGAGTGTAAGAACAGGGGCCGATAGTTGAAGGTAGAGGGCACAGGGTAGCTCACGTGCACATGACAGCTCACCTTGCAAATACTCCTCTAAGTCCAACAGGGTTGTTTCCAGTATCTGAGTACACATCTTTAATACCTATTTCAAGTAGTAGTGTCTCACATAGCTGTATGTTGCTCTTAGCCCCAAGAGAGGGACTGGGGATAAAATCTGGAATTTGAAATGCAGAAACTTAAGACATTGCAGGCTTGATGTCCTGAGCATAATTGCATCCTTCAAAATCTGACATGTTTACCACAGTACTTTCTATACATCTCATGCACCTCTTCAGATTTTGACTCCGAGTCCTGTGCTTTATTCCCTTGCTCATTAGTACTCTGCAGATCTCAGAGCATCCTCAGCTGCTGTGGTAAAGATCACTTTATTATGAATACAATTAAGAATGTTCTTTATGGTTTATTTGACCCTTTTTAATCACTTTAATCACTTTGCTGGCTGCTTTGTGTTGTAGCTGCCACTGAATGTGTGAAGACTAAATAACCTTGTACTTCAATCACATCTTCAATGTTTGTGTGTCTAATAGAAAAGTGATTGATCAACTAATTGATAAAACCCAGCTAGGAATTCCCTAAAGTGCTTGTTGGCACCAAAGAGGTGAGGAAAAAAATGGAAAACCTATTTATTCTAATTAACTCAGTAAAAAACAATTTTAGGAAACAATGCCTGCCTCAGTGGTGTTGAAACTTATAGGTATAGGCAAAACAGCTTTATGTAGTGTTTCTCATTTTATTAAGAGTGAGTTTATGATTTGCCAGAAATGGTCAATTTGTAGCATTTTTGCTATACAAGTAAGGCAGAAGAAAAAAATTAAACCTAGGTTCCTGGAAGCTTGAATGTAAAATGTACTCACCAGTGGTCTTTGTTCTTGTTGCCCCAAGTACAGAATATCTCCTGTGCTGTTTTGTTTCTTGCCTCAATGCATATATTTGAAGTAAGCCTGAGACTCAAAGTCAGTGGTAAAATTCAGCACCTGAGACACGGGGATAAAACCAAAAGGAGCTGCAAGATATCAGCTGCATGATTCTAAATCTCATTGATTTTTATCTCCTTCCTTGTATGTTAGAGTTCAGGAGAAGCTTTTGCGCCTGCCTCCCGCATTCTCCGTGAAAATGACGAAAGGGTTGTGTTGGCCTGTAAGTGCTTTGGTGTTGGAGTGCGTGTGCATGGACAGATAGTTGAGTCACTTTCTACAACTCTTTGGGCAACTCTTAATATGTTGCATTTTATTCCTTGGGTTAAGTCTAGTCCTGTGGCTAAGCTTTTCTAAAGAAAAGCTCAAAACAAAGCACCACCACTATCACCAAGGAACACAAAACCCCCTAAATCTAACAACAGCAACAAAGAAACCTGAAACAAATCAAGCTGCTCATTCTTCAGTAATTTCTTTTAGTTGTTAGAAGGGCAAACCAGCAACTCTTTGCTTGTCTGGTTTTTAAAGCCTGACTGCAAGAATAGTCATTAAGGGATGTAAATATTTATTTACTTGAGATGCCAAAAATTTAAAAAAAAAAAAAAGCAAATTATACCAGTGTGGATACTGGCTCTTTGAAGTTTAGTTGTTTCATTGCCTAGATTAGGCAGTGGAATAATTAACTAAATAATATGCTTGATTTTTCAAACTCAGATGGCTTCCTCATGTACTTAAACCTTGCAGTATTTCCTCTCCATCTGTCACATTTTCTGCTTTCCCTATAGCCTTTCCTGACAGGATTTATAATGTCCTCCTCCATTTTCAGTGCAAAACTTTATCCATGCTGCTATTTAAATCTTCAAAGCCATCCAAGTTAATCAAATATATTATAAAATAAAATATGGAAGTAAATGCAGACCAAATAATTTTAGTTCACTGTAAATTTTAATTTTTCTTTGTGCTACAAGACTTTCCCATAAATTGTAGTAAATGCCTGACTCTTATCTTTGAATTGAGGCCTTTCTCCCACAGCAGGTGATGCTTGCAGCACGAAGGTTCTTCCCCATGTGCAGGGCTGGGGTGGGCAGCAATTCACACTCAGAAACTTGAGCTGTCATTCCCTTCTACCCTAAACAAGATTTTTATCTCACTTTGGCATCTTTAGCAGATGAACTTTATAGATCAGATATAAAAGATACCACTTTGAGGGGAGTGTGGGACATTTTCGTCCTAAAAATCTCTGATTCCTCCTCTCCTTTATGGACAGTAGAAGGCTGCTGCTGTTAAGGCCAGTGCTGCATTGAGTGGCAAAGAAGGTCATTCAATAGAGCTGCTGCCCATCTGAAAATGCTTTCATGGCTCTCTGGGCTGCTTTGGAAATACCTGGCTATTGGAAAACCAGGAGTGATGTACTCCTTTGACTAATCTTTATTTAAGAAAAGAGGAAAATTTTTTTTAAATTAAAAAGAAAATTATTTTTACTAAACTGCTTTGAATTTTCTACAAGAAGCATTACTATATTTTATAGCTATATTGCAAGTACGAAACAAGATTAAGTTTAGTACAGAGAGACTGGGATCTCTTCAAAGAGTTTGCCTCATTATGCTTCTGTGTACCATGAGTTATATATTGTCAAGTGAGTGTATTGTGTTAGGGAAGTTACAAGTTCAGTTCAGGATGCCTTAGCTCAAATTGCTGCCAACTGAATAGTTCTGGTTCAAGGGTCTAATAAGCTCCTCAAGTCTGAATGTTCTAGCTCAAGATATTTATACCCCCTGCCTGTATGAAGGCCAGGGTGGTTTGTTCTGCAAAAAGAACAGCATGAGAGTGCTTTTCTCTTTTTCTGTTTACTCCATAATGTGCTAGTGGTTTTTGGGTTTTTTAAAAATTATAACTATTGCTCTAGGTTTTTCTTACTTTGTGCACTCACAATACTGTTAAATAAGCAAGTCATGCACTCGTGACTTCAGTTCAGTAGGGGTGGAAAAAAAAATACACAAACATCAAGAAGCTTAAACTAATTGAATATCCAACTCTAATTTGCCCCGAGTTGTCTCTGCAGTAGGATAATGTGTTGCTTTGTAGCATTGACTGTCACTGCCCTGGGAGAGGGGTCAGCCTCGGGGGGCACTTGTCCCGCTCTGCAGAGGCGACAGTGACCTTCCCGCAGACAGGCACTGTAAAGTGTCGAGTCTCGGCGGCCGCGTGGTCGGGCAGCACTGGCTCTGTGGCAGCAGGCAACCCAATGCGAGGAGACCCAGAGGTCTAAGTGCCTCAGGTATCCCAGAGGCGAAAGAGGCAAGGGAGAGGACCACTCTGTGAAACCTTCCAGGAGTTTATTGCCCCCGAAAGCAAAGGGGAGGAATGGCCATCAGTCCAAGGTTCCAGGTGCTTTTTTCAACAGGGGTGGTACAGAACAAACAACCAATAGAGGATAAGCCCGGGGGAGGATCCCAAGGACACAGAACCAATGGCTAAGTTACAGAGGAGGGAATTTACAGAACAAACCAATGCACAACCGAACTTAACAGAACCTTCTGGAGAAAGGGGTATGGGCTCAGACCTGGGCCTCGCCCGCGGACAGCCCTTCGCTCTCTGAATCGTCAGCCTTGGGTAGGCATGCCGTGATGGGCAGTGGGCAGACCCTAAGTGGTCCAAAGCACCCCAACAATTGACTGCTTAGCATATAATTACATCCATGGTAATTCTAAATTAATTCTAAATCGATAGCTGTAGGAAGTCAAGATTGTCAGATACATCATACATTTGTCACAGGCTCTGAGAGCAATATAAATACTAGTCAGTTTGTGAAATGTTTATATTCTTTAAAGTTGCATACTGCAGACTTAGGGCCTTTTAAAATAGCATTCATTTCTTACAACTGAAAACCTAACTGATACAAATATTTAGTGTAGGAAATTATATTTGATGTTTGGAATACATTATGAAATACTGATTATTTAAAGAAAATTTCAAGCGATGTTCAAGTTGACCTTGGAGAATTGGTGTGATGTGTGGAGAGTCAGGTGAAAGCCAGTGCTCTGGGGGATGTGAGATAGGAGCTCCTGCCCTGAGTTCAGAGTGTTTGCAGCTCAGCAACCTTTAACTCCTGGTGCAGAAACCATTGTCCAAATACAGCACCCAAAGACAATGTCCTTTTTTTTGGAAAGCCCTTTGTAATGCAGCAGTAATGGTGAAAGAGGGAAATGCTCTTCTGCACGAACATTTTTGCCTCAAGGAAATCCTTGTCAAAAGTATGTCTTCTACAGCTCAGCATTTTCTACCTTATTTGGGCATTTTGTGTAGCATTATTTACATGTGTTCATGTAATTACATTTACTGAATAAAGCTGACACATTTTCTTTCTTGTTAGCTTTCTGATACTGCTTTCTCTTCTTCCTCCCTATTCCATTAATAAAAAGAAATTAATGTTCTTGGGATTCAGACCCTAAAGGATGAAGTCAGTGTTATATCCTTGCACATTATCATTATGTTTGCCCATATATAGATATAGATTTTTATTATGACTCAATCTTTCTGATGTTCCAGAATTGTGTCTGAGAGCTTTTGCTTAAAAAGGAAATAAAAGTAAAAGTGAAAATAGAAAGACAAAAGTTGGGCTTTGTCCTTTGATGTCTGACAAATAGGAAGAATGTATCTGGAAAATGACTGCCTTCTGAGGCCTCCCTCGGATACAACTAATCTTTTAAAATTGATGCTGATACTCAGTTTTGTTCAAACCTGAGAATAAAACCTGTTCTAACAATGACCTATGATCTGCTTCTGTTTTTCTCTGCTCTTTTCTCTGCCTCCTTCCCTTCACATAAAGCCTGCTTGTAGTGAAAAAAAGATCAATATGCTGCACATAGCTAGTTTCGAAAAAATGTAGCTATGTAAAAATGAGTTCACTTTGAGCAAACCTGCTCAAGTTGCTCTATTTCTCCATTAATGCCATATCAGCAACTTAGTTGCAGGTCCCCATGTTGTGGAGGGTCATACATTATTTTTTGTCTTAGGTTTATGGATTGGAAGCATATGTGTGATCTAGTGAATGCACTCATATTATCTGTAACAAAATATGAATTGGACACAGAATAAGTGGAAATTTGTGTATCTGAATTCTAGGCAGAATTCTGAAGTGCACACAATTGTGTGTGAAAATGACCTCCAAGTGGTGGTTGCTATTTATTCTGATTTTTTTGAGGTTTGGCTACATGGTTTTACAACATTTCAGGTAACAAAGTTAGTCGGTGTTTAATCTAGTTGATGAAGGGATTAGCATTATTCCTTCAGTATGTGTCTTCATCATGGCAAACAGACCAAGGACTAAATAATACAAGGCAACATGGCAACAATACAAGGACTAAATATAACCTCCAGTATATTCCACAACCTGCCTGTGTGTGTTGGTGAATTATTTCCTTCTACTGGATTAAGTCTAAACAATCTTCTATAAGTAAGCCAAGCATTTAATGGGAAACGTTGCATTTTAATGTACAGACAAGGCAGAAATGATGTTTCGTTTTTAACAGAATTTAACACCACCTATTCTCCAAACATTCTGCTCATTTAACTCTTAGTATGTCAACCCTGTTTCTATTAGAGCAGGGAGTCCTGAAGGAGGCCCATGAGTAGTGTGAGCATGGTGGCCTTGCAAAGCAAATGTGTTGTGGAGCTGTTTTCCTTTCCACCACTTACAGTTATGAGTACAGCGGCTACTTGAGCAACACAGACAGACTGTGCAATTCCTTAATGGATCAGTCTAGGAGACAATACTGAGCTAACTCATGGTCTGTGAAATCACTTTCTGTGAAGGCAGAGCACGAACGTTGAAGTGGTTGGGTGTTGGTGGTTGGATGCATCCCTGGAAGTGGAAGATGAAATGCTGTAGTGCACTTCACAGTGAGGTAGGCTCCCACTCGTAGCCTTCCACCAAAAAAAATCAGTCAACCAAAAAAACAACAAAAAAGCCCCCAAAACCAAAAAAAAGTGTGTTTTGCATAGCTCAGACATAGCTGCCTTTGGTAGCAGCTGTTGAAGCAAGCAGAGCATGAGGGAGATGGGAAGGTGGTGGTGATGAATTCCGGGAGAGTATTGCCTATGAGTGGAGCTGGGCACGTGAGAGCACAGGATCAGCTGGGTTGGGAATAGATGCTTTTACGTCTCCTAGCTTTGCATAAATGGTTTTGTTTCAGGGGTACCCATGCATGCTGTCAGCTCTGCAGGGAGGCAGAGTTCAGTTAGAAAATTCAGCCAGATGTTAAGTTGAACAAAGTCAGATGATGAAATTGAACTCTTGTTTGTAGATGGATGTTTTGGCTTGTTATTTAGTGTCTTTGTACAAACACATAGCACTTAGCATCATAACATCTTCATTTCCCAACAGTTAAGACTTATATGCCACGGTCCTCATGCAGATAATGATAACCATGGAACAAATACTTTCTGTGCTCCAGAAATCACTGTTGATTCTCAAGGTAACCTTTTCCCAGGAAAAAGAAATTTCAAAATCAGGACGTGTCTCTCAGAGTCATTTACCATACAGCTAGTGCTACACTTGCAGATGGTAATACTGAATAACTGCAGATATGATCACAGCCCTGTCAATTTTGATCTGAAAACGTGTCTTCAAGTTATTCTCAGCGTTTTTTCTGGATCATACTCTTGTTCCTCATATCAGAATTTTTGTCCTCATGATACCATCCCTAACTGGTCATAATACCTAAATAGGATTATATAGTAGAAATTGAGATGGGTGAAGTTTTGTGCCAGCAGTTGCACAAGAGAATTACGATCTTTGTTTGAATCATGCCCATTTTCATAGGAAGATAATTTTTACCAAACTAAGGCACAACAATTATAAGTGATTGAAGAAACCTAAATCCTTGTCAAAACTGGAAAATGTTCAGCAAATGGGGTTTTGAAGCCTGGTGTCTTCTCACTAGCAAGAACTGACATAGAATGCTTAGGACAGAGTATGAAAACACGCACAGATTAGAGATTCAGAGACGTCTCCTGCCTCTGCCAGCAATCAAAGTTTCAGACTCATGGAACCATAGGTTGCATCAGGATTACTGCAGCCGTTCATGAATTCTTCTCTGCTGATGAAATACTGAGGAAGATGACCTGCAAAGAACCAGTAAGGTCTGTTCTATGCACATCCAGGATTACTCACTGGCATAGGAATCTGCTGCCTCTGCTATGAGCGTATCTTTTGGAAAACTGTCCACCTTTTTTTGTAGCCTACTTTGTTATCATCCTCTTCTCTGAATGCAAATTCTGCTATACTACCTCGGTGAAACCTCATCTTCCAAATCACGTTTTTCAAGAGGATTTATCTTTTCTTTAAAGACAAAGGCTTGGCTCATACAGTTGTGTCTCAAGTACTTCATTCCCAGCTATGGAAATTATTTGCTTTGATTTAAAACAAGACTCTTTATGCATTTTGTGGAAGCAGAGGTAATATTTTTCTCTAGAGAGGAGTTTAAAGTTTTTTAATATTTAAAGATACTGCACTACTAGGTCCACACTATATCATAATATTTTATTCATGAACTGGACAAGTGAATGCAGCCTATAGTACAGTGAGATCATGAGCTATTGCTTGGGAGACAGCTTAAATTTACTTAGTGCTGAAAATTTGGTGTACAGCTGAATATCTTCGTCTGGCCTTTCAGAAATATACATCTGAAATACATTGAGTTTCTTCCTTAAACAACACTTCATCAAAGACTTTTTTTTAGTAGAAGTAAGGACAAGTTCTTTACATCCTATCGGTACATGCAGAGAGCTTGACTCCCATGGAATGGTGGTTAAATAGTCTCTAAATTTTCCTATGAGATGTCAATCCTCTTTTTCCAGGCTCACATTCTTAAAATGTAAAAAGCCCTTTGGTTCCACCAGCCTTCACTGTCCGTATTTGGCTGCTTACCCAACTTGGCATGCCAAAGTCAATTTGCTGATTCCAGCTCTTCTAGAAATTGGTGAAAGAGCCAAGCTGTATTTTTGCCTCAGAACATGTCTGGGAAATAGCGATTTATTGCATTTATTTCCAAGTTGAAGTACAGTGCAACAGGCTTGTTTTCATCATGTTTTCTTCTGGTCTAAAGCACACACTAAAATGGGTGTGTGCTTGCAATGCAGAGAGAAAATTATTCCCATTAAGTGGCATGAGCGGCTGCTTGCATGTGGGTGACGCTGAGCAAATGCTTCTGAAATTAACTCGTGAAATGTAACAAGGAAAACCACTGTCATGCCGTAAGGTTCCTGTAGGAATCCATTCTCCCTGATCTGAAATGTGGAAAGAATGTTATCGCTCTATAGCTGCTGCTGCTTCTACTTCACGGAGTGTTTCTCTTTTTTGATGAAAGCATTTTTTGAAGATTGTGAAAATATAGGATCAGAAAGGAAGGTCACTTGCTTGTCTGGATATTTTTAAAGGGATATTTATCCTCTATTGTGGTGTAAATTAACTGAAAAATAACTGCTATAAATAAATGGACTGCTGTGGTGAATTAGTCAAGAAATACGTTGTTTTCTAGGCATTATTCTAAATGATGTGTTCTATCTAATCCTATCCTGTCCTATTCTATTCCATTTTCTTTTTTTTTTTTTTTTTTTTAAATAATACTGCATTCCTTAAGTTATAATAGTGAGTTTAAATGCAGCAAACAGTGCGGTCAGAAATAGTGCAAAGCTGCTGCTGGGCCAGTTTCTCTGTGCCAACTCAGGGCTGAATTACTCTGAACTGAACAGCCTCTGTTTTCAAGTTCTCCATGAACAAAACTGAGAAATGTTTTAATTGTTGACCCTCGGAGTGAAAAAGCTGGTCCATTAACGTATAATGTCTCCTGCTATACTGTGTTTATTGATTCATGGGGCTAGAAGTGTGGATAATAATGAACTGATGTGCTTTAACAGCAAATTACTATAATAGTCATGATTGTTTGATGGCATCCCTTCCCCTTTTCATTCTCTTCTGCAGCACAGTCTCATCTTCTATACTACTGCCGGATCGTCGCTCATCTGTCCTCCTTTTTGGTGTCTAATGCCAAGTTTTAATTCCTCATTAGACAATCTAAGAATTTTGTGTGCACCAGGACAAACCAGGTTTTCATAGTGATGCATTTGCAGTTCTTCTCTGGGTTGAGTTCAACAGAAAAACAAAATACCTCCTGGATACCTCATTTTAGAAGTTGTTTTGTATCTTGAAAGTAGTGCAATTACCGTTTGTCTAAAAAATGAAGAGCTGGTGTGGACTGACTTGTATATATGTTAAACTGCCTCTCTTTTATTTGCAACTTTGCTCCTGATTTTGGTCTTGGCAGGTTCAGAGCTCTGCAGGGAAAACTTCATAAATGGTCTACAAATCTTTAGTAAATTAGGCTGTAAGGAACATCAAAGTAGCGTTCAATCTCATTATCTAGAAAAGGCATGGCTTGCTGCAGAATTTAATGGTGATTGTTGAATTAGATAATGGGTTTTATGCTGGCTACTATAATCTCTGGTGATGTAGATGGATAAGACATTGTTCAACGTGCAGCTTATAGAAATAGAGAGTAGGTAGTTCAAACTTGGATGAGGAAGTGCTGAAGATATTTGAGAGGGAGAGGGGAAAGAAGCTATTGATCAGTGAATACTTATGTTTGATGCATTTAATCCTTCTCATAATTTGCATGGTATTAAATAGATCTTGCAGGTTTTATTTTATACGTGAAATGTTTGAAGAGGAGAATGCCTAGTTCATTTGAGAATGAGTGGTCTAAACTCCCACTGACAGGATGTACAAATGCATGTGAACTAAAACCTTGAAAAACACGTTGCTACAGGGAGTGACTGCAGCTGCTGTAGGTGACTCAGCTGCAGTAGAAAACTGCTATAAATGTTTGTATTGATAATTTCTATTAGTCTTTGACTTTTTACAACTGCTGATCAAACTAAGTTTTAAGGGCTGTTTTTTCCCACTGTGGACAAATGCTTCTTTGTCTGGATTTGAAGCCAAGGCACTGGAGTGTCCTCCTTATCAATAATATGAAAAAACCACAAATTAATCTCTTCATTCCCTGCCCTCTATAAGAAAAGATAAGGCAAAAAGCTTCTATAGGTATGATAAGTTAGAGTAGACCTGTAAAGTAATTGAAAAGGTGATTTACTTCCAGTTTCAAAGAAAACATGACTTTCTGTATGTGTGGCTTTTAGGCAAAATTTGATGTGCGATTTTGAAAATGGAATGTAAGTGTCGTGATAGGCTAAAGAAGAATTTAATTTAGACAGTAAAGAATGAATCTGACTTTGAATTATCAAATTTCTGGCTGATTATTCCAGTGTTATACGCTAGGTTTCTCTGAAGCTCTGCAGTGAAGAGAATGAAACCAGCATGTCTTGTTCAAGTATGACCATTCATTGTTCTGGTGCACGTGGTTGAGGTCAGGCTCTGGAACATGTAGATGGCCATCATGTGCCCATGGAGATGGATAATAAAGCTATCCAGAGGTGAAATGTGTTCCATCACCTGCTGGGCTCTAGTGAAATCTCACTAGCACAATATGAATTATATTTCTAGTGCTGTGTGTAGCATGATTATGAATTGATTTATCATGCACCTGTGTCACTTCTTGGTTTCAATATATCACTCCAGATACAAAGATGGTCTGATGTGGCTTCTGGATCAATTTTTTTGCAATTATTTTACTGGCTTTTGAGTTATGCAGTGCCTTGGAGATGATCTTCATTTTCCATGCACTACTGCAAAAGAAGATAATATTTTAGGACAACTGAACTACCTGTAAAATTCCTTGACTGAAGATGTAAAGTAGTTATGCAGTCAGCAGAGAAGAAAGTTCTACTAATGGTTGCAAAGTATTTACATTCTGATTCCTCCTTTTAAAGGCTCACTCAACTAAGGCTGTAATTGTCTGTGCTTGGTCTCTGCCCAAAAGAGTGAGGGTTTTGTTGGTGTGAGGGGGATTTTTACCTACTTTTCTCTTTAAACACAAGCCAAAATGGTTTAATCATTATACGGAAACATGAGAAAACAATTCAATTGTCCCTGCTGGCATTATGCAGAATTAGAAAAGAATTGAAAAGGTTAAATAAAAAATAAGTGAAATCTAGAATTCGGGGTTGAAAAATCCTTCACTTGGAAGAATAGTGGTCTATGTAATTATGTTCAGCAGAGGGAAAATGCTCATTTTTGTGTTGACTCATACAGCTGTTTTAACCTCACGTGTCAATGTTCCTCATGAAATCTGGCATGTACGCATGCTTGAATATCATTTTCTGTGAGATGTTGTGAATGTTTTGTGATGTACTTACTCCTGGTCGTATTTCTTTTTGTGCATATAGAGGGTGTTTTCCTGAGACCGGGGGGGAAGAAAAATTAAAATGAAAACCTTTGCTTGGCTGTTTGTCTGAGTACAGGGCAATCACCAACCGTGTGTCACATTTTCCATGTCTTTTGTTCAGGATTGTGCTCAGGTGAACTTAGAAATGTTCTTCTCCATGGTCCTGTGGCAACAGGGTTTCATCAGCATAAGGGTGGTCCTTGAAGATCAGGGTAGAAATGGACTCTGAAACATCTCCTCTTCTGTAGAGTCTAAAGAAGGGACTGTCCAGGGAGATTTAAATAACCTCTTAAGGACTGTAAGACATTGTCCGAAGACTGCCTCTAGTGTGATAGTCTTCTGGAGCTTTTCAGAATATCCAAAACGTAGCGTGATTTTACAGTTAGTTCACTAAGGGCAACCATCTTTTGATTTCCTCAGTAATTTGCCTAATGCACAAAATTGATACTGAAAAATATTCAGAAGAAGATCAAAACCAAAAAATGCTTTGCATTAGCCCCGTATGTGTTTTTTCTAATACAAAGTTTTGATTTTCATGGAGGTCTGGGACGTTGTTTCCTCCAATTTCCCAATTTCAGCTCAGTTTGAGAACAGTCAATTATTGACTTAATGTTTGAGAGAATTTAGACTTAAAGCAACTTAGAAAGCCAACTGATCATAAATGGTAGTTGCCTAGTTTCTTCAAGCTATTCACAAAACTCTTTTAAAGATGTAATTGAAATCCTCATGATATTATCCTTGCTCTCAGAATAATAATAACTTCCATTTATAGTACTAGCATGCAATCGTTACACTATAACACTACACTCTGGGTAGTATTTATTAAATGTTTTTAATTGGAAGAACTCAGAGCATTTCACAAAGCATTAATAATCCCTGTAATTGCCCTCCTAAAGGAAGTATTCATAGCCCCAGTTTTCATATAAAAGAAGATGGAGACATTGAGTCATTTGCTCTAGGTTACAGACAAGCCAGTGGCAGAGTGAAAGTGTAACCTGTGGGTCCTGATCTCTGAGAACTGAAATCAGTCTAACACAGGCAAATGTTTTTCACTGCATGGGAATTCCTCTTTATGAGCAAGCAGAATAGGATAGATGGGTAGTTTTTATGAGTGAGTGCTTGTGGAATTATGTACTAATTTTCTTTGACTTGTGCTCATAACTTTTTTTTGTGTTTCTTTTTGGAAGAGTAGAAGTTATAGTTGCAACAGTGCTAAGTAAGAATGCTTGTCTTCAGTATGGTATTTTCACTATGGTATTACAAAAAGAAAAATACATGCAGTGCTTTTGTGAGCATTTGAATTGTAGATTAGTTTTTAACTGTTCAGTTGCAATGGTATCAAGCACTACCAAACAGGGCTGACACAAGTGATATGGAAATATAGAATGAAATTTTTGCACCTCTGAGGAGATCCAAATCATTAGACTGTGTAGAAGAAAGCATATTTGAACAGATATCAGCCATTTGAGAATAGACACTTTTAATTGAGTCAAGCTTATTCCTTGAATATTAAAATTCTTTGTTTACATAACCAAAATTATGCTACTATAGCATTTTTTCTGTGAGAAATTATCTCTTTTTAGAGCTATAAAAATATGAAAGTTCAAATTACTGTTATGATTTTAGTAATTAACATTTTGTTGTAAATCAAGTGTATAGCTTAGTTTGACGTCTTCATATCAATTTCTTAAGAAATAACAGCTTATAAATTAAGCATCATATCAGAAGAAAAGATTCTGTATTAAAAGGAAATAGCTATAATGACGAGATTATGTGTCTGAAGTTTCCTTTTTCATTTAGTACAGGCCATCTTATTCTCAGTTTTTACTCAAATAAAGAGATACAATCCTTCCCATGGTCTGTGCTATATTAAAATAATATAGATGGTTTTTTGCATTTTGGAAGATAACTCCATTGATTATAGGATCTTCTGCCTTTGCTGTTGTAGTAAGGGAGTCTGATGCTGTTTTGGTTTCTAACTTAAATCCTTCACAAGTTCATTGTATTACATTTTATAGTGATATAGCAGGAAACAAAGACTATTTTATAGCCCCTGTGGAGAAAATAGCCTAATCTGCTCTTCAGGTCCTCAGACCTGTGCTAGCACTAGTCTTTTTTCTGCTGTTAGTGATTTTAGAAAAATTCTATTACTTTGCACTACTGTGATGCTTTGTAAAAGAAAAAATACTGAATTTTAAAAATAAATGTAATAATAAAAATATACTCAGTAATGAATTTGGTCTTTTTATGTGGGGTTGGGCACCTTACTGAAAAGAATCTATTAAACATACAATAAGTGGTTTTGAGTTGACTTGACCTGATGAGTAATTAGTTGTTGGTATTAGGATTTTGAAAATCAGTATTCAGTCTGCAGTGCTGCATGAAATTTTATAGATTGAATATATTCAGAGTAAAGCTGTCAGATCTACTTCAGGAGAACTAATTAATGCTAGTTGCAAGGCATGTTGTTGTCATGACAAAATCCAAACATCCAGTTGAACATACCTGTCCTCCTGACCACTGATCTTTGTATCTCATTTGGAGACTGTTGTACGTTTGTGGCCCACATCTGAATGGCAGCTGTTCTTTAATGGGCAAAAGAACAAAACATTAAAAAAAGAAAAAAAAAATAAAATCACTTTTAGACGTGTACCTGGGAAGTAAAGTCAAATATTTAAGAGCATCAGATAAATCCTGTGGATAAGCAGAAGGAGATAATGTAAAAGGGCGAATTTTTCAACAGTGCAGTTATACTGTCAAGTAACCAAATTACTTTGTCTTGCTGGTATAAGAGAATCTGTATGTTGATCTTCAAGCAGCACATAGTTACAAGGGGACCAATGATGCAGTTAGTCCAGTGTATAACGTCTGACTACCAAATGCTTAAAGGAAAGTGCAGAACGGGTCAAGAGGTTTCTTTGGTATCTGAACTGGTTGAGACACTGAAGAATTGGGTTCAATAAGGTTTTCAAAATGTGATGGAAAACTTGCCAGCAACTCTAGAAATTCCTATTTCTCTAAATATCATTCCATGAGCTAAATATCATTCTTCTCTACTTGATTTCTTTACAATGTGACAGGGAAATCCATGCATCGGTTGCTCAAGAAAGATTGTTTTGCTTGATCAGGTTTGATTTGATACATTCTTTGTTTCATTCAGAATACCTTTGTCATGGTACTGCATTAAATAAAAAAGAGTTACATCAGCCCTCTGTAGCATGTGCTTTTGTTATACAGCATGCTTATCATGTTTCCTCAAATTTTGTCTTTGTAAAATAATCTTGCAACCTCTTAAGTCACTCTTTTTGAGAGAATACTGGTATTGCTCTATACTTCCCTCCCTGAACCCCTTTTAGCACTTTAATAAATGGATTTAGCCCTTTGGATTAAGCATAAAGCAGACTAATTCAGCTAGAAATGGATTTAAACTTGTACTTTTATGTTTTGCTGAACCTTGGTCTAAAAGAATACATTGCTTAATTCGGAAGTCTTTCTGAAGTAGGATGCAGACACTGGTGAATGAATATTAATTTCTTATTAGCTATTTTTGGATTAGGTTAATAAAATTACTGAGAATTTAATGAAGGACTGTTTTCAATATTTTTATTCTTGTGCACTGCTATATAAGGGTGTGAAGATTTTTTCGGATCCTAAGTTTTCCTTTGCTCTGTAATGGACCTACACCACATTTCAGATTACGCTTGCATTTACTGTAGGACCCAAAAAATACAGTGCTAAATTTTGGCATATAAAGGGTTCACCAGAATAAATCCTCTACGTATCAAAGGCTAGAAAATAAACCTTGACCGACCTTTAATGTCATAATCATGACTATATAGCGTAGAACACCATATAGGATTTCAGGTGAAATCACTGAATTTATTTTAGAACAGTTATAGGACATTGGAACAAATCTGTTCCCTTTGATTCCAACAAGCCACATGCTGTAGCAGCTTTGTTAATCTTCCAATATATGTAAAGCACACCACAGTTTAAATCTTCGTGAGGGATAGGTACACATATACAAACAATAAAATGATTGTATGAATTAGGTGAAAAAATTTTATAACGTGGATTTGTTAGGATTAACTTCTTTCAAGGCCTGAGCTGTGGGAGTGCAGTGGGAAATGTAATACGGTTTGGCTGATGAGTCTCCTTCTCTCCCCCACCCCCTGCCCTTTTTCTTCAGTTTCCAGCCCGAAACCTGAAGCTTTCCCAAATCCACGTCCAATCCACAGGGATAAGTTGCTGGAAGTCAGTTAGCCTTCCAGTGAAATGTGGCTGGTCTGGGGCACTTACATCTGTGGCTGTGACCTTCCCGTGAACCCTCCAGCAAGTCTATTGCTGTTTTTCTGCATTTCATTCAATACACAGGGCAAAGATTCGCTAATTGCATTTACTGGGCTATGCTACCTTTAAAACATTGCTTTTACAATGTCCTTTCCCCTCAATCACTGGGGGTTTTTTTCCACTTTTCTGCAGTATCTGGAGAATATCAAACTGATAGTTGCAAAAAGAATATGAGCTTTTGAAGTCCAGATATTTGGAATATTTCTCAGCTTTAATGGTGAGAATAAGTATATTACTGAGAAATATTAAAGACAACTGGAGTCCTAATGATGACAAGCCTGAAAAAATGATTATTCTATCAGTAGAACATTTAATTTCCAAAAATTAAATTATGCGTAATTTCCAGATTTGTAATAAAATAATTAGTGCCTGCACTTTCTCATTATTGACTGATTTGCTCCAATTTCTTTGTATGAAAGGGGCTTTGTCATTGAGTGAGGAGTCATAATATAGTCAAGTTTTACACATTTTATTGTCTCGACTTGAGCTCCAAGAATTACATGTGTACTTGGGAAATGAATTCACAGTACCACAGAGGCTGGCAAGCTTCCAGATTTTAATTGCTTACCAGTGAGGCTCGGGGCAGACTGTTCTTCCTTGGTTGGGAAAATGAAAAAGAAACAAACCTCAGTTGTGCTAAAGAAAATGAGAATTACCTTCTTGAGAAGAGTACTCACTGATATGTGAAAAAAAGAACTGCATTGTAGTTATCACTGCATATTGGGCTCTGTGGCTGAATTAACAGAATTGGAAAACTAAGGAAAGTTGGAGCTGTCATGGTATTTAGCCAAGTCCTGCTTTTTTTGTAACTAACATCTTTTAGGCAGACTGAGGTAGCTGATAGGAAAAAGGGATTTTAGATCAAAATGCATGGGAAATGGTGACAGGAAGGATGGGCTGAAAAGCTCAGCTTCAGCAAACCAAAGAAGTACCCTGAGCACATCATCTGCTATGTAAAGGTACTGCACGAGGAGGTCAAGTGATGAGATCCTGTTACTGAAAGCCAACAAATCTGGATTTTGATCTCTGGCTCCACAAGACGCTCCACTCAAGACCTTGCTTCTGGTGTGCTCAGTCTGCAAGAGGGAATAGTTTTTCACCTTTTGCCTAAAGATCTCTTCCTCTGTCTTTTTCAAAGAAGCATTTTCCATTGTATAACTTCATGTCATTGCTTTCATATCTCCATCTTGTAAGTGTGCAACCATCATGATGCCAAAAAACTACTAAGAATAACACAGTGAAGGAGTGATGAAGGGTAAATATCTGAAGTCAAATAGTAACTATAAGTGTAATAAGATCTTTGAAATTTATTACCGTCAAGCTGTCTAGATATTATCTATAGATGTTATCTGTTTAATACAGCTTCAAAAGGAGCTTTGAGAAGAAGAAAAGTGTGTTTCACTTGCTGACATTAGAGCAGCAGCTATGTAAGACTGCAAAAGTGAAAAAAGAAGAAAAGATGACACTGTTGGATAGGCTCAAGCCTGGGCTCTTCTAGGCAGACTGATTCGGATGTGAGTTTTGTGTTTGCTCCAAAAGTGGGTAGAGAACTAGTGGAACTCTACTACGTGGAATCTGTATTGCACTGTGCATGAATAGGTGAAAAATAACATGGTTGAATTTGGATATGAGAAGCTTGGGATACTGTGGAGGAGGTGAGATGTGGTAATCAACAGCTGTGGGCAAGCCTGGTGGTTGGCTTGGTGTGGCTGTGCGGGTGCGTGTCTTTGTTCCAGTATTGTTTACTTGGGGCTTGGACAGCCTGACATTTGATTGTCTTCTAATGGGACTTTGAGTCTCAACTTCATTGTTTCTCCTGAGCTTTCCTTTCATAACTATTAATTGGCTTATACTAAAATTGGAGCATCCCCTGTATTTTTCATTGTTCTTTCCATTGCCAGCCTGGTAAATGACAGGAATGAGATCAGTTCAGTATAGCTGCAGGAAAAACATTTCCATGCAGTACAACATGGACTCTGAAATATATTCACCAAGCAAGAGGAAACTGCTTACATGACTTAAGATCTCTTTTTCTGTCAACAATTACATGCTCCAATCAATCTTGTTTAATCTCAAGATACTAATAATACGCATGCTAGAAAGAGTTCTAGTTATATTTGTCAGATCCGAAACTTTATAAGCCTTGCTATTCATTCACTAATGTTCACGTTCACCAATGTTCATGCTTGTTAAATGTAACACTCATTAAAAATATATAATCCATATTCATCATTTTAGTTATCCATCACTAAATCAGATTAATAGATCACCATGCAATTTTACATTCTTTTTACAACTTAATGGAAATGATCCGTTATTCAAATATTGAGCATTGCCCATCTGCACTCTTTGTATTTCTTTCCTACCGTTGAGTCACCCATTAATGAGTGAGAAAAAGCAAAAGGTTGACAAATGAGTTTGGATATCTTCACGTTGTTGTTGCCAAGACCCCTTGTAGGGTTTGGTCAGTCTTGAGTCATTACTCTCTGCTTCTGGCTTTTTGTGCATCCTCCTGTGGGGTACTCCTGTTTTGGCAATGCCTCTGAAAGATGGCATCTCTGATTGGATTAATGGATTCGCTTGTTATGTTTGATGACTTTTCATATTTCTCATTTTAATCCATTTTTAAAAAAATTGACTCATGTCTTGGTACTTTCTTTCCCACAACAGGAGGTCTGTTTTAATCAGAACACATATATAAAAGGGATTTTTCTGGTAAATGTTGCATTTGTTTTGCCGATACTGCCATCTAAACATATGTATCATTGTCATACATTTTAAAATTCTGTGTATCTGGGATAATCAGGACATTTTGTATCTTTCTGTTAGAGTCTGTGGTTCCTAAGTACACTAAGGAGGCAAAAGATAATGACATCATACTTAACTTCAATATTAATCACGACAATAACTAATTACGAGCACATCCCTCACTGATTTGTTTCATGTGGATTTAGCTCAAGCAAAGCCTTCACTTTAAGAGATTTCTCCCTCAGGATTTCCCTACCTCTCTCTGTTATTAATTCTAATTGGTTTTGTCTTGAGCAACACTTCCAGAGGAGGTGGTTGCTGAAAACCAGTGTGTAGCAGTTGGTCCTGAGACAACAGCCTCTGTCTCTCAGACCTGTCACCATGAGGTTTGTGAATAGGGTCTGAAAGCTTCTGAAAGTGTAAGCAGCTTCTCAGCCACTGTCAGTGCTAAATGATGCAATTGTAGGAGAAACTCTTGGCAATATGTTCTGCTATTCAAAGCCAGCAGTCAGCTAGCAGATATACAGTGTGCCTCAGTTTCTGGACAGTTCATGTCACTCAGTACACAGAGATGAGTGCTACTACCCAGGCTTAAGGGTTTCATGAGAATTGCTAAGGGAGAGGGGTGAAAAAGGGGTAGAGGAGATGTAAAGCTGGTTCTGGTCATTGCAGAAAAAAATTACTTTCCAGCACCTGTGAAAGCTTATACCGCCCATGAGTTTTCTCTCTGTAATATTTTTTTTTTGTGCATATGTAATTCCTATGGACAGGGACTGAGAGCTAGAACACATGGTATATTCTTTTAAAAAATACAGTTTAGTAAATCCAGCACATTACCTTTTGTCTTCTTTTCTCCTTAATTTTGCCTCTGTAATTCATTCTGTTTGAACTTACCAAAGAGCTGCTTGTTGAGGCTGCAGTTGGTAGGAACGCTGAGCAGGTTATGTACTGGGGGAACAGTGGGAACACCTTTTGTTTCTGGCCTTCCCCGACTCAGCCAGTGCCCAGGAGCACTCCCAGAAGCAGTGTGGTGCTTTCTTGAACCTGTTCCCCACTGGGCCGGTGGCCTTGAAAGGCTGTGTATCGAGCCAGGTCTTTTCTGAACCTGCTCTTTTCCTCCCAGTTTTCCTTTTTCTTTCTTACCTTGTTTTCCATGTCTGCTCTCTGCCTTTTCTCCCAAGCTGCCTCCTGAGGTCTGCTGTTAAGGGGAGCGGGTACAAGCTGGGCTTACTCTCTGTGAAGTGTTTTCAGAGAGGAACCTTGTAAGAGGCTGAAAGGTGAGAATTGTTTTCTTTTTCCTCTGTAAACACTTGAAAAAAGCAGCTTCGGCAATGAAATAAACCTTCAGAAGTGATACTAGAAGTAAAAGTGAAATTTTTTCACAGTGTAGAAAACGTACTGTGCAATGTGTGTTTTAATTACAGGAAAACAATCAAAGAAACCTGTGAAGTCTGCAGTTTTTGTGATTTGATAATAGCAGCTTTGTGAATTGCTGAGAGAGAAGTGTTGCCATGCTGTGAAATCATCAGATTCCCCCATGCTTGCCCTATATCTGTAAGGCAAAACAAACTCCACTTTATGTGTTTATCTAAAGCTTACTTGCTGCTGCTGTAAGCTTCTTCACAAACCAAGACTGGATCTGAGTTGCTGATCACTGAAGAGATAGGTACTTTAATAAAATAAAAGTAAAGAAAACAATGGTAGATCCTATATCAATATTTTAAACATTAAGCAAATGTGTTCCATGCACATCATTTCCTAGTCATGCATTTCGCAGCAGATTTTTTTTGCATACAGGTCCACTGATGCAGTTTGTTCACATGTTGTACAACAGCATTTGATTTCACCTGCGCGTTTCCAGCTCAGGAAAAGTGACCAGATAACCTGTACAGATAGGATGTGAGGTTTGTCCTACGGCTAAAACATGATGAACCAATTTGTACTGACCTTTCTAAGTATTTGGATAGCCTTTTTGATTATGAGCATTTTCTTCTAACATTCAGTGGTTTGCTAAGAATACTATTTGCATTTCTTGTTCTCATCTCTCTGCCTGCTCTGCCTTTGTATTTCCTACCCAAATATACTTTTTTTGTATGTCCTTGTGTCTTTTTCTGTCTTTTTTTCCTGTCCTTTCTAATTTGAATTCCTTTGATATTTTTCAGCATCGAATAGCTTCACCTGCATCCTTACCCACATGCTTCTATAAAGCATTTCAGGGGCAGTCCTCCTCCAAGATCCCCTAATGTTAGAAACGAAACAAAACAACAGAAAAAAGAGCCCAACTTAATGCATCTTCCTACATTTCAGTATTTAGCCCATGTGTTTTGTTGGGGCTGTGTGCTTTGTTCATACAGTAGAGAAACTTACTTGGAGAACTTAAAGGCTGAAAAGGACCACTAGAGAAAACAGTTGGTTAAAGGGATTGCTATCACATGCAAGCACAGTATGTTGGACAAAAAAAAAAAAACAAACCTACTAGAAAAGAAAGTTGGTTTGTTTGTTTTTGTTTTTTTTTAATATAGTGTAAATGGCAATAGGGGGTCTTCAGGAGGGATGTGAGCAATGAAAAATCTGTAGAGGAATCATTTTCTCAACAGAGCTTCTCATGTGTAAAAGGGGCATTGGAAGGAGGAGCGGGAAGTCACACTGTTGGTGGAGGAAAGAGGCGGTGGAGCAAGTTTACGAGAGATCAGGACAGTTTTGTGGACTGTGTGCTTCAAGTTCAATGGAGCTCCAAACTGGAACAAGGAATTTTGGATGACAATCTGGCCTTTTCAAAAGATGAAAGGGTTGCATCCTCCTTAAATATTTAAAGAACACTGCGAGCACTTTGAAAAGACTAAAGCATCAAACTAGGCAATTAAAAGAGAGAAGATTCTGCTGAGACCTTGTTTCTGAAGATGTACTGAAGAGGTAAAAAAGCAGTCCAAATGCTTAGTACACAGAAGACAGCAGGCAGTAATTGCTTAAGCAAATGTGTGCTGTAAAAAAAAAAAAAAAGTGTGCAATGCAAAAAAGGTCAGTGTTCCCAATACACTGTTGAGAACCTGAGCACGACTGTGCATGTTTGCAGTAGAAATCCATGCACTTGCATGGCAGTGTGTAATACCCCTCTGTGCTGCTGAAATTAGGAGCCTTCCAGCGTTACCCATCCGTGGAAGATTTCAAGGCTAGACTGGCTGGGGGCTTTGAGCAGCCTAGTGGAATGGAAGGTGTCCCTTCCCAGGGCAGGGGGTTTGGAACTGGATGTTCTTTAAGGACCCTTCCAACCAATACCATTCTATCATTCTATGGTCCTGCTACTTGGATAAAGTTCTTTCATTCAGCCTCTGCCCATCCTGTCATTGGGAACTGATGGGATATCGCAAGATACAAATCATTTTGTTTGTATTTGAAAAATCATGGGTTTTTCATGGCTGAAAATCTCTCCAAAGAATTTAATTGTAAGATTTATCAATTAGCAAGAACCTCACCACCGCCCATCTCTGCTGCCACAAGGAATTTACTCCTGAATTAGGGGAATCTTTGATATTGCTAGTAGCACCTATAATGTGCTTTAGAGAAGCATAAATGGGAAAGGCATAGGTCATTCCATAGTGGATATTCACAATTGAAAGAATCCTAGGAAAATAATTGGCTTCAGAAGACTTTTGATTTGTGATTAATTATTCAAAGCATAATTTCTCTAGCCTGTCTTGATCTTATACTTTAATCTCTTCAATTTGTCTGGCTTTCATTGGTTTTATTTGTAGGTTCATTAAAATTAATCTTTCTGAAAAAAAGTCTGACTTTGAATGTAATGTTGCTTGTGCAATTAATGTGGGCATTTTGCTTTGTTATATGCATATGTATTTTATGGAGCTGCATATGAAAGGGTGGTCATGTGGGTTAGATGAATGTGCAATCAGTTGTCACTGAGCATAATATGTCACACAGCTTGTATTCTAGAGGACAGAGCATCTGTGTGGACATGTGCCACACAGCAGCACTGCCTTCACATTGCTGTTTGTTTTTTGAAAAAGATAAAAAGCACCACTATGAATGGCTTGAAATTATTTGTAAGTGAACAGAAAGTGCAAAGCTTGGGGTATTGTGGTTGTGTGCTGGATTGGGTTTCTTAGTCCTCATTATGTCCAACATGTATCTTAAGGCTGGAGTTGCACAGCCTTAATTTAATGATCAGAAACTGCTCTGGTACAGAAAGGGGCAGCTCCTTTCCCCCTGCTCCCAAAGGTACAGGCCGCCCGTCTCTGTGTCATCGCCCTCGAAGGGGCCGATGTTTGCGTGGCTGCAGAGAGAGCGGGCAGGGCATGGGCTGGCTGACAGCCTTGGGCACAGGAGCAGGTGCCAGCCAGGTGTTTTTGCAGCACTTTCTCCCTCTACCTCACTCCTCTCGCCCAGGGTTTTGGTATGAATGTGGGAGCCGTGGCCTGCAGCAGGGGAGAAGGGCTAGGGACAGCCTGTGAGCCTACTGAAGGCATCAGCAAGCTGTGTTATAGAGAAGTAGAACAGCACGGCAGTTTATCAAAGGCAGCTGGAAGGGTGGAGAACAACTGTGTTTGGGACAGCATTAGTGCTAATCAGGTTAGGTACTCATTAAGATTGGTGTGTGATTTGATAGAGTGATATTTTAATATATTGGTTGACAAAAAAAAAGTGAAATAATGCTTTGGCAAATTTGATAATCTCGTTCATACATCATCTCTGGTGTATTTGACTGTAAAGTGGCATAGGATCCCCTCTGATTTGGGTCTGTTTTATAGCTATTTGTTTGAATTTCATGTGCCTTCTTTTGATCTCGTTAGAAGTATTTCTGTACCCCTCAGCAGATACCTTCTTGATCAGGTAGTAGCGTTTCATCTGAGCTTTTTTCGAATTTATAATGATGCTCTGCTTGTTCTTATTCCAGAAGGAGTGACTATCACTTTGCTTTAGTTATGAAATTATTACTTGGATTTTGTCCTCTGTATAGATTTTCAAATGCTTTATGGCTCAGATGAATATAGTTGAATTTGCTTAGCCTTCTTTTGTGAAAAAATAATAAGCCTGAATTAATATTTCTTAATTAGCAGTGCCTAGTCTTTGCTGATAAAAGTCACTTTGAAAATGAATCCAACCAAGGTTGCTATAGTGCTGGAGATTCTCATTAGGTATTTCTGCCCATAAGACTGTTCCAGATGTTCTCCTGGGTTTTACTGCTGCTATTTGGAATGATTGGTAGCAGATGGGAGGAGTTTGGGGAGTAAGTCCTCAAAATAGCAGATCTCCAATTTTGCAGTTGGCCAGTTTGGACCAGAAGCCAGCGAAAATAGAGTTTAAGTGCCATTTAAATCTGAGCTGAGATTTGAGACCTTTTCCCAGAAGGGCTGTTCATTAATTTTTGCTGATAAATAGCACTTGGAGCTTTACATGCAGAAAGTAGCACATACTTTCCTCTTCTTCCTGAAGTTAGTGTCAAAGTTTGTAGCACTGAGAGGCCGGGGAGGAAACCCAAACCTTAAACCCTCTAGAATTATCCCAGTATCTAACTCAATATTAATTCTTGGTAATTGCAAATACCACAATCATATGGGACCACAGATTAATCCTAACATCTTTTTAATTTTAGATTTTGATTTGATTGCTTAAATACTGACTGTATCGGGAACACTGGCAGATTATTCTGAGTATTTTACTCTAGCAAAAGTAGAATTATTAACTTTTTCAGAGGTTTGGCTTAACTCTTAACTTTTTAGGTCCCAAAAGCTTTGCTGAGTTTAAGGTTCAGAAAAGAGATATGCTGCTATCAGGCAGTGAGTTGGTTTGTTACAAAATATAGTTATCAGTTCAGCACTTTACATATTATAAATGTAGTGTTAAGTAAATATTTAACTTCAGTCATACTTGCTTTGCCAGCTGCCTTAATGGACAAAATTTTAAGCTGGTATATGCAGAATTTCACAAATTTAAGGGGTTTTAATTTTTGTGGGTTTTGTGTGGATATATGTCAGACTAGAGATTGCTTTAGAAGACCACAGTAGCCTGTGTCTAGACAGCTAAATCTGCTTTGTGTGTGAATATGTTTGCAGCATTTCCTTATAATGGCATGTTTGAAAAAAGTGAGATACTGGAAATTCTAGACTATGCATACATTAATTTTGCTGACATTTTGGCCTTTAGGTAGTGGGTGGTAGAAGAATGGTGGCTGTTACTTTTCTGGTTGATGGCTTTGTCTCCACAAACACATTGCATGTGAATTGCTTCTCGCCATGTGTCCCAACCAATCCAGCCAATGTCATCTCCTTCCAAATGGGCTGAAATTGGGCAGTCAAATGGAAACTCCTATTCACTGTTTGCTATGGAAAAACTAATGAAATGCTCCATTAATCATTTACTTTGCCCTTCATTCCCACTGCAATGAAGACTGAGAGGTAACATTAGCCCGTCTGAAAGGCTTAAGCATTTAAGATTGATCTTGAATGGGATAATACTATCAGTGATATGATACAAGATTACTAAAGGCTTAAATAAATAACTCATGTCTTATAGTTGTGTTAACGTAACAATCAGTCATACATAGTACTTCAAGGTATTGTATTTAAATTTTGTTATTGAAATGCCTCACTGCTGGGAGTTTTGTGTGCTTGCTGAGAAACTCAGGCTGCTTATTTTGGCTATTCAGGATTTTGTTTCACTTCTTATAATGCTGTGAACGTTACTAGTGCTAAATGAGGCAGGAATTATTTTTTAATACTTGTAAAATAAAAATGCTGCTGCTTTGTGCAGAGTTTCCTCAGTCAGTGTTAGTAGCAGTCTTCTCTTTATACCAGATGATCCCAGATGGAAATCCCACTTAGATGCATGGAGATCAATTGTCTCAATATCTTTACATGGGGTCTGATGTTTTGTGTGAGATGTTGAGCCATATCCATGCTTGAAGTGCAAATTCTGAAATTACAGGCATGATATATGGAAACTGTAGAGGAATTTAGAGTACAGTGTAATTTCTTTTTTTCTTTTGTAATTCTTCTTTTACAACCCTTAAAATTAGAAGAGAGCACCTATGGAAACAAGCGTTGGTATTCAAAGGACTTCCCATTATAAGTGTCTCCATTAAGTCAATAAATGTAGGAGTCATAGCAAAGCAATTTGTTGTTTAGCTGTATAAAACACCAGTGATTTGTGCTTATTGAATTTTAAAACAGTGCGAAAAAGTTAGAGTGAAATTTAGGAAATAGCTATGCAGTTCTTGTTCACTGTTACAAAAAGCTGAGTGATGCATACAAATAGCAGTAATTAATTTTTCAGTAGGGAACCAGCACTTCGTGCATACTGATTTTTCCCACACTGGCATGAAACTGGTTACTCTACTGCTGTACTGGGAACAAGAGGCACTGCTGCCCAGAATTAGTGTGTAGAAAGGTGTTACGCAATTGGCACTGCTTGGATCCACGGTCTCATTGACTGAAAGCATTACAACTGGGAAAATGTATCATTTTGGTTTTATCAGTTACTTACTTTGAAAATGGATGAAATTGAAATGCAATTTTCTGATTTTTTTACTTTAGGTAAATTAGGCTATGATCAGTCTGTAACAAATGGAAGGATTACCGTTGTGCTTGAGTCAGGGTTGATGGCAAGCTCTAGGCAACACTAGTCTTTAAATGAGCTGAACTTGTTCCTTGTCAAGCAATATTTGTAAGTAGAACAGGTTTAATGTGAGGCTTTTAATAACAATAAGACTGTGGATTTGTAGAACTCTGTTTAAAGATCTGTGGAGTCTCTTTTGTTTTATTAATGAACACGGCCAAATATTTTTTTTCTTTTATCAGGTTGCAGTATTCAAGATAATAAGCCTTTAAAAAATCTGAAAGGCTGCAGATGTTAGTGCTGCTTCTTTGCATTCAACTTTTTCATGTGCAGTGAAAAGAAACATTGGTGAAATTTCTGTACAGTAGGAAGCTGAATGGGGAGTGTAGGAACAGGGAGAGTAAATTTTCTGGAATGTTTTTAAAACAGAAAAATGTGTTAGAATAATAAATGAGTCATGATAGCTAAAACTTCAGGTCATTGAGGCAATGCTTCTGCATACACATATGGTCTTAGCCCATTTTCAGTTTTGGATGAAGAAGCACAAGAAGGTGGAAAAGCACTGTTAATGTCGGAGCATAAACTGTTGGTGCAGGGCTTCTCATGGTCACAGTCACTTTGCACTTCCCTTTGATATGGCTCTGCATACCTTTCCTAGGGCAAAAGTACAGTCTGCAGAATTAGCAGATGTGGTTCCTGCCTTGCGCCAAAGAGAATATTTCAGTAGCTCTTGTGTTGAAAAACTGAACCAATTTAGAGTGGGCGTGTTTGTGGCTTTATGAATTGACAATATCATGCTTAAGTCTTTGCAAAATGTCTAAATTATAGTCCATGGCTTAGCTGCAGTCTCTGGGATAACCAGTCCAGACCTCAAACAACTAGAAGGTTGGTTTTTTCCCCCTGCCTATATCAGAGTCCTTTACTCTCAAACTGTAACTCATGTTTCATGGAAGGGGGCGACTTGCTGTTGGTCTATACCACAGGAGACATTGGCTCAAAGACTTGAGGTTATTGAACAGTTCAACCTCAGAATGCAACAACAGCACTGTAAAATTTTGGGTACAAGATAATTTTTATGAATTTCACTGAACACAAGCAATATTAGAAATTTAGAGCATGATACAAATGTCAATGTTAACATTTTTACCAGTCTCTAGAAAAATAGTGATTTCTAGCTCCCGGCCTTTCTCTATGTCTTCTTTAGAAAGTTCCCTTAACCAGCTGATACAGAATGGTTTGGAATATTCTGAAAATTTCTTTTGTAATTGTCTCTGGCAATAGCAATTCATCCTGCCAGGCAAAGGGCTCGAACATTGTCACCAGGCTGATATATTTGGAACATTTGTAAGTACAATGCTTCTGTGAAGCTCTGGAAGCCTCAGGGTATTTCATTTCACAGCTCCGGTGCTCTAATGCATACCTGGGGGCCATTTTAATAGGGAAAGACCTTTCTCCAACTGGAAAATTTGAGCCAATCTGAGGTTTATCTAAGTGTTTCTAATGATTTTTCACCCCTACTTTGTAAAAAACCACCCAACTAAATGGCTTACTGTATAATATTGCATTTCTTGTTCTGCTCTAGCAGATTTTGGGTGCATTACATGACTAAATGACTCATTCACTCTTTACACTATTCAGAGTACAAACTGCAAACTTCTCTGTGCTGGTGGGGCAGTTTCTCCTGATGTAAATAAAGGTTGGGACAAGAGCAAGATTCAAGTCCCACCTTGAAGAGACAACAAAACATTATTGTTGCTTTTTGATTGGACTGTTTTAGTATTAGAATGATATAAACTCAGTGTAGCACAATTTTTATCTGAAAGAGGAAAGGGAAAGCACTCCAGACAACCCAAATAAAAATTCATTGTTAGATGATAAGGATGGGATAAGGTAACACTGTTGAAAGCGATATTTTATTGTTATTGCTAGAGCTTTAATAGAGGCATTGAACTTAAAGTAATCTCAAGAATTCATATCTGTTTTACAAATACAATTTTATTTTCTCCCAAAGCTTTTGCTGAAAATAATTATTATAGTCATGTAAAGGGGGTACCATTTAGGAGAGAGAGGCAGGTTTTGTAATTTCTCACTAGACCAGCCGTGAAAGTGTGCAGAACAAAAGATTCATTACAAAAGAAGTGAATCTGTGGCCTGGTGGTTTCCCCGCTTCCTGCCCCTCCCTGATTGAGCTGTATTGGTATTTTTATGCCCCAGTACGTTTTCCGATACGATGTTTTACACCGCCCCCACCCATGAAATCCTGCTGCTACCTGATGGTGTGTTCTATATGCTGCACAGACGAGTCTTTGTGTAGGATGAATCCCTCTAATGCCTTTTGTGGCCAGCTTTTCCCCTCCCTTCACAACATGTCTCCTTTTATTGAGGATCGCACTGACTCAGACTGTCTGATCTGTTCCTTTCAGACTTTTGTCACTTAGATTCTTCTCCCTAGTGTCTTGTGGCAGATGATTACTAAGGTTATTCTTCCTTTTTTTTTACTTTATTTTTTTTTTAATTGTAACCTAAGCTTTGTAGCTTGAATTTCTCTGTGGAGTGTTGTAGAATATCTGAAATACCTATCTCACCATGTCTCTGTATTTCTAAGTCATTAACAATTTTATTATTTCTTCCGTTACTCTTAACTTTAGGTTTATATTATGAATAATTTTTAAAAAATCTTTAGCTTTCTTCTGAGGCTTTAATAGTGACCATTTTTAGTTTCAAGCTACTACTCCTTTTAGGTGTCTCTTCCCCAGTGTAAACAATCCCTTGCCAGAAGGAATTATTCTTGAAAAGTGCACTCTCACCTTTCCTGCCAGGTATAAACTAAGCATTTTCACTCCCTCTCCTCTGGGCTTTATCTTTACAACCTATTCATTGTTTTCCTTGCCTACTTCAGATTTTCTCTAATTTATTAATGCCCTTTTTGTAATAAGTGCCCAAACTGGCATGCAGTACTTTAAAGCACAGGTGTTAAATAATGTATTTTCTATGAATAATTCAGTCCGTACTGTGTTAATGAACGATCCTGCCTCCACAGAAGCATCCATTGTTCATAAGTATGTGTCAAATTGTTTGTGCAAACAAATGTCAGGTGATGTGATCTTGAATAGTTCAGCTGTTTGGTTTTGGTGGTATAAGACTGTTAACATAAGGTCTTGTCTTAGCATAGTCTTCCTTAATTAAATGGGCGCAAAGGGCTTAAGAGGACTTTAACCTGCTCAGCTCATCAGCTCATTTCATCAGTGGAATCTATGCTCTTAGTCCATCACTAATGTGAGATGAGATTTTTGTCTCCCTTTTAGGTAAGTTTATTCCAAGGCCCTGACTACAGCTGTTACTACTCACAAGTTTTCAGCACATATATCTGTATTCTTGCTTGTGTGTCTAAACTTAATTTACCTTCAGTGTGTTCCTATGCAGCTTCAGCTAAATTGAAATAAATACATGGCTTAAGCTGAAATGAGAGCAGATACAAACACCTTGCAGAAGTGCACTGCAATTCTGCAATCCAGTCTTGTCCATGTGCCTGGATTCCAAGAGTGAAATTTGTCAGTGTAAGAAAATATAATTATAGAGTGCCATTCAGTTGAAAGAAACCAAGTTAGGCCCGTTAAAGCAGGCAAATACAGGTTAATACCAGAATCCTTCATCTCTTCCAATACTCATAATTGTAATCCTGTTCAAAGAACTAAAGCAGAAGCAACATGTAACAACATAAGCACAGTCTTTCACAGATTGTCAAGAGTAAAATTTGGAGTGGTTTCATTCATGATTTTATAATTTTTTTAATACAAGATTTTAAAAAATTATGTATCTGGGACCTTGTCATTTGTCAATGAAGGATAACAATGAAGGATAACAGTGCATTACGCTTTCAGTTATTAATCTGCTTGCCACAGTCTGTAGAACTGGAGACATGGAATTTTGACAGGGGCATTGAATCTTGTTACAAGAATATTCTAGGAAAGTATCACTTAAAATGATTTAATGAGCAATATGTTATTTTGACTTCATATTCAATAGCATAGTTGCCTACCCTGTAAGGCATTGTGTCAAGACCATCATCCTCTTCTCTGCTCTGCTGTCTGCCTCAGGTTGGGGGACACAGATAATGTAGTGATACAGTGCACAGTCATATTGACATTCCTTATTAGTTTAGCTCTATGTTTGTTTGTATTTTTTAAATTCAGCCACTCTATAGATTTAAGTATTAACCTAGACACTTAAAACAGTCTCACAGCATGTGATATATCTGACTTTAGAGATTAAGTATCTCTAATACTATATTCTGAGGGGAAAAGGCAGTGAACTTTGGTCCTGAATGTTAGATTTCATCTAGGCAAACCACTTGTAATTCTTCTATCTGCAAATTGAAGTGTCATTCTGGTCTTGGTTGCTACCTCTGATTTTAGGGTTTCTCAACTAAGGAGCCTATCTCATAACGGATTTCAAAAGTAGCAGAAAAATTCTATCCTGTCCCTCATGAACTGTTATAGGAAATGGTATTTCTTTGACTGATGGGCTGATTTTGACTTCTAATAAAAAAATTGGATTGCAGCCGTAACTATGAACTCTCTATTTCCAATTCCCATAAGTGCTCTTCATTGTATATTAAGGACATGAGATCTGAAAGAAGATTTAGGAAGGAAGGCTATAATTCAGAATTAATAGAGTATCTGGAGTTATATCAAGGTATTTGATTGGCTAATGTACAACATTACTTCTTCAGAGTTCATTTAAAACACATTGCTTCAAAATAACCATATGTCCATCACGTTTAATTTCTTTTTATGACAGCAATAAAGTGAGTACAAATAATTTTTGTGGAATTGATTGTCAGCAAAGGTTAAACATCTCAAGACATACCTCGTGTCTCAATTATTGTGCCTGAAAGAGGTGTGGATAGCTTAAAACTTTTAAAAAGTGTTGACAAGTACACAAAAGTCTGCTCTCAGCCGTAAAGAAGAAGTGGGATGTATCATAAAGAGCTATTCACATTTGGAACAAGGAATAACTGAGAGCTGTTCTACAAATAGTTCCTGGGAAACTTTAGGTCGGTGCAATGAAGAGCAAGCACGTCAACACTGAATTTTAGCACAAAAGTGTATCTTGGCTTTATCATGATTTGGCAACTAGAGAAAAGCACAGAAAGCTGCACAAGAAAAAAGGTGAAGCTTTAAAGGATTCAGAGATGTCAGAAGTAAAACAGAGAGCAACATAAAAAAACCCCAAAAGAACACCTCAAAGATTTGCTTTAGCATATATGTGGTGGCATGCAGCTCCCAGCACACCAGAATTCAGCTTTTTTTCTTTTAATTCTTTTTGTTTGGTGATGATAAAAATACTTACTCTTAATGCATTGATTTATGAAGAGGATTATTTGGCAAACTGATATAAGTAGGTGACAGCAAACTCGCTGATGTAGCGAAGTTATTTTCTACTTTTTGCCATTTGGTAGTTCCTGTGGAGTGTGATTCAGTGTCATTTGGAGAATCTTTCAAGGACAGTTGAACATGGACTGTCAAATGTGAAATGGCATTAATGCAAGATTTTTCCTCTGATTAGAGAGACTATTTACCTAATACCCCATGATTATCTTTTAAAGGCCTATCGACATGAGGGTTATTTTCAAAACAAAGTCTTTGAAATATGTACCAATTATGTTAAGTAATAATGAATTGACAATAACAAATAGTAGCATATTCTGTAGGAAAACACATATATCCTTTTTTTTCTTTCTCCCTGAAGAATAATGTATTCTAAAAGCTAAGCAAAATGAATCCTCCAGATTAGATGGATGTTAAGAACCCAGCTCAGGAAAGCATTCAGAAGAGTTTAGGCATGATCTCCTTAGTTTTCAGTGTTTTTAAAGTCGCAGTCAAACCAACAACAAAACCCATTCAATCCTCCTAGAATTGTGTGCCCTGAAGTCACCAACAGGCTTTGTTGGCCATGACCAAGCTCTTTGGGGATCATCATGGCCTGAGCCATACCATGGGTGGCTGTCTCCAGCTCTGCCACCACACCACATGCGCCTGTCTGACCATGTGCTCGATGGTCTGGACTCCGACACGAGCCTGACTTGTTGGCTGGAGCTCAGACCCGGCTCATCACCAGGACATTGCCTTATCTTCTGGGCTCATGGCTGGACCAGGCCACCATCTCCAGCCTGCCCAGCTCACTTCACTTGATGTGCTGTAGTGAAACACTGGTCAGTGAGGTTCTTGCCCTGCTGAGAGACCCTTGGCCTTTAGAGACCAGTCACCCCTTCTTGTACCTTGACAAATTAAGGATAATTGAATCTATTTTACAACAGGAAAAATTACTTCTGCATGAATTCAAACACTACAACCCAGTGTTTCAGTAGTTGCTTTAGGTTCATTCCATTATAAATCCTGGTGAGGGAGGAAAGGAGAAAAAATACAGAAACCATATGCTCTGTTGCCTGCTTCTGAAAAACAATTTAAAGGGAATGTCCTGTCTGAAAAGCCACTTTTCCTTTTACTCGTAATTAACTTCCTGCTGGGAAAAGTGGTGTGGTTCCTGTTGATTTTTGGAACACAAATGTGAGACCAAGGAGACATCAACCTATCTAGGGAGAGAGACAACACTGGGTTGAAGACTTTCAGAAGATCGTAGTCACAGACTTATTTTCCAGTATTGAAACTGCAGTAAATTGTATCTGTTATGTATACACACTGCCACGGATAGTTGAACTTTTCTCTTTACAGGATATTTTGCCTCTAAAAACTACCTGGATGGATGAAGGGAGAGGAGTGGATAAATGTGTACTTTGACTTCTGCAAGGCTTTTGACGCTGTCTCTCATGAAGTCCTTATAAGCAAACTCAAGAAGTGTGGGTTGGGTGACTGGACAGTGGGATGGATTGAAAACTGGCCGAATGGCAAATCCCAAAGGGTTGTGATCAGTGGCACAGGGTCTAGATGTCCTCCAGGGTTCTATACTGGGCCCAGTATTTTTAACTTGTTTGTCAATGACTTGGCTGAAGGCACAGATGCTTCCTGTTTGCTGATGACACAAGGCTAGGAGGAGTGGCTGATACCCCAGAGAGCTGTGCAGCCCTTCAGAGGGACCTTGACAGGCTGGAGAGATGGGCAGAGAAGAACGTTCTGAAATTCAGCAAGGGCAAGTGCAGGGTCCTGCACCTGAGGAGGAATAACCCCCGGCACCAGCACAGGCTGGAGGCCGACCTACTGGAAAGCAGCTCTGCCAAGAATGACCTGGGGTTCATGGTGCACAACAAGTTGTTCATGAACCAGAAGTGCCCTTGTGGCCAAGAAGACCAATGGAATCCTTGTTTTTACTCTTTTTTTTTGTATTCCTGTTAAAAATAATGGGATATTAGGCACCCAGGACACTGGCACAAGATGTGGTAGAGCTTCTCAGGGAGATGTGGCAACTCTTCCTGGATGGATGTAGCTGCTGAGAACCGTGGGGTAGCAGCACAACTTAATGTCTTCTCTCAGCTGTCTCCTTGATTCTCAGTGTGTGCTGCCACAGCCCTAGTAATAACAATCACTGTTATTTTTCTAATGGAATTGTTTTACACTTTGACCAGTTTTCCGTTTTTAGTCATCAGATGGGCACACGAACACCTTCTCAAGCACAGTACTGCCTGCCATGCAAGGGCAGGAATAAGTGGCTGGGACTGAGGAAGGTTAGTTAAGCTGCTGTAGTCAGTACTGCTGGTGAGTGTGTAATTGCAGCCTCGATTCCATTGACTTTCAGCTCCTGTCAGTTGTGCTTATAGAAATCTGAATCATTGTGTACAGCTTAGGAATAATTCCTATTGTAGACTTCCAGAGTATTTGATCTGACTACTTGGCATTTTTAAACTGAAATTCCTGACCTCTTTTTGGTTTATCTATTTTTAAGTGACCCCCTGAGTCGACACTGACTTGTTTCCTCTACCATGTGAAGACTGAGATGCGTCTGTAATTACTAGCTCACACAAACATTTTGGAGGATCCGAGCTGTTGTAAACAATTGCATTAGATGAGCACTTTCCCTGCATGTGAAACCATGTGCAGTCACTTATCACAGCCTGCTCTCATTTCTCCACCTTGGAAGAACTGAGTTCTTGCAGATTACCGCTGCCTAGCAATTCTCAGTCTTCTTTTAGCTCCTTTGTCCCTGCTCCAGAGGGGCCATGATCCGTAGTGTAAGATTACATTTGCATTCATGAACTGAATGTATGAAGTGTGTAACTCACAGTGAAATTGAAAAGAGGAATATGAATTTTGGAAAAGGGGGAAAAAGCCTTTCACAGTCATTTAATCTCTTTTTGAACTTCATCATTATAAGAGAATACCTAGAAGAATACGTTTCTTTTATTAGCCTGAAAGCTATATTACTTGAACCTTATATTTAAAGTGATCCTCCTGCTTTCACTGGGGCTATTTAAGAGAGTAACACGAGTCAGTATAATGTTGTTCATATATTGCTGTATGTAATATTTTAAATTGTATTTCCAAGGTGTTTTCTTTTGCATCTGACTTGGGCTGCCTTATTAACATACTCTTATTTTTTTTAATGATAAATAAGCATTTAACGTGGTTTTCTGAAGCAGCTATGGAAGCTTGTCATATGTCTGTGACTGACCCATAAGCAGGCTCGAGACCACAGTCTGAAAGCCTATGAGAGTGTGCTGGTTTGGCACAGAGAGTATGTAAATAACTTTCCATGTTTTGTTCAGAAAGTCAGGGTGGGATTGCGTATAGTAAATATCCGAGATTGTTGTTCTATGGTTTGCTTTATGATCTGAGAAAGTTAAGAAGCAATATCTCAGACATCTGCACCAAAGAAAAAATGCATGTATGGTCTTAAATGAGTTCAGAGTTTGTTTGTTAATATGAAGAGAGTTTTTCCCTCACTTGCTCTCTGCTCAGTGTGGGCAGAGGCTCCATCAGCCACTAACAATTAGCTCTTGACTTTGCTAATTCAGTGTATTTGTATTTTGAGCTGGATAATGCTTTGGTTCTCCTTTTGCAATTTCTTTTAACTGTAAAAATCAAATGGAATAAACTTGTTCTAGAGATGTCTGGGCTTTAAGGGATCCAGCCAGTTCTTCATTATTATGTGCTCTTACATTACACTTTATGCCAACGAAATACATCTGCCAAGGCTTATCTTTCATTCTCCTTTAAATATACAGTTACACTTTGAAACACAGCACGGAGAGTTTCTCATGAGTCTGATCGGAGTGTGATGGCTCCCTGTTGACTCATGCAGGAGATGGTAATGGAAATCTTCACACTTTTGTCTTGAGCTTGGGCCAGAGCCTTCAGCCATAGCAGCCACGGACTGAGGCAGTGCATACAGCCCAGTGGGTTAAACAAGCACTTTAAATAAGACTCTTTCCAAGACTTAATAAAGTCTGGACTTGATCCCAAATGAACATTAAAAATTTTGAAAGGGATATAGTCCCAAGATGTACTTGATGTTTATGAGCCACAGATTTTCATATGGGCCAGAAATAGATTTTGATTAAAGAAATGGCAGTAGTTCAGCTGGTGGTGCTAAGAAATACGTTGGTGGCATGTAAGCAAATAAATATGATTAATATGTGGTTTAGTTGCTACATAGTGTCCTTCAAGGCTTTAAATCAGTTATTGACAGAAATGTTTCATGCCTCCAGTATATTTTATCCTACAGTTGGAAATGTATTTATTTGCAATCTAGTAATTAGGTATGCTGAAGTTGTCACATATATTTTGTCATTTTGAGAGGACATAATGTATGCATGAAGGAAACCACTTGTTATGTTGTAGTAGAGAAGTAGATGAGTTCTTTAACTCTTTATTTCTATAAAAATATTTTATGGGGCTTACAGCTGAAAGCCAGTCTCCTCTGCTACTATGGAGTGATACTTGCTCTGTAATAAACTTATGATGCTGTCACAGGATGAAATAGATGAGGGCACACACTTGTGTTATAGATATTTGATTCTGTGTTTTTTCAAAGACTCACAGCTTGAATTGCAGGCTTTGTTGAATTTCTTTGCAGATTGTATGAGAGTAAGTTGATTCCACATTGTACCAAAAAAATACCTTTGGAGGAGAAAAGAGAGAGACTGAATATCAAGCACAGAAAGGTTTATAGCAAACAGTAAAAGGAAGACAAGGAAGAAAAGAAAAAATTAAGATAGGGAGCTTGTGAGAGTCACTCCATCAAACACTAATCCAGACTTGTTCTCCTCCAGCATGCCTGCTCAGTCTATGCTGTTTCAGGCTGCTGAATCCTGTACTCTGTCAAACTCCCGAGGTCTTTGGTTCGTCTGTTCATTTTTTTTTGTTGCCATTCACAGCAAAGAAATCTTCTCCAGAGAACCATTGTGATAAATGAATAAAACCAGGGACATCCATCTTAGTTATAATTATGACCTTGCAACTTCTAAGGAGTATTGGAGGAATTCCTTGCCCTAAAATTCCGCAGGTACTGCTTGTTCGTAGTAACAGTGTTACAAATGAAAGTGGCAATGAACTGTCCATAACACAAGGTCAGAGAATCATCTAATGCTACTTAGGTGTGGAAAACAGTATTCTCTAATGTAGATTATGTTAGCATCTTGATAGTTTGTATTTGTAAACAAGGCACTGAATGCCCAATATCCTCTGTGGATTATCATTTAACTTCAATACATGAGGAAAAAAAGTCTTACCTCATATTTCTGTGATTGTATTAGTCATTGTTAATAGTGTCACCCAACATGGGAAAGCTGACTAGGGCTGCGCAATATTGAAAGACACTGCATCCCTTTACATTGCCTGGGTGTGCAGAAAATTTTGCTTTAGAATTGTGTGATACCATGTCTACAGCAGGAAGCATTTGTACAGGCATGTTACATTCTTCTTGCTGTGCAGGAGCGGCCTTGAGGCCAGACTTGAGGCCACCTTCCTCACCAGTACACTTCAGTTTGTCCAGTGCCTTCAGGGTTGCCTCTGAGGGAACCCAGCAGTGTTTCTGGGAACTCCTGTTCCAGCTCACACTCTAGGGTGTATTTATTCGTGTGCAGCCTGGCAGTCTCCTGTGGCTCTGGCACACATGCAACAGACGTTCCTGCAGCACTGCTTAAATGACCAAAATGGTTTATTTGCCAAAAATGTAGATGGATTTCAATGGTAGCAGGGATTCAGGATGTCCATATAGAAAATGTGGAAGGATGATGCAAGCCTAAGAACAGGAATGGCCTCTAGTGGGGCCAGAGGCTTTGATGAAATAGGATCAACAATAATAAAGAAGGAATTGGTCCAGGCCTTGGAGTATAGAGGAAATACAAAAAAGGTTCAAGCTAGGCTATTGCTTCTCAATCCTCCTCTTCTTTTTTTTTTTTTTTTTTTTTTTTAATTTTCAGTATGACATCTCCTGTGAATTTCCACATCTACCATCTCTCTGCCTTTGTAGAGTCTCCCCAGGTGTATTGTCTCCAATAGTTTTGCTCTGTATTCTTTAGCATAGTTTTCCTTGCTGCCTCTATTATTTGAACTACTTCTGATCAAATACATTGGTCCAGATAAGGTAATTACTTCATGCCTCAAACCCTAAAGTAGTAATAAAAAAGGAGTACTGGAGAGGGAAATCAATCTTTTCCCTTACCCATCATATCTGCTAACTCTTCTCTGAGCCATCTTTTCTTTGTAGGCATAGCCCTATATTGGAGTAACTGCCAGCAAGAAAAAGAAAGGAAAGCAGTGAATTAAAAAATCCAAACAAAATAACACACAAAACCTTCTTGTTACTGATAAAATTGTCTCCAAATATATGGCATGTGTCCGCCTAAACAATACCAATATAGGTAGTAGCACAAGGGTGAGAAAGCAAAATGTGGCAGCAGCTGTGTCTTGCACTGAAACAACCAGGGGTCACATCACCTACCTTCCCTACAATCATTCCGATAGCAGTAGGGCTGGCTTGGCTAGTCTGGCAGCTGTCCTTAAGTGTGCAAGGATACAAGGACAGAGAGGAGAAACTTGATAGGAAAACACATCTCTTAATTGAGCTGGGACTGAAAGTAAAGGAGTTCTTATGAAAAAACCTTTTATTATCTCTCTGCGTCAGGTACAAGAAGTGACCTGGAGCACTTTGTGTTAGAAATATTTTCCACTGTTAGCATAAGCAAAGCAAACAACAGCACAGAAGTCGGGATGCAAATGTGCATTGGCAGTATATGTAAATACTCTAAAGGTTTCCATGGATTTATATACACTGCCATCAGTGTGGTGGGAATTGAAACTAATAACGTCTCAGTTGTTTAGCTGTTTTCTGGATAAGTGAAAAACATCGCGTGTAGGAAATTGATAATTTATGTATTAGATTTTTAGATGGGGTAATTTAAAATTAGTTTTAGATCTTTATTCTAGAAGATGCTTTGCCACTGAAGACACTTGCTCTGTTCTCTGAAGAATTGCCATGCTAAATGAGGCTCTGTTTATTGAGATGTTATCATTTTTCTACTGGAATATGGGGTGTTCCTTTTCTAGGTACTTGAAAGCTTTTTCTCTAAGAAAGGGTGTCCATTACTCAGGTTAGTTGTCCCATTTCCAGCATCGTTTTCTTAATCCGAGAACAAGTCTTGAATTTTTAGGACAGAAAAAAAGAAGGATTGATGCAGCTCAAGCAAGACAAGAAGGAATTAAAGCTTGGCTGCTTTGAAAGATGGATGCCTCCCAGCAGGAGCTCAGAGAAGAATTGCCTGTAAGAATAGAAAGTGAGGACAGGTTGCCGGGAAACGGATTAATGAGCTGGAAGATAAATTGAGAGGAGAAATTAAACAGCAGATAGACCCTGCTTTTGGTGTCACAAAGACTGATGTCCAGTTCCATGTAAGAGAAGAAGCTGTGAGTAAAACTGCCATGCTCTGGTTAAACCCTCATGCTCTGGTTTCCAGACCAAAATGTTTCTGTAATCCCCTCTGTGGTGAGGAAAGTTGGGGTCTGTTGCCCTGCATGTGTGTACTGTTGCCTGCTCACAGTGCCTTCAAGAGCTCCTGTATTGCCTGGGCAATGACTCTGATAGTGCTACATGGGAGAAAGGCCAAATTGGGCCCTAAAATGAGAAGAGTTGACAAGTGTGCTCTGTTAAATCACATTTACGTGCATGGACCTTACTTCTCTGAGCAGAGGAGAAACCGTAATGTTTCTCATCAGTTTCTCAACTGACACGTTTTTGAGGAGGGAAGAAAAACACTTTCTTACTTGATTTAATAGTTTGTCTCTAAAAATAAACAGAATACAGAAGTGATTGCCTTTGAAAACAGATTATTAAGGTGCATGATGTACATTCATTGGTACAGAATCAATTTATCATCATTTTACAGTCTACACATTACATCTAATGCTGAGTCAGTCTTCAATCACTAGGGACACCTTTGACTGTCAGAAAAATCCTTTGTATTTGGTAGAATAATGGTGCTGGTATGTCATTATGGGTGAGCCAGTGATGGGACTTGTAAGCAAGAAGGAACATTTGGGATATGCATGAGAGACCTGCTGCAGATTCTCAGAGGCAAGAAGACCCTATCCCATTTGGAGAGACAACAGTGGAAAGAGCAGATTATGGAAATGGGTCATGCTCTGCAACAATATGTAATGCCTGAGGGAGTATCCAAGAAGCGTCCAAGAGCTGGAAATGCAATGACACGGTTATGGATGAAGCAGCTCTGCTCATCCATTGGAGCAGAAAGCAAATACATCACTTTTCCAGAGCAAGTGAAGACAGGTGCGACAAGAACTGAAAGGAATTACAAGTTACACACTGTGCAAGGCTCTCTCTCCTGGGCTAAGACCTTAGTGTTGAGTCTATTTCCCAAAATATAAATTGAATAGATGTTTTGGGTAAAATCTTAAATGTCTGGATTATGCTTTCAGTTAACCTGATGCAAATTTAGCCTCATCCTGTTTAGTTTGGTAGAGTAACTTGCCGTTTCTAATAAGGCAACTGAAGCAAAGTCTGGCCTCGGTGGAATTTACACATTTGAATGCAGGAGAGAGCAGTGGTGTTAAATGATGCTCTTTTCAGAGCGTGAGAACAAGAATGTTAACAGGAAGGAGGTTGTCCTTTTAAGTTTATAAAATTGCATTAGATTACATTTTCTAAAATTTTGGCCATTAAACCAAACAAAGACTACCACAGGACTGAATTTTATAGGCAACCCATCTGAAAATAGGCTGAGATGACTGTGTACAGAATACTCTTACTGGGTTTTGACCTAAACTGGATCACATTGATCTCACTGTTTCAGTGTCTAGGCTACAGGAGGCTAGAGGTGGAAATATTATGAAAATTTTGAGCAACAGCTAAACTGCCAAGTATTTAGGCCATATGGATCTAGTAGGCAAAGAAAAAAATCAACAGAGGGAAGCAACACCTGAAGTATAGCATTTTTAGACAACATGGAATGTTTTACTGCTCTATTTGTGCATCTTCTAGGTGAGAGAAGGAGGCAAAATGTGGAGTGTTAATTTTATTTAATGATCCTACATATATAAAAAGTAATTTTAGGTTTTTGTGATGCTTTGCCACTTGTCAAAATCTGTAGATGAGCCGTACTTGTTCTCCTTGTCCTGATGGTTGATTTAGTACAGCAACTGCAACCAGAGGTGGGTGATGCAAAAAAGATTGGCTTTGAAAATACAAAGGCAAAACCATCTTTGGTTTCAGCTCCCCCAGCCTCTTTCTGGAGTCCAGCAAAAGACTGGAGACAGCATCAACTTTTACAGGGTGCTCTCAGATTTCTACTTTCTCATAATGTCAGCTAAGTTATGACAGTCATATGCCTGGCAAAGCATCTGGTTAATCTTTAATTCTGTAGTGAATAAATTCTCCTGCCTTTAGCACTGATGTGAAATAATGGGTCTGACCTTTAATTTCAGACTCTGGTCTTGTGGGATAAAGTGAAGCATAAAGCTTTTTTCGCAGCTCCAGGAGGTTCCCAGTTTAATATTGGCAGATGTACAATAGGATCTCATGTCTCTTTATCACTGGCCAGTTTTAGGGATTTTAGTAGAAGTATTTAGAACAATAACAGGAGGTGCCCTTTGCAGAAACTTGTGTGTAAAATCCCGGTTAAACTTTTCGACAGAGGCTCCCTATAAAGTGTCTCAAGGCCTGTTACTAGGAAGGTGCCTGTCTCAAGTCTGGTAACTGCACCACTTTTTCCTCACTATATCATATGTAAAAGTCCAAAGAGCCCATCCTTCTCTTCAAGTGTTTCTGGGTTTTTTTTTTTGTTGTTGTTGTTTTTTTTCACTATGGTCCTATGATTGATAAAATATTCACCTTGAATCAGATGTAAAAAAGAAGTTAAGATAAATGTAAATTTACAGACATAATTCAGAGTTCTGAATTCTCAGATCTCTTATTATGAAGATGAAATTCCCCCAGTTCAGACTTAGGAAGTGTGGTTCTAGGAATAACTTGAAGAAAATGAGAGAAATGCTCAAAGGAGTACTGCTTTATTAGGATAGTAAGAGGAAACACTATCAAAGGATAAGAAACACAGCCTATAAACTTGCATTTGAACCTGTAATTATCCTAACAAGCTTCAAAAATGTGAGATGTTTAGAAATTTTTTCAAAAATTTCAAACTGCAGAGAATTTAAATATAAACTTGTTGTGTCTCCATTGTACTGTTAGGCAAGAAAGCTTCCAGTCCTACTAATCTGTATAGACAGAATTTTCTTTGGATTTTCTCTTCACACTGATTCACATTTTCACATTCACTGTTTCACGTTTGCTATTGTGTAGCCTATTACCTGTTAAAAAATGCAGTGATTTTCAGTAATGCCAATACTGGTAATGTAAATCTCAAGTGTAACCTAATGTACTGATAAAATATCTTCATCTCTACATCTCTGCTGTTAAGAAGTCACATTGCAATTATGTCTGTACCTTCTAGTGTTTGTGGAGGTTTCTTTTGTTTTCTGAAATACACTATTAGGCATCAAATTAAAGAAGAAATGACGGTACCCAACCCTGATGGCTGTGTCCTCTGCATTCCAACCACAGTGGTTATGCGAAAAGACCACTTTCTTTCATTTGTATTTTTTAGAGATAACTTCACTTATTTTCATGTCATATGTTACAAAATATACCCTTCAACTTCAATTAATTTTACTTGGTTTTTTTTCAGTTTGATAGATAGATGAAAAATACAACTAAGTTCTATCTATCTATCTATCTATCTATCTATCTATCTATCTATCTTTTCCTCTTCTCCTTGGAGTTTGCTGAAGAAGGTGATGGTAATTGCAAAAGTCCCATTGCTTTGAAGGAGGCCAAAATTTCATGTTTGTGGAAGCATGTGGAAGCCAACAGAGAAAGTTGTCTCAAAATATTTTGCTTCCTTTTCTTGTTTTAAATCTCTGTTAAATAGAATTTTCAGTTTCAACTTTAAGAAAATGTGGGAGAAGTGGAAATTTGTGAAGAAAATAAAACCTTAGAGGATTTCTTCCCTGAAAACCAGTTTTATTATTTGTAATTCATGAGCAAGGATAGAGGTGTATGGCCCCCCTTCGTAATCCCTCAAATGTCCATTATGAACAGAAGTTTAAAGACCGCAGCTATAATAATTTAGTAAGAAATTGATATTTCCCATTAATCTGAATGTAATTTCAAGAGTTTCTATTAGTTGGTGTAATACTAAGGCTTTGATAATTGATAATTTGTTTTCAATTAGACTTATTCTCATTTCTGGACGTTTCCATTTGTTTGACTGCCAAAACTCTGGAAAATGCAGTTCTTAAAATACCTTGAAGTCCATTATAGAGCTGTCATTTTTAGATGCCTAAATGAGATTCCTCATTAGTTTCAATAGGAATCGGGTTGATACAAAAATTAGTTTGCTTTAAGGCTAATTTATACTTTCTTTTAAGTAGCACATATCATGAGCTGTACATTTTTTTTTCATACTTCTCTCTCATGAAAAACCCCACACTGTTTGGAGAGACAAGCTCTAATAATTGTGTGGCTAGAAGACAGGAATTCTGCTTTTCAGCTGTTAGTAAGAAAAATTTCTGTCTGAAGAGACTAATTTGTCACCTGTGATGACATTTCAACTTTGTCACATTCAACAGTTTCAGTTAATATTGGTCATTCTATTGAATTTGTATTTCTTTTCAAGAGAGGAAGGATAACCATGGGACGCATAAAATTACAAGCTAGAACGCAAAGAACTGAGAAGACAGCTGTAGAGCGTTAGGGGAGGACTGGGGTGGACATTTAGAATTTTGGGTCCTTTTTAAAATATATAAACACATTACTGATTTCTGACTTTATAGTACTGAATGGAAAAACAATTTTTCTCTACAGGAGTCTGCTTGCCCTAATCTAATCTGCACATGAGTTTAGAGTCACAACACCCAAGTTTCAAATGAATGCGTAAATTGATTTAAAATCATATCTGTCTTTTAAACAATGAACGTATAAATCACATTCATTCTGCCTTGGAAAGAAGGGAAAAGTCCATGAAATGTGGGTGGTCAAAAGTCTGCGCAACAGACAAGAGCTCTAATTTATACAGGGGTCATGATTTTAAGGGATAAATGTTTATAATCTCAGATGGGAAAAGGTCTTAGAAAATAATTTTACGGTTATGGGATTGCCACTCAGAGAAGAATTACTTTCTTATGGACATATCTTCAGTTATAATTCAGTTAAGTATATGTATGTACACTAGTAATAATTTAACAAATTCCTTCTGTTGTGTCTCACTATGATGAAGAAAGGCTTAATTCATCAGTGAACTCTCTGTCTGTCTGTTTTCCCACCTCCATTGGTTCTTCCAGATGTCTGCTATAGATGCCATAAAATGATAAAAGGATTAAGGTTTTAAGCCATCTGTTGATGTAAGTCCTGCTAGAATTAGAAGCTGTAATTACACATCTCAGTGTAATACACATTTTCAAGGCTCTATTTATTCCATTGTCAATGTCCTCCTTGTAGGATCTTTTTAGACACAGTTTTACTATTTTATCCATTTGAGAGATCAAGCAAGAATTCAGTACTTTGGTTACTTGGCAGCCAAATATATAGTGTTTTCACTGACATTTCCTTAAAAATATTGGAATATTTCTCCTATCTTTTTAATTTTAGTTGTGAAGCATATTTATTTAAGTTTATTTCATATTTTGGATTCATTAACAGCATTTTAGGTAATCTGCCTTTTTACTAAAACATCTAAGGTTCTGAATTTTTAACTGCATCCCTTTGAGGATCTCAGCATGATTCACTGCAAGGTCCGTAGAGCTTGTGCAATACAGTGTGATGGAAATGAAATGAGAGTTAAGCTTCTTACACTGCACTTTGTACAGTTGCTTTAATAAGTCAAATGCTCTCAGTGTAACTGAAGCAGGCAGCTCACAAGTGGCTGAGAACTGTAATTGTAAAATTATCCAGTCCTTCAATGTGGATCTTCATTGCAACAGCTTCTGAGAGAAAAAGTGCCTGTGGATGGACTCTGGAGAGCTTGTGAATGTGTACCGTGTTCTTTTGGCTCACTGTCAACACCAGGCAACAGCTCCCACCTGACGTTCAGAATGGTGAAATATCTCATGGGTTGCGGTGGTGTAGAAAGACATTGCAGGCACAGGACGTTTCTAAACATGAAATGTTCAAAGTTATTCAAGGTCATGTTTTCATATTTTTTACTCCAGCTAATTAATTTAAATAAGTAGAAATAAGCTGGCAATATTGGCCAAAACCTGCTTTTTGGTGGAGGAGTATTGCCCTACAATACTTCATGATTGATGTCCATGTTCTTTGTCTGGATTTCTGTTTTATTTGTGTCTGTATAAAGATTGTCTGTCATTAGCATCCTAAAGCAGCTTTCCAAACCAAAGCCATTGTACGCCTGTTTGCCCTCATTGGTGGCAATGCCAGCCCAGGTCACTTTCGCAGATGGTGTCAGTCACGTTGTAGAGATGTGATGTTTGGCAACGTAAGTCCCACCATCAGCATGGCAAAGTCAGGAACCCCAAAACCTTACTTGATTGCTGATTTCAGTATCAGTAATCAATGCTGATTTCAGAAGCTCACTTCTCAGCTCAGAAGGCCAAACAATATAATTGTGAAGTAATTTATTGCAGTGATACGTCAAACTTGCTTTGAAATGAGCTGTATCTCATAGCGTGTTTTAAGAAGAGAAAATTTGAATTCAGTTGTTAAGGCTGGTTCCAGCAGGGAACTGTGGCTATGCAAGAATTCATCAAAGCAGCTACACTCTGAGAATCGCTGACCATAGTGCAACACAAGCAAGAGCTTCTTACACTCGTTTTCACAAGGACCATTACCTGTAGCAAATCAAGGAAAGCTGTCAAAACTCTAAGTAAAAGGAAAACTTGAACAGTTAAAGTCTCCTTTTGGAAATGCTGGTCATACCCGCTCATAACAAAAATGGGATTGACCTGCATGAAATTCAACTGCAGCTGGAATTTCTAAAGTTAAGAACAATGTTGTGGGTAAAATCCAGATACAGAGGAGTTTCTGGAGGACCTTTATAAAAGAAAGTACTGATAGGTTTTCCTTGCTTTATTACAGCCAGTGCATCATGTGATGTCAATTGCTTTATTCTACACCTCAGCTCCATCTGGCTTTTTCTTAAAACTGATAAAGTCCTAACCTGAGGCACCTGAAGTCAGCCAACAGTGAATTTTCATCCCTTCTTTTAAAATTCAAGTGAAATCATTATCCTGTTAGACACGTGAAATTCTTTCCACCTGTATTAATGAACTTCAGCCAGGTTTTTTTTTTGGAAAGGTGACTTTTTCTCACCTGGTTGTTCTTGTCTGTTCAATATCTTTTTCTACCATTAGGATTTTAATCAGAAGCCTCTATTTTCATTTCTGGCTTTAGAATATCATTCATTCCAAAAGACACAGGACATCTCATTGCTGTAATTAGGAAAACCGGTTTGGGACTTGGATTTACGTGCAGCCCCACGTGACTGTCAAAAACAATCCATAGCTTTTGTAATCACTTTCCTTTGGGAATGGGAGAAAAGTTTAAAGCACCCCTGCTCAACTCTTCAAGAGTAAGACTTCAGGAGTTTCTCTAGACTTAACACCAGTGATCCCAAAATGGAAGGGATAGACCTGCATAGGGTCTGTTAACAGTATGAGCTTAATATATTATTAAAATATTGGAAAACGCGTTTCAGAAAGCTGTATTGGAAATGTGAATGACTTTTTAATTTGTGTATCTTTTCAGTTTCTAGCTCAGCTGATTCTGTGCCCTTTACTGTTTGTTTCTTGAGCTCCCTTTTATAGCTGGAGAATTTGTGTCCATTAATTGGCAGTAAACTGAGATAGGACTTGGTATCTATTTTCTTGGCCTCAAGTTTGCCTTTCTTTCAAATAACTCTATTTTTTAAAGATTTGCACCTGATCCGATCCATTTCAGTAAATTGCAAGAACATTAGCAAGGGCATTGGCCACATCCTCTGTCTCCTTCTAGTAAATCTGGAGTTTAACAAACTCTAAGCAGCCTTTCTCTTCGAAATGTGTCTTCTTTTTCCTTTGCTCAGGTTGTCCTGATTTTGCCCAAGGAAGAACAGAACAACTACTGCTGTGATCAGGGCAAGGGTCTTGCCAGCCCAGTTTCCTTTCTTCAGGAAAGATCAGTACCTTATGGACAAATAGAAAAGACGTGACATTGAAAAGAATCGTTAGAATAGATTAATTTGTTGAATTTATTCTGGCCATTGATCCAACCAATATAATTCTCCCTTAGCAAATAGTACTCTCACATATGAAATAGACTTTTCCACGGTTTTAGCAGCCTTACACAGTCAGTAGCTGTTTTTTGTTCAAGCGTAATAGGTACTTACTAATTTTCTCTCTAGAGGCATATGAATTTCTGTATGAAATAGAAAATTTTGATAAAAATGCAAATGTAGCACCTACACACTCCTCTGTTCATGGTTTTTAATTTATTGGGCCCGTGTACAATAAATCTTAATCTACTCTGTGTGCTACATACAGAAAATATTCTCCAGCTGTTGAAAACAAGTGTAAATAATGTCAGAGAAAGCAGAAGCTGACATGGATTAAGTGACCTTTCTAATAAAAGGAGCAATAATTGTAAATTAAAGTTTCAATTACCCAACATACCTATGGATCAATATTTGCAGACATGTCTCATGTTGAGGCAATAAATACTGAGGGAAAGGACCTGTATACAAAAGGAGTTTCTTTTTAAACATATTCCTTCAGCCTCTGGGATTTTTTTTAAAAACTGTTATTTCTTGTATAAAATTGTCTTTCTGTCCCCCAGACTAGAACTTCTTTTCCTTATTTTCATTTCTGTAGATGTGCCCTTGGCCTCTCTGTTTTTTATCCCTCCTCCTGCCCTCCCAACTGCTCACTTTCTTTTTCCTTGGGTCTCTTTGCTGGCAAAACTAATGTCATCCATTTATATGCTGCTCTCTGATGCTGTTTACATTTCTGATTTTCTCACCTTCTGTTTCCTTAGCATCCTCTTCATATTCAATCATTTATTTTTGGTTTTGTTTGTTGTTTTTTTTCCAGTCTGAACTTTGATCTCTTATTTACACCTGGAAGATTTTCTCCATTCAATGGGGAAATAAACTCTCTTCCTGCATACCCTTTTCTGAGAATTCATCTCCTATGTGTGATTGATATTGATAGGTCATGCAAATGATTTTAGGTCTTCTTAAAATGATTTACAGTTTAAGATAAAGTTGTCTTCAGCTCTGCGATGTCTTATGTGTCTGTCTTGTGTGCCATTATAGCTGCCTTGGGGCAGGATTCCTGTCTTCTTTCTTTTGCATGCAGCTCTGAGCATGTTCCTGTCACTAAACGAGTCCTGTTATTATTGACTAATAGATGGGGTGTTTCACTTCTCTGTTTTCTTAATTTGAACCTGCGTGAAACATGATTCCCCCTTTTTAACCATTTAAAGCCTACCTTACAGCTACTTTTATTCTCAGCCCAATCGAAACAAACAAGGTATTTTCTCAGCAGAAGCATTTGAAATAAAATGTACTATTGGCACAACTCCTAAATATCAATTTAGAAGATTTTAGAACAGACATTTTGAATGATTTATAAATGAAATGCAGGGACTGATGTGTTGCGTTTGCTTCAGAGATTGACTGACATGTAATCTAAAATTTCTTCACAGTTGTGTAGTTACTACTTTTGACTTTAATGGGAAATTCAAGTCTCCACTATCAATTTGATGAATGGGGTAATACAACTTGTGGCCTTAAAAAAAGTTAGATGTTGATAAAGATAGGAGTTTCCTAGGAAGTTGAAAATATATTCCAGTTGTTGCTGAAGAGTACAATGTCTGGTCACTTTAAAATGTTAGCAAGATTTTTAATGTTATAACTTTAAATAATACTTGTCATCTGAATATTTGTGCAGTTCTCCATTCCATTAAGACTTTATGCTGAAATCTTAATCTCTGCAGGGATGAAAAACTTTGTTACATAAACTAATTGGTTTTGAAAAAAGGAAAAGAGCATAAACTGACACATGAATAAGCAGGAATGCCACTCTTTGAAATCCACTAAATAGAACAACTCTCAAAAAATTACATCTGCAACAAGAATATGCAAAAAAACATGTTGGCCTTTTTAACATTTCATTTTCTTTTTGTGTAATATTTCAATGTGTAATATTTTTATTATATTTGACTAGTGTGGTAACACAAAATACTGTCCATTTATAATCAAGCACACCATTTTCTGTACAGGTAAAGTAAGAGAATGCAATTACAGAGGCAGAGAGTAGTGGCCATATGTAATTCATTAATTTAATATTCTTTTGGTTTTGTAATAGAGTACGACTGTAATCTGAAAAAAATAGTTTTGTTAGCTGTGAAAACAATGTTGAGTCCCACGTGCCAAGTCAACGTCTGTTAGTTAATATTTCTTGGTGTACATCGACGTGAAGTGCTTGTCCGTGGGAGACGGAGTCCCCTCTGCCAGCGTGTAGGTGTGTGCAAGTATTATGTGTGTGTGTCTGTGTGCAGCTCGGATTTCGTGTTCTCATTGGGCAAGAGGAGTTTTGTTTAGGAAAAAACAAAATTTTACCCCCATTTACAGCTGAAAAGTTGGAGAATGGAGAAATTAAGCAATTTGGGACACAGAACTGTGCTCTAGTGACAGAACTAGGACCTTCTGAGCCCAGAACTTTCCTCCGTAGTAGGGGTGTTATTGCTGTCATTCTTTCAGCTCTCCACTTGTAGAAGACTAATCTTGTCCATGAGACACACTACAGGATTAACATTCATATCACAAAATACTTCAGCTTTTAGGAAACACCGTTGTCCTCAGTGCTGCCATCTTGCCTCCCATCTCTTCAAGGACTTGATTAATCTAAGCTTGTCTTTAAGATTGGTATTCCTTACAGATTTTGTGTTTTTAATTACCCTTGGTTTAGGGAAGATTGGCTTGTTTCAGTAATCATGTAAATTCTGAATGGAAAATAAGGAGCCTCAAATGGCATAGATTACATGTTTTATCATCAGTTTTCTTCAAATAAATTGACAGTTTCAAAAAATTGACAGTTTCAGACGCTTAAATACTTACAGCCCTACTCTCAGTTAAGACTGTGAGCAGGCCCGAAGGGATTCGTGACTATTTTTGAATAATAAGATATTGCACAGAGTGAATGAAAACAGCAAATGTAAGCCCTATACTGTTATTAAAATATTGAGGCACCAGAGACATACAAAGTTCTGGCTAAAAAAGGGCTTCGAGAGAAAAGGAGGACAGGAACAACTGTGAATGAAGCTTTAAAAGGAGAAAAAGGGTAACCTGAAATGAGAATAGATTTAACACACAACTTGCAGAACAAAAATTTCATCCCTCCCCTTCTCCCCACTGGTATTTTGCTCACATGCTTTTAGAAATAAGCAGTAGCAAGTTACCACTTCACACTAACTAATATTTTCTCTGTAGAAGACCTTAAAGTTTCTGCATCCTTGAAGAAATCTAAATTGCATGGTAAAATAGTAAAGTGGTGTTTCTTAAATTCTGTCATCGTCTTATGCTTGTGACAAATGAGAACCCATTTGCTTCTGTATTTTCACTCATTTCAGTGGTTGCCACAATATTGACTCTCAGTTCTCAGGCCTGGTAAACTTAGAAGGCTTTCATGTGATGTTTTGAATATGGGCTAGTTATATGAGGCCCTAAATCCAAAATATTTTCCAAGGTTGAGGCAAAGATGTTGCATTTATTTCATTGTTTTGTTTGTTTGTTTGTTTGTTTTCTGTCTGTACAACCACAATTCAATGTCCCATGAGGTGGATTCCCATCTTCTTGGTCCTGTATAAGAATTTCCTCTGAGACCACTGAGTCTACTATCTGTCCCCAGACAAAATCCATTTTTCAGAGAAAATGTGAGTGAACTGATGCCTTGTGTATGTTCATTTACACATGCTCTATGTACTTATTCCCTGAAATACAAAAGTTTTCTTTATTATATAGATAAAATCAGGAGCAGAGATATGTGGAAGTATATTGCTTTTCTTGGTGTATATTATTCTAGTATAATTAATCTTTATTTTTGAGTTCGTTGTACTAGCAGCTAGTGATTAAAAAGCAAAAAATAAAGTTGAACACAAGTACAATTTAATGTAGCAGTGAATCAGGTTTTCCTACTGTATCTTTGTATCTAAATGATTTCTTCTTCCTATTTCTGTTATTGATGTTCTGCATTTTAATGTCCAGATGAACCAGTTTTATGGTTGAGAGGTTGTTTTCTAAAGCAAATGATGAATGTAGCTTTACACAAGAATTTTAATGCAACAGATGCATTCACTTATAGAAGAACATCAAAGACTCTTTGACAGCAAATGAAAATATATTAGTTTGTCATTAAAGGAATTTTGAATTTCTTACTAACTTAGATAAATGCAACAAAATATATTTTTGACATCTCATTAGTTAAGTTGATTCCAATGGAGTCGTACATTGTTAAACATGATAAAACATAACATTAAGACCCTTGACTGGAAAATACCATACAGAACAAAGTGGAATTTATTTAATTTGTGTTTTTTTTCTACATCTTCATTTTACATATGGTCCCCAAGAACCAGGGAATTTGAGTGTTGATTTTAAAGAGGTGGTCTGTTAACAAGGATGGTAGTACCAAATCTTTGTCTGACAGACAAGAAATAGTAAGATAAGCAGATAGAGTACTTTTAGCAGGAAAAAAAGACCAGTGGGAATGACTTGCCTGTCCCAGAACCCCATTTATTCACATACTGCGTTTTTGAACTTATGAATTAGACTGACATTTATTTTACCTTCACCTATTACTGTGTTCTTGAAACAATTTTACATCTAGGCAGGTGATTTGGACTTGCACCCTTCTGTAACTGTCTCCAGTCAGTCCTCTGTCTACCCAGTAGTTTCATCAGAAGGATCAAAGAAGAATTAGGGTTTCTTGGGGTCTCCTTGCAAAAGATGTGTGGGGTTTATTCTGAGACTAGTACATTCAAATATTTCATGCCAATTTCTGTTTGTAAATATAGAGGGCTGCAGTTTGAACTGTTCTGTGTGAATGTATGAACACACTGACAATATGTGGCTTTTAATATTTTACATCTTAGCCTTTTGCCAAAGGCAAAATGAGAATGGGTCCAGGTCCAGCTCCAGACAACATTACTTGTACTTCTAAAAATATTCTTTTTGTTTTAAATCACAAGACACCCAATGTTTATCATTCCTTTGTCACCCTTAATAATTGCTGGTATTGTTGTCCCCTGAGCATCTTTTCCCTCATTCATTAAGAATAATTAGGGAAGAGGTTGGTACATTATCTCTTTCCTAGGCTGCCCGTGCCACTGGGGATGATTGCTTGAATATACAGTTTCCTGAAGAGCTGGCAGGCTGGTTGGTGATGGATGTTATCTCCTGGGAGCTGGATTTCTTCAGGGACAGCTCAGGGCAATCAAAGTTTAGGACATTGCACAAATATATCTATTGCATCCATACTTTTTTGTTTTCGGAGAGGCGGATCACTACAGGACATAATAAATGGTCATGACACCTGACTTCAAACTGATGCTGTGCAATCTATCACCAGCTTGGTCAAAGATGGATTGAAAACTCCACCTCAGCCCTGATCATGCTGACCAGAAGAATCCCTTGTGTCTGCCCCACATCCCTGACCTGGAGCCTTTGACAGGGCTGCTTCTTGCATTTTATGATCCCTCCCTTTGTGATGCATGAGCCAAATGTCATGAAGCTGATACTTATCCAGGTCCTTTGTGAGTGTTTCTGCATTCATTCCCATGCTCCCATTTCTAGGAGGATTTTCATTTGCTCACTGTCAGGATACTGTGCCTATGGTAATGTAATGCAAACACCTGAGCCACCTGAGCTGGCTTCCTACAGACAGGTGTGTTTATTACAGGAACAAGTCAATCCTCCCACAGTTTCTGATTATTTGGGGCCTTGCCCTTTTGGGGAGTGTGCCAGCCCCCTTCTTTGCCTTAGATGATAATTGACTCATTGAAAGGATCTACTATCATGATAGACTAGGGACTCTTTCAGAGGTGATAAAAGCAACTACTGATGCTGGCATTGAATTTTTTTTTTTTTTCATATTTTCCATTACAACCTTGAGAGATGTGGAACGTGGCTAAGGAACAGTTTTGTGTGTGTATTTACATTTTCCTTTCATTAAGAATATATGGGAGACAAATTACAAAAGATGGTGTTGAAATGTTGTTTGATAGGATTCAATCTTTCCAATGCAGACAAGACTGTATGCTGCTCCAAGTATGTTGTTGAATCTTCCCAAGATGACGTAACTTCAACTAGTCTTACTCATTATGTGTAAAATCAGAAAATGTGCAGAATTGCTGAAATGTCCATTGCTGAATTATAAAGCATAATTCAGGGACATGATCAAAATGCAGATCAGTCCAAACTATGTAGAAGTACTAAATTTATTTTTATTCCTATACAGCGAGCCCTCAGTATAGTTAACAATGTGTGCAGGAGCATGTATGCAATTCCCTATAATACAATTCAATGATTGCATAGCTGATGTTATCCTTTTATATATATATATATATATATATATATATATAAATGTTTCTAGAAGGAAGAAAAATGAAGAAATTTAAAATGGCTTGGTCAACAAATTGGCCAAAAGAAAGAAATCAAGCAAAGCAGAGATGCATAAGGCTGCAGAAAGACAGGATGGACACCACTATAGCAGTGACAAGTTTATGTCAGGAGAGATAATGAGCAGGAAGAAATGAGGCAGCTAAATGATAAGGTGGGGAAAAGTAGATGTGGAAAGACTGATGCAAAAATGTATGCTGTTTGATAAGAGAGGAATTACATGATGGTCTGTGAAATTAGAGAGTAAAGAAAGATAAGATGAAGTGAAATTGGATTTAATGAGGTAGAAGAAAGGTGATTAGGGACAGAAGAAAAATAGAATTTAGTGATGAGAAAATCCTATTAAATTATCCAATAAATCTTCTTTCCACTCAAGGATTTCCCTTTCTCCTCCTTCTCTCCAGGATAATTTCCAGGATGGTTGTATCAATATGTAACCATAGAGTAAATGTCCCTTCCACCATTTCTCCATAGAACCAGGAAAATTATATAAGTGTACTCCTGGCATGTAGTCATAGCATCCAGGCTTGTAGTCTACATAGGATGTTAGCTCTTTTCCAAGACCATGTTTAAGAAACTGATATCACTCTTTCAAGGGCTCTTGTTTAGGGTGTTTTTTGTTGAGCATTATATCCATTCATTGTGTGGGATACTATGTATGAAATAACCATCTTTCCCTTTTTTTCATAATCCCTACTGCATTAGTTAAATCTTTGGAATTTGTGTCATTTGCTTCTTTTTAATATTGTTTAGTTCCCTATCACAGCTCATTTAAATATGAGTAAAGTAGATAGGAACAATGATACACAGTGCTCACGTGTCATGGTTTAACCCAGGCAGCAGCCAAGTACCACACTGCTGATTGCTCACACCTTCCACCTTCCCCTCTCACGGAAGGATGGCCCCTACAGGTTGGGTGTTCTGGCTGTGCTCCCTGCTGGCTCCTTGTGCGGCTCCTCACTGGCAGAGCATGAGCCACTGGAAAGTCCTTGACTTAGGGTGAGCACTACTGAGCAACAGCCAAAACATCAGCATGTGATCAACATTATTCTCATCCTGAATCCAAAACACAGCGCTGTGCCAGCTTCTAAGGAGAAAATTAACACAACCCCAGCCAAAACCAGGACAGTACAGCAGATAGCTTTCCATTAATTTATCTGAATTGTCCTCAGAAGGTAAAGTTAACAGATTTTGCACAGTTTCCTTGTTTTCTTTTTTCTTTTTTTTTCTTTTTTTTTTTTTTTTTAAGGATAAAGAGGAAAATTCAGCACTTCATGCCTCCTAAGACAACCCATCAAAACAACAATTGCCACTATTGCATTCTTAATGTGTCACCTTTCTGCCTTGATGTCATGTCACTGGGACCTTGTTTGGGAAGAATTTGCCAATAGGTTATGATTCAATCTCTTTGGACAGTAGGATGGAAATGACAGCAAAATTACTTATTTTCCACAAAAAGTGGTTTAATAAAACAACCCTGGACGACTCACACTTTACTGTTCTGAAAAGAGGCTCTTTTCAAGTCAGTGAGCTAGTAGAGATGGAGGACTGCTCTGAAAAAGCAGAACAACTAAACTGCAAAGTAATTAAGAAGTAGTTTAACTTGCGTATAGAAAGCCTTCCTGTGCAGTTACGGTAGATCTGATGCACCAACTAAGCTTCCATCTTTAAATAGTGTGTTTTAGAGAGTGGAAGGCAACTAAATTGACCAGGAGTTTTGAAGATCCAATGTTTTAGTGATGACTAGTCACCTGTTCTTAAGTTTTTTGCTTTTTCCTTTTTTTTGAAGACTATTTTACAGAAAAAAGAAATCCAGGAACTAAAGTTAATGCAGTTGTCATAAAAAACCCCCAAAATTGGTTTAGTCAAATCATAAAACTACGGGAAGTGTACTGTTAAACTTTTCCTACAAACTGGGAATACTGAGTAGAAATAAATGTGTACTAACCAAGTCTTCCACCTCTGTGTCCTTCACGGGAAAACATTTTGAGTGCTGCAGCTTCACAAGTCTATTTGTTCAGCTTGATGTACATTTCAAAACTGTTCTGGTCAATTAGATAAGCCTGATGTTGTTCAGCAAAGTTCTTAATTTTTAGTGCTGCCAAGTTGCAAGGAAGTTCCCTTAAGTGGTAGTCCCCTTGACATGGAAGGTGCAGAAATCCAACCTGAGCAAGCTTCTTTCCTTTCCTGTAGTCTCTGGCTGACCACCCTGTCTCCAGGAATTTGTGTTACTCGCCCGTTGTCAGCTGAAGCTGCAATTGGCAGTATTTTAGTGAAATAGAATGCTTAACTTCTTTTAAGAGGAGAAGCAATATCCAAACAAAGCCTGTGTACAAGGATTTTGGAAATCTGTGTGAATGTGAAAGAAAGAGCATTCCTAATGACTGTGAAAAATAGAAAAATGCTGAAGTAATCAGAAAATTTAAGGAGAGAAGTAAGTGTATACTTTTAGCTCTGTGCTATATCTATTTCTTAAGTACTTGTTATTAACAGTAAGGACTCTTCGTATTAATCCTAAAACCTCTCTTTCCGGGGTGGATGATGCACACAGCTGTTTTTCCAGCCCTATGAGTACAGTCCGTGTTTTAGTGATGGACCAAACACCCATTCTTTTACTGGTGTTTCTTGCATCAGGCTCTGAGCAGGTTCCTGCTGTGTGCACCAGAGTCAAATTGTTTGTGAAGTGAAATTTGAAAGGAAGACAGCACGAAAGAATTTCATAAGGAATATAAAATAAAACAAGATATCTGTTGAAAGCTACAGGAAGCTTGAACTGGCAAGAAGAGAGGAAGTATTCTAAATTTATAATGAAAATTAATTATGCATTCATTGCATTTGAAGAGGTCAGACATGATGAATTTAAATAGTACATGAGAATGAAGGCCATCTTTTATATTAAAGGCATTACAACAGGGTGATGTGAGGAGAGGCAAAGAAATAAAGGAAGCAAATGGGAAAAATTGCAAGACTGAGACAGTAAAGAACAAGAACATTTAATCAAACAGATCTGCTTTGTGACTAAATTGATTCATGATTTTCAGACAATTCAAAATAATGATAATTTATTAGCCATAAAATTATACTTTAAAAGTGCTTAAAGCTGCTGAGAAAGTTAATAAAATAAGAAACTTCAAAGTGGGTTGTCATCAGCTTGCAACAACCTTTAAAACTTACACAGAGTGGAGTAATTTTTTCTTAAAATTTTATTCCTTTCTTACATATAGTTGCTATATATTCTTCTTGTTCTTATGGGGGGAATACTAATTTTTTTTGTGTTTTTTGCTATCTCCTGTCACATCTGTTGTGTTTTCACTACCCCATTCCATTTGGGAATGTAGTATCCAAGCAAAGGTATTGAACACAGGCCTGCGTAAATGCCGTATGGGATAGCTAGCCCTAGGGCCAAAGCAGACTATGTTGCTCCACTTTCTGGGTTACTGGAGCAGAGAGTTATTCTTAGCAGGGATAGACTATACTGAATAACACTGGCAGAAATGCAGTGGAACCTTTCTGCTTAACACTGTTTAATACGTGTGTTCCGGGACGTATGAAGAAACCACATCGCTCGGCCACCTTTCTGGTAGAGCTGGGGGCTCTATAATTTTCATGTGAAGTTGGACAATATTTATATTGACAGCTAAACACTGCCATCAGACCCAATAGTTTAGTTGGAGCAAGGTATTGCTATGGAGCTTGAGCATACATAAATAGTTTGTGTTTTGGAGTGTGACTGGGAAGTCAGAAACTTGCTCTGATTTTCCCAGCAAAAGCATACCTTTAATCATGGAAATTCCAGGTGAAATGAGTCCTTCAAGAGTTTAATTTCTATGGCCCTGAGCTAAGCATCATTAATGGCAAATGAAATCAGACAGGCTTAGTGGCTAACAAGGGTGAAAAAAAGTTGGAACAGAAAATAACAAATTGTCATCTCAGTCTTTTACATAACAATACATTAGAGAAATGAAGCATTTTTCCCAGAGGATGGTTTCATGTACCTTGTCCATGGGGTGCCAGGTTACCAGAGCAGGAAAGTGTTCTGGATCATTCCCTTAAGGCAGTTGTTATGATTCACTGGTTTTAATAGTATCCCCAGCTTCACTTGAGGGAATTCTCCAGGCAAGCTTCTAAAGCATCACGTGGAACCTAATAGCTTTATTGTTTTTATTTTTTTATCACAAACCTATTCTTCATTTACTTATTGTCTGCACTGAAAATGGCACCATAATTCCTCTAGCCACAATTAGATAACCACAGTTAGGTTTAATCAATACTTATTCTTCCTAAGAATATTATACTGATGCTATGGAGTATATCTCTGTCCTGACAAATACAATTACCACAGAAACAGCAGCCTAAAGTCCCCCTAATTAATGTAATTGGTTATTTCCAATTAAATATTTAACATATGTGTGCTGTCCTCATAATTTAGAGTCCTAGGAGTTCAGCATGATTATCTATTAATGACTAGTTACTGCACTGTGTTTGGTGAAAATCCTAACAAGTTTAACAGCCAAGAGTGTTGGTGGTGGGCTTTTAGTGCATGGGATTTTTGACACCTTTTAAGGAGTCGGGTTTTCATGTTGTATTTCCTTTTCCCTTGTGTTTTCCTTATTCTTCACCCTAGAAATTAGTGTAGTTGTATGATACTTTTATGATATTTCTTCTTACTCCCACCAAAGTGCTTGGGGTTACTGTGTATTTGCCCCATGAACAAAGTTCAGGGCACTGAGTAACCAAATGGAGATAATTCTCTATCTTCTCCATGGAACTCAAAAGTATTAGATAATTCTGGGAAAAGCAGTTGTAGATGTCCATGAAAAAGACATACTAACAAGAATATAGTGGGCTGTCAGCAGAACAGATCAAGCAGAGGTTTGTTTCTTGGAGGAGCAATAGATAAAATAGGACAATCATCTCCTGTTTTCAAGTTGCCATTTTAATGATCTCCAAGGACTTAATTCAATTCCAATAATGACTTAAAATTTGCTTTAAATTTTAATTTTAAAATTAAAATTTTATCCTTTTAAAACTTCTTTGGAGTATTAAAGTGTTTCAGTATAATTTCTCTCATTTCAATACCTCTGTCCTGAACCAGAAGTGGATTTTTTTCTTTTAAAAAAGGCACAGCAGGGAAAAATCCTTCCCTGCTAGGATCCAGTCAAATTTTCATCAGTTAGGTTGACAGCAGGTTTAGTGCATTTATTAATTAGGATTGCAATTTGTTAGAACAAACAAGATTCCAACCCTTTAGGAGACCTACCTAGATTATAAATAAATAAAAACCTTTGAAAAATTCTTCAAGGCAGGAGCTAACCAAAGAAAAAGAAGGGATTTTTTTGACACAATGCTAGTTAAGTGGAGAATATTTTCTTTTGAAAAATTATTCCAGATAAGTTAGAAATATGTTAATGGCCTACAAGTGTATATACATATTTTTTTTGGCTTGCTAGAGGTTCATCAAAACAAAACATGTCATGAACATGTATAGGAATCTCCTTGTGAAAATCTATCTTCAGGACTGGCAGTTCTCTCCTCTTTCTTGTGAGTCTGATTGTATTTCCGGCTTTGTGGCACCTGGTTTTTATCTGCTACTCAGCAGTTAAAATTCTGCAACAACAGTGATTACTGTGCATTGTGGGTTGGCACAGGCTCCTCTTCTTTTTCAAGAGAATGGATGCTTGCCAGGTCCTTAAAGGGATCTCTGGAGGTCATCAATCTAGACAAACTCCCTACTCAAGAAATGCAACCACCTTCTTCAAAATTACTGTCCAACAAAATTACCCAAAAGGGAAGGTTAATTTTCAGACACCATTTTCCATGTGGCCTTTGTTACCTAGCAGACTACTTCTTGAGCAGAACCCAAATACTAATCCTGGGGGCGTAGTTGTTATAAATTACTACAGAGGTGCTCTTCATGTGCCAACAGATAGAAGAGATTCAGATGATTATCAGCTGTCATTGTCAACTACTATATTTAGAAAATCTAAACCGTTTTGTGTTAGAGGCAGGCAGTGTGGCAATTTAGTCGGGTAGCACTAAGATTATTGATTTCAGATTTTGAGAGGCTTGTTAAACATATCATGGAGGCCAGTATTCATTCATTTATTTTTTTGAATGGCCATCAACATTGAAACCTTGAAAGTTGAGTGTACAGTAGTGATACGAATAAACCTCATGTTAATGTCTTCAAAAGAAGCAAATAGCTGTTTATAACAAGCAAAGTCGTATATCCTGTGCTGACCTGGCTTGTGTCTCCCTATTTATCAATACTTACGATTTTCATGATTTCCAATTTTCTATACCTCATCCTGTGAACAGGGCCGTAGCCACTCCATTCCTTGGTACAGAACCAGTATGAGCAGTTGTGTCTTGTCTCACAGTCTTGGGATTTCTATTTCTGAATTTTCTTCTATGGCAGTGATTTGATCCAATAGTTTACATGCCTCTATCTCATTGCTGTACATTCTTCTATGAGAAGCAGAAAATAGTGTAATGCAATCAAATAATCTGCTCATCCCTGGCACTAGAACTTCAGAAATGAAAATATGTTTTTTCATAACTAACCTGGATGACCCTTTCTCAAGGAAGTGTAAGAGCTCTTGTGCTGTGAACCAGACTCACCTCTTTGTTACACCGATGATAAAAAGGGTTCTGTGGTTGCATTTCTGGGGCAGTTCCAATGAAAATCAGAGGTCTAGTCCAGCTACACAAATTGTAAAACAGAGCTGAATTTGAGTCATTAACATGTTTTTCTTCAGATGTAAGATTTGGTTTCACCAATGTGCTGCTGTACTGTGCTGCTTTTGTCAGTACATTTGTCTTTTGAAGTTGCAAATATGACAAAGATGTGCTGTCAGGTAGGTCAGACCCACAGAGGTGTATGAGATAGTCAGGAGAAGGATACTGTGGGCTGTGAGAGTGTCTGTGACCCAGAAAGTAGCACAGAAGTGCATTTACTCTGTGTGCTGATGACATACTCACTTTGTTTTTTCAAGAACTCAGTTACTCATTTTCCCACTCTATTATGTTTATTGGACAAGTTCCACATCTTTCATGATCAGCAGAAAACTGAGGTCACACCATTAACATTTTTTGGCATTCATAGCTAGATATTTTTCCCCTTTTAGCAGAACACAACTTTGAAATAAATAAATTTAAAAACCTGAAAGCTAATTGTAGTACCTTGTAGGTCAACAAGTTGGTTTTCCAAAAAATGGTGCTGCCTGACAATACCTGTTGGCAAATTCTCAGTCATTCTGAAAATTAAAGCATTTGCTTAGGTACATGAATGTAAATGCCACTGTCTGACTTAAGTGTTCTGTGTTATTTGGCTGGATTTTTTTCCACAATTTTTAAGTGGCTTGTAGTGTCTTTTCCTTGACAAAGAAGTTAACAGCCAAAGAAAACAGAATTGAAAGAGGCTCAGACTGCGGACATTTAATATCTGAGCTGTTCATCTTTGTACATCTGGGAAGCTGGTGCTTTGATCCAAAGGTCTGTGGGATCAGTTGAAAGGCTGATACTTATGTCACTGTTTTAAGAAAGCCCTAAATGCTTTGTGCAGCCACTCCTGATTTTTCAGTAAGATGCATTCTCTGTATTTCTGAATATTTCTATCAAAATTCCTGAAGGATCAGATGGTACAGGATTCACTTCATGATTGACTTTCAGGCTGAGCCTGGACTTTATAATTTCGGATTTCAATTATAGTTTAGCTGTGACCGTGTATGGCTTTATCCCACCCTTGGTTTCTCCCATGGCCTCTTCTTGCTTTCCCAGTGACTTGCAATGACTTGACTTGGGAAGGAGGTTGTTCCGCAGTTGGGTGATTGCAGCATTTATTTTGGGTGTGCAGGCCGGGTGTGACCCTTTCCAGCTACAGATGATTGTTCCCCTCTGTCACCGACCCCACACATGGGCTGTGCTTTGGGACGTGCCTCAGTCTGTACCAGGAGCTGCTCGCTTTCACTACCTTTTCTCTCGTTATGCCTCAAAGCAGAAAAGCATCATTTCAGCTGCTGTCTGCTCCTGGGCTTCAGACAGTATGGAAAAATGAAGGTTTTGCAAGATTCGTCTGTGGACAGCTGTATTTAATGAAGATCTCCTGAGGATTTTTGAACAACACTGTATTTAAAATTACCAAAATTCAGTCTTTACAAATGCTTTTGTAAACATTTCACAGCCATGCCCAAACTGTTCTCCATGTTTTGTGCAGACAAGGAGAAATTATTTCAAAGGAAACATTGTATGCCTTTCTGGATGACATCCTGCTGCTTCCCTACCATTTTTTTTTTCCTTTTTTTTATTTCCTGCTCCATCATATATTAATTCCATCTCTTCCTCCTTCAGAGACAGATGGTGAGCTGGTGGTACTAATGAGCTCCCTGCTGCCCAGGGAAGGCGGATTGAAATGCTTTGTGTTCTGAGAACTAACAGGCTGAGCACCCTCACTGAGGATGTAACACATGTGATGAAAGGTTTGATGCACAAATACTGTAGCAGACTATTTTTCACAGACACCTATGAACCGTGTTTCCCCAAGAGAACAACTTCCCAAAACAGCCTTCCTAATAGTCCGATCCTTACTGTGTTTATTGAAGTATTGCTCTGAATGGTACAATAATCTCTCTCTTTTATGGAGATGGAGAGAGCATTAGGTTGTGGACACATGGCAATTGAATGCCCTGCTTCTCTGGCATGAGCACACTGAGAAATAAAAACAAAGAGCACCTGCTGTTCCTCGGAATGAGTCTTTGAACATTTTAAAAACTTTCTTGGCAGAAAGCCATTCTCTTCTGGGCTGACTTTAAAAGCAATGCAATTAATTATAGGAGCCACAGACCTCTAAGGTAACAAAATGTAATTATCCAGGGATTCATGATGGATTCTCTTATGTCTTGTTTAAAATGTAACAGAATTGTCAAAAGTGACTTGTACTGCGGATGCAATTAAAGACAGATCCAGTTGGCTGGGAAGTCTAATGGCTGCAGTCATGTGGCCAATTCAAGGCTGCCTACAAATTTCAGCGTGGTAGTTATGTGGATTCAGCATGTTCATGACGAGTGTTTAAAAACCGAATGCACTGATTAAGATTCTGAGAACTTTTGCAATGGATTCATTAAATGTGCTCTCTCCAGCAGAGACCACAAAGATGTATCCCTTTCTCCGTACTCAGCAGAAAGACTTCAGTGAGACAGGTTTTCTAATTAAGTGAATGTGAAACATTCCAGTTTTTGTGTTTACAACCAAATAAATACTTATATCAGGATATGTCTTTTAATATGAGATGTCTTCTTAAGAGAGACCATTTCGCAACTAAAATGGAGAACATTAAAAAAGCCAAGGCTTTATTTTAAATTACTACATAGAGATATATCACATACATTTAGGGGATGGATAGTAAATCTAGCTCTAACCTGAGCAACTGTTATAGCTGATAAAGAGGTATGCGACTCTTATCAAAGCAGGTGCTTTGATATCTGTTGATTCAGGGTAGTACCCAGTCCACATTTAAGTTAATTACTGTATACTAGCAAGTAACAGATGTGCTGCAGATGGCTAGGGTGATTAAAATAAAAAAAGCTCATAAATAAAGATTTTACAGGTTTGGAAGCTAACAATAAATACATGAATTAAAAAGGAGTATGTTAAAACTCAAGTATTTCAGTAATTGAACTAAAATATATTTATTTATTTCTTATCAGTCAGTTGCTATGAATAGGATTAAAACAGAATATTGAGTTACACACTCATTCCCATTTGATTTCTACTCTGCCAACAGTCACTGTGGGATAATGTGTGGGTACTCTCTTCTTGGTTCTGTGCTTTCACCAGCTTTCATTAAGAGCATGAAATGAGGGTCAGTCTGAAAGTGGCTGGTTTTTCTTTTTTTTTTTAGTATGTACATTTACATTTATGGAAATAAAGCTTTTTACAGAACTGTACTTGTTCCTAAAGAATCCTTTTACCAGCATTTCTAGTTTATGGCTGGAAATTCTGTGCTGAAGGGAGAGGGAGCCACACAGACAAACACACACCTATCTCAGAAAAGGCAATGTGGTCCTGTAGGCAGTGCAGGATCAAGAAGTCGAACCAGGGGTTCCCACAGGACTAGTGGATATCTTGACATAAGGCTTTTGTTTGGTTGTTCTTTTACCCTTATTTTCATCCTAAATCAAACCATACCAATACGGAGTCTCAAAAATTTTATATGACAAGGAGATGGTTTCCTGCCCAGCTATGAAGGGCATCATTGTAAGGTGAGAAAGACTATGAAATGTTAGTAAAGGAAATGATACAATCTCAGTAATATAAGTGTGTAGGGATAGGCTTACCCAAATTCCCAATTAATAATAAAATGTAGACCACCATATGCATATTTATGTGTGTGTAGATATATATATAGATATAGATATATATATATATGATATTTTATTTGCCAAAATATGTTGATCTGAGCATTGTTGTGTCATGTGAGAAGATCAGCACAAGATGCACTGCAGAAATATTTCCTTCTCTCATGTATTAAATTTGCTTCATATTAATGTTTTCTGTTAGTTTGGATTTTTGGATATGGTGGAATATTATCAAGTATAATGCAATACTGTTCAGACATGTTTTAGGTTTGCTTTGTCACAAACACACCCTTAAAGAATTAGGAAGAAAAAATGTTGCCTTTACCTGGATTTGCACCTGGATGAAACACCTTCTTAGAAATCACTTTAAAATTTCTATCATGTCATTTGAAAAAGTCCTTTATTTCCCTTTAGTTGTGAGACAAATACCCCACCCCTCACCCAGATATACAGAAGATGTTAGTTGAAGAAGGATTTAGAATTGATTAAACTTTCTCATTTCGGCATATGCTGTTGGCACTGGGAAGACCTGCGAAATTCTCTCCCAGTAAAGCTAAAGTGAGAGGAGATGCCTTTTCAGTGCTGAATAAACCACCTGTGCTTTAAATATGGAGAAGCTTGGTTATTTTGCATCTAATGAAACCTAAACATGTCAATATTGGAGGCTGTTTCCTTTTGATAAACAGTTGTCATACTATACTGGCTGTCATTGTTATATTTGGTCTGCCAAAATCCTCTGCAACTCATTGTTTCCCAAGCTATATGGATTCAGCTCTTCAGGTCTGTCTTCATATTAGGTTTAGTTTTAGGATAAACTATATCTGCTCTCTTTTATTTATTAAAAATGTTTTACTATTTCTTCTTTTACCCATCATACAGGCATTGATATAGACAAATTATTGTGAATAATTCCTTTGAATAAAGTCAGCACAAGAAAAATGATATATTTGGAGTGTGAGTAGTGAGCAGTGGAAGTTTAGCACAAGTAGATACTCTACTGCATCCAGATCATATTCAAAATTGGTTTCTGCATGTGCAACACTACAATTCTTTTGGCCAGGGGCACAGGGCTGTGCATATGGAACTGGATTTCTCTGCATTCCCAAATCTGAAATCTCCTGAGTTTGCACTATAAAGGATTATACTTGTTACAAATGATGACTCTATAATCTACTATCAGATTTCTCCACCAAACATAGTTCTAGTCACAAGGCCTACTCAAGTTAGTGTCTAGAAAACATATTTTCTCCACATCTGCTGTAGTTTTTAATTTTTCTTTCTGTGGGTAGCATGCAAAGGACTACAGTAATTTATCTCCTTTGCTGTTGTATACCACATCTCACTTGTAAGTACAGTGCCAGAATTAGGATGTGAATTGTTAGTATTCCAATGCTGAGTACTGAAGTTGATGGAAATCTGGCATGTAGGATGATGGGATTATCAGTATGAGTTCAGTAAAAGCCATATACATTTTATTGCTTTAATCAGTTGCTTTTCATGAAGTAATTTTAGAGTATCCAGTTCTTCGTCTTTGTCCAAAGATTTTGATGGCCTCATGAAAAGCAAACCAGCATCTAGGGATGAATAATTGAGTGAAGCTGCTACAGAGAAGGTGGAGAGCTGGTTTAAAGGCTTTCTTGCAGTCAGATTCACTGGAAAAACAGAACAGTGAGAAGAACGAGATTCTCTAGAAAACTCTGTGTTTGGGGTCAATCAATTTTTATTAGTGGTCTGGTTGATGGACTAGACAGTATATATATTAACTTTGTATATATGTTGGAACCTGAAAGGTTTCTAAGCATTGTTGGAAGACAAAACTGGAGTTCAAAATGATTTTGGCAAACTGAGGAAATTACGGGAAAACCAAAGGAGATTAATTAATGGGTCTAAGGTCAAACTCTTGCACTTCAGCAGGAATTGACAGCTTCACAGCTACGATTAAGTGGAAATTTTACAGAAATAAAACTTGAGTTTTAAAATTAACCACAAACTGAACTTTGGTCCTGTCTTTGTGATGCAGAAAAGTCAAACCTCACAATGGAATTTATGTGTATCTGAATTTATGTGTAAAAGATACAGGTTAGTCCTTCTGGTCAATTTGATTTTGTAGGGCCTCAGATGGGAGTGAGCCTAAAGAGCATCAGGGGTGAAGAGGGCCTAACATGTGACCTGTGACAAAGACCAGAAAAATGTGGGGATTTTATTTTAGAGAATAGCAGTTAGTGGGCAATGTGTTAAGAGTCATCAAATATAATAAAAAATACCAGCAAAGAGGATACATTCTAAATGCATAATGCTAGATTCTGAATAGCAGGCTTATATGTCAGCAAACAAAACACAAGTTAGAAAACAGGGAAAACTTTATAGCAATACACTATTTGGATTATTTGCCTGAGCAAGTTTTAGAATCTTCATTATTGGAGGTTAATAAATATATAAACAAACATCTGTTAGGAATAAGATTTAATTTACCTGCCTTGGCAGTGATGGAAATGAGGTAGGCGTCTTTTGAACAAACTTGCAGCCCTGATGTCTGGATTTCTGTGTGGGTTTGTTTATTTGTTTGTTATGATTCTAATGGAAAATTGATATTATCAGAAAAGAAATTTTGGGCTTTAGGACTACTTACTGCTTTGTGTACTTAAAGCCTGAAAAAATTCACACCTACAGGTAATATTGCTTAAATTTACGTAATAAGAGTTTCTTAAGTTAGGCAGATCAATACTGTTATGTTGATCGATAATTATTTAATGTATCTGTGGTAGGGTAAAATCAGATGTTCTTATCCTTTCGGTGTGTGGTAAATTGTGTCTTCCTTCTGAAAAGCTTCTTTTATGACCATGCCTAAAATGAAAACTTTCATCTGCTCTGACGTCTTGGTGGTAAATAAAACATATTGTTAGTATTTTGGCTTTTTTAAAAAGTGTCAGAGTTATTCTGATAACTCTTGTGACCTTCTGAAAGTGGTAATTTGGAAAGCACGTTAATAAAGTTAGTAGACGCCACTGGCACATAGGCCTGTGTGGCATTAGAGTTTGTTACCAATTTCCACAACAATTTGTGCAATAATGCAAAATTTGCCTCCATGCCTCCAGTCTCATTGCTACTGATGTGCTGTTCCATGGAGCATGATACTGTTGTGTAAAGTGGCATAAACTCAGATTGAAAAGTAGTGTGACATCTTTATCCCAGAGAGGAATAACTTACAGCAGGAGCTGATGGGAATTGGAGAGAGGCAAAGGATTCAGTTTCTTGTATCCGTGTAACTGCCTTTGCCGGGGTGGAGATGGGCATGGCAGAGCAGGCTGGGTGCCCTAGGGAGTTTGAGGTGGATGGAACACCTGAAGAAATCCTCTCTAGAGATGAGTGGTTCACCAGTAATCCAACAGTCAGCAGCTATTCTGCCTGCCCCCAGGATGTTTCATTTTTCATAGAGAAAACATGTTTTTTCATCCTGAGAGGTGCTTCCATCACTGTGCATTACAGGTATGCTGGAAATGTGTGTTTAGATCCACTGTTCAGTAATGGAAGGATCAAGGACTGAAACACTTTTCCTGAGTAGAAAGTTGTTTTTACAGTAGTTGTATACAAAAAAATAATATTATATAGAAAAATTTAATATTTTTAGGCACTGTGACAGGAAATTAGAATCTTGACTGCTAATTGTGATTTATGCTTGAATCAAGAAGGTTACTTTAGATTTTTCATGCTTTGCATATGTTCACATTTCTGCCATAATGCATTTTCAGTTCTCTTTGTTATCTGAAATATCTTTCAGATCGGGAAGGAGGAACAATGTCTATCAGGCTAGTTTGTTCCAAGTTGCAGCATTACCTCATGGGTTTATGCTATCAAATACAGAAAACAGTTAGCTCTGTTAGCTCTCCTGGATCCTCATGAAAAGTTCATGAATCATAGAATGGCTTGGGTTAGAAGGGACCTTAAAAATCACCTATTTCCCACCTCTCTGCCATGGGCCAAGTTGTAAATGAATTTGATATTGTACACAGATGTCAGCTCCATTGTAAAGGCAAAACACTGAAATCAGATCCTTTTATTGCTGAGCTCAACATCCATTTTTAAAGAAAGAGAACCCATTGATGTCTTTGCTATTTACAGTAGCCCACTGTGGTTACTGGAAGATGTGGGCATCATGCATGGCTGGAGGGCCTTAGCTGGAGGTTGGTTTATATGGCTGTTATGTGGTACCGCCTTTTCCACCTGAAAATATTTTCAGACAAATATGAACACTCACCAAATGCATGTGAAGAAAAGGAGCTAAGAAATCTTTGTGGTACTGACTGATGACATTTCTAATTTTCCATAGTGAAATCAAATCTTTATGAAAGCTGAAGTATTCCAAAACATATTACACCAAGTAATTCCAAGGTTAATATTGAAAGTGGGATGTTTTCTAGTGCCAAAACATTGTCAAAAAGGCATAAGTGTAGACCAGCTAAAGAAGCACTTGTTCTCTGAATAGGTTTGTTGGGATAGGTACGGTGACAGTTCTGCATCTCTATGCAGCAGACATCACTTTTGTTTTACAGTTCTGTTCAGTCAAATTGCCTCTTATACTTCTGTTCAGTCACTATTCGTTCCTAAGAGAGGAGCAGAGTGTTTGGGGAGGGCTTAGGCAAGACAGTATGCATTATTGAAGGCATATGCAGTACACGAAGACTGAGAGACTTGTTCAAGGGTAGAATGTTCTGTTAAAAGTGGTTCATGAGGTGAACTAAAAAACCTCTTGAACTGCTTTCCCTGTACACTTCTGTTGAGATGGACTCAAGTTGGGGAGGAGAAGCAGTGATTTTTGATTATGTAAATAACTTTTTGCTGTGGATGGGAACATGTTCTCAATTGAAATTATTTTTAACCTCTTGGATAAGAAGGTTTCAGGATGAAATTGTGTATTTATAAATGCTTGTCTGTAGTGAATGACAGTAGGACATTAACATTTACCTTATGAAGGACTCTTTAGAGAATGAATTGTTAAGTTAGAAAGTATTGTTGTTCTGCATCAGCAGGGATAGTGGCAGAGAAATGGAAGGATAACGCTGGAATATTTACTTGTCTCTGGATGAGCAATGGTTTTCCTCTGGAGCACAAAGCTCTGGCTCCTGTGATAAACCTCCATGACTGAGAAGGGCTGCTCTCATTAGATCTTGTCTTCTGCATGTTCTGCCAAGCTCCTAGGTGTATTTGGGAGCTTCAATGTGGCATAAAAACAGAATCAGCCCTGATAGTAATTGTTACCATGTACTTTATGGCATGTAGACCCAATTCCATTTTTCATAACACTCTTTTTTTAAGCTAACTGTTGTTTAGGAGCAGACTGGACCCAGTGTTGGTCCTCTGCTTCTGTCTGCAGGTGCTTATTCTGAGGTTAGGAGCTGGCATTGTCTTGTTCTGTGGATGGTGTAATTTGATGGACAGTATGGTAACATTACTCCCACAGTGAGGATTAATTGAAAAGCCAAACAATATCATCATGGAATCAGTGAAGGTGCAACCCAGAGGATGATTTTGGCAATTCATTTTCCCTCAGAAGTCTTCTCTGTATTTGAGTGTGTTTGAGATTGCAGTTGAGTTTGGTTTCAAACAGGAAGCATATGGAAGTGGGCTGGGGAGCCAAGTCTTATGCTGGGACACAGGACATCAAAGAAGCCACATGCATGACTGGATCTCTTGTTCTGCTTGAGTCAAGCAACAGAATAATTTTTCTGTGAATATTAGCTCATATTTGAGAATTAATTTATTTCAGTCCTGTCTAGACATGTCTTTTGTTCGTGTTCTACAAATAGACTTCAGCAAATGGCAAAAGGATTTTCCAAATCAATAGATTTTAACTATGCACCTATGCATTACAGAACTCTTGAGGATGGCAGTCAGAATTTATAATCACAAACACTTAGGACAGACATCTGATTCTCCAAGTCACAAGTTGATCAGGCAAAACTAAACTTACCTGAGCTCTGACACGGCATGAGGAAACATCTCATTTTATACCAAACAAGATACAGGTCAAGAATTACTTAAAAAATATTCTGAGGCAACTATCGTTCATACTTTGCAAACAGTAGAGTAATTTTTCTGAATAACATAATACAGTGTTCTGTGTTGAGATGAATTTAGTATTCATGTACATAGAAATCACAGAGCTTGATGCCAAGGGATTAACTTAGGTCGGTGCCTTTTTATTGGGGGTCTTAAAGGATAGACTGTTTTCTGGCTCTTATCATCTCTTCCCTTCCTGTATACATCTTTGCAGAATATTTACTATTTTCAGGAAATGCAATTTGTCTCACCATTCTCAGTTTCACCTTTTTTTAATTATAATGGAAACTGGGGTGTTGAGGGTGGTAAGTGAGGTCTGCAAGCCCATGGGCCAGTGCTTCACAGCTGAGCTATGGAACTGCATTGCAGATGTGTTGTTTTCAATTGGCAGTATATAGTGATATTTGGAATATTCTGACAGAGATCCCCTTATTTAACATTTTTGGAACCAGTTTCCTGCAGACAGCATACCTGATATTTAAGGAATTTTTCTTCTCTTTTCTGAGACAGGTCAGTAAATTGTCACCAAGTGCTCATATGCTAAAAGTGAAGATAATAGAAAATTCCAAAGCAAATGCAAATAGGCCTTCTCGACTGTGTCCAAGGATGCCTGACATTGCTATCAGTACTGTGAGCGATGCTGTACTGGCAATTTAGATTAAATCTGTGCCTAGCATGTCCAGTTTTCAGAGTAAGGACTAATGCATTTCTCTCTCCTTGCTGTGCTACACACAGAGTCTTGTGTAATCACTACCAAAAGATAAGAATGAAATGGGAAGAAAAAGTAGCAAAAAATGATGCTGTTCTGATCGGAAAGGCAAAGAAATGATAGGTAGAAAAGAAAGACTGTATGTGCAATTAGCGCTGCGATAATAATTGGAAATGCAGTTACTAAAGGTCAGCCATCTCCAAAGGCAAATTTTGCTTTCCTGCTCATAGACTTTGAAGTGGTGGGGGAGAAGCTTGGGGGAAGTAACAAGTAGGGATAGGGTGGGCAGCAGAGGACAACAGATCATGTTTCTCTCCTCAGGACCTTAGGTCTTCTAATGATGAAGTCACGTACATCTCTAGTGATTGTATGCCTTGCAGTATTGCTTATTCACTACAAGGCATGGAAGATGCTGCTCTCTTCCTATTTCGTTATACTCTGCCTTTGTGTATCTGCTGCTCAAGGGATTGAGGAAAAGCAGAACTAATTCCCTCCCACATTTTTCTCTGCCATTTGACACATTTACTAAAAAAGACAAGGTATTTTTTCCCCAAAATCTGTACCTAAAGATTTGAAGAGACAACTGGAAAGCATAAAACTAAAGCCTGGAAAATCTACCTACTATATGCATAACCCAAGCTGTATTTTCTTGAAGACATTTCATTGAAAATATAGCATAAATGTTCTTCTTTTCTTTCCTTTTATACTTGACAGTATGTGTGTAAAGATGTGAGAGCCTGAATGTGGTGTTACTTATTGTTGTTGTTATTTAGTAAAGCCACAGAGCTGAAATGATAAGTAATCCACACCTCATAATAATAAGTAGGCATGACTCATGGATTACTCCTAAAGTATTTGTTCCATTAATCCAATTCTACTGTGTGGTTTGAAAGTAATTACATTTTGAATATCAGTGTGAATAACTTAAAGGTTTGGAATCACTTGAAGTTTCTTATCAATCATCAGCTAATATCCCTTATAATTTGCATTCTTAACAGAATAAGTGACTCAAAGCTACTTCTTATTTTACTTCTTTTTATAATTATTTACAGCTTCCTTTGATTGTATGGTAATATCCTTCCCATTTACATCCTTTAGTGTCTTAGAGGCTACATGTATCAAATTCTTTCTATTTTAATGCTTTATGGAGACGAATCCAGAAGTTTCTCTGACCTTTTGCAATATTTGAGGGAATATGAAGCGTCTGAAGCTCAGTTGTGTTGAATGCATATTTATTTATGTGTGTAAAATATGCAAAATATTAGGAGAATCTGAGACAGATCCGAAAGCTATAACAAAGAAAATAATTACAAACTTTAAGTGCTAATCAAAATGCTATCCACACTTAGCTGCTGAATAGCCCATATGTGGCCAATGCAAATAGGGATGTGATGTGACTGTTCCTTGTTATGCTAGATTAGTCAGTTCCTGAAGACACAGACTGATACGGAGGACAATTTCTGTGGGATTTGATGGGTCATCTGATTATCATATTTCGCATTATTCTTCCTAATCTCATGCAATAGAATAGATGGATCTGTGAGCAGGTAAATAAAGAGAGTGCAACTATATTCACACCCAGAATATTCTCATTTGGAAGGGGGCCGAAAGGATCATCGAGTTCAACTCTTAAGTGAATGGTCCATACAGGCGTCAAAGCCACAACCTTGGCATCATTAGCACTCTGCCCTAAATTGGAACAAAAGATCACTTTTCCTTCCGAGACAGTTATGCAGCAATGCAAATGTTTAGCAAACACAAAAGAAAATTATTGCCATATGTAATTTTTTAATAATGCTAATGAAGGAAGGAAAGTATTTCCACTGGAAAATACTTCCATCCTCCATCACACTCCTTAAGTCTAGCTGTCTCATTCTTGTGAATCTGAAGTGCAGGAATGCAGGCTCTATGTTAGTGACAGAGAGAAAAATTCAGTTCTATACATTGTATATCACGATGAAAGCAAACGAGCTTTGAGGCTGCATCTCAGACTTGCCCAGAGCTTGCTCAGTAAGAGGTAAGAAAAAGCTTTTTAGATTCTGTAACTGTTTCTGGAAAGTGTTTTGCATCTGTCAAGTCCTTTATTTGACAGTATAACTCTTTTCTTGATCTCATGTAATGTGGTCTGTCTTGGTCTCAAAAATAATGTTCCTCAGTCAAAAAAAAAAAAAATAGAAAGAAATGTGGCTTAAGAATTGTTTTACTTGTCTTTAACTATAAAGTGGAAGAACGAAATTTGTCTCTCTTTCTTAAAGTACGTTACAGATGACCCTACAGTCCAAACTCATTTACTATTATTAGATCTTTTTGAACCTGAGATGTGCTGACATCCTGTCTTTAATGCTCTTGTAAATTCTGAAGTAAACAGATTTCAAAGACACATGACTGTTAGTGTGAAGACAAGGTCAAAGAGTTGAATGACACATCTTCCTAGTACAGTAAGACTACCTATCAATCAGTTTTACTAGCAAATTCTTAATAAAGAAAAGAGATCAGAACATGACAAAAGCATATCTTGGAAAATATATGTGCATGATGTCCATTTTGGTATCCTTGGACTAGTAGTTAATGATGAACAACCATTACATATGACCTGGAAATATGGTTGTCTCCTGTAGGAGAACCTCTTTTAAACTTGTGAAAATTAGAAACAGAAAAAATCTATTATGTCAAAGTGTTCTGAACAACACACATTTAAGTAACTAAAATAAGCAAGACGGTTAAATTTAATTTAAGAATTATCATGTTTTGGTATTGATAATTCAAGGATGGTCATTTAAAGTCATAAAAAAAATTATTTCATTTATTTCAAACTTCACTCATTATGCATTTGGCAAATATATGCTCAGAAGTTAGGTCATTTTCCTCTTTCAATATGCTGAAAGATTTTGGCATTTTTTAGCATGCCCTGTGGTGCCACTACGTTTCATTTCCTTAGATTTTCTGTAGCATTTTTTTCTACAGGGTTAGATGTTACAGACAGGTTAATAAATGGTAATGTTAAATACAGCCAGTCTCCCACTTTAATAGTAGGACACAGTCTGAAGTTAGACAGATGGCTCTGGAAGAAGGAATTCCTGTTACCTACTAACTAAATATATAGAAACAACGAAATTGTGACTTGACTATCTCATTGTTATTAGCAAGGATATTAAAAAATCAGACAAAATATAAAATACCTGCATGGTAAAGGACTTCAGGTGCATTCAGCAATCAAGGGATAATATGTGTCTTTAAGATATATAGTGAAGGTTTTTCATTTAGTCATTATGTCATGATTAAAATGAGAGTTTGTCTCAGTAAAAAGAAAAAAAATCAATTCATACCTGGAGATCCAGTCTGATCCAGTCTGCACACAAGATACATTTACATACAAATGTACACATATTTCTATTACATATAAATTTATACACATTTATATATGTAAATGTCCCTTGTGTGGTGAATTTGGCAGTGCTGGGTTAATGTTTCATCTTGATAATCTTTGAAGTCTTTTCCAACCTAATTGATTCTATGATTTTATGAGCAGGAGAGCAGATTGCAGTCTGTGGTTTTCCATGGGATTTTCGACAACTGTAGGACAATAGGCATTGAGTGACGCCTCCCAACCACCTTAGTGTTGCTTTCCCCAGTGATAGCTGGAGTCTGGATTTCTTTGAACAAACTGCCCTGGAGTGGATGTGATTTGGAAGTAAGAACAGCAAATGTACCTTGGTCTCTTCCCAAATGCTGGCATGTTGGGCTTCAATTTATTGGTGTAAGATCAAGCTGGATTCCAAGTCCAGTACGTATAAAAGGTACTTAATAAAACATGTCTGGTGGGACTAGTGGCTAGAATTTGGGATCTGTGCATTTATTTGTAGAGTAGTAGTGTCATGCTGAACTTTCTCTGTGAACTGGAGGCTTGACCGCATATACCAAAAGATTTGCCAAAGCTTTCATAGGTTAAATTCCTCAAAGTGGAGGTTTAGAGTGGAACAACAACAGCAGAAAAGGAAAAAAGCTTTCCTTGGGCAAATCCTTTCTTTTTTTTTCTTTTCATTTAAGCTTCACTGCTTTGGGCAGTTGAATAAGCCTGAGCTATATGACTGCAAAATGACATTTAGATAAAATGCTTTTGTGCCACTTTTCAGACTGCAAATGTAGAGTTTGGGATACAATTATAATTTCAGAGTTCACATCCAAAGATTGTGTAGGCTCTATGTTGTAAGCACTTTACTTATCAGGAAATGTGAAGGTTTCTTTTGTTGCCTTAACCAACAGTGCTGCCAGTTAGGAACTTCTTTGGAACAAGCGAACTCCAAGCAGAGTTCAATTCTGCTGAACTTAAAGACAGCAAAATAACAAAGCTTTTGGTTTTAGTTTGTGAAGTTGTGGATTTCCGAGCAAATAGGCAATGAAGTTCCTTCTATGACTTGGTGATGCTTTAACTGTGTTGGTTACTTATAGAAAATTAATTTTGGTGCACAGTATCTTCAACAAAGTTAAATTATGTAATGTAACTTTCAGTAACTGCAGAATCACAAGTTGAATGAGGTTGGAAGGGAAACCTTTGATGTCATTTAATCCAAGGGGGTGATCAAAGCATGGTGATATAGATCTTGTCCATTTGACTTTTGAGTATCTCCAAGGATGGACATACCACAAGTTCCCTGCGCAACCTGTTCCACTGTTCAGCCATCCTCATGGTAAAAAAAAAAAAAGTATTTTCTTATATTTAAATGGAGTTTAATGTATTAACAATTAATTGTTTAATGTATTTGTGTCCATTGTGTCTTGGCTTGTCACTGAGTACTGCCAAGAATAGTCTGGCTTCATCTTCCCTCACTCACATCAATTATTTATATACATTGATAAGGTCTCCCCTGAGCCTTCTCATTTCCAGGCTGACCAGTCCCAGCTCTCTGAGCCTTGCCCTCTGTTACAGGTGCTCCAGTCTCTAATCATCTTTGTGGCTCTTTCCTGGGTGTACTCCAGTATGTCCATGCCTCTCATTCTGAGGGGTCACATTGCTGCACCTGTATCTAAGCAGTGCTGAGTGGGAGGGATTCACCTCCCTCGCCCTGCTGAAAATGCTCTTCCTGATCCAGCTCAAGACACTGTTGGCTGCCTTTGCTACAAGGTCACTTTGTTAGCTTAGGTTTGATTTGACGCCCACCAGGACCCCCACGGATTTTTCTGCCAAGCTGATTTCCAGCCTGTTGGCCTCCAGTATATACTGGTGCATGGGGTAATTTCTTCCCGGGTGCAGGACTTTCTACCTTGCTTTGTTGAGCTTTATGAGATTCCTGTTTGCCTGTATCTCCACAAGATGTATTACTGATACATCAGCCACTCCTCACAGTTTTATATAATCTATAAACTTGCTGCCATCATCCCATGGATCTCTTTCCCATCCTCTTGGGCACTGTGAAATTTGATGATATCCATCTGCAGCTGTTCTCTTGGTGATCTTCAGCCACTACAAGGCTCCTGCAAGGAAGGAGTGCATCTCCTGCTGTCCCAGCCTCAGTGAGAGCCCGGACACCCCAACAGCCTCAGAGCTACATCCTCTACAGGCAGCTCTATCCGAGCTTCAGCAGTAAATGATAGGGGAAGCAGAACAGGTAATAACCTTCATTCCTACAAAAGAACTCCTTTTTAGACATTGGGTCACTTTTTTCTCTTCCTAGTCTCCTTTAATGTCAGACAAGAATGTGATTGAAGTTTTCAGCTCCTTCAGTGCTTTGAGTTATTTTGAATGCAGAGAACTATTCTTATTCTGTGGGGGTTGTTTTAACTTGCATTTGAAATTACATGCCAATAATTTATAGTGGGCCAAGCTTCTGTTAGGGGCAGTTAGTCATCACCAAGTGAATGGATGTATTAGCATGTCACCATGGTATATATCAACCTCCTTTCCCATAAAGCACAGTCGCAGCTGTGAATACACTCTTAGTGCAGTTTTCTTTTGAGAAAATAGATCCAGTAAGGCATGTATTCAGATCCCTTCTTCCAAGGATCATTGCCTTACTGCTTTATTTTTGGAATGTTCATTAACATGGTGTGGAGGCACCATAGATCCATGTGGAGGTGTTAACGGCCATAAAATTGGCTGCTTCCTGTACTTGTTGCTATGAAGCATGATCTTAGTTTGGAAACTCCTGTGTAAATGCGTGTATTTGTCTTAGGTTTCTGTTTCCTAGCAAACCGTGACACAGTGCAAAATGTGCTGCATTTGCTGTGGCTGGCCCTCTTAACCTGTCAGGATAATTTATGGGGACACTTCGCAACACCTTCTGCTGCTAATGGTCTCTCAGAGTCCTGCAGAAAAGGTTAGTTCTGCCCCCTAATTTTAAGAGCCATGATGGTGGCATTTTTGTCTCTTTTTTGGATCTATTTTGGATTTATGTCTGGCCAAGGGTTTGAAAGAGCTGCTATTAAAGCAGAAACATCTGCTGGGGCTTTATGTGCTGCTGGCTTGCCAAGTTCAACAGCAGGCTAAACTACAGCTGATGGGCTCAGCCCTCCACAGGTGTCACTGCAGTTACAGGAGAATGACTGCAAGGGAAATTGGGCTCCTGAAAGCTCTAAACAAAATAAATAAATAAGTAAATAGAACCCCTTCAGCAACTGTGGAAGGCTATTAGGAGATTATGGCTGGGGTCATTAGCAAATAAGACAAACAAATCCTGCTGAAGTGGTTGTGAGTATCTGAATTCCCCCCTGTCCCTGGTTGCTGCAGCATCCTGAGATGTACCTCCTCCCATTCCTACCTGCAGGCTTCCCATTGTGTTCTGCATGCTGCCAGCTCAGGCAGCACAGACACACAGTGATTTTAAATGCTGTTAGGAAAACCTGATTTGGTTTAACCATCTGAATGTTTTCATGATTCAGACACATCATGGCAACCTTGTTCGTGGGCAGACATGGGTGAGGCAGATGATGGTTTTGACATGGACTGTGAACTTTTTTTGAAGGAGAGGAATTCAAAATAATGCTTTAAAATTCCTTGTAAAGGTTTTGTTCCTGATGCAATTGTAATAACTTGAAATAATCACTCCTTTGATACTGGGGACATGGGAACTGATATCTTGGATGACCTTGAACGGCATCTAAGCACTGCCCAGCCTCCATCCTGGATGTGTACTTGCAGTTTCAGAGAAGCATGCCAAAAAACTCACAACAGGCAACAGTGGGTCTCTAAGACATTTCCAGAGTCTATTTTTCTGTATTTACTTATTGTTCAGGATTTTTTTATTTTTAAAAATGTCCAGTTACTCCCTTAGTTTTGCCAAGCATTTGGCTTCAAGTGCAGAATACCAGTCAAATTACTGATGAAACATTGACTTCATTTACCTTTTTATAAAGTGCTACAACCTGGCCATATAGTTCATTTTCCCTCTCACCTCCCCCACAGCAATCATAAAATGGAGGTCAGCACTTCAGCAGCAAAAGCTAAAACTGCTACAATTGGAGTAAAAGAAGAGTTCTGCTTGCAGAAGAGTGAGTAGAAGACTGTTATAGTTGGCAGAGCCCATTGCTAGAGGAATAGATAATTGCATGTGAATGTGCATATTCAATTTATTAAATTATTATCGGTTCTTTTTAAATTTTGTAAATGTTCCCATTCCAACCAGTTCTATCCAGTGATTACAAGAAATTTGCTGTTCTGGTTAGAAAGAACAAGGCCAAATTCTCTCATATATCCCAATATGTTTCTTGCCTTCCAAGAAGCTGCCTGACTGAGAATAAAGTTGTTTCAGAAATATTTCAGCTTTGTTTAGTGGTTTAAATAAAAAGCCTGGGCTATGGGAAATGCCTAGCATTTTTCCATGGTGGAAAATTTTAATGTTCCTTGCAAACCTCAAGAAAATATTCTTGAACCATCTCCTTTCCCCAAAGAACACAAGTATGTGAGATAAGAAATAATTCCTTTGTAATTACTCATTTCCCCTCAGAATACTCATAAAAGAGAAATCATACTGGAAGTGATATATGTATGTTTCCTCTTCTGGCAATATAGTTAGTAAGCATAATTTTGGAAAATTGCATTTTAGCAACAAAGACATCTTTTTCCTAAGCTAAAAAAAAGCCCAAACAAAAACAACTCCACCAAAACTAAACCCAACCTTTTTTCCAAAGGTGGTTGTCTAAATAGGTGAAAGGAAGTTAGTATTATATAGGAAGTATTAATTTGTTTTGTAGGTACTAATTGAATAGTTAATTAAATAGTTAAGTCTCTCAATAGCAAACCTCCCAAATGCTCCATGATACACTCCATTCCTTGCTGAGACCTCCTAATGCAGTGCTGCATTTGCAGCTGCTGAAACTAAATCTACACAGGGCTGTTTCTTGGGATAAATTCTTGCATACTGTTAGTTACACAATATGTTGAATTCAATGAAGAAAGTGTGGTAAGAAATTGATCTTTCCCTATTTCCCACAATTTCATTCTTGTTTTCTACTCCCTCATGTAGGTCACCAGAACTGTCTGTGGGAAGGGATTGTAAACAGCATTAGTGAAATGATCCAAAAGCAAGACTTCAAAATCATTAATTTGACTGTGAATAATTTCAATAATTTTGTTTTTAACAGGAACAAATGGCTGGGTTGAATGATTGTGGGAAATTTTTAATTTGCCCCCAGGCACCTTAAGGTGCCCCTGTGCCCCTTGAGGGCAGCGTGATCCAGTGCATGTCCCAGCTCTTCCATGGCTGCAAAGCTAAGAAGGAAGAAATAACCCAGAGCTTTTACTTTCTTGCAAAAGTAAGACATAACCCTGTCTTCCTAGTGGTGTCTTGTCTGCTTTGTCACTGTGACACTGCTTGTTTCATGGTTGAGTGGATTCATCACTAGTATCTGTGTACTGCAAGCGTGGCTACAGGCTGTACCTTCCAAGACGTACTGTCAGCAAGTGCTGTGTGGTGATGGAATTAATGCACCAAGGCAGTAGTTTCAGAATAGGTGTCTAACCTAAACTGTTTCTGAGAGGAAAGGAGATGGCTGCAGCTAATAGAAGCTAATGTGATGTTTTGTCAGCCTGTACAATATAAAGGCTAATTGTTGGAGCTGTGCAGCAGAGTAATGAGGAGCTTGAAAATGTAACTGATAAGCAGAGTGATTATAGGCTAATGAGCAGGATGTTTATGGTATATTGAAGGACTAATGAAGGGCTGCAAAAGATAACTGTGATGGTATACAGCAAGACTATGCAGACTAGGCATATTTAAATACAGCACAGAAAGATATGTAGTAAATACTAAAGACAATACTGCTAACTATTGGAGTTTGAGCATGTGTGTGTGTGCATTGTGCAGATTAAGTAATTAACCAATACCAGTACCCGATAAATGCATGACAGAAGATACTAGTAAGGGAAAAAAAGATACAGTACATAAGTACATATTACATAATTCACGTACCTCCATCAAGTAACACCCCCACCTATACAAACAGCTCTGTTTATCACCTTGCATGTTCTCCCATAAGGAAACATGAATGGTTGCTGTACTGTGCAAAGCATTGGGCCCAGACAGCTCTCAGACAGGATAGTTCCTGGAAAACGTGGACTTCAAAACACTTTCTTCAAAGGTAATTGCAACATCAGGGTAGAAGATTTTAGCATGGCATGCCAGTCTGGGGCCCCGTCAGGCTTGGTAGTGTCAGGGGACCCGGCTGTGTGCATTGCAAAATAAGGTCACGTCTTATTCGTCACTGTGACATTAGCAGCCATAGCTCCTGAGGAGAGATCTGACTCCCTGAAGTCACCTGGCATGGTAATCCTGGCTTTTATTATTGGCTGCAGAGGACGGTTTTTCTCTCTCACTGTGGCCAGTTGAATTTGATATGTTTAATGCTTTGAATAAAAGCCCAGTTCTAGAATATGTGGCTTATGATTGTCCTTGAGTCTTCACGTGATACAAATGCAGTTTTTTGGTTTCATTTTTTTTTTTTTTTTTTACCGTGGAATTTTTTAGGTCAGCAATTTCAATCAAATATATATGGACATTAATATCTGTAAATATTGGAAGGAGTCTCTATAACTGTATAAATGCAAAGTTGCACCATGTCCTGTACACAGCAGAGCATTACAGAACAGGTCACTTCAGCTAAAAAGGAAGTTGGGATTACCAAGAGCTCTTAAAAATATCTATGCTATCAGATATGTGGTCATTATATGATATCAATAACAGATTGATAAGTGAAAATGGGACATGTTCACCTCTGTAGTGTTTTTGGGAAAAGAAGGTAAACCCTCTGTCAGGGTTTGATGCTGGCTAATTGCCAGGCACCCAGGAAAGTCTATCCACTTATTTTCCTCTGCTATAGCTGAGCAGAGGAGGGGAAATTAACACGAAGACTTCATGAGTTGAGATAAGGATTAGGGGGAAAAACATTTCAAGGCAAAACAGGTTCAAAACTTAAACAGTATAAAGAAAATTTTTTATTAATAGAATTAAAAATAAAAAGGGTAATGAGAGCTAAAATAAACCTTTAGAACACCTTTCCTTCCAGTCCCTCCCTCTTTCCACCAACCATGCAAGGAGACAAAAACATGGGGTTTTGGTTAGTCTTTCACTCCTTAAAAATCTTTCTTCAGTACGCTTAAGGAAAAAAAGTTTCTTTCTTCTGAGGTGCTGTGGGATCCTTCCCATGGCAGATAGCTCTCTGCGGACTTTTCCAGCATGGTTTCAACTTTCACGTGTAGCAGTCATGCCCGAACCTGCTGTAACGTGAGTCCCTCCCACAGGCCAAGCAGTCTTCCCACAACTGCTCAGTGTGGGTCATTCTAGTTCATGGGGTTTAGTCTTTTAAGGATAAGCGGTTCTCGTCTGGAAGCAAGGGTTCTCTATCTCTGGAAGCAAGGGTCCTCTCTCTCTGCTCGAGTTCCTCACCAGATCACAGCCTTTTAGAATCTGCGTGCTCCAGCGCGAGCACTGTTCCTCATGGGCTGCGCATGGATCTCCACATTCCCCCATGCACTTATGAATTACAGGGAAACAGTCTGTTGTACCATAGTCCTCACCACGGCCTGCAGAAGAATCTCAGCTCTGGCGCTTGGGGCACTTCTTCCCTCTCCTTTTCACTGACCTCGGTGCTGCCATGTTGGTTCTCTTCACGTGTCTTCACTTTTCCTCTTCTCTGACTCAGAAGAAAGTGTCTTTAGGTTCATTTGTTCTCAAGTTCCATCAATTGAAATGTTCTTACAGAGCTTCGCTGCGCTGAAAAGGTTGATTTTGTCTGGGCTCTGTATCGGGGAATTGTTCGCCATGTTTTCATCGCTGGCCACGTGGTCTCTGCCGGCACTGCACGGGCGGCCCCGGCCGCATGGTTCCAGCCTTGGGAAGGTCCCGGCCGCATGGTCCCAGCCTTGGGAAGGCCCTGGCTGCACGGTCCCGGCCTCGGGAGGGCCCCGGCTGCACAGTCCTGGCCTCGGGAGGGCCCTGGCCGCACGGTCCTGGCCTCGGGAAGGTCCCGGCCTTGGGAAGGCCCCGGCCGCACGGTCCCAGCCTCGGGAAGGCCCCGGCCGCGTGGTCCCGGCCTCGGGAAGGTCCCGGCCTCGGGAAGGCCCCGGCCGCACGGTCCCGGCCTCGGGAGGGCCCCGGCTGCATGGTCCCAGCCTCGGGAAGGCCCCGGCTGCGCGGTCCCCGGCAGTCCCTGCCAGGATGGGCCCTGATGGCCCCCACCTCACCACCCCTCAGGAGAAGAAAAGAGAGATTCCCGTGGTTTTTCCTTTCTTAAATATGTCATTACAGAGGCGTTACCAACTTCACTAATTGAGCTAGTAACCTGCCCATCATCAGAGCCTTCAGCAATTGGCTCTATGCCGAACACAGTAGAAACTTTGAGCGGCTTGCTCCCGCCCACCAAAATCTAGACTGTTTTTGAAGTAGCACACCCTCTATTGCCTAAATATGAAGTTGCTAAAATATTTATATGCTACCTCTTGCCTACACCATTGATTCTTTAGTGTAAAACTGGATTAAGGAAGAAGCATATCTATATTTTTGATTTTGGGAGGGAAAATGTGTAATTTCCAAAAGGCTCAATTTTCTGGAAAGTAGGGAGGAAGATGTTTCCAAAAAGTACTCCAGCAAAGCTGATAGCCGATTAGTGATCTGTTAATTGGATTGCTAGGAGTCCTACTCTTCTACAGCCTATGAAGACACTTTCATCTGCATAAATTCCTCAATCTATGAGTTGAGTGTTGGAATCCAATGTTATAATGTGTTTGTACTCTGAAGAAAGGCTTTGGGGTTTTGGAGGTTTTTGGTTCTGTTTGAAAGGATTTTATGAGGCTAACCAAAGTCTCTGCAATTTCCACATTGGACATGTAAAAGCCCTTCAAGTCTTCTGTGCTGTTTAAGTGAAGAAGTTAGTTTTCCACTTCTTTAATGACGTTCCTCTGTTTTCTTCCCTTTCAGTGGGTTTGTCCTGGCATTTATTGTTGGAACTTCTGGTGTATCTGTTTTAGATACTCCACCAGCCAGTTCTTCAATACTCTGCTGTAGATATCTACTTTCCTTACAGAATTTGAGGTATAGTCAACAATGTTGTCTCTAATATTCAGGTGAGGAACCAGAGCACAAGGGAAATCCTCCTGTTAGGTGTAAGTCTGTGATAGAGCAAGAACCTAAAATAATTTCTCCTGCATTTTAAAGTTCATGCTGTAAATCTTGGACTGTTCTGCTGACTGAAAGGAAGGGAAGGCGTGAAAACAGCACTTGCAATACAGTCTGGAGAAAATGAAGTGGGAAGCAGTTGAGTGAGTTTTATGTACAGATCCACTCTTCCTTGATTCTCTAATGTGCATCTCAATTGAATCTTTTTTTCCAACAACTTACCAATGATCTAAACCAGCAGATCTTTTGTATTTTTCGTTTCAAAGACTTTTTTTTTTTGTTTCACCAGTTAAGTAATCCATGAGTCATTTGAAATCTCTTCATTGTTGTCTTCCAGGATTTTAAGTTAATGGAGCTTGTACAATATGGCTCATTTGACTAGAATGGGGCTTGAGTTAGTCTTCGAGAAAAAAAGTAGAGGAAACCTGATGAACATGTGTGTTAAGTGTTCTAACCACTCTCTTTCTAGTGTGTCTCTTCATTAAAAAGACAAAGGGAAGGAAGCATTTTTTTTTGCAGTTGATGTGTACTTTTGTCTTTGAGTACTACATTTGACTTAGGAATGCAATTTTCATCTCTAAGAATCTTCATTAACACTTTACTATATTCATTTTAATGTTTCTTATATATTTTTAAGTATCTACTTTTAAATATAACGTGGAAAAACAATTAACAATAAGCAATGTTGGTTCATAGGTGTGAGTCACCAGGGGAGAGCTGTATAATGATAGTGAAGTTCAGACAGGCAAACATTTGGTTCATGTCTCTTTTGGTATCTCCTAAATTTCTTCTTCTTTCTCAATATTTCTGTTGGAAGATGTCCACATCCAGTGTTTAGGTACAGTTCCAAATTATGTTAGATTTATTTTAGGTCAAATATGAAAGAATTACATTTTTGGGGATGAGACCCAAATTTACACAGAGCTTAGGGGCTTTGGGAGTTTTATTTCATCAGGGTACATTTCTCTACCACTTGGAAGTTTTCCCAACTATTTTTTTGAGCTCACAATATTAAGCTAAGAAGTCCTGATTATATCTGTGCTGTAATATCATTGTATGATTTTGAGGACTGTTATCTGAACATGCTATTCTTATAGTAACAACTGGTTTTTCCATAAAGACACAAAAAAAAGAAAAAAAGAAAACTAGCACATATTTCAGCAGAAGTACACACTTCCAAAGAAGCTCTTACCCAGGCACAAGCTCTGTGAGACTCACATTGTGTGATGTCTGCATCACTATGTGAATAATCGTGTTGTTCCACCATGCAGTGATTCTAGCACCTGAGTACTGGAAAATGTGTTTCCTGTGAATCCTCCACTGAGTTTTGCGCTATGAAGAAACATCCTTGTAATCTATAGCCTGTAGCACACAGGTGGATACACTGCAGCAGGAAGCAGCCTGTGTATAGTTTGCTGTATTCCCTGCAATGTCTCACAGAAAGCCAAAATTCTAATTAACTGTGTCCAGATCACATAGAACTGCAGGTCAGACCTGTCTTTACAAAGGCAGTCTGTACACTTCTGGTTTATGGATTTCTGCTGTTGTGCTGCCACTGCAGATAAACCATGCTATAGGAGGAAGTTTTCTTATTAGGTACATGTGTATCCTCTTTCTATTATAACTTGAAAAATCTTTTCATGATTTTTAGGGAGGAAAGAGAGTATGTTTATCCTGGTGAAAACAGATGACTCATGCGGGGTTTTTCCATCTCCTTAACACTCTTGACACGGCATGAGTTTGGTTCCTAACAGAAAAAAAAAAATCTCACTAAGACTGGAAAATCATAAAGGGCTACTTGTCTCCTTTATTTTTTATGAAGTACATTTGGTAATATATTGAAATAGGCATGCACTGGGATCCTAGAATTCATCCTCCCCAACCCTGTCTGTAGCTCAGTAGTGCAACTACCAGGTATCCTGTTCTAGCTGTGTGCTACAAAATGTTAGTCTTCATATATGCAGAATCAGGAACTTGGAAGTTGTATCTTAAGTGAAAAAGTCAGGGTGACCTGTTTTCTCTGGATTATAGTAGATTTGGAAAACCAATTATTTTGTACAGTGCTTCCCTTGAATGATGTCCATGAACTATGTCCTCTTGTGTATGAATGTCTCAAAGAATAGCTGACATTCCTGGTCTCTCTCATGTGTGGGCTATAGTAAAAAAGATTTGAAAATCTGAATAGATTTCTCCATAGATCCACAGATCTTCTTCCAATCATGGTCTTCCTGCTTAGGCATGGTGTACTTTTTGGGAGATACACTAGCCTATTTTCTCAGGCTGGAACAAGACTTTTTTTTCCCTTGAGATTGCTAATTTGTACCAGAAAAAAAAAAAGTTTTTTGACTGTATAGTTTTATTACATTTGTCTGAAAATACTGTAGTTATCGTAGTGCACTTCTTGTTAAAACCTCATTCTTTTTTTTTTGCAGTACTTTCTATAAGTCATGAGAATTAGAAGGGAAAGTTTTGGAGTGGAACTTTTTATCTTGAAACTTACTTATCTTTTTTGGGCTTCCTGCCTGTACTCTTTTCACACCTTGACACAGTTGCCGCGGTGTTCCTCACACGGTGTCACTCTCCAGTGGTCCCATTGTATTAATCCTGGAACTGCCTCTTCAAAGTAAATTGAATCATCTTTAAGGTTCAGAGAATTATTTCAGGATGTTATTACTGGGCTAGCCACCGACCTGATATTCTTCCCTCAAAGAGAATAGACTAGGTTATGTTTCCATCATACATACTTGTTCTGCATGATTTCAGTACATCTGGCTGAAGTTGGTATTTTAAGTCTTTGCTTTAATTTCTTTTCTGTCAAGTACTACAAGGCAAATTAGGTTTAGCACTGTCCATCCTATTCCCCTTAGAATTTTAATTAGTTCTGTGCTGAACACCCAGTACACTGCAGTTGTATGTGTTTGATATCTACATTTTTTGTCAAAATTGTATTGCTATGGTTCTGTTTATTCTCTAATGCATTGCTGTATATCTGCAGGCAAAGAAATATTGTGGGGGGGAAAAAAACCCAGGTCAAATCTATTCAGATAATGCTATAAAATGGTTAAACTCTCAACTTTAGGTTGTGAGTATGATATATGTGTCATAGTCTTATGACCAGTTGGGTTTTTTAACTAACTGGTGGAGAAGGAAGAAAAACAAGGTAAACATGAACCTTTTTTTAGTTGGTATTCCTTAGGACCTGTTCCAGGCATATCATTGACCACTATACTTGATGATGCCAAAGACGTAGAAAGCTGCTCCATGACAGCAGCTGAAAGTTCCTGTATCTTGTGGAAAGCAGGATTGGTGAAAGCACAGGAGCCGCTTCTGGCTTCATACAACATGCCCTCCAACTTCAGTGACATTCTGGATGGCACTGGGACATAGGTGGGATGCTCATGGCAGCCTCCTGTGGGCACCAGCCCCTCAGGGATTAACCTGCGTCACGTGGCTTGCAGGAGACCTCAGGCAGTGGCTACCTCTCAACATATACACACTCCACCAGGGATTTGGTTTTTCACTTTTCTCTCTTGTTGTATTCAGTCATGCTCCTACAAACTTCAGCAGTGGCTGCCCTTCGTGAGGAGCGTGAGGTAGCAGAGCCTGCTGGGGAGCAATGAACATGGTAGAAAGGGGCTGTAGGGCGGAAACCGCTGCACAGGCAGTGCAGTGTCACACTGGGAGGGACAGGGTCTTGTCTTGGTTCTCTTGGACGTGAGAGCTTTTGAATGCTCCCAGTTGTTTGAATGATGAAGCGTTCCTGGGCAGGGTACCTTCAGCCCTGTTTGTTATTCCAGGGAGAGAAAAGGATGTACTGAGTGGAAGTCCTCACACCAGCTCTGTCCTAGGGAGTGCTTCTTGCTGAAGAAGGGACAAGTGCCTTAGACGTGTCTGAGTCCCTTTCCAAATGCAAAATGAATAACTGTAAATATGGAGACAGCGTATGGTACAATTTGATCCTAAATAGAACAAGCAAGGTTTCATCTAAAGTGATTTAAATTTGGATGTGACTTGCTTTGAATTTCACTAACTAACTTTTTCTTAACATTTTACTTGTCTGTTCTTTTTATAATTGACATTGGCAATACAACTGCAAAGCACAGATGCCATTTTTCACTGCTGGCTTTTCAGAAATATGGAACAAGTTCTGCAGAGTGCCCACATTTGAAATACTTGTGGAGATGTGTGTGTGACATGCTGATGGCCAAGCACTGACTTGCGTTTTATTCATTCAAAATTTGGTGATCCTCTGAAAAAGAGCTGGAGGAGTGGATGGCATCCGTTTATCAAGTACTAATTCTGCTAGAGGTCTAATGTGAGTCTTCCAGATCTCAGGCCAAATTCTTCTCTTATGCAACAGCAAGCTCTGAAGTGAACTCTTCTTTTTCTGCTTAGCTGAGGAGGTGCTGTTAGTACTTGCCAATGAGCCCGTGCTCTTCATAGCTCTTTTTTTCCACCTTGTGGGTGGTGATGAAAAGGTGTACATGTCAGGCTTCTGTGACTGCACAGAAAAAATAAACTAGCACTGCAGAGAACTGCAAAGTACAGACAGAAGTAGCCAGGTTTTTTTCAAAACCTAGAATAGTTTTCTTAATAGTGGTGGGTTTCTTTTAGTAGCTAATGAGCACTGAAAAGAGCAAAAGGATGGCAGAGAAGCATTGAAAATGGGCAGTTGGTGCACAGAATGGAGTTTTCTTTGCAGAGTTTCAATGCTGAAGCCTTTAGAAGAGAGCACTTACAGATGTTTGATTTCTTTCAGGTCTTCAGATTTTGGGACATTATACACAAAGTTGAATCTACAGCCTGGGATTGCCACTGTTATTGACAATTTCTACATTTGTTCCACCAACAAAAAGAAGGTATGTGGCAAAAAACCATTTCTGTAGTGCAGGTGAGATTCTGCAACTATGTGAAGTGTGTTTTACAGGTTTTCAAAATATAGGAAACTGGTTTTCACAACGGTGAAGATCACCTTTGGTGCATTTGTGACATACAGAAGTGGGCTATTTATTGTTCCTGAGTAATACTGAGAGAAAAAAAATACCTTGATAGACACCGAAAGCTTATGAGGTCACTGACTCCTGGAAATCAAGCTTTCATAGTGTTTTCCATGCAAATGGAAAAGGAAATTCTGTAGGTTTTCACACATCCCCACAGATTCTGGGACTAACATTCAACTTCTTCATCCTTTATGCACAAGTTTCTTTGAATGTTCCTTAATATAAAGTATAGGGATTGGTCAGGCTGTTATTGATAATGATGTTTATCCTGTGTAAAACCTTAATTAAATAAATTTAAAAACTCATTTTCTTGAAGCTTTCTTAAGAAATGTTCCTGCATCATTACCAAAACAAAATGCTTTTCCTGGAACCTGCGAAGATTAAGTGGACTTTATAAGTGAGAGCAAAATTGACCCACTGAGTGTCTTTACAATGGATGTTATATTAGAAGCAACAGGAAGAATGATTAGGAGGAAAAAACCACAATAACAGCCCTTCTATGTCTTCAAAGTGCCTGTGATCTAAATGGCAAGAATTGTGAAGTACAATGTGAAACACAAGCAGGTCTGTCATGAAATAAGAATTTTCTCTTGATAAGGGCTTTTTAACACCAGTGTAATACAGAAACACTGATTTCAGGTTGAGGCCACTGATGGGAAAAACAATATTTGTTGTGTTTGTCTGTTTTGCTTAATCAAAAATCAGTGGAACTCAGCGAGGCTGCCTCAATGATCAAGTACATATTGTATTTCTCTTGAAATTGTCACTGGAGTTTTTGTGCCCAAGCCATGCTGTGTCTGAGTTTGGTAATATATTTTTAATCTGCTGCAAAACCAGAAATTATTTTTTTGTTTCTTGAAGTGGAGCTGCCAACAAGAACAAAGTTTCTTCAGATTGTGTATCTCAGATATATAATCTGGTGGTTTCAAGTCCAAAAGAATAAAACCAAAAATCTTTACCCATCTCAGTTTCTGGAATAAAAGCTAGAAGGATGAGATGGATGAGAGCCCCATGGAGGATCTTTCCCAGCTCAATCAGCTACAATATCAAAGCCTGACCAAGTACAGAGGTTCAATGACAAGTGGTTGTGCCAGTTGCGTGACAAAATAAACAGCAGTAATATCACTGCTAAATTTCAAGCCTGAACGACACACCAGTGTTTACAAGAATCCTCATGTTAATTCTGTCTTAGAAAAATCTATATTCTACTGAATTTCACAAGTTGAAGTTCTTAGAGATGCAAACCCTGCTTAGTAAACTAATATCATATTGAAATCCATCTGATACAGAAAGTCCGTTTGAGTCAATATAAATAGGCTGTTTTTATGTGGATATTTGTTTCTATACAGATGTTGTTTATTAGTATACAAGCAACAAAAACAGCAGAGCAGAAAGGATTTCTAGGGCCTGGAAATGATGCCAAAGGGAGATATATTAATACATGCAAATATACATACATGCATATATGGTGCGAAAATGAGGAAACAGTGGGGTTGCATGCTTTAGCCAATGGCTTCAGACTGGTCTTGGAGGTTTTGCAGTCGCATGTGGAAGGTAAGAGGGCAGTCTTCATGTTGTAAGAGCTTTGTCTGTTGTAATGGGAAATTTTAGGTGCTGGACCTTTGATTAGGGCACTAAGACCTAGACAAAGTTGATCTCACACAGGTTGTTTAGGATGATGGAAGAACTCGTCTCCCTGTCTATTTCAGCACGGTTGCACTGGAGTGGAATAGAATATTTCGAACTCTGACTCCTTTTTCTGAGCTGAGCAGAAGTCTCAGGGTTTCACTTGTTCTTGATGTTATCAGACTTCAGATCATTACAGTGTGGGTTTTCTTCAGCCAGTTCACATCTTTTAAAATGTGCTGAAAATGGAAACTGGAGTGCTGACTGTGTGTACTGGAACTGAGCATGCACTTTAAAGCATAAGTAGTCCCATGCTACCACTTAGCATTTAGTGACTGAGAAAATACATGAAAGCAAAGATAAAAGACATTTATGGGGATTTTTAATACTTTGCATATTAAAAAGTGTTCTATGCTTTCATTTAATTTAGCCATTGTAGTCCTCATCTGTGGAAGAACAGATACTGCACATTTAAAGCTCATCATTCCCACCTCAGTGTCATCAGAGCATTAACCACACCTGATTTAAGTTCTGTAGAATTTAGGTATCTGGTCAAGCTCTCTCCCTCTACAATGTGGGTATCTTCAGGAAGTTCATACTGTTAAAATGATAGTTCTTTGTTCTTTTGAGAATAAGGGTGAATAATCTTGTGGAGGTCTCTGTAACTGACTTAGTGACTATTGTGGGTCTGAACAGAATCAAACTGTGGCTTTCTGCAAAGACATACAAAGAGATGGGTGGTGGTTTAACCCCAGCTGGCAATTAAGTACCCCACTGCCATTGGCTCACTTCATCTGCCAGTTCCCTCAGGGCCTGTGGACTCCTCTCATCAAGTCCCATGGACTTGTGCACCTTCAGGTTCCTTAGATTGTCTCAAACCTGTTCTCCTCCTACCATGGCAAGTTCTTCATTCTCCCAGTCCCAGCCTTTGCCTTCTTTGATTTGGGTGGTGTGACTAGAGCTCTTACAGGTCAAGAAACAAATATGAAATGGGTGATTATTTGTTTGCTGTTTTGAAATGCAACTAAATGAAATATCTGCTAGAAGGCTCCAGTCTAGTTCTTAGGCTGACATAATTTTTACAGTTCACAGCTGCTGGTATACCAGCTCCTGGAGTGGCTTAGACTTTCACTCAACTTGCCTCCACTCTGTGAGCTGCAATTATGCCAGGCAGACCAATGGACTTACCAATACAGTAAATGTGAAATTGTACTAGAAATTTTCAGTTAATTACTCTAGTTTTCATTTTCTTAAGATGTGTCGAAAATAATGTAGTTGATGGAGAAGTGCATTACGAGATGCAAAAAGTACAACAGCATCCTTTTCACATAGTACTAAATGGAAAAGGGATTGTATAAAAAACCCCACAAAATTATAAGATAAAATATAGGAATGTTGGCGATTGAATTAGCTGGAGGGAGTATGGAAATAATTTAGAAAACCCACTACATTAATTTAAAAAATGGCACATTCCATTTCTCTCTTGGCCTTCTATGAACTAGTTGTGATGAGTACTGTTCGTAGGCCTAAGTTAAGAATCGGGAAGGAGTTGTATCAAGGTCATGTCTACACAATCTTTTGACAGTTGAGGTAAATTCACTCACTCTGTGTCTTTTTCTGGCTGAAGGCAGCAGAACTCTAATGCAGAAATTGTGTTGCTGCAGTTACCACAGGACTCAAGCTATGAAACCCAGTTTTGACAAGAAATGATGGCAAATCTCTGAGGGTAGAGCTTTGGAGGGCTTTGTTTTTTGCTCTGAATGGAGCTTTCTGATGAAGTCATGGGATGGAGGTGTGAACCGCGGCTGCATTGTTTGTGAGTCAGAGCTGAATTGCAGTCAGCCAGCTGCACAAGCAGGAAACATTTTCACCTACCTGCAAATGGCCACATAGGATCATAGATCATCACCCTAAATGCTATGAAACAGCCGACTAATAGGCAAGGTTGCACTCTAATTAAGAGTTCACACTTCCTAAGGATGCATTAATATTTGCTTTGCGTCCTGTCTGGTTTTACTGTAGTATAAACCAGCAACTAAGGACACTGATATGGTTTTGGAAAGCTGCAGAGTGGTGAAGGGGGGTCCTGCTATGTAAGCTCTCTGATGCTAACTTCTCCATTTGAAGCACTTTTTCATTGATCTGTGTCATAAAACAGCCTTTCCCTATGCAGCCTTGGAGTGTTGTGCAGTGATAAGGATGTCCCAGCACAAATGGTGCAGGAAACCCATCATGTACCATGTGCAGGAAATAATTTGCTTTGTGGTCCCCCTTTTCCAAACCAGCATTTTAATTGTGACTTGGAAGTGTGATGTGCATGTTTTATAGAGTATGGGATTAGGGTTTCCACAGTGTCAACCTGGACACTATGGTGAACAAAGTAAATTCTTTCTACAGAAGAAAAAAGTTAGCAGGACTCAGTTTCACTAAGCTAAATTATCAATAAAATACTTAGCATTTTTTAGGGCATATATGCTGTTGGATATAGAAATCGCATATTAGATTTTATGTAGTGTTGCTGGGGAGCAGTTGAATGAACACACTGATTTTTTTTCCCTGACATTCTGTGCATATTTTAATTTTAATTCATACTAATGCAATTGGTGCATCCATCCTTCTGTTTTTATGCTTTTGGAAAACAGGCAGCTAAGCAGTTTATAGTCAGGCTTTTGATATTAAGAGAAAATAAATGTTGGTTGTGCATACCCACACTTATTAGTTAAATTGGTTGAACACTTACATTTCCCAGCTGTCACAATAACCAATAGCTGCATGTTTTTTCAAACTGAAAGGCAAGGTGACAAACTTGTATCCTTGCTTGTCAAACAAGGCAGACCACTTAAGACAGTAATAAGGGTATAGGCTTTCTTATACACTATTTTAACACCTGATAATTTGAAGAGTATGAATTACTCTTTGCAAAAGAGTATTTTCCAGAGCTGTAAAGCATTTCCCAAGATGCAATTGGTTTGAGCAATGTTTGTAAGCACTTACAGGTAAATGCAGTCCTACATCATTTTGACATTTGTCTTTCAGAGTCGAACAATTGGTTGTGGAATTTGTCAAAATGCAGTATGATTACATTTACTTGTAAGGAATAATTCTACTCAAGTATCAATTTCCTTAGAGGCCATGCCAGAACATCTGCAAATATAGAGAGCAGAATTATCTTACACTTTTATTAGTAGTCAGCTAAGGAACATTCCTTTCACTAAGGCGAGTAGTTACTTCGGGAAATGTTTCACTGTGAAATTACAGAATATGAGTCTGTATGTTGAGATCTCTACCATGATGTGTTCTTTCCTTATAAGCAGTGTCACCATTCAGTTTTATTCCAGTGATGCACCATCAGAGCGCTAATGTGACCTGACTGCATCATTTTGCTTTAGACTTCTGTCCAGGGCTGTTCAGTTTGCCTTCAGATTTTCCAAATACTTCCAGAAATATGTCCAATAATTGACTCTTTTTTTCCCCTGCCCATACTTTGCTAGTTGGTAGATTGCTGTGAGAGGCAGTCCTGGGCAGAAATCCCAGATTTTGTTCACACACAACTGATGAGCAGTTGCTTCGTTGACAACCAGGAAGCTCCTAAATGCAGTAGAATTCAATAGGTTAAAACAGTCAGAGCTTTCATTGAGCTGTTTGCCGGAGTCACAGTCCACAGCAGAGGTTCATCCAGCACCACCAAACTCATGGCATACATGGGGAGGATTTGATGGATGCTATTTGATGGGGTGTGACTATATATATGTGGAAAAAATAGGATAAAGCTTTGAGAAACAGAGTGGAACTGTTGAAAATTAAAGCTGTGGATGAAACAATGGCTTGGTATCTGGCTATTAGAGAAGAATTTGAGTTATTTACTGGCTAAATGGAGGGTAGGAACCACAGCTTTCCAGCTGGACTGATTTCTGCTATGGTTGAGAAACCAGGGCTTTTTCACACTTTGTATGTAAACAGGGCTGCATAAAAAATGTGTAACTCCTATGTCATTGTCGTATTCTAACTCCTTGGAACCCTTTCAATAAGTGGAAGGTAGGAGCAATGTTACTGCTCTATTTGAGAATACCCTCTCTCCTAACTAGTAGATTATGAATGCTTTTTCCTACGTAGTGTGACAGAGAAAGGTTTGGTTTGATTTTGTTTCCATCAAAACACTTCCTGTGTATCCCATTCTTGTATGTGCAGAGCTGGAAAGGAATCCCCAGCTCTCGTTGATCATGACAGGTTTGTCTTTGAATACCTTTTTGTATGCATGACTACTAAAACATTGAACCACGCAAGCTGAAGCTGCCTCTGAAGCTTTTTGTGTCAATTCTTCTCTCTTGGAACCAATAAGTATTCTATAGTCCAGCACCTGAAGTACACTGTAATTAAAGGCTGCACTTAATATTAAAAAAAAAAGAAAGAAAACAACCCCCACACAAAAACCAGCCAAGCCAACAAACCTGACTAACAATACGAGTGTGCAGTCGAATGCCATGACCAGCATGTACATTTCCCATAGTATGTAGGATAATTGCTCATCAAGGTAGAAGGTGTATGAGCTAAATGGCTGCATGCTTGAACAGACATTCTGTGTTACTATTCTATCCTAGAAGTCATTTGATGCTTAGAGATCTCAATTGAAGTTTTTGAGACGGACCTTCCACTGTGATTTTGTAGCCTGATGTGTAACTTTTGCATTCTTTTGTGCTCAGGCATACAATTATTCTGAGGAAAAAATAGGACTGTCTTTACTATATACTCATTATAGATGCTTTTGTTCAGTTTTTATGAATGTCCTGTCTAAAACTCATTAGTCATAAAAGCAGACCAACAACTACCAAAAAGACGTAATGTTAAATTAAGTTTACGGTGGTGAAGCCAAAAATAAAATGACTAGTTGGTGGGAGTACAACATAAAAAAGATTTATATGAAAATGGAAAAGACCTCCAAGCAACTGTTAAGAGACCATTGTGCATATGATTCTGCACTTGAGAGACATCTATTTCCCCCCCAGTAATTCTGGGAAGAGAATGAATCCAAGCATCGTATTTTGAGCAAGGTTTTATTTCCTATTATGATGAGCAGGGGTCATTGCTTGGAGAAATAGGAATAGTCAATCAAGAGCATGCAGCAGAAAGCAGGTCTGAAGCTGCCCTCAGCACCTGGGGGAGGGTGTGCTGCTGAGGGGATGGCTGGTCAGAGGGAATGGGAATGCACAACATTCCACGCCAGGGGATGTTTAAGATCTGAGATTTTGATTTTCTGTGTCTGAAAATAAGGGTAATTTTGCAAAATTTAGACCAGGTTGTAATTTCAAAGCTCATTATTTTAAAATGTAGATTCTTATACTTAGGCCCAATTCTGAATTTGAGCCTTGTGCCAAAGAAGAATATCGAGGGGGTGGGAGTGTGTGCTGTGCAGGACACCAGGCAAGTCATGTGTTTCCCTTGTCTAGCCTGCCCATGTGCTCATTGACCTGAAAGTGCTTCTGAAATCCTTCTCTGCTTGAGATAACAACTAAGGGGAAGAACAAACTCAACTAATCAACCACAATTGTCTGCAGTAGGTCTCTAGACCTGAGTGAGACCTGAATGAGGCTTTTCTCCAGCATGGCAGAGAATTTCTTGTGTCCTAGCAAAAGCTACCACTGTCTTCTAATCAATAGTTATGAGGATCATGCACATCTTTATTTTTAAGGCTATACAGTTCCAGGTGAATATCATCCTGGAAGATTTTCTGATGCAATATGGAACTTGCAGAATTAAATATAACAAGGAGGCAAATCATAATATATGGCATAGTGTCCAAAGGAGAAGGTATTAACATGAAGAGTGAGTAGAAAGTTACTCAATCTGCATGAATTCTGTCACAGAAAAAAACAGAAAGGAAGATGTAGTTGCATTAGCGGTGCTGAACCTTTTTAAAGGAAACAGGATAAAAGAGAGAAAAGGTAATTGAAAAGAGGAAATGGTAAAGGATTGGTAACAAGCCTCTTACTGTACTCAATAAGTATTTAATTGGTTTCCAAGTCTGCTTGGTTGAAATGGGTGCAGGTAAGTCTACAGAACAGAGTCAGGTTTCTGTTGAGCTGGCATAGGCAAGATGAAGGGTTTTTGTGATTAATTTAGGTTATTTATAGCAATTGCAGTTATCTTGTATGTTGGGATTACTTTTGTCTAATTATTTACTGAACATCACAGCATGCCAAGACACTGTATCAAGGTTCCCCATGTTGCAGAAGGGAGGAAACTGGTAACTCTTTCATCTTAACTCAATCTAATGGCAGGAGCAACTAACCAGTAGGTCCATGTTAAGGAGATTGTATGAAAACTGCTAAACTGTATTTGACAAGAGATGAGTACCATTCAGGAGGTCTGCAAGGACAATGTACAGTAGGTGTACTCCTCGGACAGCCCCATGAAAATAATGCTGTACTGTGTTTGAAACATATTCATCATGCTTGCTGATGGATCGTCTGCATCTCCTGGAGACCTGTGTGTTTCCTTCTCATTTCCCCAATGATGGAATGGCGGAGGAATCCCAGCTTCCACGCTTCACGCTATGCTAGCATTTTGCAATCTACTGATGTGTCAAATTCTGCTTCTCTTCACTGCAGCTGTTCAACTTCACTCGTGCTGACCACACAGGCTTCTCTGGCTCTCTCAGTAGCAGAGATGCAGCAGGACTTTTTTCCCCGGAGTTGGCATGGAAGCACAGTGGAAATGAGCAGGGTTTAAATGGTTGCCATGGCCATTTTGCAGGGCTGGCAGTGTGCTCACCCCCATGAGAATCCCTGGGGCTGCTGCCTCCCTACTCTGTCAGGAGTAACACTGATGTTAAACCAGTCGACTTCTGCCTGTCATGGCACAAGCATTTATACAGGACTCCTAAACTATTGTGGAAATTAGGTATTCCAGTGTTTATTCCACTCTCTTTGTGGCATTTACTACAAGGGATGAATGTAACTGTTTGCTTACCTGTTTCTAATTCTGTACTGAGCCCTGACTGCCTGTAGCCTCAGCACCCTGCAGCAGCAGCAATCTTCTACTGAAAAAGCAGGACCTGTGTGGCAAATATGTTCTAATGCAGTCTGCACCCATGTGTTTGAGTACAGTCAGCAAAAATTCAAGAAAAGGTAAAACAGGATTTTAATTTTGGTGGGGTTTTTTTCACACTCTGTGTTTCTGTCAGAGGAAGATTCTTCCTCCTGGAGACTGGAATCTCTTACATTCAACCAAGCCACCTCTGAAGCCTTCTTGATGTGGTCTCTTTGGGGCTTGTGCTAGAGACAGATTTTTTCCGTCTGTGGGAGTAATGCACTTGGTTGCTGCCATCCCTTCATAGCAGAAGATTGCTATGAAATTAATGGTGAATTCTCCTTAATATTGCTGGTTTGGTTTTGAGGAGGGATCTTCTGCAAGCCTGTTTGTATCTTCACTTGTTTTTTTCATGGTTTTTTTTTTAAGCCTTTCATCACCTCTTTCTGCCTTCCATCTCCTAATCTCTTCCCAGCACTCTCTTTCTGCTTTTCTTTCCTGCATTTTTGAGAATTTCTTCTTCCTACACCTTACAAGTAGATTCTGGACCAAATTAGAACTTTTTCTTTCATGGTTACGATTACTAAAGAATTACTAAAGATTCTTTAGAAGAATGTAGCTAATGGCCTGTGTTTTTATTAAAAAAACACAATATTCTTGGGATAATAATAAATCTGCTGACACTTCCTTAACTATCTATCATTCATAAAAGAAATCTCTACAGGAATGGTGGTAGGATGATTCAATCAGGAAGCTGTTAGCCAGGAGACTTGACATCAGTTTCTATAACCTTGAGCAAGCCTGAGCCTCCCTGAAGCCTGACTTCCTATTGCCTCATACCTTGTAATATCATTTCCCTGGTGCAAAAACACTGTGACATGACGTGATTTGACAGCCTACCTTGAGATCAGATTGCAAGGTACGGTTTTGCAAAAAGTCCAGAATTAGTCTGGCTTAGTTTCCTTGTTTATAGACTTAAGACGATAATACTGAAGTCTCTAGATCACCTCTGATCCCTAAATAAGTGCTAAGTATTTTTATGAACCCATTTCAAGACAAATGCACATTTATCAGGTATTTTTTGAGTCACACCCCTGCAATATTTAACAGCATTTTAAGATTTCCAGCATGCTGAAAATAATTGTTATAAATATGTTCCTATATTTTTTAAGATTGTTTAGCGTTTATCAGTCATGGCTGGTTCAGTACATAAGTAATAATTTGAATATGATGGTAATACTTTTATTCTCACTTTAATGAGGAAAGTCAGCTATTTGCCCCAAACAGAACAGGATTGATTTTTGCTGCAATTGGCGAATCTACAATTTACAGGTACATGATTTTATTCTCAGTCCTCCAAACAAAATTAGCAGTCTGGCCCTTGAAATGGCTTTCAGATGTGACTAAGATGCTCTCACTCTTTTCTAGAAGGCACAGGTCTGTGCAAGGAGATGTGGTGGAAAGGTCTGGGATGGAAGTGCATCAGGTGGCACTAAGGGATTGCAGGTGTTTATCTTGTAAAAGTTGGTGCCAAAAATGGACAACTGCAAGTTGCATGAAAGCTGTGCTTTCAGTGTAACTATGACTACAGGAATCAGCCTGGGATCCATGGGAATAATCAAACTTCTCTTATCAATTTAAGATATTGTATGCACTAGAGTAGTTTTTTAGTGCTAATATATGTCCTGTTTTTTTTCATTCAGCCATACCTGGGAACTAATTTTTTTACAGATTGCATCACTTTGTGTTTAAATGCTTTTACAGTTTGTTTGGGATGCAGTGCTGGCAAGTATAAATTAGTGGGGTTTGGCTAAAGGTTCCAGTCTGTCCATGGGAATAATAGTGTCTCACAGTTCTTTCTGTACGCTCCAGCAAAGGCAATGGTTCTCTTACCTGCTGCTGCTGAGGATTTCAGAAATGCTTCTCTGCTCTGCGAAGTGCTGTAGCACCGGAGCAGCAGGTCTTGGCCTCTTCTTTTTACATATTCACTATGTAAGTCTCAGGGATACAGGGTTTCCGCTGTGCTTTGCGATTGCAAAGCAAAGGCTCCTCAGAAACTCTCACATGCTGTAAATTATTGCAAGGTCCAACTGTAACTTTTCACTTGACTTAGGCTGACAAAGTCTATAAAACTGTCCTTTCTGGACTAAAATTCCATTCAGGAGGTACTAATGTACTGCTTGGTATATTGCAAGACCATATTAAAACCACTTGTGAGCTGTACTCTGCCATGAGATTTTAGAATTTTATGTGCATGTGGATGACTTGGCGTCTCCTGTTAATAACTTTGGGAATTCTGGAGAGGTTATAAGATTTCCCTTTTACAGATGTGGAAACAGAAAGATGTAAATTACTTGCATGGGAAAGAAATTAGGGAAATTTAATAATATGCCACACATCTAAGCCAGTCTCTCAGCTTGAAGACTAGTCTTGAAAACTAGTCTTTTCCATCACAACAAAATATTAGATGAATTAAATAAAATGCGTGACCACCAGTTTACCGGGGAGTTTGGGCTTGTGGAAGATCTATCAATACCTTAAATATCAGTAGTCAAATATATGAAAGTATATTTTGATGAAAAAAAAATCAGAATGATTATTATTTCCAGAATCAAAGACTAAAATTTAGGACATATTTTCAACAGTAAGATCGTAATTAGCTTTAAGGGAGATGAAGTAGATTTTTACACTTTGTGTTGTTTTTTTTAAGATTAAACAGGTGAATACACATAATTTGATAAAATATTAATCTGTTATCTTAGATAAAACATCGCTAAGACTAAAGATGTGACTTCCGAGCGAAATGTCTTAAATTTGTAGAAAGCTAATCTGTGAAGATAATGAAAGTTTTAAAGCTTTTCTGAAGTGTTTGAGGCAATTTGGAAAAAAAAAAAAGTTATACTCAGAAATGAAGAAGAGAGTTGAATTCACACCTAGGACCTTAATTTTAGATACTTGGTTAAAAAACATTGCCCCTGTGTTTCTGCACAATTCGCAGAATTCGCTTTTTATTAACACTTATCTACTATAAACCATTTGCCTTGTAAAGTACCACTACCACATGGCTGTGTTAGGATAAGATCAGAAATTTTTACCAATACTCTGAAAAATTCTGAGGAAAAAATATATCCTGACTTCCAAATTAAAATAAAAAGGCTTGGAAAAGTGTTGGTGGAGCTAAGATAAGGAAAACCAGTGAGATAAAGCAGAATATTTTGTTTAAGTTGTCACCCTTTTAAATGTGGTGCTTTAAAATTATGTCAAGGTTTACTTATAAAAATAATAATACTCCTAATTAAAATTATTTGGCTTGGGAGACTCGTCAAAATTCAAGCGTGCATTGAAAACATTGCCTTTGCCACTTCAGCATTATCTGGCCAAAATTTATTTTTTCTGAAAGTACCCTGACATTTTAATAGCCTGGTAAGTGCCAGAACCTTACACATTTTTTACTTTGATAGCTGGTAAATTTTTGACTTACGTAATATTTATGACTCCAAGTTTATCTCCAAGCATAAGGGTACTGCTTTACTTATGTATTTTTCAATTTTTTTGATTCATTAGTAAGGGCATTATCCTCTTCCCCCCTTTTTTTTTAAACTAAGATCTTAAGAGGAAAATTCATTAGGCTGATGCTCGCAGTCTACAGGTGACACTGCTCTGTTTTTCTATCTTCTTGTGTTCAGTGGTCCACACTGCTCTGTTTTTCTATCTTCTTGTGTTCAGTGGTCCATGATTTAGGTAATTGCCAATTATTTATCTTTTGAACATTTTGATAGCACTCTGTGTTTTGTTTGTGGTGTTTTTTTACCATCTCTCTTGTCTGCCCTCTGACTGAAGAAACTACTGCAGCTTGTCAGTGTTTGAGGTTGGGCACTTAGCTGTTCCTTAACACTACTGTGTCACCTGCCACAGCATTTAAGCCATGTTCAGAATTGTAAGCTAAATATCACCCAGGAAGAAACAGAGAAAGTCTAAGTCTCTAAGTGTTCATGATAGCAAATAAGTTTATTTAAAAATGAGCAAATGATGTAGTGGCAGAATGCGAGAGTCCCCCTTTCTGCCTTCCTGCAGCTGCAGCTAACAAAATTACTCCAGAGAACACTGCAGCTGCAATCTGGCAGTGACCTCTACTGTGACTTTTATCAAAAATCTCAAAAAAAGGTCTATTCTCAAGGCTGTAGGCATTTTTAGTAGATCTTAGAAAAATTAAGAATAACATAGGATTGCACAGTAAATTTTCTGTTTACTTTTTAGTCCAGTAAATATATGTAGATTGCTGCACACTAAGATGCTATTGTACTTCCCCCTTGAAGAGGTTGAGTTTCCAGCTTATTATCATTTCTTAAGGAATCATAAATACCAGGAGGAAACCTCCAATTTAGGCTTGCCCAGCTCTGTTGTGGTATATTACATGGTAATCAGAGGTACTCCAGTTCGATGGCCTTTCATCTAGGGTTGTTGTTTAGCCGTGCACAGTGCTGCAATCTGGCCTTTCATGTGTTTTGAGTATTGATTTTTCAGACAGCAAGAACTGGAACAGTAACTTGAGGAGGTCTGGCATCACTGTGACCTGGTTTGCTTTTATTCCTTGTGACTCCAGTCAGCTTCTGGGAGTGGTGGGCTGATGGAAATGGCATTTGTCTCCCCGCTTTGCTTTTGTGAAAGCTCAAAAAAAAAGTGTTTCCCCAGTGTCTCTTCCTCTAGCTTTCCATTCCAGTTTATTTCCCTTCCACTTCTCTTTTTGTCCTCCCACCCTTCCAGTTGCAGGTTAACCTAGAGCAGGCTTTTCCCAGCACCCTCACCCCAGGAGCAGCAGCAGCATTCAGCTCAGCCTGTATGGCTGGGCAGCCTTTCATGGTCACTGCTAACGACTGCAGAACTGGAAGCTGAGGGAGTTGTACCTCAGATGAGAAATTGTGCATCAGATGCAGTTTTGGTCAAGAATCACCTCAAACTGACACTCTGCTTTCATAGTGTAATATCTCTTTCCTTTGGACAAAGAAATGTCCTGGCATTATTTTGTTCAAACCTATATGTAAACTCCTTCCCTTTCTAAAGATACAGGGTATGAATCACCAGTGCACACTGGGGTACCATAAAATCACAGAATTATTTATATTGGAAAAGACTTTTAAGATTATCAAGACCGACTATAAACCTAACGCTGCCAGTGCCACCACTAACCCATGTCCCTAAGTGCCAGGGACACGTCCTCCATGAAGGGGTCACAAGGGCAGGACCTGGCACTTTTGCCTTGTTGAACCTCATAGCATTGACCTTGGCCCATCGATCCAGCCTGTCCAGATCCCTCTGCAGAGCCTTCCTGCCCTCCAGCAGATCAACATTCCTGCTGAGCTTGGTGTCATCTGTGAACTTACTGAAAGTGCACTCTTTTGCCAAGACTCATTGGGCCAGATGATTCTAGAGGCCCCTTCCAACCTGTTATTCTATGATTCTAAGACCCCCTCATCCAGATCATTGATAAAGATGTTAATGATCTGGTTGAGGGGATTGAATGCATCATGCTGATGGGTGGCTTCCAAATACAGTAAGTGTGATGATGGTTGCTGTGAGACTAGTTCTGTGTGTGAAGAACCCATAATCTGGATGAAATGCTCTTCATGCCTAGGGAACGAGAGTACAAGCAGTAGTGCCACATGAGGTTGAGCTGGTGACTGATGTCAGTACTCCAAGTTTCTAAAACAATGTCACCAGACCTCTTTGTAATCTTGGATATACTTACTCAATCTAAAAATCTCTTCCTAAATGGAATTCTCTCATGGGAATGAGCTTACTTACTGACCATTTCAGAATATAGTATATTGTCAATGCTTGTTCATCACATATAATGGTGGCTATGCAATATTTATAGTCTTTCCATAAGGTTTGCTGTTGGGAATAGCAGAGTCACAACTGATTACCTCAGCTGCTGCTTACAAAAGCCATCTGAATTATCATACCTTGGTTGGAATAATCTAGCCCCATGTTAGAAGTGTATTACCCAGTAAACACAATGCAGTTGATGTCTGTTTGCAGAGACCTCACTCATTTCAAAAGTCTCAGGAGACAAAATAATTTATTTCTGTGGCTGAATCACTGAACAAAAGAGAAGCCGTTTGTTATCTGAAGTAACAGGACAGCATATGTTTCACTGCAGTGCGGCTGGCAGCCTGGAGCCTTGAAAAATATGTTCTTGTCTTCAGGGGAGCATAGACATCAACTCTGTGCATCTCAAGAGGTGTTAAAACAACATCTGATGAGTCAAGTTGCAATCAAATGAGCCTTGCTAGGGAAGAGCAAGCAACGTAGTCAAGGTTTTGGTAACTGCCATTTTACCTTTGCCTTTTATAATCAGAGAAAATCCACTGTGATTTCTTACAAATTTTCTTGAGCTTTACAATAAAGAAAGATGTCTTGAGCTATTATCTCTCTCACCCAACTATCTTGAAATTTTAACCTCAGAAGTGAAAACAAAAAGTTAAGGTACAGTTTGTGTTTTAGCTTCTATTCCCTTACCTATTAAAAATTACTGAATCTGTCATCTAAGATTTCCTGAGTTAGTCACCTGTGGAAACTGTCTTTATTCTGGAAGAATAAATGGTGTATTTTCATTTTTATCATTTTTGAGAACACTTTGATTGCCAAAAAAATATCTTGAAGTGTCAATTCTGCAGATTTATGTAGTCCTAAATTTGTTATGTTTGTGTTCAGATATGCCATTCCATCTGTCTTCATGATTATAAGATAGATGGCCATTTGGACACTTTAAAGTTTGTATTTTCTGGTAGAAGACATCAATGATGCCCACAGTTTTAGCACCCTCACACTAGTAAACAAGGAAAAGATGGTAATCATTAAAGGCTTTTTACACCCAACAGCTTGCAAAGCCTTTGAAAAATAGTCCTTGTACAAGATAAAGATGAAAGGTGTGTGAAAAGGTTTTCAAAGTCTGTATGTTTCTAGAAAGTCAAGCAATTTCATCGCCAGTCCTAGACAAAGATGAGGGACTTCATTTGGTGCTGATGAAAACAGCCTCAACAGAAGAGGTGGCAGTCAAGTTTGTGGAGGAGTTATGTGCTTTGGCTGGATCTGTGATTCCATTATACTGAATAAAAGCTATGTGGCAAAGGAGTCTCACAGAAGAGCTTGAAACACTGATTCTTCTCTGAAAGAACAGGAAAAGAGAAACCATGTTCTGCCCAGATTTGTCTGGCTGAAGCTGGAAGCACAGGGTGGTTCCACAACATCTAACTATGGATGATTCACTCAAAGACCCTCAGCTGGGACCATGACACATAAATCAAAGGAGAAATTCATAACCATATCAGAGGTCATGGTACCAACCAATCCTTACCATGGTGCCATGCAGTATTCTTGCACATCCACGTAGGAGCAATTGCAGCAAAAGGGTAGATAACTTGGAGACCTGATCTTTTAATTTTTCTTGTTCTTGGTCCAAACTGTTGCGCTTAGTTTCCTACCCTATCCTTTGCATTAATTTAGAATTACTGGTTTTATTTGCTGAACAGGCTGTAAGCAAATGAGAGATGCCTTGGGTGTAAGGTCTCTCATTTCTGTTTATCTTTTACCTCAGAATTCTTCTTTCCTCACAGAAGTCATGTTTATAATGGAAATTAGAAAGGATCTAAGGAAATCCTTTCATCTTCTCTCTGCTTGCTGTGTTGAGGAATCATCACCAAAAGTAGAAACACTGACCTTCTCCTCATTCAGAAATAATAGAGAAAATGAATTCAACCAGTAAAGATTATTTCAATACATGTAGGACAAAACTACTTAATTGTGCCATACCTATTACATCCTAGGGAAATTGTCACATTAGGATGGCTATTAATTGCCTTGCTGAATGTTCTTCTATTTTGTTGGCAAACCTCATGCTGTTGCATGTTTATTGCAAGGTAACAGAGAGGTTAATTCACATGACATTGAATTCTTTTGCCATCTTTATATTAATACCTGATCATGTTCTCAGGAGCAGTGGTTTGACTGGTTCATGGGTGACAGTCATTAGTAGGTAAAACAGCATAAGCAAATCTTTTGAATATTTTTATTTTTTTTTTTTTTTATTTCTCCATGGCTTTGAGCAATGTGGAAGAGCATTGCAGGCAGTGTGTTGCTCCCAGTGCTGCTACAGGATTGTTGCTGTTTGGACCACGAACGGCATGAAGAATAACGACACAAAGTCCAAGCTCAGGCATAAATGGAAGCGATTTAATGATTTTTCCAAAGGCTTTTATATGTTAGTTCGCAAAAGTGTGTTAAATGGCATAAGGTAATTGGTCCTTTGGCCATCCACCCCTTGAGGTGATTGGCCAAGTTCTAAGACACCCATCTCTAAATATTTTTCTAGTTAGAACCATAACAATACTGCAAAAAAACTGCAGGTGCAAAATAGAGAGAATTTGTTTACACAACTGTAGCACTGTTTTCCACAGCTTCTTGTGAGAAATGCAGAGCTCTCACAGAATGCTGCAGAAAGCTGGAAAATTTCTCTGCTAAAGCTTTTCAGTGTCCACACAGGATCTAACCTAAGTTTGATAAGATATAAGTTAATAAGCTGAGTTTACTCTTGAGGATGTAAGCAAGGGGGTATTTATCAAAACAGTGTACAAAACTTCTACTATGTTTGCTTGTGCCACTTCATTTGTCATCAACCTTCTTGAAGCATCAATCTTTAGTCTGGCATTAGAACTGGAGTGTTGAAAATAGTTTCTTAATTGTTCTATGCACTATGAGTTCCTTTATTACCAGATTATATCCTTATGACGCAGATTATAGCTGGAGGTATATGATATACAACATAAATATGATAAGAAGTGTCACTACAGCTCATCCTTGATTAAGATTTTATTTTACTCTCCTCTTAACTAGGATTGACTAGATCACAGGCCATTTCATTTAAGAGGCTATATGTGAGAGCTTTGTTGATTTTTAATTTTCCTCCATTGATTTTCAGCATCCAGAGAGCACTTGTTCTCTAATGGCTCTCTGTGTTGGTGTTTGCTTGCAAATTGAACTAAAAGATAAATGGCTTTCAGGGTAATACCTCTCCAAGGGCTTCTGCTTGAGGGCTGGTGGCTGTTAGCAGAGCTGCATTATGTTTAGAAAAGTTCTGTGCTCAAATAAAAGCATTCTTGAGCCTCTTAAGTGTGGTAAAATTGTTTTAGGTCTGGTGTGACAATAGTCTCTAGCTGATATATAAATCTTTGAAGGGAATAGCCCATTTGTCCACATTTTTCTACGAAAGTAAAATTCTGTGCACTTTTTTTTCATAGGAATTTAAATGTATTCCTTGCTCGTGTTTTTTCCACAGCAAACAATTGATTTTTCACTTAAAAAAGAGAATACGATTTGCTGGTATTCAGTTAGTTTTTAACAAGTATTTGTGCTAAAATGCAATGCTAAGTTGAAAGTTTTGGCCTGCATATTGGAAAACAATGTTTTTGAAATGGCTATAAATTAAATTTTCAAAATCTTTGCTTGCTTAGGAAAGTTAACCTCATCTATAGTGTAAGTTTCTTTATATTTGTATATTTTAAGCCTTCTTGTACACCGTTGAGCTGACATATCATTGCATAGAGTAATAATGTTCTGTCTTATAACCACTGCTAGTGAAAGAGTCCTACTTCACACCCCTTGCTCATTGCCTCCTCAGACCAGGCTTTATGATTTAGAAAAGGCATATCCTTATTCTAGGCTTGAGTTAGAAAGCCATGGAAAAAGAAGTGTGAGGCTCTAGGAGCTCCAGGGAGATGATCCAATGGCAGCATTTCCTCCCACCATCTTCACTGGAATTGATTGCTAGTCATTGCCTCAGAAAGTCCTATTTTGCTGTCAGGTAGCTTAATACAGCTTGTACACAGAGTCTGCAATATGTATTGTCATTCAAATTTAAAAATTGGGCTAATAAAAAATTTTAAGAGAGTTCGGTTGTTAAACATACACTGCTTATGTAGAATCCATGCACGTCTTTTTTTAATTAGGGTTTCAGCTCTTCAAGTGTCCTGTAAAATCAGTAAAAACTTGGCTTAAGGGACCAGCGATACATTTTTGTTACTCCGTGTTTTTCATGCTACGTGTCAAGCTTAATTCAAGCAGCTTCAGCAAAGATCTAAAGTAAGATTTGTATTCAAATGTCTTGATCAGGAGTGAAACAGCTTAACAAACTACCCCATTAGCATATAGGTCTGAGAAATTAAAGACTCAGTCTGAAATGAAGAGAAGCTACAAGTCCTGGGCTCCTTTCTCTGCTCTGCTGCTGTGACATTTTGTATCTCCAAGATGAGCATTGGAACAGCCTCAACAGTTCCCGTCTCCTCACCCTGCAGAGTCCAGGTCTGGTCAGTTTCATCAAATCTCAAGAAATAAACCCTGGATTTCAGATTGGTTTCTGTGTTCTGCTGCAGCAGTTTAAACTGGTCATGGTGGCACTAAGCAAGTGGATGATGGTATTGACTTCAGTTCAGTGCTTGAGGTTAAGCATTTGCACAATTGCATTTGGGAACTGGGGAATAAAATGGAAGGTACAAAAATTAGTCTTTAGCAGAGGACTGGGTCAGGAACCTCTCCATATCTTGATTTATAAATGAGAAGAGTAGCTTTTTTTTTTCCAAGCAAATCCAGTCACTGTTTTATAGCAAAATGCAATATATCTGAAGCCTTCCCTTAGCCCTTTTTTAAAGTTATAAATTGCTGATGGCTGTGTGTGTCACAGGGCACACGGAAATCTTTTGCTGGAGGCTTTGTTTCAAGCTTGTGGGGCTTTTCCTTCTCAGTAGTCAGGCATATTACATCAGATGTGCTTTTGTTTTGTTTCTTCAGTGCAACTTTCAGGGTGACCTCTGCTGAGATAAAAGGACTAAAGCCACTGTGGTTTTTTCTGAAGTAACATCTCCAGCGGAAATGGGCAGTTCATTGCTCTGACAGCAATTGCACACTTCCAAAAAGAAACCAAACCAGACCAGAGCAGACCTGGCAGAGCCATTGCCTTTCTGTTCCCTCCTTTATTGCTTGTGAATCGGAGCAATGTTAAGTCTTGAAATACAGTAGTATATGTAATGACCATAGTAATGATTGAGAAAAAGCACTGTATTATTTTTTTTCTCGAGGAATTAAAGGAGTATCATAATGTTACATTCCTGGTTGGCTGTTCATTGCAGGCTCTTTTGGAAGAGCTTGAAATTTAGACTATAACTTCACTGCATGGTTCAGTGCTGTTTAAACTCAGGCAAATGTAGTGTGAAGGGGTTTGAAATTTTGCCAATAGTAAGAGTTGGATTTAAGCTACTGTTATGGAAAGCACCACCAAAACAGGGAAGATGTCCAGGTTTAGACCACGCAGAGATGACACTGCAGCTGGTCTGTGTTGGAGGGATATGTATGTGCTGGGGATCTGTCCCAGAGCCTCGTGTTCCAGTGAGTGAGTTTAAATACGATTTTAGGCCAGCAGAGAGCTCCAGAGAAGGATTGTCTCCCTCTCCCTCCTTCCTAAAAAGGAAGTGCAGCAGGTTGGCCTTGAAGGAGCTCTTCTTATGAAGATATAATCCTCAAATGATTGAGGGGGAAAGACAACCAAGGGATTTAAGTGAAATTAGTCCTGATGTTTTTTCTGTTTGGCTTTCAAATAGAGTCTGATGCAGCAGCCTTCCTGCAGGAGAGGCTTGTCACCCAGGACGCTGTGGAGAAGGCTGGCTGCTCTGCTCATGCTCTAGGTGCTCCGTAGGGATGCAGCAGTTTTTGGTGAGAGTGTAGTGTTTACCTTTGTGTAGCTGTGAATAGCTAATTTGAAAGTCAGGGAGAAGAGAAATGAAACCTCCATCTCTTGTGGAAGTGGCAAATAATAGTCTCTGTTGTGAAGGTGACTCTGTTTACTCTCATTGCAATAGAAGGTAGGAGATTTTATCATGTAAGTGATATTAGACCATATCACAATCCATAAATCAATCCATGTTCTTTGAAATGGAATGTGGGATGTGAGGTGTGTGCATGTGTGTGTTTATCAGCAATGGATGCCCTAGAGCATTTCGTGGGAAACAGCTAAGGATGAAATCAGATAATAGTCCTGGAATAAGACTCAAATGAATAAAATTGTGAATATTTTTCATAATACTTGTTTTTAATCAGATGCCTAGCAAGGGAGTTGAAGGAGGGCACTGAAGTGGTTTGAAGCTGAAAATCAAGCATTTTTATGGAAATAGACTCATTAAAACTGCCTGTTATAGAAGGGCAACTGTTTTTCTGTGAACATGATATTTGTTCAATAATTGAAATATGTTTCTTAAAAAGAACTATACTTTTCAGGTTTTTTTTCTTTTTTTTTGGTTATGCAATTCATGAATGCTATTTATAAGTAGACTAGATACCTTGCCCCAGAATACCTTGAACATATCTACCTGCTTTTTACTGATCTGGTAATGTAACCAACTTGCAAAATAAAGGTTTATTTCGTTACCTACAGGTAAATTAGTAATTTGGATCACTAAGTAGAGAAGTGGTTCTACATCTCAGCATGCATTGTCTGATGTTGATGAAGCAAACTCTAGTAGCTTGAAATTATTTGCATTATTTAAAATACTTTATATGATCTAGTACCTTTTTTTACAATATATTTAAAAATATTTTTAAAGTAGTTCTTCCACTTTGAATCCTGTCTTAGACTTGAAACAATAGACCTTGTTATTGCCTTTGCACACGGGTTGGGGAAGCTACTTGATTACTTATCATAGTTATGCTGTCATCTTTTTTAACCTTCTTATTAATTCTTAAATTCTACAGAGTGCTATTTAGTTTTTATTTTCACCACAGAGAGTGACAGCCTTGGCTTAAAGAAATCTATTCAATTTATTCCAGCTTCGGTATTTGATGTCAGAGGGTGCAACACGGGGCAGCTGCTCCCTGTGGGATGGGATGGCTCAGAGCCAAGGGGAATCCTGTGGCAAGTGAGGCAGGGATTCCAGGTGCATGACGGTGATGAGGCTGCAGCCAGGGAGGGGGGTCAGCCATGACTGTGGTTTCCCCGCAGGGTATCTGTGAGCCTCTTCTTCCTTCCTACCCCAGAATTTTTCACAAGTATTTTCAACCCAAGTTAGCTGTTCTGCTAATCTCGTAATTCAGCCCCTTGGGCTGGTCAACTTGAGTGGGGGGCTGGAGTGGAGACCTTCTGAGGTCTGCCGGGCTTCTGGGGTGACTGCGTGCTCCACACATTCAGAATTCAGCTTCATGGGTCTTCCAGTCAGAGAGTGTGATTTACTTAATGTGTTTTTGGTTTACATATCCAGTTGTTTAACTTAAATTCAAAACTGCATTAGACTCTTCTTCATATAAGATGAGTGGTGTGTCAGCCCATTTATATATATAATCTGTTTTTATATTGCAGAGTCAAAGGCACCACAAGAAAGGAAAATGCTGTGAAACCTGCAGTATAAATCCTTAAAATAGATCCTCTGAGTCTTGAAGTCACCAGTTTCACACTGCTCACTGTACAAAAATGTGTTGGTTCAATCCTCCAGTTGGCCAGAGTCCCCATTTTAAACATTTATTTATAATTTCTTTGGCATCCTTTCCCTTTTGTAAGTATCTGAACTAGACCTTTCAAGACTGTCGCATTTCCTCCCCCCTCCTTCTCTGATGGGACAAAAAGATTGCTCCTGTCATGCCCCTGGAGCCTGAGTGAGACAAGAGTTGGTGCCTTGTTAGCCTGAGAGCATCCTGATTTCTCCAGAGATGGAAAGCCATGCTGTTGTAAGCAAGATGACCCAAGTTCACTTGGTTTGGTTGCATTATGTATATTGATATTGGTTCTTTTGTCACTTGGCTGATTTGTCACTTAACAACCCTCCTGTTTTGAAGTCTAGCAGCATGCTGGAGAGCAGCTGAACCTGAGAGGCACTGGTGATCTATTGTGTGGGAGTTAAGGGTGTCTGAAGTTGTGGTTTGCAATTCAGTGAATGCTCATCAGTTCCTGTGGCAGATGCCATTAGTTATGGTTTCCCTTTAGGCAAAAGGTTTGCAAGCTCCTTTTGTAGGAAGTTCACTGGTAAAAGAGAAAGACATAGTGTGCACATGGAGTATTCACCCCCATCCAGGGCCACCCACTCTTCTGCAGTTTTTTTTTTTCTTTTTCTATACATTGTGTAATTTGCTGTTTATTAATGGGAGGTTTTTTTCACTTTTTCCATCTAATTTTGTTTACAATATGGCTGTGTGGGTAAACTAGTTTATACCTTTCTCTTCAGTTGAAGTTAGACAAATTTGTGTAACTCATGGCAAAACTGAGTGTGAGGTGCTGGAATGCAATTTTTCATGGAAAAAGGGACAGAGAGAGGCAGACACCATCGAGGTGGGTCACACTTTGTGTGTGGCAGCATCGGGGATTGCTTGCAGAGTGCTGCTTGCAAGCCAATTAATAGACTGTTCTCAACCTGTAGTTTCCTACATCCTCGCTGTTAGTGCATGAGCTGCTGGGTGTTTGGCTGTGCACACAGGGTGTTGATGGTAGAATTTTATAGGACTTTTTTTTTTTTTTGTAAAGTCTTTTTAAAACAGACAAGCCGTGAGAATCTGCACCATACCTATAGACAAAGTACCTTCTGTACAGAACATCTGGTGACCTCTTTCAGCTTTCCCCGTAAACCATAGAGCACCTATTGATGGCCTTTGTGTTGGCATTTTCATCAGGTTTCTGAAGAGGCAACATTGCTGGTTCGATCAATACAACTCAGTTAGATTTACCGATTCCCGAGACAAACAGCAAGTTTGTAATTGCTCAGTGTACTTTATTTTCTAGCAGCTATGTCCAACCACACCTGTCAGTTTGCATGTGTCACAGGAAAGGATTCAGATAATTTCAGATCTCTTTTGTCTCCCACACTGTTGTGAGCTGGTGGACTTTCTCCAGCAGAAAAGGAGAAACGTGATTTTTAGGATCTGAGACTGTCACTGCAGTCTTCAGAGCAGTGGCCATAATGTGAAATGAATGTTCTGAGATTTTAAGAGGGCACATTCTTAAAGCTGAGTGTGCTACTTTAAAAAAGAGATAGACTGTCTCAACATACCATACTAAACTACAAATCAATAACAAATGAAATTATCATAGTGTGTCTAACTGACCTACTATCATAGTCAGTCTAACTGATTACCATCACTAGTTTTGTTTCTGAATACAAATACAATTTTTGTTGTTTCCAAGGCTGTGCTTGGAACTGGGAGTTCTATTATGTGTTATTACCTCTATAACTGTGTACCTGCTCTTTTCTTGTACATTGACAGACACGTCAGTCTCAAGTTTCAGGAGTTTTAAGTCTCCAGTGCACGTTAAAACTCTAGGCTCAGTGTGAGTGTTCTGTCTCTTGAGCAAACTATATGCCAGTCAAGAAGAAGCAGTAGTTAATCAAGCCTATCTGGATATCTGCAAACCTCTGTGCTCCATGTTAATGGGAAAGTCTCTCAAAATGCCTTTTTCTCCCTGGGGTTGGTAAAACAGTAATTTTTCTTTTTGAAAATGCAGGTCTTCTACTACTTGGAAAATACGTGCTAAATAACACAAAATAGTTAGATGAGACCTACCATTCCTATAATCACATTTTCCCCAGAATTGCACTTGCTTTTTAGTAATCTATTTACTGCTGTAAGAATGCTGCAATTACTGGGCCCAGGCATACTTACTAAAGGTCTTTCTAAGTAGCTCTGTTAGAGATATGTTATTCTTCAATTTGGCTGCCTGCTAAGGAACTACAGCCATTCCCTCCCTGTTTCTTTTCTTCTGGTACACAGGTTCTCTACTGACATGAACAGACAAAGTTTCATTGATAACAACACTTGATTTTGAGCCCTCTTTTCTCTATGCCCTCTCCCATACTTTAGGTGGTATTGCTGCAAGGAACTCTTCTCATCTGCTCACATAATTTGTTTTGGTAAATATAATGGCTTGACCATCCCTTTTGCTGGGGGTGCAAGCCTGATATCAATGGAAAATCCATGCAAAAAGAAGAGAAGGATTCAGTGAGGCTCAACAGATGGAACTGACTTCTCTTATATTTTTTTTTTTCTAAATAATTTTGATACTCAGGGTGAGTGTCTGTTGTCCTGAAACCCATTTACTGACTTCTAAAACTGTGAGGAGAAGCTGCAAGCACACAACTACTGTGGCAATGCAAAATGGAGGCAGCAAGGAAACAGGGCTGGATTTACACAGCATGCAGAAAGGATTTGAGGAACTTAATACAAGGGTTAATAAATGCTCTCAAGGGTAGGAGCAGCCTGAGTTTCCTAATGAGTGTTTTATTGTATTTCAGGCAACTGTATCTCCAAAATTATCATCCTTGTTTTCTTTGAAACAAGACTGATCTGCAGTTGAACTGTGCTGAGACACAGCTTTAACAGAATTGTACCAGCTGTTAATAGTTAGAAAAACCCTGTGCTAGACTCACAGCTTGTATAAAATGTTGCAATTACATTGTGTTCAGGGGAGTTCTGCTTATCACATCAACTGGAGGGTCTGGTGTTCGGGGTTTTTCTGAGGCTGACGGGCAGCATGTGACTGCTGTTTTCCCTACCTGCTGTGCTGTTTTGCTTACTGTGGAGTGGGGAAAATATCTAGGTTTAGTCTTAGAGGTTCCTTGCTTGGACTTTGAAGAGATCTTTTGCCACCTCTAATGCTTCCCAGCTCTCAAAGGGTGCAGCATGCCAAGGCTTTCCTAGTTGGGATCAGCCATCTCTGCTATAGAACCTCCTTAATGTAGGCAAAAATACGTGTGAGACTTTATTTCATAGCATAGTACAAAAGTGCTTTAAAGGAGGTCCAATTTTCAAGGAGAAACTGTATTGTCGAAGGTATTCCCATGTGAGCAGTATCTGCATTGCAGTCTTAGCCACTGGTTTGCAAAGAGGTGGAAGTAGAGGGAAGACACTGGTGGGCTCATCTTTTCCTGGTTGTCTGCTCCTTAAGAAAACTGTAACTAAGGACAACTATAATTAAAGTTTTCTCCTTTATACAGATTCATCTCCTCCAGAAGTTGGTTGGTTGTTTTTTAATATGGGATAAAAGTTTTAATTAATAGCCTAATCTCTTAATCTCCTCCAGTAGCTCTCTTGTAGTGCTCTTAAATTATAAAATTCCTATGAGACGGGTGCTATTTAGGTCCAGAGGAACCTGAAAAATGCTAAGCTGGTTTTGTGCAGAGCTGCATTTTTTGGTAATTGTCTACAGTAATGCAATGTCTGTGATAAGATGAGGTTTTTCCCTTGTAATTTTGACACCAAGATGTAATAGCTCTACAATATACATTCTGTTTAGTAGCCCTTGTTACTCCTATGTCTTCAAAACAAGTAAAGGTAAATAAATATATGGTGAAGACATTTTGAACGTCTTTACTTTTTTGGATGTCTAAACAGAGACTTTTTTTCAGATGATTACTGCTTGCCATTTTCCAAAGCAAGGGATTGTCTCCAAGTAAATGTGCTGGAATGAGATATCAAATCCACTGTGTCTTTGCTCCCTAGGTAGCCTGTTATAGCTAGAGGGAAGGGCAGCCAAATGTTAAATTAGATGTCTCAGGCCACAGATACTAATTTCAGACATGGCATTGAAATAGTGAAAACATTTGGCCTGATAGCTTTCCGTGGGGGAAATAACCACACCCCAAAAAACCCGAATAATTCTACCCCATTGTAATGCTTCTATTTTCTTTTTCCTTGTACCTCCTTTAAATCCATAATGGCCTAAGTTAATTCTCTCTCCCTCTATAAAGTACCTCTTATGACCAAAGGGAGCTATTCTTTATGCATAAGATAGGTGGGTATGAATATCTAGTCTATTTTAATATGGTTTAGCAGGTGGAAGAGGGAGCAGAATTACTTTCAGGTGTCCAGGTACATCTTGGTGTAGCAGCAGCAGGTGAACTGCTGGCCCCTAGTGGCAAATGGGAAGTAATTGAAGAGTCTGAGTATCCCTTGCTCAGAGATGATGTTTTCTGATGTTATATCATGTAAGTTACACCAAGATTTGATGTATAACTGAGACCATGGCTGTGATTTAGTTTCAGTTACATGAATTATTCAGTATGATTCAGATAATCTTAAAATTAAATACTCTTTGTTTTAACTAAATGAAAGAAAGCTCAAGCTGTGTGTGAGCACTGGAAGCATAAAATTTGTGTATTAAAGGCCAAGGGTAGAGTCATTTTAAGGGAACAAGCAGCCAGTATTTTATAATTTCTGTAAACAGGAAAAGCTTCTGTCAGGCTGGTTGTGACAGACAGATGTCATTATAAAAGGTAATCCTCTGAAGGTACTTATTTTATTTCTTTTCCAAGTGAATCCATAAAGAGATACAGCTCTGGGATATATGGGCAGTTAATGAGGAAAATAATACAAGGGCCACTTTGGTGTCCTACAGGTAAGTGCTGTGTTACAGGGCTGATCTCTGCTCACCTGGGACAGCAGAAGCCACAGAGGAGACAAGCTGCAACATTCTCATTTTTAATGCATCACCGAACTGTGCTCCAGCCCAGCAAGTGTTGCAGTGGTGCTCATGTGATGAAATTTAGTAGTTGTCATATGGAAATTGTAGTCAAAACATGCTGAATCTATCCAGAAGTCTCCAGGAGAAATGTTCATTATACCAATACCTTGGAGGGATTCAAAGAAGGGAAGAAAATGCAAACCTTTCAGGACAGTTGAGAGGAGAAAAGCCTCCTTTATCAAGCCAAGAAACAATTACTGTGAGAAGTGAGACATTTAGTCTTACTAATTTGTGTGTTGCCAGATGCTTTTACATTGCTTTATTTTCTTTGATTAATGTGTCTGAATTAAAACTTACCCATTGCTCGACTTGTATTTATACTAGACATAGTTACTCTCAGCTTAGTGCAGCCCTTTTTTCAAAGGCCAAAAATAATGGCCCTGAGTCCTAATCACTGAAACTGGTGTAATTCAGAGGTTGAAGCAAAAGATCTGTGCCAAGATAAAACGAGAATGGAATTTGATTTCCTTGCTCTGAATGGGGAGAGACTTTGGCATTGTGGTTGAGCTACTGTTTTCTGGTTAGCCCAGAATAACAGCCATTTCTGCACAGATATTCCCTTCTGTAAGGTCTCCTTCATCCTCACCCCTTTTTCCTCAGAAGTGACAGAAAGGATCTGCTTACGCTTATGTGCACCTCAATAACAGTATTTCCCAAATGTTCCCTGGCAGGACATTTTGTAGTGACTAATAGTTTCTCTTTGTGTACCCATTTACTCCCTTTCCGCCCCCCGTCCCCCCTTCCCTCCCCAAGACCAAGGGCTGTAGAGCCCAGCTGCTTCTTGCCTGCCTGACTGCGGGCTGGCTGGTGGTATCGGGGTTGTTAGGACCTGAATGAAGAAAGTGGCAAAAGCAAATTTAAAAATCCATAAATTGCAATAAGCAGAACTGCCAGCTGTTGTTTCAGTATAGCCTCCATGAAGTTTTTAGTACTGTAGAGATTTTCATGTTTAAGATTTGTCTCTGAAAGTGTCAATATTTCAGCAGTTCCAGAATCTTTTGGAGCTTTTCCCTGGTTGTCCCCACCTTGGAAGAATGTATGGCTTTACTGTAACTGCTGGAAATCAGGCTTTGTGTTCAGTTCTTAGTTCTGTTGCCCTCATTCACAGGGAGCAGTGGCTTGGAAGAAAAGACTGATGCCCCTTCTGGCATTCATAATAGGATTTCCTTCCATTTACAGGGCCTTAACATTACTTACTCAGCTGTGCAGGGGTTGATGTCAGTGAATAGCTGCCTGAGTCATTTTTGAGTTATTTAACATGTTGAAAATAACCCTGAAGCTGTCAGACAAGTAACATCTACATAGGCTTTTCCTAGCTGCAGCCACTCTCAATTTCTGTGCTATATTAAAGCTAAGCTAATAATAGTACTTTGGGTGATACTTTGATGTGAAGCTTTGTTAATGCACTTGTGAGGACTAAAGAGACCAATTAAGTCGGTGCCAGAAGTGTGAGAGAGGCAATGATGCTAAACTGGACATTGAGTGAATAGATGGAGCAGCTAGTTGTTTTGCTAAAGCAGACAAAATATGTGTGTAGGTCTTCACAGCACATTAACTACAGAGTAGGAACTGTAGCTACATTATCATGGCTGGAGCTTCTTTCCTTCTTTAAGAAGAAATTGTTTGTTTAAAGTGAGACTAATTTTAAAAATATGAATACAGGTGTTCAGTTCCTTGTTACATATTAGTAGTCATTCCCACACTGAATCTTTTTTTCTGCAGTAGCCTATAATTTAGGCCAAGTTAATTAGGAAGAAGGTGAGTGTTGCATCTTTGCTGAGCTGTCAGCAGATGACGTACAAAAGGCACCCGTGTCTGCAGTACTGTGCAGCAGAGTAAGTTGGGGCCATCTGCAAGATCATTTGGTGACGAAGGTCAATGAAGAGTGGTGACAATGAGAGCTGCATCTGAGAAGAGCAGGGGATGCTGGTGAGGATGGCAAGATGTACGGGAGAGCTTAATAAAGCCACTGTTGTGGCAGAGTTTTGTGTCAAACGCATCTGTGTCTGGTGGGCCAGACCCCTTTTTGGTAGCATTGATGGAGTCAGTGGAGCTTGGTGACTTGCTGCCTTTGAGATTTTTGTCTCAAGTGACGCTTCTATGCGCTTAGAGGTGTGGATTAGCTGACATCCACTGCTGTCTAATCTGAGTAAGACATCCTTGTTAGGAAAGTAATATTAGGATAGCTAAAGTTAAACACAATGGTCACTGCAAGACTGTAACCCTGTAGAAATAACTGGTTTTTTCTATTTAAATTAAGTTCAGAAAAACTTATGCTTTCTTAAAATTATTAGTTTTATAATTGTATCAATAAGATGGTGATAAATACTGTAAATATATGTTTACTTTGCTGGCTGTGTGTTTCCTTCTGTGTGGGAGGAGTTGTAGGGTGAGATCTAAGCATATCCTGACAGAATTATTTTGTTTACTTTCTTGGTTTGCCTTACCCTTTTCTCTCTCTCTATGGAATAACTATAATGTATTAGATAAATTCTATTCGTTCTATAAAATTGTATAGATAAGCTTGAAAACTATTTTGAAAAAAAAATACAGATTCTGTGTATTGGGTTTTATTTCCTTGTTCATATTGAATAAGGCTCTAGAGGAAGAATTATATGGTATATGGTATTGTTTGGTGTTAGTAACAGTGACAGAAGACAGCTTTATACATTTGAGTACTATTTCCTTATCTAAGTCTGTGAAAGCGTCAAGGGCAGCACAAAGGAACAGGACAGGGTAAGAGTGGGAAACAAATATGCTGAAAAAGGTGGTGAAACATAAAAATACATTAGTATAAAGACACTAAGCTTGGGACAGCCTTTTGTTGCTTTCTCCATAAATGCTCACCTTTAAGAGGTAAGCCAGCATGTGAAGTCCTGTGGCAGGAAAACCACTGCACATGTACTTGGTGCTGATTGCCACTGTCAGCTTATCTTTGTTACTTCCCAGTGGAGAATTTTGGTACAATTTTCAAACATTATATAGGGAAACTGCCAGCCAGCCAGGTTAACAGGCTCGTCTGGGGCTGTCCAGGGATGGAAGGAGGATGTAAAACAAAGCCTGCAGGAGGCTTTCTTCTGTCTTCCCCTGCATAGCTCAATGTGGCAGCTTTGTGGTGGGAACCACAGCACCTTTGCCTTTCAGTTGCATATGTTCTTTTGATTGCAGAAAACTGGTCAGTGTAGGGCCACAAAAAGTTCTGTAAATTACCTCCATGGGGAGTTGTGGAGGCCACTGGTGCATGTTACCCTGTGGGAGCTATTGTCTGTCATCTATATATAATATACAAAGGAAGCAGAGCCAGATCTTCCCACCTAGGAGTGGCAATTTTCTGTCCAGATTGAACTCTGTTTTGGATGTGAGGAAGATGATGGGGTCAATGCTCCGTATTTCATGTATCCCCCTTTTCTCCAAGTGTGCAGTGTGCTCACAGCATACGTAAGCAGATGTGCTCATCTCTTGTATTCCCTTTGTGATTTCCTGGCATGCTTTCCCCCTTTGTATGTGGACCAAGTGATAAACCTTGAAAGCAAATGTGCAAGAATAAAGAGATTGTCCACTCTCTGTATCCCTTACAGACAATGCAGACTTTGGAATGCTTTTTGTTTCGGCTAGAAATGTCAAAATAATCAGAGGCTGCAAAGCTACTGCTTTGCATTGAGGGAAAATGTTGACACCATTTTCACTTGCCTCAAGGCCCTTAATGAGCAACTGTTAAGGAAGAGAGGACCAACACAAGTAATTGTATTTCTCTTCGGGATTACCCTGTCAGCTGAAGTTCTCCTTTTCAGAAAAGGAGAATAGTATTTTTATGCTAATTAGAAATGTAATATATATTGAGGACTGAGACTTTCTTTTTACACCTGGGATATGAAGCTTCCAATCATCCTGAAAAATTGAATAGCCATTTCTGCCACTGTGTGTTGAGAGCAGGCTTGCAGATGCAATGTGGGGCCGTTAATGAGTCAGTGGTAGATCATTGTCCTAACCTTGTCTTGGCCTCTGTGTCATTCATAGATAAAGTGTGAATATCTTTGGTTGGTGTAATTGGATAGGATGCCTCTTCTTGAGATTTCTAAAACTCACGTGGTCTTTTGCCTGGTACAGATATGCTTGCACAGACAATGGAACAGGGACATTTTTAGCAGTTAAAGCATTGAGAAATGGAAACTAAGGGAAGTAGTCCTGCTTTGTGGGATTTAAGCATGCAAAATCTATTAATACCAATGGTGCTAATGCTTTTAAATTCTGCTAGTATTCAAATGTAAAAAATATGCAAGTTAATGTAAAATATGCATCTTTTTTAGCCAGGATTGTCTGAAAACTGACATATTGATATTCTAGATTTTACTGAAATGGCTTTTGTTTTTATGAAGAAATAGAGCAATCACAAGCTTTATGAAGTGGATGTCATCACTCACTGGTTTCTGTACTGTGTGGCTGTGATGCTTTGTGATTTTTCCGGTGATATCACTGTCACTATTCCAGGAACAAAGGCTGTTCATGTGGGACCTGTACACAATGTGAGGTATTTATTTTAATACTCAGACCTTTATAAGACAGCTCTGTGCAAGAATTGGTTTAATACTGGGCCAAAGTCAAAAGAGAATGTTAAAGTCCAAATTCAGTTCCTAAAGACTGCAAAATTTGGCAGGGGAACTAGCTTAAAGATCTCTTTCTTCCCCTGACAAAAAAAAAAAAATTGTGTCCTGAGTGTTTAGAAGTAGCATTTGTTGTTGTTATGATGGGTTTTTTTTTTTGTCACTGTTAGTATAGAAGCAGATTTTTGTGTTCAACCAATGCTGGTATTTAAAGCAACACAAAATACGAAGGGGCTGGATTAAAAACCCCAAACATTACTTTCTCTGTACTCTCTCATTACTCTTCATCTGCTTCCTAAATGATGCTTCCTACTTATATGATGATTTTAAAGAACTGGCAGCTTGGCAATATGTAAAATTTCATTTGCTTATACATATCTGGAATATTTACTTTTTTATTGTTCAAGATTTTGGATTTATTTTGCTTTTTGATTATATTATTGCTGAAGGCCTAATTCTAATAGCTATCATTTTAATGGGGTTTATATTTTCATTGGAGCCTCACCTCTAAAAATTTGATTTAGACCTCGTATTAGATTTAAACCTCATACTGGTAATAAGGACTGGCTTGTTTGCTCCTTAATGCTTTGATTTTATGTCCTCATCTCTAGAAGGTTACAAGTTCTGGCTGTCCCTCAGTTTTCAAACAAAATGAAATCCTTTAGATGCATTTTGTGTTTCAGCCTAACAAATAATATTTGGTTATGTACTTAATGAAAAAGATTGCTGGTGGATGCTCTTGTGCTGCTTTGAGTTGTTATCTGTGCTCATTGATCCATGACAGCAGTTTAATTACGCGAAAAATGAATGTCGATGGATGTGGAAAGACATAAATCTTTTAAATCTGTGCAGTATAGTTCACTGAAATTACCGAGTTTACTACACTTCCTCACTACCTGTAAGAAAGGTTAAAATGGACCTATAATGTGCTGTGTGTCTGCATCCTTCAGCACTGTGTTTAACCTGTGTCTCACTGCTTTTAAAAGGAAGACCTGGAACAAAAAGCTGATTTATAGAGGAGAGCTTTGTAGACTTCAGGTGATCTGTCTTTATGTGATATCTCATGTTTATATTGGGTTGATTTGCTGTGGATTTATTTTAGCCACACTTAGAATGGCAAGAATTAACTATGAAAGGGTAGGAAGCGGGCTTAACTCTTACACGGATAACATATCAAAAAGAGTTATTGACTGAGCTTAGCTTTGTCTCTTAGCTGTCGAAGTGGCAACATTTTGGTTGAGTGGAAAATACAGACTTCATTCTGTTTTGCTGCAAGGAAGTGCGTTCTGGAGAATTTCTTTGTATATAACATGTTGTTCAGTCATCACCAGCTGTGTTTTCCATATTGTGGGATCCAAGACACTCATATGTCTGTGAGGCAGAAGAGTAATTGGTCTTTAGGTCAGTATCTTTTAATGCTCTCTGAAAATAACGCAGTAGTTGTGTGAACTGGTTGTTGCTAATCTCTGTTCCCAGTCTAAAAATCATTTCAGATTTTTGGCTGCATTTTCTGGCAGTCTGCTGAATTGGTGGGTGAAAATACAATAATTTAGAACTACTCACATGTCTTTAACTCTGTTTTGTAAGTGAATTTCCCAAAGGGTTTGATGAAGCCTTTAATTACGGAGTAGCCATGGAATAAATATCCATAGGACAATGCAGGTACCATTTAAAGCTCAGCTACATCACCTTTATGGCAATCATGCTTAATGTCAACTGATGAGCGTGGAGCTCACAAGAGAGTAGATATTGGCAGGGTAACACACACGTTGCTGCAACTATAGAAGGTCATTGGATTTTTAAGCTTTCAGTTAGCAAACAGCTACTTAAATGGGCAGGAACCAGGGCTGATATTTCAGCCATGGTCACAGTAAAGTCACTTAAATACATAAGTACAAGCAGTGAAAATCTGACAGCTTCTACCTCCATGGCAGTAGGGAGAAAGCAAATCTGACCTTGGTGGCTCTTACCTTCCCTGCATCGAGTTCAAGGCAAGCACCACTCCAAGTGGTTCATGTTCATCCCCCACCCATGCACTCACCGACTTCAGACATTGACTCTCAGCTTCAGCTGTCCCTTCCTTTCAAACAAAACCCCAAACCTTTCTATTAAGTAGTAGTCAAACCATTTTAGACACCTTTTTTTTTTGCCTCCCTCTCTTAATGTTATGGTGTTCCCTTTTGAAACTGAGACTGACTGAATCAGTCAGTCTGATTTTCCCTGAAATCAGACAGAGGCTAGGATGTGGAAAAAGAAATTACAGTTTGGGTCTCCTGGCGCTGGTTTGATATTTTGTCTCTTGGGACTTGCATTCTATACCAGCGGTTCATGGCCAGCGTTTCCAGCTTGCTCCTGTGTTTGATTTTATAGTCACGGTAACGAATGTTGGTCATCTTGTTTGCTGCTAGGCCATTTATTGTATTAAAGTCTGTGTGCTGTGTTATCCTCAAGTTGAACCCAAGGGTTGGTATATAACAATCCAGTTTTTACAGCTCATTTCATATTGCAGTTTTTAAACATTTTTTCATATTCTTTTGTGCTTTATTCAGAATTGCTGCAGTCCTGACTGAATGTATTGCACAAAGAAGTAGCTTGCAAAATATTAAGGGAAAGATATATGTGGAAGAGGGAAAAGTTGTTTGTTAAACTGTACCTCTATTTCCTCATGATTTAGGAAAAGAAGAAATTCTTCAGATGTATGTAATTTCTTTCTTAAAGTGGCATTTTCCCCCTTATAATTTTTCAGTCCTGTGATTTGTGAAAAAGAAAACATAAAAGTACTGCTGCTGTAGTTTTATCGTCTTGTACAGTGTAGGCCAGATCTGGAAATGTCAATATTAATTACTAGTAATGTAGTAGGGAGGAGGGTCTCGCTTCCTTTCACTGTAGCAATCTAAAAACGTAGGCATTTAGTACATTTTTTTAGTTGTCAAAATTAGTGAAAAGCCAATGACATCTCACCGTGAGAAAGCAGAATTGGAGTGATAGATGAAGTGCATCATTGATATGGGTATGACCAGCTTTGTCTAGAGATTGAGGAGATCTACACTGAGCGGCACGTTTTTAGAAATAACCAGTGAAGATTTAGAATTTTGCCTTTCATTGTCATTATTGACTTGGTCTTCGCATGTGTTTGCTGTTAAAACCTTAAGCATCTAATCCTGTGTTAAATTTACATTTCTAAATCAATAATAGGAAAGGAAACTTTTGCTTGCAGAGTTTTTTCTATTTCTGACATGGCAAATGAAAACTATTAATGAGGAATTCCTAATTTCTGTCTGCATTTCTACCATGCATTATAAAATGGCTTGAAACAGTAGATAGAGGTTGCTCAGTTGTCTTGTGGTATGAATTGCTGTTACTTTTACTCTTAAAAATATGTTAGGTGGGTGACTGGGTGTCTGTTGCTGTTGATACCCCTCTTTGCACAAAGGGGATTGGTGAGCACCTCCCAAAGCAATAAAATGTGACTTCTGAACCTGGGGAGGTGTGATGCAGACTGTGAATTGGTGTTATGAGAGTGCAGCAGTACAGAAAAAATAGGTGAACTAGAGGAGTGCTTTCTGCAAGATCACAGGAGATGAACATAGTGAGCTGGGGATATCTGTTCTAACCGAGTTTGTTAATAGCTGATCTTACAATCCAGGTGTTTTGTCTTTGGAAAAACTATGTTCTTTCTCAATTGTGTGTGCACTGTTAACCTTCAGGAAGAAATTACCTGAAAAAAATTCAGAATACTATGCACACATGACAGATTTGAGCTCCATTTCTGCTGAAGTGCCTTTTCACTCTTACTAATAGTAAGTTGGTTGGGGTTATGTTGGAAAATGTAATAGAAAATATGCAACTAGATATGTGACACCATGTTAAATGGTCTTCCATGTCTGTGGCCATTTCCTATTGGTTACTTGGGCGTAAAAGTGTTTGCTGTGTGTTTCCTCAGATGGGCTCTACTGAAGTACAATAGGTATCATTTTCAAGGCAACAGCTGTTTTAATATTAAGCAGGTTTTCCTGCAGACATGGGAAATACGGGACAGTACCAGTTTTGTGTCTAATGTTACTCAAATAGAGGTGCTAAAAATGAATGGGCAGGGGGTCTCCTGATAAAGGTAACTGTATCTGTAGATCAAAACTACTTGCAGGTCATTTTGAGCTAGGTAACAATTTGCAGTGGGCATTGTTTTAGTAGGGTATAATGAGCAAGGTGGTAGTTCTGGCAGGAAACTAGGATCAATGAGGTGTGATTGAAGTAACTAAATTCTTTTAGAATTAACCTTGAATGAAAATCTCAGTGTGATTAATGAAGAAAGGAAATATTTGTAAAGTTTTTATGTTAATATTACTAATGCTTAGGATGTACTGAAAATTACATGTGTATTTGTAGAATTTGAGTGTCTTCCTCAGTTGCATGCCAATACATGCTTTCTAAAATATATAATCAGTGAACTATTTCAGTGTGGTACCAGTCAGATTTGGCAGCAGGTGTGACTATCATCTCCCTTCTGAAGCAAGTTAATTGTCATTCGTTCAATTTAACACAGGTATTTTCTGCTGAAGGGGAAACATCAGTGCCTGCTTGATGAGGATATTTAGATTCCATGGCTCTTTTAGTAAAGGTGGATTTTTTTTTTTTTTTGCATTCATTGAGAATGTGACCTGCTGAAATCTGTAATTGTTAGGCATGTTCTTTAGCTGTCAGCTGTCACTCTGTTGCAGAAGCTTCACTGGCACTGTATGTGACATAGAAGCCTTCTGGGGTGAGCGGAACTGCTGTGTTAAAGTATTGCTAATAAAAATGTAAATACCAAAAGACACATTATCCAGGGAAATTCAGATCTGCAGAATGTGCAGATCTACATGGTGAACCTTTGTGAGGAGCAGAGGCAATAGAAATTTGGGTATTGAGACAAGCAGTGCTGGCTTTTGACTCTTCAAAGTGTCACAGATGGCAGGGAGGCAAATTAACAATTCTTTGAGAAAACATTTGTGTGTGTTACCAGGCTTTTGACAGATGAGTTTCTGCAGTAAGGCCTGCAAGCTATAGTTTCCACTGCTGCTGTTGACTTATGAATTCAGGGGAGTTAGTGTTGGATCAACAGGGATTTCGGAAGCCTTCAAGGCTTGTACTGGGAGGTGAGTGAGTGATATCCTTGGATATTCAAGAGGTTACTTGGTAATGGCAGGCAAAGGTATGAAATTCTCCAGCAACAGTGATATGAAAGAATGAACTTTTTAACTTGAAAGATACTAATTTTTCTCTCTTCAAGAAATGTGCATGTGACTGAAATTCAAGTTGGTAAAGTTTGGTAACTGGATCAGCAGTTTCTGTGGTAGAGCCTGACCACTGGACATGCTGATTATAAAAGCATAGTTCTGTTATTTCTCCTGAGAGCCTCAAGCGAAATCCTTTTGTTGCAGTTTTCTTTGAGGTGGCTGAGCCTATCAGTGATGCCCGTCTGGATCTGTGGGAGCAGCACCTCATGGATCTGCCCTGTATCCATCCTGTGACACAAATTTTGAACCACCTGAGCTCCTTGAGTGGGGAAGGAGTAAAGGCCTTGAGAAGTAGATACAAATTGCTATTGACTGGTTACAAAAGAAATCGGAAGGGATCTAAATCTAAATGGTTGATTAAAAACTAGAGTCAGACCAGGACAGGGTCGTTGCTGTATGCGTGGATGCAAACCAGCTCCTCTTACAGGAAGAGAAGATAGGTGTATACTGATTTTGTAATGTCTTAAATTTCTTTTCTCAGATGTGTTCAAGTAGCTTCTAAAAGAAAAAAAAAAAACAAAACGGCTGGATTAAACTGACCTCAGATCTGCTACACAAAGTCATATTTAACATAGAGGGAAAGTAGCTCTTCAAGAGAATTTAGAGTGTTTATCTTTATGGTTGTAGAAATTCTTGTCATTTTGGATAAGAGCCAACATGCAGAAATGAAGAATTAGGAAGCAGGGAAAAGGCCTAGTGTAAATAGGCTTCACCCAGAGGGTGTTTGGGCACTGGAACATGCTCCTCAGGGCAGTGGTCACAGCACCAAGGCTGACAGAGTTCACAGTGTTTGGACAATACTTTTGGGCACATTGAATGACTCTTGGGGATGGTGCTGTGTAGGGCCAGGACTCAATGATCCTTGTGGGTCTCTTCCAACTCAGGGTATTCTATTAGTCTATGAGAAAAAACACTAGGGTTTATTGGCATCAGAGATTTCAGTAAAAGGTATGTGTCACTTCAGGAGGCGTGGAGAGAATTCCATGGTGGGGTTGGTATTTCCTCTTGGATTAAAAGTTGTAGAGAAAATATGAGCCAACCTATGTTGGCTATACCAACCTATGTTGGCAACATATCCATGTGAAGAAAAAAAAAAATCCTTTTGCTGAGGTAGCAAGAGCAAATGGGGCGCACAGCAAAGTGGTCAGTGTACCACCATAGCTGTCCATGGTCTGTGGCAGGTACTACAATATCCCTTTCGTAGATCCCCTGTAAGTGGCCAGAACCTCTCACTTCTCAAATTAGTAGCCCAACATTACCCTTTGAAAAATCTTCCTCAAAGTCTCAGTAGCACAAGATGGGAAGGTAGATCTGTTGGAAAGCAGTGATTTTGCACATTAGTGTGTGACTGTGTTGGATTTGGGAGTCCCCAGTGTCAAATTTTAACTGAACCCTAATTGCATCTGGACCACTGTAAATAAATAAATCTGCTCCAAAATACAAATGCATTGTTCTAATCTTAATAAAAGCAGCAGCTGCAGATGACATTAAGATCTTTAGGGAAAAAAAAGCTTAAAGAAACACTGTAGGTGAATTTTCATATTTTAAAATTATTGAATTTTTAAGTAAGTTTCCAAAGATTTGTAATTCTTATTGCGCTGGATCATTCAGCAGAATGTTTAATGCCAGGGTGGGAATGTTTCACACTGACAGGCTAAAGGAGTGAGGAGAAACTTAAAATTCCTTCAGACTAAGAAGAAAGACAATTCATTGCTGATGGTACTTAAGGAAATGTTAGGAAGAGCCTGTCAGGTGCATGGGTGAAAGCATTTTCTGGGCATACTCATAGACAATGCTAATAAAGCCAGGGCTCAAGAACATGAAAGAAAGAGTGTTTGGCAGGAAGCCATAAGCAAAAAATTAATCTCTGTATTTAAAAATGAGTAGAATTACAATTGAAAGGAGGTGGAAAAAAGCAAGGCTAGATGTGTAAGGAGCAGAACCAAAGTACTGATGCTATTAGCACAGGAAACCGAGGCTGGTGAGCTGGGGTAAGATTCTGTCCCAGTCCTAAATCTCATGTGAACATGGATGAGACAAAACCATGAACTTAAAAATTGGTTTATTTTCACTGCCACAACATCAGGTCTTTTTATTTCTGCTTTCAGCTGTCATATCCTAACATACATACAGCATTGAAATTGAGCATTTCTCTTTTCTTGCATATTTTCCTTGTTTAAGTATGAACATTTTGCTCTTGCTGAACAGATTGAGCTTGGAGGCCTTACATGGTAAAACTGGCTTTTCAGCTCTTAGAGCATTTCTATGGCTTTTTTTTTTTTCCATACATCTTTGTGGCATTATAAAATTTTACATTTGAGCAAATTTATTTGCTAACTATCCTCTGCCCTACCTACCTAATATTCTGTATTGGTTTTTTATCCCCTAAAATCTGTAGGATCATTGATGGTGACAAATTTCTGAGAGATAAAGAACCCTGAATGCCACTTCACTTATTATATAAGCTCTAATTGGAGCAGCTGGCTATTTCTTGAGTTCCTTACAAAATATGTAATTGTAGTTGTGGGTGAGGTTGGCTATTCGAAGACTGTTTTGCTGGCCTCCTGCCGGAGGTCATAGCATACTTCACTTCTTAGCCTGTGGGAGCAACCTTAGGCAATGAGAGCTTTAGAAAATCCCACCCTGCAATTACAACCAAAATAATTTTCTAGCAAGTGGTTGTCACTGCTTGCTTATTTTTAAAGCTGAGCCACCCTCTGGGAGTTTGATTCTCTAGGACTCTGAAGATGATTTGAGGGCGAGGGGAATTCAACCTAAAAATTATTTAGAGGAGCTCTTTGATGCCTCAACAAAGACACAGTTGTAGCCCTGTCATTTCTGGACCTCCAGGACTAAGAAATAAGTGTTGGATGCTTTGGAAAGGGAGTATTTGTGGCTAAACATGTGCCCGTATACTCTGCCTGTGTTCATAGAAACTCAGAAACTTTGTTAATTTTTGCCCTCCTAGTGTTGATTTAGAAATGTGTATTGAAGAATCTGGATTACTCTCTTTTCAGCATCCTTATTACCTTATTTTTAAAGATGTAGTACCCAAAGGACTACAATTAGTTAAGGCTATTGTTAGCTAAGTTGTTGAAAGTCTTTGTTACAATTTATAAAATAGTGAGACTATTGGTATTAGCAAATGAATCGCTTTCAGCAGAACTGCAGAAAAGCTGGATTTTCAGAAGGAATCTGAGGTGCTGCTTTGTAAATAGAGCAGTGGACATGGGACCCTGTTGTGCTCAGCGCTTACACCACAGTCAATCCCGATCAATTCCTCTGAAGTAACCAAATCCATGCTAACTTCATGGTGAGAGCAGAATATAAGCTATGGTGTCCCCTGGCTTGCTTTACTCCTGGGTGGATTACCAAGGTTCAGCACTCCGGTTGTTTCTGACGAGACTCCCAGCAGTGCATCTCACTGGCTGCAGCATTGCAGGAGGGTGATGAAAATGTCACTTGGGAAGGAGGTACCCAAGTTCCTGTCATGTAAAGACATCTGATTTTTTTCCTCCTAGGAGACTGTGTCGTTTGCTGGTTGCTTTCCGTTTTCAGAGTCTATCTGAAATGTGCAGAAAAGGGTTTTTTATGTATTTGATGTAAAGGATTTGGGAATACAGTCTTTTGGCTTTTCAGGGTGGGTGTTGTTGGTCCTGCAGTGCAAAAGCATGGGGATGTCTGCAATGCTCTGCTGCTGTTTTGCTGGAAAAGTAAATTGAAAACCAGAAACATTGCTGATCCTTTTTAAGTTCTTCCACAATGAGTTAATGTTCCCTCATTTGTTCTAAAGTGTGATTTTTACATTTATTTTACTTTGAGCCTTCAGTGACACCCATCAAGACTGATTATACAAAGGGTTTGCAGTCAGGCAGTACTCAAGAAGAAGGAGGCATATAAACACTGCTGCTTGCTTCATAAAGAAACATATTAATCTCACTCTGCCAGGCCTTTGTAAACCTTTGCAGTGGATAAATGATACTACAATTCTTCAAGCATGTAGGGAAGGGAAAGCTAGTTACTTGACTTGTGCTGTCAGCTATCATTGGAAACATAAACTCTGTGTTTCTACAACTGCTGACAGTTTGTAGAAATAGTGAACAAAAATATGCAGTTTTAGTCAAGTTGTGCTGCCTAACCACAATATGCTGTTAGCCTGATATCCTATTTTTGGGTGAAATGTAATATATTTGATTGAATAATTCTATTGTGAGTTTAATATTTCATCTTTCTGTCTGTATTTTCAAGGCTATAATAAATTCATGAGATCATTTAGACGTCTTACAATAAATAGCTATGGTAATTCCTGGATAAGAGATAGGAATTAATTTGTTATTTTGATCAATCTATACTTACATGTATTCATTGTTATTGCAATACAATATTTTAGTCACCTTATAAAAAACTTATAATTGTACTCTAAGACTATAATTTCAAGAAATGTCCTTTGTGGTAGTCAGTGCTGACTGGTGCTTGGAAAGGTAGATTTAGAATGGATTCTATTGTTGTTTTCTTGAGGTCATAAATAGAATCATAAATATACCACAATAATGCAAACTCTAATTCATATTTCTGTGTAATTATAGAAAACACAGGTGGTTATTTGTCCTCTGTAATTTTCTGGCTGTATTTCTTGTAAATGCCAGCTTCACCATTTTTCTATATATTTTCATTTTGTTAGCTGAAGGAAAATGTCATTTCCCAGTAGACAGAATCAGAATCCTCTTTAAGTAAAGTAAAATCAGAAACTTAAAATGTCAGCAACTGTTTTCTTTTAAAGAAGGCCATTTTCTTTGTGTGTTTGCATGCAGTGAATAGGGAAAAGAAGTTGCTTTTTTTTCCCCCAGTATTGCCAATAAAGATGATATTTCAAGCAGCATTTTTAATTTGTTCTTCTCCAGGGGCTGACAATGAATTATTAACAGTTTTTAACAGCGATGCCACCGTTTCACAGTGTGTCTGTAATCCGCGGTTGAGTCCTGTCCTCCTTGAAGGAATAATACATTGTTTTGTGAATTCAGTGCAATTTCAGCTGGGGTCAGATGACCTTCAAGAAATATCTGTAGTGGGCTGAGATGGTACCACCCCTGAATTGTTCGACCCCTGCACTGGAGGTTTTGCTGGAAGACAGCTGAGATAGCAGAACAAATCATCCATGTGTTTGTCAGCATCTTTTGTGCAAAATAACTATGTTTGTTTAATCAAGGCTCACTAGATACCCAAGTCAAGCCATCCAAGTCTGTGCTGAAGAAGAGGAGGGATCCTTATACAATTCCTCAGTCAACAGTAGGAGGGGTGAATTCAGCCAAAGAATTAGCCAAGAGCTTATATGAGGAAAAGGCTTATACCTGTAGAAACATGGAGCCATTGGAACTGCCAGCTTTCAAATTTTCTTGGTTTATTTTAATCATGGAGAAAAAAGTTGGGGAGGGTGAGATTAGTACATTGGGATCCAGCTTAATTTCAAAACCTGCATAGTTATTTTTGATTTACCTTTTTAACCTTATCTTAGTCTTGCCCTGTGGAGAGGGCCTGGCATTTCCTTCCGTCTAGGATGTGAATAGCCCTGTGTGATTGTGAGTCTTTTTACTCGCTGTAGAAGGACCACAAACCATGTCATACACATAGATTGAGCATTACCCTTGGATGTCTACAACCGGGAGGGATGACTTTCATGTTAATGCCTCAAACACACAATCACATATTGCCTCTGACAAAGTCATGTAAGTTATCTTTAACAGCCCCTCACTGTGTATCAAGCTGTAGTGCATTCATTTGTGTTTATTGTGGTCTAAGACTGCATAGACTGATGGGCCAGGTAATATTTGTCAGCTGAATAAACTATAATAACTGGATTTGTAATCTAATCCCTGGCTGAATGTGTGCATGCACTATTTTATTATTGTACTTCTTTATTAGAGTATTCATGTGCTAAGAAACCAACATTAATAGATGGGAATCTAAGGTAGATAGATGTGATCTGCTTAGTTTAATATCCTGTCTCAAAGAGAAATTTGTTTAGGATAACAATATCTCATACCAAGGAGTGAAGAGGAAAGAGTTAATGTTTCCTATTTTTAAAGTATACCAGTAGTCACTTTTGTGGAATGGCTCTTCTGTCATGAGATAGAGAGCTAAAGTTCCCTCTCAATATAACTCATTATTTTTGATACATTAATTATGAATCTTCTTGTTTATTTCCCTTCTGGGATAAACACTACCAATGTTTTCAAATCCATCTTCAAAGGAAGAAGCTCTGTTTACAAAGAATTCCTAAAAATATGGCTAATCTTAAAAGTATGTTCCAAATACAAAGTCGTTGTTATCAAAGTAATGTTACATTTATTAAAGCAGCATAGAAAAGGATGGAATCAGAAAATAATGCCCTCTCTGTCCACTGACCTGACACTATTAGCTTTACGCTGAAGATAGCTAGAGCTAGTATGAGAAAATCTGTCTTGTTGTGTTTTGGAGGATGGGAACAGTACAACATATTTCTTATAAAATCTGCAAGTTGTGTGTTTGAGGTTTTGAATGAAAGTGCTGCCCAATTCCACAGCAGTGCCTTAGAAATGGGTAACAAGGGAAGCATAAACCAGGCAGCGCAGTCACTGGAGAAACAAAGATAATCTACATATTTATGTGAATAAATAAGAGCAACTACTTCTTTTTTCTGTCTCAGTTGCTTCTTCCAATTATAGCATCCCTTTTTATCCATCTTAATCTTTTTCTTAATTAATACTGGTGAAGTCATACTCATCTATGTTGTCTAGACATTTTTTATATGTAAACATACTAATTATTAAAAAAAATATGTTTCTTATGACCCTGGCAGACTCTCAGATGTCCTGAATACCCCTAGTAAAGTTTGACTGATGCTGTATTTTGTATACTGAAGACCTGTAAGGTAGGTATGAGTTCAGGCACTGGAATGAGCTGCTCAGGGAGATGGTGGTGTTTAGGAAACTTTCCTATCCAACCATCCAGGAGCCACTCTGGCAGTCACACCTGCACCACCTGAGCTGGGACTGAGGCCACTTCACAGCTACACCCCCCACACTCACACAGCCAGACCAGGATTCCCATAGCACAGTCTCAGATGTCTCAATTGTTAAAATAATTTAATCTTGGCGCAGTAACAAAATAACAGCTCAAGCTGGTGCCTTCAAGGAGGGACCTCAAACAAAGACCCCTCACAGTCTAAGCACAAAATGTCTGTGACTCTTTGGCTCCCACCCTAAGTATCCAGTCCCCTGGCTGGTGCCACAGGTCCCCAGGCCCTTTGTTTTGCAGAGGGTGGCATTTCATGGCCTCTTGCCTGGGGCTCAACCTGCAGCTCACACTGTAGCTTCTCAGCAAACTACCTGCACTGAATGTGTTCCTCAGCAGTGGAATCACCATCCCTGGAGCTGTTCAAGAAAGGACTGGATGTGACACTTAGGGCCATGGTCTAGTTGACAAGGTGGTGATCAGTCGAAGGTTCTACTCAATGGTCTTGGAGGTCTTTTCCAACCTTAATGATTCTGTGATACTATGAATTGGAGGACTGGAGTTAGAACCCAAGTTTTCTACGTAATGAGCAGTGAGACTTATGTGACCTTGACTGTAGATGAGGGGGGGCGGTGTGTCTATATATATAATTAGAACACAAAAGTGTTTCCTCTGTAAAAACCTCAGACTTTTTCACCACTCAAAGCTTTAACATTTCAATTACAACTCTCTTATGCCAATGGCAGCCTTTCAGATAAGTTTATTTACTTGAGCACTGGCTCTCAGTTTATTATTTCAGATGACAAAGAATATTCAGGAGCATTAAAATGCATGTCAGGATGTTCTTTAAACCATAAGATTTGTTTAGTTTGCTGTTGCCCAGGCACAATGATGTTCTGAAAGGACCAAGATATTAGAGTAATTTTAAATTAGGTTTTACGGCTTCAAATATTTCTTGCGTAGTGATAGATGACTTTTTTTACAATACAAATAAAGTATCTGGAATTAGTTGAGGGGTATAAAGTTAAATATAAACTTGCTCATTCCTTGCAGAATTGTAGCCTAACAATTATTGCATCCTGGAAAATTGTTAGACGTAAGTACATCTCAAAACTTGTTTTTCAGTTTGGGAGATAGATCTAAGCCGTCTAAGTACTTGATGAAGCATATTTTACATAAAAATTGAAAAAGCAGGTTTGATGGGATCAGGTTTTTTTCCATGTACCAGCGTTCATTACAAAAACAAAAGGCCTTCTGATTGTCAAATTCTGTGTAGTGAAGTCTTAGTCAAACTGTGGTAGCTATTATAAAAAGACAGGTCAGAAAGAGGCAACTCATGCCTAGCCCAGGGGCAAGTCAAAAGTTATTAGTACATCTGCCTATACACAGCTTAACTGTTGTTTTTCAAGGAGTCAGAAGATGCTACAAGCGGGAAATCTTCCATAGCTGATGTTTCTGCTGCCGTACCGTAACTGCGTGCAGCAGAGACTGCATGTACCTTGTCTGAGGAGTCTTTACATAGTAAAGAGAGCAAAGGACTCCATCTTTGCTATGTCTTTGAGTATAAACTCCCACCTTAATGAGCAATGGGTTGCTTTTACTGCTGTAGAATAACAATAGAGGTTGCTTGAATTTTTTATTAAGTCAGGGAAATTCAGGTTAAATGAGTGCAAATTAGACCGTGTTCAAACTTGTGTTCTGTAAATATAATTCAACTTTTAATATGCATTTTGTAGACTTTTCATCATGGTTGTATTTATTAGTATTATCTTGCTGCAAGAAAATAATTCTTGAAGGATTACTACAGGGTTTACTCTTCTGTCAGTGAAAATAAAAACATATTCAAAATAAGTTTGATGTGAAAATACAAAATATGTGTCCTTCATTTTATATATAAAGGCTGAATAAATGCCAGTTTTGCATGTTCCCTAATTACCTTCAATTTAAAAAATATTCATTTACTAAATCGTGCACTTCCTCGCTTATTGATATTGTGAATAGCTGTGTGAAATATGTATTTTATTCTGTACACACAGTCGTACAGTTAATTTAGTCCATAGTCATTATGCTGAGGTCCATTATTTGGGAAAGAAGCCATGGCAGTCTGCATCCATATTAGTCCGCATGTTTGGGCCCAGGACTTGGGATGACATTGGTGATGTCTGGCTACCATTTAAATTGAAGGATCGGTGTTCCATTTCTGCCATTTAAATATGAGCAATAATTGCTATAAAAATCCCAAGGATAACAAAAGAGCTTTTCAAGGGTAGTATCTCCTGTTAGTGTTGGAGAAATAATTGCAACTTCAAAGGTTTCCCAAGATTGTCTGAGATTTTTTAACAGTTCTTCTCAAAATTGCTCATTTACTTAGTGTTTTTAAAGATACTCCAGCTGTATGGAAATGCTTATTAAATTAAGAAAACTGATTGACTGATAGTAGGAGACTTTAGTTTTAAATTTTTTAATAAAGAAGAATGTATTTGACATACTTCAGCATGATAGCAGTTAAGATATCTAAGGATGTAATTCTCAATTTTTTTTTTTTTAATTTTTTTTCTTAGACTCCTCCAGTGTTAACCAGTGACTACAAGAATTGAAATATTGGTATATAATTTTGCAATTTTCGTACAGGGAGAAAACAGTTTTTTTTGTTTTGGTTTGGGTTTTGTTTTTGGTTTTTTTTGTCAGAGGGTTTTTTTGGGGTTTGTTTGTTTGTAAGGGTTTTTTTTGTGTGTGTGTGTTTGTTTTGGTTTTTTTTAAGAAAAAGAAGAAAGGCAACAGTAATTAGTTCAGCTTGGAGCACTCTCCTCCATGGCTAGACAGTTTTAAAGTTGCTGAATCAGTTTCTTTTAGCAGAGGCGAGATGAAGAGAGACCACATCAACAGTGCAATTTGAGTACGAAAAGCCTAAACCTGGTTTAAGCAGACAATACTTGGTAACCCCACAACAGGTTGCTGTTTTCACATATATCCTGTGTATATGAAGTACTGATTCCTTCATCAAAATTCTCTGTAAGAAGAGCAAACACCCTTAAATCTTGACAATATTTGGCTACTTGTGTTTCCCCTTTCTGTATTTTTACATTTCCATTTTGGTTGCGTTAGCTTATACTTGAGATGATGAGCTGATGCACTTGAAGGCCTTCTTTCTGCTGAACTTGATCAACAAGATATTTGAGATTGCAGTAGATGTTTGTTGTATTTGGGTGCTGTTGGAGTAAGAAGCGACGCAGAGTCCCCAGGCGGGTGAAAAAGGAAGATCTTTTTTGCCAAAAATCAGGCCTTTTTAAGCAATTAGGCCTTTATCAGTTGCATATTTTCACAGGTCAACAAATATAATTCAACCAACCACCATAAACGATGATGTGAGCATGTGATGGTTATATAACTTGTTTTCCACAGTTGTGTAACTTGTTTTCTACCTCTGTTCCAGCTGGGTCATTCCCAGAATCCTTTTCTACGTAGCTGAAGTACAAGGAGTCAGCCATGATTTTACAAAGGCAGCAAGCCCCTTATTCTGTAAGGCTTTGCCTCTCTGTAACAGAGTGCATTTTGCTGACCATATTTTGTGATTTATTCTACTCTAGAAGTAAATGCAGGCATGGTTCCCTGAAATCACTATTTGGCAGCGAGGGCTAATGACAGGACCAACCTCCCAACCAAATCTTCGAAGCATCTCCTTGCTGCTGGCTGATGCAGACCTGTGAGTTAGAAAAGAGCTGTGTCTGTTGTGAGAAGTGTTTGACTGCAGGTTGGCTTTTAGAACTGGAAACTCGAATGGGCAGTGTGCTGCCTGCTGCTTTCACATATCTGAAGGTGTTATATCACAGACCATAAATGTGACCATTGACTGTACATCATGATTATGTCATATAAGTGCAGCTGGAAGAACATTTGTCTGGCATTAAACCAAACAGCTCAACTCTTTCAGACAGCAGCACACACATAACAGTTTCAGATCGTTCATCCGTCTAGTTTTTGATATACTGTGAAAAGAAATGCCAGAATTTATGCACATGGCCATGCTGCTGACAGATTCCTCAGGATACTTTGAAGAAATCTGACAGCTCCAATTTAAGTTTACTAATGTGATAAAGTGTTTTTTAAAGGGTATAAACATTTTATATGGGACGCTGCAGTCTTGCCAGTGAAAGTGTTTGGCTTTACAAAAACATAAAGAAAACAAACGCCCCTCCATAAAATAACATGGTTTTACAGTAATATTGTTAGTGAAATTTATATAGTTAAATCTGATGAAGGAAGTAAAGGATTCCATAGGCCATTGGATTTCTGGGGCAAAATCTTGAAAGTCCAGAAATGTTTTAATAGAAGTAAGGTTAAATTGTGAGATTGAAAACCCAAAACAAAATAACTTCCAATTTTCTTTTTCTTCTTTTTTTTTTTTTTTAATTTGATCCTCTAATTAGACTTCATTCTTTATGGAAACACCTTTACAAAAGTCAAATCCAGTTGTTTAATCTTTTTTAGTAATACTACTTGGTTGATACGAAAGTTTGTATTCCAGCCCTCAAAGCTAGCAAGGTGTCCAGATGAAGCTACTTGTTTCAGGATTGTCTCCAATTTTAAATCTGAGTAACAGGTTTAAAGATTTTCTTCTATCCTCTTGAGTATATAGAACAAAACTGAGAGCACAGTTAGTGTAATGGCTTTATCCAAACATATGGAGGAAGTAGCAGTTCAGGAGAGAAAGCTGCTACATATCTTTGGTTGTTGTAGTGTCTCCTATATGCCTCAACAGCATGAAATAGGAAATTGATCTCCTTTACCATTCAGATTAGACCAATTTCCTTAATGCTTTTAACCTAGCATGGATGAAATAGATTTTTTACTTGAGCTTGTGAAAAACTTAATGGCTGTTCAGGGTAATTACTTGTTTTCTGCTGTACTGTACTGCATAATGTCCTTTTTGCAGTAAAATCACATCTTAGAGTGAGAACACTTAAACAACAATTACTGTGACTTTATAACCATCAAAGGAAGGTAAGCATCTTGTTGTTCTCCACTTCAGAGATGCCCAGTGAAGATAATCAATTGGTTTGATTGTGTCAGGTATAAATTTGAAACAACAGACAATGGAATAAACTTCTATTGTCTGCATTGAGTCAAGGGGTCCTCCTACCATCACTCCTGTTCACAGGGAACATCGGAAGTGACAATAGAGGGGATATTAAAATAAATTGCCAGAAGTTGATGGTAATTACCCAGGAGGGGAAAAGAATTTAAGGATGAAATAGTGCTGCCTTGTACCAACTGCTGAAATCTGATGTGCTGCCAGAGCACTAGAATGTGTGCAATATACCTCAAAAGTGGAGGAGAAGGCAAGAGAAGATGTCTGATTTGTTAAACTACCCAGTAAGCCCAAGATTCACAACTAAGTATTAGAAACAACTTTAAACAATAAAAATAACAAATAAAATTTATATTGAAGGGATTCTGAATATTGGAAGTATGTCAGAAGTGTTTTTGAGGAGCCAAATAATACTCGAAAGGGAAGGATTTATTTGATAGTCTATCTGGATTTTCTGGTGGTCCTACTTTCCTTCTTCTACAGCTGCTTTGTTCATTTCACTGTTGGCCCAGTGGTCTGTGGATGCCAAACATTTGCAATGGTTTAAAAATGGATTACGAAATTCATGGAAGAAAGGTGCACTTATGCTCTTAAACACAAAGCTGCCTTTTGGTTTGAAAACTGCCACGTTTTGAAAACTACTGAACTGTGAATTGGTGGAAGATGGCAGTGTAGAAAAACTGAAGGGCAAAAAGTGTGGAGCAGAGATTTACTTTTCTATTGTAGTTTTTCTCAGAATCTATTTCTCTCCTGTCATGGAGAAAAGATATTGATGTGGACCCTCTGTCATCACCAGTGTGGTTAATCTCATGAATATCTGAAGAGCATAAAATTACAGAAGACCTCTTAAGCATCTGCATCTTCCTCTGGCCAGTGCTTCCTGTGACTATATTATGGCTTTTTAATATTAAATGATAAATTCACCCAATGTATTCTGAAGTTTATTGTTGTTCTCTGAGTAGATTATTATTGAATGTTTGCTCTTCTATAACTGAATATTCTTCATTAAAAACTGCTTCAGTAGTATGATAGATGTATCACACAGTAAATGATCCTGTTCAGAAGGAAATGTACAAGAATACATCTGGATGCTCCTAGAATGATTCAACATACTCTTTCTCAATCTTTGAATTAAATTCCCTTATAGCTTTTTCATGGGATGTTTGCTATATATTTTCTTTGTTAAGTGATGGATTCAATGGATGAACATGATATTGGGTGCTAAACTTTCTCATCACTTTCTAAATCTTCCCATTTCTTTCAGCAGATAGGTATGGATACACTCTTCTCTGCAAATGTGACACCCATCTCTCATCAGTTACTCATTTCTTTGTTGCCTCTTACAGCACACTCATCATTTTCATTTAAGCCTAGCTCAAAATTTAGCGTCTAAATACAATTTTGATGGAATCGAAGTGCAGGAGAATAATCCTGAGCATGTCACTGAGTGAGTTGCAAACCCTGGAAGTCCAGCTTTTTTCACTAGTGGAGTTCAGGTGCCTAATGTTTTACTGCCATGAAAGCCCAGAGGGGGCTCAGTCTCAGCTGAGCTGAATGTCTTGGCTCCTGCCTGGTGCCGGAGGCCGTGTGCGGATCACGCAGCAGCGTCTCCCTGCTCACCCCCGCAAGCAAATAATGCAGCAGGTGTATTTAGCACGTGTCTAACGTGTACTGACAGTGCTGCAAAGCTGCAGCTGCTAAGGCTCTTACAAATGGGGGTTATTCCTGTATACCCGTGGGTGAGCCATAAGAGCATCTGTCCAGGCAATGTAAAACCAGGATCATAGAACTGCTTTAGCTAGAGGGAATCCAGGCCAGAGCTTGTGATTTTCAGAGAAATCTTCATTCTCCTAGGAGAGTTTCTAGTTTATACTCAGTGATTAGTGTATATAAAAGTACTTCTCAAAGGCTGGACCAAATCCAGGACTTTGCCTTCCCAGATGGTTCATGGAAGAGGGAACCTAGAGACAGGTCCTGCCACTGCCCCTTTTTGCCTCTCTAAATCTCTTCTTGCTGACTCAATGGACAAGTATTAGTGCATGTCCTTGTCCAGTTTGGCTTTCAGCTGGTAGGTGTCATGCTCTTTAACCTAGTGTGTAGCTGATCATATAGTGCAGTAAATAACAATTCCTACACTCCTTCCTGCAAATTAAACCCTAAAACAAGCTATGTCACTTATGTCCATACAAAGGAAAACACTTTATTTGGGGGGAAGCTGACAATCCCAGCCTTCTTCCGTATCAAGATGGAGGCTTTTGCTCAGTGTACAATCTCTAGGAGGAGGTGTATTTTCCACCATTTTATGTCGCTTACATGAGGTGCACTCTTGATTTTCTGCCGGTTTTAGTGTACCAAAAGGAGCTGAATTCCACTCTACATGCCTCAATCTTTACGTTCATAATAGGGAGTGGGTTAAAAGAAGAAATAATAATAACAATAACTAAAAAGTGCCAAAAATTTAACACAGACCCAAGGAAAACCAAATATATGCAAGTTTTCCTTTTTTACCCCTGTAATCTGGCATGTCTGTGCTGGCATGATAGGTGAGAGTGTCTTTTCGTCATACTTCTGCTTACAGGCATGGCTCAGGAAGCCCTGTCAGGGCAGTTGGTTAGACAAACTTTTATGCTTCTATAAAAGCGAGGTTGTTTATTCTGCTTTGGCGAGTAGGTGTCTTGACTCCCCTTGTGGATGTGACCAAAGGAGTGTGTTGATAATTATACTGAAATTCAATACAGGTTTTCATCCCCTTCTGCATTTCTAGTGTATTCCCAAGCCTTTTCTATAAGGAAACTAAATTCAGCTGTGGAAGTTTTAGAAGTAATTACATTGAAAATGCCATATAGTGGGAAGAAGATTTGAAAACATGGTTCAATATTTTGTTTTAAATGGATTTATAATTACATATGGGAATTCTTTGCTTCCACAGTCCTGAATGGGACAGGAGGAGAAGAATGACAGCATACGTGGGAGTATTGATTTTAAATAACTAGACTATTAAATGATAGCAAAAAATGTATCACTCAGTAGATACCTCTATGGATGATATTACTTTCATCTGTCACTGTGGAATGGAAATAAGTTTTAGACTTCAGCTTTTGATATAGATTTTATGGACTTTTTTTGCCTTTATAATTGGATTAGAATTGCTGCACTTGTAACCTTTTTAGTGACTACTCATTCAAGTATTGACACACGTGTGTGTTTTATCAGTATCACCCTTGTGGCTCAAAGGCTTGGTCAACAAAAAAAAGGAGTATCTGGTTTTCAAGACATGTCTCTCAATTACTGCAAACTTCTAGAAAACATGTAATTTATAATATTATTGATTTTCAATTTTTTTTTCCCTAACTTGAATTTAGCAACATCTCTTCAGGCTGACAGTGCTGGCTATAAAAACCCTCTGTTCGAGTTTAGATGGAACCATAGGTCAAAGAGTCTCCCTGGATGATACTTAAATCATGTTCCTCTCTCTGCAAAGTATTTTATGACTGTTATTAGAGTTGAGAGGCATTAAGTTGCCTGTAATTGTTGTAGCCAGTGAAGAATGCAGAAATTTGCTTAATAAAGCTGCTTTTAAATTTATGTTGAATTAATATCATTATTACATAAGAGATTGAAAAAAGTGGTTATGATATTGCGAGGTATTGGCTTTTTAAATTTAATTTTATTTTTAATGAGAAAGAGGGAAAATGCATTGGGGAAGTGATTTTATTAAGGACAGTTTCTAATCATTTTTTTTACTTTAAAGATTTGAAAATAAAGGAAACTTGTCTTAGAATGTTTTTGTTCACCAACTTCTAAATCTCTCTAATTTAGAGATTCAGTAATTCGTGGTTAGGAATAGCATCACATAGATACAAAGCACATTGGAACTGGAGAGCAGACACATATTTCATCTGGATATATGATGACAGTCTGAATTTTCATGTGGATACAGTATGTATTTGAGTTGGTAAAGAGGCAAAAAAGTTCTCAAAAGCAGAAGCAAACCTTTTATCCAAAATGCTTAACTGACATAAGAGTAATGTTGATCCAAAGGTGGCCTTCATGATCTTGGAGTAATTTCTTTTAGTATCTATGCACAAAATATAATAATCTGATTTTTTTCCTTTGATGTGCAGAAAACCATATAGCTGTCCTGTATTATAACATCAGGATTTAGATTATGTACAATGCCACCAATATGGAAGTGTTAGCTTAAAGAAGAATTTTTATTCCAATTTTAAATAAAACCTGCTTCCCAGCCACAGTTTGTTCTTTATGTTTTGCTGAAAATACCTGAGCTCAGCTGGGGAAACCATATGTGTTCTATGAGCAGTCCTGTTAAGATCAATGTTTGGGGCTAATTGTGCTACAGAATAACTGAACAGTGGTGCAGGCTCATTCTAAGGGGATTCTTTAGGGGTGGGAAGCACTTTTTGATTTTCCCCTCTTCACTCTATCCTCTGCCATTTCCAGTGGCTTTTGTTGGTTGTTTGGTTTGGGGTGGGAAGAGATGGTTGTCAGCCTTCCTTTAAGCTCTAAATATGTTTCCTTTTATATAAATGGAACTTTACATACATGAATAACCTTTTTTTCATTCAGCGGGGACTACCTGTGATTTTAAACTGCAGATCACCTTCATTCTCTGGGGCAAGGATTACTTCTCATGAAGTGCAGAGCATATTGTCAACATTCTAAACAAGTAAACTACAGATAAAATATGAGGGTTAGATTGATGAGTGTGCAGAAAAGTACAGATTTTTTTTTTTTTAATGAAAGAAACCATTGCTTTCTCCCTTATGCTTGAATACTCAAAACAGGCTAAGTAAACTTGTCTTAAACTTTCCAAAGTGTTTTCTTTTGGAAGGAAGACCAGGCAGGATAAAGATCATACCAGACGTATGCTTTGAGGAGGTATATATGATGGAAAAGACCCAGTTAGAAGTAAAAGAAATGCTATTCCAACTTGACCTTCAATATCCATCCCCAGATGCTGCTCTGTGAACAGCTCTAGTGGTTTTCACTTTGAAAAGTCTTGGTTTCCCGTAGTTCCTGGCATGCCGAGGCTCTCTGCAGTCCACATTCTCCTTCTGGTTGATACGTTCTAATAAAACAGGCTTTGGATAGATGTGTGCTGGTAGAAATTCTGATGGTGGTGGTAGTGATCTGTGTTTGCAATGGGGAGAGTCAGGGTGTGCTTGTTTAGTGGAGAGAGTGGAGGTCATTCACCTGGGAAACGTGGAGGAAGTGTGACTGCACTTGTCCTTTTTGTCTGTTTGTGTTCCTGATGTACTGCAAGTGTCTTTCCATCAGCATTTCTAAGGTGTGCATCTCTCTCACAGGACTCTATCCATGCTGCACACAAACCAGAAATGACCTCTCACTGAATCAAAGGCAGGCTACCTCCAGAGTAATCACAATCTTTATGCCCTAAAAATGCTTTTTTGAAACAAGTCAGGTAGGAAATAAACAGATGTTTTCTGGATCCTGATGTGTTGTCATTCCTGCCCTCCTCTCCGCGAGGCGCTGGGCGTAATCAGCTGGAGGTTTAGTGCTGTGACCTTTCAGCTGCTGCTTTGGGGCCCTGCAGAGACCAACTCACTTGGATTTCTTAGAGTGTGTGGTGATGGTGGGAACAAGCACCACCCACCTCTCTTTTCCTCTCCTTCCTGGTAGCATTCCTAGATTATATACAACTGCAAACTTGGCAGCATTGGCTGAAGAAACTCAGGCTTAATCATTTAGGACATTCATGGGATTTTTTTTTAATCTTTCTGTAAGGTTTGTTTTCAGAATTTTGCACCAGGAGGCAGATTGGGAGTTCAGCAGATGATGCCTGCTGCAAAGGGGCTGAGGACATTAAATGGGGATAAAGAGAAAAATAAGCTGCAAGTCCCTTTTGAAAGCTTTTGAAGCCATAATCCGTCTGTACTGTAGGTTTTTGTGGTGTTTAGAAACCCATGTCAAGGCGGCTTTTTCAGGTTTGGATACTGGTGATGGCATAAGGCTAAATTAAAAAAAAAAAAAAAAGCGTGATGTTGTAGTAACTAGTAGCAGAAAAAGTTGAAACCACAGGGGTGAACAACAGCTAACATATCAAAGTGTAAAGTATGTTTTATCTCAGTTCTTGGTCCTTTTGTAAGTTATTAATGGTTTATTTGAAATGCAAATGAGAAAGAATGAAATTTTTTTGCAAAACTGTATTCCACATCAAACTTTGATGTCTGATTATACAGAAAGAGCTTCTAAATTTTTTTGTAGTTTTTAAAATCAGCTCAACATATTCTTAAAGGGCCTGCATTTAAGATAAAAGACTCGGTAAGCAAACAGCAGTTGCTGTTTTAAGTGCACATTCCTATTCTCCAAAGCATCAAGCAGGGGAATCATTAAGTCTCCTTTGTTTAAATGGAGTTGAAGGAGAGGGCGGAAGGTGAGTACAGACATTGTGGTAATTTTCTCAGAGACTATTTTATACAGCCCTTTTGTACCACCTGACTGGGAATCAATAGTACTTTATTGGAAAACAAGCAAGCAAAATGAAAACCCCAGACAGCGCCTGAGCACAGCTGCTGTCATTGCCATTAGGAAACAAAATCTTCCTCTAGCTTTCAACATTTACACAAAAGGACAATGATGCAGTTGGAGTTTTACTTTAAATTTTACTTCTTTTCAGGACCTTTCTAAGATGTTGTTTTGGTTTTGGTTTTTTGCAGAAAGCATTGCCTGCTGTTTTTGTGGAATATTAATCCCGTATTCTTGTATGTGCTGTACCAATAGAGTAACTTCTACTGGGAAAGATTTAACTTTTCTTTTCTTTTTCTTTTTTTTTTAAGTCAGCTCTGTGTTCTTGCTTTCTTCCCTCTTTTCTTCCTCTGCTTCCATCCCCAACTTCAATTCTTTACAACGACATAAATAGCAATGAAATTTCGAAGAAGTGGAGAAGGGAATTAACTGACATTGTCTCAGACAAACTCTTGATCAATTTGGTTTGCACATTGAGTGTCTTATTTGTGTACCCTCCTGAAATCTGACCACGGAACAAACTCAACAAAGTAGCAGAGAATTCAAAGCTGTAATTCAAGCTGGAAGTTGTCAGATGAAATGGCGGCTTTGTTTCTAAGGAAAAAAAAATGTTTGGCAGTTCTTCAGAAAAATGTGACAAAGCTGTGAGAATTGTGAATGGAACAACATTGATTTTGAAATATTGTCATCAAGATAACCATTGTTGACACATTCTGGTAATCCTCTTTTTCTTTCGTTTAGTAATGATCACTTTACAAAACTGACTTCAAGCCTGGGAGGAAAATCTCCTAAAATTATTATTGTTTTTTTTTTCTTTCTCATGCTTTTTTGTTACTTTTTTTTCTTTACATATTCAAAAATATGAATGGATGGAATTGTAAAAATTAATTGAATAGGATTCCTCATACCTAAGGTGTAGATGTAAATATCTCTGTTAATTGTAATGGGTGGAAGAAACTGCATTTTTAGGATGCAGTTCAATTAATAGAATGCATGTCTGAATTTGTGCCTTAAAGTGCCTATTCCACTTCATTACATAGAGAAGCCTGGGTAACTATTTCAGGTCTAGATATTCATGCAGATGTTTAAATTTAGAAATTAGTTTTATGCTCTAACTTGACAGCATGCAGTCAAAAATAGACCTTGGCATCAGTGTAGACAGCCAAATTCAGGGTTCTATGTACTGTGCAACAGCTGCCAAGGAATAAACAAATGTTCCAAAGTTATAAGAATGAGGGAGGGAAAAACGCTGAGAACACTATGGCTATGATTTTATTAAAAACCCAAGAAAAATCAGTGCATTGTCCTCACCTGAGATTCTATGTTTGGTTCCAGTTGCTGCATCAGAAAGACACTGGAGAGAGACAGAGAAGGAGAGAGACAGAGAAGGTTTGAGAGGGAAGATGAGGATGAGGTGTTTATGGAGAAAATACATCATACGAAGAGCCTGAAATGCCTTGGACTATTTAAGGAGAGATGAATAAGAGGGAAACAGTAAAATTAGCCAAAGTACTGATTACAGTAAAGAAAAGCAGGATGTGAATTTGTATTTTATTTTTAAAGCTTGAATAGAAGAACAAAGAAACGCTGATTGAAACTGGAAGGGGGAAATAAAAAACTGGTGGAAGAAAAGACTTTATTCATACATTGATTGCATAATTAACCCATGTAGTCATTTCCCTAAGATGGTATTGAGGCTAGTGTTTTACCAGCCTTGGAAAAAGGGACTGGAAATGTATACATGGGAAAAAGTGAAGCATCTACAGCTATGATAATGTGCAACATCCCCCCTCAAAAACAAGAGAGTAGCTTTGAGTGTTTTCAAAGTAATTTCAGAACTCCTGGAACAGCCTGACTTTGAGATGATTTCAGATTTCACCACTTTTGAACCAAGTATAAAGTAAACGGTTTGGAGGAATTTTTTTTCAAAAGTTAATTTATTTATGCAAAATAGATGTACTGTTTGAAACCATGAGATTGGATATTGCTTGGTTATCATCTGCTCTCATTTATTCAACTTTATGCAAAATCCATTGTGGCCCTCTGTCAGAATGAAGGCGTATTTTTGTTTGTGATATATTAAGAGCAAAATAGCAGTGATATTTCAAAAAGAGTGGGGTAAATCAGTTTTAGTATATTGTCTGCCTGGGAGATGAGCTCAAAGGAATCTCAAAGCAATTCAAGCAGGTTGTAGCCTTTAAATGCTAATTGGGTTTGTCTGCAATGTTATTGATAGAGCCTCTAAGGAAGAGAATGAGAATTCATTATTCTTTTACGAATAACCAAAGGAAGAGGAAGTGAATTAAAGGGAGATGTACTTTTTCTTCCTAAATTCCAGATCTATCAGACCTATTTCACTCACTTCAATCTTGTGTCTAGTGGCCAATGTAATGTTTTAGATTTAGTTCTGTTTATAGGCCATTAAATATCTGTTGCAAATATCAGTGACTTTTTTTTACTTAAGCAGCTAGCAAATATGTGAGCTCCTGTTTTTGCTCCAGTTGTGGGATGAAATGTAGCAATGCAGTCTGCTTCTGTGTCTGCTTTGGTCTGTTACACAGGGTTTAGAATAGGTATTAGGGTGAAAAATAATGGAAAGGGTTATAAAGCATTGGGACAGACTGCCCAGGGGAAGTGGTGGAGTCACTGTTCCTGAAAGTGCTAATAAAGCATGTGGATATGCCATTTGAGAACTCTGTCTAAGGGTGAGTGGTGGGGGTGCTACACTGATGCCTGGACGTGATGATCTGAAAGGTCTTTTCCAACCGTAACAATTCTGTGATTCTATAATTGTAAGAAGTCCTGTTTCTCTGAGTTAAAAACTAAGTTTTCTGAAAGCCCAAGGATTGTTTCAACTAGGACATGCAATTGAGGGGCTGCTTGAACCCTCTCAAGTGCCTCCATGCTTTTTTTTGACCAAGGATACCTGGAATTCCTGTCCTTGCCTCATTTCCCCCTCCTCTTGGTGGCATTGCATTCTGCTGTGTGATTTCCTGATTCTCACTTAAGCTGGAATTGTGTTTGGGCTGTAGAGGATTGGTGTGAGAAGGCAACAGAGCAGCTTTCTGCATTCATTTTGTGGTTCGTGGGGAAAAAGAATGAGGAGACCATTTCCAGATGGGTATGACAAATATGTGTGAGGTAGAACTCTGTTTGGAGGTGGTGGGAAGCAGCAAGAAAGGAACTGCCTGGAACTAAACCATGAAGTTTTTGCTTCCTAATCAGGAATGACATTCTGGCTGTGTGCACGCCTCTCCCCTTTCTCAGTACAGTTTACTGTGGTCCAACCCTTAACATTGCTACCAACCAAAAATTTCCAAGAAGCTGCTGCTGCTGTGAGTGTCAAATTGGGTTAGAAAGGGACTTAGAATGAGCAAGAGAGAGTTTAAAACTGGGAGCCATGGGCTGTATTCATTAGTGCATACTAATGAATGCATTTGATGTGAAAGGTATAAAAACACCATCAAATCAGGAGATTAAACTGTTTATGGCTGCTTTCTCTTACTTTCAAAGAGACCCATACTGGCAAATCTCTGTAATTTTGAGACTGGTTTGAAAAAAGGCCATTCATCTTTTAGATTTATTTTGTTAAACCCTGGGAAAATGAATGTCCTTGAGGGATTATTTTTCACAGACTTGCAGTAAAATCTGGAGAGCACCTGTAAAGTCTGTGTTAGATACTGTATATACGTACCATGGGTAACTGTGCCCCAAGCATCTTAGGAACCATTTGCTGAAATTAATTTTGTCCCCCCTCCCCCTAATTTCAGTAATGATCTTTCTATTCACTTATTTTTTTCATAAAACAGATTTAAAACAGAGACTGCAAATTATCAGATACTCACTGATGAAGTGTGCTAATTTTTTTTGGCATTCTTTTTTTTTTTTACTGTGGGATTGGAATAAGCAATATAACTGTGCTCTCCTAAACCAACCCAAAGAGGATGTTCTTGTGGCTGGGCAAAATTTAGGGACCTTCTCCACGGCACTGCAGACCAGAGCCCATATGTATTTCTTGGCACACTCTCTTCATCTTAAATTTAAAGCAGAAGAAGAACAGCAAGAATTGTAGTAGTACAGATGTTTTTTTCCTGAGTGATTCTGGTTTCCTGCTTGTCACAGCCTCTCCCAGCTGCTTTTCTGGGGTCTCTCCAGCCATTCTGGCCATATTTCTTGCTTGTATGTTTTCATACTGTTGATAAAAGGTATAATGATGCCTGCCATTGAAAAACTATCCAGCACAATAGCTCTCTATCTCTGTGCATTACAAACCTGTCATTTGGGGCCTTGCGTTAAATTCCTTAAATTCTTTAGTGGGATGGATGCACAGCAAATAAAGCCTGGATTTGTGAGGGTCCTGAAGAGGTCTTGTTTCTTAGGACTTCCATGGGATGTGATGCTGGTTATCTCCCCTGAAAATCAGTCCTTGTCTTTCCAGGCCATAATGCATATGTGTTAAACTTAGTGGGAAATTCTGCTTGAAGTTTTTAAACCTTCTCTCCACTAGATGCATAATTTCTAAGGTAATAATAATAATGATAATAATAATAATAATAATAATTTTCTCCTATCTTATCCATTCTCACAGGAATATGTATTTAATGTACTTTTGTCTCTTATGCTCCATTATTAAGTACTAAACCTATGTCATTATTAAGTGAAGAATGATAATGTAAGTTAACAAAATGCAAAAAATTGTAAGTATTTCTGCATTCACATCCCAAGTGATGGATTTAAATATAATTGCTGTGTAAGATGTTATATTTATTTGGTAGCTGACAAGTGAAAGAAGAGTGGATACATATTTAAACTGAGCTTGGTTTGAATTCTGCAGGCACTGAGCACAAACAGCCAGATTCATTGCAGCTCTTCGTGTTACAGCTTCTGAGGAGAAAGTGTGCTTAGATGAAGGAGGAAAGAGGGTTGTAGGGTAGGGTTACAACTCTGTATGGAACCAAACTCTGTAACTAATGAGGATACTTGACCAGGTTTTTCCTGTACTAAAGTATTGGCATGTATTAATCATAGTAGATCAATTCTGTCTAACAGGCAATCATAAGTCGTCTATAATCAATGTGTGTGTTTGTATGTATATAAACCAATGAAACATTTAAAATTTACATCTGTACCAGAAGAAATGTTTCAGAATGAAGATTTAGGACACATATATTTAAAAACAAAAGTTGAGTTAAAGTGAAATAAAAGAATGACCCTGTGTAATAACCTGTGCTTTGCTGTAGGTGTGCTGAGAGGAAGGTGTGCTGTGGCAAGTGTTAAGGATCAGGAGATGATGAGCAGCCTGGTTACCTTAAATTGTCAGTGCTCCTCTTTGTACCATAGTGACCGGCAGGCCCCAGAGCACAGCTGCTCGGTCTGTACAGCCAGCAAAGCATCTGCCTCCCTTTTTTCAAATTCTGGTTACTAATTGCTGCTGAACTGAACCCTGGCATAGAGTTTTTCAGGGGGGTTTTTGGGCCACTTAATATTGAAGCTTTTGGATACTGTGTGCCTGCTTCATGAATATATTTTAGTGTTCCTTTGGTCCAGTTCGCCAGCCAGTGGACTTACGGAGCACACAAAGTGCATTTCTTTTTTTTCTTTTTGACACTATTTTAAAACGTAAATGATATTAATGAAAATTCAATGAGAAAGCAGAATATTGCTGTATCTTCTTAGTGCCCAGTGTGCCAAGTGGTACAAACTGAATGCAAGTCTCTTTTAAAATGAACCTAAAGTAAAACGAAACATATTTCACCAGTGGAGTACCAGTGATTATAGCTCTAAACTTGTATTAATTTCCTTTTAAAAATAATAACCACAACAATAATATTTTTTTTAAAAAAAATAATTCAGCTTGGGAATGAAAATATCATAAAAAACCTTTGCTTTCTTTAATGGTTAAGTCTCAAGAACCAGCAGAAATAATTATAGATATGTTCATGGTGGCATTAATGAAAATTTAAAAATTATTGTTTACTCTCTTTGAAATAAATGACCAAAGCTTTCTTTTGCCACCTTTGGTTTTATCTGCAAGGGACATTTTTTTTTTTTTCATTGCTTTCCAAAGGGACACATCAAAAACTGGCAACATTAGGAGAGAGGTTCATTAAATGAGAATATGATGGTGTTTCAAGGCATTCAGAATTAGCTGTACGTGCATAAAGTGACTATCTGCTCTCTGTTATGAACCATATACTGCAATTAATTGTGTGGCCTTTGAGAATATTTTCAGCCATCTGGATGTCTACAAAATGGTGGAAGAGCTTTATATCTTCAGGTTAAAAAAAAAAAAAGGTAAACTTGATCTTAATATCAATTAGGACTTTAACATCTGTTTCTAGAACTAATAGTCCATAAACATTGGAATTCTCAATATCAGATGTTAAAGGTTGGAACATTTCTGGCTTCTTGTTGGCAGTATAAATGCTATGCATCCTGTCCTAAAATGATTGTCTAAGATGACAGGTAAAAGTTGCCCTTTCAAGGTGTCTGCCTCTGTGCCACAACATTAGAGAGAAACGAGAGTTTTTTGTCTTTCTAGATTGCCTGGGTGAAATCAGATTAGTTCCAATGTAACTACCAAATTGCAGTTTATTAAAAAAAAAAAAAAAAAAAAGCAAAGAAAAGTGTGAAGTGGCAATGGATATCTCATAGCAGGTATAAGTCAAGCGGAAATCTTTTAAATCACCCTGGCTGTGGAATTAGTGCTGCACAGGGAAGGGGCAGAGGAAAAGGTGTTTGGAAGTAGTTAGATCAGACAAACAGTTGTAACTGGAGTGCTCCGTTCTTAGGTATGTTTGGTTTCTTTCACTGGTTCCATTTAGGTCTGGACCCCAGTGAGCCATGCAGTAGGGATGTCTTGGCTGTTAAAGTTGAACCAGTTTTTAGACTGATTTTTTTACAGCTCCTCAAGTGTAGACGCTGCTGATTCTATGCTGCAAGGGTAATTACCATTTTCTCACCTTAAGAGAACTTCCTCTAAATAAATTAGAACACTTCTATATCCATGCTTCTTTCTCAGTGATTTACCATATCCCCAGTGTATTTGAATTGTTTATTAACCAGATGCTACCTAGATTAGAAAGGAAAAGGTAATCTACCGTACAACATGACCCAATACTGGCTTAAAAATGAACTAAATTCGTTCCAAACCATGGCAAACAACATACGCTTGTCCCTTGGGCTTTGCACGGAAAGTTTCACACAGAGCTTATGAATGTCCATCGCTGTGTCTCTTTGTACACATGCTGTTTCATATAATGAGGTGTCTTGTCAATCTTGGACAGAGTTGAGATAATGTTGTAGGGACAAACCACAACAATTTCCTTCCCTTTTTTTTTTTTTTTTTTTTTTTTTGTTATCATGGCATTGATGGGGAATTAAATAAATAGTTCAATAGAAATTCTGGAATAAGATCTGGCTCCCTTCTGCATAGATCTCTTATGTGTTTAAGATTTCATGAAGCTTTAAGGTCATGTGAATAAAACTGAAGACCCTGATTAAGGTTTATAAAGAAATTAAGGGACCAGAGGAAGCAGGCAGACTTCCTGTAGAATTTGCGTAAATGTTTGAACAACTTGGTGATTCAAACCGAAGTTTAGCTAAACCATTTTGGGCACTGCTGGAGTTCATTCTGAGCACGTATTTGTATTTGAGTGCTTTCAGTATCTTCATAAATCTGACTACAAGAGCTAAAACCTGCAATAAATGTATAATTTTGGGGATTTTTATATTAAATTATTTTCTTTTACAGTCCATAGGTGCATAGACAACTGGAAATGCTTAGGAAAGATTGAGGGCTAGGTCAGCAGCCAAAACTCACATGTTCACTTGTGTTAGAATTTTAAATTCCTATGGTACCGTACAAAGTATTTCAACTTTATGCCACAGAAGCTACAGGAAAAGACCCAGTCTCCACCTGATTAATGTGCAACATATAAAAAAAAAATGGAAATGAAATATAACTACTATAGCTTTTGTGTGATGACAGTACTGATAGTAACATAGTAGTAACATAATTCAGACCTGAGACGCCCTCTTGGCATTTGTGTGCCATTAAAAAAAAATGTTTGTAGCCTCTCTGCCTATATTGTTTTAAACCTTGCTACAAGAACTGAACTTAATTTTTATTTTTATTGCCCAGTGTTACTCCTGATGTTTCAGATATTTTTTTTGATCTTTCTTCTCTCTTACAAAGCACATAAAGTGTTGCAATGTTCAAGATCAAGCCAACAAGATGGAGAGGGTTCAAATTTGGTGAAGAGCATTCATTTGTTTTCAACAAAGACAGAAAATCTGATGATAATCATTATTTTTAAAACTGCTGTATATATATCAGAAAGGCTGAATTATTCTGTGATTTTATGAATATTAAGCATTACAAAGCAATGCTTTTCTTCTTGGTGAAGTTCTAATGTCAGCATGCTTTTGTGATGTTATAAGCTTGTGTTTTTTCTGTGGAAAGACTAACAGATGGGTTTACTTTCAATTTTTTTTATTCACAAAGGTGTTCAATTATTTATATGCTACTTTGCTTCTCATCATAAAGCCGCTCAAGGAACAGATTGTGAAGGCTGTTGAGTTTGTGGAATTCTGTTCAGTTTTTCTGGTTTTTTGTCTCAAGCCTTTCTCATCTCTTCTCATCTATCCTTACTACTGCTGCTTCTGTCCTTACTACTGCTGCTTCTCCTGCGTGGTGCTCATACCTTTCTGGCCATCATCTTCTGTTCTCTGCTATTTCTTCTCTATTCTATCTATAGAAGTTCTCCTAACCTTTCATTGCCTAATCATAGTTTTCACATTTTATTTTGATTTGTGAATTTACAGAAAAATGGCAAATTTTCACCCACAAAAATGAAGGCAGGTAGAAGTAAAATTCTTGTTCTCCACTTAAAACAACATTTATAGATATTCATTCCCTCTTGACCCACCTGCTGAGCAGCTGGACATTCAGTTGTATTCTCTCTTTAGAACTGGTGTTTCTTTGCTGCTTGTAGCTTTAAGCAAAGTTTCTTTATCCTGTTGGAAGAAATGTCCAGAATGAAATAATGCCATTGGAGACAAAAAAGTAAATGATTCATATATATCTGTATTATTTATTTTCTTTCTGTAGTTTGACAAACTCTCAAGAATTTCCAATGAAGAAATGAGATGTCTTTGAAGGCTCTGCTGACCTCAGAATTAATGAAGTAAAACCATTGATTTTACTGGGGATAGTGCCATGCCAATTAACAAACAAATTACTTTTTTATATAGATAATCTGAGGACAGTGAGAAGATCTGAAAGAAAAACTCAAGTTGGTAATCTCTTTCTCAAATCAGGGTGTATAGCAGTACCCACTAATCAGCACATGAAATTTTTCTCCTACTGCAGTACATTGATGCAGACACTGTGTTGAAATATTTATAAATGTGACTTATTTTTTTTGTAAAATACGAAAATCAGGAAAGGTTCTATTTGTGGCTATCTAGAATCTATGTGATACTGATATTTAGAATCTGTTTGACTCTAAAGTGTACGCACTCACTAATGAGAATTCCCTTTTAAATGTGTTAAGCACACGAGGCCCTCTATCTCAGAGTGTGAGAGATAATTTCAATACAGTGCCATTAATATTCTGTTGGCTTTTACTAGTAATCCATAGAAAATGTTGGCAGCAACATCACATATTAGCATATGGGTTTACTTTGGTTTTCCTTGCATTGAGAAAACCAGTAGTTCACAGTTTGATCTAAAACCCATAAATTGTTGACAAGTTTTCACTGTTCTTATGACAGAAAATTAATCAAGACAAACCTTGTCAGACCAGTGTTACCAGTTAGGATATTTTCTGGGTGTGATGGTTTGTTGGGTTTTTTCCCCAAAGACATTTGCAAAAGTAGATTGACTAGCTGGAATTGGGAGCAGATTTCTCAGCAGTCACAGAATGGTGAAAGCTGAGCTAAAGGTAGGAAAAAGGTCTCTACAAAAATAGTTTGACAATGTAGTGTATTGAATAGAATTGAATAATACAAGAGGAGAGTCATATCTTAGATTTGACACACAGTGCCTGCAAAGTGCAGATGCAGGATAGAAAGGTGCCTTAGAGGAAAGCTGGGTCTGAACCAGGATAAACCAGTGCCCTCTCCTCATCCAGAAGCTCTAAATCTGCTGAACTTGGAATTTTATTTAATAAAATAGATATTTTACTAAATAAGCCTCTTACTTAAGTGAGAGTTTAGTTGGGTTTAGCATGTATACAGTTGAGATTTAGAACAAATTAATGAGAACAATTTAAAATTGATTCAAGTTAAACTGGTTCAATTTCTCATGAAGACTGAATTTCAGATGAGTCAAATACTAGAACAAGAGATTAGGACACGGTTTTTACACAAAGAGAATTTCCAGATAGTTGGCAGTTAGGAAAATCAAGCCTTCATATTGGTGGTTAAACCAGAGGTACAAAGTTTGTTCTCTTTTTCCCTCTTCATGTTAGTGACTTGCCCAGGGTCATTCTATGAGTCAATGTCTGAGTTGGAAATAAAACTGAAGAATTATTACTCCCAGTCACAGGCACTAACCACAAGACAATCTTTCTCCTCATTTCCCTTTTAATGGACTACACTTGCATTTAGCATTCCACACCAGTCAACAGGGGAAAATTATTGGCTACAGTTAGACAAGCGTACTAAAGAGTACCTTGGAGTTTATGGATGAAAACAGCTATAAAAATGCTCAGTTTTATTATTATTATTTATTGTTTGCAAACATGGAGATTCAATAAAAATTTACAGATGAAGGAGGCCCAGTGCAGGACTTAAGTTTCCTGTTATTTCTCTTTTGTTCCAAAAGCAATATGCATTAAAATATTTAGTAGAAAAATGTTTTTTCCAACATTTTTTTACAATTATTCTTGGAAAAATATATTAAAATGTGGAAGAACTCATTATGAAAAATTGTCTTAAATTATCCTGTTTCCATTCTTAGCTTCTCTTCTTCACCTAGTAATTGTTACATGGGTCTCTACTAAGAATATAAAACAGGACCTATTAGTGAAATTAAGAGCACTTCTAGTCTTGAGTAATCTGTGAAGGGTTTTCTTTCATTGCCAGATCATTTTCTTTTGTCTGAATGCCATCTCAGTTCTCCACACTGAGGTCAGTTCTCCAGTTTTGTAGTTGATTTGTCTTTCTGTTGTTGCCAATCAGTAGGAGTGAATGGTGCAAATGAGCTGTATTATCAGGTACCACACAACATGGGCAACCCATAAAAAGTAATGGCCATGTTTTTCTTTTGGGGATTCCATTAATTTAAATGTGAATCGTATCTGACAGCAAACATTTACACTGTGAGTTGAAATTATTGGGAATGGAGATGAAAAGCTAAGGTTAGTAGATTATGAAACTTCAGACAGTCTAACTGCACAAGATCAGCAAGGTGATCACAGCATGGCCAGCACACTGGGCACACACACAATGGGTAAGGCAGGAGAGAGCTGTCTACTTGAAGACTTAGTCACCAAATAACAGAAATGGATCTGCACACCTGGCAGAGGTTTTTAGGGCTGCAGCAAAAGCAGCTGAACACCAGGCAGCAAAGCAATGTTTGGTTTGCATATCAGTCCAGTAAAGGAGCTGCAGGGACGTGCCATGCAGCTCACCATGAGGAGGGGGGGGAGGGGAGGGGAGGGGAGGGGAACCTTCAGGAGGTGTGTGATAATGGGGTTTGAGGGCAGTCCTTCATCCTTCATCATGCTCAGGAATTGCAAACGACTTCCATGAGGAGGGGACCTGCCCCCATGCATTCAGGGTGCTAGAAGAGCACAGAAGTGATTAGAGAAGTGTCAGAGAACATCTGTTAAGTTGCAAAACAAGGTGGCACTGGTATAAAATACTTATTGATGCTTTCAAGGGCCACATGTCCCTGCAGAAGCCGGTGTGTATCTTTTAATTCAGAATTTCAGTACCTTTGTGGAAGCATCTATGAATGAGCCCAGGGTGGTGAAAAGGGGCATCGGTGCTGATAATAGATAAGATGCTAGTGCTGCTAAGAAAAGGTTAATAAATTAGCATGAACAAGCAGTCCAGCAGTGCCACTGCAAAAATGAAACAGGTACTGTTGAATGCTCTGCTATGCTATTCCTGCAAAATGAGGCCAAAATTGCAGTTTTGTGAGGAACTGTACAAGTGCTGTGCCTGGAACTATGCGGAACTTCTTGTCATCCATCATGTCCACCCTCTGCTTTTTCAATGTAAAGGACTGTCTTCTCTTTCTGTTTGTTTATTTATTTATTACAAAAGGATTGAGAGTATAATTGACCTCAGTTGCCCAAGAAACAGCAATTTTAAATCCTTTTACTCCTGGGTCATTAATGTGTCTCATACACTTAAGTTTTGTTTATTCTTAAATGCTAAATCCCAGTGGAATGAGGAAAAAAGCAAGCAAGCCTCAGAACTTAACACAAACTACAGACAACAAGTAGCAGAATCCAATAGCAAATTTCAGGCTTCACTTGACTACAAATTAATTCTGCATTCTAACTGTGCTCTCTGGTTCATTAACATTCCAGTTTCTTTTGTGTTTTCTGAGCATTGCCTTTAACTCTAACACATCCCTGTTTCTTTCTGCATAACCTCATTCCACCACAACATTCCAGTAACAGGCACCAGGCTTAGAAAAATGCAGCTTTTCTTCTCCCTTTGTTGCCTCCCCTCCAATATATTTCTCATCGAAGGAGCAAAGGAGTTTTGCCATCAGCTTCCATAAGGTAGTATTTCACCAAGCATGCATTAAAAATAAGGATAAAGAGTGTAAGTATATCAGTAAAAAATAGCTTTTCTCCCCTCCTTCCACCCCCCATTTTTAAAAATTTAATTTAATTTTATTTGCAAGCCATTTGATTCTTTCTCTTAAAAGTTGTTAGTATTGTTATGGTACTCTCTAGTCTCAGTAAAGAGACAACCTATTAAATAGACATGAGGGGTGGGGGGAATCCTTCAGGATAACAGCAAAACCGATCTTGATTTGCAAGATTCACCCTTTCCACCTCTTAGAAAGGCGTAATTCGTAATAAGTAATCTGAAAATAACACGAAGAATATTTTTAATGTGAAAATGAGTACAGTAAAATTTATTGAATGTGAAATCATCAAGCACACTTTAAATTTAAAGTACAAATTATGTAAAATGTTGAGCTTTGGGTTTGCAAGCTGCTCAACTGGAGTTATAGAAATCTCCTAATCTCCAGGTGCATGAGGTTTTGTGCATCCCTCTAAAGCATTAGATCACAGCTGGAAACAGATGAGGATGATCTGTGGCACTTTGTGTAACAATTCCCAGGAAAAATGCATTTAACATTTGCAGCTATGAGATGAGTACATTTATTTAATAGATTTCTGCTTTTTCCTTGGACACATGGTGTTCCACAAATGAAACGTTTGTCAGATTGCAATACAAAGTGTGAGCCAGGTTTTGTGTGTGGAGAGGGTTTTTTTGGTTATCCTTTAATAAAAGGTAAAGGCTGCAGTGGAATTCTTTCACTCTGTTCTGCTTCATGCACCTCAGTCACAAATGTGTAATGGGAGTGTGGTGTGACTTGAGTCTCCTTTGCAAGCTGCTCCATAGCCAAATGTCAGGGGACTCAGACCTGACTTCAGAGCTCTGCTCTGGGGATTTTCTGCTTTTCGTTGGGTGGCTATGTAATGTACAATGCATAAACTAAGCAGGGTGCATAACCTGGTTTCTCCCACTTCCCACTGAGTACTCTGAGGCCACAGAAACTGCTCACTCTGCCTGCGAATACTCTGCCCTCTAATGTGCAGCCATGAAATGCGCCTTCGCCAGACTCTCCTGTAGGCTGTGGACAGGCTCTCTGACTTGTACTCCTCCCACTAAATTCTGGATGCTTAATTGAAATGCCCAAAGGTGTTCAGGATCTTACCTCAATAATGAATGGAAAGAGAGAAGCAGCTGTTCATCAAACACATTTACAGATAATTTGCCCATGGGATGTACACACACATATATTCTCTTTCAGCCTGGAGAAATATGCAGCAAATTCTCTCCAAGTTTAGGAAAGCACCTGGAATTCAATGGAAGAAGACTTGCCTCTCTGAGGTGCCTGACAGGTGGGTTGAATTTTCTTCTACCCAAAGGAAGATCCTGACCCCACTTCTTCCATTCCTGGCTATATATGTTAATGTACAGGGCACAGTGTAAGTGGTTCTTGTCACCCACAGCTGGATGTGACTTTTAGCTACAAGTCCTGTCTGTGGCACCAGGATCTCAAGGGGAGGGAGCCACAAAGCCCTTAGTCAAATGCCTTTGCATCAGAACATGGCAGGAATTTATAGACAACCCTCTTGTCCAACTGTAGGTTTCTACTTGTTAACTTTGGAGCTTCCTAGATAGTTCTTTGGAAGCATTTGATGCTGGTATTTTTAATTATTTGTTTTTATGTGGGGGATACAGAGTTCTTGGTTAACAGAAGAACAAGTGAGTGTTACTGCCTCTACCTCTGAACTGCCTTATGTCACAGCCTTTGCTGGACTAGGCAGGTTTCTGACACATGCCAGACTCCTTCAGGTCTTTGGCTCCATTAAAGCTGTGCTCTCTCCTACTTTGCAGGGTAAGGGGTAATACTCTTCACTCCTCCTTCCTGTTTTGGATGAAGGGAGTGTGAGCAGGGCTGATTGCACCCACAGGAGATTATTACTAAGCACTTCTGGCAGCTTGATATTAATATATCCATCACAGCATCAAATCCTCGTGCTGTGAAAAGGAAATGCATCTTCTTAAAGTGCTTAGCCTGGAAAACACAATTTAGTTGCGAATAAGGATATTTCTGCTAAAAATATAATCTCCTTTGCCTGGTTTTACGCTGAAGACAGTCACCTATCAGCTTTTATTTGCAGTTGTAAGTCTGTAGTAAACTGTGTGACTTAAGCATGTTATGTAGCAATTCGCTACATAAGTCATGGTCAACAGAAAATAAGCCAGATCTTTGCATATATAAAAATGTTACTCAAGCAAACAGAAAAGGTCATGTTTGCTTGATCTTTTTTTCTCACAGTGTTGGCATTGAAGACTAAGTGAAATGCCAGTTCTGGATAAACAGTTATACCATTTAATAGTGCTAAAATTTACAGGGTCAGTCTAATTGAGCAGGTTCTCCAGAATTATTTTTTTTCTTCACCTGAAGATGTGATAGTATTGTAACATGAAAAGAAGTTGCAGCAGGATTTTGGTCAATGTAGTATGAAGTGCCTTGCAGTAAATTGCAGTAGAGTATGTGTTATATATTCTCTGTCAAGCAGGCAAGGAGATCCTAAGGTAGGATATTGAACACTGTCTGTTCCTTCTCGTGATGTCCTTAGTTTTGTTTCTTAAACATGTGAGGAATGGGTGGTTTGGGTGTTTTGCTTTGTTTTTAAGTAATGTGGAAGAAGTGACCTGCCTCACCACATTCTGTAGTAACAAAATTCTGCTGACTTTTGTTTTGTACAGCCTATTTGCAAATCTTGTAAATAAAGCAAGGTGAGCATTGTCTCTCTCTTAAAGGGTTGCAGCTGATGCAAAACATCACCTGAGCTGCTTCTTACCTCTGTTCAAAGCCATGGTGTGATAACAGCTGTGGGGGCTGCTGTAAGGCAGAAAATACACGTGATTTCCCTTGTCCGTTGTACTAGTGCTGCAAAGACTGTCCTGAGTTTTGTAAAAACTACAATAATATAAAACTCAGGAAAATCCATCCATTAATGAATTCAAAAATTATTGGCTACAGAATGCTGATACCTGTGTCAGTGAACATTGGGTAAGTTTTTGAGTGTTAAGTTTTTGTTATGCTTAAATAAGTGAAATATTTGAATAAGGTCATTTTCTCCCACCTCTTGAAATACGACCACTGTATTTCTAGGAAAAAAATATTCTGGTATTAAGAAGCCTAAGTATTTTAGGTTGGATGAAATTTGAATCAACTAAGTTTTTAAAAGTGTTATTTATTTTAAATTAATAGCTTCTACACAGGACTTCAGCAATTCAGTGAGATTTTTTACATACTTTACTTCATTTACTGGAAAAATACTGGAAGAAGACACTCAAAGTACCTGTAAGCACCTATAAAAATAAAGGCAATAAGGGATGGTAAACATACATTTGCCAAGAACAAAATGTGTCAAACCAATTTGATGTTCATCTCATGTAGAATAACAGGCCTTGTGGGTAAAGGACAGGCAGTAGGTGTCATATTTTGACTTCAGCAGAAGAAATTATTGTAGTTGGATAAAAAACTGTTGGAAAAGCTATAATAGGGGAATGCTATTAATATTTCACTGTCAAAAACAAAGGCCTTTGTGTCAAGAATGTGCTTATTAAATCTGTAGATGACACCAACCTGAGGAATACTGTAAGCACTTGGAAAATAGTGAAGCAAAAGATCAGTAAAAAAGCTTATAATGTGATTACATGGGGAGAGGTACCTGGAAAATATAATGATGTTGCAATGAGTGGGGAATGCCTCAGTTTTGCTGAAGTTTAAAATAAATTGTGGTTGAATACAAACCATGGCATTTGCTATTTTTCTTGATGATTGCAATGGAAAAAGATTTTATTTTCAGTGTCCATTTTATCCCCTGAGGTGTGATATTTCTGTCTAATGTATTGGGTGAAAGAGTCCATGCAAATGAAAAGGGAAATAATATCTGTTTCAGAAAACTGCAAATCTTTTATATGAAACTTTAAAGCTATTTCGCATCACAGCTGCCTAAAACTTATATTTTAGCATTGCAAATGCTCTACCCAACTATAAGCTTTTTCTTGTATTTACTTATGTTTTATCATTTAAGTGGGAAAACTAGAATTTATTTGATCATTTGAAAATATCAGAATTGAAATTGTCATGAGGCAATTTTTACCTCTGTGTAACAATCAGAAAACAAATATTCTTGGTAGAATTATTTTAGCATCTTATTTGAATATTGTTGTTAAGAGGATGTTGTCTCTTTTTGTTCCTTTGTTTTTATACCCTATATTGCTTCTGATAGAAGTATTTTAACATCTGTGTATGCATCCTAATATACTACCTTGACATACATCCTATGTGCATGTTGCTTTTACTTGAGAGCCCTACATTTTACAAAATTTTTTCTTTAAACCCTCTTTTAGGAAGCTACTATTAGTTTAAGAAAATAATTTACTTGCATTCACAAAAGAAATATAGGACTGGAACTCAAATCCCAGTTCTCTTAATAACATAGTGTTAACTTCATTAAAGAAATTGTATTTAGTGTAGGAGCACTGTGAAGTTAAGCAAAGGATTGCCAAACAATTTCTTTATGTCATATCAAAATTATTGGTCTTAAGTGATCAAGTGTCAGAAAAACAAATGCTTTCAAAATTTGTTTAACTTGAAAATAGCTATGGAGAATATTTTTTAATAGTTTAGTTGTCATGTTAGCATTTCATTTGTGGTGTTTCTAGACAATACGTTTTTAAGATTATTCCATTAATATGTTTTAACATCTGTTTCTTATTTTATCTTCACTGAAATCATTATATTTTCTATAATAAGATGAACATTTAATGTGCTCTTGGCATGAATTAATTTTTAACAAACCATTAGTAAGTCAGATCTGTATGGATTTCTTTCCCTTGAAAATTAAGTCTCTTCTAACCACAAGTTTTTAATAGATTCTGACATTTGAATTTATTGTAGTGTTTTAAACATTATTCATAATAAGAAAAAGGGAAAGATTCTGGTTAGTCAGACTGTAGATGATACATTTTTTTCCCATTTGATGCACTTATGAGACAGTGTAAAATTTCTGTTGCTAGAGAAGCTGGGATATCATACCGTGTGTACTAATTTCCCAGCAGAAATTAGTAAAATTGGACATTTCATCTATTTATCTGCCTGAAAAATGTTTGTGTCATACTCAAGCATAGATTCACTCTTTAACTGGTTGATGAGTTATAGTTTTTGCGTTGATGCTTCAAAGATCTGAGTTGTAGAACTGGCATGGTCCACGTATGGAAACAGGAATTCTACTTAGAGCTTGAAAGCCTACCTTGGTAAGCTACAGTCTTAGGCTTCTGTCTGGGCTGTCCAAGACTTACAAAGGAGGCAAATATATTGGCAGTTGATCAATATTTTGTTGCACTGACCATAAAGCTGGGAAGAGGTGGGCAAGCTTTTGGGCTGTTCAGTTCCAAACAGAACTGGTAAACTTGAATGGTTTGTCGATGTTTAGTTGTATTGATACCAGTTATTCCATTTGGGAGAAGGGAGTCTGGTACTTGTGGATGGAATGGGAAAGGCCGAGAGGTTCTCTCCAAGGAGAAAGAGCTCAAGACTGTAGGAATGTAAAACCTCTCGAAAGAAAGGTACTTCTATGCTAATTTCAGGAAATCTGACAGTGAGTTTTATCTGCTCACAAGTACTCAACACTTGTACCACAGACATTTGTTCTCCAGTGGGTTACTGCCCTTAACTGAAGTCAGTGACTTTCCCTATTCAGTGAGAGTTGTAGCTCTGTAACCTCTTGCACGTAGTCTGTTGTATCTCCTCCTTTCTGAGAGCACAACATAAAGTCCTTGAGTGGAAGGCTTCTTTTGGATCATTTGGTGTAGCTGGAGTTCTGTTTCAGTATGAAGTTGGTGCAAATCTTGTAGGTGTTTGCTTAAAACTTTCAGAAGAATCAGTTTGCTTTGAATTTTAGACTCCGATGAGTTTTATACTGAAAGGAGACAAGTGGGTACAAAACCATTTGGTCAAGATCTACCCTAAGAGAAGAGCTGCCATTGATTCTACTTGAACATATTTAATTTGAATGACATTTGGGGGGCACTAAGGCTTCACTCCAGCATAGCATTGAGTCATCAGCTCGACTCCAGCTGTGCTCCCAGTTCCTATGAGTTAAATGGGGCCGCTGCCAGCCTTCTGCCTGGAGCACTGAGTGTGTCCCACAGCGTCAGGCTATGCATAAACAAGGGTTTATCTGCTTTTCTATTCCCAAGATCTCTTATTTTCCCCACAAATAGCTGTGTATTATTAATGAAATGGTGGTGAACTGGACATAACTTTAGCGTTTTAAACAAACTTCAGCATTTTAGGGGAACTGCAGTGTAGGCATTTCTGTTTTCTGAAAAACAGATGTAGTCATTTCTTCTTTATTAAATTATGGAGACAATATTTTTCTTATATTTAGGCCTTTTTCTGTGATCAGAGGGGTTGCTCTGTGCCTGAGTTTCAGAACAAGACATGTTCCTATGTCATTGTTCACTTTGGTTGTGTGTTGGAGATGTTGTCAGCCTAAGCCATTAATTTAAGAGGAAACTATTTTTGTTAAATTGGAGCTAAAAGTTTTTTTGAATAGACTTCCAAGAGGAATGGATAAAACAGCCTGAAGACCTTATAATTGTCCTGTGTTTATAGACTGTGTAGCTATTTCTATATTGTGGTTGCTTCCAAAAAACTTGTCAGCTTTTTGATTCAAAAGTTGACAGTTTCTACTATGGTACTGTTTAAATAAGCCTGCAAACATGCAAATGCAATCCAAGATAACCTCTTGCTGACACTAAAAAACAATTGATCAGTTGGAATGACAAAGGAGGCCATGCATGGCTAAACCAAAGTCTGGAGAGGATTCTTATTGCTTTATTTGTATTCATTTTCTTTGCTACTAAATCCCACACGTATAAAGGGAACACCCACAGGCATTCCCATGTCATATGGTTCTGTAATAATAATAATAATCATGTCTTTTGTAAGCATCTTTTCTAAGCACTTGCTGATGCTTTGTACCTTATAATAAAGTTGTTTCTATTATTTTTTAACTTCGCTACAGTACATTTCTGTGTTTATGTTGCCTACTTTCCTTGCTTTACCTGTACTATTTATCTCCATCCTAAAGTAAGGAATAATGAATAGCTTCCCTAGACTTTTGTTTTGATATATATAATCTTCTAGTTTTGGTTGTGGTGTTGTTTTGTTCGGTTGGTTGGGGTTGTTTTGGTTCTTTTAGTTTGGCTGGTTGTTTTTTTTTTCTGTTAACATTTTAAGCAATCCAGCATAGAGGATGATTATGGTGATCAGAAATTTGTGATATGTTAAATGTAGTGGGGTTTTTGTAACTGCTATGAAGCAAATTAAAAGTATGATCAGAAATACCATTAAAAGATATTTTTTCTGGAGAGAGGGTTTGTATGCTTTTTTTGACATTTAACTACTTCTCAGGCTATGCTTTCTGAATGTGATCACTGCTTTGTATGTATGGGAGCATTGAGATAGGTATTTTTATGTATTAGGAAATTAATATAGTATTTTTCTTATAGCTAGTCTAAGGAGTGAGTAAGCATTCTTGCAGTGATGTTTTCAGGCACACAGACTGTCAGTACTTCTAAGTGCATGGCCTCAATCAGTGTTTTTCTAGCAAGGTGATCTCAGTTTTGCTGATGTAAATGAATTCAACACACTGGAGTGAAACAGAAAATACTGTTTTAAAGGGATTTGCTGAGTATTAGCATTGACTTTTAGAATATCTATGTCTAATGATTGATACTTTTAAATATTGTCAATTATAGTTATTCGGAACCTTATTAGATACCCACACTATTGGAAGATGGCAGTAGTTTTAAATATAGTTTGGAGGGGATTTATAAAGATATTATTTGGAGGGGACTTATAAAGATATTAATGTCCTACGCTGGTGGAATATTTACTTAGCAGGTGAAAGAGACCCGTTCTGTGCTGTCACCAGCATGACGGGCTCTGACTGTGCTGCTGAAACTGTTCCCTTGTGCCCTGTAAGGCACAAGAAGTGAGAGAGGAAGACTACAGAGGGGTGATATGAATCCTTGTGACTCAGCTTCTGTCATAAGCAAAGACTGTTTGCTATAAAGTACAAGAGTGGTGTTGTAAGAAGGGCTGCAAGGCTTCATAATCCTTGTTCCTCCCTGCTGCACCCTCTGAGAGGTAATTTCATACCTAGAGCTGCTTTCTTAGAAAACATGTATTTGAAACCTTCCAGGTAGAGGAAAACACTGGACTTCAAACTTCTACTCTGTCACTGCTGCATTTTGTGCAGGTCTTTATGCTGGTGGTAAATGTCACTAGTACTTTGAGAACCCCTACCAGACTGAGGCTCCATAGGCATATAGGCAAGAAATGCTCCAGTTTTTTTTTTTAAACTGGCTGGCCTTCAGTGCCGTGATAGTTTTTAAGCAAAACCTGAGTGAAAAGGGCAAACATAATGCCATCTGTAAAAGAAGGGAAGGAGGAAGAATCTTGGCATTACAAGATTGTCAATTTAACTAATTTTTTAGAAAAGCATTGGAACAAATAAATAATTTTTTGTAAGCAACTAGAAGATTATAATTATATGTAATAACTGTAATCAAGAAACCAAGGTTAATCAAGAAAAGAAAAAGGTGTCAAATTCATTTCTCTATTCTGACGGCTTAACAGTTCAGATAGATAGAAGAGAAGCTGTAGATGTCTACATACTTTTACATTAGAAAATCTGTCAGAACGGACAGATATATCAAATGGGACTTTTCAGGAGCCCAATTGCTATTCTATATTTTCATTAAATACTTTGAATGAAGGACAGAGACTGCTTATTCAGTCTTCAGGTCACGACAAAAACATAAAACATACAAGGATGTTTAGAAGACAAAGTCTGAATTCTGTGAATATAAAATCATTTTATCCATTCTGTTACTGAAACACTATGGGAAAAATAAAATAAGCTTAGCTGAGTTGCTATGTAGAAAGGACAGATTTAAGCTTCTATATTTAGATCAAAATAATTAACTGTACAAGCAGAGTATGGGTAATGACTCCTTAGGCGTCAGCCATACAAGAAAAAGTGTGCACTAATAGTCAATTTTAACTTGAACTTAGGTAAACAATCTCTTGTCAATGGTGTCAAACACCATCTGGAGTGTCTGACAGGAACACAGGAATATTGTGTTAAACATCAGAAGGAATTCTTTAGTCCTCCTTGATTCTCCTAAGGTCAAAAAGGATATGGACCGATTTAGGAGAGCTCAGCAAAAAAACAAGAGTCCTCAGAAGTCTGTTAAAAAACCAAAAAATCAAAAACCTAATAAGAAAGGGTTGGAGGAACTGTATTTTTAATATTTTTTTTGAATACAGAGAAGGTAGGACTAAGGTGTCATGATAACAGCTTTCAAATATATAAAAAGCTGTTGCAAAGAGGTAGTGAATGCATTAATGGCCTTTTACAGGGAGATCGGTGAGAAACAGGCTTGAATTGCAGCAGGGATGATTTCTGTTATACATCAGAAAAAAACTTCTAACGATAAGGAGGGTGAAGCCTTGAAACAGGAAGCCTAGAGATAATGTGAGGCTTCCACTGTTTGAGGTTTCAAGAACAAGTATCTGTACTTGGTATTGGGGAAATACAGCAGGAGCAGGGAGAGCTCTTTGACCGAGGGTGATAGATGTTTCTGATGCGTTTAGTAACGTCTGTTATCTTTATGTTGGATTCTTGGAGACAACATGTTTGTAACTGAATATTTGTTGTATGTTACTGCTACATGAAAGTACTAGGATGCAATGTAGTTAAATATGCATTGAACTTGGAAGAGGAGTAAACTTAGTCCCTGGCTCTCTCTCTTATGTGCAAAAGCGTTTCTACCTTCTAGTCTTTCAAAGGTGAAATAGAGAACAAATTTTCTTCCAGATTATTTTCCTCCTAAAATGCTGTTTCAGCACTCAGCAGCTCAGAGCACAACACTTCCACTGGGGAGTTGTAGTTCAGTCCTAACCCCGTCTTAATGGCCCCACTGGGCCCCTGCTTCTTGGCCAGGGCTTGTTACTGACTTGGATTTTGCAGAACCTGACAGCAAAGGTCCTGCAAATTTCAGCCTTGTTATTGCCTTGTTTTTATTTCTCATAATTTCTTCAGTTTTCTTGAGCTTCCTTTCTTATTTTAATGTTTCTTTACCCACTCTTGCTAATGTAACCCTGGTTGAGATGGTTTCAAATGCTGGTCTTAAACATCAGGTCCAAAGCCATCTCTGCTTTGTCCTGCTTTTGTTGGGAAAACAGATCTTTTCTGGTTTTGTTTTTAAACAGCAAAGTGCTTTTCTTCAGGTCAGACTGTTTATCTGAAAGGCACTTCACACATAAAAAGAAGAATTGCTGTATTTATCTTGCAGTAACAGCTGTCATCTCCCTTGGCTCCGGTGCCTGGGACACAAACAAACCCACTATAGAAAGCAGTCCATGTTGCTATAGACTCTCAATTTAAGCACTGTCTTTTAAAGAACATCTACATGGCCAAGTTTTTCTGGTTTTTCCTCCCTTAGGAGGAAAAAAGGCCTAGCTGTTTTTCAGTGACAAAGGTTCTCAGTCCCAACAGATGGAAGAGCTGTCATCTCTCTTCTCCTGAAGTGGAAAAAGGACATTCATCAGCTCTCGAAACTGGGTGCAATAATCAATAGCTCCTATGTTGTTAAGGCCATCCAAAGATGTAATTTAAGCGTATTTGTAAAACAGCTTAAAGCAGTGAATAAAAAAAGAAAAAGGCATCGCAGTAGGAAAATCTCACTAATTTCAGTATTAGCCAGAATATTTGCTATTAGCCTACTTAAATATTAGTCTAGCCAAACTCTCAGGTTTTTTTCCTCTAATCCAAAACAGACTTAATTTTAAAACCCAGAAAGAACTTCTCACATTTCTTATCTTCTAAATACATACTTACTTCAAAATTCAATTTGTCACTAGCTTTAGCTAGTGCTGTGTGCATTGTAAGCTGTGAAGGAATTGCTGGTACAGCCTGAGTTGTTTAGAAGTGACTCAAAGGCAAGAAAGAGCTGAATGGATGCTGCTTCACTGACTTTCTGATTTTGAAGAGATTTGTGGTATTTGGTTGAGTCTCTCCTGCAGTATCCTCCAGTGGTGACATTTCAAGGTACTGGAATTAGTCTAGGATAAATACACCAAGACTTTGGCAAATACAAACTTTCTTTGCTCAGGCAAGGTGAGAGCACTTGGTCACACTCAGCAAGAAGGTATTTTGTGATGTTCAGAGGAAACCTCCTGGGTCTCAGTGTGTGCTCACTGCCTCTGGTTATGTCACTGGGCACCACTGTAAATATCCTGGCTCCATCTTCTTTGCACCCTCCATTGATAAGATCTCCATGAGCCTTCTCGCCTCCAGGCTAAACCGCCCCATTTATAACATCACTCTATCTTAATAAATTTTACCATATTTATGCAAACTCATTGATGTCTCTGTTTATATGTTGGATTATTTACTGACCTGAAAGCAGTAGCACTTATAAAAATCCTTTGAAAGCAGTTGTTTTGGCATCTTAGTAAAGTCAGGGTTGAGTCCTATTTGTTTGAATAAATATAAAATTATTTAATACATGAAGCCGTATTTCTGGTTAAGGCAAACTTCTGAGTAGTTCAGCTTGACTTTGCTATCCCATATTGAGTTTGGAGTGAAGGACCAGTAAATAGCTCTGAAAAATCTCTGAAGGAGAATGTCTTCTACTATGAAATTTTGCAATCATATTTATAATGCAAATTTCACAGTGCAATTTGTGTACTTCAGGATAAGCAGGGATGATCTTTGTTCAGACAGGTTTATCCTACGCTACAGGGAAATCCCTTTATCTTATCACAGGTTTTCTTCTGTGGTAACAAGGTATTATCCAGTCTCATTACAGTGACATCAGATTTTGTTTTCTAGTGGAGAACAAATGCAGTTGCAGTAGCAGATCTCATTCAGTGCATTGTTTCAAGGCAAAGCCTTGAGGTGTCCTTCTTGTAATGAGAAACCTGGAATCCTTAGATCTCATTATTGCTTAGGTTAAGGGGAAGTTGTGTTAAGATTCAATTGTGTTAATAAAAATGGTCAATTGGTTAAAGAATTCACTCTTGTGGCTATAACATCTCTAAAATGGCACCGTTTTGCTTGTGACTTTAAAGGTGACTTATGGGGTTGTTAGAAATGGATTTCACAGAAAGCTTTGAAGAAAATCCTGGTCCACTATTCAAAGACACAAAGCTGTCATTCTTTCTTTGATGAAGTCCACCACTGTGAGATTTGACACTCAAGTCCCTGTTGTATTCTGTACATGCATGATGTGTTTCTGATAGTATGTGCTGCTTTCTCACCTGGCTCTATGTGTTTACGTGTGCGTATTTTAGAGAATATTATGACATCTTTATCCATTCTTGCTGTCAGTGTTCTCAGGATAAATAACAGAAGGTCTTCTAAAAGTTTTATTGTATAAATTAAATTCTAGATAAAGATGATTTTGGTGGCTTTTTACTTGAGAGAAATATGTGTTTTTTAATTGGCTGTAGTATTTAGAAATATCTATTCATAGTGTTTTCAGAATTTTATGAAGTTTTCCTCAGTGTAGATTTTCCTCTCTTCTTTAATACATTTTAATAAACATGCAGAATTCAGTTTTGAGTACTTGATATGTGGCAGTTAAACATAAAAATTAACCAAATGTAGCTTAGTTAGATTCCTCATAAGATCATTAAGAATTTTTTTTCTGCAGAGTGGACAAAATCTGATAATGCTTATCATGACTTTGCCTTACATGAGCAATGCTACTGGTGGGAAGATGCAATCTCTTCAACTGAAGAATTTTTTACTGACACTTCTGCATCTTGTTCCTTTTAAAAAATTAAAAAGTAAGTTAAAAAAGGCAGTTCTCTGCGACCAGTGTAGGTTAAATGATCCTTTTGTGGCATGTACTTAAGAAAAATGCTAGAGTGCGGTCTTGTGTTTATGGCTTATATTAATGTTTTCTTCTTTCAGACATATTGACAGGTATTTTATTTCCTCTCCTCTCTTAGCAACTCTTTCCTACTGGCAGAAGGTACAGCTTCAGTTAAAAGGAGTGTGTTGGAGAGAAGTCAAAGGAGTTACAATTCCTTATGGGCGTGAGAATATCACAGCTTGTATGACATCACATCTGCAAAAGACATGCAGGAATTTGGATGCTGTGTGATTTGATTTCTTGGAGTCTGGATCCATGATGATAGGTTAATATATCAGGTTCATATCCTGATGTTAACGCTTACATCTTCAGCTGGGTTCAAGGCATATCACACTGAACATTGACCATTTGTACAGATGGATTAGAAGAATGGAAAAATGTATCACTGTGCTGGAGGGATATTTTTACACTTGGCTGTTGATAGATTTTCTGTTGGGCATTTGGTAAGGGAAGAGGGGTGAGAGAGAAGACAGATGGGAACAGCAGGAAGAATCATAACCTGAGTGTAGCCAAATCATTTTTCAGGAAAATAAGAACTGATTAGGCAACTGGGTGGTGGGTGTGTGACAGCTGCAGCTCGGAGGCTGTGGGAGCTGCGGAGAGGAGGAAAGGAGCTAGAGATGTGCCATGTGTATGCTCGGAACGTCCAACACCAGTTAAGAAGGTGGTTGAGGATGAAGTGCTTCAGTCCTGTCAGGTTAACACTTTCCGGTGTAATTTTCAAGTGGGTTCTGTGAGTTGTTATTGGGATTTCTAAGCATACGCTCTCATTCACAGACGCAGTTATCCATCCTGGCAATGGCTTCTCAGCAAATACCAGAGCTCTAAAACCTTATCAGCATTTAATGCCAGCAATTAAAAGTTGTATTCAATATGCCCTTCTGCTCAAATCAAATTAATTCCTTTTTTTTTTCTTTGGCATCCAGGAGAGATTTTCACATCTTTGTTTCATTTGACTAAGAAAGTGAGATAAGAGAGGTACTTAGATTGAATGCCAGCATTTTTTCTTTTTTAACTGTAGAGGCAGTCCTCTCAAATGAGTAAAAATTACTAGTAACCTCCAATACTGTTTAATGGATTTGTCATTTAGATGACAGTTTTCAGTTACCTGTGGTTCACCTTGCAGCTCATGAGTTCATGCAGGGCTGGATCCTTTTGCAGCATAGTAAAGAAATCCAAGTTATGAAAAATTAGGTGACTCTTTTACTGAAAGCTGCATATTTGGGGGAGTTTCACATATTTATTTATAAAAAAATTTTAAGTAGTGCAGTCTCATTAGTTTTCAAAAGAAATACTAAGATATCGTATGACTGTGGTGTGACTACAACTTATGAATATGGTAAGAGGAGGTAGTTTTCCAGAAATGCTCAGACAGGCAATTTAAACTTTATACTGCATGCAAATTTTATTGGGCTGTGACTTTCACCTCTTGAGGTTCCTGGTTTGAAACTATTGATTTATTCTCTAATGTAAAAAATACTGTATACAAATACTAGCTGAACTTGTGAATACCAAGTGGTGTCACGTAGTTTTTACTGTGCTGATTCCAGGCTAGGAGTTGTGATTATCCTTTCCATTAGAAACCTATGAATCAGTGACTCCCCAAGTAATAGAAAAAGCTCTGGGAAAACTAAGTTAATGTTGATGTCTCAAATTCTTACTAAAATTAAATTGGCAAATTTAGACCAAAAAATGACAGTAAACTTTGTTAGCAAAATGAAAACCTTCTTCAGTAGATGTGGGAAGATAGAGGACTTGAAAATCGTAAACTTTTCTTGATATCTTGGCAGTTGCATCTGGCTTGTCCTATGTTTTGCATCTGAAACTGAATAAGCAGTTGGAACATGATCTTTGTTCCAGTTGTTTGAAGCTGTCAGTGTCATCATTACTGGACTTTTTCCCAAACTGCGTCCATTTCTTTAGAACTGAATGAATATTGTGTTTTCAGTTTCAGTTTTCTAGGTCTAACAGTGGATTCTCTCTTACTCTTCATTTGTTTTCTCTCAGATTTTATCAACTCTGACTTAAATGGATGGCTGAAAATTTGTCTGAACGACTGCTTTTAGAAAGTATCTTCTTCTGGATCTTTTCCGAGCTAATGATAATGTTAAGACTTGATTGTGTAACAGCATGGCTGTCACTCTCACCTCTAGATGTTGGACCTGATCTCTTCCTCTGGGCTTAACTTTCTTTTTTCTTTCCTTATTCTAGAATAGGCCTGTCAATCCATCAAGTTTTGGTCATTTTCTGCCATTCATTGGTGTTTCTTCATATTGATCACCCAAAGCAGGGGTATTTCTCCTGCATACTATTGTATTACTAATGTGATTTATTAGTTGCCTGCTAATTTGTGAATGGTATTGAACACCAGTCTTTACTGTCATCCCAATCTAATGCTTTTCACACAATTGGGAAGATTTTTTTCATTTATAAAGGTTAAGAAAAGTGATACTACGTGAATGGTAAGAGCAGGTATCACAGGAGATAACAGACATAAAGGAAATTTCATAAGAAAATGCTTATGTCTAACAGAAAAACTATCCAAGGAATGAAATTAAGTAACATCCACTCAATAAAGACTTCAAGAGAAAGGAAGGAGGGTTGCCTACCATTTTCATGCTGTGTTTTAAAAAAGAATTGAATACACTTATGAAGTGGGACAGAGCTGTCTCTTCTTTTTTTTGGAGGAAGACAGACCTTGACCACTAGAATTCACCAAGTTATCAAGTCAAACTCAAACCATTTTGGGGTGGAGGGAGTTACTTATGATTAGTGAAGAGTATGAAACCGAGAATCATAGAATTATAGAATCATTAGGGTTGGAAAAGACCTCTAAGATCATCCATAAACCTTCCGTAAACCTACCTTTATCCAGCCGTAAACCAACCACTGCCAGGTTCACCACTAAACTGTGTCCCTAAGCATCACGTCTACACACTGTTTGAATGCTTCCAGAGACCGTGATTCCCCCACTTCCCTGGGCAACCTGTTCCAATGCTTGATAACTCTTTCAGTGAAGAAAATTTTCCTAATATCCAATCTAAACCTTCCCTGGTGCATCTTGAGGTGGTTTCCTCTTGTCCTGTCCCTTGTTACCTGGGGGAAGAGACTGATGATCACTGCCCTGGTCCTGCTGGCTGCACTATTCCTGATCCAGGCCTGGTGCCATTGGCCTTCTTGGCCACCTGGGCACACCTGGCTCATGTTCAGCTGCTGTCAACCAGCACCCCCAGGTCCTTTTCTGCTGGGTCACTTTCCAGCCACTCTGCTCACAGCCTGTAACACTGCCTGGGGTGATTGTGACCCAAAGTTGTGACCCAACACTTGGCCTTGTTGAACCTCATATAATTGGCCTTGACCCATCGGTCCAGATCCCTCAAACTTGAAACAGTTTGTGAGTGAGATGCAACTGCTGTTGTGCTGCTTTGTAAGGGAAGTGTGTAAATCTTGGGCCTGAAGGCCTTGAACTTCTTTGTAGAATAGAGATCACAGAATGTCATCAGTGTAATGAGCTGAAGAGAGCTTGTTTGAAGTCTGTAGGCAAAGCAGTTTGTTTGCAAGATGCTTTGAGTGTTATTAAAATTTTAGATTATTAAATCAGAAATTTTTTACTAAAATGTTCTGATTTATGAGGCATATAATATCTAAAATGTAGAAGTATTTTGGATAGTATATATAATGATTATAAGATATCTGCTATAGCATGAAACAATAATAAAAGCTATTCTTCAGTGAGGGACATTTCCTGCTCATTGCAGGCATTTTGTTTAGGTTTTAAAATAACTTACTTTAATGTTTAAATATAATTGTATTATAGAGATTTCTGTAACTCAGCATATCTATAATTTTAATGGAAAAAAAAAAGTCCATGATGTTCAAGCAAGAAAGTACTTATTAAAGTGATTTCCTGGTACTGCGAGGCTGTTCTGTCTGGAAATCGTGTATTTTGGGACAAAATCAAGTACCAACTATACATCTGTACCAAGACGTTTTGTGTTTTGTTTGTTTGCTTTTTGAATTCAGACTGAATCAGTGCTGCTCCCTCTCAGTGCCTGACAACTTCTCAGTTTTTGTTTTTTCCCCTCATCATTGCAGTGCACAGCACTGAGACTTCTTTAAAGGGATACAGCCTGTGACTTTATCCAAAAACTTTCTTTCTACCTGCTTGTCACTGTTGACAAGGCTGAGGAGTCTATTTCTACCTAATTGCAGTTGGTTTTAGGAATAATCTCCATCATTTTTACGCAATAGTAGAACCTAAAATACCTTCATGTTGTGGATTATCTTGGTAAATTAAGACAAACAGGTGAATTGTGAAGGTGGGTTGCTGTGTACTTGTCGATGAGATATTCTAAAATACAACTCAGAAATAGTCCCTTTACAACTCTGCTGTGCTTCAAGGGGAAATATTTCTATGGGAAACACTGTCAATATGTTTGCTAAAGTATATCATTCCTAATTCCTAAGTTCCTATTTTCAGCTGGGCTCATGGTTTTATTCATCATAACTCACTTGGGAGGTTTAAATAATCATAGGCTCATCTCCCTTTCCTCCCCATCCGTCCCATCTGGCCCTTTTCTCCAACTAATCAGTGACTGAGATGTTTTTTTATTTCCTTGAATTTTGTCATCATGGTGACTCCTCTGGAGATTGTGCTGAGTTCAGATAATCCATTTCAATTCTGAGCTCCAGACAAGTGCAGAGGAAGACAGCAGGGAGTGATAGAAATTGGCATTTGGAGGAATAGAAAATAAGCAATAAATTTTTAAAACCCAAGTGATGAAGAAGTGGGGAACACACAGGAAAAGAAATAGCAGCAAAAATATTTCCAGAAATAGGTCAGCTTTTCAAGTCCTGGACTGAGAAATAGTGGGTCATATTATGATGTCCTAAATTCTTGCTGTGCCTTTTAAAGAGACATTGCACACATGGCTTCAAAAAAGGCACTGCAGTGTTAGGTGGGTAATTTCTTAATTAGATTGATTTCTTTTTGATAAGCAAAAACCACTGCTACCGTATTAGTGATGTTTCACTGGCAAGCTCATGAATTCATTGTAATCAAAGCTGCAAACTAGGATATTTTCCTGTACCCAGCTTTTTAGTACACCATAGGTTGCAGTAATTGAAATTTTCTCTGTGATTTCTAAGTTCAGAATGTAAGTTTAAAGAAATATAGTGATTTAGTCAGTTGGCACTTCTGGCTGCCCAGGATTGCACTTGTATCTTCTAGCAGTGTACAGCACACATAATTTATAAAATCAAAATTTCAGGAATGTGCTCAGCCCCGTGGTAGGATGGTGTTGCAAGGTAAGCTCAGATGACATGTCACCTCCAATTTTCTGCAAGATCTGAGATTTTTTTTTACACAGTTGTGGGTGGTTTTTGTTGTTGTTTTTGTTTGTGTTTGTTTGTTTTTGTTGGTCTTTGTTGTTGTTTTTTTGTTTGTTTGGGTCTGGGTTTTCTTGTGGGGGGATAAGGTTTGGCGGTTTTGGGTTTTCTTTTCCTTCCCCAGATTAATTGGATGAATCACAAGGAAAAGTTGTCTAAGGTCACCCAACAAAGTTTGTAGTTCAGTGTCTAATTTTCCCTAGGCTTTTTATCCTCTGCTTTAAGTATCTGATTGCACGGTGGCAAGAACATATAGAAATCCCATATGAAAAAACTGCTGCAATTTGGAAAGTGGCCAAATGGTAACTTTTAACAATAAACAGAGGTTCAGGGGCTTTCCAACACTTTTATTTCAGGAGAATGGAACTGGTAATCAGGAAAAGATTGCTCAGTACTCAAAGTGGTAAAAGCAGTTGTAAGATGTAGCTAAGTGCCTTTCAAGCAGTGACATAGTGGAGGATCTGTGAAATACAGCCTCTGCCTCCCCTCTTGGATTACCATTACAGCAGTGCCTCGAAGAAAGGAAAAATTGATTATCATGTTTTGATTTTAAACTGAAGAAGTTACTTAGTGGTAGAGTACATTAACAGTGCTTACTTAATACATAAACACAGTGGACATATATAAATATTTCCAACCGTGAAAAACTCAGCTATGACAGCCTTTGTACTCAAGCCTTCAGAAATCATGAAAATAATTAAAAGTAAAGGATATCTTCTGGTAATCGAGGTGGTGGGACAGCTTTATTACCTTCTCTGTAGTAAGTCGAGCATGAAGAGTGGCAGTGCTGGGCAAGGCAAAAGCTTTCAGTCTGAACCAGGCACTCAGTGAGGAGAGTGGATTTCAAAAAGCCTAGAGAGGAGGTGATTGTTGCAGATTTGCTTCTCGAGTCAATAATCCAGATTATCAGACAATAAATTCTGCTAATATGCAAATGAATCATGTTTTTATCCGTTTCTTCTTCTGAGATGTCAGGATAATCCCATGGGTTTGGGTGTTTTATGCATTTGTGAAATAACATGGAAATAGCATATGCTTCCTTCCAGTTTCATTTTTGGCACAGAGACCTAACTCTTTGCTGTAGCTGTTTTTTCTTTGTACTGGGAGGGGCAACAAATGTGTTTGTTTGAGGGAGGCCTGATCCACCGATGTTGAGGTCAATAGCAAACAGCCTGCTCGAAGAAACTCTTGTCGTTACACTTCTTCCTATTGACTGCTGTGAATTTTGGACCAGCCCAGTAAAAATAGGAGAAGGTCCCTAGCAGAAGAAAAGAAAAAAGAGCAGAAAAGCAATTTTCATTTTAACTTAAACAAGTTTTGAATCCCCTAAAGAGAAAGTGAGGCATCCTCACCTTGATTCTTTCAAAGCCTATTGTATCACCCAGCAGGTCTGAAGATGACCTGGGAGAGGATTTGCAACACTGCTGAACATCATCACAGCTGTTGTTTGAATATCCAGCTCCAGGAATGGAGCCCACAGTCCCACCTTCCCGCACGTGCTCTTTATGAAATGGATGGGGACTGTCAGGTGTGCAAGATGTGAGCTGTGTTGGACTGTCTGGGCCAGCTCAAAGCAGGAGCCAGTTGCCTGGGGCTGCAGGACATAATACAAAGGTGTAGCAGTAGCTGCAGACTGTCAGCAGTGTCATGAGGAAATAAGGGGGGAGAGTGAGATCCCAGAAGGAACATGGCTTGAGGGAAGAGAAAGAAAGATATCTTCATCGGTCTGCAGCTTAAATAGCTATGATCCCTGGTCCCTCAAAGCCAGTTCCTCCAAGTCTGGCAGATCCCAGTACCTCCATCCTGCTGTTAGCCTTTCACTCACAAGTCCCTCCAGCCATTGTTGCCCTTGAAATGCTGATAACCTGCTGCTGCCTCTTCCGCAGTTCCCAACCTTTGGTGTTGCCACTACAAAACTGAATTGTGCTTAATACTATTGAAGCCTGGAATTGCCTTTGAGCCATTTGTCAGGAAAATGTGAACAAAGACAGCATGCAAAAATGTGTCTGTGGTCTGACTGGAGTGTTGCTGGGGTAGCCATTTGTCTGTCAGGAGAGAGCACAGCTCTGATATCATGCTGCAGCTTCTGTCCGACTCTGCTTTATGCTTTTTATATTCTTATTCTTCTACAATAATAAATAAGTAGTTTTCAGGTGAAGATGTAGGGTCAGGTCTCGCACTTCCCAGGCAGAGTGCCCCGCCATCTCATGCTATTAGGAAAATGTGAGCAATGTTGCTGTCATCTGCTCTTAGTTTTCCTTCTTTTTGAGCTTCTTGCTGTCCATGCTTGTGGGCATGGGCTAAGTACATCTCCCAGACTAGTAGACACAAATTTTAGATCCATAGATGCCTGAATTTGTGAACCTTAGCTAGAGCTGGCATGCATTTACAGACAGCTGTGGTAAGTTGGCAAATGTATAACAGCAAACTCAAAACATCACAGGATTTTTTTTTTCCCGGAGAGAACAGAAGTCCTCGGGGACCATTAGATATGGGAGGTGTTACAGTGAAAATTATTTTGTAGCTGTCGTGTGTGGACTCTGCTTAAATTTTACCTGATTTGAATTTGAATTTTGGATGCCTGAGTACTTTTTTACCTCCCTAAATATGGACAGATGAAGTATATCTGTGGAAAATTGAGGAACACATAATTAGGACTTTTACATTGCAATAGAATATTTTATGTTAGAAATTCCTTCTCGTATCTTCAAATGGATTGGGTTTTTTACCTTCCTTTTCATTAAGTGTATTAGGATCCAAAGGACTTAATGATCTAAAGATGTAATAAGCACTGAATTTTGAAAATTAGTGACTATACAAATTCAATTTTTTAAGAAAGAAAAGATAATGCAACTCAAAATGTATTTTAGTTCTTTATTTGACAAATGTAGATTAATTTTGAATTAAAGGCTTCCTAGACTACTAATAAATATTATTTGATAAATTTAAATAATGCTTGAGACTCATACGGTAATGTGCAATTACAAATACAATAAATTGTAAATCTCATTATGTTGGTCTTTAGAAATCCTTTCTGAGAAGAAAGTAGGTGATGATTATAATGCAAATTGTGGAGCGCAAACTAAATATTATCTAGTAAGGTGCTATTCTGTTTAGATTTTATGATTCTTGTTTTCTCAGATAGATAAGTCTACTGCATTCATTTTAAAAATAAATAGTGTTATTGAGTTTCATACCTATTGTATGTTAGGTTAAAGCGCTAATTCTTTTATTTGCTTATTTGTTTTTTATTTGTTGTTTAATATGTTACCATTTATATTTGGAAATGCAAGAGAGTGCTCTCTTGTACTCTTTCCTCCTGCTTTGAAATTTTTATTTTCTGCAGTGATTGCTTGCTCTGGAGAAGTGGAAGGAAAGGTGATTGGAACTGGTGTGACGTGGCTTTCTGGGCTCCCTGGTACCTCTTGTGGCCTTAATTTCTTTAGATTGGTCATTACTTTCCTCTTGAGCTGTCATCCCATCTCTTGCCAAGATGCTGATGCTCACAACTGCTTTGGCACCCTTTCGTGACAGCGCAGTTGTCAGAAGCGTAACTTGTCCTTGGCATTTGCAGCACATAATGAAACTGTCTTCGTGTCCAGGGTGGACTCCCACAGCAACAGAAATGCGTTCATGGGAAGGTTAATCACAGTCATGATGGTAAATTAAGAGCTCCAGGAGCTGTGTGGTGACTAATCCCATCTACCTGTGCCTGTCAATGAGGGGTACTTGGTTTAGGAGAGCATATCATTCCCTAGGTTTTTGATTTATGCAGCCCACGAAGCAACACTTTTTACAACAATCAGGGCAGAGGAAATTTTATCAGTGTTATTTCAATCAGATTCAGACTAAGGCCACAGTACAGGGTGCTGCCCCACTGACTCAGGTCCTACAGGGGCAGCAATGCCCTTGAAGCACCTCACGGGGTATTTCCCTTGGCCAGCTTGGGAACCTGACAGCAAAAGTTTTTCAGTTCTCACTTGATATTTATTGTGAGGGTTTTCTCTGATTTCATTAGTGCAACACTGTAATGTCAAAATTCATACCTGTTCTTGAAAAAGGATAAACAGGGAGGTAACAGCCTGAGGTTTATGAACAGCCAATGTGTTATCCCTTTCTCCCTGCTTGACCCCATCACCAAGGGACTGTAAGGAATTGGTACACAGAGTGAAAAGTTTCGGACCAAATCCTTTCAGACTTGCTAGAATCCATTTTATTGGTATCTGACAACAGATATGAGAAAGTGTAATCTTTGTATCAGCCCTGCAAAGGTATCAATGCATGATGAATATGTTGAGAGAAAATTCTGAAACCCCTTGGAGGGAAATCTACAGCTGTCATCTTCAAGCTATAACTAAAGTTTTCAAGGACAAAAGGGATTGAATTGTCAGGTGAAGTTTAATAAATGCACCTTTCAGTTAGTTACTTTTTCCATTTTCACTTGTTGAGTCTTTTGGAATGTCTCAAGTTGAAATGGACCCATGAGGATTGTCGAATCCAACTCCTTGCTCTTTGCACTACCTGTATGCAAATCTTTGTTACACTTGCCATAGTGAATGTCTACAATTCTTTTTTGGGAGCAAAAACTGATTCAGTGATTTTTTTTGCTTTTATAGTGATGTAGGTAAAATCCTTAGTCATATAAAACAGAAGGGTTTTTGAGGCAACGGGCAGCCTGGGAAGGTATTCAGGTAAGGTACTGGGATACTATTGCACCATTTAGTCTCAGCATGGATGATACCAGAGAGGAGTGGATATTGCAGGGTTTGTACACATTGCTGCCCACCTTTTATCAGGCTATGACTTTATTTACAAAGAAATGTGGAAGGAAAAGCAAATACAGTTGAGACAACAAAGTGTGTACTGAGCTTGGGAATGCTTTTCTCTCTTTTTATTTCTTTACCTACTTTGATTTTGTGCCTTTCAGAATAGCGTCTATCTGTCTGTAGGAAGTGCATTACTGTTTCTTTCTGACACTGTGCAAGTGATAAATACTAATAATATTTCCCCTGACCTGCAGTGAGAGTCAGGAACATTTAGGGAAATTTACTCAGCAAAGCAGAAGAGGCCCCATATGATGATTGGAATTTTAAGCTTTGGAAGACTGTAATCACAATTCACAAATGCATTTGCAAATTTCCTTGTTAAATAATTGAGAAGATGCAGAATGTTAAATTGGATGTACAGAAATGCTTGATTTTCTTTTTTGGTTTCTGCATTTTGTTTTGTTTTGGTTTTTTTACAAGGAAATTTGTTTTACAGAGATCTTCTTTTAAATATATTTACTATTAAATGGTATGTCATGGCGGTTATTTCTTAGTCCAAGCTCAGATCATTCCAGTGATGGTTGCAGAATTGTTAGATATCCTCTTTCTAGTGTGATGGAGCATTGTGAGATGTGGTAGCTGTTCATCAGCAGGGATAGCCTGCAAAATGTTTGAAGGACATGACAGAGGTCACTTTCTAAAAAGTCTGTCTACATTTCCTCAACATTTTTGTGTATCCACTTAGTTTATACTGCAGCATTTGAGTTTGCTTAGTTAGTCTAAAAAAATATTTTAAAAGAAAGGAAAAAAGGGAAAAAAGGCATAGAATTGATAAGAGGTAGATGCAGGGATTTTTTTCCTAATTTTATTTTATTTTCCCAATACCATGTTCCCTCACACAGAACAGAACAAGTTCAGACAGAAGAGTAGAAGATCACAGCAATATCCAGGAACTGGATGGGCAGTTACTATCATCAGTAATTGTCACTGCAATGATTTGCATCAGTCTCATTGTAGAGAAGCATTTTTGCAGGGTGCTCTCATCCCTTGTGAATGGAGTCAGTCTGATCTTTGAGGGGACAAGGAGGTGAACAGTAATAAATACAGCATCTGCATGTGAATAAAATGTATCAATGCAATAATACCATTCCTCAGCTTCAGTTTGGTATCTGGAACAAATGTAAATGCTGTGTTGAAACAACCTGTGTAGGGCACGCCATGGGTTACTGCTTTGTGTGGATAATGTAGATGCAGTGCTGAAGTAATGCTTTTGGACAGCTAAACCAGTATGTAAAAAAATTGTGCATGGTCTGTCTAACAGTAATTTTATTTCCAAAAGCCTTGAAAGTTTCCTTGGGGGGACAGGAAATGTCCAGTGGGGAAAAAAGCACTATAGCTGTATGCTGTTGTGATAATAGGGAGTGACTTCAAAGGCAGGGACCCTCGTCAGTAGGTTTTGACCCAAAGCTCCACTTGCCCTTAGTAAGGTTTAGTCTCCAGACTCACATGTAAAGGCTAGAAAAGCACATATGTTTATGCAAAAGATGTGAACATTGGCTGCCAAGTGTCTGGCCAGCTGCCATCTTTGAGAAATCTACTACAATAGCATATGTTGGCGAGAAAACATGTTTGTGTAAATGACCAATTTGTCGGCAAGGAATGCTGAGTGGGATTTGTCTCGTCTGAGCATGCCTGAGGTTAGAAGACTGGAAGATTAGCCTCGTCAATAGTAATTACTCTGTCTCCTTCCAGCCCTTGCAGGGAAAGAATGATACCCCGAGCTCTTTGCTGCTCACTACCTGCTGCCATGTGATAATTGCTTTGGCTCAATCAAACCTTAATTAAAATGTTATTGATAATTTGTCTGGAAAAGCAACACTTGCTCACATTTCTTAATGGGAGGTCAAATCATGTCATCCCTTACCTTAATCAGTTAAAACTTCAATAGAAATAAATTAAAATTACTGTGGTCTTTTTGCTTTCCTGTGGAAGTGTTGGTCAGTAACAAAGGGTACAGGATGATATGCAAGGACACACAGGGATGGCAAGGAAAAAAGGTGTGTATATATACAGATAACACTTTACTAGTAGGATAACATAACAATTGCTTAGCAACTGTAGCTGAGCTGAGCCAGTTCAGTGATTTCAGTTCTTCTGCATCACTTTAATGAATTACCCTTAGTTTTTGGTTCTGAAGTGTAACAATAAACAATTTTCATGTAGTGTTCCAGTAGGAAAAGAAGCCTCATAGATCCATATAGTAAAACTCAAAACTGCTCAACTTACCTGAGTTTGCATGAAATACATATTTCAAGGGATTTTGAAGAAAAATCACTGAGATTGACTTCATTAAGGTCACTTAATGAACAAAGATTTTCTAAATCACAGCATGTTTCTAATGTATCATCCTCTATTTGGAACTTAAAACACATAGAGTTAATTAAATAATGTGTTTCAGGTTCATTTGATTTGCTGGAAATTATAGATAGATTTTGTGTTTGCAAAGCAGGTAAATTTTACATGATTTCAAATTTGGTCACCATGTTAGACCTTAACAACTATTTGCATGTTTTTAAATCAGTAGTAGACGCATGCAGATGTTATAGATTCAAGTAGTAGTAGAAATCCTGCTGCTTTCCTTCCTGACAACTCTGAGTCCCATGTCAGAGAACATCACCATTTGAGTCAGGTCTGTGCCTGAATGGAATATACCTTGGCAAAAAGATCAGTGTGTGCAATGGTGCCTGTGTAAAACAAGGTTTTTGTAATAGCTATTATCATTTTATGTATTTTTTTTTATTTCTGGCTGAAAAAACCCTTTGTAGAAAATCTGTCATTGGCAAGCCCAGTCTGCCTTTTGCGCAATCTTTCCGCAAATGTGTCATCAACTGTCTTTGCTGGATATATTTTGGTAAACTGTGCCTAGTTTTTGTCCAGCATGTATGGGTCTTTCTTTGAATAAGCATCCTGCAAGTGTATAGGATGTCTGCACCTGCGTTTTCTGTGGGTTTTCTCAGTACCTGGTAGCTAATTTGTGGATTTCTGTATTGTGGTATTTTTGTTCTGAGGCTAAAAAGAAACTTCTTTTTTTTCAGTAGCCAAGAAAGAGCAGTAGCTTGATTATGAGCGTGATGGAACTGGTGGGTTTGATTCTGTAAAAAGTGGTAAAATAATATCTGACTAGCAAAGGTATTGATGCTGCAAGAAAATATTATATAACACACTCTTAAATTTGTTCCAGTACTTGTACGTGAAAGACTGACTCAGTTAACCACAGTTGTCCACAGGTATATCCTTATGTAGGTAATTTCTTTTGGAAAAAAAAGGGCAAACTAGCACATTAACTTCAAATTACATTTATTCAGAGCATATAAGTACTTTCAAAAGCTAAACGATTGTGCCCAGGAAAAGGGTTCTTGGTTCTGGTCTGAGATACCATTATCAGTCATTCATACTGTATTGATTGTAGAAACTTTTCCAGCTGTTATTTTAGAAGGCACAGTTTTTAATTTGTAGAGTCATTTTCCTCTTAAGCCTCCATCTCCAGATCAAAGTCTTAACATTCTGCTTGCTTTCATGATTGAGGCAAATCTCTCTGGGAAATTTATCCCAGTATATATCTATCAGATAGGGTGGGGATTTTCTTTGCTCTCAGAAGTAGATTATGTAAAAGGCCTAAATTGAGTCTCATTAGTGATGGGTATTGGAAGGCCAGATTCCTCATTCTCTCTCCACCAATAATTAGCAAAAATGTTACTGCAATCTCCACTACGCTTTTGTGATCTATTTTTTGTAGCTGACATAACTGAAATGCACTTTACACTTTAAATGTTGCTCCCCATTATCAGCATGTTGTACAAATCATTAACATCCCTTGTCATTCCCCTTTATTTTTGCGATCAGAAAGGTGGTATCATCATCATCATCATCATCTTTACAGAAAAGTGTAATAGACAGGGAAGTGAAGAGGCTTCTTCATTGTGATTCACTGGCAGAGAGTCAGCCCCAGATAATGACAGTGCCCGGAGTAGGATGGTGGTCACCGGGGTACAGTTTGTACGGCTGAAACGTGCTGCCTTGCTGGGAAGAGAGGGAAGGAAGGGTTTCATAAGGAATTGCTCGGTGGCCAGAGGCAGCTGCTTTAGGAAATGAGGCAGTATTTATGGCGAGGTGCATGTAGCTGTTGTGTTTTCTTGCCAAGGAAGTGAAAGCATAAACATTCAGCCAAATTTCTATTTATTTGTATGCAATTAAGGGGACTATGCAAACTGTTTGGGGCTAAGTCTGTGCAAACAGAATGGCCATTTTTAGTTGCAAGATGACTTCCTTCTCCTATTCTGTAGACCTATGCAGGGTATGTGTCAAGCATAGCTATAATATTTCTGTAATTCCTCATTGCCTAGGCCTACTTTCCTGCTTTGACTCAACCTAGTAGGTGCCCAGTTTACAGACAGATTTTTTTGGACGTGGTTGTGTTTCATCTATAGTGAGACCCCCTTTTTAAGTAAGAAATCTGTTTACGTGTCAAACATATTTTGTGATCCCAGTGAAGTCCTGCTTCAGCATTTCTTCCAGTATACACTTTAGTATTATTACCAGTATTTGAAGAAATAAAGAACTGAAGACCAATGATATCTCAAAATCAAGCACTAGAAATTGGGTTAAAAATTAAACGTTTGTTTTCATCTCTTCCTGTAATCTGCATTTTTGATATAGTGCATTTTGCTTTTTAGTGAGTAACTTTTATAGTCTCACTAATATATAACAATTACTCCTCTTTGAAAGCAGCACTATTCCATTTTCTCCTTAACTCTTCTGAGGACTGTAGCCTTAGTAGCTCATGTTCATTTGCTCTCTTGTCTATTGTCTTGTCTGTTTTCAGACTTAAGCCCACTTAAGCCCACCTAACCAGTGTGCAAAAGTTTTTCCTCATTAGTTTTATGATCTAAATGCTTTAACATTTGAAATGTGAAGCACATGTAGTGTGCCTTGGGCTCATCTGGTGTAATTTGTGTTTCTTTGTGATTTTCTTTTTCCAGCTAAAACCAGATGAGGAAAAAACCTCAATGACGTGTGTGTCATTGAACAGGAAAGCAAAGATGGAATCCAGAACTGATGTCCTCTTTTTGGTTTAAGCACAAATCAAGCCCAGGCTAAGATAAAAATGACCAACCCTAAAGGGTTGGGGGTTTTGCCATTAATATAGTATCCTATTTTGTATCAATTACACTAGTTATAAAGAAAAAATATATAAATAATAGCTTAGCATAAATGCTTTCCATTTAGCCCATTACTTTGAGATTCTGTATTATTAGTCTGACATGTTTGTGTCTCATCATAGTTTGACCAATGTGACGTAAAAGTATTAGCAAATTTCTTGAAGCTGCATAACGTGTTTTTGTGTAAAAGATAAGATTCTCAAGTGTGTACCATAGTAATAGAGAAGATCTGAAGGAGAATATAAAGCTGTGCAGGGTGTTTTGGATTCTAGTAGATGAAAAATCCTAAGGACGTTGTATAGTGAAATTTTATAATCAAAAAAATTATCCAGCTGAAAATCTTCACAGTGCCCATGTACCATGTAGCTGTAGTTGTCAGATAATACAGAAACCCTCTAGTTCACTCCTTGACAAGCTTGGATGCATGTGAAAAGTCAAAATAAAAGAAATGAGATCAAGTAGATCCTCCTACCCTGGGAGGTTCCATAATTCTGTAGTCTGAAGTCAATACTCTTGCCTAAAATTACGATCCTGTGTTTATGCCAGGACAGCATCTCACACTGTGAGTCAAGGTCATTCTATCTGCCGAAGTTTTGTTATAGTCAAATGAACAATTTTCTTCATGACAGTTTGTGAGACTAAAATCTTTAACCAGGATTTGCAGGGGGGCGCCAATATATTTATTCAAGTACTAATCATATTGTTTTTACCAGCTGCTCAGGATTGGAAGTTGCCTTTATTCATATTTGTGATACAGTGTTTAGCTTGCAGATGATGTATATAAGTTTTTCAATAACTCCTATTATACTTTATAGTCAGCTTTTTGTGCTCCTTCTAATAGGCACGTTCTTTCCAATGAGTCAGAAATACAGGTCTTCCAATAGAAGGGTTTTTACAGCAGTGGTCTGCTTAAGCCCCCTACTTGTTGTACAATTGTCTACTGAAGAAATTTCAAAATTCCCAAAACAGTCATCACTGAAAGAGAAGGGAATTAAAAATTGTTGATATAAAAGAGAGTAGTAGAAAGACCATGCAGAAACAGACAAGCTTTTATTTTGCTCTTCTTGCAAAGGTGTTTTATGTTCCTCCAAATACTTGTTTCTTTTTCAAACCTGGCCTCTAGTTGAAAGTTTGTTTTACGTAATTGATTTTTGGGCAAGGAAACCCAAGACAACACGCCTTATGTTTACGGGAGAACTCTGATAGTAAGGTCTGCTAGAACATTTTAAAGCATTTTGACTACCAGGTGGCTGGAAGAATTTTCAAGAGAACCTTTTTTTTTTTGAACCTGGACTCAGGTTCTCTCAGTCCTAATGTTCTGCTTCATCAATTCTAAAAAAAGCTTTGGGAGAGGTACACAAGGACAATACTACTTAGTTTAATGCAAATACCAATTGAAGTTTTCCTTTTTCTATGTACTAATACTTAAAGGAAAGAGTCACAGTGGTCCATTTCATGATGGGTTGGGTCCTTCATGATTTTTGATGTTTTGGGAAATAAATGCTGAATTTTCAAACTGATCCTGAAGAATTTAACTATGTTTGGCACGAAGTGATATGCCTTAGCAGGCAGAATCAATGTGTCTCTTTGTGCCGTTTAAGTAGAGGCTGTGGTTTAACTGGGTTTTTAATTTAAGAGTATTCTTTTTATGTTAAGGATTTCTGTTATTGGTTGTTTGCAAAAAAACCCAAATCCAAACGCAAAATCTCAACACTAAATATCTCAGTAATATAAGAAGTTTTCTGAAAGTTTGATCTTAGAATTGTAGAATGGTTTGGGTTAGAAGAGACCTTTCAGATCATCTTATTTCAAACCCTCTACCATAGGCAGGGACAGCTTCCAGTAGACCAGGTGGCTCAAAGACCCATTCAACCTCACCTTGAACACTTCCAGATATCTTATGCCTTTTATAAGTAATTAACTTATCATAGCTTTAAAGAAAAATGTCTTTATATTAGCACTTAATTGATTTAATATTAGGTTCTTTTTGGGTTTTAAAAACTTCATTAAGTAATCACAGTAGAAATAACACTGAGTCACACTGATTTTTCTATTGCTCATCTTAACCATAAATAGGAGAATTTTTATGGTGCCTAAATGACTTGCAAGAATATGTAGCAGTGGAAAAGGTATGCTTAGGTACCTTAGAAAAATATTATATTCTGTGTTTACTGTAATCTGTGACAAAAACAAACAAACTAGGGTAAAACATGCTGCAATCAAACCAAGCATTCTGGTCCATTCAGTAATGATTTAGATAAAATCATTTTTCGAGCATAAGCGCTGCTTTAAAAATATTAAAAATAGTTAGCTGAAACCGCAAGGAGCCTTGAACATTTTATCCTCTCTCTGAGATTTGCTGTAACACTCTGTCTGTTGTAAGCAGAACCAGAAGCAACAGGAATGTTTTAAACAGCCAGAAAAGTTGGAACATCCGTAAATAATTGAGAGGATGAAACTGACCTTGACTGAAGTTTGGGTTGTTGTGTGGTCTTGAGTTAAACAGAATCCTATGTTTTGCTTTATTTGTATGTGAGCCTGATTCAAAGCTGAATCTTCTCATGTCCTCCACTGGGATTTGAATAGGTTTCAGATGAATCTCCCATGGCTATTATGAAGGTTAATAAGTTAATGTTTGTGCCGTGCATAGAAAATTTGAGGTAATCCCTACCTGGTGAATATGTTGAATTTAGAAGGAGCTGCAGTCCAAGTATAGATGGTCAGAAGGGAGGGTGAAAGGTTGAGGCAAGTTACATATCTACACAATGATGAACCTCTCTGACAGCGATTGAAACACACAGACCAGGCATTGATGATGCAAGGAGGTTTATTGAAAAGAGGCACAGATATTTCTACTGTTTAAGCTTCTGCATAACAACTTCTATTTGTTCTGTCTACGTGTTAGCTAATGCATAGCAAGCTATAATGTTACTTTTTCTTTTGCTTACTTGCTTATCTTGCTGCAGGATGTTCTGCAATCTTCATCAGGGTGTTCTGTTCTATGCAAAATGATGTGATTTTTGCAGTTTCTTCTATCTGCATCTTTCTCATAGCTCCTGCTGTACAATTTTTAACAAGTTAGCCACGCTGTTCATGTTTAACCCATTCTGTTCTGCAACACATGTCATATGAAGCACAAATATATACTGCTGTGTCTAGTGGTAATTGAGAAGCAATAGCCTCTTTAATCTTCCTTATCCAATAAATCTATCTTGTCTGAAATAAGCCTTCCAAAAAATTTAATGAGCAGTAGCCTCTAAGTAGACAATTGTTTCACGCTCCTTGTACCACATGAGTATGGTCTTCTGTTCCTTAATAAGAATGAACTGTGTCTTTGGAAAAGAAGTTTCTCACTTTGAAAAAATGTATAGGTAAGATATTGTTGGATTATGCTAAATATTAGGGATTCAAGGTGAATGCTTCCATTTTGGGGCTTTTTTACCTGCATCTAAGCTTACTAATGATGCTACTGTGTGGATTTTGTCTTACCTAAGCTATTCTACACTTGCAAAAATTTGATTATTTGTCAAAAGACGAGCTGTAAGAATAAGGGCACATCATGGAATGAGAGAGATACTTTTGGGTTAGTTCTTGTAAAAGGCATTTTATTCACTAAGTCAAATAAATGCAACCCCATTGCATTTGGGTTCCCAGTCATAATACGCCACCTTTGAATCTAAAGGATCCCCTTTGGGGGAGGAAGCCAAGAAGGAAGGATAATGAAGATGGGAGAGGGCTGGACTTAAGGAATATTCAGAGGAAATGTGTGCTTTCACATGGTTATTTTGTGTTTAGCGAATCCTGTTAGTATTCTTGGCTGATAGAACAGTCCTCATGGGTATGTTAAAACAGGAAAAAAGCGTTGCATTAATTTTCACTTAGTGAGTACCTTTAAAAATGTTTGGCTTCTTGCTTTCTCTGACCCTTCCATGTAGAGAGTACCTTAAGAACCTGTAGTATGAGAAAAATTCATTGTTTAAACAAATTATTAATATGCTTTTGCCTGGAAGCAGACGTACTGTTAAATTTTGCACTAAGCCCCAAAGTCCTTCCTTTTTGTTGTGGTTTTTTTTTTAAGAGAGAATGTTGTTTCCAAAAGGTTGTTGCCTTGTCGTATTACCTGACATTTCCTTGCCTCAGTTTTTTAGCAAAGTTACAATTGAGATCAAGGAGGGTAGTGAACTTTAGAAGTAAAAATCAGGGACAGCTGCAAGGCATGCTTTACAGCCAAAGAGGATCACTCATCATCTCTGCTTCTAAAAGCCATGGGGTAGCTTCTGTCCTATACATGTCTTTGAAGAAAAATTTAAAGGTAGCCAAAGATGCTGAGAAGAATTCTTTTAGTCCTGCCTCTTCCACCAGCGATTGAACAGAAGAGCTTAGGGAATGTACTGAAGTGCTGTAATAAATAAACATATTTGGCAGTGGATAAAGTCGACTGGACACATCTCCCTCCAGAGATGAATAATACAGCCCTGTGTGGCAGCCAAAGGGGCCAGCTAAGAATGATCGGAGCTGTTTGGAGCCCCTGAAAGATATCAACAATTGCATTTAGTGCTTATATAGCACTTTCCCAATGTTTAACTGGATTAGTGGAGGCTTTTAACTTAAAGGCTTCTGGTGACTTAAAACACAAGAATAGCTGAGAACCATTAAAATAAAAAATGCCCACGAAGTAGCACAGTGTTCCCTGCCTAAGCCTCCAGCTCTGCATCAAGAACATGATAAAGAATAAATATAACCACAAGGCAGAAACCTCCTCTTCCCTTTGGACACATCTTAGGGCAAGAGGACTCAAACAGGAGCAAAAAAAGAAATAGGTCTTCTCGAACTTCAGCTTCACCAAATGTGAAGCTTGTTATGTACAGAGTGTCCAACAGGTCATATACTAAGCAATCAAAAAAAACCGCAGAGATGACATCATATTGATAGCAATGGTAGATAAAGAACTTTTTAAACATGATAATAAATTAAACTCCAATTCTTTTTATTCAAGATGTTATCTGACCCTAACATGTTTGTAAAAAGAGCCAATAGGGAAGACATAAAATAAGGCTGAAAGAAAGCCAGTCTATGTTAAAGGAGAAATAGGTCATAGTCTGTAAAGTTGGGAAGAACAGCCAGAAATTTACTTTTCCATTCAGTGGAAGGGAAGAAGTTGGTAAAGTATTTTGGTGGTACAAAGTAAGAATCCTCTGCCTGGGTTCCCATCTTAGCTCCATCTGCAGGCTGATGGAGCTAAGAATTGTCTAGTACAAAACACTGAGCTACAGATCCTAAATAAACCTCCTGCTAATATGAGGTACAGACAAGATAGCAGGGGTTTGAAGCAAATCGTATCAGACATCTTTCGTAACACATTAATGGCAGTGCATTATTGCCAGCAGATACCATGGCAATAGAAAATAAAATGCACAGATAGCAAAACCATGGGATTGTGCTGCATGTGTTGTCAAAGGGATGATCCAAGTACTTGTGACTGTCATTAAAGTTCCCTAGTATTTCCTAATGTGGGACTTTTCAGTTGCTTATAGGTCTGGCTGGCTTTAGGTAAAATTTAGACTGAATTTTTATGTTCCGTATCAGATACTTGATTGTTTTAATATTAGGCAGTAAATGGTCTTTGAAGATTAGCTATGCATCTTTTGCCAGGGAATGAAGGAGGCGTGTGGGACTATATGCAAGAAGGAGGGGAACACAAGCTCAAAGGCTAATTTGTAATGAATACCTGAGATGCTGAGCCAAGATTGCACAAGCAACTTCACTGTAAGTTTTGGCAATTACAGCTCCAGCATTTCTGGTCTGTATCTCTGGGACAGGAGTGCTGGAATATTAGGAGCTGAATAAACACATCTGTGAAAACGAGTGTGGTTTTATTGTGAACAAATAACATGTTGGAGCCCTGTTTCAGTGACTTTACTTGTTGTGTGCATTAGCATCGAGCTCCAGGAGTAAACCTACTGGATTTATTGGATCTGCTCATAGAGGAAGAGGTCTCTCACAGTGAATAAATGTAGAAAGGTGGTTCTTAGCACTAGACCAGACAGAAGATCTGGCAATAAGAAAAATTATAATTTTCATTATTTCTTTCCGATTTTGGCTTCCAGCAAGTTCTGCTAAAGATAGTAGGAATTCATAGAAATGTGGAGGGAATAAATACTGAGGTAGCATCTCAAGATTTGGTTTCTTTTGGTAACGTAAAAAAGATGTATTGTTATGCTAAGAGCACACTGCAAATACAGCAACACACGAACCATGTGAGCAGGTGTGTGCATGACTGACCAAACAAATAGAATTGTGCTCGGTCAACCTGATTAAATGGTGACACGTTATGCGTTTCTTTCCAGTCGAGACATGATGTGTTTCATCATACCATATTACATGGGCTGGTAATCAACCTAGAAGTGGTTTAGGTAGAGGAAATCAAGAGGTTCTGTTGTAAATACTGAGGAAAAGATATGGTACCTGTATTTCTTCTTGATATTTGTACATCTATTTTTCTGTCAGGTGAAATATGTTACATTTATAAACATCAAATCAGTATCCAATCAAATTTGTGTTGAAATTTTGTCTTAATCTTAGCCTATTCTATGCTATGTAACTTGATGTTTTAGCTTTTCTTCCAAACATGCAACCAGATGACTATACTTTGTTTTCAGCAACAGTCTTCAGTGACTTTATTCATGTGTTTGGAACGTGTATAAAAGTGTATAGATCTCTGTGAGCACAAAACTCTAGCCTATGTCCATAGTGATGATGAAAATTCAGTGGTTGCCTCAGTAAACATGTGCATGAGATGCTGTTCCATATCTGTGTCTACTTGCAAGAGTAATTATGCATGCAACTTTTTAAAAATTAAGACATTCATTATGGTTGCTCTGTCGCTGACAAAATGGTCATTCATCTTAATGTTTCAAGAGCCTGCTTGACAGTATGTCCATTAGTATAATGGAGTTAGCAAGTTTATGATTACAAAAATTCTTCATTCCCCAGGTAGTTGGGAGAGCTGATAAATTGTAGACAGTGCAGGCAACACTTTGCAAGCATGAGCACCTGGGTCTTTCTGGGCTGAACTCAACTGTTGGAAGCTTATCTGTCCTTTGGAGAACTGTCATTTGCTTGGTTTTGGGGTTTGGAGGGTTTTTTACATGAAAAAAGTCCAGGAAAATAACATTTCCATGCCATAGTCCATAATCAAACTGAGAAAAGAGGCAAGAAAGCTCTTGTTTTTTCCTTATAACTATAGGAATTTTATTAAAAGGCTTAAGATAACCAATATTTTCTAAGAGTCTTTTTTTCACTGAAAAACTTTCCTATGCTATAAATCAGCAATCTCCAAGACTTGCATTTTCCTAATTTTCTAAACAAAGTAATTTGGCTCAAACATCACTCGGAGATATTTTCACACTGCTAAGAGAAACTCATAATGTAATTTTTGGGATTTGAATCATACTATACCTCCAAGCTGAAAATATTCTTTTTTTCTAATGTGTATAGGGTACTGAGTTCAATGTTGAAGTTCCTCATATTGAAAATATTCATAATAGTGTTATGATTGAGTCCCTTACAATCAGCTAAGGATTAGTTGCTTCTCTGTGTTGCTGCTGTGTATCAGAATAATAGACTACAGATTTATTTTTTCAGTGGTTTTTCAGTCTGTTTATGGATATGCTGAAGCATTTTACATGCTATGCAGTCCAATTGCTTTCTTATGAACTATTTAGTATACAAATCCAATGTGAAGTTCACTATCTGCAAGGTTTTTGAATTGATGCTATTTCGCAGCTTGTTTGGTGTCAGATACTTTACCGAGTGTGGTCTTTGCAGAAGACTATTTTACAACATAATTAGAAATTAAAAAGAGAAACAAAAATTGTACAAATGCCCAGTGACTTAGTTGAGGGTGTGCCAAAGTTATACTTTCCTATTAAAAGTTTCTGTTCAATGGTGGAACCTCATAGCAGATCTCACTGGGAAGAGGTTGGTGTCTTCATTTTCATCATCCACACAAGTCTTTCATATTGTACCGTGAGTCTGAGAGGTATCTTGCCTGCTGCCAATTCCTTTTTCTCTTGCTACCATAAAGTGGTGTTAAAGTTAAGCATGTTCTCAGTGGATTGCAGGTTGCTCTCATACCCTTCATGGAGCTTATCAAATGATGAATTTTTCTCTGGAATTTTGATGGAAAAAAATTTGGTTTAAAAGTTTTAAACCTATTTCACAAACAGGCTTTAGGCAAACTTTGTGCTTCTCTTCCATCCTCTTAATACCTGCTGAGATGGAGCCTTATTTTTATTTCTTCAGTGTTTTTTTTTCCTGCCACCTTGATTAAAACTGAGCAATAGCAATGAATTCTCCCAGAATGTATCTGCGCAATGTTTGGTAGTAATCATGTAATCTGCCTGATTCCGCAGGCTGATTACAAAAGCAGGTGTTCAGACTGATTACATGAAACAGCTTCCCTTCTGCAAATAACTGTCATTAAGGAGCAAATTGTGCAAATTGTGCTCCATGCTAGTTTAATTCCAAAGTCATTCCATGCTAGTTTAATTCCAAAGTCATTCCATTAAAATTAATGGAAAGTCTTTGGATTTCAACCAAGATAAGTTGTTTAGTGAACAGTTCAGATGGAAAACTGACAGCCATACATATCTATGATCTTACTGTAATTTTTTTTCCCCAGCTGTTCTCCTAAAGCCAGAGAGAATGTTTTGGTTGTGTAGAATTCATTTTCTGAGACACAGACTAAAGAAAGGAGCTATGTAAAGTGGAATTTTTGTTTGTTTATTTTAAAGAGTGGGTATTTCAAGTCTCGTATAAACAAAGTATTTCACTTTGTTGATGTAATTGATGGCACTGAAAAATTGCTTGAAAATAGTCTTTGGGCAAAAAATACAGCATATTTCATGAGCCGCATTTATTTGCCACCGCTGCCTCTGCAATTCCAAATGTGGTTAATGCTCTTCCATGACAGCTGATGACCTTTCTTCAGCTGAAATATGATTCCATTAATGTAGAGATAAATGGAGGCTTCTTGGATACTAGTGGTGTTGCAATATCTTCTAAGACCTGAAGTATTCATACTCCCCCCCACGGTGGATTTGTTTGCTACGATGTTGAGTAGGATGGTGTTAGTATGGCTATCACCAGCCCCTCTTGGTCTTTGGATTGTTCTGCTTCTTGAGATGATCTACATTTTACAGCAAAAGAGGACATGTGCAGTGAACCCTAATGAGGAAATAAACTTGCCCCATTTTGAAGGTTTAGATCACAGTGGTTTTTATATGACAGGTATAGGCAACATAATATTAAAGAGGTAATTAGCAAAGATCTGGGGAAAATTCAGCAACCCAACAAAATTATGCCAGTGTGAAAATGATGTTAGAAATTTACAGTACTATCACATGCAGTTTCAGCAGTGTTGCTCTCATGAGAGACTCTTGTAGTGGCTTTTTCTGCACTTAAAAGGTATGAAACTGTGAGGCTTTTATAGGTAGGAAAAATACAGCAATTGCTCTGCATTTTTATGATAAATAAGTGCTTCTTAAAATTGTTTGGTGTCAATAGTTTAATGCATAACTGACTGAGCTGTTTACATAAGTGTTGCAGGTTGCCTTTTAGATCAATTCCTCCGACAATTGAAAGCCTCATAATAGATATATGTGGGGACTATCAGGTGCTCAGAGTTAATGTTAAGACGCACAGCAAAACATTTCATAATTTTTTTAATACAGTTTCATTGTATTTTTTTATGTCACAGAGAGATAAAAGGTTTTTCAGTTACCTGGCCTTCTGAAGCATGCCCTGCATTTGAACAGGAGCACAGGTTAACGCTATCACATTGCAACCCCAGTTCACTGCACTGAGACCAACACTGTCATGCTTTGAGCACAGCTGAGTGGGTTCTGTTGTCTAATCTGAAAGTTCACAACCTGCTGTACAAGTGATGGCTTATCAAAACTTGATTAAGAGGTAGAAGCTGGTGAGGCAGGATAGGAATCTCAAATGTTGCAGCTTTTGAACTCTCGCCTGAAATCCCTGGTGGCAAATATCTGATAGCAGAGGGTTGCTATCGCAAAGCCTTGGACAGGCCCAGTAAAGGGCAGTGGTGCACATCTGTGTCAGCTGTGTATCAGTAGTGATACCTGCCTCTCAATTAAACTTATCTCTGAAGTTTCACAGGTACACACCACCTTCATAAAGCTCACTAAGCTAGAACATGCCTTGCACAGAGCTCAGTAAAAAGTTGGCTGTCTTGCATGATGCTGTGTTGGAAAGTTACTGGTGGAGGATCTGTAAAGGCAGGGGAGTGAAGAAGGGAAGAGAAAAACACTTTAATAAATCTGCTTGACTCTAATGAATGTTGATTGACTGTGTAACTTTTAGGTAGGTTTGAGTTGGAGTAAATGTCAAATATAATTCAGTTCACACAGCAGTGTGAAAAGAACTGTTACTTTCCTTGGAGGAAACCTGACAGTCCAACTTTTTTAAAGGGCTTTTCTGTCTTCCTCATTTGTTCTCTCTTTTTAATGAAGCCTTTCACAGTTGACACTTCCCTAACAAAAGGTAACACAGGTCGTTCTATTAAACAGAATATTCTTCCATCAGCAACATCACAGCTGTAATCTGAGATCAGAAACTATTATTTCTTTTTCATCTGATGGAAAGGATGGGTTGTTACTCATAAGAATAGTATGGTGTTCTGAAGTAATGTCTCTGTACTGTGGGTGCTTGGTATTAATGGCACATGTTGAGAACAGGCATTTAGCTGCCATAAAATATATACATATAAGAAACTAAGAAATGTGTGGTATTAAGTTCTTGAGTGAAACAGAAAATGCACTGCAACAATACCCAGCTCTGCAACAGTTATAGAATACTTTTGGGAACAGATTTGGGGGATGGTAGGCGAGGAGAGAAAGGATCAAAATTGCTTAGTGCGTAAGTTTAAGACCAGATTTTCAAGGGCTTAGAGTAACAAGTTTTGACGTAATTGGAAAATTCATGGTGTCAAAAAAAGGAATTGCTTTATTCTCAGTGTGTTTCAAGGCCATGTCTTTGTTTACATGCTCTAGTAGAAGGTAAGAGGTTTTTGTAAAGCTGATCTTTGTTTTTCTCCATCAGTTCATAAAATGGAGAGCAATGGTAGTGTTTTTCCTTTGTTCTTCAGTCTATTTGCTTTTTTACATTAGAAATGGTAGTCAGAATCTCTTTCCTTCTCTGTGTTCACGTTTCCGAGCTGCTGTGGTTTGTAAGGAGTTATAGAAGTATTCAGAAATCCTTCAGGTACATCTGTTGTATTTTAGCCTTCTGGGACAGGATCACAGAAACGTGGTGTGAGTGAGGTTGGAAGGGACCACAGTGGGTCATCTGGTCCAACCTCCCTGCTCAGGCAGGGTCATCCTACAGCAAATGGCACAAGTTTGTGTCCAGGCAGTTATTAAATAACTCCAGTGAGGGAGACTTCACACCCTCTCTGGACAACCTGTTCCAGTGTTTGGTCACCCACACATTAAAGAAGTTCTTCCTGTTATTCAGGTGGAATTTCTTGTGCACCAGTTTCTCCCCATTGCCTCTTGACTGCACCACTGAGCAGAGCCTGGCTCCATCCTCTTGACACCTTCCCTTCAAATATTACATACGGGATCACACTGCTTTTAATTGTGGGCATTTCTGAGCAGACAGTCGATATGTGTGCCAGTCAAAGTTAGAAGGAGCAGGAGTGTTAGGTTTCTTCCTAACAGGGGAAGAACCCAGCCAAGTGAAAAAAGATGACTATCCCTCCAGGGCAAATCAAGAGTGGTACAAGAGCAGGGAGAGAAAGGAAGAGCAGCAGCAGAAAGTTATAGGAGCTGGAGATTGCTTTTGACAAGGAAGACTTTTTGGTTCAGGAAGCAATGTCATGTCAATAGTTCAGTCGTGTTGGATCAAGGCACCTAAAGTGCTGTTCCTTGTTGAATGTTGGGATATGTGTTAATTCAGCACTGTAATGAGGATAAAAAAAATAAGTGTGTCTGGATAGTAGGGAGCTAGGTTGAATTACTAAAAGCCATTATTGAAATGTAAAGTGGTTTGTCCCTGTAAAATGCAGCAAGTTCTGCTGTAGATGTAATTAAATAAGCAAGACTGAGAGTAAAGAGACAATGAACGAGGAAAAATGTACCTGTATTGTTCTCATGTAAGACTGACTGTATCTATAATTATTACTGAAAGCAAGGCAAATGGAAGTCCAGTTTGGTGAAAATGCAGTTATTTATGTATAGAGTATGAACTGGAAGAAACATTTTGTCTGTTACTGGCACAGTCTTTTTTTATGCATCTCTTGAGGTGATAAAAAAATAATTTTGGTAGCCCAGTACGAAGATAGGTTTTGACATTTTTCAATCATTCCTTAATTACTGCTGTTTGTGACTTGGGAGTAGCTAGTGATGTGGTGTGAGTAATGCTGGTATTCCCTGTGATTATTCAGAAGGCAGCATGACTTTTAAGATTTCCTGCAGTTTTTATCTGCATGAATTGTACAAATGCCACATTTTAATGGCTTTTTAATGTTTTTCAAGCAGCCAGATACTGTTCTTCAAAGGTTTTTAAAATTACTCTAGTAAATACATTTGCTATGTAGATAGAAAGAAAATAATTTAATTTTAGAATTATTTGACATGTTTCTCTGTAGTGGTGTATATTGGAACACGCTAGAACTGCTTCGATGTAAAACTCATACATGATTTTCCTTCGTTTTATCCATTTGTCTTTTTACAAGATGAAAATTTCAGGTGGAAATCTATGGTACATATTTCTTGTTTTCCAGATTGCTATTCAGAATTTAAAGGATATTTGGAAGAAAAATATTCTGATAATTCAGCGATATTTGTAAATTATGTATTTATTTATTTGCAGTGAGGCTCCATGAATATTGAAGTTCTGCTTTGTCCTTTTACCCCCTAACTCAGTGAGGGAGCCTGTCCTTGCAGAATACAAATCTTTCTTGGGATTTGGTCGAAGGCAATGCTAACAACTGCCAGCAGCCTCCAAATCTTCTCTTCCATCTGCAAGGGGCACTCATGGTCTTGTATTCTCTAGACTACAGGAGTCTGTATATTTTAATAAAACATCAGTTCAAGACTGTGCACAAATGTTTCCTTGAAAAATATTTTTAAGAATCTTTCTGTGATCAGACTGTATCTAGTCTGTATTCCATTAATTCTAATAAACTGACACAGAACTCAGCATTCAGAAGCACCGGTAGCTCTCAGTGCTGATGGAGTGACCTTTTTCCTGAGTCAAAGAAAGGCTTATACCAACTTATAGTCAGCATGATTTGGCATAACTTTTGATTCCTTTTTATTATTTCAAATACAGTCCATTCATATTTTCTAATATAATGGTGAGTGCTATGATTCAGGTCTTTTTTCAGAGTGGTGAGACTGCAGGTGATAATTACTAGATCCAAAAATAGGTATATTGGCTAACTTTCAGATCAGGACAGGTAGGGTGGGAGGAAATGGAGTGCTAGTACAGCTGTTAACTTCTTGCACTGAATTGAGTACTCCTTCATAATATGAAAGTCAGAGTACAGGTGTGCTGTGGAGGATAAACCAGCTCCAAGGCCTGAACTTTTACACCTCTGAAAAGCAAGACACTTTGTGTGTTGTAAAAAAATTTTGTTGTAAAACAAAATTGTTTGACTTAAACAGATGGTCACGGCAAACCTGATTCTGCAGCCTCCTCTTACACAAGGAATGGTTAGTTATTTCACTAAAACACCTCCTATGTTAAAGTGAAGAAGGACTGTGTAGACCTCCAGCTCTGGTTTTTTGAAAGGTCAAAATACATCTGGACTTCATTGTTTTAGCCACAATTTTTACACTAGCAAATGTGATTAAAACAGATATTATAGCAAGAGATTTTATTTCTCAGGGTAAAGATTTGCATCTGTTAGACTGAGCTTCAGCAGATTTAATGGTCTTCATGTTTGGCTCTGTCATTTCTACAGGGAGCTATGAAGTTGAATGAGTAGAAGATTCACTTACTTTATGGAAAATCTGCTTTTGAGACTCCTTTGGACAGTACAGATGTTTATTTTTGTTCACAATACTTTTTGTTTTCTTGTTCAGTGGTTGCTATTTTGATCTACACTATGCCCATTGCAACAACAGTCTTACATTAAATGGCCAAAATGCCAGCAGAGAAAATGAGAAGAAACCCACAGAGGATGAAACCTGTGTGGTTGTTTTGTTTTTTTTTTTTTTTGAGAAGGGTAGGTAGGGATATTGTGGAGTACTTACAGCAAAGGACAGTTTAATATTAAGGCATATTTTTATTCCATCACATTAATCCTGCAATGCACATAAGCATTTACCTACATTATGTTGATGGGTGTTATAAGGCACAGAGAGGTGAGGTAAACACTCCCCCAAGTCTTACAGTGAATTGCTGAGAGAATATCAAATACTGCCTGGGATCTCTAATACCTGGTTTTGCTGCCTGTCCATCACAGCACATTTTTGTTGGGCTCCAAGAATCATATCCTGGTGCATCTTGTTTAAACTACCAATAAAGCAGTTTATCGTAATATTCTTGGTCTATGACCAGAGCAGTCCTTTTTGCTGCTCCTTTTCTAGACTGTAGCTAACATACAGTAGAGTTGGCATAGCTTTAGGGCCTTGTGTTGAGAGGGAAGTCTTTGTGAGCATGTAATTTTATTACAAATCTTCTGTTGAGGAAAAGCTGCATATTTTTTGCTGCCGTGATCTGTGTTTGCAGAGTGCAGTGTGCTTTGGGAAACAGTTATTTTACCTTGTCAGCTTGCATTATGTTACAGCATCCACAGCAAATTGTTTTTTTACCATCCCTACATTGCAAAAAGTACCCTGAATCAAACTTTTGAAGGTGTTCTTTCCCCTTATATTTAGCATAGTGAGTATGGATTAATAAAGGTCACAGTTGACTGTTTTGACTGAAAATAGCAGTGGATTTGGGAATAGATTAAAAAAAATTACTAAGTCCTTCCTAAATTCTGAAGGCAAGTGTAGACAGAATATTGACAGAAAGCCAAACTATTTTTCATGGGAAGTTACAGTATCACAGGATCACCCACTGCTATCGAGCTACATAATGGGAACTACAGACCATCAAATACTTCCCTGGGAGGCCCAGATATGCTAAAGATACAGGGCAGCAAGTAATCACTGTAACTGCAACTTTTGATGGAGGTGCATATTTAAATTGCCTATAACCTACACTGCTCCTTCTTCTTCTTCTTCTCCTCCTCCTTCAGTGATAGTTCGTAAACTTGCGGTTTCACTTAGACATGAATAATGGAGAGAAGTCAAAAGATGTACCTGGGGGTTGGAGGAACAAAATATATAAATTCCCAGCCTGAGCATGGTAAATCTTGGACACTAGTGACAATACAAACTTGAAATGCATACTGTAACATGATCTGTATCTCATGAATGTTTCCAAAGCCTTGTAGACATGTAAAGTTCATTTTACTGGTAGAAACCAGAGATAACCAACCTCTGGTTAATAAGTTATAATGTGAACATGGGGGTGGGTTGCAAAGTTTAGCTTTTGCCTGTTTCTGTAAAATGTCTCAATATAAGGCAGACTTTTTTTTTTTGATAGGATTACTTTATTCTAGAACAAGTTTTAGCTGGAAAAAAAATATGCCGTATGTTGAACCTTTATGGTCCCAGTTCCCTGCAAAGTGTTTATCTGCAGTAGATGTAGGTTCCATGCTCTGTAAGAAGCTGTGGCCTAAATCTGAATTCACAAATTCTCTCAAAACTGAAAGACTAAATATACTCCCTCACTGTAAATTTGAATGTGGATAACAAAGAACTCTACAATTGTTTTGTACTAGAAAAATATTGGCATCATGCTGTAGCTGCCCCTGCTGTAGCTGGTTGGATTTTTGTAGAACCCTGTGCCCTGTTCAGCAGCGGGACCTGACAGTCCCTCGCTGCCACTGAGAGAGAGAGATGGGAACCAGATGAACACGTCTTACCTGGGGTTTGGCAGGTTGGGTATGTTGTTGTTGAGAGTTTGCAAGGATTTAACATTCCTCAGAAATTTTATAGGCCATTCCACAAACATAATTTCAACATCTTGTTTCATCCTGTTTCAACTAGCTGTTGGCAATCTGACATTTCTCAGTCACAGCATGCTTTCCAGGAGAACAGTTCAGCTTCTCAATTGCTTGCAGTGTTTATTGTCTGTTAGCATGGTACTACTTCAGGTTGTTGGGGCATGAACCTGTGTTGTTCTCTTTTACTCTCTTTCTCCTTGTCTGCAGCTGCTCTAACAGCCCAAATCACAGCGAGCCTTTCATTAATACCCATGGCCATGGTTGTTTGTAAAGACACATTCGTAGCTCCGGGATACTGAAAACTCTTCCTAGTGATAAACCTTGGAAAAGATGTTCAGAATAGGAGCCTAAGCAGACCCAGGCTTCTCTGTAGGCATAGATTTACATTCTCTAAAAATTGTGGAAAGCATAAAAGATGCTGCAGTTGGGAATTTCTGATGCTGAGCAGTTTGCAAATCACGCCACTAATGTATCAACAGCAGCACAGTGAAGGAAATTAGTGGAGGTGCTTTCGGAGTATGACAGCAGAAATGAGGGCAGTGTGTAGCTCATTTGAATTAATTTGCCATAAATAATTGTTGTGTCTTTAAAAATCACCAAGTTCTCATTTGGGGTTAAAAAAAAAAATATAGTTCAAAAAACACTCAGCTGCTCTTAGCACTGGGTGTGACCAGCCAGGTTTTTGCAGCTGTATTTATTTACTTTTATCATTATTTCACCTACAGGCAAAGGTATGATTGAGCTCGGCACTGTCCAGATGGGAAGCAGGGAGAGAGTCTTGCCCTGGGCAACTTGTAATCAGGCTGACAGAGAAATGGATGTGTTGAAGCCCTTTGAAAATCCAGCTAGGACTACAGGCATGCTGAACCCATTTTAGGCGGTGGGGTCTTCTTGCTGCTTTGTTTATGAGTCCTAACATCAGTTTTATTTCTGGGCTTATACGGTTAAAACTCAGAGAAAATTTTGTTATTCTTCCTGAAACATTTTTTATTTAGGGTCCTTTGTATAAATATATAATATATTGTTTAGTTATCAAGGGCAAATTATTTCATACACCATGAAGGTCTGTTTGGAGGCAGTTTGGGAAAACTAGCCAGCCACTTGGGGAATCTTTCTTCTTGAATGAGACTTTTCTTTTCCCTTGGTTTTTGGGGGAGGTTGGTTGGGTGGGGTTTTTTTTTGTTTCATTTTTTGGGGGGCTTTTTTGTTTCTTTTCTGTGTGGAGTTTTTTTTTGTAAATATGTCATCTTTGATACCTTTTGAGTTCTATAAGCCCTTTTGTTTTCAGTAACAATAAATAAGTTATAGTCTGTTTCTCTACAAACTTTTTATTGGCCGCTTATTAATTCTCTCAGAGAAATGCCTAGGAGCAAGCTGATGAAGTGAGGTGGATTTGAGTGTGAGACACTGTCAGGCAAGAGAATAGGTAAATTTTTTTTTTGCCCTTTTTTTTCCCTGCCTGTCACTGAACTGTTTAACTTGCAATAAATTATCAAGAACTCTTAGTAAATTAGTATGCCACCTGGGACAGGCTGTTGATTATTGTGTGATATCTATTTACTTTTCTGGAATGGGCTGCAGTCTCAGATGAGTGCTTCTTTCAGGAAACTCACTTGAAGAAATAACAAAAGGCCATTTTTTCTGGATATAGATTATACTGAGAGTTTTTAATTAACTTTTAATTATGTGAAAGAGGCTCTTTATATATCCCAGTGCTTCATTTTTTATGTCTCATCCTTTACGGCTAGCTCACGCTGGCCTCCACCCAGTCAGTTGTGTTGTGTTGTGTTATGGTGATTTGATGGTGCTTACAAGTTTTTAGGAGCATTATCTCAAATACAATCAATAAAAAGTCCATAAGGATTCTTACATTTTTTTATCAGTGGCTAGCTATGGTGCAAGGCTGCAGTGGATTAAAGCATAAGAGGTGAAGAACAAGATGTCCTGGACAGTTATACTGGAAAGGATTTTATAAACATAAGAAAGTACAGTATCATTTACAGGGCTAATGCCAACAGGAAAAAAAAAACAAAACCAACGACGACGACAAAAAAGACCCAAACAAAACAAAAAAACCCCTCAACCCAAAACACACAAAAAAAGCCACCAAAACCAAAGAGTCATGTTTTTTGTCTTTTATGGCATTAGCCAGATTAAGTTCTAGGTGAGCTTTGGCCTTTCTGATTTTCTCCCTGCATAACCTCATGATGTCCTTGTTGTCCTCCTGAGTTGCCTGCCCCTTCTTCCAAGGGATGACCTCCTTCCAAATGTCATAAATGCTTCTCCAAGAACAGCAAACTTACCATTTTGTGCTCACAGCAGTCTTTCTCTGTTCCTAAACAGGAGGTCCAGCAGGGCACCTTGCCTAGTTGTCTCCCTCACCAGCTGTGTTGGGAAGCTATCTTCCACACCCTGCAGGAATCTGCCTTTTAACACCACTCAAAGGACACATATTTTTATTCCCATCTTGTTGGTATTGATGGGAAATGTAGAGAAACTGTGATAAATGTAAAGTCTCATAAGACGTTCGTGTTACAGCCTCAAGAACCTCAGCAAAATCTTGTAAGTGCCAAAGCAGTGATAAGGCTGATGTCTTGTTTGGATTCTGCTTTAGATGGCATCAGTCCCAGGGTCTACAAATGGTCAGTTTGCAGAGCTCCCTCTGACTGGGATCAGAATTGGAACTCCAAGACTTACCTTGGTCTCACGTTTTTAGAGCTCCGTGTAGTTGCTTGTCTTAGAAAGGAAAATAACAATCTTGCCTGGATTTTCTTTTTCCATATTGGCTGTAATTTGTAGCTGAATCTCTAGCAATGTTCTTGGCAAGAGAGAAAGCTCCTGAAATCTCCCTTGCTGCTTTCTGTCTCTAAATACAGTGCCAGGAGCCAAGCTCCTCTGCTTCCCATTTACAGTAAAATATTATGTTGAAAACAAACAAAAATAACAAACAAACAAACGAATGCCTGGTTTAATTACAAACTTTTAAGGAGGATTAAATGTTAGTAAAAGAGAGAAAAAGGGTATTAGTAGAAATGTTTGTATTCACTTTTCAACTATTCATTAAAATGTACTGGAAAAGAGTTAAAATAACATTCTCAGGAACAAAGATAGAAACAATAACACTTGTCCCTAAATTTTCCAATGTAGCAAATGAGCAAGAGCATGTTATTTCTCTTTCTGAGCTGGTTTGGGTGATGTGCAGCCTTTTCTCTCTCATATATGTGAGAATATGTACAGAATTGCCTAAGGTTTAGTAATAACAGCATTCAACTGGGAAGAGACCAGGACTTGTTCCTGCAATGACACATGTGAGTGCTCTAACAAATAATGAACAAAGACAGTATTTCTGCCCCAACAAATATTTTGTATCTATGTGCATAAGGAGGAGCATCCCCAGAGGGAACTAACCTCTCCCCCTAGCTCCTTCATGGGCCCTAGGAATCATGCTGGTAAATCTGATGTAAGTTTTAAGCAACACATTTCAGTTATGGAAAAAATTATCCTTTTAAATAGAAAAAATATTTTAGACATCCTCTCCCAAAAGCAGCAATCAACACCACTCCCAAGTATACCCAGAGAAAACTAGGACAATGACTACCAGGTATGTGTATTTACTGAAACCCTACCTCAATATCAAATGAGTACTTTACAACTGCAAAAATCTAAGCCCCAATGGAGAAAGGTTTATTATCTGCAGTGCTGCTAAAATCAGGCACAGCAGTACTGTATGCTTCTGAATATAAAAGCTCTATTCTTCAGTGAAGTCCTTTTTCTATTAATGAGATTCACCCTAATGGGACCAAAAATTACTTTAAAAGACATTTTCTTTCTGCTTTTCAAGGTCTTTTTTCCAGTCCATTTGGACTGGATATCAAAGATAAGGGGAAATATTTCAATAGCAAGAGCTTTTATAATTAAGCTTTGTAGCCTACATAATGGAGATATGGCCAAATTCAAGTGAAAAATAATTACTGTTTTTCCAGCACTTGCCTTTGCTGCTCTGTCTTCCTTTTTTCTCTGTCTTCCATTTTCTCCTTCAAAACCGCATAATCTGTTGCGACTAAAGTATGAAAGACTTGCTCAGTGCAGCTCTTTGCCCCAGGTTTGTGTTTTCCCCTGTTGTCTAGGAGAGAAGACCTGCTCAATCTTTAACTGTACCTTATCTTATACTCCTCCTTTTGGGAGAGTGCCTACACTTCTCAAAAGGAGTCAGGTGCTTCCTGAAGGAAAAGGACTTTAACAGCTCATTTTCTAGTGCCAGCTACCCGTTTAGATATGGAAATGGACAAAAGCAAAATACATGTGAGACGTGTGAGACACATCTGAAACACTTTGTAGATGATGCTAGACAGGCATGATGTTTACTGTTTTCCAGTATTCAGGAACTTCTCCCAGTCACTGAGCCTTTCAAAGCTCTCAGTGATTAGAGTTGGCAGTTTCAGCAACTTTGGAGGTGGCTCATCTGGTTGCTTGACCTTGTGTGTATTTGCAAATGTGTATATACACACATATACACACACACTTCCCACCTACAAGTTTGGAAAATGCTACTTATTCTTCATAACTTGTAACAGAGTTGTTAAATACATTGATCTCCATAAGAAGTGCTCTATAAAACTGGGAGAGAGCAGAATAAATGCGCTTGAAGTTGATGCCTCAACCAGTGTTAGGGATATCTTGGGAACATCACAGAGAGGCCTTTGCCTGTGAAAACATCTGATGAGTATATGGGATTGGAGGGTAAAAATTTTGCAAAGTGAGATTCCCCAGAGTAATGTTTTGAGAGCTCCTTTTTGTAGTCTTCCCAGAAAATTATTATACAGCCTTATAACAGAACTGAGATTTGTAATAAAGGACCAAAAGGCACAGCTTTAATATTTTTAAGACAGAAAAGTGTTTATCTATTACACAAGATGATGAGGTCCTGATCAATCCTATGTGAGTGATAATTTTAGCCACCACAACTGTCTGTCTTTCCTTTGTGTTTTCTCCCTGTCACTAATTGCCATCCATGTAATTTCTCTTTGAGCTTAGCACAGATTTTGCTGTTGACAAATTAATGGCTGGTGGCTAGGAACTGTTTGAGCTGTTCCTTCATTAATTTAGATCAAATCACATATGCAGTCATTTGTTGTGCATTCATTATCCTGTTTGGAAAGCATTGTTTTGTATTTTTGCTCTGTGATGTCTTCAGGCAGAAAATATTTGCCATTTAGTTGGAGGTCTACAAAATAACTTCTTGAATTAGATTTGTCTGTGAATGCCTAAACTAAAAAGATCAGTGTGTGCCTGTTTTGTCCACTAAATACTAATGTTTGTGGAAATATTGGTGGGAAAGGGTGAAACTTGGCCATTTCTGCTTTTAATACAACTCTTTTTTTTTTTTCTCTGAAACACAGAAAATGTTCTTATTTTATGGGCAATATAAAACCAGGTTAGGGAACATTCCCCTGCCGTGACAAGATTTGGCACTATGCCTTCCCCAGTGCTATTCCCCACTCAAACTGTTGATTTAGAGCATGCTGGAAAAGACCATCTGATTTACTTCTTGGTATACTGGAGTGTATAGATTTAAACCAAAACATTTGAATATGTGAACAAACCAATATGAGACCATGCCTCAAATCATCTCAGGATGTAGGACTGTACAAAGGGTACATTAAATGATCACTTTTGCAGAGGAATTAGCAGTAGCCAGGCTAACAGTGGATCTTGCAAGAAGATCAAAGGACTCTTCTGTTTTTACTATGACCTTTGGCATTTTCATGCCTTGCTCAGTAATCCCTAATTTGCAGGAATCCCTAATTTGCTTAATGCATGACAGTTTTTTTAGAATTCTCAGGCTGGCAGCATGAGTTACTGCTCTGAAATGTTTTTGAAGAAAGCATTTCTCATGAAAATTTGCCCTGTCATGGTAGTCAAGTGGCAATGATGTTTTGGTGCTAGCAGGTTATAGATGCATGAGGTTATTCCTATGGAGGAATTGGTAAATGATCAGCTTGTGTATCCTACCTTTCTGATGAACTGAGCTGTAATTGGTATCCCCCTAGAGACCTGGCATCATCAGCCCCTTTGAGGTGTTCAGTTCAAAAAGATCTGGCTGATTTAGGTAGATACAGGTTGCCAACAGGGCAGAATTTTCAGTCCATTCATCACTATCAGTCAGAACATCCATAGCTGTTTCTCTGTGGGCATTCATTATTATGATCTGTAAGCACCCTCAAACTTGATTTCACTATAGTGAATGCCCTAAAGGAAAGCCAACTATTTCAAAACAATTTTCTTTAATGATCTGATTATATTATTTCAGGCTTGCCTAGGTACAGTGTAAGCCAACTGTGCTCTGTCCAGTTGCTCTGAACACATTTTTCTGTTAAGGTGCTAACTCTGAAGTTCACTCCCTCTTCAGTATATCTTATGTATTGCTGACTACCAGTTGCTAACCAGCTTATTTTAAGATCCTGGCCTCTAAATATTCATTCCACATCCTAAAGTGCCTAATATGTTGCTGGTACTAGATAAAAAATATCACACCTTCAGTTGTGATATTCCAAATGATTAATGAGCTGACCACAACACAGGAGACAAGAAGCTGTGATACATGCTTTCCATTAGCTCCACCAGGATTGCTTCAGATGGCCTTTGATTGTGTCCTGAGATTATGTGATCAGTGTAGCAAATAATTCTCAGGAATAATCCTTAATATTCCCATTTTCCCTTCCCTTACAGTGGTTCTCCTAGAGACTAGTTGCTGTTTTGAAATGCTTCTATGTGACAGCTTAAAAGGGACTCTTCAAGAGAAAGTAAGAATTCTAGAGGAAGCTGTGAATGCTTAACATAAAAAGTAAAATACTGTTCTGGGGTGTATGTAAATGCCTTTCTGTATGTATTCCACACAATTCAGTTGGACGCAGAAGCTGACTTATTAGATCTATTTATAACTTAACATTTGTGAGGAGTGATTTTGTAATGCAACTTCCAGGGAAAATCTACAAGATTAAACTGCTATCTGGGAGACATTTTATTTTACTCTCTGCTTGTAATTACCTTGGGTTGATTCTTTAGATATTGTTTTTCACCACTCTGAGAGTAAAGGGACTATATTTTACTCTCACTCTAGCTGCTCTCATACCATCCAAGATAAAAATCATAACCCTTTGCAGTCCACTTTGTGTGTTTTATGAATGCTGCCTGAGAAGCAGCATCTCATTTACAAGTAGGACCAGGAGCTTTAGTAATCTCTGTATCAGCCAAATGTATCTAATAACACATGAATAACATAAATTGTAAACCCAAGAAAAATAGATGAGTTACTTAGTCTGAAAAATGTTGAGAGTGTGACTGCAGTGCTGTGAAGCTCTGTGAATACTGCCCTGAGATTGGCAGTACTGGCACAAAGACCATTTCCCTTCAGAAATGTGTAGGCACAGAGGTTTCTGTGATGGTGTCACCAGGTGATGCTGTGTGCCCGGCATCCTTGTCTCCAGTTTAGCTAAGAACCTTCACCTAGGCATTAGCACTTCCCGTTCTTAATGGCTTTAAGGTGAAGGAGAGTAGATTTAGATTGGATATTAGGAAGAAATTCTTTACTGTGAGACGCTGGAAAGACTGTTGTTCAGAGAAGTTGTTGATGACCCCTCCCTGGAAATGTTCTATGAAATTATTTGGCCTCAGTGGGGATGGCTTATAAGTTCACACCATTAAGGGTTTTTTTCCTGGAGTGGGTCCAGTATTCTTTAGGATTGTATCCCCAGAGCTGAATCCTCTATGTCCAGTGGGAGTTCAGCCTACTGGAGGTGGCTGAAGAAGTATAGGTTCTTCCTGGCCATGCTTGGCTTCTCAGTGCATGTCTGCTGTGTGCCTAAATGAAGAGTTTCTATATTTTTTTTCATTTTTTTTCTCTGCCCAAAGGAGGTTTCTTCCTTCAGGGTCAGTGTAGAGTGCTGAGGAGTGCTTTGATTTCTGACCTTATAGAGGATGATAGAATTAAAAAACAGTGTGTCTCATCTCTCTCACTACTTACTGCAGAAATCTCCTATAGCAAGTCAGATGCTGTGAGTGTAAAAATTTATTCATCATGGACATTTTTACTTTTTATTTTCTCCTTTTTAGTACTAGGGAAATACAAAGGAAAATAAAAGCTATAATTAAAATTAAGATCAGTTGCTGAAGCTGAAAGAGACAGCGCAATTGTAATATGTTAGAAAATTGCCTTGTTTTAGAGAAAGTGCTGATTAAGATCAAATTTGTCTTGAGTTTAAATTTTGATTGGACCTAAACTGAGGGGAGGGGGGTTATATTTCAAACACAGTGCAAATGATGCATGTTAATATCCTCTGTTTATTGCCACTTGAAATTGCAGCATAGCTTTGAATTGCTGCCAAATCTACAGTTAAGACTCCCGAGTAATCACTATGATTATTCCAAATCTTCATGGTAACAGTGGAAGAAAAAGTCTGATATGCAGAATACTGTAGCCTAAGCCATCAGAATCTTTTCATCCTTTGAGGCTCAGATTGTGATTCCACTCATAGCAGGAATGGTTAGACATGCATATTGGCCAATCAGTCTTGAAAGAAAGATTAAACAAATGGATTTAATTATGTTATTTTCAGATTTATTTGGTTTTTCTATTAACTCCTGCATCACTAACTTTTCCTGAAGTGAGGAAAAGCATGGCTTTTCTTTAGTTTTGGAATGGTTTATTTCATGTATTGGCATGGTGTAGTATTTTTCAATTTTATCAGTTTGGGTTTTTTTTCTTTTCCTTTTGTTCATCTGTAACAGATACTATTTGTACTCTTTTTCTTTCCAATCCATTGTGTTGTTTATCTCCTTGAAATATTTTTTTTACCTCTGTGTAGCTACTGGAAGTTGTAGACTTACATTTGATCTGAATGTATACACATATTATTGTGGTTTATTTAGCTGGATGGAAATTAAGTAGTGAGGTCTGAGATAAACAGTGTAATATAAAGTTACAATTTACTGAAAAAATATTAGAAGAATCTCACAGGAATGAGAAATGATATGTAAAATGTTTAAAAGGAGCTCAAATTTATCTGTGCTTAAAATCTGTTCTAGTTTTTGAACACACAGTTATTCAAGGAAGTAGATTATTTTGAGTTAAATCCCTCAGCCATCACTGCTAGTTGGCTCTCCAGATAGAATGTCCCAGTTGCATCCCTTCATCAGTTGCTTGCAGGAGGGTTTTGCTACTTGTTCCGCTTACAAAGTAAATAAAACTTGTTGTGGAAAGCATTAAATGTGGGTACAATATTTACTCTGGAGCATTTTCCTAAATAATTAGTGTTAGCCAGCAGGCGAGTCTGAATGCCCAGTCTATTAGCTGGGGGAAGGAAATCTATATGTCTGGCACATAATGATCAGTTTAAACTATTGAAATACAAATCACAATGCTGAGTGAAATTCAAAAATATTTATTTAAATTAATTATGACGTGTGCGTGAATAAAAGAATAGTTAGACACCCTGCCATATATGCTTAGAAGTCTATAATCTTTAAGCTATTTTTCTTTATAGATTTAACTCCGAAAGATACATAATATTTTTGAAGGACAGCATTTGCAAATATCACAGTGTGTTTGCATTTCATTATAACAAGCATTTTTCTTACGATTTCAGTGCTGTTGAGTCCACATTATGAAACTTAGGCATGCCTATATTTAAGCCTCATTGACAGTGAAAACCACTCCCTATTTTATAAATCTCATTCCTTTATTATTTTGAAGCCATAATTTTAATATTTTTGGAAGTGTAATATTTATAGGACCAGAAAAAAAAAAAGCAAGACAATGTTGCTGTAGTCCAGGCATTACTGTTCTGTACAAGTGCAGTTTGTGCCTCTTCTGGGGACGAGGTCCTTCTCTCTGTGTTCTGGTCACGAACCAACAGGAATGAGCACTATATACCTCTCTCAGCAGGAAAATAGTTTGAATTTATTTATTTCCAAGAGAAAATAGATATTTTAAGCCTAAGTTGCAGACGGGAATCTGGCAAGGAAAGTGCCAATCTCTGTGCTAGGCATAAATGCTTCTTCACTCCCCCTTGCAATGCAGGCACAGGGACAGGGCACCACATGACAGCCACATTCAATTTTCGGTTCATGCCATGCCCGCTGCAGAAAACCTAATAAATGAGTGTGTTACAAGAGTCTTTGAATGCTGTATCTAGGCCACCAGCAGCTACTGGTGGAGTGTAGATAGCAATAAATTAAACAGACACTGTTTGAAGTACTTCCGAAGAGACAGAAAGCCATTGGATACAGTAGAAATAAGAGAAGGCATTTGTGAAGGTGTCATTTACAGAAGATTTTCAATAAAAATGTCAGTTTCCTGCTCTTGGGTAAATTATATCATTAAAAAATACAAGATTATAGCAACGTAATGGGTTATTACTTTGCTCTTTCTACTGGCCTAGTCACACAGCTAATGGAAGTAGATTTGCCTTAATATATGTTTTAGTGTGGGATTTCAGCGCTGGACCATGAACCCTGACGTGTCTGCAATTCTCTCTCTTGTTCAACAGTGCACTTCAATAAGTGCCCCATTTGAGGTCTATGAAAGCCCTTGAAACTAGTACAACTGTGTATGTGCTTCAAGGACAAGAGCACATGCTTAAGTTACTTGTCAGATTGGAGCATCTATAAATGTTGAATTTATAGTCTTTCCCCCAAGACCAATTGCAGTAAAAGCTCAGTCCAGCTGTCATATCTGTATAATTCATTAGAAGTTTCAAATTTTGACTTCAGCTCTACTCTAAAAAAGTGACTACATAAAAATTATACTGTTTTTGTTAATCACTTTCCTTCTCTGTATTCACATTATTGTAGTTCTGTTTGCATAACTCATTGCTATTTATCTCTGTAAGCAATTTACAGTCACTTTATCACAGTCATCAGTATTCTGTGGTGTTTTCTGCTCCATTTGCTGAATATTCTAAATACATTTTCAATTCAGGGGGTTTTTTAATTGTTTTTGAAGTGTGAGCTAGAGAGAGCCCAGCTGGGCTTTGAAAATCCGGTTTGTTTGCAGGCTATCGGTTGATAAAAGCATCTTTTTGAATGCCAACTGGACCCTTTTGATCTGGAAAGACAATCAAAATGGATCCTCACACTGGCAGTTTCAGAACCGTGCTATAACTTCCTGACCAACTGCAAAAGGCAAAGAAGTTGAAAAGAGAGAAATTCTGACTAAATTATGTGGGGAGAATTTCTTTGTTGCTGAAAGCTTGACATAAAGGTCACACTAGGAAACAGCTCAAGATATTATCTTGAGTCAAGGCATTGTTTGGACCTGAAAAGGAAATGCAAATAATTTATTGGCATATTTTTCTGCGTCAAAGTGAATTGCCTTTTTATTCAAAATAAAGGAAGAGGAGAATGGTGAAACAATGGAGAGATATTATAAAGTTCTTTCTCCTGGGTCACTCTTCTGCTATGGCAATGATTATTTTTACATTTAGTAGCCTCACTAGATAAAGAGATGTATTTATGTGGACATGTTAAAATAAGACATTACTAGTATTATTCTTTTTTTTGTTAGTCTGGAGATTTTATCATGTGGCCTCATGAACCTTGTACAGGCACCAAAACCCAAGGCAGTCATTCTGAGCAGAGATGAGGAGCGTGATCAGTTTGGTGTGGACTGTAAGAGAAGTTATAAAATGTAGCATTTACAGATTTGGTCAGGGAAGATTAACAAAATCTTGTAATCCTTATCTCTTAGATGATTTGAGTTTCTTGTCTGCAGACTTTTGATACATAAGGTAAGGTGTGTACAAAACCTGACATTTGCACGAAGAAAATAAGGCTGTGTTGTCTGGTATAGAGAAAACAGCCTTCTGAAGGTATGTTGTTGTTTTTGTCTTTTAGATAATTCTTGTAAGTTCTTCCCATAATGACCGTGACCAAAGCCTTTTCATAAGCACAGATGAAGGAGCCACTTTCCAGAAACAACCCATTGCTTTCTTTGTGGAAACTCTCCTTTTTCACCCAAAAGAAGAAGATAAAGTACTTGCTTACACCAAGGAGGGCAAGGTAAGGCTTGAAGATACTGAATTTCTTTTAAATTTAGGAATTACTTTTTTAAGAAGATATAAAGCAATTCTGATATGCTGATTGGTGCTGGGTTTTATGAAATACCAATTGCCCAGAAGGGAGTCATATAGTGGTTTTGAGATTTATTTAAATATTTATTTTATTCATGTCCAAATCTTTGTGTTTATGGTAATTTCAATCCTGGCATTTCAGTTAGTATGGATATTGGGAATATTTATCCTTCTGAATAATATAGTTAAATAATACTGAAACATGCTCCTCCCTAGAAAGTGACCATAGACAATTTATAGTACAGTAGAAAGTCAAGGAAGTTGAAATATTGCCTCCAGAGGCTGTTCACAGGATGTAAAATAAACTCACACAAAACAAACCGCACACTCGTACAGCAGAAAAGGATTTGTGGAATCAGTGACTCTGTAGAAATGTAGAATAATTATCTCCCTTATGAAGGATTTATACCACTTTCAGGAGTTGTTCATGTTTGTACGCTTTTACCCTCTTTCATATTTCTTCTGGTTAAGCTGTAAAGTCATTTTGCTGGCTGGGTTGGGCTAAGCACTGATGAGTGTGCACACCATCTCTAAGTGTGTAGCTCATCTCTTTTTCACAGTGCCAAAACTGCAGCTGCAAACTCACTGTCATTCTGGTCTTGGTAGCAGCCTTGACTCACCTCTACCATTACTCCTGTTTTAAACTTAAATTGGTAAACTCCTGTCCATATTAATTTCATCAAACTTCACAGAATGTGTATATTTAGGTGGTGAGATAGGTCAGAGAAGTTGCACATACTGTAGCCAAATACTGCGCTGACTTCAGTGATGTTATATCAAGTCACCCTTTGGGATATTTTTTTGGATATATAAGTTAACAGCTGCTCCCAAACCAATTCATGTTTATAGGCATTTGCAAATAAGGATAGAACTAGAATAAAAGACATAGCAAGCCAAACTAAGTCACAAATTGCACTAAACATTTTATTTAGCTTTGATTTGAAATTGTTACACAATTACAAATAATTTGAATGTATGTTATGTAAATAAAATACTTCAGGGAAGCCTGAAGTAATGAAAAGCCTTTGTTATGAAAATATGTTTTTTCAGTTTGATTTTGTTTCTGACAGTAGATATAATTACTGAATTCTTTATAGTTACAGAGTGGCAGAATCTTGAGGTGTAAGAGTCCAAAGTGTATTGAACAAGTTGTCCAGCCCACAACAAGTGGGTAGAAGTATTTGTCAGGAGAGAGCAGGAGGTAGAAGTACAAAGTCAAGCATTTGGTTTGTGTTTTGATGAATTAAGCATGTTAGGAAGATTGTCAGGCATTTTATGCTTGGATAATCTCCCAAAAGGAGTGATGCTACTATTTGCCATGCTTAAAATGTGACTGGACAGAAAAACCCTATAAAAAAATACTCAGTAAGGAATAGTTCTGCAGGAGGAACAGGAAGGGTTAGGCAATCTGATGACTTTTCTCAGGCTTTCAATGACACTAAAAAGAGTCAACCATAAAGACTTGACAAGTCCTACATCTTTACCTAAGATTTGTAGGAATGAAGGATGCCTTTGACTATAACTGGGTCAGTAACCTGCTTATGTTTTGTATGAAATCTGATATATTTGGCCAAGAAGGGAGAGGAAGATAAAGTAATGTTGGTAGAGAAGGAGTTGAAAATCAAAATTGCAACTTGACACAAGAAAAGGTCACTGTACTAAAGTCAATGATCTTGAGAAATAATGTTGATCTGAAATTGCCCTGAGGAAACAGTACACTCTAGCTTTTTGAGTTAAGTAACTTCAGCTTCCCTAAAAGTAGTATCAGAATGTAACACAATATAAAACCGGGGAGACACCATTAGCTCCTGTTACTCAAATGATTTCTTACAAAGGCACTTTGGAGACTGCAAGGAATACAGGATCAGGTCCTTCATAAATAGCAGTCAGCAAGGCTTTGTCTGCTGGAGCATCATGGCCTTTTTCACAACTTTGGATTCGATTTAGGGCTTATTTCATATTGCAAAATATGCATTGTTCTTTCATTCAGAACCCTAGATTCTGTTTAAATAAAGCTCTAGCCTCCAGCTGATGCTATAAATGAATGCAAATCCAGTCAATGTGGTTGGATTAATCCATTTACTGCCTCAAATCTATACTCTTTTTCTGCCTACCCCTTAGTTATAGTGAATAACAATTTGCTGAGCCTACATAAATGCTTCTAGATTTTTTTTTAAAAATTGACAAGGATGCCATAGATTTTAATTGTTCATTTGGAAGCGGGAAGGACGAAATAATGACAAAACAGAAAAGTATTTTCAATATATTTTTAAAAAGTTTTTCCACACATTTATTGCACAAATGAGAATAAATAAAACTATAAGACGTATTAGGTATGTTTGCTGCAGCCAGAGATTTTACCTGTCCACTAAAATAACTGTTTTCACCTCATATCTAATCTCATGTAATAGTTTTATCATATGTACCTGTTGAAAAACAGAATACATATGTGTCGCTTGGGGTTTTTATTACAGGAAGTTCAATATGTGTGTAAGTTAGTTACATGCTATTTTTTATCTATTTTAAATACTGTGTCAGTTAAAATTTCATTTCATTTTGAATGTGCTTTATTAGTCCTACTTCACTCTCCCTTACAGTAAGATTGCAAGGGCTTCCCCCTGCAGAAAGTCAAACTGCTCACTCATAAGCTCCCAGACTTCGATTTTAAATGTCTGTGCAAGGAGGTAGTTTGGGTTTGGGGGAGAGGGGGTGGATTTGGTTTGGCCTTTGGCTTTTCCTGTACAGGCATCACTGTTCAAACGGTGAGAATCTTTCAGTGTCTTCTGAAATTCGTTGATAACAAAAATGTATCCCTTTGTGTGCCAGTGTTGGCCTTATCCTAAATGGTTCTCTTCCCTCTGCCAGGAACTTCTGAATTCTTGGCTTTCTTTGCAGCTTAGACGGCAAACAGGGTTAGGATAGTGCATTAAGTGATAATCTCTCCCAGATTTAAGCAGCCTGCTGAGGGAGGTAACTCGGTGAGCAGGGACTTTTTAGAAAAATGGTAAACCCAATAGTTATCTTTTCTGTAATGCCTGTGGTGACAAGTGCTTGAAGAAGTAAGCAGCTTAGGTTCTTCCCCTGCACAGTCCAGTCCATTTACTGCCACATCCATCCCCCCCAGGAGGTTGCTCAGAGCAGGATGTTACAAAATACCCTGGTTGCAGCAAATCTAGGCCACATAAAATTAATACCAGAAATGTAGCAGGCAAATCAGGAGCCGGGCTCTGCAGCCCCATCATGTAGCTCTGAGGATGAAGAATCTTTGGTCCCCGATCATTTCCGTCTGTGCATTGACTGGGTCAGTACTACAGTAAGCAGTCTGAGTCCTCACTGTAGTTTCTTACCCTGTGGTCTGTTTAATTGAGTGTGTGATGGAAGAAAGCCCAGTCATTGTGAAGTGCAGAATAACTGGGAAACTCTCTTCTGTCTCTAATTCAAACTTCAGTAAATTTACTCATAGAGTTTATGCTACATTACCTCAGCCTTTATCCTTACATATGAATATTGCTGTTTTTCTGTAGTAGAACATAATACATAACAGTGGGGATTTTTTATCTTTTGTCATTGTACCTGTCATTTTAAAACAAAAACATTCCTTACTACTCCTTATAAGATACTTTCCCCCAGAACAATCAGTTACTGAATTGGTGATTTCTACATCAGAGAAGAACAATTTTACTTGCATTCTTTTCCCCTTAAAAGAGATATCAAGAGAAAACCCATCTTATGTAAATTGGTCAAATAAGAAATGCATGCAGACAGCAGGGGGCTTTAAATCTGTAATTTTAGAAGTCTGATATAAACTTCCTATTTTAACTAGAGGAAACATGTTTTGAAGGCAAATGCTAACGGAAGGAGATTTGTTAATAGTTATTTTAAATCCCACATTATTCTGGGGGAAAACATCTTTCATCTGCACTCTTGATATCCATCCATATCATTAGCATTTGTTTTTTTACCAGAGGGGAACTGTTCATAGAGAAAGTGGAGCTGGAATCCTTCTCCTCCAGGGCATCTTCTACCTCTCTGCTGAGGGACCAGTTCTCATGGGTCACAAATTAGTGTCTGTGGAGCAAGCCCATAAGTGCATCTCTCATCAAATCTCTTAAGCATTTCTGTAATATGTTTTGGTCCTATTTTAGCAGAGTTTTAAATCCAATGACTTACTGGCTTAAGTATTTTTGATGGCATTAAGGCTTGAAGCATAAAGGATATGTTTGTGCTTGCTTGGTCAATGAATGGGAAGAAAGAGAAGAGAACTGCCCTTTTACCATCCCTCTTGTGTAACCATGCAGAAGTAAAATAGAATCTGACCCCAAATGAACTGTGGATTGTTTTCATGGTAAAAAAGAAGCCATTGTTGCAGAATTTTCTTTATTATAGATGATATTTTTAAAGAATTTCTCTATGAAAGGCTGTTACTCTAAAAAACAAGGTACTGAGCTCCTGGTAATGTGATTTTGGGTTTGTTTGGGTTTTTTTTTTTCTTTCAATTTGTGTACAACTTGTCTTTCTAATAGTGATATAGGGCCTGTCTTTGAAGATGTACAGTATTTTTAGTTTCCTATCATCTAATTTTTCACCTTTTTTTCCCTTTTTCTAGATTTATGTATCTATTGACTTGGGGAAAAAATGGAACCTTCTGCAGGAACGAGTTTCCAAAGATCATTTTTTTTGGTAAGAAGTCTGTTACTTTCCAAATAATAAAATGAGCAGCGAAAATATTTCATTCTAATCAAAGAACACATTTGCAGAGGTATGGATAGGGACTGCATGAGCCTTGGCATCTTTTTGCAGGTGATGGCAGTGTTTCTGTGTCCTCTCTTGCAAAGACATACCCATGCCAGTGATCATACTGAGTATCAGCACATGGAAGGGTTATAGGTCTGGATCTATGGACCCCAAGACTTAAAGAAAGCTGCAATATTGAATGAAATTACTCTCCATTTTACTGGTGAAATTCATCTTTAGAAAGGAGAGCAGTCTTTTAGCAGAGAAAGATCTGTACAATTTTTTTAAGATAGGCTGGATTATACCTACTAACTGAAGTCATATATACACTTGCACTACTAAGGAAACTGGTGAAAAATATGACTTTATTGAGGACACGTTTATCAAATTATTTCATTTTCAGCTCAAGTATTGTGCAGGTATCTCACGTTGTGTATGTGTCTCACAAAGTATTTAAGAAGTGATTTAAACAGGTTGACAAAATGTTTGAAAAGTAAGTTAATGCCCTTATTTTAACAAATCAGTTTATTTTGGAAATTGTTTAGCTTCTTTAAAACCAAAATTAAACTTTTGATAGTGTTTTAATTAATTTTATTTTTTAAATTGGTCAGTTTCAAACTCACTTCTGCCTTTCACATTTAATTTCAATGTGTAAGAATGTATTTTTTATTACAGGTTTAAGTCATACTACACTAGACACGTGTGTTCCCTAAATGGCTTTTAACTTCTATATGGACTCTGATCCTTGTCAGTTGAGCAAAGTATAATTTTCCATATGTCTATGGAGCCGTATCTGGCTTTCAGTGATACTTTGTGGTTTGCTGGGGGTGGTGCCAGTATTGAAATAGACACCTGGTCTTGGTTGCAAGATTTTCGATGTATTTGGCTTTCATGCTGTGATCCTCCTACTTCTTCAGATAGTTGTTTCACTCTTGTGTTGAAATAGATACTCATCCTGCCCATGCTTGGGGTAAACAAAGCAACAAAACAAAACCCGCCAAAACTTCTGGTTACTAAGCACACAGAGGTGTTATGGTACCTACAGATACCTTGGCCACAGCCCAGAGTATTATTTGGTGAGTCCAAGGGCGTGTTGGCACATGTGCTGCTGCTGCTGAAGCTGGGCAGGGGGAGGGTTGTGATCCGGGCCAGAGACACGTGGACAGTTCAAACCGTGTTCGAAAGAGCCGGGAGCACAAGACCTAACCCGCCCTGCTGCCGTGTTGGTCTGATTAACCCTGAGCACAACACAACAGCTTTTTCACACTTCCAAGTGCCTCATTTTCAGTCTGCAACCTACTTACTGCCCATAATTTTAGAAAACCAGCTTATGGTTGGCTGGTAGAACACTCATCTGACTTACTGCAGTTTGCCTCAACTCTTTCTGCTGAAATAGTTGAGTTGAGCAGAGACTTTCTGCTTACTTGGTCCTGTGAAGTATAGTTTTGAACAGCTATTGAACAGCTTATTTCTGCACAGCAGGTGGAGTTTCATAGGCCATACACTTTTCAGGTCTCCTAAGTACCCTGTGGAAAGGTATAATTGTTTAGAAGTAGCACTGTGTGTCAGATATGTCATGTCTGTCTTACAACCAATTCTTCCCTAGCAAGATTATATGGGATGTAAATCATGAGGGCACGTGGTTATCTGTCTTTAATAACAATATTTTAAAATGCGTTAAGTCTGAAAACCATCCAAGTCACTACCAGGTAAGAAATAAGAGTGGCAGCCTCTCTCTCACAGACTTTTGTGTTGGAATTTTTTCTCATCTGACACTTAGCACACTTAAATTATGAAAAATACAGAAAACCACAGAAATGTGTGTCAATTTTGCTCCAACCCAAATAATCTGTCACTGTTTTCTGTATGTAAGGATTAAAGCCAACAAGGGCATGTTTAATATTTAAAGTCTGTATTTTGCTGTGTTTCAGAATCCTTATGTTTCCTCATATCATTTGATAAGAATAGCTCCAATGTAGTACTTCAAAGTCATGGTTGTTCATAAATGTCACATTCCTCACAAATAAGAATTATAAATTTCAAGAGTCTGTACATTTATAACCAGTAGAAATATTTTCTAGGGGGTTGTTTTCCTCTTTTCTATATATAGACATGAGTGGTTTCTCTCAAAAACTGTATCAGCCAGCAACAGCAAGGGTTTGGAAGCAGATGTTTAGTGCATCACTACCAAATATTCCTTCTCATAAACTTACATAGACTAAAGATATATATTTTATTTCTATCTCATATGGAAATTTTCAATATATAAAGAGTCTGCTGTGAGTGGAGGGTTGGACATGATGGCTTTCAGTGGGAGTTTGTCTGTCATGTGCGACTCTCCAGTATTTTATGGCCTTTGTCACCCAAATTATCTGAATGCTAGATAGAAACAAATGTTTGTGTCGTTTTCAACAGATGTAAGAATTGGGCTTTGTCATAGTTTGGTATCCTTAGTCTTGTATTGTTTTCCTGTCAGTGTACATCTGATGTGTTAAAAATATTGTGTCAAACTAATTGTACATCTCATGATAAGTGAGGGCATGTCTCTTGCTGATCGTGGCTGGTTGTGCCAAGAACATTTCACTGGGCAGATCTTTAGCAGATGTTTCTTCTTTGATTTCAGTTTGAGCTTTGCCACCGAGGTTAATAATATAGCCTAAGATTTTTATTTCAGTCTGGTAACTACAAATATTATCAGTCATAATATTTTCCTGTGCTTTGTAAAAACAATATTTTCCTGTGCCTCCAGAAGCAGCCAGATCTTCATGCATTTCCTGAAGAAGCATTTTTTTGTTTTGCACAATGAAAATCTAAATACAATTAATTTAATGGAATGTGTTATGTATTTATATTAAGGGAAGGTCAGCAGAGACTATTTTAAATATTTATGTTCAGATATGTATTATAGATTTATAGGCAATACATTAATATAATCTTCTAGGGTTTATTTGCTTTTCAAGTGTTCTTGATCCTTCCTTAATTATATTTTTAGATTAAATGTGTGGAATTTGATCTTTCATAGTGGAACTAATGAAAATATTATTGGCATCAGTGGAAAGTGTATACAACCATCTCTAATTTAGGAGCACAGAGTATTTTCTTTCTTCTGTGATAGTGTGCTGTTTTCTTACACCATTCTAGCTGATTTTCCTCTGTTTCATGTATTCTTTTGGAAAAGAAAGCTGACTAAGCCCTCATAGGAGTTTGTCTTCTCTTAGCATTTTAGGAGGCAAATCAGGCTTCCCAGAGAGATGGTTGATGCCCCAGGCCTGTCACTGTTTAAGAGGCATTTGGGCAATGCCATCAACACCTGCTTCAGCTTTTGGTCAGTGATAAATAGGTCAGGCTGTGGGACTGGAAGGTTGGTGGTGGTGCCTTCCAACTGAAATAGTTTATTCTGTCCTATTCTAAAACCCAAAAGAGCTATAAAGCAAAATCATGAAAGGTAGATTTGAAACTAACAATAAAATAAAATACTAAGTCACACTGTAATGAAAAAAAAATTAGTATGAACATTTAGAAAATAAATATTTTCTTTGTAGTATAAATGCTAATTAACTTTATTTTTTTAATTTTGAGCAACTTCTTGTTCTGTAAAATTAAGAAACTTTGCTTGCTGTGACCAGTTTTACTTCTGCCTATGAACTGCATTGGCCCCAGTGTGATGATTTCTGTTTAAGAGATATTATAGCACCTCTCCTTTATAAGTGCTTTTTTCAGTTCTTGGTGTATTTGTAGCATGGGATGCAAAGATATGTGAGCTATTGCAGCCTAACATCAAACACCCACCCATCACATGGTACATATCTGCTTTTATGTATGAAGCCCATTTTAAAAAGTGCTGTATTATGAGGTAATCCTTGAGAAGAAAAAAGAGTAGTGGAGTTTGGGATTCCTCTAGGTCTGCTGCTATTCTTCTCAGTCCCCAAGGCTTATGCAGCATTGAGAAATCCTTTTGATTTCTCAAAATAGGTCTTAGTAATACATAAGCAAAGAATAGATTGTGAATCAGCTGTCTACACCAGCACAAATATACCCTGGGACAGTAAGAAATGAATTGGTAATTACCAGAGAATTAGGCCCAACACATTTCTTTTATGACTGTCTAGAGCCTTAGGAATTCTTTGTCCTTGACTCACTCGGATATGTGGATCCTATGCTATGGGTATCTGTTGCTCTTATTTTTAGCTACAGGTTTTTCATTTTCATGGGAGGTAAGAACATAAAAATAAAAAATAATGAGTTTATTTTGGTAAATCAGTTGCTCTCAGGGGACAAAGTTCTGTTCTCATCATGAGATTCCATACAGATACTCAATCACAGCTGTACCCATTTACATCAAGTGTAGTGGGTGCCCGGCTATGCAAGTGTCAGGTGAAAGAGAGGATTTCAGCAATGTTATGTCCTGAAGGAGAGAAATGCAAAGAGGATTTCCTTGAGCCTTTGTCATTGAATTTTTTACTTGTGTGGAAAGCCAAGAGTCTGTATGGGCAGTTATTCTTATGTTCGACTTAATCACTCGGAAAAGGTTTTGTTTCTATTTCTGTGTGATGATGTGTGTGACTGTATTTGGTTTATGTGGCAAGGTTTGGTAACAGGAGCGTTCAGAGCTTCTGTGGGATGAGACCAGGAGCTGCCCCCATGTTGGACAGAGCCAGTTCTAACCAGCTCCAAGGCAAACCCTCTACCGGCCAAACGGAGCCTATGAGTGATGCTGGTGGTGCCTCTGTGATAACAGATTAAAGAAAGGGTTAAAAGGGCACAACAGGTGTGGGAGAAAGGGGTGAGAATATGTGAGAGGAACAGCCCTGCAGACACCAAGGTCAGTGCAGAGGGAGGGGGAAGAGGTGCTTCAGGTGCCAGGGCAGAGACACCCCTGCAGCCTGTGGTGAAGGCATTATCCTACTCTGTTATTTATTAGCAATAAATTAAATTACTCTTCCCCAAGTCAAGTCTGTTTCACCTGTAAGAGTAATTCATGAGTGATCTGCCTGTCCTTATCTCCACTCTTGAACTTTTCATTTTATTTTCTCCCCCTGTCCTGCTAAGAGGGGGCAGTGAGAGAGCAGCTTGTGAGCACATGGTGGCCAGCTAAGGTGAACCCAAGGGAGGGAAAAACCACTGCAGCTCTTCTGTTTGGACAAACATGGCAGGAAAAACATTTTTGTTAAAAAGCATTTAGGCATAGGGAGTAAACAAGTAACAGCACACATTGGCTGTGTAAGGCATTGACTGAATCACTAAAGGTGCATCGTTTGAAGTGGACGTGAAGACAGCAAGGCCTGAAACACAGATCAGTCATAAGCAGATGTATTTTTAGGCTGTATGAATCAAATCATAGTTTTGTCGTCCTGAGTAACCAGCTTGCCAAGAGTCGGTGCCATTTTAAACTACTCATTGAAAATATTTGCTTGCTTTTGACCTGTTTTCTTAGTGAGGCAGTGCCCTTAAACCAATTGCTAGAAAACAGTCAGTATAAATGGTGAACATGTTACTTCTTGGATAAACTTCATATTCTGAGATTATGAGGGGGGCAGATTGAGGAGCCTGGCAAGTTTTCAAATGGCCTTTGATTGGAGGCTCCTGCACATCAGCAAGCAGGTTTGTCTTGATATTTTTTTGTTTTCAGATGTCCTGTTTGAAGTTGTCGTTTAATTAATATGCACCCAAATGAACTGCATCAAATGTTTAACAATGAAGGGACCTCCTGGAGGTAGGGAAGATGTGTCCATAGCAGACTGTACATGATTAGTTGTTTGCAGACAACTGCTCCCATACAAAATGAGCCTGGACTACTGGAAACAAAAAAGGGTTTCCTGTTTGAAGTAAAATTGAATCATAATTATCATAGAAGGGACTGATGCTTATGATTCACATTTTGAGATGTGTACTGTTACGTGTCAGTGGTAATTAACTGAATCATGGTATTCATGGTAATAATCATGAATATTACATAACTGTGACATTTCAGGTGGCTATTGGTGTTTTTTGAATGCTGCACTCAACTAGAGGAAGAAAACATTGGGGCATTTAGGGAAAAAGAGAGGTAGCTGTATAAAAGAAAATTTTTTATTAAAATAATACCAAGGATCTCCCATAAAACTTCTAACAGAAAATTCTGAATTCTTAGAATTTCAGTATGGTTAAATCTAAAACTACAAAATATCTAATGGTTGTATCATGAAATATACATTTATAGACCTACTAAGACAAATGAAAAGGGCTTTTCAATCACCTCCATTGCACTATTTTCATGCTGATGTGATGCTGTTAAGGTCAGTGAAATTACCTGGTGAAGCAGTAATGCAAAAATCATGAAGAATCAGGTCATAGAACAGCTAATCTTTCAGGAGAATTTCTGTAAAATGTAAAAACTCATATGCATAAGAAAACTAATCCCTCAAAAAAATTCCAAAATTACGTTTTCAGAACTGTTTTTCCCAAGAGGCTCACCATGGTGTCTGACAAGCACAGGGGAGATAATGGCAACTTATGTTCACAGGAAGGGGAAGAAGCATATTGAGACTGCTTGTATTTACACCACCCTCCAGTCAAATTGGGCTATTTTAGTTCTGAAGTGTTGTAATCACCCTGTTATGTGATCTGAAGTGTTGGTGTGCTGCACTTGCCTTATCCAGCACAGTACACTTGGTCAAGAAATATTTCTTTTCCTAGAGGAAGACATGTCTGATCTGAAAGTTAGTCTGAATTTCATTGGAAAACTTAGTGGTTGAATGTAAAACATTAAAAAGTCAACCAGAAAACGCTGAATTTACCTAAGTAAAACAACTAAACAAACCAATGGTCCCAGTCTGCTGAGGTGTGAACATTTTAATTGCAAAGTACTCTGAGAAAAGTGGGGGAATTTTAATCAAATTGAAAAACAACCACTACTGAAACTGAGAAAAACAGATAGTTCCTAAGAAAGTGCTTGTTCTATTGGGAGGGGGGAGGAGAATAATATTAAAATTTATTCCAAAATGTCAACCAAAAAGGAAGAAGCTGTCAGAGTATCAGGGCCCATTGCATCTGTGCTTTGTAAGACAGAAGAGGTCCTATCCTAAAGCTGGCTGGGGAACAGTAAACTGTCCTCGTGAATGGATGTGTGGACACGATGCTCACACTGGTGTAATGCACTTATGTTGTGGTAGTAATAAGTTTGTAAATGGAAATGCAAAAAAAAATAGTCGTGCCTTTCTCCCTCAATATTATAAAGTATGCAACTGAACTTTCCTTTTCAGAGGACCACATACAATTTGTGTTCCTGTATGCACCTTGTTTGTCTGTTATTTTAAGAAGCTGGGCAGAGGGCCCTGGTCTGTGTTCAGCCTGCAGTATCACACGACTTTTCCTCTGGTTCATGATTTAAGCACAAGTGAAATAACAGTATTATCTTTTAAGTACTGTTGGCAGAGGAGTCCACTGAAATGAGATTAGTTTATTCTTCAGGGAATAACTTCAAATTCTCTATATTATTTATACTCTCTTCTGGAGATTTTCTTAGCAGCTGCAAGAGATTTGGTCTTTTTTCAATAAAGGAAGAAAGGACTATTCCTAAGTGTGTGTAAAGCTGGGTAAAGGGACTTTGGAGTTCAGAAACTCTGCTCTGTAGCTGGCATTCAAAAGTAGACTTTGAGGGTGTAACATCTTCATTGAGTAAATAATGTCTGCTGTTAGAGTCCATCAGTACAATTAGAGTAATGAAAATCACAAATCACATTTTTGAAATAGTCTGGGTAATTTATAATTAATTAAATAATTATAATTAATAAAAGTCTAAAGAAGAAAATTAGGCAGGGTAAGAAAGTTTCATTCTGCAATGTTCATTAAAACAGATCAGTTACATCTTGCACTAAAAAATTACGCTGGAAATAAGACTAGAGTCTATATGTGTCAGCTGCCACTGTTAGGAGGAGCATGGTAGAAGTGAGATCATTGTAATTCTGAGCTGTTGAAAGAAAGATGAGAAGGTAAAGATATTGACAAATACCTCCAACTGTGCTTATGAAATCATCTGTGATAAATTATAAATATAAGAGGTAATTTCAGAGGTACCCAAAAACTTTCTTTGCATTATTGATGCTTATTAGCATGTCAGCTTCAGCCTCAGAAAATTCAACCCAAAAGTTTCTTTGGTTCAGCTGCCTGAGGTCTAACACTAAAAGTAAAATATTCAGCAAACATTTTCTTCCCTCAAATTGCTGACTACAGAGTTATAGCAGGTTTGATTTTGTATTGTGGCTATCTAGAAACATAGATAACAGCACACACAGCAAAAAAGTTCACAGATCCCTTCCCTCTGCTCATATATATATTCTCATCAGAGCTCAGTGGATGTAAAATCTTCTCTGACCTAATGTATAGCCTCCAAAATGCTAAAATAGTTTGTGTTTGAGAGACCAAATTTTTAATAAATACAAGATTTTTCCACACATTTGCTAAAAAAAAAATTTTAAAAAAATCCCACTATAAGTTTCTCTGACATCTTATAGCTTGGAGGAGACTCATCCCTCCCCCTCTGCTTCCTCCTTTGCATTGATCATTTATCTTATTAGGGAAAAACAGCATATGTGATTATTTCTGGTTGTTATGCAGCGGTGGAAATCATCCAGTTTGTTCCCCCTGGCCTGTGTTCCTGAGGAGCCACCAATTACTGAGTCTGAGTTTTAACCACTCCTCATAAATCACTGCTACTAAAATCATTAAACAATGATGTAATTTCAATCCAAAGTATAGCTTTATTGCATTTGATTGTTAATAGTTGTATCAAAATGATCATTTTCTCTTAAGTATCTTAATGGACCTTTTTACTATCCGTATCCAGCTGCACTTTGTCACTCAATGCATCTCCTTTGCGTGTCTTCTGCTCACATCTGCTGACTCAATGGACTCTTGCCCTGCCAGCGAAGGGCCTTGAGAAAAGTGATGTGTCTGTGGGAGTGGGGCCGGACTCGGCTTCACTTTGTGACAGCACAACTGCCAGCTCAAAGCTTTCCCTGCAGAATCTGCCTGACTAATGACAATAGAAGGGCTAGAAAAAAGCACAGCTGGGGCTGCCATTCCCAGGCTGGGATGGAAGCCCTGAGGGTAGAGAACTCATCTTTTGGCTGAGCATATTTGACATGAGAGATATTAGGAGAAAATCATCCTGTATTCCCATTACACCTTTACAAAGTTAAACTGTACCTTGATCAACTCTGACTGAATTTCCTTCTCAGGATATTTTTCTCAAAATTATTCTTCACTTTCTTTGTCAAAGCAGAACCTACTCTTCTCTTGAATATGCTAACCAAAGATATATCAATTTGTTATGGAAACCATGTGTCAAGTTTAAGATATTTCTAATAAGAAAGGAATCTAACCCATTTTTAGCATTAAATCTGCCTTGTAGTCTCAAATGTTAAACATAATTGTAAAAAGATGCTATAGTGCTTGCCAGTGCGTGTATGTGCATATATCTGTGTGTACATATATCAATTTATGATTATGCAGGTTTTTTCCAATTTCATGCCTATTTCTATTCTTTTTTTTCAATTGATTCTATTTATATGCATATTTTAGTAGAAGAGAGTCTAAAGAAATTTAAGAAAAACATAATGCAAAGTAGAGAAAAAATAATTTCCTTATAGGTTTTAGTAATAGGACATTATAAATGGGGTTTGTTTTGTTCCCAGGTAGAATTCTAAATCTGGTTAGTATGAAATCCTCTCTTTTCTTCCATCCACATAATTACTATTCTGTAGCTGGCTCTGCATAACTTGATTATATTATGTTTTCAGGGCTGTTGCTGGAGTTGATGGAGACCTTGATTTAGTTCATATGGAAATCCAGGACCCCAGTGGAGGTATGCGAATGAAAATGTTATCAATCGGTACCCTAGTATATAGTCATTTCTCTTTGGTTGAGAGGTGCTTTTTGGATTGTTTTTAAAACTAGTCAGAAGAGAAAGCGTGCCAGTCAGATTCTTTCTCTGTTTATTTGTAGTCAGCAAAACTGTCCTGTTATATAAAAATATAGCATAATTTAAAATCTACTTGTTTTCCACTTTAGGACGAATTGACGTCAAGATGCTATGCTCTGTTGATAATGTTCATTAATAGTGCAATTTATCCTGGCATTTAAACACTGAACAGTTTTTCCTGATTTGCAAATAAAACTGGCAGTGCAGTGTTAGTGCTGGCTAAGTGTCTGTTAAAGTGAATCATAGCATGTGTCAGGTCTAGTGCACCAACCACCATCTCTCAGAATTTCCTCATGTTACAGCATCCACTACACTTTGAAACTTCAAAAGGAAAATAAATGGAAGGGCAGACTAGTAGTCAGAATGTGCTTAAAGAGCCACCATGATTCCAAAAGCTTGTATAGTTTCTTGTTACCAATCATACTCTTGAAAGATAATTTGATTACTTGAATCAGATCATCTGAGTTCCTGTGCAATCTTAAAAGTGAGTCATAAAGAATGCACCGTTTGACTTGCCCTGTTCCCATAGCTTTTCTTCATTTCAGCCCTATTAAAGAATCAAAGTTACCATGTTAAAAGCTGGATAAAAAAAAGTCTAAATCTTTTAGCAGTGAGATTTATGAGACATGGTGACAGCTCCATCAGCTGCTTTGTTAGAGACAATGTAAGAAGATTCTTCAGGACCTGAATGCAAAGGGGTTTTTTCTTGGTGGCAGATTTTGGGTGGTTTTTTTTTTTTTTTGTTGGTTTTGGTTTGGGGTGTATTTTTTGGAGGGGGGTGTGGTTGGTTGGTTGTTGGGGTTTTGTTGGTTGGGGTTTTTTGTTTGTTTTGGTTTTGGTGGGTTTTTTGTTTTCTAGGATTTTTTTTGTGGTGTGGGTTTTTTTTATTTTTATTATTTAACAGAAACAGCAGAAAAAGAAAAGCTCTCATGAAATATCTCCTGGCTAGATTTTCAACAAACTGATTTTATGCAATTATGGTCAGTACAAGGATAACCACTGATTTTAGTGGAAACAGCATCTTTGCACTACCCATCTGACGAAGAACTGTAATTTTTGTGATGTGAATTGTGAACACCTGCAAGACTTAAGATGGCCCGTTGCTGCACCAAATGTCCTTGTGGTGATGACTTGGACATAAGCAGGAGAAGTTAGTTGGATTGACTCTAACTGCCTCTTAAACAGATCCAGATTTTAAAACAAATTATTGTATCCAGTATACTGGTTTGTCCTTCTCTAATTAAAAGTTGTAAAATGTGGGATGCATTTCCCATCATACTGCAAAAGTAATGAAGGACATGGGGGTCAAAATTTGCTCTCTCATGCTTTACCTGGAGTGTGGGTAGCATCAGTGATCTGGGCACAAGATTGTGTACATAACATTTTCCTCACTGTGCTTGGGAAAGTCACTCAAGTACTTTGTGCTCAGAAGCTTGTGATGGAGGGTGAGCTGTACAAGAGCTTGGGGAAGGTCTTTAAGACTCTCAGGGAAGGTCTTTGAGCCAAAGCTGGTATAAGATAATGATTGTTGGCTCTGCTCTCTCTGATAAGAGCAGATTGTATCAAAGAAGCAATGGTGCTGTTCTAAGAACCCAGGGAGAGAGGATAGTCCTTGCTAACTGGAGAGGAAGAGAAAGGCCATAGCCTCCTCTGATTATAAGTCAGTCCAGGCTTTTTCGGCAAGGTATTAACTCTGAATATAGAAATCCTGCCCCAACAGACCAGTTCCAATAGTGTGCTAATAGTGTGTCTGAACATTCTTACAGAGCTTTGAAAATAGGCTTTAAAATTCTGCACGCTGTCTGTTAAACGGGGTCTGATTCTTTTCTCATTCATCACAATTTTATACTGGGGTTGATCTATTGATTTCAGTTATGTTGTGTCAGGCTGCCATTTCTCCAAGTGAATCATTCAGCTCTGCGCATAGGTTAAGTGAGAAAAGAGGCTCCTTCTATTATCCCCACCCATGAATGGCTCATTCATCTAATCCCTAATCTCTCTGGACCAGCAAAATTTGGATAATAACAGGCTGCCTCCAGGGAACGATCTGAACTCTAAGCAGTTAATATATTCTCAGTACATTGGAGATTGAAAAAGTCTTGTATGAGACTTTAATATAATAATTCTACAACTAACTCACCTGGCAAAGGCAGCATTTTTCCTACTTTAATAGCATTTAACACTGCTTGCTTCTTTTTCCCTTGATAGCCCTGTCATATGTTTCTGTCTCTCTTCCCTCAGGTTATCGCTACATCACTTGCCAGATTCAAAATTGTTCTGATAAGACAATGACAGTCCCGTTTGCTGGCAGCACTGATCGGGATTCCCTGACTGTGCAGGATGACTACATATTTCTTCAGGTACTGCCATTTTTGGGAGAGACAGCTCATTTTCAAATTCAAAAATAAAGCTCTAAACAGTGCAGCAACACTGTAAGGAGCAGGGAGGAATTCATGAATGATGATTTATGAATTTTTACATGGAAAAAAGCATTCCTTTTTCAATCCAAACAAAAAGGAAATAAAAAAGGCATCTTTAGTTTGTGCAGCCATTTGACCTTTAACGATATGAAAATTTTCAAGTGGATTGTGTTACTCTTTATAAATATTCTTGTGTGTTAGGCGAAATGCAAACCTTGTGTTCTTGTGATTACAAACTCTTATGGGTCCTTTCCACAAAAAGATTGAGAAAAGCATCCAAGGACAACCATTGTCAGAGTAGTTGCACAGCTTCTTTGTATAGATTCTCCTCTGAAGAGTTTTGGCCAGGAAAGAACTACTAACATGGCTGTGCTTAGGAAGCAAAAGGGTGAAATGGCCATAGATGAGGAGCTTGGAGCAAATTACAATGGAATCATAGAATGACTTAGGTTGGAAAAGACCCTTAAAATTGAGTCCAGCCATAAACCTACCACTGCCAAGTCCATCACTAAACCATGTCCCCAAGAGCCACATCTATACTCATGGTGGTCCAAGTTACATTGGGTTATTTCCCTAACTACAAGCCCTGCCTGCAGAAATATGGGCTGGAACTTTGTCAGCCATATGGCACCAGTACAGCTCAGGCACACTTATAAGTATTGTTTTGTGTGCTTGGCACTGGTTGTGGTTTGAATCTATCAGAGCTGCAAAATTCTCAAGGAGTGGTTATGTCCTCTTTGTTTTATTAGATTTTACTAGGGAAGTTGCTTGTGCTTTCCTTAGTGCTTGGCTATCATTTTTCCCTTACTTTGATGGGGTTTGTTTGCTGCAAGACTTATCTATATATTGATTTTTACAGGAAAGCTATATCATGGCAATGGATATGCCTCCCCACCACTGCCTCACTGTGCATCAGATTGCCTCCTTTCCAACTTTCCCCCCTTGGGCTTGTTTCTTCTGCAAGGACCTATAAATTAGTAGGGACACAAAGGATCTGTTCTCCTCTTGTTTGGTGTAGTGGTTTCAAGGACCCGCATGGTTTAGAAGAATTAACACTAAAAAAAACGCAAACAAATGGAAAAAACCCCAACCAAAAAAAAAAAAAAAAACCAACCAAACAAAAAACCACACACCAACCAAAAAAAGAAAAAAAGTAGGCATTTTTCAGATCACATCTAGCACTCATGGCACTCATTTTGCTCAAAGCTATTATCATCTGTGGCTCCCCTCAGGCACAGTTGAAAATCCATTTCATGGTGTGTAGATGCTGAGAACTGCTTCTCGCCATGTGACCTTCCAGACTGCTGTGCTCAGCAAAACACTGGCTGCTTCCTCGTCAAGCATTTTGCTTTGCTGGATGTCTTGTACAACTGCATCCTGCGCTGTTATTCCCTTTTATGACAGACATGAGTGGATGCAAAATGGAAGTGTAAGGTGGAAATGTGCACCTAAGTAATAGACAGTTGCTACCCAGTGATGCCTTTGGTAATTTGGTCTCTGTAGATCTGAGACATGTCAGTGCCAGTAGATGAGATGTTCATGTGCTCCACATACAGGGGAAACATCTCTAGTCTTTTTCTTTTGGACTTTTCTGCAGTAAACCACAGTATGTAATGTGTATCTTATTGCTAAATTGGTTTGCAGTTAGCCATATCTGTATTACTGGAGGATAGAAGGTGGCTCTGGAGTCCTATAGCCACATCTGAAGCACAGCCACACCAGAGGTGTGAGGCAGGACAGCATTTGCATGTTCCAGTGAAACTACACAGCAGCTGCACATCTGAGAAATGACATACTTTTAAAACCACGTGGAAATTCTTTTATCACTACACTTGATATTGTTGTATAAGTTATAATCATACCAGGGACTCCTCGTGATATCACAGCAATGCCTGTCAGAAAGAGGATGGAACAGAATCCTCTGTGCAAAAAGAGAGGAGAGTTTGAGGCTGTCTTCCTGCCCCTGGCATTGCTCACATTTCCTGAGCTGTGCAGATGTGAATCAAAGTGTTGCAGGTCTGCACTGCTAATCCTGCCCCAAATCTATTTTGGAGATTTTTACCGTCTTAGAGGAAGATCTCAACCACATATCTTTGGTATGTATATATCCACAAAGATCAGAAACTTTCTAATATTCATATTTTTCCCAGTTTGTACTGACAGTCAGACAGTTTCAGAAGTGATTTTTGTAGGATGATTAAAGTTTCAAGACTGTTCTTAAGCACAGACCAGCCTTTAATGCCAGTGAAGCTTGACACAACTAGGTGCTTCAACTCCAATTCTCCTCTGCCTTGCATCATCTCCAGTTATTTAAAATGAATGATGTTGAAACATGCATTTAAAAAAAACCTGCGAGCAGATGGGTGAGACTGCCATGTAGCACTAGTTAAACAAATGGTGAGGTTTTTGGTTTGATCAATCATCATTTAACAAATCACATTCCTAAAGGCATCACTCTCTTTATACCACAAAAAATGCATACAGTATTAAATACTTTGTTACCTTTAAAATATTCAGGCAGGTGGACCTACTGTCATACATCAACTTTATTTTTACCAAGCCAAATCAAGTTTTCATGCTTCAGGATGATAGGCTGTCTTTCAAATCAGGTTCCCTTTTTAAACACAAAATATTTAGGAGAAAAATAGTGAGATTGGAGTAGGATTTTAAATGGATTTCTCAAGTCAAAGAAAGAAGATGAGCCTGAATGTTAAAAAAAAGTGAAATATTTTTTACCAAAGGCTAATTTTTATTTACAGATATCATCTGGTGGTGCTCAAAGGCTTAGCTGGAATTATGCCAATTTATATGCAGGCATGTTGGTGTTACATTTCTGATTAGAAAATCCAGGGGAGGTTGTGAGTTTAGTATTTTCACTGGTGTTTATTTGGAATATTCCTTTTAGTACTTTGGAACATTACATTAAAAGGAATGACTACATATTTCAGTTACAGGTTAAAAGCAAAACAGTCTTCCATCTCGGGGTTATTTAGATTTAACATAAGCTGTCACAGGTTTCTGTTTTTCCTTTGTATAGACCACATCAGCAAATCGGACCAAGTATTACGTGTCTTACCGTCGAAATGGCTTTGTACAGATGAAGTTGCCAAAATATGCATTGCCAAAAGTAAGTGTACATGCTTTTCTTACTCTTTTTGCATTTGTCATCTTCTCTCTCTACCTAAACTAGTTTTGTTCTGCTCTTTTTCAAACTTCGTTATCCCGAGTTCACAATTTCTCCTTGTAAGGATTTTTGAATCCCATTTGCGGTATATTCTTACCCTACTATTTTTATTTATATTCTATTAATGTAGTACTCATAAACTGTAGGGGGGAATAACATACAGCAGCTTATTTGCCATCAGTTACTGCAACAGTTTTTGAGCTTTGCTTCCATGAGGCAGTGCTACACACCCAATGGCAATGGAGCGATACAGAGCAAGTGTTCTTTCAGTAATCAGTTACATTTTCATTCCACATGATGTTTTCTGGTATAAGCATGAATACTAATATAAGAGAATTTTGCTACTTGATGGTGCTCTATTACATTAAAGAATCCCAGTGTGGACTTTGATTGCTCAATGAAATTGCAAGACTTGGTGAGAGGTTCCTTCAGTCTACCATATCTTCCTAGTGATAGGGTTTCTGTATTTGCAGAGTAAGTCAGCAATTAAGCACAGATATTTAAATATGGTCTAACTGATGCAGTTGAATTTTTTGTGCTGCACACAGTGTATTTCCTAAATTTACAGTTAGAAGGCTTCTGCAGTCCTGAAGAAAAATAACTTGGAAGTTTGAAAGGCGCAGCTGGATAAAACCCTCAGTAACTGGCTCTGGCCTTACAGCTCACCCTGCTCCCAGCAGGAGGCTGATCTGGAGGTCTCATGAGGTTCCTGCTTTTTCATGCGATTCTCTGTGATTCTATCGCTTAGCAGAGAACTTGTTTTCTTTGCATGCCTTAAATTGCACTGGTTTAATTAATTGCTCATCTAATGAAGGACATTAGAGTACAATTTATTTCCTTTTGCTGTTATTGTTATAAAGCAAGCATGCTAATATCAAGATTTTTTCATCTTAGATTTTTTTTCTTTTTTATGTCAGTATAAATGGTGGTCTGAAGACTTCTTGTTTTAAATGTACAACATATTAACAGAATCTTAAATCCTCAGGTATTAATTGAACAAGAATTTGAAACTTGGATATGCTTCTAGTAGCACTACAGAAATAGCTGTCTAGCTAGCTAGCTAGCTAGCTATCTGTCTTGTCAGGAAATGTATAGTCAAAGACAGGTATATAAAAGTTATTCCACAAAATTATTTCCATGTTTTTCAGGCCTTCAAGGTAGCCTTTATGCTTTCTTGGGGGAAATTGTAGTCAGGAAAACAGCAGGAGAATATCCAGTTTTGAATGTTAAAATATGCCAAATATGGACACCTCAAGGGACTGCAGCCCATTAAGCCCTGCACTGGCCACAAGAAAGCAATTAAGGAGCAAGGTGGGGAAGCAGAGTGTAAACAAGGAGCTTCTGACAAATTCAAAAAGTGTTAGTCACAATTCCCTGGTATTTCTGTCATATGGAGTCTGGATTGTTTGAAATAGTACTGCATGCATGCTCAATTCTCTGCCTTGGAAGATATGGGTTTTGTTTATTTTTCTTTTTTTCTTGCTAATGGATTACTCCAGGCTTGACTGAAGAAATAAATTAGAAGTTAGTGGTCTCAGTTTGGGTAGAGTCAACAGCTACCTAGGAACAGGGTGATTATGTCTTTTTGAAAGGGATTTTTTCATGCTCTTCCTAGTTCAGGCAATACCTAATGAGTGGAATGAAGTAAATGTTATCTATTCTGCATCTTGACAATGCTTCCAGGAGAAGTTTCCTTGGTATCTGCACAAAACAGAGTTCAAAATTTCACTAAGACAGCCTGGAAGCCAGACATAGCTTCAGAACATTAGAATTGTGGTGAATATGAATGATTATAACCTTTTCTGAGAAAGATACATTTTTTGAAAGTGATCTTGTGCCTTCACATTACAGCAGAAATTTTAGATACTGAAGTAAATATGAACATAGCTCTGAAATTTTTCACAGTGCTGTATTTCAGTGAGAATCATCCAAGTGCAGTGGAAATGGGTCGTCCAGTCCAATTTGAACAGAAGGGAAGAGACTCATGTGCAAATTACTGATAGAACTTAGCAAAGAAGCAGGATGTCAGCAAAGACACTGGCACATTAAAAGTACATCTAGAACATTTGACTGTGGAGTTGCTTCTTTTAGGGCGGTAGGAGATAAACAGAATGGATAAATTTACAAAGGATTTTTTTTAAGATTCATTAAAACTAATAGCTTTTGAAAAATATGAGTTTCAGAGGGTTTTAAGTATTAGATTCTGCCTAACCAGGAGATGAAGCACGACTGTAATAGGCTATATTTAATTTTTCTCAAAAGCATAAAATGAGGTGTCAAAAAAAATCTCTTTCCAAGTGGTCTCTGGACAAAATTTTTGAACAGTGATTGCACACATGGAAGTAAAACTGTAGCCATGTCAGAAGATCCTATAGACTGGTCAAGGATGTGTCTAAAAACATTAAGAGAGCCGTGCCAAAATGCAGCCTCTAGCCTAAGGGAACAGGGCTGGGTTCTTCAGATGTTATTCTTTTGCTGCATAGATGCCTTTCATGATGATTTTGCATATGGAGACAGAATGAGCGGTTTCAGACTGAATAATTAGAAAATGTTTTTGATGTCTCATTTTCCTTTCAATATGAAAAGGTTGGAAATCTGCAAAAAAGTGATTCATTTTTTTTATATTGATGTCATTTGCATTTGTGTTTGTATTTGTCCAAATGTATTCCTAAAGAGAAACCTAGAAAAGAACATTGTGTCTTTGGACATATCTACAGTCCTCCTTACTTGTGAATAAAAGGCTGCTAAAGGCAGCTTCCAGCCAAGCTTTACCTCTGTTAAGTTTTTGGGCTCCAGCTCCACAGTGCCACTGAGGTCACCTTTTTGTAACACATCATAGCTCTGTGTGTGTACAGACAGCAGAGCCATTGGGGGCCATCAGGATTCAGATAATTTTTTTAACCTTTTTTCTGTGCTGTTGAGAGATTTTTTTCTTTCTTCTTTTTTTCTTTTTTTTTTTTTTCTTAATACTATGCTTGATCCTGGCATTGCATGGAATCACACGGCTGTCTCCTGCATTTGACAAGTGCTGGCTTCTGCCAGGAGGGGTGGTAGCAAAGGCTGGTGAGACCATATCAAAGGTTGCTTGTATGCTCCCCAAAACAGAAGAGGAATTTGCAAACTGTTGTTTTAAAAATGAACTGGTTTTTATACTATATTCCATTTTACCAAGATCGCTTGTTCTGTGCTGCTGAAACTAGATCCGAAGTTAGGAACTTATAGGAAGCGAATACCAAAATCAAGCCAAGAGCAGCAGGATCGCATTTGTGTGTCGACTTGAGTGGTTAGGCATTCAGGAGTGTTCCAGGGGGATGCATCAATCCCCCTCGGGCTGTTTTCAGCCTGGAGCAGAGGTTCAGCTGCCACTGCTGGGAGGGCAAGTCTGCCCAGGGGCACAGGCTGAAGCCCTATCCCGACTGTCAGCACATTTGTATTGCACATCCCTGCAGCTCTGATTGCACTTCCCTTGAGAAGTGCAGTATGGAGAGGGAGAGATGGAGGAGTACATTGGCTCGGGTCCTTATTCAATTATTTGAGTTATGCTCTAATGTGGGTAACAATAAAACTGGGAACTAGTTCATTCTGAGAGCTTAAGCAAAAAAAATTGTTAACAAAATTGTTGACCAAGCTAACGAAAATGCTGCAAATTCTGGCAATTTTACTATTGCAATTTGGAATAATTTAATTATTCTGAGTCCTCTTCCCATCTCGCTTAAATAAGCTCCATTGATAATGATTTCCTTTTAAGAACTGATAAAAGGCATTGATTCATTCTGCATTCATTCATGCCACCTACAAAATCTTAATGATGGAAGAGCTCTGTTGTCTATTGTATCCTACAATACAGAAAGTTCAGTTCAGAAAGTTTAGTTCTGAAAAGATATGGTGTGAAAAAAGCTTCTTTCATCTTTTTCAATCTCTGCATGTATTTTTAATCTTGTGAAATAGGCAATAATGTAAAATTTTTCAGGTAACCAACATAAATGGAAGTATAGGGGAAGAGTGAACAAAAACAAAAGAAAAATCCTATTGCCTTAGAAATAGGTTGAAGTCTCTAGTTTATTCATGGTAATATGAATCTCCTATAGATGCCTTTTATCAGATCCATCTATTCTTTTCATTTGGTTATCACCTAGTCATCTCAAAGCCGGCCCGCTTTCTTCCTTGCCTCAGTCTGAATATACATCACTGTTTTAACCATAGACTTATTCTGAAATTGTCTGTATCATTCAGTAATAGATATAAGACTATCCTTGAATGGGCCTATCCTTTAACAGCAGAAATGGTAGAAGATTCCTGCAGCCCTTTTGTCAGTGATGTTCTCTTAGAGGATTTGGCTGCCTGATGGATGCATTGCAGACTACTGAGTCTATGGCAGCTCATTTAGCAAGGCTCTTAGTTTCCCAATAATTTTTGTTCCACTTGGGAAGCCCCTTCACTCTCGCCACCCTGGGAGGCTTTGGCTGAGGTTGTTCCCCTGTGCCAGGCAGAAGAGCAGATTGCAGCTGCAGCTCCATTCTTCTGAAAGTCCACTGGAATGGCTGTTGAGCAAAGAAAAAAAGGGAACAAAGCAGAAATGCAGGTAGCAGTATCATTTGATGCAGGGGAAGTATTCCTTTCCCAGGCAGTGTCAGCACAGTAGCCAGTGAACCTGAGCTATAGCAGCTGTCTGACTTGCTGGTTGTACAAATCCGTCTGAGGAGGATTCAAGGAACTGTTCTTTTCTTCACAGTGCAACTTGTTATTGATTTCTCTCCCTGAACTTTTTTTACTTGGCCAGGCAAGGAAGATTAGGAGGATTATCTCTGGGATATGTGCCATCCAGTTACCTTGATTGTGCTTGAGAGATTACAGGGGTATAAATGTGGTACATCTGGAGGTCAAGACTGAGACTACAGAGCCTTGAGTGCTTACATCTGTTCCACTATTGATACATTTACTCCTCACCATTCTCTGTTTAATACATTGCTTATTTCATGTTAACATTTTGCTCAACCACAGCATTAAAAGATTGCAAAGGGGCAGAATTCTGACATCTGACCAAAAATTATAAGATTTACAACCCAAGAATTTTGAAGTTCTCTTTTATTTGCCTTATTGACTGAAGCACCATGGTCCTGCCTGTATAATATCATTATACTGGCCTACAGTATTTTCACTTAATGATATTTCCTATGTCACCAGCACACTGTAGACAAAAGAGCACTGTCTGGCTGTATAATCTTTGTCATCTTTTATATCCTTCTGTCTTCAGGCTGTAATTGTACTTATTTGTGTCATAGAGTTTCTTATGGCAGTTAGTAATATGGTAAACCACACTTGAGCATTTCTTGAATATAAAATTCTATAAAGTATTTACAGACTTATAGGCTGGTCAGTTACTGAAAGTAGATGGTATGTGACTGTATACAATGAAAACAATGCATTTCTCTTCCCTTCCTCCTTTAAACCTCTTTCCTTCTTTCCTGCTATCCACAACTTCCCCCTATCCCAACACTGCTTAATAGCTTTGGGCTTTTTGGACCGACTTTTGATTGGGTATTCATTCAGCTTTATGTGATAACAGACTTGACTACATTAAAAGCAGGTAATTGTGGAAAGACTGATCATGTTGTTATCTCTGTGTTAAAAGTAAAGAAATAATTCTTAAGCAGTGTAAATGTTTTCAAGAAGAAATATTTGATTGTGTCTCTGTACTTGCTGGAGGAGTTCTTGGATGCCTGTGCTCCAGGTCATGGCTGAACATGCTCAGTCCTTTCAATGCCTTGAGTACACCCTCAGACTCATTTATTTAACAGACCATGTCTGTCCATGTGATACGAAGTTTCTTTGAAGTGGTGCTCATCTTTTGGTACAAGTTGGCCTTCTGTACATGCCTAATTATTTTCAGTATCACTTTGACACTGCCTTTGTATTATTTGTTTGTTAATTAAGTTTTCTGCTGCTGATGTAGTACAACCATAGCAGCTTACAAGTCCCTAAGAGAGCAGGAGTGACATGACCTGTCAGTGGATGCCTAAATTAATCATGCCAAATTTTAATATGAAGTCTTTAATAAGGATTTGTTTAGCATTTTTTGTAGAAAAGTAATTCTGATTCAACAGATCTCCAGCTGTCCTTAATTCTAATTCCATGGGTTGGTTTACTGCCTTGCACCTATGAGTAGTTTCACAGATTTTTAGTGATAAATATGCAGATTTCTGTGCTTAGTGTGGTGTAACATCTCCCAGTGAAGAGGGAAGAATGAAGGAAACATTGTGACAAAGTAATTTGCAAAATACAGTGCACAAGAAGCACCTTGAACAAAACAGAGAAATCTCATGGGAGCTTAGAGGTTAAAAAAAAAGTTTTGGGTAATGCAACTTGTAGAACCTCAGAACTGCAAAAGCTTACAACTTAAGAAGAGGAGATAAAGGAAGAATAGTGGTATTTGGGAATCACAGTCTATGGCTGATACCAACTGGCATTGGTGAGATTTGCAAAAACAGAGAGAGAAAAAGGGAAGTGAAAATGGCAAGAGCATGGATATGTGCATCAGCAAGACATAGAGCAGAGCAGGCATGGCAGACTTGAGAGGGCAAAAGTAAAGAAGAAGAGATGAGAGAAGGGCTGTCCATGGAGAAATGAGCATGCCACAGAGGAAACAGAGTGGTTGCTATGGCAAGTTGGGAAAACGATTCTGCCTTGGGACATCGGGAAGGGCAGGGACTCTCATTTCAGCATGGAAGTGAAAGAAAACCACAAGATCTTAAGTACTGAATGTATATGAAAATGCAGCCTGGAGATACCAAAAATCTGAATAGAGACAATAAGGAATGTTCCAAACCCTGAAGACCTCTAACATCAGTAAGGAAGGTCTTTATAACTGAATTTGAATAAATTGAGTGTGAATAGTATAATTACAGAGAAATGAAATGATCAGTGGGACTTTGAGTAGCCTGCAGAATGTGGAGAGAGAGAAAACAAGAGGTCCAGCAAGAAGGCAATTGCAGTAGTCCAAGCGTGAAATCATAAAAGAATAAACGCTTTCCTTATAGGATCTGCTGAGGTTACAGCCTAAGGTTGTATCTGTGCCCATGAATTAGATAAAGCAATAAAAGCTTGCATTCCTTCCATCAAGGTTTTTTTTTTTTTTTTTTCCCTCAGACATCCTTTCTAGTTAACTCTTAGGTGACAGTAGGTTCTGTCTAGCAGTATTTGGTGATGTCCCTTTTCCATGTGCTGCTCACCTCTTGAGGTGTAGGTAGCTTGGAAGAAGGGATGGTCTTGGCACACTGACAACCCATCCTCTGTAGTTGTCAATCAATTTCTTCTTTTTAAATTCACCTTTCAGTACAGGAATAGTACAAGAGTGACATGACAATTTACCTTTGTTTTAACTAGATTTTCAGCAGTTTGTGTCATCCAGGATTTTGAAAGATAAGTTGAAGAATTGGGCATGAAATTTTCAGTTTTCCTCACATTGTCAATTACTTTTCCCTGAAGATTATAACAGAAAGCAGGGAAAGCAGCCATAGACTATGATTCCTGGGCAGGAAATGCTGCACAGGACTGTTGCAAGGTAGTATAACTGAAGGACTGCTTTGTTTCTTGATGGAAAAGAAATCACTGTGAAAGGAAAATAGCTGTAAGGCTGAACTGGAAATCTGAAAGCATAAATTTTGAAAGGAAGGAACAAAGTTCAAGGCAGTGCAAGAGTAATTTCACTTGCTAAGACCGGGATCTGTTACGCTCTTGCCTCAGCAAAGTTGGCAACCAGCGATCTGAGCAAACATCTTTATTAGTAAGAGCTACTGCCAAGAGAAAAGTGAACTCTCCTTTGCTGAGTAAACTTTTGCTGTCCAACCCCTCTTTCCTTCACCTGACCCCTACAGTCTGCCCAAAATTAATCCCCCTGTCATTGTGCACTGCACGTTTTGGCTCTTTGCATGTTGCTTCTTATGGCTCAGCTGCTCCTACCCCACCCTGGGATGGGAGACCCAGAGGTGAGCCCGAGCCCCAGCTCTCACCTCTGCCACCAGGGGCCACACATGCAACCACTGCCACCTCACCATGGAAAGCATGGAGTGGGAAAGAACTGAGGCACAGACAGTGCCTTGCCTACATTCTCTGGAGTTTTGCATTTGTCTATGGCACTGTATAAATGCTTTGCTGTAATAATGCAGACGATAATTTTGCAGAAAGCTCCTGGCTTCACGGGAGATTAAGGGTTTTCTAGAGGTTTTCACATAAAATAATTTTTTCTTTATTGCTTTTGACTCTGCTTCACTTCCATCCTTACTATCAGATAGGCATGGGAACTTGCCATGTGGCATAATGTGGGCTACCAAGCCTCATGTTGCCCTGATTTAAGGCAGGAGATGAAACATTCTGTACATTAAAGAGGCTTTTAAAAGAACCTGTTGTGATCAGTTGCCGTGTTTTGCTGGCAATTGTGCCAGACTCTCTACTTTGGAGTAAATTTTCAGTACCAAAAAAAAAAAAAAGAGAACTATTCATGGGATGCTAAACAAAAATCTACTTCAGTACATAGTTTAAATAAAAGTCTTTGAAAACAGCATTGAGCTGTCATGGATAGGGAGCTTCACTTAGACTCTATTGTGTTGAGATGTGTCACATGTGCAAAAATACTTTAAACTTAACTAAACTATTAGTATTTAATAACCCTCCTCTGTTCATATTAAAAATCTTTCCATTGCATTATTTTACTTCTATTCATGTCTTTTTTTAATCTAAGTGCCACAGTCACATTGTGCATATTGCCTAAAGTGTGACTGCCATGATGAGTACTGTGTTGCTTTATTACTCACACTTTCTTCAGTCTTTACTGAATTCTTATGAATTTGGTTTATTTGTCTCTTTGAGTTCTACAGAGTTGTTTTCTTGATTTCTTTTTTTTTTAAAGCCAATTCACTCCAAATTCATAATTTCTTGACATTCTGGTAGCTTTATTTTATATTCACTCTAATGCCTTAGTATTTTTGCAGTAATAAAGTGACCAGAACTGGATACAGTATCCCGGTTAAGTACCAAGGTCATGAAGAGTTTACAAGCTTTCAGTCTCTGTGACTTGATGTCATTTCTTACATAGTCCCAACGTGCCTTTGTGCTGCCATATTCTATTGCAAACTCAAACTTTATTCTGTTTCCTAAGCTTAGTTCAGTGTTACTACTTCCTGATTTATTTCTTCTGTTTAACATTAATGTTAAATTATTTTCTCCAGCTGTGCATTTTTTTTGTCTGAGACATTTGGAGTGAAGAAGCTGGGAAAACTGAAAGCAAGCTGTAGCAATATCTATGCCTGAAATTCTTGGGAAATCAATGCAAAATGTTGACTCTCATGTTATTACTGTTGAATATTTAAGTGGCTCTGTAGGCATGGATAGACAAATTAATATAATCAACTATAATACACAGGAGCTGTGTGCATGATAGATACTAATTCCTATGTGAAATGCCGTAAATTATATCTGAACCTCTTTGTGCTATGTAATTTTTTACCTAATTTTCATTTCTCTATTACTGGAAGATTATTTTTTAGATTAGCTTTGTTAATGTTGTTTCAGTCTTCCATTGACTCATATCCAGATCTTGGAAAATCAGTCGCTTCTTTTTTTTTCCTTTCCCTTTTTTTCCTTTCAAGAAATCATTTTCTGCTAAAGTCAAAGCAGATTCCAGCTATTGCACATTCAGGATTTTTTTCTTCACTAAGCTGGTTTGCACTGCAGTCAGAAGGCAGTGAGAAACCACCTTGGAGCAATGGGATACAGCATGCTGATTAGTATTATGTTGGGAGATTGTTGTTATTAAACATTCAGAAGTTTCCCCTCCCCCCAGTATTAAACTCTCCTGACCAACTTGCTATTTGTAAAATAGAAACTTTGAAAAAAATTAATCATTGTGTATCTTGTTTTCATACAGGATTTACAGATAATCAGCACAGATGAAAACCAGGTGTTTGTGGCTGTCCAGGAGTGGTACCAGACAGACACATACAACCTGTACCAGTCTGACCCACAAGGTGTTTACTACTCCATCTTGCTGGAGAACGTCCGGAGCACAAAGCAGCCAGAAGAGAATGTCCTGATAGATATTCTGGAGGTAGATCTTTATCTTTTCCATTGTGTGTAGTCTGTGTGGAGGGTTTTTTTGATTATGGGTATAATTCATTTTAAACTAATGTATTTTCACAGTTATATTTAATGTAAAAAGTCTAGGATTTCTGTCTTATTCATAGCACATTGTTACTACTTTCATGTTTCCCTCTTGCCCTACTAATGTGTTGTGTACTCTAACTAGATTCTTGGGATGGGGTTCTATGGATCTGCAAATCCAAAACTTGCTAAGGTTTTTTTTTAAGATATTGAAAAGTGAAGCTGGCAGCACAATTTATTATTGATGTAAGAAGTTATGCAGCTGTCTATGCACAGCTTTTTTCTTCTAGGTGACTCAGTGGTGCATTTCCTGACTTAGAGCAGGACATCTTTTAGCCAGTAGGGTTTAAAAAAGTAATCCTGCAAGCCTTGTGCTACGTTGTGTCAGCTCTGAAAGGCAAAGAGCCAAGAAAATTAGATATTGGACAGCAAATCCACTTGCTTTCAGTATGGGTCTTGTGCCAGCAGCATTTTTTGTGAGGCAAACTCTCCTCTAAACAAGTCTATCTTATATTTTAACATCAGTGCACTTGGCAAAATAAAAGACTATAGAGTTTTGGAAGAGTATCACAGACTGTTATCAATTCCATTCCTGTTTAGGGAATGGAATTTCAATGTAATAAGGTGTACATTTGCTCTGGTCCTGCTCTTTCTGGCCATTATCAGAACATTAAACTGACAGAGCTTCAGTCTGACTCAGTTTGTCCTGTTACACTATAATTTGCCTGGTGTTAATTTTAAAAAAAACTAAAACTTTAAAGGTGCACCAGACTTCTTTGGCAAAGGTTTGTAGTAATTCTGGATACAAGGCACACAGTGACAGAGCTGTTAAATGGCTGTAATTAGACTCTTCTTGGTGGGGGAAAATGATAGTGCTTTCTTCCTCCTTATCTCCTCCATCTTTCTTTAGCTTTTTCTTTCTAAATGGCTCTAGTAAAACAGAAAGGTCTCTCATTGCCAGTGATTATTTTCTAGACTCTATGTTTTTAGAAATGAGGCTTCCTAATGAGTGAAACTACACATTGTACGTAGACACATTCCCACAGGGTGATTTATTGACAGCATTCGTTTGCAGCGTTTTACTCTTGGTCACCCCTGTGGGATGCAAAGCTAAAAGGCAGTCAGGTGCAGTCTCTACTCCTTGCATCACCTGTAGCATGTAATTTCAGATAAGTTGTACAGAGATGCTACCCCTGGCTGTCCTTTTGTCTACAAGAATTATTAACTTTATTCAGTTACACTGATTGTTTCATAATTTCCCAATGTTACTGAGGGCACATTAGATAATGCAATCCTAGTCTATTGTGTGCTAGATCAATTTGTAGGGTTACATTAAAAGGAAATGTACACGTGGTAAGGGCAATACACATGGAGCCATACAATTCAATTTTTTAAAGCTATTTTTGAAATTGGGTTGCTTTGTAGGAGAGCACTGACAGCTTCCAGATAGCTTGCGTGATAAATAATTAGTGTTCATCTTGTTTACTAGAATGGGATCAAGTGGTCATAATGTGTGGGTTGTTTACTCAGTATAAAATTGCTAATAAATAAAACACATATTGCAGGCCTCAAGGATGGGATTTTTTTTGGTCTAATCTGGGGGGGGCGGGTTTGGGCATTTTAATGCAAGTATACCATCTTGGGAAGGGGAACCTTCAGTGCACCACAGAGACAGTCCTCAGTGGTGGAAAATTTCTCTTTCTCTCAGTGTGTCATCCTGCTTAAAATTTGTACTGTTCATCTTCGTTATCTTCTGCTGACTCCATTTCATCTTTTACTTGTACATATGCTATAAAATCTTTCAAAGGTGTCTGCCTGTCTGTATTGATTTTCTTTTCTATGCTTTATCTTTTTTTGCATTGTATTTCTTCTCATGTTGCACACGTAAAAGGGAATAATTTCCAAATACTTGCTTAAAGAAGAGAAGAAAAAAAAAAAAAGGTTAAGTATTAAATGACTGTCCAAAACGAGCATGCACTTGAATTATGTGACAAGGAGCATGTCCTTGAAATTGTATCAAGTGCTGCCAGTGTGAAGGAGTCACAAATTTGACATAGGCATATTTGCAGAATGGGCATACTAATGTAATCCTTCTACATTGGTTCCTGCTGTGACTCCTTATGCAGATAATAGCTATACGAGTTGCAGTACACTTTCTTCATGCCTTTTTTCCCCAAACAAAAAAATGTAGATATTTAAATTTCAGTCACAAACATGTATTATATAGCAGTAATTTCTGCATTTCAGTGACTGCTGCTAGTGAATACTGTGGGACCATCTGAATTGTGCTTCTTGCTATCAACTAAACAGAATATTGTTGGGATGGAAAATCAGAAATATAACAATTAGCAATTAATAAGTCACAGCAGAAAATCTCAGAAAATAGGTTTATAAGGTACAAAGTGCTTTTCTAAGAGTACTGGGGAGCAACTATCCCCTGAACTGTTTAAGAAAATAGGTACTCTGAGAGCTAAGCTAGAAGTTCAAAGAAAATCAGCGGAAAGGTGCTTTGAATTTACTCGTGTTCAGCTGTCTTGAGTGGCTGCTGGACTGTTCATCAGAGTAACTGAGCACTGCACAATGTTGAAATGTCTTCTTTTCCATAGCAACTTATTATTAATGTGAATCTTTTCCCTTCTTGATAGAAAGATACTTATCTCTCGATTTTAGATTAGGGAACTAAGTCAAGGAGTAGAATGTACAGAAGAATTTGGGTGCCTTGGCATCACAGTCTAATCCAGAAGGTAGATTTGGCACACTTCATTTCCTGTATTTACGGAGTCAGGTGTGTATTTGTATAGGCCACGGGAAAATGAAATGGAAAATGCTACAGCGGGGGTGGGATGTTTTAAAGATGCCGTTTATTGCACACCATAATTTTGTATTAGTTATTGGGTTTTAGGCTAATGCACCGCTCAGAACATGATATTTCTGAGCTTGCTCTGAAGGTAGATGCCTGAAACTTATTTATTGTTTCAAGCAGGGTTTATGCCTTTCATTCAAAATACAACTGCTGTGAAGTGCTGGTCGGCTTTTATCTTTTAAAGCAGCAGTGAGAGAAGTTAACTGAGACACTGGAAGAAATGTTTTCATAACCTTTCAGTGTTTGATAGATTCAAACACTTATGTCCCATATTCTAGAGAGGAGAAGTGACCCTAAAGCTTGGTTAGATTAGAGGTGGGAGTGGGAATGGAGAAAAGTTTTATCCTGGCTCCCATTTGATGATTATATATGGAATGATTAAATATTCATTAAACAAGGAGGTGGGGAGGGGAAAGAGAGGAGAAACAAAAATATTCATGATGCAGCACTGGTTTTGCCATCCACAAATGAAGAGGGAAACCTCAGTTGCAGTCCCTGATCTAATTATTGTTTAAATATTTAATATTGTGTTCACTGGAAGAAAGACATGCACAGAAATTTTACCCCAAGTCTGCCTTCCCACGTAAACATTTGAAGTGCCAGACTTTTCATGGCTGAGCTGTCTCTCGAAGGTAGAATATGAAAAAAAGCCCCAGCAATATTAAAATGCTTTGAAAGTGAAGAAAGCAGGTTCATCATTTCTTCCCGTCCTTTCCTTTTCTCACCTGCACTGCAAAGTAGTTGACTTTTACAGTATATTTGACTTGGAGGTAGTTCTGAGCTTTCAGCATCCTGGATAAATAACCCAGCCACATATGCACAGGATTTAGGAAAGAAGGAGCTCATGAGAGAGCAGGGTATTTAAATGTCTACACAGAATTTTTTTATATAAACATAAATATATTTCAAAGTTCTAGGCTGTTAACATAGCCAGCAAAACATTCTTATTCTTTGTAGATTTGGATCAGTTCCTTCCCATAATTATAAACAGTGAGTATCCAATATGTAACCTGCTGGTACGGATGCCTTCTTTTTACCTTCAATGCAGACTTTTGCTAAATGAATGTTAAATGGAGTTGATAACTGGCAGTTGGAAAAAGAAGGGAACAGTAAATATTTTGAATGAAAAATAAAAGTTCAGAAATGCATCATGTTATCAGGAGGCAAATATTCCTGATCATTCAAAGAACTGGCTGTCTTGTGCATTTATTTGTAACGAAGAGTTAAGTTTTGTTAAGTGTCAGCACCCAAGGAGATGAGCAAGCTATACTGTGCTGGAAATGTGTATCAGTTTATATATGTTGTCCAGAATTTTTCAAAAATTCAGGAAGTCTGATAAATGATGGCAAGGGAAACAAGAGCACTCTTAAGGAAACATTTGCTTTTAATAGAAGATCTTATCTCATGCCCTTGGGTGGAATATATGTTAATATGTTAATAACGTAAATGCTAGGGCTAGAACTAAACATATTAAGGTATAATTACTGTCAGGTTGCTTCTAAAATTATACCCATTAACTTTAACACTTTGAGTTGTAATAATTTTCTAATACAGATTTTTTTAAAAAAATAACAGCCCAAGAGAAGAGGATCTTTTCCTTATTATTTTTTCTCCAGAGTTCAAACAGGTGAAGAGTGGCTAACTGGAGTGTGGAAGCATTTCAGGTGCTTGAGAGGGTGATTCAGCCCTCAATGTTTCTTCCTCAGATGATCTGCCTGTATTTCTTTCCTGCAAAGGAAAATTGTGCTTCCCAATTCAGCGTTATTTTAAAGGACGTGATTCTGTATTGTGTTATTGTAACCTGTTTGTGTGAAATTTATATGATATGGGCACAGAACTTCAGTGTAAAAGTTAGATGGTTGCTAAAAAATTGCTTACATCATTTGTAGAATAGCATTTTAAAGATGTCCATATTTAAAGAAAATGCAGAGCTGTAATTTTAATGGTAAGGCCATGCTACCATAATTTTTATATTTTGCTATAAAAACTATTGTGTTTTGCTATATTAAACATGTAATTTGATTAGCCTTCTGACATGGAGAGAACTGCATATCCTTTTTAAATGCATTTAGAAATAAAAATCAGTTTGTAATTGTCCTTGCCTTCCCGCTTTCTCCCTTTCCTCTTATCTTTTTGCCTTAGTCATATTTTTTTTAAGGTATCATCCAGTTTCCTTTTAGTTTCCAGGAGAAACTACCTGAGATACACAGTTTAGAGCCACAAAAGAGCAGCTAATCAGGGATAATCCTTGTTGAAAAAAATGTGTATGTGCTGGATATTAACTTTTCTTCTCTATGCTTCAGGTCAGAGGTGTAAAAGGAGTCTTTTTGGCCAACCAGAAAATTGATGGGAAAGTTACGACCTTGATAACCTACAACAAAGGCCGTGACTGGGATTTTCTAAACCCTCCAGACATCGATATGAATGGCAAACCAACCAACTGCAAACCTGTGAGTGGCTCTTTTCGGTGTATCCTCACCCTAAAGTGTGCAAAAATTATCTGTATGGTAGGATGTGCAGTACTTCCAACAGCCTGAGAGCTTTGTGCTGAGTTTACCAGCCAAACTAGCAGGCAAATCTACTAGCAGTGCATGAGCTGTGGTTTCACAGGCTATTAGTCCAGTCATCGTGTAGAGCGAGCAGTCAGGGCTTTCTGTTGCACTGTATTTCGTATTTGAGATCACTTTGACACAAAGCAGACACATTTCTTGTGTGTCAGCCATGCAACCCAGTTCAGAATAATCATGACAACAGTCATTTGTGTCTGGATATATGGGGCACATCATGAGTCAAATAGAGATTAACAATAATTTTTCTCTTTCCGTCTTTCATATTTTTGTTTCGTATTAAACCAAGTTAACCCTTGGTTCCCTGTTAAAGGGAACCTGACAGTTGCTTGAAAATAAATACCACAGTAACTTGCGTAAAAAATTCCTTTCTTTTTGTAAAGTGATATTATTTCTGTTTGTTTAGATGTCCCAAGTGCCCATAGTATTTTGTTATTTCCAAGGCTGTGCTGAAAACCTTGTATTTTTCTCACTGGCTCTGTGCTCCTGGGGACTCAAAGCTCTGCATTGGTGGGCAAAATAAATGCTGGTAGTTCTGCCACTGCCAGAGCTTTGCTTCCTCTTCACATAGCAGAAGTGGAGGGCTGGAGCTGCTGGCTCCCTTTTGAAGCGTTCAAGACTCTGCTGCAAGGCTGCAGCCTGCAGGGCCTGGTGCAGATCAATCTGAGATGAGTGGAACGATTGCAGTGGCAGCAGCTCCTGGGGGTGCTGGCAGCTCCTGGTAAAGCTCCTGGTCACATTGCTGTGAGCAATACGACCTTTGAGTGCCACTGCACAAAGGGCAAGAAGCAGTAAGTTGTTTAGCAAGGAGACATGTTGTGTCCAGAAGTCATTATGCTATTTTTCATACCACATTTTTACTAAAAAAGACATTTCAGTCCAAACAGATTTTTTTAATCATAATTTTACAATTTGCTGGGACCAACAAACATGCAGTACTTGTTGCTGTTAGTTAACATTTTTAAGCAATTATTCTGTCAGAAGGGGGGTTTGTATAATAATGCTGACTTCTCTGAGTCTGGAAATCTTTTTATTGAGACAGTGGCACACTATGCAGTCATCACCAGAGATTTGGTTCCATGGGAAACTGCCATTTTTTTTCTTTATGAAGGCATACTTTGCTGAAGCTGCTCCCTGTCTGGGCTTTCATTATTGTAGGAGCATAACTGGTAGCAGTGATTTCTAAAACCTGTTCTCTTCTCCTTCCCCCACCAGCCTGATTGTTACCTTCACCTCCATCTCCGGTGGGCAGACAATCCCTACGTGTCAGGCACAGTGCACACCAAGGACACTGCACCAGGGCTCATAATGGGGGCAGGTAAGTGCATGACATTATTTTTTGAGACCTGAAATGTGGCAGGTGTTCTTTGTAGATCTAGTCTTCGGATTTGTAAGGATACCATGCTACAAACATTGCCAAAATAAGGCTTTCCTGCAGAATAATCCTTTATGGAGTCTTTTGATCAAACAATTCAATATAAGTTAATTGAAGGCCCAGAGTTGTGTCTTCTCAGGCAGATCAATATCCGTCACCTGGATACATCATGGTTTTCTGTGCTGTGCAGTACCTCCTTCCCCATTAGTGTGGTGTGGAGGTGTGATGGTGGCTGAAGAACATGTCCTGCATCCTTTTTCTGTGCAAGTGATATATAGGCCTCCCAGCATCATGAATAACTCAGAAAAACTGGTGGAAACAGTGGTCAAGCCTTTGTTCTTTAAGCTTGGATACAGATAATTAGTCTTGTAATTTTTATTAATTCCTTTCTGCCTAAAGAGAGATGAATTCAAAGAGGCAAATGTGTCTCTGTGTTGGGAACAATGCTGGTTGTGGCTTCTCCATTGTAACACATACATGGAGCCATGTCACTGTGAAGTGGAATTTAATAAAGGAAATTCCATTGCAGTGTTGAGTACTCATCAAGAAAAATATTCACATAACTCAATTTTGCTTTGTAACTTTGTGATCCATCTATTCATTTAATTTAATCTTCTGTTTCTTTGTTTCAAAACTGTCTGAACGTGAACTATGCTAAGCGCTTTTTAAATTGCATTATTTTATTCTTGTGTTATGGATAATGTTTAGGTGAAATGCACACATGTATGCTTCTCTTTTCATAAAAGTGTATCTGTTTTTAATGAATAATGGCTTCTACTTTATCTTGACACTAGTCTCTGACAAACAGCTTATTAAGTTGGAAGTTTCCTGAGAATGTCAAGGTGAGAATATTTGGTGTTTAAAGAGAATGACAGCTGCCAGTACTTGCAATCTTCAATATAACTGAAGACTTCAAGTTTCTCCATAGTGCAAAGGGAGTTTAAAGCATTTTACTGGAGACAAACCGACCTGGTGAAATGCTGCTATGTTTTTATTGATACAAATGAGACTAAGAATTTATGCAGTGCCCTTGTAGATAGATTTCTAATATGAGTTCAGGTCAAACTTTATGAATTCAAATGTTTCAAAAAATATCTTCCATTTCAAATGTCTTCTTTTTACATAAAAGCACTCCAAATGTAGGTTTTTAATTTTAGCTTTGTTATATCATGCCTAAATGGCCTCCAGTAGCAAATTAAGCAGTGAGATTTAATTAGTCCATAATTCCTATTTAATTTTTCTTTCTCTTTGCACTATAATCTGATGTGTTGAACAGATATTTGTTGAGATGTTGGATTGTTTTCTTTTGATTGGGGTTTGTAGATGTTTTTTCAGTGCACTGTTCTCTGAGATGACATTAGGGAGGGCAGGTTGTAGAAGAGTATTTTGCCCTTAGTTCCTTTCTAGAACACGGTGATACTTTATCACCGTGACATTGTCTTACTCTGACAGGTAGAGAACGTGTCAACAGCTTTCCTCAACGTGGTCAAGAGGGGGTGGTTTTGATAACATCCAGATATCACGAAGAACAAATATGTTAAATTTGGCTGGCTTAAATTGGAGCAACCGATAATGTAATGGGCATGCTCAGTCACAAGCCACCTTGCTTCTAGCTACCTAAAAAGCTGGGAGGGATTGTGTGAAAGTGAGAGAAATTTTCCTGAGAGTAGTGCAGTGTGTCCTTTTTCTGGTAGAAGGTCATGTAGCTGAAAAGAGAGCAAAGTGATCTGGTTTGGAGCCTTAAAGATCTTATAGAGCAACTGCATCCCCTTGCCAACAGATAACCTGAATCAACTCTGATTTTGACTTAAATTTACATTATTTGGATGCCCAGGTCATCTGGATTCAGAGCATATGTTCAGTCATATCTGGCAAATCTGATACCCTCATAAACTTACACGTCTTATCAGAAATACTTTACATAGAGCGAGCTTGAATTTCCTTTGGCCTGATCCTTGAAACTGATAATCCTATACAAATCAACGTAAGTATTAGGTTCTTATGCATACAGGGATCAGATTATTTGGGCCACATCGCACGCTATTGGAATTTTACTGTTAGATTTAGGGAGAGCACATCTTCTGGAAATGACTGAAGGTGATAAAGATCCGTGAATGTCAGTTGATCACAGCATGTCTAGGAGCCATCAGTGCCTTGTGCTGTAAAAAGCAAAATTATTCTGAGGGTGAAATAGGTAAATAACTGCCAACAGAGAGAGGGAAATATTAGTACTCTGACAAAATGCTGTACAGTGACATTACTAATAAGACTGTGTACAATTCTGATGATCAATTTTCAGGACCAGTGAGCATGTGCTAAGAAGGCCTCCTTGGCAGTTGATGGAAATAGAGAATATTTACAAGAAAACCCCCATTAGCTAAAAAAATAAAGGACAATAAAGACTATGATTTTTTTCCTGAAAGTGTAACCACGGGGTGGAAACAAGTGATGCAAACAAGTGGATAAGAACTGGAAATATGATTTCTAAGAATAAGAACCCTTTTGATCAAAAAACAACAAAAAAAAATCCCTTTAATATGGATTTTGGCTTCTTTCTAGGAAGCTTATACAACATATCTTCTTGTGCTAATGGAAAAGCTATTCTGTGACTTAAGTACAGTTTTGATATGGAAAATGCTGGAAAAATCAGAGATCAGAGACTACTGAATATTGTTTTAATTTAAAAAAAGGAATAATTAAATGGTGAACAGTATTAACGCCTAGAAAACTGGGAAAATACAGTAATAGGATGTTAAAATTGCATCTTTTTAAACTCGTATTTACAAATAAAAATTCCACTCTGTTAAAGTTGCATAAGTAGATCTCAGGAATGCATATTTTTAGCTTATGTCTATATATAAATTGTTCAGACAGAATATTAAATTTTATAGCTGCATACGAAAGTGGTATTTTAAATAACTGCTTTGCTCTCTTTAAGAAATGCAATAGGATTTTGCATTTACATTTGATTTTTGTGCATTTTAATCTTGCCAACAACTTCTATTTCTCACAGCATCAGCTATGAAATATGTGTCAATTGATGTGTAAATTTTTACTATAAACTTGCTAAGGACTTTTCTATGAAAAATGTTTAGAGAAGTGTAGCTTTTTCAGGTGCTAGTTTACAATAATTGCCTGCTTAGCTTCCAATCCAGATGGCAAATCAAGCAAGCAGTAAATTCTGCACATTCACACAAATTGAGGAAGCGCTGGAAAAGTTCTGTTTACTTTTTGTCATATCAGGGCCAAATATAATTGCATACATTGTGATGAATTTCTATCATTTTTCACAGAAGTAGTGTACTAGGATGCCTCTATAAAAAAGGATAAGGGAACGGGGAGATGATTGAGCATTTCCCAGTACATTTTGGAGTGAACATCCTGAAATTCCTTTAAATTTTTCTCATGTTCCTCATTTCTGACTCCCCACTCCCTCATTTGAACACATCTTCGGCTTGCCAGTCAAAAACTGTGTGTGAGGGAGATTTAAATACAAATTTAAATATGTATGTTTGTTCTACACTGTGACTACAAGCTTACAAACCATGACATTTTAACTTATTGTGCATGGCCTGAAGGCATATTACAACTGTATTAATTACCAGTAATCCAGGCAAGGCACTTCTCTCTTTTTGGAATAGGTGTCTGCCTGTATGCTAAATTTAAGTGACTGGAAAAGATTTTCCATATTAGAAGGATTATCTAAGCGTTGCGTATGGGGATTATTTCTTCTTACTGTAAACGTGCCCAAAGCCACATATAAAAACATGGGTAAACACAGTGATAAGTAGCACTTAGAACATGTAAATTGATGGTAAATTTTAAATGAAGCATTCTTCCGTATTTGTTGTGACCCAGTAAGAACCTACCAAAATGTGTGACTCTTGAGATCTGTATTGAGAGCTGTGTTTCTCACAGCTTCACCACCTTTCAAGAGAACTTGGCTGGCCACCAGACATCACTGAAATACATTGCTTTCTTTCACATCCCTGTGCTACCGGCTGCTGAACTGCCGTGCCCAGAGATACAGAGAGCTTGGAGGACTATGCTGAACAGTAGTTAGTGCCTCTGTAGTGTAGTTTTTGGTACTGCCACCCCTGCAAGGATGGAAAGCGTGATTTTATGCAATTACTTAAAATCAGCCTTTACTCAGGACAAGTGAAAAAGCAAAAGAGGACTTCGTGTATCCCAAAATACAGTTTGAAAAGGTTTCTAAGAATGCAAATAACAGAAATGAAAAATGTCTGTCCCTAATCAAAAACTCAAAAATGCTGGCCGAAATGTTTGCTTTTGCTTCCTGAATAGAAGCAGCGTCAGAACCTAACAGCAGAGCCATACTGATTCAGGCTGAGAGTCCACCTAGCACAATATCCTGTCTATATTGGTGCCAAAAACCTTTGGGGGAGTGCTTACGGGCAATTCAGGTCTATATGGTCCCCCAGGCATTGGTTTGGAGAAGACACACACGAGAGTCATTAGTTACCAAAAGAATACAAAATATTGTAAGACAAACTTGAGAAACTTTTGTATTACAAACAAAACTTCATGAAACTGGGTGGCAAACAGTTATGTCAGAGGAGTCTTCAGGGCATTTAGATCGAAAGTCATGTTAGACTTGTACCATAAACGGTACAAGTCATGTACCATTTACAGCTCTGGCTAACATAGCCTTGGCATGGTTTAAGTCCAGCCATCAACTAAGCACTACACAGCTGCTTGCTCACTTCCTATCCAGGAGGATGGGGGGAAGGGAATTGGGAGGGTTAAGGTGAAGAAGCTCATGGATCGAGATAAGAGCATCTTAATAACTGAAATAAAATAATAATAAATTGTAATGAAAAGGAAAAGGACAAAGAGAGAGAAATCCCAAGAAAGAGAAGTGATGCAAATGAAAACAGTTGCTCAACTCCAATCACCTGGTGCCCAGCCCGTCCCTGAGCAGTGGTCCTACACCAGCCTCTCCCCCAGTTTATTGCTGAGCATGGTGATGTATGGTCTGGAATACCCCCAGGTCAGCTGGGGTCAGCTGTCTCAGCTGTGCCCATTTCCACTTCCTTGTGCACCCCCAGCCTCCTCTCTGGTGGTGTCGGGTGAGGAGCAGAAAAGGCCTTGGCTCTGTGTAAGCACTGCCCAGCAGTAATGAAAACATCTTTGTATTATCATTGACACCCTTTTCAGTGCAAGTCCAGAACACAGCCCTGTACCAGGTGCTGTGAAGAAAATTGACTCTGCCACAGCCCAAACCAGCACATGCCTGCAGCTGATTACCCATTCCAGTTGCAGTAACCTTTTCAGTATGAACCTGAGTTGCCTTCAGTGTATTACGTTACATTTACTTGTTCCCCTAGATGGATTTTGGGATCTAACACAGAGCCACTAAAATGGTAGAAAAGTTTCTGTGTTGTAGTGGCACACCTGAGGAGTTACTGCAGATATTTACAGCTGTAATAAGAAGCACAGATTTCGGTGTGGCCCACCAGACAAACAGCGCACTGCTACTTGGGGGGTGTGGTCCAGTCCAAACACTTCAGGACATGGTGGGAATGGTACTTAAACATTGTTGGCTTCCAGTCTTGGGCTGAGCATAATTGTTTCTTTCTCACCTTCTTGTGTCACTTGATCACAGTGCCAGTTGTGCTCACATGTTATTGGCTGCCACACTTACCACAAATATGTTTTATAATTCTCCTCAGATACGTCATCGAAAAGTTCAGAATGTCTCAGTTCTACTTTGAGTGCTGCTGTGGCTTTGCAGTTGTTTGTTTGCGGTGTTATTAATGTCAGGATTTTTTGCATTTCATTTGATGCGAATTGCAGCTGTTGTAAAGGGATTTATGGGGTGCCATTACATGCACTGTGTTTAGTTAGCTGGCTTATCCAATAACACAACACACTGCAAGGTAGCTGGAGCCTAAAATTATGCAATTTATTTTAAATCTCAAAAAGAACAAAATGCTCCAAATCTTTGAAGTTATTTTTTTATTAACCTATTGAAAAATAAAATTAAAACAATGTAACTTTTTAACTAAAGAAAACTATACTCTTGTGTGACCCATGTTAAATAGAAAGGTTTGCTTATAAAAGTGTGGGGAGTTGTGGGTACTGTTCACTTAGATCTTTGAAGGACTTGGTTTTATTCCAGTCCTACTTTTTCAAGCTAACAGCTTTCAGAGTGGCTTATCTGTGGCTTATGAAACTTGTCATGCATCCCTATGTGTTTCTGTGGAAATTTCTGTCCACCTGTCACCTCTCAGATTTGGCTGCATGGGTGCTTCCCACTGCACTTTGCAGGAGCCTGCCTGTCTCCCCTTTCCTTCTTTTGGCCTTGCCTCTTTATTCTTTCTGAATCCACCTAAGCTCTTTTTCAGCCAGCCATGGTCTGCAGTACCCACAGAGCAAACTCCAACTGCACTGAAAAGTTTTATCCTTCCTTACAGAAAGGTGTTTACTTTTTTGTCTGCTTGAAGACTTGATTTTACAAAGTTTGTGAAATTATGTCGTATAATTATGTGTTACATAAAATCTGGAAGTAATGAAAATTACAGCCTTCATTAATGACACAATTAAACATTGTGTCAGCCATCAGCAGGTCCTGCATGCACCACTTCTGGGCTTCCACCCTTGGCCCATGGATGGATGATTTTCAAAGGTCAAACATCACTGAAGTCCTTTTTCCCAAAGCAGTGTCCCAGATTCTGTTCCTGTTGGTATCAGTTGTGGTTTAGGCAGAATGACAAGTCTCTGGAATTTTAACTGAGCCCATCAACTCTTTTTGCTCTTTTACCAAGAAAAGACAGTAATGGTAAAATCAGAAGTGGGAGAAGTCATGGCTGTTTTTTAACAGAGCTGCAATTACAGTACTGTTGCTAATATCATTACTGTATCAGCTGGATAGAAAAGGCCTTATAATGAAGCACAAGTAGATGCTGCTTAGTTTACAGACTAGTTTTCCATTAGCAAGGCAATTTACTACTGAATTCTTTAAAGGGCAGATCCCTAGCAATGCTCAAAATAAAGACCTACTCATGCAAGTAGATTTCAGTAAGGTGTGAAAAGAGGTAGAATAAACAGCATTTATCCAGGAGCAAAACTAGCACTGCATTTTTTAAAGCTATCTGTGTAAAGAAGGATGTAGACTGACAGCAGTATGTTAGATTCTAGCAAGCAAATAAATATTTCTGTTCTCAGCTGTCCCATAGAAAACTTTCTGTGATTAACTGTAGAAGTACACAAATTTGCCTATTTTCAGATGATACACCAGTGAAAACTCTAACAGAGGAAAGTAAGAATAGCAAAATAAATGTATTTTGTATAAGCACTGAATCAAATCTTCCTTGCCTTCCTTCAGCCTTGAGGGGGTGATTTCTCATTCATATCTCTTTCTAGTGATCAGATTAATCTTAAAGCTGTATTTCGGGAGAAAATATAACTGAATTAATGTGTGGAGCTTTCCTTTTGGAACTATCTCATTGGATAATATTCATTGAAGGTGTAGGTTAGATTTCAGGAAAAGGTTTTTCATCCAGAGGGTGATTGAGCTTTGGAACAGGCTCCCCAGGGAGGGGGTCACAGCACCAAGCCTGTCTGAGTTCAGGAAGTATTTGGAAAATGCTCTCAGGCACATCGTGTGGTTCTTGGGGTGTCCTGTGCAGGGCTAGGAGTTGGACTCAATGATCCTGATGGGTGCCTTCCAACTCAACATATTCTGTGATTCTATGACCAACTAAATCTGTGCTGAATTATCTGATAAATGAGAGACAGTGCAGTGCATTGGAAAGATGAAAACCCAAGAAAAGCCCAAGAATGGGAAGTTGGATCTTCTGAAATGTTAGTTGCAATTGAAAGGAATCAACTGACTCCTATAAATTCCCTGGTTCAATATAAATATCCCAATCCTGTCCAGGAGGTATTTAGGGTTAAATGATGTAGAGTTATCCTGTTAAAGAGTGGAGCACATGCAATCTTGATGGTCTAAATAGAGTGGATATTTTGGGCAGTGGGCCCTGTCATTCCTCTTGGGAACCTTTCAGCACTAGTAAGCACACTCTGCATAAATAGATCTGGTTTAGTGTTTAAAAACCAGCCATTTATATAACACACAAGTGAAATTTCGTAGTGCTATCCTAATCTCAAGTGTTTTCTTTCATTGTCTCTTCTGCTTAAGAGGATCTGATAATTTTCATCTTATTTCTACTGTAAAAACATGCAAAGCATATATTTGAGTCAAAATCCCCTGGAGGATATAATTTAGACAGAATATTGTGCCATGATTGATTCTCCCCTAGAACACTGTAAACTGCCTGGCGGTTTAATAGTTTGCTATTTGAAATACTGCATGTTAAAAGATGGAGATCTCTGTATTTGGGACTGCATCTGTTGTCATCTTCCCCAAGTTTAACACTTCTGTTAGCTTTGCAGGAATCTGAATTCTCCTCAGTACTTTTTGTCAAAGTTGCTTCCTAGTCAATATTTAAGTAAATCAAGTAATTCTGCTTTCAATTCTTTTGTATTTACACTCTTTTTCAGAATCCCTGCCCCCTTTTTTCATGTTGCATATTTCACCAGAATCTGGATCTAGCTACCACTTCATCAAGTCTTAAAGATAAAATATTTCATTTAACGGTTTCAGTTCAGTGTGAATAACTTTACAGAATGTGATTAAGGTTAAGGTTAAAGCTTCTGAGTTTATGGATGTTTCATACTTACATATTAAATACATGTTGTTTTATAATAATTTTTCATCATGCAGCGACAAAACTAAAATGTTGGTCTGAATTCTGCATTTCAGTATTAGAATCAAGCCTCGTTGCTTCCACCCATGGACAACCTAGCAGTGGAAAGGAAGACTCTGAAATTGTACAAATGTGCAAATATATGTTTTTAAAGGATTTTGCTGGTTCTACCAGAAATGAAGTAAGCCTGTTCATCTGAGTTTAGTTCTTGCTCTGACCTGGAAACTTCTTACTCAGACTGGCATCAGGACTAGATCCAATCTCTCTTGCTCATGAGGATGCAACCCTTGTTTTCTCCTCTTTTGTGACAGGTAACCTGGGGTCCCAGCTGGTCGAGTATAAAGAAGAGATGTACATAACATCTGACTGTGGGAACACGTGGCGTCAGGTAGGAAGCATAAATCATCAAAGGAACCTGACAATAATTTTAATGTACCAAATGTGATGAATTATATAACACTTAACTAGTCTTTAGATACTCGCTCTTTTGAAGGGGGTGGTGTTATCATCTCCAGTTTGCTTGGAAACTAAGAGATTAAGAAGGTGATTTGCAAAGACTCAAATTGATCAGGCTGTCAGGTTCTGCTGAAGGTCAAATATTTTGGTCTCTTTAAAGATCTTATAAGTATCTTATGCAAAAAACAGTGTCTGTTTAGGTTTTTAATAATTTAAGTAATCTTCCTATGCTAATGATGAAGTGGACGGGCCAGATCTTGCAGTACAAACGTTCCAAGCTAAAAGACTTAGGTAAAAAGGCAAAAATTCTTCTGCTTCATAGTCTGAAAGCTGTTACTTAAGCATAACCTTTTTTTTTTCATTGAAACTGAGAAAGTGAAAAAAGATTTTAAAAAAATAATAAACTTTTTAAAGTCTTTTAGCATGATTTAATAAATTCAGGGACTAGAAATACCAAAGTATTAAAAAGAGGTCAGTGATGTAGTGATGCTATTTGAATTTTGGATGTCTTTTTCTTCCACTGACTAGTGTCAGTTAAAGCATTTCACCTTTATTATGTATTGTTTCCTAACCTGCTCTGTCTCAGTGTGGTGGGTTTGCCCTGGCTCAATGCCAGGGGTCCACCAATCTCTCTGTCACTGCCCTCTTCAGCTGGACAGGGAAGAGAGAATATAACAAAGAGCTCATGGGTTGAGGTAAGGACAGGGAGAATTTGGTCACCAGCTACCGTCACAGACAAAACAGGCCTGACTTGAGGGAGATTAATTTGATTGCCAATTAATAACAGACTAGATAGTGAGAAATAAACCCAAATCTTAGAACACATTCCCCCTACCTCTCCCTTAATCCTGGGCTTAACTTTACTCACTAATTCTCTGCCTCCTCACCCTGAGTCACACAGGGGAATGTGGAATGGGGTCTGCAGTCCGTTCACCACACGTCTCTGCTGCTCTTTCCTCCTCAAGGGGAGGACTCCTCACACTCTTTCCCTGCTTCAGTGTGATGTCCCTCCCGAAGAAGACAGCTTTCAATCAACTTCTCCAACATGAGTCCTTTCCATGGGCTGTAGTTCTCCATGAGTTCTGCAGAGTGGGTGCTTCCCATGGGCTGCAGCCCATCAGGAACAGTCTGCTCCAGCATGGGTCCCCTGTGGGACCGTAAGTCCTACCAGCAAACCTGCTCCAGCATCAGCTCCCTATGGGCTCACAGACTCCTTCAGGCATCCACCTGCTCCAGTGTGGGGTCCTCCAGGGGCTGCAAGTGGATCTCTGCTCCACCCTGGACCTCCATGGGCTGCAGGGGCACAGCTGCCTCGCCATGGGCTGCTCCAGGGGCTGCAGGGGAATCTCTGCTCGGGCACCTGGAGCACCTCCTGCCCCTCCTTCTGCACTGACCTTGGTGTGTGCAGGGCTGTTCCTCTCTCATGTTCTCAGCTCTTCCCTCCTGCTGCAGTTGGTCTTGAGCACTTCTTAAATACATAATCACAAAGGTGGTGCTGCTGTTGCTGATTGACTCTACCTTGACCAGTAGCGTGTCCATCCTGAAGCTGGCTGGTGTTGGCTGTCCAATGTGGGAAAGCTTCTCTAGAAGTGTCTCAGAGAAGCCACCCCTGTAGACTAACCTGCTACCAAAACCTTGCCGTGCAAACCCAATACACTCAGCACAGGGATATTTTCTTTCTCTATATATGTGTATATCAACAATACACAATATCATATAGATTCTACTTATAATATATATCCAGGATAAAAAAAAGCACCCTCAAAGGACCAAGGTGGTTTCAAAAAAATAATTTAATTTCAGTTAAAATAGTGTTATAGTGTTCAGCTGAAATCAAATTTTGTTATTTTCTGAGAACCTTTAAGTTTGAAAATGTTCTCAGTAGTGTTACTTGAGCTTGGGGAATTTGAGATTAAAAGAGAAAAATACAGACAGTTTCTTATATTGCTATGGTAGGGTGCCATTAGTACTCCACAGAGTACTTTAAAAAGAAATGGCTTATTTTTGTAGTGATAATGTCCTTTGATGTTTAAAAGATAAAATTTTATACCAAATACCTTCTTGAAATCTAGCATACAATAAATAGGGGTTTAAATGCAAAAGCCTTCCAGGATTTACAGAGAGTACTGTGTTGTTTAATACTTCTTAGAGGCCTCTCATAATTTATTGTCAGCATTTGCCAAGGTTTTATAGTTTTTGTGGGGTGAAAAATAAGAAGAGTGAATGAGATCAAATTCATATTTTCAATGCTTTTTATTTGTAGAGACACTCAGGTAAATGGTATGTGTTGAAACTTGACCCTAAAGTGCCTAATTATGCTGTAAAATTAACCACAAACTGAGCCCTCATTGTGACAGTCAAAATGGCAAATATTGCTAGCTTTATTTTAATTAAAACTGCTATGAAGCCTTTGAAAGAGCTTACTCAATTCTAATATTTGTGATCAGAATGAAACTGTAGATTATTTTATGTATTTTATGGCCTCACTGTTCACGATCAAACAATTCTTCCAGAGGACAGCAGCACATTTCCTTTCTCTGCTGGAGTTCATACAACAAAAGAGAAGGCTTCAGTCAGGTGATAAAGGAATTTAGATAATTCAGTAAATTGCAGGTCTTGTGAGCTGGTGAAACCCCACGCTTTGACACAACTCTTTGTCTAAGTCTCTGCCTTGGAGACTGTGGTTGTCATTAATGAGGGTCTGGCACCTTTCTCACATGCTCACATGATGTTGCAGAGCTGTTTACAGAGGAGAAAGGGAGCAGTCTGTGCTTGTGTATAGAGACAGAGAATGCAGAAAAGCAAATGTAAGAGACTTAGGAGAAAATGTACTGCAAGAAATTAATTAAACCTTTCTTGAAATAATAGCAGTATTGGTTCAAAGGATTATAGGACTGTGGGGAAGGTCAAAGATCCTGTAATTCAACGGTGTGCTCTGAGAGAGCACCAAACATACAAGGAACATCTCTACAGGAGGTTTCCCAGAACTATTTGTTAATCCTTCCCTATAGGAGATTCTGGCTTCATGGTACTTCACCATTCTTCATAGATTTTTCTGAATATTTGACATAAGCTGACTGTTCGTTTTGCTCCTATTCTTGAAGTTTCACAAATTCTACAAGTTTTCTTCTTACCTTTTGAGAGGAGTGGTTTCCTGTCACCTTTGAATAACTTTTTAGATGTTGAAAGATGATTATCAGGTCTATGCAGAATATAGGGATTTTCCCCTTGGAAACAGCAAACTCAAATCCACTGATTTTCCTAATGAACCAAATTTCTGAAGTGTTTTTTTTTCCTTTTATTTGCTCATTGATTGGACTCTCTAATATGGCATTCCTCTCTTGAAGCATGATAAGACTGAATGCAAAATTACAAACTTTATCAGTACTTAACGTAATGAAATGACTGCCCTGGATGTCTTGACGTTACTGGCACCCCATTTTGGAAGACTTCTTTACATTAGCATGACATGATTGTAAGTTTCTGATTCTTAACTGGGACCTGAGTCTGCAATCCATTCTCCCTTTAACAACAATCTGCTGATCATTTTTTTTCCATAATTTCTTAACCAGCTGTATATACTTAAACTATTTTAAGGCTTGTGAGGGTCCTTATTGCTCTTTACGATTGCCTGGAAGGAGGTGGGGGGGTGGACAGGTGGGGTTTGGTCTCATGTCCCAGGTAACAAGTGACAGGACAAGAGGAAATGGACTCAAGTTGCAAAAGGGAAGGTTTAGATTGGATATTAGGAAAAACACTGAAAAGATGGTCAGGCATTGGAACAGGCTGCCCCGGGAAGTGGTTGAGTTGCCATCTCCAGAAGTGTTCAGATAATGTGTCAATTTGGTGCTTGGGAACATGGTTAAGTGACAGACTTGGCAGTGCTCAGGGTTCATGGCTGGACTCAATGGTCCTAGAAGTCTTTTCCAAACTCACTGATTCTATGATTGATTTCAACTGAGCCCCTATTTCCATAGCTTGCATTTAATGTGGTCATATAAGGGTTCAGGAAGACTTACCTATAAACAGAGGCAGTGTTCATAGGTAGAAATGATTGCCTAAATGAGAGTTTTGTGAAATTAAGTAAATTCTGGTGATAAATGGAAATGTTTGGGAAAATAATAGAAGGTTGGTGAGGAGGATTTAAAACACAGTCAAGTGATGTGCAGCTCCGGTGTCAAAACCCACATATATCACACTAGTAGTTATTTGGCCTTCTATGTTGGACAAGTCAAACGTCTGTGTTTAGATAACATAGGCCTGTGATAGAGGCACAGTATCAAACATGCTTGAGATCCCTGCCCTGCTTCAGCAAAGACCAAAGCAGAGTGGTAAATTACACCTGTGCAAACCCCTGAAATTCAGCTGAAAGCAGCAGGCTGGGTGATCCGCCAGCATGGGCTAAGCTCTGCCGTGTCTTCATCCCCACTTGTGTGTCTCTGCCCAGGTGCTGCTTCAGGGCTCCCCCGGTTGGCCAGGTAATGAGAATGAATTTATTGTTGCATTTCATCTGTGGTTTTATGGTTGTTCCTGTGTCCTGCCTGTGCCAGCTCACACAGAAAGTATAAACAAGGATTGTGGTTATAAGTAACCACAATACCACTTGGGTTGGTTCCAGTTGTTCTTCTGCCTTTCTGTTGCATGGCTGAGCTGATTGTTGATATATCTTGAAACCATCACTCTTTTCTTAGGAAAAAAATTTAAATTTGCAGCTATGTACTCTACAACATTGCACTGTAAATAGCAGGAGTTTAAGAGGTGATTGGCAAGTAACTTAAACATCCGTGCCATGAACTGACTGTAGAAGAAGGCGATCTCACCTTGGCATTATCATGAACTATGTGGGCTTAGAATCATAGAATCATTTATGTTGGAAAAGACCTTCAAGATCATTAAGTCCGACTGTTAGCTTAAGTGCCAAGTGGACCATGAAGATATAGCTTAAGGTGAATTCATGTTTATTTGAAAGATTTCTCTATTACACCAGGAAAACAATATCATAAAATGTGTTAATGAACATGAACTATTAGGATACTCTGTTAAGTGATAAGGATTACCTTGTGTATACATATGAGGTTTGTTTTTTTTTTTTTTTTAAAATACTGATTTCTGTTCACAATTGTGGTTGCCTCTGCTATTTCAACAGCATCTGTTACAACACTACTTGAAATACAGCAAAGAGAGTAAGAGAAAAGTCTGGCTTTCAAAAGAAATGGCATAAATAAAAGGAAAAAGTCAGTAACAATAAACCTTTCACATTTATTCTGCTACCAAAGTAGCTCTTGCAGCAACAAAATGCTCAGTTAACCTAATGAGGTTACACAGAAAGCCTTTTGGATGTCTAAGAACTAAATCTAGATCTCTGGAGCTTTAGTCTGGTGCTTTTTTTGTTGGAATATTATTTATCTGTGTCAAATCCTTGTGTATCAAAGCAACTTGAAAAGCCTTTGGTTAAGCAAGAATACATGTTTTCCTGCAGGCATCTTAGGAGATAGATGGTAACACTTCTAAGCGCAACAAAAAAGGATGTAATTCCAGCCTTGCAACCCTGAGAGGGTCCAACTGGCTCATTCTGTGTAGAAAAGCTTCTGTTTCCGGATTTGAATTTAGTAATGGATATCACTTGATGAAAGAAAAAAGTAATCTCAGGAAATTTTGTTTATTTTTTTGAACTTCTGTGTTGCAAAGCAAATTGTATGGCATATATTTCTCTAGGATCGCTTAAAAATGCTCTCACTGATTTCATGGACCTGTCCCAGTTTCTTCCAATGGATATTCTGACCTGAAACAGCTGCTGAAGTTGTTGGGACAGACGTAGGAAAACAAGCATTTAGAGCAGAAGGAAGAGGATAGAAGAGAAGCTGACATTGTGATTATAAAGCACAAAACGTGCACAAAAAATTACAGAAATAGGTAATAAAAATCTTGTTCAGTAGTGACTGGCTACTAGTAAGGATCAGAATAGATTTATTGCCTGCTTTAGTTAGTGAAGAGATGTATATCAGAATTTGTGGCGTGTTGTGAACTCACATATCTCATCTTCTTGGGTCTGAACTTCATCTCTCACACTGGGACCACCTTTCCCTCGATCCTTTGCAAACTGTTTGTCTTGGTTTTGTTTCCAGAAAGTAGAGATAAATATTTACTTTTGTGATGAGCTAGCATGAAACTGCTAATTCTTTTCAATGTATTGAAGATGAAGAATTGTTTTCATATGGCTTTCATACATTTTGTTTATAAAAAGTTTGAAGTGTGTGCAAGAAGAGAATGATATAACAACACCATTAATATGCCTGTAATATGTCCTCTGTGCTTTATAGTGTGGTAAAGCAGGGTGTTAAAATGGTGCATGAGGAACTGCCATGGTGCTTTTCTGGGAAGGGCTAATTTGTATAAAGTGGTGTAGATATCAGCTTCCTTTTTCTTCAGCGTGGTGGTGAAGCTTTGGGAGACTTGGTGTCCCAGCACGTAATGTTGCATTTTGGTTTGAGGGAAAGTTCAAACCAAGTTTAGAGGAGGATCGAAACTCTGCTTGTTTATCTGTCTCCAGCTGATTTCATCCTTTTGAAGTGCATCTAAAATTAATGTCTGTCCTTTACTGAATTCTCTTCTAAAATGCGCAGCTGGGTGAATAAGTGGATAAGACTATAAATGCCTCGTGTCAGGGTTTTGCCTGTAAATTGGCAACATTAAAAAACTGATCAGACACTTGAAGCCCTAGGATTCCCATAAAATATGTTCTTAATAGATGAGAGGAAGACTGAGTTCTCAACCCAAATTAAATGCTTCCTACTTTTGAAATAATGGTGACTGTGCTGTAAGATATTTTCACCCCAGCTCTGATTCGGTCTTGCTGAGAAATCCTCTAAATGTAGCATTTAGTTTTGCCAAATAAAGAAAATTATTTAGTATTCTCAGTATTTTTTCATTCACAAGGCAAAGTAAAGCTAACCTTTATGGTTTTCACCTTTGCTTTGTCAAAGCATATAGAAGACTGCATGTTTGTCTATAAATGCTAAGTGTGTGTGATAATTCTCATGTATCACTTGCTTTTTTTGTTAAATGAACTTTCACAGGTTAATAAAATGAGTAAATTCTTTCTTAAAACAGATTTGAGATGTAAAACAGGAAAGATATCTACCTGAGCTTTAAATTTAGTACCGCCAATGACCTCTAGAAAAGGAATTAAAATAATTTAGGAAGTTTTTAATCCTTTATACCATTAAATCAATCGTACGTGTATTTTAGTTCCAAATTCAGAGTGGCCTCTGTGGTACATCACATTATATTTTAACTTAAACTCACTGACACTGGAAATGAGGAAAACATCCTTGCACCACTTATTTCACATTCTGTAGGTTCTGGAGAATATGTGAGAAAGTCACAGACAGCAGTACTTTTCCTATTTTTCTTACAATTAAACTACAAAGAATTTTATTCTGCAGGATACACAGAATATGGCAAACACCAAAGTAAGGTGATGGGTCACTTGGTGATATATAACAGGAAGGAATGCAGAATGCATACTATGAGAAATATAAGCTTGGGCTAAAATCACTTTAGGCAGTTTAATCTGACTGTGATTTGAACCTGAACGTTTTCTGATTCACCTGCTTAACTTTCTTTTCTTTTACAGCTGGAAGAAATATAAGAGTTAACCTGACTTTTATGTCCTTTTCAGTTTGAAGTGTGGACGTTATAAAACATAAGTCTCTTAATTCTTGTTTACTTGTTCATTTTATTTCAGCTGTTTTGTACATTTGCTTAGCTGGCCTTTCTTTGACTTGTAGGTCTTTGAAGAAGAGCACCACATCTTGTACTTGGACCATGGTGGAGTTATTGTGGCTATCAAAGACACCTCCATCCCTCTGAAAATACTCAAGTAATCCTACAGTCAATTAGAGTAGAGCTGTTGTGTATTCAAGACCTCAGGCAAAGTTCAGAGCTTAAGATAAGCATTTCAATGTGATCATGTATGAATCACAGGTGGAGTCATTTTAGTTCAACATTCATTAAGTCAAAAAAATGCAGCTGGATGTTTACTTTAAGATTACTTCATGGTGCTGAAGGTACCATGGCATAATGCATTAATCATAATAAAATTTTCTTGCATCAGTGTAGGCATTTTGTGCTTGAGACTATTCTGGAACTCTACAGTACAAGCTGTGTTCAGCAAGATTGTTATCTGCTCCTGGGTGGCACCAGCAGTACGTGTCAATGATGCTCAGCCTGTGCTGCATATGTGTCTTACTTGTGCAGTCAGGAGAATTCATTGATACTGTGATAAGTCTCTGTCCTCTCCAAGGGCCACAGAGAAATTGGAGAATAGCCCTGAGTTTCTCTGGCAAGAGCAATATAATGTAGAGTTTGGGAGGCAGCAGGCAAAGGACCTATATGCACTTACTTGCCGTGTAATTTGGTGTGCCAGTATCACAGCTCATCTGAGATATTCATGCACAAATTAACTGCAGTCTGCATAGTTCCTGTCATATGGTGACAATGCAGCAAATGGCCTTCTCAGCTCTTTTGGCAGGAGAAGCTTGCTGCAAAGCATTTTGTTATAAAATATCAAGTTTTAGACTGCACAATAGCGCAGCAAAACATGGTAGCCTTGTGTAATGGCACACAGAACTATAATCTTCAGCATAAAAAACTGTAAGACATCTTTATCACTTGTGAATTGGTTTGTTTTTGCAGAATTATGTGCATGAGTAGGAACTAGGCTCTGTACCTGGTTTTCTGGAATGAAAGCCATTGTTAACCTACTATCCAAAAGACCTGGAGGAAATGTACTGAAGAAAAGAGACTTTGACTCATAAATTTTGGATGCACATTTTAAATATGTTTTGAAATATGTTTTGCTGATTCATCAGTATGTTTTGCAAATGGTTAAGTGGATGGTAGCAGCCGTGAAGGGCCATCATCATCTTGGTGCCTGGAGTTACTGCACCTCCCATGTTTTCGCAGTTGGCCTCTTATGTTTCACTGGCCTCTGCTTAACAGGTCTATAGCTTAGAGACTACTAGAAAGAATGAAATGTGAATTAACTTGCTTTTGAATACTCAAGGTAGCAAGATAGTTTGTTGACAGAGCTCAGTTTTTAATCGGCCTGAGAAATTTTATTGTTGTGGAGAACTTATTACACCTTCTCATAAAAATGAGAATCCCTGGATAAGTTGCTGAGAAGAAGATCACATTAATATCATGCACTGTCTAGGTATACTGTATTTTGTGATCAAAAATCCTAAATTTTAGTAGTGAGGGGATTTTTTAAAGTGCATTCTGTTTGTATAGCAATAGTTGTAAATGAAAGCCATTTCTGCTTTTTTACAGGTTCAGCATAGATGAAGGCCAGACCTGGAGCACACATAATTTTACCAGCACTTCTGTCTTTGTAGATGGATTGCTTAGCGAACCTGGAGATGAGACACTGGTCATGACGTAAGGTTTTAGTTTCACCTCTGTTTTCAGGGCTCTCTTTATGCACTTGCACAGATTTTCAGCTGCACATGTTTGAGACAGTCCTTCAGTCAGTGGCTTTGTGCTTCTCGCAGTCACATGGACATTTACACTAATGTCTGAACCTCCCTGGTCTGTAACCTGTCTTTGAAATTATCTGACTGCAATATTTCAGATTGTATTATGCTCATATGAAATCTTGCAAAGTTACCACCAGGGAGAGTGGAATAATAGGACTGCAATGCAAATCTGAAAGATGTAGGGAAAAAAAAAACCTATTTCATCTTGTGGGTTTTTTGTTTTCCACAGATTTTTAGTCAGACAACAAAAATGTTAAACATCTGTTGTCTTCACAGTGCAAATAACTATAGTGTTGTCTTAGTAAATAGCAGTGCAGTACTTGGTGTAACCAAGCACTGTGCTAACAAATATTTGTTTTTATTCTGTGCAGTGACAGAGGCAGATGCTGTGAATAGAGTTAAAAATAACCAAATTCTGCAAGTCAAGCTCCTGTTTATCTGTGTTTTTCCAAAGGAGCAGGGACATCTGGGTCTGAGCTGCACATTTTACTCCATCTCTGGGATAAATGCTAGTATTTTAGATGTGTCTGAGAGTAAAAAACACCTGTCTGGTCAGGGAGAAAGGCACGTACTGTCTGCAGCTGGAAAGGGGAGTGCACTCAGGGCAGTGCACGCAGGTTGTTGTGTGTGCTCCTATTACAACAGTTTGTGTGATCCTTTGTATTGGAGCTCAGTGCACTTGTGACAAGCTTTTTCTCCCAGGAGTTGCAAATAGAGCTGCTTTTGACATGCACCAGTAGCATTTTCCCCAGAGAAAAATAAATTAATAGCCCAACGTATAAAGGACCCTCAGCAAAACAGAAATCCTACCCAATGTACTTAAAAGTGTTATGCCAAGTTCATAACACCGTGCTGTGCAGAGGTGGGTTTGGTCTGTTGGTTATTTCTCTTTCTCCACTGCCCCATTTATCCTCCATTATACATCTATGACCTGAGAAGAACAGTATTATCCCATCATCTTCCACTTCTCTCAAATACAGGTTTATTTATGATATAATATATGCCACATGGAGACACTTACGCCTCTGAATGAGGGATTTCCATTGATTTCAGTAAAAGTAGATGGATCAAAAGCTTATCCCAAGATGTACTTACTGGCAGATAAAATGATGCGTGATGACTGGGCTTGGGTTTTTTTCTTAGTAAGTATCATTAGAAACCATGATTCTATGAAGATGTGTTTAAATATCTACCCGAATGGGCTAAAGAGCTCTTGTAAAACATGATGTCTTTTAAAATCGTCTGTCTGAAATATATAGAACTGTAGCTAGATTTGGTACATGAGCCCAAATTGGCAACAAAAGCATCATGTGACTTGTGTATGTCTAAAGGCACAGCAAGAGTCTGATCCCAGTATATAATGCCAGGCTTGTAAGATCTTTTTAGCTAGTTTTACTGAGCATGGAGGGCATCGAACACTTAATATCACAGACTGGACCTGAAGACACATGCAAATTTCCTACTGGATTCTAAAGATAGTGAGAAGAATAAACCTGCAGTGTGTGTTTCGTTGTTGCCATTGTATCAGCTTCCTTGTCTCTCCAGCTGCTTTTGGCTTTAGGGTGATGCTGCCAGCCCAGTGGTGCTCTGTCTGACTTTATGTCAAGACCTTTTCTTGTTCTCTCTGGCTTAGTTAATTTTTTCTGAAAACTTATTCTTGTACTACGTTGTTGTGCTTGACTTAATCTGCAGTGGTTTGTTGCTTTTGAGTAAGACACATTCCCTGGAAAAAAAGCGGAAATCAACTATGGCATCTTTTCCATTTTATTGGAAAATATTATTACATTTATATAAATTTATATAAATTTTAAATTAAAATTTATTATAAAATTTTCTTCCAAGTAGAACATGGTAAGATCAGCTTGTGTATGGTAGTGGAAATAAATTACTAGTGTCTTGCACCTTAAGGAATCCCCAAATCCATTGCCAAGGACCTCGTCTGATATTTTTTACTAGTACAGGAATTTGATTTTCTTCCTTTGGTATGGAGTATGTTTGAATAAAGACTTTGAATAAAGAGTGCAATGTCAAAATCCACATAAATTAGGAGAGATAGCATAATTCTGAAGTGGGAAGGTGATAACTGAAAAAATGTGCAGCAAAATTGAGGAACAGACAGTATTTCATTTAAAGCTTCTAGAATAAACTCACAAAAGAGTCAGAGAATATTTTACGTGTACTGAAAGTGACTGTTACAGTAAAATCCTGGTTCCACTGGAGTCAGTCTGTCTGTAAGAGAGACTTCTCATTCTCCAGCATGGTGTCTGGGATATTGATCTGACTTGTAAGTGACTTGCATTTGAATACCAGTTCTGCCATAATTTATCCAAAATCACAGAATCGTAAAATCACAGACTGATTTGAGTTGGAAGGGATCTTAAAGACCATCTAATTCCAACCCCCCTCTCATGGGCAGGGATACGTTCTACTAGACAAAGTTCCTCAAAGCCCCATCCAACCTGGCCTTGAACACTTCCAGGGATGGGACATCCACAGCTTCTCTGGGCAGCTTGTGCCAGTGTCTCACCACCCTCACAGTAAAGAATTTTTCCTGTAAATCTAGTTTTAACCTAGATTGCTTCAGCTTAAGGCCATTTCCCATTGTCCTATCACTGCATGCCCTTGTGAAAAATCTCTCCTCATGTCTCTTGTAGGTCCCTTTCAGGTACTGGAAGGTGCTGTAAGGTCTCCCTGGAGTCCTCTCCAGGCTGAACAACCTCACCTCTTTCAGCCTGTCTTCATAGTAGAGGTACTCCAGCCCTCTGATCACCTTCACTGCACTCCTCTGGACTTCCTCCAACACCTCCACATCCTTCTTATGTTGGGGGCCCCAGAGCTGGATGCAGCACTGCAGGTGGGGTCTCATGAGAGCGGACAGAGGGGCAGAATCCCCTTCCTTGCCCTGCTGCCCACTGTGCTTTGGATGCAGCCCAGGAGACATTTCGCTTTCTGGGCTGTGAGCACACACTACTGGCTCGTGTTGGATTTCTTGTCAACCAACACCCCCCAGTCCTTCTCCTCAGGGCTGTTTTTAACTCATTCTTCCACCCAGCCTGTATTTGTTCTTGGGATTGACCCGAACCAGGTTTAGGACCTTGCACTTGGCCTTGTTGAACTTCATGAAGTTCATGCAGGCCTACCTCTCAAGCCTGTTGAGGTCCCTCTGGATGGCATCCCTTCCCTCCAGTTGTCAACCACACCACACAGTTTGGTGTCATTGGCAAACTTTCTGAGGGAGCACTTGATCCCACTGTCCACGTTGCTGGCGAAGGTGTTAAACAGCACTAGTCCCAATACTGATCCCTGAGGAATGTCACTCAGGACTGTTCTCCATTCCCAAATGAAGTGGTCTTGTAAGCTTTACTGAAGAAACAGAAAAATGTGGACCTGGTTGCCTCAAGTCTTCCTTTCAGAAAGTTTTGTGTTTTCTCCAAAGCAGAGGAAAACTAAATGTTGACTTGTCAAAAGTTGTCATAGAACTCAGTTGTCATCTGTCAGTCAACATTAATCTAAATCATTCATCGAAGTCCCCTGCAGTATTCAAGATATGTACACACAAATGCCAAGGAAAATATATTTTATTCCATTGTGCTCTGCAAAGGACCTAGTTAAGATTTTTAGGAGTTTTAGTGGTAAAGTATTCAAAAACTTTAGGAAACTCGTTCTGGATAAAAATCCATTTCTAAAGAGACCTAGTTAGGAGTTTAGGAAAGATAAGCAGTAAAATACTCATAAATTTTAGGAAACTTGATCTGTGTAAAAATCAGCTTCTAAATAAGGAGCTCAAATCCGGTATTTATTGCTAAAAGAATAAGTAAGGTTTGCTAAGAAATTTTCTCAAGTAATATGTTTTCATCAAAATAGTGCACGGACTAGTAGGTTTTATTTTATTTTAAATTCTGTAAGAACAAAAGTTACTGCAACCCAGCATTATACTTAACAATATTTGGGAAAAATTTCTTGCTAATGCTGGATTGAATAATGGCCTAACTCAGTGCAAAAAGAAGAATTTTTGTGTGTCTGAAATATTGATGTTCCTCTTCAGAGGAAATAGTTAATGTAAGGTAAGTTTCAAACCTGTTAAAATTTCTTCTAAATTACATTTCAGCTTCTGGGAGTGTTTCCCAAACCAATTTATTTCGATTACAGTGTAAACCCAGCAGATACAATAACCATGGTACCGCAGACCATAGCCCCTTTTAAAAGGCCAATAAGAGGTTACATAAAAGGACTGCTTTTATTTATGTCAGGTAGAATAAAAATCTTCCTTGTAGGTAATTGTATTTTTTCCAGAGGGCTATTTTTTTGTAATGTCTCATAGAATAACAACTTTGGATGTTGCTGGGAACTTTATGACATCTCCAAACTGCAGAACTCCTGCATACATGTTTTGCTCTCTTGAATGTCCATTGTTGTGTTCCTTTTGGGTTCCTGGGTGATAATGGAAAGAGGAAGATAGTCTAATTTAAACTTGAAACCAGGTGAATATTAACAGGTGTTAGATATTAGGTAGAGCCATCTGGATTTTTGTGACTGTTGATTCTGCTAGGAATGTCAACCTCACCTTTTGCAACATCAGTAACAGTCAACATTACATGTACTTTGTGGAGCTTATTGTGTCACACACAGCAGCACCCCTTTTCCTGTTCTCTTTGAGTATCTTATTAGGTGGAGGTACTTCTCTTGTTTTGAATTCTTCTCTACTGACTTTCTTTACTGCAACACTTATAAAAGGTAGATAAAACCTTTTTGTGTAGGAGAATAGCTGATTTCTGAACGCAAGTTCTAGGTTTTCTTCACAGCTAGTTAATGTCTTGTATGAGAATCTTTGCATGAAATGGTTGTTCGGTTCTCTGCCTGAGAAAGAACACGTCTGAGATTAGATGGAGGAAACGTGGTGAAAAAAGCATTGGAAAAGCAAACTTCTTCTTCTATTCCAATCTAATTTAGATATCAGCAAATCCAGATGTACACATTACAGTAGCATGTGTAATGCTTTTGCTGTCATCTCTGTGGACACAGCTGTTAGCAGAGCAAGTCAAAGCATTGCAGTGTCACCGCCAGCCTGTGACCTTGGAGCCAAGACCTGGTACTGCCCTCGTCCCTCCCACTGCTCAAAAGAGGTTTAGTGGGTGAAGTTTGTTTTTTAAATTTCTTTTCTTACAGTTGCATATTGTCGTCAGAAGCACAGGAACAGGATGCTTTCAGTGTCACTCTAAAGCCCACATTTAATTCATTTTTAGGACAGATCTGTTAATGTAATTGGATAAGAGGAACTGAAAGGTTAGGAATCCATGTTCTGTAAGAATCTGTTATCACCTTGTCCATATTTACAGGAGGAGAAGACAGAAAAAGGGTGATGTGACTTTTTCATTCAGAATAGACTTTGTGTCATTTTGAGCCCTTGTCACAGAGTGAGTGCCTGAAGCTTTGGTGCTCTAACTATGCTTCCATTTTAGTTTCTATTTCAAATTAATAAGCATTACAAACTTAGCCAACAACTGAAATTTTTAAACACTTTGTTTACTTTTGGCTGGGGCCTTGAACTATATTTTGCTATATAATTCTCTCAAAATGAAGGAGCCACAATTTAGGTAACAAAGGCTATTAACTTTAGCTCTGCTAAGTGAAGTCTGAATGAAGAATTTCTAATTGTGACAAGAGAGACCTGCTTTTTAGGTATGTGAGTAGGAAAGAGAGTATTAGCTAAAGAATTATAAAATTTTGCAAGTATCCCAGATTAATTTGATCTTTAATTAAGATGACAATAAAGAGTTGAATGATGTAAAAGCTATCCTCTACAGAGTCATATGTTTTTCTTTAAACAATTCTGTTCACTGTCCACCTTATATTTACTTCTGCATAAGACATCAGGCTAGGCACTAAATTTGCAATGTTTTCCAAAAAGCATACATGTTAAAAGATTGTTCTTGGACAGGAATTTATCAAATAGATGGGAAAAAATGTTGGATGTAATTCACAAATATTGTGGAGCCACTGAACTTCTGGATAAAGAGAAAACACCCTCATTCTGCTCCACCCTAGCACTTCTCAGAACCTAAGCATTCATTTCCGTTCTTTTTCCCCAAAAGATCTAAAACCAAGATATTTTGGCATTAGAGAATGAATGGCAATTATTAGCTTATGGGAGCAGGAAACAATGAAAAAACATATTTTGGTTGAATTTCAACTAAATTGTTTCCTCCCTTCATTTTTCACTTTGGCAGCCAAAAAAAAAAAAAACCAACAAAAAAAAAACAAAGCCAAAAAACCCAGCCCAACCAAGAAACCCTACTCTTCTCTTTAGTGCATTAAGTATATGCATGTGTTTGTAGTTTAAGGCATTTAAATCATAAATGTCTCAGCATATTTGCACATGATCTCCTGTACACACAAGCACTTTTTATGTGCCGTTGCTTTATGTAGGCAGGTGTCTACTTCTGCACATGGAAGCATTCATCATTTCTGTAGTTGTAATTTAGGAAGGCCACTGAAATGTGACCTCTGTTATGTTCTTTCGGGGAATTAGAAAAATATCCTGAATTATAATCTTGATGTGTAACAGACTGCAGCTTGAATCTCACATTACTTTCATCTATTTTGCCAGAAGGAACCCTCTGACTTTTCTAGGTTTTTTGTTGATTTTACAATGGTGTAAAGGGAGCAAAGAGAACTATCAGAAGAAAAGTGCATCTAACAGAGATTCACTTGTCATTTTCTCTTTTGAAAATAGTAAGCTTTAAATATCACTGTAGTACATAGTCATGGCTAACCGTCTTTGCCAACCCATATCCCCTCGGAAAATCTTTCATTAATAACATTATTCCTGTGAGTTAAGGAGAGCACTACCTGTTGGCAGTGGCTACACTAAATTACATCCTTCCATGCCACTATCTCATCATTTTACTCCTCAGCTAGGTAATTTCTGCACAGATTATGGCATGTGTCTTGCTGTATGTTCAAAGACACTGTAATAATATGAGCTACAACAGGCAGAACAGAAAGAAGATTGTCACATTTATTTGGTTTTCAGGGATATTGTCATCATTTGTAGTGAAGGTCTACATGAAGCAAAGGACTCAGCTTTTTGAACTTACCATAAATTGACAAGAGACTTCTAACTAATCCTTTTATGTAGAAGACAAGAGAGAAAGATGATGGTTTTTTAATGTAAATGGCCTTTGATATCTAGTGAACTGTAAGGTAGATTGAATATTTAATCTGAAATTGCAGTTGTGTTATAAAAATTAGCAGGGAGGTCTGAGAGTTAAAAAATATTTCAACAGTACAGTAAGTTCACTGATCATTGTATTTCCTTCTAACATGATTTATTACAGGAGAAGAGGCCTCATCTGGAACAAAGTATAAATATAATTTTTTGACAAAGCTCTGTGACTGCTTCCATTTAAAAAATAGGAGACAGAAAGAATTGTTAAAATAATTAACTAGCATCTCTGATAGTGTGGTTTCCTTTCCCAGCTTGATCATATACTCACTGTTAGCTATTGACGTTTAGATCTGTAAAGAATTTCAGGTACATGCTTGAACAGCTTTGCTTAGGTGCTGTCCAGAGGAATTTAGATGTATCATCAGAGACAGAGCCCTTGAGATTGCTCATATCACCTGTATGTGGGGCCCTCAAGTGACCCCAAATCCTAGGTTTTACTGTTGGTAGCTCTATAGTTTTGAAGTCACTTTCAAAAAAACTAGAGGCCCTGCTCCACCCCTAAGTGGCATATGAAGTTAGCAGAAGGTGCCAACAGGGCAGTACAGCACTGTGCAGGCAGTCTGCTACAGTGTCCTGTTTTGAACATCACAGTTGATGGCAAACTCATATAGAGGAGAGCAAAAGCCAGTGCAGCACATTGAAGACTAAGGCAGTGAGTCTAGAATGAAAGAGGTTTCTGATTTCAAACAGAGTAACTGTGCATCACACAGTTGTCATCACTAGTCCTCGGTACAACTGCAAAACTTGCACAGTTTTAGTTGCTACATTAAACATCTGAATAAATTCCTCATGTGACCTTTGTGACCTTGGTGGGAAAATACTGCAGGATCACTCCCACCACTCTGAGGTCTTTGAGTGTTCTCAGGTATTCACAAGTAAAGCAAAACACGCAGGCAGGAGATGACACAGCTACTACTGCTCATCCGAGCAAGGAATATCTCTTGAATAGGTGCTCTTGTCTATTGAACAGAATTTACTGGAAAAGATTATCATTGCATATAATTTCTGTTAAATTAACTCTGCCTGATTATGAGCTTTATCAGGAACAGAAATAACTAGCAATCCTCCAGAAAATAGTTTAAATGAGTTAGCTTAAAAACTGCATTAAACTGTCTTATCTATCAAATGATGCAATCAAATTAAAAAATTATGTGCTCATAAATGAACTAGGAACAAATGTACAAAGTTGTTATGGCAACTGAAACACTGAAGTTAAAATTATGGATCCTAAATTCTTGCAAATAAAAGTAAATTAATTTCCAAGGTAATTGGAATTTCTTCCAAAAATTATTTATCACAGCACCATCTTTTATAGTTTCAAGAGAATTTATTTGATGGATTTCTAATGAAATATAGTTAATCAAGAGGAAGGTTTTAGTAGCTTATGAATTGCTATCATTTTGATATATATCTTCTAGTCATCAGTTCCACTTGCTGCACCATTCCAGTTTTTTTCATTCACATGATTTTATTCATCATATATATTATATATTTTGCACCTGAGCAATTATATTGTGATTGCTGTTATGTATTGCTTTATTGTAGCCCATATTTTTGTCTAATCCATTGAATCCTACTTAATACATGCCTTCGTTACTTTGAAAAAATACTTTTTTATTCTAGTGATCTTTAGCAGTACATTTAAATGTGCTCATCTGAGGTGTCTGCAACACGTGCTGCTGCAGCAACAACATTAATAATCATCAAGCCTTTTTTTCAAACAGTTTGCTAAAGTGGATGCATGTGCGTGCTGGATTCCTTAGGAAACTTACCCTAGGAATTGCAAAGCTTTATGGCTGCATTTTTAATGTGGGGTTTGTGATTGTACTGGGACATTTTCTTGAATCTTTGGGAATTTATTTAAGCTAGAGAATGTTGGGATCACTGATGTTGCTACTGTGCTCTGTGGGAGCATGGTCTTCAGTCTGTAGAATCAGAACAACCATAATGGAAATGAGATTTTTGGGGGTTTTTGTTGGTTTCTTTTTTTTTTTCAAGAGGCTGCACCAACATGCAGAAAAGTTATTTCGGTCTTCTACTAAAAATCCACAGAAGAGAATGTTACAATTCACCCCTTGAAGCAGTTACTTTGCTGTATGCACATATGGTTTGTACTTAGCTTCCATATTATCCTAGTAGATTTTGCATAATTTCTAGAGTATTTTCTATACTTTTTCTGTCATTATAGGGTGTGGAACTGGGCAGTATTTATCTAATCTCTATCTATAATCCTGATATCTTCTAATTTCTCAGTCTAGTGAGGGAGAATAAAAAACGTCAATATCTTTTAACATTATTTTTATAGAATTCTAGAATGATTAAATTGTTGAGGTCGGAAGTGACCTCTGTAGGTGATCTGGTCAAACCCCTGTGCTCATGCAGACCCACCCAGAGCCAATTACACATAGCTGTTCCCAGATTGTTTTTGAATATTTCCAAGGGTAGAGACTCACAGCCTCTCTGGGCACCTGTATGAGTGCACCCTCTGCAGAAATGTTGATTACTCATGTTCGGAGGAAACCTCCTGTGTTTCATATTGAGTCTGTTGCCTCTGGTCCTGTCACTGGGCACCACTGAAGACCTGGCTCCAATCCTAGCAAAGAATCTTCTTTGTACGTTCCCTTCAGGTGTTTATAGACATTGACAGTTCCCCCTGAGCCTTCTCTTCTCTGGACTGAACAGTCCCACTTCTCTCAACCTCTCCTCTTACAAGAGATGCTCCAGCCCTTTTATCACCTTCACAGCCTTTTGTTGGACTCCTTCCAGTCTTTCCATCTCTCTCTTGTATTGGGGAGCCCAGAATTGGATCCAATACTTCACATGTAGACTCACCAGCACTGAGGAGAAGGAATTAGAGAATAGTGTGGCTGTATCTTTTAAGTTTATCCTGGTTCTTCCTCTTTCTTGTCTTTCCTCCCAGTCTCTTTGAAGACAGCTCTTTACTCTACAACAAGACTCCGAAAACATTTTCTTGTACTTCTCAGCTTTATCTTTTCCAGCAAAAAACCCAATTCTTTCAATCTTTCTCCATTGGTTACATTTTCTAAGCAGCTTATGAGTCATTTTGCCCTTTTTCAAATTCATTTTTAGTGGGTCTGTAAATATGCATGTAACATCCAAAATTAGACACAATATTCTTCCAGAGGCTTCACCAGTGTCAAGTTTATCAAAATTATTACCTCCATGTCTTCTGTTTTCCAGTTCTAAGTACAATCTAGAGTTAGTCTTTCTTATTTTGCAGCAACAGTGCATTCTTGTTCTAGTTCCACAGAATTCCCCAAGTCTTTTATTTGATATCTGAATGTTATTTTCCATTTTGGTTTTCCACCTTTGTTGTGGGTTTGAGTTTTTTTCTTTCCCAGGGAGAACTTTTTGCGCTTGGTTTTGGGGTATTTTGTCATATTGATTTCTGAACATTGCTTCCACCAGTCAATGTCCGCTACCTTCCTTATGTGTTATCTGCAAAATTTTTTGTCTTTCTTATTTGACCACGAGTGTTAATGAAAATATTGACTGTGGAGCCATCATATCTTTGTGATACATATCTCAAAATATTCTTTATTTGATAACTACCTTTTGAAAATTGATTCTTCTAATTCAATATGTATTCACATTCCTCTTCACAGTGATTTTATCTGTACTGATGTTTTCTTTTTTACTTTGAGACAATGTTACACCTAGAAATGTGTAACAGTGTTAACAAAGGTCAAAATATGCTAGCTTTTTTCCTTTCATTTATCCACTAAGCCAGTTACCCTGTAAAAGGAGAAAATTACATTAGTTTGACATGATTTGGTTTTGATGAATCTGTAGTAGCTGTTTGTTATCATTTTAATTATCTCCAAGGTGCTTAGAAGTGGATAGCTCAATAGTTTGTTTGGTATCTTCATGGATATCAAAATTAATTCTTTAACTCTCTGAGCTCTATTTTGCTGTTTTATATCTCTGGTTATATATACACACATAAATGTGTATGTGTGGTTGTGTGTGCATATTTATATATATAAGCAACATGTTTCCCGTGCCATAGTTATTTGGAATCACCCTCATAAGGTTTCAAAGATCATTAATAATAGTGCAGAGATTATGTTTTCAGGAGAATATCATTATTCTGTCCTACCTTGAACTCAAAGCACCATCTCCTTTCTTCCTCTTTCCTTGACTAATCTGCCTGAGACAGCTAATATGAATGGAGAAAATTCCATTTGTTCTGTAGAAAATACTTTTCTTGAGGCAGGAGTGAAGCTTTAACAGGACTTGGCTACTTGCACTTGAATATATTTTTTTATAAATGAGTTAATAAAAGAAATGTAGTAAATTTGTAAAGTTTTTTGATGTCTAGAGAAGCATTCACTGAGGTAGGTAGTTGCATAAACACATGGTGAAGTCTGCCTTGTATAGAGAAACAAAGACTTTAGAAAAGAGGTACAGGTATTTTGTGTGTAAAAGACGCTTCATGTCTGTCAGCAAACCCAGTTATACTGAAACAGGCATTGTGGAAAAAGCAAGAGACCACCTAAGCAGTCACTTTATTGAGTATGTAACTACCAGTGAATAAGATTATATGGTGACAGCAGCTCTCAGGATCCAGCTGAACCAGAAAAAGGAACCAAACCTTGAGGCTCAATGAGAGAAGTGGGACCACACACCTATGTGCACATACAGCCAGTGGATTGAGCCACATTTTTTAGTTTGTGTGTGTTACTTCTACTTCTGAGCCATGGGTACATTTAGAAGGAAAGGAATTAGATGATCCAAGTCCTTTAATCTCAGAGCCTTACAAGAAAAGAGTAAGACATAAAAAATAAATGCCCGTGTTTCTGTTTAATTAAGTACACTGCTGCTGGTGTGGTTTCCTGTGAGCCTGGGTTGTTCAGTCCTTACAATGTGAGCAGTGTGGGCAATAACCTATTGATAACTAAATCTCTCTGTTGTGGAGGAGAAGCAAAGACACCAGAAAGGAAAGGGGGAAATCACTGTACATCTTTAGTCTCTGTGAACTATTTTTCAGCCTATTTGGTAGATTTTAGAGCTCTAAGCCATTTACCTGGGAAGACGCTTAGTGTGATGCTGTTGCCTCTGTGCTGTAGAGAATCAACCACTTCTGGTATACCCCAGTTCCACTCTGAACCTGGTATTCAGGACAAGAGAAATGACTGGGCATAGCAGAATGCTTTTAGTAAAACTGTACCATTCCTGCTGTGTCTGGATTCGAACAAAACTGAGGGCAAAACAAAAGGAACGAATTTGGAGAATGATACTAAAGCTTGGAATATGACCTCTGTGCAGTGTGAACTGCAGAGAAATTGTTGGCTCCAGAATTAACCTTAAATTCTTTGGCAAGTAAGTCACATAAGCCTGATACAAACCACAAATACATTTTACTTTTGCCCAAATAGAGTCTTTATCCTTTCTAATTTGTTACTGGATGTCATACTCACCCATTTTGTTTTGGAAATAAAGATTCTGTCTTAGAAAATGTTGGCTGCTTTGAAACTGCAGCTTGGTTTTTAAAGCAATGAGATTTCCTTTTTTTTCTTTTCTCCCTCTACAAAAATTGTACAGTTTGTGACTGGTTTTTGTTACACACTGAACTATCTGAAATGAAGAAGAGACTCCAGCAAGAATGAAGAAGAGTTCTCCAGCACAATGTGTAGATGTCGTGTATTCCTTAGAAATTAGTACAGTATCATGATAATGCAGTGAGTTTAACAATAGCACATTGCTATCTGAAGACTGTAGAAATTAACACAAAGTCCCGCAACAAAAACAACCGAAGAAATTGCAAGACATGAATGAGTGACAGAGCTGGAAACTGACTCCGGTGATCCGGGATTCTGCTCCCTGATCTGAGCTTCCTGTAAAAATCTGAGAGCTCTGTCTGTTTCACGTAGCAAGATAATAGACAAAAATTTTTGATTCCAAATTAGAAAATATTATTTCCAGTGAAATTTCTGGATAATTTGCTAGGAAAAAAAAAATCTTTAATATATGAGTTATATCTCTTCATTGTAAATTTTCATGCAATTGACAAATGTTTCCTAACTTGACTTGTTGTACATAAAAGAGGAATAAAAGTGAAAGAAAAATGAACCTGGGACCTTTTAGCAGAGAACTATGACAGTGGATAGGAAAAGATAGGACTGAAATTTTGAATCTTAGATGTTTGGTATTTCTTCACAGTAAGAGTTTACTTTTGGTCTTTTGTTCAGAGTCTTTGGACATATCAGCTACCGTTCGGACTGGGAACTGGTGAAAGTGGACTTCAGACCATCCTTCCCCAGGGAGTGCACTGATGAAGACTATGAGTCTTGGGAGCTCACAAATCTACAGGTATTCGTGGTTTTATGTTAATTGACAAAACTTTTCCATAGCTTTTAGATTCATATAGAGCTCTGTGCTGAGAAAATATTTCCAAATTGAATTTGAATGCTACATCCCCAGCTTAGTCTCCTTATGCTGATTTCACAAGAATTTAAAGTGGGAGAGGATTTTATGTTCCCTTTGGTTGTGTGATCTGTGTCCCAAAAAAGGCGGAAGTATATCTGGGGGGCTGCCATAATAATAGGTGGTCCTGCTGGATTGGGAAGCATGTTCCATAAACTGAAGTGTGTAATATTGATTGAAACAATTTCAACATGCAGTTGTGTTCTGCCAACTTCCTGACCACATACCGTACTCATATATAAATTGCCATAAGTAAAGTCCATTCCAGAAGTAATTTAGGATCTCAGTGGACCAATCACATAATGGAGTCCAGTTGTTTTGCGTAATACCCTTTCTGCAGTAATGCACTAGGGCTGTCTAATCCTGATGCTCTGGCCAAATCCACTGTTGGGAAGCTAAATTCTCTGTACAATGTACTGATTAAAGAGACCAGTATGAGGTGGGGCTTTTTTATTAAATGGAATACGTCATATTTATTCATAATCGTTCTGATTATTGTTTTCTGCTTCTTCCAGCAGGGTTGGTTTATTTTTTTGCATATGACTCAATGTTACTCCAGCTCTCATTTGCTAGTTCTCATGCCTAATTTTACACCTCTTTTTGGGACTGCTGTGTGCTTACAAAGAATGTTATGCAGATCTGAGCTGAAAGAGTAATAGTATCTTGGGATATTGGCATTGAAATGTCTTTCAGAAATTAGAAACAACTAAAGTGACTTTGACAGAGTACTTGCAGCTGCCCAATTACCAGTGGAATGTGTATGGAGAGAGTTCATTCTGTGTCCACGTGGTGCTTCAGGTGGACAGCCACCACGAGATATGATAATTTAGAGAAATTCAGCTATCTGCAGCCAGATGAAATTTTTAAATGGCCATTCAGAGCTTTGTACACAGATTGGGCACACATAAAACATAAATTGCACTTGAATTTTCATGTGCATCTTCAGATTCGTGTCCTGGAAATATAGCCTATGTTACAACTCTGTAATGACCTGTTAGTGGACATGAGGCAGTGGATATGAGGGCTTTCTATACTTATATATCTGAGTATCAGAGAGTTGATAAAGTTTGTAGTCTTGGCAGCAAGACCAGCTGTTCTTGGGACAACACAAGGCCTGTGTGGTGGAGGTTCTGTTGCAATAAGTCCAGTGCTTTGATATTCAGGGTGATCATTGCATCATGGGCCAGCAGAGAAGCTTTCGAAAGAGGAAGATCTCATCATGGTGCATTAAAGGGAAAAGTTTCACATCAGCTCTCACATCCAAAGTCTGCGAATGTGTGAACACTGATTTCTTATGGTGAGTCTGTCTGTGGGCCTTTTGACTTATTGCTAATAAATAGTTACTTAAAGTTTGAGATGGGTTTATTTTCCTCCTTTTGCCCCTCTTGCTACATAGCCATATATAAGCAAATAGGCAATCTGTTATTGAATAATAGGTTTCTTTTGCATTTGCATTTGTTTAAAAACATTGCCATGTTTAAGTATTTGTTTCACCTGACTGAACAAATCCTGATGTTTTTCTCTATTGGTCAAGACTTGAAAAATGGCCATTGAATTAATTTTAAAGGCAAGCAAACCCTTTCTACTTAAAAAAAAAAAAAAAAAAAAAAAAAAATGTTTGGTCTGAATGCCAAAGGAAACCTTTAAAAAATCTAAGCTACCAAGGGAGGTAATTTTGCAGAATTGACAAAGTAATCGCAACCAGTTTTCCCCCCAAGTGTACAGAATTCCCATTGAAATTAGAACAGAATTGGCTTTGTCAACTTGTATGTTCATCTGGTAGAATAACACTGAAAAAATATATTGACTTTTAAAAATGTAGTCTCATTCACCCCAAATTGGACTGCAAAGTGAAGTGGCAATAGTAACACATTTGGTGTTAATGTTTTTCAGTGATTATGGGTTTGAGCGCTCTGCACCTCTGAAGTCAGAGTCGAGCAAATGCTTTGCTGACTTTTGGTTTAACCCAGAAGCACCTCCTGAAGACTGTGTGTTGGGGCAGGCATACACCAGCAGCACTGGGTAAGCTGATTTTGAATTTCAGTGGCTTGATGAGGTTTCCAGAGAGGGGGAGAATATTTCAACTAGCAGCCTCAAAAGTGGTTTGAAAGAAATTCACATTTGAGTACTTAAATGAAGTTTACAAGAGAGCTGGACAGGGACTTTTCACAAGGGAACATAGTGATAGGACAAGGGGGAATGGCCTTAAACTGAAGGAGGGAAGGTTTAGATTAGATACTAGGAAAAAATTCTTTGCTGTGACAGCGATGAGGCATTGGCACAGGTTGCCCAGAGACGCCGTGAATTCCCATCCCTGGAAGTGTTGAAGGCCAGGTTGGATGGGGCTTTGAGAAACCTGGTCTAGTGGAAGGTGTCCCTGTCCATGACAGGGGGATTGCAACTAGATAATTTTTAAGGTCCCTTCCAACCCAAACCAGTCTATGATTCTATGAAACCTAAATAAGACAAACTGTAAAAATTGGGAAATGGAAAAGTTGTGATTCTGACTTAGAGCATGAGCAGAAGCTTCCTACAGACTAATGACAGAAAAACATTACTTTGCGTGTTCACAGCGATTCAAAACCTATTTGAGGGGGAGCTGTCTTTTCAAAATTTTAATTTTTTTGGTAATATTTTGTATCTTTTATTACACTTCTGATAGGAATGTTCATTCAGAGCCTTTTCTTTTAGCTCATTGCCTGGGTTCAGAGTAATTTTCAGTTTGGATCCAATGAATTACTCTGAGGAACTGGCAACATCTCACAGAATTTCCAAGTTTCTCACTTCCATAAGGGTAAGGAATTCTGTGGAGAATAGATTCTTTTCCTGACCATATGGGACACTCAGAATCAAAGGAAAGCTTTCATAACTATAAACAATACTGTATAGAATATACACTGCAATGTAGTCTGACGTCTGTGCTGAGAATAACTTGCAGCTGGCATCTATTCTGGCTTATCATAACACTATCACAGTCAGTTGTGGAGATGAGAACCAAATGCTGAAACGTCCAATCTGGCAGTAGAATCACAGTCTCTGTGTATATTTACCTAACTGAGGAAAATGCTGCCTTTTGGGTTGTGGCTGACAGCTGTGATATAAGTATTATATATAGATACTTATAAGATATACAGAATGGGAATTCAAAAGACTGAAATATGACTCTGATTTTAAAGGGTGTTTAAATAGCACATACCTGTGTGAAAGTGATCTGTAAATAATTACTGTACACATCCAACTATTTAGTTATTAGCACTGTAAAAGTGTTAGTCCTTTCACTCTTTTATATTGTTATATTAAACAAATGCTTTAAGTGTTTTAAGAAATGTATAGATTTGAAAGCAGCGGTTAAGCAATTAGTTGTGGATTAATGCAGAAGCTGTTTGGTATAATTTCTTCCTGATCCTTGGGGTTTGAACCAAGACCTCTAGAGCATTGAAGACTTGAATGCTAGAAAAGGGGATGGCAGAGAGGAGAGCAGACTGTCTAGCTCCTGGAGGGCTTGTCAGGCATGTTTCTAAGTTGGAAAACACAGACTCTTCCAAGGCGTGCGAGGGAAATTCTCATCATGCTCCACACCCTTTCTTCAGCAGGTTTCTCCTTGTAAAGGCAAAGTCCCCAGTCAAAGTACTTGCATTGTGAGTTGGCCTTGATCATTTGCAATCTTGTCTGTTTGTGAACCCAAGGAAAATGCAGTAGCTACAATCACACAGGCATATGGTGCCTTTGCTGCAATTCACTGTGTCCGCTGCTTACTGTTTTTTGCAGGTACAGAAAAGTTGTTTCTAATGTGTGTGAAGGTGGAGTAGACCTGCAGCAGAACTTAGCACACCATATGTGTCCGTTGATTGCTCCCAAGGGACTTCAGATCAGCATCAGAGAAGAAAGTCTGGCTGTTAGGCCTGGGGAAGACATCACCTTCATTGTCCGACAAGAGCAGGTAGTAATGAACATTGGCTACATGGAAGTTGAATCACTGATTTTAGGGTTAGTTTCATTCCTACCTGCTTTGCTGCTGAATGAAGATTAATTTGTGCTTGAGACAAAGATTAATAGCTTTCTAAATACTGAAACTTGCTTTCAAGTGAATAAGACAAGCCGGGAATCACAGTAAACCTCCAAATTCTACCCGCAGAACAGGATTTGTCTCCTCAGCAGAAAAAGCCCTGGCTTCTTGGAAAGTCAGAGTAGCTGGATTACCAAGGTCTTCTTGGACTGAAAATTTCAACTGCTGTATCAGAGAAGAACAGAAATGCAGAGAACGTTTAATATTCGGGTTTAAGTGCTTTTGAGAATCAGTCTTTCAGAAAGGAATGAGGCAAAGCTTTACGGAAATCAGCAAATAGCACAGCATAAAATTATTTATTATATATTAGCTGTGTTACCAAAGATATGAGTTTTTTTCTGTTTATTGAGAGACAATGCCCTAAGGCCCTGACCAACAGCAGCGAGTAACTTTTGGAGGAATTGTTTGCCTTGGGTTTGTTTTCTTACGCTTGTTTTTTAGCATTAGGCTGTAACTGCTCTGCTCAGGTTACCAGAGTATTGTACATCCTGGCTAACCCCGCTGGTTTGCAAGAACTTGAAGAAAGTTCACACATTTTGGCAAACCTGTGCTATATAAATCAAGCACTTGGGATTTATTTCTGTAATAGAAACAAGAAGGTTACGTGCAGAACACTGGGCTGCTTAATACTTCGCAGGCTCTGTGTCCCAGTGCGTGCAGTGCCCCAACAGTTTGTGTGGCAAGTTCTGCTGCCTTCCCTTTTCAGAGTTTGTTTGGAAATGTTTATTGTAAGCCTAGAGCATTTGGTTACAATTTGGACTCTAATGATTTTGATTGGCAGTTTGACTTTTTTCCTACTGAAGCGTTCATGAATCTCTGTGGCAATATGAAAAACATTTAAAATTATTCACAAATCTTCAAAAGTAAGGGATCTTGAAGAGAATCCTGTGCTGTGTTTTTTGGTGAAGTCTTTGCTCCATATATCAAAGAGGAAGACAGATTTAGAAGAAATGTAGCAGTTTGGTGCCCTCTATGGCTATGAATGATATTTAAACTCAAATGTCCTGAGCATTGCTTAGGACTTAATCTGTATGACAAAATCTAATTAGAATTCATAACAATTACTGGGTTTAAGAAACAGCTCTACTACAACAAACCAAAACATACCACATTCTGTGGTGAACAGAATTAATTTACTAGTTTCTGTGAATGCATGTTATTAGGTGCAGGAATACCAGACATCAGGGAGTAAAGGGAGCAGGCTTCTGATATGTTTGGGCAGTTTTCAACTGTCCTTAGAAATAATAATAATAAATAAATACATCATCATGAACATAATTTTTCCCAAATTCTGTTGGCTGAATATATGAATAAATAATTTCATGGCAATCTCCTATTTTTTATGAGAGTGGAAGCCCCAATTCCTTATAGATTTAGCTGCCTTTTCCCTTTGTCACTGTTTTGCTGTCTCTCCATTCTCTCTGTTGTTACTGGTCAGGAGCTAGAAATACCTTGGTGTTTTGAAGACAGCACTCTCATCTTTACAGTGGGGAAGCTATTAGCGTAAAACATTAAGAGAACCCTCCCCTACTGTCTTTCAATGCTAGTTTCTGTCTCACCTGGAAAAAATATGCATGTATACTTGTTAGCATAAGAAAGCGTGTACAAGAGCTGTATGCAAGCTAATGTCATCTAAAGAGATTCTACTTACTAACACATTGCTGGAAAGGAGATATCTCTTTTGCTTTAAACTTTAATAACATATTATCTCCTCTGCCAAATTCTACTCTTCTGTTGTCAAAAGAAAGGTGTTATTTGGAAAAAAAAACTATCCACAGTGAAGAGGCTTTCACAGTCCTTTATGTGTCTTGAAATATTGTGCTTAGGTATATGATAATCCTACAGGTCCCTTATTATGGGTATTTTTTACATTATAAACAATGTTCTTTCATATGATAAAACGTGGAAGAAAATCATCCACACTGCAAAATGGTAAAAGGAGGGAACATTAGTATGTTTTCCTTCCTTTTGTAATGGCACGGTACGTAAGTTCTAGGCATGATACCTACTTTGATTTTCAAATAATCATAGAAATGTAGACTGACAGGTTGGAAGGGGCCTCAAGGATCATCTGATCCAACCTCTCTTGGCAAAAGCACAGGCTAGATAAGATGCCCAGCACCTGTTGTGCTGAATCTTTGAAGTGTCCAGCTCTGGGTAATTCACCTCTTTCCTGGGGAGATTATTGCGATCACTGATTGTTGGCATTGTGAAAAGAATTACATTAGTGCTGCCTTTTAGAATTAAATTTTGAAATAAAGCCATTTCAAAGAGTGGCTTTTGGAGAAATTGAGTGATTTTTGAATACTTTAGTGTCAATCCTTTTCTGCTTTGATGGCCTTTCATGTCGCTTGACCAGCATATGGGTGTATACATTTTTTCCTAGAGGCAAGATAATTTTTAAAATCAATACTTGTGTTTTCACAACAAAGAGGCTTTTCTACAAAGCCTGGCCCTGCGGCCTGTCTGAATTGCACGGCTGTGGTGGCCATGTGCTCTGGCAAGCAAGCAGGAACATCCACACTGCTGGAGATCAAGGAAGCAGGGCCGCTCACTCAGGCAGTGCTGCCAGTAGTATTGAGAAAGTGTTGCTGCTCACAGCTAAAATGCATTTTCCTTTGACTGCATCCGAATCGCCAGTCCATGTGGCACAGGCCTGATTTCTCCCTTGAGTAGCCACACCATGACAACACGAGCGATGGGCATGTTTGTCCTCTGACAGTGGTATCGGTCTTGTGGTGCTTTAGGCCTGAATTAAGGAACACAGTGTCATTTAAAGGAGCACTTAGCAGAAGTGTGATGAATTATAAATTCCATGAGATGTTTGACATGACAGAATTATTTGGCTGGACTTTTAAACCATCTCCCAAACCAACTCAGTGTTCTGCTTCATTAAGCATGCATCTAATTTTGCATTAGAGCATGTTAGTTCTTGGCATGCTGGTAGCTCAGTGTAACACTCTACAACTCTGTGTGAGGATCCTAGCTTGGGTCTTAAAGGCCACATGGTTGACACTCAGGAGGTGTGTCTGGAAGGTGCTGTGAAGAATGTCTAAGCCAATTAATTTTATTTTAGAATTGCAAAGGCTAGAATCTTGTGGGATGAGTAGTAAATTGCTAAAATAGCAATCTTCGGTTGCTTACAATCACATGAGCATCACTTTTGAACCTGGGGCTGCCCTGCAATGTTATGTTACATAATGTCCCGCTGCATTAAGGGAAGAGTGGTGGTTTCTGTGCCATACAACTTGGTTAGTGGTCTGGGGTATCTAATTTTAAGGTAGCACCTTGCTGTGTAAACTTGGTATTATCTCTATTAGTGCACACAGCATCTGTTGCACTAACATCATTGCCGTGGCTGTGGTGGTTTTACTGCAGCTGTTGCGACTGGGTCAAGATGTCTGGCTGGGGCTGAAAATGCTGTTGTGATTCCATAAAAGGTTATAAACATGTGTCCTGTCTGTTTTGGTTCTGGCCATTAAAAATATTTTTGATGTATTTTCCTTTTAGGGTGATGTATTGAGTACCAAATACCAGGTAGATCTTGGAGACGGCTTTAAGGCGATATATGTGAACCTTACGATGACTGGAGAGCCCATCCGTCACCGCTATGAGAATCCTGGGATTTACCGCGTGTCGGTGAAGGCTGAAAATGTGGCTGGGCATGATGAGGCTGTGGTGTTCGTCCAAGTCAACTGTAAATCAGCTCTTTGGTTTTCTTACTTTCGCCACTGTATAAAAACCTCGTGTCAGCTATGAAGTAGGAAAGAAAATTACTAGTCACAATTAGGAAAAAACATATTTTTTCAATATCCTCGTGCAGCCTTGCAGTGTTGTGTGTTGTTAATGCAGAGGCTTCTAAACCTAATGCAATAGGAGGTCAGAATTAGTTTTGTTTGGATTTAGCAGGAGGATGGTTTATTAATCTTTTAAATAACAAGCATGCCTCAGTACAAAATTCAGGTTTGATCCATCTTCCTGATTCAACACCTGTTGTCAGCCTTAGCAGCTAAAATTTAATACTTCAAGCTATGTCTTTTTAAAGATTCTAGGTGCAGTGTAAAGTAAGTTAACAGATGTGTTGGGAAACATATGAGCTCTTGTATGACTTTAAAAAATAGTCAAAATCTCAGTGGTTCTAAATTTAAATTTTAGGTAGTTAATTCTCACAGAGTTTTAAGTGGTGCTTGGATATAACTTCATGTTTGCAGGCAGTATGACTTGACTTATAATTCTCTTCCTTTCCTTAATTAAGACCAAAAAAAACCCAATCAAACAGATATAAAATAAAGAATAGCATGGCCCAGGGAATATCATGCACCATTGCAAGCTTAATGTACCTCAGTCATCTCATAACTGAAATGAAGAGGAAAACTCAAAAGTGAAACTGATTTTTCCTCTTCCTTTGAGATTCAAGACAGCTATTGCCTGTTTTCAAATGTGTCAAAAATTCAGAAACGAGTAACATCAAAGGAAAAGATATTCATCTTGCATTCTCCAGGTGTCTGTTTCCTTCTGTTGTTAGTGGTGTGTCTTCCATCTTAATCCCAAAGCAATGGAAATCACTGGAGCCATATACCAGGTTGTGCACAGATCCATGCGCTTTATGTCAGCTTGTCTAGTGACTGCTGATATTTATGTATTTTGCTAGTCAGTGTCCTTGAGTTCAGAGTTTCCAATCCTGCTTTGATTAGCAGATGAAGACAAACACATTCATGCTAAAGACCAATCTCCTGTTAATATCAAGCAGAAAGAATCAGAATCAAATTTTACACCTCAATTTCATTATCTGTTTCTTTGTTGTGTTTGTTTTTTAAATCATTTGACAACTCCACAGAGCTCAGATAAATTACCTAGGGCTTCACTGTTACTTTTTAGAAGCTTCTAGGTGCTGAGGAGGAGGCAGAGAAATAGTAGATCTGTTCAAGGCAATGAACAGGAAAAAACTCTGTGTGGCATCCTTCTCTCCAAGAATAACTTCTAACCCTTCAGAGAATGACAAGCAGTAGCAAGCCCTGATGGAAAGCAGAAGACTTTCTCATAGTGTGCTTTTAATATGGCCTATGTTAGGATAAACAGTAAAACTAAGAGATGTTGATTTTCTTTTATGCAGCAGATTTTCAAATTGCAGAAATCAGAGTTATTTTACACAAGTAAATGACTGGTACATTAAAGGGACTTTGGTGCTGAAGTGCAGAGGCAGCAGGGCACTGAGGCAGATGTGATCCCTTCCTGGGCCTGCTCACAGATGCTGCACAGGAACTAGAAGACTCATGGAAGTGTGTTACACAGCCTGCTTGAGTAAATGCTTTCCGTGTGATTTGCTCTCTCTAATTTTTTTAGGTAAATTACAAGATTTGAGGAAATTAGTTGGCACTAATTAAACTGCAATTTCTAAATTTTAGTGAAACACTAATAGCCATTAAGGGACACTTTTCACTGTGGAATACCATGAAAGCAGGAATCTCTGTAGAATCCTGCTTTCAGGAGTCAGCAGTCTCCAAGTGATGTATTATTCCCAGGGAATTTTTGCAGAGACCAATGGTAGAGGAAATATTTTTCACTTCTGCCAGGTTGCTGTGGGATACTCTGTAATGCAGGACAATTACAAGAATTTTGGCCTGTCATCGAAATCATGCTTTCTGATCCAGATTAAACAATCTACAACTTTTTAATGAACTGCAAGACAAATTAGAGCAATCTGATAGCCTGAATGTGAGTAGGCAACTGTAGAGGCCCAAGAATTCAGAATAAAAAAAACTGAAGAGCTACATACATTAATATATAGGCTGCGTACATTTTATTTTTCATGAAACCATGACCTTTGTAGTGTGGAACTTCAGAAACTGTACTGAAATTTTACCTTAGTTAAGTAGAAATCCTGTAAGCCTACTTCAGTCTCAATTGTACACACTTAAGGGTACTATGAAGCTTGTTCAAATGCATTATGGAATTGTGTGACACAGGCAAGCAGAAGAATTTGCAGTACTTATTCTCAACTCTTTAATATATAGAAGCAGCAAACTTGAAGTAACAGTTGTCATTCAAGTACCAAACAACTTGGCCTCCAAAAATTTTGGAAAAGAAATTAATCTTCTTCAGGAACAAAACCATATCTTAAAGAGATCAGTTTCCTCTGTGAAAACACAAATTTATGGCAAAAGAAAAAAGTTTTGCAGATCCCTCTGGAAGGAAAATCTATTTCTAGGAGGAACAAATTTAATTAATTTCTGAATTTTTTCACCAGCAACAGGAGAAGCATTTTTACTCCTCTGGAAGCTACTGAAGAAATTTGTTAAAGCACCCAACATGTCTTGAATTCATGTAGGTGGTTAAAGAGTTATTGGAGAAAATGCAGAGTGAAAGTAGAACCTTGCGTTCAGATGAAGCAGCACACAGACTAGGTGAAGTGAGGTGGAAAAGGAGGTTGGACAACTTGCTCTCAGAAGTTCAGTCAGTTTAGTCAAAGTGAATTAGAAGTGAACAGGCAATGACTCCGTTTCTGATACAGAGTAAGAGAAATACTTTAGAACAGTGTTAATCACCTTTAAGTTTGCACTGAGATGAAAAACCTTTGAACGAGTTAAAAGATATTTAGAACGGAACAAAATGGATGGGTTAGTATTCATTCTGTGCAATGAATGAATGTTGGGCTATACAGTGGTTTCGTATCCTGGGTAGTTGGTGCAGGTGAAGAAGTTAAGAAATTCTAGTTATCACATTGTACTGTTGGAAAGCTTTACTTCAGACATTCTGATAAAGATATGCTGGGAAACCTCTGAGGGAAAGGTTTCCTTTCAACACCGTTATTGTACTGTGAAACAGCGCAGCACTAATAAACACAACACTTACAAGCAGATAAAACTGTTGTAATGATGCATTTCTTTTAAACAAATAATAATGTTTATGGCTTTGGTAGTTCAGACAGGAATAAACTTACTCTAAGGCACATTTTGAAGTACAGAGGTTATCTATTTTGATTTGCAAATAAATGCTCCCCTGATGTACACATCTATTTTAAAGCATGCATTAATGAGATTTTTTGTGTGGTGTGAGCCTAACAGCTGATATTTTATAATGAAAATGAGTAGTCAGCAGCATTCTTTTCCAGTTTTCTGCTTTTCCCATAGCAATTTGAGATTTGTTAGATTTCTGTTCATTTGATCTTTTGTTACTAAGTTAAAAAAAAAAAGCTGAGATTGCCATTTCCACTTTTTAACTGGAATATTTTCTTATGTGTTTTAGAATTGGACATGAATGAAAAGAATGGCCATGAGAGTAGTGCATTTTGTTGATCTGTCTTATTGCTTTAAGATTTTGTTTGAGGGGTTTGGGGCTGAGCTGGGGGATGTTTTTTGGTTGAAATGAGGTCTTTCCAATTATGTCCATATCTTTCAACATGGCTGTAAAAGAGAGAGGAAGGGAGGGAAAAATAAATTCAGTGAGAGGCTTTTGGGGAAGGAGGTGTTAATAAATTGATGGATTCTTGTTCAATGATATTTTTGGAACTTTGTCCAGCTCCACTCCAGGCTTTAAATTTAGAAGTGGTTCCAGTCATTGGGAGAAACCAGGAGGTGAACCTGACAGCCATCATACTGCCTAAGAACCCTAATTTGACAGTTTTCTACTGGTGGATAGGAAACAACCTTCAGGTACACAAATGGTTTTGACTGAGATTATTTTAAATCTTTTTCCAATAAGAGTTGTCCCTTTCTTTCAATTTCTAAAATGTTTTCTTTGTGTGGGGAGGAACAACAGTTTATTCTACTTCATTAGCTGTGGAAAAAAAACAACTTGTAGAGGAGGATGGATTTGGGATCATAACTGGTGAATGATGAAACTTGGATTTATGCACTTCCAAGCTAATAATGAATGATATAAATTATAGTGCCGTACAAATATATACATATACATGCATGTATATATATTTTTTTTTCATTGTATGGATAAATATTTTCTGGGAGTCTAAAATAATGTCATATCAAAAATAAATGGGATATCTTAAAGAATATCAAAACATTGAGAGCACTCAAACAATCTAGTGTTTTTCATTTGGGGATCAAAGTCTATATAAACATGTCCTGAGCATTAAATGTCCTAATATTTCTATTGGGAATATTTATTGTGTAGCTGGGTTAATTTCTTTTAAGGTAATTCTTTCAATAACAGGTAAGTAAAATATTTTCTTTATGAGGCAGACTGAGTGTGACAGAGGAATGCTTCAAATAAGTGCGGTGAACTTTCTTCTTGTGAATGTGCTGTCTACCATAATCCCAGCCTGTGTCTGTTCATCATTATTGACTTTGCCATTGCTGGAACAGGCACTGCAGGTCTTGTGAAGGGTTTTGTAATTCATAAGGAAGTGGTCAGGGAACAGAGTACCTCAGCTCTACCTTAGGGGTTACTGTGGGCCGGGGCTCTAAGTTGACAGCATTAACCCTTTTGACCCTGACATACCCTACATTCTTTGAGGCAAATGTCTTGCTTTATATAATCTTGTAGAGATTGTTGAGTCTCCCTCTGACTCCATTAATTGCAATGGAATCTGACTGAAAAACCTAATATGCAACCGATAACTCTAAAAAATACTTTCCTCATCTGGCTGCTATTCTGTTTATAAAGGATCCTTTTAGGGAAAGAAAAATTCTATATTGAAAATTGTAATTGATCAATTTGATGAAACATTGATACATTTAAAATTGATGTGAAAAAATCTTGATGATATTTTTAACAACAGGTTCTTCAGGCACTGTTCTGATGGTTCTTGCTGAAGTTCTGTTTTCAACTGTTCTTTGTTTTTTTAAAGCCACTGCTTACATTGGAGAGTTTTCTGGTGACAAAGTTTGCTGAGACAGGTGATGTCAGAGTTACAGTGCAAGTTTCCTGTGGGAGCTCTATGCTTCAGGACTCAAAAGTTGTCCATGTTTTTGGTGAGACATTAGTCTTTTTCATTTTTTTGTTTAATATGTATTCATTATTGGACTTCTAAAACAAGCCCTGGAACAACTGAACCTACTGTTAAATTATATCGAATGCCAGATTTAATTCTTAAAATTAGAAGCATGAACTGTCACTAAATAACTCCACAAAGCTGAACAGTGGGACTGTATGGGAGGCTTAATCTCAAACATGTTGTTTTCTGTGCTTATTTTAAATGTTACTGTGGTTTCCAAATGCTACATGTAAAGTGTTTTAGTAGTATTTTGGCCTGTGACTAGAAAGTTTCCCAGAATTTTTAAGTAAAGTAGTCTAAATACGTCTGAAAAAAAATGAGCATTTAGTTGTGTATATGCTTTCAGCATTGAAAACAATGTCAAATAATTGCCTTTTGTCACAATACATCACTGTTACCTTGATGTTTATCTGAGATTTTGGATCAAATATAGCTCTGCTGTAATTATGAAATAACCCTTCAGCTCTTGTTCCACACTGTGCCCTGGTGTGGCTTTTTTGTGTTTTATAATGTGGTGACAAGGCATAATATACTGTGGAAAATGTAGTGCTGGCAAATTATTTGCATTTGTATTTGTGCTGTCACATGTGGGAATTGTGATAAGTATAAAAGCTTTTATTTCAATGCAGAGCTAAAAGCCTTTGGATATCATGCAATACAAGATGTGATACATCTCTATTGTCTGAAGAAGATTCTGTTATTTTTGCTTTTAGTATACTTATTAATTTAAAAATAATGGTAAAAACGCCACTTATGCTAAATGGAGCTTTTATGAACCTTCTCCTTTTCTGAGATAAATGGATATAACATTTATGCTACCACTTATAAATACATCAGCTTTTTTAGAAGTATTCAGAAATATAACACTCTCTAGTTTGACTACATCAATGGCTGTGCCATTCCAGTGCTCCTTTTGCCAATCCTGATATCAAGAGTGTGAATGTACTGGCCATCAGGAACACAAAGAAACTTTTGAAAAAGCAAGCCACATTAAAATATAATTCTGTTGGAAATACTGAGGGGAGGCAGGTTTGTCTTTTGTATTCCAGAGGTTCTCTGGTTTGCATTAAGTTCCCCAGGTTTTCATCAAAGGAGCCTGTAGGTTGAAAGGGAAGATTTTAGAGACTACTTTCTGAGAATCAACCCATTTCTAGTATTTCAGATATTTTTGACAAATCCAGAAAAATATTGTGGGTGTACCTTTGTTTATTTTTTTTTTTTCAAAGAGGCAGTGGTTAGCCTTTGTCATATCATTTCTGTTCTTATTTTGTGTCTAATTTATGAAGTAAACTATTCATTTTATATGGAAAACAGAAACGTGCAGTGGACAAACCCCCGCATGCTTATGATCCAGTGAGAATAAAATCCATTGGTACATTCTCATTTCAAATAAAAGAAACCAACCACTTCTGTGTAATACTCCCTTATTGACCTAAGGGAAAATTATAGGGAACATTATGACCTCAAAACATGTATGTAGATCTGCTTTGTTTATTTCTTTTTCTTCCTCCTTTTTTAGTCTTTAGGCAAAAATTTGATTATGTTGATGAAAATACAGGAAGAAATTGAATGCCTGACAACAGAGAGCAGTGGGGGTCCTAGATACTGCAGTGCCGCACAGCAAAGAGTGCTAAATACAGATTTTTAGCTTTTAGTTCTACCAAACCCCTTTTGCAATCTAGTTTATTTCTTGCTGTGTCTTTTTGTTTTTCTAGATCATTTTCATGTTCTTCCTCTGAAGTTTACTAAGCACCTGGACATGTACAACCCCGACATACCGGAGTGGAGGGAAGACATAGGGCGGGTAGTGACGCGACTTCTTGCAAAGGTGCTCTTTCAGATTGGTCGTAAAATGTTCCCTCGCCAGTCGTAAAGCTTGAAGGTTAAGTTAATACCTTCTCATTTAGAAGGTATTTAGAAATGGAGGTGGAGCAAAATAATAAAGTGAACCTCATGAGCCACATTTCAAGCAAGTTTGAGCCTAGTGTCACTTTTAAGTGCAAGCTGTAGACGATGATATTGTAACATAGACAGTTTAGGTCTAACACAGTCTAATTGGCAATTAATGCTAAATATTGCTCTCTGGGATTAGCGATAGACATATTAGCAAATACTGCTGACTCCAAAGCAGGAAGAGTTAAGTAGCTTAAATGTGATAGATTTAGAAGCTAAGCAATGGGTAATATAAAAGACATCAACTTTGTGTAAAAACAAAGCTGAAAGAAAGAATTTACTATGCTGGTTCTGTAACTTTGAAAATTATGTATAATAGGCACACAGTTTGTACCGCTGGTTTTTTAGAGCATGTTCACAAAAGAAGTGTGGTTTGGGAAAAGCTGAATCCTATAGCTTAAACCAAATACAAAGCTATGCAGTAGTACTGTGGCGTTAGATCACCTCACAGAAGCTTTGAGCTTGAGAGCTGGGGTCTTCAGGTACACACCCTGCCAGAAACTGAGGGTGCACACACTGGCTGTTGTGAGGGCAGTAGCACTGAGGTACAGGTTGATATTGTTTATAAAATATTTGCATTTTAAATCACTTTACTTTTCCTGGATTTGCAATTGTGCAAATCAGGTCCTAAACCTTTTGGCTTTATATAGTTTCCGACCTTTTTTTCTTTCTTTCTTTTGAGGTTCTTATCAAATGTCAAATTAATTTCTTGCTTTTATCAACTTAAACTCATTCCATAACCAGAGTCAGTCAAAAAAACATTTTACTCCCTTATAAAATAGCTCTTGCATTTTAATAATTACTGAAACATTTGCCAAAGTATGTGAACAATTTAATGGAGTTTCAGGATCTGTTTGAGGAAGGCTAAGGAAAGTGCCCAGGGTGTGGTCATTAGAATTGTGTGGCTGCATTGTACAAAACATGGAGAAATTTGGGACTAAAAGCCAAATTTGCACAAACTGTTTTACAAAAGGATGTATTTGACTTTCAGTAGGGGAATGAAGGCATTCATTACAATTTCAGGAACTGAACCCCTCAACATTCTTAATCTCACATTGGAAGACTTCTCTCTGTCCATTAAGCACCTTCCTAAGTAACCTACTGAAGCTAAAGTTAGCTGTAATGAATATGCACTTCTAAGTGTACACTGTGTCTGAATGGCTCACAAAAGATCCTAAATCCCGTGGTTTGTTGTTTTTATGTTACCTTAGAAGCTCACAGCCATTGCAGAGTTTTGATAAAACCTGAAAACCTCTTTGTTTTCTTCTTTTCTTGATGCCACTGAATTACTTTAATGTGATAACAACACTTAGCTCTTCCAGTCTTCAAAGAGCAACTCACATCTCCATGTATTTATGTTTGGCTTTGTTCATGTTTCACCTTCTAGTGGAATCCCCTTTAAATATTAAGGATCTAAACACTGAAGTCTAGAAACTGTATGTGCAGTTACTTAAGTATTTTATATAAAACACAAAGTGCATTCTCCTGTAATTTGCCAGATGCCTTTGTTGTCTTCACAGGAGACCAGTATACCTGAAGAAACTCTCGTGACAGTTGTGAAGCCTGGTCTGCCCACAGCTGCTGACTTGCATGTGCTACTACCAGCAAATCAACCAAAAAAGAAGAGAAGCATAACTAATGATAAGGTAACCAGAGCAATGCACATCTGCCTAGGATAGTCTTCATCCTGTTTTGCAATAAGTGGCTGTACTCTCATTGTCTTTGTTTGAAATTAAGAGGTGATCCCTACCTATATAAAGATCTCACTCCCACCTGACGAGATACACATGAACGCTACAGCAGGTATGTTTCCTGTGTTTGACAGTGTACAGACCAGCATAATCTACTCGTTACTGGTGTTAGTGTATTTCTCAAGAATATTTAATATTGGTCTGTCTTTTAAACTGAAACAGCAGTGATGGATGTAATTATAAGATCCAGTAGAGCAAAGAGTCTCTGCACTGTTTTCAGAAACAAATTAGATTTCAGGGCCAAACAAACCAAGAACATTAGTAGTTGACCCATAGTTCAAAGAGCACCAAGCAAGTATTTTCTGCAATTGTAAGAAAATATCCTTTTAAATTGGTAAGAAACAAATATAGTGAACACAGGAATGAAAATCAGACATTAGTTTCTCCCTGGTTGTTTTCAAACCACGTTTCCTCCATAGTAAAAGACCTCGTGCCAGTTGGAAATCAGAAGACTGTTTGGCACTTATAATTTATTATATTTGTCCTTTTACTGTGATAGAAAAGAAACAGATTCCAGCTCTGTGCCTGTACCTCGCAGTTCATGTCCTGCCAGTTACAAAGACTCAGTGTAAGGTATCCTAAATTTTGAAGGGCATTTTACAGCTTTTTAAGACAAGGTCACAGTATCCGAAGACCTGGAAAAGTAGGTAAGACAAAGCTCTTCGTATTAACATAAACCCAGTAGATTGTGTTTGGAGTTCATGGAATATACTTTGGAAGGTCTGAAGGAGTATGTTGAAGTTGTCCAAGTACTTGAACTTGAAGCTGTCTTTCAAATGGACAGACTATGGTGTGAGTGCACAAAGTTTTCTGCTTTTTTGGCAGAAACTCTTACTGTTCTCCCATGTAATCACAGTGAGAATTCCTGGGAGTCTGAATTCCTGATCATGTTGCAGGAAATAGTTAATTTTATCAGTTTTTTTTTTTTTTTTTGTGGAGAGCCATTCATTAACTAAGACTTTCAGCCAGGAGAATATTATCACTTCAAAATTATTTGAAATTTTCTATTTTTTGAAGAAGCATGGTGAAGCTTCTAAAGGAAATTCCTTATTCTGAGCCTGTGTGGAATGGACATGTTTAATAATTTAAGGAAACTAATGGTGATAGATTCTTTTGGTTGTACAAACATTTTACTTCAGTGCAAAGTGTTATGCATATTAGTTCCCTTTAGATCTCAATTTCTATATTAGTGATGTGCTTCAAGGCAGCTTAAAGAGTATCATTGGTTAAAATCAATGCTGTCTCAAGGTTTTTCTCACGTTTGTGTATGAAACATCATGTGAGTTACTTTAAAGCATAAAGAGGAGCAACCACATGCTGCAAATGATTTGGGAAAGCTTCCATTCAGTGGGGCTATAAGGATATCACAGTAGTGTAGCAGGACACGGATTTGTAATTAGTTCTCCAGTAAGGCCTTGCAAAGGTTTTCTGGAACCAGAGGAGCACAGAAAGAGGGAAGTAATTGTATAATCTGGAGAATAGGTGTACATTTCTGACATTGTTAGGATGAACCAGCTCGGACCCGTGGTGTCTGGGGCTGGGGCAGGAACAAGGGAGACAGGAGCAATTACAGCAGCCTGTGCTATGCAGTGATAAAAAGTCAGGTACACCAGTTCCACATCTCGACACCAATTGTTTTATAGAGTATGATGCTGTAGAAATGTACAGATGTTCTTATGACAGCTGCCCACATTTCTGTTTTTTATATTATTGCTACTGGACATTGCTTTAGCTATTGATATGTGCATATAAATTTGTTGATTTAGACTTGAATGGCACAAATTTCTATAAAACGTGCTATATCAGAATTGATTGTGACTCGAGAAATACCCTGAAAATATACCCCATGTAAATAAACTTAGAAGCAATAGCTTCTGTTAAGTCAACAGGAAAATACTTATGTTGTCATATGTTTAAAGATTCCTTACATTCTCTTCTGTTACTAGAAGAAAATCTTGAAGGTTTTTTGAGTCAGTGGAAGGATGTGCTTTGTCACGCTGCTCATGCCAGTTCTCAAAATCAGTGTTGTGACACTTTTGTGAGGACTCAGCAGTGCAAAATGTTTTCTGCACATTTGGAGGAGGTGTCCCAGAAACCCTTAACATAGACATAGTTATAAAATTTCTTCCCTTAAAGAGAACCTCTTTGTTCTCAGTTGAAAACCATTTAGATTTGGGAATATTACATTATTTCAGAAAGATTAAAGGCAATAATTTCTTGTTCAGGCAGAGAACACCTGCTTGCTGGAGTTTTTATTGGTGCTTTACATGAAGTGTTGGGATGTGATACTGTTTATTCAATTAGCCATATAGAATAGGAATCATTACTGATAAAAGTAGCCATCAATAACAAAGATGGTAAGTAAGCTGTCAGTGTAGTAGGAGGAGCTCTTTGGAAAATTCTGAAATTTGGTCCCACTCTGACAAGAGCCCTTTTTGTTTCAAATACATGCATGAAGAAATAAGAGCTGACTGTGATTTAACCTGCTTTAAGAACACAGAAATTTCAAAAGTATTCCATTCTAATTATTGACTCCAGAGAAGACTTGGTTGCTTAATTTATGCACATCTATTACATTTCTAATGTCAGGTGGGATGAGTCCAGTTGAAAGAGTCAATTAAAGTGCAATTAAACTAAAATCTGGAAAGCAGGGGCTCTGAGGAAGATTTCTATCCAGACAAACTAATTTTCACAAAAATTCCCAGTGAGTTGCTTTGGCAAAAAGGGAAAGTCAGAACCCAAGATGTATAAGTGGGTAAGAGTTTGAATGGTGTCATTATTTTTCATTCTTTTACATTCTTATAATGCAGGAGCCATTGTGTTCACATGTTCAAATATTGTCATTGTAAAGGATGTAGAAAGAGAAGATGGAAAATTCAAATGCTGGTATAAGAACCTTAACTTAGGAAGTCTAGAGAGGAGCTCCAAAGACTGCATTTGTTTTTTAAGAAGTTGGGCAGGTGGCAGCACCATGCTCAATAAATACCTTGGGGCAGAAAAAAACCCAAACCACGAGCACTGAAAAAACATTAGTCTCTCAGTGAAATAAATAAGCCAGAACCTTTGGATGGATTCACATGAGATTAAAATTTTTGACCTGAGGATATGTTGTGCATATAGATTTGGGTGGGAACCCAGCAGTGGGGAGTTAAATAACGAACAAGTCTTAATCACTTAAGCAAAAACCACAGCAAATGTTGGGTTCCTTAGGAGCCTGCCAGGAAAATATGAGGAGTCAAAAGTTATGGAGCTCAGAAATTTCATTTACGGGCTGTAAGTCAGATTTTCCTAAAGTAGCTGTCCTTCTTGCACTGTACACCATGAACACGTGAATGAACCTGGATTGACATGAAGAAACTTTAGTTCATTGATAGCAGCATCACTTTAAAGCTTCCTAATCAGTAGAGTTGTCATATCCGTTATCCTTTCAGGCTTTGGGCAACAAGATAAATACTTAGGAGCTATCTGCTGTAATTGTCTTGTGAAATAACTGAAGCCATGCTCACTTCACCCTTATGTTGAGTCGTTCCCACATAAAAGAATGTAATAAAGTCAGTGGAATGGCTTCAGAAGTTAGATATTTCTCAAAAAGAACGATGATATTTGAACTTTTGTATAGTGTCTGCCCATAATATGAAAGGGACTACAGGGATTTTTATCCATTATGCTTCAAAAGCTTGTCAAAGATGAGCACCATAATTGATAATATCGTAAAAGCAGTTAACTTGTGAAGGTTTCATGGATATAAAGCAAATTTCTAATTTGGCATCCTCTGGGAAATTGTGTCCCAAATTATAAGGCATAGAGTATAAAACTAGATTTGATCTTTTAGAAAATTGACCATGTTGAAGACACAAGCAAGTAGAAGGTATAATTCAGACAATTTTTCATCTGGTGTTAGGATGTGATGGTATATTTAATGGTCCTGCTCCATAAAAATATGAGAGACCATATTTCACTATGCTCTATCCACTGGAGGCAAATAGGAGGAATACTGATTTTTTTTTTTTTCCCGCATGGATGAATGTATATATTTCTGTGGAGCATTGTTAAAAATTAGCTATAAATGGAATTCATTCCATTATAGGTAAGGCGGTAAGGTAAATTATGACATGCAGTTCATTATTAAATACCAGTTACTTTTCATAGCAACAAATCCAAAGTGACATCACAGATTTTCTTCTGATAAGTTAGAAGAATGGGGAGTTTTTAATATGGGTTATGCATTGTGTGAGTTAAGACCCAGGTAAACCCAATAGTGCGTGCAAATTACTTGCTGTCTGTCATATACTGGGTAAACGTAATGACTTGGGTAATCAAAAAGAAAGATTCGGCTATAAAATTTTGACATTTTCGGCTTTTATGTCGTCTGGAGTTTTGCTTGATTTTTAAATATTGAATTTCTTTTAGATTTCAGCTCATCAGTGAGAAGTGCTTTCACCATTTAAAGAACCAGAGGTTTTAGTTTTTAAAACATTGAGTGTCTCAAGGTGGAACAGAGCACAAGACGTCTGACATTCTCTCTGTTGTATTTTCAGAGAATAGCAGCTATAAAGCAGGCCCTGAATGCACACAACATCAGTTTCTTTCTGAGGGGAGGATACTGGGTCTTAGTGACTTTAGCTGACTCCGGTTCAGGTAAATATATAAAAGAAACTTTCAACAGACCAACCTTTGGATGCCTGTTTGAGTCCTAATAATTTAAGGAGAAAATCTTCATATCAATATATGTGTGTACATATAACACATGTATATACTTAGTTGGTACTTGTTACATGTAAATAAACACACGTATATATATGAGTGTGTGTGCATGTATATATGTTTATACATATATACACATACACATATATATGTATACATTTTCATTTGGTCATTGTTAACAACCAAATAATTTTTTTTTTATGTTTCCATTTTGTCATACCTCATGATTTGTATCACAGGCTTCTTGCTTTTTCTGTCTAACCACAACATAAAGTAAATACCTCCATTGTGCAAAAAAATGCCTTGAAGGAAGAGCCAACCAGGCTTCAAAAAACTCATCTGGTCATCCAAAGGCATTTTAGGCTGCACTGGCTGCTAAGAAAGCAGAGCTTCTTTGCCTTTATATCAGCCATTAACTCTGCTGCTGTAACTACATGGGTCTAACACAGGCTTGCTGCATCTCTGCTGTGTGTCTCTGATCTTCTAAGCAACTCACGGGAAGGTTGCTGTAAGGGCTCCACGTTGCTAATCCTGTCCTGAGATAAATTATGTTTTTTCTCTGTTTAAAACAAGTGGAAATGGGGTGGGGGCAGGAGGAGTTGTGTGCCTTTTCTGCCTCCCTGGATTCACTGTGTTGATGGAAACTGGTTGAAGAGAGTACGTGTGCATACATGTTTGTATTTTGGACAGAGAGAAGTTAAAATGATGCTTTAACCAGAAAGTTCAGTTTTGACTTTAATCTTTTATTAGAATGTCCTGTAATTTTTGTTTGTGTATCATCTCCCATAATATACCCTTCTTTATTAATTTCAGCGTGTTCTGGGAGAACAGCTTTAGCCAGCCACAATCAATTTGTGTAAATGCTGGTGTGATATTTTTTCTGTCAGCTCTCTGTAGAAGACAAAACTCTTTTATCTAGTTGCTAATGTAGAGTTGTGCTACAGTCTCACTGTGGTACCTTGTCTGGTGTAAAGTGCTGACATTCGTTTGCCAGCACAAAAGGGATTTAAAGAAGCCCATGTTCATTCCAGCCTTTACCAATATATGACCTTCATGAGTTCATTTGTTGTTCAGAGCCTTAGTTTCTCCATCTGTGAAATTTTGCAAAGATTGTACTTAGGGTGTGTGATCGTTTACTATGATAACTTCGGATTCCCATAAAAAAACCCAAACAACCACTGAGTATGCAAATAAATCTTTGGGATCTTGGGTTTTGCTGTTTGTTGCTTTCTTTTTTTAAAACGGGTCCTCTGTCCTTCAGTAACAAGTCACCAATTAATTCTGTGGTTTTGCCTTTCTGAAGAAGCCACAGATAGAGTGAAAAGAAGAGGTTGCAAAAGTAACAACCAATGTTTTTGACGTGACAGTTAAATAGAAAAGAAGGCTCAAGAATGTGAATGATGTGGAAGGGGACATGCAAAACTGTTCTTTTATTTTGTGTTTCAGACTCTCAGAGGATTGGAGGAGGCAGTGGCTACTGGGCTATTGTGGTTCTCTTTGTTATTTGTCTAGTCGCTGTCGGGGCTTTCATCCTCTACAAGTTCAAAAGGCAAGTAAACCTCTACCAATGTATGCATTTTAAGAATTAGATTTGCAAGACAGAGTTTGTTATTTGAAAGGAAGATTTCTTGAAGAATTGCAAGAAGTATGCCACTTGGAAAGTCATGTTTTTCTGAACTTTTCAGACATCAAGGTACTGCACTGATGCTTGTTTCACTTGCAGTGTTCCAAGATAAATATCAACAATATGGGAACTATGGAGAGTTTGTTAACTTTGTCTAAATAATACCATCAAGAATCAACTGAACTAAAATATTATTCCTGATTAATTCCTCTCTCATTACTCCTAACAGTTATGAATAAGCTAAAACTATCGGGACAGGGAGTGCATCTGCAATGCTGATTTGCTTAAAAAGTAGTTTTATCAAAGCACATAATGCTCTGGGGCTTCTCTTTGCACACATTACATTTTAATTGCTGAGGCAATGCCATGGAGAATGACTGACAGAAAGAGATTAGCATTAGTTTGGCACTAGAGTGTGAGGGGGAAGAAATATTTCTGCAAGCAGCCTTTATGTGGAGCATATTCTCAAAACTGAGCCATGCCAGCCTTGGACAGTCCAATATATATTTTTAGTCTGCAATTGATTTTAATCCAAGCTGCTGTGCAATTTAAATAATTTGTTCATGTTCATGGAACAGTATTATCATTGTCTATCCTACTGGTATTCTGTATCTCTGGGGCATTCAGAAGTTGTTGGGTTTGAGCATACTGGAACAGGCCTTCATCATCATCATCAACTCCTGTTGTCCTTCCTCAGTGAGGATTCATACTGATTTGCCTCATTTTTTAAAGGGTGATTTTTATTTAAAATAAATATAAATTTATAGAACTAGGAGCAGCATTAAGTTTGTGACAGCAGTAAATGTAGCTAGCATTAAGTAAGAGTTTGTTTAGCTAAAGTATTTTTATGTCAGTCGAGAAAACCCCCTTTTTTCTCAAGAACCTAAGTTTTTAGAGTTCATAGTGACTGATTGCTTTAAAGGACAAAGCACAGATTACTGTATCAGACTGTCTACAATGGAATAAAAATCCATTTTTCTATTTTAGGTGCCTGAAGAGAGGAAAAACATAAAAATGGTTGATGTGATGAAATTATATTATTTTAATAGCAATACAATGGAGGATTTTCTGTTTGTGGTTTGGATCATAAAACTTCCTTGTGATATCTTTTAAAAGCTATCTGATTTATGTCTTTTATTAGCTCTTAAATGAGAGCAATTAAATAACAGACACAATTACTGCATGGTAGAAGAAGTATAAAATATTCAGGAAGGGAATAAAAACATATTCTTCCTTGAGTTCTTTCTAAAATGCCCAATGAACCATTGCTTTTATTAAGGAGGAAAATATAGTACAATTTCCAAATTGTGAGCTTTAATGTCTCTCATACTTCTGTATGTAATTTGTGAAAATCATTTGCATTTACATTTTTGGGGGGTAATTTAGATGCAAGTGAGGACTATTGTAAGATATATTCAAAAGTTTGTCAGTAGCCTAAAAACTGCTGTTGGCATTGATGAATGACCATGCAGTAGTATTCCATTTTAGTCTGTATCTCATCTGTTTCTGAGATATTTGAAAGAATTTTTTTTAAGTATTCCTCCTAAGCTTTTCAAAAATGACAATTTTCTTTTGTTGTATCCTTCATTTGCAATTTCTTCTTCAAAGAATATTGAACACCTAATCAGTGCTACATTTCAAAAATCGCTTTTTCCCCCATGGGCTCCCTGTGAACTCCTGTCCCACCCAAATCTTTAATCCCTTTTGAAAAGTCTTTGCTTTGTTTATGGAGATGGTTGATGCATTGCTGGATCCCCATGGAGTACTTGTTGGGAGTACAGTCCCTTTAAAGTCAGTACAGCGAGTATATAAGTTTACAAACTGGTCCACAGGGACTGAGGCGATTAAATGAGTGTGCTTTATAGATATAAAAGTTGCAAGTTATAATGCACAAAGGCAGCTTCTCAATATTATATGGCTGGGTATTAAAAATTAATTTGCTGAAAGAATGCCATAGGCAAGAAAAAATGTTCAATTTTAGGTGATAATTTCAGAATTACTGTGGCCTATGGTACCTCAGATAACTTGGGGAAATAAAAATACGATTTAATTCCACAGAGAAATTACAGATGTGTAAAGTGTTGAAATTATAATACTGTCCATAATTATGATGTATGATTTAAAAAACTAAGGAGGAGATGGAAGACATTTGCTGGTGCTTTACCTTCATTCATGTAAATCAATAGAAGGGCTAAAACTCCTTTTTCCCTACATCAGTGAAATTTTTATTGATCTTAGTTTTATCACTACACTGATTGGGTCTACAGGACCTGCAGCTGGCATTGGAGCACATGTAAAGCAGGTGGTTTGCAAGAGATTGTGTGACCATGTCTTGGGCTGCTCTCTCTCTCTTTCTCTCTCTTTGCTGGCTCAAAGTTAAGTTTGATACCTGCAAAGATGCAAGATGGAAAAACTGGCTTGCAAAATAGGAGGGTGACTGGTTTGGCGGGGAGGTTACAGCTTCATACACCAGAGCATGTCGATCTATTTACAATGACAGAGTTCAGGACTTGTGATGAAAAAGGGAGAGAAAATAGCAGGCTTTTGTGTAGACCTACAGCTTTGATAGAAAATGTGAAATATGCCCAAACTGCCTCAAGGTTTCTGAGTGCTGAGGCTCCTTGTCCCCAAGCATGGTCACCTGCCCAAATTATTCCTGAAGTTCATGTCATAAGAACTTGGGCCTTAATTTACGCTAATTTTTGTCATACTGAGCTGGGAAATGAAAGATGGTGTTGACAAGACATCAGAGACTAATCCAACACCTCTTTTTTTTATGAATCTTTCATAAGTAATGAAACTTGCTGCTCCTGTTTAATTTCTCATTTTTTGAAAACTGCAATATTCAGTACTAAAAATTGCTGTCCCTGACAAGAAGTAAATCTAACAAAATTAGTTTGGGAGAGAGAGCAGTGATCTAAAAATAACAATCCTACATAAGTCTGATGCTTTATATGCAGAAAAAAGAGAGTATTTCATCTAATTAGGTAGGGGAAAAACAGAGGCAGATTCATATAGAGGTAGTGGGATTTTGACTGATTAGTTACATGCATAGTACAAACCAATGCCTTCTCCTCACTCCTCAAGGAATGCCCATTAAATAGAAAAGATGTAAATTTTATAATTTCCCTCTGCTCTAATCAAGTCTTAAATTTTATGATCTGCTGGTTAACCAGAGCTGTCACGGCTGTCTAGCTAATGATTAGGTGACTGTAGGTCACATCTGTTCTGATATGCCCTAGTCTCAAATACTTAAGCATTGACTAGGAAGACTGCTTCCCTCTGTTTTTACATGCTGTAAAATTGCAAGCATTTATCATTTTATGTCCACATTCATGGACCTCACCCATCCCCCACTTTATCTGATGGTTGCTTTGTGCAAAACTTGGTGCTGAAGTCCCCAGAGCTCATGAAGTGACTCCTGGCAATCCCAAGCATGGTTTGTTGCTTTAGATAAAAAAAAAAAAAAAAAAAAAAAAAACAAAGAAAAAAGCCAAAATGTTTTGACAAACCCAGGTGTTTGATCCTTTATGATCAGAGTAGATAAGGACTTCAGATTAGGGCTATTTTTACTGTGTAAATGGCAAGTAAATTTTAAATTATAGATGTGATGGATATTTAAAAACTAATTGTAATGGTGTCCAACAAATGAGCTGATAGAAACCAACTATCTATTGGTTTAGATAGTTTAGGGGATGAATTTTGAGCATGGCAACAAGGAGCAAGGGCTCTTTCCTCTCTGGTGAACCAGTCATGGCTGTGCAGGAGGGGCAGTGCCATCAGCAGACAGGGGTGGTGGGCAAGCCAAGAGTAAAGCGCCTTTGCTCTGCTCTGCTCTCACTTCCTGAGTATGGAAATCACCAAGTGGATGCCTCGAGCAAACAACATGTTGCAATACTCACTAGTGTGCTCCAGTTTTATAAGCGTCCAGGTAAAATGGGCTGCAGCTGCTTCTTTTGCCCACAACAATATGAAGCAGCTGGAAAATATTTTTGAAAAATCCAGGGCTATTTCTTAATGCGAGTCTGGGATCTGCGTGTATTTTTTCTATACCATACCATCTTTACTTTGGTTCAGTACAAACACACTTCTTCCATTCCCTTTGAAACAGTGTTTGTATTCTTTTGTGGTTTTCAATCTTCCATCCAGAAAAGATTTCTTCATCCTCTCAAAAGAAGCTTTATGGTGTGGGGTCCTGGGGAACAGTATAGAGAAGGGAAATAGCACTGTCTGCACCAGGCAAAGTGGAGGAAAGGAAAATTATATTTTGGCCACATCAAAGCTGCTATGTGATCATCATGTTACTAGCGGAAGATCTGAAATCATCCTTTTCTTATTTTTCATTTCTGTATAACAGCAGGATCTCAGAGTAGCCAAACCAGAGCAAATAGTTGGCTTTTGTGCTTATGTATTTTACCTGGTTAGTTGCAGCAAATTTTATTCTCTGAAAAAGTATGAAAATCTTCATCTTTTAATTTGTATGCAAACTACTGCTGGTGTACTGAAAGCTGCATACATTGTTTTCACAAATAAGTGTGAATCCTCTTCACCCAGATTTATACAATTTTGTATGTATTCCTTTTTGCCTGCTACTATCAAGTACCAATTTTGGTAAATGAACCCCCTCCTGGGTCATTTCAACAATCTGGAGAAAAACTGTGTTATCTTTCTGCCTCATTGACTTACTATCTCATTTTCAGTCTCTGAAGAAAAGCTATCTTTTTTCCCCACCTTGCTTATACTACTTTTATGTTCCATGAGAGCAAGCTTAGTCCCAATCCATGCCTTTTAGTGATAAAAAAACAAGCACTAATTTAATGTTCCACAATATTTTGTAAAAATTTCCTCAGAAATCAAAGTAATAGCATGCAGAAAAGATTTCTGAAATGAAAGAGGCAAATATATCAGTAGTGCCTTAAAGCACAAAGTCAGTCATCTGAACATTAATCCAAACAAAATAAAGTCAACACCACAATAAAGTATTCTAGTTAATGGATTATTATTGTTGTTATTTTTATTTAAGTTCCAAGAGAATACTACATTATTCCATATTCTTTGCCATGTAAATATGTTCTTATTTTTTATACTAAACAGAATTTTAATCAAGCCTCTGGAAAATGAATGAAGTTGCATAAAGGAGAATGAATATTTTTTTCCATAAAGAAGGAATTGAAAGCCAAATACAGTAGAGCTTAAATGAGCAGGAATCAATATCTCATCCCCCTCCTGCTGTTCCTTCCTGCTGAACATTTTTAAGTGCAAACAGTTTGGGGTATGAACTGATTAGAATTTGTGAATATAGGAAGGGAAAAAAAGTACTTCCTGGAATATCTTCTAAAAGGTGTGGGACCTGGAGAGCTTGGTGAAAACCATGTGCTGTGATGTTCTTTAGTAGTGCTGTGCAGAATTACACCTCTAGCTTCTATTTTTATGATCCTAAAAGAAGGCATAATATTTCTTCTTTTTCATGATTGAAATAAAATGCTACAGGGAAAACAAAAGGAACTAAAAATGTAAACCATGGAGTGCTGCTCAGCAGAGGTAATTGTCTCCAGTGATAGATGTGAAGCACATGCATTTTGCAGATGAAGAGTAAACCCCCCAAAGAAACTATTGCATAAATTTCTTGTCTGTTTTCTAAATGTGTTTTCAATTTTCATATTGCTGATACAAATCTCTTGGGTCAAATTGTGTGTCTTGTCATGTTTTCACAGTAGTCTTTTATGTAGACCCAAGCATTTCTGCTCTGCCTGCATCAGTTACATTGGACCCGACATTAACTGCTTCTTGAAGAAGACCAAAGCACATCGGGGTACACTAGAGTTTTTCTCTCTATAAGTAGGGGTAGCAGCCTCCTTCCTGCATTTTACAGCAGTGAGAAGCACTGGAAAATTGCCAGAATCAGGCCCATCGTCAGTGAGGATCCAGTATCCACATCCTATTTCATCCCACAGTGTGGTTGTGTCTTGTAAACAGAACATCTGGCACATGTGTTAAAAATGCCTCTTGAAAAGCCTTGGACTGTCCTTTTCTTCAGGGTGGCTGAGTGAGTTCCTTGTAAAACTGAGCCAATATGAAACACAGAGAGATCTCTGTAGTGTGTAGAAGGTCTAATGCCTGCAGTACATCTCCTCAAGACCTGTGATATTCTCCTTCCTCCAGTCCACATTCAGTGTTACAGTCTTTCCCATGTTAGTGTGAGGAGCAAAGGAAAGCATGGAAGTACGGAGTACCTCTGCTTTATACCTTCCCCAACGGATCTGTACTTAGTAGGATTGGGCAGGTGTCTTGGGGTGACTCTATCATGTGTATCCCCTATCATGCTCTATGCCCAAAAAGTAATCTTGTGCCTTTTCTGTGCCTTTAAACTGAGCTTGGAAAAAAAAAAAAAAACAAACGAACTTTTCAAAACAGTTTCCCAAGGACACAGAGATTACACTCCTCTGTGTTCTCTGGCTGCAGGAGCAGGAGGGAGCACCCTGCTTGCTTTCTTCAGCCAGCGGTTTCGGGTTGTTTTTCTTCTCTTCCCGGCGTGAGACGGAAAGCTGAACTTTGTTTCCTGGGACTTTGGTTTTTCCCTTCTTCTCTTCTGGACTGTTCAACAACATCAGAACACATCGGGAGAATTTTTCCCGAGGCCCGGGGGTGGGCCCTCGCCGACCCAGCTCCGAGGAGGAGAGAGACCACACCTACAGAAGGACTCTGAAATCTTCCCAGGTTTCTCTCTGTAGCGAGAGATTTCATTTCCTTATTTAGCATTATTATCCTTTTCCTGTGTGTTTGTTAAATAAATAGTTCTTATCTCATTCACTTTCCTTCAAGGAAAATATCTTTTTTTCCCCGAACCCTGTGGGGGGAAGGGTAGTTGTAACCTGGTTTTCTCTCAGAAGATATATTGCTAGATTTTGCCCAAACCAGCACAAATACTTATTGGCGTAGTCGGCAGGATTCGAAGGAAAGTGAAAAAACCTGTACTAATTACATCTTGGTTTGAATTTAACTAATTTGTGTTGGGGTAAAGTAGTTACCATGTTGGTTGAGTTCATAATGTCTCTCTGGCTGGATATACTCACGTTTTTTTGGTCCCTAGGCTTGCTTGAGGTACTGGTGGTTTTTTGGTCCCTAGGCCTGTTTGTCTATCCACAACTTGGTCTGATCCCATGGCTGATAAGAAAGTTTTACAGAGCAAGGGCACGAATCCGGATTTCTATTTTGCTGTGCTCGGTGATAGTGATTTATAAGAAGTCAACAGAGGTACAGGCAGTTGTTCGAAGTGTGTGTGGTAGGTCATTTCTCCATCCTAAGCCCAGTCCTAGTTTCAGTGGCCTGTTTTGGGAGTTTATTGGTAATTGCACTCAGTTTTTTAGAAGAGGAGGAGACAGGGTTTCCCAGACTTTCATCTCCCTCCCCTTTAAATTTGATACATCATCTCTTGAGAAGGTTCAGTTTCCTCTGGATGTTAAAGAGACCATCTTCCTGGTAGTTTATCTAGTAAGCTTCCTTTATTTAGCTTGCAGATTGTCTAGAATAAGAGCTCAGATTTCCAGGGTGACTGATGAGATACCTGTCCCAGAGGTGGAAAGGCCTGAGTGGGGTGGAGAATGGGAGGATATGGGCCAAACCCTGAAGGAATTCTCTGACCCTATAGCTTGGAATTTTCCCCCTGAACAAATTCAGAACCCAGCTGAGGTGGGGAAATATCTGAGAGAGAAATTCAATGACAATCCTAAGGAGGAAAAGCTCATTGCAATATGCTGGGCCTTGGCATATGCCTATAGCACACTGCTAGGTACTGTAGAGCAGCAGATAAAGGCAGAGGGGCAGGAAGATAAACCAGCAGACACCCCAGTCACTCAGGCTGCAGCCAAACCAGAGGGAGAAACTAAGCCATTGACAGTTGCTCCTGTCACGAGGAAAAAACACACAACCAAAACTGATCGCCCAGTGAAAGATGATGATGATGCAGGGGAAGGAACCTCAAAACCACCAACTGACTCAGGCACAGAAACCATTACTGAGTCCCTGTCCATAAAGGACCTTCACAGCCTAAGAAAGGACTACACCCGACGGTCTAATGAATCCATAATAAGTTGGATGGTCCGTATTTGGGATGCTGCAGGTGATGATGTAATTCTAGATGGTGCTGAAGCGAGGCATTTGGGATCCCTGTCACGTGATCCAGCTATTGACCAAAGGATGATAAGGGAGGCTGACTCTGCCAGCGTCTGGAGACGGCTCTTGAGTGGTGTAAGGGATAGATATCTGTGTGCAGATGATCTCTATATGCAGCAAACCCAGTGGAAGACCATTGAACAAGGGATTCAATGCCTGAGAGAACTAGGGATGGTAGAGGTTGTCTTCACAGGTGACCCAGGATTGAGAAGTCCAGACCGGGCCAGAGTTGGTCCTTTCATGTGGCGAAAGCTCATACAGCTTGGGCCATCAGAATATAAGTCTGCTTTAGCACTGATGAAACCAGATTACGGTGCAAATGAGACCGTGCAGGATATGGCAACGAAGCTCCGAGCATATGCAGACTCCGTGCATGGCCCAACACATGCGAAAATCGCAGCTGTGGAAACACGTGTGCAGAATTTGGAAGATAGGCTAGAGAAGAATTTCCAGGAACTCAAGAAGGAGATGAAAGAGGGCTTTCTCCAAACCTCAGCAGTACAGATCCGAGATTCTGATACCCAACGAGGACGTTCCCTAGAGAGAAGGTACATCCCACGAAGTGAGCTGTGGAAATTCCTGTGTGACAGTGGGGAAGACATGAAGAAGTGGGGTGGACAGCCCACTTCCTCTCTGGCAGCACGAGTGCATGAATTAAAGGAGCGCAAGTCTCAGAAAGGAAATTTTACTAAAAAGAAAGTAGCTCCAGTTGCCCGTAGCCAATCTGCCGGAAATGATAGAAAGAAGGATAACCAGAATTAGAGGGGCCCTGCCTCTAACCAGGTAGAGGCCAGGGAAAACTGTATTTTTTGGACTGTGTGCATTCGTTGGCCTGGTACATCAGAACCACAAAAATATGATGCTTTGGTTGACACTGGTGCGCAGTGCACAATAATCCCATCGCAACATGTGGGGGTAGAATTTGTTTCTATTACTGGTGTAACAGGTGGATCACAAAATTTGACTCTAGTGGAAGCTGAGGTGAGCCTGACTGGAAATGAGTGGAAGAAACATTTCATTGTGACTCGCCCAGAGGCCCCGTGCGTTTTGGGCATAGACTTCCTCCAAGGAGGGCATTTCAGAGACCCAAAGGGACTCAAGTGGGCTTTTGGAATAGCTGCTGTAGAGACAGAGGGCATCAGGCAATTGAATACCTTGCCTGGACTATCAGAGAACCCATCTGCAGTAGGCCTTCTGAAGGAGGAGGAACAAAGAGTACCAATTGCTACCTCGACAGTGCATCGCCGACAGTACCGGACAACTCGAGATGCTGTGATTCCCATCCACAAGATGATCCGTGACTTGGAGAGCCAAGGGGTGGTCAGCAAAACCCACTCACCCTTCAACAGCCCCATCTGGCGTGTGCGCAAATCTGAAGGAGAATGGAGATTGACTGTGGACTATCGTGCCTTAAATAAAGTGACTCCACCACTGAGCGCTGCCGTGCCAGACATGTTGGAGCTTCAGTACAAGCTGGAGTCCAAAGCAGCGAAGTGGTACGCCACTATTGACATTGCCAACGCCTTCTTCTCCATTCCTTTGGCAGCAGAGTGCAGGCCTCAGTTTGCCTTCACCGGGAGGGGTGTGCAGTACACCTGGAACCAACTGCCCCAGGGGTGGAAACACAGTCCCACGATCTGCCATGGACTAATCCAGACTGCACTGGAAAAGGGTGAGGCTCCAGAACATCTGCAGTACATCGATGACATCATTGTGTGGGGGAACACCGCAGCAGAAGTGTTCGAGAAAGGAGAGAAAATCATCCAGATTCTCCTAGAAGCTGGTTTTGCCATCAAGAAGTGCAAAGTCAAGGGACCTGCTCGAGAGATCCAGTTCCTGGGAGTGAGATGGCAAGATGGACGGCGTCAGATTCCCACTGAGGTCGTCAATAAGATCACAGCAATGTCTCCACCAACTAATAAGAAGGAAACACAAGCTTTCCTAGGTGTCATAGGCTTTTGGAGAATGCATATTCCTGAATATAGCCAGATTGTGAGACATGCGCTGCAATCAAGCAGGCCAAGCGAGTGAAACCCCTGTGGTATGGTGGGCGATGGTCCAAATACAAGTATGGGGAGGCCTGGCAGATTGATTACATCACACTGCCTCAAACACGCCAAGGCAAGCGCTATGTGCTCACAATGGTAGAAGCCACCACTGGATGGCTGGAGACCTACCCTGTGCCTCATGCTACTGCCCGGAACACCATCCTGGGCCTTGAGAAGCAAGTCCTTTGGAGACACGGTACCCCCGAGAGAATTGAATCCGACAATGAGACTCATTTCAAGAACAGCCTTATCAACACCTGGGCTAGAGAACATGGCATTGAATGGGTGTACCATGTCCCTTACCATGCACCAGCAGCTGGGAAAGTGGAGCGATGCAATGGATTGTTGAAAACCACCTTGAAGGCCCTAGGTGGGGGAACTTTCAAAAATTGGGAACAGCATCTAGCAAAGGCCACCTGATTAGTCAACACTCAGAGTTCCACCAATAGAGCTGGTCCAGCCCAGTCTGAATCCCTGCATACAGTAGATGGAGATAAGGTTCCAGTAGTGCATGCCAGGGGACTGTTAGGAAAGACTGTTTGGGTTAATTCTGCCTCGAGTACAGACAAACCCATCCGTGGAGTTGTCTTTGCTCAGGGACCTGGTTGCACATGGTGGGTAATGCAGAGAGACGGAACAACACGTTGTGTACCACAGGGAGATCTGATTGTTGGATGAAAACCACATGTAATGTGAAATGCCTGTACACAACTGCTTGCTGAGTGTCACTGTCACCGTTTGTACATAGCTGTATATATGTATTAATGTGTGTGTGTGTAGAGTTAGAATATATTAATTTGGGCATTGAGCCGATGATATGTGATAAGGGGTGGAATGTCTTGGGGTGCCTCTATTATGTGTATCCCCTATCATGCTCTATGCCCAAAAAGTAATCTTGTGCCTTTTCTGTGCCTTTAAACTGAGCTTGGAAAAAAAAAAACCAAACGAACTTTTCAAAGGAGTTTCTCAAGGACACAGAGATTACACTCCTCTGCGTTCTCTGGCTGCAGGAGCAGGAGGGAGCACCCTGCTTGCTTTCTTCAGCCAGCGGTTTCGGGTTTTTATTTCCTTCTCTTCCCGGCGTGAGACGGAAAGCTGAACTTTGTTTCCTGGGACTTTGGTTTTTCCCTTTTCTCTTCTGGACTGCTCAACAACATCAGAACACATCGGGAGAATTTTTCCCGAGGCCCAGGGGTGGGCCCTCACCGACCCAGCTCCGAGGAGGAGAGAGACCACACCTACAGAAGGACTCTGAAATCTTCCCAGGTTTCTCTCTATAGCGAGAGATTTCATTTCATCATTTAGCATTATTATCCTTTTCCTGTGTGTTTGTTAAATAAATAGTTCTTATCTCATTCACTTTCCTTCGAGGAAAATATCTTTTTTTCCCCGAACCCTGTGGGGGGAAGGGTGGTTGTAACCTGGTTTCCTCTCAGAGGATATATTGCTAGATTTTGCCCAAACCGGCACAGCAGGATAAGACAAGGGAGAAATAACAGCTGACACCTTTTCTCACTTTATTCTTAAACCATAAGGAAATGCTCTTAGTCATGATACATTTAATGGTCATTTGTGAACGTGAGAGGTTTCCTCATTCTTCCTGAATATGTTTACTAGTATGTGATGTGCTCATGGTTATCTCTAACTAGTAAGTTTTGCAGGAGCCGTGAGTTGAAGCCTCAGGATTTACACCAAAGCACACACTTTGTTGACCTGGTTTCATATAGGTCCCAGGCAGCAGTCACACTAGCAGCTCTTCTCCTTTTACTTAACTGCAGAGGTCTGATGTGCCATATGGGTTTGAGATGTTTAACATTTTTATTATGTCAAAATTGTTTTGATAATGCCATTGATGCTTCTACAGTGTGTCAGAAATAAGGGAACCTTCTGAGAAGGTTATTATAATTATTGTAGAAACATATGTGCTAATTCTGCAGATGTGTTACAGAGACATTCTTCTGGGTTTTGTCTCCCTTAGGCATTTGATGGTGGGCTGAAAGTGAGCAGTTTGACAGGTTTGCAGGTCTGATTGAGAGAATATTGTTTTCCACATGACCAGTTTCATTACCAGACACATTAGAAGCAGTCTGGAGTTACTGGCCCTAGAGAAAAAAAAGCAAAATTAATTACCTAATGTATTTGTTTTGGTAATGAGGAATGTCCTTCCCTCTTTCAAAATGGCTTTTTTTATCCATGTAATGAAAGGAGAGTGATGCAGGGCTTGGCTTTATGCATATATTTTTGTTGGAAGAGCTCTCAGACCTGTTGAAGTGATTATAATAGCACAGCATTGTGTCATCAGACCTTCCTTCCATCCTTGTCCTTTCCATTTGATTTTGTACTGCTTATAAATAATGGGATAAAATACCTGATTTTTAGAGATATAATTTAGTGTGTGTGTGTGTATACACATGCCTATGCAGATATGTGTGTGTATGCAGATATATAGGACTCAATTTATCTTTTGGATTGTTCAGATTAAAGAGAGGAGATTATCTTCAGTCATCTTTCATTTCTTAGTAATTTCCGTTTATTCTCATTACTTTGATGCAATGAAGTTGCTTTTCAGAATAGTTTGCCGCAGTAACTTTTTATCTCAAACTAAAATGGTGCCCCTTGCTAAAGACACTTTCTTGTGAAATGGCATTTAAAACAGATCGTCTTCAAAAGCCTTGAGAAAACAGAGTAATCTGTGTATTTATCCAGCTTTCAAACTGCTGCTGTAATGTGGAGCAGGAGATGGTTGCTTTTAGAGAGATGCCTAAAAATTAGTGTCACTTTTTCTATTTTCTCACTGTCTAAAGGGGCTCAGCAGAAACCACAGCTGTTCAACCCTGTTTTCTGTTTTCTTCTCGTTGTCTGCTCATTGCAATAATCTGGGTTTAAGCACAGACTTTGACAGCCGTGATCTGCTGTCATGCTGATCAAGCTGTCAAGCAGCTTCTGGCACTGTAGGAAATGGAGCCCAGAGCCTGCAGCTCTCTAATCTGTCTGCTTGATGCTTAGGAAGGGATGTCCTTATGTGCCTAGGCAGACTGCAGGTGAACACAGCTACAGCACAAAGGGTATAGCTCTTGAGAAATGTTTAAACCATAAAATCTGCTGCAAAGCTAGCAGTCCCTCATTTTTCCCTTTGAGTTTACAAAGTCTAATTTAAATTAATCTAGTTAAGAACCCTTTATCAATATTAAGTTGTAAGCCTCCCAGTCTCAACCATGGTGCTAATTGTTTATTAGAGGCATTTAATAAGATGCTTTTTGTTTCTCTAGATTCCAGTCAGAGTGAGTGAATTATTGTCTCTTGTACAGAGTTCTGTCTAATTCATCTGTTCCCAGTGCAGACTTTATACTCTATCTCCTTCAGTGCTGCCTGCTTAACTTAACCAACCTCCCCTGTCTTGTGCCCTTATGAATGCCTCTTTACCTTCTTACTCCTTACCCCTTGGTCCTGGCCTCTTGGCTCTGCTCCTTTCCATTCCCTGTCTCCTGGACTGCTCCTTGACTCTGATTGACTATGAGTGCCATCTGATGCTATCACACTTCAATGTCAGCCCATCTCCTCACAGAGACATGATGATGAGTGCAACCCAGCTTAATGTATATGAAGACACCTGGGACCAAGAATGAACACCCACTGGGCCCTTTTGTTGCTTGAATTCTTAAAATAGTTTTTCTGTGGCTTTAGTAATTTTTTTCAACATTGTCCTTTGTCTGTCAATCCTAGAAACTGATGCTTAAATATTATTTTAATATGAACATAATGAGAAGGCACTTACATAAAACTGAGAACAAAGAGTTGGTAAGTTTAGGTTGTGATCACAAAATTAAGGAAGGATGATGTGTAAGGTGATGATTTTTTATTCTGGAATGACTGCTCTACTGGAGCTCTGCTCTGATGCCAGTGTGTGACTCAAACGAACTCCATCCCAAAATTTTTTCTTCTTGTCCCATTTAGGAAACTGCCAGGCAGAAATGTCTACGCCCAGATGCACAATGAAAAAGAGCAGGAGATGACAAGCCCTGTTAATCACAGTGAGGACACCCAGAACATCATCCAGGGTGAGGAGTTTATTGATGATGATCTGGACTCTCAAACACTAGGTAACGCAAGAGGTAACTTTGTTTTTAGTTTATGAATTTTCATAAGAAGTTGATTTTTAATTGATGTTTGTTTTCATTTTAGTTATTTTTCATTTTCTGTTCAGTCTCAAAAAGATGTTACAAATGGTAACACCGCTAACGAGGGATTATGTCAATCACCTTCTTTTGGCTTGCTTGAGATACGGCCTAATGTATGGATGATGTGCTATATAGAGCATGAGTACAGAGACAGTAGTTTAATGTCAGGAGACTGACTTGGACAATTTTAGAGATAAATTATATTTGGTAGAATGGGATATAATCTGCAACAGTTGAATTCACTCAATAATCCCCTGAATTAGTGGAAAATTGAGTTTAGGCTGGAAGGATTTGTGGAGTCAATGCTTCTGTGATTTCAGATGGATTGCATGGAGATCCATATCTTTATTTGCCTTCATATTCCAATGGCATTTAAAGTTTTTGTGATCAGAAACATTAAATTTATTCATGTATAAAAAGTATCATATGTCTTCCTTAATTTAGATGTTGATTTTCTAGTATTCATGAGGTAGTTATAAAGAACCCATGAGGGAAACTTTCTGTGAGTATCTCTCAGTGTAAATGGTTTCAGTGTCAGGTGGAAGTGTGTGTCCTGGCACCCTGTGGTTAGTTTTAATGCAACATGGAGTGCTGATCTATAATACATTGTCTTCAGGCTGCTTTCAGGTCACAGTCTGAAAAGTGTAGGACAATGTAAAAAACCCCCAGTTCCATTTTGGCACATTTTGTGAAAATAAATCAGATGATCCAAAGCCTTTGGGATTTGTAGCAGTAGATCGATGGTGTGAAAGGCAACTGTGATGTCTTCATGAACCCCAAGGAGGAAGATGTGTTTTAACTGCACCCGAGGTACCCTGGGGAAGACAGAACCTGGTCAGAGGAGAGATTTCCTTATCTTGGGTTTCTTTCACCCTTTTGTTTGTTGTCAATGTCTTTATTTTCATTTGCTGAACTGTGTGCTGCTTCTAGGTTCTTGGAGGTGTTAGCTTTGAGCACAAGGGAAGAATCCAGCCTCTTGCTTTGCTTTGTGTATTTCTATCTCTTCTTTGACAACTTTGTGTATGAGTATCACTGCGTTTTCATTCTGATTTTGCAAGACAACCTTTGTTGCCCTCCTGACTTTACCAGAGTTAGTTCCAAAAACAAACCTGGAAAAACAAAGTCTGTGTTAAAATTGTTTGGTCAACTCATCTCCAGGGTCTTTAGAGGAGAAGCTGAATGCTAACAAAGTCCTTGCAGACATGCCTATTAAAGTGGAGCATTCAAGCATCTCTAGTAAGGTGCAAAAGCATAACTTCTTTTAATGGTAGGAAATCCCTTGCGGTTTATTTAAAAGAAGGCAGCTTGGGATGCTCTAATAAAGAAATGCTGCCCTGATTTATAACATATTTAGAATTAATCTCTGCTTGCCCTGCACTCGTTACTCAGAGAAAACAAAAATCTTCCATCTGAGCAGAGACTTATTTTAGGGTTAAAGAGTACAAGATCATGATGTTTTGATGACATAAGACAGCAAATGTGATCTCAAGGTGATTTGTGCTTCTGCCAGGTTGTCTGCAGCAGCAGACTTTCCAGGAGAGCGTAAAAAGCTTGAATTTGTGGATCATAATCATCTGTATTTGTCAGCTACTGTACAGCTTTTAGACAGAAGATGTTATTTAATACATAAAACTACACTCCTGCTCACTCTACTGTTTTGTTATTTGCAATACTTTCCACTAGCTCCGGTATTGCTCAGTACTGCCAGGAAAATATTCCTGTTAATGATACTCTATTTTATCTGGCTTAGTCTATAAAACATGTTATAATCCCTGCTTTATATTAAATTCTGGTTTATGACATTATTTGCAGAAGGTTCCTATGCTATGGAGTTCCCTTCTAGTTCTGGTGAGCGTTCTCCCTCCCTCTTGGGAGATGTCAGTAGCCGCCTCCGCTCCATGCACAGCAGGGAGTTACAGGCCTGGGTTTCTGTTTGTTCTCTCTCTTCTCATAACTTTTGAATTTCCACAGTACAGTATTTCCAGACTCACCCATCCACTTTTTTTGTTTTCTATATATTTTATGTTGCCTACTTTATCGCAACCCCCACCTTGGGACTCCTCAACACCATTACCTTGCAGTGACTCCTTCTGGGAGAAGTGGCAACTTGAACAGCTACAGAGTTCCCTTATTGCTGATGCCGGTCAGTGTCCAGTCCCAGGTCAGTGGCATGTCGAATGGACGCCTCAGGTTCCATTCTCCTCCCTCACCTGCACCCCTCGAGACAACTACACCTTTATAAGCCACAAAGAGAACCAACTTATGCTGTCACTGGGATAGAAACCCTAGGAATTCACCACAAATCCACCACCATGAGCAAAAGCTTTGTGCAAAAGTGTGCTGTAGGTACATGGAGCTGTTGCACCAACCTTCACCTGACCTGTTGTTTGATAAAGCCACTCTCTTATGCAATTGACTTGTCCCTGCAATAAAAGGGGGATTTATTGTTGAGTACCTGAAATACACTAATGTTGGCCTTTTGTTTCTATGTTTTTCTAGGCAATCACTCAGGCGTGGTTTTGAGCATCAACTCCAGAGAGATGCACAGTTACCTGGTTAGCTGATATTTGCAGCTGAACACAAAACCCGAAAGACTCTTCTCTGTACCGTTTTATTTTTCCCTGGTGATGTCCCAAAATTGCAAATATGGCTGTAAATGCTGATGGAGAGGAGGTTTCTTATTGGTCCTGTGGAAAAAAGCGTCCATCATCAGTTACCAAGGGCGAAGGACAATATGTCTTGTGTTCACTCTGTGGCCTGGGAACTCATTACAATTGAAACTCAAACTATGGTAGCAAATTTGTAGCCCTAGGCACCTTCAATGCCACCTTATTTCTTTTCTGTATGTGCTCTATTTCTTTATGTTTATTTTTAGAATGGTTGACCGTAACTTTCTAATTATATTTTTAATTGAGGTATTCAGTGGAAGGCTGGGAGTCTTCAGCCCAAAAAGGTGATTTTTACACAAGTGACTAGACCAGAACAGGTGGTTGTTTGATCACAATGACAATTTTTTTAGGAGGCCAAGTGTTTCTGTATGGGAAAGGACTGAGCAAGAGAAAAATGCACTCCTAGTTGAGACAAGCTCTTAACTTAAACATGTGTGAGACAATCTAACAAATTTAGGCTTAGGGCCTTCTGAGGATTCAAGGAAGTAAAATGTTAATTAGGATATCTCATAATATACAATAATGCTCTTGTAGGTGTAGCAAGTCCTGACAAACTATCAGCACCAGTATCTCCCCCAGTCCCACCACATGTGAAAGAAAAACACCAGCTTGATGCTATTTCCAGACCAGGTGCCTTCACTTGCGGACAGTCATTTTAGTTGCTCTTTTCTTTTCTCCTGAGCGAGCCCCTCTAGGATGATGGCAGCTGCCAGATGAGTTGTCCTGTTAAACCCTAGGCTGGTGGCCTGTCTCTTTTTAAATTTCCAGAGAGTGTAAATACCTCTTTTACGTAGCTTTCTTTTTATTGTTATTTTTTTAGAACCTCCTCTAAGGGCAGCTGTGCTGGGTGGGTCAGAGCTCTCCTCTGGGATGGGCTGGGTAGCACTGCCATCTCCTTCCCACGGCATCCCTGTTTGGGATTTCCTCTGGCACTTTGCCCTCGCTGGTGGGAGTGTGCAAACCCCAGCCTGACCTTTTCCGCTTGGGTTGGTTTGACAATCCAAAGCATCATGGGGATGATGGGAAGGGATTTAGAGCTTCCTGTTTCCTTCCCATCTCCACAGGGTGTCTCAGTCCACTGGCCTCTTTTTCTGCAGGGAGGGCAGGGGAAGGGCTTCTGGAGGAGCTGCCTGCAGAAAGGCTTGTGAGTCGGGCCCTTGTTTCCTAATCCCAGTTTTGTGAGTTGGGTCAGAGTTTCCTAGTCTTGACCTCTGCATCCCTAGGGAATGGCAACGCAGTGAATCCACACTCCTCTTGTCTTTTCTCTTTGGTTTATTCTAGCCATGTAGAAAAACAAGTGTGGTGTGGTGAGTTCAAATGTCTGGCATCCTGTGTGTCACAGCTGCCTGGGATTAGGATGCTTCTCTCAGAAACCTGTATAATCTCTTCACTTTTTGCCTTTGATAGAGAACAAATAACTCTGTACTCACTGAATGTCATACTGATGGTAGTGACAAGCTCGCACACACCTTGTTTAAGAAGGATACAGATAGCGCATCGTCCAGAATATGCAAACAGAAAATAATGAATGCTAGTCAAATAGAAAAGAACTGTCTTAAAATCAGTGTATGCATTGGAATCATTCTTCCATGTAGCTGTGAATATAGAGCATATTATCATCAAATGCAGAGGTTTGGGATGTAGTAATTCAGTGTAGTACTGTAGGCTCTCACAAACTCCATAGGATGTACGTAAAGCACAAGAAAATCTAGATTATAAACTTACTGTAAGGAATTAGGTGGAAAAGTTAGAGTGAAGATTCTGAAAAGCACTTGCAAACTGCTCAGGAAAATAATTACAAAAATTCTAAAAATTTCTGCCTATTTAGTTGTATAGTGCCATGTAAACTTATTAACAGAGAAGCAATGCCCTAGCTGACTGTCGTATGCCGGACTGTGGAAATCCAAGGTCTTAAATGTATCTGAGCCTGGGTTTCTTGAAGAGAAGTGCATATACAAAATGTGCTGTGAATTGGAAACTCTTGGGATCATTGCACCAGGGGCTTTCCCTCCTCACCAGCTCTTCTTGCTTTTTCTAGTGGAAATGAGCTGGAGCAAAGAATAAAATAGCATTGCCAACATCTTATTTGTTCCTGTGAATTAAATCTGAAATAAGTTGTTTGTATAGGGGAGGTGAGTGGCAAACCAGCTTCATGGACAAGGAATGGGATGGAAACTCCAGCTTGGGGTTGTTCTCACATGGTTAGTCTGATTGGCAAAGGACTGTTGGAACTGGCTCACACATCTAACTTACGCTTTAGCAGCTACCTTTATAAATTTCATTCAGGGTGATTTGTGTCTCTGATCACAGGAGTCTTTTGGAACACAGTAGAATATTTAACTGCTTGGTACTCTAATTAACACTTAGCACAATGTAGTGCCTCTAATAATTTTTTCTGATGCTTATTAGTTTGATTCATGCAGCACTCCTGTGAGGTTGGTTTGTCTTGTCTTAAAAACACTGCTTTCTAAAGACATGTTGGTATTGCCGTAACTGTATTAATAATACCCAGCAGATAATAAAGGACGCCTTTGATTTCCTTGCAAGAATAACTTTAAAATGAATTATTTTAAAACTGAGAAAGTACTATTACCATTTTCTCATTCATGGTGTCTTGGTTTATCTGTAAATGAAAAGACTCAGTAGTGCTAGTTCTCAAATCTCTTGAACTACATCCATGATAACTTTTTTACCCTTTATATGTAACTAAAATCCTGATACATCAGTATTCAGAAACACAGAGTTGCTTCTATGCACAAGTGCTAGTCACACACGTGTGCACGCATACATGCAGTATTTGTACATATTTTAGTTAATTTTTTTTCGTGGGGAAGGGCGATGTGGTGGCTAAGAAGCAGAAGATGACTGTCAGATACCTGGATTCTGTACCCAGACTTTGAGCAAGTTACTTCACTTGTATGTGCCCCAGTTTCCCCACCTATAAAATAGGGCTGATAGTAATTACCTACCTCACAGGGGTATTGTGAGGCTAAATTAATTACTGTTTGTTCAGGATCATCAGAGTGAAAGAATTTTGTGAGCATAAATTATTAATGGCTTAACTTTCTTTGTTTTACTTGTAATTATCACTGTTCTTAAAAGTACTCTACTGAAACCAGCTGCAATTATGTATAAATGTAAAAAATGCATAATCCAAAAAAGGTGCATCACTGGTAAAAAAGAAAAAAATAAGGTAATTTTATTTAAACATTGCTATTGGAGTATACTGTTATGTGGTAGCACTGCAACATTGGCTGTGATTTTGCTGTTACACACTAGAATTGTCAGCTCACTCATCTGCATTGTTATTTGATCAAAAACCTTATAAAAATGGGTACAGTGATATTTATCAGCACTGATGTTGAACTATACTGAAACCAAAAAAACTGGCAGTGTACTGGCCTCATTGGCCTCTTTTGGCCTTCTTAAAATCTGATGTATTTGCAATTTCAAAAACACCCTGTACTTTCCAGAGTGCTCCAAGCGGTATGATCGGAAGCATTCTAACAGACCCATCAAGATTTACAGCTGTTATTTTTGCTTTCTCTTTCAACATTGAATGTTTTATATGGCTTTGGAACAGCCTGTCCATATAAAGTACTCAGAAATGCTCAGAGGACATTTAGGGAAAATGCACACTGATATTTGCAGCACACAGTGTTAATTAATTTTTCAATAATATAAGCAATATAAACCAGTGTATATTTTTATACTCTGTAGAAGAGGGTGGTGGAAATGGCTGTGAAGAAAAAGAAGGTACCGGCCTGAGGCGAGATGTTGTTATCTACGATTCACATCCGATTTCTTGGAACTCTTTTATGATATTCTCATTGAATTATATCCTTCCTGATGAGTTTTCTTCTTTCAATGACTGGTGTAGTGAAGAGTAAGCTGTTTATTCATATAAAGTAGATGATTTGTTAACTAACTGTCCTGTAGACAAAGACAAATCAGTGCTTTGCCATTAGTAGTTCCTAGTGCAAAGCAAGTTTCAGCTGACATAATTATCTGTGTTTTCAGACCAATGAGACATCCCTTTAGTGGGGAGACTCTGCTACAGTCTGCTGTATCTTCAATAGAGGTCAATAGAATGGAACTGCAGTAGTTTCCATCATCCTTACACAAAGACATGCTCAAAGAAATGTGTGGGAAAAAGAAAATCTTTATAATAAATTGAATACATGCATTTGGTTGCAGTAGCTTTTTGATGATGAACGAGAGGTTCTGATAAGTTTTGAATTTCTAGTGTTATTTCAAGTCAATATTTTAAGTAGATAGAATCGATGACAATTTCAGTCATAGATTTTTCCTATGTTTCCTATTAAAAAGTTTTGTAATTTTTCATTAATGAGACTTCAGGGGAAAAGAGAGACTAAAAATTTTATTTCATTGCACAGTCTCTGCCAGTTGGAGTTATTATAGTTGTTTTATTGTATATTGATTGATACCACTGTATTGTTTCCATCTTCATTTTTATTTCACCATTTTAGATGAAAGTAAGTGCCCATTTCTCTAAAAATATTGGCTTTCCACCAGGAAGAAATTTATAAGCATTTACCTTTATAAATCTTGATTTTTGAGATGCAAAATTTTGTTTTGTCTTTCAAGTACATCCAAAAAGCTCCTCCCTGGCTCATTTTCTCTGTTTTAGTCCCAGTTGCACATTGCTTATACAACTTTCTTGGAGACTGGCACATAGCCAGTACTAGTCTGAGAAAATCTAAAACTTTTGTTAGAGTGGTATTTAATTGACTATAAGTAAGGTCTGCTCAGATCATTTTCTTAATGTTAAGTTTGTATTTTCATGTTCCATATTTCCTTTCAGTATCTTAGCATTTGCCCTCTCAGTGCCATTTAAATGTATTTTTATTCCTGTAATGTTTTTGACTTATTTTTAGACTATAATCATCAAAGTGACAAATAAATCAGACCCCTGGTTAGCTTTTGCAATTAATAGCCTAACTCTGCAGTCTCTGGGAAATGTCAAGCTGTGCCCTCTCAATTTTTTAATCTTCTGTCCCAAGCCAGCCCTTCTACCCAGCTGATCACCTCAGCCGCGTTGGCTCCAGTTGTCTGTGCACCCTCAGACTGGAGGGGGTGCAGAAGGGTTGCTCCATGTTGAGATGGCCCAGAACAGCCCATTTTCCAAATCTGGATGGGAATGTCATGCAGACAAAGTTTTTGTTTGTTCCTGCTTTTCAAGTGTGTTGCATAAACAGAGAGGATCCATCATTGTGGAAAGAAGAATCTGTAATGGTGCTTCAGGCAGCTCTGGAGGCTAAAAAATGCTTCCTCTTGGAATGTTTTTCCATTGAAATTGATACATACAGCAAGTTAGTTTCATGATTTTTAATATGTGAGGTCTCATTTCTGTAAGTCTTCAGTCCCAGCTTTTTTCCTCCTGTTAAATGGAGTAGCAAATTACTTAAGCTATGAATTGTGAAGCCATGGATGACTTCCATTCTTTTCATCCCTTTCTTTTCCTTATGTGAAGCTTGTCAGCATTACTGTTTCCAGCTAGTTTATGTGCTGGTAGCTGAGATGATCTTCTGTAAGGCAGTATCTAACAAGGAATACTGGAAGGCTTAGAGATATGTACTCTGAAATGCAACGACATAGCTGTGTGAAAAAATCCTTATCAAAGAGCTGATATGGTTTGCATTAAATACTTTTTAATAGTATCTCTAGAAATACATATTCTTAATTGCAAACTCTTTGCCTCTCTCTCCTTCCAGATTGATTTTCTTTCAGAAGCGACATTTACTAGCCCTGAAAGGAAGTGCATTCTTTCCCTTACACAAGTAATTTTGCTTGATATTATTTCCTTGCAACACTTGCATTTCACACAAAATTCAGCTGTATTGATCAGTCTTGATTTCTGTGTTTCTGTAGAATTTGCATCTTTACACTGATTACTTGCAATACAGTGGACATAAAGCCCTGTTGAGCAGCAATAATACAAGCAGCAGTACCTGGCACTGCTTAAATAATACGCCTTTTTTGCACGTATTTTTAATGGTATAATGAGTATATTAATCACCTGGAAGGCCAGGAGTTCCAAACAACTTCCTTAGCATGTCTTATATTTCTATGTTATTTGTTGCTAATTTTAGCCATATTTTCATACTTATATTTAGTTCTTACTGACAGTGTCTGCTCTTGCAGATCAAAGCAAAAGAATTGGCTTATTCGCTTTTTTAAAAAAAGTATTAATTCACACTGCTTGATTAAAACAGTTTAAAAAGGAAATCTTTCTGAAATGGTGAAAGAGATACTTTTTAATGAGGACATCTCATATAGGAAAACAGCAGGCTTATATCCATGTGGCTTTTGAGATATTCTTGTTATGGATTCTGAATAGAAAGGACTGTGCAGAAGAAGCGTAACCCCAAACATCAGTAATATGCACGTAGGCAGTTTGCAAATGGTAAAACTAGTCCGAAGGAGAATATTTTCATACACCACCTCTATGTCTCAGATTCACATCAGGACCTTTAAATGGTTAAAATGACAGAATATCTTCACAAACAAGATGCCCAGAGAATTGCCAAATTCCCTGGCTCCATTTACTTGTGAATACACTCCTCTCTTTGGGGATAATCTTTTCAGATGCTGAAGTAGCAAAGTAATTGTTCATGAAGTCACCTGCATTTTTTAACACTTCCAAATAGTTGGTGAAACTTTACAGAAAAAAAGCACCCGAATTTCCACTCTTTTCTGTATCTCCTTCTTCCCTGCCCTCCACCCACCCTGCTTTTTTTTTTTTTTTGTTATCCTTTTGTTCTCTTTCACTATTGCTGCTGTTTGTGGCTCTGCCTTGCCTGGCTTCTCCATATGACAGTTCTCTACAGTCCACTTTTTCTTCCTTGCTTTTTGTTTTGCTTTATGTTACTGTCTGTGGTTTTATTCAGATATGCACCCTACCATGTCCTGACTGATAGCAAGAAGAATCACAATCTATTCCCCATTCCACTAAGCTCTGCTGTATTATCTGGGTCAATGATGTTCCCTGTGCTTTGTGTCACTGCAGTCCGTCCTTCCTGTTTCTTTCCCACTTTAGTATCTTTTAATCCTTTCAGCTTTAATTTTGGCTCTCATTTTCTCTAAATCTTCCTGGAACTCTTATCTTTTGCCTTTCAAGAACTTCTCTCAGATGTTCGTCCCAGAGAACACATGCTTCTAGTTTGACATGTGGATGAGTATTATACTCCCTGGAAGAATAAAAACCAGCATTTCCTCTCTCACCAGTGTATATACTGATTTTGCCATTGGTCTGTAGTGAAATTATATATTTAATTGGCAGAGAGCTCTGTCTGTTATCTCCCAAATATCTTCCTCTGCCTCCTTTTGGGTTACAGGCTGAGACAAGGTGCTCCCATGACTTTCCTGGAGCACAGCAAGGGCTAGCTTGCTTTGCCAGCCTTGCAGTCTGGCAGGTACAGAATTGCAGCAAAGTTGGGTAGAGACACCTTGCCAGACCATTGGGCTCCATTTGTATTTCAGTGTGGGAAATGCTGAGACCCAACCTCAGACACAGCCTTTTAGAGAAATTGTTACAACCCAGAGCTGAAGAATAGGTGAAGTAAAGAGAATCCTTGTTAATAGAGGGTGGGGAGCAATTTGAGTTGACAGGTTTATGAAATGGGTCTGTGTGAAACCTTTCCTAGAGGCCAGGGAAAATGGCTTGGATTCAAGTTCCATAAAACACAAACTTAAGCAAAGTCACCAGATAGATTTGGCAGATTCGTCATGCTGGAGGAGCTTGGAGAATTTAGTGGGAATAAGATCAGTGAAAAGCTCAGCGGTATCTTTGAAGGGATGCCTGTGTTAGGGAGTGTATGTGAGAGAGACGTGGGAGGGGACCACAGGACTAAACAGGACAAGGAAAAGCAGGGAGAAAGTCAGTGTTACCAGTGTGTATGATTTTACCACACGTTGATTTTGTTTTGCTTACGCCTTGAAGCTTACTTTAATTTGTAATGGCAACTCTTTTTGTTGGTTGCACGCAGAGACTTTAAACCATGAGTCTAAATTGATGCAGCATGAGGAACATGCAAAATTATCACCATCTCTACCCATAATTTAAGACAGATCTGACTCACAGCAACATTCCACCTGAAGTGCATGGAAACGATGTTGCTTTTGGAGCCAAGATGCCTGTATGTATGCTCCAGGCGATTGTGGGTCATTTGCTAATGGTGTTCCTCCCTAGCACAGCACTGAGCTAGGAGACAAGGGAAAAGAATTATTTTATACAGTCTGTGTCTTGCATTTATACTGTTTAAATGTAATTTGCTAGAATGCCTCTATGAACTGTAATTTTATAATGTTTAAAGAAGATGAATGGAGTTGGTGTAGCATTCCTGAGGGTAAACACCAGTGACTGGAGTTTACTGAACACGTGACTAGAAATTTTAATTTTAGGAGCAGAGAGTTCCTCCATTTCATATACACACCAGGCCTTTGAGTACAGATCCTTTTTTTCATTTGTCACTGACAGGCTGTGATTTATTTCCTCATGGGCGTAAAGTCATGGGTTGCACTTGCTGCAGTGCAGAAGGCCCTGGAGGGAAAAACATAATCAAATGGAGAAGTATACTTGAATTCTCCTCTCTTGATCCCCGTCTTCTCTGAGTTGCTTTTCTCTGATTGTCATTCTGCCAATAAACTGGGCTGATGTCAAAAGGTGATTAACTAATTTTCATCCTCTTCCGTGTGGTTGAGAAAAAATAAATACAAGGAGTTTGTGGAGGAATAGTGGATTGGAAGAGGGTGGGGAACTTGATCATCTGGCGGAGTGCTTTGGGAAGCTTCCACTTTTTATGTTTTACTTACCACTTATTTTTACAAATATGTACAGCTCCTGTGATTTACCTTTCCATTAAACCTTCATAGGTTTCTTTGCAGAAGGTGGTTTTAAAGAATACCACCCTAGTGCATTGCAACTGTGGGTTTAGGAGGCATCAGGTATTGCCCTTCCTCACCTAAATTAAATTAACCTAGTATAATTGCTCTGTATTTATGAAGCAACACTAGGAATATTGCTTCATCCTAGATTGAAGGAATATTTGGAGAGATGAGAGTTGGAATGAGAGATTTTTCCTTTCTAAGAGTAAAGGATGGAATTACAGTGCATCTGTGGCTGTTCCAGCACAGGTGGGTGCAAAATCTCTCAGCCCAGATTCAGACAGCTAAATACAGATTTTGCTGGCATTACTCATGAAAACAAAAGGAGAAAAAAAATGGTAATTTAACCAAGGCTAAATCATATTTTGTGGCTAATTAGAGCTGCAGCTCTTGGTAAGTATATGAAAGCCAATAAAATAAAAACTAGACTTGACATATGTCTTGTGAAGATTCACAAAGCATTTCTTGCTATCCTGTTGTTTATGTGGAACATCATTTATTTGGCATTGCAGGGCCAAATTCTACCCTAATTTATGGCCATGCAGTTCCACAGACATTATCAGTTCAGCTTTGTATTACAGAAGAATTTCATCCACGGTGAATTTGAAAAGCAACTGCAGGTTAAAATCAGTCTTCTCACTGCACCTGTGCTTACACGGGTTACTGACTGATTTCCATGGTAATTTTTATTCCCATGGTTAGCATGAGAGTTCTTTGGATAGATGTAAGCTAATTACAACCAAGGTAGAACTGAATTTTTGAACTACTTGTGACTGCTTCATCAGCAAATGCTTAATACTGTATCCAACCGGATTTTTGACCCAGGGGTTATTCCACTCCATGTGAAGGCTCTTAGCAGTCATCAGTATGCTATAACCTCTACCTTTAACATATATGACTACACAGTCCTCTCCTTCTGCCTTTGCACATTCTAGTATTTTTGAAAACAGAACATGCCTTCTCCTAATTTTGTTTCAGGTGACCTTGACTTTAAGCAGGTTTCTTTGTATACAGTGACAGGGCTCAAGTGAAGAATGAAATAAATCCATAACTGGTGCATTGTCATAAATGGGGAAAAGTGTTATTTGTATATTTTTGTAAATATGTAACATTTAATGGCAGTTTTGTAGTGATGTGCTGTTTTTGAGAAAAAGAAACAACTATATGTTTGAATATGCTTGACGTAACACTTAACTGTGATTCAACTGCACAAGTAATAGCTTAATCAAAAAGTCTTGTGCAATATGTAGTGCACACACATAACCAAGTATCTGTTAGTGATCCACAAGCGAGTTTTTGGCAACTTTTAACAATGGTGATGAACTGTGCAGTACAGATTATCACGGTCTCTTTCAGCTTCCAAACATGTAGCAGGCAAACTACTGTATACGTACCTGTGTACTCCACTGCATCCAAAGGTATGCATTTGTCCTGAGAACCTGCACTCCAGGTTTTTCTTTAATAAAATTTGGTTCTAAACTATTGATTGCTTTGTTTTTCTTTTGAAGCCTTTCGTGGGGTTTGTGGAGGGGAAATAGTTTAACCAGTCCCCAGAGTTTGTGTGTGTTCTGACAGTAGTTAGCAGCAAACTACTCAACTCAGCAACAATGAGCTCAAAGGCTGCAGCAAACCTTCCTCCTCCTCCTCTTTAGCCACTCCACTTCATCCTCCTACACTGCAGCTCGACTCCATTCCTAGGGAAAAAGGGAAAAGGCCTTTCTCTTTTTCACAGGGAGTGGAGTTGCTGGAGTATAACTGGTGGAGGGTGACACCCTGTGGTGAGACTGAAGCCATGCAACTGCTCTTCTAGAAGTCACTGAATCAGAGGCTGAATATTTTTGTCTACCTAAAGAATTCGTAGATTTCAGCCTTGATCTCCCTGTAATAGAGCGCCATCAACAGAAAAAAGCTATGTGTGTTCTGCCCTTCCCGCGCCTTTATTCCAATCTCTTCCATTTACATGGGCTTCACACACTACTTACTCCTTGTTTGTATTTTTTTTAATTAATTGTCTTTACTTTATCCCACTTTCTTCCAAAGGAGTTGCCTGTGCTGTAGAAGCTGCATTCTTTTTGAAAAATTGAGGGGTCTTCAAGTCAAAATTAGCTCTTAAGCTGGCTGTAGCTGTGTGCAAGGATCAGGCCCTGACTCAAAATAAAACTGAGCTACAAAATATACTTAATCATACACAAAGCCAGCAAAACCAAAATCTTAAGAATTATGCCCATTGGACATGCCCAGCTAATACACACGATATTTATTTCATTCTGCCTACAGTCTTTGGAAATGAAATGCAAAATTATGTAGTGTATTTCTAAAAAGTCTTGGCCCTAATGTCCTAAAGATTTTCTCCTACTGGTCCTGACATTGTGTCTTTGCAAAGGTCACTGAATTGCTAAAGTCAGAATATGCCTTGCACCCCTACAGACTGGGCATTCCTTCCTGCTTCAAAGTTTTGAGATGAGCTGCTGCTGGTGTAGCTCATATTTCGGGTTGGAATAGAGTTTATGTTGTGCTGAGAGGTGGTTGCTGCTGTTTAGCTTGGTACCTTCCCATGGAAAGCCTGACACTGGAAGAATAAAAACTTGATGGTTTTTTTCACTCTGTTGCCCACAACAGAGAAGAACAGAGGTGTTGCTAATTTTTGTGGTTGTGGCTGTGCAATATGAAGTCTTATTAAACCTCATACGGGGACAAAGCAGCAACATGAATTGTTATCTACAATTTTTTTAAATTGCCTATAGAAATTTTATAGACTACAAGGAAGTTCTAATATGATAAAAAATGGATTATTTATTCACAGAGTGGCTGTATTTTGAGGATCTGAAGATGGACAATTAAAAGGAAAAAGAATTCAAACGAGATTAAACTGAATTTTCTCAGCCTGCCCTAGTTCAGCACTTTCTCATGGTGCCTGCGAAGGACCTGGCAGCTGGAGGAACGCTGTGGTGAGGGCTGTCTGACCCTACCCTGTGGCACACCAGGATAAATGTGAGGCTGGGTTCAGGAATGAGGCTTGAGACTTCCCCTCCTTGTGTAGCTCAGCTAGGAAACATTGCAATTTGTTTGTCATTTTAGGTTCTCTAATCCTATATTGTGGCTAGCTGAGACTTTAAACTGCAATTTATCGCTAGAAAAGCAGATGAATCTCAAGTGACATCTCATTTTCCAAATTTAGTCTCTGATATAAATAAAAGCAAAACTTAAAGAAATTCTGAAGTCTCTTATTTTTAATGATGCTCCAATAGTTCTTTCCAAGGAAAGCTCCTGATTTGGAAGGTCAGGAGTGAGAAGAGACTCAGCCAAGCTGTTCCCATAAATGAGACACCAAATAAAATTTGCTAATACTTAACCTGAAGGGCTACTTTACTTCAGAAACTGATTTCCATGGGAAAAAAAAAAAGTTTCTTCACTTCTGTTTCCTTTGCTGTCCTCATCAAAATCATATTAATTCCTATACTATTTTGAAGCTTAACTGGTTTCAACATGATATAAGTCATGTCTCTATAAAGGAACTTCTGAGGCATAAACAGCAGCCAATATTTTTTCCTGTTTTCCATTAAGACACTGGTTTCTTTTCAATTTTATTTCTTTTTGTGTTTTATGCTTTGAAAGATGCTTTGCTTTCTTATGGATCCAGCTACTGTGGAGAAAATGTTGCTGTACTCTGACCCTCTTGGCTTTCAAAAACCGAAGCAAAATACTACAAATGCTGCTCAGTGTATTTTGAAAGTGATAAAAGGGTCCACTCTTGCCATTAAAGCATCATACCAAAAGCTGATCTCAAAAAAATTCAAAATCGGCAGTACATGCTAAAAAACAGGCTAAAAAAGTAAAAGTTCTAAGGAATAATTCTGTGACAGCAATTAACACTCTATTTAAAAATGAATATTAGAATTAACACTCTATTTAAAAATGAATAATTAAACTTATGTTAATTAAGGAATTAAGCTTATGTTCAACTCAGGACCATGGAGCTGTAACTTTACTGGTTCTACAAAATCTAACAGGAAAATTATTCCCTTGTAATCAGATTACTGACGAGGAATATCCTTGATAGACTTAATTTTTAGAGTTATCTAATAAATTGTGAAGGAATAATTTTGCATTGACTTGATCTTAAGACAGATGCTTGCTTTAGAAGTCAAATTGAAAAGAATGTGATACATTGCTTTATAGAAGGGAATGTTTTTGTAACTGATGGGGTGAAAAAAAAGATTTTTCTGTGAAAGAAAACAGTTTCATTTATCAATAGCAATATGTCAAGGGAGTAGGGGGAACCACACAAGGACACTTAAACAGAGCACACTTCCAGCCTCCCTGGAGCTGGACTTCACTGCTTTGAAGCAGGGAGCTTTGTGTTTGATAGCTTTAAGTAATTACTTTCTGCCACGAATTTTGTTTATTGTTTATGGACCCATATAAGTTTTTAGCATCAATAAAATTCTGTGACAAGTTCTGTAGCTGAATTGGGCAATGAGTACAAGCACCTCTGAGCAGTTGTTTTGAACCTGCTCATTATTTTTGATACCCTCAGTATTTGTACTGTTAGTGGCAGGGACTATTTGTTTCCCCATTTTTATAACCCATTAATACAGTTCCCTCCTCAAGATTACATTTTTTCACACTGGAATGACCTTATTTTTGTTTTTCTCTTGAACTTCACTGTAATATGAATAGTATTTCTCCCCTTGGAGGGGTTGCTGTACCATAACCCACAGAGTTTATCTATTTATGGCAGTCAGTGCCCCGACTTCGGATAATGTTGTATAGGTCCAAAAGCAGATGATTGAGGTACCAGCAATGCAGGAGGTCGTCTTTTTTTGCCATTTGCTTCTGCAAGTTGTGTGAATCAGACAGAGCCTAGAGATAGCTGCTGCATTTTAGACCACAGGATTATTGCAATTTTTTTTTATTTTTCCTGTTGTGTTTTTATGGTAAATTTTGTTTATTTTTTTCCTTGAATTGTTGTTACTATGTAGCAGATGGCTCTGTTATAACTCCACTGTGACCTTGGAGGCTGTAACTACAGAAAGGAAACCAATTAACTACTTTAGAATATTGCTTCCTTCAGTTTGGGAAAATGAAATGTATATTCTATTTAAGCTTTCTACTGTGTAAATTTGGTAATAATTGTGGTGTAATAGGAGCAAGAGCAAAATCTAAGAAAAGCAGCAAGGAGTAATTACAGCTTAACACTTCTCAATCTCATCTGTCAGTCATCTATAAGGAATTGCTACATTCATCTTTAAGTAGCCTGATAATCAGCTCAGTTTAATTTTAATCCACTTTCATTTCTTAGTGGTAATTTTCAATGTTTTAAGTATTGCATAATTGATTAGTGGAGCTGACATCGAAGCAAACTGGTGCAGATGCAACAGGCGAGTGGGAAGTGCTGCTATGAGCTCTAAATACATTGAATTCCACGTTCCATTGCCGGAGAGTCCTTAGGCTGCATTTAAGCTGCAGAAAGTCATTGCTCAGTTAAATGGGGATACAACTGATACCAAAAAATTACTCATGATAACGTCCAAGCATTTTTCAACTGACTGGCACAGGAGAATGGTTCTCAGCTGAGGCTGACTATTGCGGGAGGCCTGCTAAGGTGCCACCAGCTTCTTGAACTGACAAACACCAAGAAACAACAATGCAAATCCTTTTTTTGACAGGTAACTTTATTAATAATGGTCTTGGATCTGTCGCACCTACCAGGTGCCAGTCTTTTTTCACACTTTGCAAGACTTTCTGAAGAATAAACTAGAAAGGCATAAAGTTAGTTGAAGCTACTAAGACACACATTTGAAGGTGGGTCTATTTTGGACTTTTTTTTTTTTAACAGAAGTTTCAATGAATGTGTGTCAAAAAAACTTAAATACACTGAGAAATACAGTAGAAAGGCTATATTTACAGTCAATTATAATGGGCACTGCCAACATATCCAATAACAAAAATAAAACAAAACCTTTTTTTTCATGTTTCTATCATGCTTTTTTTCACAGAGATTTTTTTTAAATATGATTTTGTTTTTTAAAAAATACAATAAGGAAATAATTACATTCTTAATATGAGAACATTATCATACAACATACACCCTGGGCCAATTAATTTGAAAGTGTCTAACAAAACTTGATACTAAATTAATATTCTCTATTTGAAAAATCAAATTGCCACAATCATCTCATTTAAAAAAAACACCTTTGATCCCCCAAAGTTATGATCTGGGTTTTTTTATAAAAAAAGCATCATCCATTAAAAAGAACAAAACCAAACAAACAATTTAAAAAAAGCACCTGGTACAGTAACAGGCATTTGGTGAGGAAGAACAAGTGTAACTTTTTCTTAAAAGACATACAAATGGTTCAAAATATGAGAGTTTTCCTTTAAAACAAAAGTCATGCTGCTCTATGGCTGAGTTTGCCTGGTGATCCTGAAATCTAAAAACAGTGAAAATACAAGCTCTGTCGCTCTACATAAAAAATTGTGCAGCAATAGTGCTACTCAAGGCAACAGAGTACATTTCACAGCACCGACTGTGGTCTACAGAGAGGTTATTTCCCAAGCTTTTTGGTTTTCCTCCTTTCAAAACCTTGGCCATTATGTAGAATAGACTAATGGTGGTGGCTTTGTGGAGCCTTTGCTGGAGGAAGAGTGAAAGGTGTTTAGTTGAGGTGGCAGCCCCTGTGCAGCAGGCACTACAGGGCTCAGGGTGCTGTAGGTGCTGAGGGAGACCTGCACCTACAGCAGAGCTGATGGAAGGCGGCACCACCAGAGCAGGGGCTGTGCGCACAACCCCAGCACCACACAATTTCTGTTTGCCTGGGCACAAACTTGCACACATCTACCTCAGGCATAGATTAAAACCTGTCCTTGCCAAGGAATTTTTCTCTTTTTTTTAACCATGGGATAAGGGGGTGGAAAGAGACAATGCCAATATTGGGTAAACAAGACAAGCGATTTGGCTTTTGACTGCTCTGCATTACTTGATGCGGGACCACTTCTTAATGGCAACTGTTACATCATTGCAAATGTTGACTAGAAGCCTAATTTGCATTATAAATATGTACAGATATAAATTAAATATTTATTGAAATATACAAATAAATAACTTAATTTGAAATAAAAAGCCTAAATGAACTTACTTTTGCTTCAAATTTGTTTCTGCTATTATTTATGGGAATTTGATGCTGTTTAGTCCATAGTCATACAGTATAGATTGTGCCCTCTCTAGTTAGAGAGTTAATAAGTAAGTAGATGACCTAAACTAACATTAAAAAAATGTTTTCAATGAAAACCACACTGACACTTGCTTTCCTACTATATCTGCATTCCCGTGGCACTTTGTACCAAGTACAGTCACAAGAAGCAAAGAGCCTTTTCTTATGCTGGGCCCCATTTCTACACTGCTAAGGTCAGTGGGATCCCTGGCCCTAAACGCATTTGGGAACAGGACACAGCCCTGTCTCCTGTCAGCTATCAGGTTTTTGATAGCTCTGTGCCTTCAAATCCCACAAGCTCCTGCAGGAAGTCCTCTGGCATCCAGCTCAGCTGAGAATCCCAGTGTACCCTCCAGGAGTTGCACACACTCATTCCTAAAGGTAAGAGATAATCTACAGGCTTGGCCATAAAGGGATGTGATCCTTGATAACTGCTGTCTTGCCAATTTCTGTGATTTTAATTGCAGTCTTAACTAATTATCAAGACTCCAGCCCTAACATCTGTGATTATCTCAAAATACGTGTAGTATTTTAATTTTTTAAATTAATTTTCTACTCCTCACAGTTGAGGAGGAAAAAAATCTTGAGAGTACGATTGAAAGCTCTCCAAATGCTTAAAAAAAAATACAGCGAAGAAATTAAAAGAAGTCATCTTATTATACGTTTCCCACCCATCCCCTCCTGTTTTAAAACCAATCTTGATATTTTGAAGGGCTTCAGTGGCAATTTACTGCATATAATTTATCGTGAGTGACATGGATGGAGACAAAGAAAAAGAGATTTTTATAATTTTACAGACTAAAATGCAAGATGCTGTTTCCTAGTAAACAGAAATTGACTCCTGTTTGAGAAAATCCCCAATTATTTGTTAAACTGTTTATAAAAGTCTGAAAATTATCACCTTTTCAGTCCATCTTCCTCAAAAATAATAGCTGAGGTCTGAAAAGACGAAGGAAACTAAGTACAGCAGTGTTCTATACCTCAAGTTTAACAATACTATATTATATAAAAAAAAACAAAACAAGACTGACTGCATAAGTTATTCTGAGTTGCCATTATCTGTTGAGGACTAATTTCAATTAAGTTTTCTTTTTCTTCTTCAAAATGTATAGAAAAGAAGCAGTATCTAAAAATAACCTGTTTGCCTTTTAAAAAAATCAGGAACAAGTCATAGTTCAAGAACATGACCTTTGAAAATGACTGGTGCTTCAGAACAGCAATAAAGAGAACATACAAAAACGCACTTGTCTCAAAGTTTGGCAGCTTTTTCTCTCCCAATGACAAAAGCATCTGTCTAAAAAGTATCCAAAAAACACTTCACCAATGAGTCATTGTCGTCCCACGGAGGGCGGCGGCACTGCAGAGCCCCTGGGCTGAGCAGGCCTTGCTGCTTCTGTGAGCACACTTCAGTTTTCTTCTGCCATGTGAGCAGCTACCAGCACAGCCTCTGCTCACGAGCTAGCCCGGCTCCGCGGCAGAGCTCAGAATGCAGTTTTAACCTCCAAGAGCCAAGGTTTCACACCAGTCTTCAGCAGTGTTCAGGCCGTCTGATGCACTACAATTAACATTGCTGGTTCTGTGCTATTTCAGCAAAGTAAACTTTCAACTGTGACTTTATGCTCCTTTTTAATTCCTACGGTTGGGTTTTTTTGGTTTTCGTTTTCTTTACCAGTGAAGCTGGAAACAAGGAGTTACAGCTAATAAAAAGGGGCACACGTAGTTACACAGCAATACAGTAGAGGGAATACAGGCAAATTAGAGCCAAGCTACCATTAACTTAACAGAGTTATAAAACTTCTTATGTTTTATCACTTGATGTGACCTTTCAGGTGAGTCCTTTGCAGCCTATGTCTTGGTCTGTAGTAGGTAAGGCCTTTACGGAAAGTGAGTGGTTTTGGTATGTTTATGTTCCATTTTTCATCTCCCATTCCTGGAAAGGCGGGGGGAACAGATAAAGAAAATGTTAAAGAAATCAGGATATTTCACTGATGTCATCGTATCTGGTAAGCCACAGCTGGGGTCAATAACAGTTTTTCCATTACCTTCGTTGGATTCAGCCCACAAATTAGTTAGGGAATACTAACAAGTATGTTCTGATAGTCTATGCACAGCATCCACCCCTACAAAACTATATACAGCAACCTATTTTCTAGTGCAGTGCAAATAAGCCATGTTTCTTTTCTGCAAAGGGGACTTCTGGAGCAATTCACATCCCACATCTGGTGTAAAGCACTCAGCTCTCCCTGAGTAAGGGAGAGGCTGATTTAAGCACACAGGGCTCTCTAAATGACTTGTGTGAGACAGCAGGAAGCCCTCAATATCTCTCAGAGCTGACAACAAGTGATTGCTTTACTGCTCTTCAATTTTTTTTATTATAAGACTCATGGCAGACACATAACTCGATGGCTAAAAAGAGCAACTTAGCAGAGAGACTAACATGCAGGGTTAAGAAAAACAAGTCAATTTGCATTGCATTTGTTTCCCTTATGGATAATCCAAACCGAGCTGTTGCTTGGCAAGTTAAAGAAATTGCTTTGCCTTTCTGTGCCTCAGTTTCTCCACCTGTTAGCTGAGGACAAGGACACCATGCACACCAAAACATGTAATCTGTAATGTTTTTGTTCATATGTCTCAGAACAAGATATTACCATTTCTTGTGCCATGTAAGTGAAAATCATGAGATTGCTACAGCTCAACACCCAGTTCAATAAAACTTGTGGCCATCGAATGACACCTACAGCATCTCCTAACAGTACAGAGGAGCAGAAGAGCTGAAGCAAGATGGGCTCACCTTAGGACATCCACACTGTACTACTCCCTGAATCACACCCTTACAGCCATCAGGAACTACTGAAGATCCACAGAAGGTGGCCTCTGGTTCCAGCAATCCCCTTGGAGCAACCTCCCAGCTGCTCCTCACCAGGCACTGGGGGCTGCAGATTCCTCTCTGACCCATCTAGTCTGCAGAGATACTCTGAAGGCAGCCTGCTGACTTGGCTCCCAACCTGAATTCCTGAATTTAACACTCGTTCCACAACATTTAAGAGCTCTGACTGAAAACCATTACTTATGCACGTAAATAGCTGGTTTTTTATGCATGTAAATAGCTTTTTCTGCTGCTGAAAGCAGCAAGAGCATTAGTTTGGCTGAACAGCTGTATGACCATGACACCTCTTCAACTGCTGTAAAACAACAGTAAAGGTCACAGTTGGTGGCTGCTTTAGCAATATAAGGAAGAAAAACCCTTGGGTTTAAAGGCAGACAATAACTTACTTTGTTTCTAAACTGGTCAGGGTTTTTTTGTTTTGGTTTTGTTTTGGGGTTTTTGGGTTTTTTTGTTTTTTTTGTTTTGTTTTGTTTTTTTTCATTTAAATGGTGCTTTTACTAAAACTCAGTGTATTTTAAATATTCCATTTACTCTTCAAATTATGGTAACTCTAAACTTAAAACACAGTACTGGTAAAAATTAGATTACTTTAAAAGCTCTGTTAAGTGTATATTCTCTATGTATATGCTACCAAAGCTCTAAAGGAAGTCCTTGACTAAGCAACTGGGAGGAGAATTTTTGAAGTGTTAAATAAGCCTTGAAAGAAGAAGCTTCTTTTGCAGGTGCAAAAGGAACTTTTTATTCGCTCCCATTGCTCCAGCAGGTTCACAACAAGGAAAGAACGTTTAAGTCAATACTGACAGCTTGACCGGGAGCTGGGAAACTGGGACAGCTCCTTTTCTTCTCCAGTCCTTGAACACAAGAAAAATACAAGCTGCTGACATTCACCAGCCCACTAGTTTCAAACACAAATCAGAAATAATTTCAGTTTCCTTGCTGCACATAACAATTTGGTTTTAGAAACTAATTTGATGTTTAAATGAGTATGTGAAATGTTTAAATAATTGTTGTACAGCAAGGATATTTGAATCTTTTTACTTCTTGAGGACTACTAACACAGAATATTGTTTTCCATATTTTAATTACAGTCTCCATTTCTAGCCAAGTACAGATTAGACAAAATTGCAATTAAAATGCCTTCTGGCTTCTTAAAAACATGCATAATTACTTTCTAAAAAAATTTAAAGATACTTGCAAACAGAAAAGTTAAGAAATTCAAATATATGTATGCATATACGTGTGTATGTATAGTTTTTGTCCTGAACAGCCAATCCCCAAACTGCTGTTGGTTCTTATCCTCAACACTAGATCTGTCTTACTGCTTCTCTCTGTATTTCCTTCTAATGTCAGTGTATCTGAGAGGAGAAAGCTTTTGGTGGCACAGCTTCCCAACCGGCTGTCCCAGGCGCCTGCTGTCCCCTCCCAGGCTGGGCTGTGCAGGGCACAGAGGCACAGCAGCAGCAGCAGCAGCAGCTGCCCCAGCACACGCACAGCGCTGCTGGCTGGTGAGCACGGCCGTGACACGAGGGTGGCTGCAAACACAAGGCTGGCAGGTGACAGGCTCAGCATCCTCCGTGCAAGGAAAGGGCAAGAAGGGAGGCATTCAGTGCATTCAAATACATACCAGGGGGAAAAAACCCCATATTCTGACATTTTGAGTGTTTCTACAACTCCCTCATAGCATCGGGAGATCTGCCAACTGCTGGAGATGCAAGCGCAAGCACAGACGTGGAATCTGTTTCACTCCCACAAACTGCACTGACATCCATGCGGGGAGAGCCAAGTTCTGCTCTGGGATACTCACGTGTGACGCCCTTTCCTGAGCCACATCTACAAGGCCTGGGCTCACTCGCAACTGCAAAAGGCCAAAAGAATTGAGAGCCAAATTCCACCCCCGCACATGTACAGCAACCCCCGAGCGTGGGGCGTGCTGCAGATGTGCACCTGATTGCAGCTGTGGCTGCCAATGGGCTGAGAACGGATTGGGTTGCACTATCTAATTCAGCAAAATTTCACTCTTAATATTTAGTGCATGAGGTTTTAGGAAAAAGCTGTTAAAGCTGAATCGGATACTTTGAGTTGTTCATCTCAGCATGGGAAAAATACACGTAGTTGCTCCATATCCTTTTTGATTAGCCTAATCCTATATCCAAGATTCCTCTGCTAAAAAGCTTGACCAACTTATTGTGCCAACCAAAGCACATCGACACCAAACAATGCAGCAGGGTTTTTCCTGTATGGTATATGCTGGGCATAAAAAATGTACTATAGCTGGAAGGTATCCTTTACACCAAAAATGTTTGTGTTTTTATAGTGCCCTGGTTTCTCCAGCTGTAACAACTAGATGGCTGGATTTAATGTGACTGTCCAGCACAAATCCATGCTCCCATTTGCAAGGACTGTCCTCTGCTAGACCAGATCCCCTGAGTAGTGCTGAGCTAACATCCACATCTCAGACCAAGTGTACAGTTAGAGATGATATCATTATGGTACAAATTAGGGTTTAATTAGAATACGCAGATAAGCTTTAGAGCACATAAATCCTTCTTCAGGTTTGAAACACAAGCTGCAAGCGTCAAAGTCGATTAGAACTGAAACCTATTAGGCTGAGTGTAATTATTCTTAGTTGGATTTAAATGAATCAGGCTAACTGACAAGAAAAAGCAGTTGATGTCCATGGAAAGGGGGTAGAAGAAGGGTGAGAGAGCTCTCACAAAAGGTATAGTGAGAGAAAAAATTCTATTATGATAATTTATAATAATAATAAAATAATAATAATAAAACAATTTTTTGAGATGCTGATTTTTCAGTATTTACTACTTTTAGGCTCCAAGCTCATGCTCAGACACTGGAAATGCATATAATCAATGAATACATGTAACAAAAGTTACTTGAAGAAATCCTGATACAGAAGACTTCAACAAAAAAAGGAAATAGCCTGCATGAAAGACAAGTGTTCATGATTATTACAATTTATAATTACAACTAGCAGTGAACTATTAAATAAACAAAAGCTTGGGCCCAACGTTATTACTGTCATCCTTGGTTATGTGTTGCCCACATGCTTATGTTGCCAGCAAATTTAGCCTAGAAGAATGGTCATACAAATCCCATTTAAACTAAACCACAAAAATCAGAGAACAGTAACAATACAAGAGGACGGCAAATTTCAGCCTGGTACTTGCAAGACTAAATTAAAGTAATTCAAATTTTACTTTTAATGTACATCGAGTGGATACTTGCACAACACATTGTCATTTATTATAATGTACATCTATTCCGTCCTTGCACTGGCTGGAAAACATCAGACCCAATCTTGTGCCATTTCTAATCACTTACCATAACAGTGCTCTTTTAACCACTTCTCTGCTACACAGAGTAGTGGACACATGGCTACATGTCTACACCACAGACCACTTACCTTGCAAATTAAATCTATAAAGCAACAAAGAAAAACATGGAATGAGAGTAGAGTTGAATCTGTCTCTGAAACTACTTACCAATTCTTCTGCAAAAGGTTCCCCAAACCAGCAGTATTTATGTAGTAATACAAATAATTTAGTTATTCTCTCCTTAAGGCTCCATAATACTTTGTAAGAAAGTACGAAAAAGCAGAGAAAAAGAAAATTAGACATCAGTTCTCTCACCTTTGCTTTTCGAAGGACATGGCCTCGACATGGAGAATTGTTTGATGAAGGAGGTCGCTTCAGAGCTGCTGCACTGTTCACAGGGATGGAGCATTCAGTATCACTGGTATCACAGCTGGAGATTGGAGAGTTTTCCAAAGTTCGGTGCTTGAAAATTGGAGACTAATGAAGAGTGAAAAGCCTGTGTTGAGTTTCCTCCAAGTAGTCACATGTGCAATATTTTCTAGTTTAGATTCAGAACTACAGATCTTTTTTTAAGCGAAACTATATTCATAATAATGATGGATAAATGAAAAGCTGATTAGAACAAAAGAAAAAAACCAATGTGCATGACTGTTACGTGATGAAAATTGAAGTTTCTTTTCTGTTAAACAACTATGAGTCTGATTAAACAACTATGGATAATCCAGAGGAACTGATGTATCCCCCTCTTATGTGATGGCTGCTTCATACACAGATCTATAGCACAAGCTGGGACTGCCAAGCTCCACCGTGAATGTGTGAGATGCAGCCCTTGCAAAGTGTGACAGCAACTGATAGGGGACCAGCACAAGCAGGTCTCCATCACTGCACAATGACTTGGTGCATTTAAATCTCCCTGGGCTGGAGCAATGTCTTGGTTCCTGCACTTCTACAACCACTGAGGACAACAAGGTGTTGACTTTTGTACATTATCCTAACACATACTGCCTGTGATTCCCATGTCTACCTGATCCCTGCTGCTGTAGAAAATGTGAATAACACAGAAAGGCATTTAATTCTGCTCTTATTTCTTGGGCTTACTAAACCATTATAAAACTCTTGTTCCTGTTCATTTTTGCTGGAGCTGAAAAGGCTGAGCACTCCATGAGCACAGCCCATGCTACTGGGATTTGCATGTTTAATGGCTTTGCATACCTGTGGACTTGATGTTCCTGATTTGGGTTCAATAGCCAAGCCCAGTGTGATGCCACCAGCCAAGGCTTTCTTAAGGCTCTCCTTCACCTCAGTCAGTTCTAGCTCCAGGTTTACACGCTCAGCCTCCTTCTGCTTACATTCCTCTTCCAACTTCTTTAACTTGTCTTCAAGAATCACTTGGGTCTTCCTGCCTGTCATTCACAGCAATTTTATTATTTCAATAAAAAGGTTAAATTGACACTTAAAGAAATTATTTTCTTTCTAAAAAGTAAGGAAACAAGGTCTCTACATATCAGTGACATGAAAAAAATTAGGTACTTTACATAGAACACTTTTTTCACGTAAAAAGCTTAGCAGCATAAATCAAATGCCTTCTATCAAGTGTCATTCCTAGATATCTAGTCTGGTTTCAAATCAGTGTTGTTTTTTTATTTTTCTGTATCATAAAAATATAATTAGCTAGTCACAAAAAAATTATTCCCATGTTCCCCTTATCTGAAGTTCTTATCAGTGTAATTCCTTACAAGTGTGTAGACATACATACACATATATAAAATAAGTATTTACACTTACACAATATGTATTTTTATCTTATACATTTTGTATCTATATAGAAAGCAAATATAGACATTACAGAGTATTGCTCAGCATCAAAACCAATCCTTGTTTAGGGCGACATGTCTTCAGCACAGAATACAAAGCTGTTTGGATAATTTAGTCTAATTCTCAGGTGAGAATTCAGCACAAAAAAGCACCTCATACCAGCATTGACTTCAATGGCAGCACGCAGATCTTTTCTCTCTTTCCGGAGCTGGGCCAGCCTATTCCGGAGGGCTTCTTTTTTCTTTAGCAGCTCCTCCTCTTTGCTTTGTAATCTCTTTGCATCTGCCTCCACACGATTCTTGCCGTATTTGTACTGCTCTGCATCTGCATGTGTTAGATTGTTTCTTAAATTAAGGTTTAAACTAACAGTACAATTCTGAACTATCCCCTGAAAATGAACATGACATGAAGCATGTTATGGTTCCCCATGGCAGGGGTGTTGGAACTAGATGATCTTCAAGGCTCCCTTCCAACCCAAACCATTCTATAGTTCGATGGTTTGAGAAAAAGGTTTGCCATTGCTCTTCCACTGGCTCTTTCTCAAGGTCCATGATTTCTGCCAAGTTCTGCAGCACAGCTACAACAATGATACGGGAGAGAGTTTGTTCTCTATATTTACATGAGGAAGATGAGAAATACCAGTTACCTTACAGAACACTGGTTCTGAAAAATGGCCTTGCCTTTCTCTGTAGTTCAGAAGATGGAAAAGAGGCTCCTCTCTAGCTATGAGCCCTTCATTTTTAATTGGAAGGGTCAGAGGAAAAACTACCTGCTTGGCCTTTTGCCTGGCTTTCATTCCTACTTCAAGTGCACATCTTTTCTGACACTAGAGATACAAAGATGTTCACATTTCTTTGATTCTTGGCAGCTTTCTTTTTCTTTTTTAATTTCCCATACAAATGCTTTCATTTCATGGCTTACATGTATTTGTGGTCTATTTCATATCACAGTGCCCTCTATACCTCTGCTCCAGTTGCAGACTCAAAGAAGATAGGTCAGCTAAGAGATCACTTTGTCTGTCACATATCTGAAGGCAAACTCTATATGAAATCATTCCTGACAAAGAGTTGTTAAGCCAGTTTTAGTCAGTTAGAAGCTACTTTTGTCCTAAAGTCTAACACAAATTTCTCTTATTGCCATTAAATCCACGACTTCTTAAGTGAGACTTCATTAGTAAGTCCACTTTTGAATAACACAGTGTTCTTATGTCTATACCAGCTTCTCATCCTCGTTTTCCAACAGGAAGACACAATTCCTCTCTGCCCCAAATGAAGAGTCAGTATTACCTCTTTTTTCCCTGCTGTCCTCATGACTTTGCAGCCAGGAGTCCACATTTCATATTTATCATTCTCCCATACGACACCCTTTTCTTGTGTGGTGTGGCTGGAGTTAAGTCACCAATGTATCTCCTATTCAAAGTCTTGGTGACATCTCCTCCTTGGCCTCTCAGCCACACAAGAACCACAGTGGTTCTTTACCTTGTCTGCTAAGACAAGAGCTCTTTTGGGTACCCTCCTGACTCCACTCCCAAGTGAGGCAGCAGTGAGTACAGACACTTACTGGATGCAGTGCGCTTCACACAGGAAACTGTTTCAGGTTTCTTTGGCTGGCTATTTAAAGTTCTTGCTTTTCCGGTGATCCCATTAGTAGTCACAGGAGGTTTCTTGCCTTTAAACTGTTTGAAAACAAAAGTACAAATGGGCTCCAGCTATTCCCGTGCCACTGGCATTACTTTCACCCTTTCATCAAGGGCAGAGCTTGACAGAAAGCCGCTTGCTCCGAGAGCCTTAATAGAGCACATTGATTGAGCTGGAGACGGCGCTTCCTCCAGAGGTGCCTCTGGGAGCTGCCTGCTCACTGGGAGCCGTGCCAGCAATCACAGGATAACAAGGGGATGAACTCCCCGTCTCTGGCAGCATCATGGTTACCAAGGTGTTTAGATCTCTGGCATTTACAATATTAGGAAAGCCATTGCAAGGCAGAAAAAAATGTACCTTTGAAAAATTTTTGCAGTTAGGATTCTTGAAACACAAGTTTGTCAGAGTTAATTTCACACAGAAAAACCCACCAGGGTTTGCCACACAAAAATTCAACACTTTCTTATTTACTGCATGTCCTTGCCATCCTTGTGGTGGATTTATTTTTTTTTAAACAATATAATTATGACATGTTTTTAAGTGCTAGGAGTTTTCCCCTTATACAATGTCTAGCTACTAATTAAAAGCTTTTCTTACTTAAAAAACCCTCTCATAATGGCCAGACAGTCTCACAAGATTACCAGGAACAGAACATTTCATGTTCAAGGGGTTTCCATTTAGATGGCTAACTGCAGTGAGCTGAACCCAAGGAAGATAACCCTGTCCTGACTAATCATGGTGGTTCCATGGAGGATGCTCCAGCCAAGCACACGGCATATGTGTGCCATGCTCTATTCTCCTGCTTCCAAAAGTTTGTGAGGACTGAATTGAGGGAGCACTGAGAAGCTTGCTGCTGCAGTAATTTATTGCTCATGTCCACCTCCAATTTTGCAACTGCACTGAATTCTAATATTCCAATATGAGGTTTCTGTAAGGGTTGAGTGAGTTAATGCACAGTATGACAGGTACCTCATACAAGGGAAACACTTGTCTAACTGCTCCATGTCAGATTGGACTGAAAACCACCCATCACTGTGATATATTCACAGGTTTGTGCCAATGACCAGCTTTCAGAGACCAGCTAAGGGCTCTGAGAAGGTTCCTGCCATGGCTGTGAGCAAGGCTTGCTCTGCTCCCCTGCTGGGTTGTGCCCATCTGCTACAAGGCTGAGCACACAGGACTTTGTCTGCTCTGTAGGTTCATGTTCAAGCTAAGGTACTAAAGCCTGAAGCCACCCTCAGAAAGCAGCAGACAGAGGCTTACTGGGTTTTTTTTATGGGGAAGAAAATAACAGGCAGTAATATAAAGATGGTATATGTGAATAAAAACAACACAATTTACTAAATATATAACATCAAGTTACTATATATATGCGTATTCACAAAATATATAACCACAGTATACATGATATATAGATTAGTACAACGCGAAAGAGCCAAATTTGCTGTCACGGTCAGGTCATATTTCACCTATCTTTTTTGGGGTTTTTTTCGAAGACATCTCTGTCTAAGGAGCCAGAAGGCAGCTAGACATTCATTCAGGTTAAGTGTGGAAGGTCCCATTTATTTTTTTCTTACTGTTCACAATCTATAAATCATCAAGAACATGTGGGGAAAGCTCTTCCCAAGTACCACTACTTCCACATTGGAATTTACAACTTTGCAAACCTGCTTCATTTGCAGTGGGCTCATAACTAAACTCCAGGCACTTCAGTGCTAACACTAAGGGACTTTAATAGTCCCTTCAGATAACAACCAGGTAAACAGAACAGCCAACAAATAAAAAGCTTTGTTAAGTATTAAATAGTACAGTACCTGCGAGCCAGATCCCCTCCCCACAGCAGAGGTATTAGTGACAGACTGAGCAGAAGACAGATTGGATGAGACAGGGTATTTGTAATGGTTAGAGGAGAGTTTGTCAGTAGATAACCTATTGGGTTTCCTGTCAGCTGGCGGATAGCGCGCAAAGATTTTTGGAGACGGCAAGTTATCGTACAGGCCTGCGTTATCATAAAGCATTTCTTCTCCAATGTTCCTGCTACGAGAAGAAGGAAAGCCATCTTCTGGTTCCCACTGCAACACACACACCTCGGCAGTTAGTGAACAATGCACCATGCAGAACCTCCTAAGTGAAATTAAAACATTAGTGATGCTTTGGACTCCAGCAAGCCCTCAGTGCTTAGCGAGCATACAATTACTGCTTACACTTGAATTATTTAGAAAGTGGGGAGACGACACAGTGTGGAAAGCAAGCATTGCATTCCATGGCTCACAGCCTCCGCCCTGAGCATGTTCCATAGTATAAGCAAACCTATCACCCTCGCTGTTTCATGGACTGCACCTTCAGCTGGTAGCTCTAGCACCAAGGGGGCGCAGGCAGACTGTGTTAATGGGGATACTCACAGTTTACACAGATGAATCCATGGGATTACATCTGGTACATGAGTTGTAAAAGTAATACGGCCTAGCAGCTATCAGAAGCCAAGAGGGTTTTTCCTAGTTTGTTTTTCTAATTTCTTCAGGCTGCATGTCTTTCCCATGAATATCAGCTGCTGGTATGCTAGCACTACATTTTATTTGATGGAGATTTATTATCCTGAGCTACAGGAATTAAAATAGCTCTTCTTTTTTTTTAATTTTTAGAAAAATGGAAAGCTCAGCAATAGTACGCCAGTGATTTATCTGAGTAACCTTAAAAGACACCACCCTGGGCTGCTAAATATCCTTCCTTAACCCATCCTGGCCGTGGCAGTACACTGGTGAGCACGTCTGAGAAGTAAGTACGCAGAGACTGCTCTCCACACACGTGATCGTGCACTGTTCCCAAGAGGGGATTTCTAACATCTTTCTGACATTACTGACATATTGGAGGACTGAATGTCCAGTCCATTTCACACTTTGAAACTCTTAATTTCTCTTGAGTTCGCCCTTAGTGAGGCCTTTATGCAACAGCACAAATTAAGAGCTGACATGGGCTGTAGCTCCCCTGTAAATGTTCCTGAGGATCATATATTGCTATTGGGTAGCATCCACTATATGTTAAATCCTATTACACATCTGCCTACTATCAGCTCTGCAATTTATGAAGATGGAAGTGACCACTGTGGTTCCTCTTTGGGACGAGCAGCACCTGCAGTCCTCAGGAACGCAGCTGCAGGGACTGAGAAGTGTTTGGGTTTTGGTGTTTTTTCAACAGACATCGAAAATTAACTGAGTCCTTAATTTTGCCTGTTCCAGTGTGATCTAAAAAATACCTCCTGAAGTGAGTATTATATTCAAGAACTTGGCAACAAATCATCAACAGGCAACTGCTTTCTAAATGGACATTGGCTCACATGCAGGTTAATGTAAACAATATGTCCCATGCCCGCATATTCTATAGGTGTGAGTGGAGTTTGCAACCCCCAATCAAAAACATATGAGTTCATCTGGAAACTGCCCAGTGAGGATCTTTAGATAATACAATTTTCAGATGTCCACGCATTCAACACATGCAAACCATTTGTTCTGTGCACACTCAGCTCTTACCGATCCATTTATGCAGGGAACATCATCATAATGAAGTGCCATTCCACTCGGGCAGGCGTAGCCGTTGGCAGTGCTTCCCCGGTACGGATTTGTAGATATAACTCGCCTGTTCATGAAACTGAAAAATGCAAAGTAAAAATAATAAAAACCAGCACTTACACCTAAGCCTAAATGATGATTCTGTGGTATATTCCCCATGCCTGATTATGTAGCCTGGAAGCACAGAGCTTCTCACTTTCTGCAGGGCAGTTTTTCTTTCTTTGCTACTCACACATTGCTGGTACAGCCAATAACACAACATATGTTCCTGTTCTCCATTCTTACAGTGGGGATACGACTGCGTGAAGGCCAGGAGGGCAACAGCTGTAACTGCTCAGTGGCATGTTTACATGGGAACCTGCTGATCTCTGTTATACACCAGCCTGCCAGGGTCCCAGAAACCTTCCCTTGTTGTCTGCACTGAGGAGAAGCAGGTGTTTCTGTGTGCATGCACGCTCAGGGGGATGCAAACTTAGGAAATGAGAGAACCAAGAATCAAATACAGCAAAAATTTGAAAAAAACCCACAGAATTTCAATGAAATCTAAGTTGTATCTATAAAAATTTCCTGAATAATTACTTCCTCAAAACCTGGGAATTTTTCTTTTCTATATCAGAACTCTTGGCTGGCTATGGCACTATGCTTCCCAACTCTCTCTGGGTAATTGTGCATGCAAATACTCTATATGCTCATTCTTGCTCTGTTACACATGGTGGACCTGAGTCCTCTGGAAACTTCAAAAGGGAGATACATATATATAATATATTTTAATTTCTTCCCCCTTATCCTGTCCCAATCAACACTGTTGCTTGTTTTACTGGAATTGTGCAGAACACATGTGAGATATCAAGAACTACATCAGGTTTGCAAAGATCTAACAATACAGAAAACAGCAGAGTCATGCCTGACAGCAATAATGACCCCAAGGGTGAGTTTTCCTTTGTAGCAACTGCTGGAATTGAATAAGGTATAGAGTGAGATCCCAAATAATTCCTTTCCTATAGTTTCAGGTGTACGTGAATGGGAAAACAACGTTTTCCATCCCAAACAATGGAACTATTCAGAGTCTGTGCTGACATTCATAAAATATGATAAAGCACTGCTAAAGCAGAGAGGGTCTTCTGTAGCACTGGCAGGAGCTCAGGAATGCTGTGGTTTCAACAGTTGCTTTCTTTTGGCTTTGGAATAACATGGAGTCCACTGAATTTCTCATTCAGAGGGAGAACTGGGGCTCACCTGAGCCACGGGAGACCTGGGCTCACAGGAGGGACTAACCTGCCCAGCTCGGTATGAACCTTTCAGGGCAGTGTGAGGGGTGGAAAAACCATTAGACAGAAGCTTTTCTTACTTCAAACAAACCAACATCAAAAAGCCCAAGGAAAATTCCATGATAAAAATGTTTTTAACTTTATCGTAACTCATACCTTACTAGACATTATTAAAGGTCTGCATTTGTTTGCTGTTCTTAAAGAAGAGCATTTCTCAAGTACTTCTGGTTGGTCTGAAGAACTGCGTTTGGATTTGTTGCTGTATTTTTTTCTAGTTAAGAGGCTCCAATTACAGTGATACACAATAACCATGTCTGAAAGCTGGGATATTCATTAGTGGCATCTGATGCACCTGTAGTAACTATTTCCACCACCAAAGGAAGGTAAGATTTATCTAAGTAGTTACAAACAATTCATAATCATTATTTCAGTAATCCTCATTTATCATGTTTTCAGATGCATCCACACAAGTTAATTGTATTCGGAAACTGCTAGAAGGAAAATGGAGAAACTTGCCAGGAAGCACTTTTCCTTCAGCTTTTCCTGGATACCTAATGATTTAGAAGAAGGAAATTGATGGGGCTATTAATGAGGAGCCAATAGTTTCGCAAAGCATCAGTCTTAGGAAGTGAATAACCAATAATCTAAAGTGACTGAGTGATAAACTGAGCTTTAATGATAACTGCATCTAATTTGGAACACAAATATTCATTCTATAAAGGGCAAATGTAGTATTTCATTAGCATTTAAGTATCATTGTAATTTCTCCTCATTTTCTAGCAGTAGCTGAAAATCAGCAGACAGCCACTCTATTGCTTTTCAGCAAGCCCTTACAGGCTCTTAAAGACACCCAATGAATTTTAACTATTTCTTAATAGGGAAATTCTGCTATTTTGCAAGTTGTTTGACATTCCTTTCTAACATGTGGTCTAGTTGCATATGTTTTTTCACTTGGCTCCAATTAGTACATTTGTGCAGAAAAGGAAAGCCATGCAGAATTCAGGGGGAGAAGGTTACCATTCTACTTCTCTTAAATGTGGTTATTGCTAGATACTGACTGAAGCAAAAATATATGTCAGCACAGGATGAACCTTTTGAGCCCTATTAACTTCTAAACAAATATTAATGTAAGTCTGCATGCTGACTGCATTTTAATTCTATCAAAATTATTCGGTTTTCACAAAACGGGGCTTGTGGTAACACTGAATCACTTTGATTTCTATCAGAAGTCATTCAAACCGGACTCTGATTGAAGCTGTGCATTTTCCCTTGTTAACTTCTCTTGGCACCTTGGTAATGGCACTAGGATTTTCTTTTGGAAAACTCCAAAACTTTTTCTTTCTTTTTTTTTCTTCATTTTCTATTTGTTTAAAGTCACGATGGGCAGATGGGGTGTGATTCTCTAACGTATTAAGTCACACAAATTCCAAATTAGTCTGGGGAGTGTCATCTTGCAGCAGGATGAGAGATGATGCCTTTGCCAGCTGTCTTCGTAGGCCACCCGCTTTCTGACCACAGGGAACAACTGCAGCAGGGCAACCCCCCCTGTCCCAACTGTTTCTTCACTCCCATTTCTAAAAACCTCATCTAACCAAGAAAAAATGATGGTCTTTTCCCACCAAGGACTTCTTTAATGCCTAAAATGATATGAACATGTAAATCACTGTATATGCTAAGCATGCATTACTCCTTTTAGCACAGGATCAGTAATGGGGAATTTGCTGTACTGATTTGCAACTTAAACAGTTTCCATGCTGCACCCTCTAGACAGTTTCCCAATTTCCACCTCCTATATTAAACACCAGAAATTAACTGGAGTGGGGTGAGCTTGATAAAATTTTTAATTAATCAGAAAGAACTTGAGAAGGAAACACTGATTATGTGTCTATGCAAGATTTATATTTGCTATACACTGTGAGTGTGCAGTATATATTGATCAATAATATGCCGTATATTTCCCTATATGTACAGCAAATGCAGCCAATAAATGTGAATTACACAGCTGCGTATTTCAGAATATTTGTTCTCTTCCAGGGATAGTTCTAAGACTTTAGGCAAAATAAAATGTTAAAATATAGCATTTGGTATGGGGACTTACTGAAAAAATTGGTAAATATTTGAGTAAAGTTGCATAGTGCCTTGCATCTTTTACAGAACTTAGTAGGATTCCAGCACAATAATCAAGAACACATCTAACATGCTGCAATGCTGAAACACTTCAGGAGTTCAATATCTGGCAAAGGGGGAGGCAGATTTTGATAAGCTGTGCTGGCAGTGGAGTTAATATATGGATATAAATTCTCAGAGCACTGGAAACAGCCGGGTAGCTGAACGCCTCTCACCAGAAGGTCTGTTTTGCAGCCTGGATGACGCTTGCCGTCATTTCCACGTCGATGTAGTCGTAGTGCAGAGCTCCAGGGTCTGTTGAAGACCCTGTTTCTGCCAGCAAAATTCCTATCCATCTGCCCATGTCTTCGGAGGAGGAGGCCTGCGAGGAGAGGGCAAGAACGTGGGTCAGGTCTTTGCTCTGCCACTGGGCTGAGCATTATTGCAAAACACGCACCCTTCTTGGTTGACAAATTGCTACCACATTGTATGAGAGGCTCTGGTTTCACTCTGCTGAACTCCTAAAAACCCCAGGATTTCATATTAAATCTGCTTTTCTAGAAGGAGGGCACTTAAAGTAAGCTATGTGTTCATCAGTTATGATGTAATACAAAGTGGGCAATCCACAAAAAAGAAGAAAAAATAATCATTTAAGGCTAGTGGATTTAGATTCAAGTAATACTTATTTTAGACTTCAGAATATTGAAAGCTTTAACATAATTGTTTTCCTATGTTAGGCTGGGGGATTTTTAGACAGCATGACTCCTGAGAAGAAAGTGTTGCTGCTAAACAGGAACAAGAGGGAAGGGGGAATGAAATAGTGAGGAGATTTTAACATTACTTCTTGAAAAATTTTACCTTATTTGTCTAGCTGATGGCATTCATTTTCCTGATGACACAAGTAAAAGCATTAATACTATTAAAATAATTAATTTTTTTTTCATATTTTGCTTCAAGTCACCAATTAAAAAGTTAAACAGTAGCAAAACAAATAATAAATAAAAGTAGCAGGGGAAAGGCAACAATTTGCCATTAATAAACTCAGTGGTTTCTAAATTTCTTATTTTTATTTCATTGTTTTTCACAATTCTTTGATATTTTTTCCAGATTTCAAGTTCTCTGAACTGCTGTCAGATAGTAGGCCTGGTTACAAGGACAGAACACACAACCTGTAGTCAGAAACCCAAAGTAGTCAAAGTGCCTGTCCTGCCACTGAAAGCAAAAGGTTGCCTCCTGCTATATCCTCTTTATACTTGGCTTTAAGTGTCTTCTCGTTTCAGGTTTTAAAATCTGATGAATAAAAAAATATGATGACTATCCTGACCCACCTAACACAGAGGAAGGTGTGTGCCCATGAGGGGTGTCAAGAGAATGCCAGGCTGCTGGCACACTGCATTTTCTTAAATGCACAGTTGTGTTAATACAGACACAGACTGAGCAAAAGGAGTTCTCATAAATTGCAGACAAATGAAAGTTAAGAGTTTTAGAGCTCCCATCAACAGTAATCCATTATTTAATTATTGCAAAGTTATTTATCTAAAGTACTTATTTCCCTGATACAAAAGTGTGCCTAGAGAAAGAGCAGGGATACTTTAATACCAAGGCAAGAGGACGTCAGTGCAGAGAAAAGTATTTTACTGAGAAGATTTCTGAACTACACTTAATCTCAGTTCTTTCTTTGCCTACAACATTTAATATTTCTTTTCTCCTCCCAATAGTTATTATTCAGCAGTGCAATAATAGTATTCCAGAGATTTTTTTTTGAATGGACAGACACAGGTTGTATACAAGTGCTTCTCTAAGTCAGCTTGTGGGAGTTCCTACAAGACAGAGCCATTGTACCTCAAGCACAGCGACCTCCTGCCCGTTCCGGAGCAGGCGGAAGGTCAGGGGATGCTTCGAATCCAGTCCCAAGATGACTTCACAGCCACGGAGAGGGATAGAAACAATGTGTGTCTTCAGATCTGTCCTGTCCTTGTGGAAAATGAGTTTATTGTCTTTCACTCTGCACCAGCGCTCACGCCAACGGTTGTTAGAGAGCACGTTGAGATATCCTGCAATAAAATGAAATGTGAGATATTTTACTCCTGACTTCTTCTGAAAAGGAAAAAAAAAAGAAACTTACTTCTCAGTGTAATGCTAGCCCTTACATAACTCACTCCTCTTCTAATAGAAAGTCCAGATGGATTTTAGGAAGACAAGTAAATGACCCTGTCCCACTTCTTCTAATGAAAACTTTCACTGTGCCAATAATCTAGAAAAAGTATATAAATATGTAATCCAGCTCATGTGCAAATGGCTGTTCTGTGTCAGTCCCTGCAGCAGCTGGATGTGCAGGAGCACACAGGTCCCCAGGACTTCAGTAAGAATGGGAGAGGGACACTGAAAAAAACAGTACATAAACAGCTAATGTGCTCACTCTGCCTCTCTGTGGACAATGACTGATAACTGTGGCTGACCAAACTTTTCTGGGAAAATCAGAGCTCATATTACATACTTAGATATTGAAATATCTTCTGTAACATCCAAAAGCAGGGTTTAAAAGACCTACTAAGTTTTGATGCTCTATGTTGTAACCTCATTTAGAAAGAAGAATGCACATCTGGTTTGCAACACTTGTAAACCAGAACTGAAAAGAAGGCAACGTTTGCTACCTATGCAAATAAAAATAAAAATTTTTAAAATCCAAGAAGTAAATATGATACAGTACCCTTACATATTAAAAAGCCATTAACAAATTGTCTTTTGAAACCACCCACTTTTCTTACCATGCTCGATATCGATATAGTGTCTAGGCATACAACATGATTAACCAGGCAGTGTTTTGTGGTTTTCCTCCTCTGCACCAGAGGAACAATCATTCCAGACTCAAACCTTACAATCAAAGCAATGCCCATTTCTCCTGCCTTAGTACAGTTTGGGAATTGGAAAAAAAAAAACAACCCAAAACCTTTTACTTTTTGCTTCCACATTACAAATGGTACATGAATTCAACATGTTGCTGCTTCCAAATAGGCTATGAGGAGGGAAATAAATGATATCTTGCAAAAGCCAGAAGTGAGATTAAAAAATTGTCTTCTGTCTCAGACATGATTTTCATTTAATCCTGTTGGAGAGCTCTGTCTTTGGTTTTCATTAAAACTATGACTTATTATTCATTTTTCTGGGTTTTCCTTCCAACATTATGGTTCCAATGTCAAAGTGTGATCCAACAGGATGTAGCAGATCAGAATTGTGCGCATCTTGGAAGGTGCTATAAAAAATGAGGATGTGCTTAATCCTCTGGTTTTGGCTCCTTGTGATAATCACACTCTTCAGCTCTTCTCCCTCCTCCTGTAACAAAACCCTGTATCACTGTGCATGCATTACAATCCCTAGAAATTAACAAAGCCTTCCCATGCAAGCCAGATATGGCTTGTTTTGGAGTGAGAGTCCTTTTCTTCAGACAGTTTTTCCCCTCTGCTCCCAGTGCACCTCTCAGAAAAGCTATTCCAAAATTTCCTGCTTCCGAGTCAAACTACACAGGATCCCACTTCTCCCTCCACATATCTCCACTTAAACCTTCACAACCAGACATGACCAAAATGCCTCGAGTGAGTTCCCCTTCAGGGCATTAACACTTCAGCTTAGTCCAGGCAGTTTAGGACCAGTGATGCTGAAGCGAAGAGCTTTGCCATGATTCCAAGTGCAGGTGGGTTTTATTTTCCACTCTGGCTTGGTGACACCTGCAGCCCTGCTGGGATTTTCCCTTTGTTCATGGGAGGTAGAGCCTTCTAAAGTGCAAAAACCTTCCACTATGGGGCAGCCTCCCAGAGGGCACTTGAACTGAGACAAATTTCTGGTGGTGAGAAACTGCTTCTGCAAAGATTTCCTGCAATGACCAAAGCCTGGACATTTATATATTTTCCTTTAAAATCTGCAAGTGGTGTTGAGTAGAGCCAAATGCAGGCAAATAGTAATGGCTGTATCTGTATTTATGTCCATATCCAAACTAATGATAGAAATATGAGGAATTAGATTGTACAGCTGTGGTTGACTTCTCATATTATACAGAGTAATCAGTGGAGTATGAGAGCCCGGAAGTTTGAGCCCTTATGGAGGCCAGATGCTTTGGACAATGCTGGCTGGACACAGCTTTTCCCAGCTGTTCTTTTGGTCAATAAATCACATCTGTACTTAGCTGATGTATAGACACATATACATACACTTATTTAATCAAAGTTTGCTTATGTGAATGATTCCCAAAGTGTGGCTTGAAAGCCACCTGTGATCTATGAAGTTCTCTCTGGTGGTCCATGGATCTGCTTCCATCACGTCGGGCAGGCATCTATCACACTTCATGGTCCGATGAGCTCCGCCAACTGCTCCCTAATCACAGACTTCTGGGTTTCCCTAAGTTTTTCTAGTCAATTAAAAAGGCAAATCCAAACTCAGAATCTGGTGCAACTGCTTCAAAGCTTTCTAAGGAACTTTTTTTTTTTAAGGGATTGGATGAAGGGTGGGTTGAATCTTATTCACGTATGGAAGTGTTAATACTGGAGCACCTAAAGACAAACTGGAGATGTAAGTACATTGGATTGTTTTAAAATAGCAGAGCTGTGAGGACATCAGCTAAGTGCATTGCACAAAGTCTTAAACTGTGAGCAAATCCTAACATCTAAGATACAAAACGCAAGTATTTTCTGCATGCCTTTTTACACACTTCCTTGGTGCAGCCAAGCACTATTTTCCACTATACGGAATGATCAAAATTAAGAGTTAAAATAGCTTACTAGGAATTTGTTATTTCATTTTGTCCAATATGTATCCCTTTAGGAACCCATAATTAAACTCAAATCACTTTTGTTGAGGCCAGTTGACTGCTGTCTGCTATTCCATAAAACCTTAACCACAATCTACTACAAAAGACCTGATCACTTTCCAAGAACCTTCTTCTACTTTGTCGACCGAATTTATTTCATAGTTTAGCCTACATTTATTTTATAACCATTAGTTTGAGAACAGCTCTTGTTTCTTTATGCTTCTTGTTCACACTTCTCTTCCTCCTCACTTCTGCAAAGAGCAGTGATACCTGAGCCTGTGCTAACATTTTATTTAAAAAGTCAAATTATTTTAGTCTACTTGCAAAGGACAAACTCTTGATTACTCCTCTTGCAGTCAGGGTGCATCCTTCTGATGTTGGGGGAAGAATTATTGCAGTAAAAGCAATTTTAGACAAATTCCTAGGCTAGAATGCTATAAAGTTTTAATAGCAATCCACATGTAAGACTCAAGGAGGAAAATCACTTACCACACGTTGGAACATCTTCTTCAGCTGATGAGGTCTGTTCATCTGTTGATGGCTTTTTCTTTCCTAAACCAATGATCTTCGTTATTTTTTTCCCTGTTACTTTAGTCACAGTGCCCTTGGCTTCCGTTTTTGAACTTTTTTTCCTCTTCACTATTAAGAAAGCAGAAGTGTGTATTTAGTAGTGTGTGTACACCAACCAACAGAGAGAACCTGAATAAAAACAGAAGTTCAGACAAAAATACCCTGTGCAAGACAAACATTTGTACAAAAGTTGCAGACTTCAATGAGACAAATACCATATGCCCTCTCTAATAACCTCTGTGTTATAAAAATCATGGCATTTTGAAAACCATTTATTTTTGAATAAAAATCAACTTGCCACTTTATTTAATCTAATCAAGCTCCAAGTCTCTTTCCACAGCAGTCATCACCTAATTTATCAGTCTGACTGAAGTACCTGCATATAAATTTAGCTCATATACACAGCAATAAAAATCCAGTCAGACATTTCTTCACTGCTTTCTTCAATGTTCCTGAACATTTTTCTTAAAATACTTCAATAATTAAGTACACAAAAGAGACAATATGCTTGCTTAGCAAAAATACTTCTGTTATGTACAATTAGGTTAAGAGATCTTATCACAATGGACATTTTAGAAAGACAAGACTTATGAATTAACTACTAAGAAATTAGTGGGATTAGTATGAATATTTGATGGCTATAAGTTGGCCATTTCCATGACCATTGGAAAGAAAAAGCTCTGCTGAAAAGAGGTATTTTGCTAACATCCACACTGTGCTTCCACTAACTCTATTTGATACTAGTAGTATTACAACTCTGAGAACTGATGCATGTTCAGCTGCTGAATGCAATATGGCAAGGACTATGGATATAGTTTTTTAAAGTGCCTACCTGATTAAAATCTTAACACTTTTTTTTTTTTTAAAGAACAGTTTATAAGATTAAACAGATTCAGAAAAAAACAGGCCTTTTATTTGCAAAACAGAACAAACAAAATAAACTTCAGAAATTGCATTCAGGGCCTAAACTGGATTCTGGCAACAGAGCAAAAGTCTTTGCCAACTGACAGGGCAGCGAAAATTTCCATCAGCTGGCCCTGATATGTGATTTTGATGAACAATACATTTAAAATAGTTACTAACTGAGCTGCTCTATCTTTATCCCTGACATATCAATTCCTTTTGCAAAAGGGAACACTTAGTGGTTATGGACTTGCACAAAGTGAGGGAAAAAATGGACAAAAAGTTCATATGAGAGATGACTGTACGAACTGATGAGCTGGGAAGAAGAATGCATGGAAAATAGAGAGGCAGTTTGGGACTCACCAAGGCATAATTTATCACATTCAGTTTAATTGTTAGCAATCATGGAACATCATTTAGAAATTGTATCTGTAGCCAAGACTGTACAAATCTGCCAGTGCTGAGGGGGAAAGGCAGCTCTGCAAGTGCCAATAGCTGCCCCCTGGCCAACTCCAACACATCCAGGTCTAATCAGCTTTTTCAAGAGAAGGGTGTCCACAACTTAAACTGTGCTCTCTAAACGTGCAACAGGCTCCCTCGTTGGAGGAAGGAAGGCCACCCATCCAATCTGCTCACGAACCTCTGCCTGGGGGGCACAGCACCTGCCCTCAGATGGGTTTCCATCCCACACAGAAGCAGCCAAAGGCCAACTGTAGCTATTGAGGGGCAGAATATGAAATGCATCGAAAAAAGCTGGAGACTGAGAAAATCTCATTTCTGTGAGACAGAAGCCCAGAGAAATCATTCCCATGAGCATGAACAGACAGTGGAATAAGCCCATTTTAGTGTTTGTTTTTCTGTCCTGTCTTCTCATCACATTGCTGGTTTTTTTCCTGCAGAACTGAGAGGCAGCAGAAATAAGGCCTTCATGACTTAATCTTTTTGAGTCTAAAGAATATACTGATTGCCCAGTTGCCAGTGATTTTTTTCACAAAAGCCTTTTATTCTCATTTCCTTCCCCACAGCAAAGCAAGCAGCTGGTTAAGAGCAGAGCAGAGGCTGGCAGTTGGTGCCAGCTGGAGATGATCATTCTCTGAAGCCTCCCTTCCCATGTACTCTCTTAACGGCTTCTTATCCATTATTTTTAAAATGCATAGCATAACTTCATCAAGGACATTTCAGTCTTCTTGCAGTCATTAACACCTATTATTTTTACTACTATGTACTGAAGGTCAATTTTCAAAAGCCACTGGTATTTGAAATGACCCTCCTTGAGGCACCTAAGCTGGGCTGCTTTCCCAGCTGCATCATCACACCTTCTGCAGGGTACCTGAGCCACCAGGTACTTCTGGACATCGTGATCAGCACAGGTTTTGGGTCACAGAAGATTCTCCACAGGTTTCGGAGTTTTATGAAAGCTTAATAGAAGACTTTAAAATGTGAAATCTAAAAATGTACCACGGCTTTCCGTAAACCACAAACCCTGACATTGTCCCACACCGCTGGGTATGTCAGAGATCTGTATAGCCAGGAAATGCTGGAAAATGACCCAGGGAGAAGATAAGGGAAATGAGTCAAAAGGCGAGACAGCACTGGCACCAAGGCCAGTATTGACATTGTGCTCACTGCAGCTCACATTACCCCTCATTCAACAGCAGCAGAAAAATGTCTTATCTAAGCCATACCACTGCTATATGGCAAGTTAAGGAAGCCAGAGAATTTCTTCTGCTTTGTGGAGGAAGGCAGGGGATGGGGAAGAGTGCAAAAGAGTTGAGTGTATTAGATATAACTCAGCCGGAACTCCCTCTGGATTTCGGATTTACCTTTGTTAGAGTATAAGGACTACAGAATGTGCATGGCTCCAAAATAGCATATGCAAAATAATATACATATGTACTCAACAAGTCACTGATATTGCATAACTATATATATTTTATTATGTTAATATAAATAATCATATGTAATATGATAGTTTATATTTGAAGGTATCTGTGCATACACATACATATGAAAAGAAATATATATAAAAATAGGCACGATTCTTTCCGTCTAGTATTTAACGATAGTTTTTTTGCTTAGAAGATTTACATCACTCTTTATATTGCCACTGGAGAGTTACTAAGAAGCCTGTTACTTGCCTATAGTGGTCACCAAAGTTATGAAAAACTGTATGTTTGAACACAGAAAAGGCCAAATCAAAATTTCTATATTCTGTTTGCTTATACTAATTATATTGATTTTACCTGCACAATAACATCAAATGCCTCCTGTTACTGCCAAAATTTAAGGAATCCTTCTCGATATAGTTCAGCTTTCAAGTTAAATTGAATCCTAATAAAGCCATTCAAAAACTTTACTGCCTTTTTTGAAAAGGTAAAAGCGAGGTATTTCCTTTCTCTATGCACACATTACCTACACCAGACATACCTTGTTCTTTACCATTGCACACAGCAGTGATACCATTTTCCACAGCACCTTCCCCATCTGAGCTCGGCCTCTCAAATGACAGCTTCTGCAGGGGCAAAGAGATTAGATGACATACAATGTTTGCACCTTCATCAAATAAGTGTCATGAGTCCCTTTAAAAATATGCTTTCTATGAAATAAAACACCCTTTCAAGCTCTCACCCACCTGGAAGAGAATTAGGAGACAGTAAAAACTTCTGTTTTAGAGACTTTAGAAAATCACAGAAACAACAAAATAGTATATATTTGAAAGTGTATTAAAAACAGCGAAATATTCATAATTCACAATATATTTTAATGTATTTCTAGACTCTAAATGTTGCAATAAAGAATTACATGGATCAGATATGAATAAGGTAAAAGCTGTATCTTTAAAGAATACTTCATATATGCATATGCAATTCCGACTTATCAGAAAATAGTGCATTCCTACAAGGTGTTTCAGTACTTTCAATATGTGCAAAAAAAGAGGCTTTTGAAATAAATTTTTAGCACTGATTATTCTGTAATGGTTGTGCATGAGGTCTGGGATGAAGCAGATAGAGCTTATGACAGCACAGTTTTGGTGACCACATTACTCAGAAGCGGTGAAGCCATGAAGATGTGCAGATCATCACAAAAAGGAATGAATGACAAGATAAATTACACCTTTTCATAGCATGTATTTTAGAAAAATACTTTTTTACAACTCTGTAAGGTACTTGGTCAATACTGTGCAGGTGTGTGCAAACATACAAATACAACAGCTTTTGCCTGTGAAACCAGGAAGTCTGGGCTGTCCTGGAACAGTTCCCAGGATAAACCAACGTAACACTGCTGGCAGTGGTGCACTTCCACCAGAGGAGTGACACTTGCCATTTGGAGTCGGTTGATGAAACCTCTGTCAGTGGGATTTTTAAGCATGGGCTGCAGAGAGATTTGCTCACATGGATGCCTTAATGGAGCAGGGCTTGAACTGGTGCTGGTAATGCACCAATCATTCACTGCAAAGCTGCTCACTTTCCCAATTCCTGCTCTCACATCCTGCTGAGCCAAGGCAGTGGAGACAACCACATGTGAGTAGCCAAGTTTCTCTATTGAGACACAAATGCTTGAAAGGGTCTGCCAAAACAGTGACCTCAGCATGCCCAGGGAGCTCTTCAGGACTAAATTCCCCAAAATAAGAGACATTCCCTTAAAATCTTGGTATAATCTTCATCTATTCTTCCCCAAGAGTGATACCCCTTCTTGCTCTTTGCACTTGTTGGAGACCATCTCTGCATCTCAGCACAAGTATCAGACCCATTAATCTGCACCCTTCTGTGGCTGAAGAGCAGCTGGACCCGAGCCAGCCTGCTGGTTGTTCATGGCCAAACAAAGTGACGTGGCAGAAGCCTCAACTCTGCAGGATGTGTGCACCTATCCAAACAAACCAATACAACACAGGGACTGTGTGCCTGAAACAGCAACACAAGGCAGCAAGGATTTACATCCAGTGCCTACCAGTGTCTATTTGAGTAATCATAATGAATTTTGTATTCATCATTTTGATGACTTTACCTTTTCCAGCTCTGCTTTGTGTACTGGAGAACTAGACAATGGCCCATCGGAGTCTACAGGTCCTGTACAGCTGCTGCACACATCTTTTATAACCTTAGAAGACAAGGCAAAACTTATTAATTATTCATAAAATACAAATCAGAGAAATTATATATGGATGTGAAAGCAGATGGGAAGGAGAATCACACAGACGTTTACTAGGTTGGCAGGTGTCAGGCAGGCTGACACTACAACAACTTCTCCACGCCCCCTCCCTAAGTCATTTCACATATGACCTGAAGGAGACATAATGTCTAGAGGTGGAAGGTTTCAGTTTCTAGACAAACTAAGCTCCAAGGCTCTCCTAAGTGAAGAAACAAACACCACTGCTGATTTCCACGTGCTAATTCTGCAATATGAACTCAGCTGACACCACCAAACTGATTTCATTACAATGATGAAAAAATGGGATTAAATCCAAGGTCCCTCAAGACAATGGACAAGAGCTTTGTATAATACACCACACAGATGCTCTTTTTTTGCTATCAGAGAACTAATGAAGTGCTGATCGACTTAGAGTTAATACTGCACAGTGGTGTTTCATGGCATTTTTGTATTATAATTGCACATTAACTTAGAGTTAAAGGTCAACGTAATTGTAAATATGTTTGTAGAAAATGGAAATGTCACTTCCTGTTCCTAAAAAGTAAAAGAAAAGTCTTCAACTGGGAATTTACTGATATTTTGATGGAATTTGAAGAACTTAAAAATCTGAAACTATATAAATGTAAAAATATACAGTGAGCAAAGATGTTTGATGATTCCCCATGGCCATAGCTAAGGTTTTTGTCTCACGCAAGGTTACCACCAGCCCACTATCAGCCTGAAATTGCTTGTGCTGATGAGAATAGGCTCTTGATCCAAATTCATGCTGAGTTTCAAACGGAACAATTTTGATGTGGAAACTATTAAAAAGCCAAGGATGGCATCAAACAGTCCTTTCCCAGCACTTAAGTTCCCTTTAAGGGTGAAGCTAAAACAAACCAAATGTTTATGGGCTTACAAAGACCCTTCTGCTACTCAGGAGCACATCATAAATTACAGGCATTATGTGCCATAAAGAAAGGTAGAGCACCAGCCCCATTTTACAGAGGGAGAACCCAGGAACAAAAGAATGATGAAATCGCTCATTCAATGACACATAAAAAAAGTCTAAGCAAAGCTGGGAAATGAACCTACACTTTTATTTCTGAGCTAGAATCTCAAAACACCTCAGCATTCTTTCCTGACTATCTAACCTTCCCTATATTTTGTTCCAGAAAAAAGACCAGCATTTCATGGACCTTGGTGTCCTTTGTAACAGAAAATGTAGATATATCTGTGACAGAGCATTTATACCTCAGAGTTAAACAAAGCCCTGAATTTCCCAAAATCATAAGAATTTTTTTTAATGTGTCTTGGTTTTTTTTCCAATCGCTGGTCCTCTCTATGGTGTAAATACACTGCTGTTTTCTTCCTAGAGAAATGTGACTGTAAAGTTTCTGGGAACATTCATTTCTGTCTCCTGCATGACCCTGATTCAATGGCTTATGTTTTCAGCATCTGCTCACACCACACAGTTAGTCAATTTTGGCAGAGGAAGATTGTAATGGGAGTTACAGACAGAACAGAGGGAAATGATTTGGCAGCACTAACTCAACAGTATGTGCAAAGTCATGCAATCAAGTGAATCCGGTTCTTATCGTACCCCACATATTTAAGGAGAAGCTGAAGTGTTTAATTGGGTTGCAATTAAATTTTGATTAAAAAAAATGACACATTGTCAAAAGGGGGTTAGTGGCAGGATCTGAAGTAAATGCATATTCAAGGGTCCAACACTTCATGTGGGTTCAAAAGGTTCGCTGGCAAAGACTTGCTCATCACCTTCTATGTGCAGTATAATTGTGTTCAATGCATAGCATAAAACTCATTCTTCTCCAGCTCACCAGGATGAAATGTCTTTAATATATAATGGTTGCCTGGATGCACTCTCTATAATTACGTTTGCAGACAGCTGCCATTATAAATCTGGTTTTCACATGCATATAGCTGAGCTCAAAATTTTAAGGATAAAACATTCCACCAGTATTGCCAACTTGCATAATTTCAATCACAAGACTCAAAAGTTCTTGTCAGTTTTTTCTATGTTCCATCTTCTGGAGCCATATGAAAACAAAAGATCACTATTTTCATCAAAAAGTAATTGTGTGTGAAAGTGAGGAATGGAGTTCAGCAAACTTTTATCCATTGCAATGAAATGTGTAAAAATATGAACAAATGTATCTCAATAGCTACAAAACTAGAAAGGGAAAAAAAAGGGATCCCCAAATGAGTTATTTTTAATAAAATGGCATCCATGTGGAAGACTGCACTGAGAATACCCTGTAATGGCAAATATTCCATTAATAGCTTAAGCTTTCTCACACATTAGAGAAAGGAAATAATTCTCTTTTTCTCCCCACAAATGCCTTTGTACATTACATATACACACACACACAGGGTGATCTGCCAGGAGAATCAAACTGAGACCATAAACAGACTATCTATTCAAATATTTTAAATGTATGAGCAAATGTATTCGGAAAACTGAAGACCTTGTACTTCTTTGGATAGCCTCAAAACTATATATGTTTAAAATAATCTTTTATTATTCCATTGCAAGAATCTCAAGTACCACAATTACCATTATAATGTTACAATTAGCAGACTTCAGAACCGCCACTTTCAAATGCAGAAAATGCAGTAAATGCAGACCTGGAAAAAGCTTCTGCAACCTGAACTGTATTATTATTCCTTATTTATAGAATTGTAGAATCATTTACTTGGAAAAGACCCCTAAGATTGAGTCCAACCATTAACCCAGCACTGCCAAGTCCACCACTAAACCATGTCCCTAAGTGCCACATCTACACAGTCTTTTAAATATCTCCAGGGAATGACTCCACCGCTTTCCTTGGCAGCCTCTTCCTTTCAGTGAAGAAATTTTTCCTAATATCCAATCTAAACCTCCCCTGGTGAAGCTTGAGACCGTCTTCTCTTGTCCTGTCACATGTTACCTGCAAGAAGAGACCAATCCCCACCTGGCTACAACCTCCTTTCAGGGAATTGTGGAGAGTGATAAGGGCCCCCTTGAACCTCCTTTTGTCCAGGCTAAACACCCCCAGCTCCCTCAGTTGCTTCTCATCAGACCTGGCTTCAGACCTCGAATCCCCAAGTGGATCAGGATATATATCAGAGTATGGCATGGAGTGCAGTGACATAAGGCACAGAGGGGAAATATTTGCAGGTAGAAGCTGGAAAGATTCCCTGCCCCGAGCCATGGGTGAAGTCAGTGGAATGTCTGCCACATGATGTGTCTGGAATATTTCTCTCTTTAAAACTATCTTTTTACAGAGGCACTAACATTTACTATAAAAACTTTCTACCTGCATTCATCTACAAATTTCTATAATTCTTGTGTCTTATTTTAAAAGACACACCAAGACTGGAGGCAAAATACTTGCCCTACATTTATTCTTTATACATGCAAAGTCAGAAAAAGTAAATTAGATTCTTCTGGCTACTTTCAAGTTCCAAGCTCCAGATAAAAAGCACTGGCTCTGGAGTAAAACCAGAAAGCCAGGTGCTGGCCAGCCAGCCCCTGCCACACAGAAACCAAACAAATTCTGAGTAAAGTACATTTGTAGATAGTTTCCTGTGGCTGATCTCTTTGGGACCTGATAAAGAGTAGGACTAAAAGTTGTCCTATGCTCGAGGAGCTTGTAGACCTCTCTCCTGGTGGATACCACGGATGAGCTCAAGCTACCGACCGTCCCTACAACAGGCATGTGATTACAGCATTTTGTTTCGTCTTGTGTTCTCATGGAACTCACATGAGAAGCTCACACTTTTAGTATGATCAAGTTTAAGACAGAAAGCTGACAGCCTGACTGCACATTTGCTTTACTTTACATAACCAGGCCAGAAATCCATCCAGCCACCCACCCACTTGTTCTGCTCTGTCCACATGTTTTGCAAATACTGGAATTGCTAGAAATGGGATGGGCTGTATCCCTTGGCTCTGCCACTTAGCTCTGGAAACAGGAATATGGCAAAGCTGAAATCTGCCTAAGTATAACACAGCAGAGGGAAAAGTGTTTGGCTCCAGATGTAAGTCAGTATTTCTCATGCCTGAAACACTCCTTTTTCACTGCTGGAAGACTACTGACTTTTTGGGACTCTCTGTTATTTTGTCATGACTAACTCCTCATTTTCTCTCTCTTGTGAACTGTTTCATACGACACATGTTAGTGTCAATACCCTCCTCCTTAGGAGAGCAGCAAAACTCTCTTACTGTTTTGCAGAGAAGAAATGCCCTAAGGAATTTACCTAGAGGAAAATCTAGGCAGCAAAGGCAGAAATTATTCCCATCATAGCCTATGCCTGAAGTCTCAAAAAGAAACCCCCTGTACCTTCTGTACTGGAAAACATTATTCTCAATCATCCCTTAGCCTAAAATATTAATCTTTCTGCCTTAGTGCCATTTGTCTGAGCAAAGTGAGGATGAGATTCTGGCAGACTAGTAGTCAGCAAGCCTGTCTTTACTGCCTGTGCATCCCCTTAAAAGTACTTTTCTGACTTACTCAACCAAGACAACCCCTGTATATTATTTCTCCTGCATTTATTGCCATGAAGTCCATTGCCATATATGGCCACTGGATCAGGCAGAGCCCAGGGAAGGAGGCTGGGGAGGGTGGCAGGGGGCACTGCTGCTCCAAGGGCAGAGGTACCCGGTGCCGGGGGAGCTGCATCCCCAGTCCGGGAGGCGAGGAGATGCACATCTCACTTTGGGCTGTAAGTCTGAGCTAGGTGTGATTCAAATAATTTTCCACCCAAATCTGTGAGTAGGAGAGAGGAGGAATAGTATCTAGTGGTGAAAGTCCCAGCCCTCCTGTGTTCTGCTCTGACTGCTACAGCTTGCATTTGTGATTTTAGCCAGGAAACCCAAAGAAAAATTATCACTGAGAAAACAAGTAAATAGGATGCTTGTGGTTCTGTATTCATGGGTGGTTTTGTTGGGGTTTTTTAATTTACATATACAACTGGTTCTTTTAAGTAATGTATTGTTTTCCATGGTGCCGGACACACACACACACACACACACACACACACACACACACGCTCTGTGATCCCCAAGCTGGGATCCTCTGGCTCTGCCCACTGGCAGAGTCCTGCAGACTGGTCAAAACTCCCACATGCAGCTTGGTCCATCCCCTCTGCAGGTGAGACCCTAAATAGCTCTTATGCAAACTCACTGACCTTGCTGTGACTTGAACTGAGGTATTTCAAACCATCTGTTGGAGACAACAGAGGTGTAACTCCTGGGAGGTTTCATCTAGTTTGCACAGCCTCTGCTGCTGGTGATGATGGGCAGTGGAGAAAGAACCTGGACTGACTGTCTTGGGTCATAGTACATTCTTCAAGTTTCTTATAAATTAACAAACACTGCATGGAAATCACTGGTACTGAGTATGCATCCCCAAACACACTTTTTCTAGTCAGTTTTAAGGCTTGACCATTCAGCACTTGACTCTACTCAGCTACAAAATGGAGATAATAACCTCTTTGGGGAGCATTACACAAGCCAAGAAAGCAATGTTTGAAGTGTTGAAGATCGCTAGCTGGAAATTCCCATAGAAAGCAAAAGCAGCCACACAATGTTTACAGTTAGAAGCTCAATTTTACGCCGATGTAAACTGGCTAGAGAATAGCTCTGTCAGTAGTTTACTCTTCAGTAAAACTGTCCACATTAAGATTGGAGATCAGAAGTTACTTGACTCCCCTCACTAAGCTCAGGGCAATGAAAAAAAGAGATGTTTTCAAAGACTTTTATGAGAGACAACATGCAGTGAATCAGAGAGAAAAACTGGGTAGGCCGACCAGGTAAACAGCCCTATGAGGAATGCTGCAGGGTCTCTGGATGACTGAATACAGTCCCAACCATGATTTTATTCTCTCTTCAGGGCAAAACATCCCCTTATTACAACAAGTTCAGAACTGACTGAGCATTGTCAAAATGATAGATGAAGAAATGTCTTCTTACAGCTGGAAGATTCACTGCTCAATTAGAGACCCTCAGCTGAAGAGATTGCTGCACAGTGGTGGAGCACCATAAAATGAAGTTAACAAAGGGTGCCTAACATCAGGGAAAAATGAAAATCAAGGCCAGTACTCCAGAATGATAGATTACCTCTCATTCATGATAAATCAGAAATACATTTTTGCAGGAGGAATGTTAGGAGAAAGAGTAGGCCTTGGGACCAGTCACCATGACCATTTCCTGTTTCTACCAGTCTTCTACAACAAGTTACTTCAGAAATTAATTTCTTTGGAATCCATGTATTTTTAATATTGAGTGCAGTTTTCTGTGGCCTAGTCTGAGGGTTCTGCACACAGAGCACATTCATCGGTACAAACGAAGCCACTGATCAAGCATCTTCTTGTAACGCCATGTTCTTACTAGTCCATTTATTTTTAATGCAGCATTTCCAAGGGGTGCTGACAAATAAGTGTAGTTTCACCAGTCTGCTGGATGTGCTGAGACAAACAGGAAAATTTCAGACCTTACTTGACCACAAAAGCACGCACAGATGCACATATACTCAAGCGCGCATGGAAAAAGATCATTCTTGGGTCTGAGTGTGTAACTGCACACATTTTTTTCATGTACATTTTTGTGGGAACATTATAGGACTCAAGTCTGGAAAATTCCACCACTTTTTGTTGCCCACCACCGAGATGATCTCAGCTCTAGCCTGAATTTATACTAGGCTTTGCTCCTTCCTCTGAAATCTTGACAGGCTCTTTGGTGACATCAGCTATCTTTTTTTTCATCAAGCATTTGTTAGCTGGTAAATCTGAAACTCCCTTTGTGGTTTCCAGTCTAGACTTCAATTTGCACTAGGTTTATCAGCTGGGGCTTTTTTGGTGCCATCTTTACAAAAAAAAGGTTTGAAGTATTCTGCATTGATTTAGAACTTGTCTTTCAATAGATATTTTAAAATTATTTAGTTAATAAACATATTCTATACTGATTACATATACAAATTGAAAAAAATAATTTGCTTTAGCTTTCAAAGGGCAATATGGCCACAAAAGCCATTTTGAGCTTGTTGGGACCACGAGTAAAGCCACAACGTGACACTAAACATTCGTATTCATGAGAACCCCTTGCTCCTGGGTGATAACCTGCCTCAAGGGGCACATACTGGTGTAGTATCTTTGATTAAGAAGGCATCTTATGCTTTAAAAATGTGATTGCAGAATCCTTTCTCAATGGCAGTCCCTGGATCTGCCTGTTTTATTAACTACAGAAATCACATGTAAGAGACAGAGCACTGGAAAGGACCCTGGCCCTCTGAGGGACAGGCAGGGAAAGCTAAAATCTCCCAAGATGAAGCAGTGGCCTCTTTCTCAGTATAAGAATGTCCTACACAAAGCCACACATGATTTTCAGAAGCTAATTTTGAGTAGGGCTTGAATGACCAAAACATCATTACTTATAATAATAATATAAAAATCCTTAAATTTTGGTGTATTTTTAAAAATACAGAAAGCCATGCTTATTTTATTTCTCCAAAGGCCATACATCTTCTGGAAAACATTGAAGCTGCTGCAAGAGCTGCACAAATCGTTTCTGGTTAGCTGTGGGATGGGCAATTTGTACTGCAGAAGCAAAGGGCTGAAGCAGCACTGAGGACTTGGAAGTTGAGTGTGGTAACACTGCCATGTACTTGAAAGATTTTATTAATAGAGAGCTTTGCAGCATGAAGGAGCTAAAGAAAGTGCTGTCAGACTGTCTCCAAATGCTTTGCAGACACACAGAATAAACAACTGTGTGAACATGCAACTGCACAAGATCTCTCTTTTTTTTCCATTTTGAAGTAGCAGGAATGCATCTGGGATATGGAAAAATCTAGTACTGCTCTGTCTGCCTCTGTGGGGATGCTTTATATACAATTTAAAAAAATAAAACAATTTTTATGAAAGAACGTCTGATAGATGCCAATGCATTCAGTATTACTAAACCCGAATTTAGAACAACACAGGAAATAAGAGTGCAGTTACTATGATCTAATTACAGCGGAATTCCCTTGGAAGGCAATATGACTTATGAACTTCTTTTCATTCCAATCAGTGGTTTTGAAATGCTAGCTGAACTAGTGGGACACTTGCATGCTGCTTGACTTTAAAACTTAGACCAAGATACTGCTCTTAGAAGAAGCCTAACAAATACACGGCTGTGATTAGTTGCTATTAAAATGACAACAGAGAGAGCATTTTCTAAGCTGGGATACAAAGTCACAGTCAAAACCAACCACACATAAACCGCAAACCCCCAAAAGGTATATTCAAATATTGCAAAATAGGAAATTACAGATTAATTTTCCATTTAGTGCATTAACCCACAGCAGAATTTATACCTCTTAAGCTTCATTTTATGTCTCCCTCTTCTGCAGAAAAACTATCTGCCATCAGGAAATTCCTATGTGTTTAATTCAATTGTATTTGGAAAAACACAATTTATTCTTAGAAAAATAAGTACCATATAAGGTTAGATCAGAGCACAGCATGGAGAATGCCTGATGAGTCTGATGCATTCAGACTCATACACGTATTTAAAAGGCTGGAATTCAGGGTCTTAAAACAGTTGCTACTGCAACTGCAGTGATAGTTTCCCACACTACTTCACTGACCTCCACCTCTGAGACTGGCAAAGTCCAACATAAATACTAGTAATCTGGTTAGGATCTGTAACTGCAGCCCTTGCCTTGGGATTTTCCATGTTTGCAGACATTGAACAGAGAGGAGTTGAAGATGACAAAATCCCATTTTCTCAGAAGTCTGCATTCCCAGGACAAACCATAACAGATGGTATGTTGCTGAACCAGAATTAGTAAACTTGAATGGCCTTCAGGAAGCTGAAGGATTTGTCTCCATCCAGAGCAATTCAAACAGGTATCTCCTCAGAGAATCTTCTTTTTAAAAAGGTGACACCATGCCAAAAATAATTTGGGTGCCAGCTGCCTCCACCTGAAGGAATTTGAACCTTCCGCTCACTACCAGGGTTCCCTAACCACCAAATCGTTCCGGAAAATGAGCTGGAGAAGATGGAAGGGAATTTGCCACCTGCCCTCTCTGTGCCAGATTATGGTGCCATTGGTAGTGAAAACCATCACAGCAGCAGCATTGGGGTAACCCTGAGGAATTGCTTTGAGGCCTGAACTTAAAATCTGTATTTCTGCTGTCCCAAATTAGATGGGATTTAACTGGTCTGGATTTGCGTGGAAGTTGCTGCCTGTGTCTCAGTTTTTAACAGCAACTGAGCAATGTGAGTACTTTGTGGGTGGGAAAACTCCTGGCCAGAAATCTCCCCTTACCTTTAGCCACTGTTCTGCCTGTTCTTTGCTCTGCACTGCCAGAACCAGGGCATCCGCTCCTTGGTGAGAGATTTTCAGCTCATGCTTCTTCTTTTTGCTGTCTTTGGGAATATAGGTGATACTGCAGTCATTCAGGAGCAGCTCCATCTGGGGCTGCTGATCCTTGGAGCTTTTGTAACACTAAATAAACATAAGGAAAGTTCCAGAGTTAGATATTACCTTTCTGAACCTTGGGAGAATGCTCTTATTATGTAGAAATGCTGTATTTTTAATTTTTAAAATTTCGAATGTATTTTACACATCCCTTCGCCACATGCCACAGAGTTCAGCCAGAGCCAACTCATCCACTCTGTAAAGCAAAATTACTTCCAGACTAACAATAATAGACATCTCTTATTGCAGGACAGGTACAACATATGGAGAGCATTAAGCGCCTCTGCGTTATCCCTATGATTCAACCTTGACCTTGATCAGGTAGGAAGAGGGTGATTTAGGATATCTGTTCACATGTAGCAGCAGAATAAACTTGTAACCTTAACAACTTTAAAGCCCAGATGTTTACCTTGCCCTCCAGCAACAGACCAGATATGAAGGCAAATCTACATCAGTGCCTACACACTGCAGTTGCAAAGACACTGGCACATACCTTACTTATCTGTTCCTTTTCTTGAGATAAGTAAAAAAAAAATCATGGAAAGTGCATAAAATCACACTTTTTCAGTTAATACAGTCTAACAGTCCCTGCACAAAACTGCATAAATTTCCATGTTACTTTATTTTGTAAGCTCCTGGCTACAACTTACGTTGCAACTGATGTAACTTATGTTTTTTCCCTCATTAGTAAATGCTGTCAATGAACAGCCATTTCATGCTGGATCACTGATGACCTGCTCTGCGTTGGAACTGGTGATCTGAAGACAAAGGGGTCCTCTTTGCATCACCTGTCTTACAGACCCAGTCTCTATTCCCACCTTCCAACACATCGGTACAGCTGAGGCTCCCAAAGCTGTTGCAGTGCCAGACTGCAGAACAACGTTTAACTCCCTATACGAATGCCCAGCTATTTTATATACTCATGGAAATCGTGCTTCCACTCGCACAAATAAGCACTAAGGCTAAAAAGACATCTGATAATAAAGGGGTCTCTGACAATCAATAAGGCTAATTAGTATCTGCATACAAAGAATAGCTGAGCATTTATGTGAGTAGAGAAAAGCACATGAACTTTTGCATGTCTGCAGCAGTATTCATGCCATGATGCAACTGTCAGGAAGACAGTAGCTGATAAAAGTATGTTATAAACACTGCAAGTTAGGCTGAGCAAATACAGCCAACTCTAAACCAGCCTCTGCAGACCACTGACAATCCTTCCCTCTCCAAAGCCCATTATACCACAGTTTCTCCAATTTGGTCACAGATCAAATACAAGTTTGCAACATGTAAAAACCACTAAGTTTTCAAGCTATGAAATCTTGAAGATATACAACATTAGTCACTTTAGGAACCAGTAAACAGCATATAATTCCTTTTATATGAATCTAAATATTTTATTTATAATTATACATTGCTAAAACTGAAGTATGTATATATTAAAAGACTTTAAGTGAAAAATGATTCCCTAAAGAACTTTAAGTGAAAAACAATTCCATACTAAAAGTTATTTCTAATGTCTAATTCTAATTAAAATATTTTTGTTTTATGATAACAGCTGCATTTATGACACAAGCAATTACTAATCCCTAAAAACATGTATTTGTTTTACTTGCATATCTCTTAAGTTAACAGTCCAAGTCCTCCTTCAAACAATAAACCAATCTTGTGTAACTTAGTCGTTAGACTCCTATTGTGATTTTTATTTTCTTAATCCCCATTATAGAATTACTGAAAGATGATCCCTGTAAGAAAAAAAAAAAAACAGCTTTTCGGACCACACAAGTGGCTAACGGAAATGAAAAGATAAAAAATAACTTATTTTTATATGGAACAATAAATGTTAACTGTAGAAGAAATGCTGTGTGACTTCAGGGAAAAATCTGTTTCTCTGTCTCTTTCCTTCTTTTCTTTAAGCTGTTATCAGATGGTCCTGAAATCTGATATGATACTGATACATGGTGATAAAAATGTGCATTAAGGATAATGGTATTATAAGAATATAATAAAAGCTGAATCAAAATGAACATTTTTTTTTCAATTTAAATACAGGAGGATAAAAAAATTAAAGCTACTGCAAACTAGCAAATTCATTTCAATTATATTTTCAGAAGTCTCTTACCTCCATTTCATAACTGGCTATTTTCCATACTGCCATAAGCACAAATGTACTTGGAAAGTCAACAAGCCTAAGCTACATTGTACCACCGTAGAATAGAGAGGTTCTACAGAAAATGCTCTATCACCTGTTAATCAGCTTTTAACATCTGGGATATTGCAGTAATTGTTAGTTATGTAATTAGGTACAATGGCTGGCAGCACCGTATCGGAAGGCAGGAGAGCCTAAGACCCCAACTTATTGATTAATATAACCATTAGTTTGCTCATAATGACACACAGTAAGTGTTTCCCTCAATTAAGCACTCTTTTCAGAAAACAAAAAGACATCTATGAGTAGATAATTAATGGAATCTTTCACTGGTGCCTCCAATCAGAAAGAAGCATAACAGATTTGCTTAAGGAATAAATACATCCACTTGTTTCTATCCTTTCTATAATGCAGCTGTGCATCACGTGAATACTGCATCTGTAATTACTGCAGAACAGATGGCAAAGGTTTAGTTTAAAGTGTATACATTACCACAGCATATGCTGCCAAGTGAATTCTCAGTCCAACAAGGGACTTTTCTCTCCAGCAGTCTGATCCAACAGTTCATACACAAAGATCCCTATGAGATTTTTTGTCCGCAGGGAATGACGGATTGGATTTACAGTTTCAGCAACTTTTTTTTCCAAATTAAATATTTTAGAAGATAATGGGCCAGATGTTCTTTCCAATATCAGAGAACTGCTGGGATTCAAGCTTGAGTGAAATAAAAATCAAAGTTCTAAGTGGCTAAATGATACACTTGTAATTTCAGTGCTTTTCCGCTTCTTGGGTAAATCATGACTGAATTCTTTGGTAAGGTTACTGCAGACTTGGCCACTGTTTGCAGAACATATTCCAAAAATTAGATTCCTGTAAAAATAAATACATCATCTAAAAGGCACAAAGAAAATATAGCTAGCTAAAAATAAAAATTACCAGTAGTTTGTTTTCTTTGATAACACACAGTAGTTTGGTCCATTGCCCAAATCGTTTCTTTCTAAGAAGGAAGGCACAGATTTTGGCATCCTTCACCAGATCCATAGAGGCTTCCTCAGAAGGCCACTGATGTCTCATTTTCTTCCCCTTTCCATCCTCCTCCTCTTCATCGTAGGATTCATAAGAGCTGCTCATAGCATCTGAGTCATAGTCTTTAATAAAATTGAAAAAGTGTTAGGTTAGAACACTTAGCCATGAAGCACATTGAAATAACTGAAAACCTCAAGAAGGTTCATTTTAAGTTAAAGCTTTTGAAAGTCAGCCATGAACAAGTTACTGTTTTGGTGCTTAGTAGTATCAAGACCTTGCGTGAATTAAATAAGAGATGCTTTGCCATTATGAAACTTTATGGAAGACCCATAGAGACACCTTGTGAATTTTAATGAAAGAATAAGCTGGGAATACATAGCTAGAATTTCAGATAGTATTTCATTATCTTCAAAATATTATTTGACAGAAATCCTCATTTTTTGTAATTCTTTCCAGAGAAACATCTTCATCTTGTCTTAGTACATGACATCAAGAAACAAACACTCCACATGGCAAAGTCATAAGAATACATTATGGAGCAATATCTACCCATCGTAACATTTCATATAATTCCCAAATACATCCCCTGTACTGCTAAAATTAGCACTCAATACACAATACTGTCCCTTGAACTACAGATTCTGATGGAGACAAAAGCATTGTGCAAAAAATATTTTGTTCTGTGCTTAGCCTGAGCTGCTTAATCGTGCTCCAAGTTTGGTGATGGAATGGCAAGCTTCCATTTGAATCAATCTTTCTTCAGGCCTTTCATTTTCACCAAAGCAGACAGAACTAGCAGTACTCCTCAACTACCAAACTATTTTGCAATTATCAAAGAACCCTCTCTTCTACCATCCATACTAATTTGTTTATATGGGTATGTGTATGTAAAGCCCTTCATATAGTAACACCTGAAGGCTTGTTATCCACTGCCACATGTTCTCGTGGAGCAAAACTGACTGGAATATTTTTAAGAGCTGAAATTTCATCTAAACATTTCAGGTAGACTTTGGCATATTTCCGCCAGAAGGCGGAAGAAAATCTCTCGTTTGCTTTAGCTAGGTAATTAGGACACAGTTGGGATGTAGGAAGGAGAATTGGAAAGATTGGGAAGAGGACAAGAGAGTGGATTGCTGGAAAGCTCATTCTGCATCAGTTCCTCCCTGTGTGCACAGTCAGAATGGGACATACTCAGACCTCACATTTCTTAAAATTAGATATTCTGATCCAATTTGTGTTTTCATAAAAGTGTATGAAACAGTATATCTTCATCCCAAAGCAAAACGAAAATAAAACTTAAAGCCCTGAAAGCTTTTTATTTTTTTTTCAATTGAATTGCCATCTTCTGGTCAGTTCTGCTACAGAGTGTTTGGTTTGGGGCAGCTCCATATGGGCAAGCGGTAAAAGCCTCAGATGATTATCAGTGGGAAAACACTGCAATTTTTCACTTGCTTTAGAAAAATCAAGAGGAGGATGGAAAAATTTAGGGCAAATGTTTAAACTGACAGATTTGGAAACATTTATTCCAGAATATTTATTTTTGCATATTTATTTAAAAGAATATATAAGATCTAGTAGAACTTACTGCTTCACCCTTCCTCCCCTTGAAGAAAGAAAAAAGCCTAAACAAAATCCCTCCCAAAACCAGAACCAAACCAAAACATTCTCACTGCTCCAACTTCTTTCAGAGCAGCCTTCCACAAACTTTCACAGAGGAACATCAGGAAATGCTTGAGAGATCACTGACCAGTCACAAACACGCAGCACCATGCCAGCCTGCTGGGCGCAGAGACTGAATGATTCACGTGGAGCTACCAAATACAAAGATGCAAGGTCTAATCATTAAATCAGCTTCTTCAAGAAGATCTCCCAAAGGTACAAACTGTGGGACAAGCTGCCATAAACTAAAGTTGCCATCACGCTGGGAGCTTCTTCTTCAGCTCCTGGCTTTCCTTTCTCAAAAAAGTAATTAGTGCCTATAACCTCCACATCCTTTCTTCATATTCAGTTGTGATCTTTGTTGCAGCTACGCCACTGTCCCAATGCTCATGTTGATGTTTGCCCCCTTTCTACAGTATTCTTTTACCTCATTTGTGATTTTGCTTTGGTTTTGGCAAAAATATTATTCTGATTTTTTTTTTTTTTTTCCCTAGGTAAGAAGCAGAAGTAAGAACTCACTGCCCATATGTTGAGATATGGATACACTATTCTGGTGGAATTTTTCTGTATCATTACTAGCGAGATTTCTCCATTAAGAAACAAACTTTTGAATGTTAAGAGTATATAGGGCTTAAATTTTATCAGACGAACCTAAAACTTAACTGTACGAGGGGACAATCTTCAAGTATATTCTTCCCAAGAGAGTGGAGCTGGGTCATTTTTCTACACTCTGAAGATGGGAAGTTTGCATGACAAAGACTTTTCTATCAGAGGACTGCATTTTTAAGTCCATCAATCAAAAGGATGAAAAAATGCAATTTGTTTTAGCACATTGTTTTTCCTTCCTCGTAAGAACATGATTTAACTTTTTCATATTGCAGAAAAGAATATTTCACCTTGGATAAAATTACAGGTCATCCCTTTGCCCTGTATCAAAAAGTTGATTTTCTTCTGACTATAAGTCCCATGCAACAATCTTGCCTTATTACTAGCATTATTTACTGGGTTAAATTATTGCTTTTTCCTCACAACACTGAAGCCTATGACATATCTTCTTACAGCAAGTTCCACCAGTTTCAAGAAAAAAATAATTGTAGAAAGTGCTGATTGGAACTTCACAGTAGAAACAGAAGTTCTGCATGTTTAATACCCTACAGGTATTTCCTGTGTGGCTCACAAGCATTCCAAAGGCAGATTTCCTGTTAGCCATAAGCTGTACATTCAGCACAGGGCCTCTGCCGGCACTGCAGTCGCAGGTTCATCCAAATCTCTGTTTCTAGGAGGATGAAAGCCAACAGCAGCTTCCGAGACTCCCATCCTGACCCAGGCTAATGGGATCTCTGGGGACCTGTTGCCATATCCTGCTCATTAAATACTCCTCATGTCTCTCTTCTTGGTTTGTGGGACTGCTGGCCAGACGAAGAGCTTGTTGTGTGACTCACACCAGGAAGGATGCCCACCCTGAATTGCTCATATCATCCCTATGAAACTTGGCTCCTCTTTACGACATCCTGCTTCTACTGCTTGTTCTCCAAACTGCTCTATCCCATCCAAAACAAGGTTTCCAGGCTCTAAGACACAAATTAGCATGTGTAGAAAAAGGTCTCTCCAAAACTAAATGCATTTATTAAGTCTACTATAATCTCAGAGGGTACGGATGCACCGACACAACATGTTCCAATGCTGCTAATCTACCAGTTTTTGCACCTTTTGCACTTTCTGATTAATCTGGCTTCTTTTGACATTGGCTTTTCACCTTCATGTTCACAAAAATTTTCCACTGTTAGGGGGTGAAAATCACAGAGGACTTTCACATTATTTGCAATAGTGTATTCCTAAAACTAGTCTGTATTAATTTAGGCCTATTGTACAGATCCGTAGCTTTTAATACAGAGGCAGTTATCAGACAAGTCATACAAACTCTTGCTTTCATCTACATGCAAGCATTTATTTACAAATCAGTTAGAGGGACTTGGGGAAGTTATGGATATTTCATTTTCATGACCATATTCTGCAATTTTCTTCAGTGCTTGTTTACTTTTACAGGTGAGACACATGGCATGTAAGTCTCCTTGCTATTAATGGCATTATGAAAATATTACATAGGAATGTTTACTTAAAATAATTATACCTATCCCAACAGCTGCATTCTTGCACTTCTTCTACTTCTAGCACTTTTTTCTATTGTCTTCTCCATCTCAAATAGTCTGAACAGCTAGGTTGTATCTTTTAATACACTTTGGTAGCTGATTTTAATTAGCACACAACTGGATTTAGTGGAAGTTTTGCATGAGTGAATACATATTACTAACTGCACACTGAATTTAAAAGCAACTTCATTACCACTGAAGAGGGGAATTCTTTTAACACAAATTTAAAGATATGATAAAGTTCAGAACATAAGAAAATATAGCAAAATCTCAGCACGTGAGAAGCTAAGTCACACTAACAGAGCTTTAAATGTCCAGAGATAGTTATATATAGATAGATATATATATGTATAAACTTAAATGATAGCATTATTAATTAACTTTTAAGGCTGATATCCTAAATATTTTTATGCATTTAAATGGTTAAGTACAATAAGAAATCAGCTTCATACTTTGTCTTGTTTTTCCCTAGGTGATCCTTTAGCAGGGCTATTAATAATTGCACTATTAATACTGCCTGAGCATGGCTCTTGTTTAATGACAAAATCCAAATCAGAGGCTCACTGGGTTACAAGGTGTAGCAGGACCACCCTGCAGCTTTTCAAGGGAGCAAAAGAAGAGAAGAGTGATCCTGATGCTCTTCTAAGTTCTTATGTTCTTTCATTTGCTTTCCAGTACATGAAACTCTTTATTACCTTGAATTTCTTGGGTTAATTAAAAGCTGCTAGATAACATCAGTTTGTGCAGTGTGCAGATGAGTAGTATTCTAGTTTTAAGGTGACTCCTATTCATGTTTTAAGAACAGAGAGATAGTTTTAAATAATTAAAATGGCTATAAAATAGGGGAAGGTATGCCTTTAATCTTTGGACCATAGAAAATAATGATTAGTGATAAATTAGCCCTACAAAAGTAATAAATTACCCCAGCCAATAAAAAAGCAGCAAAAAGATGGTACATATTCTGCTGCTGACTGACCCTGTGTAAAGGTCACAGCAGCCATTTCAGTGTTTCATCAGGGTGCTCTCAGCACAGCTCCACTGAAGTGCACAGGTCTTGGGGTAAGTATTTGGATGTGAAAAAGAGCATTTGGGTGTTGTAGAACAATGTTCTGGCAGACAGCTGGCAGCAGTCCTCTGCCTACGGCCCTGAACGAGTCACAAAAGTACTGTCATGTGCACCACACTTGGCTTGTGGGAGCCGCTGTGACCAATTCATCCCCTTCCACAATGTGTCATCAGAAATGCTGCAAATCACATCTTGCCAATAATTCCTTTTTCCTTTTTATTTGTCTATTTCAGCAAGCAATTCAGTGCAACAGAGGCACAGCAGGTAGATGTGCAGATCAGTACCAGCTTCTGAGACCTCTACATTCACAGTATGATCAGTTTAGAGGGGTTTACTCTGGACAATATTCAACTCTGGACTCCTGCTCCAATGCCCCCATCTTTTGTGGTTCAAAGCAGTCTACAAGGTTAATGGCTAATTTGGACCCTCTGTCTCCAATAGCTGCTGAAATCTGTTTACATGCACCTCACCTGAGCTCCAGGTTTATTTTTGTCTAAAAGGAGCCAAGTTTGAGCACATCAAAACCGTTCTGCAAACCAAACCAATGCCTCGCCAGCAAGGATAACCAGAACTGGCCCCAAACTGTCAAAGCAACGCTTAGGACACACCACCACAGCACCAATAGAGATGGAGTTCTCAAATACTAAAAAAGTCAAAGGACACTGGAATTACCAATTGCTCAGAAATTGCTCTAGAAATATCTTACTCACTGGAAGTGATGTACTCAGGAGCCTTCCCAGGACTGAGTGGCACTGCCTCTTCATAATAGCCTTCAGGAAGGGAAGATGTTGGCAGTGGGGGAGGCCCATTATCTGGTGGCTAAATGAACAAAACAAGAAAAAGTGATTACAGACCAACTAGGTGTTAAATTAAACATGGGCAGAACATCTGCTCATGACCAGTGCCAATGCAACCAGCTTCATAAACCCTGCTCTTGTGACTATTTCTTATGTTAACTGTCTCTAAAGGCAAGGCTCTGGATAGCTCAATTAGAAGTTCTGCAAGGTAGCATCTTCTAGACGTGAAGCAAGCCTAATTCTCAAGTTCCTCATATGTTGTTATAATTAAACAATAATAAATCCAGGTTGAGACTTGAAACAATAAAGTTACTTAACAAAGTTTATAACATGCTGCTACATTTTTAAATGTATCGTTATTGTCCAGACCTTTACCTCTACTCAGGGTAAGGAAACAGAACCTTCTTGCATGTCCCCCAGCTGAGTCCTTTGGAGATAATAAACACTGTAGAATCCTACTTGTCATTGCTAAGGATGGCATTGCTGAGGAGCTACATTAGAAGAATTTTTCTCTACAACAACATTAAGTGGTAAAAATGCTGAAAAGATACAGTTCTCTATTTAAGAACTGGAAATCTAATGGGTCTATGTAGGAAAGAGATTTCTATGCATAGACCACTTTACAGTGTTAAGGTTTATTTATTAGTATTTTACACTTAAAATAATTCACATTACAGCAGCAAACAGCAGTTTGGTTGGACAGTTTAGAAAAGTTAAATAGCCTGGGCTGGCAGAGACTAAGAACAGAAAATTTAACCATATTTTCATGTGTTTTTTCAACGGCAAATCAATTCTTTATATATATAGATATATAAAAATGTTTATAATGCTATTGCTACATAGTGAAAACTGAGCTACAAACAAGGAAAAGTTTGAAACACCAAGAAACTATTATATGATATAATAAATATGTCCAATAATAGGTCAAATTCTAAAATGCTTCTTTTCTAAATAGAAACCTGTTTTAAATTTAAAACTGACCAACTGCTGGTATGTTGATATAGTAACAAAGTAAATTTAGTACTCTGTGACTTCTTCCATATGACTTTACTGTCCTATTTCCTTAACAAGTACCAAAACAACTGTATTTTACAGAACTCATTCATATTTACCACAGGTTTTTAGTTTCATATTTATGTGTTAGAGAAAATACTGAAGCCTTTTTTCAGCACCAATGGTTTATTGCATGATTACAAAAATTTAACTTGCAAGCAGAGTCTCATTTCTGCAGTAACCCTTTTTCAATACATCTTTCTCTCTTTTTTTTTCTCTTTTCATGTAATGACAGAGATGCAACAGTGTTTGTCTGCACTGGACTAATCCGGTCTAAACTAAGGCAATGAACAGAGATACTGAAGTGCGAAACGGGTCAGATACAGACACTTTTGGAGTGTACCTCAGGTGGGCTGACCAGTCTAGCAGAGCCTTCTTCCACATCACACAGATGACCCACAGGGAGTATGCTCCTCTTTTGCTACAGACCTGAAGTGACCCGGGAGGAAGCTGAGCTTTAATAACATGTGCCATTAACTGTAGTGAAATTACTTCTGTGGGCACTTTCAGGGCTGGATTCATCTTTGATTATTTCAAAGCTAGACATCTCCAAATCACATTGCTGATTACACACCTACGCTAGACACCTAATTCTTAACAACATCACTAAGAGGAGTCCCACCCTTAGAGTGCTCTGTAGTTAAATTCGTATCAAGTAGGTTATTCCACCTTGCAGGTAAGTGCTTGTGTATTCCCAGTGTGCAGGAAGGCAAGGAGCTAGTGACAAACACTGCCCTTCAGCTCATCCAGCATGGACTTAACCTTTGCACACCAAGTACAATCAGAAACTGTTTCATGAACAATGAACTGATTCATGACTGAACACAGAAATTCCTGGTCAGATTGAAATTTACACTAATATTACGTCTATATCAAATGATACAGCCAACTTCTTATGTCACAATCAAAATACAAATTACAGTTGGCAATTACTGTTACCTACAATGTGAACCAAATGATATTTCCTCACAGACCAGCTTTGCTAGAGAAATTATCTGTCAAAGAAGCAAAATAAAGAAAAAATATGACTTTTAGTGCAGTGACCATGTAATTTTGCTGAAAAAAAAATCAAATTGACAACCTGCACATCATGACAAAATAAATGAGTCTTTCAAGGTTAGCTGCTGCTGCACAACAGGCATACAGGACATTAAAAATTATTACATGTTCGTTACTGTTGGAAAATTGACCGCAATTATGAATTGCTCTACACATATCACCTCTGTGTGGCCTGAAGTGCTAGACACAAAGAGGGGGAACTGCCTCCAAAGAGTTGATTTTCTCCCTTCATGCAAGAGGCTAGAACCTTGCTCTTGTGAGTTGGGGTCACAGTTTGCTCCTGGGGCAGCATAGATTCATACCACCCTTCGCATTAGACAAATTAATTTCTCAGTCTAGTCTTAAACCATTTTCCCCATCCTATCATACAAGATATGAAATTCCTATCATTATTAAACCTCATTCACCCAGGAAATACCTGTCCTGAGTCATTCTAATTTTGACTTGACACAGCACCGAGGTTTCAAAGCTGTATTTTATCCGGGAAAAAATGAGAGGTTCCAATAAAGATCGGGGGAAAAAAAAAAATCCTTGTTTTTAGACAAAATGTTATTCAGAAAGAAAGAAAAAAGGAAATGAAACACAAATGGTGCTTGTCTGATTTCGACCCTGCTGGAGCACCAGTTACTTCATACAGCTGGGGCGGGCTGGGCTGTGCAGCCAACGTCAACACAGATGGAATCCATTCCTGAATTAACTGGGCCCTCCTCCCTGAAATGCATTTTGCAGTGCTTGCCATAACAAAGTTGAAAACAATTATAAAAAAGATTTTTCTTTTTTTAAGAAGAGAGAAACAGAAACATCCAACATTAAATACTTTCTGATAAAAGCAGGGCTGCATTAATATAAAAAAAACCCCTGACTGATTAAATAAAAAATAAAAATACCTCATTCAGATCTGTACAATAAACAGCTACATCTTTTGGGAGCTACAGAGTACCCAAGTCTGAACACCAAGATATGTAAAAACATACATGTGTGCATTCTGGTATTAGTTACTAATATTTATAGTGCTTTAATGTTTTCACTATTGCTAGTTGTATTGTTTAATTCTTTCTACTCAGCATTTTTTAGCAGAAGAATTTTGATGAAGTTATGAATTATGAACTAAGTCTTTATTCAATAACTTTTCAATAATTTGCCTGAAAAAATAAAAAGGCCATAAAACCCCCAAAACTATTTACATATTCTGTAAAAGGATTAAATCTTAAAAAACACTAGAACACGTGTTGCTTGAGTGGCATCAGGATGAGAGACCTGGCAACCTGCAAGGAAGGCATTAGCATGAATTTCTACTTTTTTTTTCTTTTTTTTTTTTTTTTTTTCTTTTCTTTTTTCTTTTATGGCAGGCAGTAGAGAAGAAAGCTAGAGAAAGAATGCTGCCTCTCAAGATAAACCACCTCTCTCAGCCACAGGAATAGGAACTGGGAAAATAAATTGACATTACTTTTATCTCCTTGGAGGGAAAGGGACAAAGATGAGTAATATGTTGTTGTCCAGAATAATAACAGTAATAATGAAACAGTACTGATGAAGATGTTTGTCAAGTCCTGGGTTTGAGACCAACCGAGAGATGCTTTAATTGAAACCAAGAAGCAGATGAGGTGATCATTACACACACTACAGAGTTGAGATCTCTGATGACATTAGAGACTGAATTGTGCATGTGCCAATTCCAACTTACAGAATGGATTGTTGAGAGAAAGAAACAAAATGGTAAAATTCATTACCCTACGGGACTCTGAAACAGACTTATATGGACATATTAACTTAATGGTATTTTAAGGTCTTCCCCACCACCTGCCCATCTGTATTCCATAGACCACAAATAAACTCTTTCTTCCTTTATCCTAAGAGATACACTACTTTATTTCCCCCCTTCTTTCAAGGGTACTGAGCAAGATAGACCGTTACTTTTATTTTAGGGACAGTCTAGTTGATAATCTGGTGAAAATATGGAAAGCAGTCTGAAAGACAAAGAAAAATAAATGTCAATGTGTAGAGGCCTGAGGATATAAAATCACTTTACATCCCAATGAACTTCCCACTCTGCAGGAAACAGAAAGAAATACCTTCCTTTCTGCAGTGATTTAGGACATGGAGATTTCCAGTGAGAAGCAGTGAGTTTAGCAGAGCCTGTCCGTAACCCATGCTGCAGGCAAAGACTGCCAGCAACTCAAGTGCCACGCTCACGTGTGTTATTAGATCAGCCACCAGTTTGGTCCCAGCTGGACTGTGGAGCCAGGTGATACATAACCCCTCAATGCTGAAGGCAGCAACACCAGAATGGACAAGTGGTCACACACTGGTGATGTCTAAGAAAGCTGTTTGGGAGCCAGCAGGCAAATGGGGGCTGTCAAGAAGAAACTTTGACACGGGCACATGTCATTTGCTCTGGAGCAAGCTTAGAGCTGACCTCTGCTCAACCCCACTGCATCTTCAGCGGAGGGGGAAGAGTACACACACATTTGCGATTCCTAACTCTACATATGAAAAAATGGATGTCTCAAAAGCAAGATGAACAAACTGAGTAAAATACAATTCACAAAATTACTGAGCATACATTTCAATCGGGCTTTTTTTGTAACACTGTAAGGGTTGGAAACTGGGCATTAGTACTTGCCACTCGGTATGACAGCCCTTACATAAATTCAAAATTGTGCTAAAGAGAAATCACTATTTATTGCCAGCAGTTGAGGACCTGGATGGACCTTGGATTTATTCAGGACAAAAGTGCTGACTTTGTGGGATAGTAAGACCATATTGAGCTGTGCAACATTAGCCTGAGTGTACACAAGGAGAAGCTGAGAAACAGTCTTCATTTGACCTCTGCTTCATATTCTAAGGTTATTATTTCTGAGCTTGTCAGCTGGAGTCCACAAAACCGGGAGCCAAATAATGTGAAGGAAGTCTAACAACTTATCTTCCCAGCTTCTGAGCACAAAAGACAGCAAAACCATCCAGACAGCCACAAAACTCAAATTTTTGGAATGGAGTATACCTGTCAGTCCCACCACAAGGGGGGTAACAGGGCCACATGATGGGCTGTTGGTGTAGTCCCACCTGACTGTCTCTGAGTGTACATGCAATTACAGCACACACCTCTACAATGCCAGTGCTCCCAGGAAAAAAATCAAAAGGAATTCCCCGAGAAATAAACAACCAGAGTTTGACATGATGGGAGGCCCAGGATATGAATCTCATGAATAGCAGAACTGGTCACCCACCAGCTCCTGCAGTGCTAACAGATGAGGGCAAGGGGGAAAGTAGTGGAAGTGATTACCAGGTGGAGGATGAGTGTAAGCACAAGTGGAGCTTTTCCTTAGGGAGTGACCCTGAACAGGGACTTGAGCAGGTTTAAGGTTAAGAACAGAAGGCACACACTTGGCACGCTGTCCTCCAGGGAGTGGAGGAACATCTGACACAGCCTGTGAGCGTGTCTGCTGACTCGGGGGTGAATGCCTAATTAAAGGTATCTCTGGAAAAGTGCTTAGTATGTACAGTGACTACAAACAGATCACAGCCTCAGAAAGCACAGCCTGATGATGAGAAAGAGATCTGAACAGGCTTGCTTCCATTAAAGAATGAATCAGGGCGTCCTATGGCTCCACAGTTTGATATGAAGATTGTCTGGAGAGCATTTACACAGGAACCTCACCAGGAGCTGCATTACTTTTTCACAAGACACAACACATCTGCTCAGATACATGAACAACCCCTATGAACCCCTATGAACATGAACTACCTATGAAACAGGAAGGCAAAACCAGCAATTAAGAGGACCAAACAGAAACAATAACAGAACATAGTATACTGACCAAGTAGAAAATGCAGTTGGTTCTTGCATCTCTGATGGCACTGTCAGTCTGTCCAGACATAAATTGTCTCAGTTCTTGCTACTGTACGTAATTACATTTGAGATATTAAATAAATCCAAAAAGACTGGAGCATGGAATGCACCACTGAAAGGACAGGTAGCTGGAAGGAGTTACACCCAAACTCTGTGGAGGACTGGAGTGAAAATAAACTCCAGACTCAGTGGAAGGAACAGAAGATCTAACAAAGTAATTAAAAGTGAAAGAGAATGAGCCAGAAACAAAAACAAGGTATTTCTGTATCATTCAGAATTTATAATAAAAGATTATTACACAGCCAGTTGGAAGCATCACTCAGACAAAACAATAGACCTGAGTCATGACAAGCAAAGGGTCTGTGTGTACCAAGAAATGAAATTAATGCTAGGGAACACTTTCATACATATTACATGAGAAAGATTAATCTGAATTTTAAGCAGCATGGGGCTCTCAGTCAGAGTTCTTTATTGTGACTGTGCTCAAAGAAGTGTCTGTATTCCCCAGCAAAAACAAAACCACCTTTCTCTTCCAGGAGTTAATAAACTCATCCAAGTATGAGACATGGCAGTGAGGACATGACAGTACAGTGAGAAAAGTGTAGGCAACGCCATTTCCACTGGAACAATATTGTCTAAGGGCCTGAGCACTGCATCAAATTAAAACAAGAGGAGACTTGGTACTCACTGGCCCAATTCCTTCCCCATGTATATGAGCATGAACATTAATGAGCATGATCAGGAAAGCAAAAAATCTGGTCCCTAACTATCAACACAGGGAAGGTGTTCTATGGACAGGTACAGAATAGAAACAAGAAATTAAAAACCTGAGGTCAGAAGTGTGAGCATGCTAAGAAAAACGGTGGGACAATATCCTATAAAGTCTGTGGCATTAGTAATTTAATAATTTTCTAGTACCGGTATCTAGTTAAAAAAAGACAAAAGGGCAAATAGCTTCACAATGATCATAAAAAGAATTTGGTAAAGAAGTTCAATTCTACTCTAACTCATTCAGTTTAAGTGTAAATTCCAATTAAAGGCAGCTGAGAACAGCTCATTCTGGCAGCTTAGACATGAGGAAAGTTTTGAAATGTGGTGATGTGTATTGCTATAAAGCTATACTATAAATTAATTGAGAAGGTAATTGCTTTCACTAAAACTTTTCTGTGGTACCATTTTCAAATGCAAAATAAATCATCAACAATAATTCAGCACCCTCAGCAATGGAAAATGGGAATGGCAACTAGTGTCCTGCAAGACATGGCTAACACAAAAAAGAGGTGGTATACATTTCTTTACCCTTATTCCTTATGCAATCACATGGGCAAAACTACTCCACAATCACAGTGTGCCCAGGTGGTTAAAAACGCCAATGGCACCTGGCCTGGATCAGCAATAGTGTGGCCAACAGGACCAGGGCAATGACTGCCCCCCTGTACATGGCACTGGTGAGGTCACACCTCAAATCCTTTGTCCAGTTTTGGGTCCCCCACACCCAGAAAGACATTGAGGTGCTGAAGTGAGTCCAGAGAAGGGCAACATAGCTGGGTCTGGAAAGGGTCTGGAGCACAAGTCTTATAAAGAGAGGCTGAGGGATCTGGGGGTGTTTAGCCCGGAGAAAAGGAGGCTCAGGAGGGACACTATTGCTCACCTGAAAGCAGATTGTAGCCAGGTAGGGTCAGTCTCTTCTCCCAAGTAACAAGCAACAGGACAAATGTAACAGTCTCGAGTCATGCCGGGGGAGGTTTAGATATTAGGAGAAATGTATTCACCAGAAGGGCTGTCAAGCACTGAAACAGGCTGCCCAGGGAAGTGGTGAAGTCACCACCACTGGAGCTATTTAAAGACATGTAGATGTGGCACTTGGGGACGTGGTTTAGTGGTAGCTTTAGGCAAACAGTTGGACTCAATGATCTTAAAGGTCTTTTCCAACCTAAATGATTCTATGTCCAGAAGACTGCTGTTCTGGTCACTTACAATCAAAGTACATGATCCTTACAGCAGGCGCTCGGGAGAAATACTGATGTCGTTCATTAGCATTAACCCATAGCTCAAAATGAAACTGACAGAGCCTTTCTTATACACAGTGGAATGAAATGAAACCTGAGAGGAATATGATTGGGATTACAAAGGGTATCTGAAACACAGGTACCACGGTGAGGGGAAAAGAACCTACTTAAACACAAGGACAAAGACTGGCAATGAACACTGGGATGGTGGAACAACTCTCAAATTGAAATAGTGGGCTAAAGAAACCTAATGCTAGTAAATAGATTTTGGTAGGTTTCTGAAAGGGTTAAAATTTTATCATTTCCTGCAATAAGAGTAACTGATAAATCAAAAAGGCCTCTTGTTCCTTCATTATGGAAGAACTCGTGCAGACCTGTTTGAGACGAAGGTATAGCCAGCTCTGAATGAAACAAATTAGTATTTGTTGAATTTATTTTTGTGGCTTTTGAAACTTCTTTAAGGAAACAACTTGAAAATTTGTTTTAAGGCAGATTTGTCTTAATCTGTCTTAAGATCATCTTTAAAGAGGAATAGAGAATAACAACTGCTTTTCAGTGTTAGAAGAAAAAGGTAGATGAAACAGAGATTCCCAAGTATACACCTGGCACATGGATCCCTTGCTTTTGTTATGGTACTTCTCTCACTGTACAGTTTAGAAAAAGCTCTAAAACTGGCACTTTTTTGGTTGCTGTGCAAAGAATGATTAATATAATTGGTGATATATCACCTCAAGAATCCTTTTGATTTCCAGGTGATTTTTCTTCTTCTTCTCCAAGGACACTGTCTCCTTTCAGCACTTTCTAATAAATATCTAAGAGCTTACCTGACAGGCAGCCAGATAAAGGGAGGTGGTCAAATCATTTCTCCACAATAGGAAACCTGTTTATATGAAGCACTCCTACAGAGTGGCTGTGTACTGTGCAGGAATGGGTTGGAGGAAGATGACCCATCCTTTTGATTCATATCTGCAGGGTTCTGGAATTTTGCTGAACATTTGTTGCAATTAAATAATTATTAAATTGTTAATATTCCAAGAAAAACAAAACATACACTCGATTTTACTGTGAAAATCATGCAAAATAGCTAAGTGTGCTGTTTGTGTTTGATTTTGTTGGACAGCACAGTGCAATGAAATCACCAACTGTCAGATGTAACATGACAACCAAATGCTTGGAGGCTAGAAGTATTCTGTCACTGTCATGCTGTGGATAGTTTATGCCAGCAATCCTCAGGCACATCTGAGCAGTGGGACACACCAGATATTATCCTACTGCTTTAGTGGAAAATGTACTTCAAGGCAACTTGGTGATAGCGCAACAACGAGATCCCAGGTGTTAAACCACCAGCAGCACTTTGAAGCATGCACAGGGCCTTGGCTCTGTTATTCCTCCAAACCCATCATCTAGCACTGCTTCGTGCCTGTCAGGAGCAGGGGAAAGCCATAAAAGTAGCTGCTGATGTAGAGGTGGATGAGGCAGGCTGAAGAGAAGCCCTCGCAGTAAGCAGGTTCAGGAGAGGAGAACAGACAGGACTATTTCAAACACAGTGACCTCTGGCTCTGCTGCTGACCCAAACAAAGCTCCAGAGCTGCTGGCACTGTATCGCTGCTGGCACTGTATCCCTGCTAGCAAGCTCAGAGTAATGCACCCAGGCAAGCGGTGTCTCAGCTCTGTAAAGGGATTCAGCGCTGCCCTTAGGCTTCACATCCTTTATCTGCAGCGTTTACTTTGCCAGCCACCTCAAAGAGATGCATGCACAGACTAAAGCAAGAGGGGATTTGGGCTTTCTACACTTGACAGAAAGTCTGATAGACCAGACGTAGCCAAGGAAATGTATACAAAAGAGAATTGCTAAGAGACTGTGTGCTTAGTGATTTTCTTAATTCAAGTATACCTAAGGCCCAACTTTGTCCCTCAATTTTAAGACCTGATTCAAAGTCCACTGAGTCTAGGAAAACTCTCCAGGCTCTAATGTGTTTTAATAACTGAAGACTTAGTTTAAACTATTAACAGTATGTCTCTTAATAAAATGAATTTTATACTCTTTGTTCATGGGCTGATGAAAAACAAAACTGATATAAGATTTGGCCTGAGCAAATATGCAGGTCTATTTACAGATTTACAAAGGAAACCTTGCACAGCACCTGCCCACACATAATTCTGGCTCCTGGCACTACTTTAAGGAGTATTGAATTCCTTCCCACCCACACATCTTTACATAAGTTGAAGCTTAAACACCGATTCAGACTAAACATTTTTGAATGCAGAAATCCTTGAGTGACATAAAGGGAAACAGTGGTGTAAATGAACCTTTAATTTTCATCACATTCAGTAACTGATGGAATAAACCCAGAGATTTTTAAACCAGTGTATAGTTTATTTGAAGTTATTGATTCGCACTTCCAGTAAATTCCTATGCTCCATCAGCACACTGTGCTTTCATTGGAGGCTGAGATCATCACTATATGTTACTTAGCAAGTGGAAAAAGCTTTCTGTCCTGAATAGCTGCCAAAAAGAGGTGCCATACAGAATGACTTCCAACTTGCCATGTGAAGAAGGGCAACCTGGAGCAGGATACCCCAGCCTCTGGTGGGCCCAGGAAATTTTTTCCACTCAGCTATGAAAACAGTCTAGGAAAAGTGGCTAGGAAAGGTAGCTCAGTATTTGTGTCACTGCAATTATGTACAGTTTTCATAGAGATTGGCATCAGCTACAAATTTTTAGGACTCCATTGATTCAGGGTGTCTTGAAAATCACCATGCAGAAGCAGCAATGGAAGGGAAAATTAGATCTTGGCCACTGTCACTAATGTCCTGTGTATGAAAAGAAAGATAACATGATGGTCTCTGAACACATTGAATAATAATGAGAGTTTAACAAAGAGACATCTAACAGAGAAAGGTTTCCAAAAAACAGCTAATGATCAATTCCATTACGTCAATGTGACTTCAGGAGAAGAATTCAGGGAGTCAGACGGGGGTTTCAGCTTGCCCTAGTCCTTCAAAGGACAAAAAGTTGATGGTTTTGTCTTTCCCTTCTGATTCCACCTGGTCTTTTGCAGGACAGCAGCAGTCTGTCATCTTTTTCACAAATTACAATGTGCTACCATCTTAAAATATCACCACTTGTAACCTGTATTTGGATGCTGCAAGACAATGAGAGGCTTGGGACATCTCCTGGCTCATCTCGTAGTGGCAGCAACACTGGAAAGGGAAGTGAAATCCACCACTGCCTGACAGCAGCAACAGAATAGCAGAAAAACTGGCAAAAATCAGCTTCTAACACTCTGGAAAAACTTGATGAATTCGCTGAGGCGAAAACATCCTCAGTGCCACAGGCAGATCACAAGGGAGGGCCATGTTCAAACTCCACTTTTCCAGGCTCAGCATGGGAACACCACACTGCTGACCAGCCAGCTCTGTGTCAACTTCCACGGTAATTCCCACAGTATCTCAGAGAAATATTTTTGTTACTAAAAAATCCAAAACGAACTACTGCAAAAACCAGTGTTGACCTCCTGGACCCAATTCATACTTCACACCATTTCACTTTCTGCAGCTGTACCAACTTTAGGGGAATTTACACATTAGTGTATGAGAAAGGAAAAGGAGATGGATCATATTAAGAAAAACAACTTGAACCTTCAGAGCCAAACTGAACCTACACAAATATGAAAGAATGAGGATCTCAGTTGGTTTCAGTTTATGAAGGTGGTACCCGTCTACATTTCAAAGGCATGTGCACTTTGCATAATTTTCCTGCCTCTCCTGAACCCTTTCCCTTGTAATTTATGCTGTATGTACTTTGAATTAAAGAAAAATAATCAGTTTCTGGTGCTGTTAACCATGAAATGAATTCTCTAAATGACACTGCATATTAATAAGACTACCTTTGCATCCATTAAATATATGCATAATTAATTTACAGTCACAAACCTAAAGCTGGCATTGCTTAGGGAGAAACCAAGATTAAGGTATTCCACACAATACATGTTTGTTGTGTTTTTTTAATTTTTTCTGCAGTACATAGCATTTTACAAAAGGCTGACCAGGAGTTCAATCTGACAAATTACTGATAGATTAGTTCTTATATTCATAAGATGTTACTGGCTTATATATCTCTTAGGACCAGGGATAAATGTGATAACAAAATAGGACACTAAAATGAGGCAGAACATCAGCCATCCAGCTATTTTGGCCCTGTAAGCATCTGTGTTTCCTGATTCAATGAATGTGGGTCTCCATGGACTGCCCTTATCATTGTGCACAAAATTTTTCACACAAGAATAGAGATGGATACTTTATCAGTATCAGTTCAACTTTTAACAGGCTAAACCATGATAAGCTTATGCTTCTCTAAAAAAATGTTGAAAATGTTTTCTTCATCATGTCTACTGTAAAGCCAGTAAGAGAGAAGCATTGAAACTTGTTTACAGTTTTTTCTGTAACAAGACAGCTGCTCCCAACTGGAGGATTGAATTACAGACCTCAATCAGTATCTTTGCTATAAACACCTCTAAGAATCAGAGCATCTACTTGATCTGAAGGGAATTTCCTACCCAGAGACCGGGCAGGAAAGGCACTAAAGGCTTTATTCAAAAAAAGGAAGTATTCTTCCTTCATTTTAAAACTCTGCACCTTCATTTCTCAGCTATCAAAAGGAGTCTTCCCATGAGGTTTGCTCCAGGAAATGTTACCAATAAAAGTGTAGGAAACTGTTTGGGACCCGTGGGCTTGGCCAGCCCAACCTCCAACATAGGACAGGCCAACCTTTGAAATTAAGGCTGTGTTGCTCAGACCTTTGTCACTTGAATTTTGAAAATCTCCAAGGATTACCATTCCACAGCCTTTCCAGTGACCTATTCCCAGGCTTATTTCATCACAGGGAATTTTTTGACATCTCTTCAGCAGGCTGAACCGAATTTCCTCAACCAAAGCAGAGGTGAGAGGACTAAATACTTCCCTGGACCTGCAGGCTCTTCTCCCTTGTAACCATTTCTGCTAGGACTTACCACAAATACATTCTCTCTTGCATATATTTGTATAATTAAATATAACACTCACCAGCCACTGCTGAGGTATTTCTGGCAGAGGCATTTGAGGAGGCGCCGGCAAACTGTTGGCAACTTCTTGCTTCTGGACATGTTCTTTTATTTCTAAACCTGTGGAAGAGCAACAAACATCACTTAATACCTTGGTGGATGCAAATGGGATATTTTTTCCACACGTGGATCCCATGTCTGACTGTCACACACTGAAATCTGGTATGCAGCTCTGATCACAGCCCACCTCCCAAGTGCAGTTACTGAGGCAGGACTGGAAGAATGCTGGGAATTCAGGAATTTAATCAAGCAGAACAAACACATACTTACTCTATATGATAATGACATATATGCTGTTTGGATCAACAAATACCAGACATTGAAAAAAATTACAGGAAATCATTCTGAACTGCCCATCCATCTCAAACTGAAAGACTTAAACAACATTCAAACACACTGCCAGGTGCCTGCCATACAGACAAAAACATTTATTGGGGGGATATACCACATTTAAAAACATCCCAGTGGCAGCACACAGTGAATAAAACAGTCAGCCTGTGGGCAGTACGTGATCTGCTGCCTTTTTTTAATGGAGATGAACAACAGCTGTTCCCATGGCACATTTTGGATGGGCAAGGCCATCATGCAGAAACAAGCCCCAAACCATCTTTCATGAGAAAAGAATGGGAAGAGGGTAGAGGAAGAGCCCCTGCCTGCCTGCTTTCCTGGAAGTGATGGTGACAGCTCTTAGGCCAAGCCCACAGTGCCCACGTTCCCTGGGCTCCCTGTTACCACCACCGTCTCTGATCATGGAGCTGTGCTGTGAGTCTGCCCAAGTCCCAGGGGATGCAGGATGCTGTGCCACCCCAGCCAGGAGCACCACTGAGACACACTGCCCTAACCAATTCACCACTAACAGAACTGCACACTGAGCATATTTTCCCACCATTTCCTTCTTACTAATTTTTTTATTTTAATAGCCCCATCGTTTTCCAGGTGAATTTGAAAAACGAAAAGTATCTGAATGTAAAAGCTGCTTTGAGGGTCCCTTGTGTCATTGTTGCATGTCCCTCACAGGACAAAAGAGGAATGGACAACTCATTCTGTGTTTTTGGCACAATAATTTAAATCACAGTTGAATTCACTTCATAGAAACAGGATATTGTTTATTTTTGTAAATATCAAAAGAAGATTAGGGTGCATCTCCTTAATGTTCTGGCAAAAATTCAGTCCATGGATTGTACCCTGCTTAACCCTAGACTGAATTTAGTTCCTAGTGTTTAGTTGTGTTTTTAAAATATATATTTACACAGTCAAATGGATGCCTTTCAGTCAAAATCACATAATTCTCAAAAATGTAATTGATGAAACATTTCTTGTCCTAATATCCCAATCCCACTGGCTGTGAAGTTGTGGGTTGAAAAACAACACTGATAAATTAAACTATCTCTAAAGACTACAGATTCTTCTTTCTTCCTACAAATCAAGAGAGTGATTAGTCTTGGGAAACATTCCTTTTTTTCTTTTTTTTTCCAGTATAAATTTCACTCGTTGCTCTTTACATAGGATGGGTCCATATCATGACTGCCATCCATATCCAAGTCTCCCATGCTTTCCATAACAACCAGAAGTCATATATGAAGTTTTTTACCGAAAAAAACCCCAAACTATTCCAAGTGAATACTATTGACTCTGTGAAACTATTTTTCCCCAGTTTTCATCTATGTGTGTTTTAAGCAAGAATCTGCTCTAACATTTAATTTCTTCTACCAACTTGCACTGCAAAAGGAGTACTACAGGTTTAGGGCATCAGATCCCTTTAAGGAAAACAGGCAATGTTGACAGTCATATTAAATTACTAAATCCAGCAACAGTTCTTACTCCAAAATAAACTCTTTGTGTCTGTTTTTTAGAAGAAAGTCTGAGTTTTAGAAGGAAATGCCAAGTGTTTTCTTCAGACCCACAATCCATTGGGCATGCCAAGGCTCAGGAAGAAAAATAAGGTTTATAGTTTTGCCAGCTATTCAGAGTAACCACTGGTTTGGATGCAGGGCAGGTTGAGGGCAGGCAGCTACAACCTGAAGAATACATCTGCCTGGCCCAGTTCTCTCTGCTTGATAGATATTAGTTGAAGAAAAGAGTGTGCATTTGGGGGAGATGGAACAAAACAAGGCAAAAGATTTCTAAAGAGTTCCCCAAGTAAGAACTCACTCAGTTTGAAGTGTTTTACTAAAACCCAACCAGCCCATCACAATAATTTCCACACCTTTACAAAGAAAAACGTAATTGTTCATTTCCAGACATTCTAAAGAAACCAGCCAGTTCCCAGTTCCCCAGATCCTTCATTACCATTCCCCATTGATCTTACATGGTTTTCTCCGGCAATCAAAAAATTCTTTTGGATTCACCCTGTTGATTTTTGCAAATGCAACTAAAGAGCTTGAACTCAGCATAGTCCTCAAGCCTCTTAAACTGCGCTAGCAGCCCAAGAGCTCTCGTGGAGTTGTGGGGGTGGAGTAAAACAACAATTTGAAAAACAGGCTCCAAATGATAGTTCATCTTAGTTACAGAGTACTGTGGGTTTATGCATCTTTTATTGCTTTTAATTTTAATGAAGAGATTAATAGTTTCAAAGGGATGGGAGTACTGAATGTTATAACTGATAAAAAAAGCAGCAGGGTCGGTTCCAGTAAAGTACATGACTCCCTGGGTAGTTTCACACAAACTCAAAGCCAGGACATGATGGCAGAGCTCCCAAAGAGGCAGTTCCTCTCCTTCTCTCCCTTGTTCCTGTCCCTGCACCAACCTTTCCTTTGAGCCAGCATAAGCACGTGTGTGGCCTTCGGTTGAACCAGACCAGGGAAGTGACACTGGTTAGGACTAAACCAGCAAAAAAACCCAAATAATATTTGTGCTAGCAGAAAGGAAGAAGCAATACATGAGTAGCCTGGGGAGAGAAACTGGATGCTTTTTTAGAGGACATGCTGGCTTAAATTCTATTCTATTCAATTCCATAAACTAGTGTTTATAGACATATAAAGCATAGTCCTCTGATCTCTTATTTAACTGAACTATGGGGTTTCCTCAATTCTAGTTTGAACTGGAGCATATCTTTTAGAAAAATATTCCATCTTGATAAGATGCCAGCAATGGCATGCAGAACTTGCTAAGTTCTTCCATTAGTTCATAACTTCAATGCTCAAAACATGTGCTTTATTTCCATTTTGAAACAAATATTCAGTCATTGCACTTACTGTTGTGTAAGTCTAGGAGCTTGTTCTCATTCATTCCTTTTCTACATAAAGATTAATTATGACACCTCATTTTGGATAATTTGAAGGCATATTTCTGGATCCTTTAATCACTTTTACAACTTTTCTTTGAAATGTCTACATTTTATCTCCTTGAATGAAGGCACTAGAGGTGAGTAAAATGTTCCAGTAACAACTGCACTGAGCAAAGCCCTACCCCTTAATACAGGGATCTCCTATGGATTTTGGTGATTGATGGATCCTGTAATTGGATGAAATGGATCTGTTACAGAGTCTGCAGTAGGCTTTAAAACCTATCTGGTAGGTGCTGAAGAGTGGAAAGCTATGGTTCTGGGGTCTTTTTGTGTGTCACCACATGTAGAGACATAAACTGAACACACCTAGGAAGGTGCGCTGGCACAGAGAAATTGATATTCACACAGTTAAGACCTCTCGCCCTCAAACTGATTTTGAACTGTCTATAGGGAGCAAATCTCTACCCGAGATAACTCCCACATCATGCCTAGGAACTGACGGAGGAGATAAGTCAGCTCAGGCCAAACCAATGCAAGGATCACTCCACAATTTAACAGCACAAATAGTTGAGCTCTAGAGTCCAGAAACATACTCAGCACTGTGAGGTGGAGGGTTTTTCATCCTGGAGCACCACCCACAACCCCAAAAGAAAGAATATGACAACCTTTCCCTGTGTTTTCAAAGCCGGCAACAGAACGACACCTGACTTCTTGAAAAAGTCAAATGTTTTTCTTAATAAATCTAGTTGTACACATTGAAAGAAGAACATGCAGTGTCAGCTCAGCATTGCTGAGGTTATTTTAAACCTCACTAAAATACAGCTGTTTATAAACACATCAAATTGCAGGTTCACACCTATAGACTTTGGGTTTTGGGAGTTTGGTGTATTTTGATGGGCTTTTGGAGCATGAAGACTCCTTCCACAGTATGAGAAACTGGTATCTGCCTCCATCTCTCAGTATGAAGTAGAAATAGCAGTGGGTCTTTAAGAATGTCGAAATGGAAAAGAGGACAATCATTACTTTAAAGTTGATCTCCTTGGACTTGAATCCCGTGACAAAAACTATTTCTTTACTAAATGGGGGAAACACTGCAGCAAATAAGACCATATTTTTCTTGCACCAGAGAAGAAACAAATCAGAAATAGAGCTGCTCACAATATGGCATTTTTCTTCAACAAACTCTGGTATTTTTCAAAAATCTAAACTGCAGGTTTACACTGGCAGTATTTCTGTCAAATGTAGTGGAGACAGAGGTCTTATAGCCCAGATGTCACTTCATACAGAAAGGTGAGGTAAAAAATATAAGGGTCCTGTTAGAAAAAATATCGAGGAATGTTCTTCACACAAGCTCTGTGGAAAGGTTCCTGTACACAGTAAATCATTTATGTTGCACTCAGTTCCATAATCTTGATGGAGACAAGCAATTGTGCAATAAAAATCATTTTAGATAGGAAGAAAACGAGAAAGTGAGTCTAATTGCAAAATGCAAGCCAAACATTCTGACAGTCATTTCCTATCTCTGGCTTGGCACTCCTGTATCAGCTATGCACCAGACTCCACCTCAGTATCAACCCTTTTGATGGATTTGGGTCATTTGACACAGATGAAATGGTGCTGTGGCCAGCACTACCTGACATCAAAACTCACAAACAACATTACTGGCACAAATAAAATGAAGTAACCACTCTGCTAGCAGAAGTGGAAACATTCTACCTAGGAAATAATTCTGTGGCTGGATTCACTCATGTGCACCCAAGATACTTCTAAGTGGGCCTTTTGCTGTATTTTACTGTGGGACACAAAGGAAAGCATTCAGGTAAGTTACACTTTGGCTTCACCCTGTCTTTCTGTCTTGCTTCAATTTAGGGCTTGTCTTCAGCTCTTAAAGTTATTTCACCGAGCACAGACTTATTCTGTGCATTCTGCAAGCGAGAAAACACACCCCGGCACTGACCTTTTGATGACTGTATCCTCAGGAGAATGTTAGTTATTACTGCCTTCTTCTCCCTGACAGTGGAAGTTAGATATTCATGGTCCAGAAGTTCAAGAAACAGGCGCAGCTCAACTATTAACTCTTCCATGGCTGAAAGACAAAAAAATAGAATTACTTTTTCTGAAACGTCCCACTGGAAAAAAAGATAAGTTAATTCTCATTTACACACATTCATAGTTATTTTCTAGTATTTCTTTCAAATGTATGGTCCTCCCTGATGGAAAGAGACTTTAACATTATTAAACATTAGTAGATCCAACAGAATAATGCATCAGTGAGTTTTGCTGGCATTTATAACATTTATTTCCAAACTGAAAGATGTATCTTTTCACATGCCACATGATGAAGCCAGCACCACACAAGTTACATGTAGGAATGGTGGCCCCCAGCTTTTCTGCCACTGCCACTCTGGTTCCCCTCCCACTAACAAAGTGGAAAATTTCTAACTGCACAACAAATTTAAGACTTGGTAAAGCTTCTAGACACCACTGATATTTTAATGAATCTTTCTCTTTCCTTCATATTTTTTCTTCTGTTTTCTGTGGTAAGAAAGAGCAGGTATTCTTTTTTTTTTTACAGTGATTTTTCTTTTTTGTCATCTCCAAAGACAAGCTCCCAACCTCTCACATATTTTCTTATCACTCCCCAGATTCCAAGTGATGTATTTCACATTTCATCCTATTCTATTATTCCAGATCTCAAAGCTTTTCAACTCGCTCTAGAAAAAATTACATTCCTTCTCTCTATTCCCAGTGCATCTCAACTTTTTTATCAATGAACTTTATATGCACAGTTCTACTTTTTTTCCTTTCAAATTATCCCTAAAGCCTTGCATTGTCCTAATTACTGCAGACCATAAAAACAACTTTATTACAGCCTGATCATATGATATTTCTTCAGCAGGTTCATGAGGAAACCCATGGTATTGAACCACATTTTCGTGCTTCAGTTCTCTCACAATTCTGAGATTCTCTGGTCCCTTCGCCTAAGGGTATGTACTATTTATAGTTTTGTATCCTCATTCCAAAATGCCTCCACTTAAATTTTTCTCTACTTAATCACATTTATTTTTATAGCCTTTTCAAGGCCTAACTGGGCAACTGCTGCTAGGCCTCTTCAGACCTCTAAAAGATACATTCTTTGCTGCTTACTCCCTTACCAGCTCTTCCCTACTCCTAAAACCTTTCTGACACAATTGTTTACCCAAGTGAACCTGGAATCCTTTCTTCCATCTCTGAGAATGTGTGTGGTTGTTTAAACAACCCTTGACAACAGCACAGTGCAGGGAAGCCTGCAGATGCCAGCTACACTCCTGCAAGGGGCTGTTGGCCTATTCTTGTCTCCAAGAAATGCAGATTTTCCCATACCTTTGGAGACTGTACCTGAGCTCTGACTGTTCTGGCAAGCCCAACAAACTACTAGCAAGCACAGAAGATGTGCCAGTCAGCAACACCAGGGCATGAAAACATCTTTACAAAGAAATCCCTGAAGCAGTGTGTGTGGGCAAGTATTTTCATAGAATAATTTAGGTTGCAAAAGACTTTTAAGACCATCAAGTCCAACAACAGCACTGTCAAGTCCACCACTAAACCATGTCCCTAAGCACCACATCCATGTATATATCAAGGACAGTGGCTTCACCTCTTTCCTGGGAAGCCTGTTCCAATGTTTGACCATCCTTTCATAGAACAAATTTTTCATAATATCCAATCTAAACATCCCCTGGTGCAAACTGAATCCATTTCCTTTCATCCTGTCACTTGTTACTTGGGGGAAAACACTGACACTCACCTCCCTAGAACATCCTTTCAGGTACTTGTAGACAGTGTCCGCCCTGAATCCCATTTTCTCTAGTCTAAACAGTCCCAGCTCCCTTTGATACTCCTCATTAAAACTTGTGCTCCAGACCCTTAACGCTTAATTTTCTCAAAGACACTATTAATTTGTACATATAATTCCACCCTGCCCAAGTTTTTCTTGGTGACTACGTTCGTCTATTCAACTAAGCAGTATAAACTGTCCACATTTTCAGGAACTATGTTTCTCAAAGATTTTCACAATATATTGGCAGAAAGAAGGTATTTAAAATGACATGAAAACTGTCTGCATCACTTCACAATGTAGCTTATGAAAAACATCCCATGGCTACAATGGCAATATTTTTGCCATCACATTTGTAGCTGTCTAAGCTCTCTAAAAGTCTGTCAGAAATCCAAAGTATTTCACAACAACCCTATTATTTCCAGAGTTGTTCCAATAATGAAGCAACAACGTATATACGGCATAGAGCTTTCTGAAGCACAAAGGCATAAGCTCAGATTTGAAAAGTGGTAAGTGATCATGAGACTCGAGGAGAAATAAAAAGGCCCTATAACCAAAAAAAAGTAATAGTCAAGTAACCAGCCCTTTTTTTTCTTCTCAAATTACACAGTTTAGAGATAAGATGTATATTCCATTCTGTGTATAGTGGTTTCTTGCTTTTAAGTATGCTTTGAATATAAAATGCATTAATATTGTTCATTTTAATTACAGAATATATGAATATTTTAATAGTTACTTCTTATGATACATGCCTTTCAAAAGCTATCATTACCATAGAATCTAGGCAATCATTGTGAAACCTAATCAGATGCAGTACAAGAAATGTATATTTTTCATGTAGTTCTACAGCCATATAAATTACTGTTAGTAATTGCATATATTACTGCACTAGAATTTCTTTGCAATGCCATGTCTCCTGATTTCTTTAAGGCAAGGGATTGTAAATATGCTGAAAGGGAGCTCTCCCTTCTCCTCTTCACCAAAGAATACCATATGCCACAGTCACCTTATTTCTTTGCTGAGAACCTTCACTTCTAGGAAGAGAAAAAAGGATGAAAAGCATCAGATACCTTTGATATGCAAAGTGTACATAACTGTGTTCAGTTATTAAAAATTATCAGATCCTTGTTCTCAGGATCTTATAATCTAATATAAACAGATGGATTGCACAATGAGAAATTAAAACAGAGCAAGAGGGAGTTACAAGGCAAGGAGACAGGGAAGCAAGAGGAGAAGAGATAGGGAACCACTGCTGGAGAGGCTTCTGGGAGGTGGCAGCAGCCCAAATGTCTTCTGATTGTACCATAAACGTGTGGCTTTCCTCTATGTCTTCGGATGAAATCTGCATTGCAGTCCCTGGTGACCCCTTCCCACTGACCTACAATGACCAGCCCACCGAAGGTACTGGAAGCAATTTAACTGCCCCAGCAGAGGACTTAAAAACCAAAGCTTTGGTTAGGACGGATAAGAGGATGGTAAGATGAACCTGATACCAGTGAGGCAACACTTAAAACATGCCAAAACCACTGCCTTAGCAACACATTCACACTCGCTGCATGTGCCCTTGGCCTGGTGTGCAGCACTGTGGTTCAAAGGTCAAGCAGTGCATCACCAAGGAATACAGAGCATGACAAGACTTGCTCCTCCAGCCTTTGTAAGCTCACAGGTGTATGACACTGACTTCAAGCAAGCAGCCATAAATGCTAATTCACAATTTTAGTGCGACAACAGAATGAAATTGTTAGCAGCTGTTAAAAAATGCTAAACACGAGCACTTGGACAGGACTGAATTAGGGATGTATTTTCTTTTGTGGGAGTTAATAGTATCATAAATTTCAAAGTGTGAAGGAAGGAAGTTCTGAATTTCCCTTTATATATGCATTGATGTCAAACATCCAAAAAGAAAGAAGGGAAACGCTGTTCCCAGCTAGCAAGAAACACTCTTTTCACCTATCTTAAAAGCATACTTTCCTCTGTTAGTACTTTCACTGCTTAAGGAAAGAGCAGAAGTACTATCATGGAGTGTATTGAAATGAAGTACTGAAAAGTCTTTTTTCCAAGACGGCACAAATAAACTTAGTTTCCCTGTTGTCAATCCTTGGATGACTTTCTGGATTGAAGAATCTTGTTTTCTCCTTCCTAGAAATGTGATGATGTGCTCACAAAAAAAGGTAATGGAACTGAATAACAGAAAATCTACATATTTTCAGTAAGCAATCATTATTTCTTAAATGGAGACTCAAAAGGAGCGGGTGGTGCAAGTCCCAAAGAAAAACATACTCCTCCAGTGAGAGATTACCCTTGGAAATCTGACATCACCACAAAGAAAGAATAATAATCAGAAGCAGGCTCTCAAAAATGGGCCAATTTATTTGACAGTTTTGGCTGTATTCTCATTGCCAAAGGAATTACTTGTAAATGGCAGGTGGTGAAAGGCAGGGTGGAGCCCAGGGATGGTAATCACACAGTAAGCTGATTTTAGCTTGACTGAGGAACAAAATCACATTCCATATTAAATGATGAGAAGTCCATTCTATGCTCAATAGGAATTATAGGCCCCTAATGGACTGCTGTAATTGCCATGCACAAATAAAAAAAAACAATGATAAATCCAGAAGGGTTTCCAAGACCAGCTCTCAGGAGCTTTAAAGTTTTTCAAATGGCAGCACATAAAAACTATATACACAAGCCAGTAACAGAATACACCAAGGTAAAAATAATCAGAGGAAGGCAATTACATCACACTGCAGGTTTTGTTCCAAACCAGAACTAAAACCAACTGAAACTGAAAAAGCATGATGATGCAATTATTCTAAATCTATGTTTACGGGTACTAGCCTATAACCATTTTTTAAAATAATATATTTTCCCTTCCAGTTGATTAGAAAAAAATCGTAGGAGTGGAACTATATCCCACACATGATTTCAAGGTTGCTTTAACCAGAGAAAACTACAAGGATGAGCTCATTAGAAAAATGGTCAGATAGTTTTTTGGTCAGTCCTAGCAATGACAATATTTCTTAACCTTTCCATAGCACAAATGACCTGAAAGTGTCACACTGATGAACTTTTAAAGAAAAAGAAATGCAAGTCCAGGAAGGAGGACAGGAAGTGTATTTATTAATTATTGTCTTATATAGCACAAACTTTCCACACAAAGTAACTTCACTTCCATGCCTGCATGTCTATTATAAATGCATGTATGAAAATACGTGAGTACACAAATCTATCAGAGAAATATGATTTTAAATTGAGCTTCAGTTTTTTACAAGATGCTAGTGATCAGTTCCTTGAACACTGCTGAATAAAATTTCTCTGTGCTTACGTTTTCTGTTCTCTGTTTAGTTTGTCATTTGCAGATGTTGAAGGCTAGAACAGAGACCCACTACAAGAAATCACCAAATCTGACTTTCTATTCAATACAGGCCAGAGACTTTCACCCCGCTACCCCTCTGTTTGTGGAGAGATGTGTATTTACCTGAAGTACCTCTTCCAGGAAAGCCAAAAATCTATGTCAGCATTTTGAGCCCTAGTTTCGTGGTGGGGGTGATCCCACTAGACTTTCCCAAACAAATTTGATTGGATTTATGGGTAGTATTGAGCCTAATCTTCAATATACATATACTATATATATATATATATATATATATATATATATATACATATATACAAAAATTCTTGAAACATAGAGACTCCTACAATCTTTAAAAAAACCCTCACTGGTATTTGGGCACACAAGCAACGCTGCAGAAACCAGACATATGATCTCATTTAAAATAAAAAGCAGAATATGAACTTCATGTTTATACCCATTTCTCTTGAAACAGTGTCATCACCCGTAGTTTTAGATCGTAATTTGTATATTTTATTAAAAAGCTCATAACAGACTACTGCTGAGGAAACCATGGCTGTATTTTATAAAGCTATAAATATCAGGGACACTACAATGAATGTAGAGCCACAGGACAAAAATCTTTACAAAGAAAAACACAAAATCACTTTGTCTCACTTCCACTCAATCTTATAATGTAGTTACAAATATCCTGAATCCAGCAATTAATAAAAAAGTTCCTTTCATGACTATTTTATCATCATCCAGGAAAAGAATTTCACACAGAAGCACACAAAATCTGAAAGCAGGCAGTGAGAGCACATTTAGCAGTAGGAAAAATTTTTAAGTTTTTCAATAATGCTACCAGAAACTATCTGACATATTCGAAAACTGTGTTGAAATCCTCTCCCCCAAGAAATGACAAGGCTTGCTGCTTGGGGAACACCCTGTGAGGAGACAAGACTTCTCGCATGGAGAGTTTTCTCTGGGTTGAACTGGCCCTTCTCTGCTGCCCTGATAACCATAGTGTACAAGGTGTGAGAGATTCTACCTGATAAATATGCTAAATCCTGCTCCAGAAAGTGAAGATGATCAGCTTGGGGATACATGGCATTAGAGGAAAGAATAGCAGTGTGTTAAAAAGGGGTGAACCCTAAATAGTACATGAAGCCCTATGGATGAAGTATGAAGCAAGTAAAACATACACAAGGATTTCCATTAGAGTGTTTTAGCACAAAAATAATTACACTTCTCTAAAAACTGCCAACAGTCATCTTTTGTTTAAAATTTGGAGCTCCTTGGCCTGTCACAGTCTCTTTCCAGACAGCTTGGGGCAAGAGAGGCAAAACACATCTACTAAAAACTCCTCCTGTCTCATGCATATTTATGAACAACTTCAATGACTGTCAAGGGATCTCTTCAGCCACAACCCACATGTATTCTCCTTTTTTCTTCTTCCTTCTGCTTCAGTTTTCCAGGAATTGGCTTTTACAAAACCAGCTTTCCAAAACAGCTATCAGAGCTTCAAATGCTACTGTTACAATACCTGGGTGATAAAACAAGAGGTGGGAGGGCATTAAGGAATGTTTGGACAAGAAAAAAGCTGCCAAAAATCTTACTCCATCACTGAATCCTACAGCCATGCCAAAAATCCTACAGGCGTGCAATGAGTGACAGCAATGCTGGGGTGTAATCCATTAGCATGGACAAAATATTTATTTTTTAAAGTACAGACCAGTGTTTAAGCAATGCCACAGAGTTTGAAGAGGAATGTCTGCTTTTAAGCAAGTTCACAGACCCATAGGAAAAAAAAAAGAATGAAAAATAAAACAAAGAAGAAAAATATGAAACAAGGAGAAATGAAAGACAAAAAAGCTAGCCAAATAATATGCTAGCCAAAAAGAAAAACAAATGCTGATAACTAAGTAAATAAACTTACAGTGGACTTTATAAAGTTGTTCAAAGTTTTATCTAAAAGTATGTTTTCCATATGAGATTTCTTTTGTTCCCAAAATAAATGTAGCATACTTTGTAAAGCACATGAACACGGATTTCACCCTCACTGGATGCCCAGCAGGCTGAGTAAGTCTCACCCTCCTGCCTCTGTGCACTCTGTGGGCCCTCAGGTTGAGTTTTCTCTTTGGACTCCCATTACCCTTCTACAGCAGAAAATTGAAATTTTGTGCATTTAACCATCTCCAAATGTATCAGCTGACATCATCCCACTAGGACAAGACATTCCAGGTCCTGTCTGCTGGCTCCTGCATTAGCTCACCTCCTCTCTTCCTCCAAACCACAAAAGATAAGCGGTCACTACAGAATTAATGAACAGGCTCCGATTCCACAAAAGAAAAGCAGTTCCCTCTGATGATGCAAGAAGAAGACAGAAAGTCTGTGGCAGGAGGTGAAAGTCTGTGCCTGACTCCAAATCCCAGGGGAAACAGGGCTCAGATAAGGCTGAGACACACAGAAACAAGTGACCTGTGGCAGTAAAACAAAGCGAAGCACTGCAGTGCCCCTTGGGAGTTCTTCACTCGGGTCCTCAGCTGAACACCCTTTTTAGGGCTGGATTTCTTTCAAAGTTATGAATAATTACATATCCAGCAGAAATGTGAGACAGTAAATTGAGGAAGTTAATGGAACAGAGAAACAGCATAGCGAAACAATGACAAAGAAATACAAATACGGCAATGGCAGGAACTGCACATTATAATTTGGTATTTTTGTATTGAGCAATACAATTTTATTATCCACGTCAAATAGCAAACTTGAAAATTGTTCAAGTCCAGAGTCTGATCATGTCATCCATATGAGCAGTACAATTGAAGAATAGTTTTCATTTTGTGGATCTGGAGCTCCAGGCTTCCAGTGTGCAGCTATTTTAGAGCCAGAAATGAGATAATATTGCTCTTTACAAGCATAGATCCAGAAGTCCTCACATTTGTATGTGAAGATGGAAAAAAAACCCTCTCTTTTCTCTCCTACAACACTTTTTTATACTGCAGTTCTCACTGCTGAGTTCATTAGCAATGAGTAACTTCTGCCATACATTGATTATTGTCTGGTGCTTTCCCCAAGGAGAGAAGCATGTTCTGCTTTTTCTGTCACGCTTTTGAAAATTTCTATTAATAGATGTGCACATTGACACAGATGACATGCATGATCCATAAATGTATGAAATATATTCTCTATTGAAAACAGCAATATATGCCTTTCAACAGTGGATTCAGCTAGCTGTGATAAAGTAGGAAAGCTGTAATTCTAAAATGGGGAATATCAATTCTCTCTGCCCCTCAAGTTAATTCTCTAAAATACATCAATGTCTCTCTGATTTCTCCTCCTTCTGGTTCTCCTTCATGATTACTATGACGACATGAAAATTAAATAAACTTTTAATTATATAATTTCTGAAAATAAATTTAAAAAACAAAAAATCGAGCTCAGCCAGCCTGAGGCAAATAATTCCTTTCAGCTCCTTCACTCAGCACACCTCTGCAGCATGCGAAACGGGACAGACCAAGGGTCCCTGTGTAACCCTCCCATGCAAAGAGAGTGCTGGAAGCCTGGATTTGATCCAGGTGCCTCTGGGCTTGGACAGGGGCTGCTACAAAAGAGGGCAGCAGCAAACACCCTGACCACAGGGAAGAGATCAGCCAAGAGTGGGATCCACACTTGCTAAAGGAGCTCCACAGAGCAACATTCAAGGGCCCTTTGTTTGTCTCCATGTGTTAATAAGTGATCAAAGGTTACACTTCCTCTCTAAAAGAAGATAAAGTCAGAAAGTACATTTCAGAAAACTATGAAAACCTAGGTCCCTGAAACTAAGTTATAGTTTCTTACAATAGGAGAATTAGAAGTCAAACAAGTGCACTTTCATATATTTTTTAGAAAAGAAGTGGCGCTAAAGAATATACTAATAGTAAGTTGGTCCAGTAAGTCAACTGAAATTTTGCCACTTGAGCTACGGACTGAACTGGAATACAAAATACTATTTTGTCACAAAATCTCATTTTCCTACCTTTAAAAATATACAGAAACCTCATCATTTAAATATTCTAGCATGGATGCTGGATTTGATGGTGAGAGTTTTAAAGAATGGCTAAAGCATGCATGAGAGGCTCACTGCCCTGTCAGGACATGGGCAATACTGCCATGATGGGACCTGAAACTGAGCATGCTGAAGAGAGGAGCATAAACGCTCTGGCACAATTTTCATGACTGGATTTAGACCCCACAAATCTCATGCAAGAAGCTGGCACCACGTCACCAACATAACATTTGAAATACGCTAATTGTAAAGCTGAATTATTTTCAATATCCTGAGTACTGATAGATGGTGATTTTCATCTGCAGTACTGATGAGCCAGAAAACAATGCATATTCAGAAGACACAAAATAAAGAAAAATTATTTCCCCTCACGACAAAAAAAGAAAAAGAAAATACTTATTCAAAATTTTGGGTCTTTCTCTGGCGTACTTCGCACAGTTTCACTAATGCCCAACTAATTCACTGCAACCTTGGACATGCAGCAAATACTTGTATGGTACAGAGATTTCATTTTAATTATGGATGTGCTCTGAATTTATCATGAAAGCAGAAAACATATGTTTAAGAGACAGTAATAAACTGCAGTCAACACCTTTCTCTCAGGCTGCTCCAGCCACCTTTCCTCCTCTATCCAATCAGCCTTGCACTTCTTTGGAATACAGACTGTGCTAGACAGACTTAACTACAAGATCCCAGGGAAAATCTACCTCCATGGCTTGCACTCCCCTTGCATCATTTTCTGTTTTCTGGACATTATCTAGTTTTTTTACATCTGGTCACCTTGCCCCATGTGTTTGGAACAGCCTCTCTTTTCCCTGCCAAGCAGCCTCCCTCTCTCCCATGAAATCCCTCTTTCTTTCAGCCTTCCCTTCAGCAATAATCCTCACATTCCCCCTTGACCAACAGTTGCGCCATGTCTCGTCATGCAGCTGGTTTTTTTATCTACCTTTGGTTCAGACCCTGCCAATGTTTTCCCATGGTAAAAAAACCTCCCAATCCTTCTGATCAGTTTCACTAACCACAGCAGCAGGATGAGTTCAGAGAGAGAAAAAAAGATGTGTTTTAGTTATTAACATCTAAAAGGCACTAACTTCATTCCTATGCAAAAGGAGCAGAGCAAACAGACGGATGTCTGTTCCTCCTGCCAGCAGTGGGAGAATGCAGCTCTGAGGATGGGAGACCAGGGCAGCTGCCAGAACATATCCTGGCACCAGCACGGGCACTGCCTGGCCAGCTGTGCCAGCTCCGTCCTCCCCCTCACACCTGGCCCTTTCCAACAGAGAGGTGGTATTTTAAAAAAATAAAATTATTATTCCATATTCCAAGAATATTTCTAAGCTCTGAGGACATATGTCCAAAATGTTACCATCAGCAGCGGCTCTCACTCACCCTGAGCCTGGCTGCATTTCTTCAGGTCAAGGAGATAATTGATTGTTTGTGAAAAGTGCTGCCACGGGACTGAACAGCACAAGCAACACCAGCTCCCCACTGTTACAGCATCTAAAAACTTCCTATCAGGCCACAGGAGAGAAAAAAGAAAGCACTTTACATACATCCTCAGCATATTCTCTCCATGACTGCCCACTTGTGTCAGCTGATGGATACCACAAAGATACAAATGGACCATTGAGTTCAGAACAAAACCCTATATTCAAATTACACAGTGAGCATAAATTACCTCTGAGCACACTTCAGCAGTATCACTTGGGCAGGGAAGCCACATTTTATGATTAAGAGGTTCACTGCATGTCCATTTGTCCTCACCAAACTTCTGTCACAGCTGAGGGAATGTCCTGATCAACATGAGCTTCACCAAGAGTTGGGTGTGCCATCAATCCAATGCTCTGTATGGCTGGATGAGATCCTAGATGGTTTGTTCAACCACATTTGCCAAAATGTGCTCCCCAGTTTTTCCCGTATTCCTGAGTAACAAAGAATATGCACTGCCAAATGTCCTCCCACTGAGATCTCAAAGGCAAAAACCCAGCACCCTCCCTCAAGAAAAAAGCAGACCAGCAACGATTAGAGATTATAGCAAGTTTGCACATTTTCCTGAGTTTATGCGCTTTGTTTTTCACAGACTCATAACCTAACTAGGAAACCACAGACTGATGCATCTGTTGGTCTCAGTTATTACCAAAATGTGCTGACTCTCGATAAAAGTTATCCCATTGCATCATAGCACAAACACCCCGTGTCAGGGCTGTGTCTGGCAGCTGAGCCCGGCGAGGATCCCTCGCAGCCGGGCTAGGACAGACCAGCTGGGGCGACCGGGCAGCGGCGGGGCCCTGCCAGCTCCGCCCAGCACCAGCCACAGCCACCGCACAAAGATAAAAGCTGTCCATGGCAAACATTTGCATCCTTGCCTCATCTCACCATCTGCTGCTGCTGCTGCTCACTTGAAAATTAATACAGTGGCTGCTTGAACCAGAAGCTAATGCTACATCTGTCCTCCTTAGATCATTATTAGACTACACATGCAACCCTTTTTGCAACTCAAATGGGGCCACAGTGGCCTCTAATCTGACAGCATCTGTCCTCCATCAAGAGAGACCAAATTGTAGACCCTGAAACAAATTGCACTGAATCTTCCTCCTAGTCTGTGCTCCCTTACTTTCCCCTTCTTCTTCCCCCATACACTTTCATTAAGAGTTAAAAAGTAAATTAATAAAGCGTACATCTCTTTCAAAGAACATAAAAAGGTCTTTCACAAGCAAAAAGGTACAGAAAACTCAGGATTGGTCTTGCTTGTATAAATTACATCTCCCAATCCAATTTCTAGAGGCTGTTCATGGCTGTTAAGGAAACAAGTGAAATTGCATTTTATCATCTTGATCATTTATTCCTAATAGTTTCCTATTTGCATCTGATTTGCACTGCCTGAAGAAAAGCAAAAATGTGAGAAGAATCAAGCATATATGTTGAGGTTACAATTCTTATACAAATCTTAATTCTGTGTCCTTTAATCCAGAGAAAGTCTCAAAGAGGCATTCCCTATACATAAATTGCAACATACTGATTTTAGAGAAGGACTAATTTCACAGGCTTCAGGGGAAATAATCTGAGATAGAAATCTATTTTCTTCTTTTCCATGGAAGACACACTAGAAACTTCTAATAGGAACATCATCAAACTGAGCATTTTTAAAAGCCCCCTAGTAAAATGTATTTTACCCTACATATATTTTTCATCATTCAACTTAGAAATTATTTAAAATTAGAAACCAAGCAGTCAAATCCACTTAGGGGAATTCTAGAAAAATGTATGTATCTACAAAAAAACAAAGCCCAAACCACTTTCCTTCCATTCAAAGCACTTTGAAAATGAAGTGAAGAAACTGCTAAGATGAATGTTTGCAACCATTTTTTTCTTAAGCTGCAGTTTGAGAACCATGGCTATAGTTAATAAAACTTCTAAAACTAAAAAGAAAAAAGAAAAAAAATAACAAAAAAACCACCAACCAAACCGAAAAAACATTAGAAAGGATAAAATGCTCCGTCATGTTGTAGCCCTTCCTAGATCTGTCCCCATATTTGTAGGGGCTCAGGACAGATACATACATTACCAATAAAATAATGCTAGGTGACCTCCTTCACCTCCTAGAAGCAAGAAATGGAAAGACAATTGGCAAAAGGCAGAAAAGACCAGTAGAAAAATAGAAACTATTTAAATTAGCCCTTCTTTTGGAGCATTTGAGAATGGCAGAAAGGTGCTTCAAAAAGGCCAGGCAGTCTGGATGAAAAGGAAGGAACATGAGAAGATAAACAAGAGAAAGATGGGTCATTCACAGTCCATGAACCTCAACAGCATTCCTTGAAGAAAAGCAGAAAGGTTTATCTCAGTTAAATAGTTTGTTTATAGGAAAGATGCAAACGTGTTCTTGGAGTAAGGCTTTTTGCCTTCTTTGCTTCTTTAATCTGTTTTCTCAAGATTACACTTTTTTTACCCACAATTTTCCTTAAGAGAAATACGAAGAAAGGCAAAATCAGCTTACACTTTCTTTTCATTCCAGATGGCAAAGTGACAAAAACTGACTAATAGCTAAATCAAGAAATTACTATGATGAAGGCATGGATTCTAAAAAAAGCTTTTGCAATTTTTCAAGTGAGAGAAAGAGGAGAGCAATTATCTCCTAACTTTTAGAAAGCAGTGTTATTCTCAGGCACTGGAGACTACTCCATTTTCCTACCATCCTTTTGGGTTACAAAGCAGCCCTCTGTGGTTTACAGATGGGAAACTGAGGCAGGCTTAGTACCACAAAGACTGTCATGGAGCATAACTTGGCACTGCCACCAAAAGAAGCAGCCATGGGCACCTTTCCCAAACCACAGCCTTTCCCAAACCCAGGCTGTCATTTCTGCCTCTTCTCTGGGCTGGCATGTGTGCTCGTGTAGCCACAGGATGGACTGAAGCAGGGGACTGAGACAGTTTTTAAGAGCAATACCCAGTCATGCTGGAGTAACTTTATGGTAGAACATGACCATAGACATACTTGCACCTAAATTAATGCTCTGTGAAGCTCATGGGGCAGTAGCCACAAACTCAAGCTGTTTTGAAACTCCTTTTATCCTAGGACAGGCAATACTGGGATAATGAAAGAATCATGTGGTCCTCTGTGTCCTATTTCCTGACATTTCACAAGGAGTGACAGAACACATCGAGGGCTAGTGTCCCAACCACACTGCATGCTGGGGCAGTTCTGTGCACACCCTGGGATTGCCCTCATGGGGACACCAGTGAAAAATGGGAAAAGTTTCATGTTCTGCAGCTCTCTAAAACCACAAGTTTGGTGTCAATCTAATTTCTGTGCTATAACACCAAATTAGCCCTACAGACCAAATATATACATGTTGAATGTCTAACACTGAATGTTTCAGACGAAATCTCAGACGCAAAAACCATCTGTCTAATGATTTCCATTAATGGTAAAGTTCTCCCAGTGTCAACGGCTGCTGAGATAATCTAACTCGTAGCACATCTGAAAATCCAAATCAAGCTGTGGCCCTCTCAAGATAAAGTGACTAATTCTAACCTTTTATGACAGTGTTGTCTATTTCTGTCTTTGGCTTTGTAATGAAAATGTGGATCTAAATCATATGACCTGAAAGCAGTGGAAAGTTCTTATTGACCTGTTGAAGAAGAGAAATGTTTTGCTAATCTTAAAAAAAGCCCAAACACCTATATAGTAAATTAATAGATATTTGCATTAGAAAATTATTAAAAAAAATGTTCAAACCATGTAGAACTTACCATTATGCTATTAATAACTTTAATAACATTAAATTATATTACAAAGTTTCTGCACAACTGTGCATGTTTCCCTGAGTTTGCAGGACTGTCCCAGCCCTGTGAATGGAGGCAGATCCCACTGGCAGGAGCTGCCTCCACACAAGCCACAGCATGGCCTGACCAGATGTGCAGATGTTAATAAATAATAATAACGATGATGATGATGATGGCAGAACCATGTAAGCATTCATGATTTTCTAGTTTCCAGCCTCTCCTCAATCCACAATGCCAAACTCCCTCAGATGGCTGGCGAGAAGTCAGGGGCTGACAGCCATCCTGGCAGCGCTGTTGGCCCCCGGAGCCCCTCACCTAATTATCCTGACGTGGAGCAGAAGGATGCTGAGCTGCTGCCAAGCGGGAGGTGCGGGCTCAGGGGGACACCCAATCTCCCCGACCCAAGGAGTCTGGCCTGGAAGGACAATCACAGGTCACCTCGGGCCCCCAGACCTACATTCCTGGCTTGCACTAGCCTGCAGGCAAATGGATTACCTAGGTCCAGGAGTAGGGAGGAAGAAGACTGGATTGCAAGCCAAACCAGAGATTATTTGCAGCATGGATTAATTAAAACTACTCGGATTTCATTTTTTAACCTCTCATACTGAGAAAGAATAAATGTTTCAGAATAAAAATACTCAACCATGCCAACACATCACCCCCATCGATCCGGGGGCTGCACGTGCCAGGGCACAGCCTGGCCATATGTGGCTAGTGTCACCCTCTGACATGATGACACCAGCAAAAAATTATATCACAGGCTACAGTGAAATTGTATTCCACTGCAACAGCTCATCCTAAAAGCCTGAAACAAGAAGAACATGGAGAAATAAAACGAGAGGTGAAAATTATTGTCATATTCAAGCAAACGGCACGCACAACTCTGAAATGTTCATTATAAAATTCCAGTGGTCTCAGTTCCACAGCATTAAGAGACTATATATTGAAATAATGAAAGAGCAAGGGTGGAAGGAGGCTTGGAATAAGTCAGCAGGTGTAATTATTATTTGGAAAATTCTTAGGTACTTACTCTTCCGAGCACTGCATGAATATTCATTAAGCCTCCTAGCTTAGGAGGCTTCAGGTTTGAGTGTTGGTATCTTCCCTTTATGGATAAAAAAACCAAGGCATAAAAGCCCAGTTTCAGACATCTAAGTGGAACTTGAGGATTGCTCTTTCTCCATAGTCTCATCAAGTCTCTCACCAATTGTCTTTCTCTAAGGTAAAAAGAGCAACAACTAAGTGACTGTGGAGAAAAGCAATGGCCCAAGACCACTACAAAAATAAATGGCAAAAACAGAGATGAATTCAGAACTCTGAAAACTCAGTCCAGTACCTTGCTCCTTTGGGAGCACTACTTAAGTGCAGCAAATCGTGAGCTAATAATATCACTCTTTGGAGCTCTGGTAACAGTTTCCCAAAGCTTGCTCTGTGAGGCCACAGTTCAGTGATGCATGTAGCAGATCAATGGAGCAGGGCTGTCAGCAGAGCTTCAAATTAAAAGCTAAAAGAAAAGGGTTCATTGAGCTCTTGACATAAATTTTAGGTTCAGCAACAGTGCCTTAAAAACACTGCTCTTTGGCAATCATCACAGTCAGATGGCATTTTTCAGAATATATCTCAACTTTGGAAAACAACATTTTGTCAGGGAGTGTCTTGCAAGCCCCATATATTCTGATTTGCAGCTGAGGACCACCACAGCAAACACCTCCCGGCCTGTAAGTTAGACATGGGCACCTATTCAAGTGCAAGCTAGAGAAGCCTCAGCCACACTCCAGGGCAACAGTTTTGCCTCAAGAAGCTTCAATACCATCTCAGAAACCTATTTGGAGAATAAGCAATCTACAGAGTCTGTATGGAAACCCTAGGAAGCAGACAGATAATTCCCTGTGCCCCAACACCTTTGCTCCTCCAAAATTAGAGGACTAAAAGAGAGACATCAGAGGACTAAGTAGACATCTTTCTGGTTCCTCATGGACCCATGAGATGCACTGAAGCAAATGATATCTCCTCTGGGGCTTTTTATCTCCTTGTCATTGGAGATAAAAATAATAGTTTTTATGTCTCTTAAAAGACATATATGAAAGCAAAGTAAGAATTCTTGTGTATGCCATCCAACTGTTTAATGGTTTTGCAGCTATAGAAATCTGAAAGCATGACAAGAAGTAAAAGTGCTGCAAATGTAGCTAAGCAGAGTATGATCCCAAAGGTCTGCCAGCAAGCAATCCAACCTGTCTTATTTGTTCTTATTTTTTCCCTGCATAAGACAAAAGGGGAATTGTTATTCATCCTAATTCACAGTATATTCCTTTCAGTAAAGGACATAGGACAGGTCACTGGTACCTTGGCAGGGTTTAATCTTCTAGGTGGTCTAAGTAATGGCATAATTTTCCAAATGAACAAATAAATATGTATCTTCTAGCCTTCCCCATTTAGCTACGTGGCATAAGAATTTTAAAGAGAGTAAACACAATTCAAACAAAACGACTGAGGTGATATGAATGGTAGAAACTTGAAAAATGCAAGTGAAAAGTATAAATATAAAATATCAGCAAGGATACAAAGAATGTATATTTTGCCAATAATTCTGGACCACTGGGTAGGACAAAGACCAGACAGGGTTATGTTTCTCAGGGTTTAAATAAGAAACTTCCCAGAAGTCTGGTTATGTCAAGGTGACCAAAACGATGGGATAAGGCATCCTCTTTTTGTGCATTTGCTAGAAAGCTGGATCTCTGGCAACAGTGCACCCAGACATGGGAAGACAGGAGAAAAGGGTTGCATCTGCTTTGGCAGGATCTTAGCAATATTTGATTCCATCGTCACGAATTATCCCTGTTTCTGCCCCTACACTGGAGAATGTCTTGGCACCAGTGAATCAGCAGAAAAGACAAGGGCAAAGCTGAGTTCGAGGAAGAGTCTGGATCATAGTTTATTTGCTTATTATTTCAGGTTTCACTTAATTCTGTGAAATTCTTTTCTAATTCAGATGTTTTCCAAGAGCATTGCCTCTTCATGTTTTCTTATAGGTTCAGCACCTCATAATGAGCCTCTCTGCTGCCTTTTGGCTTTGGACAGGCTGAAGCCTTATCTCTCTTATCAAAATTTTATTTATTCTCTTTGCAAAACCTTATTTATTGTTGGACACTGGTGGTGAGATCAGCCTCCTTAGAACACAAGTGTGTATATACAGCCCAAACCCCTGCAGAGTTTACAATCCAAACATTCACAGCAGAAAATCCTCCTTAGCTCTGTTTCATCCCTGTCTCCTACCCCCTATTTATTTTGGCATTGTCTAAGAATATGCTGTATTCCTGAAAACAGAAGCCTCCTTTATAGTAGGATTTAGGTACATTAAAGCAGGTAAAGTAAAATTTTGATGAACATTAATGTAGTAGTAGTGTAGGTGGGAGTACAGCTGTTGAGCTGTGCTTTTCACAAAAAGATGCTGAACTGTGTGCCAGAGCCACCAGCTTCACCATGGCAGCAAGAGGGGTGGAAGCAAAAGAGCTCCCATCCCAGAAATGTGAAATTTCCCTGTTTGTAACATCACATTCCTGTTAACTGAGCAGTTGTGAGAGCCTCCAGGGAAAGGCAGTTCATAAGAATACACGTATCAGATCACTGCCAAGGGTCAGCCCTGATGGAGTTATGTCTTGGTGCACTCCTGCTAGGAGGTTGTGAAGGGTTAAATGGCCATTTCCTCAGCAAGAATCAAATGCTATGACAAAGAGCCAGTGCTCTTCTGCACCTCCTCAACCATTCTTCTCTCTTCTCCTCGAGACCATGGGAAACTGCCACGCCAAGAGGTGAGATTTGCAATAAGCCAGGCAGAAATATGTGGGGTGGCAAGAGACCCACTCTGAGAACCAAAGACCAGTTCAGAAGTCTTCTATTAAGACAAAATATGAGTGTCCCACCAACCTGAGGTACTGAGATAGAGTCAGAAGGTCCTCTCATTTATAGCCAGTGCTTCAGAGCCACTTTTTAATGCTTTAAAAGCTCAAGAACATTTTATTACACCTCAGAATAACACAGTGTTATATGTTAGAGAAAGATGCTCTGGAAACTTACCATGAAAATTACCGGCAAATATCCACTGCTTGGCAGCCTTGTGTATTTGGAGAGGTCTTTTATTTAGTTTAAAAAAAAATAAATTACTAAATAAACATACACGTTATTACTCACATCCAGGAGGAAGTGTGACTTTTCAGGAAAAATGAACTTTCTGCTCAGGCAGTTTCCAATAAGAGCTCAGAAGAATGAGTATACTACAAGTCAGATTTATTAGAAGTAAATTAAAATCATCTGTCATAAAAAACTTCTTTTTTTTCTCCTCTAAACTTTTGTTCTGAAGCAGAAATAAATTCCAATTGTATTCAAAACAAAGTAAATAAAAGCTTTTGTAACTTGCACTATCTCCTCAATTGTATTATTTATGACGAACACAAGCTATTTATTTTTGGAGGGTAAAAAAATGAACATTCTGCTATCATTTTTAGCCTGTTTTGTGCCTTTTTAACAGTCATGCATTTCATTCTTTTCAAATGCCTATTCATTTTTGGCATTAGAATTCCCTAAAGTAATTTTGTAAATAGAAAGACACTTAAGTCTGTGTCCTTACATCATTATTTTACATACTTTTCTAAACATGAATTCTGTAGATTCATTTTGAAAATCCCCAAAAGTTCAAAGTTTTCAGCACTTTTGAGAACTGGTCCCTATTATCAGTTAAAATATCATTATATATTAACCTGCGTGGAAACCAGAGCCTCTCCACTTAATCATAAACACTACAGCTAAAATCTGACCTAAGTAATCTGCCAAATGCTGTGCAGGAGCTGGTGCCAGTTAGGAAGATAATCTAATTCTCTCTGTTTCCAGAGCTGGATTTTATCCAGGGGATGACTTTTTCTTTGGGTTATAGTTTTTCTAAGCTAATTTAGGGCATTTTGCCTTTGGCTTGGAACATTTTCTAAATAATACAAAAACATCAATTTGGACACAGTGTCAATACCATAAGGCACTACTTTTATATGGTTTCATATGAAAAAGAATCCCCGTTACATCAGAGACAATTGTAATAAAAGAAACAGCCCTAAAACACCTTCTTGCTTTCAGGCATGTGGGAAATGTCACTGAACAGACCTGCAGAACCTATACCAAACCCAAAAGTTAACTTGACTCCTCTTCCTATGGCACATCTGGCTAGAAATGCAATCCCTTGCTCCTACCCCAGTGTGATTGCAGGTTGTTGGGAAAGGATGGAGCTGCTCTGTCCCCACTTTCTGCTGTGGGTTTCTGGCTTTTCCCTCTATCAAGGACTAGACTCAGCAGTTGCAGTGCACCTCGACTGAGTGCAAAAGGAAGGATTCCTTTTCCTTGAGTAAGAGCCATCTCACCCTATAGTTGCACTACTGTTAGGTCTGGTGCATTCATCATGAATCCAACCAAGACCCTGCTAAAACAATCTGGTCAGGTGCTGCAATCTTCAGGGCTGCTGACTTTAATTTTAAAATGACTCTGGAGCGACTCAATTTCCAACTGCTTTTTGTTCTTCTTGCTAATGTCTTACTCTGAGGTCGAAAATGCAATCTTTCGATAGCCGGGTTTAATCACAAAATCTATTTATATTTAAGAGCACATTCCTCCAATATTTATTCAGTTGTACTGTCCTGAGTTTTGTTGGATAATTTACGGCAGAGAACAGTTAAATTTTGTGCCAGAAGCAGTTAAACAAGTCACTCTTATTTTAAGAGAATGCTTTGCTAACATTAAGATATAGAAAATTAAGAGCTGTCTTCATGGAAGTGACTTCTAGATTTTCATTAAATACCTCCTGCTAGTGGTTTTATATCAGGCCACAGTCTCTTGGAAGTAAAGACTTGATGCTGGTACAGGTTGTATTTCCTGAGGTACAAAACAACTCTGCTGGAAGCTGAGCCTCTCTCCTACAGACGCTTCTGAGCACTTCATGCACAAAGACAGAGCCATGCCTTGGAACCACCCTTGTGCAGGGCCAGTGCTCACTTTTTTTTTAAGTGATGAAGTTGCTAAGGAAAATAAAGGAAAAAAAAGATTTCTCAAAGTGAAAAGCATAGTTTCAAAATAGTAATAGAATTAGACCTGAGATGTTTTGGGGGAGACTCACTGGGGGATAGATGACAGCTGGGGAACCTTCATCCTTAATGGCTGTTAAGGTTTGCTCCTACAAGATATTAAGCAAAATACACCAATCACAGCCAAAATTATCTCAATTCATGTGACTAGTCACTTTTTTCAGAACATATTCCTTCTTCCTACTCAGAGATTCAGCCCTTCTTCCGGGTCCTCAGAAGGCTGGTACATGTTCTGGCAGGAAGGCATTCTTTCATTCAAGAGCAGCAGGACACATACTGACAGATTCATTCCCATTCTTTTTTGTAATCACCCTGTTTGCTCCTTCTCAGTCAAGGAGGGAGAGCTTGATGTTCTGAATGAAGGTTTCCCTCATCTTCTCTAGCCTTAGTGGCTGAAAAGTGACGTGAAATTCTCACATCCTTCTGTCACAGGATCACGGAATGGTTGGAGTTGGAAGGGACCTCTGGAGATCACCTAGTCCAACTCCCCTGCTCGAGCAGCTTCACCTAGAGCAGGTTGCACAGGATTGCATCCAGGCAGGTTGTGCGTATCTCCAGAGGAGACCACAGCCTCTTTCAGTCCTCTGTCAACCTCAGTGTAAAGAAGATTTTCCTCGTATTCACATGCAACTTCCTGCATTTCAGATTGTGCCTGTTGCCCCTACCCTGTCTCTGGGCACCACTGAAAAGAGCCTGACCCCATCATAATGACACCTGCCCTTAAGGTATTTGTATGCACCTTTAAGATTCCCCTAAGTGTCCTCAAGGCTGAACAGGCCCAGCTCCCTCAGCCTTTCCTCAAAACGGAGATGCTCCATGCTCCAGGGAGATGCTCTATGGCTGTAAAAGATCCCACCCTGTTAACTGGCTTAAATTTCTAAAGACAATTAATTCTACTTTTTTTTTGCGACTACAATGGCAAATGTGTGGGGTGTTTTTAAGTTTAATACATTTAAGTTCATTTATCTGAATTATAAACAGAGATCTTTCTGCAGAAGGCCCATGTCTGCAGAACAAGCCTTTTGATGACAGCTATAGCCTATTGACAACACTTTTACTATTTTCATTATACTGATACCCAGAAGATTGCAAAACAGTGTGAAATGAGCTGAGGTTTTACTATAGCTACAAAGACAGTACCACTACTTGCAGGACTAGATGCTCAGGTTGGTTTTTCCACATATAATCTCATCTGCCTCTAGTATTTATCTTAATGTTAGGAGAGACTCACTTCTTACATCTCTTCCATTCTCGATCAAGGCTACATTCATCTCAAGGTTTCATCCCCACACAGACATTGTAATCATACTGAAGGTTACTCTACCATGTCTGAAATACATCTCGGTCATGAAAACTGAAGTCTTATTTCTAAAAGCCCAGCAGGCATAGCACAATAATGTAAGGGAAAACTCCAAAAGACACTCCACTAGCAGATCTCAAACATGATACAGAGAACAAATTTTCAAGGTGAAAAACTTTTTACATCCTAGGAATTTACATTATTTGTTATTTATATACTTAATTATGCCCACTACAGATATATGTTCTGCACCAGTTACAGCAAAAGCATTTTACTATAGATGCCTATCAATAACTGGATAAGACTTCCAGCTCATTTCACACTAGCTAGAAACAGCCTCAGCCATGGTAATGACTTTGAGGTTGGCTGGATTTCAACTAATAACCTAAAGATGAATAGACCTACATATCCAGTTACTGAGTCCCTTCAAATGAACACTAACAGAATACTTATCTTTGTATTCAGAGAGGAAAAGGAAAAAAATTATCCAGATTGGCAGAAGCCACTTATTCGGCATCTGTCTGAACTAAATAGATTTATTAGTTTAAAGAATACTCTGAAAATTAGAATTGCCATGAAGTCAAACACACATAAAACTGTAATCCAATTCCAAATTTCTACTATAATCTTTGAAATTACATGCTTGACTCAATTGTCAAATCTTAAAAGTCCTGGAAAGGTTTGGTGGCCAATCAAAAAGATATTTAGTAAAAGCAAGCTGTTATACAGGATACTAATCCTAACAGATCCCAGTGGTGACTGTGTGGTCCAACTTCCCTTTCCTTTTCTTCAGCATCTACTGAAACAGTACAAAGACTATTTCACATTCTGTTTTGAAACAAGTAAATAATTAGTGAGTAAATGGCTTTAAGAGAAAAAAAAAAGTATTTGGTAACTATGAGCTGTAACAATGAAAAACCTGCAAAGATTGTTAATGATGTGACTGCTAGTTAAAATAACTGCATATTTTATGGCACCAAAAGTGGAGAAATCAAACCTAAAAATACAACAAAAAACAAAGAGATTATGATCTACTAATATATATTTTAAATGACAAAATTTGAAGTAAATACAGCTTTCTTTAAACACTAATAGATAGTCTAAGATTGTTTGCTCTTCTGTTTTCCCTAACTTGTTTCAAATTTATGGAAGTCTTGCTATTACCAGACCTAGTCCCTTCTCAATGCTCCAGTGAGAAACATGCTTCCTATCCTACATGAAGATACAGAAGAGTACAAAATGGTGAATAATTAATAATTTATCATCATAACTGGATTAAAGGCATTAACAATTTATGACAAAATACGATTACCCTGAGCAAACATTGTTTTTCCCTAGAGTTCTGTTAATTTTAAAAAACACAAATGAGAAACCACTTCTCTGTATTGCATAGTTGTGCCCATGCACATTTGCTGCTCATGAAACCCAAGTCCCTGCTGTCTCTGCTGTCCCTGGCAGATGGGACACCTGCTCTGCAGACCAGTGTTACAAGTGTATTTTAATCACAGTAGTACATGGGAAGGTATATTAAACCCCAAAGGCATCCTATATGCGTCCCAGTGGCACACATATCAGACAGATACCATTTAACAAGGAAATCAAAATCTCAAGGTTTTTTTCAGTGTCAAGGACTAACAGAGCCAAAGAAGGATCATTTCTCTGCTGCCAGCCAAGGAGTGACCCTCAGTGACAAGAACGCAGTGTAACTCCAGCTCTGTGAGCTGATCTAAAGATGGGATAATCCTGCTGAGTTCCTGGTGGTTTCCAAGCTTCATTTCTCTGTAAATCAGGAACCAGAGGCTTCAGTGATCAGATGGGGGAGGCTGGAAATTTAGATTGCAACATTTCAGTCTCAGGTTCTTCACGTTCTTCCAGTACAGCCTATGTTGACTTTAAGGTCTCTAACAACTGTAACACATTGACACCTTCTTTTCACAAGTGTTGCAATATGCTGAAGTCCTCTGATTAGTGACTGAAGTGGTCAGACTGCCAATGTGCCTCTTCCAACCATCAAATCAAACACTTTACACAGCCTGCTTCTCAGGAAGAACACCAGAGCCAAACCACCAACAATGTAACTTCTGCACAAACAAAATGATCCAACAGTTCCTGTACAAATAGGCCCCCATGTGCCGTGTTAGCTGACATAATGGAGTAAACACACCAACACTTTTAAGACACTGATTTTAACCACGTAGTATTCTGCTAACTTTCATGCATTTACTCCTTACTTTACTCTCATTTACAAGAAGATCCAGCTATATTCCTAAAATACTTAGCACAATACTGTGGCAGCAAGAAACCAGTTCCTTATCCCTTTGCACTTGTGTTTTCTTTCATTCCTCGTCTCGGTGCTTCTGGAAAAGTGCAGCATCAGTGACAAGACTCTGTTTGTTAGGAATTGTTAATGCTTACTGCGAAAAAACACACACATATTTTGCTAGGCAGCAAACGTAATAGAAAAAACATCATGTTATTTATGCCAGAATCATGTAGGCCACATTAAACATTTTGACATGGTGGTTTACATTGACATTTAAATATTTAAGAAAGAGGGGTGAGATTTTTTGATGTTATTACAGTCTCATAATTTCCAGGGAGCATTAGGTACCTTCTTTACCCTTATGTTAAACATAAAACCTCTATCCTACATTGTCTTCTGTTACTTCCCTGAAAAACTAAGCTTGATACTAGAAAACCAGTATGTACTTAAAACTGTTTTTTGTAATTTTATAAGTAAAGAGACCACAAATTTTTGCAACTATTTCTGAACAAGTTCATCTAAACAAAGCTATTAACAAAACAGGGCAGTCAGTCCATCTCTTCATATCAAATCAAAATATCCATCTCCATGTAAATATAGGAAAAAGTCAGAAGGTTCCCCATGGACTCCTCCTTCCTTACAGAGCATCTATCATTTGAAAGGCAAAAACTACAGGAATCTCCTAGTGAGTGAATATCCTCTAACTATTCAAATAAAAATTAGAATCCTACTTTTTGCAACAAAGAAAAATGTATTACTTTTATCCCATTATTACTAAGACATTAGTATGGCTTTTCCAAAACATTTCAGTGGCCTTCTAAACTGCAAAACCTGCCAAATTCTTTGACTCAGTTGCCATAAAACATTTCTAAATTGCTGGAACCTGGTCCAAATTTTGTTTTAGAAAAGTATAAAAAGGATATGAGTAAAACCATGGGTTGATTCATTGAGAATGTAACATATGTTAAAGGGTTTCCGGGTCCTGTTACTCATTATGAGAAAATAGCAATCCAGATACGCAGATATATTATGGTGGCTCCACAGATTTAGTCTCATCCTATTGTTTTTGGTGGCTTTCCCTTTCATTTAATCATCTGCATCTGGATTTTCCCTAAGTAAACCCACGTATTCCAAAACCAAGTAAATGAAAGCAGTGCCATCAATAAAAGTGTGTACTTTCTCTAGTAATATTAACCACACACTTTCCTCTTTGTCAACAGAGCAAATTGGACCACAGAGAAAACAAACCTTTGGAATTCTCAACAATTCCGCTGTATTACTATGAAATTTGGAGTATTTTTGTTATTTGAGAAGATAATAACGTAACTTACAATTGAATTTATACCCAGGTTGTACAAAGAGCTGGAAAAGATCCTCAATTTTTTTTTTTTTAATCTTATTCAGAATGCTTCAGTTTTCTGTGAGTGTTACAGTTTAGCGAATCTTTACAGGCTGTTCAGTAGTTAATACCTTCCATATAATCAACCAAGGAATCATGATACTCAAATATCTGATAAAGCATGTCTTTTGCTGCAGGAACATCTGCAACACCACTCAGCGGACTAACCCGGCTCAGGTGTGGGATTTCTATCTTGAACGCATAAGGTAACTCCTGCCTTTCCAGATGGGCTTTGCAAGCGCTTCTGGGAGCATAGGTTCACTGTCTGCCTTCAGGCACGTGTAGGAAATTCTGGGAATGCACAGGTAGAGTGACAACTCCTCTGCAGCTCAGCCCCATCCTCGCCGGGAATCAGCAAGAGCAGCAGCCCGCATCAATGACCCCACTCATCTCTTCCCTTATCTGCTCATGTTGAGCTGCTTGCCTACCCTGAAAGCAGCTCCAAGCTCTGTTCAGAGGGTTTTGGGAAGTGTGTTTGGGAAGTGAAGTAGACAACATCTGGGCAAGTGTAGGAGTGAAGCCTGCAACAGAATCAGCAGGTAACTCATGTTCATCTGCCCTTCCTGGAGTCTCAGCAGTCCCAGAGCTGCAGCTTAATGGAAGGTAACACAAGGCTTAATATTTCTGTTTGGCACAGTTTTGGGGTTTTTTTTGTTTAAACTGAAGGCTGGAATTACAGACGAGTATAAAACAAGTTGAATTCTTATTACTTGTGATGTTCATGGAAAGTACAACTGCATTTTCTGAATTTCAGGAAGAGTCTTTCAGAGAGTTCAAGTTTGGGTAGTGCTGAGGGAGTGAGCACTATTTTGACCCCATTTGTAAGGAAAAGCATTTCCATGCTTTTAGTGACAGTTTTCAAAAAAGCACAGGATGCTTTTTTTCTTTTTTTTTTTTCCTGTTAGTATTTTTAACTTTCAAACAAAGCCAAAAGTGATCCATTGCTTTGGAGGACTGTGTGGGAGGGAGGTGATGATAAAAAATATCCCAAAATCCTCTTCAAAATAAACCCTGCAATCTCTTCTGCCCCACCACTTGTGGCTTTGTTTTTGCAAGCACACTGATTTTTTTTAAATGATTTTTTAGTTTCTTTTTTTCCTATTTGACTGTAATGTAGAACAAATATTTACTCTCAAACAGAAACATAAAGCCAATGCATTCTTTGAATTGTTTTGCTGACTCTGTTCCTTCCACAACATATTTTGGTTTTTACTGCTCACCACCCATATCAAGCTGCTTTGAGGCAGCAGCACAAGGAACTTCAGGATTTCACTTAATATTCAGTATTCCTCTCCCAAAGGAATGGTGGTGTCATATTTCAGCTTTTGCTTTGTATTTCCCATTGTTATGTGTCTCTGTGTGTTTTTTAACACACAATTTAGGCAGAATATATTTCTGTGGGGCTCAGAGCAGGAAAAATGTGCTTTTAGCAAAGAGAAAGAGGATGACAGTAAGGAAAAATGAATGGAAGAATCAAAAAGAGAAAAATACTAGCAAGCAGGGTGTGATTGTCACTCCAAATTCTCATTTTCAGTCTAAAATGTTTATAAAAAGTGGAATCTTAGTAATTATATCTGAGTGTTTTTGTTTTTGTAGCTAAGTGATTATATTTGACACAGCTTGAAGGCAGTTATGTTTATACAAGTGCGTGGGTTTAAGATGGAGAACCGAAGTTTGCCAAAAGCAATTGAACCGTAAAAGTCACTGAAAGTTTTCATATTACACCAGAAGAGGAGAAACACAGATACTGGTGCTGTGCTCTAACCAGAGAGCTGAAAAAGAAAGCTGGGATTTTGCTGGTCATATTTTCTTAGAAATGGTATTTCCACAATACTTCAAAGAAAACCTTTTCTGTACTAAAGCCACTTCTAAAGCAGCAGCCATCAGAGGAAGCAGGATGAGACAACAGAGGCAGGGAGCAGGAAGGACAGACCACAATGCCAGAAGGAGATGTCTGCTCAGTCAGCCTCTCCAACATTCCCTCCTTTAAACACTCAGTTGGATTTGTTCCTCCTAAAGACTTAGGCTTTAATAAGCACAGACCTCTACACCAGTCTGAGTGGACTGAGTCTTGCAAGTCGTGTCCGTCAGGCTGGGTCTCAGGAGGCTGCGTGTGGAGCTGACTCAGGACAATGATGTGCTCTCATCAGGGAGCAAAAAGTGCCAGCAACTGAAAACTGAAAGAAAACAGTAAGCACGTCCCAGCCTGACAGCAGATGGTTTTCAAATTCTGGCCATTTGAGAGGCAAAGGGGAGGGAGAGAAAGGGAAGGTATTGCTGTTGTGAAGAAGTGACAAAGCAACCAATCCTGCAGCTGCTTTCAAAAGTGAAGAGGTGAAGTACACATCAATTTTGCTAAGACTGTCAAATTGAATTTCAACACAATAAAAGAAGAAAAGAAAAAAAAAAAAGAACAGAATAACTCCAAATATAAATTTCTATGGAAAAGCAGCTTTGGGTGAACATGATCTGAGAAGAACTATGAGTATGACAAGTGAAGCAATGGTATTTAGCATTTAAAGCTTCTTCCAAGATGTCGAAACTATTTTTCATTAGTTAGTTACTGTGTGACCATCATACTTTATTTACGATGGGGAAACAGAAGCTGTCAGGTCACTGAAGAGAGCAGCCAGGAAATCAAAGCTACACTCATGAAAAATGTCCTTTACTATATTTAAGTTTACTTTGTTTAGACATCATTAAGCACTAGCATGAGGAAAGATCAATCTTTTGTGTGGGAAAGGATTAGAAAAATATGAGAATGCACACAACATAAATACTTTGTGTTCAATCAAAGAATATGGCTATCAAAGAAATCAAAGAAAGTAACACTGAGGAAGTGATGCTGTTCATCATTCTCATCCTAAGTGACACCATCTCATTCCTCATGGAAATCAGTCCAACATTTCACCTCCACTGGCAATCAAATCCAACCTTCAAAGTGTTAACCTAAGAAAGAGTGCTCCTAACATGCATTATCAATCTTCTTTGTTGAGTCTTAAGCCTGTTTTCTCTGGTTCTTTCCACAGAAGACATGGAGAAAACACACTGCCTTTCTCTTCATAGCAGCCTTAACATATCTGAAGACTATTATGATGCCTCTCCTCATTTTTCTCTCTGCTAAACAACTGAAATCCCATCCCCAATCTTTTACAGGTTGCATCTTCAGAACTTCTGAATATTCCTTTTGCTTTTTTCTGAAATCTCTTCTATGGTCCATGTTATCCCTCAAGCACAGCACCCCACGTGAGACACCGCTCTAGATGAGGCTCTCTCAGGGTTATTTGGGCCCTGAGAATTATTTGACATCTATTCCAGACAACACTCCCAGTAATGTGTTTGCCTGTTTTCCTGGCAAAGACTTGCCATCAGTCCTTCAGCCTTGGCCAAGGTGTGGCTGCCACATCTCACACCTTAGAGTGTATACAGTTGTTTCATTCCTGCTGTAGGTAATGCAACAACATGAAAGGCAACACATTTTACCTTAAATTGTTTCTATTACTTAAACACAGGGAATGGAGGGCAAGGATGACATTTTACAATGTTACTGGCCTTCAGCCTCTGCATAAACAAAAAAACTCTTCAGGTTTTCATCACCAAATTTATCCTCCCAAAGATGAAAAACAAGTGGGGAACATTCACCCTAATTGCCTAGAATAATATAAACCTTTGTCATCTGGGCATGAGACACGATGACAAAAAATCTGCAAAAATCCCAGCTGGTAGCAGTCTGAAGAAACTGCTTTGCTCCAGGTTGAGAGACCCCTTTCCACATGCCAAGATTTTGAAGAAAGCTTGCCAACTCCTCTCCCATGTTCTAAAAGTCAGTTTTATGAGAAGCAGAATGATGGAAAGAGGAAAGATTTGCAAGTGGATGATACAAATGATGTGCTTAGGAGTCCAGGAGCAGCCTTCAGCCCGGACTTGCTACACTTCTGCTCAAGCACTGTTTGAGGAACAGTGTCAGCACAGCTGGAAAGAACATAATCCAACACCTCCTGATATTACTGCACATCATTGTAATCAGAGAAATAGCTCTATGTCTGCCTGAAGTATTAGCAGTGACAATATAGATAAGAGTTCAGCTGACTTTATCCTTTCATGATAAAAATAGTTGTGATGAGGGAACACTGCTTCCCTAATATGAAAAATTAGGAGGTTGTAAAGAAGTGGACACATGACAAAGCCTAATTATGGAGCGGAAATAATGGCTTTTTGCCTCATTTCTGTCAGTCCTGAATTGTTACACAAGTTCAGGCACGAGAAAAAAAGACAGAAGGAAGAGACACTATACAGACCCTTCACAATCAGCTCATCTCAACAGAATGATGTGGATCTCTTCGGGTTTGGACATACCTTGGCAGAGTTGCCAAGGATATCCCTCTCCCTCCTCCCCATGCATGGAAGCTGAACCAGCCTTATTTCATCCGCCGGGCCATTGCGGCTGGAAGAGTCATGTTAATGCAAAAGATCCCTGTTTCTTGTTAGTATTTAAATGCCAAGCAGTTCAGCAGCTGAATCATAAGCAGTTCAGCCACGCATGGGTAGCATTAACTTCAGCTGGCCGAGATGGGTACAGCAGAGCTCTTAGCCAAGCAAGGTTTGACAGGCTCAGCAGTAAAGAAGCCTGTGCAGAGCTTCTAGTAACTAATCCTGTCCAAAAATCCTCCTTTTCTTTCTTCTTAGCTTATCACAATCTATTTAAGTGAGAAGAAATCAAGTTCTTAAGGAATCTGATGCTTGTCAAGGAGTAGCAGTTTAGCTTAGAGAGCAGGTGTAAAATATCATCCAAATAATAAAAAACCTGGAAGAGTCAGGACAAAAGGTAATTCTGACATTGTTAAGAGTTTAAATTCCAAAGGTATTCCTCTACTTCTTTTTAGACTGAGAGGCATGAGACAAATCATATACTCTCTGAGAGGACAAGATGTACAATTGAATATAAATAAAAAACTCCTGTTGATGCTCTCTCTACTTCCTCCCTTCCCTTTCAAGATGCTCATAGGATGCTTTCATCTTAACTATTTCCTGATTAGAGAACTTGCGATCCCTTAGGCCAGGCTGGATGTTCTCCTTTAAATGAGTCACCAACACTCTGAGAAAACAATATCTGGACAGTCACTTTCTGAGATACTGAGATGACTTTCAGTGCAGTCTGTAAAGTGAAAGAAGCACATACAAGTGTGCAAGTAGGTATTTCAAATTAGATGGTTATTTCTGCATACTTTTCATCCCTGCCTTTGCCGAGAGCTGTGGTTTTACAAAAAGTTAAAGTCAACCCAGGCTGCTGCTGAGAGGGACTGATGTCATCCCTGATCCCTCATTTCCATGCCTTCCTTTGGGCCAAGTTTAGCATTTCTGGGCCATGGGTGAGCCAGAGGAGGGCATGGAGCCACCTCACCACATGCCAGTGAGAGCTTCTGTTGGTGTCTCTGCAGGGCAAGAGCAAGGAAGGGAGGATGAGCTGGATCATGTCTCATAGTAGCAGCCTACATTTAGATTTAAAGTCACTGTGAAACAGCAGTCTCTGGTGCAGATGCCACACAATGGTTAACATTGGAAGGGACCTCTGCACGTGGTCCGGTCCTATACCTGTGTGTGTACAAAGATGTACATATATATGTATTTCCACACAGCTATACATGGACATACGTGACTATCCTCATGCTGCTGTGGGTGGAAGCACGACAGCTATCAGGAGACATGTGGTGGGAGAAAACATCTCCATCTCCTGGGTCAGGCACTCAGGGTATGGCAGGAAGGCTGCAGATCACCCTCAGCTCCTCAGAGAACAGCCCCTATTCCTGTGGGGTTTCCCTTGTTTATCTGAAGGACTCAGTAGCTATGTGGGAGCAAAAACAAGGCTGTTTTTATTATGCAGTACACTCAGCTTCTTGGAGGATACATGATTTGGACAGAGAAATTTGGGGCTGCATAGGACATATTGTAATAAAGCACCTGAAGGAAAAAATGATAATTATTAAAAACACATGCAAAATGCTTCTGTGTATTACACGTGAAACACAATCAGATGCTCTAACCTGCTGGAATTACCAGAGGCAATGTCACCAACAGCCTAAATGTTATCATTATTTTCAAATGAAAGCAAAAGCTGCAAGTAGACTCACCTTTAACTTTCTCCTCCCTGGGGCAGTGCATTCCTAGCAGGGGTGTTATCCTGCATGTCTGTGGAAAGCATTATGTTCTCTGATAACAATGCAGCACTGTGCTTTTAAAGACTACAAGGCTACCATGCAAAGAGTGGGAAAGTTCATTCTGAATAATTCTGTGAGAATTAAACAGTCCTGTAGTCTTTCATGTTTTACATTAGGGACATTGTTTATTTTGCCTTCTGAAATTTGGTTTAAGGTCAAGAAATACAACATCAGTAGAGACTATATTTTTTTACATAAATAATGAACCAGTGGGCTATCATAACAACCCTTTGCTTTTTATATTTTTTGATTTGTGTTCCTACCTGATAATTAAATAGAAGAGAGTGCAACTGTTATAACTCAGTTATAACAGAAGAATGCATGCAGTTATCCACATCTCACATTTCAAAGGGACTTATTTAATTTTTTGATGTATTTTAACCCTCAGGACATTGTTCTCCAGGTGAAATTGAATACATTACAGTTCCTACTACAGTCTCTTTTCCTAGAAGTAAGATTCAAGCATATTATTCAACCCTTACAGAAGTAGGCAACATAGATACCCTTACACCGTAAGACAAATTTAATAAAGCTGTTTATTGGAAAAATCGTTGACAAGGATTTTGATTTGTGCTGACATGTGACGAGCAAGAGGAGAGATCAATCTTAAAATACCTTCTGACAAGGTTTATAAATCCACAAGCAGCATGGCAAATGAAAGCATTAAATTACAAAAAAACCCAAACCAAAACAAAACCAAAACCCCACCATCACCACAAAAAAACCCCACCAAAACAATAAACCCAAAGACTCAAACAGAAAGAACCCATACCCTTTAAGGATGGAGTATGGAAAGGCAGAAAGTTTTGTTGTTTCCAGTATATGAGAAAAATGGAAATGCATCTGAAGCGATAGGAAGAAATCTCTCCTGGAGGCTTTTAGAATTCCCCTGCAATGGGTTACATATATTGTATTTCTAGCTGCTTATCTATGGGTGTCCAAAATACAGCATAAATGCAAGCAGCAGTGTCAATACAAGAGGCTACACACACAAATGCATTCATATTTAAGACCTGCTGTCCATAACACTGTTTAAGTACCTGTGTCTTTTCTACCCCACAACTCATGCTCAGCTAAACCAATTCGGCAACTGGAAGCACTACCTAGTTTACCTAGTGCTTCTGTTTCTATATCAAAATCTAACAGCTCAGGAAAAGCTAAAAATCCTCACCAGGACTCAGGAAAAGTGAGCAAGCTTCCCTAAATTACACAGAGAAGCATCAGGTCCACTGCAAAGACCCAGGGGTGTATGTCACCCAGGAACCCCAGTGCCAGGGATGTGGCAGTACAGGTAGACATAGTTTTGAGTGTCCTTTCACAGCATGGCTTCTCTCAGACATCCTCCACTGACCCAAGAAGAACACCTGGCATACACTTTTATTTATACACATAGATAGATAGATAGATAGATAGATAGATAGATAGACAGACATAACGAGATAGATAATACAAGCACAGTCTGCAGAATATCAGAATAGCAACAGAAGGGCTAGGAGTGATGGGCACCAGCTAGTCATCTTTAAAGAGGCTGGGGCCAATTCTCCCCAGATATATTTGTGGTCAGCAAATGAGGTTTCTTGAATTAAAAGTTTTAGAAGTTTGCACCATTTTGCAGCTGAGAGCCTCTCTCAACATAGGCTTGTTGAATAGTATGTGGTTTTATTCCAGAACTACACCTCCAATGCATTTTACCTCCCTACTTCGCAGGGGAGAAGACTAGTTACAAATTAGTTTTAAGTCAAGAAATCCTATCCAATGTTGTATTTACTAATATTCTTGTGAAGTGAAGAGGTATAAGCACCTATGTGCTATATGGTTGCAAGTACAAACCAATTTCTTTTAAATCAAGGTCAACAGTAACAGGGAGGCATCTCCAGAGGGTTGTTCCTTGCACTTAAAATCCTTAATACCTGTCCAGTCCTTTACATTTTGTTGCATTTAAGGTCTTTATCTTTCAGAAAGACCAGCAGTTCTCTGGACAGAAAGGTAAGGAGAGCTGTCTAAATATATCTACAACAGATGTCTTCCTACCAACACCTGCAGCACCTCGTGGTATTTTGCTGGGGATCTCAGATACAGTTTTGGGGAAAGCACAGAAATATTTACCAAGGCCTGATGCTCTCATTTAGCTCTATCTTGCCTTTCTGGTTACTATAGAAAGTTAACATAAACTCCAGCTGCTCAGTGTATCACAAGCCCTTGTAAAGAACACATAAATGGACACTTGCCTAAATTAAACAGCAACCACGTGGTGGTCTGCACTGAGTGCATGTGATGTGTTTATGAACAACACTTTCTAAAATACACTGTACCTCTCCAACTTTCAATAATATTTAACTTACCTCTTTCTTTCAACAAAAACTATTTAGGTAAAACAATACAGGAATAATCACCACGTTCCAAACACTAATGAATCTTTCTGGGAGGTCACCTACTATACAAGCAACACGTAGCTACACAGCAATTATTCAGCCTACAGCAGTGATGAAGAACTACATTCCTTACAAAAATAGCTTAAGCTATTATTATATTATTAAGTCTTTGAGCTATTTTTAAGACTTAAACAGCAACAAGAAGTCAGACAAAGGCTGATACCAGTAAACAATAACAACAGACAAAGAAATAGAGAACATGGGTGCACTGTCTGCCTTCGGGGTGAATGAAGGAGCTTCACAAGGTGGTCTGCATCTTCAGAGGTCTGCAGTTCCACTGGGACTTTTGGCATGGTAATAGATATATTTAAGTCTCTGAACTTTTCCATTGGATTCAATGCAAACACATGTGTGTGACGAACTTTCTTTGATTGCATCTCATGGGTAAACCCATTTTTATAGGTGTTCATTTCCCACTGGTGTCATTTGAGTGCTGTTGCATTTAGAGTTTCCAGCCATCTCTATTAAATCTCTACATTCTATGGAAATTATTGCTCTATTAAACTACCTCAGAATGATAAATACATAAATGTATTCAATATGTAATATGATATAGTATATAATAAAAAAACAAAACAACCGAGTTTGATTAAAAAGCAGCCTTTAGGAGATCACCTTACAAGACAATGTTTCACATATGGATTTCTGCTGAAGACAGACATATTTCTCAATTATCTCTACCTATACTTCCTGTCCAAATCTGAAGTATACTTATAAAAGAATCGTGTGTTGGAAATAAATCCAAGCCAGTGGTCCTCCCTGGGCTTCCTGTCAAAATCCCAAATCCCTGATATTGCTTAAATGTAGGATTTGTCCTTAAATGGATTAGTAAATTATTGGTTAAACCCACATACTTCAACTTCCCAGAAATTACTTTCTAGTGTGCACCCTTTTCAAGGACACAAACAAAAAAATTTTCCCGAATTCTGTCTGTAGTTTCCCATGTGATGGTTTCCAAGTCACTACAGAATCAGTTTCTTTTTCAGTTTTCCTGTCTTCAGAACATGTAGTTTTGTATTTTGATGGGACTTTTTTTGTTGTTTTTAAATTTTAAACAGTGGCAATAAAACTAATTATTTTTTGTTTATTGAAGATTAAGAACCTCAGTTACGCAAATGCAAGATATCTTAATTAGTTAGGTGCTGAGAGCAGCAGCCTAAGTAAAAATCTCACAGCTGAATGAACTCACATTTGGTATGCAAATAATTTTATATGAGACCAATATGGCAAACTACTCATAAATCAGAAAACTAAAATTATTCAGCAATGCCCAGAAGTATACCACTAAGAATTTTATATCATAAACCTCATTTACTGAGAATCTGTCTCTGTCATCCTTCCTGTATTTCCAGTCTCTTTCCAAAGATGTTTTCACTGAATACCATAAACCATAAAGCCCTGAAATAGCCATGCAAAGATGTTGTGACAGACCTTTTTGTAAGCACTGAGTAAACCCAAAGTAGGACTACACTTATATATGCAAATGCCAATAATGATCATCTTGTTTTAAGCCTCCTGAATAAATTCCTTTAATTCTGAAGGAATCATTTTATGGGGTTGAAAGCTGAGGCAGGCCATTTGAGCTTTAGCAGTGACATTACTCTGACTAAATGGCAGCACTTACAATGCACTCATCTGTATCTCAGCCAGTTGCCCTAGGCTCAATGCACAGTCAATGGAGAAATTCAGACTTCCTAAAATAGATGTCTAGAACAGATCAGATTAATTACATCCTAGAGAAGCCAATTTGTATCCCCTGATTGTACAGAAGGTCTGCTGGGAAGGAGCTCAGCTGTAGACCTGCTCTCCCATGTGTGGCTTGAGTCAGGCAGAATGAATCCCACTCTAAGTGCCTATCAGCTTTCACATGCCTTTCATTTGGAAATCTGATCCCATGTTTAGTAAAATGAAAGTGAAAAAGAGCTTTCTCATTACAGTAAGATATTTAAACATAGTTAGAAAGTTGTTTAGTGATATGTTATAGTCACACGTATTTAATTGTGATATTATTATTTATAATTTTCATGTCATCTTTTAACTGTGCTTAACCAGTTTTACTGAGAACAGAAGAGAAATATCTAGATTTGCATTTTCTGAAGAACCTATTAACTGGCACCACAGAGAGACACAGTGGATATCCCATAGAGCCTCCTGTTTCAGACTCACTCAGCATTCACATGAGGCTGCTGCTACAAGCACCAGGGACAGGCAGGACTTGTGAACATATGATGACACTTAGTTTCATATTCCCATTTTTACAACAGATGGTCTTAGTGCTTTTCTTAGTGCCTTGCAAGTACCAATAGTTGAGTCCTATTTTAGATGTGAATAGATTAAAACAAACTGTTTACCCTCAGTTAAGAAGCACACTTCCAAATGCTAATCTTCAAAACTGGTAAATGTAACATAACTTCATAAAAATACATTCTCATTTCACTTTAACTTTGGCTTCCTCCTGTCACAGACTCACCACGGCCTTTTTCTCCATGCCTTAAAACTGGCATGAAAAACATAACAGATGTGATGTATAAATGAAAGATTTCATCCCACTGTCCTAAGAAAAGGGAGGAGGGAAAGAAAGCACTTTTGGCTGGTAGCTGATACCTATCTTTCAAGAACAGTGAACGTGACAGGCCACCACAAACAGAATGAAATGGTTTTAACAAACAGCACGCTTGTTCCCTCAAGTCCCACACATAAGCAGGGCTTGCACTGCACTCAGTACCTTTGCTTTTCCTAACCTACCAACACCAGTTCAGCCATGGCAATTTAGTTCCAGCCCCAGAGTACACTGAATAATGCAGTTAAATATCCCATTACTACCCCTCAGGATCTCACTACTGCTGTTCTACACCTGATTTAGATAAGCACCAATGCACTTATTTCACAAATCTTATTACTATTTGCAATCATTCTTATCTTTCATCAATGTCCAAGCTGGTTGCCTTTTGCTTCACTTTGCCTTTGGCTGCACGTCAGGTTGCATTCTGTCTCTGAATGACAGTGATTGAAAGTCATCTGAAATGAAATCCCCTACAGAATTTCTACCCATGGTCTTCTGATAAGAAAGCAGACCCAAACAAGTTCCCATCAGCAAGATTTTGTATTGAGGGACTGAAAATCTCCATGATGGAGCACCTTGGTCTCATTTCTTACAATGGGGACACTTGCTCACCATTTATCTTCTAAAGCAATTTGTCAGGATACTGACCCTATCCTAAACTCATCACACATGAAAATTAACACCAGACACGGATACTCAATCAAATACAGAGTAAGGCAAGGCTAAAAAAAAAAAAAGGGAGTGGCAAAAAGTCATATATAGAGGATAGGGTACCATTCAGATGTGAATGGATGCCAAATCCAAAAGACCTCCAGTGGGGGGCAGACGGTTGCTTAAGAACAAACATAAGCATAAACAGTAACTAATATGGTTGTTTCGGGATAGGATATTTACAAGTGAAGTGTACAACAAACCAGTTTAAAGTTTTTCAAGTCCAGCAGATACATTGTCATCTTTGGACTTTCAGCTAGATTGAGGTCATCCTATGTTGCTAAGTGCCCTGTATGAGCAGATGCTGACAGGTGATCATTTGGAAAAGCAGCTATCAGTCACAATCAGTACATCACTCTAAATCTTCCCTTCAGAAGTAACTATTTTTAATCCGGAAACTGACAGCAATCTGACCTAGCAAGTAAAATTCCTACAATAACTACACAGCAAAAGAGTGGTGACACATTATTTATCCAGAATACACAGTTCTTGCTTTGAGAGAATCTGAAAATGGATGTATGTATGAAGAAGGTAGGAAAAAAACCCCACTTCTGGAAAGACAAAGAAGCTAGAGTAATAGGAAACCATCCAAATTAACCCACTTGCTAGTCTTAATACACATTTTACAGTTGTTTTACTAGCTTAATACTCTATTTCTTAGCCGTGACACTTCAAGCAGATGGGATGCAGCCCTCTGATCCTTAAACTAAAAACCATGCAACTTTGTGCTGACAAAATGTTTAATCATCCAGGACACAAAGTCTACCACTGTGAGAATTTGAATTCCGTGACATAATTCCATGGTGTGATCAGATAAAGGAAGGAAAATAATGGGATTTTCAAAAGCCCAGATTCTAGTAATTTTTGTTACTAGTAACAAGCTGGCAGACAAGCAGAAACTAAAACAAGATAATGGCAGCAGACAATGAAAATTCTCAATTCTCTCCACTCAAAGGGCTCTCTGCTGGTGCTCAGTGATTTCTCAGCAGTCCTATTGTTAGAGTCCCAAGTCCCTGATCTTTCTGGTATAAGTCAATGACAAAAATTCACTTGCCTACTGGCAGAGAAAGTTATTGTAGGCAAGAATGTTATTTCTTAAGCACAGGAAGGAAGAGGCATCACCTGGTTATACTGCCAAATTAAAAACTGAATAAAATTATTTAATTCTGTATTGGGTTTACTACAGTATAAATAATAATCCCATAAGAAAATGCACTTTACATGCGAAATCAGCAACCAATAAACATTTATTTTTCCAGGTGGCTTTTATTAATTCTGTTCTTAACAGCTTGAAATGGCATTTTCCCCTTCTGCTTTGGACAGCTTCCACTGGTGTATGTGAAGTTTCCTCCTTACAAAAATCTCACCAGGAAGAAATTCTCACTTTAATAAAGAAACAATGGCAAAAGGAATTAAATATTTTCCTAGGCTTACTTCAGATGGTCCAAAACCTACAATTTTGGAGAATTATGCCACTAATAATGATTTCTGCAATCCAAGCAAAAACCTTCTTGCCATGCCCTTTGTCTGCTTTCAAGTAGTTACACCCTGGCAACTCTCATCACAAGGTACAGTTGCTCAATTACTTTTACATTACTGAACTATACAAAAATGCTCTTTATTACTGATTGTAACAAAACAACCCTGTCAAGTGCTATGGTACACACAGAGCCGTGCCTCAGTCCACCCCTCCTAGAGCTGGTAAGAGCCTTCTGAAATTACACACATACTTTTTGTTGCTTCACTGCACTGGGTGCAGCTGAACTGAATAGGAAAAGGATTATTTTGGCATGAAGTGAACTGATCCAGGATGGTCAGCTCTTACAGCTGACCCTGGTGAAGGCAATCAAAGAAAAGTGCACGTACACGTGGAGGGTCTCAGCAGGTCCCATGTCAGTGAGAAAACCTGCACAGCTTTTCTCTGATGGCTCACTGGGAGAAGGGCACAGTCTGTAATTTCAATAGCAAATAGTAGAGCACTGAGTGGCACCACTCACGTGAGGAGTGCAGGGCTGTAAAACAGCAGGTGAGATGTTTTCTCCAGACTGCTTGGCACAAGGAGCAGGTGAGGTAACCCCTGCAAACCGCAGCTCAAACGTGCTGCAGCAAAAGGTCTTAGGGATGTGACACCTGGCACTGTGTCAAAAAGGTTTTCAGGTGAATCAGATAAAAGCTTGTTTATCCCAGAGTTTAGGAGTGCTCCTAAACTCACTAGCGTTGCAGGAGTTAAGATGAAAGCTTAAAAAGCAGGGGTGGCAACACGAATAAATGGAAAAGATGCTAAAGGATTCTTACACGCTTCTCTCCCTTCTTTGCACTTCATTAGAGAAGATTGTGGGTTTGTACTGAAATCTCAGAAGTGCTGAGGCACTAGCAGGGCTGATGAGACAAGTGACCAGTGTACCAAAGTCTTTACAACTTTATTACGCATTTCTGTCAAGCATTCAGGCAGCCTGTCAGTTCCCTCCTTCCCTTTGCACCCTGAACATCTGCCATTTCCAGTTCCTACTGCTTGTCCCATTTCACAAAGTCATTCGATTTTTATGAGTTATTAACATATAAAGAGCTGCACTAAGGTCCCAAGTGTTTTATAAGTCACTGATGACAACTTGCTAGAAGGGCCATGCTACTTTTGCTCTCTACACATAGCTCAAACTATAACTTGAGCAAGGGCACATTGCTGCTGTGTTGTATCCAGGCACCTTTGGTCCTGGCTCAGGATGGGCCATCCAGCTGATGCCTCCTGGCCAAGAACTACTCCACAATCACACCTTGGAAAGCTGCATAGCTTCATTTCATGTACCTTTACTTTCACATTATTTACATGCAGCTCTTGCTGTGGGTTGTTCAGATCCTGTCTCCCAGAGGGAAGCACTTAGACCTCAGTAGGAAACAGCCCTTCCCTACAGCAATGTGCAGGGAAAGGGCTTGGACTCGTTCACAAACACTGCTTCCAAGTTACCTCCCTGAAGCAAAAGAAGAACTTAACCAGTGTAAATGCAAAGCCTGAGACTACTTAAAGCACACTCAAACCAAGCTAAGGTTTGATCCCTATTTGGTAGAGTACTTTTTCTTTATTTGGTTGTTTAAAGCTGGCAGAAAACCCCAGAACAGCTGGGTTTTTTGTAAGAGCTGGTATGTCAGGAAACCTAGCCCAAATGACCCCAAGTCTCAAAGATGGATTTCACCCTTTGCTCCCATAAAGTACAATAAACTTCAGGGCAATCTGAGTTTGCACTTATATCCTGGAGCCTGTAGATGTGCTGACCATAAACCAGACAGGAATCCCAAATGCTAGAACAGCAGAGCTAGTCCCATAATGCTTTAAAAGGTGTTACTGTGGTAGAAAAAAAAAGAATATTGAAGGATATTAAAAGGGTTGAAGAACTCCAGAAATATCCAAACACCATACCTCTTCAAGACAACTTCTGCTTTCCCTGGAATCTAATCAGTATTTTAGTTGTTTCTTTGGGACAGTCATATGGGCCTTCTACACAAACATCTGCTTGCCCTTGGGTTGTAGAGAGAGCTACTGTTTACAGACAAGCCTGCACTACAAGTTATTTTTTACACGCAGACCACTTTTGAAAGTTACATAGTTGAACTATAAGCAAGAGGACAGAAAAATGAGAGATCTGGAAAAATGAGGTCAAAGGGGGGACAACTCTCAGCAAGATTTTCCACATATGCAAAATCTAGACTCAGTGTTTTGCAAACAACAATAAAGAGGAAGATCCAAAGGGATGTGAAGGAAATTGCAGTGTTCAGAGGCTGTGAGGCTCAGTCATTGCAGACAGACAGACAGGAACAGCAGTCAATTGGAGACTAATGGAAATTTAAGTCAGATTAAAATTAACTGTTGCATTTTTGGGACTTGTTGAATACAGTTTGCTCCAGATTAGGTCCGGAATAATGCTCAGGATGTGGCTGTCACAAGAAGGAAGGTGTCTTGATGGCCACAAGCTGCAGGAGTAGAGGTTGGTGGGTGCTGAGTTGCACTCAATCCCACTGTCCATGTTGCTGACAAAAATGTTAAACAAGACTGGTCCCAAAACCAACCCCTGAGGAACAGTACTCGTCATTCATTTACTTAAAGTTTAGTGCTTGCATAAACACTTTTCTGGGCTCCAGGGAAAGAAGACCAAGAAGCTGAAAAAAGCAAACCAAGGACAGCAGAAAGTCCCAGAGAAGATGAAAAGTTCACAAGCCACAGGAACAGACAAATTTTCCCAGAGAGAGAACAACTCTTCCTTTCCCCAGAGGACACTTGTTTTGTTTATCTGAGATTTTTGGTGTGTGCTTTCAGCTGTCTGCATGTTTGGGGGCTTGTTTTCATTAATTTCTGAAGTGAGAGACTTTTAGATTTTTTTGATTTGGGTTTGTTTTTTTAAGGTCTCCAACTGGTTTTTTTTTCCTTTTAAATGAAACCTTACTTGTTAAATATCCCTTTTTTCAGCAGAAATAGCTAACCTTGGAAATAGGGTTGTTTTTGTAACCAGGTGGGGTCCCACCCATCTGCACTCAGCATTATTCATACTGGCCCTCATCCAGAATTTTCCCCAAGACTCTTCAGGGTGGATTTCATTCCTGTTAAGCTCAAAACAAAATGCTGTGGCCTGACCTAGCCTCTTGTCTACTCTCAGCTCTCCTGGTTCTTCCTGAAGGACCCACCATGCACCCATCATTCCGTCTCTAAGGAGACTCACAGCTTTTCCTGGTCCTAATGACAAACATATGATGCAGACAGAGGGCTCAGGCAAGGAGGAGAGTTCTGTATATTCTCAGAAGATCTTCAGTTGGAATACTTTTTCCCCCTTCCAAGAACCAGATCTTTTCATTTTCCAAAGGGTATTCTTTTGATAACACTGCGTATTAACAGAGCTTAAAATCACTGAGCTTCTTAACATTTTCAGGTATTTACTTTCTTCAGCCTGGTCTCTTACGAACAGTGACAAATCCAGTATTTCACTCTGTTCCCTAGCACGGACTGCATTACACGAATAAATCCCACTCTTCACAGGGGCAATTTCTTTCTGTTTGATCTATGCAGTAGCAGAACAGCATCAGAATAGCATCAGAGTGGCCTCTCCACAGCTCAGCTCCCAACCACCACTGCCCTGGTGTCACTCAGCAGCCCTGCTCCTTAACTCATCCCTCTGCCTTTTGCATTATCTCTCCTATTTTCAACTCCTGCCATTTTATTATTTCCTCATTACAGCCCACCTTGTTTTCAGGGCTGAAACCACATCTTTTTGTTTGGTCTGACTTGCAGCAGGCAGCCAGTGGGTTTGCTGCATCCTCATGAAGCTGGAGCCCCCAAACAATGACACAGGCCTCAGCTCCTCAGACCAATTCCTGCTGGCAGCTTTCCCTCTCCTCCTCATCCTGCTGCTGAAATGGAACTGCTTATGGCGTTGGCCTCTTAAAAGGCCAAAGGTTGTTGACCAAACAACCTCTACCAAGTGTTTGTGCAGCCATGGTGCCTGGCTGCTGGAACCACAAGAAGATGGACAACAGGCAGTGCAGATTTGGGCAGGCTCCTTGTCCCTCAGGTTTGCTGGTCTGTGGGGCAGGGACTGAGCACTGCAGCCACTGCCCTGCCTAGTGCCAGTGCAGCAGCTGGGGCTATAAAACCTGTCCAACTCACACAGCACACACTGAGGAAAACCACAAAGGTAATTATTTCCATAACCAGCTAGCCAGTTCACATGATTTTTTTTTTCCTGACAGAGTAGATAACCTTTTGCTAAATGTATCTCACATTTTATGCACATTTTCCTTGCACCTGCTATTGCTCATTTCATGTGGCATTTCAAACTTCCTTGCTCAGATCTGCTACCAAGATGGCTTCTGCCAAGAATTGGCTGGTTAAAAACCACAGAAATTACAGATCACACCCTGCAGTTGGCCATCAATATTAAGAGTTTGAAGGTCAAGGCCATAATTTTTTACTTGAAAGTATGACAGTACATTTATTTATTTATTAGCAATCAGCCATTTTTCTCAGAAAACCCGTGCGACAAAGGCAGCTCTAGCATATCACCTACACATATACACACTCTTTATTCATCTATCTACATCTACATATTCACTTGTATCTATCATACATAGACACAAACATATCACCATGAAGGCAGACAGAATTTCACAGTAGCAATTCTGCCTGTCCCCATTGCTTCTTGCTCTCCCATCTACCTGTCAGCAAGGTAGTCAGGCACGAAGTGACAAGCTGTCAAACTGTCACTGTACTGAGCCCAGGAAAGCAAAGCAACAAAGTTTTATCTATTGTAGATGGCAAGAAAAGGAGAGCAAAGGAATTTGAAAGCAGCAGTGAACTCGGTGTAACAATGAAAAATGTAAGAACACAAAATGTTTTAAATTTTAGTAAAACTCCATAACCAGACCAAGGTCAACAGGGAAAACCAACCAACCAAACAGAAAACAAACCCACCACTTACAGGGTGTTAATAATGTTTTGCATGCTGAAAAGGGAGATGTTGCAGCTAATCAGCTGATCTCAGCTGCTACAGTATGAACTTGCCTCTGGAAGAGACCTAGAGTAACCTGCAAAGGCACATGTGTTCCCACAAAAAAAAAAAAAAAAAAAAAAAAAAAAAAAAAAAAAAAAAAAAAAAAAAAACAAAACAAAACAGCAAACCACTTAATCTGAGAAAGCTATGTTATTTCATACAAGATTCAGAGCAGTCTGAAAACACTTATTTATTCCCTAACATTTACTTCTCTAGAAAACACCTGACTTAATCTAACTGCATAAATTCCTTAGCAAAAATAATGCTGAGGATTAGAATGGGACTGGAGCACTGCCTGAGAAAGGCTGAAGTTGCAAGGCTTGTGAATGAGTTGCCAATGCCATGGAGATGTAGTGAAAGCCTCTTCCACTGCTTTACAATCATTGTCTTTTATTAAACAGCCCAACAGCACACGGCAAAAATAGAAATCTGCCTACAAAGCTGGCACATATGGGAAAAGCTCACTCCTGGTTGTTTTATTTCAAACAAACCCTACAGTAGCTCCCATTGTTTGTTTGTTTTTCCTCCCAGACTAGACAGCATGTGGCTTATGAGCCACACTGATAGATGTGATAAAGCTCCTGCCAGATCTGATTGATGATGGCACTAGGAAGTGCTGTGAAGGTCACAGTGTAATTCTCTCTTTGCAGCTGCTCCTGGCAAAAAAATGGTACAGGAAAATAAAATCTGGATCTGCTAATTGCTAATAACAGGGAAATTCTGTCCTTACCTTGCCTTCTCCTCTCTTCCAATGTCCAACAGGAATGCCATAAGCATGTGTAACTGATGAGAGACCAGATAAGTTTCGAAGAGATATTCAAACATCCTTTAATGGACAAAAAAAAAAAATCCATCCACAGCAACTGGCCAAATATTGAGGCTCTGTACTTTGAAGACAGCACAGAGTAGTTTAGCATGAAAGCTGCATATGAAAGAGCTTTTACTATTTGCTCTTCTGCAAAACTGAGATAACACACCACTACATATTCCCTGTGAAGGAGTGCCATCTCTGATAATGTGAATACATGAACTAAGCTCCTTCCCCAAAGTCTATTCATTTTAAACGAACAAGGCAAGCATGCTTACTAGAAGTGGCTACTAGCAAGCCAGAGCATCAGTCAGTCAAGTAGGACAGCAAAATCCTCTTTTCCATAAATGTTGAGATGTGATGAGGACATTGATAAGAGACTTTGGGGAATTCACAAGCATGATATAATGACAGTCCCCTAATGAATAATATATATTCAGTGCAACTCATAGCAACTCACATACACAGTGTTGTATTTCTTGAGGGTAAGATGTTGTTATCTTTGAGACATCAGCTACATTACAGATTAAATTTGAAACCACTTGTGTACTCTTTTCTGGCACTCACTATTAATGGATGGAAATATTTTTATTCAGCATTTTGTACTCATAAAGATTTTGGCACAATAAGGCCATTACCAACATCTGTCTTAGAGAAAGATAGTCTTTATCACTCAGCTCAAAACTACATAATGGCAGAGAGATGCTGGCAGCAGAAATCCCCCAGATAGTCAAAAAATCCCACCACTATGTCACCATAAAAGGAATAATACACTGATTTTTTTCCCCTTTTTTCAGTTTAGGAAAGAGATTTAGAGAAGACAGGCCTATCAGTTTGCTCCTTTTACTGCCAAACATACACCATCAATTTTAAAAATACCAATATGTATAAAGAGCAGTAACTATACAAGATCCAACTGATAAAAAAAAAATCCTTAGGAGTTTCTTTCCTACGTTTCTTGATGAACACTGGCAAAATATACAACAGATACTAAGTCATCCTTTTCACAGCCTCCTGCATTCTCCAAGGGATACTCTAAGAGAGGTAACCACCATCAGCTCATTTGGACATTGCTGTGTTAAGGGCGCCCAGCACCTTTAGCAGTCAAACCTTGCTTTAGTCATGACTAAACCTAAGTCATGACTGACTTTTTGCTAAGGTGGCAAAGGGGTAACTGATGGCAGTTCTGCCATTCAGGTTTTAATTTCTTGCTATATCTCTGGAAAATAGAGATTATGTCCCAAAAGACTGTTACCTGTAATGAGATATCCCTGCTGCACAAACCCAAGTTATGTTCCTGCAATACTATTCATTAGCATTACTCACATCAGCATGTCTTTCATGACCCAGAGAGCCAAGAGTTAACTTCTGATCATAGAGTATCATAGAATGGTTTGGGTTGGGAGGGACCTGAAAGATCATCTAGTAGAGCAAGAGCAAATTAATCTACACAAAGTGTTTTAGAGCACTGATGAACATACACTACAAATGGCAGATCTTCACGTGTGCATAGATGGGCTGGTGCAGTGAGACAGTCGTGCTGGTGCAACCCCTGCACTCTCAGCTCAGGGTCACCCCTGTGCCACTGCAGCTACGTGTTTTCCTACCTGCTCATATCGTGTTGACAGACTGTTCTCAGTATGGCTTCATGCAGACACTCCCCAAAAAGACATCTGGTATGGTCTTGAAAACTTAAATTGCTCTAAGGTCAGCTTAGGATGCTTCATAGTAGGAAAACTAATTCCTCCTAGACAACCTTTATAGATGTAGGGGTACATTCCAGACCTGGCTTTTTCACTCCTTCACTAAAAGCTGAGAGTTCACAGTACCTGAAGTCCTCTGGCTGACTTCTACATTTCTATTACTCTTGTTGGGTTTGACTATTAAGAGTTCAACTGTGAGCCTGAGGACACTTTACATTAGAATTACATTAATCTGGAATAATACCTACTGAGTGTGTAACACACTCACCTGCCCAGCCCAGACAGACAGTTTCTGTATCAGATGAAACACTATATGGCAATGAACTGATGAATCAGGGAAGTCAGAACCATACCAGTAGCTAGGTGTCATTCACATCTAAAACCAGTTGAACTGCATAGCTGGAAGGGATGCATAATTTTTTGAAAAATTGCCACAGTAGGCTTTACTCTGACTAACCCATAATAGCACAGAGCGGACTAAACTGTATGGGAGTTTGGAAGTGCAAGTCCTTGCATCCCACCCTTCCACTTCAGCAGGAGACCTCTTGCAAATGAATATAAAGTACATCCCTTCCTCCTCCTCCTCGACCCTCCTCACGAAACAAAGAGCACAGCTTTGAACAAAGCGGTTAACCAGGCAGGCTCCTGGATACCACACTCCCACTGACTGACCTATCAGACACAAAACTTTTGAAAATGGATGGAAATTAAATTGGTCGACTCCAGGTTGCATCAACCAGCCCTGAACTGCTGGCTCTTTGTCCTGAGGCAATGTCACAAGGGAAACGGCAGCAAGCAGCAGGGCAAGACAATTCCTGATCTTAGAGCAAGTTGTCTTTGCACCACTGAAAGGAACAGCACAATTAGTCATATGTGTACCAAATACAGCCTGTCCCCACAGAGACTTCAATATTTGATTTTGGGCTTTATGTCTCAGACAGTACCTCTTCAACTCTGTGCTTTAGGAGAGGAAAAGAAAAATCTCTTCCACAATTATTGTAAGATTTTAAAATAGTGTGAGTGGTTGATCTGTTGAAGTGTTACATTTTACCCCCTCCTCATTGGCACTGTTTCAATACTGCAATTTCAAGCCCACAGATCTTCCAAATCCATTTATCTAAAAATCCACCCGAGACCCAGGAACACAACACACCACTTTGACTTTTGCTGACAAATTTCCTAGAAAACACCGAACAGTGCCGCATATCACTAAAGGCAGTGAGTATCTGGTCATTGTTCTGTTTGCAGGCTTGTCACTGCAATCACTGGCTGACACACAAAGAAAACTGTAGATACTTCTTTTTCGAATCCATTTCAAATTCATCTTAAACCCATCTAGTGCCCTATAGCCCCAGAAAGACAGGATGCTCTCCCTCTGGCTCTAACGTAGCATTTGCTCTTCTTCCACACCAGTTCCAAAAGGAAAAATGGTTTGTTTAAAACAAGAAAGTAATTGTGCAGTTCTTCCCATGGAAACCACCAGGAGGCATAAGGGATGACGGAAGGGCACCAAGTGCCCATACAGGAGAGCATTGATGGATAGATCCATCTGGCTGCCAAGCTGTTCCCTTGTGCCCCTGCACCGACCATTCTCAGAAAGGCAGACAAAAAAAGCTTCATAATACTGTTATTTTCATGAATGAAAAGAGTGGCCCTGTAACACTTGGAGCAAACAGTGGCAGAGCACCTGCAAGGGCAAGACACTAGTTATGGAATAATCATTAATTGTTATGGATACCTCTGAGAACTGAACCAAGCCGTGCTGTGACATTTTTTCCCCATGGAACAAAACAAAGAACTGCACAAAGAACAGCAGAATCTGTCATCTTAAGAAGACCTGGACTGAAGTACGTTATTTAATTGTGTATCTCTGGCTTTGAGATTTATCATTTCATAGTTGGATCTCAGCCGCAAAGTTCAGTCATATGATAAACAGAACACGCACAGGCACACCAAGTGTTTGCATCAAACTGATCATATAGGATCCAGAGGGGAGATGAGCTAAATACTTCTCTGTTCCTGACATGTGCCTTGTCTTGCCTTTCAGAGTGTGCATTTACTCATCTGCACTGTCCTTTAGGGCAGGTGAATGGCTGGGCTGCCGAGGGATGCTTGCCTGAATCCACTCACCTCCGGCCACTCCAGAGCTTTCAGGTTACAAAGCGACCCCTTCTTTTGGCCGTTTATCTGGCTCTTTTGCCGCCCATTATTTTCCTACCGCCTAAATCTTTGGCAAGTTTCCTCTAACCCCCCCCCACGACACATACCGCGCGTAGAACGGACAAACTTGAGTTTCCAAAAAACCTCTCAGTGGAACAAATCGAACCACGTCGCTGTGACCTGCCCCCCCCCCAGCCTCCAATGGCAGGCTGCTCCTCAGCTAGAAACCTCCGTTCAACAGGAAACCAAGGAGGGGGTCGGCCCGGGAAGCCAACGGGATGGATCTGGAAACATGGTTCTGTTCGCCTTTGCCCTGACTGACTCCAGGACCGTAACATGATGCAATCTCTCGGCTATGATGAAACAGGATCAAATGGCCAAGCCTGTAGGGAGACCACCCCTGCCCACCCCAAAAGGCAGAAAATAAGGAAGCTCGCCGCGGTACAAAGCAGCAGCGCGGCCGCCTGGCCGGTGCCTTTCCCGGGAAGGGATGCGAATTTCGGGATGGCGGACAGAGGGCTTCGTTCCGGAGGATCTCGGCCGGGTTTCTGCTCTTTCAAAGCCCGGGCAGGGGCCGCCCCGAGCGCGCTGCCGGGGAAGCCGCCGCCTCCCGATAACCGGGCTCCCTCCCAGCTTTTTCCATGTGCTGCTCCCGGCCAAGAAAACGAGCGAGACTTTTTTTTTTTTTTAATTTTTATAGGCATTTTTTTTTCCCCAGTAAGCTCACAGCTTTCCTAGCACGGGGCTGCCTGGAGCAGCAGAGGAGCAGGGCTGAAAAAGCCCGTTTCTGAATCCAGCCCTTCCCCTCCCTCTTTTCCCCTCCTGCGCTCCCTCTCCGCCCGCGGAGCTCGGCAGGGATGCTGCCCGGGGCGGGCGGGGAGCGAGCGGGGCCGGAGCCCTCCTACCTTCGCGGCCGTCCTGCGGCGGCTGCCGGCACAAAGCGGCCGAGCGCGGCTCCTCCCGCGGCTCCTCCCGCAGCCCCGCTCTGCCGCGGAGCGCAGCCAGCGCCGCGCCGGGAGGGGACCGCGGGGCGGGAGCAGCGCCCGCTCCCACCGCCCCCGGGCCCGGGCCCGCCCCGCGGGGAGGGGACAGCGCCGAGGCGGGGCCAGCGGAACAAAGGCCGGGGGGCCCCCGCGGCACCCCCTGGGTGCGGGGCGGGATGGGGCAGGTGTGCGCAGCAGCCCCCGGGCAGGGGCAGGTGAGCCGAAGTGCTCCTTGCGAGGCAGATGCTGGCAGATCAAACCTGGACTTCTTTCCCCAGAGTAAAGCCTCTCTGGAGTCGGAGTTGTTCCCCGAGTAAATGCTGGAATTCTGCGATATCACAGCGGGAGCCTCAGTGCAGCCCATGGCCTCCCTATTCCTGCTCAGGAGATGCTGTGACCTGGGCACTGAGCAGTGGAGAAATAACGTGGATTTGGGCATAGTGAGCATGTCGGCGTTTATCTTAAATTTAAGCTCTTTTGTTAAAATGGTGTAAAAGCATGCACAGATTCAACATGGTTTTAACACCAGGTTCCATCATCTTAGTTTACCTTGATACAAGCCATATTTAAATCAAGGTGACTAAGGTTTATACTGATTAAACCTGCAGGCTTCAGTTTGTAACAAAATTGCTGAACCAGGGCAAGCTTGTGTATGGGCAACCTGGGTAAACATGTTCCAACTTTGACAAATTCATTTATTTTCCTCCCTGTCCGTACAGAAACTGGAAAGTTGAGGTCACAGAAGAATGTCACTAAAGGAAGAACATTAGTTAAGACAACAATATGTCTTTGTCTTTAGTCCAGCTGGGTGTCAGAACTCCTATTCTTTAACTTCAACTCCAACAGATGGATGCACAAGTGTGCTCTTGTGCAGAATATTTGGGGAACATTGTACATGCAAGTGCATAATTCTGTACAAGCTTGTAGCTTACTTTGTACCTTATAGTATGTGACTTGTTAAGCACCTTAAATTTTGATGAATAAAATTTGGGTTGTTCTGGCCAGGTTTAATGTGCTCTTCTGTCCTGTTTCATCATCCTCAGTTATTCCAACAGAGTGATACCTAAAGTAACAGGTTTAACCAGGGAAAATTCTATTTAGTCAGCATGTACACGGTGTGGCCACTTAGGATATGCATGAGATCTCTGTAACCTAAAACAAGAGAGCTGAATTCACAGCCCAACCTTTTCAACAAATATTACTTAGCCTAAAATCTCACTTTCAGCTGTTCTTTCTTGTATGCCTTTGGGTATGGGCAGGGAAGGACTTGCCTACTGGATGAGCTATTACAGCAGCAGCCTGCTCCTACCTGCCTTTTTGTATTCTGCTTGCTGGGAGTTGGCAGGAGGGGGCTTTGGAGTACTTAGAAGTAGTGATTTTTCAGGCAATAATAAAGTGCTTAGCTGGTCTTGAAAAAACTAAACCGTAGCTCCTCTTCTCCACAGTTCAATTGCTTGCATCTATTGCCGTCTTTGAGCTACTTAATTTGTATCATGACCTGTAAAATATGATCTCCAGGGAGAACAATCCAGAACTTTGCTGTAAAAGCACAGCCCTTGGCTGCTGCGCTGCATGCAGTGCAATCTGCACAGTACCACTGATTTATATGCTTGTAGTGAGCTCTTCCAGGATTTGCTGGCTTGACTGCTCTAGTTTCATTTTTGTTTTTTTTAATTTTAATGCACGCATCACATTAAGTAACACTTCAGCCTCTGCCTGCACCAAGACCTGCTGTGGTCTGTAAACAGGGTGCTTGGTTCTAGCAACACTTCGGAGTATTTCTTCCACAGAAATGTCCTGAAGAAGTTAGGAAGTCGATCAGCAAAGAAACACAGATGAGAGACAGTCATCACAAGACCAGCAAGAAAATAAGCACTTTATGCCCTCTGTCAGATATGAAAGTGAGATAACTAAAGGGTTTGCCCTTAGGCTGTTGGAGAGATTGGTAAAGACTTCATGTCTTGTGGTGGTAACTCCATAGGGACTAAATAATGGGCCTTCTATCATGGAGACAATCATCAGACAGTACAAGCTGTTCCTCATGGACAAACTCTCTCGTAAGCTGAAGGGCTCAAAAAGACTTTTTTCTTCTTTGAATTCTTAGTTTTCACAATGCTACATTTTAAAATGGCATTACTCCCCCACTTTTTAGTTTGGCCATATGCATTCCATAAGCTACTTCAGCTGCAAAATACAACTTAGTGATTCATTGGATTTCTTTCCCATGAGTCTTTAATGACACTACTTAAATACAAATTCTATTTTATAGAATTAAAAAGAACAGCATATAACTCACCTAGAACATGATATCATCAAAATAAATCAAGTGATTGCTAAGGAATTTCTTGCATGGAAACTGAAGTCACATCATTAATAGGAAATCTGTGGTCCACAGTAACTGTACATCATACTTTGCACCCAATAAACTTCTTAAACTAATCATCTTTTAACACAAAGTAGCAGAAAGGAAATCTGTGTAAACCTCCCTATTTGAAATACATGTCCTCCAGCTTGAAAAAGCACTTTTTAGCTTTAAGACCAAATGTTCATGCAGTGCTCCAAACTATCTTTATTCTCAATAGTTCACTATAGATTTCCAAGAGTTCCACTCTACCAAGGGTAACTTTATTACTGTAGAAATAGTCTTCACAAGCTTTAGGTAGGACTTGGTGAAGCTTAGTCATAGGGATCACTTATCTTCCTGTAATCTTCTTAGCACTGGTTATCACAAAAGAAAAGAAAATAATCAGAGCAAAGAAAAATAAAATAATCAAGGAGTCCCAGCAGTAAGGTATCCAAATACAGTTGTTTACAAGACTGGGGCTTTAACCATCAGATAATCTGTAGTGTGTTGAAATAGAAAAGTCGTGACAATGACAGACCATATTTATTATCTTTAGGATGTGCTTAATAGAGTTATTTATGAATATTTTAAGATATTTTTTCCCTTGGAAAATCAACATTGGATGAAATCTGAGAAACACAGGCATGAGAAAAAAAATCTCCAGCCATTTGTTGTGATTTATGTCTTGTAAGGTACTCCAAGCAATTTGGATTTGGCTCACTTAACTAATGTAAAAAGGCAGGAAAACAGTACTTTAGGCATTTAGAAGTATGGGTCAGTTTTTAAAGATACACTCTATTCCACTTCAAATCTGCCTTGGACTGAGTCCATAACCTGACAACTCACTAGTTTAAGAGGCCCCAAAACCTCAGCAACATCCTGTTGAGAAAACAAGTGTAAGAAAAACTATTGGATGCTGTATGTGATGACGGGTATTCCCTGAAAGTCTGCTCAATACTTTTCAGAAAGATCTTTCAAGATGCCTGTACAAAAGTACATTCTTTTTTTTCAGTACCTTAAAGTGAAATCATAGCTGTGAGAAAAAGCCTGTATGTTCTTGTTATTTGGTATCAGAAAGACTGTAAAACCATTCACCTCTTTGGGTTGTTTTGGGTTTTTTTTTACTTTGGAAGAGGGGTTGAGCAGAAAAAAAAAGCCTACGATTCACAAAATGTTGAGTTAATGTGAGCCCCCACAGTGCCCTGCGACACTGGTGTGTCAGGCAGGGGAGGGGAGGCTCCCTGGAGCAAGCCTTGCTGCAGCTGCCTCCTGACGTGTCCCACCTCCTGCCCTCACATCATCTCACCATGGGGGAATGGATGGTCCCAGGGAAGAGTGAAAAGCAGGCAAAAATACTGTGCAATCTGTCAAGAGATGGGCTGACATTACAGCAATTGCCACTCTCTTCAGTAAAACATACTGATGGCAGCATTTCAAAAGCAGAAGGCAAGTTACAGCTTTTTAGAACAGAAATCTTCTTCTGTTACTTTGAAACCATAATTTTTCAGTAAGGAAAACCTCAGTGTTTCTGAAGTTGTCTCAGACACTCAAGGCATTTACAGACTTAATAATAAATAAATGTATAATAATGTATTTTACAAACAGAAAAAAGCTCTTGATAATGATGGGGTCTTTTTCCCTTTCTTATCATATACTGTGATCCTGTTACAGCAGAACCTATTGTTATTAAGAACCTAATACTCAGCATCTTTTTGATTTTTTTTAAAAGAGTATCCTGTTGAAGTATCTATTCAATGAATTATTTCTTCTTGGGTCCCACATAATTTCCAGGTCCCCTGGCGGAAAAGTAATTATATTTTAGATGCACTTGTAAAATTTGTTTCAGGAATCTTATGGTGCTGAGTACATACATGTCCCAAAAGGACTTCTTATACAGCAGAAATGCCATTCACCTTTCTGCAGAGAGCAAATTTGAAAAAGTGTGCATTATAGAAACTTCAAGAAGAGGGATTATGCTGCTTCTCTACAATGCACAGGCCTCTCCTTACTCTCCACACAGATGGGTCTTCTGTGTAACAAAACTACCTGCAACTAAACTCACAGAGATATAAATACCTTAAATTAGGTTCTTGATTTTGAATCAGGACAAAGGAGGGAATATATACCAAAGGATAATATACATTTTGTAGAATCTTAATGCGCAGGTAAAAATAGTTACTTCCCACCTATATACTTCTGTTTGAACTAAACATAAGCAAACAGTCCTTCCTTCAGATTTCACTTTTGGAAGAAATTCTATATAACCTGACCTTTGTGCTTTGGTGCAGGTACAAATGCCAGTGATTTCAGTGGGATTAGCATTTAGTTACTGACATTTTCAAAATACTATGCTAACATCCTTTTATTAAATGCATATTGAACCCTCAGAATCATTGAAAAGTAGCTCTGCCTTTGGGTATTACTAATTTGAGAAAAAAATCCTATTCTTGTAATTTTAATTCTTGTAAATTTAAAATTTGTATTAAATTTGAATACAATGGGGGAAGATTTCCTCTAAGTCTTCCCTCCTTGTTCCTGCTTTCTTTGAATTCAAGCAAGATTGGGCCAAAAATGGAATCTTATTGAAAGATAAATTTTAGCTTCTATTCTGTATTTATATTGTCTCCTGTGCCATTTAAGTAATTTAATGAGTAAATTATTTCAGTACTTTGATTATGATATTATTTTTATTGCACTATAAAAATAATCAGTTAACATACTGAAAAAAAGGGATTAAGACCAAAAAAATGCAATTTGAAGAATTTGATGCTTATACAGCAACTCATACAGTCCTCCAGGCATTTCCGTCTTTCAAAAACTAATTGTCAGATGAAAAATGTCTACTATAAAATTGGGAAAAAAATGGGGAGCTCAAAGTGTTTATACTCCACATCTGTAACCTGAGAGAATTTATTTTTTAAAGTCTGACTAGCAAAATGTCAAGTGACATGAAGAGTTTTAAACCCATTTCTCAAGTGAATTATTCCAGGTCAGAGAACTGAAAGGAAATTCAGACAGATCATTAACAAGCTCAGTTGTTTAATTTGCTATCAATCATGGTGCCTTCTTAATTATCAGTTAATAGAAAAAAATTTATAGTAGTAGTGTGAGAAATAATAATGACTCATGTCAGAGTTCAGAATCATGTCCACTTGGATGGAAAAAAACCCCAGCACTTTGCAAGAGTGAGGTTAGGTTAAGCAAGGCAACAGCATAACATAGACTTGTAATAAAAAAGTCAAAGACATTCTTAGCTTTCTTCTTCCCCACACCACCCCCCCCAAAAAAGAAAAAAAGTTATAGTGCTTGACATAACATGGCAAATGGGAAGCCTTTATTCTCTCAGACCATTCCTGAACACAAGGTACAATGGGCTGAGAGAAATTTGCAAAAGAATTATCAAGGGCAAAGAAAAGTTTTAATCTCGTAAGAAATAAAAAACATTGCAATTTTTAGTGGAGAGACGAGGTAGAGGACGTAGCAAAAGAATGTATCTCAGCAAATGGAGAAAACAGGTCAACTGCAAATCATCCTTGACACAAATGTAACAAGATTTAAAACCAGAAATCAATGGCACCCAGACTTGTAACAAAAGGCAAACACGTAATAGTTGGACAGTAATGCCCAAATTATGATACATTTACCTGTGTGGGACACATTGCTTTTGCCTGGTTTCGGTTTCCTCCTGATCGCTCTGGAGCTGCTGCTTGTCCAGCCCGGCAGGGAAGGACTGGCTGGCCCCACCTGCTTGGGTGCTGCAGATGTCTGTCCAACCATTACAAACACATGGAACCTACCTACTTACACATCCCTGTGTGCACAGATGTCAAACACCCAGGGGAAGGAAGAAAACATCCTAAATCATGAAAAGCAGCAGCAGCATTTAGAACTAACTTCTCTGAGCTGTAACTCACAGAGGTGGTGGTTGTGAGGAGGCAGTAACAACCTAGTGCAATAACCCAACAAACTGCAATTTGCTGTGGGTGCTTCATTACCTGGGACGTAAACTACTGAGATCTTGCATTTCAAGGCCATGAACTTTTACTGAGTACCACCTTTTCTAACATGGCTTTTCACAGACTAGGAACAGTGAGAAGGGATACAAAGACTCAAAAAGCCTGAGCCAGCACCTCCTACAAGCCTTTAAGGATTTAGCCATACCTCAGAGGCAGCTTGGATATGAAAAAGGGATGCAAGCCTTCATATAAAATTACATGTACAAGAGAGTTGCATCTGTCATTGTGATACTAAAAGCAGTCATCTTTTTTTCAGATACCCAAGATATCTGAAAACTGGTAGTCACAATTGTGACCTATCAAGGATTCACACTGATCAAATGTCAGGTGAGGTCTCAGGAAGCTTGTAAAATCACCCTGTCCTTTTCCTCACACACAAATCAAAGGGGCAGGAGAATATGAATGTAAGGACACTCTGAAGTTCATGCACCAGTCAGACAGAAGAGCCTGGGATCTCATCTAGCTCATCTGCAAATAGCAGAATAGCATTTTCATGCAGATATGTGAAAAGGTTAGTAAAATTAATGGTCTGTTTTGGTCACACTTGGGAAATGTTAAATAGATGGCTCCTTGAAATCAAAATGCGGAATGTAAGACCAGGCATCTCTCTTTATATATCTGAATATATCTTTTCTGTCCATGTAAAATTAGCCTTGTCTCAGAGGGTTATTAGATTCCAGGTACTGTCTCACAACTATGTATTTTCTCGTTTCTGCAATTACAGGTTTCAGAGTTCTCCCCTGAACCACAAGGAAAAGAAATAGAAGAAGGTCAGACAAAAATGTCCAGCCTTCTCAGACAGCTGTAACGGTAACCTGGCATGCCTGGTTTCCTATCTGGAATTGTTGGTCAGATATTCCTTCAGCAACCACAAAAAAACATGTATTCCTTTGTCTCAAAGACTATGATGATGAAATGCTGGCTCTTTCATTGCTGAGTTTGAGGCATGTCTCCTTTAAAGTACATGAGGTGAGAATTAGGTCATACACATAGGGTTGACATGAACAGCTGAGACATACAACTCTGATCCAAGAATGAAAATGAAACCTCTGACAGAATTCCCCTGCTTCTTGTATACATATCAAAATAAATTTCTCCGAGAGCTATATCGATCCTTTTGAGCTGTGTAGCCACATCCATACTTACCAAAATGCTGAAAGGCAGCATGTCCTTGAAAACAAGACTATAGAACAGTAACTTAATAACTCTAAAGAGCATTATCTGAAAAACAGCCGATGATTTGTCGAGACTCAGTTTTTTACTGCCAACACCAGACCACACTATCAGATGGAATATTCTGGCAAAGTCTTATCTCATTACTCTGAAATGCCTTTTCCATTTCATAATGCTATATAAGATTAGCATATGGAACCCTATTAAAATAAACCTGAATATTTACTATGTACATGTAAGTCTATTCACATTTAATTAGACACTCAAGGTTCCTGAAAGAAAACTACATGACTGAAATTCCAATTTGCAATTCTTAAATGGGGAAAACACGACAGATTTTAGAAACAGAAATCTTGTATTCTCTGGTATACCATGGTCTGGTTTATGGAGTTTAGGTGATGCACAGACAACTTAGCAGTGAAGTAAATTACAATGCTACTCACTTTATGGATCTTTTACACTGGTATATTTGGCTGGTGCCAAATCCGGCACACAATATCATACTGTAAATGTGAATTTAATTAGGCTAGAGAGCATAACTGAATAGGTCACTGCACCATATGACAGTAGATGCTTTAAATATAGAGTGATACACTGGCATGTATCATGTGAGAAAACAAACAGCTTACCAAGCTGTGCCACCTTTGCACAGAACAGACGTCTGCAGACCATTTCAAACTTTCAGGGAAATGAAATAAGGACACACAAGAGTACTTGTTCATCTAAAGTCAGCAAAGGTTTTGTGTACGGAAGCCAAAATTCCTTTTTGGTTTTGGCTGGTAGTAGGAACGCAAGTTGATAAACTGACTGTCTTCTAAAACATTTTTGCGTGTTTGGCATTGAATATGTGCCTGTTTAGTGAATAGTATAATGAGCACAAAAAATTACTGTGTTAGGGCATTTTGTGAGATCTGTGCAACTCAAAGTACTTTCCTGATTGCTTGAAAGTGATTTGGTAACATGGTCTAGGAACTGCCAGTGGTTTTAAGACTGGTATTCCACCAGCTTGGTAAAAACTGGCTTATTTTCGCCAACAGACTGCAGGCATAGAATTAATTCCATCCAAGATTAGATAGCCTGCCATGTATACTTCTGCAGTGGGACTGCCTTTCTTCATATTCAGTGGACAGGAATATGATAGGGACAATTCATCTCACATTTTGAACATTAGGATGTGAATGAAGAGCTTTTTTCCTCTTCACTGACCATAAAAAGGAGCACAGAATGACAAAGGAACTTGTGAGCAAATCTAGAAAGACGGTGGGGTACAACTCCTAATATAGTTGGGCACTGTGATAAGAACTGATGCTTGTGAGCTAAAAAGTCTAGCTGGGGGTATGTAAAACAAGAGTTGTACCAGATTTAGTAGGACAAGGACCTTCAAGAGACACTTTTAAGATGAACTGTCTCAAAACAGTGTAAATGGGTCAAACAGCTCACATGAGCTCACCATCCTTACTTGTCATGAGCCACACACCTGCTGGTGCATAAAACAGTAGAGCAGCACAGAGCTGTTGATTGCCTGTGGTGCTTAGTAATGCACTTTTTCCTTACAGCATAGGTTGAATCTCACACCAGTACAACAGCTGCTGTGGTTAAGAAATTTTCAAATTATTTATGAAAATACATACTGAACCTGATCTGCACTAATACATGGATTTCTTTGATCAACCTGCAATTTTTTATTCACTAAGAAGATGCCTGGAATCAATATGATGCCCCAGGAATGTGTGGATGAGAAAAGTGGTTGTCAAACTTCCTCATAATCATCCCCCAACCAACTGTTCTCCTGGATTTAGTTTTTCATAGTAGCAATGGACCCTGCTGGTCACATTTAGGATTGGCCCATTTCAGTGGGCTGCCAGTTTTCACAAAAAAAATGTAACAAGCTATTCTGAGGTTGAAGAGCATTATGGATGTGGTCTTCATGTGATCAGGAGCCCTCATTTGAAACTGGCTGATGGTTCTCTACACAGGCTAATGGCTCTGTACATCACCAGTGAAGCAACTCTTGCTTGGTGAGATGTGACATTTGCCTGATGGATTGTTTAAATCATGATCAACTTTACAGTAACTTGACATTCAGAGGTACACTCAACGCTCTCCTCAGCAATTAGATTTAATGCAAATTATATATTATTTACATTACTATCATGGGAAGACTCTATCCAGAGCAGCAATACGATCTAAAATTATACACACATTAGCAAAGTCATTCAGTTATGTCTTTGTTTTAATGATTTTTTTTAAACATTTGTATCATCAGACAAAACATTTAAGTCATGAGAAAATACTTATTTCCAACAGCATGGACTTTGAAAGTTAGTTGGAAGAAGGCATGTTCGATGCTATGATTTTTCCAATGCTGCGTCAGTTGAAATAGTGTGTTGTAGTGCATATATTAACCAGTTACCTTAAGGAAATGCAAAAAGACATAGTGAAGTAGGAGGTGAGTACAAACATTCAAGGCAGTAAAAATGCAGAATACTGACACATGGCTGAAAAATGTACTTTTTGTAATGCTCATTTAGTATCACACAAAACTAGCAACTCACTTTAAAACATTCTTTGTCAGCAACCATACCTCTGACCATATGAAACTATTAAATTTAATACAGTCTTTCAGCTGGAAGAGATATTAAGGTCTAACACTTATATCAAATGCTTAGATTTTGTTAGCTTTGCTTGTTATTTAAGATAGTTTCAAGGTACTGCACCAGTATCACATAGGTTTGTTTTTTTTCAAATTTACTTGTACAGAAACATGCAAATAGTAATGCATGAGGGTTTTATATATTTGATTATAATTGTCTGTATTATTGATAGAGCACACCAAGCTTTTTTTGTTACATTTTATGCTGAACTGTTCCATTTCCACATCTACCAAACGCCATCACAGTTCTCATGGCTTATTGTGTAAAGCTGGAAAGTTGAGAAAGTAAGAATGTCTTCACTTAGGACATATATTAATGAAAATAATTCTTTTATAGATAGACATATCTATCTACATAGTAATTAAGATTACATGGTATTTTTATCAGCATGAAATGTAAAAAAACCATTCTTCAAACACCCCAAACTAGTAGGAAAACACGGTCAACTGGCACAATACACTCTTAAACCAGTTTTGTATAAGGCTTCAGTTTTCCTGATGAATGGGACTAAATATTTAAGTAGGTCTGTATACATTTTAGTAATTATAATTGTTTTATGTCACAATATATTCTTAATAAAATAAAAACTCTGGTGTTGTAATTAAAGATAGCTAGTTACCTTCTAGACAAATATGATCTTTTAAAGAGTATGCTGTGTTTAAATATAAGAAGTAGAATTAAGGTGCTTCCATATTTCTGCTTTCATTCTTAAAAAGTACCACAGATAAACAATTGCAATAATTGCTTGCGGATATGCTTTTCTTTGGCTTTTACCATATTTTTAATAGCATGTGATCCCCCGCTGGAAAACTTCTATATGAATTACTTACTTGATTTTGTAAAAATTGCATTATAAAACTGAATGGAACAAAATGTTGGATGCATTTCCTGTGTCACAGCTACACTTTTTTCTCTTCCTTTCAGAATTTCCATTTGCATCAAGCAACAAATGCAAGCAACAATAAATTTAAAGCTAGATTTTTTGCACATTGTAAACTGGGTAGGACCAGGAGTTACTGACAAAACCAGCTGGAAATGCAAGATTAGCAAATTCTCTGTATCCCAACACATTACCATCTAATCTGTCTTGTTTCCCCGACACATACTAACACAATGAAGCTGGACAATGGTTCAACAGCAAGTGCATGTGATAGTTCTGGCAAGACTGTTTTTGTTTTGATTAAGCACATATTTTATCCAGGAGGGTTTAGAAAAGCAGGGCCTTTTTCTTCAGGTCATTCCGCTTCCAAAGTGCCAGACGATCAAATTCCTCAATACTCATTTTGAAGACTTCCTGGAACTCTTCAGGGGACAAATGCCTCTTGAAAATGAAAATACAAAAGATATCATTAAGCTTGTCTGTGCACAGGAATATTTCTGCCCTTCCTAAGTTTTAAAACACACCACAAAATAATGCATTGGGGCTTGCATTTAAATTCCAAAACTGTTTTTGGAAAAGACTGCATCAAAACCAAATGAGCTCAGAGTAGCTGGGAAATGAAATTATTGATGGCAGTAGTGACTTTTGAAAAAAAAATAATCTTTTCAATATAGTTCCAATTGAGCAGAAGCTATAGTTTTTGGGAAAAAATATGTGTTTATCCAGGGTGCCTGATGACAGAGCATACTGAGACAAATTTAAGTTATTCCAGGACTTTAAAGAGATTGATAACAATGTAATTTTAAAGTTGGATTTGTGTTGCCTTGATCTTTAATGAGAGCAGTGGATACCACACTGGCCCACTAATAGCAACTTTGTAACAAAGGAGAGAGCATACTGCTAAATTCTGAAATCCAAAACGGGCTTATCCATGGGGAGAGACTCTAGTCAGAAGTCCAAGCTGGATAAAGTACTGGATTTTTAAATGTCAAGAAATACGCTTCTATTTAATGTTCTCATGATTTAATATTTAAAAAAAAAAAAAAGAGATTGAGAAAAAGGGGAGAAATCCAACATAAAGAATTGGAAGGAGGTAGGATAGCAATTCCCTAGCAATTACTAGCATCCACACAGAAAAGGTAGAAAAGGTAAATGTGTGAATGAGAAATTAATTTGCAAAATTCATCCAATAATTGTGGACTAAAGCTTGCTCAAGTATTTCAGCAGTATTAGTTATGCTTCTCTGTTTCTGATGAGTTAAGCACACACTGTCTAAAGGGGACAGATTCAGTGCAATGAAAATTAAAAACTGCAATTTTTAAACATGGACTCCCCTCTTCCACAAAGGTTTCCTTGAAATCTGTGACAACTCCTGCAATCTAACCCTCTCCTCCCCAGCCAAGCCCTTGAAGCTCATCAGACACAGTTCTCCTTCCAGGCACACCCAGGCAGCTCCAGCCTCAGAATCTCAGTGCCTGCTTTAGTACTGCATCCAAAAACCAGGTCCCCAAAAGCTGCAAAGCAGAAGAAATGCTTGGACACGCCTCATACAGCAGAATCAAACTCTCCACACATTGAACAACTGCGTTCTTTCAAGAGAAGGATTTCGGCCCTTTTATTCCATCCCACTGCCTCCTCGTTGCAGGACTTCCCAGGAGGTGAGAAACCTTGGTTCAAAGTCCTCATCACTCGGAGGAGGCTCAGAAACACCATCTAACCCACACTACTCACTCTCAAGACACACTGGCAGGGTAATGTTAAAGGACACACAGTGCTCATGGATGTGAATAATGAACCAGCTACCAGCAAACACTGAGGGCAAGGTGCTGAAGGGAGCAGGGAGCACAGCATGCCCAGGGAAAGGGGAGCCACAGGGTCCTCTGGACCCTGTACTGGCAATTCAAATAGGCCAAAGTTGTCTAGCATTTCAAGCAGATCCCTGCATCATCTGGAAGAGTGCTAGCCTCCATTAGGCCACAGCTGTGGCAGGGAACATGCTAGCATGTCCTGGCAATCCCATGATGGTTTACCTGACCAGGATGAACACAGCCCCATTGGCCCTACCTTACAAAGCTATTTTTTTTGACAGGTTTGGAAGTAAAATTTTACTTTCCACTTATTAACAAAGACTTCATCTTTGTAATGTAATTTACTCAAGAAAACTAAAAAATTGCTTGCAAGAAGTCATTATATATAATTACTTTAAATGTTCATCATAGGTCCTGGTTTCTTAAAAAAGGACAGCCTTGGTTTTTTTCCCTTGAGATTCCACATATTCAGAACAACAGTGACTAAGATCTTGGAACCGAGCCTTCATTTTTCATTTGACAAATGACAGCAACCCACCATAAGCACTGCTCATAGCATGGAACAAACACACCATGCATATTTGGCAAAGGAGATCACTTCTCGCATGAAAATGAGCAACATCTGACAATGTATTTTAAAAACAACCTCTCACTGAAAAAATTTAATTCTACTGGGCTCAGAAACAAAAAGTAACTTCTCTCTGCATTGGTTTTTAAGAATATTTTCCTAGTAATTCAGTGGACAAATGAGAGTAAGTTTAACTTTAGTAATTTCTCACTGCAAGGACCATGTTTGTAGGTTGTAGGACTGAAAAAGAAGTCTGGATGAGCAAACTGTGTAATATTTTATTTTACTTTCTAAATTGTGGATAAGACTTGAGCCATCTCCTCACTCAGGAGAAAGCAGTGGCAAACTATAGTTCATACTCAAACAGAAAATGAGAAAGCCTATGCCTTTGCAGGTAAATCTACTTTGCCAATCTTCTAAAACCATAGAAAATTACATAAAACTTTAAAAGGACCATGTATTATGAGAAACTGCAGTGGTCTCATCAGATCTGTTCCAGTACTGAAGGTCAATGGAGGAAAACTCCACGAGCCCTACATCCTCCCTTTCCTCCAGGATGCCAAACATTTGCTACATCTTCACCTCCTAATGAAGCTTGCCACCCATCTTAGTACAAGATGTGCAATTCACCCTTCCCTCCCCAATTTTGTACTTTGCCATTTATCCTTCTGCTTTGCCCTCAGGCTTAGTGAGCTTTTGCCCCACATGCAGCTAGCCACGCCAGAATGAATTGTGCACTGTGTCCAGACGACACCACCTTCATTCTTTGCATATATTAATTTTCTAATTCTTATACCGAAGTTCTGTTTTATAACAGCACCATTTTTTTTTCTTCCTCACACAAGGTCACATTTGGTGCTGCCTGGTCCAAAAGCAGTAGGCAGTTTCCAGCCCAGGGATAAAGTGACCGAGATAGGGAAAGCACAAGCTCACTTATGTCCACATCCATTCCATTAGAGAGTTTCTTTGCTTTTCATTTTCTTTCACATATGCCCTCCTCTCAAGGACTAACAAACTGACTGCAATATTAGCAGTTTCTTATTCCATCAATGCATTATCCACATGCAAAATAATTCTGGTAGAAGGAAACATTTTCCCTTTGGTCTGAACTCTCCCTGAGAATTCCAGTCTGTGCCCAGTGTAACATATTTCCTGCTGTTGTCCCTGCACCTTAAAAGGTTTCACCATACCCTTCTTAAACACCACGGGCTCTAGATTTGGGACTGACCCTAGAAGCAGCAATGACTTAAGTTTTGTCTTCAAATTTTGGAATAAAACCTTGATCCCAGAAAGACGTCATCAAACTGCCAAAGCTTCAGATAAAAGCAATGGAAGTAATCATGGGTTGCAATTTGATTTATGAGGAAAGACTAAAAGGCTTAAGTATGCCTAAGCTCAGCCAAATGATAACTAAGGTAAAACATGGTAAATGTCTACAAGTATTTGAAGGGTCTAAACACCAGGGGAATACACCAGTGTGAGAAGTTTATGTCCAGACTTTTCTATGTATATGTGATGCTAAATTTTGTCTGCACTATTGTTGGGACTTTCCTAATAGCGTTCCCTAAAGCTTTAAAACCTAGAGCTCTTCCTAAACCTGAAGGCAGAAAAAATGTATCAGTAAGAAATCTGGGCTGATTTCTCTTTCTTCTCAGCTATTGGAATATTAATTTGTCTTAACTGAAGCGTTACCATCTCTCATTAGTCAAACAAAAGAAGGGAAATTGAAAACTACGAGCAGGGAATATGAAAGATAATCATCTTGAGGTATGAGAGAATATGTGTGAAGCTATGCTTTACAAGGCCAAGAACATGATTTCCTTTTCCTTTTTTCAGTAATGGATCAGCTTAAAATATCCAGCTATGTTAATAATGCATCACTGGGCCATTAAAGGAAGGAATGGCCAAACTTATTAGTAAAAGCAACATTCATTCCTTTTTTTTACTAGAGTTGGCCATGTTTACATAGGAAGTCTGGGTGTTTTACAGTGTGCTAGTAAGTGATTCCTAACTCCCTCTGTGACAGTTTGGCCATATTCAGGCAGCTTAACTCAATCTCCTTCTCTGCTCTGCATCAACAGCAACGCTGGGCACATTGCAGACGCTGAGGAGAGCAGAGAGGACCTATCAAGGTCCTGTTCTGCTCACACTCTGCACTGACTGTACGTAAGTGAGGTCATTTTGGAAGCTACATAATGATGTTAACATGATGCTACCTGAAAACCTTGCTAAAAGATAAGGTAAACAGTTTAGAGATGATTCTTCACTAAAAAAGACTGCTATACTGGAGCTCACAGCATCAGAATATCAGCATTTGTGACATAGTTAAGTGTGATATGGCTACAATAGAAAGGACTATGGCATCACGTTGTTTTGATAAAACTGTATTAATCTGAGGCTTTTATTAAGATACACAGAACTAAGCAAGGGCTGAGCTGACCCTCTCCACTGCATTGCAACCACTAGAACAGAAAATCCTCATCCTCTATGAAACGTGAACATGAAAATGAGCAGTACAGACATCTTCATTTTTTACTCTCTCAGAACAAAAGTAATTAATTGTACATTCAAATACTTGCTCCACGGTGTTATCTCAGAAACAAGTGGTGCTTTTTGCTATAAATTAATGAGGCTTGTCTCTATTTCTGTGGTCTGCTAAAAAGCCAGTAATAATTCTAAATAGAGTTATAATCTTTAATTCAATGAGATTTATTTTCCCCAAGAATAATTGAGTTTTTAATGAAATTCAGAGATGCTCAAAACTAATACACAGTGTCATGGTTTCACCCCAGCTGGCAACCAAGCCCACACAGCCATTCACTCACTCCCCCACCAGTGGGATCAGGGAGAGAATCAGAAGGGTAAAAGCTGGAAAACTCATGGGTTGAGATAAAGACAGTTTGATAGGGAAAGCAAAAGCCACGCACACAAGCAAAGCCAAACAAGAAATTAATTCACTGCTTCCCATGGGCAAGCAGGTGTTCAGCCATCTCCAGGAGAGCAGGGCCCATCAAGCATAGCAGTTACTCAAGAACACAAAATCTCCGAGTGTTCCCCCTTCCTTCTTCCCCCCACTTTACGTACTGAGCATGATGTCACATGGTCTGGAATATCCCTTTGGTCAGTTTGGGTCACCTGTCCTGGCTGTGTCTCCTCCCAGCCTCCCATGTACAGCCAACTTCCTTGTCAGTGTGGCCATATCAAAAGCAGAAAAGGCCCTGGCTCTGTGTAAGCCCTGCTCAGCAATAACAAAAACTTCTCTATATTATCAACCCTGTGTTCAGCACAAATCCAAAACACAGCCCCATACCAGCCACTGTGAAGAAAATGACCCCAGCCCAAACCAGCACACTTTGGAATGTGACATTAGTATGAATAAGTCACAGGAAGAGAAAATTACAGTTCACCTGCAGCCATCCTGCAGTACATGGTGACCAGCGGGAGCTTCACAAGCATCTCTAGTCTGTGTCAGTAATTGGATGGGAGTCCTCATGTGAAAACCTGCTGATGTAGGAAGCTCAGAGGATATCCTACCTCCTCATGAGTCAATATTGAACCAATGAAAGAACTCAGTGGATGGCAGGAGGTGATGGGTTGAAGACTAGAAAAATCAAGGTCCTAATTCCTAGAGCAATTTAAAACCTCAGGTTTGTTTCTCTTTTGCTTTTTGTTTTGCTACATTCATGGGAAATGACAGCTGAGCACTACACTGCCTTTGCCTGAATCTGTAGCGAATCTTTCAGCCAGTCTCTCTCTGAGGCACTTCTGTGCACTCAGTTTCATAGAGTGTAATTTTAAGTAGTTGTCTACTTCAATTCATTTTTATTCAAGGTCCTTGCAACATTTCCAACTTCTGATTCACGAAATCCAGAAATAAAAGCTACAAGATCTTCTCCAGAGATTTCAACATGAGAAATACTCAGACTAAACTGGGATTTATTGGGAAAGGTTTATTCACAGGTAAGTGAGCATTCATGTAAATAACCAAGCCTTAGCTCTTCAAGTTGGTGCAGAAGCTTTGCTGCTGAGACACTATCTTTTCTTATAGTAAGATTCAGGACTGTAGAAGTATCTCAACATTCAGATAGTAATACCTTCCTCCCCTCTCCAGTTTTTCTCTTATTCACTGCCCTTCCACTCCCTTCTCTCATGCCTCTCAAGGTTAGCCCAAATATAACTCTCAGATGCCCAGTCAAAATTTGCTGGAAAATTTTCTCATTTTTCTGTTGCACTGCCGGGGCTCAGCAGGCTTTTCAGAGGTTTCTTCTAAGCCTGCTGCATGACTAATTACAAAGCTGTAATTAGCCATGTGCCACATTCCCAAGGGAGTATTGAATGTTATGCTCATCTACGGCCTAATTAAGCTTCATGCTCAATAAATATTTGAAACTATTAAGTAATTATGTGATTGGTGAGTGAAAGTTAAGAAATGGCATGAATTGCCACCTAATGAACTTCAAAAGGTATCAAAAGATCACTAGGGCAGCTCTGTTGATCAGAGGATAAGGCAGCGGGCACCTGCAGTTACCCTAGATGAGGGCAATTAGTCACAGCACAAATAGAGCCCCTGTGCAGTCAAGCCTTGCAGGAGCTGTAGATGCCCCTCCTCACAGCAATGCAGGGCCCCAGGAAGGTTCCCAGGGAAAGCAGTGTAATAGAAGCCGTGAGGAAAGGAGTCTGAGACCCTTCCCCATGCCCGTATCACCCCAAGGACCTCTACAGGGCTCCTGGATCTGTGGATGTATCTCGTTTAGTATTTCAGGGTACCATGAAGTCTCACAGAGAAGCTGCATTCCACTCAGCACCACCACTTCCAATCTAACCTCTTGGGAAATACCACAAGGCAGACAGAAAATATTCTGTAGGAACATTGTATAGCAGTATTTTTCCCAGCTGAGTCACCCATAAACATACAAAGAGCTAAAAAGATATAAGTATTTCTCTCGGATATATGAATATATTCTCTAAATAGCATACACATAGAAGATTACTGATGATAATCTATGCCACCATTCTGTCATTCAATCAAATGAGCTTTTTCTTTACTGACATTGACATAAGTCATTGCCTCCAGCTGATGGCAGATAAAAAATTCTGTATAATTAAGAAAATAATTCATAAATAAAACCAAGCCTTGGAAGCCATAATAAATTATGAAAATATAAAGAAGATAACGAGTTTCAAAAATTTCATTTGACTTAGGCACAAAATACTTTATTCTTAAAGCAGATTTTCCAGTTTCCTTTAGTGAATCTGTAATATGAATGTTCCACCTCTAATCTCTGTTCACTCCTACAGTGTTTCCACTCACACAGAAATTACTTTTCACATCATATCACATCAATTCTAAGGTGTATCCTCATTTTATAACAGCTCCTTTTGTAAAGACTTTGAAATCTGATATAAACATGCATCACTGATCACAACACAAGCACATGCCTAGAATAAGAAAGATCATACATGTATTTTTCAAGCTAAACACTGTGAGGCAGTTCTGCTGAAGTCAGTGACCCACACTTTTTCACCCTAAATTATGAGCTTTATTGTGAAGTGAGCCCATAACCTCACACCCAGCCCCAAACTACACACTGTAAAACACACAGCATTCCAGTTTTGCTCTTGTTTTCCCCATCTGAGGTCCAAAGGAGGTGGGACACACCATGCTACTTGTATGAATGACATCCAGGAGCTTGGGCTCTCAAAAATTCAGGCTCAATTACTGGAAACAAGTCCTAAAATGGTTGAAGCCCAAGCGGCTGGAACCCAGGGTGATTGTTGAATGAAAACTAGTGGAAAAAATGTTACCCCTAAAGCAAATCCAGACAAGCAGTTCCAGGAGGAAAAGCATGTTTGACTTAATGTGAGTGCTCTGTCCAAATAAAACCGCACCCATGTTTAAATCTCTCATTTCTGTTTACAAGAGAACAAGGTGGCAAACGAAAGTTTGCTACTTGACATTCCAGAGTACTTTTTCCGTAGCAATTGTCTCAGTGTATCCTTGTTAAACAACTATGAACAGGCTCAAACAAAAAGTGGAATAATTTACTTTCTACTGCATTGGATAGGCATGAATGGATAATGCTTTTAAACCTTGAATTCAAAAGAAACAGCTAAAAAACCTAAGATACATTAAGATAAGGAAATCAAATGAAAACAGTAAAAGATGGTTTCCAAATGGAAGATTCTAACTATATTGTCTTTCAAAACTACCAGCTTGTGACCACAAAAGAAATCTTATACTCTGTGATAAAAGCAACTGCAGGAGGAAAAAATACAAATCTATGCAGTTGGGCATGAACTATCAATGTGCTAACACTGAACCACACTGTTGTGAGTGAAGAACAGGCAAACAATATCCAATCTAAGATAAAAGTTTCAAATGCGTGCTTTCAGGAGTCCAAGGCTCAAATGATAAAGGTATTCAAGTACTTAAAAGAGGTATCAAAATTTTCAAAAGTGTCTGTAAGCCCAGCTTCTTTGAAAACCAGCAGGTAAGGAATGTACCAATGTGTACCATCCAAAGGTGAAGTCTTAGTCCTGAAAACTCAGGACTCACCTTATCCAAGATGGGGAAGTTTGGTCCAGGACACTAATATTTTAACACTTGCATTAGAAATAATTAAAAAAAAAAATGATAACAAGTTCTGACATAGACCAAATTGTGTTTTTTTCAAATGCTATTGCAGCAAGTTCACCAAATAATCATGTTTTGTAATTATACTATGCCTTCACAGAATATTCCAGTCTAAGCAAATTAGGGACTTACAGAGGTCTTCAAAGCAGGGCCAACTTTAAAATCAGACCATGTTCCTCAAGGCCTTGTCCAGCTGTGTTTTGCATGCCTTCAGGGGTAGAGACTCCACAGCCTCTTGGGCAACCTGTTCACTGCACTACTCTTCCAGCAAGGAACTTTTCCCTTGTATCCAATTGTAATTTATTTTCCTGCAACTTGGGACTGTTGCCTCTTGGCTTTCCAGTGCCTGCTTCTGGGAAGGGTATGTGTTTCCCTATAACCCCTTTACTACAAAGGTGAGCTGCTGACTCATGTTCAGTGTTTTCCATCAGCATCTTCAGGTACGTTTCTGCAGAGCTGTTCCCCCCATCTTGTCCTGATGAACAGTGTTACTCGGTCACAAGCGCAAGAATGTGGATTTATCTTCACTGAACTTCATGAAGTCTCTGTCAACCATTCCTGCAGCCTGAACAGAGGCTCTGCTCACCTAAGCATCAATTGCTGTTCCCTCAAGTTCGTGTCATCTGCAGACACAGTGAGGGTGCAACTCCTCTTCACCCAGGCTGTATAATCCACCCCTGTGCTACTGCTTTGTTGTTCTGCAACATTATCTGAACGAACTTGTTCTTTACCATTTCCTGCTCGAATAGCTCGCGGGAATGCTGCTCTGTTCACCCACCGTTACAATAAACAGCACTGTGGTAGAGAGAAACTTCTAAAAAAAATTCCTTGGCCAAATCCTTATCTCCTGTGAATTCCTTGCATTTCTAATCAGCTTATACAAAAGTGAGATCCAGGCTATTTATTCAAAAACTGAAGCACCAGTAATGTATTTAAAAATCAGCAGGCTGCTCATTATAACCAGTTCTCAGTGCTGCATTAGTTCACTGTTGGCACAAACATCTCCTTGGAAGAGCACAAGGAACTGGGTACTTCTGTCTCTCTACTGAGTTAAGACAAGCAAACAAAAACATGCTGAGTGTTTTTACGCTTAGATACATGTACTTTTGAGGAAAGAATGACTATTATTTTAATGCATTTATTACCAGTTGAGCCTTCCTAATCTCTAGATACCTCTTGGGCTTAGAAAAATACACATTTTTACAAGAAAATATTTTTTATAATCCCTAAAATAAATTTCTTGCACAACAGTGTAATCTAAAAAATACTTATAATGGGAGCAAAGTTAGGAAAACACTACCACCCATTAAACACCCACCCTCCTGTAGTCCTTGAACATCAGCCAAGATTTTGTTGTAGCCTCCCTTAATTTGACCCCAGGAGCTATTACCACTGACTTGAGTTCACTTTTCATGACAGGAGCACTCACTCTAGGAGACTTTCCTAGGAGGAGTGAATCACAGACAAACAATAGTGCCCCTTCCATGACATCTGTGATGGATCACAACAAAGTTCACAACAGTCTCACAAAGAGGAGGCTGCTTCAAGTGAACTTGTGAGACAGCTGTTAAATAAATCTACCTCATGCAAATTTAGTTAACCTTATTGCTCCTAAGTAGACCAGGAAATCAGATACATCACATGTGACATATTCTGCTGATACCAGGCACAGTAAGATTGTTTTCGGGTTTGATAGCCGATATGAAGCACGGAAGCCCTCGGTCTCCTTTCGCTGACACCACCTGTACCCCGGCCACAGCCAGGAGCTCGCTCTGATTTGCAGCAGCAACAGCAAGGTGAGGCTTTGGCCCACACAACTAATCAGAATAAAACTGGTGTATTAGAACATGGATTTTTTCTTAGAAGATTTTCCTAGATATATCACTCCACAGTTTGCATAATACATGGACTTAGCACTGCTATGTCTGCCACAATTTCTGTAGTCAAAATCCAGCCCTTTCACAAGTGACATTGGCTGTGCAGGATGAAAACAGAACATCAGCTGGCAAGCAATTCAGATTGGAAAGAGAACTTGACTCTTAGAGATCCCAAGCATTGAATCACACCCTCTAGGGAGTGTGAAATGGACCTCAAGAAAGGGTGAAATATAACCTTAGTACCTGCTTTCAGTATTCCCAGTGCTATCCTCAAAAGTGTGAAGACACGAAGATATGTTAAGTGGGCCCTCTGCTAACAGACAGTGTGTGTCTGTATCCACATTTCTAAGCCTGGTCTGCTTCTGTGCAAACCTATAAACCCACATAGTCCTGGGCTCCCTGGGTCCTGGGTCTTGCCCAAGCCTGAAATCTGCTGAATGCACAAGTCAATATTCAAGTTACTATCTTCTTCTTCTGCCACAAGAGGAAATAATGATAAGCTGCTTTTCTATGCAAATCTACTAATTTCCAGCAATTCTGTAACACAGAAGAAAGGGTCAGGAATGAGGGGAAGAGGCTGGCAGGGAAAGCAATGGTTTGTGCCTGTCACTCAACTCTGTGTATGGTTTGAATGTGTAGATGAGCAACTGCCTCTGTTTTTCCAGTAGCTACAGTGCTATTAAAACTCTGCTAATTTAATTGTTTTAAAAGCTACCAATCTCTATTAAATGTAAGACAGCCTACAAAGGAGTTCTTCCTGCAGACACACATGTTTAGCATAGTGCAGCAATCAGCAGGATTGGCCTGGTCCCCTCACTGCTTTTCTGGTGCACGTTTGAAGCAGATCTTGTTTATTGTTCTTTTTTGCAAACCTCTGTGAGATCTTTGAAGTGGTTGGGCTCCTTGAGCCAACAGGCCCTGTGCTGCACCTGGTGTGAGGCAGGCTGAGCCACTCCGAAGTTAAACAAACAGCGATCCCAGCTGAGGACGGTGTACGAGTTACAGAAAACGGCAGCCAGGGCAGGCATGACCCATCCAAAGCAAACTATATGTTGTCTCAAAAAAGCAATTTAGAGCTGCATTTGCTGTTCAGACCAGTCTGATATGTTTAAACAAAGCCTCTATTCTTAACACACGCATACACACGTGTGTGTATGTATATATATGAAAGAACCCTCTACAGGATATGTCCAGAGGAGCATCCCTCCAGCTCCCTGCTCCTTCTTGCAGACCCATCGTGCTTTTTAGTATCGCTATCACGCCTCGCTATAAACCACGCTTAAAGCAGCACACAACTGAGGCTCTCTTTTCCTTACAATCGAATCAGCACCACTTGTTGGGTAATCAAGAGACAAGCACATATAAGTATTCAAGAACATAACACCAATTTGAAAACATACTACATGTATGCAAATTTGGTAAACTAATTGTTTTTAAAAATTGATCTTTAGAAAGGAATTTTCTGCTCCTTCAAAGTTTTTCTTCTTTTCTTCCTGTAAAAGGAATTTTCCTTTCTTCTTTTCTTGTCATATTATCAAGTTCAAAATACAGTAAATTTATTAAAATATTAATCTATCCAAAAGTCCAATATTTTTATCACATATTTTTTACTGAGCTATCTCTTCTTAATAGTAGTTCACAGAAAGATACAGTAGTTTAGGTCAGTCTTTATTCGGTCCTGTTATTGCTCAGTCAAAAAAATCAACCTCAGGAATTTTGCTTGAACATCAACTTCAGGATTTGACCTTTGGAAACTAAGCTTTCTGTTGTAATAAATTATATCTGCATTTCTCTATCTTAAGTAAGATGTGGATGCTATGGCAAAGCTGTAGTACAGTGACCACAGATCATACAGCCAAAGGAGAGGCTGAATAAGACAACAGACCAAACACAGGTCCATGTATTTTCAGGATAAACTGAGCCTTTTTGTAATATTTAGGTTATTCTATGAGGTTGTTTTTTATAGGAACTAAAAATGAAACAAATTCCAAGTTTCAATGCCCCCCACCCAAACTCCCAATAGCATGTAAAATCATCCAAAACTCATGGGTTTCATCAGTATCTTTGTAAAACATCATTTGGTAAGACATTTGCCTGGTTTTTGGCAATTTTTAAATTAAATTGCCTACATACTAATTTTTTTGAAATAAAATATAATATGTTATTTCTCTCTTCTCTCTTCTTTGTTGCTATTACTGAGGCACAGGAATATCCAGGATAGTAAGCAAACAGAAGAAATGCTTGCAAAACTGTCAATCAAATATCATTCCTACCTCCAGCCTGGTCCTGTCCACATCCTTAGGCAATTTCACACGAACTCGGTTTGTTACAATAAGTGTTTCATAAGGATAAATCTGTTAAAAAGACAAGAGAATATGAACTCCAGCTGAATCTAATTCTGAGGCATGGAAATGGTGGTGTGGGGAACTTACTAAAAAATAGTACATACTTGCATCCTGATTTGACAAATATTTCACTGGGACAAAAATTAACAAAATAAAATAAAAGAAAGGAACCCATGTAACCTTGCTAGGAAGTGCTGAATCTGATTGTTCTTCCAGTGCTGGAAAAGCCCTTCTTACCTTGTATTCTGCAAAAGAATGAGAACAAGTTCAGTTTAGAATTTATAGCCTTCTTTTGGTGTCACCACAATGAACATTTAGGTACATCACAAATGTGCTATTCCACTACATTTCTCTCTTCTCGGTAGTTGTCGGATAACTGCATGCATAGTAAGAATCTGACCCCCGTGCCCTGAGCGCCTATAACACTGTCTATTACCAAATCAATAGTCCTTGAAATCAAAGGCTTATTACAGAAAATCCATCTTGATGCCACTGAATTACACGGTGAGCATGTCTGGTAAAATTGGGTATTTCTTTTTACAGGAGGCTTTTGTGCAGAGTTAAGTCAGTCTGTCATCCAAAAGTCCTGCCCTTATTGTTCTTTACTGAAAATAGTTAAAATACACGGATTATTAAAGGCATGTCAGTTTGGGAACACATATGAAAACCACTGAGATAATACAATATTACAAGATGCCAACACCCTGCACTTGGGCTGACTGCAGTGGGAATAACAATAGGGAAGAAAAGATGATTTGGGGGTGTGGCAACAATGATTCCTGGATCTACACTAGCACAAGGGAATCTAGTTAGGTCAGTGTATGACTATATATGATATGACTACCACAACATTATCTATTCACAATGGTGATTAAATGCGACCAGGACAGCCAAAATGTTTTCACAGACCTTTTTATGGTCTGAAATGAAATCAGAGATTAAGTCTACTTTTCAAAACCTGAACTTTAACGTATTCAAACACAGAGACAAAGATTCTTATCAACACAGAGTCCTGAAGTGAAGCATTAGAGTAAGATTTTTAAAATGAGTTAAAGTGTCTTGGAAATAAAATTTTTCAGCTCCCTTGAAAATTCCAACCCAAGTTCCATATTAAGTGCATAGTCCACTTAAACTGCAATAAAAGAAAATAATGCAAATAAATTCTAATTTTTGAACTGTGCACATTTTAACCACACTGTGGCACAAATAAGAAGCACAATGGACTTTTTCCAATTAGACTCGAAGGAGTGATTATCTTAAATTTCCTCCTGTCTTTGATAGGAGACCAACACCACAAGGCTGTTGCCACATATCAAGGACCCTGCTATTGACTCAGCCTGGCTGCACCACCTTATGATGCAAGACTTCTGTCAGGCCTTTACACTGGGCTAAGTAAACAGAAGATTCTCTGTGATAAACATGATACTGAGCTGTGTCTCTGATTAGTCATTACCATGTGAACTACAGGAAGAGCTCAGAATAGCAGCCTTTATGGCAATATGTTAACGAACATCCTCAAAGGGAGAAAACACAAAGGGGAGTGGAAATGATTTTGCAATGTACCTTTCATCCCCCAGCTCGCCTCCTGGTCCGTTTCATATTGGCCCATAGTTTCAGGCTGACAGAGAAAGAGAGAAGCAATGTAGCAGCAAAATACACCAAAAAACCACTCTGAACATTGTTGAGAGGAAAAAGAAAGCCAGCTGGTACCATAGAACCGAAACACAGACCCTCGCGTGAGAGAAAGAGAAATAAGTCTCATTCAAATTTGACCTAATTGCTCAAGTAAGCAAGGTAACACTGAAACTGTCACTTTTCTGTGATGCAGATGTGTTACTGCCATCATCACAAATCACTTCTGCTGCACTGAAACTTTTTTCCTTCTGCTTTCTGCTTCACACTGCTGATGCCACTGACCAGGGAAAACAGTATATGTGCTATATATGTGCTTTGTTTGAACCACTGTCCTCTTCCTTTCTGGCAAATGCTAAGATGAAACGCAGTGCAGGAATCAGAAAAGCACTATCATATGATCTTTTTTCCAAGTTTCATTTTTGCCTGTTGGGGTATCAATGGTGTGCACAGCTATGCCCACAATAACCCGCAAGGCTCCTTGTTGTTTGCTTTTGGGGTTTTTTTTATGTAGCACTAGGATGGCTGATTAAAAATAACAAACCACAAAAGCTGGCATGAACCTACAATTCAAACAGAGGACATCCATTCTGAGAGGAATTTTGGCCTCAAGGATTTGACCATGAGCAACCTTTTCAACTCTTACACAGGTTTGGGACTCTTTATGTGGGACAGATGCTGCCATCTGCTGCTTTCCCATCACATTGCAAGGTTTCCTGAGCGCTTTGGCCTCATCTCTGGGAAGCCTTGGGATGGCTTAGGTGCCTCACCAGTGCATTGCCTGGGCACAAGTCAGTTTCCCTTGCTCGCTTCAGGTTACTGGCAACACCTATTCTGAAAAGTCAGAAAAAACCCTCCTGACTCATAGGTGGGATTAGGTTAATGTGGACCCTTTCAAATTCCTAAATATTATTCCATCAAATTTCAGTGTCATTCCTTTCTTCAGAGAAGAATTCAAGCAACCAGGTATTGAGGCAACACAGGTATAATTATTCCTGTAATATTAACGCAAAGGGATGGACATTTCAGCAGCTACCAAAAAATCCATTTAGCTACTCCTTGATAATCTCTTTCTTGTAGCTCCTTCCAGTGACTCTCAGTTTGACTCTTATCACTGGGGAAGTTTAATCCTCCTCATGTGCTTTTGCAGGTTTCCCATCTTCCTTTGGAGAAAGAAGGGAATTTGAATGAGGTCCTCTCCATGCAGTTTGGACACAAGTCAATCTTCAAAATGTAGGTGCACGTGCATCTATGTATTGACAGCTCATTACTACAAACCATAATGGCTTTTCACCTAATAATATAAGCCATGAACTGAGAACTCCTAATGCTAGATGCCAGAGAGAGAGGCCCCATTGTCAAAGCTGCCTTTTTAATAAAGACTAGTAAAAGTTGCAAAAAACGATTAAAAAAAGAATTCATAGTCTGTTCTCATCATAATTTTGTTAGGCATTTTTCTTTCTAGATTGCTGCTTGTCCTTCCACCTGTATTGTTCCCTCTCTGCCTTAAAAGTGCAATGACTGTGTGTGAATACACACACCACACACAGACACACATCCATACTAGAGGAAACAGAACAGATGGTTCAAGGAAGGCAATGGATGTGGGCTGTTCCACCTTTGCTCTGAGATCATTACTTGCCTAATTATAGGTCTGACTGTCTCTATCATTAATTCAAGCTATCCTATGATTAATATGTGTAGCCTGTACATTTTAGATCTTCGTTTGTTTGGGGAGGAGAATCAAGATTCCCAACGCTCATGATGCACACAATTAAAAGGAGAAGCCTCAGTCAGTCTTACACTTGCAGAAAGACAAACTGTAACCCACATAGGGAATGAATCTGTCAGACAGGGCTGGCAGCCAAAACACCTTTGAAGTGTCATTACTGTGTAGATTTTCAGCGAGTTACTGAGTTGTCTATTTATGAGACCTGATTTCCTGGAGAACGTATTTAATTGTGTACCTACCTGATGTAAGCCATTCTTTCCATAGCCAGGTAGAGAAGCAGACTTAGAATATGGAAATCCTGTAAAAGACATAACATACAGCTATATTTTTTGCAAATCTTTTACAGCCTACTAAAGCAGGGAATCCAAGAAAACATCCAGAAACAGCAATTACAATCAACATGGATATTCTGTCAATGAGATGAAATATAACTGAGCTATGCTCATCTTTTCTCCATATTCCACGCACAGGAACATGTGTAACAATGTAGAAATAGCAGCATGACAGTGGCAGAATGTGGAGGGAGTTGTGGGGCTCACGTTACAGAAGCCTCGTGCACCTGTGTGATGCAAAGCTTGTGATTTGAGAGCTTGTGAAATCTCTGCCATCCAACTTGGTGTTAAATCATGACTTGAAACTGAGATTAAAGGTATCATCATTTTAGATCATCACTTCTGAACGTGCTGTATGTGGTCTGGGTTTTGTTTCTTAAGAAACATGGGTTGATACCCTACCACTTAAAAAATAACTTTTTTTTTTCCTGTAAAACTTCTCTTGAAAAAAGCAAAAATGAAGATATAGCAATGGATAAAGTAAATCAGCGAGAGTATACACACCCAAGTGAAAGAAAGTTTTAAGATGGAGAAAATTGGCAAAGTGGTGTTGCCATGAATAAAGTATGTAACACAGTGATGAAACTGTGTGTGGTCATTATGAGACAACTGAAACGCCTTACTTTTAGTATTAAGACTCTAATAAGAAAGTTTAAAAGTTAAACAGTAGAAGAACAAACACATGTGTAATAAAAATTCCTGATTCCAGTATAGGAAATTATGTAAAACTGATGCAAAGTGTTACAGAAGTCAGACAGCTCAAAGAACTGAATGTACAACACTTCGTTCTGTCAAAATTGTTAGAAGCTGTGTCCAAAGAGGAATGCAGGAAGGGAATCCAGACCCCACTGGATTAATAAATACCCTAAGGAGTTTATTAGAAATAAGCATACAGAAAGAAAAAACAGAAGATGGATCAGCAGAGAGCTCACAATGTGCTGAGATAAAGTGAAAACTGCCAGAAGTCAAGCTGAGTTAAACACCGAAAATGATATTAAAACAAATAGCAGAAGTTTCTCCAGCTATCCAAATAAAAAGAGAACAAGGAAAGAAGAAATGGGATCACTGTTGCACTATGTCAGCACTCAGCAAAGGTGAAATATAACCCAGGTAGGTCTCTAGCACTAAAGGAGTATTTCATCCATAGAACAGAAAGTGGAGTACTGAGCAAGGATGAAAAGCTAATGGAATAAGGGTACGACAGTGAATCACAATCATGATAGAAAAAAATTCAAAGCACTTAATGTACTTAAACAGAGAGCAATAAGCTCACATTGAATTGCAAGCCAAATACCTCTTACCATTAGATAAGGGCAACTACAGTTTTTATATTTAAGAGGGGGAAAAAAAACCGAAACAAAAAACTTATAATTGCCTGTTATGTGAACGGTAGTGCCACCAGAGAGCAAAGAGTGTAATACCTGTGCGGCAGAATGCCTGTATCTGCAACAAAGCTCTCATCTCTGCTCCTGCCTGGAAAATGCTGCTGTTGGACATCACTGTGGAGTTCAATCTCCCGGCCTTTTGGCTCCAGAGAAGCTGGGTGAGCGAGGTTTGTTCTATCGCTTAATAATACTCAGTCACCGAGGAACAACGCCCCGAGGCAAAGGCGCGTTGGAAGCAGAGCCCAGCCCGTGCGGCACCGGCGACACCGTGTGGCCGCCGGGAGCACCGGAGCGAACCGAGCCGAAACGGCCCAAAACGCAGCCGGGAGACCCGCTACCTCCAGCAATCCTTCTCTCTACCTAGACACCACCTGAACATCGGCTGCCCTCTGCAGGGATGTGGCTCCTGCTTGGTTCAGTATGACATTCAATCTGGGTATTCTGAAGTTGCCTCTCAGCACATCAGGGACACATGAACATGTCTGCTTTCCTAAATAAACAACACTTAAAATCATGAATTATGGTAAATGATTAACTATTACACATCTACATACACAGAAACAAGACCCATTTACACAGGTGGATGTAAAGAGATACAAGGTCCACTCTTGCCTGCTGATTGCACAAGCCTCACACTGATGTGCTTTGCTGTTAGATGTGTTCTTCTGGACATTCGAGTAATCTAATGCAGCAAAATGTCTTCTAGAGCAAAACAAGCCTTCTCTGGTTTGCTCAGAGGCTGGACTGTTTGCTCAGTACATCTGGAAACACCACTACCAATTCACAGCCTGCTAAGTCTCTCCACTCTGCACGTAACCACTTGGCACCAAACCTATACCTAAAAAGTTTATTTTCTCTGATAGTCACTGACTATGCCACAGAGATGGGGCTGGAAGTCAGAGTTCTCAAGCGTAAGTGCAAGAGGTAGAGATGCTACTTTTCTGTGGCCAATGGGGCATATGACAGACTATAAATATTCAGAACTACATAGGAAAACATTGAATAGAGAAGGAATTACTTAGGATGTCCATAGGTATTAAAAGAGTCAGGTAAGTGAATAAAAGCCTAAAGAAAGGAAAACAATAAGTGTAAATGCCAGGAAAAGAAAACTTCCTCAATGTAATTTCTGCGTAGCTGCTAATTGGGTAATGGGGCCAACTTTCATGAGGGACAGAGAAATGCTGATAAAAAGCAATGGAAAATGAACTGCAGAACATATATTGGCACAAAGTGATACTGACCCTGACACAGAGGTGTGAATTACCTATTGCATTTCTAGTTTTAATAGCTCCACGTTCCCAAGATAATCAAAACTATGAAAGAAATGCTAGTATAGAAGAGTGACAGGTATAGCAACATTCTCAGGGAAAAAATGAACACCATATGGTGTTCCTGTATAACACAGTTCTTGGTGCGCTACGTACTTCTCCCTGCTTAAAATCTGCACTTAAGGACTATGGTCTCAAAACATGTGCAGAAGAGCATCAGGTCTACTCCATAAAGCTTCCAGACATACCCAATGTGTGTATGACAATGAAAGGTTTAGGTGTTTGTTCCTGGGCAATGATTTACAGATGTTAAGTGTGTGAGGTGGTCAGACTTGGTTTCCCCTGCACAGGGAATCCTGCAAAACACTTCGTGCACGTTTGTGATCTCTGTTGAGGATTAAGTTATCATATCCCTTGAAGCTAGACCAGTGAGACCGATGATCTAAAATAAGTTTTCTTCTTTATCTTGTTACAGCCTTGTGACCGACTTTGTAGCATCTGTTTTCTCCCTTCCTGGCATAGCTAAGCCATAATTTCCTTAATATAAGTTGATGGAGCCAACTATCGCATTACCAAAATGCCCACAAGACTGACATCCTAGCCCTGCTGCCAGACATGCCTCACATTGGATGCATTCTTTTAGAAAACTTCCCCAGCTTGTTTACCCTAGATGACCTACTACTGCTGCATGGTGTAAAGTGGAGGAGGCAGGGAGAGGAATGTCCCAGTTATCTCTTAAAATTCATTAAACTTATTTTTTGTCATTTATGTAACCTAAAAGTAAAATTCAGACCCAATTCTGATGCTTCTGACTTGCTGAAATGTGGAATAAGAAACGTGTAGAACATGCTTTTGGTCTGACACTAGCACAGGCATATGGTCTCCAGACTAGTACTCAGTTACAAAATTACTCCCTTTCCCACCTAGAATATTTCTGTGACCTTCTAACTGTGAGTGATAAAAAAAAAAAAAAAAGCCTAAATTAATCTCTGGAGAGATGTGTTCTTTATCATGATAGAGAAGAAATGGCTCCATCAATATTCAAACTACAAAGTTTGTGTCAAGGACTAATTAGCACAAATGAAAAATCTGCCTGATACTGCCATCCTGTCTACTGAAAATAGATATAAAATAAATGGGCACTTTTGTCAGGGGTGGGCTTTTGTGGTAAGGGACCTCTGCTCTCCAAAGAGACAACAGTTTATTGACACAGGCAATGCTGCTTGCATTTCACTAATAAGAAACTATAAATAGTTTCATCATCAAAGCCTGGGGGCACTGAACGCTCACAAGCCATGGCAGAACAAACTGACAAATAAGCGTAATTATGGCAGAGATGAAGCACAAAGGCAGCCAGAGAGCTGTGTGGGTGGGGCTGCAGCAGGGCCACCTTCCTTTGCCACCGTCGCGCCCAGCAGTGCCGGCGGTGGCTGCAGCACTCACGGGAGTAGCCGGCGGTCGTGCCCTCCTGCGCCCTGTCGCTCCCGGCAGTGAGGGACAGCGACCGCGTGTCCGAGTCCGGGGAATTGGTTCTGGTGTCCATATCCCCTTTCAGAATAAGCCAACTGGTCTTTAGCTGCAGAGAGGAAAAGCCTGTTACAAGATACAGGATTTAACACCTGAAGGCAGCTCTCCTACCTCAGCTGTCTCAGACGCCTTGGGAACTGCTTGTCTGTTTATGCTCACTGCAGCTTGTATCGTCCTTTATCAAATTATAAAAGCTGACTATATGATGACTTAGACATCACAGCTACCAGGAACTTTTAATTTTTAGCTGAGCTGAGGACAGTTTCTCTGTTCATGAAGCTGCCCACCGCGCCCCACTTTACAAGATGCACTATGTCATTTTCTTATAATTAATCTGCTCTTGACATTTTTCTTCTAGGTTAATGTGCACCCTAAGTAAAAGGCTGCAGGATCAGCTGAATCACCAATGTAGATATTGAGATTGAGTGAAAATCCATAAGTTTATTGCTCTTAATCTCAATATCCCTACTTCTCTTTACTGTAGAATGTACATTCTAAACCCTTTGGGTGAGAGATTAAGCTTTTCTACATCTTTTTGAAAAACCTAAAAATAGTAATGATTAGATCAATTATTTGAAAGAATACCTTTACATATGAATGTGTTTTAAAAAGCAGTTGCTTCAAGAAAGACCAATACCTCCTTTTGTTCTTTCTGATCATTACCTTCTTACTGTCCTGATCCAAGCTTCCATCCTCCCCTTCTGATCTTCTGGCTGCTGTAAGATTAAGGTAATTTAAAAAATTTGAACTGAATGCATCTTATTTTTTGTCTTCTGTTTTGACTGTAGTTATGTTCCAAATATTTTTAAGAGGGGGAGAAAATCAATTAAAAAAATAGAGTTTGGCAGCAAATTTGACATGTAGAGCTATGGTTTCACAGAACTAATTAAAATACTTTTGAAATTACTAGTTATACTCATCCTTCATGTATACAGTGAATTTAGAGAATCTATTCCTGCTGGATTTTGAACCTGTCTTTTTAGGAAGAAACTACTTTTGGAGAATGACTGGTGAGAAAAAAAACTGTACATCATAACTCAGGGACAAATTTCTATGGTCACTGGACACAGGGAAGCCATTTCCTCCTTCTGTGTTAAAATGACCATGGAAGTACAACTAGTCACGCAGATATTTTGTGGTCAGCACACCTGGATCTGCTGGCTTCCCAAAGAGAGTAGACAATCATGGTAAAGAAAATTATGAACAAACTTGGCATTACCTCTATAAAATCTACAAGAGAGACTGTGTCAGACTCTGAAATTCAATATTCTTGACCAACCAATTTTTATGACTGCATTTTCCTCTTCTGCCCATATTGTCCTCTTAAAGAGCGTTTTCAAAAAAAAAAAAAATCCTGACATTTTACCATTGGGTTGTTTTCTTTTAACTTTCCAACTTGCTGAGAAGAAAACTGAAAACCTAAAAGCTCTTCTTTAGATAGCTCCCGACCCTTTAATGTGTTTTTCCTTGTCTTTTATGTCCCAGAGTATTGTTCCAGACACTGAGTTACACTTGAGAATCTTATAAAGTTTTGTGCCAAATTTCACATAATTTCAGGGAAGTTCTTAAAATTTGAGCCCTACTTGCCTTCGTATCACTCTGAGTAGTTCGGGGGAAGTTTTAATGGTGCAAAACTGGAATAATGTAAGGACGTAGCATAACTTCAAGCCCATGAGAAGTGAGTGTAACAAGGGGGTTGTCTGCAATGCCTGAGAAAAATGGCCCTGTGCAATGCAATGTAGACAGAAAACATATTTACTAATAACAGAAAGAGTAAGATTATACAAAAGTTAAGGCTCAGATGAGATTCTTGGAGACAGAGATGGAGAGGAGATTAAATTGCACCATTAGAAGTGCTGCAACACTCCCAACAAGTTGGGAAAAACTCTGCCCTCTCCAGTTCCCCAGCCATCAAGTCTGCAGAGGATCTGCCCTGCATCTAAACAACACAGACAGAAGGCCACCACAAAAGGCATTTCAGTGCCATTCTGTTGCAATTTCTGGTGCCACCACACAGCTCACATCCAGACCTTAACTGGTTTTGCTGAGGAGGTGGTACTTAAAAAATGACAAATTGCCATAAGGAAAATATCTGCAGGTTAGAGGTGAAAATCTGTAACTGTAAAGGGTTTGGCTGCTTTACCCCCCCTCACTTTAGTGTGGGGAAAAAAAAAAAAGCTGGGTCAGAAAATACAAACAGCATTATGAAAAAACACAAGGTTTTCACAGTTATCTAACAGCATCCTGACAAGGGTAATTTCCCAAGATGGCAAGCTGCTTCTCTGAGGAATAAATAGGAAGGAATATTCAAATATGACAGATAAGGAATAAAGTCCCTACATTCCAAGAAGGACCTAAACCTGGTTCACAGATATTTTGGGAGCACACCCTAAATCACGAGTCAACAAGATATTCCAGGTTATGTGTATGGATCTTGCTCTCATTAAATCAGAAATCCATATAGAGAATCTGATGCATTTTTGGAAATTTATTTTTGATTCAAGACACTGATGTTTTCAAAGGTTCCACAAAATCTTGAGAGCATCTGACCTCAAAAAGATGCAGAGGATTTATAACCAAAATCAGTGGGGGCCATGAAGGCCAGTCCCTCCCAAGTTCCCGAGAAGGCTTTGATGTAATGCATTGCTGGCAGATAAATCCAAGTGCCCTGAATTTCATCAGTTCTGAGCATTAGCTTCACCAATACAAAGGATATCCAGTTCTGCCATGAATCCCAATGTGATTTCAAAATTTTTTTAGTAACTTTGAATGGTGTTCAAATATTTCTAAAACACAAACACACATACACACACATACAACCATGCAGGCTCCTATACTCTTCACTTTGCAACCCCAGCTCTGAGCCTGATCTCTAGCATGTCTCATTTTTCCACCACCTTTATTCCATTCTGAAGTTGGTTGTTTATAAAACAAACACAGAAGCTGTAGCTACAGCAAATCTGTTGGGTGCTGATGTAACTAAAAACTTTTAAAGCCAAATGTTCCGGAAGAGCTTCTTGCACTTCTTGTTTTAAAGAACATTTTTGTGCTTGTTTGTTCAAACTTGGTCTCTTAAACAAAGGAATGTTCTCTGGCTCCTTTTCAGCATGAATTAGTTCAGTGTCCCATTAGCTTGAGGGGCTGAATCATCAGCTGCTCATGTGTTCATGCTTTAGGTGGGAGTCCTTCCAGAACAAAAGATAAATTTATTTAAATTTGATTTTACTTTATACTCTTTCTATTGGAAGGAAAGTTTATTGATTTTTGTTGTTGTTGCTGTTTCTGGATTTTATGGTTTTGGGGTTTATATATTTTTAGTTAGAGTAAATTATGTTTTGCCCTGCTAGGGAAAAAAAAAAAAAAAGCATGTATTTCCAACACAATCTTTCAGAACATCTATAATCTAGAAAAGAAAGTTTAAAACACATATTCTTTTTAACTTATTGAGATTTCTGACTAGCTACTTTAATTCTGTGCTTGCTCCAGTGATTATGAGGACAACTCCATACAGCAGTGCAAAATTGACATAATCCAGACTTCAACAGACAGCAAACCGACACAAAAATGCCCAGCCTGCAAAAATATAGCTGTTGCTTAGAATCCTCTTTGCAAACCAAAAGTATCTATAAAATTAAATGACACAGTCAGGATACAGGATATCAGAGTCCTCTCATCAGTGAAGCTCATGAGTGAAGCTATGCTGACTTACATAGATGATTGTTACTCTGCATTTGTTCATGATCTTTCCAAACACCACTGCAATATTCAACTTTTTCTGCTGTCTGGCTTTTTTTTTTCCTCATTCTGAGAACTTGCCTCTAGTGATTTATATAAGGAGCAGGCAAAGAGGGGCAGGAGAGGGCAAGCAGGCGTGGCACACCAGTGAGTGCATAGCACAGCAGTTTGTGTGGCGCTTATTATCAGCTCTGAATTATCAAAACAAATTAAAATACCATTATCCCACTTTTGGAGAACTTACTGTATCCTTGGACATCATGTTATATGAAATGCTATTTAATTTTCATGTTACTTTTTCTCCTTTTCTGTTTGAGATTATAGGGACATAATGAAATGCAAAGACTACAGCAAAGGAATTTGGGGGTCAATACACATTTTTTTGCAAAGACACATAGATAAAACTGCAACAGAGAAAAGCAGACTGTACCATGCTGTTTGTAGATAGGAGGTTTCCTATAGATGTTATCTTTTACGCCAGTGTCTGAGGAAGAGGAAAGAGAAAGGAAAGAATGAAAGAGTAAGCAAGCAGTTCAGACCACGCTGCTCTTGTCTCCTCTCAGCAACAGTAATAATGCAAAAACTTCAGCAAAGACTATGCATTCATCCACTGGTTTGCCATTTACTGCTTATTTAAAGAGAACAAAACTTTATCCATCATATTCTGAAAACATTTATACCTACCTATGCAACACAATCCCCCCTAAGTTCCTCAAAATGCTTTAAGACAACTTGAATGGCACCCATTTGATGTGTAGGTGGTTTCATCTGTACTACCACTATATACTTCATAGACAGCAAAAAGAAACTAGCTACACTTGCCACTATTTAAAATTCATATAGAAGTACAACAGACTACTACAACTGTCACACTTGGAAAAGGATTTTCTCCATTAATTACAAATAAAGTCTACACGTTCACATATAAATGTTTATACTGGAAATACAAACTATTATTTAGGAAATCGGATAATTTGTCTTAATTTTGAATTGTATGGCTAACTTGGCCTTCCAGGAATTTTCTGGAAGCCCTCAGAGCCACAGTCTAGGGTTCCCATATCACATTGTACAGACATCAGATTTACTCAGTACTATGGACCTGAGCAGATACGATTCCTAATTGTGGTCTGTTTACAGAAACATAAACCACAGAAGCTAAACATGAATAAACAAACTATTACAGTGAGGAGGTAGATGTGTTTAGCAGTCAAAAAGCTAAATGGTGTGGATGTAAGTTGAATGTGCTTGTTGGCTAAACTTGAAAACAGTACAGTATATATGCAAAGAAGCCACAGTGAGCCTCCGGCAGTTCTCAAGTCTTCCAGCTTCTTTTAATGTTAATATTACTTAAATTCAGATAATAGACTGACAAGGAAAAAGAACCAAAGCAACAAAAACCCCTTCAGTCATTCCTCCTGCACACAAATTCAATACATCTATGCAGTCATGGCAATATCAACCACAGGATCTTAGAATCATTAAGGCTGAAAAAGACCTCTAAGATTATCAAGTTCAGCCACTAACCCAGCACTGCTGTAACTTTGTACTCTTGGTAATGTTTTTCATTCTGTGCCTCCTGCAAAGCAGTTTTTTTTTTTAAAATATAGGTACATGACCACACAGCCCTCTTTTATTTTTGAAATGAAGTTTAACAACAGATATTCACTTACTAGACATTTTCTCTTTCTGCACTTTGAAATTCACAAATCAATGCCAAAGAAAAAAAAAATTACATTCAGAAGAGGATAAACAGGTGCCAGAAATTGAAGATCAAAAGCTAAGCAGTTAATGCCTACCTGGAATATGGAAATGCCTAGGAGCCTGCTGATAGACAGAAGGTGAAGATTTGCTGTCAGAGTACATGGATAAGCTTGGAGTGCTCCGACCACTTTCACTGCCTCCAAGGGGAAAAGCAAAGAAAGCAGATAAAAGAAAAATGGAAAGCAAAGTAGAGTATTTCAAGCATAAAAGCTTGTTCAGAATGACTTGTTAATCCAACAGTTTTAAATATATGTTTTTGTAAATCCCATTATTTTTCAGCATAGTATATTGGCCCAGACTCCAAACACCTCATCAAAAATTACTATCTGATAAATACCAGATTAAGATGCCCTACTTTGAAATGAAAACTTCTCTTTTAATGACACTTTAAAAAAGAAAATCAAAGGAGAAGAACATCCAGAGTCTTGCAATGTGTTTTGCATAGCCTTAACTGAATAATCTACTGATCAAGTGTTTTAAAAGTTTAATGCTATGGCTCGTAGCCTGTCCCTGAAACCAGTAATAAATAATTCAGTAGTGTTTAAATTATCTCAAAGCAGGACTAGACCAAAATATAAATGTCATGGTTAAGTCAAATAATCCTGCATATATCAGTGACAAAAAGAGATGTTGAAATTTGGCTTTCAATTGCAAACTTTTCCCACAGGTAACATACCACAGCATTTTTATGCAAACAAGGTTGGATTATCAAGTCATGAATCTATAATGCCATAGTCACTTCACCAAATTTCAAGATATACATAGGATTTTTCCATATTCATTTCTCCACTTGTTTTGTCAAATGCTTATTAGGTGCCATTCATCTCCTCTTGGCTTATTTCCCTGAAGCACACTCTATGGCATTATAGTGCTGCTTGGCAAACAAAAAAGTAAAGCTCTACTTTTTTGGGACTTGTAAAATCCTTTTAGCTCACAGCATTGTTAAGCAACTGGAAGCAAACATGACATTTATTCTTACATCAAATGATTGTTAATTTGCTGTTATTGTTTTAGTGTGGATGAAGCACAAATTTAATGGCTAGTAATGATGAAGTTGTAGCAAGTTTCTCTGGGGTAAGGGAAGCGCAGCAGCTCAGGGCATTAGATCTGCAACTGAGCTCCGCCTTCATGAAGGGGACGTTTTATAACCACAGAGCTACTGGGCTACCAGAGCTGTCGAGGCCATGCCCACGGAGGTGGTCTCTGCTGACAAGCAGTGGGTGCATGGCCATCCGACTGTCACCAAAGCCAGCCTTGCCATGCACCACTGCGGTCAAGGGGACAGTGCCACCAAGCTCAGCAGCAGCAGAGACAGGACAGACGAGGTCAGAAGAGCTTGCTGTGTTATCTCATGACAATACACTAACTAATCCATCCTAAATTCTGCGTCTGTAGCGTTCACAGTAGACAAAAAATTAAAACTCAAAAGCCATTCAGCTGCGACCACTCAGTAACAGTGATTTCTTGTTGAAAACGTGTAACTTGGGATATTGAGAAACTGAAATCCCAACTACAGGTGCTGCTAGCCTATGGTCCTTCCAAAATGTAAAGGAAAAATTATGGAATCACTAAGAATCCGGTGTTTCACCATGAGCTTGCAGGCAAGTAGTCCTCAGACAAGAAATCAGACAGTTATTCAGTTTCCTGATTCCCACTTTGCACTTGGGAGAAAAAAAGTGGTGATAGGTTTTCACTCTGCATTTATAAATTCCCTCTTTCTTTGCTGCTCGCTGCCCCAGATTCCTGCCCATCCCTATTAAATAGAAGAAGCCTCAATGTCACTGGTAGACACTTATTAAGGTCCCTTACACCTCCAAAAGTCTTAAAAATATTGTAATGTCCTTCACTCAGATACTGTTACTGGAGTTTTCTAATTTAAACAGAAAATGAAAGTTCTCAAGCAATTTCCAGAGTGTATTAATTCCTCATTTACTTAAAAATTAGCATATTAATAAAATGTCTACTCATATATGATCTGCATGAATAATCACTTCACTGAGCAGTGACCCAAGGCGTTGGCATCATACACACACAGAAAGTCATTCTTCAGTGATAGGGCAGAGTGTCAGCAAGGAATCAGGAGGAAGCATTAATTAAGGAACACAAGATACAAGTGCAAGTACAGGGGGAAAGGGAATCTAAAAATTGCTCAGTGCAAGGATCATCTGTGTGGAGCAGTTTGCAAAGCCATTACCTCTAACTTACTCAAAATGGAAGAATTAAGGATGAAATGATGGAAAAGGTTCTTCGTGCACCCCACCCGTACAAACTGATGCACATATGAACTTTAATTCTGTCACTGATTCGGACAAACGTGAGTAGCTGTATTTCACATTTTGCATACAAAAATAAGCGTTCAATAATACAGCAAATGGAAGATCCATGTAAAGAAAGTTAATGTGTAGGAACTACAGACAGCTGCTTAACCTAGGCTATAATTTAAATCTCTAAAATGAGACTTTGCCAATACATTATCTCTTTAAAGGTTTGCCCAGTATAGACTGAAGAAGAACGTCAAGCAAGTTCTCAGAGAAAAGACAACTACCAGAGAGAGCAATTTTTCAAACTTTTGGGTTTGCCTTCTGCCACACCAGCCACAGGCTGTGATCTTCTCTACAGATCAGTGAAGAGCAAAAACCCAGAATCCTGAACTCTTCCCTGGATGTTGTTTAACTTGGAAAGAATCTGGGAAGGCTTACTTTGAACTTGAGTGTAAACCACAAAAACTTCCTTGTGCCTTCTGGCTGCTGACAGGGCAGGCTGTACTTTTAACCCTGTGTGTGTAGAGCCAACTGACCAGGGCAAAGACCATGCTCCCTTTTTAAGGAACTGTCAGGGAAAGTACAATATTGTTTATATCTCCTCTGTCAGCTTTTATCTTAGCTGTGAGGATGGGAAAGTTGCTAACAAGTTACAGTAAGAGCTGTCTAAGTTCGGGACTGAAGAACAAACAGATGTCACTGGTCTAATGAGGGAACTGTCCAAGCCTATCACAAAACTGGACCCTTTAATATCTCTCCCCATGGTGCACTAAATTAGAAAAAGTTTTTTGAAGTTTGATGACTAATTCTTTTCAAGTTTTCAAAGCCAAAAAAAAAAAAAAAGGCCTTTGGAAGCTGTGCTCCTGCACTAGAAAGGCAAGATAATTTCCACCATGTTTTAAGCAAACATTTTTTTCAGCAGAGCTCAGCACACTCAAAGACTCCATCACTTCAAGAACTGCTACACCAAGCGTAGGTCCTTGAAGTATCACACCTATGACTTGCAAGGGCATGAACTGTGAAACTTTCTTGAAGCAAGGTTCTCACAGGACTTATTTTAAAGACAAAAATCCTTATAAGAGCACAACCAAATAATTTCTCTTCATGATAAATAACAGGTCATCCTATTATACTTCATGGGAGCTAGACTGCAGTACACTGATGAAGAACAGGAACTTAGTAATCATATTTGTCACTGGAAAAAATTACGAATCCTGTCATTCTCGGGAAGAATATGATGCAACCTCAGTGAAATCAAAAGGAAGATTTTGCTTGTCTTAATTTCCCATGGCTAGTAATGTGTCTGTCTACTGGAAGCTTAAAGAAATATCTTTTATGACATACGTGTAGTGCTGGTTTTACAAAGATTACTTCTAGTATAATAAAGCAGTGTATTATTTTTGGATTTTATAATTTTTTTAAAAATAAGCATGATTTCACTTTCTTAAAACTGAAGTGGCAACATTAAGGTTGGTCTGGATACAAAACAACTATTGCTACAATCCTACTCTTCCCACGCTAACCACTTTGAAGAGAAAAAAAGAGCATATCTACACCATCAAAAGGCTCCTTCAGATAAGGAAAAAACCACATTCTGGAACTCAGAATTCAGAGACCTTGAAGAGGATGAGGCAAATCTTCTGACTCATTCTGGACAGACGCATCAACTCAGTGTAAACCAGTGAATAATCTATTCAACCTTGGCAGGGCTCAGGATTACCTGCTTAGGAAAAATTATAAACAGGATCACCTGCCTAACAGGAACACTCTGAGGCACTGTAAGGTACAGCCTGCAAAGTATTTTAGCTCCTTGATGAAAAAGTGCTGCAGAATTGCTAAATACTATAATTTCGATCACATTACTAATAATTATTTGGGGACAAGGAGCCACCTCTTGACGATTCCTTCATCTAAACAGCAGCACTGAATAATTGCTGCTGCTCTGAGAAAGAGCAGGCAGCACTGAGCAGAAACTCATTTGCACAGGAGTGCTGCCAAGCATCTGCCAGCAGGACTTTGAGAAAGAGCTTTCCATACAGTGAAATTGTGTGCTGCAGCACTCCAAAGAAGTTTCTCTTACTCAGTACATCAGGTTGGATAATACCATCCAAAAGTAGAGGACAGATAAAAAAACCAGCTCAAACAGTGCCTCAGAATACCAAGGATTGTGCCAGTCTTTCAAGAAATGTGTGGGAAGCTGACTGCTTCTGGTTGTGGAAAGGAGTTTTGCAGGTAGACTCTTAAATGGCAATAAACAGTTTAATCTCATCAGCTTTTTCCTCCTAAATTTTCTCTCAAGGATCATATTTGGATGTCTCGAGCCTGATTCTGTTCCTGTTTATCCCAGTGAAATCCAGCTGCCTTTGGGCAGCATCAGGGCCCAATGAAGATGCATTAGTTATTATTTCAAAGGCAATGAGTACCTGCTCCTGCAGAGGGTCATTCCCTTTTCTTTACTGGTTACAACCTCAAGAACACCAGTTTTACTTAATTAAATCAAAGAGTACATGAGAGTCAAGGAACAGGCATTGAAAGTGTTTGCCATTCATGTCTCCTCACAGTTCATATTGTTACTATTGAAGAGAGACTCAGGGGAAGACAAATGTGGTAGCTGAATGTCTACTCTCTCAGACATTTAACCAACCAGCTAAAAAAAAGCCTTTGCCTCAAAGGTTCTTGGCATTCCTTAGTGCTGTCTCACATCCAACATGGAGGTCACCAGAAGTTAATATCCACTGCAAAAAAACTAATGGCAAGGAGAACAGATTCAGTTACTATGTTTGATAAGATACGGCACAGATTAGCTGACAGTGCAACTGCACTGATGTAAGCAGCCGTCATAATTTTTTGCTATGCTACAAATAATACGAAGAATATCTAAATGTAGGTTGGAAGGTTAGATAACTGATCATCCTATGTTGTATCAAATGTGTAATCTTACTATACTATTTACCATCAATATTTCGGGTATTTTAAAACAAACAGACTTTTAAATAATTCCCTTCCTCAGTTTCATTAGAAAAGCTAATTCTTTCCCTTTACCCTTTGAAAGACACTTAACACTCACTGAAAAAAAGCAAAAATAAAACACCCCATACCCACTCCATTTGTAAAACTTACACAGTACATCAAGGAAGCACTTGCACAAAATTAAGACAAATTTTATCCAGGTGGAAGCCATGCTTGCACAGACATAAAAGTGAAACACAGCTGAATAAATCTACATTATCACAGCACGGTTTTGCATTCCTGGACCTTACCTTTGAAGAAAGGGATGTAATGATGTCTGAATGTAGATGTAAGGCTTGGGTGTTGGGGCAGGGAGATGCAGCTACTGGTACCAAGACTGTGAGTACCAGCTGGGGGCAACAGAGAGTAAGTGAAAATAAACTATTTAGTTCACTTACTGAAAGCCACAAATTACAATGCCTTCTTTTTTTTTTCAGGAACATTTTCCTCCTGATGCTTAGAAAACATACAGTTTATATTTAAGACTCCATCTTTCTCTGGTTATTGCTAAAAACATGACAGTGGCCATACTTTGGGGTCAGCCAAGGGACAGGGGCTTTCCGCAGACAGAAATGGCATCACCCAAAATGCTGTAACTGTAACGCATCAGAAAATATTCCAGAAAAAGCACCACAAAAAGCATGGCTGCTCTCAGGGGAAAACCTGCATATTAAAAAGCTGCAAGAGGGAATGATAAATGCTCATAATGGATCTAATGAAATGAAATGGGAAGAGCCTTGTCTCTGCAGAGAACTGTGCCACGAGCGGGTCCAGTTCTCACTGTCGGCGGTGCACACTGGTAGGATTTAGTTCACCACGCACCAGGGCACTCCAGTGCATGGCTAATTTAAGTATTTGAAGAAACATCCTGAAGTTATTTGAGCTCTGAAAGTTAGACATGTGATTAAGTACCTTGAAATATATTCTCAAGTCATCTTTGTTTGCTTTGCTGCAATAATGTCCTGCTAACACAGTTTGGAGTACTAGTGGCAATTATTAAAAATCGTGATTATGAAGATTATCTTCTAAATTTTAAAGCATTAGAATTTATTTGGAATTCCTTTTGTCTTTCCTCCTTGCTTTAACAATGTGCTGCTAAGATTAGGCATGACAGCTACCAGAACTTCAGCAGAGATTAATGTCTCTCTAATAGATTTTTTTATGCTCCATCTCATTTCCACTTTATCACAGACTTTATGTAGCACAAATACTCAATTCCTGTAAAAACGGTTTCTGTTACCTATAAAATCTTCATTTCCCCTGGAAAGATTAAAAATTAGTAAATTTCCAAACTAATTTAGAATTCTAATGCATACCCAATGAAATTAAAAGACAACAAAAAAATAACAGAAATGCTCTGTGTTCTTCACCTGAATGATGGAGAAAAAATACAATTAATTTTGAGCAATTTCACTGATTATTCCCAAGGATACAAAAAAACCCAAATATGAATGGGGTTTTGTAAGGCATTCCCATGCAAAGGTGAAAAGGAGATGATCCCTCCTGTCTGTGTGACAAGAGCACCAACAGCTGCTACTACAGCCCAAAGCTGCAAAAACCACTGTAAACTTCTCGACTAAAGCAACTTGGCCTTCAAAATCCAGCCGTCAGAATCAGTCATTCCTGCAGCTCTTGCACTGTGGACAGGGGACATGAACCATGACCCTGTGGTACAAGAACCTACACAGAGCACCTTGATGACCCTCTTGGCTTTGTGCGTATTCACTGATACTGTGCCACACCTTGAAAGAGCTGTGGACTGAGTACGTATCTTCAGGCAGGATGAGACCAGGATTAAGTCCTTTAAACTCTCCTATCTTGTGTCTACAAAAAATCAACTTTTCTTAAATGCCTATTTTTGTTCTCTTGGATGCACGTTCCTGAAGCACTTGTTTCCTTTCTCCCCATGGGACTCTCTGTTCACTGTAAATACATCACTGCAATGAACTGCTATTTCACCTTAAAGCCCTGTCTACTGGAGTCAATTCTACTTACAACATAACACAACAATAATAATGGAAAAATCTAGAGAATAAGTAAGGCTGCTTTTCGATTACCTGGTCTGCTGTAATGCTGAGGAGAATGGGAGGTGGGGGTGTACCGACCATAGCCCAGGGAGCCAGCAGAGCTGGGACTTGATGTCCTGTACTGCTTGAAAGATCTGTCATCTTGGTCACCCTTAGAGGAAGAGAGGAAATACAAGTCATTAGGGAAGAGAAATAACTGCAGAAACATCCTGAAGTTGGCAGAATATGCCATCTCCCGTGTTTCCGTGCTGTGTAGGTGGGAGTCGATGCTGTCCTAAGATTCCATGCAATCCTAACGAAATGAGATGGCTTTCAGCACCTCCACCAGCAGTGTGACTGAAAGAGCTCTGCCAAGTACCAGAGAACGGTCATGTTGCCAGAAAAGTCAGCACAGACATAAATTTAAAATTACAATATAATCTGAAAAGACCAAACAGTGTAAAAGTGTTGTTTCAGGACAGTGTAATTCCCTGAACAAATAAAAGTGGGTGGAAGATGAGCTCAGGTTAGCGTGATAGCATTATGGCCACTTTGTACCCATATGAATGGATGCATAATGGTTACAGACAACACAAAAATCAGCATTTGTTGGTTTCACTACATCATGAAACTGACTGTGTATAAATTGCCCACTGTACCATACTGTAACATGGTCATTACCCAAAGAAACCAACATAAACACTAGTGTAGCATTAGCACTAATACTGCAGCATTGTGCAGAGCCAGTCATACAATCCAATTCCCACTAAACCCTTGGCTTCAACCAGTTAAAACCATGTACACACACCTCAAGCCTCTGATTTTGTACAGCTAGTTAAACTGCAACTGCAGTTTGCAGTTTAACAGTAAAAGCACTACTGAGTGGAATAGATGTGGAAGTGACTTCATGTAAACGAGTTATAAAAGCAAATTCAAATTTCCTTCTTTTTAAGACAAATGAGAATTGGCTTAAGTTAACTCCAAATGAGAACAAACCAACGTAACCTGCAGATGCTCCGTTATGGAAAGTCATGCTCCAAAAAAACCTTCCCCTCTCCTATTCTAGTTGAAAAGAGGGAAAATAGGCTATATCATAGCAAGTGTCAGTCACTTATCATGAATATGGGGATGCCTTTAGGCATCTGTGCAATTCTCATTGGATCATTCATCATTTAAACACTCAGTAGATGCTACTTAGTCCCACCATCATCTCCCAGATTCCCATCAGAACAACTTAATTATGTCCATACATTCATCTTTAGATGAATTCGCCTTCTCTGGGACTATCCTTGGCTCTACAGAGATGTACAATATCCTGACATCACCAGGTTTTTTCCTAGGGTCGAGGTATACTCCATCCCTTCAATGTCACCCCAGACCCACCAGCTGCATTTCCGAAAATGGAAAATCAGTTTAGTATAGTGGCCAGCAGCACTATTGCTTTAATATCAAGTTCAGAAGTAATTATACAAAAAGCAAAGAACAACTGATGCCTTCCCAAGCATGCAGTGCTCTGTAGGCATCCTGCCACCAACTCCTCTATGTCCAGCTCGAGATGTTTCCCTCCCAAAGTACCTACACTGTGTAACACCCACTCTAACCTTTGTGAAGAGAATTACAAGCAGTATTGCAATGGCTTTACAAAGCCTTGTGATGATATTTAAATATCAGATGAGTGTCAGCTAGTGGTCTGTGATGTGTCCAATTGTATGATACAGTGGAACTTTTCTCTAATAAAAATCCCTGCAAAAAAAATGGTGACAAGTTTGCAGACAATGATGCCCAAGCATCTGATCATAGACTCCTTAAAGAGAGACAGCAAGCACAGAGAAGCTGGATAACATGGGAGTATACACAAGTCATGGCAGTCCCAACCTCCACACCAGCATCACTTTTGGAACCTAATATTGGCAGTTTGGTAATTGAATTTAAAGGAAATTATTATAATCTTCCAAAACACCAAGTTTTCATATTGTTTCAGACCTTACCTTTGTGTACCTTGTGTCTCTGTAAGGAACAGTCAATCCAGTTCATGTAACCAAATATTAAATAAAGCACGCTTTTATTTTTATATTATCAAATAAATTACATCTCTGCTGGTTAACTTCTCTGTTAACCAGTTCTTGAAGTGAAAGATTGTGATTTACAGTCCTTAATTCTCCATGATTACCAAAATTTTGCGGTACATAAAATTGGGTAATGGAGAAATTAGCCAGACCCATGATATGTAACTGGGTTACTATCTGGGAAAATGTATTAAATGCCTTCACTGCTTCCAAAATGATGTTTCTTGAAACAAGGACTAGCTTAATTAATACACATCAAAATACACAGACCTCAAACTTCAGGTATGTGTAAATGATTTAAAAATAGGTGTACACAAATAGTGTAAGTAGTTTAACTATTTGTGAAATAAAAAAATGAGAAGAAAAAAAGAAGAGAAAGCTATGCTGAGCATTAATTCAAATCAGCTCACGCTCATAGCTTTAAATGTGAACATAAATCATATTTCCCAATATAATTTATTTAGTAGAGCTTGAAGAAGTGACCACCATACAACCTTTATTTTGGAAAGCAGAAACATGGATGACAGTGGAGAGAGATGCATACAGATGACAACCCAGAAGCAGAGCACATATTGAACACAAGTAACACTCTGAAAACCATAAATTATAAACCCCATGCACTATAGAGGCAAGGGGTGAACCCCACATTTCAGACGCTGCTGCTTATCAATATGACCAGGTTTATGCATCACAAAATGGGTCAGAATAGGAGAACAAAGGCGTTGGGGATTACCTCAGTAGGTGTTGGAGAGAGCAACTGAGGGGACTGCAAACAGCAACACACAACAAATTAGTGATACAAATTCATGCATGATGTTACTCGTGAGAAGAATTACTCTTAAAATATCACTCTCTGTGTATAATACATGATACAGTCAGGAAAAACACCTGTCAATTAAGTTAGGGCAATTTTTCTTATTATCTGTTTGTAATTAAGTATGTAAGGACTAATACATAAATAATTTCATACTGGTCTTTTAGTGGTTTCTCTATTACAAAGTCCTGGGGTCCGGTGAGGCCGGTCCTGTGCCACAGAGAAGGGCAGTAGGAACTCCCATTTAAGGCAACTGCCTGAAACTACACACAAGCCCTAATTAAATCTGCATTGAAGGACCTCCAAATTCAGGACTAAAACTGACTGTTTAAGGGAAAGCAAAAGTCTGCAATATTTAATTTTCAATTAAACATCATGTAATTTGACAATTTGCTGTTCATTTTCCTTTCCAAATCAAATGCTATGTTTGCGTAGTTGAGCAAATCAACTGAAAGTGCTGCAGCTGCAGGTAAGAAGCCAGGTTGCTGAAATTCGGAAGACAGGATTTTTTTTTTTCCCTGGCAATATCATCCTGGAGCACCAGGAAAATATGCACGTTGGACTGCAAATACAGTCCATGTTTGGTCTGTGCACAGCTTGGTCTGTGCACCTCTGCCAAGCCTGGATGTCACCAGGCACTTGAGGAGGGCCACAACCATCATCAGCACCAACGAATTTTGACATGGAAAGGAAGTGCTTTTGCTCCACAGGTTCAGGGTTAGGCAGCAGTTTTTGATTGTGTGAAATCAGAAACCTAAATACCATTTAAAACTTTACCACATACAATTTTAATTCTTTTTGGATACCTTAAAATGGAGCTACCATGGTTCAGCACTGTGCAGAGAGGGCTTGGAAGAAAGTCTGCAAAACCTAACACATGCACTGCACTTCACCTGACAGTAGTACTGAGAACTTAGTGGTACTGATTAAGTGTAAAAGGTGTAAGTGAATGGGTAGAAATAAATGCTATAATTAATAGCCAAGATATTTCTAATATCCCTAGTCGTGTTATCACTTAGAGAGAATAAAGCAGACTTCCACATGCTATACTGTATGTATCTTGCTCATACCTAGTATATTGAAGAGGTTTGATTTGTAAAAATGTAGCTAAAATTAAAAAAGAAATCAGAAAGTCAAATGAAAGGTAGGTATGTTCAGAGAAGAAAAGCTAACTTGCATGACAGGAGTTACATACAAGTATGTTTCACAAAGCCCAGAATTAGTATTAGTCATTAGTATGTTAGTATTATATTAAATTAGATTTCATTAGCACAAACTGTATCATATTAGCTCTGCATATGAAAAGGCTGAAGTGCATGCACGACATGAGGATGAAGTTTAGGAATGGACAGTCGAAAGAAATTTGTACACAGGAAAGTGATACCATTGTTGTGTTACCAAAATAACATGGTATACTTTAATGAAAAAAAATTCATGAAAGACATTTGTCTTTGCTTCTCATTTTTGCATTATAATTAGCAATGGCTCCTGTTTCCTACCACATGCAGAACTACTCCCATGGAAAAATATTTTAATTACATGTCATCTCTTTAAAAAAATGATCACAGAAAGCAATATTTTAATTTCCACAAACTAAAAAATGCAATTAACATCTTGGATGGTTTTTGGTTTGTTTTCTTTTTTTTTTTTTGGAAGGCGTTGTGAATGAATGGATGACATGACTCAATTAACCGAAGCTATAAAAGTTATATTTTTTACAAAAAAGTTATGCACATGTTTAATAGTTTTCAGCAACATGTTCAATGATGCAAATAAAACCTGAAACTCATAGTAAAAAAAATACCCATGTTTCAGTACCTCCCCGTAACTATGCCTGTCATCTGAAGAGTAACTGATATATGGAGAATAGGAGATCATATCTGGGCGGTCAATGTTATAGATGGCTTTATTTTTAGGAAGAGCAGCCAAGTCCCTGTAGTCAAGAATTTCATCTCCAAGCTTTGCCTAAGAAAAGGAGGAAAGAAAGCAGTGAGAATAAGAAAGAATATGAGCAGGATGCAATCAGACAAGGATAGATAAATGTAGGTAGAAAAGTCATAATCATAATAAACCACTTTTGTGTTTGTGAACATTTAAATCTCTTGCATTTACTACACAATGCTAAATATTACTGCTGTTTTCTTTTATATGCTGTTGCTTTCTACCTTGTCACTGGCATTTGGCTAACAGGAGTAGCATGGCATCATTCCAATTCTCTGGTTATATCCCACTTACTTCTGGCTGCACAAACAGATATAGGGGACAGATATTGTAGTCTTTTCAGGCAAAACACACTCTATTTTGAAGTGGTTTCAGAGTGCAGAATTCCCCTGCTGTAAGCAGTAGTGAATAATCACATATGTATTTCCAACATATACTCTCCAGATGCTGAAAAGCATTAGTCAGCTCTTTCATCTTTCCCATCCAGCCGTGTCCCACAGCTTCACCTCCTTTCCTGACTACGTCTAAATAGCCCTTAATTATGGGTCACAAACCAGCAGATGATGGATTTGCACCACGGTGGAAGATCACAGATGCCACTCAAGTAAAGTTCAAATCCTCTCATGAGACTTACACAACCAACAGAGGGGAAGGACTGTGCTGGTCCCTGTTCTCCTCTTACTACACATATTCCAAAAGTGTAACTTATTATCAAGTTGTCACATTTGCACAGATTATCTTTAGGGTAACTGCACCAAAACTGTATCCAGCACATACTATGTTGTAGATACGATGGCAAGTTGGCCACACTGAGAGTGGAGAAATGGGCAGCATAATTGTCTCATTCCCACTTCAAGTTTTGCAGAACGATAAACTCTTTGTTGGCAACAAAATGATGAGTGAATCTTGCTGTGCTCTGAAAATCTCAGTATGGTCAGCTATAAAACTGTAATAATGCTTTCCACATGCAAAAGTACAAAAGTATCCAGGATTAATGTGTGCAGTAATTCTACTTTTTCTTAGTATGAGCTAAGAAAGGTTCACTAGATTTTCCAGGGAAATTTTCTATCAGGTTAATAATCCAGGGAAAAGTTAGTCTGACAACTTTCAGTTACCCCTTTTTCTAAAACAATGCATGAATTTGTGCAAACACAAACTACATGAAAAGAAGGAAGATTACTCTTGACTAAGAAAGTAGAACCAAGCTGCCATAACCATTACACATTTCCATCCTCAAAACAAATGAAAAAACGTGTTTTTAACCAAGTATGTGATTCTTCAGCAATCTACAGATCTCATTTACTTTGCAGCTCCTTTAAGAAGCTAAAGAACAATGAAACAGCCCCTTCATGAAAATAAGTCCTTCCCTACTGAGAAGACAGTGGAGAGCTCTGATGCAGAGACAGGTAATGCAAAGGCAAGGAATCTGTCTATCCCATCTGTTCCAGAAATACTTTGGGCAGCATTATGCCTACAAGGAAGGCCAAAGAGGCTGTGATCTCACTTAAGGTATCCAGGCTTTTGAGCATTATTCTAGTGAATCCAAAGTAGTTCAGAACTGAGAATATTTAAATGTGAATTACAGTCATTTTGGCCACTACCTCTCCATGCAGATGTACAACTTCCCATTGGATTTCACAACTGTCAGGAGTAAAGCATCTAGTTGTGTAATTCCTTTCAGTTTAGATATAAAAATGTGGGCAAATTTGGATGAAGAAAAGCCTTAGGGATACAGTTGCCTTTGAAACATTCAATTCTCCACACATTCAGTCTCTACAGGTTTTTTTTATTTTATTTGTTTCACCTACATTCAATTATGTGAATGGAGTTCAAATCTGCTCGGGAAGGCTCAAATTACAGCTCAGAGGCTTTAAGCCATTTATTCAGTAATTTGGTATTTTGGATTCTGGTAAAACCATGGCCTAAGTATAGAGTATCTATTTCATCTGGAATATGTAATTTTACAATCGTATAACTGTAAATACGATCTGCATAAAAATACACTGTGATGTCTATTCCTTGCATGAGAGCACGTATAACACAGCTTTGTAAACTAATGTAAGCATTCCAGTTGGATATATTAGGTTGAAGCACCTAATTCTCTCCTCATAAAATTTAGCAAAGTATAAAACAAGACTTTTATTTAAAACTTATTTAATGGCATAATTCAGAAATCAACTAATTTTTAATTAGGGACTCTGAGGGGTTGTCAGCACTAAGGCAAATTTCAGTCTGGATATAATGAAGTCATCTCTAAAGATCATGAAAAGATGCCCACTACCTTTAAAAGGCAGTGGCCTGTGCCCTCTCTCAGTGCAAGAAGACACCAAAGTCTGTTATCAGCAGATGAAGAAAAAGTGTTCTGGTTTTAGTAAACCATCTGTATGAAGCACATTCAGGTTTATGTCAAAACACGCTTCCTTCGCCTTTCCCTGTCTGACCACACCACCATGGCCCAGAACCACACCTGCCCTGCTATGGGGTGGTGTCCAGGATGATGTTCAGCTTTGCTCTGACTTTATGGCTTTGGAAGTGTGAGCACCATGAACTCAGGGTTCCCGAGATTTAACTGTTTTCTCTCAAATCTTTTGTCCACGAAATACCTCACAGAGCTCACCAGCTGGTAAGGTACAGTTTTACTACAGGTTTTAATGATCTGAATCCATGCTACTGCTGAAAGCCGCTGCCCTGCATGCACCATCCCACCATGTTCTGCCTTCTGCATCAGCATTAGAAGTCATGTAGACAGCAGGGGCTTTTGTTTGCCTCTTTGGTTGTCTGGAGGTTTTTCCTGCGTTATTGTTTAGCTCAGTCTGGTCTCAAATTTGACTGCATATCTCTGAGTACACACTAGTATTAGCAATGAAGAGGAGATGGGAAGACATGGCCAGAGAGGGACAGCACCACATGTGGGTGGGACCTTCCTTTCAGTGGCAGCAAGAATTTAGGTTTGGCAAAACCAAGCACAAAAGCACACAAGACAAATCTTGAGCATGACTGTATGTCACAACACTCCTGTAACAGAAAACACATGTAAAAAAAAGATAGGCAAGGACGATTTTGAGAATATAGAAGTCAGTAACATGTTTTCAATTCTTTTTACTTCCCTGTTTGTGAAAGCCAAAATAGGATTTAATCAATCAATCAAAATCGAGTTTTGACAATTAATAAGTGAGAGATGGGACAGATAGAACAAAAACTTGCACTCCTCTGGGGAATCTTTTTTTTCTAACTGACCCATATTTGCTCAACAACTTTATTCTTTCACAGTCCCAGCTGTATATTACAGTGACAAACATTAGTTATGTGCTGATTCAACGATAGCCTTTAAAACAAACAAACAAACAAACAAAAACAGAAAAGGAGAATGGAGGTTTGTCCTTCACTTTTAACAGCCCATGAAGCATATTTAAAGTTGTTATCACAAACATCGATAAAAACGGTATCATCCTGCAGTTAGATAAATGTCTCTAAAAACACATACATCACAGCAGAATTCTCATGCTTAAAAACACAATGAGATGGTGGTGCATGACTGAAGAAATAGAGCTCATCTGGCCAAAGAAAGTGCTTACATGATAATAGGCTCCCAGCACAATGACTGTCTTCACAATGACATTTCTTTACTGGTAATGTACCACTGGTACTCACCAGCACTCAGAGTCACTGATAAGCATTTAGAGAAGGGGCGCTCGTTCCACTGCAAGTTCAGTCTTACTCAGATAAAGGGTATATTGTATTCAAAATAACTTTTTCTTGAAGAAAAAAGACAAGTTTGGATCCAAAGCACTCTTTTGTTTGTCTCAGTGTAGTAGATAAGAGGTTAATATTTGTATAATAACCGCTCTGGAAGTCAATTGCATCTCCAACAATTTTCTCACTATATGGTTCTAACTGCTGAGGATGATCTGCCTCCCTGAGGGATACATGACCAGGACAAAGAAAAGCCCTGGAAATGCTGAAGCCCTGCAAGAGATATTTGTATGGATCACACCACACTTGCATTTTTTACCTATTGCTGGTAGCCTTGAGCATTTGGCCATGAACACTACACTGCACCAATTTTGATCTTGTCTTGAAAAAAAAAATCATAAAATTTTAGCATACTTGCTATTTTAAATTCTCTCTATAAGCTTTCCAGAGCACTTCTTAAACCATAAACACATCAAAGATCCTCTGAGCAAGGGACTGGCATTTGGCAAGGCCAGAGTCCTGCAATCACACTCATGAGTGTTTTCATAAGCAATCAGATGCAGGCTCAGGAGCTCAATTTAGACAAGTTATGTTCAAATCTAAGCCTGTAATCTACCTGTGGGATGTACTGTTTACTTTAACTTTTCCTTTCAGAAAGCACTGTGGTATTCTGCGTGCTCTGGTACAAGCCAGCTCTAGTTGTAGTGTAAGTGCTATAAATAATCCACAAAAAATAAGAGGAAAATGACGGAATTCTGTTATGACAAATGCAGTATTCAAACATTTTAAACTTGAGAAAGTAATTTCATTTTAGAGGAATCACCAACCACAGTGGTTTGGAGACACTGACTTTCCATATAATGTGCTAAATTGTAGGAGGAAGCATGAGGTTCTCTCCAACCCACAGAACAAATTTCACTGTGAAATACTCACATAGATCACACGGCTTGGGGAACCTGATGTACTTGAAGCAGGTACAGAAATAATACTCTCAGAAGAAGTCCTTGTTTCCTGTAGCAGGAGAAGCAAAATAGATAGGAAATACAGGAGAGTCAAAGATAATATAACTGTTACTTACAAACAAGCATACAAGACATTTAATTTAATTCAATCTTTACCACTCAAAAATGACATATTACAGAGAGATCAAAACATACAGGCATGGAGTTAAAAATAAAAGAACACTTTCAGACAATCAATTTAACCTTTTAAAAATGCAAAAATAGTTTTACACATGGCTTTCCTTTCCCTGCTCTTCAGAACAAAATGATCCAGAGCACTTCTGGAGTGTCAGAATAGCCTTTGGGCACTATCAGAGACAGGTCAAGTTACAAGATGATACAGTGGCAACATTTTTACTCCAAGATTATGCCATCAAACCATTCTACAAGTCTGGAACTTGTCACGCTGCCATGCCATTCATTCACAGCAAACACAACACAGAAAGGGACATGGGGGATGATCATTTAACACAGACAATCTAATTAAACACCTCTTCTGCACAGTTAAAGCACTTTTCACTTATCCAGAACTTGTGTAAATGACATGAAAGCGTCACCAACGCACTGATGTCATGTAAAAACCATATTTCTCTTTCATGATGTCCCTACAGGACACCCAAAGCAGAAGAGAAAAGTAACTTTAGAAAACTGCGCTATACCAACGTTTTGAACCCAGTTAAGGTCAAACAACAGTTTTAGATTAAGCTCAGGATTCCCAGATAAAGCTTCAGAGGTTATTTCTGTGTCCTGTGCCCATGGTCATGGGCATCTGGCTCTAGGCAGCCATGCTGGAGCAGAGGGGTTGGACAAGATGACCTCCAGAGGTCCCCTTCAAGCTCTGGGTCTTTCCAAGGGCAGAGAAGGGGTCAGTCCTTCTTTCCTGACAGCCCTTGGAAGAGCACAGTCAGGGCATTTCACTGGCACCAGGAGGTTCCTGGAGTTCCCAGCATGAGCCTTGCACTTTTCCAGTAACCTCTTTGAACTGCCCAAGTGGAAACCAGAAACGACGGGTGTCCTTCAAGGGTCCGTACTGGGACCAGTAGTGCTTAATGTCTTCATCCATGACACAGACAGTGGGATTGAGCACATCCTTGGCAAACCTACAGAGGACACCCAGCCGTGTGGTGGGGACAACACGCTGGAGGGAAGGGATGCCATCCAGAGGGATCCTGATAGGCTTGGGAAGTGGGGCCATGCAAACCTCATGAAATAAAACAAGGCCAAGTGCAAGGTCCTGCACCTGGGTCAGGGCAACCTCCAATACTACCTCTACAAATTGGGTGGTGAAGGGAGAAGAAGGACTTGGAGGATACTGGTGCCTAAAGAATTGGATGTAAGACATCCCACATCTCACACATGTTCTTTATTCTCTTCATGATCCATTACCTCTTTTAGCATCCCCATCCATGCCTGCTGTACATCATCTCCCAGTTTTTTCAATAAAACCTCACACCTTTGCTGACTCTATTGCCTCTGTAAGTTCATTCTCTGTACTACACATTTTTCTTCTTCTTCCACCTACCTCTTTTCCCTATATGCCTTTTTATAAACCTTACTTTCTCTTGCTGCTTTGATTCCCCCTGTCTTTTCCAGCTTCCTCCCTTCTGCTTAAAATCTCACTCTCCCATCATCTTTCTTTATGCTGTCACTCTCTTTCACAACTTCTTTTTCCCCTCCACTCCATCTCCAAAGTTTTGGAGCATGCTGCCACTTTCTCCTTTTGCCTTTGTCACCTACTTTAATTACATGCTGTTCATATATCTATATATAGGAAGATAACTTAAAAACAACAAACTGCAAGGTCGAACAGCCAATTTCTCAAGCACTAGATCCTATTCCAAACTTTACAAGTTATGTTGAAAAGTTCATTATTACTTTCTTTGAAATGGCATCCTTCCTTCTGGTTTTATTTTTTCAATAATGAGCATAAAGATAAGAAAATAGGAAAAACTCAAAGAAAAAGAAAAACCGCAAGGCTTGGGAAAATTATATGATATCAGAGCTTGTCATAAAGAACACTAGAGCAATCACTTCCCAAACACACTGGTACAAAAACTACAGCCAAGATACTTTAGCGTAAAGCCCAAACAAATTTTTTTTCAAACTGTAATTTAGTCGAAGTTGGACTTTCTAACACACCAGATTTAACAATCTTTTTATGTCTGCTGCCTGCTGTTCCGACTTGTCCCATGTGCCTTCCTCCAAGCCTTGAACCATAGCACAGCTTTTTTGAACAAGGATACCAAGGGTACCACTTGGAGCATCAGAGAACATCAGAAGTGAAAAACCCACACTTGGCCGCTACATTAAATGAGATAGTTGTAACTCATTCCCACCACTTCAGAAGATCATTAATTCTTCTTGTCCTAGGGACAGATGATTCATCTGCTTGTCTTGTAATTATTCAAGTTGTCAGAATTCCCCTGTTTTCCCCTTGCACACAGAGAGGTGCACAAGTCATCCAACTTAAGGAAATACTTAAAGCCAGAGATGAAATTAAATTGTGGCTGGCTTGCCAACATTTTATAAACAAATAATAAAAAAGAAACTCCAAGGAAATTTTTTTTATAAAAACTAAGTGAAAGTCCTCTGATCTTTTAAGTTCAGAGCCACATGAAAAGAGGAGAGGTCATGAACTGATCACATCATAATCAGACAGAAGTTAAAAATTAACTTCTTTTTTCTTATTCATATTTTCACATTTTTCCTTATTCAGTTTATATATATAACTCTTAGGTCAGCATTCTCCTGAAGTTGTAGCTTTAATCACTGATTAAAAGCAGAATATTTATATTACATGATTACATTTCATTAGCCAACTAGATTCCCATCATTTAAAATTTAAAATTACAGTAGTGAAAAATTTCCAAACCCTTCCCTCCATGCCTGCTGCAAAAAAAAAAAAAGGATAGAGAATAATATGTCAATCAAATAATACTGTGTAAAAACACAGTCTTTTTACCTTGTTTTTTTCTTCAGCCTTTGCAGCCTGTCTACAAACTGGATGCCAAATGGATGTTCCTGTAAAGTAAGTTTAAAGTTCTGCTTAATTCAGTTCCACGATAAGAACCTTAAAAAGTTCAAAATAAGAACCTTATTAAATTTTCCTATAAGGTTTTATACGACAGCTTACTGACTACTTCCCCTGCTAGTGCATGGATACTTTCGAAGTTCAACCTGACAACCTCTCAATATCAGTAAGCCTGATCACAAACATTTAAATTATTTCAGAAAGCTCCTTGTACTTCAATATGGGAGATCAGCATCAAAATCTGAGCCCTAAGAAGTGTGCTATGGGATCTCTGGAGCTCCTCCAGTCCAGCCTCCTGCTCAGGGCAGGTCCCATTACAGCAGGCAGGACTATGTCCAGCTGGGCTCTGCCTATCTCCAAGGACGGAGAACCTACAGCATCTCTGAGCAACCTGTTTCACTCTTACGGTAATTTTTTTCTTTACATATAGTTAGAATTTCCTGAAGTCTTAAAATACATACTCTTGTAATAGTCTGGCTCGGGTCATACACAGTAGCACACTGTGGTGGGATGGAATAGCACTGTGCCATGTAACCCTAGCTGAAAATTCAGTCTGTCTATGACTTATTCACTGTTCCAATCTTGCACTTCCTATATGTTTGTCTCTTGCAAGTCAAATACTAAGGAATTGCATAAATTCAGGGGAATATCCATCCTGGAAGAAGCAGGAGATACAGAATGAACCAATTCTCTATTACATACAGGTATTGAAACGAGGATCTTGAAGACATGTAAGTAAACAATGAGTATGAGACAGAAACTTGAAGAGTTTTGCACTAGTCACAAAGGAAAACGTATTTTAAAATAAGTTGAACATGATGTTCAAAATAGTGTTCAGTGGAAGTGGAATGTGTGTAGTGATATAAAATAAAATAATTACTTTTAAGTTTTAATAGTAACCTTTATGTGCATGCCAGTCTGAGCTCAGACAAGCCACAAATTAAAGCTCCCCACAGTTAAATAATATGAGTGCACTGCAACTTCTGCCTGACTAAATGGGAAGTTGAGAAGCTTTGTGTAATAAATATTTAATGTTTATACTGGGTGGAGAGCACCAAGAAGAGTTATTGGAAATGCTTTGTTTTCACAGCAGTTTGATAGTTTTCTAACTAGTGGATTTTGGAAACAAGATAGAAACAGAAAGTCTATTTCCCAGAAGACAGATGGAGATCATTAGAATTTATTTCACAAAAATAACCCAGATGAACCCAGACTCTTGCAGTAAAAGAGTACCTGTAAGTACAGACCAGATGAATTAAGTTTACTAAGTTACTGATTTTTTTTGTTACTGAACGACTAAAAAACATTTTTATAGAACCTTTAAATTTAATGCTAAGTTATCTTCTACTCACAAGTGGGTCTGAGCTTGCCCCATTTGTCCCATTAATTGCTGTAAATTATCCCAATTGATTTAAGAAGTATTTAGATCACTTTTTTTTTTAACTACTCCTGTCTATAGCCAAGCATCACTGGCTGGGAAACTTTTTCACACTGAAGAAAAAAAGTCTTTTCACCCAAAACTTGTCTGTTGGATGACCACTGAAAATTTCTGCTAAGGAACATGCAACACCTAAAGGAACTTTACAGTAGTTTATTAAGAGGACACATTATAAAACCCTGGGTTCTGACATTTTTTATTATCTAACAAGTTAGGCAGTCCAAATAACTGATCACAGATCTTTCATGGCATTAACACCAGTTTCTAATGGAAACTGCTCTCCATGTGAAGACAAAAAGGGTGTGACAGTAAGCTGGTATGAACAAGCCATGCATCAGAAAATATGATGGATCCAAATTAATAGAACCTGAGAATATCTTGCTATCATTTGAACTAACAACCAGAACAAACCCTTACAACAAACGGAACTGAAAGAGAAGATTGACTTGCAAATGAGATTCAGAGGGTTTGAAATCTAGAAACGTTTTTGTAGTCTGATACACTTTTTTAAAGCACTGATTTCACATGGGATTTTTAGTACTGCTAAGTTCCCTTTCAATTGGAAGAATAACAGCATTTTCTGGCTCCTGAGGGAGAATGCATGAGCCCAGACAAGTATCACTATGTCCTTTAATGAGCTAGTTCTTGTTGCAAACCAAAGTGACAACCAAATTGTCATTTTAAATAAAGTACTAAACAATAATTAGATCTTACTGAGACCACTGTTGTGTTTTAAATAAAGTCTAACTTTTCCAGCTTAAGGAAAAATTTCAAAGTAAGCTTCTGGAAAACCACAGACAATTGCAAAGTTCTAAACACAGATCTGGGCAGCCATGTGATTTTAGGATAATACATCAGCATTGCAGTTCCCACATCCCACTGAGTTTCTCTTTTCCGTTTTCCTTTGAAAAGATACTGCCAGTCAAAGACGTGCAAAAGCCTTCATTTTCTCTGGTGTTTGCCCCTGTATTTAACTGCGTAGGCAGTTTTCTTTGATCAGTTTAGTAGAGCTAAAAGTTGCTACATATTAAGGATTTCAGCTCATATCTATGTTAAATGACATTTTTTCCCACTGCATACTGTATTGCACAAGTCCTTCTGTAACACTGAATTTCTCCTGTGCAAGCCTATGGTGTGGGCAAGCAGGTGCGGGCAAGAGAGCCAAGTGCAACTGTTTTTTGTTTGTTTGATTTACCTTGAAGGTACATTTCTTCTCCTTCTGCAAACATCTGATTGCACCTGACACATCGTGCGCAGGTTGGGTGATAATGCTTTTCTCCTGCCTGTTTGGAAAGAAGGTACAGATGATTAAGCATATTGATCAGTTGAGCAGTTTTTCTTTCATTCTCTTGAATGTGACTAATTTAATTAGTTAATGTCAATTAGTTCAACAGTCTGCTATAACCACAATGTCAATTTTTCATTACAGGTAATTCATGATTTAAAATGTAATTATGGTCTTGCCTACACAAAACAAAAAAAAGTTGATGTGCAATAGTTGTGTCTCTGAATTTACAGGATAAAAACAAATTTATGCAATGAACATATTCTCCCTGTAAACCAACTGCAGGGTAGCTTAGGACTTACCTGCACAAAGAATTTGGGAGGTCATAACCTTGAGCATGGATTTGCAACTCAACCATATGTTCATCATGCTTCAACTGAATATATCATGTTAATGTTCAGCAAGAACCATCCTGTGCAAGGAATGTTTGTAGCTGCTTTGAAAGTGTCTTGCAGGTAACTTGTACTAAAGAGTTTCCATGAGGAATGTGTGTAGCCTGCCTACAGGAATGTAAGTGCAGAGCTGGCAGTTTTGGGTACTGTGCAATGACACAGACAGGCCAAGAGTTTTGCCATCTGTTCAGAGATTAATCCACATAATTTAATACCACCATTTTCATCAACTGCAATGAGAACAGAATCGAGCCCTCAATTTGCTCAGAACTACTGAGTAACTTAACAATTTTCATATATTTAAATTCTCAATTACCTGCAATATTGGCTTGAGCCAGTTACAAAAGTAGCACTCAGAGACTTGTGCTCTGCTAAGTGAACAACATGGACCAGTCCCTCCAAGCTGCACTTCCACCCCGTCTTTCAGATGGCACTCACAAAACAGAGTTTGGCATCCTAAGGACGCCTCTTGCACATGCTCCCAGCACTCCTCACTCTTCAAAATCCCTACAGAGCTGAAAGCCAAATCTTGGCATCTCCTTTCTCCTTTTTGACCCCACACTCTTCCACGCTAGACAGAATTGCCCATGGTTTAAATGACTTAAGGTCAATGCCATTTCCACTGGGAACAAAAGCCAGGAGACCAAGTAACCCTACTGCTTAGAGCTAAAGTAAACTAGGTTTAACTTAAGCTAAGCCTGACTTCAGTAGAAATTCTCCTGAAGTTAAAAATATGCAAACTTTGGTCCATGTAGAACATCTCATAACATGCTTATCTGAAAAATATTGAAAGTGCTTCTAGGATTGTGTGTGCCTTTAAGAAGCTACTACCAAGCATTGCCCCACTGCCTTCAGCACATAAATAGGCTCTCACAGCACTGCACTGTAAATCCCACTTCTATCAATCTAGAAATTTAGCCCTGGTACTACAAGGGTGACTTTTCTAACTCTTTCTCATTCCCTAAATTTCAAAGCTTTCAGAGGTATTTATATTAAAGAATGTCATCTGTGTACGGGGGCTATTTTTCCATCCACAATAACAATCACAGGAGTGCAGTAAATCCAGGTTAAAGAATCTCTGGTTTTACTCCATCAGTGTTAACTTGATTCACTCCTGAAAACCGGCTGCAGCATTTCAGATTGGCAATAAAGAAGAGCAACACATCACATCAGAACTGCCATTTTGAAAACAGCTTTGCTCCAGTTCAGTCTTTTTATGGTGTCATTTGTGCAGATTTCAGAGTGATTTTTGCAACTTTAGACATGGAAGATGGTCACTACCATCTGTGATGACATCTTTAAAGTTCCAGACCACAAAGTATCAGTATTGAGCTTAAACTTCATGTTTAAAATTGCCTGCCTTAGTGCAGGTGTTTAAGCACAGCAGGGTATTTAATTATCAACAGATAAACTTATGTTTGGCATATCAAACTGAAAAGAAATATCATTTCCCTTGGAAGGTTTGTACTGCACAAGCATTGCTAATGGAATGCATAGCCTCAATAACTCAACTGATTTAGCACAGCTGATACAATTCCCAGGCTAACATTCTCTAAGGGAATTCAATTACTTCTTTGCTAAAATAAACTGCCAGGACAAATTCTCAGATAACCCGGATGCATCACAGAACAAAGTCTATTTCCCCAAATTTAACAGTACAAGCAAATATATAAATTTAATTCACGTTGCATAGTCAGTAATATCAACCAGGTAGAGAATGGCAGAGAGAGACCTCTTTTACAACTTAGACACAACTATAACAGAAAAATTAGGGGAGAAAAGTGTAGCGATCCTTATGCTGATGATCACACCGGGAGAACTCCAGTGGATTTTGCATAATTATCTCTGAATTAAAATGGGACAAACTCAAAAATTGTCATATAAGTCTAAGTGCTGACAGTAGCTTTTGTCGCCCCTTTTCAATTTTTTTTTTTTGTTCTTCTTCTAATCAAAGCACAGAAGACAAGACATAGCAGACTCTTCATCACTCGGAAGTAGTTAAAACAGACCATACCATATTTCTAAATGAGAAGTGCTAGCTGACTCTGAGGCTAGGCAGCTGATGCAGGAATTAACTATTTATTGATATTTACATGCAGTTACCCTGATCAAATATCACAAATTATATTCAAACCTCGGACCTGAGTCTCAATCATGGAGTCCCTTGGGTAAATGCCAAGGAAGCTTTTACCACTGCCCCTTTCTCCTGTCCCTTCAATTTCAGAGGCTTGGTCTCATAGATGAACAATTGGTTCCAGCAGAACCCAGGTACTTTATAAGCTTAGGGCAGCAAATATTGTATGGTTTTGGCTTAGTTGTAATAAAGGTCTCATCATTTTTTCTCTTCTTGCTTATATTGATGTGATGCAGTTCAATGCAGCACACAAATTCCTAACCATATGGTTACTTCTTCTTTGCACAGTTTGAAAGCTCAGTTTGACAGATTGTTGTCTCAGTGTTTAATAAAATACCAACATACACAGAGCACAGAAGAAGCGACATTCATCTCTGAGACATCTCTTATGGTTCAAGATTGTAAAAAACATCCTCAATGTCCTACATTTGCTTCAAGACTGCACCAGGTCTTTGTGCCCAGGCATCCAGACGTGAAGATAGTATTACTGTGAAGATCAATTTGAAGACTAATTTTCAGCTGAGATTATCTCAAACCTGAATAGCAAAGCATGTCCTTGGTAATACAGAACATTACCAACAATTCAATTTCTCTTCAAGTGACTGTGCACCAGCTTTCCACAACCACCAAGCCACACTCTTAGTGTGTAATTTAAAGTGGAGTAAAAACAGTCCTCAACACTCTGAGGCAAAGCATTGTGAGCTACTTCTTTCACTTTAGGTATGAGAGACCCTTTTGAATGTGAAGTCTTCTCTGCAGAGAAGGAAGAGCCTTCTGGGCTAACCAACATGAGGAATGTTTTACCAGGGGAGCCAAGGACCTCCCGCAGTCCTTGCCCTGAGCACAGGGACCATCGCAGTGTTGCTACCTGTCCCACAGCACACCAACAAACCCATGCTTCACCCAAAACAAGACCAGACAGCTCTGCAACAAAGTGCATACAACCACCTTTTCTCATTTCTCATAACTTGAGGGCTTGAACTAGGTAAAAGAGTAATAAACCTGATGTGACTAATGTGAATTGCATCATTCAAAGCACAATTTGAAGACAGTAAGGGGTGTTATTCGAAAGTCTTCAGAGCAGTATGATCACCAGGCCTTGAAAACATGCAAAGCTAGCAAAACTAGAGTAAATCATACCAAAAGGAATAACCTTAACTAGTTAAGTTTGTGTTTTAAATTAGCTGTCATCACTCAGGAAAAATACATTACATTATTGCAGACAGCTCAGCAAAAAACTCTGCTCGTTTTCTGGCTATGGCTGCAATAAATGATGAAGTGGTAGAATATATAAAAGATGATATGCACAATAATTGAAACTCTATCACAATGACATTGCTTGTCTAGCTTCTCATGCTGTTTCTAGAAGTGTGATTGATATAATTTTTTACTGCAGTTGATGAGCAACAACTGCTTGTGGATTGACACATGAGAGATTGAGCAGCCTAAAGCTCAGAGCGTGAGCTGAGTCCTAGAATGAAGACTCAAGATTTCTGATGTCTGATTCATCACTGAAGTCTAAGTACATCCTATCTCACTGCATTACTCAATGAAGTAATTTGTAAAGGGAAGATAGATAGTACAGAAAATTGTTTAATATATTAGATAAACATACAACTATCTGATTCTTCTCCTGAGAATTAAAATCTATCAGTAAATTTTCTCCTGTAAAAATAAAAAATAATAACAATAAAAAATCTATCTTGTTATCAAAATGCATAGTGATAATTGTCATCTTTTATTGCTGGGAGTAAAGAGTTTGTGGAAGTGATAAAAGGTTAGATTGCTGCAATGATTCAATCATACCAAAGCATATTTTCCATTTTAAGTGTATAATACAATATAGTTGCTATAATAGTTCCTCATTACCACTAAGTGTTATCTATTGAGGTAGATCCTAATCCTGCTAACCTCATACTCTAAAATCTCTAAATCAAGTCCTAACTGTATCCTATCCTGAATAGAAATAATGAAAGCCTACAAAACACTGAGCTGGTGGGTATGCCAAGGCAATGTGCAGCTGCCTGACCCACAAACAAAGCCCACAGCAGACTGGTATAAAGCATTCTTAGTTAAAAGCTTTTCACACGGAACAAATTTGTTGGAGAGCTGCGTCATCACCAGACAACCACCTGTCCAAGCAAAGGGAAACAGAATAAAGCACAAAACCACCAACAGTCAATAAGCCTTTCCATCAGGCAGCTTCTCAACCTGAAACAAAGGATTAAAGACCTTATAAAAGACATATGGCTTGACTACTGTTGCTTTTTAAGTGGAGGGAAGTTACTACTTGTATGGGATGGGAAGGCGAAAAGTACATACGCAGTGTAGGGATGGGTGAAAGTGTAAAACTTTGTTTAGACAATAAATTATTCTCTTTTCTATATTTTGTCTCCATTTCCTGAGTAATTTCTATTCATGTGGACATTCCCATTTGTTCATTGAAGGGCACTGAAATTCCTTCAGGTAAACTTCATAGTACAGGCAACAGAAATATAGCTCATTTTAAAGCCAGGAAGTGTGCAAGTGACCACAGAATGATAGAATAACTCAGGTTGGGAAGAACCTCGGGAAGTCATCTAACCCAGCCTCCTGCTCAAAGCAGGGTTGATGCTCAATTCAGATCAGTCTGCTCAGGAATTTCTTCAGTTGAATACTGAAAACCTCTGAGAATATTGCTCCAGTGGTTAGTTATTCTTGGTGATTTTTTTTTTCCTTCTTACCCAGTCAGAACCTCCCTTCTTTAAATTTATGACAGTTGCCTCCTGCCGTCCCACCATGTGCCTCAGTAAGGTGCTTGTCTCCACATCCTCTAGGGCCTCCTCATAGGTATGGGAATACTGCTATTAGGTCCCACTGAAGCTGTCACTTTCCTATGCTGAACAAGTTCAGCTCCCTGAGCATCTACCCAGGATACATGCTCCAGCCCCTCAACTATCATGGCAGTCCTCCACCAAACTCCCATTGCCAGTTCTAGCACTTTGTGGAAGATTTCCTTAGAGATCTGCTGGCCCTGTTCTGCTCCCATTACCTATCATTTCATATCTGCTTCGTTATCTATCATTTTGAACTCAACATTGAGGAGCATGTGCTTTCAGTGGGAATACTTTTTTTCAGAGTATATAAATAAAAAAGGCAGAAAACCACTGAACGCCTTTAGTGGATATTTAATTCATCCTGTTTATACTTCTCCATTTATCCCCCAAATGATTGTTTTTACTGACATATTAAGCCATTATGTGAATGAATTGTACATTTTCTTAGGTGCCAGAAATGTACAGGAAACTGATTAGGAAGCACAGGTATAAAAAGGAACTCCAGATATTTATTAAATTTAATAAGGTTTTTGAATAAGATACAGCATTTTGTTGTTAAACAGCCCAATCAGTCACTGCATTGGTTTATGAAAGCAAATTCACAATTTCTGTAAGTAAATGCATTTCCCTGACTTGGCTGAGATAAGGTTTTAATTCCTGCTCCCAGAACTACATTACATATTATCTAATAACTCTCTGACCTAACAGCACAGAACTGGCTTAGAAAATTTTCCTATCAAGTTATTCCACCAATTAGGCAAACCCAATCAAGGGTTGTTCTTGCTTATTCCCACATGTTAATACAACCCTCCTGCTCTTGGCCAGCACTTCAATCCACATTGCACAGTGTTTAATCCAAAAGGATGTGTAAAATCTAGGGCTCAGATGTTTGTTCATCTTTCTCTCAGGAATACCATGAAGAAGGTGCAAAGCACTGCACCATCAAGTGCTATCAATGGATGCACACACTGGTAACTCTGCCACTGCATCCACATTCTGACATATTAGAAGGACTATACTGGCCTCCATAAACTGAATTCTAAGGAGTATTTTCAAATTAGAGTGATGCTATTCAGAAAATAACTTTTATGTTTGGAATAGAACACTGTGCTCAGTTACCAGCTTTAAGTGGAATAACTTAAAATCTCCATTCACATTTCTAGCAAAGCCAGAGTTTTGCATATGCAACAGAAGGACCCGAAGAATTACTCAGTAATAGTTGTATACAGTAATGGTGAAGTTAGTAAACAGCTGTCATACCATCTACTGGGTGTGAAGGGACAGGCAACATTGTCAAGGCAGAGGTATTTGGCAAAATATCTATTGTTTATGTCATACAACAGTGTTGAGAAGAAAAACGTGTGAGAGCCAGAAGTTAAAGACAGAATTCTGTGGAGAAAAACTCTCACTAATTCTCTTAGTCACAGTGGACCTGACTCACCACTGAGTCACTTCAACAGCGTGCCAGGGCAAATGAACCGTTTTCATCAGGATTTACACCACGGTAAATGCAGTGTAATGTTTTGTATCAATCATTCTCATCTTCTCCTCACTGGATTCATTTATCATCCTACTGGATGCCAAGAAACAGTCACATGAAACGTTCACCACACGCACCTGCAGCGTTACTTCCAGCTTTAGCAATCTCACATGTACAGTTGTTTCATGTTGTCTTGGTTCTGGCTCATCCTGCTTTGCTTTGCAGAGCCTTGAGAATTCCCACCCACATTTGAGTCATTTTAACTGCTTCCCACACGCTCTTTATTCTTCCAGGTATAAGGTGCAGATCAAATGTACCAACAGGAGCATTTATCTCAGAATGATAACAACTTACTATAATACTGGACTCTCAGAAGAAGAAGTTTCTAATGGTTGTGGGAGAAAATAAAACAGAAGTAATTAAAAAACGGTAAGGGAGATAATTGAGCAAAAAGAAATAATAGAAGGAAAAATAGCACTATTACAACTGTAATCTCATTCTGTGGCATCTGCAAACAAGTTCTGGCTTGGGAGCAAATTCAGCCCTGCCACAATCAGGTAAAATCTGGAAAAGGACAACAGTGCATTTTTTTCTACAGAATTTGGTAAATGTTCTTGTAAAGCAAAATGGTCTGTCACACCTAAAACCACTGATTTTGCACTCAGTTGTTCTTGTTGTGGAGTGAGTGTTCTGCTTCTTTTGTCTTTTTCTTCCCAGCTTAGCAATTTTTCTTGCCACCCACTGAGACTGGAAGAGGCTTCTGTTTTCCATTTGCTCAACAAATCTCCTTTATTTCTTTTCCACTTTCCTCTCCCAATCCTTAAAACCCACCTAGGGGCCAAGACAAGCAGCAGCTGGCTCTCACTTATGCCAAGTCTTACTAGGGGAGAGGGAGGGATGAAGAAGGAGAAAGATGATTTGCAGACATATTCCCTTTAATTTTCAACTTTGCAGCTGTGCATTTAGCCCACCCATTTCAGATGGGAAGAATGAAACTCAACCAACATGGAACAGCCCTCGAGAAACAGCATAATTTATCAAATGAAGCCAGCACAGCTCTTTTCACACTGAATGTGAATCTGGGCTGTAGACATCTAAGAACAGAAGCTGTCTCTCATTCTGTGCCTGAATAAGGATTGCTCTTCTGGATCACCAGGTTTAGCTGGGACTAGAAATGCTGCTGTCACATGCAGAACTGACATTAATAATCCTTCCCGAAAGTAGGAAGTTTCTACTTTCAGACTTAATCCACATATTTCCAGTCCAATGTACTATTCAGAAGTTCTTACTTTTGGGGGGAAGAAATGAAATTTGAAAAAGCACAAAAAATGCTGAAGGTTAGTAGGATGAAAAAATCTTAAAGCTACAAGAAAAAGAGTCACAGGCTGCTCTCCTGCTATTAGCAGACACGCTGAACTTTTTTCACACGGGCCAGAGCCTCCTGGAGATACTTTACCAACACAGGCAATTGTCACTGAGCACACTCACTGCTGCACCACTGCCATGGTTACAGGAGAGAGCTGGAGGCAGGTGCTTGTGCTGCTGACCGGGCCAGCGGAGGTCCGGGGCTGTGCAGAGCTGTGCGACAGCAGCGTTCCCCTGACGTGGGTCAGAGGACCACCAGGAATGAAAGAATACCCAAAGTAATTGGATGAGGGACTGAAGACATCCATGAAGTGCAATGTTTCACCTTGTCAGAACACTCCAATGCTGGCAAATAGCACTGGATATTAATGCATCACCACAGCAACACATGGCTTTAGAGAGGCAGAGTAACTGGCAGACTGTGTGCTGGTGGGGTCTGAGGCTCAGGAGGTATCAGGGTGACTACTGGAATCTCTCCTTTGGTCCTTTGATCAGTCCAGATAATTTAAGACAGTTAAATGGTACTATATTTTTGCATAATAAGGAAAAGCAGTGGACACCACAAGTGTCTGCCAGACTCAAAAATCAAACTATGCACTAAAACTAACACATACGAACCTACACAAGCACAAATGCTCAGCAGCACTACTGAGGACTTTTCCCATACACGTGGGAGGAATTCTCAACAGAAAGGCAAGTAAGCAGCTGAGAAAAAAAATAAAAAAACTTCCCACAAAACCTGCAGTCGTCATTCTTTCTTCTCTATCAAGCACTTTTCCTCAAATCCTGAACTTTTCTGTTATTCAGAAATAGTTTGCAGAACCCCTTACTTTGGTAAAAATGTAACAGTCTTAAGCTATCATCAAATGGTACTCAGTGCTCTTCAATAAACCTAACAAACTATTTACAGGGACAAAGCTATGCAAAGGGTTTGGTTTAATGTATAGTTTTCTCCTGACACATTAACAATTTGTGAGTCTTTAGCAGTTCAGGTAATAAATACAGATAGGTGTAGCTCTGTATTTCCGAAGAGAAGAGGTGGCTAAAAAAGGGAAAGGTTGAAAGTGGGAGAAAGATGAGGTGAATTCATCTAAACCAATATAACTGGGCTACAGAAAAGGCTAAAAGCTACGGAAAAAAAGCATTTGCATTGCTATTTATTTGCTTGCTGACAGTATTTTTAATGATGCCTGCTTTAAAGCAGAAAGTCTAGGTCAACTGTCAATTAACACTTACCCAGCCAAATTCAGATACAATGCACTGATGATTAACCTGCCTTTGCAAGCCAGCAGCCCCAGATAAATGCAAGTGGCATCAAACCAGAGACCATTCCCAAGTTGCAAAATGCCTTGCATCTCAGCAAACATTATGCATTGAAAGGGCTAGTTAATGTTTCCTACCTTAGATGGTCTCCTTTTGCAAAAGCTAATGCTGATTTATTTAGATGAGTCTTTCCAACAGTTTTCTTTCTTCTCTGTTGAAGGGAGAAAACTGGCGTAGAGAGCAGTTTCTAACGAAGATAGCACTGACACTTGGATCCTTTTGCTTCTCTGACAGCCTTCCCGAAGCTGCCCATGCCACAGGGAACCCTTCGCTCGTCCAGACAGAGCCGCCCTTATTGCATGTTTCACTATTAATGCCTATATAATAAGCTGCTCAAGCACCTTTCACACATCAGTAGGTCCTGTTGTTAATGAAACAGCAGGGTAACAGACATTGCAGAATGAACCATTCTTCCACACTGCAGGCAGAAATTTGTACTCCCTGCTGCAAGGAATTAGTATCGTCTCTGCTATACTGAGACTTTTGCAAAGGGAAAGGCAATCGATTTACAAAGTAGATGTGGCTGCAAGCAAAATCACCTCAAACCTAGGGCAAAGCAAAAAACAAACTACGAAAAATAAGATTCATGTTTTGATTAATAAGTCACCGAGGTATAAGTGACATTTAATTGACATATAAATTACTGACATTTCTAGTCTCATTTCTGCCCAGTGCCTACTGCATTTGTTCCCTTATTTCAAAATAACTTATGGTTGTGATTAATAAGATTTTAAAAACATATATTGATTATGTTTTTCTAGACATCTACACACACATGTAGTGTAATATGGTAACCCTTTCTTCCCCCACATAAACTGAGTGCCGTGCTGCCGTGTTAGGATGTCAGATACTAAACATAAAGATGGTTCCAACTGCTGTAAGGGATTTTCAACAGCACTTGTAAGACACATTTACACCACAGTCACGTAGCTGTGAATCATGGGACAGCTGTAGATAAAAGTCAAGTGCTGAAAATACCCCTGAGGGGTATTTTGGCCACCAATGGGATGCAGTTGCCTATCCAAGCAATCATGACCCCCTCACAGCCTATAGTGTGTTTACCATTAAAACATCCCCAGAAGGTTATCTTTGGATATGGAGGCTTCCTCTGACAATGCTGGAAACCACCAGCTGAAACAGAGGTGAAGAGAACCACCTCCCAAGTAATATCTCGCTATGGGCTGTCAATGTGAAAGAACTCAGAGAGAAAAAATCACACCAGTGTGAGATATACCAGGAAAGTACTTTCTTTAGCAAGAGTGGAAGGGGTTGCAATCACTGCACAAGACAGTGGTGAGGCGCTATCTGGAGTACAGTGTTCACCCATACTGAGAGCAGGCGGTTCCAGTTAGGAAAACACAGTGAGGAGATCCACCAGCATCACCAGAAAAGCCTGGAGCTGACTTTATGAGCAGGGGAGAACTGGGTTCACCCAGTTTTGCAAAATAAAAGTTGAGAGGAACTAAGACTACTCTCTATAAATTCTCCTTAGAGTTCAGCAATTAAAGGGGAGTAAATTTTTAAAAAGCTAAAAATCAATCTGCATCCAAAGAATTTTTAACTACACACGGACCACTTTAAAATAGAAAGGTGCTGGAATTGAGACGAAATTTCTAAGGATCAGATGTAAAGGAAACCCAGACATGCCTCTCAGGAGAGGATGAGGAGGAGTCATTGGCTGTCACACAGCTTCACCATGCACCTCAACAGCTTTCCAAACCTTTTACACAACCTGCTGTGTGGGAAGGACCGGCAGATAGACAACACATCTCTGCCTCCCCCAGGAAAACGCAGCTAGAAGACTGATTAAAAATGAGGAAACAAATGGAAAGTGTTTTCTTGAGTGAAAGGGGTTTGCAACAGGCTCTGAATTACTATAAGAAATATACTGTATTTTTTTAAAAAAAGACAATTACACTTTTTTTTTTCAGGATATGATCATTAGCACAAGTTGAAATTTTAACTACTAAATTGCTGCTTGCAATTGAAAAAAAGGAGAAAAATATTTTTAGTGCTAAGTGCACAGAAATAGATTGCAACACGACAAAAGGGAAATGGCTGGTCATAAAAATCAATGGCTTGTTATTTTAAAATGTGTGTTATTGCATGATCATAACTATTGCAGGATTGGCAGCAGAGATACAGCATAAGCACTGAAATAAACCCTTTCTCTCCCTAGAGGTTTTCAGTCACACTTCATTTTAAGTCAAACTACTAAAGTAAACTCCAGCAACTTCTTGCTCTTCACTTAAGGTGGCAGGTTTATCAATATATATGGTCAGGGATAAAATAAAACAACTTCTAGGAGAGGACTGATTCGCATTTAAGAGTGCTCTGTATGCTTCACAAACAAAGCAAATCTTGCCCATAAATGCACTGGTGGGTAGGGGTTTTTTTTTAAAAAAAAACAACAGCTAAACTACTGCTTTTAAAAGCAATAGAAGAATTTATCATCTCCATAAATGAACTACTCAGCCCCTTTCATAGCTTTTCCAGTACAAGTTCCCTGGGAGAGTGGGTGCAAGCCAAGGTGGACTGGAGGGGAAGAAAGAAACAAGAAAGGAATTATAAACAAAGCTATCCTGTGTTTAAGCCCATTTACCACATGGAATGAATCTGGCCCTCAGAACATGGGCTGAGAGAAGAATTTAAGTAACTAAATCATCATTATATTTGGCTGACAACCTACAAAAACAGCCATATTTTTATAACTTATCAGTAACTCACACTAGTTGACTCTCCCTTCCTTTCTGCTGAATAAACACTTAAAATGAACAAGTGTTGGAAAGGGAGACAATATTATAAAATCTGGGCACAGAATAATTGTAGAAGCAGCTGTCCTTCTGACATTATCACAGAAATCGGAGATGGAAAAAATCCTATTAGGTCATGTACTCCCTCCCTTTGTCATTGCAGGACTGTTCCCTAACGAAGATTTTCCAGTGCCTTGTCCAATCTTGTTACAAGACTTTCTAAGTGATAGTTTCCAGCAGCTCCCTTGGGAGACTATTCCTCTGCCTAGTACGTATTGCTGTCGAGATTTCCCCCCACTTTAAGAGCAATTTGCCCTATTATTTCTGTGTTTCTCCAGATAATATTCAAGATGGCAAAAAGAAATACTGACATTTTAAAAAATGTGTCAGGATTCCAGACAATTCCACAAAAAAGCATGTCCTACAACAAAACAGCAGGCATGATTACTTTGTATTTTTTCTGTGCTCCTGACCAGGAGATACACAAACATATAAATTATCCTGGTGGTGACAAACATGCATCGAGTTCAATACCAAGACCAGAGAGAGAGAAAAGATCAGCCCCAGTTCCAAGCCTTTTGAACAAGTCCATCTGCTGCACACAAAAACCAAATGCCTTAACCACGTTAGCTACAGATACGGTCTCTGCATCCTTTCAAATCTGTTTGCTCAGGCCATGACATTTTGTTTAGCCTCCTACTGAAACGAGGCGTGTGCATTACCTCCTCACCCAGCTGCTCTCCACGGTGACACCGAAACTCAATGGCCGTTTTAAGTGATCCCTTACAGAGTTCCAAAGACTCGTGGAAATCCCAGGCTGATTGCCATGGAAGAAGGCTCACAGGGAGTCACCACTTGTAAACAGGTGGTGGGAACGTAAAGAAAGCTCTTGAGATATATAATGGGAAAACAGAGGGGATGGGAGCAGATATCTTGGGAGGTGTCATGAGGAACAGGACCTACAGTGACAGCAGAATGCTAGGATATGTGACATGCATCCATATTCAAGCTTTGTTACACACAAACCAGCATATTGTTTTGTACAATCCTATAGAAAAAAGTTTACAGATCATAAAATTTCCAGGTTGTTATAACAAGTCTCCAGAGATATTTAATATCATTGCAACCACTCAAATCCATTTCCTGTTCCATCCTAACTTCATCCCATCTTTCCTGTTTCACATTGATATTATTTGACATGCCTGTGTTTTTATAGATTGTGACACTCTTTTCTCCTCATCTATTTTTTTTAAAGGTTTCAGAATCTTGCATCAGTATTTTTTTCCACAGTTAAGTGCCATAGACGAATGAAAGTAGGTCCCAGCCTGAACCAGTACCAAAGCAAGATGAGAATCAGCGCTACAGAGCTGCCCAACACTGGGGAATGGAGAAGAGAGGGGCACACACACACCAACTGAAATCATCATATGCAATCTCTCATAGTAGAATTCCTATAATAGCTTTAAAAAATTAACTTTCCCCAAATTTGTTACTGGCCCATCATCTACAATAAAAACAAGGAACTGTCTTCCTATTCAGTACACTCTCACCAAGCAGTCAGAAGAATCAACTACAGTCACATGTGCTCCCAGGTCCCACAAATCAAACTTGGTACAGTTACTATGCAGATCTTTAAAACTTTTTTTTTCTTATTATTACCCATAGAGACAGTAAGCACCCAGTTCTTACCCACATCACACCACGTGCCATTGTTTAACCATACTGCAGGTAAAATATTACCTAATAAAAAGAGCATTTTTGCACATATTTCAAGGCAAGAACCAGGATAGAAAAACAATATTGTGAGGACAAAAGCAAGTACAGAAACTGGAGCTTCTGTTCTTCTCCTATCTCAGTATTAATCACTCCTTGTAAACTTCTCTGAGTAAGTGCACTCCAAATTTGCCACAGCTTTAACTCTTCTCTCTGCATTCATCTCTCCCTTAATTACCTTCACTTTCAAATCCCACCCCCTCCTACTCCCTTTCATTCAGTGTCAAAGGTTAACACCTCTGAAAACATGTAACAGCTTTCACTGGTCACCTTTTACATTTCTGATGGTTTTAAGATTTCTTTTGTTTTGCCTCTCCCAGGTGAGACAATAGTGTGCAAAAAAGTGAGAAAGCTTTCTTTATACTCTTTCAAATTCCCTTTTAGAAATCTCTTTTTGGAGAGGTCCATAAAAACATTTGTTAATGGAAAAGCCTCTCATGCCTAACATTAACACCATATCATCCCATCCAATATGGATTCTCATCTAGTATGGACACTTGCTCATCATTTCCTCACAAGTTATAATTGTCCACCACCTGGACAGTTAAGTCTTTGTGTGACTCCAAGCAGCTCTTCCTCTGGTGGAAGTCCTTTGGGACTTCTCCAGGCCTTCTTAGCTGATGAAAAGAGTGAACTGAGTAACTCTTCCTAATGCCAGTACTGCTTGGACTTCACAAGACACAGGGAAAAGCAGAAAGAAAAAGTAGATAATCGATGACACTTAGATCCAAGGATAAATTCTATTCAGATCAAAGGAATATATTCATTTCTGACACTGGGTCATGGACATGGACATTTCCACTGACATGGAAATTTTTGCATAATGCATAAACATGCACCTACACTAAACAACCTCCTTCTTCTTAGAACAACAAGCACAAAAAAATCTCTGCCACACAGCTCATTTCTGCGTGCAAAAACACAGTTCAAATAATTCATTTTACTTCTCAACAGCTTCAACCTGTCTTTGGGGAACATAAAAGAGAATCAAAAAGCAGAAATTACAAATGAGTTTAGCACAAGTTTTAAAGTGTGCCTGATAACACATTCATTTATTACTTCTGCTGCTTGAACATTCTCCAGTACCATAACTATCCATTTAGGGAGTTTGAGTTATTACCAAATCATTAACAGAAGAAACAAAAAACCCAATTACAGAAAAAGTTCCAGGTATTTAATAAAAGTAACATTGAACTGTTGCATTAACACTCATTTGTGAGAATAGGACTAAACCTAAAAGAGCTACTCTTTTTGAACACCTCAAAATGTGCTTGAATGACAGGTTCTCCCTACCTCGAGCACTCGTCCTGTGATGTACTTTTCACAATTGTCACATCTGATACCAAACTTTGCATGATAGTCCGTTTCGCAGTATGGAACACCATCCCTAGGGAAGAACAACAGGTCATACAGATGCTGATTGATGTAAGCTTACAGTTCACTAGATTATGCATCTAAAATTGTCAAGGTTTCAACAGTTCATAGGGTATTTATGGACCTTCCTGCCTCCCAAGTACCTCATATTTATTAATATTGTAAAAACCTGAATAGTTAATGAACTATTTTGGACTACTTTTCTGCTTTGCTGCTAAACTTGTAACAACACTCCATCTCTGAGACCCTCACACCATCTGTTTAATTGTGTTACCCATTAACAGATTCCACGTTTCCCCCTCTGTGGAAAAAATAGTTATTTCTATATATTAGTCTTCCCCTCTTATCATCTTATTCATCCAATTTACGTACCATCCTATATATGTGTTACCTAATCCTTTAGCTGAGACTGCAGAGAGTAATTTCTCAAATAACTTGTCTGTAAACCAAGTTTTGATAAACACTTAAATCTGACATTCTTGACTGGACTTGCTTAAAGACAGTCATGGATCAAACATCTTGGGAATGTGCTCCACAGAAGCCAGCAATGACTACAAGAATCCAGCCTGAGCAGCAGTGTGTTCATGCATGATGTGACCAGCTATTTCACCACCACAAGTGAGTTAAGATACAATTTAGAGATATGAAGAATAAAAACTGAAGTCTCAGCTTTTATTGTAAAGCATCAGGACCAGAACACTTGGACTATTGCCCTGACAAGAACCTGTTAATTTTGCATTTTATAGTTTTATGAAGTTGTACACGTAGACCATTAAACTGATGAATGAAAACAAATTTTTCTAAGAAGAAACTGGAGACTCTTCTCGTGTTTCAAAGTGCAAGTTAAACATAGTTAAATATGTTTTGTTTGTTATGTTAAACTAGCCCCTGATCAGACAGATTTATTAGCAGAGGCATAATTTTATCAGACATTTCCCTGGAGAAACATAGACATTAATTTTAAAGCATGCAAGTTGGATTTCTTAGAGGCTAACCTATAAGTTATTACAATAATTAATTGAATTAATTAAAGCCAGGATGTTTCTTCTCTTGAGTTATTTTGTTTGGCATTTAGCCTTTTTAAAAGGAGGATTTCACAATAACTATATCTTTACAATTTATGGGGGGTTTACATTAAATAACAAGCAAAAAAAAGCACTGTACTAAAATACAGCAGAGTAGCACAACATTGAGACAATGCAAAACCTTATTTAAGAACACCCTTTTTCCATTGTTTTTCCAGTGCAAGCCGTGAAATTAAATGTTATACTTGTGTTAATCTAAATCCAAAGAATTGTTGAAAGTCAGTGGGACATAGGCTCTGAACCTCCATCATCTCTGGGCACTGGGGATTGAGCTACTTCGCTGCTTAAGAAAATCTCAACGTGATACACTTTTCTGAAGCAGAAATTAATCCCAGGTGCCTCGGCCAGTGAAAGCCCTGTATGTCACTGGCCTGATTAAAGTGCTGACATAGGACTTGGTGTGTGCGTGCTTTGTGCTGTTTCTCAGTGCTGTCATCACATTCAGTCCAAATCTGACAGCACAAGGGTCTGGAGCAGCACAAAAGCATGATATGTACATCCTTAATGAACTTCTGGTGAACATTTCTGCTTATGTAGTACATACAGAAAGAACAGTATCTGCTTGTTCACATTACAGCATCACAGAGAGAAAAACCATAGGTAACTAAGGGCATACCTTTGGGTCTCTGAAACATATTCCACCCACTGCCTCTCTGTAGCATAGCTGCTTTGTCAAGTCCCATTCCAGGTAAATGGACAAATGTGACTTCTCTCCACCTCTATTTTTTTAACGCAATTTAGATAATAATTTAGATAACAATCTCTAATATATCTCTCTAAATATATATAAACAAAAAATAAAGGGTATGCGATGATAAATTAACTATTTAGCATTAAAAGAATGATGAAAAGAGGTGAAAATACTCCTCTACTTACTTGCTGATATACTCTGCATTCAGTAGCTTGCCACAGGTATTGCACTTAAAACAGCCCAAATGCCAGTGTTTGTCCAAGGCGACCAAGGACTGACCATTTTTTATTTCTGAACCACAACCCCCACAATCTGCAAGAGAAAAATCCAATATGAGTGAATCATATTCTTTAGGTGGTCATGCAACAGTTGGTTACTGCAGTACAAGGATCCATCAGTGTCCCAGTAACAGCTCACGAGGGCTCCATAGCTCGCTCCTGGCCGCTCACTGATGGATGACAAGTGTTGCTGTCCTTAGAATGCTCTGACATTGCTACAAGACTTGCATCATTCAAAGAAAAAAGCTGATGACTTTAGTTTCCTAGTGACTTAGACTTTATTTTAATTCATTTATACCATGTTTAAAAACCACAAACTTTTGCTGATTAATTTTTCAAGCATCGCAAATCAGCCTGATAAAAGAAATAAAAAAGACAAAGAGTAAAACAAATAATTCATTCTATTAGACTTTGCCTCTGTATCTGCAAGCTCTACTTACTTCAAAATTCTTTGTGAAACCATGAAAAAAATCCAAGGAGAAATTCTGATATGAAATTTCCTGTAACCAGGAAAAACACACCAATACTTAAGAGGCATTAGTGACATTTCAATATGTGAAAGTGATGTCTGTCTATATATTTTTTCTTTGTAGAAATTCACTTATATTAAAGCTCCAGGAGGTGCTAACAAAAAATACATGTAAAACATGTAATAACTGGGTAACAGAGGTTAGTCTGGGTTGGTTAAACAGGCTGTAGGTGAACCAGCTATACTCCCCAGAGAGAGTAATTGAGAACAAGACTTTCTAGGTGTTTGGTTGCCTTTTTTTTAACAATGGACGACTTTGCCTAAGATACTAAAAGCCAAATCTACAGTTTCCACACAAACAGTCCACCCGCGAGTACCCTCTTTAGAGATGTTACACAGACATGGGATTTGGATCTGGTTCTCTATATCCCAAATGAACCCTCTAATACCCTACAAGGTCCGTCTCTCATTCACTCTTCACTCTACAGATTTCCTGTCTATGTATGATTTTCTTACTAAATGTTAAAATAGTCAGAGTATGTGGAAAAACAGGGATAAATGCCAGTGATAAATTGATTCTAATACCAATATCTCAGTAATCCTTCTAATCCTCCATAAAATATCTTTCATCTCACGTGGAAAAATACATAGTATTTTCAGGAATTCTTCAGGTATATCAACAATTTTCTAGAGAAAAGACAAAACCTGAAAGACACGTAATCATTCAGAGATGCCGGGAGAGAAAAAAACCCACAACAATGTCTTACATGGAAGAGAAAGCTAGGCAAAAGCATTAAAAAGATTTCTCTAGTTATTAAGAAAGAACTCTAAATCTAGGATCTCATTAAAACATTTAAACAGTCCTCTTAAAACCTTTTTGATTTAAGATTGTATTTAGTTGGTTATATGACCCTAACGAGACAGTGTAAGTGAAATTGTAAATGTTTCACTTCTGAGCACACAACGATAAAGAATAGTTTGTATTTTCCTTTAGTGGATTTGGAATGTATTGAGGGAGCCATAATGTACCTCTTTAATGTTACCCTCTAGAGCGCCAATACGTGGAAACAAGCCTAGCACAAAAGCATGTGCACTACAGACCAGAACATTTGAGTTTAGCTCATAAAAAAGAACATTTGGGTGTGTGCCTGGCTTTAGCCCCCGCAGTATTCTACAGTATCTATTGTTTAGCTGCAATCAGAAATTTGTTTGTGATCTCTCCTGTACTGGGGATTCATTTGGTAATCTAATTTAATCTCATTGCTTGAGGGTTTATTTCATAAACTGAATACAATATCATGTGCTCAGATGTCATTCACCTTTCATCTGGTTTAAGCTTGGGTGGGCAGAAATGCAGCATTCTGTGAGCTACTTTTTTTATTCCCAAAGGCTGTTTTCTCTGTAAAGTGCCAGATAATTACAAACAAATATTGTGGTTGCTATGCCAACAGTGCCTACTGATGCAGCGTCCTTGTCTTCCCATCTTGGATGCAGCATCCTTTGGTGACACAACTAATTTCAACCAACAATTCTGCAGAACACATCAATTTGCTGCTACATGTTGATATTCTTCCTTGAGTACTCTCTCAACATCAACAGTGTCACAAGAGATTTTCAGAGCTATTGTTTTATAAAACAAAACAAACCAGAGAGGTAGGTACTTATAACAAAAAATTAAAGGACTTGGGCAGAAAGCAAGTATTTTGCATTCTTCGTTTCTTCCACATGGAATGCATGAAGGAGGTCAGAAGCAAAAGGAGAGGATGAAAACAGAAGGGCTTGTCAGAGGGGGGCATGAGGCTGGGAGCTCAGTGAGTCCCCAAGAGATATTCTGAAAGCGTTGCTGAGATAAATAGGCTGCTGAATAGCACACATGGTACACATCAGACAGTTCTGAGACAGGAACAAACCCAGTGTTAACAGGGGGTCAACGTACTACTTGTTCCTTGAATAAGTTTGCCTGAAGTCACATGTTTTTGTGCACTACTAAAAAAGAATCGCTGGTTTAAAGCATTAAGGTCTCTTCCAAGAAAGCCGTTGTTAGGAGATACACCATCCACTGCTCTATGTAATATGTACAATAGCTACAGCCAGCCACAACGGATTTTCAGTTCTCCAGTTCAACCAGGATGTCTCTGACAATGCTTGTTTATTCCTGAAACACTGCTTCTAGCCTAAGGATTATGTGCTTGGAAAACAGCTGATATTACATACTGCTTTTCACATCTTACATATTAATCTGAATGCTTCCCGAAATCTTTAGTATCTTTTTAGACATTTATCTAAATTTCTGTGTCTTGTCACTGGTCAGACTCTTACATATCCTGCTGCATGTACAGGCACGCATCTCCATGAACTTGTGCTGCATCAAATTCCCCACAACAAGGAGGGATTATATATTGCTATCCAATTTCCTGAGTCCCACTAGCTTCCCAGGTCTGGGGTCAGCTGTGAGCTGCATGTCACCATGAAATCAGGAGATGCTGGCCTGGAGCTGCACTGCAAGGCTCTGGGGAAATGGGAGTAAGGAAGGGATAAGAAAGGATACAATCTACACAGGTAAAGGATGACATTTATCTGGGATCTCGGCAACATCATGGCACAATCTCTTTGCAGGCCAGGTATGCCCTTTGAGAAGTCATTATCCCTAGAAGCTCACCTCCCTCAGTACATGGTTTGAAAAGCAGAGCTGGTTCATCTCAGGTGAATTCTTTCAAAAGTTCAGTCTAAAGTGTGGCAGATATCATTCAAGTTTGATTCAAAGACTCTCAAACAATTCCACTGAAACCCTGTGGAAAGACTTCATCCATTTCTAATGACATTTAAAAGAGAGATGTAATTGAGGCTTAAATAAACATGTTTGAGATTTAATTTAGGGAAAAGTTAAACTTTTATTTTCCAAGGTCAGGTTTTGCACAAAGATGTGCTTCCAGTGCTGTTTCCCTCTGAGGCAAGTGGTTTGCTGAGGTTTGCAGGTACCTGTGCTCTGAGAAGAGTCAGTGCAGTGGCCCAAGACAGACAGGGAAGTGCAATGACAAGAAAAACACTCCAGGGTGTGTGTGTGTGCACAGAGAAAGGGAATGTAAATACATTAAAGGATTCTGTATCACAGATAATCAAATGAACTTGCTCTGACAGTACTCAACCAGGCAAATAATGTCCATTACAGTCAAAGACACTTTTCACATATGACAAGGAGACAGCAAAGATGGCCAAGGATGATCCATCTCTGGAATAAGTGACAAGAGAAAGCGCCTAACAGACAGGGCTATCCTATCCCCAAAAGAGAGTGGCATTAGCAAGAGGAATCAGTAGAGCATCTCACAGAGCATTCACACAGCAGCTTTGGCTGATGGACTGTAGAAAGGAGATGGTGAAAACTTCTGTAAAGAAACGTGGGGGGAAAAAAGAAAACAGAATAAAAAAAGAGAGGTGTCTCCCAGAAGTGGGCCAGATTCCATATGCAGGAGATGAGCAATCCATGGGGCCCCTCCTCAGCTATGCTGAATCCAGCTTGATGTGATAGTCAATAAAAATATTTCTGTCTTTGCTGTTTAATTAAATTGCTGCTGCTGTTTAATTACATAAAGGTAGCGGTGGACTCTTAAAGCATGGAAGCACTTCATGAGCAAAACAGCAGAGCAACAGAGGTCAGAGCAACACCACCTCTCTATGATCTACTGCAAAAAAAGTTGGTGTGAAAAGACCACATTGCTTCCCTGTAGTGTTTGTACCTCTTGATAGTGCACAATAGTCTTGAGGTCAAGGTCAATGTCCCCCAGTGACATTTCACACATTAAACCCCTTCCTGTGTAGTATTAAGCCATGCAGTCTTGTCACTGATATTTTCTGAAGCAATACCGGAACACTTACAAACCATTAAATCTTACATTGGATTTTATTTCAGCTGGACTTGGACTAAATCTTCAAAAATATTAACATTTATATTATATTTTTCTCCAAATAATTTGATTTAATTATTTTTAATCAATTTTTTGAGGGGTTCTGTGTATTGTTAATCCTGTAATGGCACCATCTGTGTTTCTTTTTAATAACAGACTTCCTTGAGAAAACACCCTACACTTTTTCACAAGGCTACATTGTATTTCATGACACCTCTTATGCAGCACAGCGGTAGAAGTTCCAGTCACACATATCGGTGTAAAATTCTGCTCTTTAAAGCTGTGCAGACTAAGAAGCACCGACTGAAAAGAGCAGAAATCCATACTTACTTCGCAGGTTCTGTACAGGGAAAGAGCCAGCGCTGCTGGAAGGGGGCAGGGAACATTTCTGGCAGATGCACTCCTTCCCGTTAAAAGTCACCCGGTCACCCGCAGGGAAAGGCAACCTACAACAGCAGAAACAAAAGCAAACTGGTTACAGCCTCACGCCTTTATTGAAATTAAATATCTTTCCATAAAGGAACTGATTATTCTCTGGCTTCTTTTCCTCTGCTTGCCCAGTTCTCATTCAGTTTTCCAGCCACTTAGAGGCTTAAGTATCAAAGGGACATATCAAACAGACAGCTTCAAATGCAGATGGTTACAGCTTCTTAGGAAAAAAAATAATCTCTAAAGATATGAAAACACAGTGAGCATTCAAGTCCAAACTGTTATGTATCTGAGAAATGTCGTATCAGCCAGGGTTCACCACTAACAGGATCAGTTACAGAACGAAAATAAAATTGGCATTATAGGGAGTTAAGTGGAGGCAAACACAGCTGCTTTTATGTTGTTAAATAGATGCACAAGAGTGATGACTTTTATACATTAAAAACCAGCACTTGTCCTCACAACTTTTACCACATCAAAGTCCTTCTCTTAATGTATGTGCTCACAAAGCACGTTAGTGAACTCTCAAAGGACAAAACCTACCCCAGCTATAAAACCCACAGTGTCTACATTACTTGTTTTCCCTACTCAACAACAGCTCTTCTTACACTTAATTAAATCATTCTTTTTTATCAATGTCCTTAAAACAAAAAGCTCTCTGCTGTGCACTTCCTTGTCTGGGCACAGAAAGCACTGAGGCTTTTTCTCTAAGGGAACCAGATGGACAAATCACTTCATATGCAGCAAAGGATGGTGAGGATTTAGAAACACATTTCACTCCACCCAAAGCTCGTGTCCAACTAAATCCCTATCCAAGCTATCAAAATATGGCTTAAGTGGGACACAAACATAACACATACCTTCTGCCTCATGGTGAAGTCCATCTGATCAGACTACTTGATTAAAATTTCATTAAAACTCTGCATGGCATTTCCCCACAAATGCTATCAAATTCATATCAATTGCGAGGTTGTCTTCACTACAAAAGCTACACAGATACTTTGTGCTAAACTTAAACATTATTTTGCTCCCTAAACTGCCTAAGAGAAGCTTATTCTACATTTGAATTACATTTAAAAGAAATTGTTTATTACTTAGAAAAAGAACAAATGCAATGCTGTCCTTTGTTTCTATATAATGTTACTAAAATATATTTGAAACCAGATAAGAAAGTGTTCAACACTGCCATCCATTTTGGACCATTGGTGATAATTTAAAAAACCATGAGCACACATGGAGTTTAAAAATTATTATCTTTTTTGATACCTGATAACGATTTCTGCTTTTCACTTTTTTTTCTCTTCTACAATGACTTTATTCTCCAAAAACTTCCTACTTTCTCACTTACCTAAAGTTAACACAAGGAAAAATATTTTATGGAAATAGCCTTTAAAATTGCTGTTTGACCCAACTAAATGATCTACGTGTGACTCTGGTACAACGAGGTTCAACATCATGTTAGTACAGATCCAAGAGGCCTAAATTTCCACCTATTTCAAAGAAGATCCTGTACCACGAATTTTACTCAACAACCTAACCAGAAGACAATACTGTCTCTAGTGTGACAGGATGAGATGGAGCTGCACTCCAGTGAGCAAATCTGTCCTGTCTTGCAGCAACGCAGTAGCAGCAAGCTTCTGTGTCATACATTAAAAAAAAAAAACCCAAAAAATTTTTTAGGTCATAGCTGTTTTCTGCAACAAATTTCGATACTTTTTTAAATCAGAGAGACTTCTAATACATGGAATAATAAAAGTTTTATGAACTCACAGAAGAGTTGTGGTTGGAAAGGACCTCTGAAGGTCATCTGGCCTAACCGAAAGTTTATTCAAATGAACGTACATATATTTGAGTAAAAATTAGTAAATGTGATACACTTCTACATAGATAATATAAATTCATGACTAATTACCAAAAAACTGTCTCAAAAATGGAGTGATATGATTCAAATGCTGTCCTAATTTTCTACCGCCAATGTGAAAAAAAACATTTAATCATGTTTTCACTTTAACAAAATATTACAAAATCAAGTCTATTGACTTAGCACTACTAATTGACCTGGAAAGAAACGAGCCAAGGGAAGTCAGCTGTTCCAGAACTGAGACAAGAACTTGTAATCGATCTCCTGTGTGTTTTCAGGAAGACATCTCATCTTGATTGACAGATACACACAGACTTCTTACAACCACTGGTAATCTGCTCCAAATTAAACCCCCACAAAACCAGCACCCTGCTCCACTGACACCATCACACAACCACACTCACTGCCATACAACTACGCTGGCATCTTTTATTCCTATGCACAGTTGCATGCCCTGGGCAGGGCAGTACCTTCAATCGTGTTTTGCCACAGTCTCTATGGGAACAAAGGCTGGGTTCAGCTCAGGACCCAGCTGGGCTCTCATGAGATGTCTCAGTAAAACAGCAGGCTTTGCACCACTAATAATCCTGGGGATGGTGATGTGCTGGAAGCTGTGAGCAATTCACTGCTCTGAACAGTCTGAACAAAATGTCACTACTGAATAATCTTATATGCAGTATATCAGGAGCAGTAGGGAGAGGTAAGGTTAGTACATCTTCCTGACTCAGGGATATACCTAATAAAGATCCAGCTGAACTTCCAACTGAGCACAGAAGCCCATCTCAAACAGATGCACCAAGCAGCAGGTAAAGCAGAAACAGGGACCAACCACTTCGAATTGGCTCATCTCATCATTGTCTAAGCAATTAGACAATCTAAAAGGAAATAAGTTAAAACTAGAAGAGAAGAATAGGATAATTGACCTCCTATGGCACAAAGACAGAACCAGGCTGATGACACCTACAAATATGCCAAAGCTCACAGGCACCACAGCATGTCACAGAGCCTCCTCAGATGGGAGGGCACACAGGGGGCTTCCTAGCCAAAAAACTATCCTACTTGGTTTATTTTCTAAAGTGTTCAGTAGCTAATCACAGTGTCTTTCCATCCCAATGGGAGAGGGCAAAAATTTTGATTCTTTATTGTTCTCCAAATGTGCAAGACACCTTGCTCTAAAAAAACCCCGGAGAAATATTCCTTGGAGATGTCCGCCCCAAGGTACAAACAGACGTTTTCTTCCCTCATAGGTCTTCTAAACCTATAAATAGGCCTCAAAGTTTGTTTCACTGTTTTGTTCACTGGAAATTCATACCCAACACATTCGTCAGTTTTTCTGCACCAGCTGACCTCTCCCTTTCACAAGCAGCTCTGCTCAAGCATTTCAATGCCAGTATGAGTGAAGGCACAACAGAAGGTGGTAACAGTCAATTAACAAGGTTTCAGTTTCTGAGCTCTGTAAGTTGTGAGCAAGACTATATATAGAATTTTAGGCTAAGAGCAGCATATCTGCCTTCAAATACAACGATATCTCACCACCAGTCACCCACTGAACACTGCTAGGTATTGCAGAAACCAGGACAGGGTTTTAATTAGCTACTTATCCTTTAATAAATATTCAGTGAGATGTTCACAGTTGGATAATCTATTTTTAAAATGAGAATTAAGAGCATTTTTAAAGCAGCTTTCTCAAATGACTTGTAGACTTTTAGTACATCTATGATTCATTTCCCAACAAATTTTGTTTTATCCACCTGCCTACAATATTTGCAAACCCAGAAAAAAATCTGGAGGTGACCAACAGAACTATACTGTAAACCATCAGATCACCATCAGCCTAATCCAGGTGTGCTGATACCAAAAGGTCAGGTCCTGGTCTTGTCTTTCTCTGCACCACGCCTCAATCTATGCAGCTGTGGGCAAGTCATTCAAGCTTTCTAGGAGGGACAAAAGAATTTTTTTTTTTTTTCAGAGCAGATGGATGGCCATCTATTCTTTAAATTGCTGATCTCACTCTGTGGCTGAACAGTCAACTAAATTTGATATATGAAAATTAACAGAAGCCTGTGGTTGGGTTGTGGAGAGAGCAAAGCTATTCATTTCAGTAGCTGGCTGCAGTTACACCAGGTCAGGTGTAATGTCAGACTGCAACCTAAGGACCAACAGGATCAAATTCTGCTCTAGTTTGGACCTGGAACAATCACATCCCTCAAGGTGCTCCATAGGGATGAATTTGACCCCATGGATTAAAATGATGATACAAAGTGGACATTGTGTGCTACCTACCATCTACACGAATTTCAGCAAGGGCAAATGCTAAATCCTGCAAGCAGGGAGGAACAACCCCATGCACCAGTACACCACAGGGGTTAATCAGATGGAAAGCATAAGATGTGGGGGTCCCAGTGGACACCATGTTGGACATGAGTCAGCAGAGTGTCCCCACAGCAAAGAAGGCCAGCCACATCCTGGGAGGCATTAGTGTAGCCATCAGATCCAGGGATGTGGTCTTTTCTGGCCCTGCAGCGGGCACCATCTTGGGCTCCTCAGGACAAGATTTACTGGAGGGAGAAGAGGGAAGGTGGCCAGGTCCAGAGCTGTAGCACAGGACACATGGGCAGGCAGGGGCTGCAGGAGATGTACCTGCTCAGGGGAGATCATATTGCTGTCTAAAACTGCCTGACGACATGTACATGAAATTGGAGCCACGTTCTTCTCAGAGGTAAAGAGTGAAAGGACAAGAGGCAGCAGACATAAGCTGGAACATGGGAAATGTCAACTCAGTATAAGGAAAACAAAATTATCACGAGCTTGTTGAATGCTGGAACACACTGTTCAGGGAGTCTGTGGGATCTCCATCCTTAGAAATATGTTAAAGGAATGCCATCAGCTGTCTGCTCAAACTGGACTTGCTTTGAGCCAGGGGCCGGACCACAGGACCCCCACAGATCCCTTCCTTCTTACGTTATTCTAGGGCTATAGGGACGCATCGTATAGAATCAAACAACCCTAGAATCACTAAGGCTGTAAATGACCTCCCAGATCATCAAGTCCAATCTTTGACCGAACACCACCACGCTCATATCACCGCATAGTGCCATGTCTACTTGTTTTGTGAACACTGCCAGTGATGGCGACCCCATCACTTCCCTGGGCACCCTGCTCCAGTGCTTAACACCCTTTTCAGCAAAGAAAGTTTCCTAATATCCAATATGAACCTCCTTTGGTGCAACTTAAAGACATTTCCCCTTGTCCTATCGCTGGTTGCCTGGGAGAAGAAACCAACCCCCACCTCACTACAGCCTCCTTTCAGACAGCTGTAGAGAGCAGTAAGTACCCCCTGAGCCTCCTTTTCTCCAGATAAACAACTCCAGTACCCTCAGCTGCTCCTCACAGGACTTGTGCTCCAGACCCTTCCCCTGAAGAGCAGCAGATCTAAATTTCAAGAGCAGCAGAACACCACCCCTTTATTCAGGAAGAAGCATATATCGATAAATATATTTGGTTTAGAATCAAAATGCCAAGAACACTCACGCTGATTTCAAGTGGAAACCAAACCCTTTCGAAATTCAGCAGCACTAAAGAAAGTGAGCAAATAAAAAGGTTTAGCATATTCAGAAAGTCTGACACGATTGCTGTGTTTAAGAAGAAACTGAATTTGAACTTCTAATTTTCAGTATTACCCTAATTTCTTAAGACATACATACACAAAAGATCTCACTTCTTTCTAGAAGTAGCAGTGTTATATATGTAGGACTACACAATCTTCTGATGAAAACACCAAAGGATTTCAGCTTTCTGATTTTTATATTCAACTGCCTGGCCAAAGTGAATTACCTTCTTGAAGACCGTAAAAATACAAATGGGTTGAAAGAGGTTTTATAGCTGGGTTTGGCACACAACCCCTTGAAGAATCTGTATCTGCCTCTTTCCCCTCCACATACTATTCACCTGTACATGGCACATATTCAGCTTCTGCCAAGATGCAGTTTTAAAAGAAAACTTCCTGAACTCAGAAAAAGTTAGATATCAAAATTCTGTAAAGCAAACATGAACCTGTTTCCTTATTAATCTGGGACGTATGTGCTTATCTATCCTCCAGCTAAGGGCCAAGTTGTCCTCTCTTTATCATTTACATGTCACAATTTTTTCCCAACTTTTAAGTACAAGAATACTGAAACTAAAGGGGTAACTATTACATACGCTCCTCCAACTGGGTACATAAATACCAATTCCCCCAACTTTACTAATTACAGCAACACCCATAAAAGCAAATTCCAGTTTTTTGAAATCCAGTGAACACATAGCCCATGAGTAGCTGAAATCATACTTTAGGTACAACGTTATATAGACCACTACATATGCTTAATAAATCTATATCACTTATTAACACACTAAGACAACTCCTGAAAATTCCATTTTCAGAGTATTATCATAGGTATGACAACCCATTTCTTTCTGAAAGACTCAATGTCCTGCCCTTTCCCATCCTACATAAGAGCCACACTGTCCTGTCTACGACAGCCATGTAAGAAGAATGTGCACAATTTTAACAAAACTAAGCTTCTATCGCTACAGCCAGGCTCAATTTTCTCCCTCTTTCTATTTCACTTTTATGAAAACATGAAGCTTTTGAAGGAAACATCTTTGGCAGCCTTCTGGAGGATGCAGCTCCTTCCAATTAATGAAGTTGTAGGAAGATTGCTCAGCCACTTCCTGGGAATTCAGAGTAAGCATTTAATCTGCAACAGTTTTCAATCTATGCTGTTATTCTTCCATTCATTCCTAGTTTTAGGCATTATCATCACAAAACACAACAGCAGAAAAAGGTTTCATTAGACTATGAACAGCACTGGAAGAAGAAGGGATTATACTCTCAGTCTTTACTCCAGCAGAGCAAACATGCAATTAGAACCGGAAATTTTTTAAGAGCCACTTGGTTAACACAAGATAAACAGTCAAATAGGATGGCACAATATCTTGTACTTTTAATAGTTTTTTCTCTGAATACCAATTCTTTTTTTTCAGACTTTAGCTTGTGGCAGCCCTGGGCAGTAGCATCTGACTCCCAAGAGATGCTCAGGGATGAGCTGGATTTCTGACACACCAGCTTTTCCACAGGGGAGAGCAGCAGGTTACGAGTGCAGCGCAGAGTGTACAAGGAATACAGCTCCCTGTGACACTGGGCCATGTGGCATCCAACAGTAGTAATACCAGGAGACAAATAGGCTTGGATTGCTGACGTTTTCCCACTGCTCCTGCTAGCTAGATTTTCTCACTGGTGCTACCATGCACTTCCCACATGTTTCTATTCAAACCTTCTCTTCTCTGAAAATAAGGAAAAAAAAAAAGGAGCTGCTACTGACACTGGTTTACTATTCAATGTAGAAACAGTTTAAAAGTGTTACTTCAGCAGCTACAGAAATAGGGGTTGCAGAAGTGCTCATTTAAAAGAATTTAACAATCCTGCAGCATTCTGGAGAAATGTGTCATGAGTGCAAAACGCCTTCTGCTGCCAGTGTTTCCATGCTGAAGATGGCAAGAGCCAGGCTTGGTTTCCATGAGAGCAGGATCAGCCCCACTGGCAGGCAGTCACCACCTCTCAAATTCACACCATTCTGGAAGTCAGATTTCTAACACAGCACCCACATTAAAGTCTGGCTGTAAAAGGTAATGCCAAATGCAGTTGGCATCATCCGCCATCTGCTACTGACAGTGTGCTTTGGCCCAGTATTTAAGGTTTCTGCCCATCTGTAAGAAATGAGGGCACAAATGGTTCTTCTGACTCTTTCCACCAAGGAACATGTCAAGGTAGAGGGCTTTACACCTTTTTTTTACCCTCTTTTATTATTACTGTTTTTTAAACGAACAAACAAGTTCCTTCTTTTGGGTTAAGCAACACATCTTTATAGTCTACCAACCCTATTTTTACCGAGGATATCATTCAATAAAATAAATGCTGATGATGTTTAGACAGGACACTCTTCCCCATAAAAAACACAGGTTATGTCTGGCTTGCAATGACAGGGGTAATTGAGGCTGATTTAAAGCATATAAACACATGACAGGATTCTTCTGCTGCTCTGCACCACAAATCAGTGTTACAACCCCCCTGGGAGACACTAATTGAATCCTGCTAGTCAGCAGGGCATTAGCTGGCTCTGATGAAGACAATATGAATTTGTGTGTCCTTCTAAGGAAAGCAACAGAAGCAAATCTGGATCTCTCTACTGAACAATTAGAAACAGTGAAATAGCATTTAATACAACTATTTAGTTATACAGAAGGCTAGGGAACATCACTGATTTTCTTTTAATGTGACATATTGTATCAGGAACTTCATTTTTAAAAGCTTTATCACATCTTCACCATGCATGATATTTGTAGCATGAATAATTTCACAGTGCTGCAATTTAACTCACCTGAATTGTGAGGCACTTATAAATAAAGGTTTTAGTCACAAGGAAAATTATTCCAAATTTCCAGGGATACAAAATAAACTGTACCACCAAGCTCCAAACTATCAGCTCAAGGACTGACTAAATACGGCAGAAGTTGGTATATACAACAGGCTGAAACCCAGGTTAGGTACCAAGTTGCTAAGTACAGTGACAAACATTTTAAAAAATTCTGCTAAACTCTAGTGGTGTGACAGAGAATACAAGCACGTTTAGCAGGAAAAATGGAATCAACCAGTTTTTTGATTTCTCTTAAATAAAGCACCTCACTTTACAGAAGGTACTAGTGCTAAGAATAAAGGTACCAAGAATTAGCTCTGCTCATCTCTAGAGGAGTTGTGATACTGCCAGGCTGCAGGCCAAGAGCATGTGCAGCCAGCAGTTCACTCATGAGATCCATTTGAAATAATTTTCTTTACTATTAAAAGAAAAAATAAAATAAGAAAAAGATTTTAGGATTTTTCCTTATTTTCACTCTTCATGTTTGTTTAAAGTATCCAAAAAGAAAAATGTCCTATGAAATAGAGCAAAACTTAGATAGAATTTAATATAATAAAGGCTTGTCCATCTCAGAGCCTTCCCCTTACCATGGCTATTATTATTATTTGTTCAATTGCTTTATTCAATTGAGATCCTGCCATGAGCCACAGCTGTTCTGGAATTTGAAGCCCTGCTCCTGCATCAGCACAGGAGGATATCTGAGCTCAGCAGCTCCATGGGCCGGGCAGGCTGGGCTGGCAGACGGGCACAGTGACATGGACATGCTGGTTTGGGACTGCACGGTCACCTGCATGAGGCACCAGCACACAGAGCTGTGCTGCACCAGTGCCTCGCTGGGCTTTCCCTTTGAAAGCCAGGTTGCTTTTCTTGTACTCCTAAAAGCTCAAGTTCAGCCAGAGAAACTATGGCAGCATTTCCATTTGCTCCAAACTGCTGTCATAGTGCATTTCCTGAAGGTTTAGTGGATTTCAAGCTTCTTCATGAAGGCTTCAATAGATTTATTTGTGCTATTTCTACACAAGAGGATTGAGATGCAGTCAAAATGACATCAGACCCTTGTATTGCTGAGTCTGGGACCCATGTGGGAAACGATTCCACTGCACTACACTGGGCTTTAGTAGGGGAAGAGCCTGTGTGCTGTGTCACTCGTCACATCCATGTCTAACGGAGATCCTCAGTGAAATCAAACACGTCTTTAATAGCCCAGGACCTTTCTGTCCTATTTTAAATGGCTATTGAAGTTTCTGAGAAGAAGCACTGGGAAAATTCTGTTTAAATCTATTAATACGATACCCAGCTGGCCTGCTGAGGACTCAGCCACTGGCATTGGAATCCTTTGTAACTTCAGTCAACAAATGGCAAAAAAGCAGACACAACAGAAATAAAGCAACATTTGGGGCAAAACGTCTTACAGTGGAGACAGTGGCAGTTTCTAAAGTATTTTGAAAACTTTACACGTAAGATAACATAAACCAGAAAAACACATTCGGAAAAAGGGAGGCATTCAAAATTTGCAATTTTTTTTTTCTTTTTAATTCTGCAATTTTTAAAGGAGTGAATAACAGAAAATCCTGTCTCTAGGCTATAGGTGATGCCTGGCATCAGTCTTTCAAAATCTAGCTTTTAAATGAAACACAGCTTCATGTAGAAAACCTACCTGCAGACAGCACACACAAAACAGTCTGGGTGGTAGGTTTTGCCCAGTGCTGAGACCACTTCTCCCTCAATGAATTCATCACAACTGAAGCATCGTGTGCCATAGAGTCTCTGGTAGTCCAAAGTACAGATGTAGTCTCCCTGTCTCACAAAAAATCCTCCTTGAGCCAGGTCACATCCACAAGCTGCAGAAAGAGAAAAAGCAGACTCAGAAGGCAGGAAATTAATGCTCTAAGATGATGTTGATTTTTTGACCTGTGATCTGAATGGTTCCTAGTGGAGTATTTAAGCACTTCAATGTATGGGCTTATGATCACAGAACAGATGCGCATCTGAAAAACACCGCTCTCACAGTAAATTACATCAGTCATGTATTCTGCACACTAATGGCCTGGACTTATTTAATGTAAAAATGTCAACCTCAGTGCAGCAGCTGTGAGTGCAAAGTTAAAGTCTGTATGAGTCGAGTTCAGGATTAGCACATACAACACCCAACACATTTAACAGGTTAAAAGAAATGCATAAAGGATATAAGCCTTTAAAATCTAAAGCACCAGTGTTACAAAGAAACATCTCTGGCAGATTAGAAGTGTCTGATATTCCTCCTGAACACAAAGGGGTTTTAAATACTGCTCCCTTTAAACACGGGGGCTGATGCACAAGGAAACTGCTGCAAGCTCTCACAAGTTAAATCAGCTTAAATCAGATCTTGTTTACCTGATAAACATCACTCACCACGTATGAACTGGAGGCATCTCCAGATTCATCTGCTCCTGGCAAAAGTAAGGTTTTAGTCCTACAAGACAATTTCTATTTTTCAAACTAAACCTGTAGGAAAGGGTTAAAGTTCATTAACCAAGGGCTGTGAGACTGCTCAGGGGTTTTCTCTGTTGTACCAGGGATGGAGCTAGGCTGGAGTTTTGAGAACACATAAGATGGGAAAGGAGAGATGCAACGGTCTGGTGAAGTCATACAGAAAGAGCAGACATGTAGAAGATGACATTGTTCAGGATCTTTGAAAACAGACTTGATTTGATTTATAAGGAGAATTGGACTTCAAAATGGTGATTCTGCTGCTGTGTTGACTACTACTTTACTGCAAGTCACAGCACCACACTTGTTACTACGTACTTCTGCTCCTGGGGATGTTCATGCAGGAATGTGTTCCCATCACCACACAGTGTTTACAGTCAAACGATGATGCTGAACCACAGCAGTGTCACTACTCACATACAGCCCACAGAAGAGGAGTGGGAAGGTTGCTTATTAAATTTGGATTGCATGTACAAAACATTGCAAAGTTGCTCAGTGTCTCGGTCCCAAAATAGAAGTATCCACGCTTCTAAAATTCAAGATAGAGATTTACACTTAGGTACCTGAGAGTCCACAGGCACTTTAGTTTCTAAATGTAAAGCCTGCCAGCTCACACCCAAGCCCGTTTGCAGTGCCAGAATCAGTCATCTTGCACCTAACCTATGAGAAATGAGTCCAACAGAGGCGCTCAAAGCACAAAGTAACACATGCAGCACAGAAACCCTGAGAAATAGGACCCTGATCATTTATTCAAAATTACACCCAATCACCCTCCCTTCTTTTACAGTCTTTGTTAACTGTAGCACAGGAGGCCTGGGCTCAAGGCCCTCTTTAAACCCTGCATGGGCATTTAAGCTCTCCTCCTCTCTCTCCATGGAGATGGCCCTGACTGCTAAGAAAACAACAATCATGCTAGAACTATTAGTGCATAGTCAAGAACTGAAGAACTATGGGTTAATTAATCTTGCTTATAATTCAAAATACTTCCAATTATATTGCATGTGTCATGGACAACATGGATTAGGTTAATTATATAGCAATACATTGTTCATATCCTCTGTCTCAGAGGCTTGACACATCTGCTTTTAACATTTCTCTTTCTCACCCATGCTCTCATTTTCATGAAAGACAGGCTTTTTGAAAAGACTTTCCAAAAATCTGGCACAACTTGCTGGATGTCATGAGTTTCTTTCAGCCTATATATTTCAGCTACATACTGGTGTCACAGAAGCAGAGATCAACTACGGATTTAAGATGATGCTGAGCAGTGTGCTGAGCTGATACTGATGCCCTAGAGCAGCTCTAAATTGCATCATACAGTGTTTGAACTTGCAGAGTGGATCATAAAGAGAAAAAAAGTTAAAAGGACATAACTGCATTTCTGAAAAGAGAAGGGAGGAGTTATGTCCCTACATACATTTCTTACATTTTGCACAAGCAAATCTGTATTTATTGTCTAAATGGAAGCCAGGCAGGTTCTGTCTCATTGCAGCTGAGAGCTCTGGTGCAAGGTTTGGGGCACGCGGGGTCAGCAGCAGTTCAGCCACTGGCATTTGGTGGCACTCTGTCTCACCCTGAGGGTATTTGCCTTTCTCTGCGCTGTCACTAATGTTGCAACTACTCCAAACTTGTGTACAACTCCAAAGCAGTTTGCACTAAGACACTTAATCCCGGCTTCTCAGGAAACCCTGCAGTGAAACTGCTCACCCAAAGACAGACAGAAACATAAGTTATCAGACTTCAAAATAAAAGTGAGCTTGGCATCCTCTCACCAGGCCCCTTTCTGCATCACCATCACTTCAGCCTCCCTATATGCAAGGAGTGGCTGAATGAACATCATTGCACCACCAGCTCTGCTCCACAGGCCATAACTTGAGTCACGAACCCTTGCCTGCTCCTGCACTCTTTCAGCCATCTGATCTCATTTCACTTGTCACCCAGCTGACCAGAGAAGAACACAGGGATTGCAGTCAAATACTGGCCCAGATATCAAAATAGTCACAGTTTAAAGCTGAGAAGAGCAGCTCTGAAAAGAGACCCACTGGCCTTCCCTCAGCTGAGATGCTGGGCCCCTTGCCTGCTACTTACGTGGACAGAGACACTGCCCATGTGAGATGATCCTGCACACCTGCAGAGACAAGAAACCAGGAAAGGAAAGCTGGAGGAAGTCTAGGGAGAACATCTGAAGGCAGCTACCAGATCTTACTCTCCTAGGACAGGAAATCAGCGTTATGTCACATCCACTACTATCCAGCACTTGTCTTCCACAAGTAGTATCTGGAGGTAGGATTATTTATAACCTAGAAACAGTTTTCAACGGTTTCTGGAGTTCATCTTGGTGAAAAAAGTACTCCAAACATAGCAATTTTATTAATGAAGAGACTAACACAGAGTAACTCATCTTCTTGTCTTGGTATTACCCTGCATACAAGGCAATGCCTTTTCCTGAGCAGTTACAAGCTTTAGGAGTAATTTTTAAGTAGGGAATAAGTAAGTGTTTGTTTCTTTTTCTCATGGTATTTAGTAGCAAGCCAGTACCTGGATGTGCTATGGGACTTGAGAGGGACGATATCCACACCATTTTTAGAGAGGGTATCTCAGGGTGGCTTCTCTTACAGCTGGATAATTCCACTCTTCAAGACAGTTTGCATTTACCTGACACCAAAATACTTCAAATATAGATCTGTGGGGTTCCTGTACTGGTTTAGAAACAGACTACTTTTTTCCCTAGCACAGTGTCTGTAACAGCACCTGAAGAACTAGAATTTATGCAGTGTGTTATGGTAATGGTTTTAAGCAAAAAGAGGTGCAATTTAGACAGGATATATGGAAGAAATTTTTTAAGTGAGGCTGGTGAGACACTGGAACAGGTTGTCCAGAGAGGTGGCCCATCTCTGGAAACATTTAAAGTCAGGTTGGACAGAGCCCTGAGCAATCTGATTTAGTTGAAGATGTCGCTGCTCACTCCAGGGGGGTTTGGACTAGATGACCTTTAAATGTCCCTTCCATTATTCTGTGATTTTATAAAAATTATTCTATGATTTTATAAAAATAAATAGCAGCAAATCAATTAATCAATGCACTTTAAGCATGTTGCTATTCCACTACTGCATGTCATCAGTATTCCATTTGCACTGTGCAAATATAAAATGCATCTATTTACTGTGCTGGCAAATGAGCCCACTGAAAGTAGATTAATTTTCTGGCTGCGTGCTGGGCCTAAAAACCATCTGTGTCCTGAGCTGCTTGGGGGATGCTACACTCGCTGTGCTGCTGCACATTACAGCAGGCTGCAGCAGCAGCATGCACTGCTGCTCCTGTCATCCCAACAGAGCTGTTCTGCTGTCAATGTGCCAGACAGTCAAGTAGTTCGCTTACATGCAACTGCACACATGAAGTTGGTATTTTTCCCTCCCATTTGTTGCCTGATGTAAGTTAAATGCATTTTTTCTTCCTCAGCACTGTGCTTTTATGACCATTTGTGGTATTTTCCTCCATCCATGAGATGGATGCCGCTGGCAGACTAAGATCCCAAGAATGACACATAGTACGCTGCTGATATAACTCTTTTGGCAGCTAAACTGTGCATCTTCATACACCACTGATGAAGTCTGGGATCCCATTCTCCAAAAGCCCATGATTATATGTGGAACATTTCTCCTGGCCACTATGCCTGTGAGAAGGAACCACAACCACCTGGTAAACTTCCACCACTACAGCTTTGATTTAAGTTCAAACTGAACTGCAACCAATCTGAAGCAGTCTAAGCCCACTTCCAGCAGATGCCTGTGACTGTGATACTCCTTCTTGCATGGTCTGGTGTGGTAAGTCCAGAAAAGCTTTCCACAAAGCTTTTGGGGAAGTCTCTCCCAGCTCCAAGTTTGCTGGCCATGCAATATTGGCATGGGAATATCATCTCTTAGTTAATTCCCACCTGAATCTTTGGTCTATAGGTGAGCAGCAGTTAGACAGAAGGAACCTTGCAATGGGGTATATAAACCATACAATCCAATCACTCTCCCTATGCACGAGTGATCCTATCTACTGTCTTTCCAAACACATCTGTGAAATCAACAATACTCAAGCCTGTCATTCATTGGCAGTGTATCAGCAGTAATATCTGAAATACCAGCTACAATCTCAAGGACTTGAATGACACCTCATTTTCTTACTACCCAGGGCAAACAAAAGCAGCATGCAGCCCCAGAAAAATCTTGGACACACGTGCTGGCCTCTTCTCCAGCTTCCAACCAGGAAATGCAGGAAGGCAGACAGGTCTGATGGAAGAAAAACAGCAACTTTCAGGAGCAGAAAAGATACAGAAAACTGAGGGCATATATCATATCCTGCAACACTTCACCATGCACATGTAGCACAGATAAAGCTATAAAGGATACAGAGTACAGTGCATCTACGCAAGCTCCCAGGCTGCACTGGCCATGATGCCCATAATTTAATTTGTAGAGGAAACACTTCAGTGCAGGAAAACCCTTTGAGATTCAGAATGCTCTTATGAGACTGACAAAACATTAGAGCGTACCAATTAAAATGAAGGAGAGTTTGGAAGTTTCCTGTGCACTATGTAACTTGACTCCTATAATAAATGGGAACTACACATCACGTACTTTTTCCTCAGAAAGCATATTTCCATTTTCCTTCTGGAAAGCGTAGTTTCCCAATAGTTTAGAGACAGTGTTGCTGCCCTATAAAAGCTCTCCCATAGTTTTAGAGGTGAGCAAGACCCTCACAGCATTAGGTATGAAGTTGTTTCAAAGTACCAAAATAATCCCCAGGAAAACTGGAAAAGTTGTCTCGTTTATACTGATTTCTTGTTTTAAGGACTCAATCTGGTTACCTAAAATTTACAAGAAAATGTAAAGAAATCTAAGAAACAGAGTAATGTGCTTTAACCCATTTTCAACCTAATAGCATCTTAAGTGTTTATGGTAAAATACTGCTGTCAGTTGCCAGACTAATTAAAACAGGTTTTAAAAACAATAAAATAAAACAAAACCCACAGCCCAAAAAACCCCAATATGCAAAGCAACAACACCAAATATTTTCTGATTTTTTGTTAACAGTGCTTTGGGTGCCAGTTCCAGGTTTGCAAATTAAGTTCCTGCTCTATTCACAGATATGGCAGATGGTCTCGTGTTAATGAGTTTCAGAAAGTGGGAGGTGGAATAACACCACTGTGGCAGTGGTGAATTTTATGCAACAACTCTCTCTGGGTCTCCATGCAGGCATCACATCACCTTAGTGCACTGAAATGCCCAGTAGCTACTCCACAGTGCTGCTCTATCCCTGCTGTGTCCTCAAGGGAAAGAGTATCACATAGACCGGAAGGCCCCTGCATAAAAGCATCCTTGCCCTTTTTTTTGCAGGGTGAAAAACCTTACCCCAAGAAGAGAATTTGAGTAATTAAAAAGACTTACAGGCCTTTTTTAAATAATAATCATTCTGTGACATTACCTAACGTGGGCTGAAACTATGTATGTTCAAAATTTCTTTATATGAATAGTATCTTTACTGCCTGCAAATCTTACATAGATTTGAAAATCCTATCATCCAATGAGCACTTAGCTTTCTACTACTCATCCTATGGACTAGAAGGATGCAAATAAGGAGAAAATAAGTTGGAAAACAGAAATAACAGAGGTTTGGCTTCCTGTGGTGAATAGTTAGCTACCTTTTAGTGAATCTTATTAAGATATTCCTTTACCAGTACTCGTAACCATGATTCCTCTGTCCATTTCACCATGCTTTATTAATATTATGTATTCATTGCATTCTCGAAAGATAGTCTTAAAAAAAGATTCATCAGGCTCTAGTTGAAATATATGCCATGAAATAAAGGTTTTGCTAGAATGCTGATATGATGGGTATATGGCCAGGACATGAGGGGCTGCAGAAAGTTCTTAATGAATGCAAAGAAAGGTTGCAACAAGAACATGATTAAAGCAAAAGGAAAATTAACCACTACTTTGTGATAGTGCAAGATCACTAACTGATCAAAATTTAATTATTGAGTTGTTTTTAGAAAATTAGTGACTAAAAACTTTAAAGTTCAGGTTTTAAAACTACAACATAGAACCATTTGCTGCTACATTAAATTACTTTTGCACCAGCAAAAGTGATCATTACTATCATCATCACAATTTCAGTGAAATAAAAATAATAAGCTAACATGACATTGATAAGGCAGCCCTAAACCTACCACACCCTGCAACCCTGACTTGGTGAGCATTACATTGGAAGTAGTTTTTCCTGTTATACTGAGCTAATACGATCTGGGATTGCAAACTCCTGGAGGACTCAGGAAGTGTTGGACACCTTGCTGGGAGTGCCTGATGAAAAAGAGCCCCTACACTAATCCCCAGTGCCCATGACATCCCAAATACCAGGAACTGCTACCGCCTGGCAAAAATCTGGGACTCGGAACGCTTACAAATGGGCTTCCCGCAAATGACTCCCATTTTGGAACGTGAAACCCTGTAGCTATGTTCAAATGCGAGCCCCTCAGATTACTCAGCGTAGCTTTGAACATATTTATATCCTAGCAGATGCATTTGATCTAACAAACAAATAACTCCTATTGCCAAGTTATTCCACATTTTTAGTATTGTCACTGAATATTCTGTCTTAGCCCTTCCCATTAAATGATATAACTCTGGGTTCTGTTGCATTTTCTACTGAGAAAATGGTATAGAAGTGATATATCCAGACCTGGGCTTTTTCACAATTCCCAGGACACTGCAGTGCCACAGAAACACTAATCCCCAGAATCACATACCCTGTTCTGAGCTGAAGATGTGATAAATTCTATCACATTATTAAAAAAAAAAGAAAATTAATGGGGGAAAAAGTACACTTGCAACTGCTAGCTGTGTTAGCATGGAAGACTGCACGTGCTGCGTCCACAGCAAGAAGCAATCAGGAGAATTTTGCTTGGGAGTAAAACAAGATACACACAAGATGCAATGAAGCAGGTATAGCACAAAGATCATGCTTTTACCTCTATGCTTCAGACTGGAATTTTACTTCCTTTCATCAAGACAAACCAGGAAAGGACACATGTGAGTTACAGTTCTTCTCACATATGTACAAAGAACACTCTTTAGCAGGATGGTATGGATTCTCCCATTTAAATTGGTCACTGCCACTTTGGAAATGCCAGGATACTACCACAGCACAGAAAATGAAATACTTGACGATCACTCCTAAAACAAGGCAGTTTCTATCCTTATTAAAGATCTAAGAGGCTACCCAAGATAATATAATCACAGCACCTGCATCTCTCCTATCTACAATTCTAGGTTAACGTGTCTCTCTACTGGGTCTACTGTAAAGACTGCTGCAAACAAGCTCCAAGTTAATATTTGTCTAATACCATTCACTCCATTAAATGCAGTCCTGACCAGACAGACACCCTCAGAATAGTTTATAGTCACCACATTTTTTTTTTAATTTGACAGACTGAGTCATTAATATTTTATCACCTTAGTAATTTTCCTTGGGGTTTTTATCAGAGTGGTAAGAAATAAAAAAAGAATTAGCAAACATGGGAACCAAAGCCCTTGAAGTCTAATGAAACTTTGCCTTCCTATATCAAAGGCATCTGCTTCATTGTACCAGTACTTTTATAAAACCTGATTAAAATGGGATATATTTTAAACTAAAAAGTAAACAAAAATTTGAAGTGAGGCTAGATGGCATGTCCCCTGCAGCATTTTATTAGCCGATTAGATGTGCATCTAAACAAGAAATAACATATACAAATAGACATGAGTATAAATCTTATTCATAATGCCTATTTACCTCCCTAGGTCCTATTAAACTTTGATACTGAGCAAAACTAGCAGAGGCTCCCAGTACTGCTGTTAAATTTTTTAATCTGGATGTGTCTCTTAGTCTTGAATAATAAAAGAGTTGCTCACCTTTTAAAAACTTTGAATTGTTTAGAATCATTATCTGGGGAATGAAAGAAGAACTGCATGGGAATTAGTGACTTTATACTAACCTTCCTTGGTTATGTAATTTAATTTTAATACAAAAGGCATCTATATAGTTGCTGTTACTGTTCTGAAACTCACAGTCCCCATAAGAAAAGTTGCCCAATGCCCAAGGCTGGATGGGGCTTTGAGCAACCTGGTCTAGTTGAAGGTGTCCTTCCTCATGGCAGGGGGGTTGGAATAAGATGATCTTTAAGGTCCTTTCCAACCCAAACCATTCTATGAATAATCAGACAGCAGTATGGCAATACACAAAACTACCTTTCTACCCTTAAAAAAAAAAGGAAACAATTCAATGTATTTGACCCCCTGAAGCCTCATAATTTATCCAACACTATCAAGGAAACAGCTTCACATTTCACACATATTCAAAAAGGTGTGACTTCTTCCAGTGCAACATCATCTGTCACTGATGAGGTCATTCAAACAGACTCCAAATACCTCTAGACACCACACAAGACACAGTAATTTGTCATTCTTATCCATGGGCTCTTTCTCAGTTTGCATTCGCCATCACTATACAGCTGTAACTTCTATGAGAGGGACCAAAATTTCCTGCAGCTTTATAAATATTAAATATTTTCTGATGCAGGCTACAACATAATTTAAGACAGAGGCAGTCAACCAAGCAGGCAGGCATCTTAGCAGGGCAATGCAGCCAGCCCACACATGGGATTATCTGTCCTGGACAGTCCTGCAGCTGCACTGGATGCTGGACACACAGCCTCTTTCCACATGCTATCTTTGGTGGATGAGGTGAGACAGGACAAACTGCATTGCTGAGTAGCATCAAAATAAATGCACCACAGGGAGGAATCAACTCTGAGATAAATACATTCCCAGAATCATCACCCTGCCCGTGCACAGCAGGGGTCATGGCACAAAACTCTCCTCCAAGACTGAAAGCAGGTTGACTGATCAGAACTGAACACCATTTTTTCTGCTAAATCCTAACACATGGACTGTATTCTTTCATCCATTAATTTAAAAACTAAGTCACATTTGCCTAACCTGATTTTTTTTTCCTTTTATGCTAGCTAGTGAAATGTACATTCAGTGCACTGCTCTGTTCCAAAGCTCTTCTCACGTAACAACGTGGCAAATTCGTATTATAAAGCAACTTACGCTCCTTAAGTAACAAATAAAACCCAGAAATGAAACAAAAACAGATACCAGAAGAATGCCAGAAAATTGATGGAAACCTCTGAAAGGTGATAAAAGAAATTATGGCATTTAAATAATGAGGGAAAACCTGCAAACCAACCATGTGTGCAAACTTAGCACTTAGCAAAATGATTAGTAAGGAGGAGTCCAAGTCCTCCAAGAGCCCTGACACCAAGCAGCAGTTTAACCACACATCTCTGACAATTTCTCCTGTGCCAGCTGAGAGACTGACAGGTGGCTGACAGATGCTACCCTGCTACCTTGTTAACACTGTGATTTTTTCTCTCGTATTATCCAAGATCTGCCTGAAGCGAACAAACTCCTTCTTATCTCTTACAGACAGGTAGGGGCAATGCAGCTTCTACAGTACACTCATCATTTTCCTCTGCATGGGGGTGGGAAAAAAACCCTCTGCACTGCCTAAATTTGGGATCAGTGAATCGATTCAGCAACCACATGCTGCATTTGCCGGTGACCTGGCATCATCTAAATGGAGACGGCCTATGAAATGAAAAATTGGATGCACGATTCTGTCCTGTTCCCTGTGAAGGATGTGTCTTTTTTCATAGCAAATCTGTGAAACAGAAAGGGGGCTTGGATTCCATGAAGATAATAATATGGAGCAAATACCAGAATGTTCCTGAGGCTTCATGCAGACAAGACTCCTGAATAACAAATCAGCTGCTCTTTTCCTGAGTTAGGTCTGAAAAACTGATTTAATAATGAAATTTGCCATAAGAACAGGTGGCTTAAAGAGCTTAAAAGATGCATGTATGGGACGTGTTCTGCTTTAAAAACCAATCTCTTCTGAATAGATGACCAAAATATTTTTGCTGTTTAGAAAAGTGCACTATGCTAATTTTGCTTGCTGTGCAATTTTGCAAACACAATTATTGAGCTGAACATTTAGTCCTGCCTGTCTAACTCATTAAAGATTCCCTCAGTTACTTAATAGGATGTACTTAATCCCATGGGATTTTTAAAAATATCGGTATAGCTAACAGATAGTGACAGTCTTCTTCCTACTATTTCCTCTAAATAGGAATGGAAATAGTTACAGCGACACATCTGGAACCAGAGACATGCTCATGTTTCTAGAGTCAGCTACAAGGATTAATAAATGTCATTTGAAGTACTGGTTAATAATGGAGCAAGCAGGTCGTTCAGTAAACAACAGCTAACATTTACGTGCTTGTACATCCAAAACAAATTAGATCTTTGCAACTTCCAGCTTCCAGATTAAGTTTTCAAACAAGCAAATACCTACAGAAGGGGTGTTGTATCAGTTAATTCCCTTTTCCTGTGACCATCTTTCTGCTATTCATGTGACAATATTAGCTCACCAGGCACCAACCTGGAGCAAACCAAGTTGCTCCCCCCCAAACAATGGAAAAGCAGAGGGTCACACTGGAATTCAAAGATCACAGTCCAGCACAAGAGCACCTGAACAGATATGGCCATGACCCACCCTATGGCACACATTAGAGAGAGGGAAAACAGAGAACCTCTGAGTTTCTCTGAACATGTTAATTCTCTCCTAGCCCTGCATTGCTCTCCCAAACTGACATCCCAACTCCATAGTAAATTCCAATATGGATGTAAACAGCTTTACATCCATTGAAAACATACCCCAGTTTTGGGACTTAGGATGTTTATAATCTTACAGAAAGCAGTCATAGAGTTCACAGTAAATCCTTTCAGGCATGTATTGGATTGTAACATATGCTTGTTATGTTTCCAGGATCATTAAGTCACACACACTATTGCTAAGGCCCTATTCATAGAAGTCACAAACACTTACCTTTGCAAACAAAGCATTTAATATGGAAATATTTGCTCTGAACTCTCAAAACTTCTCCTTTGCATGGTTTTCCACATGTATTGCAGAGAATTGCAGTACTTGATGGCTTCTCCAGCTGGCTATGTACAGCCTGTGGTTCTGAAACTGCAAGGGAAAACAAAAGGTAGAGCATTTTAAAGGCCATCAGATGCATCTTCTGTAAGACCTACAAGTAACGACAATTAACACCTGGGACAAATCAGGTCAAGCAGATAAAAGTTTTAACTTATGGGATTGGCGCACAGGAGGAAAGATCTGCCAAAAGGAGTTGAGCCAAGACAACCTTGTCATTTCATAACTTTGAAAGCTTTTGACTGAACACACTTCAAACATAAATCAGAATTTCTTATAGGAGAAAGAATCCACATGATCAAGTCTTGAGAGCTTCCACCTGAATTTCAAAAAATGCTTTGTCATATTTTCTCTTCAAGAAATCAAAGACTATAGATAAAAGCTAAAGACTATAGATAAAACCTATTGGTTTTATTCAAAATATCTTTAATGGGACTTGGTAACCCTTACACTTTGAGCTACTGATCTTTAAAGTTCATGGTAAATGCCTTTTTTACTAATTTTAAAGCAGAAATATAGTTCTGTAGATGTTTTGAGTACTTCTGAAACATTGACATCCCTATAAATACCACATATATCTGATCATTAAACAAAGTTTTCTGTCATTTTGTAAGGAAACCAGGTTTCAAGAGGTTAGGTTAATCTAGGTTAGCGAAAATTAAGTGAGTTAAAAATTTGCTGCCATCTTGTGATGTAAATTAGCAATTGCATTTATTGTGCTGTTGGAAACATAAGGTAAGTTGGCATCTCAACGTGTTATGTGGAACAGGTGAGAGACGCCCTTATTCTTGCAAGCCTGCTGCAGCACTTACATCAATTTTTTATCACAGTGTACTTAGGAGTCAAGAGAGGAAACATCAAGACAATTAATTATTAAAGAGCTGAACTGTAACTCAACAGATCTGGCTTTCTCCCTGTGTGAAGAACTAATTAAAGGAAAGCATATAAAGCATTTTAAGTAAATGACATATTCAATGACATTTTTCTTCTGTAATGTGGCATGCTTACTCCAAGGCTGGATTGCTTATTTCAAAGTGATTGCGTTTGTTTAAATTTTAGCTACAAAATAAACTTACCAACGAACCAACCAGTTGGAGCAACCTCCCATAAGCCAATAGGTTTAAGCCAAAAGGGCCTTTCCACATCCACTGAGTTGAAGAAGTCTATTTCAGTGACATGCTAAGCTTCCCCTCCCACAGTCTTCCAGGGGACTTGCTGCAAGTTTTACCCAAAACAGCACTTTCTCCTCCTGTAACTAAAGTGGTTTGGGGTTTTCTTTACCCAGAAGATACATGGGATTGAGCTCCTCATGGCATTGTTCACCACCCATCAGCATTTTGCCTTGTCTGCTAAAATTACATGTTCTGTGATGGTCAAAAAAGTCCTGCTCAAGGCAATGTGAACTTTGGAGCAGTTACTGAAGGCCTGGTTATAATTAAGGACATCTCCAATAAAAATGAGCACAACAGGCAACTGGAAGTTTACACACAGGCAGATGCCCGAACTTACACAGAGCAAATAGTACACATCGTTCAGGCTACTATGAGGGTCTGATTTATTCCTCAAATAAAAACAGAGGAAACTCTGAACTTTGCAATACTTTACTTTTGACACAAGAATCTCTCTGTACTGTAACCTGCCCAAAACAAACTACCCACCCTGCGAAAGAATCAACCCCGTAAGAAACCAAAACAAAGTCTTTTCCTGAGTTAGTTACTAGAATAGCTGCTAAATGTTTGCAAATATAAATAAAAGTTTGCTCTCTCCAGATTTGCTAGCAAGCATCAAATTCGTAGCATATAATTCATGAAAGACTTGACTTAAAGGGAGCTGACCACAGCTAGAACATTTTGGCCTAAACAGCTGCATTTGAAATATAAAATTCTGATTGGAACAATTAAACAATTGACTTTTCTTCACACTCAACTATTGCCATGTTTCAGCCTTTCAGAACAGCATCTCTCCAGAGGCATCCATGCCTGGCCAGTGTAGAGACCTGCCAGCTCATGCTGTGCTGTGTCCCACAGGCCAGAGGAACCTGGCTCAGGAATTCCAGCCGCAGTGCAGAGCGCACCCAGGAGAAGCCCAGGAGCTCTGCCAGCGAGCCCGAGGGCAGCCCACCCCCCCAAACACATCCCCCTTCCCTAAAGTGACAATAGCCTCACATTTCCAGAGAAAACATTGCTTTTCTGTTTGCTTTCTTGCCCCTGGCAGTCCAACGCTGCACTTTTTGCAAAGCAGCAGAACACTGAAAATTGCTGCAAAGTTGGTTTTTTTTGTTTTCTAGAAATTGTTGCAAACTGAAAATGTGGCAGAAAACAGAAAGAGTTGTTTTCCACAATGTATTTGGTGCTCAGTGCCCAGAGCTACGGGCAGGACAACTTCACACATTTCCTTCTCCTTGGGTCTCTAAATCAAGGTTCAGAATAAAAAAACCCCCAGCAATTCAGCTATATAAAATAAATCAAAAAGGAAAATATTTAGTGTTTTTTTTTTAATTCTTCTTTGGAATTTCTTTTGGAATTTCTGCATTAATCCTGAAGTAACAAAAAGCGTATTTAAAATATATACCAGAGACAAAGGAATAATTATTTTTCTTTTCTCTCAGTTCAGAACTAAGCTACTCAGTATGTCACACAAAATCCCAGTGGGAATACAGTGCCTCTGAGATCAGTACAAAGCGGTCCTTCTGAAGACAGTTTGAAACACTTGCTCTTCCAACTAGCACAACAAAATCATATCATTAATCACATATTAGTTTATATTTTAAAACATTGACACTTAATATGATTTATGTGGAAATTTCAACTGCTGAAAATTCTGAGAAACTAATTCTATTAGGGAACTTCACATTTTAACTTACGTTTCAAACCACATTTAAGGAGATATGTTTATGTGGCAGTTTTCAGCATTCTACTTTTATGCCTTTATGTATCAAAATTAATCTTTGAAGCAGCAGAAGAAACAATCAACACATTTAATGAGTGAAATAATGAATTACTGATGGAATGTAACAAACTGAGACTACTCGTATCAGATCTTAACTAACTAAAGAGTTCATTAAAAATTAAATGCTTGCATTATATCCTGATATGAAGAAATTTCCTTCTTAACTTTAAATTACTTTTTCAAAACCAAAATACAACTGAATACCTGATTCTCTAAGTTTCCCTTTCTCCCAGACTACATTCTGCCCCAGCAGAAGTATGCTCACGAATCCTTAAACCCTAAAAGGATCTGACTGCACTCACTTTTTGACGAGGACAAAAACTGGCAAGGAATGAACGAGCAGTTTCCACAGCACTTCTTTGTGCAAGACTTGTCTGCTGGGGACATCACTGCCAATATTCTTGCCAACTGCCCAGTGCTCACACATCTCTCATGTCAAGAATCAGCCCGTCTCCACCAGGCTACATAGTAGATAATTCTGGAGCTCTGGACCAAGTAGGGCACGTTAACCAGCAACGGTTTGCTAAAAATTGTCAAATAAGAGAAACTCCCCAGACTTAGTTCTATACTGCTGAGTCCAGACATGCACTTGCTGCACATAACACAGGGAAGGGGGGACAGTGGCACTGCTTTTTATTGAAGCTGCATTACACATCTTACCGCCACTGTCAAGTGATGTTTTCAGTGTGCTTGTAACTTCTGCAGATTCACAGAATATCCTGAGTTGGAAGAGACTGACAGGGATCATCAAGTCCAACTCTTGGCCCTGCACAGGACCATCCCCAAGAACCACAATATTTGCCTAAGAGCTTTGCCAAACTTCAGCCACTTACATGAACATTACTCCATTTGCTGTTCTCAAACTCATTTCCTCAGGGAAAATTCCAGATAAAATTTAAGCTTTTTATAAAGGTGAAAAAAGGATGGTATACAACATACTGGTTTTCAACGTTAAAAAGAAAGCAGAGCACATTGCTTTTGGAAGTATTTGGAGTAAAGGCTGCAGCCTGACACTGGTGAACACTGTGACAGGTACACTGGATCCATGAAAATCCACAGCTTGTGGTAAAAAACCCATCCCTTTGACTAAGCCCAGCTCCTTCGGCACTGCTAGACTGAGCAGGGTTTAGCAGCCGTGGGGACTGGGATAAGGCACCAGAGATAAGGAAAAGATTTGGCTGACACAGGAGTGCTTTGGAAGCAGAACAAGACAAGCTGATGGTGGTGACAGAAGGGAGAGTATTCACAAGTCCCTGGTCATGCTCCGCTCAGGAGCTTGGGATAGAAAATGTCACCTTCTCTCTGCTTCGAGCAAACTGCCGAGGGAAATCAAACTCTTGGCAAAAAATCCAGTCTAGGACTGGTCTATGCAGAGGATGACAAACCCCTTCGCTATCAGGCTCTCCAACAGCTAAATAAGAAATCTTCATGGTAGATTACAGACCTGATGAAGAAACATGTCCAGAAACTGCAGAATTCGTCACAGCCCTAATGCTTTTTCCAGTTTGGTGTGTTTTGTTTTAACTCTGCAGAGGAACCTACAGAAGCCATTTCTGAGCTTGGAAATCAAGTACTGAAAATTAAGAAGCGTCATGCTTAAGAATATACATTTAATCTGGAATCAAACCTCAACCTTAATTTTAATAAAAAAGACTTCCATCTTCTTTGTTTACTATACAGACCTAACTAAGGCCACGTAACTCATTTGTGCCACATTATTTAACCCTGTTCTAAAAAACCAGTTTAATAGATTTACTGCTCTTGGTGATTAAAGAAGCCCAAAATTAAAAAGGGCCAAATGACACGATTTGATATTATAATCTCAGAATCCTTGAATGATTTGGGTTGGAAGAGACTTTAAAGGTCACCTAGTTCCAACCCTCCTGCATAGGCAGGGACACCTTCCTCTACACTATGTTTCTCAAAGCCCCATCCAACCTGTCCTTCTGTGATATAGACATTTTAAAGAGTACTGTGATCTAAAGAAAGGTGTAATTTGAGTGGAGAGACAATAGTCATGTGAAAAGAAATTTTATTCCTAATACTTGCAATCCCCCCAATTACCTCTCAATGCAGAGAAAATGGTAATTCCTCACCAAGGTTCCTGGAAGGATAGTGCAGAACCAGAGCCTAAAGGTAACAATGAAAGGAAAACCAAAGGGCTTGGAGGGGGGAATCTCCCCTGTCCTTTTTGTGGGTTGTTCTGGGGTTTTTTTATTGTCTTCTGGAGGTTGGGTTAAAAAAGTGCAGGCCTTTCATTTCAGCCTCATACAAATACAGTATCATTTGCCTGCAACAGCAACTCTCCATCAGCAGAAAAGCTACATCAATTTTCTTTAGCAACTACCAGCACTCCAAGCTCCTCTATAAATCCACAGCCTTTTGCTTCATGAGATGAAAACATTTTTTTGAGGGGAAAAAATATTAGACATCAATATTTAAAATTATAATTATCAGCTCTCTAGTTCATAATAATGTTGAGCTTTTTCAACAAAGGCAAAGGCCACATTCCAACTGTGAACCAAAAACGCACAGCCCTGATAAGGGATATTATTCTGCATGAAGGAATTACCAGCAAATTATCCTTGTGTTGATGCTGAAACCTTTCATCTTTATAGCTAGAGGTGGTTACTGAAAATCAAAATAAACTAATATGACACCCAAATGCCATTTACTCATTAAGTATTTGAGAAACAGGACAGAATTATAGATTGCTGACATGCTGTATCAAGTGATTTGGGGAGGGTGAGGCTCACAGCAGCCCAGAGGGGAATTAAATTTGCAATCTTCCTGGAGGAGGATTAAAGGAGAAGCAGACAAGTACAGCAGCACCAGGCTGGAATTAGAGATTGGAGTTTTAAGTTGTTGTTTTAACAAACCCTTCTTGTGTCAACTGAGTCAAAACACTCAGGGCTGAATTTAAAAACATCCAGATGAAAACAAAGGAAAGAAGCATTTAAGTGCCTGTAAATATCCCACTGAAGCATTATTCATGCTGTATAGCTGGCCCCTGTTCTCTCTCTGCCTTGTGTCTGTGTTTAAAATCCAGTGATGAGGAGTTGTCCTGGTGTGAAGGTAAGGATAACACAGAAATACAGTAACATATGCAGTGATCAGAGAACTACATGAGTGTCACCTGTAAATTTAATTTAGATAAGGGGGTTGTTTTGTTTTTTTTTTTCCTAAGAACCAGTGATTCATTATGGAGCCTTGTGGGGGCCTAAGACTCGACTGGTCCTTTCCACAGAAAGGATAAGGAAAAGAGTAATTGTGTAATGGGAACTCCAGAAGCTCTTCCCATCCATCCTGCCAACGCCACTTGGCAGTGGGGAAGAGCAATTCCCTGGCCCCAGCCCTGCCTAAGGAGCAGATGTGTTAGATGTTCTGGAACAGCATATTAAATAACTTGTGGTAACCTGGTTTACCCTATTCCTCAATTAGCACCTTGTGTTAAACGACTTTACAATTGTGTTTCCCTGCTTTATGGTGCCTTCTCATTGTAACACAACACCCTGCTCTTCTCTATGTCTCACGAGAAACTAGAAGATCACGAGGATTAAGGGGAAGAAGTTTTGCTGTCAATGTCCGTATTACATGGTCCCTCAAGCCCTCCAGCTGGCCACACAGAGGGCTGAAGTGTCCCCAGGCCAGCCCATGAATTCACTCCCTTTCCCAACAGTGCTCTTCTGCACTGAGAGGGTCCAGGCACCCCCCTAGAAGTGCTCACTGCTCTTTCCAAGACCTCTGCGGTGGCTCCTACAGCAAAGCCCTGTTACTTCTTTAGTTCCTGTATTAGAAGAGAAAATATTCACCAAATTCAATAAATCTCTATGTCAATAGGTTTCAATTTAATTCTTTCACATTGTCCAAAAGTACAAAATAAAATGCTTCAAGAATTGTGTTCCTTTTTGAAATGTATACCTGCCTCTACCACAAATTAACAACCACTCCTACAGCGCCTTTCCAAGGCATGCCTTTTCCAGCTCTTCCTACACATCATTATCAAAACAGAAACCCACAGCTGATACAGAGCAGCAGGCACACAGTACAACTGAGGCAAGCTCTGCTCTCACCTCCAATTACAGAGTTCATGGGACCAGAAGCAAAGGAGAGGTGTTATCCAGCACGATGTGAATAAACCATGCACAAGAGATGCAACACAGCTCGAGTATTCATACAAGAGCTTTGAATAACACCATATGCTCAGTGCTAAATTCACATTACAAAAACAAACTTAGCACAAGCTAACCTCCTGCCCTCATTATGATAATAAAATATTTACCGAATTCAAACACAGTTAGTAATAATCTCTGCTGAATTTGAGTAACTGCTACTGCAGCATTGTAAAGGCTACTTTTGCACAGGTTTAGCTAGATTGCAATGAGAAAGGATATAGAAACAACACTCCAAGATATCTGCATAAAGAAATAGGGCCTTTTTTCCCCTTACAGTCTAATATAAACTCTGAAATCAATTTAAATTAAAAAAAACGAGGAAAGTTTTCAAATTGAGCTGTCAACTAACTACCAGAACCATTATCATTTCCAAATCATCATCCATATAATTAAAAGAACACAAAGCATAATTTACAATAAATGTTCAACCAGCTTCCCCCACTCTGCTGTGTTTCCACATAAACACAGAGTTGTTATTCTCATGACAGCATCAGTGATTTAGTTACCACAGCCCCAGATGAAAAACAAGTCACTTCAGGTCTAGGCTGCCCAAAACGTGGAGCCATCACACTGTACCTGTATCTTCTGGCATTCCTGCATTAATTCCCTTCCAGACGGGAAGTGCCACCCGAAGCCCTGCTGTTACGCGGCCGCTGCTGCGGGGAGCAGGATCCGCAGCGTGCGCTGCCACAGCCACCACTGCGACCCCAACACGCCCAGGGTCAGATGACTCCTGCAGCACCCACGCACAGGCAGGAGCTGAGCCAACACCTCGCCGTCACCACTGTGCAAAAATAGCGTCCTACAGAAGCCGAAATATTGTCACATCCATGGCAGGTGGCACCGCTGGCAGGGTCCCGGAGGGACCGGATGGAGGACGTTGTCTTTGCATCAGGTGATACCAACAGCCCCTTCAGGGTGGTGCTGGGCACCTGGGGAGAAAGGCTAAAAGAACTAAAACCTGCAAACTCCTTGTCATAAATACAGGCTCAGACAGCAAGGAAATCCCTCTAGACATCCCCCAAACGCAGCGGTCGCTTCCCCCTGGTGCAGGAGGGCACAGCACTGATGTCGGAAGGAGATGATGTAAGCAGTGAGATGCTCTCACTGTGAGATACCTGGCAGCCAAAAATCTCTCCCCTGATTGCTCATATGGAGTTGGAATGTGTATCACTGGAATAGCAGTGATGTGTTGAGCTATTTAAAGCACTACATGGGAACAGAACGAGCATTTCTATAAGGACTCTGACTTCAGAAATCTATATGGTGAGTACGCCACTGCCCTGGGCCATGCCAGACATGGCCTGTAACTTTAAATAGCCCTCAGCTGACATGGCCTGAGACCCAGAGCACAGATCTGAAGATTCCAGGTACTATACACTGAACCAAAACTAGGAACTACTCAATTAAAAAAAAAAAAAATCTTATATATGCATTATCTTGCAGCAACTGCCTTTTGACACAAAACTCTTACGGCAGCATTTTATTTTGTTCAATATTGTTGTGCTGCCTGCGTGAAGCCAAATCCATCCTCACACTCTTCTGGATCACCATCAGCCACCCTGGCTGAGCTCTCCAGACATTTGCAGATTTGGCCTACTTAGTTTTTCCCAGCGGCTACTTCAGCTTGGCAGAAACACAAAAGGCACTTTGCTAAATGGCAACACTCTGAAGGCACGTAAATTAATAGGCAGGAAAAGTGAAAGGGCTTTCACTCTAACAGAGTCTTTCCCTCTGCTTGCCAGGCTTCCAAGGCTAAATGCTTGGTAACTTGCATTTTAACATTGTATGATCATAATGCAGTCACACAGTGCACTAATTTATATTTACAATTTGAGGTGTGATCCCTGAGCCTCCCCTGCAGTCTCACCGGTTGGCTATGGCAAAGGAGAAACCACACTCGAGGAGCTCAGAGGGTTTTCATGGTGTTTCTGAGAAACTCCATCACCACTCATGGGCTTCACAGGCATGAAGCACAAGGCCATTGCACTTCATTAGCGTGATGGGCTGACTCGGGGGAGCGTGACAAGGGGCAGCAGAGACAGCAGCACAGGCAAGAGATCAAAGACCTCCTGCTGCAAATGATCCAGAAAACTGTGTAGCCTTAACCTGATTTCTCAAATCAACACAGGCCAAACACCTGTAACTCCACTGTTTTAACAGGAATAACAGCACACTGCCCTTGCTACAGAAAAGGACAAGACACTTGGCTCCTCTTAAAATCTCAAGTGAAGTCCTGGTAGCCACAGCAGTGCCCATCCTCTGTTTCACGTTTGCTTTATTCCAGGGTTACATTACCCAGGTCAATGCCATCATCAACATCTTTGCAAAGAGCAACCAGACAGCAACAAATTTAGGCCACTCTGAAATGGATTAGTTGGCTGCAAAATCTTTATAACCTGTGGTACCATGAGTTATAAATGACATTTTAAAAATACTTCAGACCTGTTCCCAATTAACTCATGCTCTTTTCCTGTACTCACTGCCCTCTTTCCCAGTGTAAGCTAAAGTGACTGTCAGCAGTAACGGGACTGGTTATAGTTTAGTTTTAGGTAGTTCCTGCAGGAACAAGGAGTTAGACTTGATGATCCTCATGAGTCTCTTTCAACTTGAGATATTCCGATAGAATTCCATGATTCTATGAAGGTGACAGTATATAGTCGGACCCTGTTCCTGTTCTTCCATGTTCACAGCACTTCGCTAGGCCTGTTTGGAACTTTTTCCACAGCCTGTCTCTGAAAATGTTTTGGAACAATGATTTTATTAGATGTAGAAGAATGTAGAGCTTTTTCCTCACTACAAAATATGGAAGTATTTTCTAACTAAGAATTTCTTAAAAAATCAGAGTTATAACACCACCTGAGATTCAGGGACTTTGCAGTATACAACAGGTACGTACCTGTTGGCTTGCAGCAACTCTTATGCTGCTTGGGATTGGCATCTTGGTTTAAATTTTAGGTTGCCCTGTGTGGAGTCAGGAGCTGGACTCAACAATCCCCATGTGTTCCTTCCAACTCAGGAGTCTTCATGATTTTATAAAACTATGTCCCTGGATTTCAAGGCACTCATCAAGTTTCTACCCAAACGTATATATGTCTGTTTAATAGCAAATGGAGACTACAGAGTCCAGTCTCAACACAGACTAAGATACTAACTCTCCATAAATAATATATAATTAATGAATTTTACTTTGAAAAGGCTAGAAAATACAAGAAATCATAATATTTCACAGATATTCTCAGCACATTTTAAGATGTCTTTCCTTTTAAGTTGCAAAAACTGGTTGCAGTGCTGCTTCATGTTATTTTTGCTTTTGGGTAGTTTTGACCCAGGTTAGCGCTGATTTGGATTTTCTACTGGGGATAAATACGATCACAAAGAGAGGCACTGCTCTCTTCTCTGTGGTGACAGTGACAGGACCCCAGGGAATGGCCTGAAGATGTGTCAGAGGAGGTTTAAGTTGGATAGCAGGAAAAGGTTCTTCACCCAGAGGGTGGTTGGTCACTGGAACAGGCTCCCCAGGGGAGTGGTCACAGCACCAAGCCTGACAGAGTTCAAAGAGTGTTTGGACACTGCTCTCGGGCACCTGGTGTGACTCCTGGGGATGGTACTCTGCAGGGCTACAACTTGGAACTTTGATGATCCTTGTACATCCTTTCCAACTCAGGATATTCTATTATATGAAAAATACAATAAAATTAAAGATATCTCTAGATATAATGATTTTGGTAATACTTTATCACTAGGACAAAAATAATATTAAGTAATAGGTATTTCCTTTTAACTATCACAATTTATTAATTGAACTGATGTATTCCTTGCAGTTATGTCCAAAGTTGGAGCTACTGCTGAATGGCCCATGTCCTCAAACATTCATGATAGAAACAAAAAAGGACAAACCCATGGCAGAAGTGAAAATGAGCAGGAAAAGGGTAAATGACTTGGATAAATGCTGCCTCTACAACTAAAATCATGTCTTCCAACTTTCTGCCCAGCCTCTCTTGCATGAATCCCGTATCTGCTGGGACTGGACTTGCAAAGCCACTCAACCCTGCTCTCAGTGACCTGTCCTGCTCAGAAACAGTCTGAGTTTAAACTTCTGGCTCTCAAACACCTCCATCCTCAAGGCCATGCATGCGACAACACTTCTCATTAACTGCACAGCAATGAGCCACGTGCATGGTCATCTTTAACTCAAACATGTACAAGCAGGTCAGAGACAGTGGGCTCTCGTACAAGGCACTGAAGCAAAGAACCTGCTTCAGCAGGAAGGCTGGACTAGATGAACTCCAGAGGTCCCTTCCAACCTCAACCACTCAGTGATTCTGTGCCAATCCTGCATATTCATGAAGCAGGAGAAGTCAGGCTGAGGATCCACTCAGAGCTCAGCATGACGGGGAGCAGGCAGCTGTGTTTGCTCCAGAGGTAACTGGGTCATGTGTCTTGCTCTGCTCCTTGCTATCTCTTGGGAATAAAGAGCTTCCTTCAGCCCTGAAATCCATGATGACAGCCCTTGACTGCTGGCCAGAAAGTCAGATGAATGAAAGCAGAACTTCTCCCACTCTCAGCTCCTTTCTCCAAGGGGGACCTCCCTGCAGCAGACCTAGGTCCAGACCAAAGCTGGCATTAGCTCCCTGTGCTCCCCCAACTAGAATGAAAGCACCATCCAATATTCTTCAGAAAACTGTGCACCCAAAATAGTGAGCAGAAATCAAACATAAACCCTAAAAAGCCTTTAGTAGAGGTTTTTATAATGGGAAAAAGTGGTATATCAAACCTAGAGTGCAAGAAAATGCTTAGAGAACTGAAAAAACCAAACACTGCCCCATAATGAGGTGAGAGCATGTCCAGAATGCAGCTTGCAAAGTGACACAGGTCAGAGGATAAAGGGATGGGGTCTGGCTAGCAGCAAAGAGACAAGGAGAGCCACAGCGACGGCCCTGCAGGTCACACACCTTCAGGAATGAACCTGCCACACAGGGACTCTGCTGACCTTATGGAACTGATGGGGACTGCCAGTAAAATGGAGCAGACATCAGATAAGGAAAGATCTGCTTAAGTAGAGGTCACAGGCTACAATTTAGCTCAGAAAAAAAACCTGTCATGCAATAAGGATAAAGCAAGCAATTAACAAAAGGTATTAGTTTCTAAAAGGTCAGGCACTACAAGGAACTTTTCAGAGAAAGGACTTTGGAAAGCAAGAGGGAAACTGTATACCCAGTGGTGAGCTAGAATAATGGGATGTATTGTATTAAGGGAAGGAATCCTGGCTGCAACAGAAAAGGTACTGTAACAAGAACCACCCAGAAAAAAATTAGAATCCAAGCCCAACATTTTATGGGAGGGAAATCAAAGAAGCAGAACGAGGCAATAAATGTCAGTTGGTATGGCCAAAAATTGCCATGAGGTAGGCATGAGGGTTAGAAAAACTCATTTGTATCTTTGAATTCAGGAGGATTTAAACTACAATGTGAATTTGGCATTTAAGGCATCATGAGTGGTGCAAGAAAGATTACAGGTACTGCAAAGATGCCAAAATAACTTTCGGGTACTTCTTTTGGGAGTAAATGAATGCATGGAGCAGGATTTTTCTGTGTGGGCTGATGCCACATGCACACAAAGAGAGAGAGATCACTAAATTTTAATTTATCGTTGTTTTATATATAAAATTACCATTTAAATTGTCTGGATTTTTAATCAATGGAAATTTCAAGTGCTCACATAGAGAATAAACAGAAGTATTACCTACAGAATTAGATAGACTTAAAGGACCTTCACTGCATTGCTCTCTTCTGAAAAGTTACACAGACATTGCCATAATTCTGTAATCACCAGCTACCTATCATACAAAATTATCAAATGATGATGTGGGTTGGGTGCTATTCAGAAAAAAAACCATTCAGCCTCTCATGTGTTTTCATTAGAATCAATAAATTTAACTTTGAAGGTTTCTTAAAAAAAAAAAGAATTAAAAAATGCACACACCCCACCCCCATCACTCCCCCCAAAATGGGAGTTTTTGAGAGTTAAGAGGCCTGGGTCTAGGTCTAAGGGAATACTCATGTGCCAGAAATGCCACGCACATAAGTCCAAACTGCAAGGCTGGAAACCCCTCCTCACACCTGCTCTTCGACATGTCCAAAGGCAGAGCAAGCTGATTTTTCACTTCCCATTTCCCAGCTGTCCATGGCTGACTGTGGGAAAGCACCTTTGGCTTCCACACATAGTGGAAACAGCCATGTGTGCTTGTTTGCAGCTTGTGTCTTTCGTGAGTGTGGGGTACGGAGTGCTGTACTCGGTGTCACCCACCGGATCTGAGAAGTCTCCATCCTTGTTTTCCAGGAAACAATGACTCTGTGACCATAGGGACCTTTCTGAATCCTTGCCACATTCGTTGGATACCCTCATCCCACACGCCCGGGCTGCCTTTCTGCAAACCCTGCAGGTCAGCCCAGCTATGGCCCATGGCACTACCAGGACAGTAAAGAGATGGCCAAACACACATGTAGAGACCACCCTCTGCAAGAAAAGCTGACTATCATCTTCAGACTGGGGCCACCTGAACAAGCGGCAAGGTGAGTTTTACACAAATAGATCCAATAGGGAACAACAGGTGCAAATTCCTCTTCCTCAGAGGCTCAAGCAGCGGCAAGCCCAGCCCTGGTGTTTGCATAGATAGCTCTGCTTGGGTTTGCAAAGGAGAGAGATGCTGAAAATCATGTTTACGATCTGGACTGTGAATCCCAAGTGAAAAGCCCTGAACAAGAAATCTGCCCCAGAGGGGAGTGGGGATTTCAGGCACATCCTCATCTGCAGCACTGTGTCCTGCGCACACACACAAATTCCCAGCACTTTAATCCTTGCCTTTAGCCCACAGTGACTATGCCAGAGAACATTCTTCTGCCTGCTTTCCAAATCCCATTCTCTGTAAAGGGATGTAGCTGCAAAGCAGCATGTCAGATCCAAATCCTACTTAAATACATTCATTTTGGTTGATGATCACTGAGGAATTTGTCAACAACACGGAGTACTGTTTTGAAAGTAAAAAAGAAGTCATCGTTGGAAATGTGAAGCTGTTACACTTAACCCTGTTCCCAGTAAAGTTCACCAATAAAACTATTATTGATCTGGGTCGAAGACTTTCATCAGCGTTCATTTCTGAATTCTGTCAAGTTTTTATCTTAGCAGTTGGCTCATCACAACCAGAAATTTCAGCCTTTCCCCCGCTTGCCTGAGGTTACAATTTCCCATCAGTAACATCTGAAATGAAATTATATCTCTGAGCTCACTTTAATACCAAGAAACAAAGCAGATCTTTTTTTTTCTTGGAGTGTGTCTAAATTAATTGATACACTTTATTGCTCAGTTCCACCATAAGCAACTCCAAAAACTTAAGATTCAACTTAAAAAAAATCACCGGACTCTCTAGCTATTACTGTTCTGCACCTCCCTGGCTGCCTGATGATCACTTCTAGCACCTCCACCAGTTACTCAAACCATATTCCTGCCAGTCCCCTCATCTTTAGGGTGTTCTTGTTTGGAGAGCCATGACCCAATACCAGAAACTGTCATCGTGGTGCTATTTCCTCCCCACAGGTCTGTAGCATCTCCTGGGTGCACCCCTGCCCAGCATCACTCTTCACACTGGTATCTGCTCCATCTGTGTCCTCGAATGGGGGAGGGGAACAAGCACATTCCCTGGCTTGGAAATGAGCAAATGTTTGCAACTGGGGAAAAACAGTGTAGAAGGGATTTCCATGGCTCATTTGTCTTTCCATTCCCTGGTACAAACAGAGTAATAATAACAACAGTGATGCCTGTTTGTTACAGCAACACCAAAAACCAAAGCAAGATAAAATAACATAGAAAGCAATAGTTCGTTTTGCTAGCCAAGCCACAATATATCACCCCCAATCATTAATTTATATAATTTACTAACTTGCCCCTAATGCTATATGAAATATGTTTCTAAAAGGATTACAAATAATAATTTAAGGACCTTTGCAAAGGCTCTTTCCTTTTCAAGTTGTAGTCTACAGCATATAAAAATGCCTAAAATAATTACTCTGAAGAATAAAACTGAACTCCTGCTTTTATTTGCTCTGCTTAATTTAGCAGTAGAAAGGGATTAGCTCTTTTTCATTGCAATCAGAGTTACTTCAAATATATATAGATATTGATGTTACTGAAGTTCTGGTGCTAAAGTCACACTACCTCACACAGTGCAAATTAGTTATCTTTGCTGAATTTGTCAAAGTGTAAGAATTTCTTATTAGATTCAGTTACACCCATACAGATCTAATTCTGCTTCATCCCCATCAGACACACCAGCACACTGCCTCCCTTTTCACATGCAGGCTACACAATTTCTGCAATCAATTATCTTTCAGCACCACATTCATAGCAGAAATGTGTTATCTTCACACAAACACGACCCCAGAGCCTTCAGCTACAGTGCTACTGCTTGCACAGTTCTGCAACTAACAGTTCTATTATCAACAGGAACATTTTTGAGGTATCTACACAACATGCTTTTTGACCAAGTTTTGAGCTGCTTAATTTGCAAACCACCATCTCATTCAGACAGCAAATGAGTTTTAGTTCAAACTAAATATTTTGTTCTGAAGCTTTATATCCACCTTTTACAGACAGAAGGGGAAGCAGCAACATCATCTGATAAAATCATGCCTTATTTATAAAAAGAAGGATACTGCACAGCATTTTTTCCCAGGTAATGTACAGAAATGCAACTCAGTGAAGGACAGATGAAAATCCAATGCCAAATTCCACACTAACCTCACTCCCCCGATTTCAAGAGGGTTGAAACACGAAGTGTCTTTATTGTGTCAAGTGAACAGTAGTGTGGTCAGGAGATCCTGAAGCCCACTATTCCCCATTCAGCCTCTGAACATGGTTAATTCCTCACATTCTACACAAAACATACAATTAATCTTAAAATTGTAGCCAAGGCCTGGCGAACACCAAGAACCTTTTATTTTCCTCTGTCTCAAGAGAAGCCTTTTTCTCTGTCCCTGACAGAGAAAAGCCTAGCAAGTCACTGCAATGTGGTGCTTGGCAGCCCCCTGGGCAGATGTAGGTCACTCCTCCTCCTCACAAGGGCAAGGAAACCAGGAGTTTCATCCGGCTGCAAGCTGCTCCAATTGCCAATAATCCTACCAATTCGAGTCTTTAATAACAACCTACTAAGACGGCAATGACGCAGGATGCTGTCCCTTGACCTACATGCCGCCGAAGCGAGACGTGGGCTGCTGGGCCACCACGGACACAGCTGTTCAAGGACCCAGCTCGTGCCACGACACATCCTACCACATCCCCTTCTTGCTGCATGCAAGGCTCTGAGGCTGTTTGCACTCCCAGTCCTCCCTCCTCAAGCACTTCAGGCTCCCTTCCACTACCCCACGCGGGATGGTCGCTTACATATGGGCTTGGTCTTCGCACCGGTGGCTGCTCTTTGGGCAGTTGGCATTATATAGAAGCAGGATAAATTATGCATAGCCAAATCTGGGGGACCATGGGGTGCAGGGATGTGTCCCACACACAGCCAGCAAGGCGCCCAATAAGCACATGGAGCCCCACCAAACCCATACACAGTCTAAGAACAGAGGACAGGCTATGGCCATGAGGTGCTGGGCTCATCCAGAGCAGGACAATACCCGAGAGCCAACCTACTTGCAACCAGGTCCATTTATTCCTAATTTAGCTCTGTTTTCCCACAAATGCTCCTCCCTGACCCCCTGAATGTCTCCTTTCCCCACCTTCAGTCCTTCTCCTGGGCATACAGTTTCTTCACACGTTCCTTCCACCATGTTGCTGGAGAAAGGGAGTCTCCCTTACTTTTTCCCAGGGCTGCGACACATGGGAGCTCTGTTCACCCTTTCCCACTGCTCAACATGTAGCAAAGGAGCACCAGAGCACAGTCTGGCTCTGCTCTGCTCCCAGAGCATCACAGAAAAATGACAGTTTTAATTAAAGGGAAGCCCAACTTTAGTTTAATGCAACACACAGAAAGAACAAGTGACCCATGCTACCACAGCACGTTTCCAGCGTTTATTTCCAAAACAGAATATAAACAGAGATAAATCTCCTCCCAGTCCAAATACTCCTAAAGTAAATGATGACTCAGATGGTAAATACCCTTTCTATCACATCCCATTTCTCTCTATCATTTGGAGTGACAGCCCTGCTCTCACTGAATTAAAGAAGGACAATTCTGCTTTGTAATGAATGAAATCAACATTCTCTCCTGTATGACTTGTTTTTCTGCACTGCTAAACACTGTCATTATCTGGACTTTAAAGCTTTTTCGTTTTAATAGTGTTTCTGTAGGAACAGGCCTGAATTTCAAAAAGTTATTTTGCTTTTCTAGTACTCTCTTAAAACACAGATGTGACTGTAGCACTGAGTGAGGTACCCAAGAAAAACATAGTCTAATAAAGTTAAACTGATCGAGCTGGAAGCAGTGAGTATTAATTTCACATTCAAAGCACGATATGCAACTCCATGAAAAGACTGATGGGGTCCTCAGGGTACGAAAAATTGTATGATGCAATGGAATTATCTCAGCAATACAGTTTCTTACATAAGAGCTAGAAAAGGACATATTAAGGGCTAATGTGTTAAATAAGCAGAGAACTAGGAACAATTCGTAATGCAATCCAATCCTTACTCTGTAATAATTTTAGCTACAACTATCACTGGGGCTGTGCAAAATGAGACATCTTGTGGAAGTGCTTCTCTCTACTGACAACCAACTAGCTCACCCAACCAATGAGACCTTAGGTGCCAAAAGCAGAAAACTCTGAATTAGCCACCATGACTTGCAGAAATCCTTAATTTGACCTACCTTCCAGACTCAGTCACTCTAACAACATTTTTCATACTGTCAATCACAAATCAGTCCCAACTCTTTTAGTGATTCTATTAGTAGGATTTTATGTATCACTAAGCATTAGAAATTTTGCTATCTCAATTTTGGTCCCTCTTCCAACACTGAGCTGAAACAAAGTTGAAAACTCTGGTTTGAATTTCAGTCTGGCACAGAACAATGACTTCCCACTTATGCTCCAAGCCATACAAGCTTGATGACCCCCATCATGTCACAGGTTCCCTGCCTGACACCCTGCTAGAGCCCAGGGCAGACAGGTTTTACTGCCTTCCATTGTGCCACTGAGCTCACAACAACAATGCTTTTGGGCACCTTCATATTTCCACAGCACTATGAGTAAGACTAACACGGCATCTTCTCCAGTGGCAGTTGTAATCTTCAAAGGAACAAGCTTTCAGTTCTTACCCCTGTGTAAACATGAGCTTTATACAAATACAGAGATCAGGTAAAACTTCAGCCTTCCATTGTTTGCTAGAGTTTCCTGAAATGCTACTGCCAATAGCAATGCAAATTTTATCAGAAGAGTTTCTAATTCCCAAACAAAATCACTCAGTGAGAACACTGTATATGGAACAACGTGCAAATACATTTTATCCAAAGCAGAGATATAATATTTAATGGTTTAAGCATTTCTCTTGGGCAAAAATTAATAACGTGTGGTACTGCATAATAAAAATGAAACATCTTTAATCTCTCAGTTTTAAAATTAGGCACTGGAAGAAGAAACTCTCTTTCTGAGTAGTTTCACAATGTTACAAACTCTTACTTCCAGATGCTGATTACACAAGTTCAGGATATAACCAAATATTAAATAAATGTGCAAACTGTATTTTTAATGTAGACTCATATCAAAACTTTACAGACTAAGGGAAAAACAAAGAAAAAAGAACAAAGCTGCCTCTTTAGGGAAAGATTTGTAAAACAATAGAAAACCCCTGCATACAAATACCTGGGAACTGCTGGCCAGCACGGATGTGGTACTGAGGAATGAAAAGGACCAGGGGAAAGGCAAACCCCACCAACCACTATTTTCAACAGTAAGAGAACAACAACAGGTTCTCTAGAGTGGAGAAACAGCAGGAGATGTCTACCTGTTCTTGGGCCCTGCAATTCACACAAAATAGGCCTTTCTTCATGTTATTTTCTTGAGAAAATGTAATTTTGCAAGGAATACCTGCATTTGCTGTCAATCCTTCCTCTTCACCAAAATAATAAAAAGTGCCCCAAAGGCTAGTTAACCATTTGCAAAAAAAAAAAAAAAAATTACTGTGCCACTCTCCGATTATTATCTAAAAAGATAGGATTTTTGATAAATATTCTTTTGCCAAGATAGTGTCATGGAGGTTTTCTATACACACAGCAATAACATTGATTCAGAAATACACCACTAATACAAGGGCATTCAGTATGGCTCTTGAGAAAGCAGCAGAATCCCTGCACCTCTAGTTCAAGATTATTTTCTGCTGCACTTCACAATTTGCTTCTTTTAAACCTCCATTTAACTTTCTTTCCAGCTGCAGATCAAATCTGCCACCTAATTCCTGCCTTCAGCCCCATCACTGATAGTCTGCTAGGGTGGTTATATCCATACAGGTGTAATCAGCACTTATTTACAAATTGATCAGGTCAATTACAGTTGTGAGTTCCACTTAGCACCAGGTAAATGTAAAGGAAAATTGCTGAAAGTTCCCTCTTTGTCCTCCAGACAGGCAGCCTAAGTTCCCAACTCTACAGCACTACAATATAAGTCCCCAAAGATGCTCCAGCAGACTGACAGATTTCCCACTGCCATATTTGGTCTGTTAGCAATTACCAGAAACTGGGAAAAGACAGAAAATAAACTCATTATTATCACCCTGAAACCTACTGAGATGGAGTTTTCCATTCATTTTGTATGTTCTCTTTTCAAAAGTGAGATTACATTTTTACAAAGGTAGAATTATAACAATCACTTTAAAGTTTATTATGCTACTCACACAGTAAGATTTAATTAATTTTATTTAAAGCACTGATCCAAAACCTTCCAAACACACTCAGACATACTCAAAAGGCTTAATACTTTTATGCTAAACCTTAACTTTGGCAAATATAAATCCATTTATTAGTTATATGACTAGGTATGGACATAATTAGAAAATGTAATAAAATAAAGTCTGGTTTTTTAAAACTTGAAATTGCTCTATCTTAAATAAAAGCTCCATTTCCTCAGTATGTTTTGCTTTCATTTTACAGACAGTTTTATACTACTGAGATTCTACCTCTCCTATCTAGGAATTCCTTATATATTTTACATTCCATCAAAAAGAAAATAAAGGTCCCAACATTCAACTTTAAATCAAGACACTATTTCAAAGTTGGCCTAGCTGTACTAAAAACATATTAAATTATAAATGAGAAGCTGTATACTCTGCTGTACAGAAAATCCACAGACTATTAGAAATTTATTCTCAGCTGTACAAGAGATTACATCTTTTAATTATCTGTCACAGAATGGGAGTGAGGAGCCTCGAATCCATTCAGCTGTTCAGTGTGTGACCCATAGAAATAAATCTGACCTCTTACAAAGCACATGTAAGCACCATACACACTCTGAGACATAGCTATGGTTTTAAAATCACCGAGTAACTCTCTGGTATAACACTGTGCTTCAGAATAACTGAGCTTCCACTGGAAATGTACGTGCACCTGTGTTTTTTGGAAGTGCTGCACAAGAGTCCCAGAAGCATTGTCTTGCTGTCCTGCTTTAGCTTTAAATGTAATTTTAATCATGCCGAAGTCAAGTTTAGCACTCCCACACGCTATATTTAGAACTAGAATAATTTAGGCTGGAAGGCGCCTCTGGAGGTCATTTAGTCCAGCCTCCTCCTCAGCACAGATCCCATTAGATCAGGTTGCCCAGGGCCTCATCCCATCCAAAGCTCAAACCTCCAAGGATGTAAGGCCACCACTTTCCCTGCTCCAGTGCTTTACAATCTTATCGGGAATTTTGTTTCCTTCTTATACCTAACCAGAACTTGCCATGTTGCGAGCTGCCACGGGGTTGACTCCTGTCCTTTTGTCACACACTGTCACTTGTGAGCAGAGACCGGAGAAGAAAGCAACATGGACGGTTTAGGGTGGAATGAAACCAACCCTTTACTAATTTACAAATTCGCTTATATACCTTAGCACGCTGGAACTGACATAAGGTCTTTGGTTCCCTGACCAACCACCCCCCAGAGGGATTGGCTGGACCCAACAACACTTATTTCAGATATTTTCTCATTGGTATCATAACAATACCATAGTTTACAAAACCTCTCAACTGTTTTCCCGTAGCGTCCGTGAGAAAGCAAGGCTTTCACACAGACGCTGTCAGAAAACTGAGAAATCTCTCTGCCACCAAGCTTTCAGCATTCACAACACACCTCTGAGCAGAGCCTGGGTTCATCCTCTCTCCAGCCCCGCAGTGGGACATGAAGACATTGATGTTCTCCCTCAGCCTCCCAAAGGAGCCTGGCTCCTGCAGCCTGTCCTCGTATATCCAGCCTCTGCCCATCCAGGCAGCCTGTCCACAGACCAGCTCCACTTCTTCCCAGTGCCAGGACCCTGGCATGACAGCAAATCTCTCTAAAATCCCTCTCTAACACGAACACCATCACAGGTGAGTGAGGACACACCATTTAAAGCAGGGTGATTAAAATTAGCCTTCCAAACCCATATTTTGCATCCTTTGAAAGCTGACCAGCATTCAGTGCTGCTGAACACTTTTAACTCACAGCATCTTGCCCATCCAGGTTTTTTTACACAGCCACCTTCCATCATAGTACCATATATCACAACTAACAAAGCAAAACTCTTCTATCTGGAACAAAACTTCTATCTGCCGTAAAGGAACTTGGAATGCCCTGAGGGAGGTGTCAACATTTCTCATCTGAACACGTAGCTTTAGACCATTGGAGTCTAAAAGAATAGAAGCTAATATTATACTCATGTTTAAATGGCTAAATGAATTGCTTTTTTAAAGATATAAATGTCATAATTAATTTCTTGTCCCACACTGTTATCAGTCACAACAAATATGTAGATTTGCAGCAGCCTGACCTGAGGATTGATCCTACAAACCAAATATGAAATACACAGTGACCTTGGTGATCCCACCACCAAAAATTCACAGCAGAAATAGAGCAGCCAAACTGTTTTTAAATCTATGCACACACAAACATACAAAGAAACCAAGGCAGCTTAAAAAGTTACACATTTGACGTTGCAATTTGCCTTAGAAGCACAGATTTTGTTGAGACAGTAAATACCAATCCCACCTAACAATATATCCTCAGGATCACAGGTATTACTGCACAGGTATCCAGTTTCCAGCCTCTACACCCTGCCCAGGTTCCTTGCAATTTAAAGAACAAGCAATGTGATTAACACTGCTAATCTGGCTGCACTGTGAATTTTGGCTGACTCTTCCATATGGGAGCTCTGGGAGTTTTGACTGAAATATAAGAAGTATTGTTAAGCTTCAAAGTTCTATCACAGCCTTGAAATACTTGTTGTTTTAAATTAAGTACCATCCCTCAGAGATATGTGACTGTGCAGCAATCTGTTCTTTAGTTTTTTATTATATTAATTTGGTTCTAGTTGTCGTAGTTGCAGAAAAAGGTTAAAAGTTTTTAACATTCTAGAAAGTCTTCTCATCCCTTTCCAGTATGAACAACATAAACAAAATGCAAATGGTAAAAAAGAGGCTCCAATTTCTGTTCCAACTTGTGATTATGGATGCCACTGCTTGTGATTTTCCCCTTAATGTTCTTGCGTACATACATGGCCTAAGTTATAGATCTTAGTGATACACATAAGGTTTTGGCTTCTGCTTGTAAATTGATGATACTATAGTATTTTTTTTAATATAAAAGGTATGTATTTATTTAGTTAAAGTCCTAGAGACACACTATAATACCTTGCTTTAGAGAAAGAACACCAATCACATGAGTTTTGGTCTGAAGAGACCTTCCCAGGGTGTTGGGAAGAGCTGAGAGGGCAGTTCCACCCACCAGTGCAGCCCCAAAGAATGGAAAAAATATTCAGGAAAAAAGGAAAGAAAAAAATACTTCCACAGCAAGTGATATTCCTCTTGGAAACAGCAGAAACGGCCTCCTTGTTCCACTCACCAATTTTATTGCTGTGGTGGGGGAAATAGGACAGCGGCGACAATGCCCACAGCTGAGCATCTTGTGCCAGACCAAGGCAGGGGCCAAAAGCATCTCACCAACGTGGCTGGTACCAAGGGACCCAGAGCTGGCCCCAAGCCCTCCATCACTTGGAGCAAATCCTGAGCCGCTGGATCCATCTGTGTATCTTTTGCCATAATGCTTCATTTTCCAGCCTGTAGGCAACTGACAGAGCAGATGTCACTGAAATGACTTAACGTATTAAGCTGCTATTTGTTTAATTCTGATGTGGAAAATGTGTCACACTAGAAATAGTTTAGTATGTTAATGTACCACTGCAGCAACCTACAGCAATCTTTAATCATTTTATTTTAGATTATCTGCTTATTTTACTTTAAATCATAATTAAAACCTGTTTTCTTGCTTCCTTTTAATTGTACTCGTAACTTCACCTCCAGTTTCCTCAAGCTGAATAAACAGAACTATTATCACAAATAAACATTTAACATCCTAGAATATTTTATCTACAATTTATTTGCATTAAATTACATAAGACAGATGCAGATAAAACTTCCAGTATAAGGTATTCCGTTAACAATTTGCAGCACAATAATTCATAAATGAAGGGGCTCTGGGATTTTAACTTCAAGGAATAACAGCTTAATGTCTGTGTCTGCGTAAGAAAGCTGACCAAAGCTAGATTTGGAATAGGTCTGAGTAATAGTATTGAAAAGAAATCTGAAATCTAAATACTCTTATTTGAATCAAACTTTTTCAAAAAATAGTCTTCAAAATTTCAATTCTAAGGTAAGAGCAGGTTTTAATAACTACGTAATGAACTTTAATTTCTTACATAAATACATAGATCCTTATGCTGCAATGGGATTATACATGACAGTACAGCTAGTCTTGAACCTGAAGATTATTCATTTCAAAAACTTTTACGGAATCAATTTTAGAATAATTTTTACAACGTTATGATGAGCACTACAAATGAGGAAATCCAAGCTGTAAAGATGAACGCTGCACATTTCAAACTGAAGGAGCAATATGAAGTCTGAACTTCATCCACCGAGCTTGTCTGTGGATTCACAAGAGATGTTGCAGAGCCTTATTAGCCTGACGAACTCTAAGCATGTATTAGTAAAATTAATCCTCTTGCTCGTAGCTGCAGCCCTTTGATAAGTCAGCATCCCTTGCACTAGCACTTCTGGTTTCTTGAGGCTCTGGGCACGCATAAGACACATTTAATTTGCCAGTGCCTTACCCTGATGATCTGGGTAAGGCATTGTACTGTGACAGGCCTTTCCTACAGGCACTGCAGGGCTGGCTGCTGCTTCACCAGTGGGGTCACGTCAACAGCTCTGCAAATAACCCTCATGAACTTCTTAAACTGTAATGTAAAATCAAAATTTTGGAGTGCACTTTTAAAAACACAGCTTCTGAAACGTGCTTCCGTGCTTGTAAACCCAGTTAAAGGATGATGTTGTATGATACTGAGGAATTCCTGCAAAGAAATACCTGTCTGCATTGTGCTTTACAGCAGGTTCATCTGACTTGATGGTGGGCAAACAGCCACTCCTCACTGAGACTGCAATGGCCCATTGCACAACGGGTGCAGGCACAGCCCACTGCGAGCCACCTCTGGAACAAAGGCCAAATGTCATCAAAAGGCTTCTAAAAACAAAAAAGCTGGAAGGAGCATGTTCAGCAACACCGTTCTTCATAACCACCCTGTGCTGGTCCCCAGCAGACACCCCCAACGTGGCCTGTCTGCTCCAACTCTCCTTGGAATAGTTCTCATTATGCACATGCTTTTCCCCCAACAATTAAATTATACCAGCAGTGACACTATTCTGGAACAATGAAATGATCAAAACCTGCTGGCAAAGAAATGAACACAGGAACCCGATGCATCCAAACAGAGAGCAATGGGACACAATCAGCATGGGGCACTCGGGTCAGATTTTTTTAAGATGGACTTGATTGTTTCGATGTCTTTTAAAGAGGAGTGCCATGTGTGGCTTGGAGCCGGTTGCCTTTATCTAGACAAATGTACTCAGTAAAGAAGCTTGACTCTGTATCAGCCCTCAGAACTGATCTCCACCCCAACAACTCAGCTTTCAGGTCACTGGGAGATACAAAAGCTGACATGTCCTATCAGTGTGAGCTGGAATGGATCAAAATATTTTGTAAATTACCTGTCGAATCTATGTCATTGTAACTGATGAAAGCTGCACAAACTGAAAAATTGGAAAGTTGCCTCAAACCTCAGCTTCCCTACCCAGCTGGGAAAGGGAGATGGGTGAGCAGAGAGAAACTCGGAGCTTTTACACTTTGCTGCACTTATCTGTAACCCTGGCCTTTGGGGAAATATTAACTTAAGCCTGCCTCTAGAGGAAAAAGCTGCACGTTATCTCTTTGCCACGTTATGCCACCTTTAAAGAGCTTTAAAGAACTGGCAAGTGACAGTGACAGCTGCCGGCAGGGGTCTGCTGGGACCGGCGCCACTGTGGGCTGCACAGATTCCTTGGTGGGGCTGCACGCTCGCAGCCTGGGTGCCAGCACATGCTGCCTTTTCCTACCACGTTAAAAAAAAAAAAACAAACCAAAAAACAAAAACCCAAACATTTCCCAGGGTTAGGCTCTAGGGATTTTTTTTTTTTTTAAATATTTCACATGTGCAGTTTTATCTGATGGGTGACATCAGTTGCAATCTTGGTTTCTTTTTGAAATGAAATCTCCTCATGGACATGATCCAGAGAGAAACAAAAATCAAGGGCAGGAATATTCGGGCTGCCAGGGGCATGGAGTTAGCAGTGGGAAACTGGCTTTGTTGCAGTTGCTGTTTGCAAGTCCGACTCTTCCCTCCCTCCTTCCCGCCTTGAGCTGCTGGACAAGCTAAGGACCAGATATTATTTTCAAAACTTAGGGGAAGATGGCAAACAAATTAACCTTTCATTTTCCTTTCTTGTATCTGCAGACAAATGTCAGCCACTCGTGCCAATGCCAAAAATAACCCAAAATGTATTAAGTCTTACACACGTAAAGTCAGAGTGACTGAACAGAAGGAACATTCAATTCAGACTTGGTGATTTCAGATTCTTCTTCACTTGACTAATCCTACCCAACACAAGTCACAAATCTGTTCTCAGTTCTGTGTGCACAAGCAAATACCCTTCTCTTGTGAGAGCTTTGCAGTCAATTGACCAAAAATACTATTAGAAAGCTAAATATATCTACAGAAATATGCAGTACCAAGAGTACCATAATGAAATTCTACCAAAAAGAAGCCTTGACATGAGAGAACATAAATGTGATACATCCCACCAAAAAAGGATGGGGTTCCTGCAAAATATGGCAACATTTTCCTAAAGATAAGATTTTATCTTTTAGTTTGGGATTAAAAATAGTACAACTGTTTATCTATGGTACAAAGCCAGGGATAGCATCTCCTCTCAATAGTTTACAAACAATATAAACTGCAGTCAGAAAAAATATAGGGAATATTAATACAACAGTAATTATTGTAATAATTACATTATTTGTATTTAAAGGCTTTCCAATCATTTATTGCATTAACGCCTTCTTTAAGCCATAGCATTTCAGAATGCTTACACAGAAGTATGCAACAAAAAGTTGAAATACATTGATAAAAAGAGATCTTAACACTGACAGTGAGATTCAAGGGCCATGTTGGAAGCAGCCTAGAGACAGGAAGGAGTGGAACACGTAAGGTGACTTGTTTATGGGTCAGTACAATGGATTTTGTGGATGTGCAGCTCCTACTGCCCACCCAAAGTGCTCCCTCCCCACTGCTCCAGTGCTACACAGAGCTGCCAAGGTGAAATGCCAGGTAGCCTGTGACCAATCTAGGTTCTTTGGTAACTGTTAATGCTTCATGGTATCATAATGTCAATGCAATGGAAATAATGTCCACATAATATCTTTTTTCCACAGCACAGTAACAATGATTTCCCTAGAAAATTCACAGGAGCTATCTAAACTTCAGTCCTTTGCCTTCCAGCACAAGAGACATGATCTGCCTTCCAGATCCACGGCAGGAGACACAAGGCAAGCTAAGGGTAGGAATCTTCCTTTAAAATGTCAAGGTTTGTTGTTTGCCCACTGCTAAGGTCTCTCTAGGCAACAATGGATGTGCAACTCCTCAAAATAGGTTCATAGGTTCACTTAGGGAAAACACGTTCAATAAGGAAAAGAAAACCAACTATTTTTTATTACAAAAACATAAACCAGTACAGCATTTTCTAAGCAGGCAGTGTAACAAGCACAGAAACGGACTATCAGGAGAAGTAATAGGTTCAATACCTTTTATTGTCTTGAAAGAAGACACTTCTTTTGCAAACTACTCAGTATTGGGATATATGAGTGAAATCAACCATTTATACAGAGAAGTAAGAGAGGATTTAATAACTGAATGGTTATTAAACTAGGATGGTTTAATAACTGAATTTGACCCATAACTTAGGCAGTGTCTCAAAAATAGTTTACACAAGTAACTAGAGTTAAAGACGAAATTCAGAACTGAAATATTTGTGCTTTTTGATGCCCACAGGGCAAACAGCTATTCTGAAAGCATCCATCACTCTAATAATACATAATTACTGACCATACAAAGCACATGTATTATAGCAAAATTACTAGGATGGAAGCTGGGTCTGCCTCCAATACACAGGATTTATTTATGTTTCCAAAAATATTAATTACCCTTGTATTTAGAAAGGCTCTGAGAAGTTTCATCTTTCTAATTCTTAGTAGGACAGGTAAATTGAGTATCCAACCAACATTGTGGCACTTTCTGACAGCTTTAGCTTAACAGCCAGGCTTCTTCTGCCAACTTAAATTTGCAGCTCGTGCTGTTTGCTGCTTTCTAAAATAGGCATGACTACAGCACGCTTCTAGATCTATGTAGACCTTATGTGCTTCAGAGACAAGACATAGAAAGCTCAGCCGAGCATTTCCTCAGAGCTGGCAGCACTCCCCTAACGTCAATCTTACAAACTTCACAGGACGCAGCCTGAGTTGCTCCCATCAAAAGTCAGCTTGACCTTGGAAAAAAACTCAAGCATATCACAAGTTAAAATTATAAATCTATGGAAAGAAATGCAAAACATGCCTATCGCTTCAGCAGTTTTTCTGAAAATGTATCATCAGACTTCAGTCCAGAAAGATGATTTAACCCCTAGTTTAGAAGGAACAGAAGTTAAGGGTTCTCAGCACAACCTAGGCTTTAGTCTTAGGTCAAATCCTATTAATAATATAGACAATCAAATCCACAGCAATGTCACTGGGTAGCTCTCTTAAGTCATGAAGCTCTATTAAGATATAAATAGAACTTTGTTAAGATGGCTTTCTGCATTCAATGACACTTAGGCCACACTACCAAAAAGAAGGTAAAATTCATCATCTGAGGTGATGATCCCTTAGTACCATCTTGAAAAACACACAAGACCAAGATGGACACAAGCCACTGTCATTGTTAGTTCCCAGGTCAGGACAATGGGCACAGCTGGAAACATGCTACTGGGCCACACAGGCATTCAATCCCAGCTGGTACAGTGTAATGATCTGAAATAATGACAATAAATGTCAGCAAATTGAAACACAATCTATCGTGTTTTATAATCACGAAAGGTCTCATGGCTGATACACACAGAAGCCTTAAAGAAGATGCTAGAAAAGCTTTGGTTATGCTCTCCCTGACAACACATTAGGGCAATCTGCAAGATGCTTGTTACCTTAGTTTGGTACCATGAAAACCTGTGGCTATTAGAACAAAGATGCTAAAATGTTTGCACCTAATTCTGTACAAAGGCACAAAAATAAATGTCCTGGTTTCGAAGATATTAAAAAAACTCGGTAGTTCACAGTGATTTCACCCATGGGTGATGATACGTAGAACTTCTCAAAGTCTCAGCAGTGGAGGAGCCAGATTTTCACACCAAACTCTCTGCCCCAGTCGAGGAGGGGCTCTGCAGCTGCACACACATAACCCACAGGACAGGTCTGCATCTTCAGGCAATTGTCCAACAGATTTGTGATACACAAACCCTGTTTCTCCCCAGGGAAAGCTTACCACTGTTCATACATACAGCTGACACTAGTTTTCCTCCACTTTTTCAAGGCAGGAATGAGCCATCAAAACATGTCCAGGAAGACTGGTTGGTAAATGGCCACACAAAACATTCAAGATTAATTTGCCAGTAGATCTCTGTAGCAGCACAGCAGATACTCTGCAGTCACAGTTAAGGACAGTTTCAAACACCCACAGAAAACTTTGGACCAGATGCCCAGAGATCCAGCCGACTGCAGGTCAGTCTTCAGTTTGGCAAGTGCTGGAGCAACCTGGCCTATTAAATTTTGAAAATCTCAGAGGATGAAGATTTCACAGCCCCTCAGGTACCCTCCTTGGTTCAAGCACTTTCACTGGGATTTCACTTTTCCTTAAAACCAGCATTAACTTCTCCTGCTACCCCTTCTGAGTGTTGCTTCTTGCCCTTTTTCTATGCCTTTGTGAGAGCAGCTTGGCTCCATCTCCCCTTCACCCACCTATCAGGGGTTTGAAAAACACAATTCAATTCCCCTCTGTCTTCTCTTCTCCAGGTGGATCAAGAGCAGACCTCTCCACCCCCTCTGCCTGCATGCCACACTCTCAAGAGAAGAGCGCAGCAGCTTCCCCCATCATGCTCACTGCACCAATCCTGGCAGGTCCACTCTGTTGACCAAGTGGGTTGGGAACATCATACCTGAGTTACACTATGAGTCAGGGAAAGGTCAGTGCAGAACAACTCTCCTCCCTTATCACCACTACTTACCCATCACCTGCACCCAGGAACGCTTCTGTCACTGCCCAAAGCCAGTGGCAGAGCACGGGGTCGTGTTTAGTCTGAGCAGGGCAGGAGCTGCTGAGCAAACAGAGGCCCGGAGCACAGGCAGAAACTCTGCAATTGGCAGTCCTTGAGCCTGACTTGCAGCCAGGTTAACAGACAGCAGAACAGAGAGCATATGTGCAAGTCACAGGGGTGAGGTGCCAGAGCCACTGCCAGACACTCGCGGTACAGACATACGCAGCCCCAGCTGTTCCCGACTGCCTTGTGTCCCGGCTAAGGCACTTGGCTGCAAACCCATTTCCATTCCCATCTTCCTCTCATCAAGGGTAGTAGTGACAACACAGCCATTTCTATGTTTCCTTTGGTATCAGTGCACAATTATACGTGACCTTAAAGATTCAACCCTCTGTATCTGTGTTGCATCTAAAACTGTAACTGAGCGATTGCCTTCATGCTGCTGGCATTGCAAAGCCAAACGAAACACCACAGCAAACGCTACAAGACTCCACAAAGCCAAACTTCCCAGCTGAACTCAATCAAAAATCCTCAGTGGGCTCTTACAAGACAAAGAACAGAAAACCTGTTTGACTTGCAGGTCCCAGCTGAGTTTGCAATACCGAGAACACCAACAGGAAAAGAGAGGGAAAGAACTTGTGAACAGAGCAAAGCAAATGAAGGTAACTGAGGCAAAAGCAAAAAGGAAACTGTAAAAGTATTTTTCATGACTTCTAGAGCATTCACATGATTTTAAACTGCAAAATTTACAGCAACCTGGGATTTACAAATGTACCTCAGTAAGCTCTCTTGACAGAGGTGAAAATAAGTCAAGAAAAAAACAAAGTGGTCTCTGATCAAGAACTCTCCAAATGAATCCCTGCATACAAGGCTGCCCATTCATTCAGTCCCACTCAGAGTTGCTCAGCAGATATGACCTCAGTATATATTTAGACATCAACTAGTAAACTTCTGAAAGCCTTGTGAATCACTTCTGAAATTCCCTTTATCCTAAGTCATATACTCTATGTCATGCAATCTCTAAGTCATACACTTAGGAGGAGAAGGAAGTATATGACCTATTTTTTAAAGTGACAAGAGCTCTTGCCTGACACTTAAGCAGAACAGGTTCTGTGGCTTGTTCTTCATATGATATGCATCAAACTTTAACTCTTAATTCACCATGAATTTTACCATACAAACAGTATCAGAGCAATGCAATCTTACTTTGCCACTGCCTGAAATAGACTTGAAGGAACACAACTACTGTATGCTTAGTGCTCCCTTTCTGCACACCATATCCAGCTATTTCACTCCATAAACCAGTACAGGTAAGGGATTTTTTTCCCACTGAAGATCAAATGAACTTGGCAAAAGGGAAGTGGAAGAATCATATCTCATCCTCTTCTGAAGTATCATAGTGCCTCATGCTAGAAACAAACTGACAGAAGAGGTACTTGAAAACTTCCCAAGGAACTGGATGCTGCATTTGTGAGCAGCTACTACGCAGTTACAACCAAGATTACACACTTGTTCTTCATATCCACCATGAGGAGCAACTGCAATCTGTTACTGTTTTACAATGACAGCATTACTTCAACCTAAAAATAACAGTTTCTGAGTAGCAAAAAAAAAACCCCTGTAATTAAGAACATTGAAGTATTTTCAAAACATCACTAGCGATCTCTTGCAATTCAGGAATGTGTATTTTTCATGGCCACCTGCATTTAGACTTTGTTTTCCTTCATCTACAGATCAAGAAACTTGTCCTACAAGACCAGGAGAATCTTCAAAATATAGTTAATGATCAATTTGACTAATGTCAGTAGAAGGATTTCATTTTACAGAGGAAAAGGGAAAATGGCTCCTAAAGCAGACAGAAATATTCACTGAACAAAGTTTTTATTCATCTCACATTTCTTGTCTGAAACGGAAAAATAAATAACCATGCTTCATGCAAAACAATACTCTATCTAGATTTCAGAGCACGAACATCAACTAGTAAGCTGTGAAAAAAAACATTCCAACGTTTCAGACAATAAGCTATGGACCTTGACACACGGCTAATGGATCTTGACACAGGGTATAATCTAAATACAGAAATGTTTGCCTTAAGGTTATATTTAAGGATGCAGAGAGCAAGCCAGCAAATTGTCCAATAATCTCCAAGGCCCATGTGCTGCCCTCCATCTCATGCTGGGCTTGCAGAGACCCAGCTCAGCTGGCTGGGCCCCCTTTCATCCTGGCACTTCCAGAGCACTGCTTCTAAAAGCCCCATGCAGCACAAGTCCTTTAAACATAAATATGTTTAATTCATTATCGAGTGCTGGATGCTTGGTTGGAGAACCCAAGGTCCAAAGTTGACTTAATGGCACCAGCAAACCCCTACAGGACTGGAAAATGCAGCACTGAGCTTACAAATAACAGTAGTCAGGAGAGAGGGATTTCCATTGCTAAAGCCTGAATTTGTGTAGTGTAGAGGAGGAATTGTTTGTCATATTGGACAAAACTAAAATCAGGATTTCTTCACTTCTCCTTGAATGTTGGCCAGCCCATTACATAGAAGAAGAGAGAAAAGTTACCTCAGCAGCCATGCTTTTGTTTGTCAATTTTCTTCACATTTCTTAGCCCTCTATGTTTTTATGTCAAAGATAATTACTGGGCATTAAGTACATACGCATTAATGTCCTGAGAAGCAAAACTGAAAGCATACTACTTGTACATTGTACTGCAATGGCAGTCAGATGTGAACAGATACCTGGGCAGGTGCTGCACTGCAAACAGGGAAGTGGGCAAGAAGGAGACCTCACGCAGAAAGCCAAATATCTGGGTTTTGTTAAGCAGAACTAGCCACCTTTCCAGAGATGTGCTGCAGCACTCAGGCAGCATGTGAAGGCCACTGGGAGACAGGATGTCTTGCAGCCAGGAGTTACCAGCTGATGTGACATCACCTGAGAATCTCTTCTGACCTACTCCAGCCTCTCCTAACTGTGCTGTATGTCTCCACCATCCAAGAACGTGATGCCATTTAAAAGACAGATACACTGAGTTGAAACCATTTTCCTAAGAGCTGTAAAGAATCCCCCAAAACCTTAATGAATCCCAAGATACAGCTTCCTGTTTTTTACAGTCCAAGAAATTAAATAGAGTCTATGCAATTCAACCTCAGAGGAAGAAAATACCATCAGGAAATATATATTGTTGTTTATTTTTTCAGGGAAACTGGGCTTAAATGACAATGAAATGAAGTAGTTCTGCTTTTGTTTAATGATGAAATGTGTAGGATTGCATCTTATAAGGTGAGCACATTCATTAGCCGGCAAACTCCAAAGCAAGTTGACCTCCTGGTGCTCCTATCTAGTAATTCAATGCTCTTTTACCAGTGCTTAGAATGAAGGGCTGAAAGTAAAATGCTGTAACTGAGTATAAAATATAGCACAGTCTGAAACAACCATAACTATTGTCTCTAGGGAGGATTCTTATCAGCATACTTGCATGGGAACTTTGAACAGGAATTCATCATCTGCAAGCAGAGCTGGACCCTGTGTGACCAACCTGAGTAACCTCTTTTGTAACCAGAGCCACCACATTCCTGCTCCATTTGGGCTGTGACACTCGATTAGCTGTTCTCTGATCCATGCAATCAAATTGTCCCTTTAATATAATAGTTTAAAGACTAAATAGCTGTGTGAATTTGTGTCATGACATTTAATTTAATCTAATCTAAGATAATTCACCTAGTATGTAATTAGCTCTGTGATTCCCTTTTTGCACTTAAATAGTAGACATCATGTTACCCTATTTCTGGGAATTGAGGAGAACCTCATTTTCACTATCTCAAATATTTAACCTACTCTGTTCTTGCTATGATTTCAAGATGGCAAAGAACTGAATTATTAGAGTAAAATCCATATTATAAACTCTTAAAAGTATCTTTAGTATCCTAAAAGCACAACCATTTCATGTAAATCTCCCAGGTACAAAGAGCAGTGAATAAGCTCTTTCTTAGAAATAGTTTCGGCCAAGATCAATGGTAAGTATATAGAAGGCAGCTGAGGAAAATCATATGTAGAAAAATCTAATTACAACACATGTAATAATGCATCTGAGCTGTGTCTTACCATACCAGATGATCATATGCTTTCTAGTTTTAAAATTATAGCATGAGTCTGCAGTCTATTCATCAGAACAATGGTTCAATGCATGTACTACTGAACCACTTCAAATTATATTACCTGTATTAGTACATTACAAGCTACATCACGTTTACCAAATATAAGCCTTTCTATATCTAATGCCAAATCCTATGGTTAAAGTGGCAAGGCAGTGTCACAGCACAGTGATGCAGACAGCAAATCATGTGTTGCCTCAGTGCAAGAGGGGACAGACTGAACAAAAGTTTCTGGAGTAATAAGGCAGATCCACAACGGTTTTCTCCATCTCAAGAGTAAAAGAAGTATTGGGGATTTCTCCTAGATTACCTTGAATCTTGTGTAGGGCTGATTTTAACAGCCCACTGCACCCGCATTTTTTTCACAGAACCAGAAATATCTTTTTGTTACAGTAAACAGCAAACTTTGAATTAAAGCCTTTCCATGGTAATTTTGGTGGAAATCTTTTGGGAACAGTGATTTCAGACAAACTGTGACATTGAATTTGTTGTACAATACTTGCCCCATCAATGTTAATGGAAAATTCCCATTGATTTTACTGAGTAGATATGGGCTCCTCACATTTAATTTATCATGAGAATTGATTGCAAGTTGTTTACATACCCCACACAGACATGCAAAATCAAAATCTGGAAACATCAAAGCTAACCCTATACTTAAAATCAAAACTCCTAAAACTGCCAGTTATTCTTTCAAATGAGACTTAAGAACTCTCAGGGGTTTTTTCCACTCTCTTTTTTGCCAGGATGTTATTTTTATCTTGGCACTGTTCATTTTTGCTATTTCATTTACACCATGTTTGGAGCAATTACTGAGATAGAATTGTGTCAAGTCTTCTCTGCACCAACTTTTCTACTGCGTTTATAACTTTAGAATCTATTTAATTGACATTTTAAATATTACAGAGATAAAAATTTGGGCTCTAATAGTTCCTCTACCAAGCTCAGTTCTACCACGACAGAATTTAAACATTTCTCAGTATTTCATATTCTTCAGTTCAAAATTATAGCCAGGCGACCAAGGAAAGGATTCTGTGCTGGCATTTCACCAGTGTCAAAGATGTTACCATCCCTGTTAACCGTCTCGATGCTCTTTAAAGACAGGGAACAGATTTGGGATTTCTAGCGTAAACACCCTGCAACACATGCTTACTTTGCTCTCACCTGCACACCTGCCTCGACCTGGGCACTTCCACAGAGAGGACCGGCATGCTGGCAGTATGTTTCACCCACAGACTATGTGAGAATGTGGATAATCAGCATACATGAAAGCACTTAAGCCATCAACAAACGAGGAAATGCCAGACTAGGTTTTCAGCTGAAATCTGCAGCAGGTGCCTGACCCCAGGTCACTCTGTGTCTAACCGGGAGCTCGTTCTCCTCTCTGTTTGCACCAGGCTCCCTCCCACTTGGCTCGGTGCGAGGATGTGGTATGATTAAGCATGTTGACATACAGAGTCCCCACATAATTGTAGCTATTCAACCTCTCCCCGTTGTTGTGGTACAGAGTATATTTAGCAGCTACAGTTACCCGCAGAAACGAAACACACAACCAACTCCCAAAGCCTCCCCTCTCCTCTGTGCACAACCCTGCATTTGCCTTAAGGACTGTAATATTTTGCGATCAGCTGTGCTCTGAAATAACCACCCCCCGCCGACACACAACGGAGATGAATGCTGAATCGCTGAAAAATACGGTTCCAAGTCAGTTCTCAAATCCTGCATGTATTACAGGATAAATTACTTTTGTATTGCCCTGGGCAACTGGATTCCTCCGAGCGGCAATCCTAGCTTGGGCTCCGTGGCACATCCTCAATATCCACCTTCTCTATCACCATAGCTTCTCGGCTACCAGAAAAGGCCGGGCTTTAAACCCAAATATCCCCGTCTGAAAAGCTGTGTGCTCCCACTCGGGATGCTGGGCGGGCAGGGGCACCAGCTGATGCCACCCTCGCCGCACCTCGGCCGCGGGGCCGCGGAGAGACCCCCGAGCGACCCCCGAGCCGCAGGGTACCAGCGGGGGGATGGACACACGGCGGCCCCTCCGCGGCCGGTCCAGCCCGTCCTGGGGGGATCCGGCCGGGGGATGCGGAGGACACCCGGAGCGGGGGCGGCTCCGCCGGAGTCCCCGCGCAGGGTCCCGCAGCCCGCACCGCGGCGGATCCGCAGCCCCTCCCGCCCGACAGCACCCGAGGCTCCGGCAGCGCCCGAGGCTGCGGCAGCCCCCCCGCGACAGGCGCACACCCAGATTCCCGTATTTTCGGGTGGTTTTAGGTAAGCAATTTCTATCCGGCTGCCGCTGCCCGCGCCTCGCGCGGCAACGAGACGGCCCCGAGCGGGGCAGCGGCGAACGTCCCTCCCGAAGCACCGGGGGTCTCGGCCGCCCCCCTCCCGCCTACCTGTGCCGGTGCTCATGGCGCGCAGGAGGGGCCGCTGCCGCCGCCGCCGCCGCCCGTCACCGCGCCCGCGCGGGCGGCCCCATCCCCGCCCGCCGCCGCGCAGCGGGGCCGCGCTCCGCCCCCGCCGCCAGGTGCCGGCACCCGCAGTCCCGCCGCGGCGCGGCACGGCACGGCACGGCACGGCACGGCACGGCACGGCTCGGCACGGCTCGGCTCGGCTCGGCTCGGCACGGCTCGGCTCGGCACGGCACGGCTCCGCCCGGCTCGGCACGGCACGGCACGGCACGGCTCGGCTCGGCTCGGCTCCGCTCGGCTCGGCACGGCACGGCACGGCACGGCACGGCACGGCACGGCTCGGCTCGGCTCGGCACGGCTCGGCTCGGCACGGCACGGCTCGGCTCCGCTCGGCACGGCACGGCACGGCACGGCACGGCACGGCACGGCGGCACCTTGGGAAGTGTAGGCAGCCCCGCGCCGCCGCCCGCGGACTACATCCCCCTCCGTGCCTTGCTGCGGCCGGGGGCGGCTCCGGCCCCGCCGCCTCTGCGGGCAGAGCTGCTGCAGCATCCCCCGCCCCGCGGAAACTTGCCCCCAGGTCTCGCAGCCCGCTCCCACCTGCCGGCCGCCACCGCTCCGTCCGGCCTCCCTCGCCCTGCGGGTGAGATCCCCCGCTGCATTTTCCTGTCCCACTTGAGCTCGGCTCGTGTGATGCCCGAGCAAAGCAGTGAGGTGCACAGGTGCTCCGGCACGTCCCCGAAGCCCCCGGGCAGTGACGATGAGGATGCTTGCGCTGTTCCTCAGCGCAGCCCAGGCTCCAGGCAGCGCTGCACCGCACGGAAGGTGGTGGCAGCAAGTCTGGGCGTTCAGGAGGGGAAGGCAGTGCTCTCTGGATCAGGTGAACTTTCACTTGGGTCCTTTGGATTTGAAAGTACAAGGGCACACTATTATTATTAAAGCCAATTTTTTATTAAATACCGATTTATTCAGTATTTCATCAGTCTGAAAATCTATTTTATTTCTGTGAGAATTAATGGGGTTTTTTTTACAAAAAACAAACATCTATTTTAACAAATGCAAAAGCAGCCAGTGTGGTTGCATAAACACGCTGTACTGCACAGCTGCTCTGATGCTCGTTTCAGACTGGACTCAGGGCAGCTTGGGGTTACAGTGACAGCGTGAGGAAACAGCGGTGTGAAGACTTGCTTTGCATTAATATCAGTCTGCTGATTACTCTCTGTTCCACTGACAGTTGTCTAAAAGTTATAACCTAATTAGTAGTTGTAAGCATAAAACCTACACAGATTTCCCAACCTACCCCTGAAACTGAAGTGAGATGAGCTCTGCAGCAGTGCTTACATGTCACAATTTGATAGGGAATCGTGGTCCTTGGCCCTGTGTAAGTGCAGCAGTACCTTATGGCTCTTATGTCATTTGCCTGATGTGAATGGGGAGCCCCTAGACGTAATCACTGCCATCAGGAAGAATTGGACCTGCAATCCAAGCAGCCATAGGACCAGACAAGACAAACAAGTATCCCATTCCTGACAGCCACCATCAGTGGGTATCTGCTGAGGGGGTTTCCTGAGCCAGATGTGTGTTCCTTGTTTTGAAGAACCTTCTATGGATTTTCTTGTGTTGTCTTGCCCAGTTGTAGCTTGAACCCATGCACGCTTCAAACAACTACAGCATCCAGTGCAGGGAATTTCACAGCCAAACTGTCTGATGTGAAGAACTATCTGCTGTTGTTTTGAACCTGCTGTTTGCTATTTTACTTGATACCTGCTCGTTCTTGTAGTAAAAGAGACAGCAAACATATAATTTCCTGTTCACTTTCTCTGTGTCACTTATGGATTTACACTGCTGTATCTGATTCCACCCTTCACTCCTACTCTAGTTAGTCATTCCTTAAAATGGGTGACTCATAACTTCAGTACCATGCGCTATCTATCACTTTCTGTAATTTGTTCTGGAGTTTTATTGTTTGATCATCAATTTTGGTTTTAATCATGAAGTGTCTTTGCATATTATAATCATCATGAGTTCAAGGCAATCTCTGAGTGATGTTAGTAACCCTGTGGCTACGTATAAGTGTTGCTTTAAAAGCTAAATTAGACAGAACTCTTGTCTTGAACATGGTGGGTGTACAATCCATATTGGAGGTAATGAAGAGGAAACTGCCTTGGGCTTGAAGGCTGCTGAAAGACAGTTTGACCCTTGTGCTGGGCGGGAGTGCAAAAGGAGAATGCATGCTAAAGCATTTCATAATTCATGAAAAGCAGTGAGAACCCCAGGGCCACAAGAGGTTTTTGGAAGTTTTTCCTACAAGTCGTAGAGATGACTGAAAGGTCCAGGTTACTACACAAATGCTCAAAGTGCCTACATGGTGCCAGATCTTAGGGAACACTGTGAGAAACAGGCCATGGACTTCCAATTTCTCCTTGTTTAGGGTAATGCCACCTGCCACAAGCTTGATTAAGAGCTCCCATGACCCAATGGAAAAGTCATAGTCTGCTACTGGTAAGACTCCATTACTCCAACTAATGAACCAGGGAGTAATCACCAATTTAAAGATCTACTGTCTAAAAAAGTTCTTCAAGCTTATTCAGGAAAAGCCCTGCCTCAATGGCTTTTGAAGATAGTTTAGTATCATGGATGACACAGATGACACAAGCATTACTTGGGAAGAGGTCACAATTCAGTGCATGAGTGGTCTATGGCAAAAGTAGTTGCCAGAGTTTATTCTGAATTCTTCTGGATTTGATGTTATCCTTGCTCCCCAGAAAGACATTGTCTCTTTCTCTGAGAAGCTAGCCTTTAAAAGGTTCATAGCAAAAATGTGGTGGAATTGTTGGTTTCATGGTCAAAGTGAAACCATCCAGAAAGAGTTGGCAAGAAGGCTTATGCTAAACAATTTAAACTGAGCACCCAGTCTCACAGAGGAAATAAATCTTTCAGGACAATGATCCATCCCGATAATGGGCAGATACACTCTTTGGGGCACTGTAATATTCAGTCTCTTGTTACCACCCTCAGGCTAGTGGGCAGTCATCTCTTGATTTTCAGTTTTGAAAGCAATCAGCTTGTCCAGCTACTGCAAAGAAGGCTGAAAAGTCAGCCTTTGACCTGTCAGCACTTTGCACCACTTCTGTCATTACTGGGAATTGAGCTGGCACTTGGCAAACCTGATGATCCTGTTTCTTCCTTCACATCCTCAGTGTCATCCTGAATTCTTTTAAGAGCATTGATTTTTTTTTTTTTTTGGAGGAGCTTAAACCAGGACAATAAAATTATTACTTTTATTTGATTATTTGTCTGCAAAATTTTTTAGGTCATTGCCATATGAGAGGGGTCATATTTTAAAAGTATCTCAATGATGGAGAGTCCAGCGAGAGGGAGAGGAGCTGGAACTTCTGCACTGGTAATGAAGCAGAACCTTAGTCTCTTCCAAAAAAACCAAAACAAACCAACCCAAACAAACAAACAAACAAAACCAACCAAAACCCAAAAAACAACAACAAACAAACAAACAAAATAAAAATTTGTGAAAAAAACATCATCCATCCAATTGCCAGAAGTGATTTACATGCTAATCCAGACTATGGAAGACTACAAATCCAAGCAGCTGTTTAAATTGGTGAAGTTTTCCCTTGGCTTCATGTTCAAAGCTGACACAGTATCACAAGATTTTCAGGTCAAATAGCAACTTGGAGTGAAACTTAAAAGAACATTTAGTTTGTGCCAGCTGTGCTACTAGTTGTTAAAACCCTTCTGAAAATGTCCTAAATAGATATCTCATGGAAAAAAAAATCAGAAAAAATCGCATAAATTAGACCTGCTTTTGTAAATCTTACTGTGCAGCTCTGTATTTCATGCCATTAAATTCTACTGTATAGTCCTGAAAATTGAGTTTAAGCTCCTAAGAATCTTCAGTAATTTTTACTTTTTAACCTGAAATCTACTTGACAGGCTGATTTTCACTCTAAGCTGCTGTCTTTTCACAGCCGTTATATCTTCTGGAAGACAAAAGAAATCTTGCAATTTATAGTAATGTATTTTGAAATGCTTATGTTTTAAATGACAAATTATCCTTCAAAAACGTTCTATAAATTTACAGAAATATGTAATTTTCCTATTAGTTCAAAAATAGAAATTCTTTTGTATCACAGAAGATTAAGAACCTGACCTGACATGCTGTCATGACCCCTCTTTTGCTTTTTACTGATTCTCTTTTGTGTGAAGAAAGCTCCCTAAACATCTGTGTGCGAAAGACATTTCTACTTTTATTTTTCTGGTGTCATATATCTCTTAGGAATTCAGTGGTGGGCTACTTTGCCTGGGTTACAGTCCTGTAACTAGACTTGAACTTCTCTAATTTTATGACTAATTCCATATCGAGTTACGAGCTTTTTGACATTAAAACTACTATATCACAGAATTACTGGTACTGGGGCAGTTGCCAGAATAAGCCACACTTGTGTTTGCAGCCAGTGACAGCAGTTACCTCTCCACCACCTTACTGTGTTTGTTGTATTGGAATGACATTGCTAGTAAATAAAATATAAGACAAGTCTGAAGTCCCAAAAGAGTAACAGACTGGGATCTTAAAATGAGATTCTGGATATGGGAATAAACTGCCAGCTACTCACTGAGCCAGAAGCACACGTGTTTATAAATAATGAATTAGTGTGAAGCAGCCATAATGGAATAATAACATAGCCCTATATTAAGATGTCTGAGTTGCACTATCAAGATGTCAGTATTAACTTTTATACAAAGCTCCTCTCACACCGTGGGAAGAATATAAACACTGCTTCAGCAGCTATAACTTAGGCATCCATTACCCATTACAAACCTAAATGCATTATGATCAGTAGGTCAAATAAAACTCCCAGGCAAATTTTGAAAAGAGAAAGCGTGAAATAACATCAAAGGGAACAATGGCTGAGGATGAAAGAAATCTTTGTTACAGTTAGACAATCAAGGACTGTTCTCTCATGTCGGCAGTCAGCTTTTGGAAAGTTGGTCAGAACAAATAAATTTTAGTGTTGCAGGCTGCTGCACATGACAGGAAGTCTTGCAGGTAATGATGAGCATCCGTATAGAATTCATACAAAAGGATGACAAACTCCGAGGTTACAGCAATGGAATGTGCAGAAATACAAATGCAGAGAAGGCTTTGGGAAGAGCTGAAACAAAACGTGAATAATATAAAAGTCACTACACTCACAAAATACATTGGCAAAAATTTAATTTTTGTTTGGGAATGGCAGGTGAAGCTTGCAAGGATTTTAGTGCAATGTTACACAGTCTGTGTAACCACTGATATCAGTACTTATGACAGTAAACGTGTAAATAATGTTGTGCTTTCTGTAGTAAACAAGAAGCAGCATAATATGGTCCCTTTTGTTGCAGAGAGGTTAATGCTTATTAAGCACATTGTGTCCCCCTGCAAATGTGACTCCTTGGAAAACTACTCTCTGTGTGAAGCTACAGCTTCTCCCTTGAAGTAGATGATATTACAATCCATTGGCCTTGAGTCAATTTAACTCTGTTTTGCAGCCCAGGCTGATGTGTGCTGATTTCCCATTCCTTATCCTACACTCCACATCTTACACTGTTCTTATGTAAAAAAAAACATAGAATACAGCCTCGTGCCAGCAGAATATAAACTCTTCTGAGGTGATAAAATTCTCATGTAGCACTGTCTGTAAGTGAGGCTTTGCCTGGGAAGATGTGTGACAGTTTACAGGAACTTCCAGCCCACTCTAGCAGCAAACATTCCTGAGACATCAGGCCCTAGGAAAATGCAGCTGTGACTGATACTGCTCTCTGTGTCCTCAGCTGCATCAGAGCTGTCCTGTGCTATCAGTGTTGCTTTCCAGGCTTCACTAGGGGAAGGTCCCAGTCTATATGAAAAGGCCTGGACCAAGCTTACCTAAAAGAGAACTTAAAAGTTTACATGGGGATTGTGCATAGCATATGCACAGATGTCAACTAGAAAAAATAAAAAGGAATAGAAACATAATTCTTTTTTTTTTCAAACATGGGAAAAAGTGGGAAAAAAATATCACTGAATATAATAAATGGACATGACACATGCTGTGCATTTAGTGGAGTGAGTCCAGAATGTGTTGATGCTTATTAAAATTTTTGGGTTTAGCTGCATAGCCTTAAACTTAGTAGGAATCTTTTTATAGCATGTCCCCACACATTCACACCTTAACATCATTATTGTCTGTAGTGGCCAGTGCAAGTAAAGTTGATTAATCAAAGGTCCATAAATGGAATTGTAAGATGGTTCCAAGGCCAAACTTCAGACAGGAAGCATCTAGAGTTTTCAGGATTTTCAGGTCCATATTGACAAAAGTTCCACTTTGTCTCATATTTTCTCTGATAAATAAAAAATCTTTCCTCATATTTCTCAAGACTGAGGTTGCACTATACCTTTTAAAGATTTTATTCTTCTTCTAAGTAATACTGTCTCAAGCATACAAGGCTGGTTACTTAAGCAGAAAGTGTTGTGCTTGTTATGTTTATAAATAGACTTAGCTCTGGTACCTGTGGCCAAATGGTCTAAAAAAAGATAAATGTGAGAGGAAAGTTGTTACTAGAAATTATAACTTAGGTCTACAGATAAAGCTGCAAAAAAAATGGACACGTGAACCCTTCTTCAGGTCTCAACTAGAGGGCAGCAGTAATTTGGAAAAATTCCAATTATTTTGGTAGTTTTATATGAAGGCAGACTTTTATAGTTATTTGTTGAAGCCAAAATTATCACTACAGGATTTTCTCTACTGTAGACATTTTGGTGGCTGGAGATTCTAATCCTGACCTATAGGAAGATACTATTTTGGGCTACCTTGATCAAAGGGAAAACTACTGACACTAAACCAAGTTGCGCCTAGTGAATGGAACAAAGCTTATAGGATGATAAATTGAAATTCTATGATCATTTCTATCCTGGTGGCTATCTATTGGTTTTGGTCTTCCAGATATTCCTTCAGGCATGTTCTTCCACAGAGCATTAGGAAAGGCAAAAGTAAGCCTTCATTTCTACTGAATCCATATTGAAATATCTTTTCTCCACTTTTTGAATGCCTGAGGAAGTAAAAATTTAGTTTCTTAATGCCAAAGCTAGTTCGGGAGATATCTGTATTCCACATATATTCAAGCTCCCATAAATAAGTTTCCATGGCCCTGCACTTCCTAGCACTAAGCAGAATCACCAAACAGATGGGTAAAATTTCAGTTCTGAAAATTAAATGTTTCAGTGTATGGCTAAGGATTGTAAGTGCTTCTTTCTTGAAAGTCTTTTTATCCATCCCAGAAGTGTTCTGGCATGCTAGTAAAGAAAAGAGTTTGAATATGTATATAGAAATATAAAAATGCATTTCAAATAGTACACATTTATGCAAATCCTCAGAAGAGAGAAGGAATTGAAGCAGAACTAAATATTCATTGCTGCGCTCCTCCCCCTTCTTTTTTAAGATCAAGAAGCGGTGGCTTTCTACTCCACTCCTCAGAATAAACAGTTTTAAATATACTGACATAGTTTTCTCCGCTTTTAAAGACAGCAGAAAAGCTGTGACAACCTCAGTGAGAAATCTCATTCCAGGAAAAAACCTTGAGTGGCATCCTTTTCTAAATGCTTAATGTGGGACTAGATGGTCTTGAAGGTCTCTTCCAACCTTGATGGGCATGTGACTCTGTGAAAGAGTCCTCTGAAGGAAAAGAGATAGCAAATCCATTTGAACAACATCATAATCTCTACTCAATATATGATTATGTAATTATTTCCTGGCTACCTATAAGAAGATTTCCTTAAGAATAAACACTTATTTCTACCTGCAAACTAGAAGCAGCTGAAAATAGTTAACCTTTAATTAAAAATCAGTTCACCTAATTATAAAAGGAAGTACCTAGTTTTCCTTTAATTCCCCTGCAATGCTGTGTAAGGTGGGGATTAACCTGACAAGGGTAAAAAAATGTATTTTTTTTAAAAAAAAGGATGTTCTGTGGGAGTTTAAATGTAAAGTGCCTGAAATATAGACTTTATTTTTCCCCTTTTAATAGCTGGAGGTTTGTAGAGGAACAGAATTATTGTTTCCATGTCAACATATATTTTCTAATTTTTTGATAGTTGGATGCTTTAGAGGCTCTATTTGCCAAGTGGTTTGTTAATTCCAGTAGATAAGAGGAATTTAATTCCACTTGCAAGATGAAAGAAAAATAGGGAATGCTCATTTCCTACACTGAAGCTTGTGAATACAAACTGTTTCAGTGTATTTGGTTTTGGGTGATTGAGAAATAAAAGCTTTCTGTGCTGTATGGAACTCCAAAGTTTGTGCTTGATTTGGGGAGGCTGTTATCCCCGTGGGGCAGAAAATGAATCCTGCTGAGTCAGAAAGTACAGGAATGAAATGATTAGTCTAAATATTAGTGATTCTAAGTGGTAAGTGATAACTGCAGTTTTTATTCTGAGCTAATGAGACTCGTCTAGAAGATTTCTCTTTCTCTGCTGTGGGAAGGCCTATGATCCATGTCATGGCTGAGATGGAATTGTGAATCCAGTCATGACTGGATCCCTTTTTGCCTGCTGAGATTTGAATATGGGCTTCCTTGGTAGGAGCATGTTGGCTTTTTGGTCTGCAGCTAAAAGCGGCTCTTTGGAGCTGCTAAATTTGGGAGGAAGCTCTGCCAGGTGTGTACCATGGTCTTGCTTATGCTTGGGAATAACAAGCTCAGTAACATCTATCATTAGCATTTGGTGATTGTGAGCGAACTTGGCCATTGTGTAGTGGGCTGTGTAAGTAGCTGAGGAGCTGTGTAAGTGGTGTAACAGCTGGGTGTTTTGACTCAGCATTTTCCTGCAGACTACAAGGCGACGGCATTTCCGTACAGATGGATGGCAGTACATTTTTCTTTTCATGTTTTCTGTTTTTTCCTTTTTGAACCTGGCCATGGAGCTGGGGTGCTGTTTTTTCAAGACCTGTGGGGAAGTAAAGCTATCTGGTTTTCAAGCAAACAAATGCAAAGATGACAGGAGACCAGAAGAAAGCACTTCAGCTAGTTCTGTATGCAGTTGGTGTGGAGAGATAACATGCTAATCAAAAGGAAACATATGGCTGAACCTATTTCTATGGAAGTTGTGTGTAATCATAGCATGAACATAACACAACTAATATCCATGCGTGCTGATAATCTGGCTAGAATTAATATAATTGGGTAAGTTTGCTAAAATGTTACCTCTGTGAGTTAGTACTTCAAGCTGAATGTTTGTCACATCTAGGGGCTCAATTGATATTTCTTTGTGAACTTTGCAGTACAGATTGTATTATATTACATTTCTTTTTAAGTGGATGTGCCTCAATGGCTAGATGAAAGACGAACCAATAGAGGCTAATTTAGCCAAGAAAGCAGTCAGTATCTTGTGTGATTTCAAATTTGTCGTGCTAGATGTAAATAGTGGAGAATACTAATTTCAGCAAGACATGGAACAAAGAGGATCTTTTTATGATTGGTTCCAGCAAGAGGAAATAAGCTTGTTGACATTTATTGGACTTGGGATGAAAGAGATCAGACAGGAGTTTAGTAAAATGTGTAGAAAGACCCTGTCTCACCTAAAACTGATATTTCTGTCAGTTACCAATGAGTAATCAAATGAGTTATGCTTCAATATTTTTACAAGTTAGTTAGTCCCTTTGGCAGTGGACTCTTCCTTCATAGGTGTTTCCCCAGCTGTGATGCAATAATAGTTATATTGGAAGGTATAAGTCAGCCTTAATATTAAATGTGTTGTTTTCCCTAAAACGAGCTGCTGAAGTGAAAAATGGTTAGACAAACATGCAGCTGCAGAAGGGCAGACAAACAGGATGGTGAAAAGCAATGCTGAGAGAGACAATTAGAGGAAGTGTCTTGTATCAACACCCAGTGTCCTCCCCAGCCTCCTGTCAGCTTCTTTTAATAATTCTGAAGAGATCAGGGACAACCCAACATAAACAGGGACATTAAGTCTTCATGTAATTTTATTGGTTAAAGAATTGACTAGAAAAAAACAACTTAGAAGCCTATTTTTAGCAAAAGGAAACCTGAAACAGGTAACACAATTCATAGTAATTAAAATGTAGTATAAGGGATGTGATTACTAATATGGAAACCAATCTGTGCTACCTCTGGTTTTTTCCTGTTTGCTGCAATATATTGGTCTCTGGAGTTATTTAATGAGAGCAACTGTCCAATAAGGTTATTCACTTAGATTTTTTTAATGCATATTAGTACTGTTCCAATAAAACAACAGGAAGTCCAGGGCCAACTTTTGATGTCATTACCTTAAAGCTGAAAATTTCCTTGTTTCCACCTAAGCTACATGTCCCAATACACCACCAAGAATTGAAGTACTGGGTGTGGTGTGATGAAATACCATGGAGCATTACTTCAGAGTAAAATCCTAGAGGAAGCTGAAGATTTCTGATCTAGTTGAAGATTGCAGGGAGGAGTTGGATTAGATGACTAGGTCCCTTCCAACCCAAACTGTTTTATGATCCTAAGCAGGTATGGAAAAGGGAGCGAAGGAGCCTGGAGTTCAGTTGGTGCTATTTTGTTACATGTTTATTGAAGTGGGTTGCATCTCTCCTAAATTCAGTGCTCGGAAATAAAAATTAGTTGTATCTTTTGAGATTTTAGGGACATACCAACCAGTGGTAGATTCTACAATGGCTGGGACCCAGAAATAGAGACTGAAAGATTATTGTCAACTGGGAAAAATATAGGCTTAGATGACTCTTTGGTGTTTTTTTTCAAAACTTTGAATCATATAAAAAAAGAGGAATACCGCTGAAGAACTGATGTTATAAAATATAACCAAATATTATCTTTAAATATACATATAAAATAAATGTAATGAAAAGACTTAGACATTCATGAAACTCATGGAAAATTAGTCAGTAGAGTGGTGATAGAAACGTGGTATTTCATGCTGTTGGCATAGTTACTTCATAAAGTAATTACTCCTGAAGTGGTATGCTTTGTGTACTGCATTATAGTTCTATATCAAATTAATTCCCTCTGGGATGATTGGTTGGTTGTGATTTATACAATCACTTGAGTACCTTCCAACTTCATAATTTCTGGGAAGATGGAGAGTTCCCAAGCACGCTGGGGGAGCAGATTGGCCCATCAGTGTGAAGTAGCATTTATAATTCACGTTTGCGTGGTGTGACGGGATGAAGTAAAGTAAATGAGAGTATGGTTTATAAATAATACCTAAATTCTAATGTTTGAAAACAACTCTTAGGTGCATGTTCCTTGAGATGGATTGGCAGGAGTTATAACTAAGGTCTCAAGGCATCTCAAAGGCATCTGAAGGCTCTGGTTTTGGTGCTCCTGCTGGCAAGAGCTGTAGGAGGGCAGCAGTGCAGGGGGGACAGCCCATCACCTGAAACACCACTGGTTTTGTGGGTCATTTAGGATATGGCACATGGATCAGTCTTGTTACACAGAAGATAAACTCTGTGTGCATTACACAACAGTCTTGTTCAACTCCCCAAACTGATATTTAATGTGCATAGTGCGTGATAGATCTCTTAACACACTTCTGCAATTTAAACCTGAGCATATTGGTGGAAATTTTTTGTCAAACAATTTTTCATCAGTATTTTTGGCAGCTGGAAAGATAATAAGAAATCTAATTTTGCAATCAAAAGCAAAGGGGTGACAAAACCCTATACTATATCTGAAGTACTGTTAGTTACTTTTTTCTGAACAATGCTTTTTTAACACAATGGCCTGGATGTGTCCCTCGGAGCCCTTTAGCCACCAATGCAAGATGCCACAATGAATTATTGCTTTGAATTGCTAGTGTGTGTGAATGCACCTTCCAGCACACTTGATACATTTCTGCTTTGCGTAATGAACTTTAGTAGCTCAACTCCATGCTCAGGAATGTTTCTTTCTTTAAAAAAAAAAAAAAAAAAAGAAGTTTTGGAATTAACAGTATTGGTTAATAGACAACTTTTTGTACTTGCCACATCCAAGCCAGGCTGTGTAATCAACAGGAAAGATAAGAAGGTCAAACAGGAAGAGTTGTGCTGGAGCCAGTTTTGAGCAGAGCTGAGGAAGGCAGGGATCTGCCTGCTCTTTACCAGCATGTTATAGTGGATCAGACGTGGAAAAGGTAGGAGAAGTCCTGTGCTCTACATCTACATCTCCCTCTTTTGCTCTATTTAAGGTACCTGTGGCCTGGTATTTGACTGTAGGTTTACTGTCAATGGGTTAGAATTGCAGCCAGTAGTTTCAGTAGTAGTGCAGGGGTAGTTTCAGTACTGTTCTTTGGTGTGTCCATAGTGAAATGACTGGGAAGAATGTGTAAATGTGATCTGCCACAGCTATGAGAACCTGCTGGGATTTTCTGTGCTGCTGTTTCCCTCTTCTAGGTAGTGTTGTGTGAGCTGAGCTGTGATTCAGTAGCAACAGCTCCTACTTTATTCCTCTGCTTTAGCTGCCACAGGCCAAATTCTGTCACATCTAGCACTCAGAATGAAGTACTGAGATTCACAGATGCCTTTTATAGTTTTCTAACTGTGATCTGATTTTTGTTTTAAAGCACCCCTAGAGTTTTTGCTTATTTTTAAGCAGTTATGAGATCGTGGATTTTTGTCTCCAATTTTCCATATCTAAACTTGGAAATTTTGGACTTATGGTGCTTTCAGAGCTGTGTTGAGGATGGAAAATATATTTCAGGGCTACTGAGATATAAAGAAAATTAATCATAAGAGAGGGTTAAAGCTTTTAAAGGAGTCTATTGCATCTCTAAAGCTTGCTGGGGCTTTTTTGTCTGTAGACCAGCTGTGAACAATGATGCTGCTTGCAACACTGTTTACTGAGAATTGCTAACTAACCTAAAGTTACTTCAGTGATAAAGGAGTCAATCTTCCATTTTTGGAAAGTACTCAGGTTCCTAAGTTTGTTTACCATGATTATAGATTTGCTTTACCTTTCTGTGTAATACATAAAAATTAAGTGTTGCATCTACAGAACCTATTATGGATTTTTTTTTCCTCTTATATTCATGCCTGTGACTGAATTTCATAGAGATCAGGACTGTGATTTACTCTCTGAGGATAAAGTTTATCATGATCTTGGCTTTAAGATGTTTGTAGCCTAATACCTAAGGAATGTTAATTGAAAATGGGAAGAAGGAATAAAATAACTACTCTAGTATCAGTTTGGGAAAATGACCTAGATTCACTTAGGACAGTATAGTTGCAAGACTGAGGTCTTTAGTAAGTCATTAGTACATTGTCCTGAGGCTCCTAGAGGGAAGATGATTAATGAAAGAAATATTGTATTGCATATAGGTTTAAGGAAATTAGTTTGAATAAAGCCTGTTTTTATATACTGGGTCTTAGTCTCAGAAATATACCTTTAGAGGGAGAGAGAGAATCTGGTTCAGTGAATGTTATTGGTTTTCTTCTTCAACACCCTTTAAATGGGAATGCATTGGTGGGAGATAGTGTTTCTGTCATCCACTATACCTCTTAAAATAATAACAAAAGGCAGGGGAGAAAAAACAACCCTCAGCCTACATGGAAAATCTCAAGCTATATGGTTTTTTTTCTGGTTAGCTGGGCTTTGAAAGCACTCAGTAAGAGGGAAGCAGCAACACACAGAAAAGCATGATAAAGGAATTATTCTATTTAACTTCCAGAAGGAAAAATAGTGTCTCATTTCCACCTGATGTTCAACAGCTGTTGGATGCAGACCTTTCCTGCCTGCTGTGCCCTGAGAAGGAACAGGGAAGGTGCAGTGACCTTCTGAGCCTCACAAGCCTGGGCAGGGGTGTGGGGCAGCACACGGAGCCATTGGACACACTCCCAGTGTGCAGAGAGCTCGGGCCACAGGAGGGAGGACACCAGTGCACCCAGCAGCACTCAAGGCGTTGAGCTGTCCAGTGTCTGCCTCTCCTTACTCTCTCTGCTGCCTCAGAAGCTGAGGGTCCCCCGAGCAGTGGGGAGTGCCACATATTGCCTGCATGGCTTTTGTTTTGAGTAGAGCTTGGCTCTGGGCTCAGAAAAACAGGAAGATCATTAGGTTTTATGGCCAACATCCTGCACCAAATAGGATTTTTTTGGTCAAGCCTCAAAGAGCATGAGAAAAATGATTTTACCTAAATTATAAATAAAATGCTTAGTCAGTACACATAATCTACACATAAATGTAGATTGTAAGAACTAGTTAGACAAACTTTACATGGTGAGTGCTAGATCTTTAATTTTGAAGATCTTAATCTTGTACTTGTTGCTATCAACAAATTGTTAGTTGTTAACTTACCATGATACTTTCTAGCATTACAGGTCTATGAAAAATTTCTAGTAAGGAGAGTGACTCAAGCACTGCAGTTCAATATTCTGTAAAGCTGGTTTATATTGGATGAGTGTTTTTCTCTGGTTTTCTACCATTAAATTTGCATTAATTTGTGCTGGAACAGTTTCATAATTGAGAAGGCACCAGCATAATAAATGGGATAATTATACTGTAGCACTGCTTATGTGTTAGAGTTTTACTTCTTGGGGTACTTACATGATAGTTAAAGTAAAATAATGAAAGTACAGAGATGTAGTGTAAACTTCTATGAAATCTTTGTCACTTGGGACCCAATTTGTTAGGATACATTTAGATGTCAGATAAACATTCAGAAGGGCCTAGGTAGACAAGGGGCCTAGCTACAGGAAAGTTTACTATCTTGTTCTCAGTACTTACATAAAGCCACCTTTGGTAGTTAAGGCAAACACTGAAAATGGGAAAGGAATCTGTAGAGGAGAACATGACTGAAAATAACATAAAAATGAACATAAAAATGTTTGAGATTTGAGTTTTTCTTCTGTGCATCTTGGAAGAACCAAGAGAAAACGTACATAAGAATGTACCTGTTTTGCTTTTCTTTCACTCATTCTAATTTTTTCCACTTGGTTTAGACTCTGGGATAATATGACTGAATCTTCTTAAACAGATTAAATCCATTTTGATTTGTTCAGATGTCCTACTTCCTCTATCAGCACCAAGCTTTCTAAGTTCATTCACAGACCTGAATATATGTTACCCTTACCAGCAGAAGCTGATGGAGAAGGCATGAAAAATTTGTCAGTATCTCTTCTCCAGTTCAACTGAATTCTAATAATTCAAGTCAGAGTATATTTTTTTTTCCTAAATTTTGTGCAGGATGATTTTTGCTTGTGGATAGAAGCTTATGGAAAAAATTAATAATCTGAACACTGAATTTCATTTCTGGGATTAAGGGTAATCCTGATCTAAAAATAACAACTGGCTTTGGATTCATAGAACAATGTAACTTAAACAACCACCTTTGGAATTAGATTATCATTAATACCAAAATATCTACATATTTTTCAATAGGAGATACTAGTATTTACAAGATGTATACAGAAAAGTATTTAAGTGTGAGAGTTGGAATGCATTACATATAATCCTGGTACAGTAATGAAAAGGATGGTGTTAGCTACTGTCACTACTTCAAGGAAAAGATCAGCTGTATAAATGGAAAAACATATCCCTGGCTAAGTGAGTTTGGCCTCTGGCAAGCCTGTATTTTTAATCATTTATAACCAGGTCATCAAGTCTGATAGGCAGTTTTTCAGTGTCAACCAAGCATGTAAGTGAAAATGTTCTTTTGTGAGAGAAGGCATAAAAATTACTTGTGTTTGAGTTATTACCTGTGTTTCATAGGTGTATATATGATTTTTTACACATAGCTTTATACGGAGAGCTGTGATGCAGCACCAAAAGCATCTTTTGAAAATCAGCCTCAGCACTCTGATAGGCACTTTTGAATAAATGGCAAAATGAGCCAATGAAAACATTAAAGCAAAATCCAGCCTAGATTTCTTCATACTTCATTAACTTGTTGTAGATACGGTTATGATTTAATTCTCTGAGCTGGTTGTACAACCTGTAACTATACCTCATTAATTTTCTATAATTGCATAACTTGCTTCTGTCTATATATAGTTTACTGTTTTTTCAAGAAGTGCTCATTAGGGATAAAGGTTTCAGTGACTGTAAAAGAGTATGAAAGTTGTGCAGACAGATCCTGCCTTGTCCCATGTACCTGCCTACCCTGGCAGGCTGCTGGCAGCTGTTGTGCTGTTCACGTTGGTACTTGGTTTGCTCAGGTTCAGGGATCTATTGTGTGAAGCTTGGAGGGCAAAAAGTGTTGGAAGGCGGGATTGTGAAGAAAAAAGCCAGAACCATGTTCTTTGGGACACCCCACTGCATGGAGAAGCGAGATATTTCTTGACCAGACTAAAGGCAGATCATAAGTGGATACTAGGTGACCAGGCACTAGTCTGAGGCTTTAGCAGAGCAGAAGTATATCTTTCATCTACAGCTTCAGATTTAACCAGTTTCTGCTGGAAAACAAATGAGAGATGACATTTCATGAAGACTGCAAGCTTGCACACTCATCATGAATATAGCTTGTTAATGAGTATGGCCGGAGAAAACACAGAGGAATTCCGATTAAATCCAAATGACAGGACTAAAGCAAAATCTATCCTGTGGCTTTATGAAATCCCTCAGAGACATGTGAAAGCCCACTGAGGAAAAGGGTGTAAATATCAGTGGGCATGTGCTGGCTTTGTGAGTGATGTCCTTTGTGGTTGCTTTGGCTGGTGGTCTGGCTGCACCTTTCTGACACTGAAGTAGGTTATGCCCGAGAAATGGGATTGCACCTCAGTGGCTGGAGGGAGCAGTGAAGCTTGTAACTACTTGTGCTCTACTCCCATTTCTATTCCTTCTTCCTGATCATGCCAAATGGGGTCTTGCTGCCAGACTCAGCCTCTAGCTTCAGTAGAGCTTAATTTCTCTGCTTTGCTGCAAAGTAATACTTGGATCCTTGCATGCCAGCCTTCCTGCTCAGTAGGTTCCTGTGGAGGACTCATTCTTTAGCTGAATTTATATAAACCTTCTTTGCTGTTTGAATTCAGCATGCAGTATTCAATCCATTCTTGTCACCTTTAGAAAATGGTGTTTTCCCCCTGCAATTCTTCTGTTAATGTGAATGATGTTATCCCTTGGAGGCTCTGCTTTATAGCTGGCCAAGAATGAATAATTAGCAGTGGGCACAAGTACATTTCACTTCAGGCCTTGGATTGTTACTGTTAGCCAAGTCTATCGCTTTATTGCTAAAGCAGTGATGCCACCTCATTGCAGGAGCTTTTTCTGGGATAAATTCGGGTGTTACACAACAGTTCCTCTGAAAGAAGCCTATAGCAAATTCTTTAATCCATACTACAATTAAAAATAACTCCTGCAGGAGAGGGACATCTCTTGAATGTGTTCATCTTTTCTGATGCTTTTTAAAAACAAAATACTGATTTTTTTTTTTTTTTTTCTCCCTCCAGTTTGTTGATGATGTTAATTGCATCACTGTGAGGAACTTCAAATTATGGAGAGTTTGGCAGTGGCAGGTGGCACATCCATGCTCAGTACTAACACCGCCGTCCCTGCTCTGGAGGGAGAGCAAGACAAGAACTTGGAGAGGGAAGAAGCAGAGTGGGGAATGTGCAGGTGTGACTGCAAGCATGAGGAGAGCAGTGCTGCCATCAGCACTGTCAGGGATGGAGTCGGGATGGACAGGTTGCAAGAACAAATGGGTAAGACCTCAAACAATACATCCTCTGCTCCCAGCTTCTCTTTGTGCCTGAATTACTGTTCTTTAAATGGTGCACAAGCTGAGAACTGTCTTGTGTTTTTCACAGAATCCAGATGGGCTTTTTTTGAAATACAACAACAGCTATTTTTCGTCCACAGAAACACTGCATAGATTGGACTATTGAACAATCTACACTGAAATTCACTTAGGGCAGGCAAATGGATTATCTTTTAGTAAGATAAGAGGAGATGAAAATTTCTAGAACCCAAGAGCCAGAGTACTGAAATATAAGTTCTTTGTCTAGCACTTTTTGCTATATCTGTAAGATTCAGAAGCCAAGTTAAATTGCACGTTTCTATTTTGATATTTTTTAGTTCCTTTTTTTATCAGAGGTGTAGTACTATCTTTGTACAAATGAAAATGTACTTCATGCAGTAAAGTCATGCAAGTCAAAGGTACCTTTTGGGTGGAGGGACATAGGTAGGTAGCTATGGCCAGGCTCTTACTTTACACTAGGCTCAAGAGCTTTCTGAATGTGAAAATACTTCAAACAGTCATGGACAAAATCTATTTCGTTTAAAAGTATGTCCTGTGACCTGCACAATGTCTTTCTGTTCACAACTGCAACACTTCTGACATCAAAAACCAGGTAAAAGCATCCCAGGGCAGTATAAAGTTGCTTTCTAGCTTTCCAGGAAGTATACAAGCCATTCTACTACGTAGGAGTTCATATTAAGTTTTTTAACCTAATTATAGTACTTTAAACAGTTTAAGTATATTCAAATATATTTAAAATGTATTTATAGTAACTCTTACCCTTTTACTCAAATTTAACAGCAAACTATTATTTTAAATTAAACTCTGATGAGTAATTAAAATGCTTGCTCATAGCCTTTGCCTTTTCCTAAAAGTCACAGAAATGGATGTTAATGTCTTGATAACTCCCTTTCAAGGAAAGTTATAGCTGGTAATATCAAAATAATAGTGATGGCAAGTTCACATATCAAAAACATATTCTAATTTATTGTTCTTGTCAACTACTAAATGATTACCAAAGTGATTGATAACATGTTGTCAAAGTTTTGACAACTTTTGGGTTTGTAATCCTGACTAAAAGCAGAAAAAGCAAATCTACAGGTAAGTATGGTCCCAGAAGCTCTGGGGAACTTAAATTTAGAATGTTTCCTAAACACAGTCAGCGTGCACTGCAGAGAGCTTACTATCAGATTTCTATTTAAAAACAAACATTATATAGTCCATATTAAGAAAATAAATAAAACCCCAACCCCAATGCTTCTGTCAAACACCCAGCCAAAACCCTACAAAATGAAAATGTTTGGGGATTTCAATTTCTAATTTGAACATATGCTAGAAATAAACCTTAAAGACAATGTTTTTACCACTTGATTCCTTTCTTTGGAAGGTGGGAAAACTCTGTTTTATGTATCCTTATTTATTTGCATAACTTTGTTCTTGTAACATTCATAGATGCACTTGAGGGAAGATGCAAAAGACTTGGAAATTACCATGCCCTGCTATATTACCGGGTTTTTTTTCTTAAAAGCAGAGCTTCATAGGATAATGTCTTGGGATACATGAAAATGGCCTCAGAAATTTTCTTCTAAATGTGAAAGATCTATTTCTCCCACTTTTACTCTTAGAAATATGAAGCCTTATCTTCACTGGTATTTGCCCAGGGAGCCTTGAGAAAATGGAATTGGTTGCAGTGGGTGTTTTATCAGCACGAAAATATATCATTCCCAAAAGGATAGGAAGAAATATGGGCTAAAAGAAAAAAGCAGATTACTATTAATATAAAACATACCTTATCTGTGTTATTTTTCTGAAACTTTGAATCACTTGATTTTTCAGTACCCCCTCCCAAGTATTAAACACGTAACAAATAAAGAGAAGGGTTATTTTTCTCCGTGCATGATTAGGTACGAGGCACAGCAATTTATACCACTGAAGCATCAGTGGGGGCCATTTTCAGTATAGGTGCAAGTGAAGAGAAAATGAAGTCTGACCCTTGCTCCCTCCCAAATGAGAATTCTGTTTCCTGGGAACCGATCTTTCCACCACTTCTCCATCATCTTGAAATGTCACATCAAAGTGACGAAATCAAGGTTTACCTCTCCCTCCAGCCCAGGAGGAAAGAAATGTTCTGCAGGTACTTTTTGTGGGGTTTGGGAATTATATAGCAGGAAGGGGAGAAAATAGTTATTTTCTCTTAGTAATTATCTGCTGCATCAAATTCTTTGAAAGCATGGAGTATTTTGTCGAGTTTTTTTCAGTGTGATTTATATGGCTTAGAAAAGGCACATAACCATTCCTTTCATTTATTGTAGTAGAGTGTTCTCCAAGTGAAAAACGCGTGAATGTCAGTTCAAGGACCCTTCCCAGTCAGGCAGAGAATTTTCCAACTGGTAAGACATTTTTTCCCATCCTCTTTTTATAGTATACTGCTTTTCTCATTGCTTACTTTTTTTTTTTTTTAAATTGGGACAACTCAACTATGTCAACATTTGCAGTCATCACTCCTGTAAAGTTTATAATGTATTTCATGGCGACTGTGAAGTGACCAACTTGTACATAAGATTTGTTGAGAATTTCTCATAAAAAGAGGGAGCAACTGCTATAAAAACCAGAAATAATTTATGTACTATATTGTAATGGTTAAGACAAAAAAAGAGAAGCAAATAAAATTTATCACTTATTTTATGTATACATTTCAAGCCTTCAAATGTTTTATTTTTTAAAGCTTGTGATCTTTCCAAGTACCTATTTTTATTGTTTTTAATGCTGTATTTTCAGTGAGGTGTCAACTGAGTTCAGTTTTTCAGGAATTGGATTCTGAAGGCTTCACCTCTGGAGGGCTCATGGCAGGCTCTGTGATTTGAGGGTCCTGGCACGTTTCCCTTCTCGTGCCATCAACCAACACTGAGCTGTTCTCTGCTCTCTGGCTTGACCTGACAAATCACATCAGTGGCAGAGAGCCTTCCCCAGCCATATGGTTATTTCTAGTTAAATTATTTGTGCTTTATGTACCTGCTTGTCTTGCTTTGTACAGAATTTGGCTTCTTTGTAACTGGGAGTGTGGGTCAGGGCTCACAGAAGCAGACGGGAGATTATAATGGGGTTTTAGACCATATTTCATCTCTATAAGGCATTATTATAGGGTTTTTTTGACAGAAGCAGCTGTATTTCTCTTGTTTTAATTCAATGTAATTATTATTTCAGTAACATTGACTCTCTATAAAAGTTAGATTGTGTGGCTGCTGTTACGTATTTACCTCAGAATCAATTTTATTATGTAAAATGAAGAAATAAATTTTTAAATAATAATCTTCTCTTATGCCAGTATGTTTTCAGGTAAAATGAAAAGGTCAATAATTCTGTTCCCTAACAGTGATCTGAACAACATTCAGAGACTCCAGTTTGTGTTCTTTCTACTAACAGTTGACTATATGACCACAGCTTAAAGCGAGAGGTCCTGTAATTCAGTAACACGCGTTTATATTTCTGAGCCACCCTTCTTGACCTTAAAGTAATGAGTAATTCAGGTGCAAGTCATGGTAGAACTCCTGGGAACATGCATAGGAAGCCCTATGAAAACAGATCAAGATACAGCATATTAGACTAGAATGTGAAAAACATCTATTTTACCTGATTAAAATGTGAAACTCAGGGGAGGTGGAATATTTTAGTACGCACAACAGTCCCATATTTCTGAAAGTTTGACCTATTTACATTCTTTGCAATTGGAATTCTTCCTGACTGGGTATTATTGGTTTATATGTGCCCATCTGGGTATCTGGAAACTTATGATTTACTATTATTGAGGTAAATTAACGAATTAATGCAGATTGAAAGCTGGTTTATCAAAGATCCTCTTTATCTGAGAGAAGCTGGCTGGAGCTGTACCCTTACCTGTAGTAAAAGCTTCTCATAGACAGATGCCAAGAGTTTGGGTATAGGTATCTCGCTGCTTCCAGATGTGCTGGGAAAATCATGTGAGTGAGCTTTTAGTTGGGCCGTTTAACTTGGTTGGTACTGCTCAACCAGCTTAGCTGAGAAACAGCTTTTACAATATTCAAGTTATAAAAGCCTTCTGAAGTGTTGGGGGTTGACGTGTCAGATAGCTATGAATTTAAGAGTAGTATGAAGGGTTGTAACACGCTGAACTATCTGTGGGTTTTGTTGTTCAGGGTTTTTGTTGGTGATGCCAGTATCTGTTTGCTTTGATTTTTAATATGCATGGAATATTTGGAATTCTGGTCATGTTTGCAATGCCCAGAGCTGTCTAATTTGACAAATTACCAATCTGCTTGTTTTTTTCTTCTTTTTTTCCTTTTCCATCCATAAGTATCTGTTGTCTCCCAAAATTGTTTCATGCTAGGCTCCTGTGTCTACAGGATAAAAAAAATGTAAAAGAAACATGCAGTAGATCAATCTTCTGCATGCCTCTCTATGAAGCTGAAAAAATATATCTTAATGTGTATTCTATGATTCTGAGGGATTTTCTGGTTCTCCAAAGCTGATTCACAAAGACTGTAGTACTGAAAATGGATATCTTCCTCCAGATATCTCCTTGAAGTTAACAATGGTAAAAAGAAGGAGTGGATGTCCTGATCCCAGGCTCCAAAGACAGCTCAGAGGGCAGCTCCGTCTTCTGGAAAATGACAGCAAGGAGGTGATGACAGTTTTCAGTGTAAGTCAATTGCATGGAAATCAGTTTATTTATTCAGATAATACACCCTGTGCTGCTGAAATAGCCTGAAAGATATTTGGGTCCTATTTCCATCTACATGCTGTCTGCTTGAATTTGAGTGACCAGTTTCCTGGGGCCCAAAAACATTTAGGCACTTTAGAAATATTGAATCATTGAAAAAGACTAGAACATCAAATTGATGTAAAATAAATAAACCCAGTTTAATAAGACATTGAAGGGGTTTATTTTAAGTACTTTCTGCTTTGATTTACATCAAAAGAAATAATGGGGTTTTGATTTATTTTAATTTGCCCTTGTATTGACTCATCACTTCAGTTTCTAGACACTTGGAGTCATTTGGCATGCTAATTTCCTGGGAAGCTCACTGCTAAGCCAAAGAGGAAGTCTGAAGGAGAACAGCCTAAATAATGGACTTCCTAGGGCTAAATGGCCATAACTTTAAATAGCATACAAGTGTTGGCCAAATTTCATTACCATTTTTAATTTGTTTGTATATGGGAAACCTGTTCTCTACAACCAGTGAGGTTTGCTTTGAATAGAGGTTAGTCTTCTCCTCCCTCTCGGAAAAAAAAAAATCAGAATTATACCATTTGGCCTCTGGTGTCTCTTTTTTTTGTCTGTGCCATGGGTTCCAGCCTCCTTCACTAGCAACCCAACAAACTGAAATCTTAATTAGTTATGGCTTTGACTGCCTTGGACACGTATTTTTCTACACCATTTTCCTTTCATGTGTGGTGACTGCCCCACCACCAGGATGCTGACTTTGTGGCTGTGCAAACAGTCTGTACTTCTGCTGCTCTGCTTTGCATTGTGTTTAGAGGGAGATGGGGGAAGGAAGATGGGATCAGGAGGCAAAGGAAAAGAGCAAACAAATAGACTAGATTTGTGGCATTATTAGAAATACACTGGAAAAGACTTTGAAGGAAACAAGACTGATAATGATAAGTTTCCTTAGAATGTTGTTTTGATATTCAGCAGTGCATGAAGCCCCTGAGGCTGACATACTTTAGCATGTGTTGGCAATTTATTAATAGATTTCAGGCTCTCATTAATATGTAATCTAGTGTAGAAAGGTGCATGCAGAAGATCAAAGCAGAGATGAGACATGCCTGCTGAAGAAGCCTAGGTTGGACTTCTATTTTTTAATGTGTTCAGATTGTGTGAATTGAAAATATGGAAGTTAAACAGAATTACTTCAGAGATATTTTAAAATTGTGCTGTAACAGTCATAAAATCAGTGGATTACCTCCACTTACTCAGATTAGAGAAAAAGTTTGAGGGACAATTTCCTCCCTGCTGCCTTGAGTTAGAATCAGTTTCTTGATCAGTCCTGTGGTTTCAAGCTGCACTTCAATTTTGATGTGATGGAAGCAAGGGTACAATGCTGGGAAATCATACAGTAGCATTATACCTGTTAGCTTTATATTTGATTTATTCTCTGAGATTGTGATTCAGGTACTTGTCTCATAAATTACCACAGTTCTTTGTATTTCCCTGAAAGGCAACAGCCAGCATCATTGGAGAGCCCTGCTTTTAAACTACAAACTGGAGTGCAACCAGGCTGTGTATTACCCCTATCTGTCTAGAATCCATCAAAATGTGTTTTTCTTTCACTTATTTGCAGGTTTATATAGTTGTTCCTTTTAGCATTTCTGGAATTACTTAAAATCCATCATTGCCACTTACTATGATCATTGCTTCTCTTTGTTAAAAGTGTAATTTAATGCTATTCCATCAATGTGAACCAGTACAAATGAGGATAAAAACATCTTACTGCATCTTTAAAAATAGAAAAGTAGCACTTCAGTATATTTTTTTAACCAAGAAAAGGGAGAACTTGGAAATAACTTCAGTATCTCTTCTGGATAAAGACTGACAATACCAGGAAGCAGGTTTAAAGTTGCATTACAGGAGCTGCATTTTTGTGTGTGTACAGAGCTCTGAGGGTAATCTACACCAGGAGGTTGTAGAACCAAAAAATTTACAGTGATCAAGTGAGAAATTTCAAGTAAAAAAACCCCCAAGCTAGCTCCTTTCCACTATTTAATATTAATGCACACACATCTGGCATAGGCAGTTCCCAATCTGTAAACCACGTTGTGTGGAGGATATTCTTAGAAAGAACTACTATATGCTGGCCTATATATATGTGTATATATATATATATACACCTCTGACTATGTGATTATACATGTGACTATACATAGACATTTCTGAAATAGACAAACCTTTAGACCTTTAGTCTCACTCAGTGTGGTCATTATTTCCTCTGTAAATTAACCTCACTGAAATTGCTGATACAATTGCTAAAAAAAAAGTCAGATTAGAACTTGGCTCCCCGTATGTTAAAGAACAGATATCTCATACAGATAAAGTCCTGGATTTTTTTTAATCCTTCTTAATGCATAGAATTTTAGCCTAAGTGTTACCTAAGGAGAAATTTTGCTTAAGTCTGGTATGACTGTAATTAAAGTATTGGTTTTGATTTTTAGGAGCTTTCTGCCAGACTCCTGTCCATTCACAGTGATCAAGATCTAATAGTGGTGACATTTAAAACTTTTGAAGAAATATGGAAGTTTCTAACCTACCACTCACTGGGTAAAGTTGTTTTACCATACAACAGTTCAGTATGCTATTTTGTATTAAATTGCACACAACTTCTGGGAACTTGTTGAACACAATTTTGTGATTTATATACTGTGCATTAAGTAATAATAGAGTAGTCTCTAACTCTGAAAGTTTATATTTTTGTGTAATACTGTAAATTTGCAAAGAAAACAAATTGGGTTTTCTTTTCCCTAGGTTTTATAAACCATTGCATGGAGAATTTATTCCTAGACCAGTCTTTCTGGCTACATTCCCAAGAGGAGGAAGATACAGGCATTGAAGTCTGTATAAATGAAAAATCATTAAATTTGATGTACAGAAGTCTGCTAGTACAGGAAAGTAAGTAAGACTGTACATGCTAAGGCTAACTTCAGGGAAGCACCTTCCTTTAAAATCCCCAAATCAGACATTAAGACCTATTCAAATACTTAATTAAGTTGAAGTTTAAATTTACTCACTCCAAATACACATTGTAAAGAGAAAAGAAAAGAACAAATACAGATTAGGTTCAGTAAGATCATGAAGGGATTGAAGAAATTCATGTGCAGCTGGTGCATAAATGGATACCAAAAGGATTAGGGAGTGATGTACATTCCAACTTGCTTAATATTACTGCAGATTCTGGAGATGTGCAGGAGAAGGAATATAAATAGTGGCCAGGCTCATGTGCTTCTCCTAAACAGCATAACCTGCTCGTACTGCCAGAGACAGGGTGACAGGATAGATGGATCATTTATTGCTGCAATAGGAGTTGCAGAATTGCAGCAGAGGGCTCTGTGCTTCATTTAAGACCTCACCTCTGCATTTTTTTTTTTTACTGAAAGAGACACTAGATAGAAATATATGAATATCTGACAATTGGCAAGAAAATTCTTAAAAAAGATTGGATTTTCAATTTCTAAATGAATATTACTATTGCTCTTGAAGCCAGTTTTAGAGCTTATATGACACTAAAACATTACATAAAATGACATCTGCTCAACTGCTTTTTTTTAGGATCTTTTTTTGTTTTATGTCCTGACAATACGATAAGAAAGATGATGGTTACAGACAATGAAATAACTTTTTTTGAGTCTGGGGCTTTTACTGAAGATGTAACAGGTGGTTCTGTGGATAGCGACATGTCCATGTTGTCTAATGCTTCTCTGGAGCCATTGGAGCCTTTTCATCAGTAGGTACCTGACTTTACCTACCTATTTCTTATGCATCTGATTCACATATGCACATATTCTGCTTAGAGATGCCTCTACAGGGTAACCTGTTGTGGAACATCCATCTTCACAAACACTCATAAGAATACGCTCTAATTCCTTTCACACAACTGAAATTAATCCAGATATCTGCAGAGCTTCATTTAGAGCTGGTTTGCCATCTTGTGAGTTATGTATTGGTTTTTTTTTTTTTTCCCGAGTCTGATGTAAAATCTATTAACATTTTTAGAGTAACATAAAGTAAAAATTTTCAATTTTCAGGATGCTTGGAAATATGGGTAGTAACAGGTGAGATGCTTATAAATGTGGATCATAGCAGACTAGCAGGGTTTTTAGTCAATATTATTGACAGGACCCATCCACCTTCTTAATGCAGTTTCTCAAGTTCATGTCCAAGCTCACAACCAAAATTATATCAAAAGACTCACTTCAGGAATCACCAGAAAATCATTAGTTCTTGGTGCTCTTCGTACTTAAAACTAAGTACTAACTAAGTATTACGGACTAACTTAGTACTTAAAACTTTTTTCTGTTGACCTGGGGCAGGGACAAATAGCATGACTTTCTCAGTTCAGTTTGTTTTCCTGAAATAGCAGGAAATTTACTTCTAATATTAATCAAAACATAACTGTGTCTGAGGTGTATGAGCAGTGCTGAAATTGAAAGCTAATTGTGGGAGGGATACGTCAGTTTTCATATGCATTTTAAATATCATTGTTGTCACAACATTTAATGAAGTGTTCTATACACTGACTACAATTTCTTTTTCTGCTTTCAGGTGGTTTCTCAAAGGGTATCCTAATCCTGTTGATTTTTCATTTAGAAATGAATCTAAATCCATCAGAAAAGTTGGTAAGAAACTCCATTAAAACATCAATGTTAGAATAACCCCAAACTTACTCTGTGCTATTGCTAGAACAAACTCTAAAGGGTTCAATAACTTTGTTTTCCATTTTATTAGAATGGCAAAACAGCTTTCAAAATTAGTTTGAAGTAAAATTAGTGAGAGTATAAATTTGTCTAAGGTTAAGCTCTAAAGGGTCAAACTCTAAAGTCTTGCCCTTCCCCTTTTTCCTCCTAAATATTACACAAGGTGGTACAGAGTAATGGAGTTGAGGATGCTTCTGTCATTGTGATGACAATCTTTCAAATAAGAAAATGCAACAATGTGATTGTGGATCTTTCACATGTGTACTGCTTTATCTCATACTGCCAGAGAAATAAAACTTACACAGATGGTTTGAGGTTAGAGAGCAAATATGGCTTACTTTCTTCTATGATGTCAGTTTTAATACTGTACTGACTGGTATATAGCCATATTTATCCCATGGGGATTGTTTTAATTGGTTCAAAACTGGTTCAAGTGTTTTACTCGGGCCCAAGTTCAGAGCCCTTTTTAAGAGGGAAAGTAAGGACTTAAACCATTTCTTTTTTCTGCTCCGTGACGAAATTTGCTAGAATTGTGAAAACATTTTAGGCTTGGCTTTCTAAAGGCTGGGAAATGAGAATTTTCATGATATTTACAATTCTAATCATCAAACCAATGAGGTTTGGATGCTTTAAATCTTGTCACAGCAGATATTCAGCTCGCATGTTCCAGGAACATCTTTTGCTAAATACATTCTGCTGAGTTGCTATTCTATTAAGTGTGTTTCTATTGTTAAATTACTTTATCTGCAAATATTATTTATCTCTTTACTACACAGCAATGGGATCCTGTCTCGCTGTGATGAATTATGAAAGTATTGTGTCGGAAGAGCTGAGTTTTCAGGAAGGGGACAAAATCGAGATCATTGGCTACTTCATTGAATGCATGGAATGGTTTCTTGGAAAACATGTGTTTACTGGCCAAATGGGTTTTGTAAAGACAAGTCATGTTAAACTGGACTTATCTAGAAATGAGTGAGTGATATATATTTATAGCTCATAAACAAAAAGGACCCAGTCTCTTAAGCTTTAAAATGCTGAACATTAAATTCAGGGTGTGGGGGTTTTTTGGGTTTTTTAATATATTTTGGGGTTTTTTGGGGGTTGGTTTTTTTTTGTTTTTTTTGGGGGTTTTGTTTGGTTCATTTTTGGGTTTTTATTCACATTTGGGTTTTTATTTTTGTTTTGGGGTTTTGTTGTTGTTTTAATGTGAATTGTCATAGCATGTATCAGTCAAAAGTGCAAAGGAATTGGAATATGAAGTCTGCTAAAATGTTGCAAAATATTATTAGTCTGTTGCTGAGTTTCTTCCTGGGAAGAGAGGTTTCTGGAGTTATTATATTGGTTTAATTTCTATGCTTTGTCTCACAAGATCCAAGCAGCTTTACCCTTGCATAAGGTTCTCTTGCTCTCTCAAGATCTATGTTAAAGCATCCAAGTTCTGTTTTTTTTTTCCTAGTACCCTCAGTTATACACCTTAACTTGCCTCTAATGGGACCTCTGCAAATAGTTGCTAATAATGCAGACTGAAACCTCGAAAAAGGGTGTATTTCATCATGCGTTGGCACCCTGTAAACAGGCTGCTCTTATTAATATGCCTGAACTGTTTGCATGCTGAAACAAGTAGTTCTTCAATGCTGCTTGCAGGTCCCTTTCATATGCAACTTTAGGCTTATATTAGAAAATCAATACCATGAAGTCCTTCAAGACTTGTGCTTCTAATAAATACTCTTATAAAATGCTATACCATGACACTGACAGGAAACTTACTCTGATATGGCAGAAACTGTTAGCTGTAAGCATGTTTGCTATCAGTTTATATGCATATTTTGTAAATTGACTGAAACTAGTTTTGAACACAGCACAACCTATAATGTAAAGATTGTATTAGTTTCTCTAACAAGTTCATATTTGATTGATGCAGTGAGCTCCTTGAGTCAAATCTGCTTTCAGACACCTTCAAAGTTACTCCTTTCCTTGCTAGACCACAAGATCTGGATTTTCTTGAAGAAGAAGAGCTATCTTTTTTTTCAAAAGAAAAAAATTTGGAAGAAGTAGTACATTTGTTGAAACAAACCTCCATCACAGATGTTTGCTCTGTGTACAGAATAGGTAAGTATGAGTTTTACTCCTTTTCACTGCACAAGATACATGTGTAGTTCCTATATCCCTGGTATAATATTTTTTCAATGAGATTCCATCATTTACACCTATTTTGAAATGCCTTGGTATTCAACTGGATCTTTGATATGGCATGTAAAAATCCTTTATATTATCTTTGTTATTTTTCTGCTGTTTCAAGACTTTTCCCAGCAGAGCATTTGTGAATCTTCTTTTGTCTTTTTTTTTCCTGAGTGAATCTAAACAGCAGGCTCTTAAAAACTCTGTTATTGAGCTGAACAGATCTCCAAGCTTTTACATGACTGAATTATAAATTATAATTTCACATGGCTGCATTATAAAAGGCAGTATGTTCACCCAAACACTGCTGGCTTTTTGTCTTGGGAAAGGTAGCGCAGCATAACAATCATTGACAGCTAATGCAAACATACACCTCTTCATGCTTGATTTAATTTTCAAAGGTATAGAAAAATAGCAAAATCTAGTCATATAAACATCATTTCTGATAGAGATGTTATTTCTCTGTGCTTCACATAAGCAATTGGGGTAACTGGGGTTTCGCCTTTATAGACTTACTGTAAGGCAGGGTAATGCAATAGTCTTGCTGAACTGAACAGAGGCAGCAGCTTCTTATTCCACCACAGGCTGTTGGTGATGCGTATGCTTGTCAAATATCCAACAAAGTTTTATCTCCATTGGTGCCATCCTGAGAGACAGGCCTGTAGGCTCCAGTTTGAGAGGAGCCGGTGTGTAGGTTTGAGTTGGGTGCCTTGGTTTAGTTCTGCAAATCTGTGTGTATGTGTGAGCAATAACTAAGGCATGTCAGACCTGCCCTGGCAATGTGCAAAATGCCTCCACATCTCACCTCCTGTGCTCAAATGAAAAGCCTGGGAACAAAAGCTCAAACCTCTAAGGTACTAAAGCAATATCATGGGCTTAATGGATGTACTGCTATTTTTGCTGTTGAGTGTTTTCACCACATCTCCTCCCTAATATTTTTAAGTACCACCTTCTTTTTTGTCTTCCCCTGCTCATAGTACCATCTTTACCATTCTCTTAAACAGCTCAATTGATCCACATAATTTATCCAGAGCAAGCATTTTCAATATTCACTTGATACTTTGTTGTATGATCTGAGTAAATGGATTTTCAATTCCTTCCTTCTACATCAATCTACTGAGAAGTATTTATTTATGAGCACTTCCCTGATTAGATATTCAGAGCATTAAGTTACAACTACTGTAAACATCTGTGGCTTTCATCCACCAAAGTCAGGAAAGCATTTATAAAAAGGAGATCCAGAGGTAAACAGTCAGTGAGAGGTCATTCTCAAAGGCTAGTAAAGTAGCTTTCCATCAGCTTAAATAGAGCTTAAATAGGTCTGTGAGCCTCTGCTTTTGTATGTGTCCTTCATACCCTCAGTACCACTTCTGTTGCGTGAAGTGTATGAAAGACAGTGAAAATATTCCTGAAATGCAGCATGACAGCTGAAATACCTTGACAAATATCTGCTACACAAAATAGTAATACTTAAATGCTCTACAGATGTGCTACGTTTAAATGTAAAGCCAGATCTGTAGTTATAATGTCTACAGAATTAAGATCAATCTTTTAAAATCAGAGTGAAATTTTTTCACCCACCTGCTATTGGAATGGCCACAAAAGTCTGCCACTTATCTACACAAGCAACCCTAAATAATTTCCTTTCCCACCCCCCTCCCCGTTACCCTGGGAGTGACACTAAAAATATTAAGGGCTCCTTGTTATCTCATTTTATGAGCTGGTTGGAGAATGATCATCTTTGCTGCCCACTTGCATTTTAATGCAGCAGAAATGCCTCTCTCATGCTTTAATTCTGACTGTGATATGCTCCCCACCTTACTGAGCAGAGGTAGCTGTATGATGATAGCCATGTAGAAGCAGTGAATTGTGTCAGCAGGAGGGTAAGTCCCTGTTAGCTTTGGGTCAAACTTAGAATATTTCTTTTCTTCCATATTTCTGGGATGTATCAAATTCTTCTGACATAAAGAATTATCAACTAAATATAGTCTTATTTTAGGAGATTTAAAACTGAAAAAAAACCAAGACACTACAGCTAACATGATTTTTTTCTTTCTTACAGATGCATTAGAAGAACCTGAATTTCAGAAAGCTCATGAATGTGGTAATACTTCATACACATACAATTTTTACATAAAATTAATGAGACTTCTGGTATTTTTGGTGTCTTTGCCAGCTATTCTCCTTCTAATGTCTCTTCACATGCAAATTTTCTTCTCCCATTGTTTGCTTTCTGAGATTTTGCTTTAACCCCTTCTCACTGGGTTTTCAGTACGACATTGTGGGTTTTCACTGGTATCAGATGCCTTTCTCAGAAAAAGCTATCCAACTGCAAATTTTAATACTTTTACTGATGTGACATACATATGCACCACCTCCCAGCCCCTCCACATTGTTTATCAAGGCAAAATACTGTTTATGGGCCACCTGGCAACTGCTGAGTTTGAATTCCTGCAGATTTTTTTTTGTCTGCTTGAAAACTTCATCCCAGAAATAGATTTCCCAAAGGAGAAATTTTGTTGAGGATGCAGAATTATTTCCCTTTGGCATTTTGTTGCTAAGCTGTCACTATCATTATTCATATTGTACTGTATTTTCCTAAACAACATTTTTTATATTTATGATTCTGCTGCAGTTTCAAAAATTAGATTCTAAGGGAATTGAGCTCTAAATCTGTAACTTCAACAAGCTCCTGTTGATCTGCAGCTGTAAGCTTAAGAACTGACTATGACTGTATACTCCATCCCTAATCCCTGCCCTATTAACTGGGCTGGAAAACAGTGGGAGGACTAAGAATTGATGGAGTATCTGTCTTTACTATATTTGAAAGGTATCCAACGATGTTGTCACTAGGAGAATTTAGATCAATGGCCGCATCAGTTGCCACAAATTGGTAATATTGTGAAAAGATAATCTGTGCCAGCAGAGAATCAGGGCTGATATTTGATGGATAGAAGAAATCCTATTAAACAGTACACAGGCCTGTCTGGCTGTGCCTGGACAGAACAGAACCTTTGCAGGCACCCCCAAGCCCCCATGTGAGACTTCACCAGCTCAAGTAGCACAGTCTTACTCCCTGCCCTGGCTAACCTCCCTTAGCATGCTGTCAGGACACAGGCATACCCTTACTCTACTCAAATGGTTGAATTCCCATTTCCCTCACACCTTAAGGCCAATCAGCATCCATGCCCTGACCTTGGACCCTTTAACCAGCCTCCACTTCAGACCTTCGGTCATCCTTGATTCTCTTCTGCTTACCAGCTAGTCTGAATTGTGTTTCTGCGGCAGGTCTCTTGTTCGTGTACACATGGTGAGAACAGAGAATATACTGAGTGTACTTTTTGAGTACACACAGACAAAATGCAGTTTGAATTAATCCTGGACTTCAGTTGGATTAGTGTTGGATCAGGCCCTGGGCCTGACTAGACAAGTGTACTGATCACTAACCTGCTTACATGTGGCAAGTTTATTCTCACTCCTCCAGTCTCCCACACTTCATCCTCTTGATATCTTTTTATACCTTTGGCTTGTCTCCTAGACATACTGTTAACAAATCACGGTATGTTTACATAATGTTTTTGTAACTTATTTTGTAACTTTCGTAATCTTCACTGACAAATGTTGTAGTTGGTCTATCAAAAATCTTTGTGTGCATGCATACAGGAAGTTGTGATCTGTAATTTATTTTTAAATTTCAGACATCTCATGCTCACCTTCTAGCACGGGATCCACTAGCAAGAATGGCAAGATAGAAGAATTGCTAAAGAACTTCAAGAATTTGGAGGCCACTCAAGCTGAAGAGCCAACTGCTGAAGGGAAGGAATCTGCTGACTCTTCAAAGACTGAGATATTTCCTCTACCTGAAGGGCCTTGTTTCTACATATGTCAAGATGATGTTCAAGCATCTGACATCTTTGAGCCATTGTTACTCTTCTTAAATAGGGAACAGTATGAGAGCAACTTCCAAAGCCTGTATGATTTCTCTTATTCATTTACCAATAGCATGTTTTATGGATTTTCAGAAGAAGAAGACCTGGTTAGTTTTTTAAGATTAGCAAGGGAAGCAGCAAAGAAAGCAGGCCTGTCCTGGGCACTAGCAAGGCTGTGCTTTCTCTTAGGCAGGCTCAGTGTCAAAAAGCTGAAGTTTTCCCAAGCTCGAGTGTATTTTGAGGAAGCATTGAGAGCAGTAGCTGGAAGGTTTAATGATTTGTACTTTTTGATGGCTCTTTATACGAATCTAACAGTCATCTACTTGACCCAGAAGAACAAAGAAAAGTGTACCCATATTTTTGACAAGGCTGCATCTCTTCTCATGGGAATTCCCAACTACATTTGCAGTGCTGACCTGGAGTCAGATATTCTGAAGTATGCTCTGAAGAGGACAATTCTGAGCCAGAACAAACATGCAGAGGCAAGGGCATGCTTTCTACTGGCAAAACATTACAGTGCACGCAAACAACACCAAGAAGCACTGCCATTCTTGGAAAGATTTCAGCTGTTGCTCAATGACCTGGGCTTACAAAACAGTTTATCCAACAACTGTTACTTCAAGCTAGCAGAGTCCTACCACAAAAAGTGTTTGCCACACATTGTACTAAGTTGTATAAAAGTTACCTCTCCCCAGAGCACCAGTAACTTAATGGATTCCCTGAAAAGGATTGATTTAGTCATCAAAAATGCTCCCAAACTAGATGGCCTGAGAAAACTCAGGCAAATACTCCCATCCCAAATTGCACCTTACCTCATACAAGCACTTTCTTCTGTGTTTACTAATGAGCAGGAAGGGCTGTGCAGCACTCTCCATCTTAGTTTAGCAAAGCTGTACAGCCACCACAAACAGTATGGAAAAGCCATTGCTTACATGATGAAAGCACTGGACTCTGCTTCTGCTAAGCCAGAGGAAACTATTAACTATTTGGTTTCACTTGCTTGGCTGTACATTCTTTACAAGCAATATGATGTGGCTTTAGCCATTTTAAATGCTGTTGTAGGCTCTGCATGGAGCAACCCCCAGCAACTCGGCATCGCTTATAACATGCTTGCCATTGCTTTGAAAAGGACAAACAACACCAAAGAAGCTGCTGAGTGCTACTACAAAGCACTGCGTCTTTCAGAAGACACTGAGATGACCCATAACCAAGCCATAGCCCTGGCTAATTTTGGGGCACTCTGCCTGCATGCAGCAGCCAGCAAGCTGGCAGAACATTATTTCATCAGGGCAGTTAAGTTATTCTCCAAGCTTCCAATTATGGATTGTGGTCAAGACTTTATCCAAGTCCTCCTTCAGCTGGGATATTATTATGTTGGTGGAACTGAAAAGGAGAAAGGGAGGTTTTATTATGAATGGGCTTTTTTAGTTGCCATGGAGACAAGTCATCTGGAGAGTAAGTATATCTTTTATAAGTTACAAAATGTACCTTGTTTGGGAATGTTGCTGATATAGGTATGTTAGATCTGTATTTAGAAGATGCATATCTTACTTTGTTATTCTTCCTACCATGATTAAGGCAGCTTTTGCAGGTAAGGTGATTCTGTTACTATTTTATTTCAGAAATGAAGCTTGAAGTAACCTCTAGCCTTTGTTAACTTAGGGGTTGAACAAAATGGCAGTGGGATAGTCTTGTTATGATTTCTGTATTTTTCATTGTCTCTGCTGTAATCTGTGAAATGGTGAGAATGAATACTTTTAAAATTAATTAACTTTCTTTTAAAACAGAGATTCATGTTCGTATTTCCAATCTATTATCCTAGGCCAACTACAAGCAATTAAACTGCTGTGTCAGTTCTACAGTACAGTTGCTCCCAATGAGACTCAATGTGTCATCTACAATGAATATCAACTATCTTTAGCTAGAAAGATGTCCAACAAAGTTCTGGAGGGACAAATTTTGGAAACCATTAGTCAGCTCTATTTGTCTTTAGGAACAGAGAGGTAAGATATGCTGAATGACTTTTCTTTCATTCTGATTTTAACTTTTCCATCTTGCAAAGGATCTCAATTTGTGCAAAAGCTGAATATGACCATTTATTTTTTTTTTCCCCCTCTGCTTTGGCAATACACCTTATCAGAATTGAAGACTCCAGTGCTAATGGAGAATTTTCTTGTTTCTTTTTAAGTAACTATAATCTCTCAAGGGAGACAAGATGTTCTGGAGGGATTAGCACCACTTCAAGAACCAATTTATTTTTAAAATCTATGTAAATACATTTTAAACCTATTATATGTTATGCAGCTCTTGATGACTGCTATATCAGGTGATTTGTTTGCAATGATTTGTCCAAGACTTTTTTTTTAAGACACCAAAGGACATATTCCAAACAGGTCAGGCATTAAATTGCCTCTGTGTAAGTGTTTCTCTTCGAGGAAAGGCTTTTTTTTCCAAAACTTATGTAAGTACGAAGCCGATGTGCAAACCTGCATAGTTTTAGTCTTCAGCAATTTCTGTATTGCTCTTATTTTCCAAATAACATTTTTTTTTTGCTCTGATCTATTGAAATAACAAAGTTAAATTATAGTAGCAAGTGCTGAGGAGACTTGGTGTTCTCTAAGAATAGTTAAAGTGTTTTTTAAGGCTGTTTTGTCTGATTTTTTTTTCTTGCTGTACTTCAAGGAGTTATTTAGATTCAGATATTTTCAAGCATGCCTCAGTAAGGATGCAAAAAATATTCTCAGTGATGGAAAGAGAACAGATACCTACTTTAGCATTAAGTGGCTGTAGTCTGAGTATCTAACATGCTTAGTAGGTCACCCAATTTATTTTGCTTTGTTACTGCTTTTTAATGATATATTTGGCAACCGTCCTTTGGAGAGACTGAAGACAAAGGAATTTGCTATGATTTCAAGCTGCCTGGAATTTGCAGAAAGATTTCACTTGCTGGAGAAGCTGTATGTGTGCTTGTAGTACATGGAATTTGTATATCCCAGGAGCCTGGCTCCCAGATGTCAACTGTGTAACCTTAACATGCTACCAGATAATAGCACAGTATCACAGTATTCTGTGATTTTTTTTTTCCCCCCCCTCGTATGAGATCTTGTGGAGACAACTAAAATCTTGATAGTTTGAAATACAAGTAAGGATATTACTTCTAGATTTGTTTTGGTTCTCTTTGGAGGCATAAGTAGCTGTTCTGAAGTTTCACTGTGTAAGGGTTCACTGTAACTGTGCAGGTCATGTTATATTTTAGTATGTTTTTGTCTTGTGCTCAGAAGAAAATGCATTGGGTCAAGGTGATGGGAGTCTAGCACAAGATGGAGAAAGATTTAATAAGTCTGGCGTTTCTATGTCTGGTATAAAGCTCCATAACATCAATAAATCTGATAATTTAGGTGTTTCTAGAACTGATGACATGTCCCATGACATGACATGTCCCATTCTCCTCTGCCCTACCACTCTCCTCCCAGTTGCTCTTGCTTTTTTCAATAATTGCTGATTAGTCTGAATTTCACTTAAGTCAGATGCATAGATGATTTAAAAAAATATTAGATGCAATTTCTTTCTGAAGTTTTTAGGAAAAATCCATAAATGATAGAAGAGTTAAAGATGAGGAAAGACTTTTCTACTTCTCACAAGTTTGAGGTAGAGGAAGGACATGTCTAAACTATCTTGAAATAATATACAATATAACATGATAAATTGTATGGATAACATAACTACATATATATATAAAATATGTTGTTACATATATAACATATATTTTTATAATATATAACAATACAATAGCTAACAATATAACAGGAAACATAGATTTAAAAAAGAGGAAAAAGACAGTTCTCTAGTTACTAGTGTAATATAGCTGAGAAATTATAATTGTGCACTAAATAGGGGAAACAGAATGTCTCTTATATTAACATAAGGCTTTTCTCACTGTGAAGAAAACCATTTGCAATTCTGAAGAACCCCTCTGTGATTAGCACTTTTCCCTGTTTCAGGGCCTACAGGTCAGCTCTGGAATACACCAAAAGAAGCCTTGGAATATTTATAGATCTCCAGAAAAAAGAGAAGGAGGCATATGCTTGGCTACAGGCAGGAAAGATATATTACGTTCTGAGGCAGAATGAGCTGGTGGATCTTTATATTCAGGTATGCTGTCAACGCTTCCAGGCATGCACGTGGTATCACTGTTGTGCAGGTGGCATGGTAAGAGTAAGTAATTAGATATAAAAATTCCATAGATTTTGCCAGTTGATGTTCTGAACATATAGTGACATCATTCATGTAATGCTCAGCAGCTGAAAGGAAAGTCTCAGCATTTTCCACTGATGCTCCATTTTAATCTGTTGCTTGACTCTGGAAGCATTTTGGGCAGTGACCTTTCTTAGTTCCTGTAAATTCTGTGTGTTTCTTCATCACCATTTACCAGCTGTACAGTACCACAGCAATTATGTGACACGTCCATGCTACAATGCTGGTGGCTGAGAGAGAATAATCACCTCAGCATGCTGGTTTGTGGGTCAGATTCCCAGGAAAACAGAGTAGCTTCTTTAGGAAGCATTTCCAAAGCATCCGAATCTTTTCTTCTGTGGCCATGCCTGGTATGACACAGAGCCAGCTGGAGCTGCTGTTTTCTTTTCAGCTGTGAGAGCAGAGGCACGTGTCTTGCACACCTCTGTGCTTAAGTAGAAAGAAGGACTTGTATTAACTGAATGCAATTTGAAAACCAAAGAAGACAAAGCCAGAGCAAGGTTCTTAACCTGGCCTTATGTAAAAGGCACATTTTCATTACTATTTTTTCTATCAATAACTGATGATCCTGGTATTCTTGCTTTGCATGCTTTGTTATTAAATCCTTTTTGCTAACAAGACATGTACTTATCCATGAAAATAGAATAGTAGACCTGCATTTATTTACAGAAATCAGTTCACAGGCTTTTAAATCGGCAGTTAGCAATATCTAACTTGCAACTTGAATTTATTTCTATGATATGTTTGATCTAATTCAAATTTAGTATGTGACAGCTATCAAATACACTGTTGTTTTTAGAGTGTCACGTGCTGGCAAAGGTAGCAAGATACTATTGCCAGAAAAAGGGAAACCAGGTTTTTTTTCTTCTTCAGCTACTGCCACTGGCTTGCTTAAGACAGGATACCAAAAAAGAGCATGTTCACATCAAATGTAGCCTTCCTTGTCATTATAATAGATCTCTTTTCAATTGCTAATATTTTCAATTGCTAATTTTTTTTACCATGGAGTAACCAAGATTCAATTTCTTTCTTTCCTTCCCCATTCCTTGTTTTCTTTTCAGGTTGCCCAGGATGCTGCTCTTTGCACAGGAGATCCAAATTTAGGAATGGAATTGTTCGAAGCTGCCGGAGACATATTTTTCAATGGTACTTGGGAAAAGGAGAAAGCAGTGACTTTCTACAGGGTTTGTGCAGTTTTTCTGCTGCATTGATAGTTATGTACCTCCCACCATAGCAGGTATTCTACAAATGCTGAACCAAAAGCTGAACCTCTCAGCAAACTGTTTATAACCTATTGCAGCTGAGTACTTGTCACGGTGTTAGTAGATATCACCTGTTTCAAATCCTCTTCTGGTTGCAAGAACTGTTCTAAGCTAAGAGCAAAATGAAAACAGAAATTAATTGATTTGACATAAATGAGAGCCTGTCAGTGCACATCTTGGGGTTCAGCCATACCTAAGCTGATGTTGTGTGTTTCAGGACAGGGCTCTCCCACTTGCTGTTCAGACTGGCAACAAAACCACTGAACTCAGATTATGCAATAAATTGGTGGAATTGCTGATGAATCTGAAGGTTTATGAGGAAAGTCTGGAATATGCGAGAGTAGCTCTCGTCCTCAGTGTAAATTTAGGTAAGAACAATTTCCATTATAGCTGAGTATGAGAGATACCTCTAAAAACACAGCAGAACTCTAAATTTAAAGTTTTCTTCCCTTGCATCCAGTCACTTCTTGCCAGGATTTCATAACACTACTATAATTACTACTTTTTTCCTCTATTCAAGAATGAGCAATTTATTACTTCCTCTTTTAATTTAAGATCAAGTGAAAACCTTTGGTAGAGAATAGAATTAAACCTGGAATTTAACATCCAAACTGAGTGTGCTTCTAAGAGCTAAGATACAGTACTTATGAATAATATTGTCCTAAGAGGCTTTTGAGTGCCAAATACTTTCAGATTTGCTCATAGCCTTGATAGTGAACCAACAAAAGATAGAAAAAATCAAAAATGGTAGGTCTAGTTTCAAAATTACTATTCTTCAAGTTTGGGAGCTGTTCAACTGATTAGCAACCTTCTTAACCCTCTGTAAAAGCACAGATAGGTCATTTTGATCAGTCTGAAAATAATCTTTTTGTCATAATTTTTAATGAAAAATACATATTGGGATGGGCAAGGGAGTCTTTATTCCCATTAACTTTCTTTCTTTAATTTCTTTCATAATAATCTCTTTGTATTCTTTGTAAGTATGCACAGTGTGCATATATATCTTATAATATATATATACATGAGAGATGAATGTAGTTATTTCTTAAAATCCCAGACACTTTCAAATCCTACATCTGGAAATTTGGAAATTCCATAGGATTTTTCTTGAAGGGCAGGTTTTGACCATGTATCTCTCAAGCAAAAGTGTTTTTATTCGATAAAAGCTCAGCAAATTCAATATAGATTTTTTTTTTTAAAACTAGCATAGATTTGAGTACTTTGTCTCTTTGTTTTTATCCTGACTCATATGTTATCTCATTAGGAAATCAGCTAAATGAAAGAATAGCTTACCATCGTCTGGCAGCCATCCATCACCATTTGGGTCACTGTGAACTAGCTGAACACTTCTATTTAAAGGCCTTGTCCCTCTGTTCCTCTCCTCTGGAGTTTGAGGAGGAAACACTCTATTACGTCAAGGTGTATTCGATCTTAGGAGATATTATATTCTATGACCTTAAGGTAAGAAATGTTCATAACTTCTGTAGAGAATTTTTATACTGAGTAATATTTCATAGAATCAGATTTTGCCATGTTCTGGTTTTGTGTGTTTGGAATGTAAACGGTAAAGTGGGCAAACTGAAGCTCAGAATCTGTGTTATTTTTGTTAGATACTTACAAACCTGAGCTCTGCTGTCCTCTTGCACGGGCTGTACTAACTTTGAGGCTCTTGTTTCAGGACCCCTTTGATGCAGCTGGCTATTACCACTTGGCACTTGCTGCTGCCATGGACCTGGGCAATAAAAAAGCTCAGCTGAAGATTTACACAAGGCTTGCTGTGATCTACCATAACTTCCTTGTGGATCGGGAAATGTCTCTCTTCTTTTACCAAAAGGCAAGGACCTTTGCAACAGAGCTGAATGTTAGGAGAATAAATTTAGCTCCTGATCAGTGTTACAAGAGTTCATAAGCATTTTTGGAAAAGGCAGCCTAGCTACTACAGAAGTACCTGAAGAAATACTGCACTGGCTTTGTAGGAGGATGCAGACTGCATTCAATGACTCATCATCTGTGTGCTGTAAGCTGGAGCTCATCATCCCAGACTAAACTACCAGTTTATATGACAGTGAACTACATTTCATTGTCTTTAAATTTCATTGTCTTTAAGATACACAATCTTGTACTTGTTTAAGGATCAGTTTGTGAATCAAAACCCAACAGTCTCTTTTTTTTACATTTTTCTTTGCTGTATCTTTCTGCCTTGCTGGATATTGGAAAATGATTTATGCATAGATGTAATGAAAAATATTTAATAAAGTGTTACAGAAGAAAACCCATTCAATATGAATTATGGCTTCCTTTGCCTGACCTAGCTTTATTACTTTTTTTGACATCAAGTAAATGCATCTGCACAAGCATATTAGGTGGGGCTGAGAATTGGTTTTACTCGGTTCCCCAGACATCACCCCCCATTTTCTGTCAATCGCATCTACTGCATCAATTGCATCTCCTGGTGCTTATGGGCACCAGTTAAGCTGTATCTTATAATCCAAGAAAACTTGCATATATATTGTAATAATAACTAACTGGTTTGTAGAACTGTAGAACTGAAGCTCTCATATTATGTGAGTAGCAGTTTTGTGGATTTCAGTGGTCATGTGAAGGCACTCCTTCCCTATTTTCAAAGACAATTTGTTTAACTGCCCTTTCCAGAACTGTCAGTATTGCCTGCAATGACTTATTACAACGTTTCCTACTTGTTACATAGACCTAAATATTTTTCAGAAAAATGTATTATTTCACTTTAGTTACAAAAAAATCCAGATTGTTAATTTTGATAATTCTAAATCTTTGTGTCTCAAAACATTTTTGTATCAAAGCTATGATAGAAATGACAGATCACATTCAGATTCACTTTAAGATAATGCCTTTTCATTCTCTTAAGAACTCTCTACAGAAACTGCTGATTTATTTTATTTTTAAGGGATATTGCAAAGAATGGAAGTATGAAAGTGTTTTTGGAAGTTGCACATACAGTCTCAGAAACCAGATGGGGCCGTTGGTTACATATTATGTTTGTTTATTCTGTCAAGCCTGGGGAAAGGTGAAAAACACACCTTTTTTTTTTTTTTTCCCTGATCTCTGTATCTATGTAATCTCATTGCCTTGATTTTTTGCCTAAGAATCTTTCTTCTCCTAGAATCCATTATTCAGAGCATGCTCTGAATTCTTTCTATTTATATATTCAGGTATCTGATTTTTGTCACCTTTTTGACCTTGCGAATTCTTTGTCAGCTTTTTTACTTCTTTCCTACAGGGACAGAGGATATACATATATGTATGTACATATATGTAATATACATGTAATACATATAATATATATTTGTGTGTATATATATATATATATACATACATTTAGATATAAATGAGACAGACTGAAACTGAAGATACTCTCCAGGAAAGTGGGAAGTGCATCTTTTTCCTTGGTCTCCCCATGGTGTATATAACAGATAATTGCCACTATCATGATAACTGTGACCTTTTAATTACCTTGAAGAGGTGTGATGACTTAGGTAGACAAGGTAACTCTCTATGGTCCTGCTCTTAGATCAAGGTCCAGAAAGTGAAGAGGCATTTCAGTGCTGTACCTTTGAGATTAAACACTTTGTATTTGCTATTTCTAGATGGCTCTTTATGCAATAAGCATTTTGTTTGCTTGTTTTCTCTTTTGACACTGTAAAGTTGAAAGTTTTAGTGTAATGGTGTCTTAGGGATGACTTGATAACTCAGATTTATACTGGTGTCATATTGTCCCACTAAGCATGGGAAATTAATTATCCCATACACTCTTCATTGTCTTGACCTGAAAACTCAACAAAAGTCCTGTATGATCGCTGCAGAGCTGTGAAAATTGTGGATGTTGCTCTCTGTTCATTAACTTGCTTTTCAGTGCTTGACATTCTATTTTCCATTCCATTTGGCTTTCAGACTAGCTAAATTTATAACCTCTTGCTGACTCTGATTGCTGTAATCATAGCCTGTCTCTATATTCTGGGAAGGCAAGCTGACTTCATCTGGAATTCAGTTCTGCTGATAAGGCCTATCTTCTTTCTTGCATGGCTACTTCATCTTGTTGCTTTGATTCCACAGAATTTTTGCTTTCATAGCAATCTAGTTCTATATTATTAATTCACCCTTTAGTGTTAAACTGTGCTTGAGCAGTGTATAGTCCATGGAATTTCTTGACCATTCCCTTGAAGCCAGTATATCAGTATATAAAAGTGCATCTAGTTTTTGAAAAGGCAGGACCTGAATTATCTCCTTGCCCTGGTGACATGGGAAGTCTGTTTTGCTATTCCATGTGGTTAAAGTGCATCATAGGCAGAGGATTTCAAAGAATTGCATTCCTATTATGTATATAAATGGCATGTTTTATTTTTAAAAGCTGCTTCAAAACTTGTTACATCTTTAAATACATCTTTTTTTCTCCAGGGAGCACAACATCTTCTGAAATAACTGCAATCAATGCACTTGAACAGCAAATCTGCAATTTACAGGTTCTGGGAGGAATTGAATTTGGGTAAAAGGATTACACAGTTAAGTTCTGTTCATCCAATCAGGAGTGGTAGGATTCATCTTCCCTTGGAGACACCTGTTAGGTGGCTGTAGTCTCTTTAGCATCATAGAATGGTCAACTGTCTGCAATGTAGAATTCCACAGGTGTGTGAGATGGATCCTATCTGGTGAGCTTCCTGGTGCAAGTCTTTACTGAATAGAAATCTGATTATTATAAAACTCTGTTTTCCCACAGCTGTTATGTAAATGATCAATTTTGGCCAGATAACTGGTAGAACATTCTTCCAGCTTAACGAAGCATAAAGGTTGAACAGCATGGAGTCTAGATACCTCCTAGATAGGGTATAAAAACCATACCTCTGCAGAGCTTGTTTGTTAGAAAAGACAGTGAGGGATAGGATGTTTGAATGATAAATGAAAAGCAGACATAGGAAGCACATGAAGATTCAGAGGGCTTCTACCCAGAGTGAATTATGTAGCTGATCAGTAGCAAATTTTGATACTCTTAATGAGCAGAAAGCCCTGCTGAGCTGTTAGAAGCTGCGGAGACTGACACACTGTAGGTAGTTCTGCTTGATTTGAAATAACAAGGTTCTGCTTCCAGGAAGGCATGAACTGGTGCCTGTGAGCAGCTCCATGCCTAGAACCATGTCAGACACAGAGCCAGATTCTTGTGGTGCTGTCTCATCCAGGAATGACATGTTCCCAAGTGTCACCCTGTTGCTGTTGTGCAGAGGACGGAGAGAGAGTGACATAGACATGATCCAGGAAGGAATGGAACTATTTATTAATATACAAATTCATTTATATATCTTAGTGGTATAAGGTTATTGGTTCCTTGTTCATCCACCTATCAGAGAGATTGGCTGAACTCTACAACACCTACTTCAAAATATTTCTTCAGTCAGTATCATAACAATACTGCATAACAATCTGCACCTGCAAGATAAAGGGATTGGTTTACAAAAACCTCTAACTGTTTTCAGCCAGCATCCGTGTGAAAGCAAGACTTTCACACGTACGCTGGCAGAAAGCTGGAAAATCTCTCCGTAGCCAAGCTTTCAGCATCCACATCACCCCTTCATTTTTAAAGTGGGATTGCAGAGAAGAAAATTATAGTGAGGGTATCATGGTATAAAGTACTTAATTTCTGGAAAGGATGTCCTCCTGTAGAAGCTCATGTTTCCAAAAAGGAAAATACAGAATACTGTACTCATGCAGTTAGAGGCCTTCCTTTCCATCTCTCCTGGTTCAAGAAAAAACACTCCAAATTCTGCATATTCTGTGTGTGTCTGTGCAAGGGAGGGCAGCCCTGTCCCCTCTCATGGATAAGCAGCTCACTTTGGAGTTACAGATGGCAGGGCTACATCTCCCACAGTCTGACAGCCTTGCATCTTGCACCTCTGCATTAAGTAGTGTCTGGCATGGAAACTGCTGCACAGGATTCCTGGTCCTATGGCGTCCATTAGTGTCTTCAGTAGAGTAAGAGCTTCGCTGCTTCCTCATGTCCCCATTTTTGCAACGTTGGCCTGCTTGGAGGAGTTGATCCCCCTTCATGCTGGCTTTTCCAGGACCCAGATCCTCTAATTCGGTCTGAACACTCGAAGCTTTGCGGGCCCAGCTCCAGCGTTGGTCAGCCGAGAGCCTCTGGCCACGGGGTGGCAATGTCTAGCTTTGCATCAGTGCCTTCCCGCCCGCCAGCTTAACAAAGGAATCCAGGAACGTGGAAAAGTAGCTCACTTTCTCCATTACCTTTCCTGTCCAGCTAAAATATCTTCAAACAAACCAAAAAACAACCCTTACAACCCCATGACCCACTCAAATAAACCCCCTAAAAACGGATGAGCTGAAATGCTTCAAGCCCCTTTATCAGGGCAAGCAAAACAGAGCTTTCCCCAGTCAGCATCTATTGCAAAGGAAATACGCTCTAGGAAAGCAAAAGAGCATTTGCAGGGAGTAAAAAGAATTGAAGATAATAATTCTAAGCTACTTTGAAATGCCTTTAACTGACTTGTCCACAAACAACTTACAGAAAGCTGGCTGCTCTGAGCTACTACACAGATTTATTTTGTAACAGGAAAACTGCTGTGGAAGTGCAGAGTACGGTGGTAGAGAAGAAACCGACTGAATGAGGCTGGAGGCAGGCACATGCTGAAAACTCTTGGTATTATTTTTAAGTGGTCAACTTTTGATGTCTACTTGTTTTGCCAAGAGAAATGCCCCATGAATGCTTTGTATGAGACTAGTGCTACAGTATTCCAGGCAGTGACATCCAAAATATTTAACCTAAGGAGCCAAGAACTTTTTCTGAAGATGTACCAAAGATATTAGTAGAGTTAGTAGCTGTTTTCCCAATTAATGTAAATTGCCTGGCTGGTGTTATTCTCTGCTGAATGTTACGGAAATGTTCCTCTAAATATTTTGCTCCTAATGTTTTTCTGCATTCATTTGGTCATGTCAGAGAATAAAGGTAGGAAAAATGTTTAATTTCACAGACTATCTATCTCACTCTGGCATTTTAATCACTGGGTGGCAGGTTAAGTTGCCTTTGCACTGACATACTAAATGGATTGTATCTGTCCATGAAAAGGCAAATTAAACACAATTACTCTGACTTACAATATTATGAAATTTGTATGCCATTTAGACGCTGAATTACTCTAGAGAGTTATGTGCTAGGAAACTCTTGAAAATTGTCAGCAGGTGTTTCTCCTGATGTAGCAGATGTACAAAATCTGTTCAAAGTAGCCTTTCTTTGCCAAGTCAACAGAAGGGAATTTCACCATTGCTTGGAAAATATATAATTTTTTGGAATTTGGAATGAGCATAATAAATGGAACATTTTTGCTTTTCTAAAAATAACACTGGTTCTTTCTGAATCTTTCCTGAAGTATATTTAACACTCTGGGCTGGTGTTAGATTCTTGTGTTCTATCAGTCAGGTTATACACTGAGGGAGAGGGAAACTTCTCAGGATCCAATCCATTCCCAAGCTGGGAAAAGACTTAACAAAAAATCATGAACCACTGTCCTCCTGTTTGTATTTTGCTTGAGATGAAGATACATTTTTGTGTGCCTGCCTTTGCTAATACATGCCATGGCTGCATGTCTGAGATGCAACACATCTCTTTCTTTCTCTCCCTCAAGAAGAAGGTTTATCCCAGTGCCAGTGTAACTCAGTGCTTTTTGTAATATCAGAAAGCAAGAGCATATGGGTATTAGGAGGTACTGAGAAGTGACTGAAACTGAACGTGAACCCTAACATTGGATCCTTTTCTGGAGTTCTTGTATGTTTTGACCTTTGGTCATGAATGGGTGGGGGAGGGTGTTTTTAGGAAAACTGGAGACTTAGGTCTGGTGATACACCAAACCCCCAAGTTATTTTCTGCATTTTTCTATAATTTCTCTTTAGCAATTCCTATCCATTTAATTACATACAAAACCTTCCAAATCCAGATCCATTGTTCTTCAGTGGCAACGCAGCAAAGCATCTATATTTCCTTGAAATTCAAGTGTAAATAAATTACTTTTAGTCTACATTCCTTTAAAAAATATCTTTAGCCTTGAACAACCTATTGTTTATTGAGACAGTTGTATACCCAATTCACAGAATCACAGAATCGGTGGGGTTGGAAGGGAGCTCTGGAGATCATCCAGTCCAACCCCCTGCCAAGGCAGGGTCAGCTAGAGTAGGTGACACAGGAACATGTCCAGGTTTTGAATGTCTCCAGAGAGGGAGAGTCCATGACCTCCCTGGGCAGCTGTTCCAGAGCTCTGCCACCCTCAGTGTAAAGAAGATCTTCCTCATGTTGAGGAGGAACTTCCTGTGTTGTAGTTTATGTCCATTGTTCCTCGTTCTGTTGCTGGGCACCACTGAAAAGAGTCTGGCTCCATCCTCTTGGCACCTGCCTTTCAGATATTTGTGTGCATTGATCAGATCTCCTCTCAGTCTTCCCTTCTTAATTTAGACTTAAATTTCTGAGCATAAATGTAAAATGTGTTCAGGATTTCTCTTATGTTTTCAGAGTTGATATTCACATAAGCACAGAATGGGTCAGGTTGGGCATGGGGCATCTGGCCCAACCTCTCTGCACAAGCAGAGTCACCTGAGAGTACATTGCACAGGATTGTCTCCAGACAGTTCTTGAATATCTCCAGTAAGGGAGACTCCACACCCTCCCCAAGCAACCTATTTCAGTGCTCTGTCACCTGTACAGTAAAGTAGTTTTTCCTCATATTCAGGTGGAACTTCCCATAAAATTAGTATTAACCATGCAGAAACATCCAAATTATAAAGACACAGGGTAGTGAAATAAATACATACACTCTATCTATGAAGCTATTCCCGAGAAACTATTTCTCCTTGAATTTTTAAATCTCAGCATAAATCTGTAGCTATTTCTTCGGTAGATTAAAGTGATATGCACTGCAATTTTCTTTAAATCTTGAATCTTTGTCTCATATTGGTCGAGAATTAGGTAGTATAAAGACGGCTACAAATCAAGCATTCTGGTACTGATGAATTGAACTCAAGGGAAAACACTTGTAAATTGCTTACTAAGTAATCTGAAAACTGTTTTTCTGTTATGCTCTGCTGTAGGTCTGTCAATTATACACTGCAGAAAAGTTCTTTTTTCTGTTCTTCCTGCATACCAGAGACAACAGCAGTCTTACATGCAAACATACAGCTGAGTAAATAGGTTGTTCAGCATGAAATAATGTAATTAGATGACTATTGTTCTTTCTTTATCATCCAAGATGTCCCATTTTTTTTACTTATTGATAACTACAGGTTTCTTAAAAGCTTGGAATATTTGCAACTACAGAAAATTTCAAGAAAATTGAGCTGTGTGTCTAAAATTATCTTAGCTTAAAAATCTGTCCTTTACTAACAAATTTTAATTGATGTCATTTTTTCTGACATATTTTTTTTCTTTCACAGAGGAATTTTTGTGTAGAATTACTTTGCTATTACATATTTCCTTTTTCTGCCTACCAGTTGATCAATGTGTATAAAGTTGCATCTGTGACTTCCTGGGTCATTAAAAAGATGACACACTTTCTTATTAAATCAGAGAAAAGCTGTCCTTATTGCATCATTTGCCAATTATGTTTGCTCTATTGCTTTCCTTTTTTAGACATCATTTTTACTTTTATGTCTGCCAGGCTTTTCATCACCCTTGCTGGTTCCTGGGTGTCTGCCACATACCAGTTAATGTTGGAAAAAAATCAATCCTATTTCTAAGAATGAGTCTAGAGAAAAGTGTGCTAATTGGTCAATGTTTATTTTAGACCAAATGAAGTCTGGTTACCTGTTCACTGTTAAGCTTTAGTGACCAGGAACACTGATTTGCCAGAAAAGCAGGGTTTTTTTAACTCTGTGCTTTCTCCTATCAAAAATTATTCCTGTCAGAAGCTTCAAAAAATTTTTAACTTGCGTAGGAAAGATGTTTTGAAGCATGCTGCCAAAAGTCTGTGCCTTCTGAGCAAGCTTCATCTACTTGCATCTTGTGGGGGTGGCACATCTTGCCATGTGTACACTCCATGCTCTGACAAGGGTGAAGCAAAGAAACGTACAAGACTTCCAAGAGAAAGTAAGAGAAAAGCTGTGAGAAGTATGAACAAGGTTTATCCTCTGCTCAAAATGAGGAAAAATGCCATGGGAGCTACTTTTGAAGATGCTTCTATACCATGTCCAGTCTTCCATACTCACAGCAGCCATATGGATTCAGAATTCTCTGTTGCTTTTTGTTAAACACATCCTTTGAAATTGGCAAGGGGTAAAATTTAAAAGCAGTGCACTGAGCATGTTTCTCCATGGTTTTATTCTCTGTTAATGTGCAAATGTCTGCAGTTTTGCAAGCTGCTTTTTTAGTTCTTATCATCTTTACTTTAAAATCTATACCTGGATTACCCAAATGTATTTGTTGAGCTTGTCTGAACCGTGTTCTATTTTTAAATTATTTTTTATGAACTAATCCTGTATTAAATATGCTGGATATGTTTTATAGCAAGTTAAATCTAATATAAACTTCGAGCATTTAAAAATATTTATATTGCTGCCTTTGACCTCTGTGTTCACAAGTCAAGGTTTTATTTTACTCAGTTGCTGAGACATGGAATTCTGATTTGGACAATATGCTACATTCTCAGTTCACGTAAATCAGCCATTAAAATAAAGCCCTAGATCTGGGTCAAATTAAGAATTTGAGATTTGGCTAAAGGTTTATATCTAGCACAACATTCCCTTGCCACGGCAGATAAAAGCTGAATGCTGAGGTCCTGCAGAAAGGCTCAAGTTGAATGGAATCATGGAAACAGTGAATGTGGGCTGAGAGACTGAATCTTCCTCCCATCTGGGAGCAGCTCTGGTGTGTGTTTTCCCGTGTGAGAGTCTGGAGAAGTGGGTTACGTGGGCAGTGATGAACTGGAGAGATTTCCTCATTGTTGTGTTTGCACTAAACCGTGAGGAGCACTTCTCCACAGGATGTAGAAGTTTTGGCATATTCCTACACATCCTTCTTGTTTGTCCTTTCAGTGACCTTCCCCTCTCCTTTACTGCTCTACAAAGTACTAAAGGTTCTACTGGAAAGTGGGCTGCAGAGTGGGACATGTTTTACAGGATTTGGTTTGTTAGACCCGTTAGAGAGGTCTGATTTTGGAAGAAGATCACAAGTGCATGCTCTAAAACCAGTCTCTCACTTTTCCTATAGTTCAAGACCTTACATTTTTTTTTCTCTTCCGAAAAAAATCCATTATCCTTTATTGGCTGGTTCATATTTCTGTAATTAGAGTCTTCTCCCATTCCACAATTCCTAAGCCAAGTTACTGTCTGCTTTGTTTACACTTTCATGAAGCTAATATTTTGATGGTTTTACTGGAATATGAGTTTGATAATTTCTGCTGGGATTCTTCCTTACTTTTGTCATCTTATGCAGAAGCCTTCCACAGTTAGTCTATCAGACTGCATGAGAGACTATCAGTGAGGGCATAATTTTATTCCTCATTTAATTTTCAATACTGGGGAGTCAGGAAATTGTAAAACTGAGCCTTCAATTCTCCCGAAATATTGGAAAACATAAGGGAAACTGTGAATGATTTTTATTTCTCAAAAGTTATATAAAGCCATATCTTCCCTCATTCTTTTGTAATTTCAGAAATTGTAACTTAAAGCTGAAACACCTTAATGGAAAAGTTCTGATTAAGCAAGCATGTGTATTTTCAATTATCACTCAGGTAATTTAAAATACTCTTGAAACATCTAACTAAATATGCATCTAGGCTTTTATTAAAGTAACAATGCATGTGGGATATCCTACAGTGGTTTTACACTATGGTCAAAGTACTTTGGAAAATTCCAACATAGTAAAACCAGCCTCATGACACTTGTGGATCCTCATTTTTATTATTATTTTTTATCTAATACAGTGATACACTGCTTTTAATGATTTTATTTCTACTCTGCAAAAAACCCAACCATAAGCACTAGAATAAATTATTCAAACAGTTCTTTCAGAGAACAACAAAAAAATTAAATCTGTGCATTGAACAAGCAAAGGACAGCAATGAATTTTTAATATCTTCATTGCATCGTCAAAAGTAGTATATTTTTTTGTCATGGTATGGATTATTTTTGCTATAGCAACTAAAAATAAAGCCATTAAACTCACTCCTGAGCTACCAGTAACACAGTTTAAGCAAAGAGATTCAAATTAGTAACTGAAGAATTTGCACACCAAGAAGATTCAAGAATTCATTAGCTATATTCGCATAGGAAGTTTTTGGTAAAAATCACATGTATCAAAAAAGTAAAAATTGTACAAGAAAAAGTACCAAAAGAATTACAAAAAGATGGAAGATTGCAGAATTAAAATTTGGTATAATATGCCTATTTTCCTTATCTTAGGTACTTTTATTACTTTACTGCAGATCAGAAATTGTTCAAGTTTTTATTTTTTTGCAAACATACAATTCATATTAATATTTTAGCCCTATTTTTATTTTGCTTCTGTTGACTGAAGTATTTATTTTCATACAATACAAGGAGGATTGGGACACTATGGAATATACATAAAACAAAGAGAATTAATTGTTGGACCTCATGGAATAAAGCACCAAAGCTACAACCTTTGAGTTCCCCAGATCCATAGGCTCCATAGAGCCGAGTATAAATGTCTCAGATATGTTCACCATCTTGGCCAATGTCTGAATTCAGGCATAAAGAAGAAGAATCTGTTAATTTTTACAGTCGTGTTTAGTTTCTGTGTCCTGTATTACAGGGTATGGTGGAGTATCAATGTCTGAAATAATCCATATCCTGAGGCAACACTTCTGAGTAAATGGTGGGAAACAAACTGGGTTAAATTAATCCAACTTTAGAGAACATCTGAAATAACTTGAAGCTATTTTCTTCCTTTCAAATTCTCAATCTACTAAGGGGAGTTTTAGCTCTTTGCTGGGTGGAGTAAAGTATCACTTTTCATTTGGTCCATATTCTTCTGCACATTAAAATCATGTTCATTCTTTAAATTCATCTTTCATGAATGAAAACAAACTAATAAAATCTCTGGAATAAATCACCATGCAAATAAATTTTCATTATTGTAGAGGCTTAAATCATGACTTAGAAGTAGGTTTATGTATTTATAATTGAACTTATTAAAATAAAAGATCTTGTAAAAAGTTTATTTCACACATCCTTTTCCAAAGACCATATAAATGTGGTTCAATCCCAAGAGCCTACTCATGGATGGAATTCTTTATTATTTTGAAGAGTCCAGCAGAAAAGCACAAAGTCTCTGCAGTTTAGATTTGCCAACAACATTGCAATTCTTGGATTACCACTGTCCTTATACTTTGAGAAACCTGTAGCAGTCATTTAGGTAACCACCTCTGGAACCCCAAGGATCTCAGAAGTAGGATTCAATAAAAGAAACCCATAATACGTGCCACTGGCATAAAATTGGCAGTAGGGAATATCAAGATGATGGTAAACTGTCTTTGAACTCACAGGTCAGAGTTTTCCAGGATAAGTGCTTTAATGGGACAGTGGATAAGGTGAAGTAATAAATGACAAATTTTGTAAAACAGTATCACTCCATACATCCTCTTGTACAAGAATACACGATGTAAACATGTGATTCATAAAGGATTTGAAAACAAGCAGGTGAGACTTCACACTATCAAAATGAAAAGGATTTCAAACATCAACCTTCTTTTGTAGAAATCTACGTGTCTATGATTTGCCTTCAATGGCAAATTGGAAGGGGATAAATGCACTATTGAGACCAGGATCAGAATTTGAGTCTCTGAGAAATGAAACTTGTGTTAATGGCCTGTGTTATGAAAAATAGATGTGGAATGGGGAATAGCTGACTGGGTAACAGAGGCGGATGGGGTATTGTAATGGGTAACTAGTCAGATATTAATAAATATTTTGGCTGTAGCACAAAAACTGAAAGCTTCAAATCAGTAGAAGTGTCATGGACAACAGAGAAATTTATTCTCTGTCCATTGAGATCTTGGGACTGTATCCAGTTTAGGCACAACTCAACACAAGAAACTTGTTGACAAATTAGAGTACAAAGAGGAACAATAAAACTGATAAGAAGTTTAGAAAGTATGAACTTTGTGGAAGAGTTGAAGGAGCAACGTTTGTTTAGTCTAGAACAGACTGAGGGCAGATATAACAGGCTTGACAATGTAAAAGCCTTTTCCAAAGAGGATGGCTCTGCTCATCTGCAGGGGAAATGAAAACAATTTATACTGTATATTTTCATAATAGAAGGAGTACTTCATTAAAGTACCAAGATCTATCACATATGGAGGGTTTAATTAATTGCAACTTCTTAAAAACAAATTAGATAATTTTTTTTTAATATTTGGTGTCCTGGATGTAGGTATTTTTGCCTCAGGGCACCAGGGTTGCACTAGATCCTCAGGGATCCGTCTGGTCTTTTGCGTTTGCATGCTTTCAGGATTTAGTTTGACAAAATAGAACAGCTTTAGATGGAGGGATCAAAAGACTTCCATCTGTAAATGTCCCAGACTATAGTGGAGAGAAGCCAAAGGAGATGGTGACTCAGACTCTTTCATGTCTAGTTGTCCAACCACTAACTAAAAAGGCATTATTTCACTTGGTTGTGCTCTGTAGGGATAAACCACTACATCGCTAGAGCAAGAGATAGGGGAAACCTGTTTTCTTTCAGATTTTTGAGGGTATAGCCATATCTTTGGCACTGTCAGTGCTAATGTGCTTGTGACCAGTGACAAAGCTGTAAGTGTCATGGGATTTAATCAAGCTGAAGGGTTCAGGAGAGATTTTGAATGGTGGTTATACCAAAACACTGGATAGATGCTTAGTAAGGAATGACGTATCCTACAGTGACTGAATGGGCTTTGGTACACCCAAGCTAAACAATAAAAAATCTTTTTGGAAGATTTAGCTTTTTCATTGTATTATTCTTGTGCTCAGACAAGCTTAGTGCTTGTGAATGAAAGTAGATATGACAGCAAAAGAGACAGACATAATTTCTTATCTGTACAGGCACAGCACAGGCACAGCATGAAATACATGATGCTAAAAGGCTTTCTCAGTTTGTGGGAGGATAGTTTAGTCTCCAGGCTGATGCAGGAACAATTATTTACTGAGACTGATGATTCTGCTACGGGTGCCTGTCCACTGGGAAATGAGATTGAGAGAGGCGTGCAGGCTAATGAACAGCTTTCAGTAACGTCTTGGACTATAAACCCATAATTTAGAACAGAAATGTTACATCAATTGCATGTTACTGGTTTGCTCAGAAATTCACTTCCACTGCTAAAACATTTTTATAGGCAGAATTGTTTCATATGCACATTTTTATTTCAGCTGAATGTAAGACTCCCTAATGGTAACTGAAAAATGAAGCGATTTGCAAAATTTACAATATTTATCAGGAAGAATCAGATGCAATAGTGGGTGAAGCATGACACAACCTTTGCCAGTAATTTTTCTTGTTATTTGTTTCTTCTGGCTTACATATTTTTTCTATCCACCACCCTCAATGAAAATACTTCAAAGTACTATTGTGTGAACTAGACAGATGAACGGTCAGATATTCAGCACCTGACACCAAAGCTCCAGAACTCCAAAGTCATGCTTATCAGCTGCTTAAAGCAATCTGAAGCCCATAGACACTTATAATTTTGGCCATTGGATTCTCTTGACTGATATTCTTCCTGTGGTATAACCTTAGTTTCTATATCATGAATAGCTCAAAACTCAAATCTAAATCCCATCAGAATCTGCTAACAAGATATTCCTCTGCTTATTTTAATTGACATCTCAATCCAGAAAGCAGTTTCAAACTTCCTTAATGAGCTAGTCTTTTAAAAAGAGTAACAGCAACAGGTTGCCCTCCCTAATCATCAGGCACTGTTAATTTTGGTGAAGAGGTAATAGAAAATGCAGGAAGTCCTATCAGTATGTTCCAAACAGGTCAATAAGACTGTGAAATCACACAGGGCCCCTCTGGCTTTGTGGCTTCCCATAAACTGTTGGACACCAAAACTGAATATCTTAGTACTTATCCGAAGGTCCCAGATAATCATATGTGGGCTTTGCACTTCCAAAAGCAGGTCCTTATTGGAATAAAAGTTTTATTTTGGAAGAGGAAGTCCCACCTGTAAAATGTGCAATTTCCGTATGCCTGCTTTTACTGGGTCTCAGTTGTATGTGAAGTACAATGACCCCAGTGTTGGAAACTTCCATTACACATCCAATTGACTTTGTTGATTGTCCTACATTGGCCTTTCAGCTTTGGGCACTGTGTTTGAAGTTGATGAAAACTCAGGCAAGCACCCCGAAGACAAAAAGACAACTGCTTTTTCAACGACTACAATATTTCTCCAGTAACATTGCAAAGGTTACAAAGGTGCACTCAACCATTCAATGATATCAAATCAGTAATATGTGCAAGAAATTATTTGTGTTACTCCATAACTCCAAAAATCTAGATTAATGAGAGCCTCCTTGTGCTTAATTGGCAGAGTTCATGCTACTGTGCTAATTTTGTCACCTGAGAGATTTGTTGTAATTGAGTTTGGTGTCCTATTTCAGGTATAAACCAAGAAATATACTCTAGAAAGTACAGCATTTTTAGCCACTGGGTTTATCACTTTCATTGCCAAGGACAATATTTTCAAAATTGAAAAACATGCAGGCTTTCTTTTCATACTTGCTGAAAAAAAATTTCCACTGCTACAAAAACACAAACACACCAGTGAGCACAAATCCTCAGTGAGGTAATGGCAGAGCTCAGAAGCAAGTCTGTAAGAACTAAGATTTGCTTATGTGAAGAAAAAATTGTTAAACTTATAGGCTGGGTGCTGACTGCTGTCTTCCACAGGTGCTAGACATAATTTAGCAACAGAAATTTTTTTAATGACGGCATGCATTTTTTATTTCTGTTTGCTGTTGTTTTTAGAATATGCCTGTCACAAGACCTTGATCCTAATTACTGTCTTCTGATTAGTCTCACTGAGCTACTTTAATTGTAATGGATATCCATATTTGTGCTTGAGGCTAGTGGACTGAAAAGGCAACACTAAGGTTGTGGTTTCCAACCATCGTGCTTGCCCTTATATGCCATAAGGGATAATGTCCTGGTTCTGTTTTTAAGAATAACCAACCAATTACAATAAGCAGTACAGATGGGAAATTATTTTAAAATGTCTTTTTTTTAATTAAAAATTACTTTTCTTTTGGTGAAAAAGTAAAGTATACAAAATACTGGGAAAATAAAATATTTAGTATAAGTTTTAATTTTAGAAATGTGCAGAATTCTTCCTCTTTCTATAGGACTGGTGACTTAGTGAGGAAAGAAGAGTGAGATCAATAAATTATGTTTTTATTAAATTTTAAATCAAAAATTCAGTAATTCCAAATGCACCTCGAGGCAAAAGGGCTATTACCACGCATATGAAAGGAGATGACTTCAAGAATATTTTGTCTGTGGGTTTCATAAAAATGAATTTCTGAGGTAAATTTAATCTCTCACTAATGGAAAATATCTGTGGATTTATGACCCATTTTCAGTTATGAAATTATATCAGTGCTGATTGTATTTGTCCATGGAAAATCTTGACCTACATCCTGAGACCTAAGGGAAAGCAAAAAAAATCCCATTTTTTCTGTAGGAGAGAACTATGAAGCTGGTTGGGAGAATAACAGCTTGTGTAAATGAGTTTCTAAGCTCTCACATAAACAGCTTCTGGGATCTCTACCCAGATTATTACAGAGCAGACACCATAGAGAACAAATGTCCTCAAAGACTGTAAAGAGAACCGAAAAATTGCCTCCGGCAGGTCCGAAAGAAATTCCTTCACACATATGTCTATATACTCTCGTGTGTGTACACAAAATTATCTCTGTAGAATGAAGACCATAATCCTCTTCCCTAAAATGTTATAGTCTAATAGAAAAGGTGACAGAACAACTAAGAATTAGAAACAACAGCTAATGATAGATATGGGCCACAGAAAACATCACACCATGCTGAAGCTTCTAAATGGGGAAAGAACACATAATTAAAAAAACAAATAAGCAAAAAACCCAAACCCAAACAAACCCAAAAACATCCCCCCCCCTTCCTCCCCAAGAAAACCAAATCAAACCAAAACCCCATAAAATGACCGTCACAAGAACAAGAGCATGGACTGCAGAAATCACTAATTACAGAAATTTTCGGGCCACAGAAATTCAGAGCTTTGTTCTGTCTTTCCATTCAACAATCTGGGCATCTTTGACCCAAGTTATGCATAAGCATTTTTTCAGTAGCTCTTCGAAAAGAAAGCCACATGCAGTCTCTTTCCTTGAGACCTTACACAGCTGATATCTTAAAAATGCTTTCTGTGCACAAAGCTGTTACCTCTGATGGTTCCTTGGGAAATGAAACATCCTACAGAGTAAGAGTCTGGGGTGTATTGCCATATAGCCATGTCTGATTGGTTTTCTATCTGCAGGAAAACAAGATATATACTGATCTGTGTTGAATTAAAGGTAACACACTCCCAAGCCCAAATGAGCGCTGCTTTATCAGACTCTGAGAAATGAAGAACATTTTGCCACTTAACATTTGAGTTAAGGACAGTGTAGTTCAAATTTTTTTTAAGATAATCTTTGCCTTCCCATGAAATCTATAGTGATAGCACTGGAGTAAGGGACAATGAGACTAATATGAAAAAAAAAAATAGAAAGCATACTGAAAACCAGCTGCTTGAGCTTATTTAAAGCTATGTATACAATCAAAAAATGGTAACAATTTATCTGTCTATAGCATGTCAGATAATTTCTAGGTCAAAACCAAAATGAAAGACCAGAATTCCTACTACAGCAAAATTTCCGCTATGCTGTAGTGTAACATGGTAATTTCTTTGAACTATTATTGCATGGAATATTCTCCTATCTATCAGGGTTTCAAAGTCATCGCTGAAGAGGCCTGACCCAATGCCAAATGGAAGCAGTGTAAAAACTACAACCAACTTGAGTGAGAGTTAAAATAGCTCTTGAAAAAGGAAGCCTGTTGTGAATAAAGTTGCTTCCTTACGGTATGGCCTCCCTTGAATGGAAGCATATTTCCACAACTAGAAGTTTTCATTAACTGCTACTGGCCTTAATGAAGCAGACAAGCTGAAGGCTCTATATTACCTTCTGTGCTCCGTGGCAAAATCACAGCTGCTAAATCTCACATAATCCACTGATAATTACTTCCTGAAGGACTTTTAGTAACATTCTTGAAAGAAATAGCGAGAAAAGAAACAACAAGTATTTAGAATTAAAATGTGTATAAATGGATATTACACTGGGGATATTAAAGAAAATTGGCAAAAAAAATTGCAAATCTTGCTGATGTTTTCTATAGGAGAGAGATTAGAACAGTTCAAGGTCCTTAATTTCATACACATACACTGAAATAATTTTAGGTTCTTACTTTCTGAAATTATACTTTCTTCCATCCCACAATCTGATCGGTATCATCAATTTGGTGCTGGTGCAATGGAATGGAATTGATGACACAGAAGGATCCTTGCCCAACCCGAATGAGTCTATGTAATCAATTTTTAGCTAACACAGATTTTTCTGCCTCTTTGCTAATCCTTGCTATGCAGGATATGTTCCTTTCTTAAGGGAAGGGATTTTCCTTACATTTTAAAAGACACAACCCTTTGAATGCAAATAAAATGACTAATGCTTCTTAAGCTCACAGTGGTTCCATGCAGTAACTTAAATGAGAGGCTGTTAGTTCATCTGCAACTGAAAACCAAAACCAGACGGATTAGCTTGTTAGAGTTCTCACAACACATAGCTATGAGTTATGATCATGGTGGGGAATATATTTCTTTTTCAGTTGCCTTCTTTCAAGCTTCTCTTTCAGCTGTTTCATTATATTGGGATTTTAGAAAATGGTTGCATCTAATCTCTTTTTAAAAAGTCTTACTGAGAAAGAGGGAAAGAGCAGATGTTATTTTCAAATGTGAAAATCTAGCTAAAAAGATGAAACACAAGTTTGCTAGCGACAATTCATAAACCCCACACGTTCTTCTACTCTCTCTCCTGTCAAAGGAAAGCCAAGTTTGAAAAACAGTTACAACAGGAAAAAGAGATATTGGTCTCCTCCTAAAAGCATATTCTTCAAGTCTTTGGATGAATTTAGACTAAACGAACTAATGTAAGATGCCTGCTGGTCACTGTTCTCTGTGTGTATATGAAATGTCGCTGTTCTCACTGCGGACGAGTAGAGAAACGACACAAGAGTCCAGGCTCAGGGATAAATGGAAGCCATTTAATAATCTATCAGAAGGCTTTTATATGTTAGTTGGCAAAAGTGTGTTAAATGGCATAAGGTAATTGGTTTTTTTGCCATCCACCCCTTGAGGGGATTGGTCAAGTTCTAAGACACCCATCTCTGAATGTTTTTTTAGTTAGAACCATAACAATTCTGCAAAACAACCTGCAGCTGCAAGAAGTTTACAAAACCGTAACATTGTTTTGAGTTACTTGCATGGGAAAGACAGAACTCTCACAAAAATGCTGCAGAGAGGTGAAGAAATTCTCTGATGAAGCTTTTTCAGCATCCATAATGAAATACCTAGTTAAACAAACTCATCAAAAGACTTTGGCATAAAGACACCAAGAGTGTGGATGGTAATGGGCTTTATTAGGGAACAGGCAGGTTGATATCCAGCTTGGTTGTGACAGGACAACTGTATGCAAGCCAAGAAGCAAAGCCTTATATATGTAAGGAAGTTTTAACGGGAAAATGACATGTATTGCATTTCAACTCATAAACACACTGGTTCTTGTTCTGAAGAGCTTCTGCTCTGAGAGTTCTGGCTGCAGAACTGTGCTTTGAGTCCCTCTCCTGCTGATGCCAGAGTCAGCAGGAATGCCTCCACTGCTGTGAGAGAGTGGATATGCTGGATTGTCCAGCACACTTCAGGAATGCTCTAGACCCCCCACCAATTTCTTTGAATCTGATGAGTAGTGTGGATGCTCAGTGCCTTCCAGAAATTCATGAAAATGCTCATCAGGACCCATCGTACCAACATCTTTGCACTGTACAATGTTGCTCCACTGTAACTGCTCTGGTGACTGCCCTGCCTCAACCCCCAGCTGTTGGGCAATTGCCAGACCTGCTTTGCCTTTACTTGGGCTACTGAGACTACAAAGTCTACAACTTCCCTCTGCAGAACTCTGGAGCTCACAAGCTGATCAAACTTCACTGGCTGTATTATAAAATCTGGGTCTTGGATACATATGTAGTATCAATTTCACTGGTTTTATCAGGGATGTAGATATCTATCTACAGGACTGAGATAAAAACCAGACATTAGATGTGCATAAGTTTTGATTCTGACCAGCTTCGCTTTTATTTGAAATTAAATAATGCAATGTGGATAGTGTCAGCTTGGAGGGCTATTCAGTCTCCCAAGCTGTTACCTTTACTTGGTAGAGCTGATCTGATTCCCATCTAAACCCAGGGAAAGATTTACAGTGTCTTCTGTGAAAGATGAACTAAAACCTTTTCAAGCTCTCAAATGAAACAAGACACAATGCATGTGATTCTTCTCCCCTAACTTCAAGGTCTGAAGTCAACTGCCTAAGTATCAGTGCAGACTGTGATTTTTAGCACTTTAATATATTCAAGATGTTTGCAAGGGTGCCAGGAAAAATGGGGTATATGAGAGAGCTATGCTTTTCTGGAGCGCCAGTGCCCTTTTGCAGGCCAGATAGAATGCAGCTCAGATGGCAATAGATCCATATGTGTGCAACTGGATTGAGTCATAAGTAGTTGCAGAGGACATGTCTGCATGTAACTCAAGCACCCAGGCTAATCTGAATATTAATAGAGTTAATATATCAGTAAAATACATAGAATTATTTCTCTAATCTGAAAGTAGACACCCACATTTGATGAAATTAATTGCACCTTGAATTCAATGGATGATAGTCATGAAATGAACTGAATGTTCTGCTTGTCTTGAACTAAAGATTCTGCTCTTCTATAACCCAAATTTCATAACAATAAAAAAGTTAAAGAGCCTTTGTCTTGTGTTTGATAACCAACACTGAGCCGAAGTTTTCATTTTTCTGCCAGTGCCTCCAGGTTGATACATAAGGATTTTCTCTCCTCAGAGAACTGTAATGGCTCTCCAGATCACGCAATTTTCTCTATCTCCTGCAAATTGTGTAAAACTGTTTCATTGTAACCATAGACTTAGGTATCTAAGAGGGAGCTTTCAGACCAAAGAGACAGACTTTCTAATAAGACATCTAAGTTCCCTATACATTTTTACCTTTTCACTAGCTAACTGCATTTGATCTTCCTGGTTGTATCTTGAAAGCTGTATTTTTATTCTGGAAGTTGTATATATTCTGGAAATTTTAGCCTGCCTGCATAGTAAAGAACCTAGTTATCAGCCATGGATTTAAAGGTTTCTTAAATTTTGAGGCACTTTCAACTCAGACACCATACAAACTTAGGTTATCATCTCTCCAGCTTTTGTACAGCAATGCAGGATCAGAGTGGCTAAAATCTGGATGGCAGCTGTGATCTCAAAGGACTGCTGGGTGCTGCTGTGAAAGGGCGGCAGTGATTCAGAAGACAGCAGTCTTCCCTCCAAGTGCCTGAGGTGCTTCAAAGAGGCCCTGTACTGCTGAGAAAGATAAACCTGACTCTTGGTGGCCTGTGGTCAATCAAAGATCTTATTGAACATTTCACAAGGGAAAAGACACTGACCTCAGTGTCCTGGACAGATTATATAACATTAGTAAAACCAAGTCCAGAACATTTTGGGTCTAGTTTTGCATTCCTCACTCAGTGTTGGTGCCAGGATTTCTCCTGGTACGCTCTGGATTCAAATGAGCTCTACAAACCAAAAGCTACATTGGACTTGGCCCTGGGTTCAGCTCCCTTCTAGATCCGCTGTCAGCTGTGCATTGGGAAATTCACCCACAGCAGATGGGCTTTTGTTCTAGTTAGGTTTTGATGCTGTCAGGTGAGTGGGAGTTATTTGAACTCCAAAGACTGAAGTGGAAATCAAAAACCAACCAAAATCCCAAGTGATCCTGTCCACAAGCAGATGTTTTTAGACCATGGCCATTAAAAAGCCTGTATAAGAAAACATTAACTACAATAGAAAAACAGATTGTTGGCACTTAGTGCTCCTTCAAGAAAAGAGCATTACAAAAACGGGGAAAAAACATTTTGGTGTTGCTAAATCATACTTATTTACTAAAAATATTGATACCAGATGACTTCCCATTTGTTGATAAAAATATTTCAACATGATAAATGCTTTCATCTAAAAGGTTTTTTTGAAACATATTATAAGATGGGGAATATTTAACTGGAGAAAAACAAGAGGAAGGGTAGGTTTGTTTATATAAAAACAAGCAAAACTTTTGAAAATATCTTGAGCATGATATGTAGGGACAAATATCATCAAAATTCACTGGGTTGGTTATACCCTGTGGATACATCAGACAAACTTGACTGCAGTCCCAATCCAAATACAGGCTGGAAGGAGAATGGATTGAGAGCAGCTCTGGGGGAAAAGATTTGGGGGTGTTGGTGGATGAAAAGGGACCTATATAACTTGATAAATTATATAATTTATGTGAGTGAAGTTCATCACATCCAAATCAGACATCTGGGATAAGAGTCACGTCTTTAAATGTAGTGGGTGAATGAGGAGAGGGTGAATAGAGGAAATGAGGAGATTCTTCAAGAAGCTGGATGAGAAGACAAAGGTAACATTAAACAAAGTATTTCTGATGAGACAACCTCTCAAGAATTCAGAGAAGTCGCTACTGACAGGTTAGATGGAGAGCCAGGAGGGGCTCCTCTCACCCTCTGGGTGAGAATGGCACACATTTCTTTTCCTTGCTTTCAGGGTGAGTTCTCCAATCCTTATACTGCTATATAAAATATGACTAAATCTTCATCTCCTTCAGATCTTCTGAAGAGAAGATTTAGGCAAATGTATGGTCAGGGATGATACCCAGATGCCTCAGTGCAGAAGCTATTTCAGTCCTGGGTTTGTTTCACTGCAGTGACTTCCAGCTGGCAACGTCACACTTGGCCTGTTTCTAGGATTTTCAGCTACCTGGTTGTGAGGAATTCCATCCCGACTCAATTGTCCATGTCTTTGTAGCACCGTGTAACACCAAACACCTCATCTACTGCCTTTGAAAACTGAAACTCACCCTAATCCTACTAAGAGTGAAGTGCCTTCTTCCTTCTTTAAGGATAGCAGGAAGGGCTGGGGAAAGCGGGACTGGAAATCTGAGGCTCTTCGACTTGACTGAATGGCAGTCCAGTGGCGAAAAGTGCATTCCATTTGGGACCGGAGTGGTTCACTGCTGCTATTCCAGAACACCATGAGACTGGCAGAACCACAAAAGAACTGTCCTTGCAACTCAACCTGCCAAAAATGTCCAACATTAAAAGGTTTGTCTGTGGAAAAGCTTTATGAGTCTGTGCACCACTAGAGAGGGAATTTTTGAAACCCTGTTCTCCCTTGCAACAACAAACATCACATTACTTGTTTATTTTCAGATTTAATCTCAACTGCAAATACTGATATATTCATCTTGTTCTCTTCCATATGTAGTCACTGCTCTTTCCTAACAACTCTGAAATGCAGCTGCTCCATGACAAGTAAAGGATGAGGAAACAGGCATGCATGACTCCTTGACTAGTAAAATTTTCCAAAGACTGGGCCAGGAGCACACAGAAGTCCTGGGGATAGCAGTAAATATACATTCCCTTGGGTTCTTTGGAGTGGAGAGAAGACAAGCATCTCTTTTTTTTCCTCCCTCACATAAAAAAGTACCCTTAAAATACGCACGTTTCCAAACACATTCTATGCTCCAATTACACTGTAGCAATATGATTCAGTAATTTCATTATGTAAATTCCTCTAATTTAGAGCGCCTATTGTTTATTCTCCTTTTACCCAGTCATCACCAAAAATAGCCATGATGGTTTTAACTTATTTGGATAAAGCACACTGATAAAAGAATTTGGTGAGAATACTGATTAAACCCATTTTTTTTTCCAGCATGAAACGTTGTGGGAGATTTCCTATACAAGGCAGCCCTTGGTCCCAAATGGAAGAGGAGTGTGAAGCAGACATGAAAGAGGTACAGCTCCCATCTGTCTTTCAGTGTGGCTTTGATAACGATACATAGAATTTCAACAGGACTCTATGTGGAGGGGTGGCAAGCAGAAAGCCTTGTCATAGGCACCGGTGAGTTTTCACAGATAGTCATCCGTGGAGACAAACCAGAGAAAAGTGATTAATGAGCTGGAATAACACGATCTTGAGGCGTACTATAGTTTGTGCTACAATGTTTCTTCACACTGCACACATCTGTCACAAACAGGCTCATGAAATCATTTGCTGTTTGCTTTATCTGCAGAAACATTCTTTGTGTGCTGACATCACACCAAACGTGCCAGGGTAAGCAAATGCAACCCTGTGGCAAACAGCTCCAACTAACAGTAACACCTGTCTTCTTAACTTGCTCTGGCCAATTATTTCCCAGGGCTGAGCTAATAAAAATGCCCATAGCTTGGGTGAGAATGTGTAACAACCACCTCTGCAGTCCAGCCCTTTCGCTCAGAGCTATTCTGAGTCACATGGTTGGGCTGAGAGCTCCAGTTTAAAACAGTAACGCTGGCAGGATGTGAGCAAACTTCTGCTTCCACATCAGCAGCACCATCTACCACGGCAAGTGTCACTTTCTTCACTTTTTGCCAAGGATCTGTTTTAAGTCACCATAAATGAGAGAACACTGGCCCTTTGGACTGACCTTATCTTTTCCACACTTGTCCCTGTGTTCTCCTCTTTATGGTTCCCCTCATCCTGTCAACCTCCCTACCCAGGCTTTGGAGTTCCGCTAGCTCCTTTCTTCTGCCATCATTCAGTCTTCTCAGGGAAAATTGAGGCTGCTTTATAATCTTCCTCATTGTGCTTATGCTGCCTTTTCTTTAATTCCTCAGAAGTAGTCCTACTTACCTTAAAGTTTTAGGCCTCTAACTTAACCCAAAATTTCCAACTCTTATAATTTTATGGCAAATCTTGAAAATGTGGTATTTTTCTTCAGACATTAACTACTGCAGTAATTTGAGACTTTCCATTCCATAATAAAACAAATTTCCAGTCCTCATTTCACAGAAGGAAGCTCAAAAACACAACTCCCAGGCTTATAAAAAGAAGACCATAAACACACACCCCCCAAATATAGGTTATTAATTTTTAAATTCATAACTAGGAAAATGCTCAGGAGTTTTAAAAATTGAGGTTGGAAAGACTCCTAAAGCCATCTTTCTTCAGCAATCTTTCTTTGGACTGATTGTTTAATTATAAAAATTTAATGAGAAAAGCATCGTATACTCTAGGCAAGCACCATTTTTATGGTAAATCCCCTAACCCTTTCCAAGTTAAATTGAACAATTTGATCCTTCATGAATTAAAGAGAAGAAAAGTTTCTTCATAAATTTTAACTTCTAGGTTTGATTTCTAGAATTAATTCTATATTTGTTTCTGTAATTAATTCTACAATTCTGTTTCAGCCTTCCAATCCCCATCCCTCTTGGCACCCACCATGCAGACCCTCTCACAGAAAGATTGGTGGATATCCAGTGACATCCACACCATCCTTCCACAAAGCCAAGCCACCATAAAAAGATTCATAAAATCTGCAGGCCCCTGAACCTTGTTACTCTGCCAACAAGGAAAAAAACCAGTCACATTAAATAGGATGGCATCAAGAAAATAAAAAAATAGGGAAGAGATGGAAAACAGAATGAGGTTGATTTTGGGATGTTCTAGAAAGTATGCATAGTTATATACTGAATACAGAGTGATACCAATAATGACAGCACAAAGGGAGCAAGTTGGGTTAATACATGGAATCTGCACTTCTAAAAGAGTAACTAATTTACAAGAAGTCTTTTCTTACTTGCTGAATAGAATTTAATATAATACAGTTAGTACAGCTCTATTCACAGTATATCCTTGTCTTGGCAAGATTCTCTAATCTTGCCAATCCTTCCAGGAGATAATACATGCCATCTGGAGGAAATGTTTCTATTTCCCCCACCCTCCCATCTGTTATATATTTCTCTTTGATCCCCCCACCCTCAGCACTTTATCCTCTGATCATCCCTGGATCTCAGACTCTAGCTGTACAACCATTTTCACTTTCAGTCTCACTGAATTTCTCTTTGAGTTTTGCCTTGTGGTTTTATCACACTACTGAAACTACTGGTCTGCAATAGTCTCAGCTGAATCCATCTCCACCTCTAATTCCAATCCATCTCTTTCTTTCTTTTATCCTGAAATTCTGAGTGGGCTTCCTGAAGTCATTTAAGGACTTCTGCTATCCAACCATATACTCTTTAATCAGGCTGATTGTCTGCATTATGGTGACACAATCACAAATACAGTAGGAAGGGAGTTCAAGATCCTACCTATCCAAGACAGGATCTGTTCTTTCTAATTTCTGAAAAATAACTACATAAGCTTTCTTATAAACAAGGTCTTTAAAAACAGAGATTCCACATATTGTCCACAAACTCAGTTCCAGTACTTTGCTATCTTTATATTTGAAAATACCAGTCCCTTTACACTGAAGACGATCTTTGTAGGACCAGTCCTGAATTTCCCTAGGAGCATTTTGAGTCTTTTTCTTCTCGAACTACCCCAGTGAACACGGGTAACAGCTTGTTACTCTCTTTCAGCAACCTTTTACATATTTGAATACTCTTATCATGTCCCTTTTCTGTCTTCTTTTGTCCTAGACTAAACAATTTCAGGTCTTTAAAGCTTAGCTTTAAGTCATATTTCGAAAGCTTTAATGATGTTACACTCTTGTGGATTTCCTCCAACTGATTCATGTACTACTTTTTAAGCAGCAAACGCAAATCTGGGCACTGAATTCCAAATGAGACCTTACAAGCAGTGAGGAATGAGGAAACACGAGGGGTGAGGTGGTGGGGTCTCTCATAAGCTTGAAAACTTACATGGGGAAATGTACTGAGCCAGTCAGTCCCTGTTTCACTACCAGATTGCTCATTACTTGTGTCAAAGTGTAGCACTCTGCAGTTGTTCTTACTGAATTACATCTTATTTACTGGAAACACTTCTCCATTTAAAGAAATAATTTTAAATTTCAATTTTTCTATTCTTTCATCTTGCACTCAGCTGCAGGAACCATAACAACAGTGCTGGACACAAGATATGTTCCAACATAATTTCTGATGGACTTTGAAGGACTGACAGCTATTTGGACAACAGAATTTCAAGAAGTTGTGCATTGTGACGTTTCACACAGATTTTAATTTCAATCTTTGCTTACAAAAATATTATCAAAGATATTAGTAATATCAGGATGTAGTTATATGACACCCACAGCTTTTACGTAGTCTACAAAACCTATTTCTATTGTAGATGAAATTAGGCTTGTGAGACAAGGTATCTTCTTAATCATAATGTCTGTTTATTACTTTATGGTCTTCTGAAGGCTAATAAGCTGACTTTATTTTCACTCTACTCTGAACTGCCCTTCTAGGTTGATTCTGGCAGTTCATTAAGAGCACCCTAAGGTGAAATGCATTGGCCCAACCAAGTACAAAACATCTTAAAGTGACTCCTTTAACTCAATCCATACAAATTAATTCCTCTTTAATGCACTGTGTCCTTTTTGATGAGCAGGATGTTGCAGGATACGTATATTCACAGGGATACATCAGCTGAGATAAAGTTATTTGAAGTTCTAGGCAGTTGTTCAACAGCAAAGCAGCACATGCAGAGGAAAGAAGCAAAATCCCATTTACGTTTGTATGTTTTTTCCTCCGATTCACTGTAGCCATTTATGACCAGAATAAGGAGTTTCTGTGACTCACAACCACTTCCATGTGACTGCTGGTTCCACAAATTCGAATCACACACACACAAATCTATGAGCTAGAGCAGATGCAGGGTGGGCTTGTCTTGTCCGAAGAACTCACAAAAGCGTGGTTTGACTTGAAGGAGATTCCTCTTTCTTTCAGATAGCCCTACACATACTGAACTGATAATAGCTGTTGTCACTGCTCTCTCTTTGGAGGCCAGCAGGAGGTAAGGATCAGTAGATCAGTATTTTTAGAGAACTGCAGACTTTGGTATTCTGCTGAGCAGTGACTCAGCCTTAGGTCTGCTGAGCCCTCCCAAGCCCCCTCAGCAGCCACCTGAGCTTGCACAGTGCAGCAAGGAGAGGGGGCTGCAAAGCAGGAAACCTGCACTCCTAGGTGGGTTTGATCTTTCCTGTCTTCTTCCTCCTGCAAAAAACCAAAAGCTTCTAACATTATATAAGAAAACTGAATTTTGCAGTATGGACAGAATATTTACCGGCAACACAAAAACATCAAAGCCTAATCCCTGTTCTTTACCACAAAGATCAGAGAATTGAAATTGTCTCCTACAGCTCAGGAAAAAAGCCTGAAATTTTGCTCCTTGGATTTCATGGAGGGAAAAAACAAAGGGGTCTTTTCTTTCCTTCCTTCCTTCTCCATTCTTCTCTCTTCAAACACATATTTTGACTTACCCTTGTCTCCTTATAAACACCATCACACATCAAACAGCTCTTCAAAACACAAGTCGTCTTGCTTTGTTCCTCTGGACACTTTTCATTTTTATGAACCAGTATTTTCCAATAAAAAAGAGATTCTTATTTTGTTCCCAAACACCTGCTCAAATATACACTTATCTTTTGACTGCAGAATAACTTAACAATAAAATCTGAGATACAATTCCCCCTTCCACGACTAGAAAAAGCCTGTTAAGACTGTGGCAAAATTTATAGCATATGATTTCTAGGCCAGTTCTGTTATTAACAGTCTCAATTTCCTCTCCTTAAACATACTAACACAAACTGTTCTTTTGGCTGGAAAGGGAGTGAAGAACAGAGCAGACTGTGGCATTTCCTTCAGATCATCCTGTCTCTGTGCCCAAAGCCTACCTTTTTTCTCCTGTGTCAAACGCAATGAGTTCAGAATAGCTGAATACATGTTAGACGAGAAAAAGCTCTGGATTTTTAAATTTGCTTTCAGTATACTTTCAGAGGATTTATTGGATAGACTTTTGGATTCATTAACACTTCCAAAGATTATTTACTGGCATCAGTTTCAGAAGAACACAAAAAAGAAAAATGACTTCTGCTTTTCAATTATTATTAGGGGATGGAGGAAAGAGAAAGAAATTGTCCTTAAAAGTCTATTTCTAGGGCACAGCTTGCCTGGCTTATGAAGACAGCTGAGAAAGTTCTCACTTTGTTTGAACTGATGTGTTTGTGAAAGTCTTATTTCTCCTCCCACCTCTTCTTTTCTTCTGCAGTGTCCAGTCCTGAAAACAAACTGACAGATGTTCTCTTGGATCAGCTTGTGAGACTTGCAATGTCAGGAGTGCAAACAGACTTTAGCTGTTTAGTTCAGGAAATGAGATGCAGACAATCTGATAAATAAACAGTGTTTATTACTCCAGTTTAAAGTACGCTTTGGATTTCTTTTCAAAATACTCCTACGAGGAACTGAGGATGAATATTAAACATGTGCTCCTAATTTATTTTAATGGCAAGGTCAGAAGGCCTTTAACTTACACAATTTGTATAGTTAGGTTATAACAGCAGTGAGTGTTTCTGATCTTGAACCATACTTAAGAAACAAGAAGAAATGTGAATTGCATTGAAATTCACTCCAAAAAACTTATAAGACTTATGAATACACCAAGACGAATTAGAATAACAGGATTTAGGACCGTGCATGAATTAGAATGCTTTGCGACTTTAACTAAGAGACACACAGAGATTTAAAGAGCTGGCACATAATCACCCAGTATGGATTGGGACAAGACAGAGTGGAAAATACTCTTCTACTCAAGCAATTAAGCATGCATTCTAATGGCTATGGGCCCATAAATTTAGATTTAGATATCATTTAAATGGCACTTCCTTTTTCAGCAGCATCTAGATCCCCAGAACAACATTAAAGCATCATTTAACTTTTAATTCTGTGTAGTGTCATGTGCCACCCTATTTCTCTGTCACAGCTATGTGGCCTACACAGCACAGAAGAGCCCAGCATCCATGGCTCCCATGGCATATACACAGCCAGGAACAAGTAGGAACAGCCAGGGACCTGCCCTGCATGTGTGCCAGGAGATGCAAACAAGCAAGCACAAAAGGACAATAAACTTCATAAAAAGGCAACAAGAACTTCTTTCTTATTGTGAGAAAGAAAATAAGAGAGTTTTGATTTCAGTAGGTGAGTTTTGGAGCTAACTCCTGATATTCTCTTAAGGACATGGTGACTGCATGCTCTGCTGTCCTTCGGGACTTGCATAAAAACACAATTTGGCCCTCGAGAGAGAAAACAGAGACCCACTGAGTCACCAGTAACATTTGCTGCATTGCTTTGGATTTGTCTTGAGGCACCTCCCTTCCAGCTCTGCAGTAAAGCATCATTTCCACCAGACAGAGGTGATTCAGAGCCCATGAAACGGTCATTTTTCCAAGCAGCGGAGGACTATTACTGAATGAGTTATCATTTAAACAGCTTTTAGTGCCACATTTGAATTCTGAGTGAATTCAAATTCTAGTGAAAGGTGTTCAACAAGTATCATTGAGCCAAGAAACTTTACTCACTGTTCCCAATAGGAACACACCCAATACTTGTTGTGACTTTCATTTTTATTCCTAACCTTATTCTCTGCATCACTCTCTTTTTGGAATAATGAGTTTTGAGGGGAAAAGTATTCCATACTATACCTATGCTTCTCTGAGAGAAGTTATTTCATCTGTTATATTTTGGCTACAAGACAGCAGTTAGCAGAAAATGCCTTTCAGATTTATTTATTTTACATTTTTAATCCTAAATGAACAAGATGCAGACTGATAAGCCAATTAGGAAAGATTCTGTGAAACTCCTTACACTCATCCTAGACTGCAAACTCTGTCCAGCTAAGGTGGCTGTATTTATCTGTTGATATTTGCCCTGTTTTCCTATATTGTGTTTGAAGTCTCCAAGTGTGACTACAAAGATAACAATAGGAATCCAGCAGAACTATGAAATAGTCTGTAGTCCAACACTAGTAACAGCAGTACTTCACAGATTATTTTGTATTTGCTATTTACTACTTCATAATTTGAAATATTTTTCCCAACCTCTTCATTATAACTGTCATTGTAAGTAACAAAAATATTTACAGTTTTATTAGTCTCCTGTTTCCTTAAAGGGCAAGTTTATATCAAAACACTGACATTTTTTATATTTTGGATATTGTACTATAAAGTCGTTTAGTAAATCTTACCTTTTCAAAATGTGGCAAAATGTGTGCTACAGCAAAATCTTACAGTTTTCTTATCACAAGACATACCATGTCTTTAGCTATCATGTATACCTTTTTTTTTGTGTCATAAGTGAGACTGCTGCTGCTTGGAAAATCCAGTCCTGGACCAACTCTGCCCCTATAACAGAGGAAAAACAAAACACTAACTGTAGTGGGGGATTCTGGCTGCTGCCTATTGCATTCAAGAGGTCCTTAATTAGAACACAGCATTGTGATTTCAACCTTTTTACAATCCTATAGCCTGATGCAGCTGCTCACTAAATTGTGCCTACTTAAACCTAGTTCACAGGATCCCATCAGGACAAGGCCTGAGGTAGTACCTTGCGGGACTACATGAGTTTTATCCCTTGCATGAAAAAGAGGGAAAGGAGAACTGCAGGCAGAAGTCAAGGTTGGATGTGTCACATGCGGCAAGTAAGACTTCCAAAGTTTGATACAGTCTCTGGGTGAGCTATGTTAGAGCTCTTTTCTTTCTGAAGTCATCTGAACTTTTCTGGAAGCCAACTCAACCCATACTTGGGTTAATTAATTTGCAAGTTATTTCTAGTGAAAATTATGATTACCTTAGAGCAAAAGTGAGTACTTTCTTAATAAAGATGGCATGCATGGGCAAGATTCACTCTGCATGTCATGAAGACTGTAGGGGTGACTAGCTGACAGAGCTCGACAGATGCACTCTTCCACCTGACAGTCTTACAGAATACATTGTGATTAATAACAGATTAAAAAAACCCCAAACCTCAAATATTAAGGCTTTGGCAATAGTTTCAACTACTATTACAGAGAAGCTGCCAAATCTTTTGTTGAAGCAAATGTTAGTGGGGAGCCCAGTAGATCCCCTTCAGCAGTTGAAAAGTGTCTCGTACAATGTTCCACGATGCCATGCAGAACAAGTGGCTACAAGGACTATGTTATGCTACTTGTGTCTCTGCTTTGTCTGTACCTGTAAAGAAGGATTTGTGTCTAAGAGCGTGTTTCGAGGGATTCGAATCCAGTGTGTGTTTAACATTACAACACAGGCCAAACTTCGATTACCCTTTGGTGGCAGTGGCGACAAATGCCCTTACTAACGCTGACATTAAAGACAAGCATGAGAGCAAGCAAAGCGGCTGCCGGCTTTCTGCCCCTGCACTCACAGAGGTCACAATCGCTCACATGTAATACTTTCGCATTTGTTTATGCCACGTCGGGCACCCACGGCCCCTGGTGTCCAGCGAATGGCCGCAGCCCGCCTCACGCCGGGGCTCTCCCAGCTCGGGGCAGTGATTTACCAGCAGCGGGGCAGCTCTGCCCTGCAGCTCCCAAATGAAGGGAGCGGACCCTCCCCGCTCTATCTATCTATCTGTCTCTCTGTCCGTCCGTCCGTCCCCCCGGGGTGGAGTCTGCCCGCTCTTCCCGCCCGCGCCTGCCGGTGCTGCTGGAGGCGGCGGCGGCCCCGTCCCCCATAAAATCCTGCCGCCCTGCCAGCACCTTCCCACTGAGTCCTGCGGCCGCCTGCCCTCGGCGCTCCGTGCCATGGCTCGGCGCCTCAGCCCCGCCAGCTGAGCCCCGGCAGCCGCCGCGTCCTGCAGGGACCGAGCCGGCCGTGACTCCGCGGCCCTGTACTCCGGCCTGCTGCCCTCCGCCTGCTGCGGCGTCCCGCTCCGCCCGTAGAAGCTGCCCGGGGCAGAAGACACTGTCCTGCCCGTCTGTGCATAAAGCCCGCCTTCCCCTTCCCTCGCCGCGATCGCACCTTCCCGACTCCTGCCCTGGGGCCGGGCGGGCTCGCACCCCGTGCTCCGCCGCCGCTGTCCCCGCCGAGGATGCGGGTGTCGCTGCTGAGCCCGCTGCTCCTGCTGTCCCTCAGCGCCGGCCCGCACGCCGCGGAGCTCCCGCTCGCCCGCGCCAAGTGCCCGGCCCGCTGCGATGTCTCCAAGTGCCCCAGCCCCAGCTGCCCCAGCGGGTACGTCCCCGACCGCTGCGGCTGCTGCCTTATCTGCGCCGCGGGCGAGGGGGACTCCTGCGGCCGCAAGGAGGACCCGCCCTGCGGGGACAGCCTCGACTGCCGCTACCCCATGGGCAAGCGCTTCGCCAAGGGCGTCTGCCAGTGCAAGCTCAGCGCCCAGGTGTGCGGCAGCGACGGCCGGACCTACGACAACATCTGCCAGCTGAAGGCGGTGAGCCGCAAGGCGCTGCAGCACGGGCTGCCCGCCGTCGCCCAGGTCCAGAAAGGAGCCTGTGAATCGGGTAGGAGCATGGTGGGACCTGCCGCGGGGCGGGGGGGTAGGAGACCTGGCTTCCAGGGAAAGGAAGTCATGATTTTCAGTGGCCTGGGAAGACTGGGTGGCTCTAGAGACTCTGAAACCCTCCAAGGGCATGGCACCTCACCCAGCTGCTAATGACACTTATGGGGTGCGGAATGGATGCTCAGGTGCTTTCTGAACAGCAAAATTCCTTCTCCTCGATGCTCAGTGTGGGCTTGGGCTGGGGTTTGGGAAGGTTTTCCCCCGGTAGCGTGGCCGTGGATGCCTCGGGGAGATGCAGGTTGCTGCCGCAGTGCTCCTGGGACAAGAGGCGGACGCACTTGCCAGACGGGAGCGAGGTGGGTGGAGGTCACTCGGCTGCCAGGGCAGGGCAGCGGCCACGTCCTCAGCCGTGGCCTTTTCTGGAGGCAGGACAGCGGTACAAGCCTGCTCCCGTCCTGCCAGTGCCACCTTCGCTCACCATATCGCCCGTGACGGCCGCGGTGCTGGGGGCGTCACCCGTGCAGGTCGCACAGCAGACCCGCAGCAGCACAGCCCGCACAAACAGAGCGGGGACCCGGGAACACCTGTGCGCCGGGACCGTCCCTGGGCGTGTTTGGGCTGTTAACCAGATTCACCTGACAGGCAAATCAGGAAACGCCTCTAAAAGCCAATCAGGGGCAGAAAAAGCACTGAGTATTAGAAAAACCACCTAGAACATAAACTTTTGCCTGGTTTGCTTTCTTCGCCAAAGGGTTTTGTAGTCTTGTAGAGCCCTAAGTAGGGAAAAGAGCCTGAGAACCTCCTTTATAGTGTAAGCTATTGACGGTCATGGTCTTCTGGTTGTAGTAAAGTATTGAGGCCTGTGCTCAGATCCTGTGATATGCTATGACAACTTCAGGCTTGATGATTTAACTTTGGAAAGTAATAATCTCTAAAGCTAGTAATTTCCTTTTAATATTAAAATGTGTCTCTTTATGGTAGTGTTAATGCTGGCAGTATCTTTCCACATACTTACTGATATATTAAGGGTTTGCTTCTGCTACCTTCCTCATAGAGTTTCTGGAAAGAGAAGTGCTATGCTTAATGGAGTTTTAAAACATGCATTAGTGTTTCCATTATGTCAGGTGAACCACTAACCATCCTGTTTATTCATAGCAAACTGGCCAAAATGATTGGGAGGGTTTAGAAGGAAAAGGGCTACTGTGGTACCTTTTCTGTGAATAGGGGATCTTTCACGTGTATCCTGCCCTTGCGAAAGGGTAAGCCAGTTCAGAGAGATATATTCCTGGATTTCCTTTCCAAGTGTCTTGTCAGAGCCAAGAATTGCTCCAGATGCCAGCCTGAAATTGCAGTGATCAACCTCTCCAGTATTTTATAAATTGTTTTTTGCCTGTTCCTTTTCACATCAGCATCTATTAGCTTTAGTACTCCTAAAACTTTGTTGAAACTGATCCACGTGAAATAATCAGAATGCTTAACCAAAATGAGTGAGCTAGCCTGCATCTGAGAGCTTGCTGAGTGCTTGGCATTTGGTATATATGACATTTTCTTTAAGGAATTCTCCTGAATCTAATGTTAATAGGCCTAGGAATTTGGAGCTGTGAGGCAGAGATAACTTTTTTTTTTCCAAGCAACTATTTTAGTGTTAACTTTATTTTGGTTTTATTTTCTTTTTGTCTCAGAAAACCTCAGCTTAGATGAAGCATCTGGTTCTCTGTTAAGATTTAATTTTTTTTTATTCTGTTCTACAGCTGCACAAACTGAAGCTCAAAGAAACTGAGTGTCTTGCCCAAGGTCAGACTGAGTTGGTGGTTAAGCCAGGAATAGAACTCAATTATGGTATTTTTTGGTTTGTTTTTGTTTTTTTAAACAATAACATGCAATGGCTGTAATGAGAGGCTTGGAAGAAAGTTGACAGCTTAAAATTGCTGTCAAATTTCTCTTTTCCCTGTTCTTGCCTGGCCTCAGATGACTCAGAGTTTGAAGGGATAAGCTAGTTATGAAGTAAATGTAGTTTTACTTAACCATCCATATATCAAAACAGTCTCAAATAACAGAAGCCTCACATACTATGACTTGGGCCCTATTTAGAATATGCATGGACCCTGAGGAGTGGCTCCTGAAATGTCTGCTCCTGTCCTTTTCCAGTCGCTTGTGTTGATGCTCAGTTGGAGTCTGGCTGTGATAAACCAAGACATGCTGAGAAACCTAGCTGTGGTTTCCTAGTGACAGCAGTCTGGTGAACAGGGGTGCATGACAAATGGGTAGGAAAGGATGCAGGAAGGAAGGGAGGAAAGAGGTGGCCAGGGTTACTGAGTGATAATTGAGAAATTAACAGAATTTAAAATGGCTCTTTCCTTGTTGAAGTCCTGGATTAGCTTGAAGAGCACCATGCCAAATTGCATGTTCTCTACACAGTGTACTAAACAGGGTGTGTACTGCATGGAGGTCCAGGAACTCTGTAACTCACGTTCTACAATATGTGTGTGCCCAGGGGCTTCTCAGATATACTAATAGGAGCAGTCAGCAGAACTCCTGAGCAAAGTTAAACTCCCTGCTGCAAATACTGGGTTTTTAAAAACTTTTTCAACACTAAATACCTCTATGTATAGGAATGTATTCTGAAGCAGCTAGTTTTTTCCTGCCTTCTGTCCCCTACTTGATAAAGACAAGCTATTAAAAGCTAGTATGTAAGTAGTGGCATAAATACTTACGGAGGACAGCCTCTGTAATGAAAGACCAGCTCTTATAGAGCCCTGTTTCTCAGGGCAGCAAGTGTAAGTTTTAACAATGCCACATATTTATCTACTGAGGTGTCAAACATCTCACTCAAGGGATTCACTTGGTCATCTGCAATCTACAGTCAATCTACTTGTTCCTTGAACAAAGGACTGGTTTTGATCTCTCAGTACAACTTAGTAGAGTTAAATTCCCTGCAATGTTATTTTGCTGATAGTTTCTGTAAAGAGAATTTAAAGCAAAAAAAAAAAAAAATTTAAGTACTGGTGCTCTTTTGTCAATGGAACAAGGAAAATGAAAAGCTTGATTAGAAAATGTTTGAGGATGGATTTGACATTAACCGTTTGCTGTCCTCTGCACTGTTAACCTGAAGTCACTCTCAGAAAGGGGTCATGATGTAAAACCTCACCTATGTCAGTCAAATCTTTGCAAGATATGAGCCTAAAAGTTCATTTTTCTAAGAGAATGTTTGAAACACAGTTAATGCATAAGCAGAGTCATTGCACACAGTTCTGCATTGGGTGTTTGGAGTGTGCCTGTACATAACCTTGAAGATACAAAGGAACAACTGGGTGTATGATTACTCACATTTCTGACCAGTTGGCCCAGTAAGAGATACTGAAGTCTCCTGCTGGTGTTATTGTCATCAAAGCCTTAAAGCTGCCTGCAGCTGTATTTAGGGAAATGTACTGCAAGGTGTTACTGGAAACCCAAACTCTGGTCACATTCCTGTCCTGCTTGTTTTCCTTATGCCTGAGCTGGTTTGAGTTACTGCAGGTGAGGGTGGATATTGTACAGTATTTGGTATACAATTCAGAGTAGAGCACTTCACTGCTTTGTAAAGGATAGGTAACAGGAAAGGGATATTCTTATTGCATCCCCTCATGAGGGTCACTTGGAAGGGAGGAATAACAAGCATGTAAAGTCAGTAAGGTGTCTGTGCTAGAAGGCTTGTGCCAGTCTGTCTCTGTCTGGCCCTTGTGATTGCTGCATTACACAAGAAAGCCACTTTGGTGTTGGTTCACCAAATTGTTTTCATCTGACCATGTTAGACATCCGTTGTATAAACAAGTTGCCTGAACCTTAATGTGGCATTAAACTCACCAAGGCTTTATGGTCAGTGCACAGCTATGCAACTTGATCTTAATGCTGAATTCATCAGAAAAGCTGCCCATGAACCTATGTTTTCAGCAGATGTTTCTGTTTTTTAAGCAGAGACATTATAATCTTTTATTTGTCTTTCATTTCTTTCCATGAAAGCACAGTAGGGACAGTGTTTATCCCTGGTGATCAGATCTGCCAGGTTGCAGTCCTCCCTTAGACATAATAATTTTGCTGAATGCACAGATCTTTTCTGAAGCTGGCTTTAAAAGGGGGATGGGGAAACAGCCTTAAAAGAATGAGTTTCCCAGGCTCACAAATTCTTAATGAATATAAAATTGTGGATTTTAATACAATGTATTGTCTTTAAGAAAGCAGTGAATGTGATTTGATTTAATTCTACAGGGACTAAGTTGGCAGATATTCAGAAATGTTCAGTCTTTTGAAAATGTAAATTGGTCTGGTTTTATTGTCTTCAGTGGGATTATAATGATTATTTCTGCTGAGTTTTTTTCCAGTTCTCTTCATACTAGGTTAACTCTACAGATTTGTTGGCATTGTTCCAGGTTTACAGCAGTGTTAATGAGATTGGAGTGGGTCTATTGTCTCCGCAAGAAAGTAAATAAACCACTATTAAATGAACCCATAGCCTGTAGATAACATCACTATCCAGGAAAAGTCTTAAACTTTTCCTGGATAATAAGGCTGCTCCTACCTGGCAGGCACTTAGCTTTAGCCATTCAAATTCGGTGTGGGTGGAGCCCATAAAACTGGGAACATAAGATCACATTTTAGAAAATAGGCTGAAAATTTTTAGCTCCAGTTTATGCACTTATATTGAAATCTGGATTTTGGGTGTTGTGTGAGAGGAGCTGGAGACCTGAAGATCTAACCACTTAGTTGAAATGATAGCATTGAAGGTCCAGTCTGCTGAAAATCTGGTTGTTTTGTGGCTATGGAGCAGATTGGGGAAATCTAGCATTTTGACTAAGAAATGCATAGATAGCTAAGGACTCATACAGCATAAATTTGATTTTGTTTCAAATACCTGGTTGCAGCACCTTTGAAGTCTTGGTTATACAACAGATGGTTAATTGGATTAAATTATGTCTTTTTGCCAAGATAAACTAGATTTCATTAGTGTGAGATTATTTTGAACATGCAGTACTAACATGGAAAATAATGCACGTTATTGAGTGACCTTTGAAAAACTATGTGGCAAATCTCAGAGGGTCAATGGGTCAAAATCCACAAAGGTGCTGTGAGCTCAGAGCTGTTACGTGCTCAGGACAGCAGAGACCTGAGGGCTGTGTGGGGCTCCACAAGGCAGCAGGAGTATGGTGGGGGGAGATACATATTTAATTTTCTGTTTTAGTAAGGACAGTAGCAGCAGCTAGTGTCTGCCAACTAATGCAAATTAAAGGATAGATTCTACCTCTACATTTATAACACTGGTATTCAGGCTGACCTTATGCAATATAATCAGTGTTGGATGTTGCTTCCTTCTTCAGTTTCCCAGGCTTCAGTTCCTCCCTTTTGAAGTATATTGAGAACTTCTGATGAAAACCATCAGTTTAATAATTATGCACTAAAATGCTGTTAATAGTAACCAACACTTCAGTTCCCTTAAGTAGTGCTGTATGTGTGAATGTAAATGTGAAGTTATGTCTTCCATGCCCATGGAGTTTGAGTTCCTGGCACATCATATAATATGTTTAAAGGTTCTCATCACCGCCAGCTTGCAGAAAATGATTTGAGAAAGATCAGATTCTCTGAAGGCCTCTCAACTTTGTAAGTCAGTTTTCACCAGTGTTTAGTCCCCATCAGATGAGAGTAAGAGCAGCTCATCTCTGATAAGCCCAGTAGATCTTCAGCAACACCTTTCGTACAGAGCCTGAGTGTTATGCTTGGTTCTCCTTTGCTTCAGATTTCCCTTTAATATTGGTGCAGATTTGGATTTTCTTTCAGGTTTGAGCATTCTTGTCTTCTGACCCAGCAGGGAGGTTTCAGACTTCTGCTCAGACAGAGAAATGTTTTTGCTGTGGTATGACAAGAAGACAAGCATTGTTGCAGTTTTAGCCTCCTCTCTGTATTGCTGCATTTTATTTTCTTTTTTCATGTTTCATCCACTATCTCTTTCAGATATTTTCTCTCTGCCTCCCCCAAATCCTACGTGGAAAGCCACTGCCACCCATGATGTTTGCCTGGTGGCTAGTCAGGAGTGGTCCAGATCTGAGGTTTTTGGCAGGCATGTTCCTTTTGGCCATGCGCAGCGCTGTAACCGTTTGGCCTGGGCAGAACAGTTGAGCACTCAGAAGATGGAAAGGGATTAAGTTTCCCCTGACTCACATAGAGCTAAGCTGATCTACACAACTGAAAGGCTGCATTCATCAGTGGTTTCCCCCAGTTCTGGGTTAGTTTATCAGCTGCCTTTCACTGATGCACAGTCATGTCTATTAAGATAAATGTGATGGCAACGTTATATCCTGTCAGTGAACACTTGCTGTGTAGGCAAGTGTTCAAAGTCATGTTAGCAGACTTCAAAGGATATACTGCATAATTGGGCAAGCTGCTTGGGAACTGAAGGTAGGGTAAATCTTCCGTGGCCTAGTAAGCAAAATAAATAACAGTATATTGTGCTTACATTTGACTGTCCTCTGTGATTCCTGTTTGTGCTGTCTCTTTTAAACTAAGCACTGAAACAATCATATTCAATTGGCTGGAGGGATTTTTCAGAGTGCATGAGAATGTACATAGAAATAATAGACTGCATCTAGTCCTGCCAAGTTGTTCCTTTTGTTTATTCAGTATCACATAAATCTAGCTTGCTAAATGTAAGCAGGTTTTCTTTTCATTCAGAAGTAAATCCTGTGTCCAGTAACAGGATGAAGAACTCACAGACTTCTATGAAGAAATTCCTAATTTTATTGTTCTGGTTTCTTCAGCTTATTTGCTCCCTTTGGTATATCCCATAGTTAATTTTAAAGCACCAGGCTGTGAACACGAAAGATTGCTGTTTGAGTGTGGTGATACGTCCCTTATCATATGCTTTACCTGTGTGGTGATATGGCTCTGTGTATTAGGGACTGCAGAGAGTATTACATTTAGCACAAGCAGTGTTATTACTTTGGGATGTTGTGATGCTAGAATCCAGGATGTTGTGGCATTAGAAGCCAGGGTGCTGTGGGCTTTTTTCCCCCCCTCTTTAAGGTCTTCATTTCACATAATTATATTTACTCTTAATAAATGCTATGTATAGTGCTGTTTAATGTAGTACCATACTGGCTTTTGTCAGACCTTTCAGTAATCTATTGTTAGGCCCAGCTTCATGTTACAGCTTAAATGTGATTTTGCAAAAATTTTTAGGTGCAAAGGTTGTAATTTAAAGCAGGTTTCTAATGTGTCTACTTAAAAAAATTAGAACTTAAGTTCTAACTGTGGCTCCCAAATTCTTCAGCTGTGTTACTCAGCTCTTGTTAGACCACATCTAGAATACTGCATCCAGTTTTGGATCCCTCAGTACAAGAAAGGCATTGAAAAACTGCAGTGAGTTCAGGAGAAGATCATGAGAATGGCTGGGGGGAATTGGATATATCTCCTGTGAGGAGAAACTGAGGGTGCTGGGCTTGTTCAGCCTCGAGAAGAGAAAGCTTCAGGAGGAGCTGAGAGCAGCCTCCCTGTATACCAGGCTCCACAGAGAGGTGCATAATGGGAGGATGAGAGACAATGGGCATGAGTTGGGACATGAATCTCAACAAATTCAGAATTGATATAAAAAAAATTTTACATCATGGGGGACAGTGAAGCAGTGGGAAAAGTTTCCCAGGCAGTTTCTGGAGTGTCTGTCCTTGCAGTTTTGCAAGTCCCAGCTCAGTTTCCCTTTGTAGCTGATGCAGCTTTGAGCAGGAGGTAGAACTAGAGACCTCCTAAGGTCCTTTCCAGCCCAACCTATCTTATGACCCTATGTGTTTTGGATAATAATTAGTAGTTGTCCTGAGAAAAATGCTCGAGACAGGGCTTGTAGACCCAAAAAAAAAGAACTTACAGCTAAGTGATGCTGGTGTTTAATTTTCTCAGGATCCAGCAAAATGCTAGTTAAGTTTTGAACAATCTTAATGACTTTGATTTCTTTTCCAATACTGTTTGGAAACTCTTCTAGTTGGAGAAACAGACCAATTCAAAGGAGGTTCATGTTGCCTACTTGCTAAAAAAGGATATTGTCCTATTAACATATCCAATTCTTTCTGCTAGTATAGGTCACCTACAGTCCAGCAGCCCAAGATACAAATTCAACTTCATAGCAGATGTGGTGGAAAAGATTGCACCTGCAGTTGTACACATTGAACTTTTCCTCAGGTAATGCTTTCAATTCTTTGTTTTAGTTACGTTGTTTAACAAAGGTCTACAAAGATTTTTCCAGCATAGTAACTTTCCTGTCAAATTCATGAAGTTCACTAATACTCTAGATACTGTAAAAGATTACAGCAGGCTCATTTCTCAAGAGAGCCCCACATTTGTGTGTTTTGTTTCTGTTCAGTAGATCTATTCTAATGGGCTAACAGTACCATACAATATATACTGTCTACCCTAAAATGAGTCTGTCTCATCTTTGGAGGTCTCTTCAGCCTTCACTAAAGTGTATTGCTTGTTGGACTGTATTTATTATCTCAGTTTAAATACAAATATATATATATGTATATATCCAGATGGTAAGCTGGAAAAAAAATGGCTTGTTGTTGCTTTTTCTACTTTCAATGAGAGGTGATTTTATTTTGGCAGGAAGAGCATTGAGAGGTACAATGTTGAGCAGATGTAACCTATCTAAACATAGAAATGACTTCTGATAGGAAAGAAATGTACTAAAGTTGCTGACCAGAATACCAATATTCCAGGTGGTGAAGCTGGAGATGAGGTGGCAAGCTCAACATTGAGTGCTTAAAGCAACCTGGGAGGCAGGTTTAAATATGAGTGGTCAGAACAACCTGCTGTCAGAACAAATTGGTGCAAATATTGCATGTACTCCATTATGTGAATACCTTTCTTCCCAGAGTCATCTCGTTTTCCACAGACCTAAGAATTTCTTGGAGAATTTTTGTAGGCTTTTTTAATATGCAAAATCAAGATAATCAGATATATCAGGAGACATAGCTTTATGCACATGGTGATTGGTCCTTTGAGAGAATGTTACAGCTGAAGATGATTAAGATCTTTGCACATGTAGTTAAGATTGTTTGTTCTTTCCCTGTAAGTAAATGTTTGCCTGGCAGCCTGCTGGGTGCTAATTTTGATACTGCTTTTTCCTGGGATTGGCTCCAATTCTCTACTGCTAAATAGCCAAGAACTTTCAAATAATATCCTAACCAGGACCATGTCTTGGAAGAAAGAATGTGTGGGCCTTTTCTCATCTTCTGCTGTTCAGGCACTTTCTGTTCCTCTAACAAATCTAAGGTCACTACAGCAGTTGTTCACAGAGAAAATTCGTAATACTTTCAACAGTTTGTAAAATCTTTTACATGTCTATATTGCAGCACATGTTGTTTCCCACCAAGTTTTACTCATTGTTAGTGTTTTTCATTTTTTTCTTTTACATTCTTAGTCATTTTGGTTTCCAGACATGCTTTTTCCACCCGGTCTGCACTTGGGCTTTGTAATTCCTATTAGACCTTACCTATTCCTTTATGCCTCTGTCCAGCTGCAAGGTTCCTTCTTCGCCTTTTCCCATTAGAGGATCAGTTCCATTTTTCAGCCCTTTTATTTCCTGTCGTTGTTCTCTTCCAGTACAGAATCAATAACCAGTGGGATCAGATGGGTTCCTTCTCTTTCCTTTTTTTGTCACCTAGCCTCTGTGCAAGGAAGTCTATAAAGACAGAATTGGAAACCAAAGGAAAGGACATTGCTGGTTGTCTGTAAACCTCAGTTCCTACCTCCCTGACTGAATAAAACCAATCACAATTTTCAGGAAGGGATCATTTCTTTGTAATTTTTTTTTTAAATTTACTTTTTCTTATGACTGTAAAATTTGTCATCAAATGCTTTGTTATTTCTCAGGGTGAAAGGTGGTAAATGATGTCCAATATAATCTTCTCTTAAGCTAGTTTCCCTTATGACACAGAATTGCTTGCTTTTTGTACAGGCACCCTCTCTTTGGTCGAAATGTCCCCCTTTCCAGTGGATCTGGATTTATTATGTCTGATTCTGGTTTAATTGTGACCAATGCCCACGTGGTGTCAAGCACAAATGCAATATCAGGGAGACAACAACTGAAGGTGCAGCTCCAGGATGGAGATACCTATGAAGCAACCATCAAAGACATTGACAAGAAATCTGACATTGCAACGATAAAGATTCACCCTAAGGTGAGTGGCATAAACAGAAGAATGAGTTCATTTGGGAACTCTCTTTCAGTTTCATTTAGTACAAAGTGATTGACTAGAGTATATGTTTAAAGATTCCTTAGAAATATCTGTGGAAAACAATGTACTGAAATACAGACCTGGAAATTTTACGTATCTTGGAATTAAATTACTTTGTCTTCTGTGCTAGAAACTGTTAAAGAAGAAAGAAAAATGCAGCTCATTTAATATGTGGCAAAATTCTGCTATCTTTACCTAAAGACCCAGGTTAACCTTTCTAAGCCTTGTGCCAGTATGCATAGACTGCAAGGTGGGGCATAATGCAGAGTGAATGGCAAGCTGGTCAACAGTTGGTTTGTATGCTGTTTCTAGGAGGAGGGAACAATCTGCCGGAAAACAGGGAAATTTGATGCCCTTTTTTTCCAGGTGAAATTGCAAGGAACTACTGATAGCTGCTTGTTTTTGAAGACAGTTTAAAGCAGTGACACTCCTGGCATAAGTTTTGGGTATATGATAGTGAGTGGCTCTTTTGTTAGTGTAATGGAAAGTATATGTTCCTAACTTGTTGCTCGTTTTTGATCTTTGCAATCAGTTTTTTTTCAAGTGTGAACTAATGTTTATTTCTTTCTCTCTGTGTTTACTTAAGAAAAAACTACCAGTATTGTTACTGGGACACTCTGCTGATCTGAGGCCAGGAGAGTTTGTGGTGGCAATTGGAAGTCCATTTGCCTTACAGAACACTGTGACAACAGGTATTGTCAGCACTGCTCAGCGAGACGGCAAAGAACTGGGCCTGCGGGACTCGGATATGGATTACATCCAGACAGATGCTATTATTAATGTAAGTATGAGGTGTGTGATGAGTTTTGCTTCACAGTCCTTCCACACCTATGCAGAATGGAAGTGCCTGCTCTGAAAGATGAATCCACTAAATAAAAGCAGCTTTGTTTAAATTCGGTGAAACTCTTCTTTTATAAAAGTCTATGCAGTGTCTGTAAGTTGTGTTCAGATGGTGTTATGAAGGGTGTGATAAATAAAGGTTCTCCCTTTGAGGTTGCCTGTGAGGATGCTGCATAAGTCAGACCCTTTTAATTTTGTAAATCTCATGCAGTAACACATGGTTGTATCAACCAGCAGTAAATCAAAGCATTTCTCTCTCTGCTTGCTGTGTTGCTCTGGTCAAGGAAGCTGTAGAATAGAGCCAAAGTTTCTTTCATCTCCATCCATTGGAACCAGATGGAGTAGTCAAATTTAGAGTATGTGCTTCAATGTAATGACAGGACATCCAGGTAAGAACGTGAGGAGAGGTCTGGGGGTTTTTTCCCCTTTGCACGTTACATACTCAAAACAAGACTCAAGATGTAAAATAACAAAGTTTGAGGTACAGTTTGGAGCTAAGGGTCCTAGCATTGCATGTTATATAGAAATAGATTAAAATAATGTTCCTTCAGAGCAGCTTGGAGGGATCCAAAGAATTTAAGTGAAGTCCTTGGGTGTGTGATTAGCTTGTACTGTTTCTAAAAAGAGCACTGCACACATATCTGAGGTGGAAAATGGCCTGAAATTTTATAGCTTAAATCTGTTATACATTGAAAAGAAAATATTTTCAGGATTTATTTGTTGGACCTCAATGTCAAATTTGACATAACAAGTAATAACACTGAGTGTTTTACACACACTAAGTGCTTCCCGAGTGGTTATTGTCAGAGACTTGTTGGGAGAAATTGTGGGGGGAGGGAAAAAAAAGGTAATTATTTTTTGTGCTAAGATATGACAAAAAAGAGAGCTTTTTCAAAAAGCTTCTGTATGACCCAGGAGCTCAACCTCTCCAGACATTTAATTGGAATTACTCTCTTCAGCTGTGCAAGGAGAATAGCAAAACTTAGGCAAGATGAGTTGCTTGGGAGCACACACTGAATTGGTGGCAGAGGCAGAATTAGAATATGGCATTCTTGACTTCTTGCCTATACACATTTTTCAAGCTCAGACTCATTCCTTGTGTATATACTTACACATTTCCTGCCCTCCAAAGCTAATGAGCAGGTTTAGACAAGGATAGCAGAGTGTGTCAGATAATTCTAGACCAAAGGAGGAGTGATAGCAGATGAGATGAGGAAAATGACAATAAGTTTGAATTGCTTTGCCATCTGAGACCACAAAATATGAAGAAGGTCCCTGGCATAAGGATGCTTTGTGCTTAGCTAATGCACTTATTTTCTCCTGAGAATGGGAGGAGCTTGAGAGCTGGTCTGTTCAGAGCATTCCTGTGGCTCAGCCAAGACTTTCCTGCAGGAATGTGCATGCAGCTGCCTTTTGAGAAATGCTGGGACAGCAGTAACATAGGGCAGGAGAAAACAGGGCAGTAAGGTTCTAAATGCAGCTGTGTTGCATATGCTGAAGGTCTTTCACATCCTTCAAGCAGAAGACAAGTGAATGAAAGATGATGTGCTGAGGAAGGCTGAAAAATTATCATCTTGGTTTCTTTGTGCCAGTCAGACATAAAAATCAAGTGTGCAGCCTCTGGTCACTGGAGAGATACAATATCAGGAACCGATCTATTTGTTTAAATTTGAACTTTGAAGCTGTTTTATAAACTTTAATGTCTGTTTTATTCTCCTAAGATTCTGTAAGGTTTGCCCAAGCCTATCTAAGTGTAAACAGTTTGTGTCTCACTTTTCTGTCATACATCACTTAGCTTTTGTTTCTTTTGAGTGGTAAGTTGCTGCTCTTGGCTGTTTCGCAAACCTACTCGAAAACTCTGGCCTCACTCAAAAACAAACTTCTTGAGCCAGCATGAAGATGGACAAGCAACTTTCCCAACTCTCATTTCCTGTGGTCCTGTTGCATGTTTCCTTTAAAGGCCATTAGGTATTAGGTAATTTTGGAATGCTCAGAGCCACTATATGCCCTCCTTAGGGAGGGATATGTGGTTATTAAATCAATCCTTATGTAGCAGCTACCTCATAGCAACATGCTGTGATTAAATACATAAAACACTGTATTCTGCTCCAGTGGAGAATAAGAGACTGACAGTGTTACAAACCAACTGATGCTTATACAGTTTTTGTTTTATTCATCTCACTAACTTTAAATAGCAATTAATTATTTCAAAACCTTTTTCTGACAGTCTTTAGAAGAATCAAAATACTAGTTTTAACTATTTAATAAGTCTTACACTTAGGGTCTATTTGGAGTGGCTCTTAACTTAAGGCCTATTTCTGAAAAGAAAATAATTATGAGAGCAGTGAAGGGGTAGGACAAGACCTACTTGTAATCTTGTGTGATCAATATTGTGTCTGTCAGTGCTGCCTAAGAAATGACCTCCTGTCTTTCATTTAATTACTAGAAAAGTACTGTTTGAAATGAGAATTGCATTTCCTACAGTGAAGTATTAATATATTGTTCCCTTATGTCATTTTTACAGTATGGCAACTCTGGAGGACCTCTAGTTAACCTGGTAAGTCCATGTGACTTGTTTTTTGTTGGTTGGTTGTTTTGTTTCAAGAGCTAGTCTGAAGTTAGTGGGAGAATGTTCTTTTGGAAAGATTCGTTAAGCTAATGGTAGGCAGATAACCTGAAGCTAATGCAGAAAATGCAAATTAGGTGTCAGTTCACACACCATAGGAAAACATTTCCCTATTGAGCACAGAAAATTTTACACAGCAGTGAGGAATAAGGGATCTAATAGGAGCAGTTATGCTCATTCACACTGTGAAACCTGGGATGCGCAGCAAAGATGGGACGTGGTTAACCCACACAACTGTTTCAAAGTAGATTGCTTTAAATCAGCACTGGTTTTGCAAGTCAGTGACCTGTGGCTGTAGTGGTAGTAGTGACTCCGCTGCCCGCTTGGCAGAGGGAATCTCTTGCTGGGAGAGGTGGGATGGACCTTGGATGAACACACTGTACTGTAATCTCTCTGGCCATCACAGTTAAATGTGAAATGGATCATGAATCAAAGCCCAGATCCTCCCTTATAAGTAATGTTTATTTCTTGAGTGATTATGACACTCTAAAATTTCTTACACCAGCTTTTAACATGAAATGCTAGGCAGGGAGCTGAGTCCTGTACTTAGGAACAGCTTTAATTGGGTGTTCTCTCTCAACAGGATGGTGAAGTGATTGGGATTAACACCTTGAAGGTCGCAGCTGGAATTTCTTTTGCTATTCCTTCAGACCGTATCACTCAGTTTCTCACCGAGTCACACGACAAACAAAGTAAAGGTAAGGTTTGCAAGAAACAGCAACCTCTTCCAATTACTATCCTGATCCAGGAGAAGTGCCAAAAGATGTGGGTCTGGGATCCTATTACCGAAAGGAGCAGCATCATTTTACAGTATAGAGCATCACAGACTTGGAAATAGAAAACAACCTCACAGAAGTAGGAGAGGCTTTTTATTACTCACACCCCCAAAGAGCAGACAGTATCTGTATAAAGATGGGAAATAGGGCCTCTGAGAATAGTGAGGACACAGATGAATCATCACTGTCTTAAATGATCTTGAGAACAGATGATCACTTGTTTAAGGAGTCTTACTCTCTTCTTTTCATTTCTTGTGCAAGCAAAACGAAGATTAAGGTGTACTGTAGAAAATAAGGTAAAAAACTTTTTAAAGCACCTGTCCACAGGGGGGTGTAGTGTGTGCATTTTCCATAGAACCCGACCTATATTTTATCATGGTCATGTATGTGAGGGCTATATAATAAGATATTGTGGTAGATCCTCAGACCCTGGTGGAAGAAGGGCTGTTACTAATTCATGAAGAAATACATGGGAAGATGAGAGAGAGGCAGAAAGAAAGAAAGAGAGGTCTGTGCCCCAGAGGGCATATTAATCTATTGGCAATGACAACTGCAGTACTTTAGACTTTTTTTACGTGCCTGCACCATATCTGTCACCCTGTTCTAGATGTCATGCTGCAGGCTGCACAGCCAAAGCTGATCTAGTAATGCTGCATCACGGCCAAACCTTCCTTACTCTTTTGCTTGCCGATTTATCTGTCCACACCCTACTACTCATCTTTTATCATGAGTGTTGGCTGCTGCTCCTTCTTCTCTTGAATCTTTTTATTTTTAATCTTGTCTTCTCCTGAGTTCATCCAGTTCCTGATGCCAGGGTTGTTTCCCTTCACCATTGTCCTCTCAGTGTTTTTTCAGAAACTTCCCTTAGTCAGTGGTTTTTAAGTGATGCATCTGCTTGTATATATGGGAGCCTCACAATCCTGATGGGTCCCCTCATCCATGTTTTGCTGAATTCCACAAATCATATTGTTTTCACTGTTGATTTGGGGGGAGGGAGAGGAGTAGATGCAAAAAAGTTTTTAATTATATGCTGAGAAGTGCATTTTGAAGTAGCTGACAATTTTGTTTCGGTCAACAAGTCAAAAAACTTATTTATTTGCCCTGGTTACTAACTGATGGTTGGTTTCTGAAACAAACAGGTGTCTCATTAGTGATGCTACTCTTCAGAGCCAAACTGCTCGTCCTGAGCCAGGGAGGAGCAATGGCTCACCCTGCAGGCCTGGCCTAGAGGCACGAACTCAAGCCTTGTGCAAAGCCCACCATCTCCTGGTAGCTGGGGCTGGAAAGTCGGAGGTTAGAGATGTCATGACTGAAATCAGCCACCTTGCTCCTTCAGGCGCCTTTGCCTGCCCAGGATGATGAGCCCAGCTCAGGGCCCAGAGACAGCTTTGCCTGTGGAACCTTAAAAAAAAATTGTAAAAGATTCAAGTTTATACAGTGATTGTAACTTACAGATCTTTTTCTTATCATGTCACATTATCCCCTAATCAAAAGGATTCACACTTTCTTAGTGTCAGTGTGACTGTCACTGCTTCAAATACCCTGGGCACAGGCAATTTTAACATTTATTTTATTTTTCAATTTTTTTTGTTTGCTTTTGCTTCTCTGAAGTACCTCTTGTAATTTTGCTATGGCAGAACAATCAGTTAAAGCCCCTGATGTGTAAAGATTCTAGGGGATATTTTCACTGTATATTTGAGACATAGTTTGCATTTTTTAGGCCTTTAGTAATAGTTTTAAGGTTTATTGTATAGTCATTATTTCTTGGCATAATGAATTTGTGTAAGCAGAATTTTAGGGATGTTTTTATCATGTTTTCTTTTCTTCCAGTTATGTTTCAGTAGTTTCAGTGGGATCCTCCCTTATGGTACAATTAGGTCATAGAAAGACATTTAAGGGTATTACCGTTTTGCTCTTAATATCATATTGCCTGAAGATGATAACACTCCCTTAGGATACCACTCTTTCCAGATTTATTCTGGCGTAGTAGATACTTGATTGTTTAATAAGCTTGACCTTGGTCTTTTGAGTCTCAGTTGATCAGATAACTGCTTTATATAGAAGGCATATATTTTTTAAAATCTCATCCATTATATATAATTGCAAGTATCTGATCTCTTAAAGAACAGGAGTGGAGAGGGGTGAAAAAGGAGAGGATGTCATTTGGATGAAGAATTTGCACTGATTATTATCTGTTCAGTCTATATTACCTAATGCATGGGTAATATATAATAGCACCTAATGTATTTTTGAACAAAGGTTTGCCACAGTCATCATAGAGATGTTTGTCTGTTGAATGGTCAGAGCCTTTGCTAATTTTGGGGTTACCAGTTAACTTCCTTTTATAGTTAGGAAGTCTTAAACTGCTGCAAGAAGTTAAGTGTCTCCATCTGTACCTCAGTTTTAACCAGCTGTGTAGTCTATGTTTACCTCTGGAAGTTAACTACATACTTCAGTGTTTAGACATAGATCCTCTAAAATGGAAGACAGTGAGTTAGCAATTTAACAAAATATTAAAGAGAAAATCTATCCTAAAAGGTCAGTTTGGCTTCTCTTGTAGTGTATACAGAAAAGTGAATAAACCTTGTTTCAGATGGGCATGGGGAAATGGGGGATTTCTCCATTGGCCACACCCAACAACTCATTTACATGAATCCTCATTTTACATCCTCAGGACATTGTATTAGTTGTGTTGAAACAATATCTTACCTTTGTATTTGAAAGATTATTACTCATAATAATTGCCACTAATCATGAGGGTTGGTTAGGAGGCTTGCTGAGTATTCACACCACTGATTAAATTCAGCTATGCAGTTTATATGAAAGGGACACTGCACACAGTCCAGCATTATAGCCTTGAGCTGTTTTCACATTTTCTGTTTGGCAGTAGAATATCTTTCTTAAATGCTTTCAGGGCTGCTCCTGTAATCTGCAAGATGAGCTAGGTGCAAAAGTAATTAGCAGAGAAGTAGGAATTTTGCCTGACACTTGAATAAGAAGTGCAGGATCCATTTCTTTGCTTGGAGATCCTGATGATATCCCAGCCCCACTGAAATCAGCTGCTATGGATATAATTCTGTACCAGAGTTACTCAAGCCAATAAGAATTTGAGTACATGACCCCTTAATTTGGATTTATCAGTTCTTTTTGCTACAGTTTATAGGTAATAAACATTTCTGCCTTCAGCTGGTGTTTATCTGTCTGGTCTGTATCTCTATAGTTACAGGCATCAATAAAGTTTAAGGCAAGTGCTTTCCTTACTGTGGAACAGAGGTCTCTGTAAATAGTGAACTGCTTCTGGATACTTGGGGTCAGCTGCTTGTGACTTTCTATTAACACTAAACAGATTTAAGTTTAAACTCATGGTTGAGGTTGGTTTGCTTGACTTTTTACCTCTGGAATTGATGTTTAATCTGGCCTGTTGTTTACAAAAGTGAAACGAGATTTGAGTCTCTCTCTTCTGTGCTGTGCTCCAGCTTTAAGCCACAGTGGTTTCACATTTGCTAAACCTGATTGTTCTAACATATGAACCTTCTTTTAACTACTGCTGGGACTGCACCCTTGTGATGTACTCCTTTGATTTATGACATCACTTTATTCCAGTTCTCCTAATTATTTTTTCTTTTGCCTCATGATAGCACAAATTGCCAGAATGACAGGTTTTGAGACTTTTTAGTCACAGAGCAGTTGTAATACGACAGTGGTAGTTCCAGGTGCCACATACTGTTCTGCTGATGTGACTTAGCCCCAACATCACCATGCTTATGCTTTGGGAATGATAAAACACTACAGCTGGTTGTCTGTGCCTGTTCAGTCTCTGCTGATACTTCAAATAAGACGGACAATTATATTCCCTCTAATCATTGTTGATGGAAACTTTGGTTTTTGTTGTAGGTGTTTGACTTGGGTTAAATTGAGTGGAATGGACTTTCATGAAACAAAGGACTGATTTATTTTTACTTCTATTCTGACACACAAAATGTCTGGACAGGAGAAAGAGAGGAGTGTCTACTCTGCTTCTAAAGTAACCCATGGCTCATAATTTTTAGTTTTACTTTATACAATAACCTGCTACTTGTGTAGTATGAATTGCTATTTGCAGCATGGCAAACTTACTGCAGAGAGAGGACAGAAGGCCTTTTTGAATTTCAGTACATGAACAGGAGTGAAATAATGACCCCAACCTGCCTGAAGTTGAAGGTAGAATTAGAATTTTGGTTAGGAATGAACCTGTAGTTACAAGATTTACTTTTTCCCTAAAGCTTTATGTTGACATTTATCATTAGCCACTGGGGAAATAATTCCCTTTATCACCAGTGTCATTTCTCCTGTGGTATATCATTCTTGTTGTTTTGTTTCTCCCAAGTCAATTTCTTTTGTCCCTTCTTTCATTTTGATTTTTCACTCATGTGAACATTCCTAACTCAGGCTCCAGAGTATCTTTGTGCTTCTGCAAATTTCTGCCTCGCACACGTGATGACCAGCAGCAGTTGTTTAATGCAAACAGAAAACTGTCAGCAGAGAGTCTGTCACTGATGTGTCTTATGAAGGGAATTTCGTTATTTAACTGTCCACATTGCGTGGACAAGGGGATTATGTTCTCAGAGGGGAGAATTATCATGTCTGAATATTTTTAGAAAGTGAAAAAGTACATTTCTGCTATGCAAACTGGAGGAGCACCATGAGCTAGTTCATGTTTATGCCTGTGCTCTTCAGACTTCAGATTTGAGCAATTGAACTTCTTGACACTCTTACTATAGCTGATTTTGATGTTATTAGTTTTACTTTAAAATAGGGGAGAGCCAAACATTCCAGGGCAAAGCAGGGATGACAGTTACGGATGCAAGATTGTTCAGAGTGTAGTAAATCCCAATGTTTAGTAGTCAACATTTTCAGTGACCCCAATGGGAATATTGGACATGCGTAAGATTCAGAACTAAATCCTTTACTTGGGAGTATTTTTCTTGGAAAGAATAAGAGCTAGAGAAGACTGTGTACATCTCCTTTTCCGTCATACGAGAACCTGGAGAAACTCAGATCTTGTGAAGTAGTTGTGCTGGAACAAGTAAGGGGAAATATTGTTTCATGCCGGATGTAACTGAGTACTGCAGCACTCACTTCAGGAAGTCATCAAACTGCAGTTTTTTCATAAGACAGCTGTGCAATATCATGACTTACTAAAAGCCAACTGCAGAAATGTGGTGCTCTTCCTAAAGGAGTGACTTCTTGCCATTTAAAATTCAAGAGAGTCCTGGTGAATCACAGAATTATAGAATAGTTTCTACTGGAAGGGACCTTTAAAGGTCATTTAGTCCAAATCCCCTGCACTGACCAGGGACACCTTTCGCTACATCAGGTTGGTCACAGCCCCATCCAGCCACATCCACCTTGAGTGTTGAGAGTTGGGGCACCTACCACTTCTCTGGGCAGCATGTTCCAATGTTTTACCACTCTCATAATACAAAATTCTTTCTGGTACCTACTGCCAATCTACCCTCTTTTAGTTTAAAATCATTACCCTTTGTCCTGTCTTATAAGCCCCCTTTAAAATACTGAAAGACTTCATTAAGGTGTCCCTGGAGTCTTGTCTTCTCCAGGCTGAACAATCCCAACTCCCTCAGCGCGTCTTCATAGCAGAGGTGCTCCAGCCCTCTGAGATTTTGTGATCATTTTGGCAAAGGTCTGCATGTTTTGGGTTTGTTTTTAAACTTGCTTTTTATTCTTTGGGGTAGAAATAACAAGCCACGTGCATGACAATCAGTGTGAGTCTTTTGCCCTTTCTCTGAAAGGTGGAAATCAAAATTTGTCTAGATCCCATTTCTACATTTTAATGAGAACATCATATGATTAAATTGTCTTGACCAGTCTCAGATTAAATGGTAGTTGGTTATGAAATTTTCCATTTACTGAATTCATGTGATACTAGATCACAGCAATTTCCTGAATTTCCTGGCGGAAAACTCTTATGGAGTGTAAATGAGCTTTTTCTCTTACTCTTAGTTGCAGGGAGAGGGATTGTCATTCTGTACACCAAGGCTAATCAAAATTTAAAAAATAACCTCTGCGTAGATCTGTATGATTTTGTTCAGTTTATTAAAATATGATACATTCTGTTTTAATTTTCAGGTGGTTTGGGTCATCAGAGCAGTTATTTTTGTCAGCGTTTGCCTAAATTTCTTAAACATGCTCTGTGTTCCTTTCAGATGGGAAGAAACGTTTCATTGGCATCAGAATGCTGACAATAACACCAGCGTAAGTATCTTAGAAAGGTGATTGTATCATCATGCACACAAGATATGGTCAGTAGTGGTTCAGAACTTCATTCAGCTTTCAGTTACAAATCTCCAGAGATCCAGTAGTGGGTATTGGCTTCTAGGAAATCTGCAGGCATTTTAATGATATTGGTGAAATCAATGTTCAGAGATCTGGAAATTCTCTGAATACTGACAGTGGTGGATGTCCTGCTGACAGCTGAGGGAAATTAGGAAGAGCCTGAACACAGATTTTGGTTCTTGACAAGGACATCTGGAGTTACAATAGGTTTTAGGTAACATTTAAACAGAATGCTGCTTTCATGTGACTCTGAGTGCCAATGACAGATCAGCTGATGGAGGGTTTGGTGGTGCTTTTATCAGTGCCAGTGGAGGTCATCTGATGTGAGATTTGGTGCCTAACCATTAACTAGAAAGAGAGGCTAAAGTGCCAAACTGAAGCTTTGTGCCTCCATGTTAACAAAGCCAGACTATGGACACCGTCCTCTGGCTCTTTACTGCCTTTTCCTTCTTACACTGCTTTGTGTCTTGCTGTTACCCAGATATATTCTTGGATAATAAATGAGGGCTCTTATGCTGATGTTCTTTCCCAGCAGTAGGCATGTTTCCAATGTGGCAGTAGACTGCAAAATTAAACAAGACGATTTCCAGCTGGGGTTGTAGGAAAGCCATCTTTTTTTATTGAGTTACACTCTTGCAGTCCTCCCTGAAGGGTCAGATCCTCAGCTGGAATGAATCAGTGTAATGGCATTAACATCACTGATGGAGAGAAACTCGGGATGTTTCTCTGCATAGTTGTGAACACGATGTGAGATTTTTTCGCTTTTGTAGAATCTAATGAAGCCATGTAAGATGTCTGCAGGCCTGTTTTCAGAAGAAGACCACTTCCTTGGTGTGTTTACTTTAATTATTCAATTGTTAGCTTCCTCAGTACAAAATCAAATGAAGAGAATGTGTGCAGCCATTTTGGCTTGTTTTCCTTCTGTGGGACCCCAGTTTTTCATGGCAGATAGCCAACCATCCTTGGTTTAAAATCTTTTCTTTCTAGAAATGGGTTCTAACCCACACTGTACTCAGACCTGAAATGAGGTCATCACCTCTGAAATGAGCAGATGTTTGTAGAGCCTCTATTTTGCAGTGGGTTCCTGTCTTCTTTCTTTAGAAAGTGATGCACAAACAATACCTGAAACAAACTTGAGGAAACTGAAGTTTCCAATTCTGATGTATCTGCTGACTGAGGTCATCAAAAGCTCTATTGTTCTAGATAAAGGCGAGTTAAGAATGATTTGCAAAATAAAAAAAGCAAAAAAGTTAGCGAATTTCTGCCCTGTCACCAGCACTAATTCTTTGGGCAGAAATGTCTTTTTCCCCTGTACAGCACCTGGGACAGAGAGTGCTCCTGCCCTTGTGCTTGTGTGCAGGGCCCTCTGAGCTACTGCTGCACAGAGCCAAAGTCAGATTCTTGCAGGAGATGTACAAGACCATTAAGTTTAGCATGCTTTGCACAGGGAAGTAGTTTTGCCTCTCTTAAAATCTATGTAATTTGTTTTAGTCCAAATTCAAACCCTCTATGTTTTCATCACAGAACAACAGGGAAACAACTAATTGTTAATTCTTTTATTTTTTGTCACAAAAAGTTTAAATAAATAAGAATATTTGGATGCTTCTGCTTTTGTAGTACAATCATATTCTGTATAACTTTGTTCTTCTTTTAGCTTAGTGGAAGAACTGAAGCACAATAATGCTGATTTTCCTGACGTCAGAAGTGGAATTTACGTACACGAAGTTGTTCCAAACTCCCCTTCTCATAGGTGGGTAGAGCATGTTATTTTCTTCACCACAAATAAATCTCCAAAGAGGTACTAGTAGGTAATATTTCTTTTTATATTGAAGTAATTTCTCATACCAGGCTTGATTTGTGAACAATTAAAAATTGTGCCTTTAGTTTTAAAATATTTGTGCTAAGGGTCTGTTCACATCTACAAAAGTGAAGCATTTCAATATCAGAACTATTTAAATCATGAAATCATTTAGATTGGAAATGACCCTCAAGGTCATCAAGTCCAATCATTAACCCAGCTCTGCCAGGGCCACCAGTGAACCCTGTCTCTAAGTGCCACTTCTACCTGTCTTTTAAATACCTTCAGGGATGGTGACACCACCACTTTGCTGGGCAACCTCTTGCAGTGTTTGAAAACCCTTTCTAAGAAGGAATTTTTCCTTTTATCCAATCTAAATCTCCTCTTGTACAACTTCAGGCCGTTTCTTCTTGTCCTATCACTTGGTAAAAGAGACTGCCACCCACCTCACTACAGCCTCCTTTAATGACATTATGGAGCACTAACAGTGTGCAAATATGAAGAACACCCCGAATACAATGAACTAATTTGAGGGGTTTTGTGAAGTATGTTGAATATTAATAAACAGAAACTTGGATTAAGTTTAAACAAGAAACAGGATAGGATTTACATAAGGCACTGTCAGAGCTGTGATCTGAGACAGTGCTTAATCTAACAGGAAGAGGCTATTTTATGGAACAGTTGCAAAATAAATAAAATATTTCTGAAAATGATTTTAGGAAAATCAAAACAAAAGTGATAAAAGCAGCTATTCTGGATTACATTTGAACAGCAAGAGAGAAATAATTTCCCAATACTTTACCTGGTGTGTTTTACTTGTCTTGAAATTTTGGGAAGGGTTTTATTTCCAATGCCTGAAATACATACTGGCGACATAAAAGCATGACCTTTCAAATGGATGGAGTGAAGTGAGTCAATACTGGATAAAAGTCTCTTCTGTTTCCCATTTGCTGTAGTTTTGTAGAAGACAAAGAGCAATCTAGACTCATTGTTTTTGCTTTTTATGAAGAAAATCCTCAATGAAAAATCCAAGCCTTATTTTGCATTTAGCAAGTGCTACCTGTTATTCTTTCACAGTCAGAAGGGTGGAATTTCCCTTCAGTGGAGACTAAAACAATTAAAAATTTATCACAACTGCAAAAGAGGTGGTGAAAAGCCTTTGTACTTTCCCTCTGCATAGAATGCATCCTTACTGCCATTTTCTTGTGTTTGCAGAGGAGGGATCCAAGATGGAGATATTATTGTGAAAGTCAATGGGCGTCCTTTGATGACTTCCAGTGACCTGCAAGAGGCTGTGATGAATGAATCACCTCTACTACTTGAAGTTCGAAGAGGAAATGATGACTTACTATTTAACATTGAGCCTGAAGTTGTCATGTAAATAGAATTGAGGAAGCTCTCACCATAATTAAACTCACTTATTCTGGAACACTAGATACCTCCTTTACAGCTACAGTAATTATACTTCCTGTTGACTAATGACAAGGTGGACTAACTTAATTGCCTGAGCCATTTCTGTACATAGTAGCTAGAATGACTTCAAAGATGCCATTTATAGAAGATTTAAATTTCAAATAAACTTAAGAACTGTGTTCTGGGGAGGAGGAGAAAAACAAATTTTGGGTAGCTGGTAGAAATGGGTCCTGCTTCCCATACCTGCAGATTGAGAGCAGCCTCAGTTCTGCATTTTGAAAGATCAAAGTACTGCTGGAAGTGAACACTCCAAATACAATGAACAAATTTGGGGAAGTATATGAAAGGGGGAATTATTCTTAAACTAGTCATGGCTGCAGCAGACCCAAGCTATTGCAATGCAAAATTGAGTTTTTATTTTATGTAACTCTTTCAATGTGAACCTATTATTGGCAAAGCTTGTATTTGTTCTTAGTGCTTCTGTGCTCCATGTCCATGCAGGTAGATGAAATCTGTAAATATTGAAAGGAACAAAAATGGTGTCAGGCTATAGAGTGTTACACCTAGGTCATGCGATTTTTGGAATATAGTAAATGATTCTTATAGAATTAATGCCTTATATATAAATCAAAACGATGTGCTGAACAAAGTTAAGTTTGAGAAAGTGCACAGTTTTTTAAGAATTTGATACAAACAAACTTGTTTTGCATTTTTACTGGTAAGCTTTGCTGTAAAATTGTTACACTACTTTTGGCTTTGACTGGGTATGTTTCTACTGTAAGGAGATTAAAGTTTACACAAATAATGTATTGCTGTAAACCTCTTTTTAAACAAGTATGTCTTCCCTGCTTCTTCTGTCTGACTGGAATAGGCTCTCCCAAGAGAAAATTTTGTTACAGAAAATCAGGCCCTGATGTTATGAAAACCCTTTGCATTCCTATGATATAATTATTCCGCCCGTAGACTATGTTTAGAAAGGCTTTGAACACAAGTCATTTATTTACACTGTTTTTTTCCATATTTATGAATTTTGCTTTGATGTCACTTAGAGAGTATTGAATTGGGATCCTGTTGTCCTCAGTTCTCCCTGTATGTAATAAGAAGCAGAAAGGAAGCACCAGTGACCCTGTTTTACAGCAAGAGCATGTGAGACTTCTGTGTAATAAACCCAGGAGAGGAAATGCTAAGAGCTAAATCCAGTTCTCCTATGTACCCTAAACCAAACAAGTATCTTCTCTCTTAGTGAATATTGCTTCAGTTTCCAAAGAGGCAGAGGAGGGTTTCTATCTGGAGCATTTTCCACAGCATGCTGTACTTTCTAGACCTGTTTCTCATGTCTTTGTTACACTGATGCAAAAAGGAATTAACCTTTGGAGCAGTTCCCTTGAGGTTGCCATCATCCCTAGACTTTCTGGTTATACCAACTCACTTATGTGTGACAAGCCTTGCATCTTTGGGTTTGTACAATGCCAGACACCCAGAAAAGAGCAATCTGTTCCTTCCTTGCTGGCTGACTGGGACTGCAGCCATACAATTCAAAGGTGGATGGGGTATCTTCCTCTTAAAAATGAATAGTGTTTCTTTCCATCACAGAAACATGGTGTGCCTGTAATGATGGCTTCGCCCCCCTGCTGTCACTAAACAGCTATTTTCACCCCACCGACAAAAGATGCTTAGTTGTACCTGCTGAACATTCCAATTCCTTTATGTTAAGATACAGCCTTAGCATCCAGGCTTGCAAAAAGCATACTTGTGTTCTGAACTTAGGGTAGCTATGGCATGCAGAAGGATGCCCTCATGGCTAACACCAAGCCTATCCATCCATATGTCCCACGTTAGTACCCACATTTTACAGTTTGTACAGTGTCTGTTTGTAACCATTGATTAACACTAAAGAAATTAAAGTATGGCTGAATTTGTTGCTAGCTTTTCAGGTTTTGGCCAAGAAATTGTTTGGTAAAAAGACTCAGAGTTATTAGCCTCTTTTACTGTAAGACAAGCTTTTTGTCTTCCAGTTAACAAATTGCTGATTTTGAAATAAATTGCATAAAAACTCCTAGTACAGCAATATTGGATAGATACTGGAAGTGACACAGTAGTATTAAAAATTTAAAACACTGTGGTTGGTGCTTGCCAAATGCCTTGGCCTTTTAATCAAATCACTGTGTGTGGGGAGAGGCTATTTCCTTATTCATCAAAAAATGTTGCATTCTACCAGCAGTTCCTAGTTTTTATAAAGTGTCTCCGAAAACCTCAGTGAACTCGCACATCACATCCAATGGCCCGCAAGTGCTGCTGCACTGTAGCAGATTTCCCTCTGAGGTAACAAAGGTCAGCTGAGGTTCCTTTAGAAAGAAAGCATTGTCATTCCCTTTGGCAGCAGGAGCATCTGTGTCATTTCAGCTGTGGTGTGACCCTTGTCTGCTGAGATATGAGTAGACTTTAATTTCCACGTGTGCCCCTGACATTGGCCAGAGCTGCAAAGGGTAATTACTCAAAGATAGAGTTGGTGTCTCCTGATACCAGCAGTTAGCATTAAGTTTATGACCCAAACTTGATATCTGTGTTTCTTGGATAAAACAGAGTAAAGTGGCAGTTGTTGTCTCTTTAAAACAAAATCTGGCAGCCTTTCTGGTATAAGCAGTTACTGGTTGTGTCTCTTAGGAAAAAAAAAAAGTAATCTTGATTTCTCAAAAGAACTGGACTGGCAGCTACAGCTTTTTCAAGTCAAAGTGGTCATTGACCTCACTATTTCTACAAGGCCTAATCAGCAAAATAAGGAAAGAGAGGGACCACCAGTGACAATAAGAAAGACATGAGTGTTTCAGGATCCTTCTATGCTGCAGTCCAGCAAGGTCATCAGTGGTTGCTGCTCTGCCCTACCCAAACTAAGCCCTGTGGGGGAGCTCCCTCTCACCTGTCCTGCTCACCTGTGCCTGCTGTGAAGATGAGCAAAGTAATGACAACATTCTGGGCTCAGTGTTCCATACAAAACAGGAATGAGAACACACCATGCACAATAAAATACCATTCACAAACACAGATTGTGGCTATTAGGCAGACAAGGTATAGGTGGAGTAGGAAACAAGAAAATAACACAACTTAGAAAGAAAATAACCATATACTTAAGAAAAAAAAGAAAAGAAGGTATGTCTGTTACTTTCTTTTATATAACTAGATGGGCATGACTCTGGGCCAGATTGCTGTACAGATGCTACGTACTTGACAAATCTTTTCTGTAGGGATGGCATCTTATAACTCTGTACCCTCAGTGCAGTATAGGATGGGTAACATCCCAAAACACCAGTGACTCTCCCCAATAGGAACCAGTAATGGAGAGAGAGCCTTTAGGCTGTAGTCGGTGTTGCACGCACTTCGTCATCACTCCTGAGCCCCACAGAGCTGCTCCTGCTGCTGATTATTTGTTGCTCTCTGCTCCCCCACTGTATGAGTGCTCTAAACACATTTGTACCTCTGATATCAGCTAAAAAAAACATCACTGGGAAGACAGAGAGGCACTTTCTATTTGCAAACAAGGGAATGCCTTTCCTTACAGGGAATCCAGTGCCTGTGAAGGAGCTGGACGTGACACAAGAGGTGCATGAGCCTCTGGGTGTGCCAAGCTTTTACACTTGCTTATGTGTAACAGCAAGCTTGTGATTTGCAGGCTGTGGCTGCTGTGTTGTCCAGAGCACTCTCATGGTCCAGCAGTTGTATCTGCTGCAGCTCCAGGAATTTCAGCCTGTGGAGATCTGAAAAGGCTTGAAAAGGCAGCAGAAATATGAATTACTGGGGAACCTCAGTGTTCACACAGAAAATCACTGCAAGGCAGCTCTTCTGCACCACCTGCTCTCTGCTTGCTGCTGTGTAGATTCTGCACAACCACACACCAGCCAACTGTCCCTTCTTTCTGTACATGTCCTGGGACTGGCTCTGCATCAGTTATTCCATGCAAAGCTCTTACCCATGGTGTCTGCCACAGGGGTTTTCACACCTTTGCATTTTGCCCTCTGCACTAGCTTTTCTGTTTGCCCTTCTCTGTTTGCCCTTCTCCAATGGCTTTGACCAGCTATTCCATACCTCCATATATCCCAGAGAGCGATCTCACACTCTTTTGTTTTGACTGCTTTTTTCTTGCTTGAGGCTTTGTTGTTTTAGCAGAAGTCAGGAAGAAGGAGGAATTTTTATTTCTGTCTTCCCAAGCTCCTGAAGTCTGGAGTGCTGTGCTGAGCATTTCAAGTCCATGGCAAAATACTAAGGCACTTGGTTGATGAGAAGTTTATTTAACCACAAGGCACTGCAGGATACAGAAGGTGTCTGTTTAGGCACCACCAGCCAGGAACTGGTGTTTGTAGACATACAAGGCTGCGGGCTTATCCCGGGGGTGTGCATGGACAGTATGGGTGTGCTTTCTGAGCCCACATACAGGGCTAAAGTCTGAGGACTGCTTTGAAGTAGGAAGAAGACTTAAAAAGGGAAGGAAAATGGTGTTTAGCATGTTTATTTTATTTTATTCCCCTTAATTATTTGGCTATCTGTAATCTTCATTTAACTGGATGTGCCCAGGGAAAGCCTCCAGATCTGTGTTTATTCTGATCCTTATTCCAACAGTGGCAGATTATTTTTGCAACTTTGGTGTTCTGAAAATAGTAGATTTGGTCTTTTATCCAGTCCTTCCCTGTGCTGGTGTCAATAGAACAGCTTGGTGGAACTTTGCTGTAGAAGAACTTCGCAGGTGATGCCATGGGCTGTAAAACGAGGCAGAAAGAAGAACCCACTGTCAGTTAAGGCTGAGTTGCTTAGGAGACCTTGTTGGTTGGTCCAGTTCTCTATCTTCTGTCAAACATTAGAGAAAATGTTCTCTTGCATTTTTATACTCAAAAATACGGATTATATTTACTAGCAGTGAACTAGTGCTCGGGGAGGACAGAACATGGATACAGGAGAGGAACTTCAGCCTACAACAGTCACAAACAAACAAAAAAAAAGAAAACATATATTTGGGTTTTTTCTTTTTTGATCTTTATCCTCTGGGGAGAAAGGTCAGACAGTGCCCCCCATCCCCCTTCCTCTTCCCCTCCCTTTCTGTCAAAAAGCTCCCCCAGAGACTGTGAGAATATGTCAATATTAAACAGCATTTTCCCTGTAAAGATCTCTGGAGAATAACAGAAGCAGCTTCTTGCTCTTTCTTTCTTCAACAAACACCGGCCAGGCCTTCACAAACAGCCAGCTGAGGCATAGTCAGGAAAAAACAAGTTCTTAAAGGAAGCAGTCGCCAAGGAAAATAATTGGGCAGCATGAGGGTTTTGGTGATGCAGCTGCACAGCTGCTGAGTTCAATGACTCTCAATTGCCTCCATCTGAAGTTGTGCTCCACTCTTGAAATTATTTTTACCTCCATTACTATAAATAGCAGGGCATGATGATTTGCTGCTTGTGGTCCCAGAGGCAGCTTGGGAAAAAACAAAAAACACAACCAAACCCTAACAACTGAACCAACACATGACAAGAAAACAAAAAGCCTTCAAGTATCTTCTCAGTAGGATCCTAAATGTCAAAGAGAGATCATGAAGTTAGAGAGTATAGAGTTAATGCTTTTGATGATGATTTTCTGACGTCTTTGTTGGTCAAGAAGATGTGCAGCACTACAAGGGTAGTGCCAACTGCTCTGTCCTCCTGCAGGAAGAAGTCCCCCTCAGGGTCAGTGTCACTTCGACTGCTGGTCATTTCATCTGAGCTACCTGTCTAGATGCCCCTCAGCATCAAGAGAAAGAAACAGTAGCTTTCCTTTTCTCGGTAAGGAGAGGTTCGAAGCAGGTCCAAAAGGTTGTATCCTAAAAATATTTACTATAAAGCCTCCTTCCTCTGAAGAGGCCTCAGATAAGCTGAAATGGTGTACATGACTGCACTGTACAAATCCCAAGAGCATGGTGTAGGTTTTTCAGTTGAAAGTAGCAAAATGTTGGTTCCTGACTTGTTCAGGTGTTAAGCTCACTCCCCCATGACATGTCCACCACAGCCACTTACCCAAAGTTATCTGATCAGTGTTTGAAATGCATTAATTACTCTTGCCTTCCTAACTGTTTTACTGCCAAAGCTGCTTCTTTCCTGTCTGTAAATCCAGATGCAAGGAACATAGGAAAATACACCTCAACCAGCAGAAATGCTCCCAAAACACTTCTTTTTGTACATAAAAATATCTGAGCTTGGAAGTCCCTCATGTTGGTAGTCCTTGTGGTTGGACACCAGTGCTCTGTTTGCCTCTGCAAGTTGTGCATGTCACCTACTGCCAGCTGTACACCCTGCAGGAAAACGAGCCATTGCTCTCACTAAGGGCATGAAGCTGCCAGTTGTGCCTCTGCAGAAGGACTTCGGCATCTGAAATATGCAGCTCCTCTGGGGTTACATATTGCTATCCTGGCCCGTAAATCTTACAGTGAAATTCCCCTTTTAGGGAACAGTGGAGAAATTTTTGCAGCAGGGTAAGGGAGTTCTGATGTTTTGAAAAACCGTTTTGGGATGTCAGATGTTTTATGAAGAGGAAAATGAGTGGGCAAAATCTGAGAAAGTGACGAGAGGTGCAATGATTAATATATACCATTGTTTTGCATGTTTTTCCCCCCAAAATGTCTGTACATATGGTATCTGTTTCTGTTGGGCTTATTTTTGAAAAAAATTTTCTGAGTGCTTCTGAGATTTTTTGAGGAAAAGTTATCACCTCTTGCTGATCAATATCTTTAGTCTTACTGGTATGAGGCTAAGCGACCAAAACCAGAAACTGGACATGGCATGAGGGAGCTGCAATGTATTTGGGGAGGGTTTGGTTGTTCTGTTGTGGGTTGGGGGTTTTTTGTGTGTTTTGTTTGGTTGGTTGGTTGGTTGCTTGGTTGTTTTTTTTTGCTTCACATCTGTAGCATCAGCTGCAGAAAAGGACACATGAGTAAATTCTGGCAAATTGAAAAAAAGCAGCCTCTGAAGGCAGTCTGGCAAATTTCTCTATATCACCACTACCTTTTAGAATAAAGCAAACTTTTCTACAGCTTATTTATGCCATTTAAACAATTTAATATTTGTGTTGAGAATAAAAATAGTAATCTTTATACATTTTGAACTGGTTGGCATTACAAATTATCCTTTAATTGGAACAATATTTGAAAAACTTACTTTTGAGACTATTTTACTCCAAAATGTGGTAGGTAATTAAATAAAAGAAGTATTTTCTCAAGAGAAAGGTGAACCTTGTCTAAGACAACTTTTTAAGTGGGCAGTGTTTTCATAACACAACATTTATTTTACATATTACTGAGGAAATTTCACCTGACAGAGTGAATTGCTAATGCTGGCAACCCTACTGGCACGGAGTCAGGGTCTGGACTGAAAGACTAAAGCATAGAGACTCTGTAAAAGATACCTGAAAGTTACCTTGTCAGCCAACAAAGGCCTCCCACAGAATTTGTGTAGATTTCTGTAATTCTGCTGACTGCTGTGGGCCAGGCATACATTTGTCTCTTTATGTAACTGTGAAGGCTGAGAGAGTTTGCAGCAATTGCTATTAATTACAACAGCTGGGCAGAAGTTATATCCCCCAGCTCGCTGATATCCACCTCCATCTGTTTGAGAACATAATTCTGCAGGTGATAAATCAGCATAAAATACAGTTGTCTTTTCTCCTGAAAACTGATTCCTGTTTACAATTTACTTCTAACGTGCAAAAAAATCGCCACAGTTATCATCTCGCTTAGATCCATGAGGTTTGGGGGGTAAATGCAAAGAGATGCTTAAACTTCAGGTGGTCAGTGAGTAGTAAGTTAAGTAGTTTAAAAAAAATCTCAGATTTTGAACAACTCCTGGCACGTTTTCATTTTGCATGTGCAGCATGGGCTTACAGTCACAGATGTACCCTCTGTGAAATCAAGCCTCTGTGGTCTTTTTTATTTTTAGAGGAAAAAAAGCACGTCAAAGAGTGAAAAATGAGCTCCCTACCATCCTGCTTTCATTATTAGCATGGAGGAAAATGAAGGAGAAGAGAAAAGCAACTGTGGCCTGAAGCTCTGCTTGCTCTTCCTGCGGTTCAGAGTGGTTAGATGATGTGAGGTTTATTTAACTGTTTGTGTCTTTACACATTCGCATTCCCATGGCATTTGAGGTCCAGATTCTCTAGAAGATGTAGGTGGCATTTCATGAATACCTTATAGATTACATGATTCACTGTGTGTGGTACTATATTTCCTAGAGATGGCCATAAGGCAAAATTTGTATGTGTGTGGCAGTATCTCACACCACAGCACTGGTTTGTGTCCTGATTTAGGGGAGAAAACATCAGAATGTAAACATCTTTCTTGGAGCAAAGACTTCCCTCAAGTTCATCTCAATGCTTCTAATTACAGAGGCACATTTTGAGATTCATTTACCTCCCTGCAAACACTTCAACAGCTCAGACAGAAAGAAAATAAAATAAATAATTTACATCACAGGGCACACAGAGTACCCAGAAGAAGGTAAGAAGAAGGAAATTTTTCAAATTTTTAATGGCACTATATATGAAAATTTTTTAAAAATGTGGGTTTGCTCCGTTTTAAGCATCCTGAGATAAAACCACACCATTTTGAGAAACTACTTCATGTCCAGCTTTTCAATTTATGCAAAATAGGAAAAGTCTGCATGAAATTAAGGCTAACTGCTTAGTGATGTGTAGCAGAAGTCTTTCTGCTGTTAGAACAAAAAAAATACTCAGCTCCTTCTCACTGATAATTCCCCTCTGATTGTGCCAACTTTAACAAATAGAAAGTCATATTGATTGTAATGTACTACACAGGATAGGTTTGGTTTAGATTGAAATGTTCCCCTAAAAGCAGGAAAGAAAAACCCAGTCACTGTAGGTCATTTAACTTTCTTTTGTGTGTGTGCAGAGATTAGGAGAGTTAGAGAAGGGGGTGTTAGTGGCAGAGAGGATGTTCTGGGTTAAACCCAAGACCTAATCACATGGCTGTAGCAATAGTATTTTGAAAAATCATTTTTCAGCTGCTATGGTAAATATTTCTAAAAATAGAGGAGTTTAAAGTCTGTTACAACAATGAATCAAAATAATTCTGCTCATTTTCCAAGCTAAGTCTCCAGAGCCTTGGAAAACACTGTGTTGGCTCATTCAAAACAGGAGAATGATTGACAATGTAAGGTAACTAAAATCCTGAAAGAGAAAACAGGTAGATTAATTATCCATGAAAATAATACTCATCTGCTCCTCAGTTCCAGGCATGGGAGCTGTGTCTGCTTAAAAAATAATCTGTCTGTGGGTCCAGCTCAAGTACACCATAGAAACCTAGGGCCTGGTCCTAAAATCTCGGAAAGAAAACATATGCTTAAAGTTGAGCACATGATTAATATATTGGTGAGCACTGAAATCTGGTCCATGCTGGAATTCTCATGTTACAAATATTAAAAAGTCCCTTCAAATCTCTGCAAGTGGGTAATCACAATTTGCCAGTCCAACATGTGTTTCATCTGCCATTTGTAGCAAGTCCAGAGCAGCCCTAATCTTATGATGAAGATGCAGCACACACTTCTAATGAGCCCCAGGTTACATACACCATTAAATATGCATGATGCATTCATGTTATGTGTGCATATGCAGTCTATACAAATATAAGATGCAAAAATTAGAAATTAATATAAAAGGTAAAAGAGAATATAAAAATTGTAGAAATATTCACCAGATTAGTTTTGTGGCTAGCAGACATTAAAAAAAATCTGACCAGGAATGAGAATCTCACAGGAATGAGAATCACGTGGCAGGAAGAGGGTGAGGGAGGAGGTGGCTGTGGTAAATAAGCCCTGACTTTATACAGATAACAAGTTTTCTGCAGCTTACTTGAAAAGTTGGGGGGTTGCAGTTTAAATCTATTCCAGACTATGACTGATAATGGACTGGTTGTTTAACTCCTTCTCTGCTTCAGTTCCTGCATCTATTAAATGTAACTGGTAGCAATGCTAACATGAAGCATTCTGAAAGCTCAGGAAAATGAGATTATGCTGTCAAATTGCAAATACTGCCTCTATGTGGTTTGAAACAACGTGACTCAATGAGCCTATGTGGTCTGCAGGAAGACAGATGTCTAAATGGACACTGGCTTCTCCCTGATATTCAGTCTCTTCACTGAAACCTCAGCTCATGGCTGTGAATATGTGCTTTTTTAGATGTTTGAATTCAGTGTCTCAGCAGAGTAAAGACAACATGCCCAGTTAGCCAGAGTGTTGTCTCTAAGCATCTGAAAGTTTAATTTGGGCTGATTTTCCAGCTGAAAGTTTATATTTTAATTATTTTTTAATCCTGATAAGTCACCTTCAATTCTCCAACATGTTTTGTTTTTCGGGGTTAAAATCAAATTATGTTTCCTCATTATCAGAAAGAGTTAGTGCTGGTGGTTTGGTTTTGATTTTTTTTTAATATTATATATGTTTTCTTTGTGTTTCAAGTCTCAATTAGAACACTCTCTTAAGATACTAAGGTTCTTATAATTTAAAGACAGAATAGTAAACATAAAATTAAAGTATCCCTTAGATAATTTCTTCTTTATCCTTTGTAAGTTAGGGCCATACTTCATATCACAGGAAAAACTCAAAGCTAATATGTCAAACAAGATAAATCCCACCTTGCCAGAAGATCTTCCTCTTGCTTTTACCTTCCTGAGAGGAAATGACTGGTGCTTGAGCCAAAACTCAGAGAAGTTAAAGCACAAGGATGCTCTTCGATTTTTATAGGGATTGGAGGAAAAAAACCCCAAATGCAAAAATTGTGCCTATGTTGACAGATCTTACCTGCACAACCACAGCAAACATTTGTCTGAAAGGGTCAGGTTTTTTTGAAGACTGCCTCCATTATCAACCAGCTACAAAGTAACTCAACATTACAACCAGGAACAGGAAAAATCCCCACAAACGTCTTTGTGCATTAAAAACGTGTTTGGTTCTGGAAGGTCTGAAATATCTGGGAGCTGTTGGGGTGTGTGAATGTGAAAAGCAGCTGAGGGCTTTAAGGTGTGCTGGAAGTGGCTAACTACATGTTCCCTGTCTGCCTCTTTGTAAATCTGTTAGAAAGCAGAATATGCACAGAATGGCTGCTATCCTCTGCTTTTCTGCATGGAATAACATAGCAGTGGGTGGTTTTAACATAAGGCAAGTAATTTTTACGCTTTATAAATTATAAACTCATCAGGCAGCTATTTTGATACTGGCAAAGCAGTTTTGAGGGGGAAAATAGAAGAGGATTTATTCAATTTTCTTTGATACCCCAAGATGCAAGCAAGCATCCAGCCTTTCTGCTACTAGAGACTTCAGAAGACCCTTTAGGGATCATACTGGTGCTGTGTGTTTTGTGCTTCACCACGAAGGTCAGGTTGGCAAATTAAATCACCTCTAGCTTTGTTGTCCCTATCTTTCCACTCCAACCCTTTCTTTTTTGCCAAATTGACTTTTCCAAATAAAGGCAGCAGACAAACTTCAGGAAGCATCAGGCAAAGAAAGGTAAGATTTATGAACAGAAAAATCTAAGAAATTTTAAATTTTTAGCAAGAATAGCTTCATTGTTATTACCTATATTAAATATTGTAGATTACAGGAGGGAGATGTAGTGAGGCAAGATTTATTCATTAGATTACCATGAAATGTAGGTAAATAAGAAAGCTTCTTTATAGGATGGAAAACAGTATTTTCCTAAAAATAAACTTTTTTTTTTTTTTGGTGAAAAAAACCCCTGTTGTCTGATAAATACTGGTGACCTTTGTTTTATTTCATGCTTCTCATGACACTGAGAAGCAATATGAAAAAGACAAGGAGTAAATCCAGACATAAGTCAATCCCTTCCATATTTGTTGCAAGTAGAAACAAGGTATTAGTCTTTGTGGTAAGTTAAAGCTGTTGAGATCTGGTCTAAGAGCAACAAAGTCCTTTTGCATCTGTCATGAAATACCTATAATTTTATGTGGAGGAGTGACCTGGACTTGAGCCAAGTGGCCAGCTGGAAAATATACTGCCAGTTTTAAGATCTGTATAAGTTACTAAGTTGACTCCTTCTGAAGAAACAAAGCTAGAAGTGTTCAGATCTCTTTGAAATGTTACAAGAATCAAATTACAGGTACATCAAACCAAATGGAGGACAATCTAGTTCTGGCCTTGCCTGGCCTGGCTTGGCCTATCCTATTCAATGCTATCCTATTCTATTTTATGTCTTTTTCCATTCTGTCCTTACCTGACTTCACCTTGTTGTGGTAATAAATAAAAATGTGACTATGCAGTCACTGCGTGTTATTCCCTAATGCTCTTCTCAAGGAATGTGTACAGTTGCTAAAAATAATAGGATTGCATAATGGTCTGTGCTTTTTAGCTAAATAAAACAGAGTAAGTTTAATGGTTAAGAAAATGTTGCCCTCAAATCAGAGTTTTGCCCTGATCAGGATGAATTTTAGGACAGCTTAGGTGTATCCTGAATTTTAATCATAGAATCAAAGAATCACTAAGTTTGAAAAAGTCCTCCAAGATCACTGAGTCAAACCACTAACCCAGCACTGCCAAGGCCATGAGTGTCACGGCTGCATTTTTTTTTAAATACCTCCAGGGATGGTGACTCCACCACTTCCCTGGCAGCCTGTTCCAGTGTTTGATAACCCTTCCAATAATGAAATTTTTCCTAATATACAATCTAAACGTCCTCTGGCATGACTTAAGGCTGTTTCCTCTTGTCCTGTAACTGGTTATGTGGGAGAAGGGGTTGAACCTTCCTGGCCACAGCCTCCTTTCAGATGGTTGTAGTGAGTGGTAAGGTCCCTCCTGAGCCTCCTTTTCTCCAGGCTGAACACCCCCAGCTCCCTCAGCTGCTCCTCATCAGACCCTTCCCCAGCTCCATTGCCCTTCTCTGGGCTTGCTCCAGCCCCTCAGTGTCTTTCTTGTTGTGAGGTGCCCAAAACTGAACATAGAGTTTGAGGTGTGACCTCACCAGTGCTGAACACAGGGGAATTGGCATTTACAAAATGGTGAAGGCTTTTAGACTAAATAGAGGGCCAATGCTGCTGTTGAAGTGAGAAATATAAAGTCACAAGTAACTGTAATTGCTTGAAAGAGAAAACGAGCACACAGTCCCACAGAAACAGCCTAGATATCATATTACTTTTTTCTTAGGTTAATGGAAGAGTATCTCAAGAATCAAAATAATAACCTTCAATTCAAAATACCAGATCCAATGTATAATTAGAATAAGATGCAATAGAAAAATCTTGTCCCAGTCTCTAATATTGTGAGAGTTTGTCAGTCTACCTCTGATGTATAAATACAGAGCTAACAAAATCATATTTTCAATACTGATGCAGCAGTAAGACAAAATTTAATCACACCAAAGCCAGTTTCATAAGATTTATTTTGGAGCTGGGTGTACTGATAGAAACATTTGACTTCAGTGTTGCCCCTTGCCTCTTATAGCCTGGAGACACATTTTTTGATACACAATGAAATTATTCTTATGACATCTCTTGCAACACTATCTTATTCTTCAAACAGGAATTGAATATGAAACAGATATCTCTTTTTAACTCTACAAATTGTGGCAACTGTTTTGTTACAGCAGATATGTTGTTCCTCTGGGAGAATCTCCCAATTAGTGGTGGCCTTTTATAAGAATGCTTTTTAAAATCTTTGGCTGAAAACTGAAAAAGTAACCCATAACATCATAGCCTTGAATCTTGAGCCTGTACTTACTTCTGCAATTAGATCAGATCTTTTTCCAGTTACTTTTCTAAATCCATTTATGGTGATACAGAAGGTAGTATGACCAATAATGGAAGTTTAAGAAGACTCCAATAGAATAGCTTTAATCCATCTTCAATAGCCTGTAGTAAAATTGTATCCTTTAGTAAAGAGTTATCAGATCTCAGAAAATAACTTTTACAACCCTACTTTCCAGTCCCAAATAAAGTAGACACAGTTCTGATAAGACTATTATTAGGATTTTCCTTTCTGGGGCATAAATGAATTCAAATTGCCTTTAGAAAACTAAACATGTACTGCTGCATGTACCACAGTGAATTGGGTCTCCTTTCCTACTGCGGACTGGAACTGCTTCAGAGCAACAACTGACTCCTCTCTCTGTGTGCACAGCCTGTAGCCCAGCCTCTGCTGAGCTCTAAATAAGTGCATTGACTCACACACTCACTCTGACTTAGCCTGGGTTTGTGGCTTGATAGATTTCCCAAAAGCTTTGAGAATTTAGTCTGAGATTTTTTGCCTGCCTGGCATACGGCTTAACGCACAAGCAAGAGTGTGGGAATACACATTTTTTTACTGCTTCTCCCTCATCAATAGTAAAAGACTTAATCTGTGAAATTTTCTAACAGGCTGGAGTGCAACAGTGGAGCCACAGAAGAAGCAGTGAACGTGGGTAGTCATGGACGGAGCAATTCCGGGGTCAGTCCTATGGCTTTCATGGAAACCCTCATCTCCACCTCAGCTCCCTTGGTTTGTTGAAGGCCGCATCCCAGTGTGGGCTCCGAGCAGTGTCTGTCAGACTGTCCCATCCCGCAGATGTGCTGCACTCAGCCATGTGCTTACTCGTTAAGAGGAAGAAGGGACAGTAATTGCTTCACTTTTGTACTTACTGGAACTTGAACACTATGGAAAGGTTCAGATTTTTTTGGTTGGTTGGTTGTTTTTTTCCATATCTTCTATTTCTTCTTTTCCACACAGGAGAAGAATTTAGTTCCATTCAGACCAGTTGACCTTTAAGCTCTGAACAGATCCCTCTCCTGAATGACGACAAATACATTACCCAATTGCACTGGAAATAAGAGTTGGGAAAACTGGATTTTCTTACTCAGTGTCCTGTGAGCTCTGTATGATTCCTGCCCCAAGGGAAAAACCCAAAACCCAGATTGGATTATGAGAACTGGTGTCTGAGAAGCTATCTGAAATAAGTCTTAACTGAGATTAGATACTGGGGTCCTGTATGGCAATATTGAAAATCTTCTCCTCAAGTGCCGTCAATCCTGAGAAACGTCCAAACTTTGATCTACAGCTCCATCTCTGCATCTATCCAATGTCCATGCAGCTGTGGTAAGACTAGGACAAAAGGTCCCTGTGTTGTTGTCAGCTTTAGAGCTCTTTTCCTTCCACTCAACTTTCTTTTTATTTGTCCTTAGTTACTGGCTGTTTTTGGAGAGCTTTCACTAAGAGCAGTGCAAGTGAGCCCTGAATGGAAGAAAGTCTTAAATCAATGTGAAATGCTTTCAGAAAGAGGTGGTATATACACATCCTTTCTTCTTTGTGGGTGGCTCCAGAGAATAATGATCCTACTTCTTATACAGAGGCAAAAGGGCAAGACAGGGGAAAAAGTTTGACCCAACTGCAAGCATCACTGTAAGCAGCTCAGGGGGAGGAGGGTAATGCAAACACAGCTCCATATGATGGAAGTCACTTTATTGAAAGCAGCTGGCAAGCAGAGAAATAGGATATTTTGGCACCCTCAGAAACTTTTATCAAGACTTAGCCATGTAAGGTTGCACTGATTGTTATTTACAGCATCAGCTTAGAGGGGGTATGGAAATTATACCAGGAACCTCATTAGTATCAGCATAAAAGCTGTGTCCAATCTTTCTGCTCTAGTGATTGTATTCATTCCACAGCACAGATAGAGCAGGCAGCCAGGGAGAAATCTTCTCAGTGGCTTTCAGCCTTGTTATGGAGGAAAAATATTAAAATGGAGAGCAACTGCAATGCTGACCAGGCAGGACCTTGCTTTTCCTGTCTTTTCTAGAGTCCCATATGTATACTGCCATCCCACCTGCCTTCCTCTCCAGTGGAAAGCATGTTTCTGTTTCCCTCACAAATTAAACCATTGGAAAGCAGAAAGTTTCTGGAGATACAGCTTTAAAAATCTGTTCTTATTTTTATCAAAAGAGAGTGTACAATAAACTGAAACTGTTAAGGAATGACATATGCCATTAGCAGGTATGCAAGTTATCTATTGTGTGGCAAAATCTGCCATGAATTGATTTTGTGTGTAAACATCTTATCAATTTGAGAACTTGTCAGTTGTGCATTTTCTTTAACTAGGTCACCTAATAGTGAGCCAAGTCAAAGAGATGGCTGATTGATTGTTTAAAGCAAGACTGGCAATTGCTAATATTGCGTATATAATACAAATACCGCTACAGGTGTCACAGCTCTGATTTATCCCTAATTTTCAGGTGGTCTGTGTGTGCTGCAGTCTCATTTTTAACATTTGCTGTACTCATATGTTTTGCTTCAAAAAGCCCTTTTTCAAGTCTGAGCAGCTGGTCTGTCCAACTAGTTCTTTTCAAGGTAAAAGCTGAAAGAGGCTTGGCTTTCAAAGGGTTTGAAGGACTGGAATGAGTATTTGAGGGCTTTGGTACTTAGCCTGTTTGCAGGTTGTATCATCCGAGAATTGCAGAAGGGGCAGACGGAACTTGAGGAGTCTCAGTTTATATAAAGAGCAGAGCTGCAAAAATGTTATTGAAAAGAAAAATCATGGCTTGAAGTGTAGAATTTTCCCCATGTGCTTACTACTGCTTATTGTCTGCATTTAATAACATATCCAGATTTTTAAGTTTCAAACTCATTTGCAATCTGCCTTTATTCTACTAGTTTTATATCAGGTAGATCAAGTGGAAAAAGACATGCAACAGCACTCTATTTTGAAATTCTGCGTTCCTGTGGGAGTCTGTTAATTTTCAAACATTGCAGTTCAGGCTCTAACTGAACAACTGGGATAGAAGTTAACAGTCTGATACTTTTCAGTATTAAGCCTTACTGAACTGGGTTTAAAGTTGTTGGGTTTCTTTAATAAAGGTTTATTTTGCATTCTGTGTTGTCCTTAATAATTTCATTTACTTATTGATAGTAAACCACGTGATAAAGCACATGTGATATACAGCCATGTCAGTAATTGAAACATCTGATTTACCTCGTCTCTCCAATTTGGTGCAGGCATTCCTAATTGCTTTACCTCTGAATTCTTCTCTGTGAATTAATTACTCAGGAAAACTTATCCTGACAGCCTCACTCATATCTGGAGTTCTATTATGTTCAACCAGTGCATCCATCCAATTTTTTCTCTTGGACCGAATGACATTTTAGTACATTTTCTTGTCTTATGCTTTGGGTATTACAGGAAAATCTAGAATGTCTGGGCCTTGAATATGTTATTCTCAGGTGAGATTTTTGTATGCAAATTTGTTTTCTCCTTTTTGCTAACATCCTGATCTGATCTACCCTTTGCAACTGTTCCCTTCAAGTCTTTGTAAGGGCTAATTAGATCTACTACAACATATGTACATCTGAACTGGTACTTTAAAATTTATTCTTCTTAATCCTTTCCTGTTATTGTTAAAAACCAGATGGAGTAAGATCATATATTTTCAAATGGTATCTATTTTCTCATTGTCACTGCAGAGATCCTTCTGCATCATTTATCTCCAACATTACTTCCTCTCCTGGACATTATTACATTTGCAGACAAAGTTGAGGATTCCTAGTAGGCACTTTTACTGAGAAATTACCTGCAATGTGCATTTTTCTGTAACTCTGAAAGAAGGTCTTCTATTCCCTAGTAGTGTTTTATGGTGTTTCATTTAAGATTGGGCTTCTGCAATCAGAAATTTCCAACCCCACAAAGACCTTTTAGACTTACTTTCTTGTAAGCTGTCAATAGGTGACTGAAGTATTGTAATCTTGCATTTTCTGGACATCAGCAGTTGAAAGGGGAATCATTCTGCTATTCTCAAATGGGCTATTAAATAGCGGTAGAGGATTGCGTGGTGACTGCAGTAGAAGCGTAGCAGACAGACGTTAAACATCCTGTGCCTCCCATTTGGGTAAACATTGGTTTGGAAATCACTAGGGTCAGTGGTCTTCAAAACACTCGGTAACCACCTGGCTACCATTAGGAATTAAACATGCAAGGCCAGTTTCAGGGCATGAGTGAGATGTGGGTTCATTGTGCCCAGGCTATGACCAACACCTGCTCGTCACACAGCACTGGATAAGGGCAGAGGGAGGTGAGAAGAACATCAAAAGGACAAATAACACAGATCAACAGCAGTGTTTTTATGCCCTGCAAGTTGTCACTCCTCCTAGTTCCTCAAAAATTTAGATGGAACACAGAACTATAAAAGAGAGGTTTGTCCTAGAAGAAAATTATGTTTCCTACATGAATGCTTCTAAAGCCTCTGTGTTTAGGATTAAACATTTAGGATTGTTTAAAGATATTCCCTATCCCGAGTACCTGTACCAAAGTTTGGAAAAGCAGCATTCTCCACTGGCTCTATGGGAAATGAGAGCTTCCCAAGAAAGATTTCAATGGCTGAGATATTAATATCTCCCTTTGTAACTGTTGTTGGGTACCCGTTCAAGTGTGACCAGGGAGAGAGCAGCATTATGCATTAACTTTAGAGTTCTGAAGTAGGAGTTGGGGATTTGAAATTATTTTAAATATTTGTACAGATTCCCACAGAGATAATGACAACCAAGGAGAGACATTGATAAAGTAGGAAGGGGAGAAAATGCTATTAGGCAAATTGGAAATCCGGGGTAATGTGGTGAAAAGAAACAGTCTAAAGAATAGAGGAGTGTCTGGCAAATGTTATATAACTGAAATTATTCTGGCCAGCTTTGGGTAGAGAAGAGCCAAAAACCAGAGCAGGGTCTGGTAAGGACTGCCCAGAATGAAGAATTGGAATGGAAAAAACTTGTGAAGCACTTTCCAACTGTCCCAAATTCCTTTGTCAGTAATGTGAAGTGCTCTTTACGAATTGCCTTGGATGGGGTTGGAGGCGGTGAGGTAGTGTCTAAGCTGTAGCATGTACCTTGCAGTTTCTGTGCATGCGCAAGCTGAATTGCAGGAGAGGAAAGTTGAGTTCCTCAATATTTCTGCAGAGGAGAAAAAAGGAATTCTATGTAATTGCTGACTTTTTCCCAGTTTGCCTACCAGCACTAAGCCATTGTTAGAACACTCAGCTCATTGGCTCCAGAAAAGATGTTGCCAGCAGAGCAGCTGTGGTGTTTCAGTGAAGTATCTAAAATTAAATCACATGAAGCCATCTAATTTCTTATTTTCCCATTCAAGTAAAGTCTGTTTTCTGGTTCAAAAACATCTTGAGTGCCCTCAGCTTTTTATGACCTACATTCCATGCATTAGATAGTCTCGCCCTGCCCCCCCCATAAGTGTCAGACACCCAAGGACAAAATGTCAATAATGTTTTCCCAGAAACAGCGATGATGCATGTCTGAGTCAGGGAGAGAGAAACCAATGGGTGTGTAAACAATACAAGCACAGAAAGATGAAAATGATGCAAGAGAATCTGACAGATTTTGTTGTGTTCATAGTTTTTCATAAACACTCAGTATATTCTGAACTGGTGTTATTTGCCTTTCGAAGTATTGAAGGTGAAATAATTGTAGTGTCACCATTTTAAAGGTATTAGACACCTTTTTTTTTTCTTCCTGTAATTCTCTATTGTGTAAAAGGGCAATAGTTTCTAACTTGTATAACTCAAATGTGTGCTGATGCAATTCTAATTTTTTACCTGGATACTTATTAATGGCATCTATTAGCATGACATACATTAGATACAAATTCTTGAAATATGTCTAAGTGGTGTTGTTACTGAAGTTTTGAAGTAGAGATTTGAAGCACAGAGAGATTTGAAGACAACCTAGAACAACCAGCAATGTAGTAGCTGATGACAGCCCGAAAATATGTAGCCTTCTTAAAGGTCTAAGCCTCCTTTTCTTACTTGTTCCATATGATTAAGATTTCATACTTTGGAACATGTAACTTTCTTGATAGTATGAGATTAAAGATTGTGATACAAGTGGATTTGGTGGCAATGGGTAATCTGTCGGTTTTTAGAACAAAAAGCCAGATCATAGAATCATAGAATGACTTGAGTTGGAAGGGACCGTAAAGATCATCTGTTTCCAACCCCCCTGCCACAGAGACTGATGGCCTTTCACTAGACTAGGTTGCTCAAAGTTCCATCTAAACAGTCCTTAAACACTCCCAGGAATGGTGCATACACAACTTCTCTGGGCAACATGTTCCAGTGTCTCACCACCCTCACAGTGAGGTTTCTTCCAAACATATAAACTTAGCCTACTCTCCTGCAGCTTAAAGCCTTTATCCCTGGTCCTGTCACTACAAGCTCCTGTAAAAAAATCTCTCTCAATCTTCCTTGTAGGCTCCCTTCAGGTAATGGAAGGCCACAACTTGGTCTCCCAAAGCCTTCTCTTCTCCAGGCTGAACAATTAGAAATGTTTTAGCATTTCCTCATAGCCAACAGGTCAATAACAGACTTTAGATGGCACAGAAAGAGCAAAGGTCTTTTTAGCAAAGTATTCTGCACTTTTGAGTAGCCAGTAACATCTTAAATAGGGTAGGAAAAGGGCAAATAATCAGTAATATGTAATCCTTGTATTATTCTACCAGCAAAACATTCCCCTAAGACTTAGGGAATTTGAGATTAATGTTATATCCTTTTCTCATTCAGTGATTACTGATGTGGTTGAGGGAATCCTAATAGAAATTTTGCTTCTTGTGGTAAGGCATTTGTAACACTTAGGACAATAACTGGAAAATATTGATGTGTGTGATAGTATTTGTCTCTGTAATCTCATTCGCACTAAGGAGAAGTGAGTATATATTGAGCTGGTTCTTCCACTTATTGGCAAATCAGTTGCACAGATTTCATCAGAGTATGCTGGGTGGCTTCAGTGCCTGGATGAAAGAGTATTAATTTGGAATCACAAAGTGCGATGCTCCAGCCAGTGGTTTGCTGTGACTGTGCTATAAAGGGCCTTTATGTCTCCATTTCTGTGTCCAAAAAAATCAGTTTTGATTCTGTAATGTGTTTTGTAAACGTTCTGCTTATCGCACTATAAACTGTTTTTCTATTTTGAGGGTAAGTTTTTGGTCTCTGGATGTTTTAAATAGGCCAAGTAAATTGAGATACCGAATTTTGTTACACACACAGACAAGAAATTTAATGATGTGGATGTAGCCCATAGGTGGTTTTCCTAAGAGAACTTTGATGCACCAGCATTTTTAATTCATTGAACCTCTGAGTGCAAAGAATAACTGTGTATAAAAGTACATAGGCTCCTTTGAAGAGCAGGGGGAGATTTGGACATCTTGCAAAATACATAACACATGTATTAAACAAGGAGAAGCTTAATGCTAACCAATAGGAAAAACTAAGAATGGGGTTTTTATGTGTTATAAATACTACCCCTCTCCAGAGCATAGACTCTGGATTCAAGCCTACAGAATGATGTATCCATACATTTTAGAGTTTAGAGGGTCTTCTGTGGCTAGAGGTTTACATCTGGTTTTTGAAAGAATAATGCTTAATGCTTTTCTTTAAAAACAGTACTCCTCAAGACAAAAGTGGTTCCCTTGTTTTACGAGTCTTATGCTTTAAGCTCTTACCAGGGAAGGAGCTGGTCCAGACAAGCACTGAACGAGGGGCATTCAGCCGTGCTGTTCACACCAGATACCAGTGCTCTGGCCTCCTGGGCTGGGCTGGGCTGGGCTGGGGAGAACTGGAGCTCTCCCTCTCCCCTAAGCCAACAGGAATCCAAGGTCCAACAGGGAGCAAAGCCAGAAGGAGTATGCAACTTGTGGCTGGTGTGGAGGAGAGAGTCTTGTGTTTTGGTCCATTCTAGCACAGACAAAATCTGCACTGAAAAGTCCTTCGAAGGGAGGAAAACTTATACTACATACACAAACCATAATCTGTCTTCTTGAAGATTAGGAATCTCTCTAAAGTGGACCTCTTTGGGCAAAGCTGGAGGAATGGCTTCTGCCTTTATCCCACATAGGCATAGGGCAGGAAGCAACTAGCCTGAGACATTTGGGCATTGGTACCTTTCTTCTACCAAAGTCCTCTGTTCATGGTCTAAGTTCCTCACTGGCTGTAGCTGTCAGTGACTTGCCTACATCTACACTATTTAAACAAAAGACTGAATCCGGATCTCCTCAGTCTGGCCTACAGCCTTACTGCAAAACCACTGCCCCTCAGATACATCGTACTGCTTTAAGATGCAGCCTGAGGACTTCTAAGTTTGTGAACCATTTCCTCCTCTGAAAATTGATCTCCTCAGATTTCCTTCATTTCAGAAAGATGAAAAGATTTTCTAAGAAAATCCTAAACCAACAGTGCTTGATCAGAATTCTAGAAAGCCACGTTTCTGTCGAGCCTTGCAGTAGGAAGCCTTGGAGACCAAAGACAAAATATACCCTGCTTCAGCTCAAGTAATCTTCAACCTTTCTGCTGTAAGCAAGAGGAAGAATTTAATTCCATGGAGCTGAGTTTTTGGTGTTTGATGCTGAATGAAAAGGAAAGCTCTGCTGGCACTGGTGTGACACAAAGTGACTGTACAAAGTCAGAGGCCAAGCCAAACTGTGGAAAAACCAGTGACTGACACTTCCTGACCTCAACTGTAGGTGAAACAGCACTGAAATAGCACCTTAGGTTTTTCCAACCACAAACAAATCTGTGGTTCTTTGGTTTAGTATATAAAATTCAGAAAAAGTTTCCAGAATGGTTTGTAATTTTCTACTTTGGTTTCAAAAATAAAGAACTGAACACTGAACTGAACTACGGGCCATATAAATTCTGGTATCCAGAATAAAATTTCTTAGATCGGGAACTAAAATAAGGAAATCTAGTGTGATGAAAAAAATAATACACAAGGAACATGTCATGTTTTAGGGAATTGTATGTGTCATCACATGCAGGATCTTTTAAAACATCACAGGCAAATCTAGAGACTAAAATCAGGCACTGAAATCTTAAGAAATAATTCTTTGAACACAAGCATTTTCCTTCCATTGATATCAACTGGCATTTTCCACAAGCCCACTGTATCATCATAGTACCAAATAAATTAACAAGGGCCTCCCTATTTATTGTTTTCCTACCAAATAATGATTTTTAGGCTATGAAGTATTCAAATTCTTTCAGTGTATTTCAGGCCATGTCCTAGCTGGAGATTGCTGTAATTATGAGTTAGGTGACTGGATTGTGCGAATGCTCCTTGTCATGTAAGTGCAACATTGGTCAGGTCTGAGCCTTTTTCACCAAAACCGCACCAGAATTCAAACTAAATATGGTACAGACATTTTTAGGCGCTCCATTTAGGGATGATGGAGCCATTGGTACACTTACAGCCACCAGAGGAAATCAAATTTCTGGCTTAGAGGGCAGTGTCTTCTTAAACCACAGTACCCATTTCTGACCAGGCCTGATTTCCTATTTCTCATAAAAGAAATAGAGGTATTTCATCATATATCATGGCTGAGCACAGCAGGGTGCTGTCAAGCAGTTAAATAGTTTATAGCAGAAATAAATTGGCATAATTTATAGAGACCAGCTGTGAAGAAGAAAACTGCATTATAGATCACCAATGGGTTTCACAGCTACTATCTGGCAACAGCAAAGGATGAGGCTTAGGAAGCTGGGTATCCATTGCAGGCTAAAAAAAGTTTGTTATAACTCTCAACTTGTCACTTCATGTCTCACCTTCTCCAACATGTTCCTGTGACTGCACTGATTCTTCTGGGCCTCTTAATCCAAGTAATTCATCCAGACCCACTTTCCATCCTCCAGCAAAGATTTAAATCTTCTTTCACTCATTTTCAGAGTGTCATTCCCTTCACTGGTCTGTCTTTGCCCCCTCTCCAATTCTTAGCAGACCATTTCTCCTCTAGGCTTCCTCCCATCCAAGTCCCTGTTTCAGCTTAATTTTTATTGCCTAGATTCTATACCAAAATGTCTGTCCCCAAAGAGAGGGAACCTGGAAAATGCCCTATTTCCAACTCTGAAAGACCAGCACTACAGGACATGTGAGAAGATTAAGAGTGTTCAGTGAGGACAGAACTGGTGCTGTCTAGCTCTTAAAACAGAAGCTGTTCCTGCTGAGCCCATTTAATCTATGATGTCATAGAAGTTTATCTCGTAAAACTTTGTCTAGATTTGGTGAAAAGCAGTGAAAGCATGTTTCATGTGAGAAAGCATAATTTTCACTGTGTTTCCAATATATCTTGTAGCATAGGCTTGCAGCTTCTCCAAGAAAATGTCTGTGTACTTTTAACATTGCAAAAAATATTTACTTTTCTCAGTTTTGTTCTCGAAGAAAGCTGAATAGTTGCGCAATTTTGGCTGACACTTGCCAGTAAAATTCAGCCTAAGGCTATATTTTGTGAGCAACATGTAAAATTGCGGCCCAAACCATTCAGGTCTGGCAAAGCTATAAGCTGTTAAATACAGAGCCTTGTAAGTGGAAGTGTTAGTAATGTCTAATAGTAGGCAGTGCTACCAACTCCACCTAAAGGATATCTTAAATCTGCTATTAGGTCTATAAATAAGATCATGCTAAAAGCAATATTAAAACAGTAACAAACATGTTTTTATCAAACTTGAAGAGTCATGAAAGGCTTTACAGCCTTTAGCTGATATATAAATGTAGGTTCTGATCTTGCAGTATATCCTAAGCAGAGGGAGAAGTCAACACTTCTCGGTTGTGGTGTCAGTATTCCCACAAGAGTGTGTTGGCGGGGCTTCACTACCTTGATCTGCTACATAAAATTTCCGTGGGAGCTCCTGTGCTCTGCAGTTCATGACCTGACATCTCTGCTCCCACTGAAGCCAAGTTTCCCTGAGAGAGTATTGAGCAATAACTAGATAAGGACCTCTGTGTGTAGAAATATTTTTACTGTAATGCTACCCGTGTAGTGTAGTTTGTCATGTTTTTATGATGAAGGAGAACAGGATCAGGGTGTACGTATGGAGGGGGGAGTAGGCTAGCAGCATAATAATTAACATCTAGCAGACCTAAATTCTTTCTCAGTTGCTGGAAAGCAGCTGTTAAAGGGATTAAAACAAAGAAGAAAGAGCACAGTTTTTTCAGACAAATAGGTGCACTAATGTCTTCCAAAGTTTATGCTGAATTTCTAGTAGGCAAGAAAATGGAGAATGAAATGAAATGTCAGGGATAAAAATGGGTGTCGTCGGCAGAGCAAGTTGGTTCTTTCTGTCTCCTTCTTTCTTTAAGTCCAGAATTCTCATTAAAAAAAACCCAAAACAACAAAAAACCATGGAGCAAAGCGAGTTCAATGTTTTGAAATGCCCATAATTGTAACTGAGCTCTCATAGCTACCATGACTTCCTCTTTTCACTTCATTATCAGCCAAGATACCCTTCCACCTCTCCTTGCCCAGGCCCAAAAGAACCATAAAAAGTTGTTTTACCAATGTTAGCTAATCCCCAACCCTCTCAGGAATTCCTAATGTCTTGTCTTCTCTCATGTACATCTTCTCTCCCTACCTTATGTTTTTGTGTGACAATTTTGGTTGCTTTGTAAAATTTATTTTGTCTGCCTCAGGCTCCTCTATTGCTTCTGTAATCTCACTGCATGGAGACAGCTGTAAGCACCAGCTAAAAGGTCACAGCAGAAGCATCAGGTTATTGGATCAGAGTGTGTCTGACGAGATTTTGAGCTTGAGACGCCCTGGAGGGAGATGGAAACTAGGGGTTAGCAACTGAGACTGTTGCTCTTTACTTCTCACCAGAGCTGGGGGTTTATTCTGCCGAATCAGAGTCAGAAAATGAACAAACTCTCCAACCCCAACATTTGCTGATAATTATTTTCCTTCCTGAAGAAGTTGTAGACTGTGTTTTACACCACCTAAAAGTCTGTCACTGTGCTTTTCCTGTGCAACAATGCTGACAGGAACAGAGGGAAGAAGAAATGAATACCATTAAATAAAAGGTTTGCTAGATAGTTTATTGTTACTCTTACTTATATTCCTTATAATCTTTAAGAAATTATGAGAGATTTCTAATTGCATTTGATGGAAATAATTTCTGCCCCTCCAACACTCTTCAAATGCTCTTTTGTGGGGTAATGGGTGTTTGCCCCACTGCACAGGAGGCTTTTCCTTATCTGGATTCAGAATTCCTGCCTGTATGAATCAGATTTTCATTTGCCTCCAGTCCTCTTATCAATAAAGACAAAAGTGGAAAGAAATCAAGGAGAAAGAACTTTCAGCAGTGGAGAAGCTTAACTACCTCTTGGGCTGATGATTACAGAGTGACACTTCTGAGAACAAGCACTATTTTAAAAAAACTTCTGAAAAAGAGCAGGTTTTAGTCCTTAGAATACAATAGAACTGTATTGAATACATCAAGGGTGATCATACTAAACTGATTCCCGCTCAGAATGCCAACTTTCCTGAGGGTATTTAGAAGACAAATAAAAATAGAAATGAACTATTTTTCTAATAATGCAGATGAATGAAGCCCATGCTTATGAATGTTTGAGGAAAATGAATAAAGACAATTTCATGCTGGCTCCTTGGCATAGAGATAAAACAGGTCTGTACTGCTGTACTGAGAAGGGGTATGACTATTCCTTAAATCCAGAGTCATCTCTTCAACCTGTCAGACCTATTTTCCCTATTCTTGCTGTGCTGGGAATGCTCGTTCTTAACACTCCTTGGGCTTTGTGTTCTCCTCAAAGTGACAGCTCTGGTAGAATGGGGTGGCAGGATTAATACACAATAGGAATTTGGAATATTTGCTGAATCTGGACTTTATAATAGCATGGCATGGAGTTTCACTTCAGAAATGAATTAAAAAGGAGTAGGATAACTACACTTTCAAGTAGGCTGGCAAGCAGACAGGGGACCATAAATCAAGGTTAATGATAATGGCAATGTTCCAGTTTGGAAAGGGAAGATGAACATAAGGAGTATTACAAGAATTGGTGCTAGGTCCAACTTTACTAAGAGCCATTATTTATTATGTTAATGGAAACTAAAGAACACTGAAGTCAGACCAGTTGCCAAAATCTACAGAAGATGGAGAAAACATCGTGCCTAGCTTCAGCTATCTGAGTCCTACTTGCTGAGAACATTTTAGTTTTCTAAATTTTCTTGAAAAAAAAGAATGTAAAAATGTACCACAAAAAGTGGCAAGGGTAAGATGAAGGATGTACTGTCTAGAAGCACCTTTCCACAGATTTAGGAAAAGTCCAGAAGAGTATAGTAGTCACATCACTGAAGTACTTTCAGGAAGAATAAATTATATAAATATGGAAAAAGGTTAAATTATGTTCTTCACCAGATTTTCTTTGGAATGAGATATATAGATGGAGAAAGATATTTTGAAATCTTGGTGTCAATGAAGAAGTTTTAACACAGATCAAGAAGTAAAAAACAGCTTTTAACATTAAATAGTTCCAGAATCAAGTGGTTTTGTGCTTCTTTTGAAAAGTTCAGATAGGCATTAAATAATTTAATTACAATAAAGAAATGTATGTTGAATTTGAAGAGTAACAGTATTGAATGAGAAGTTGAGTTAGTTTAACAAAGCATTGAAAGTTAAAAAAAAAATCTTTTGTCAAATTATGACTAAGAGGGAGAAGAAAACCTGCTAAAAGTATTTATTAAAGATGAAAACAGCAAGAGGAGTGATAGCCCAAGGGGCATGAGTAAGGAGGATGAACTCAGTGTAACTTTAACCTGAACATTAAAATTATTGCTTATTATACTAAATTTCTTCAGACTCAGAACTTGTTTTTGCCAGAAAGAAGATGGAAGACAAATAACATCAGATTTGTGCTTTTGAAGTTTTTGGTTTGGCTGTTTTTAACTGGTTTTCCAAAACAATGAGTGCACATTGTGGAGTGTGTTCTTACGCTACCGATGCTGTGGGCTAATCAGAAGTGAAGCGAAATACGGATGTGACCCACTAAAGTCAGAGTAAGATTTTCTATCCAAGGTACTATTAAGTTTTGATCACACCCAAGGAAAAATGAATGAGACAGAAGAAGAAATGAAATCAACACTCTAATTTAGTGGTTGGGTCGTTTCCCTGAAAGATGCAAACACACTCTTCTAATTTTACTGCATTTAGGAGTTTTGCATCCTATTTCTACAGTATCCATAGTAATTGGACAAGATATTTAAACAGGTCTTACAGCAAGGACTGGAACATGAGTCTGCTCTCATAAAGGAATACTTTAAACTGAAAAAAGAAGGATTATCTCTTGGCCTAGTGAATCTTTTATAACTCCAGGGAAAGCTGGCTGTCTAGAAGGATGCATGAAGTCATCCTCCAACAGTTCAATGTTTAGATCCCATTCCTAGGACATGTGAATTTCATATTCCTTAGGCTAAGAAAACAACTGGAAATAGGTGTTTCACAGGCTGCACGAGTGCTCTGCCCACTTCGCTAACAGATAACAAAACAACACTACAACTGCCAAAACTTTTGCTGGCATTTCCATGAAGAATCTTACCCAGTAGACATGCTGAACCTTGCTACATAAGAGAGGTAGGAGAATAGTTATAGTCTTCTGATGTAACTGATGTGCCAGGCTTTTCTGTGTTGTCAGTGCTAGAGCTTACGTGGCTGGTGCTGACTGGGTGCATAAGTTACTGGTGAAAATGGACACATTAAGGGGCTACCATTTTGCAGTTACACTGCCTGTGTCACACATTGGACTTTTTTATTGGTGATCCTGAAAAACATAATGTGCTGACAGCAGCATCTGCCTGGGAATTCGCTGGAAAAGAATGGTCACACAGACAATAAAATCTCCAGAGCTGATTTTCAGGAAGCAGGAGTGGAGGATTGGTGTCTCTGCAGGCTCCTTATTTGCGCTACATCACCTGTGTTATTAATCCTGAAAACCTTGTCACTGTCTGGAAACTATTTGCTTTGACTATATTCAGGAGTTCCCAGCCCCATTTCTACGTGGCCCAAAGCAATTCCCTACACTGCAGGTAGTCCATTAAACAACACACAATTCCTGTTTAGGGTTTTAAAAAAATAGTCTTTTGCTTTTTGCAGCTCTATTTGGATTTTTATTGACTGACTGTAGTAGACTATTATGTCACTTGCCCTGTAAAAACGTACAAGCCATGAATAACATCAGTGTCAGAGATAAAAAGGAAAGGCCAAGGTCTGCAAAGGAGCTTAAGGTACTTAAATCCAAAACATAGATCCTTGGATTTTTTCATACTTTTCAAAGAAATGGAATTCCCATCAGTGAACATGTCTAGATGTCTACATTTCTGGTGTTGGAAATATGGATTTCTTTCAAAATCCTGATAGCAGATCAGTATCAAAGTCCTCTCAGGGTTCCTAAACTCCACACTTTTTGTCAGTCTTCCTCATGACGTCCCTGTCCCCTAGGGCACAGTCTCAGGATGTGTTCCAGTTCTGCCTGGAGAAAAGCTGGGAGAAGGAGGTAAAATCTCTGGTCTTTGACAATGCAATGATGAAGACACCCCACGCATGAAAATTTTTCCAGTGTCTAGTTTGGCCCAGATGTTTTTGCTGAGACCATTTTTTCATACAGGTCAGTGAAGCCTCTCCTGCTTGTAGCTCCCCTCAGTCTTTAGTGAACACCTTCCACAGAAGAGTAAGTGAATGTCTAAGTGCTCACCAGTCTGTCAGGAGGGGATCCAAACCACGGGGTTGTTGGTGGATAGACTGACTTTTGTTCTCTTGAGGTTTCTCAATGGATAATTTCACTGTGCAGAAGCTGTTGAACAACCACTGGGTTGTGGAGGAAAGTGGTGAAAAGTCTGTCTGTTAGCACTGGTAAGGCTCTGTGCCCACTTTATGGGCAATACAAACCTGGCTCCTCTGCCTACACAAGCGCCACAATCGCGTGGATGTCTGGCGGCAAGGGAGATCTGCATCTTCGCTTTGTGAGAAAACTGCAGGGCTAAGCTGGGGCCTCATTCAAGGCAAAAGACATCCTGGGTCCTAAGAAAGGGTATCAAACCCTTGAATTTTCAGGGATGTGGCAAGCGATCCATAGGATAGTGGTGGAATGGAAAGCAGAAAATCTGGTCTAGTTTATCTAAAATTTGGGAAGTTTCCGATCATGGGACTGAGCAGGAGCCCCTAACCACCAGTACAGGTGCTATGGTAGGCTGAGTTAAAGTACCCACACAGTATCTTGTGATGCAGAAAAATATTGAGTCTCTCAGCAGACACAAGGAGGCCATGGCTTTTAAGGATCAGGGAAAATGGATGCCTGGGTGGCAAACACATGAAAACCACCTGGAACATCATCAAAAGAGTTTTCTTGTTTCTTAACTAGGTATACTATTACCTGTATCATAGGTCAGTCCAAGATGGATGTTTAAAAAGCTCTTGTGCAGGCTCAGATTGCACTTGATAGCTTCAAAACGCTGCAAGCAGCCCTCTCATTGTCCGCAGGGTGAGTTGAAAGTGAGGCCAAAGAAGCAGGAATCGAAACAGCATTCTTGGGGTGGGTGGATCCCTAGTCACCAGCTTTTGGCAAGATAGGTGCTGTGCCTGCCTTCAAGTCTGCGTTTTGAGACACTGTGTTCTTGTCTCAGATCTTCAGATATCCCTGAAGTTTCATGTCATTACTAATGGTAAAAAATATTTCTGTCTTTTATTTCTATTAAAGACCTGCTGTCTAGCTCAAACCAGGTCCCTGAGTTTTTGAACAGTCGCTAGCATCTACCTGGACTACTGCTAAAATAAAAATCCATTTGCTTCTCTTTAAGTAATGCACTCAAATATGGTCTCTGCAAAATGCAATTTCCATCTAATGCTTGAACTAGACCTCATGAAATAAGATGCTGAGAAAGATTTACGAGTCACTGAAGCTCAAGCTAATGTGCTGATAGCTGTGGAATTTCAGATGTTTAAATAAAAGTACTCACAGCTGCAGCAGGAATTTCCTAATTTGCCAAAAGCCCTTAGAAAATAACCCTCCAAAATGGTAAGTAAAGGTTTAGACTATGTATGTGCACTTTATTTTTATACAATTTTTAATAGTCCTTGCAAGCAATTAAAAATAATTACGGAATCATCTTCATTCGCAAAAATTCTCATGAGGGAGGAACAAGCAAGCAAGAGAGAGATGGACCTTTCTGTCTGCTCTGCCCCTGGGAATTATCCTTGATGTATACACCTGATGGCACCTACTCTGCAGAATAGCTGCTAAAACCTCCAAAGTCCTCTGGGAAGTCTCTTACTGACGTTCCCTCCACTGAGACTTTCCTTGGCTTCTAAGCACAGCATAAAGAGCATAACAGACCAGCTCCTGCCTTGAATAATCATTTGAAAGATTCAGTGATGTTAAGTGAATGTTTTACTTAGCTAAAGCTGCAACACCAATTTCATTATTAGAAATAATGGAGGATTTGATGCAATGGAAAGCTGATTTACAAATATGTCACAGGCCAAATCAAACTTGCAGGTTTCTTGGTTCGCTTAATGTTATTTCAAGATGTCAAATGGACCATACACTATGTTGTTTTCTGCAGGAAAGATAGACTGCAATCCACTTTTATACGTTTCATCCTTTTAGTAAGTGTTCAGAAGAAGGATAAAAAGCCATTTGAGAAGACAGGCAGTGCATATAATCATGTAGCTGGGATTGTTTAAGAGTGTTATTATTTTTCCAGTGTATATATGCTGGCATAATGCTGCTTTGGATACAGTTATGAATGTATATTAATAAAAACTTTTTTACCAGTATAATTCCTTCCCTGGCCAAAATCAGCTACACAAGTATAAGCATATGTATGTAAGCACAACTGTGTTTATACCATTACCAGCTGCAGTTGAAGCCGCTTGTATAGGCAAACCCAAGCCCTTCAACTCTTCAGAATACACCAAAATGGCACCAGCCTTGATGTTTAGAGATTTGACCCTCTTTTGTGAACAAATTATAAATCACTTTACTCCTCTGTGTTTGGGGAATAGTCCTTAAGTGAACATGTTTAAAGAGATGTCATGCTTCCAACTGAGGCATTGGAAACATTTGATTTTTTTTATTGCAGTGTCTTTCAAAAACCAGTTGTGTCAAGTGTGCCAAGTGTTTGATGTTGGTTTTCTAACAGGAGGGCTTAGAAATGTATTGTTTGGGCTGATTTTGGATAACACAAACGTTTCCATGCTTTGATGAATCCTTGATGTTGTAGTGCTTTAGAGGAAAGATGACAACAACATCAAACTCCAGTCAAGGCCCTTCTATTATATTTCAGTTATATATAGTCAGAAATCTAGCTGCAACATAATCATAAAACCCTAGAATGGTTTGGGTTGGAAGGCACCTTAAGGACCATCTTATTCCAATCCCCCTGCCATGGGCAGGGACACCTTCAACCAGATCAGGTTATTCAGAGCTCCATCCAGCCTGGTCTTGAACATATCCAGGGACAGGAAGCCCACAACCTCTCTGGGCAACCAGTCTCAGTGTCTCACCACCCTCACAGTGAACAATTTCTTCCTTTTATCCAATCCAATCCAATCCAATCCAATCCAATCCAATCCCCTCTTTCAGTGTAAAGCCATCCCCATTTGTCCTATCACTACATGCCCTTGTCAAAAGCCCCTCTCCAGCTCTCTTCTATCCCCTATAGGCACTGGAAGCTGCTCTAAGGTCTCCCTGGAACCTTCTCTTCTCTGGGCTGAACAACCCCAGCTCTCTCGGACTCCTCACAGCAGAGGTGCTCCAGCCCTCTGATCACAGCCTGGACGTGTTCTGGCTTCCTCACACCCGGGCTCTTGGTGAGCACCATCCTATAAGAGAGCATTGCTAACCCAGTAGTACTTCTGTACTAGTACATGGGGTTAATTTAGGACCAGAAGTGACAGTTTCATGTCCAAATTATTAAAGATACACAGGGAAGAGATGAAACATAGAGACATTTCTGGATAATCTGTTTATTGAGCTGGTTGCCTGTCCACCCATGGCATTACTCTCAACTCAGATGATCCCCTAATAGGGGAAGTTTGCTGTGAATGTGTTTACTGGTGAAGAAATACATCTTCTAAAGCAGTGGGATTTTTACTCTTAATATAGAAAATTATCTTCCTTCTGTTCTCAGAAGTGGACATAAGTTAGATGTAAATCCAATTAATTGTTTTTTAATTTGTTGGTCATTGAAGAAGACAAAAAGACAGTGCTTTTCAAGGCCTGACCCAAAGTTCATTGAAGTCTGTAGATGTTTCTCTGCTGTTTTTCATGGGCTGTTTCTCCAGCCTCTTAGCAAGTCTGTATTTGCAATGCCTCTGCTTCCATGAATCATTATATTGCTCAAACTTCACACTCTGAGATGGAATGAATGTGTGATATCAGTTTAAGGAGAATAAAAATCACTAGAGAATTGTTCCAAGGACATTTGGGACCACCTAGCATTAAATGAGGTTATGTATTTTCACTTCATCTTACTGCAGCCAGTGAGCACGTGTCATTCCGAGAAGATGCAGCTGAGTAAGGATGATTTCCAGTTCACTGTAGGTTTCTGGGAATTCGCTGCAACAAATGAATACTCAGTTTCTCCTAGGAGGAGAAGGAGCCTACTAGACATCACTGGGTGTGTGAAACAAATACCTTCCAAGGGATCAGCAACATCAGATGCTATTTGAACCCTGATAAAACAAGACAAAGGCAGTTCACAACAGGCAGCAAATTTTATACTTTGCAAAACAAATGTCTTTGCAAGTGCAAATTCAGCATTTAATCAAAGCTTGTGGTCACAAGAAAATTGTCAGTTTTGTTTTCCCTTGTTCCTTCTTTTTTCTTGTGAGTTGCTTTTATTAAAATGGTCTTTGATATTTCCTAGAAACTCTTCTCATTTTCTCGCTATTTTTAAGAGATATGCTGCTGCAAAAGTATTGCTGTGCAAAGCGATCTCCTGCAGTGTCAAACTCTCTTTGTTTTCAATGTTTTAAAAATAGTTCTGTAGTTAAATATTCTCTAGCATTTTCTGAGCCATTTTCTTTATGGTTCATATTTAACCATGTATATGTGACACAGTGCTGTATAGGACTTCATATTTTATTCATTAATTTAGTTTGAGAGAGTAGCTGTTTGATGTGCAGCTATTTCAAGCTGATTCTACTTTCTAAAATTCTTCTAATCAAATTGGATAACCTCCTGGTATAAATATTTAATTTAAAAAATCCTCACATTTGTGATAATTTTTATTCTGAATTGTAACTTTCAAACTGTTCTTCCACGCATGAAGAATCTGTCGTTGCTCTCATATAGACACGAAGACATTAACATTTATCTTCTACCTTCTAGTCAGCTTGCGTGAATATGCTTCAGTGTAATTAACTAGTTTAATATTTGGGACTGAGTCTGGACATATGACAGTGCTGTGTCTGCTTCTGTCTGTAGCTCTTAATAGAGTAGCTAAATTGAGGCTGAAATTGCAGACTTCCTAATGAATTTACCAAACTTTGGCCATAGCAAAGAGGGAAGTGTGGCATTGCCTGTCTGAAGGACTGGAGTCCAGGCTCTGAGGACCCTGGCTGTGCAGGCACACCCTGTGATTTCAATGCCCTTGTGTCCAGGCCAGGGCTGGAGATGGCAAGTGTTGGGCTGATATCACAGAGGGGGCTCATGGTGGGTGCCACAGCCAGGCACCGGCAATCACTGAGCACCGGAGTCCTCACACACAGCCTTTCCTGGCAGCTGCACCAAGGGTGCTGGGAACAGCTGTCACCCCGTTCAGGTGCACCATCTGGACTTGTGTCCTGAGCACAGACACTCACTTTTCAAAGGCTCAACTCAGAAATGACATTTAAAGAATAGTTGGAGGGAAAGAAGGTTGAGGTAAAACTGGCCTTTTAGGTCATATCCTGATGATTACAAATTGGGCTAGGAAATGAGAAAAATCTGGTGATTTTCTCCTTTTTCTTTTTTTCATTTTTTTTCTTTTTTTTTTCTTTTAAAAAATTTTACTTGATGATTTTCAGTTATTCCTGCAGCTAAGAGGGCTCCTGGCTGGGCTTCGCCTCATGCCGTTGTGTTGAGGCAAGCATGGATGTGCAAGTGGGAGGCTTTACAGAGAAAGTGAGCTACCAGTAAAACTTAGCTGCTTCCAGGATTAACAGCAGCTGAATAAGAGTTTTCTATATCACACTTAAAACTTAGATTACTAGTCAGTTATAGCTGACTTTTTTGGAGTTAGCCTTTAACCCCTCCGCCTGCCTTATTCTCTCTGTTGAGGATATATACCTCCCTCCTTGTACCTCAAAGACGGGTTTAATACCTATCTTATATTACCTCATCCCTTCCATCTTCCCACCAGTAGATGATTGCTCCTGGGAGAAGTACTTAGGATTTTGTGTGGTCCAGTTTTGAAAGACTTTGGACACAAGAAACAGCCTTTTTCCTTATGGCACGGCTTCACATCCTACTTCGTTCAAGTGGTAGAAATTGTATTCCAGTTTAAATTTTCCTTTTTCCTAACTTTGTCCTGTGAGAGCCCATTTAATTACACCAGGCAACTAAGCCAGTTCTCATTCAGCCAAATTGGCGCTGGCTAAGTCTAACTCCCCCTGAGCTTGGAAAAGCACCCTGCACGTGACAGAGTGGTAAAGCAAAGACATTCCCCTAATAGTGTCCAGTGGGTTTGTTGAGACCCGACCCCTCACACCTTGGCACAAGCCTGAGGGAAAGCAGACAACCGAGCCTCTACTATCCATCCAGATTTTCCATCAATTTGAGTTCTTTTTCTATAACCTGCTAAAAATACTGATTTTTCTATTTAAAATAAAGTAAACCCCTCTATTTTTCATCCCATTGTTATTTTCCACAAGTGGAACTGAATCATGTTTCTGCATTTCCCCTCCCTGTTTCACTTCCTGAATCCAGGCTACAGGCAAATTTGAAATGCTCTGTGGCAGACAGCAGGGCACATCCAACATATGCTGAACATTTTCAAGGGATTCTGTAAAGAAATTTAGAGTTTATTAGAAGATGGAAACACTTTTGTTTCTAATGTGCAATTCGGGAATTGCAAATCTTTCAAGAAAATCCAAATAGTCAGGATAAAAAATTCCAACAGCCTAATACCCCTAGTAACATCCAGGCCTGGCATTTAAATTAAACATATCTCTCTTTCAAGGTGTGATCCTTTTTGTTCTCACCTCCATGGCCACAAAGCAACATTTAATGTCATTTGCACACTTAGAAAATCCACTCCTTCTGCTCTATCAGGGATTCATGTACCCTTTTCTTCCGCCCTTCCCAAAAGCAGGGAATGGGTTGCTTAAGAACTGACTCTTGTGTTTGTAAGAGAAGTTGTTCAACAGGAGTTGGGCAAGTTTGGATTTTTTCCAGAGCGACTCCTAGCACAGCAGCTGTGAGGGTCCTGTCAAAGCACCAGCCTGAATCATTTACTTGCTGTCCTTTGCCATTCCTTTATCTGTGAGCAATCTAAAAATAGAGATGAATTATTGGGTTCCAAGTAACTACCCTGAGTGTAGCATTTGAAATGATGGTGTGTACTTAACAAGAACTGTTTTATAATTGAAACAGAAATAGTAGGAGCTAAATATAGACTTTTAAATTAATTTGGACTCTGGAGTTGGCAACTCTGTCTTCATGGTATTTGTATGATTTCCTTATTTGAACCAACATCCAACATGAAGTGCTTTTTATTTTTTTCAGACTGCAAGCATTTCAGTGATCCAACATTTTTGGTACACATCAGCATGGAATATCTGGCAAGTACAAGTCAAATTTTAAAATCAGATTTTTTCCCCTTAGACAAAGTTCCTGTGAAGAAATCAAACTGGGCAGTAATGAACCCTCAAAGGGTGATAGAGGGAAGTAATGAATTTTTGCGGAATCTATTATTTTTGTTTAATTTTGATTAACAGGTCTGGGGTAGTGACACTTTCACTTTGGTTGTAGAGATATATGAGTTACTTTCTCCCACACTGATCCCAAGCCAGAAGTGCTCAGAGACAACTGAGTCTGCTGTGCACTTCTAATGGCTGCCATGCCAAGTTAGAAAGTCCTCTTCTGTGATTTCCCCCTTGAAAACCTCCTGCAGATATCGCTGCACCACACTCCCCCAGACATTGTGGGTGTTCTCTAAATTCTCCTGGGCAAGTGGGAATTAGTCTCCTTTCCTGTAGGGCAGATGTTGCCTAGTCAATAAAAAGCAAAAGCACGTTGGGTTGTCATTGCCTGTGGATACCTGGCTGTTGTGGGCAGCACAGGGTGTGAGGGGAAAGAAACCAGGGTAATAAAAAGCAAACCACCAAGCTTTCTTAGCCCTTAAATTGCCCAGTAAATGGGCAGTAAAACATCACGAGTAGTCCTCTCACCTCACTGTAGCTGTCTATAAGACAGGAGTCGGGTCTCAGCTAATTGTCTCCCTCTAAGACTGAGGAGAAAGAGGATTCATCCTGTCATAACACACGATTAGTACTGCCCAATGGAAGTGTGCCGCTCTAGCGGATATTGAAAAAGCCTGGATGCCTGTTCAGAGTCAGAGAACCCTATTCTAAGAACAGAATTACCCAGAAAAACTCAAAGATCAATGTGGGCCAATAAATAACTTGAAAGTGTCCCTGTAGAAGAGATTTTCTACAACTTTTTCTTTCCAAAACGAATTATTTGGCTAAAGATACCAACACTGCTTCAGTTCAATCCCAATAGCAATAAACAAAAAATATTTTTCATTAAAAACAGCAATTACTGAATAACAGGATATAACTTTCCACCACATCCTATTTCCAGCTGCAGGCCTTTTGAAAATGCACCAGCATCCCAGTGGCAAAAGTGGCATTGTGACTGAGCTCTCTGGTGACAGAGCTTTCCAATAACAGCAAGCCTCATCTTCACCTCTCCATCAGGTCTGCCAGGGGGTGAGTTCAGAATTAAGTCAGGAGGGGCAAAGACTTCACTGCATCATCTTTCAGCCCTTTGAAAAAAACAAAGAGCACATACTTGGCAGCAGTTTAATTTCTATGGTTACTTATGAATAACAGCACAGCTGGGGAGCCGTTGCTACAACCCACTAGCAGAGATCATTTAAGAGGTCACACTTAAGCAGATCCATTAAAAAACCACTGGTTTTTTCAGAGCTAATAAAACTGGGGACTGTAGGTTGTATTCTTTATGTTACTATCAAGTGAATTACCCTGCTGGTCATAAATTTGCCCTCATTGTTTAGAAAGCAATAGGAGGAAGGATGACTCTTTATTTAAGACACCAACCAGGACTGATGATTTCTGGACAAAATCTTGACCAGGAACATGATTCCCTTGGATTTTGTCAGTCACAGATGTTGATGGCCCCTATGCTAATGCAGGCCAGTCCTTCATGCAGCTTGAAGAGACTTCCTGGCCAGGGAGACCTGCGTCAAGGCTTCGCTTTCTACCAAGGGGACAGTAACACAATTTTCCAGCAGAGTCCAGAAAAAACAATTGAGTAACCCTGAATCAGAATGATTTGGGGTCTCTGACATAGACTTCCTGTACAACCTTGGTGAAATGCCTGGTTTGTGCTTTCAGTTTTGATCTTTATTTTGTTTCTTGGTTATCAGGGCACAGTAATGAATCCCTGGTAACTTTGTTGCTATACAATATATCTTTAATTGATGGAACAGACTTTAAAAGCTTTTTGGCCAAGGAAAGCTTATTTGTGTTTCACAGTGCCTTATTCAGGAGGGAAGTGAAGGCAAAATTCACCTTTCTTTTTGTCTGCCGTTCACTTACTGTGGTCTCTGAAGCAAATTCATTCCTGAACAGCCAGGAATAAAGAGTTTAAGTTTTGCAAATTCAAAAAGGTAGCATGTCATCAGGGAGTGGAAAAACGGTTATTTTACATGCTTATGGGTAGAATTGTAAAGGACACTATTAAAAACATAAAATAATTACTAAACTTAGAATCACAGAATCACAAATCATAGAATGTTTTGGTTTGGGAGGGACCTTAAAGATCATCTTGTCCCAACCCCCCTGCCATGGGCAGCGATGTCACCCACTAGCTCAGGTTTCTGCATTAATGCACTGAGATGTGAGTCGGCCCACAGAAATGCACTGCTGCGTCAATGCAAATGTTGTGTTTCGACATTTTATTCAATGTAATGCTGGATTAGTATCAGAAAAGACAGATGAAATCCATGCAAGTCCTTTTTCAAGACTCTCTACATACTGTCCTACACACACTGGAATAAGCACATCATCCCAAATAAAGCCATTGACATCAGTGAAGTTTCACCTGGGACAGATTTGGCTTACTTTTGGTAATTGCATCACTGCCCTCACGCTACACTGAACAACTCATTAGTGGCAGACAGCTGAATTTCTAAAAGTGTGTGTAACCTAACTCTAACCAACAACACAGTAGAAACTACTCTCAGTAGCTCCTCTGGGCAACCAAGGACACCATGAAATTGAATAAATAAATATAAACAAAGAATGTTTTTCAATTTGCCTCCCATCTGCAGTACTGGCTATTTTTCCAGCTCTTAAACTGAGGCACCTTTGCACTCTATTAAAGATTATCCTCTTTACCTTTTGCCATCTCTGATGACCCCACTGAATTAAGAGCATTTCTATAGATTAGAGATTTACCTTTTCAGCACTTCTAAAGAATAAGCCTATATGCCATGGGTTGCGAAATTTTTGAAAATTCCTGCTTAAATCTTTTTTTGGTGTTGTCTGAGGGAAAGGTCTAAGCATGATTTTGATTTTTATTCATTCCTGAATTTTTCTCACCTATTTTCACCTACCAGTTAAATTCCTACAAATAATGAGGCACTGCTGGGCATGTCTCCCAGCTGAGTGGGACTGAGCTGCCAAAGCAGTGGCTGGGCTGGGGTGACAGGGACAGCCAGCTCTGCCCTGCAGCTCCCAGGGCCATTCCCCGTGGTGGTGTCCTCATGCTGCTGCCCTGTCGTGGAGGAGAGGCTAGCTCAGTGGCAGACAGGGCTTGCCCTGTGCCTGCTGGCCTGAGTGCCTGACAGCCTTTCTGAACCTGTTGAATTTACCAGCAGCAGCTCGGCCTCAGTCTGCTGAGGCACGTTTCACTGGCAGGTACGTGCCGTGGGCCTTCTTCACTTCTGTCTCAAACACCACTTAAGGAGGAATGGTATTGCTTCATCCTTCTTGTGTTAGACTCTGGATAAACAGGATGTTTCCTACGGAACTTGCAGTTTGACTGATGTGTCTAATATCCAGTGTAGGGCTTAAATAAATATCCCCCATCCAAACAATCTTAGCTGTTGGCTAAAGTTTCATTTTTTGAGACACAATCTGAAACATTATGGTCCTCCTCCTCTTTCTCGCTGTCTTATGCATGGTCATACTTTTTCTCAGTAACAGTGTTTTGGGAGAAGAGGGACCATCACTCCATCAGTGGGCTACTCTTCCTTCTCCCCATGATGGCTGGAAATGGCAGAGGCTGTATGTAGATACGCACAGGCTTGTTTCTGGATCTCGCCAGAGTTGGCTGGGTGCAAGTGCAGCACATCTGAGGACATGTAAATAGACCTACAGGTATCTGCTCTAGCAAATATTCCAGTCAGGAAAGGAATAACTTTTTAGTGTCTGCAGAAAATGTGGTTCATCTCACCCCACCACAGACCTCTGAAAGAGCTGCTATGAGCTATACCCTGCAAGAGCCTGTTTCTATTCAGTGGTTATAAAGGCATTCTAGATGATCACGTTGGCTGCACCTTTCAGTAGGTATCTAAGGCCAGGAGAGGCTGGTTCAAACACCACCCCCCTGCTGAATGTAGGTCTAGGTGGGGGGCTGCTCAGCTCACAGCTTGATGAAGTATCACAGATTGTGGTTTTCTCACACAGATACTATCTGCAGAGCAAAAATCTGAGATCAAATCTTCTGTTTCTCCTACATGTCTCTCTCCACCCCAATGTATTCAACGCCCTTTGGCCAATGTCCAGCTTGCAGACTGAGCCCAAGTTTTCCTTCCAGCCTGCCTGACTTGTATTTGAGGAAGACCTACATATTCCAGTCCCAGGATCAGCATTTTCAAGTTTTTCAAGAGCTGGGGTTGTGCCCAGAAAAGCACACTGGGGACTGCATTTGTGAATATTCCTGGTAGATGCTGACTAACGTGCACCTGCTGCTCAAACAGGTCCCAGTCAACGTCCTGGTTGTGGTCTGGGTTTTCTGTTGTCTCAGAAGTGCTGACTAATCAGAGCCTCTCCTGTTATATGCTGGAGCAGTCTCCCCCTTTCTCCTGGAACTTCTCCAGACCTTATCACCTCTAATAGCACAGGGTTCCCAGGAAAATAAATCATCCTTTATGAATGACCTCATAAGACAAGCATTTAATTGTCCTCCACCTCTGATGATCTACAAAAGTAAATAAAGGAGCTGAATCATCTTTTTCACAAATGTTTAACTTGACCCAGTCTATAAAAAAGGATAAAAGTAGAAAAAGATTTTTATAAACATACTGTACCTGTCCAATTTGTCCTGCTTTAGCAAAGTGTAGGAAAAACTAGAGAAGTGTTGACCACTACTTGGTAGAAAAATTGTTCCTTCTATCTATCTATCTATCTATCTATCTAATCTATCTCAGTGTGTTCATGCTTTCTTTATATCTACAAGGCTGGTCAATAATTAAATTTGGGGATAAAGAAAAGTCCATTAAGGCCTAAATTAAGGAGACAGCAGTCTAAAATTTAGTTGAGATCACAAGCAAGCAAGTTTGAAGGCAGCTACTGCACAGCCAAGTGCTCTAAATCCCTAGCAAAAATCCTTAAAAAACTCTCCGCGGTGTAGATTTATCACCAAATGTTATGCCTTCATTTAATTAGTGGAGTAAATTACAAGTAAAAGTTTATTTGACTCTTCATTTCTCTACTTCTTTATCTCTATGTCTTTACTTCAACTCTCTAAAGAATAAAATTGCTTGTGCAAAAGAAGCAACTGCAATGGCAGCTTCTCACTTGCTCTGACTCCAGGAATAAAGACAAAAACAACCTTTGATGCTTCACCTCCTGCCTGTCCATTCAAAACAGCTGCTACAAGTCCAGCCATTTTAATATTTCTCTGCATTTAATACCTCTGCTAATTTTTAAGCTCTCAAGCAGTGATTAAGGTGAATAATGAAATGGATGACCCAATATCAGACTAACTTTCCTTTTAAACGCAGAAAGCATCCAGTGTGGTGAATATAAACTGACAGCACTTTCAATTGCAGTAACTGGTGGAGGCCCTGGTCAGAAGCCCTGGTCACTGAGGATGCGGTGCAGTTGTGCAGTTGACCACACTCCTCAGCTTCAGCCAAGGACATCACAGAAGGTTCTGTGCTGGGGGCTTTGTGCAGCACAGAAGGAGCTGGGACCCACGTAACAAGGCTAAACTTTAACTGTTGAGCTGTAGCTTTGCTTGTGACACCTTGGGATGCATCCAGGCCTGGTTTCAACTTGTTTCAGTCAGAAGCAAGTGGTGAAGGTGCTTCCCAGGAAAGTGGAGGTCATGCTAAGGAGGGAGGTGGGTGCTGTCCTTTCTTTCTCTGAATCAGTCACCTCCGTGCTGGCAGCACGGTTATAAAGGGTCACCCTTACCCACAGAGTGGGGCTGTGGGCTCTGCACTCTCCTGGGTGTTCGTCACCATCCTGAATTGGACTCTGTAGCTGCAGAGAGGAGCAGGGCTTTAGATGCACCTGTCTGCAGGGTGCCTCCTATCACCCAGTCTTGCAGCTGTCTTGTTCACAATATATACACCTGCTCATGCTCGTGCTCTTGCATTTTTCACCCATAGTTATGCCATGCAGTTTTGAGTAATGTGGTTACAGTGAGTTCATCTAGCACTTCAAAAATAAAGTAAAAATGAATATTGGTACTTTTAAAAGGTGCATTGGACAGTTTAGATTGGGACAGCAAACTGTTGTCCCACTTAAAGCAGGTTTCTTGTTATAACTATTTCATGGAAATAAGTTTAATTTGTTGTGCAAAATGGCTAAAAGGTTTTAGGGACCATTTAATAATTATGTACAGTCCAAGAAGATAAGTAGAACAGAAACTGAGCTTTTCAAAACTCGAGGAATCATAGCATGCAGCAATGGTAATTTGACACAGAGCTTACACAATAGATTTCATTTTTTCTTAACAGAACAATAATTGAAAACTGACTTAGCCCCTTAAATAACCAGTGACAGCTGGGAAAATCAGCAGATTGGCCCTTTGTGCCTCTTTATTGTAGATTTTGGCAGCAAGACAGTTGATATGGTCTCTATAGGACGCAGCTATTATATCTTCCAGATGTGCTTGACCTTTATCTCAGATAAAAAAGCATCTTGCCATAGAAACCATCAATTTATATACTCTTAGCCCAAGTCATCAGCTCCTTTAAGATGCTGAAAAACCCCTCTTGTGATGGTAGTGCTTCCACTGCTGTTCAGTACAGACACCTAACTTGTGAGTGCTTAGATTTTTCAAATGCGAGTATGTAATTTACCTCAGTGTGCCTCTAGAACTTCTAATATGAGGAAGATCTGTAACAGGATAAGGATTGTTCAGTGCTTGCCCAGGGACACTCGGGAGGTCCTTCCTAGGAGCTGCCTAGATACTCACAGTGGGTGGAAGAAGAAAGAAAAGTGGCAATGGCTTCTTCACAGGTTGCAATATTATTAACTTATGTGTACAGAGTGGTGCTACTGTTGTCTTTGGCTCTTCGTGCAAGCAGTATCAAACACAGTGCACAGGGAAGAGCTGAGCTGCAGACAGCTTAGTGCTCACCTGCCAGGCAGGGGAGAAGGGCACAGGCCACCTCACACCCTCTGACTTAAGGGGACAATGGCACACCTGTGTCAATGTAAATTGTCCCACTGGCAAAACCCCAGAGCCAGAAAAGCAAGAAAAGAGCCTCTGGCTGTAAATGCACTTGAGTCAAAGGAGGATTTTCAGTATGTTAATTTGACTGTGTCAAAAACTACAGCGGCACTCGGAGTGGCACGAGAACAGAGTGAACGTCAGACATCAATGTTTACGGGGAGGAGAACAAGAGGCATAGTGGAGCAGAGGGAAATAGGGGAAACAAGTAGAGTTCTGTGAGATGAGAGGGGAGCTGCGGCCACCCTGGGCTTGGCTTGGAAGCTCAGAGGACAGGCTGAGAGCATCAGCTTGAAGAAAGGATTTTTCTTGATGGAAAACAAAGAAAGACAAGATGTCAAGTGTCTTATATTGCTGTCACATACTCAGGCCTCTGGGCCAGTAGCTGAAGAGTGTGGCTACCTCCCTCCCAATGGTTTTGTGGCATCTGTGTAGTTTGGCTAACCCTATGGCGACTGAATTTCTTACTTTTCTTTTTCATATAGGCCAGTCATGAAAACTCCTGAAACAGAATACAGGTCTGAACACCTTCAGAGAGATCTGTGTCCTGGTCAGTGCATCTCAGACAACCTCAGTGCAGCACTGCAGGTATTCTGTGACCTCCTTTCACCATCACATGAACCAGTATTTCTTGGTCCCCTGTGCCCAGGCAGGCTCATAGGTGTGCTTGTCACCTGCTCTGAGGCACAGTGCTCCCACAGGGCCACCTCATTATGTGACTTTGCACACAGATGCCTCGCGCTGGGAATTTAAAGGGTCGAAGGGGTGTGACAGGGTGGATTAAGGTTACACCAGAAGAAACCTTACTGAAAGAAAGAGCCAAGCTGCATGAGCCTGCGGCCCACCAGTGGTCCCACTGACAATGATGGATACAACTCTGCCCTCTAGGTTGCTGTAGGGCAGGAAGATGAGCTCACAGAAAGATGGGAGTATACAAGTGGTGAAGGGAAGAGAGAAAAAAGGGGCTGAACAACATTCTCTCATGTCCACATTATCCTGGATGTAAAACCTTTGTGATCCTGTGACACAACAGTAAGGCAGTTTCAAAGGAGTAGGAGGATTCTGGAACAGTTTCTGGAATAGCATGTAGCACTGTTTCTGCAGCTGATTTTCTGAGGAATTGTTTGTGGGAAATTAAAAAGGAAATAAACCCGAGTAACTGCTCAAATTGGACCTAAATTGCATACAAATCAAATAACTTGATTTTCAGCCTTTGTGTCTGTCTTCTGGCTCTTCTACTGAGTCGAAAATGCCAGCTGGCAACACATGGATGGTGCTTTCTGAGATGTTGTTTCCTGGAGATAGGAATATTTTTAAGAGAGCTGATAGGCAAGGCAGGACTTTGCTTCAACATACAGAGCATCTGGTGTAATGTTGTTGGACATTACTTAGTTTTGCAGAGTAGCAGATCTAAACAGAGCTTTCTTCCTGTGTTCTGCAGAACTTCCTGAAAAGGACAAATTCTGTCAATAAATCCCTGTTTCTTTCACTGTTGAGGAAGATGTAATGGTACACATACCAATTCATCTATATTTGGGACTAAAATCATTGCACAGTATCTTTAAATCTTGAGGCAAAACAAGGAAGGCAGTAAAGCAATATGGTAAAATGTATTTCATCAAAATAACCAAATGTTGAAATAGCAAAAAGAAAAAATAGGCATTTGACAAGTGGGAGGGGAACCAGCTGTGTGAGTAGTTACTATGCTGAGTAAACAATTTAATGAAATTATAAATCTGCTTCTGGTCACAATGTGCTGTAAATAAAAAGGTTTTTCACATACACTCTACTCTGCCTTCAGCGGAAGTCCTGCTCTTGAATCACAGGCTGTCTCGGCAGTTTGGTGGCGCATGGTAAGCTGCGTTGGTGGACTAACACAGATGCTTCAGCCTGAGCCTCTGCAGATGCTCTGCTTGTCTGCATGGCTGGGGATGGGCAGGTGCTGTCCAACCACAGGGCTGGGGAGCTGGGCTCAGGCTGTGCCTTACTCTTAGGCTTAGTGCCAGGCTAAACCACAGCTCATCTTCTCAGTGCTCCCCTCGTGACTCTGGCAAAATGCTGCTCAGCTTTGACCCACACCTGTGATCTTTGATAGAATTAACCAGTTTTACTCAGATACCTCATGACATTTCAAGACAAAGCAACAAGACATTTCCCAAAGTCCAGGTGATTCACCAGCATGGCCTGTCCTATGCTATGGCTCAGCTAGAGGACACTTTGATGGAGCTGTTGCCCTGGGTCTTCTGCCCTCAGGTTCCTGTGGTGCTGGGTCAGCTGGTGCACAACCTTGGTGCTGTGGAGGCAGCTTCCTACACATGGGGCACTGCCTGCTGCTGCTTCTTTCAGCTTCACGAGCTGAAACCCTTTGGCTCAGAGACCACTGCTTACTGTAGACTATCCACTATTGGTTTTGGGGTTTTTTGGTGTGGCTTAATCCCTGATTTGCTTGCTGTGCCATAGACACAGACTATAACCTGCATGAGACATGGCAGAGTTTGCATAGGTGCACAAATTCAAGGCATGGGTTTAGACAGAGTTTGCCTTTGAAATGTGGAAACAGTACAATGAAACCATTTAAAACACATTGCTTCACTAATCAGAGAGGGTGCATGTGTCGAAATGGAGTTTGCCTGAGACCTTCAAGGTTTTCAAACCATTTATAGTTTACATAGCTATATGTTAATCCACAGACAATCTATAGCTCTCAATGGCCTCATAGCAACCACAGATCAACAAATGATTTCCCTGGGCTCTTAGGCATACCACGGCCATTAGGTCCTCTGATTTTTAATTAAGAGAAAATGTCTCTAAACATCTTGAGGTAATTAAAGTGGTAATATCTTCTGTAAGATGCGTTTGTTAAAATAACAGCAATTCCCCTATGAGACTCAAAAATATAACTGCAACTTCATTACAAAAATTAGATTTATCAAATTATTTTTTATGAACTTGAAATGTAAAGTATGCTCACAGTTCTGCTGTAATTCTTGAATGTAATAAGAGAATTCCCTCTCCCACATTTTACAGTATAACTCTTGATATAATGATCGTATTAACTTTTATTATCATTCTAATTAATATACCATATTACAAATAGCTCCTTATTATCTCTTTGCCATTCATAACACTTTCATAAGGAGATGATTACTGTGATAATGTTATGACTGTTAAAAAATAAACATGCTAACCTAGCTTACGACATTTATTTCTGGCTGAATTCTGACAGAAAGAAGTAGCAACCAGAAAGAGAATGATTTCAATAAGCTTGCTTAAAAATTGCTTATTTTTGCTTCTGAAAACACAGGTGTGGGTTGAGTTTTGTAAACAAGTGTGTGTCTGTGTGTGTAAGAAATCTGTATGTGGAAATGTTCCAACATATTGCAGTGAACCACTAGATTTTAGAAGTTTTTTGAAAATAATATTATTCCAGGTGTTGCCTAGATACATATGGAAGTAAAAAATAACTGAACAAAAATTTTAACAGATGTAATTTCTTAAAGCAGTAGTTTAAGGAGAGACTTCCAGTGTGGATGAAAGCTCACCATCAGCCAGTCTCATTCTTATGTCCAAACTATATCTAAACTTTAAAACTCCTTTGAATTCTCTGTAAAAACTATTGACTTCCCTCTCAAACAGTAAAATGTACTTATAGAAGTATGTACCCAATATTTCCTTTTCTCTGTCCTTGGAAAATGCCTCTCTGTCCTTATCATTTCCATGCCAAATACAAGACATTATCTGCACTTTCTCTTAGCACAGGACTTGGCACTCTCCCCTACTTTGTCTCTCCACTGACTTCATTCCTACATTAAGTGTAAACTCTTGGTCCTCACTCTCAGGACTCATCATAGTGTAAACCTAATTTTGAAATCTTTTATTCACTGAAAGGATGTTTACTTCAGCCTCCATTATGCCATTCTGTTGGCTGAGTACTGACTACCATTTTTTGTGTAAGCTTTTCCAAATTAGGAAGGCTGCAGAAAATTTTGGCTAAAAATGGCAAATGGAGCATTGAGATTGCTGCACATAGTGCTAGCTAGTACTGACATATTGATTTGTTCAAAGTGCATGATTTCTTGTCTTCTCTTGAAATTCCAGTGTTTTAGAGGTCTATTTGTGAGAGTACATTTGTGTATAGCACTTAGGATGGTGGGACCCTGGGCTGTGATTTCCTCTCTCATGCATTACAAACCCTCCCCCACTTTCCACCAAGAATCTACAAAAACATGTGACGAAAATATACTAGATTTCTAAAATAAGATCTATGCCTGCCTGTTCCAGTATGTTAATTACAATTTAACATTGGATCTGTATTGAAGAAAAGGTGAGATTTCAGGACTAACACAGTTACTGTCAATCTTGTCTCGCATTTGACCAGATGACACTTGAGTCACCTCAGCTCCTAGGATGTGGGAACATCTGTCAGTGAGTCTGTATTGGACCTCCTAATTGTTTATCTTGGTTTTACCCCTGAGTGGGAACTTCAATACACATGAGAGAATCACTCTGCTAGTTCAGAGGTGAAATGATGGTTCTGAGAAGTGGTGAGACACACCTCACTACTAATGATGATGCCACCATATTCTTCCCCACGAAAACAAGCTGTAATCAATCATGCTGCAGATTGAACTTCTAAGGAATGGGCCTTTCTGTAGGAGTTTTTGCTCTCTACCCAACTGAAGCAAAATACAGCATGAGCCTTTTGACTCTGAGCTTTCTCAGGTCAAAATAAAAAAAAAACAAGAAAAGTTTTTTTCTTTAAACATCTAAAATCCTGTCTTGTGAGATTAGTGGGTGAATCAAGTTTTGAATAATATTATTATGGGAGAAGTCAAGCAAACAGAAAGATGACTCAAACAGTTTACTGCCAGGACTATTTCTTAACACAGAGGAAAATCATATCTGGTTGCATATGGAATCCTCCCACAATGAACAGGGAGCCTGGCAACAGAAATAAAACTGCAAATGCTCCAACATTTGCTGTTGAACTGTCCTCACAGCTGAAGTGTAATGAGAAGACACCAGAAATCTGGACTCTGAGGAGGAGAAGCCATAACATAGTTAAGAAATTCCATGCCTTCCTTATTGTCAAAATAGACAACCTGGTCATTAGAAAGGCAAAATTTTCTTTGATTCTCCCTCACCACCAAAAGGACCTAAATGAAACACAAAGCAAAAAGTGAGCCAAAAACGTAGAGGGAAAATCCCTGAAGACATGCTCTCGCTGTAACCACGATGGGCTGTGCATGCTAAGAACCTGTTCCTTCTTCTCGAGTAGAGCAGGACAGCCCTGCAGCACCTCCAAGGGATCACCTGGTGACTGGCACAGGGCTACCCGGGAACAGAGCCCAGCAAGTGACAGCAAAGAGTGGCTCTGGCTGGACCTGTGCCCATGGGCTGTGCCTTGGATGAACAACACTGAGTGCAACTGACAGCTGTGAAAAAAATACATGGTTTTCATCTGCCACAGAGCATAATTCAACCATGCAAATATTTATGTATTGAGCAAAGAACTGGGCTGCCGCTTCCTGAGTGTCCGAGGCACTTGTGTGTTTGTCCCACTGCCCCACACTTCTGGCTGAGGGACTCACCCACAGATTTAGTACTGGAACAGGATATGCAGTTCTGCAGATTTGGAAGACATCCCTTCAATAAGAATTTGTAAAGAGATCAAAACAAGCACAGAAACCCAATTCCATCCTATATGTGTCAAAAATAAATTTACAACTGGGAATACTCCCCAGGAGATATGTTTTTCCTGGCTTCTCTCTCACACTAGTGAAACACAGCCAGTGCTGAGTTCTGGACTTTGCAAACACTCATCATTGATAAACTAGATGGAAAAAGCCAAGTGTTTGTGTGGGCTTAGAAAAAATCATTATTTAATGACACTCAGACAAGTATGCTTTTGGAGGGCAGTTCACATGGCACCAGCTGTTCTGATTTAAAGGATGTTGGTACAGCATGTAACAAAACCATAGACCATGGTTTGGTCATCCCAAATAATGTGTATGTGCACAAACCTTCCTTCAAAGTAAACCATACCCTTAAATCTCTCCCCAGTGATCAGACACAAACTATATTTGTTTTGATGTACAACATTTTAGTACAACATTTTTGGAGAAGCCTATAATACTGAAATTGCTTCATATTTTAAACTCCTCTTTGACGTGCTAAGCATTGAGTTTTTTCAGTTTCCTGTTGTGCCACACTTGCCTGGCTTTGAATTCAATATTTTTGCTCATTTCTGTTAGTTTGTGCCCTGTAAGGAAAGCAGGAGTTTGGCATATGATTTCTGCAAGCACAGATGAATACTCATCCACAGTTTCCATTTTCTAGGCAGGCTGGCATTTGCATGTGGCTTTTTTAACAGTAGGACTGGACAAGGATTAATTCTCTGATCATATTAAGGTTAAAACATTACATTTTCTTATTCTTCCTGTGACACTCCTGTAGCATTTAGAAAAGTTTCAATTCTCTCCCAAATACATCAGTGGAGGTTAGTCTTTAATGAGAGCAATCAGTGTGGAGAGAAAAGCACTCACCTTCCCTCAGCTCTGGCTGACTTAGGATGACAAAATCTCTCTTTACCCCTACATTTTTTGAAGGAGATGTTGCATACTTAGGTCAGCAAAACCAGTCTGGTTTAAATTTATTAATCATTTCAGATTATGTCTGTTCTCACCTGATTTACCAGTCCACTAATTCTGCACATTTTAATAAAAGAGATTTTAAAATAATTTCCAGGTCGCTGAGGAAAATGTGGCGGGTCTAGGATTATCCTTAACAACATCCCTAAAGCACACAGACTGGTTTCTCCACTGATGGCTTCCTGAGATCCTCTCAGTCATGAAGCTCCAAACCCAATTCAAGTGTGTTTGCTGATAGACAGAATGCTGATTTTTTTCATCTCAGTGTCACGTGACACTAACTATGGTGTGTTAGAGGTAAATGTCTATGTTGCATGTCATATGCAAAAACCAGAGTTTGAGAATACCTGGGAAGAAATCAGGTTTGTCTGAAACATTGTATTTTCTGTAAAATTTCTGATTGATATTTTTGGTATTACTATATGAAAATTATTTTATTAGTCGAATCCCCCTTCAGGTTTTTCATTAGTTTATTTGTCATAGAATCAAGTTCACCACTTTTCTTTTAAAATATTGGCAGAACAGGAAGCTCTAATCTGGTGGAATTTCTTTGATACTCTTAAATATAAGAGAAATGAGTATACTTAGGCCAGTCAAGTCTTCCTAGTAAAGCCTTCACCATCTTTTGTTACATGGATCTGCTGATTTTAGTGTTTACCATTGTATGTATTGCTTAACAGCTTCCTGGGTTACTGAGGGATTGGAAAGTATTTCATCACATCCCAGTGGCAAGAGGCCGTAAATACAGTGCAGAACCACTTGCTGAATACTTCTGCCTCTTTATACACAATTTTGTCATCGAAGCTCATATTTTTGCCATAGGAAATTATGTCTGTCTATAGATTCTTGTTTTGATTCTTACATTTTACAAAAAGAACACATCGCAGTGTTGAAAGACATTTCATTCTCAGGCCCGCTGCTTGTGGACAGGCTGCCCCAAAAAACCCTGTGGAGGAGGGAAGGAGGTGGAAAGTGCAGTATATGCTGTACATCACAGAGGCACTATGGTGGCTTTCCTCTGGACGCCCTGGAACCTGTCCTGGCCCATGGATCACACGTGGAAAGCATGAATCACATCTCAGTCACGGTCACAGGACAAACTCCAGATCCATGTTGGTCCTTCTACAGGTTGTTTTCTAACTCCTGGTTATCTCTCCATGGCAAATATGCTGCAGGCAACTGCCCTTCTAAACAAAACTGACATTACGAATTGAGGCATTTTGTCTATCCAAGAACATATAATCTAAAAATATCCTTTGCTTAAAAGGAGGAATAACAATGGATATTTTATAATTTGGCAAAAATGAGTATTTAGCAAAGCTCTGAGGAGAGACAAGTGAAATGACTTGGGAAGGGCAGGAGGATGGAAGAACATGGGCAGGTGAAGGTAGCTAATGCCCAATGACGGTGGGTCTTTGGAGACTGCTGCAAATCTCAGCAGATGCTGGATACTAAAGCTGACCAAACAAAAAGTGTAAAAATGTGTAAATTGTCTTCAGGAAATACACTGGGAATTCTTCTAGCCACACAGTTACTAGTCTATTCTTTGACAAACACAGTGAAGAAATTCCTGATGTAACTTGACTTTATTCAAGAGAGATTCATGCTGCGGGAACATCGAACAAATGCAACCAGGCTGCAAACACTTAAGAAAAAAACAAGGCAAGGTAGTCAGCTGAACTGCTGTTCTCAGCATTTACCCCTCTCTTTGCCTTGAAATGAACTGATCTGAAATGCTCTGCTTGTATCTCATAAACCTGTGACTTGACTTGCTTGGAGAAGAACGAAGCTTTCTGCTTCTGTTGCCACTGACAGTGCTGTGGGCAGCCTGCTGTGATCCAGCTGACCCCCACTCGGCTGGAGCGTGTGGCTCGGATTATGCCATCACATGGACGTCTCATGCAGAGAGCTCCCCTTTGCCTGTGCTGCTCCTCGGGCCACTGAACCAAGTTAAAATGATCTTGCTCTGATCTCAGGCTAATGAGAAGTGGGAATAACAAACCACTTGAGGCCTGTGAAGGTACGGTGCTATCAGAGGACACACAGGCCTCTGTGATGTCCATATGGCTGGAACTGAGAGAGAGACTGGTCATGCTGGTAGCATGTGCTGGTATGAAATCACCACTCGCGTTTGAAAACACATTAAGTCAGTAAAGAAAATATATGAACAAAGGCAAACAGAAGAGGAACTTGCAACCCTGCAGAATGCATGATAAATCATTTATTACAGTGGAAAGGAGGCTTTCAGACAGAAACAGCAGTGTATGAGTCTACTTATTCCTGCAGCAAACAAGCACCTCTGAACCCACATCCACAGAACTGCAGCTGTAAAGGATAGCAGGGCTTCCACCTGACCCATAAAGCATTTCTCCTGAAACTACCACTCCTAAAAAGGTGACGTGAAATATTCATGTATTTATCTTGCCCCATCAACATGGGAGGTGTGTGCACTCAGTGTTCTAATGCACAATAAACAATTTAATTCTTTCTGTTAGAACCTTTTTGCTTTGAGTCTCATCAGCAGAAGTTTCTTACCACAGAAGAAATACCTGGTTTGAAATACCCTGGGCAGGTGGGTGGTTTGACAGTCACAAAGCAGAAAACTGCCATTCTCCAGGAGAGAAGCAGGGCACAGGGCACCGGGGAAGCAGTGTTAGGGCTCTTTCAGGCCTACTTGGATTCAACTTTCTGGTGCCTTCACATGGTAGCTTAAAAGGACAGATTCCTGTGGCCAAATTGGACTGAAGCTATTTGACTGACTTTGACCCAGCTCCCCAACCAAGATAAAATGACACATCCAACTTTATTTGGCATTTGAAGTGGAGGGAAATGACTTCTCTGTTCTGCCAGAGGCCTCTTTTATTTAATGTTCTACAAAGAGGAAGAAACTGCATATAATAATGACATCTTGCGGTAGTTGTTGAATTATTGCCCTATGATTTAGTAGATAACAGGATGCCAAATTTCATGACATCTCTCTCTTTCCATGCTGCAGCTCTGCAAGTTCAAACTTACAAATTCTCCTGCTCTGAGAAGCTGGATGTAGAAGACCTCTGGAACCTTTGGCTGCTGACTTCAGAGGAAAAGAATATTTTGCTCATTTGATTACACAGACCTGGCTAAAAATACAGGTCAGAAATTCATAGTCATACTCGATTAAAGAACCTGATCACAGTTATCCAGGTATTCATACAGAAAATACTACTTTTGATAATGTTGAGTGCTGAGTGGCTCTGGTCCATAGAATGAGCCTGCCTTTGCTGCTCCATGGCTTTGTACTGGGTGTGAGAGTAAAGAGTAACAGCCTTTGCTGCAGCATGTAAAGCCTGACAGCAGCTGAACACCTGCAGTGAGCTTGCAAACAGCCCTGGTGAGCAGCCACCAGCACTCCACGGCTGGGGATGCAGGATTTTCTAAAGAGTACATCCCCAAGGCCTCACAGTGCTTCTACTTATTTCAGCTTTGGTGCTTAGGTCTGTGACTCCTGCCATTAACCAGGTATCCAAGGGTTCCACGAAGCTCCAAGCTTACTGCAGGCTGTGTGACATTCCATATTCAGGGTCCATAACCGTGCTATTTAACTGAGTATCTCACTTTGCCTGCCCATAATCATGTCCTTCCTGGTGCAGCCTCTGCAGTGCTTGCTTTAGTTGAAGTTAGACGCTTTCAGAAGAAACAGCACTTTTCCCTGCCAGTTTGTACAGTCCTTATCAGCAGAGAGGGGCTCAGCTTTTATCAGGGAGTTTGGCTATTGCCAGCATAGTCATAATAAATAAGATTAGCAGGAATGGCTTAGGGATATATTTTTACAGGGTGTCTGTTTATCTTGTCATGTGTTTGATGAGTATCCTTGTGGTTCACCAGGTCTTCAGGTCTGTGTTACTGTGACACAGTTTTGCTGTGGTTTTATTGGGATGAAGGTGGCTTAAGCTATATGCCAAACACCTTTGTGTTTTCGTCTGTGCTAGCAAGGCCTCATAAATAGACTTACAGTTTATACGCAAGATTTACACACAGCTGTTTCCCAGCTGAGAGGAAGGAGGCAAGAAAAGAACATGTCACTTCTGAAGAGCTCAGAGGTGATGGTGAAATCACAGACATGTATGACAGTGAAATAATGATGCTGATGTGGAGCGACAGATCAATGCTACTACATTTCATGTAGCATGGCTTCTCTTCCCCATTTGCCTTTTTCCCATTTGCCTTCCCCATTTGCAGAGTTCCTGGTGTTCACACTGGATATTGGGCATAATGAGCTCTGCCTGTTTCCTTCAGACCTGCAAAAATCCAGGTGGGAGACACTTGTTGGATACCCTATTGATATGGAAAATTCCTAAAGATAATTATGAGACCCCATGATTCCACAATATCTAATGACAGGTGTTTAGCTGCATTGATCTATTTTTTTTAAATAGGATGATGCCACCTATTAGACTTCATTGAAAGAGGCAAAACAGTTCAAAGAAAATAAATACTTTATGCTGAGTTGGTTTTTTTTTTTTCAGTAAAGAAGGTTAAGCTTTCCCACAGTTCAGTAGCAAGAAAAAGAGCTCCTATTGGGACATCCTAAATTCTGGTACCTCATTAGAAAAGAAGAAAGAATAGAGGTAAAGTTTAACAAGATTTTTTTTATCCACTTTTGCAATGGAACTCTAAACAACGGTCACAGAATTTCTGACTTTTTGTTTGATTTTTTTTTTTAACTGAAGTGTGTTGAGGGTGATCATTTTTACTTGACCTTGAACTTGTGGTGGAAAATTTATAAATATTCAAGACCGCTCTTGTCTGGCTAAGAAGTTATCTTCACTAAAAGAACATTCCTTTCAGCTAAAAGCTAACAGTGTGATTGTTTCCAACTTCCCACTTCTGAGCTAAGACAACACAGGGTGTGTCACTAATCAGAGCCATCTTTTCATATTGCCACATTACTCAGTGTTTGGTTCCTTAGACTGGGGCAGTTAGCGAGCTCCCAAAGGCATCCTGTGCCTCCAGGGATGAATACCTGGCTTTGTAAACATTGAAGTGATTGCTTCTCCTTACCTCTTCTTTTTTTCTGAAAGGTTATATAGGTTGGTTCTCTGCAAGATGCTCCCCAAATGTTCTCACACTATAATCACAGTTAATGCAGGTTTTTTTCCAGCCTGTCCTAAATTTTTTTTTGCTTTTATCAGCTTATTCATAATCCCTGGTGATGCCTTATCAGGCCTCCTAGACACAGAGACCAGACAGAGTAAAGGAACAAAAGTAGGTATTTATTTGAAGGGCCTTCAAGGTACACCCTGGGGAGCCGGAGGCTGTTGCCAAGATGGACCCCAAGATGGACAACAGGTCACGAGTTTTCCACACTTTTATAAGTTTGGTTCATTTGCATATCAGGGTCAATTCTCTAATTAAAACCCCAGTTAAATGATGTAATTCCTCTTAGCTACCCCGCCTTCAGAGACTCCTTGGTTTACACCCCTTGGGCTCAGGATGGTCCAGGTGTCCTTGAAGAGCAGTCCGGAGAGGCTTTGTTGTGTCTAACAGGCACGAGAGAGCAGAAAGTAACAGGCTACAAGAAGCTTCAAAGTTGCACACTAAGCACTACAGAGTTTTAAAAAATATAAAAGTTAAAACCTAAGGCATCACTGGTGGCAAATGTTTTTTAATTATTTACCTTCTATAGTACAAAAGTAACGACAAGAGACTGATTGGAAAATTTCTTTCATATAAACTTTGCAAAGAAGCAATCATAATGAATATTCATTTTTTAAGTTTAATTGAGTAAATATGTATATTGTGCAGACGTGTTGCTCTTGCTCTTGTCATTATTATGTTAACAGTCCTGGAGATCAAGTTGGACTTGATTTCAAAGTTATTTTAAAACTTGGCACCTCTCATGAAAATCTCTTCCATTTTCAGTGTTTGACATATGGTCTCATTTCCTCCTGATGTTTGAAATGAGGTATGTATCTCAGGCCCATCCAGACTCTCACAAGTTGTTTGGTTTACAATTTTGACCTCAGCCTGCCTATAACAGGCTTATTAATACAAAATTCTGCCCACCAAGAAGGTCTGTTCAGAGCTTTGTTGCCTTGAAGGATCTCTCCCCACATATTTTTATATAACTGCAAAATAATAATAAAAAAGGATTAATGCATACAGAAGAAACAAAGAAAACTTCTGCAAGATCAATTATTTAACTTATTGATTGAAATGAGATTTTGATTGAATTTCTAGATAACAAATGTGAATAATTATGTACAGGCAAGAATAAACATAATGATAGCAATGAATAGACAGCCAGGAGACAAGGATCTTTATTAAGTATTTTCTTTGAGTGAGAGATTGGCAGCCTTTTTCAAATTTCAGTTGAAAATATTTACACAAGTTGAAAGCCACAGACTTACAGGCAGTTCAGAAAACCTTCCTGAATTCTACAGAACATGGATTGAATAGCATTGATTGAAATTATTTTCTCAATGTTTTAATGAATTTATGAAAAATTAAGTACATGAGGAAGTGTTTAAGATTCCTATTTCTATGTGCATTCCTCACATATTATACTCCAAATATTAGTATCTAATAAGTCTCTGTGGCTTCTGCATTTGCAAAAGCTAAGAGCTACCCAGTGAGGAGCCAGCCAAATCCATCACACGACAGCTTTATCAGCTGCTGCTAAGAAACCTCCAGGTGACTGCTAGAAAGGGGGTACTATTCTAGGAATGGATCACTGTGAACTTGTACCATATTTTGTATTTCTGCCTACAGCATTCGCTCACTTCTGCTAGAGACAGAAAAATGTGTTAAAATGGGCTTTTGGCCAATACAGATACTATTAACATCCATACAAACTATGTTCCTTGACTGAAGAGTTACCTTTGGAGCTTCCCTCCCACGACCTCTTGCACTAATTTACTCCTCAAAAACCTATACAAATGGAAACAAAGTTTCCAGTGATTACAGACCTCTACGAGATGGCTGGATAGGTAGAGCCAGACTTCCCTGTATCATTTGCAAAGGCTGTGTTAACAAAGTAATCATCGTGTTAGGTCAGCTTAGAAACATCTGTTCTGCCTTCTGTATTCCTTGATCACCATGGGAACAATGGGCAGCTTTAGACGAGAAGTCACAGGGAGTACTGAAAACCACGAAGTCCGTTTGATGCAGCATTCCGGTCAAACACCCTGGCAGTGGACCCAGGCTCCAGGGACTGTCTACAGTGTCCATCCACACCAACCCAAACTACTGTACTGTGACACTGGTCTCTACAGAACAGTTATCCCACAGCTTGGCCCTGATGAGCAGGTTTGGCCCAGTAAGCAAGAATTTTAGTTTGCTGAGACTTTGGAATAAAGTGCAGATCTTGAACTATGTCAAAAAGAAAAAGGCAGGGAAGGACCAGGAGCTGTTGTAGCCAACTCCATGGTGCACCCACATTCTGAGTCCTGCTTGTAGGTCTGGTTATGCCACTTCAGAAACAATAAGGCAGACGCAGAAAATACACAGATAAGGAAAACAAGATCTGTCAGAGGAACTAAAAGGCTCCCACAGACAGTAAATAGATACGGACTGGGACCAGGAAGTATTTTCTCACAATACTTATAATTGTAGAAATGATGGCGTGGTGTAAGCCAAATGACAGCTGAATTTGAAAATGGATGGAAAAAATGGAGAATAGACACATCTGTGGCTACTAAACAGAATGATGCAAACAGAACCTATGGCATGAGACATCTCTTAAACTGCCAACAGCTGAGACATCAGGGAAAGAACACCTCGCTGTTTCATCTGTTCAGCAGCGTTCTCTTTGGCCATCCGTCTCTGTCAGTCACAGAGTATTCTGTGAACTGAATCCAGTATGGCCATTACTATGCTCTTAACTCTTGCTTTGTGTAACTACACCAAAAAATTTCTCTCAGCCTTTTTTTGGTTCAGTGCACAGATGCCCACAACAGCAAACTACAGCAATACTGTACAAGTTTCCCAGTGAAGCTTATCTCCAGTAAATGCAAAAATTAATTTTCTGCTGACAGCAATTCAACTCTGGTAGTATTTTCCACTGAAAAAGTGTCTTTCTTTTTTGTACTTGTGAAGTGTCTTGAACATGTTAAGGCTATTTACAGGCAATAATCTTGATTAAACTTACAAATTTTACAATGGGTTTGCTTACCTCTCCACTTGCTTTACCTATGGGAGAATTAAGAATGAAGTCGGGAGGAGCAAAGACATCAACCAGGGCAACTGCATCATCTTTCAACTGTTTAAAACCAAAAGACATACTTTTGACAACTTCTGTAGTTGTCTGTGGCTCAACTACAGAGCAGCATGAAAGTTATTTTCATAAAAGTACCAGCTTTGATAATTTAGGAGAAATCCACAATAAGTAGCCTGGTTTTATTTTGATTTTTTTCACTCCCAGGGTAACTGCCAAAAGAGACTGTATTTTAAATGTTTTCCTCCTTTACCCAGGGGGGTTTAAACACATTTTAACCAATATAATCCTGTTTACACATACAAACACACGTATTTTTGGACTTTAAAAACGTAATGACCAGATTCTTCTTTGAAACTTTGCTGACCTGCAAAGAATATGTTACAGTTTGGAAAGCTTTTGTGCTAAGAAAAAAAAATCACTAACTCAATAATGAAATAAAAACAACTGGATTGAAATATTTCACTGGCTTTCCACTGAAGATTGCAAGGCCACAAATGCTATGGTGTTATTTTGTAGGACATATTGTTTTCCATTTATTGGTAAATAAATTAAGACTAGATTCAGGGTCAATGAGTTGCTAAACTTTACAGAAAATTATTCAGAAACCATTAACATAATATCCTGCTAATTTACCCCCTGAAGTACAGAATAATCTGATGACTATAAACCATGTATCTCTTTTTTAGTATTCATATACTATATTATTATTTAATCACAATAAACAGGCTTACCCTGCAGCAGAGCTCCAGAATAGCATTCTGAATAAATCTCCCAGGTTGTTCACCTGAAGCATAGCCACCTTAAAAACATTCACAGAGAAGCTTATACCAGTTAAGATTACACTGATACAAATTTTTTGCAAAGATCATGAGTTCAGTAGTCAAGACTAAGTAGCTGCATCTGTGTAATTGAACTGACAGTATTTCATTAATGAGCTGACTGCAAAATTGTTCATCTAAGCTATGTTGCAGTGACAAGCTACACTACAGCATTGTGCTGCCTATCCCTCATCCTCTCACACAAGCACTGGATCACAGCAAAACTTGTAATCTCCCCATTATCTATGAGGTAAAATAGAGCCTTTTGGGTTAATTTTTCCACTGCAGATTCCTGCTCCTGAAAGTTTGGTCGAGAATGGTTGTTTTATATTAAACAAGCAGTAAGAAAACACTCTAATATAAATCGTTGCTAGGATTCCCTGCCCCGGCCAAATCAGGACTGCATAAAAGTGACATGCACAGCATATTCAGGGAGCTGATCTCACCTTGGTAGAGCACAGCCAGGTGTTTACTCAAGGACCAGAGCCCATAGAGAGCACTGAGGTTCCTAAGCACTGGCTGCAGAGCCACCGGGACGCTGGTATCGTGAGTGTAGTCATGGTACCGCTGTAAGACTGTGTGCTCAATAAAAGCAATCGCCAGAGACCGACAGTAGTACACCTTAGGAGACAGGGAAGAAGGACACTCAGTAACAAAATACAAAGAACCAGTCCTCAGCCTGTGCAGAATGGCATTGGTCTGAACTTAGTGGAGTTCTGTTGATTTAGGTGTGATGATCTAGCTTGAGAAATTCTAAGAAACAGCAGGAGAAAACACTTTCCACAATGTCTATGCAAAGGTTAGTTACGAAACGTCTCATGAAATGCCTCTCAGAAATAAGATTGCATGCCTATTACCAGTGTAATTTGGCAGTTTCTCCCAGGCTTTATGGGATCAAGAAGTTACATCAGAGAGAAGACAATGCAAAATCAGGTTTGCTGACTTTAGGAGTGTTAATAAACCTATACAACTCTAAGAAGTAAAAGGTAGATTTATATTTACTTAACATGATCCAGAGTTTTATAAAGAGGATAAAATCTTCCTATTGAAAAATTATTACGGTCCCTTCAAATAATAAACAAAAATCTGATCATGTCTGCATGAGTGGATTCTGTTGATAGATTGAAATAGATTGCAGTATGGTTTGAAGGAACTATGCAACTAGTCCTTGCCAACTATCTGATGAGAAAGACAAGTCACCAGCTACTGTTAATGCAGAGTATAAAACCTTAAGTGATTGTATGTACTTACATAGGAACACCTGTCTACATTTATATACTGCACCTTTGCTATATGTACTACCATGAAAGAGATTGCTGACTGACAACATTCCAGCTGGTGATCAGCAGGGGAATGTGATGCCATTGCTGTCCTGGCTGACTTGTTGCAATGATGTAACTCATGTTTGGGTTTAGCTCATTTGTTAAGGGTTGGATGGTTGTTTTGTTTTTTTTTTTTTTTTCATGTAGAATTAGTTGATCAGGTTTTTTTTTTCTTTTAAATACTTGCATTATCCTTGCATTTAAATCCACTGCGGCATGTAAAAAAAGGCATATTCCAAAGATCACTGTCTCTCTCAACAGCTGCCCAGTGGCACACTTATGTCCGAGCTCAGATGCATATATGAACAGCAAAATACACATTTATTCTCTGCAGGATTACAGAGGACTGCCCCCTTACTAGATGGAGTTTTTGAGATATGTTAATTCCCTAGTCAGAATGAAATAAGTCTTAACAAATGAAACATTAAGAATTATTTTCCTGTTATTCTCCCCTATAATTTTATTTTCCTCTTTACCTTTGCTTGCACTTCTGTATCGTTTCTATCAAGCTGCCCCCAAACCAAAATAACCTAGGGCTAGGCGAGGAATCTCTTCCAGATCCCCCGTAGCATGAACAAATATTTTGTATTAGTCAACCACTGGGCTGACAGAAAAGTGTTTCTTCATGCCCAGAAAGTTTTAAATCAAATATGTACATCTCTTCAAAGCACAGCTTGTAAATCATTTTCAGATGTTTTTGAGGCATGATATTAAAATAAAAAGTCCTGCTGTCCTGAGGATGAATTGTAGGGAGAAAAGAAAAACTAATGACCTAAAGTACATCAACACCTGTTTCAAAAGCAGTTGTGTGCCTGAGTATCTTTGAATTTTAAATATAATAGAGAAGATAATCTTCATACTTCTGAGCACACCACTCTCTCTAATGCACTGGCCCCAGCAGCAGCTTCACCAAAATCTGGCCAACTGACAGGCATTCAGACTGGAATTTCTGGCCATTCCCATTCTGGATTCAACCCTGAAGAGTTTCTTTAATAAGCTGTTTCTAGGGTAAAAACAGGAAAGACTTTCTCCACTCTACCAGTGGTTTCAAACAGATCATCCCCTGCCGAAGACAGACTGGCTCTTTCTAGGTGCAGAGTTAAATGTTAAATATTCCTTCCCACTGTTTTTTAATGAGCTTTGCAGATAAGGTAAATGACACTGAGCATCTTCAGGGAACTGATCTTTCTTGGTGACAAATAACAAGCGTTCATTCTTTGGATGTGAGCCAGTTTTTCTCATGGAGGTAGCAGAGGAATCTGGTGAGCTTGGGGATATATACTGAAATTTGGAGTTAAGCCATTCCTAGCTGTTAAAACTCTCTGGTGAGAGAGTGGATCTGCTATATGTAAATTGTCAAAGTTCCCTTTTCAGGTTCCAATGCTGTCAGTCTGGTATCTTTCATGAGTACTTTGCACTATAGGAACTAGAGATGAAAAAGACCTATTAGGTCATCTAGTTTACCTACCTGCCAGAGCAAGATTCTTTCCTACAGTATGTATTTGGCCACAAGCGCAGATGGAGAAGTAATAATCAGATGCTGCAGTGTATTTAATACTCGCAGATTTAGTCTTCAGAAGTTGTGCTATCAAAGTTGCCAACATCACACAGCATATGCCTGCAACTTTTCTGAAGGGAAATATATCCTGGAAGACTTTTGCTGATGGTAACTGTCCTCCTGCTATCATGTTCTATGCAATGCACATGGTCAGGTATTAAGTTTTATTAGTTACTTGACTTGCTGCTTTATGGTTCAGGAAATTGTATGTTATGACACAAGAAGGTAAAACTAACAGAAGCTGACAGACTTGGATGAAAATAAATAAATAAAATAAGAAAGATTAATAAATATTACCTGACAGTTGTTTCTTGCCTCAAAATCACTTCGTCCAGCCTGCTTCTCCTTATTCATTTTTAGGCCACTTTCTCGGAGCAGGTAGCAAACCAGCCATTTATAAGCTGCTAAAGGAACTATGAAAAAGAGAAAAGCAAAATTCTTAACATCCACATTTATGATGCAAGAAGTCACATGAAAATTCTACTGCAGTCCCAGATTTTGTTACTTGAGATAAAAAGTGAAAGCATTAGTTAACCAATCTATTGACATGACACTTTGTCCATTAATGCAGATACAATAAGTATCTGGGGAGGACAGTCAGATCGGGAGTGTACAGTGAAGACAACCATGTCGGGCCATACGCTGCTTCAAACTGACCCCAAACTGGAAGACAAGGTATATCCAGCTCAGTTTAGACTTCTTACTTGAATAAATTTTTTAGCTTGCTATTTTTTTGCCATAGTAAGACTTAGGCCTCCAAGGTATGAAATCTCTTCTGAGAATACAAGAAGAGAAGATAGTCCACAATTACTGGAAGCATGTGACTTCCAACATTGTTTTCACTGGTGGCTGAATGTAACCACATTTAAATTACTAGCTTTGTACATAATTGTGTCATATTTCTAAGAGCAGACTAGAACTATTGAGTTAAAAAGTTATTCAGCATAAAGTCCTTGCATGAATCCTGCTTGCTTTTTTCTTAGCTGAAGATTTAATGTAGACTATACCTTAGGGTATTGGGAGTGTTTACATGCTGCCTAAATTTAGGCATCTAAATTAACAGTCCACTTTCTACCAGAATGGATCAATAAATAGATTCAGATATTTTTTAAACTATGGTCTGGTTCAGTAGGTATTACATGAGAGGAGACAACATGTGCTGTTGCTCTCTCATTATGTGTTGGCATTCCTTCTAATTTTTGCCTCCAAGGGCCAATCTGGGCTCACAGTGACACACAAATGGGAACAGCATCTAATGTCATACTTGACTTGAATACAGCAGAGTAAAGCAGGGAAACTGCAGGTAACTCTTTTTGCACCATTATTCATTTTTCTCTATATAACCAAAAGCAACTGTCAAAAGCAGGCAAACTTCATGACTTTTCAATGTACTTGTCAATCCCTTGTACGGTTTTCTAAAGGAAGATACTTTAGTGATAGAAGGTAGTGGCAATCAATCCCCTCAGAACTGGAAAACAGCAATACAGTGACAAAAAACCCTAACTCAGAGATGTTATTTTAGAAGAACAAAAGAGAAAGAAAAATATCTGATGCTATCCTCCATTCCAGAAATGAAGTTGGGGAAAATAGAATGTATTTTGAAATGCAAACTATGTTCTTAGTAAATTAAAATGCATGTAATACAAAAAATGTCAGCAAATATGACAAATATCTAATAAGTAGTAGAGGTTGAATCTCAAATCTGTGGAACCTTTCCTTTGGAAAAGAATTTAAAATTCTAGAATCAGTTTAATAAAAGCAGAAGCCTACCTGAGGAGTCCATGCAATCTTCAACACTAATGGCTGTGAATTTCCAGCCAAGGATATGATGGTAGTCTTGCAAAAAGTTTATTGTTCCCAAAGGGGATTCAAAAGGAGCTTTATCTGAAATACCAGAGAAAATAAAAATGATTTATGAGAAAAGAAATCAGACTTTTTGGAACTAAAAGCCTATTGCAAAGCCATGCATACACTTGACAGGCCAGATGCAGTTAGGCCATAATATTTATTTTATTATGGCCTAGTCCAGCCAAAAGAGGACTGGTGGACAAGTGTGGAAAAACCTGACATCATTACCTATAATTATCCCCCGTAAGATTCAACTCCAACTGCTGAGTTTTCCAGCTCTGTAAGATGCTAGTGAAACTCACTGCTGGAAAACTGAAACAAAATCTAGAGAACTACAAGATGTGATGATGGATATTGCTACCAAGTCAGGTGATATGAACTGTCCCAATAAACAGACTTATGATGACTTTACCAAGACAGAATCACAGAATATGATTTGGGCTGGAATGGTTTGCGCTGGAAGGGACCTTAAACGTCATCTTGTTCCAACCCTCCCATCCTGGACAGGGACACCTTCCACTAGACCACGTTGCTCCAAGCCCTATCCAGCGTGGCCTTGAACAGTTCCAGGGATGGGGCATCCACAACTTCTCCAGGCAACCTGTGCCAGTGTCTCATCACCCTTGCAGAGAAGAATTTCTTCCTAACATCAAATCTAAATCTCTCATCTTTTAGTTTAAAACTATTGCCCTTTGGCCCACGACTATCTGCTCATTTAAAAAGTAGCCCTCCCTCTTTTTTATAAGTACTGGAAGGCCATAATGAACCAATGAACCTTCTCTTCTCTAGGCTGAACATGCCCAACTCTCTCAGCCCATCTTCATAGCAGAGGTGCTCCAGGCCTCTGAGCATCTTGGTGGCCTCCTGTGGACCCTTTCTAACAAGTCCCCATCTTTCTTGTGCTTGGGACCCCCGACCTGGATGCTGTGCTGAGGTAATTGCATTGAACTAAGCCGCCCTTCCCAGGGAGTAAGATATGACTTAACCTGGTTAGGGATGGCAAAACATCCAGCTAGCTTCTGCGAGAGGAGAAAGAATATTTCTTGCAGCGAATATTTCTTGCAGCAAATATTTCTGTATTGTGAATGTACCATATGATGGAGTCTGAAGCACATTATTTATGCTCCACAAAATTATTAAATGACTGTCAATTGCTTTCAGTATGAAATTACCTCCTAATTCCATTAGCTACACACTGTTGGGTCCAGCATAAGCTTCCACAATGAAAACATACCTCTTATGCAATTCATCCAGCTCATTAAGTAGTTGCTGGTTTGCTGAAGCAGGACATTGTTATCGCCCTCATATGTGCAGTTTGGATCATTGTCATTTCGGATATCACCCAGACGATTCACTTAATAAGAACAAGTGCATGGTTTAATATATTGCAATGTATTAGCAGAAGCTAAGAGAGATTAAATAATCATTCTGTGACAAAATGCAAGAGAGCTGCCTATTCTTGTATGTAGAACTATTGTTACAAACAGATGAGCTTGAAAATTCACTGATTACCTTGTACAGTAAAGATTTTAGAAAAGTGTGGCATTTAACTTACATGAGGAATTTTCATCTATAAAGTCAGCATCTTAGTTTTTGAAACTGAGACTGAAATACTCGTACAGTCTGCTCAAACGCTGGTGCAGATCCTGAATGGGTTTAGTGGGGTTTTTTTGTGACTTCAGGTATGAAATAAAATTTAAAAATATGGATACGAGGATAAAATGCTTTCTAAACACATCGTTAAAATTCAGACATCATGGCACAACAGCAGTCGAAGAACACATCAAAATAACCATTCTCTTTCTGATCAGTGCATGCAGTGGTCTGTAACTTACTGGCAAGGTAACCGTGTCCTCCACAAGCTTCTCGGCACTCCTGGGCTGCCTGCTGAGCAGTCCAAGATGCCAGTGGTTTGCTGGCAGTAGATAAAGCATGAATCTCACGTCCCAAATCCACCTTTGTGAAAGGAAAGATTTGTAACTTCGTGAAAAAAAAGTTACAAATGAGGAATAACTTTTACAGAAAGTAAGTTGGTGACCAGCTAAAGCTATAGACACATGTACTGCGTCCTAATGAACAGTAACTGGTAATACAGGCATAAAACTTTCTGAGATCTATGTAAATACAAAGCATACTCTTTGGTGCCACAGAAAAACCCTGCCACAACTGAGGAACCTTCAGCACCAACTTTCTTCTATGGGACAGCAATAATCTGTGTCAAGTAACGGGCACATGGGTGCATCTTAGCTCAGATGTACCAGCTGGCACAGCATTGAGGGAGTTAGTTTACCACCTGCCAAGCTTTCCCTCCCAAAAATGGAGAGTCAGGTGGTTGAGGGCGGCCTATCCAGAAAAAGCTTCTATCCCCTCTGTGACATAAGCAGTATCTCTCTCCCAGCCAGCAATAGGATATTTATAATATTTATTGCCTTACACAGTTTTCACTGATCTTTTAAGCATCAGTTTTGCAAAGAGCAGGAAAACTTATATGTACATCCTCAGAGATTCCAGGGAATCACAGTAGCCTGCATTTACACTAACTCTGTTGACTTTCCTTTGAAAATGTGTTTGGAATTCTGGTTTCTGGAGATAGCAGCTTGATACAACCAAAGCTTGTTTAAGAGCACCTCCCTGGTTGGTGTAATTTGTTTTAAGATCTCCTGTAGAACAAAAGGAATCCATAAGGATTACATTCTTAAAATTTTCAACAATGAGATTCTTTCCTATCATGATTTTTTTCCTGATAGCCACTGTTTTCCCTAAGATTAGTGACTGCACTTCAGATCTCCAGAGATGAAGTATCAGGTAAAAAAATCAAATAGATTCTTCTGTGGTTTGTGCCAAGAAGAGAAATTAAAATACCCTGCCATTACTACAAAAGTATTTAATGAGCTTTACTTTAGCTGAAAAAAGCTTGAGGATTTAAATAAGACCTGAGCAATACACAGCCAGCATGTAGGCCCTAAAACTTTTTATTGCCAAATATTATAAAACTAAATAAAATTTATATGCTGTAAAAACACAATACTGCAGTTAATTTGATTAAGAATCAGTCTTGGCACAGAGACTGATAGGTTAAACTATTTCCTCTGTAAAGAGATGACTTCCAGTGGGCTGATTGTGGATGAAAAATTCAGCGTTAAAACCCAAAAGTCAACTTTTTTCTCTAAAAATATTTATTTTAATGCATGAATTTGAATTGCAAACTCAAGCCGGACTCACAGAGTCTGTGCAGGAATTAAGATAAGTATATTTTCAGAAAATCTTTGATATATGCTCCCTGCAGAATCATTTACAACAGTTATAAGCTGAATTTACACCATCATAATATATTTATGGTAAAAAATTCTGCAAGAGAACATAACCTTCAATCCCACAGAAATCAAGAAAACTTTAATCATTCCATCAAAACTAATTTGAATGCTTTTCTAAATGCAACTTTAATTAGTATTTTGTATGGCCCATATTTCTGAGACATTGCTCTATCACTCTTGATCATAAGGGAGCCTAAGACTTCTAAACAGATCCTCCATTTAACAGTTTACAGTTTATTATAGTAAGAACTCAGTGAAGAAGAAATGTGTAAATATCTCACCTGTCTCTGACTCCTTTGCTTTGTCAATACACCTGCAAAAAACTCTAAAAAGTTCCCATACAGGGACTTTGAGAAATAATCTAAGGCATATGCAGCAGCCAGATAAGGAATAAGACGCCATTGCTGGAAAAAAAGAATTAAATTGATTTGATCACAAATTGATATATATATATTTTTAATAGCTATTATATTGTACCAACACATTAATTTTTACTGTGTTCAAAATGGAAAACTGCTTAATGGAGAACAGAAAAATAACCACCGACAACATAATTTAATTACATTCAGTTATGTTATAGGTGGTTATTGTTCTCTTTATACAAGTTATGGTTATATTATTTTAGTTCTCACATTTCACGAATTTGTGATAAGCATTCTGTTAAACCAGGGAAAAAGTTCACTGAAGCTTTGGGGACAAAAGACATATTTTTGCCATGTGTTTATAAAATGTCTGGCATGCCAGGGTCAGTCATGATTCATACATTTCTTCAGTATGAACATGAGAGGTTGTAAGCATTTCATGGGGCTCATGAAGGAAAAGAAAAACTGCTTGAAAGTCTTTGTGGAAAGGAAGAAGGGAATGAGAGTTTCACCAAGCAGAACCCACAGAATAAGCCAAAACTGGGAAAAATTGAGAAACTCAAAGAATAGTGGAAAGTAGGCCCTGGCTTATTCAGAAATGGTGGAAGGAAGGCACCTTTCACCAGTTTGTAGAAACCCATGAAATCTTTCAACATTGTAAAATAAGTGTCAACCTGGAAAAAGGCACTCACACTGCAAAGACAAACTGGGCAGGTTTGTTTTGAGCACTTCTTATATATTAACCTTTGCCATTCAGCAGATCTGAGTTTTCCCTTTTTCCCAGTTACTTTACATATACTTTTTCTATTTTTTCAGAGCAAAAAGTGATTTTCATCTGCATACACTGCAGGTAAACCTTGGTTATAATCCTCTTCAAATCAGTACTAGCTTGAGACTTCTCCACAATGAATGCCATTGAGTTCTATACTTTTAAAGCATACAGGCTGCAAATGAGAAAATTAGTGTAGAAGCAAAAGAAGCACTGATATTTTTAAACAAATGCTAGCTTCTACATTTGCAGTACTTTCACATGTGCATGTAAGAGTCTTTTTCTGAAAAGATTACTATTTTAGAAGATAAATGTTTGTAGGTACTTCAGAGAAACATGAATTTTTTTGGTTTTGCTATTCCAAGAACTCATGTTAAAAGCCTGGTCATGCCAGGAGAAGGTTTTGAGTTGGAATGAACCCCCATGGCTGAACTAGAACGATGCTTCAGTTGACACAGACAACTTTAATTTCACTAACTTCAGAGTCACTATTGTGATCTGCAGTAGCTCTGAATGTGAGTTTCATTATATAAAAGTCTGTAGGTTGAATTACAAAATATTTACCTGTGTTTGGTATTCAAGGACAGGTATTTCTTCATCCTCAGTTGGTCCAAACTGACGGCGAGCTGCTGAGAAGCGAATGGCTATTGCCAAGGCAAGCTTTAAATTGATCACGGACATGGCTGTGATCGCAATTCTGCCAGTGGACAAGGATCCCATAGCTGCACTGAAATGCTCTTTAGCATCCTGAATGAATAGAAGGCACAGAATGAATGCTGAGGCTAACATTTCATTTTATCCCCATAAAGATGCAACTTGGTAGCATGATCAGAAGCAATTTTGCCAATTTTGTTTCTTGACTCATTCAGATGAGGTATTCAGGCAAGACTCAGAATAGTCTTGCCTGAACACAGTCAAACTCTAAACTCTTTGGGATTAGTAGGGTAGTGCAAAGAGCACAAAGTTCAGTAAAGTCAGCAAGGTGAGTTGAGACATCTCTGAAATGCAATTAAAAAACTGACATTCATACCTCATGTAAAATTGTCAACAGCCTTACTTAAGTTCAGGTATCCAGTACTTCCCAACATAAGAGGCCCATCGCTCTGTCTCTTAACCTCCTTATACCTTTGTATCTTTAATGAAACAAGACCTTGTTTCATACCTTGACTGAACTTGAGTACTTCCCTTCAGCTGTGACATCTCCAGCTATATTCAGTATGTTTTCTTTTGGTATTCTGACATTGTGGAACATGGCAAATCTGTTTAAACAAATACACAAACAGTATAAAATCTATGTCTGCATAGTCTGAGGTGTTAATGTTACAGAAGAAAGGTGACAAGAAAGACGGGATTGCAAAATTATCTCAGTCATGTCAGTGAACTGGAAACAGTGTCCTTCAAGCCAGACAGGCAATTTTAGGGAAGTATGCCTGGGACAACAAAGACTTTCAGACTCACAGCAGCACAATAAATTCAAGAACGGAAATTATTTGTCATAAGTCTTCTAATTTTTTTTTGTTTGTTTTAAAAAGATGATGTTTACAAAACCAAATAAACCACTTCATTAACTCTGGGAGACCATTTCAGCAGCTTTGTAACGAAAGAAGTCAAAAAGAAATGGAAGGATGAGCAATGTATTCTGGTGGAGAGAAGGGACAAGTAAAGTTACTTACTAGAGACCTTGTACACAGGCAGTTTGACAGGTACTTTCACTGACACCTCAGAAAGCTGAACTGAATTCTGCATGAACTGAAGGCTGCATGACTTAAGTTCCCTAGGCTGGTATCTCAGCTGTCAAAAAGCTTGAGAAGATGAACAACTTCCTTCTCCCACCCAGAACGTGACTGGGCCATTCTCATTCCAAATTCTCTGCCCCAAACAATTCTGCAGAACTATATTCTTTACTGAGGTGTTGTTTAGTCCAGTCTGAAGACTGCTTTGGGATAGAGACATTATATATTTTTATGAGTCTAGAATATAGATCTGTGAGGATCACTCATTCTACTGCAGTACAAATAAGGACATAGCTGAAATAGTGCCCTGAGAAGGAACCAAAAGGAAAATTTTCCATTGTTTAAACTCAAATTAGGAATTCTGTTCCCTGAAATGCAGCATCTTAAAAAAGGAACAGCAGGATAACCCCTTCTAAGTACCCTAGCAGCAAAAAAGAGGGAAGTTCTTAAGATAGGGAGAATGTCCTCAGTATTCGTATTCTTCAGGAAGAAAGTGATTGAACTGTTTCACCCAAATGGGCAACACAATTTGGCACAATAGCAGCAGTATCAACCCCACTCATGAATATCTCACTATCTAATAACACTTGAAAAGCTGTATTTGTAATCAAAGAAAATTCCTGTTTCCTGCCAATAAAGGCTGATCTATTTAATGTGGCTCACGAGAGCCAGGTCTTTCACATTAATAAATTACATAAGGGCTGCATTGCTGCATGTGCTTTTAAATTATGAGTTGTTTCCAAGGAAACATATCTGAATACTGAATTTATTCAGCCTTAGAGATACACAGTATTTTCGGACTTAAACACAGAGAAAGGCTTGCTATCCTAACCAAGAACCAGCTGCCTCAACAATGCTAATAAGTGCTTTGTTAAATGCCAGTTTCAGTGAGACAACACTACTTTGTAATAGAAGCAAATTCAGAATTTCCAAAAATCTGATTTTCATTTAATATTTTTTTTCATATCTGAAAATAAAAAATCTCATTCTAGAAAGAAATTCACATTCACTGCTCCCTATATCCCAAATAGAATCACAACCAAACCCATACAAAACCCAATATTTTTAAGTAAAGCATGCATCTTAGAAAGAACTTGAGCTTTTTAATTATTACTCATTACTTTAATTACAGAAGAGTGTGTGGCAAGGTTTAGGTTTCTAGTTTAGCACTCTTTTTTTCACAGTTGCTGTACATCCATAGAATTCCAAGAAGGTGCTTCCTCCGAGGACCTTACAATGCAAGCATAAGGCAGGAAGCTACGAATATGTTCAAATAGTGAAGCAGACACTAACTGCTGAAGAATATTTTCCTGACAGGATGCCTGTCAGTCACAGCACACCAGCAGCTAATCAATGCCATTTTTTTACAAGCCATTAGAGCAAATGAGAATTTTAAGAACGAATCAGAGTAATGAAAGTAAGGGAGCTCCATGGATGTTTATAAGGATCCCTCCCAGGTAGGAAGGGATGCATGGAAGAAAGCAAAGAAATATTATTTTAAAAAGCTATTGAATGGGTGATTAAAACTGGAATTCTAAACCAGACTAAAGGAAGAGCTGACCTAACAGAGAGAGGGCACAATCTTTGGGGCACAGATTAGGACAATATTTCAAAGGGCTCCAGTTCCTAGGCCTTCTCTCTCCAAATACATATCTGGAACATGCTTAGCCTTGTATGTGATGAATGATAAGATTCATGGCAGCATTCATAGAGTCATTAAGGCTGGAAAACATCTCCAATATCAGAGTCCAACCATTATCCAGCAGCACCGTGTTCACCACTAAACCACACCCCCAAGGTACGACATCCACACATCTTCTGAACACTTCTAGGGATGATGATTCCACCCCTCTTCCCTAGGCAGCCAGTCTCAATGTCTGAACACTCTTTCAGTGAAGAAATTTTTCCCATTATCTAACCTAAACCTCCCCTGGTACAACTTGAGGACATTCCCTTTTGGTCTGTCATTTGTTACCTGGGAAATAATGACAATGAATAAAATGGCAAATTATCCCTGTTATGTGTTGTGTTTTACACTGTAGTGATTAATTCGATTCACTGAGCAAAGTTGTGCAGTTGTAGAAAATTCTTACATTGACCTGTGCTTGAGACTCAAGTGTTTCTAAAAATCAAATTCAAAGCTACTACTTTATAAATCTATATACTAATTACCTACTTTTAGGAATTCCAAGCCTACTCATAATGAACATGTGACAGATGTGTGCTGAACAAAACAGCTCCCAAAATGACCTAAACCGTTTTACCCACTTTCACTTGCTGTGATACAATCTCAAACAGTAAAATCTAAGGGAAGTCTTTTGTTGGAAAGAGTGAGAAATCTTCAAGAAAGTTTTATTATAATCTGACACAAATACAAGGAAGCTAATTCTATACCACATAAAAGATGACCTAGAACTATTATGATTAAAAACTACATGCACACCCTTCTTTAATAAGTTCTTTCACAGCTAGTGAACCAGAATACTGAATTTCCTATCATTATATGGTGACCTATTTTCTTAAAATCAAAATGAATTCAAGTAACAGGTTTTGAAAGTTTAGATTTTTTCCCTTGATATTATCCATTACAGATACATTATATAAGATACGTGGCTATGCATATCAGATGGAAAAGACTTTAAGAAGCAAAGCAGAGTGGCAGAACTAGCAATTAAAAATTCAACAGAAAATTTCCATGTGTAAAGAAATAAGATATTTTCCCTGTAAGCACCAGTGTTGAAAATAAAAGCAGAACCTCATAGGACTGGTGGGTTAAGTGACCTTGTGAGATTGCTGCCAACTGCTGTAATGCTACTTCTCCAAGAACTTTGCTGTTGGGAATTGTTAGACATACTGGCCAATTGGAACTTGATATTGGAACACATTAAAAATAAATAGTAAGATTTAATGAAGTCAACGATCACGTTTTTAATGGTTACCAGCCTAGAAAGCATAGACTTGGCCCACATCTGTCAACGCATTTAGGGGAAAAATCCCCTTAAAGAATTGAAGAAATATCTTACAATAATGGAACTGTATACACAGTCATGGGGATATCATGTACCAGCAAGTTTGGAAAATGGCTAAATTTCACACAGTGATGACAAGACCAGAGGTTTGAAAGCTGCCCTACATAGGGCCTCTTCAGCACAGCAAATAGCGTGACTGAGATTAAGACCTCTCAGCAAGACAGACCGACAGCTGTCACTTTAAATAGATATCACAGGGCTCTACAGCAATGTGCAATTTTGCATCCTGTAGACACATTTTTTACCACAGATAAAAAACCACTGTACCACACAGATTTCTACAAAGAGCAGCTGAGCAGAGTGAAGTGCCATTCCAATAGCAGCTTTCTTGTTTGCGTTCTTTGGCCAGTAGTTCAGGGAACATTTCAAACTAAGTTAATCTCACTGACTTTAAATCATGCAACAGTAATTCATCTGCTGTGCAGTGATGCTGATAAAAGAGGAGCAGCTGGAAAAGCTACGAGCTCCTTTTGCCAGTACTAAAGTAATAAACTGTTACCTATAGTACAAATAGCTCAAACATGCTCTGGTGAACTTGAGACTCACTAAAATGCCTTTTCTGCCAGCTTTTGTTACTGACTACATTAGAGATGGTGCAATGATACCAGCCAGACTTCCAGCCAGAAACAGAAAGCAGGTGAATGGTATTGGAAGGCTGTGAGTCAATTGATACCAGGGCTGTTCATGGGATACAGTAAACCTTGGGAAGACTAACGTATCAGAGGTTTGATGAAAAACTTGCAGAGGGAAAGAAAATTGACACATATTCTAGACTGAAGCTCACAGAAAGGTTAGAGCTGAAAAGAGGTACAGAGAAACTGGGGAAAACTGCATGGCAGTATTTTAGCTTTATTTTCTACAATCAAGGCTCTAATCTAAGAATGCAGCTCTGTACAATAATGCTCAATAGCAATGATAAAACAACATAGCAGTTTATAGGCCTCCTAATCCTAACCTAACGGACTTCACAGACACACAAAGACCCACTCACACTAAAGTTCTTATAGTCCAAGTGTCAGTGTTGAGAGGAGCTCTGAATGTGCAGACTCCTTCAGCTGTTGAGAGGTGACAGAACTCTACTAAGGAACAAAAATGGTTGGCTGAAGCTCACTGCAGACGTGAGGCTGTATTTCTGCGGATCAAAAAACAAATGTGTGACCAGATCTAAATCTACCTTTCCCCATTTTCAACGACATCAAGTGCTTTTCAATGTGAAGTAGCTATGGCTGTAGAGTTTCAAGGCACATGAACATGACAAAAATGAGGGGATAAGGCAGCACTCTGCAGCAATGGGACCACAGCCTAGTAACGCGCACAGCACTGTATGTACCCACATAGTGTCCAACCTTGACTACAGAAACTACATGAGGAGGGCAAAGCAGGGAAATGTCAACGATTCTGCTGCAAAAATCATGGCTTTAACTTACACTGCAAACATGCAAGAGGTGTTTGCAAAATACCTAGTTTTAACTGTGGAAGTGGCACTTTTCACAAGGACTAAAGTATTGATGGTATATTCAGATAATGTAAATACAGGCACAAGCATTTTTAACATTCATTTTTCTTCTACAGCCACTTCATTGGTATTGCTAGTGCAATTGTTTGTGACTTAGAGGCTGCAAGTCAATAAAAATATTAAACAAGCCCAAGCTGGTTTATTTGGGAAGGAGGACCAATTTTCATACTTGATTTCTTACATCTCTGTTCTTTTTCCTGTACTGAAACAGCCACTCCTAAGGCCTTGCAGTGAACCAGACCTGACAAATTATCTGACTGAAGACAGCTAAAATTGGTGGGGTTAGTTTCAGGAAGTTCCAGCTCCCTAGCTGAGTCCCCTACACAGCTACATAAATGTTCATCAGAGCAGAAAGAAAAAGGCAGTGTGGGAGTAGAAGCAAATAACCAAAGAAGCTGATTATGGATATTATCTTCACTGAACTACTGTTTCAGATTGAAAGATGAAGCTCCAAAGACTATTTAGGCTTCAACTGTGTATTGTAGCTCCTATCTTCCTAGTGAAATAACCGCAAGAATTGCACAATCTAAATGACAGTGAAGAGGATAAATAGTACAAGATAAAAAGGACTAGACTTTCATTTCTTCTGCCCTTAAACTAACAGTAGCAGAATCAATGTATTATTGGCAGTGATACTGAAATAGTAACAAAGAAACAAAGTGTGAATTAACCATTTAAAGAAATTTGTAAAGGCTTGGAGGTCATGTGATGTATGCTGTTTTTGCCAATATACAAGGAATTGTAGTGAAGGCTTTCTGAGCCTGCAATCTCTTACCAGAAGGGATTCTTTTACACAATTTATTGCTTTTCTGTCCAATAAATCCGCTTTACTCATTTCTTCTTGGGCGTTTTGTTTTGTTTTCAGTATCCAGAAAAGTGAATTTGGCCTCACTGATTGCTAGAGAACATGCTGAACATCTTAGTGTGTTGTATGTGTGCAAAGATTGACCACATTTTAATTGTACATGAGAGGCTGTTAAACAGATAATAAACCCCATCAGTTTTCCCAAGCCCACCATTATCATTAGATCCAGTTAATTCTTCCTCCAGGAAGACCCTTTAATCCCCTACAAAGACTTAAGGTAAAGTGACAGCTTCATTTCTCTAGTTCTTCCGTTACCACAGGTTTTATCTGCTCAACAAACTGTATACATGTTATCAGGGGACACAGCTGGACGAGCTCAGAACTTGTTTTACAAAGACAGGCATGGTAAGCACCACTTCAGAAATACAATTATAGCTGATTTTCACTCTTCCCCATGCAGATTCAGTTGGGCATCATTTTCATCTCTGGGGAAAGCAGGAATTTGCTGCTAGTTAAAACAGGGCATGAAATTGGTTCATCACCAATTCAGTGTCAAACATTTACTGATGTACACTGAAGTAACGGGTAATGGGTAATTTTGGCAATGTTCCATTAGCCAAGGTACAGCTCCCCCCAGAAAACCCAACCAAAAAACCCCCACACCAAAGGAAGGAAACAGAAATGCACATCAACACTTAGCCCTGCTCCTGCTTTATGTGTGTCACCCGCCCCCCTCCACCCCCCTCCTTACATCTGCCTTTCATTTTATTGAAAAGCCCCTGAAATCACAAATACTCAGGGATTTTTTCAGTAGGTTTTTTTCCCTCAGCTACTACTATTTTGGGTCCTCAGCGAACAGCATATTTCAAAGACTGCCAGAGCACTAGCAACAGGTGGACAATTTAAATATTATGAAATAAAGACTGAAGCATTTGCACCCCCTGGTGGCAGTCTGATTTAATTTTGGTAACAAAACACAAAACCAGTCTGAACTCTCCATAAGAAAAAACAGAGTTCTATTTTTACCCCTTTTTCCATTGATTACACAAATTGTTGTAAATTTCCTACGAAAAGAAAAATATTTTAAAGTATTTTACAGTGATTTTGTCTTTTTTTGTCAGGGCAGCTAAAGTTACAAAGACCTGCAAACACCACGTGATTTTTGGACATTAAATTATGAAACAATGAGAATTATTTGTAAAGACAATTTTAGAAACGAATTTACACAGCAAAAAGTCCCACATTAGTTCTGAAATTCCTTCTCTAACTAAAAAGATTACACTCTGCATTAGCAGGAAACCAGCTTTCAGCCAAACAACCCAAGAGATTAATTGTTTTTCAAAGCCAGAATGGACAACTACGATCAACTACTCTGTTTTCTTACATAGCATAAATCAATAGCATTTTCCAAGGAGGCTCTGGAATTTCTTCCCCATGACCTTCATTAGTGTTCAGGAAATTAACTCTCTGTATCCATATTGAAAATTATTAGCATAAATCTCTTGAAGCACAGGAACAAAATCAAACGTCTCTGTAAGAGATGTCAGACTCTGATCCTCACTGTGATCACATATCTGAGTGTAACTACATGGAAATAGACCTGATGTACTAAGTGTTCATGGTAGCTGAACCACACTTCACACACACATTCAAAAAAACCTGGCAATGCATTCAAGTGGAGACTAATTCTTGTAAGTCACAGCATAAGGGAAGGTTTTTTCCTCTCCATATACAAGTTCGTGCTTTCTCTGGGATAAACTAGGATGTAAGATTGCTAAATGGCCAAGGATAACACCTTGACAAGGCAGCATCTGGTGAAATATCTCTCTGTGGATCCTGGCATTTTGCAGATCATGCAACCAAGAGTCCATTTTCTAGGGTGGCATGGCTTGTTGTCTCTGCAAACAAGTGCAGAACTTCCTCTCCAGTCCCCATCCAGACCTTCGTGTACCTCTGAGAGCCAACATCTACAAGCCCTGACACTTCTGACATGTCAGTGTGAGCAGGAAGGTTACAGAACAAAACTTGGTTCCCTGGTTTGTGAGAACAATGTTGGCCTGCCTCTAACCTTAGACCTCTCCTAAAAAATTTAGCTGAGGTAGTTCAGGAACACAGGCCCCTGGAGGTTTTAGCTAAATGAAGGGTATATACTGGTAACCTTGGACTCCCTCACCCTTCTGCCTTAATCTGCAAGTGCTGTCTTAAGGTTTCTAATGCACGGACTGTCTTAATGCATACTTAAAGAGATCTAGATCCATGATTGGGGCTCTTTGGGCACTACTGTCTGAACAAAATAATAATTTTTTTAAAACAACATATACAAAGTAAACAGGAATGCCCTACAACTGCTTTAAATGACACACGATGTCAACTAAGATAAGGGTTTCCATCTGACATTAAGATAGGAAGGCACTGATATCTCATTTGCACTGCATTTTATGGATTATAATTTCAAATTATTCAGTTATTACCAACATTTTAAGAAATACTCTATTTTTTCCCAGTAGATAATGGAGAAATGGATTTAAAATTATGTACATTTTAAAGTCATATAACAAGCAGACTCTTCTTTCCTGTGTTGCACGTAAAACTATGTTTCAATATAAGAATGAACAGCAGAATTTGAACACTTGTACAGAAATATGAAGTTGAGTAACATTTAGATTACTCAGGCCCATGCTGCTGTGCCATCTGGTGGCTACTAGTCTGTAATGCATAAGCAAGAAAAAATACCCACTAAACCTTAAACATCCCTCTTTTCCAAGTCTTTCTCACCGTATTCCTCTATAAATTAATTTTGAGTTGTTTTGGTTTTTTCGTATTTATTTCTTTGGTGTCTTCAGATAACGGAGAATCAGTGGTAATGAGCTACATAACCATAAAATTCCTACAACCTTCTGGAAAGACAGTCAAAGCCATTATATTTGAAACCAGCATACTTTAAGATGTCTATACTGTGTTTACTGCAATGGCATGTTTTGAAGGACAATACATTACCTGTAACAAACTGAATCAACAGAAAGAAGTAAATTTGAGGCATAAAGAAGTGAAACCCTTGTTTACCATTTTAAGTTTCTGTCTTTATACAGAGCTACGTAACTAATACAAGAGTTTAAAAAATTTTTACGTAATGATGTTTTAATGCAGAAATCTGCCTCTGTTTCCTCACTGTATCTCCTCCCCATCAGACACCTTTGGTTAGTAAAGTAGACACAGTAACGCCATTGGAGTCCATGACTAAGAAATGGAGCCAGCTTCTTTTTTATTTCAACTGCACATGCATAATACAGAAAAAAATAACTAGCCTTCTCTTTCTAGTCTGTAGTCTAGAAATCTCATGGTTTAAACAAGATACATCGTTTCTCTCCTGGGTCTCATTAATCTTACGTCTTCACTGAAAATAAACCTTGTCTGTGGACCACCACTACCCTTCCTGTGGGCTAGAAATCAACAGAGAAAATAATTAAAGGTTTATACCTAGATGGGTGCAGAGGCTGATAAAGTTCTTTACTCAAAACTTAATGGATTTTTTTTCCATTGTTATTGTTGCAGAGTCCATAACTGCAAGACTGCCTGGGGATACTCACAGAATACCGGGAGCACTTCACATTTTAAAAAGTGAGAAAGGCTGAAAGACTGTTTATTCAGATAGAAAATACTGCAATCCAAGATCTTTCAGTCTGGAGTTTTTTTAGAAATATCAACAATTTAAAATCACTAGTGAACACTTCAGGAATAAAGACAGAATTGATACAGGGGGATCTTTGCACCATAACATTGTGATATAACTTAGAATGTTTTCTCTTTCAAATGTATTGACTTACCCATTATCCAACCCATTCTGCCCAAGTTTCTTTCCTATGTCACCTACCATCACACCTGGCATTGGTAGGAGAGTTTTTGTATCTCGAATCTGTAGAGAAGTGAAACACAACATTTCAGTAGTGGAACAATGTAAGTTATTGGCTGAATTTTTCAAAATATTCCCAACTTGCACCCTGTTATTAATGATAAAGAGATGTCTCTGTTTCTTTCAAGCACATAATCCTGGATATAACCTGTACTTATGCATCCTCTCATTCAGGACATAGATACTTTAATGAAAACCCCATCGGAAGATGACACTAATCACATCACTGTGTTAAATATCCCTTAACACTGATGACTGCTCTCATCAGATTAGCACTGAAACCTCCTTCAGGTGTACACAGACACAGCAGGAACCAACAGAATTTTGATGTAAAAATCAGCTTTGAGATATTCCCTGATTCCGTAATAAACTCTGTTCAGTCTGAAACTAGCTCATTTTACTACGTACAAGTTTTCTATTGCACTGACATATTTTATGATGCCTTTAATCTTATAAAATGATTTCTGTGGTAGAAGTTTGCAGATTTCATGCAGATCAGCCTGCAGCATTGGCAGACTTAACCATCTTAAGCCCAAAGCAAGACTTTCAGGACTTCATACAACACAGATGAGTTCTAACTATCTAAGCACCACGATCATCTGGAGACTTTTCAGCTCTTTTGTATTTTGAGAATTTTTTGCAGAAAACTGACAGTATAAAACTAGCTCTACAACCTTCACAAAACCAGTGAACATTTAAAAAAAGTACACTGGCTACAACTGCAATAAACTGTGAAGGCATTAAATAAGGAATCTGGTCAGGTATAAATAACAGCATAACAAAGTCTTTAATTTGAACCCACTCCTCCCCAAAAGAAAAAAAGGATTAGCAATACTTCCACTCCACCTGTACAATAAAGGAATGTAATCCTTGGCACTGTCCATCAGGAGTATAGAGCTGGGCATACAAAACTGCATGAGTAGCATGTTTCCCCATATTACCAACCCAGAATTTTGCAGCTTCAAAGTCAGGTGTATTGATGACAAATTCCTGCAGCCAGGAAAGAAAAAAGGAAATTATATAAATACTAAAAATCAGTTCACAGCTATTTTTCTTTTTCATTACCCTGGTAATGTTTTGAAAACATTCATTAACTGCCAGGATTTTATTCTGTACTGCATTCCAACACCTGAGATCTCTTTTATTGTGTTCAGCTTTGGAGAGAACACATGTAGTAAAGAAAAAAATTCAGAGTTCAAAAAGCTCATTACCTCATTTACCACTGTAAAGCCTGAAACTCAGCTTTTTAAATTGCTCATTTAAGCAGTTAAAAAAAAAAAACGGTAAAGCAGATTAATGGACTGGGAAGCACTTCCTAGATCTTAGGTTAAACTGTGAGTTCAAGTAAAGAACTGAGAGGGCTGTTTCAGCTGTGAGAGCTGAAGCCTAGGCAGGGACCAACTCCTTCTTACACAGTTTTGTGTGGAAAGGAAGCCTGGCTGACAGTGTGCATTAAGGACTAACCTGAGTGCTAGGATCAAATGTGGCCGTAGTCCGTATGCCTTTGGTGTTAGTTCCGTGGCTGAGTTCAGTCAGAGCAAAACATCCAAAAATCTAAATAAGGAGATACACTGCACAGTTCAAGACCACTTTCTGACATTAATTAAAACTACAAGACTTTCAAATGATTGCAAATTCAGCTATTGGAAAGTAAATTGGCAAAAAAAACCCCCAAAACAAAACAGGAAGTGATAAAAAACAACAAAAGAAGCACAAAGCTCAGTTTAGGTACACTCAGAATATTTATCTTGCAAAATCAAAGAGGGTCTGGCAGGCCAGTGAATGCTGCCCACATGGCCTAGACAGGAGAAACTGTTCAGGATTGGCACCTTCTGTATCAGGCAGGCTGCACTTATTCTGCAGAGTACTTGGTCCTGAGTCTCCACTGAACTCCATGTGGTATTTCTTTGGCATTAAGACATTCTTATTTTCTGTTTTATAGCATTAGAACAGAATTTTTATGGCAACACATCAAGGTTAAGAGTATCCTAGGAGGATACTCTTAAATGACTCTGGACAGAGCTTAAACTGGTGTAGTGTCATCTTTATTGCCTTTTGGGAAAAGTTCCTAAATTTTGTCTGCATGTTAACTTGGACAGTCTAAAGTATATCCAGGAAGTGGTTTATGAGCTAGTAGCGAGGACAGTCAGAGCTTAGTGTGTGAATCTGCTCCATGGTCTTTTCTTTTGTCATTTAGAAGTACCTAGGTACACAAAGAGATCAGAAATAACACAAAAGTGCAAATAGTGACACAGTTCTGGTAGTGTCCATTTCTCACAAATTATTAGAAAAAATTACCTCCATGGTCTGAATTTGTTTCACAATGTGTGCAAACCTCTTAGAAGCACTCAAAACCGGACCTGCAAATATCTGTAAAAACAGAATTATGAATGAAATCAGTGTCCTGTGATAAAAGCACAAATTGCACATGATTTTTAATAGTGATGTCCAGTAAAGAGACCAGGGAAAGTGGGCTGCACAGTAAACTATAATTAGACTGTGGCTGGGGGAGGTAAGTCAGGATTTGATCTTGTCAAAGCCCCTTTACAGATGACTGAACTTGTCCCAGCTCTAACCTGCTCAAGCCTTCATTGCAAATGCTTAAAAATACTTTCCACTTGTCCTTAATGATGTTCCTTTGAGCAAAGGAAAACTTAAAGACTATTTTAGTTCATTTTACTGCAAATGGATTGGGAACTGAAGGTAGCTGCTTCAGGATCAAACAAGAATGCTGATTTGAAAGCTACCTTCAGTTTTCCTACAAGGATATTCACACAGCAAAACTCTAATTCCTAGATGCTCCCCAGCCATGTGAACAGTAATAATTAATTAATTCAACAGATACTATTTGACCAGCTGAGTATTCTTTGCGAGAGACCCATCTGGGAAGCAACTGATTAACAGAATACAGCCACTGATGTCAGTGAGAAATTTTATACTGGTTTCCATTCCTTCTGGATTCTGCCCTTAATTAAGACACTGGGACTTAAGCAGGTAAGTTTCTGATACCTGCAAATCTCTAGCAAACACACAGCCACCAATAACCAAGTTCTTTGCCTGCTACTGCCCTAGAGAGGAGGCAGAGGAGTAGACAAAAGAAGGCATCAAAATTTTTCTGCATATCTGTCTGTACTGTTTCACCTTTACTTTCCAGGTGAGATTCCAGTGGAGACAGGGGTTTAACACCAAAGATTACCCACAGCTCTCTGATTCTTCTAAACAGTTAAAACTTAATTCCATTTTTGGAAAGAAAGGACGAGGAAAAGATCTAGTATTAATAAAATACGCATAAAGCAACAGAATTATGGTATTAGAAGTTAGTTAAATTCAAACATATATCACTATAGCCCTTAAACTGTACTTACAACACAATGTAAGGTAAGCTGGGCACATGGAGACCAATCGTACATTCCTATACAGAGACACATAATAAAAAACCTTAATGGGTTCTCTATGATCTCTTGCTGAGTAAGAAATTCATATTCCAAGAGCCTTTTACAGCGCAGGAAGGTCAGCTCCTGATATTTCTCACGGCACAAATCTTCTCCAGGATGATGTGCAAAGAGAGGATCATTTTCCAGAGCAGAGAAGATTCTGTTCTTGGAGGGGAAAAAAACTGACATGAGAATGTTAACCTAAAAGCATTAACAAAAACAGTTAACTTTCTTCTAGGTCAACACTGGGTCTCAAACTACAATTGTTTGCTGGAAGGTATAAACTTATAAAGAAAAAAATTCAGAGAATTAGAAAATACATTTAAATGGTCTGTCATTATATATACAGCTCATGCAGCTAAATGTTATGAAATCTCCTTCACCATGAAGTGATTCACTGATTCAGTCTGAATGTACAAGAACAGCATGGCAAAACTTACTTGCTTTGTATAGCAGCTTCATTATCTCAATATATGAAGCTGCGGGCAGAATCTAATGTGCAGAAGTCCCTCAGTCTGAGGATAAAGGTAAAACTCCAGGGGTTACATTCAGTTAGAAATATGCCACGATGGTAAAGCCATTAAGCTACCACAACTACTCTGTTCCCAGATGAAAGTAAAAAAAGGCTCCGTTTAATGGAACCATCATATGCAGCCCTTCAATGTGGGGATGTGCATCTTTTAATGTTTTAATTTGGATTCTTTTTGTATTAGATAATATATTATGGCATTTTTTTTATCTCAGAGCTGTGTCTTCAAGATATCCACATCTTGTCTTTCATGTAAGAAGGAAGAAACCCAGACTTCCTGTGCTTTCGCTTGAAAGGCAGTTGTTCCCTCTCTGTGCAAACAACACTACATGCCCACACAGCTTTGAAACTCCTTCAGACACAGAGCACTTGTGCTTTTTTCTGTGCTCTAACACACACCAGCCAGATGCAGAACCAGGCCTTTTTGATTTCTCTGATCTACCTGCCAGGATTTTTATAATTATGGTGAAGATTCAAGATTAGCTTAAATCCATGTACATCTACACCACCTTCAGAAAGCTAGTTCTTTCTCCTCCTACACCTTCAAGTCATGCATTTCCACACCATCTCTTGTGCTGCAGTTAATCTCTTTTCTTGGTAGGGTTAGCTTTCAGTGAGGTACACATGCTAATCTCCAATTGCAGTGCCACATAAGCATTAACGCAAGCACAGAAGATTGTAGGAAATTAGGTCAAAGTAAGACAGAAATACTGTTTGACAGTGACTTGAACTTAGCTCTGCTTAAGTGCCTTGCAAAACCATGGGATGTATGATTTAATGCAAACAGTAAAGAAATATGGTAGAATACAGGTCTTTCTCAGTTTGAAATGAACACAAGTTCTGAAATGCAGCACCTGCTGGTCTCCCCTGTACTGATGTTCAGTAATTAAATGAGTCATATGAGACAGCAGAGTAGATTGCTTAAAAGTTCAGCCTGTTCTGAAAATTGGCTGTGCCAATCAAATTTCTTCATGCTCCACATTTACAGAGTATTATTAACCAGTCCTAACTATTATACAGTCCCTTTAAAAAAAAACTGTACTTACTTCTACTGCTATCTCCACAATTAAAACATGCTTACAATTCTTGCAAAGTTTACCTTCAGCAGGATGATATCTTCACCATCTATGAACAGTGCCATCTCCTTCCAGTTGAAGGAAGCTTTCTTACGATATCTGGAAAGCGGGCCTTTAGGGAAATCTGGTAGCAAACTATCCCATAAATTTTGTTTGCCAGTCATTTCTTTCTGATTCAGTGTGGATGCCACTGTTAGCTAAACTGCAGCAAACAAGAAAAGATAAAACACAAACTGAAGCACCACAGATGTCTGTTTTTTAATAATAAAAAGAAATTGAAAGAGTTGTTAATTAAATCCATGGACTTGTTTAAATGTATGAGTACAGCAGTGCAGAGCCAACTAAAAGCTTGTCCTTCCATTTTTCTAATTCAAGTGGTTGGATACAAAGTAAGAAAAAATGCGTTCAATCCAATGTAAATGAATTATATGGTCTTTGTTATTAAAATATGAACTAAACACGAAACAGGGACACCACTGGTTATCACCATATCATGTAACAAGAAAGGGAGAGATAAAGGACCCAGGCAAGAAAATACCATGTCTTAAACAACAAATGGAGTAAGGCCCCACAAAGTCTGCTGGCAACTTGTGTGCATCTATGGGTCAGGGAAGAGCACTACAAAACTGCACAGACCCTGCAGGATTTCCTTGTCAGTAGGTATAACTGTACTGGTTCAGGAGAGAAGGAGAATCTTGCTTTTCATTAGAACCCGGCCCAGAGAAGTAGAGGCTGGTGCTGGAGGGCCCTCTGCTGCCCACGACACACTCAGAGATCCCTGCCAACACACAGACGGCAGAAATCTCTGCTACGCTTGGAAGGAGCAAAAACCATCGAGCAGCGCGGTAGAATCTGGCCATGATTTAACGGGACTGGCTGAAAGAAGCAACTCAAAGGTATAGGTAGGACATCCTGGCCCAGGGCTGACCAAGGGCTCAATATAGACTTTGAATATAATGAAGTACAGAAACTACTACTTCAGCAGTCTGCTTTTACCATCCTTTTTTCCCCCCCTCATCAGCTTGATGTATCTCCTTGATACCTCTCTTTTCTTTCAATCTTATCCTTTTATGGAGGTCATCCTCTAGTTCTGAACAGTACAAACAGAGTAGAAAAGAACAGTAGGACAGTATTTCTGCATGCTACTTCCAAATCAGTTCTAGGAAGATGGGGCTCCAGTACTGAGCAACAAGTTTGGAAAGAGAGAGAGAGAAAAAAAAAAGACATTGAGAAAGTGTTTCAATCTCCAGCCAAATAAACAGACACTACACTTCTAACTGGAGAACAGGTCAAACAGGCAGCAGTTGGAGGCTTTTTACTCATAAAAGAGGAAAAAAATTACATTGTAATATTACATCTAACTTTATTTACATTGCAAATCAGTGATATTACCCAAATGAGAAAACCTAAGAGTTCATAAAAAAAGCACTGTGTACTTAAGATATATTACAAATTCTCTGACTTCATGCAATGTTTTAATATAATTTGGCTCCAAGTTAACAGTTTCAAAACTAATAAAGAAATCAAAACAGGTGGCAACAATAGGAAAGTAACAACGGGCTGCCCTAAAGAATAACTTCAGTGTTAATTTCAGCCTTGCTCTGGAATTTTGAAACGCGTGTGAAGGTGGCAGTAAAAACCACGTTATTTTCAATTTGCGAAGAACTGCTGCAGTTTCACTGCAAAATGTTGAGTCGGAAACCTTTTTTTTCCGTGGAAAGTGCTCCTGCTAGTAATTCAAATTCATACCCGGACACCAAAACCGGGTCACAAATCACGAGGGCAAAGGTCAGTTTGCAGGGTACTATGGTCAATTATCTTCCATAACAATGACACAGCTCAGACACCTGGTAGCCGTCAAGAATAATGATACCGTACCCTTATTCTGCGAGATGACATAACCAGTGTTCTGGTTTATTTTATTTTCTAGCGGCTCTGCATTTCCGAGCAATCTGCTGCTGGCAGTCGCCCAGAGCAGGACAACCCCGGGCAGGGTAAAGGCAGGGCACGAACCGCTTCTGCGGGAGCCCTGTGAGGGCTCATCGCACGACCGCTGTTCGGGCGGCCCAAATTCATGGCAGGGCCTCGCTTCTGCTCAGACAGGGCAAAAACAGACTACATAATGTACTGTTATTCGCCAAACAAAGTGTACCGAGACGTCTCCCTGACGCGCCGGGCTGACTGTCCGGGGTCAGTCAGCCGTCCCGGTCTGGAGTTTGGTCTCAGGAGGCGTTTTCACGCTGCTGTTCCGCACCCGCTGTCACAGCGGCACAGGCCTTCCCCAAACAGGGCTGCACATCCGGTGACGACCCTCCAGCCTCACGCCCTGCTGGGAGCTGGCGGCTCCCTGTGTTTTCAGCTGCAGGACGACACCGCAGAGATCTCTTGCGGCACTTGGAGCCTCAGAGCGGCAGGCCGGGGAGAGGGGACCCAATACGTACCTGTAGCGGCCGCCGTCTCCGCCTCGGGAACTGACGGGAGCAGCCTGCGACGCGCTCCGCCTCTTGGCGCGGCGGCAGCGGGCGGTGGATGGGGCTGGTGGGGACGGCGGCCGTGCGGGACCCCGGCGGCGCCGCGCTGCCCCGCGGCTTCTGGGCGGCAGTACGCGTGTGGCTGGAGAAGCCGCAGGTGGCCAACAGGCGGCTGAGCGGCGCCGCTGTCCAGGCGGAGGGGACGGTGCCACTCGGCGAGGGCGGGGAGATATCTCCATCCTTCGCCGCCGCGGGGGCTGGCGGGGACGGCGGCGGGCAGGAGGGGCGAGCGGCGGGGCCCGCGGAACTGGGCCGGCTCTGGAGGGAGGTGCGGGGCCAGCTGCCTCTGCCGCCGCCCCTCACGGCCTGGGGCGGGCCCGGCGAGCTCCGCGCCGTGCTGAGGACGCTGCTGCCCCGGGGCCGCCCCGCCGCGCCCCCGGCCCGGGAGCTGGCGGTGCGAGGTGAGCGGGGGCGGGGCTGAGGGCGGCGGGAGGCGGGCCCGCGGCGCTCCGCGTGAGGGGCCGGGGCTGTCGCAGACCTGTCCCCTCAGAGATTGTCTCGCAGAGAGAAATGCCACTTTTTCCCTCCCGTGTTTGTGGGAACGAAGATGGATTTTTGTCCTGATCGTGTGCTTAGGATTTATTTTTACCTTTCGTTGTTGCGCTAGGAATCTTTGAAGTTTCAGCAGTTGAAGTACAAATTACAGAGGTCGAATTCCTGTGGTACTCGAGCTCTTGTCATGAGTAAGCTGCCCACACACAAACGCTGCTCGCAGAGCAGACCTAATGACGGGCTTGTAAGGGTTGGCCATAGCGTTTGGAAATGCAGAATTACTAAAAAGAGTGGGCAGCTGTGGCGCCTGCCTGGCCAAGTGGAAGTGTTTGTATCGACTTTCTTAATGTTTACTATTGCTTAAGAAAGAAGCTCAACTTGTTTTGTTGGATTTTTGTTTTGTTTTGGGGTGGTTTTTTTACACTGTATGATGGTAATACACTGCAATAAATCCTGCTAATATAAAGAAACTTACATAGGGTAGAACTTGACACCATTTTTAAGATAAATTTTGGAAAAAGTGTTGATAGGGATTAAATTCTAGTAGTAATGTTTTGGAAAGAATCAATTCTAGAAACAATTCAATTTATAAATCAGAAAGATGTATAGTCATTTATGGGGCTGACTTGGGATATTCTTGTGGCCTAGGATTCTTATCTGATAATTCTCAAAAATAGTGCCTTCAAAAAAAAAAGTATATGTTGCAGTTTTATTTTTTCTTTTGATGTTAAGAGAAGATGCTCCTGAGCTGCATCTAGAGAGTCTATCTCTAAGAAAAAGCCTGGGAGATTTTTTAAAATTAATTTGTTTACAATTAAAAAATGTTAGAGGTGGAATTTGTAAGGATGGGACAAGACAGCAAGACTTAACATTTGCTCTATTGCTAATTATTCTTTCTTGTCTCACTCATAAAATTTTGGAGTCCATTGAAAATTGATTATGTAGCCAGTGCAACATTTTCAGTTGCAAGAATGTTTGTTTTGGTGGTAATTGAAAAACCATTTTCAAAACTGAGAAGTTAATAAGTTGTTCTGAAGAAATTGCCCAGAGGTAAACAATAGGTAAAAAGATTTTTGAATTTTTGTATGAAGTAATACTGCATACACACCTGCTTCCCAGGACTCTGGATTTACTGTGGGATATGGGAAAGCAGCAGTCATATGCTAGAAAAATCTTATTGTTTAGTTTTTACTTTATTAAAATAGTTAGATTTGACGAAAATGAATACTCCTGGTCAGCCTTAGATATTTTGGAAAAATCATGCAATGGAATGCTAAATTTTGAGAATTCAAATGATCCAGTAGTTTCAGATGTCAGGAACACCAAGAAGCAGGTCTATTCCTAGCATTGTGGTTCTTTCTCTGTTGTCTTAGATCTTGCCTCACTGGTTTGCAGCCAGAAGTTAATTTTGATGCTAACCAGGGTGGGCTGCACCATGGAATAATAAACACCTGTTTGCATGTCTTTTCAGATGTTTGCAATGGAACTGTGACCTTTCTGCCTCTGGAGGAAAACACTGAAGGAAAATACCTGGTTAAAAAGTGCAATATTTATCAAATTCAACTTAAGCACATAAAAGATGAGGAATGGTAAGTGTGGGAGCGAGAGAGGAGGCAAACAGTAAGTTATTGCAAGAGTCACACAATGGTTTGTTACTGGTATGTAGGCAATTTAGATTTTATAATTTTCTGCTTGATTAGTAAATTATAGTAGTGGTGTAATATGAGTGCATAGTGTTCTCTAAAAAGAAACATCTACAATACCCAGAATAATGTAAAACAATCCTGTTTCACCTTTGAATGTATACATTGTCTGTACCTGACTGTTCTTGTGTGTGATCTAGAAAAATTATGCCTCTTGTGGTGACCAGGATGTAGCTGTGCCTGTGAGAAAGGTTCTATGGATGTTAATAAGGATGAGGGTCAAACTGGAGTTGCTGTAAACCCACTGAGCTTCAGTCACTGAAATGTAGACCATTCAGTTTGGTCCTGAGCATCTGGGGATGTAGCTGTAATAAAATCTGAATAAAGTTAGAGATGATGAAATAATGAGTTGTGACAATGGATATATTTTTCTCCTAAATTTTCCTGTTATTTTTCAGGAATTTCATAAGATGACTTATGCTGTTTAGTGTTTGGCTATCTTGTGAAATCAGGTTGCTCATCATATGTGAGTCTTCGTTCATTGTGTTAAATGCAGCATGAACTCTTATGTACAGTGTTTGAATTGAGAGATAATGAGCTACCAAATTCAGGGAGACTGTTTCATGGTTCAATAACTTCACTGATTTATTTTCCTTTTGTTTCTCTACATATTTACTTATTCTCCAGTCTAGTTTTGTATCTCTGATCTGCTAATTTTCTCCACTTAATCCTTGTTTTCTCTGTCCTTGAGATAGCTGAAATAGTGAAATACTGTATTTATACTAAGTTATTTGTTTGTTTGTTTTTAAGGTCCATATCTGTTGTAGCTCCATTTCCAGAAGATTGGTTTTCAGATGGAATTGTGTACCCCAAACTAGTGTGGCTTGGAAATGAACTTTTGTCCAAATTGGCTAAATGGTCAGTGGAGCAAAAGCCCAGTGAGTTTAAAAGTACACTCTCACTCATTTCGGTAGCAAAATACAGCAAGGTTTATCAGGACCTCAAAGAAAAGTACAAAGAGATGGTGAAGGTAAGTTTAGCAGTAAATGCAGTAATATTATCCTTCCATTTTTGTTTACTTTGTGTAATGAAGCTGCTTCTTTCAATAAATTCTTTTTTTTTTAAATAAAAGAAGCAGTAGAATTATAATGTATGTTTTTTGGTTTCATGTTTTGGGGTGGTTTTTTTTGTATATATGGAGAATAAAACAGTTTAGTACTTGGAACAACTTAATTGGAAAAGCAGGATTTAGAGCCAAATTCACAATAAATGTTTGGAGGAGTTAGGCATTTTCCAGGATGTATCACTTATGATAGAAAGGAAGGAGTAAGTCAGTGGTATAAATAGTCATCCACATTTTAGAAGGCACAGATAAAACACCTCTTTCTCCAAAACCTTTGGATACCATCTTAATATGTGTTTGAGTTAGAGGACCAGTGTTGTAATATTTTTTTTCTTATCCTGGAGATCCCGAAGAGCAAAAGAGTGCTGTATGGAGTAATGTCTGTGTTCTTGCAAGCTTGGCTCTAGGTGCGAGCAAAAAAATTGGTAAATGCTTTTGTAAAACATACAATGAAAATGCTGAAAGGTTTTACTGTTAATATTTCAGGGGATACATAGGAGAGGAGAATTAGACTTTTGGCTAAAGCAGCGATTCAGTCTTTAGTTCTGCAGTAGAATTGGTGGTGTTGAGCCTTTTAGTCTTTGTTTCAATTCTTTATTTACAAAGTAACACTTGGGAATAATACTTGCGCTTTCTGTCTTCCTACTTCAGGTTTTGATTCTTCATGTTCTCTTGTGCCAGGATAATTCTAGGTCTGTTCCCTTGTGAAAAGAAATTTACAAATGTTCATGTTGTCAATGTTACACAGGTATAAGATATGAATTTTCTTGTGAGAAAGTTAAGCAAAAGATCCATGGTCTGTTACAGAACAGATGCAGCAGTTTACTTGTAACCTGCACATGTGGAGCCTAAATGTTCTTAGAAACTTTATTGCTTGGTTAAAAGCAGACATTCTTTACACCATTATTGCTTCGTGTGACTCACAAAATCAATCAGTCTTTATATTCTCTGTGTATATTTTTATGAGGTTAAAATGCAAAATCTGTGTAGTCCAGAAACCTACTGAAGTGAATAAGTATCCAAATTGCTGTGTCTGAGCATTTTTGAGGTTATTTCAGATGATGCAGAAAATAAATTTTTATCTATTTTTTAAATCCATTTTTTTTCCTGAAGGTATGGCCTGAAGTGACAGATCCTGAGAAATTTGTTTATGAAGATGTTGCCATTGCCACTTACTTGCTGGTAGGGAGCTGCTTTACCTAATAATATGCTGTAAGATTGTATTTCCTAATAATAGAACCTCTCTAAAGAAGATCATTTTATAGGTAAACAAAAACTTCTTCGTGAAGATATGATGAAGATTTGCAGTCTTCTGTCACAGGAAATTTATCATCTACATAGACAAGATTTATTTCTTTCTAAGTGAGAAAGCCAAAAGTGCTGGTGTAGGAGTGGTAAGATGGACCAATTGGAGATTAGAGTTGATTGTTTTATAAATTTTTCTATTACTTGTTCGTTTCATACTAAAGGTTTTTCACTGCTGTGCCTTTCCCTGATAAAATTTCAGCTCAAATCCCATCTTTAAACGTAAAAAGGCCAACTGTAGATGCTAGGAATGCAGATAAATGCTTGGTGCAGTTTTCTCAGGCACCTACCTACTTAAGGTTCTATGAAACTTCAGGTTTTTAAAAGGCATCAAAATATAGTGTCACTATGTAGGCCCATAAATATTTTTTTCTGCCATCCAGGGTGTGGTAAGAGCATGTCTACCTTGAACTATACTTGTAGCACCTTACCTAAATCAGTATTTGTAAGTCAGCTCATTTACATTAGTACTCATTGAGGACTAATTTGTTTTGATAATTAAGTGTTTAACCCCTTAGAACCTTAGATACTGGCATGTGGAAAGATCTATGTAATAGACTCATCTTTGCCATTTTTACCACTGTCTTAATATTTGATGTTGAAAGTTAGGAATTTAGTTGTAGCCACAAGAAAATTCTGGAGTGATAGCATTTTTATACATGTGAATGTTGGTTTACAGTGATTATGTGTTAGCTAATATATCAGTATTTTTCAGAAAGTTATTCAAGTCATTCAATATACAATTTACATAAATGAAAACTTAAAGTATGGTATATAATGACCTAACCTGCTGCAAAATGTTCAGGTATCTATATGATGGTGTATGAAACTCATTGTTTAGAAGTACATTACACAGATGGTTAAGAGCAGGCAGGTTCAATGTTATTATGGACTTATGGCATCTACATGTGACCTAATTTTATTCTGCAATCATATTGAGGCCACCCACTGTCCAGGGGCATGCCCAAGGAAGTAGCTGTTGGGTTTGTGTTGCAAAAAAACTCTGCAGGAATTGGGGGATAGGTATGATCTGTGAAGGAGGTAATTAGGGATTTCTAGGGTACTGCCTAGTGTGCCCACATGCAATGATCGGTAAATCTAAAAACATAATCCATGAAATTATCAGGCTATGTTTATCTTCAGCTTCTTTCCCTCTAGCAAAACTGATATTCAAAAGTGACAATGTTACAAATACTAATTTTCATAGTTAAATACTCTTCAGGGTTTTTGGTAGTCATAGTAAAAAACCAGAGTGCCTAGTTATGAATGTGTGGTCTCTAACTTCTTATTGAAGGAAAAAGAGTTGGAAAGTGATAGAGATTAATCCATGCTCTGCAGAGAAACATCCACTTGTTAATTATGAATTACATATCTGTGTAAAAGTAGCTATGTATGTACGGATCCGGGACTGGAATTTGGCTAAAAGCTTTGGGGTCCCTTAGCTGATGTAGAATTTGGGGCAGTTACCTTGCTAAGTAACACTGTTGCTTTGTTCGCTAAAAAGGGAGGTTGCATGTACCAGTATATCACCAAGTGATTACAAAGAATATTTCTTTTCAGCTCTGCCATCAATGCTTTCTTTAATACAGTGGATATAAATGCATCTGTGGTGTTACTTGCAGAGACACTGTTGAAGTTTACTTGAAAACTTCTCTTGCAGTGTTCTTCTATTGCACCCATTGTTTTAGTAACTTGTTTTACATTTATGCTCATTCTAGCCCAGAGTTGTAAAGCCCTGATTAATTTCAACTCCCAGTGACTTGGAAGGGAGTGGAGGATGTGCTTAGCACTTAGAAACTTATTGATATTTTACAACATAATTCTTTTCCCACTCCATAAACAGTGGTTTTTTTGGTTTTGGTTTTCCTTTTTTTTTCTGTAAAGTTATTTTACTTGTGAGTGCAGTGAATGTTTTCTGTCACATCTGCGTTTCCAGCTTTCTCCATTCATCTCCAATAACCTTTGATGCTTTCTTATAGGGAAACTTGAGAGCAGAAGTCTAATATGTTTTGTTTTCTTGTCTTAGATTCTTTGGGAAGAAGAGAGAAAGGAAAAAGGGTTGACCAAGAAACAGTCATTTGTAGATCTTGGATGTGGAAATGGTCTGCTGGTTCATATTCTAAACAATGAAGGGGTAAATAGAATGCTTTTTAAAATAATGATTAAAAGCTGGAGTCAGTATTCTTGTTATGCTTTCCTATTATCTGACATGCAAATAGCCAAAAATAAATTAATTCATGTTGCTAAAATAGGATTTTGTCACTCTAATTACTGACAGAAAATTGTACCAGAGCACTAGAAACCTTTCATTTATTTATCTATTTTTATTAGTGCATTTTATTAAAATTCAAGGCTATTTTCTCTGAGGTAGGAAACTAAGAGGAAAAAGAAAAAGTAATGGTGTATTTTAGTTATGCAAAAAGGAATGTGGCATCTTAACATAGATTCTCTCTCACAAGATGTGTTCATGAACTTATTTTTACCCAGACTGAATTCTTCTTGTGATGTCCTGAAATGTTTTTCTGTATCCTTGAAAGCAATCCTTTCAAAGATATATAAGATTTCTTAATTGAAAATGCCTAACAACATACTGTACTTTTGGGAGTGAAAATGTGGCAACAGCATAATTCAGTTTCTTGAGGCATAGTTTCTGAAATAGCAACGAAAAAAAGTGAGACTAAACAAAACCCATTGAAGTTGGGTCTGTCTGTTCCAGAAAATTGCATTTTCCGCTTTTGGGAGGACATGGGAAAATTTGTAGTGGAAATGAAGATCTCTTATTAGATAAATAGATGTCATTGGGGGCGTAAGGAAATGTTCCAAATTCTCCTAACACAAGGTTTCTATTCTTGCGTGGCCAGAAGAATTTTGTCTAATAAAAGCTGCTGGTTTCCCTGTGGACTTTTCATTCATTCAGTACTGACAAACATTGACTGTCAAAAAAATAACGTGTGAGTGTTTTATGAGCCTTTTTTTAGTAATCGATTTTGCTTAGTTCTGCACAAGGTTCTTGAATTTCAAATACTACACATTCTTCATTTCTTGCTTTAGTTTCCAGTCTATTTCCTCTTCCCTTTAATTCAAACAGGGGAAAAAGTGTTTGGGCTTCAGTAGTTAAAAGGTGGCTCTCCACTAAGGACTGCTTAGAGTAGCATTCTTCTTTGAGCCCTGTGGGTGCTGCAGTAGTACTCACCTTTTGAAAGGTTTTGATACTTTAAAAACAAACAAACAATCCAAAAATCAATACCTCTGCTTTTACATTTGTAGAGATACAGATTTTCAAGAGCAGTCTCAGTAGGTGTGCCAGGTAAAATTTTGGACCAGATATATTATTAAGGTTTCTTTGTAATTCCCTTCATATTTCAAAAGGAAGAAAGGAATTATAAGTATTCAGCTTCTGCCTGAAATGGCAAAGCTGGTTTTTGTTTCGTGTCTAAATTTCAGCATGAATGAAATAATCAATGTTAATATGTACATTTACTGAGCCTGTTTGAAAATCTCTGCTAAAAGTAGTACTTCAATTGACTTTTTGTGTTCAAATATTTCAGCATTCAGGCAGAGGAGTTGATGTGAGGAGAAGAAAAATATGGGACATGTATGGACCAGAGACACATTTAGAGGTATTATGCAAATATATGTCAGTCTTACTGATATGTAAATTTATTCATTTGTTCATTGTTTCAGGTTGTATTGATGCAAGTGTGAGGAAGCATGCTGGGTTACAGACAGTTGTCTAAAGTGACCCATGGGTTTGGTATGATGCCACCCGTATCCCTTGGGGGTCTGTAAAGCACCTTGTAATGGGAGTTATGAGAAAAATACTGTATCATACCCTTGCTTATTTGCAACTTGCTTATTTTTCAGCCAAGAACCACTGGCATGATTTCTTACTGCATGTACAGACATGCACACCATGAAACAAGCATTCTTTTTAACGGAGGATCAATATTAAGCAGCTTTGTTTGCACCACTAGCTCATAAAAGAAGCCACTCGTAATTTTAGGTATTGAAAGTGATTCTGACCTTCTAGTGCTATGTTCTGTTTTGGGGACAAAATTGTTGTTGAACCTCAAAGGAGCCAACCTAAATAATTGCAATAATAGCTTTTAAAAATGAACAGGAAAATGAATCTGAAAAAGGGGTTATATTTCAAGTTCCATGTTAGCATTTTTATGAATAATTTGAGCACAGGAACATTCACTTTGATTCCAGGCATTCTTGATCTGATACTCATTAAAGCATGGTGCCAATGAACAGTTGCCCTTTGGAGGTGATGTGTTCCTGGTTTCTTGTTCTGCAGAGTCTAAAATTTCTCACTGTGTTCTCTCAAAAATTGTCCGCTCCCAATATAGTAAAATAATTTTCCACCTGTAGTTATTCTCTAGTAGTATTGTTTAAAGTTCATTCAGCATATCTTTGGATGCTAACACTTAAATTAAATTAGTGAAAGAACATCAGTTTTCACAGATGGGAGGTGAAGATTTCAGTGTCGTGTAGCCTTCTCTTTGCCACCCAGCCATTTTGGGTACAGGTTGCCAAAACTGCCATATTCCTTTGCTGCAGTCTGCAGGCAGTTCTTACTGAAAACCTTCATCAAACAACCCAAAACATCAAGCTGTGGTGCTCCTTCATTCCTGTTGTACTGCATTAGGTCACATCTGATCATGCTGAACAGCCTTGTCTCTTTATCTTTGTGTTACATGGGCCTTTTTTTGCCCAGAAAGAAACAATAAAGATATATAAAAATATATGCATATGAGGGAAGTGATGATTTATGCTGGAAGGAGCTAGACAGCGAACAGGAAGGGTGAAATGATTTTGCAAGGCTCCTGTAGCCATAGGAGCCACAGAAGGAAAAAGCACCTGCTCACAGCCTGTTGTTACCCCTGAAGCTAATTTTGCTTTGATCTTTACTTACAGCATGAGTTGCAGGGTGGATGTTGCCATCTGTGACGTTCAGTGCAATGCTAACAGTGTAAATGGATGTAACAGGTGGCATTCTGTATCTCCAAACTGCTGTCAGACATGGCAAATACAAATTCGATTATGGGTGACTGTCAAAATGGGCAGTGTGGCACTGATAATTCATGCTATGCCTAAATTGAATGATCAAAACTGAAATGTAAAGTATGAGTAACATGTTTAATCAACCTTACCAAAGGTTGATTACCTCACCAAAGTGTTTAAAAACACTTACCAAAGACTTCGTGATTTAACATCTAGTAATCTGCCAAAAAGAAACTTGTTACATTAATTGTCTAGAAATGTATATACATATCTAAAAATGAGCTGTAGTATTTAAAGTGAACAATTTTAAGTGAATGATAATCACCATATTGATCCTTAAAAGGGATTTGGAATGTAACCAAGATAGTCTGACTTCCCTAATAACTGGGTTTTTTTTGTTTTATTCTTTATTCCTATTTGCTTTTAAGCTCTTAAAACATACATTTTCTATGTAAAAAGAGATCATGAGCATCATTTTCAGAACTTTTCCTGAAGGTCTGTGGAAATTCAAATCTAAAACTTTTTTCAAATTTGCCCAATAATTCTTTTAATGTTCATACACATTTTCAGGGAAGAGTGTCTACTTCCATGGTATCAACATCTTTCAGTACTTTGCTGAACTTAGTTCAAAGTGAGAAAACATATTTGTGAGGCACAAACGTTACAGGCACTCTATACTTTTGAATTTAGCCTGTATGAAGAATTCATCCTGTTTGTTTTATTTGGCGGGTTTTTTTGTTTGTTTGTTATTATTTGTTTTATTATATAAATGATAACGTGTGAAGAGTGGTGTTCTGTATACTAGGATTCGATTTGGGCAGCATCTGTGAAGGAGGAGAAAATAACAATGAAGCTGTGTTCTGATGAATTGCTATGTGAGTCCTAAAGGCTGCAAGACAGCAAATTAAGTGACTTTCTGAAAAACTGAGTTTAGGCATACAAGTGACAGAAGGAGATTGGCAAGAAATCATAGTTCAGTGTGTGATATTTGTTTATATATATTGAAATGCTAGATATCTTAATCAGAGTTGTTGTTCTACTTCTTTTCTTACCAATGTTTTGTGGGTGTTTGTTGCTAAATTACTTCTCTGTAGCTATAAACAATTGCTACCTGAGGAAAACGTTGGTGTCCGTGGTGCTCATTCACCTTGTATTTGTCAGCTGGTATTACTTTATATTATTGCTTAGTGCTTTAGATAAAATCCATTAAAGAAACCTGTGATAGGATTCACTTACTGTGTTGTTTTGTTTTTTAGGAAGCTACAATCATTCCAGGTGACAGTCATCTCTTTCCAGATACTGACTGGCTCATAGGAAACCATTCAGATGAATTAACACCATGGATACCTGTAATTGCAGCTAGGTATTTTTGCAGAGGTGGGGGAGTGGGATGGAAGGAATTAAAAAAACCAAACAAACCCCGTACAATAATATACCTATGTGGGCTTGGTAAAAACTGTCAGTTTTGGTTCCACACCTGTTGTGCTTGTAAGAATGGCTACTTTTGATGCAATTTAATTATTTTTACAAAGTGTTTCTTTTTCTGTGGAGAAGCACAGATGCCGTATTTACTTTCTCATAGAATTCAGTGCAGCATTTTGCTTTTGAAATTCAAAAACCAGAACTGGTTTTTAATTCCTTATACTTGAAACAGTTGTTTGTTTTTTTGTTGTGTTTTTGTTCTTGTAAATAAAAGCTTATGATTCTGCCTTCCCTTGAGCTGTTGCCCTCTTTACAACCAGCAACAGTAATTTAGAGATTTACTTCTGCAAAGTAGTTTGCTACAGCAAATACTTTGTGAAATGGTATTTTTGATTAAACTAATAGTTCTACTGAAAGAGGAAGTTGTAAGTATTATTGCATGAAGCTCTGTTGAGTAATAAAAAAATCCATTGTTGCTTTTATCTGATGGGTTATTTGTTAATTTTTTGTTTTCTGAAATAACTTAGTGTTCAGCAGTTTGTTATCCTTCTTGTAGGTCTTCCTATTCATGTTGCTACTTCGTGCTGCCATGCTGCTTCTTTGATTTCCATGGAAAATACAGCCGAAGACAAAGCAAGAAGACTCAATACAGAGAATATCTTGATTTTGTTGCCCAAGTGGGATTTGTATGTGGCTTTCATGTGGAAGAAGATTGCCTTAGAATTCCATCAACAAAAAGGGTAATTTTGGCCTGTGTGGGACTTTTGTCTTTTTCTTTTTTTTTAATCTGCTCTGTTTGAAGCATGTGGATGTTTGTTCATTGCTATTGTTGTAAGATAAGACCATAGTCAGCTTCATTACTTGATACAGTGTGCTCTGAAAAGAGACTAAAAATACTCATTGTTTTCTTGGGAATTCTACTCCTGATGTTATAGGTACAGTCCTAAAACAGGAAAGAATGAAAGGTTTCGTGATTTTCTCTTATGCCACTATATATGATGGAAACTTAAAAAACCTTATTTTTTGCCTTAATTTTTCTAGCTGCCTGTCTTGCTTTTTTGTACTTAATTTTGCTGTTTTTCATGTCCAATGAAATTCAAAGTGAAATGTTCCCAGAGTAGGAAGAGGTGTCCAGCTTTAAATAATCTGAGGGTCAGGAACAATATTTTTGCTGTGTGATTGTATAGCATGATGGATTATGATTTGTTTACTGGATTTCTTCTGGTGCACCAATATACAAAAACTAGAATTAAAAACCCCTCAGATGTTACTGAGCATTGAGTTGGTGTTGAATTGTCCTATAGGTAGTGAGAAGCCTGCCTAAACATGTGGAGGGTGTGGGGCTGGGTGTAAGTATGGGACTCTAATAGAGATTTACCTGTTTCTGCTAAAATAGGTCAGCTTTATTGGGAAAAGCAGGACCTATCCACCTGCAGAGCATGCTCTGATTGACAAACGGATAACACAGTTTATTAACAGTCGTCGGACCTGTGCTGTGGCCACGTGTGACAGAAGGGTTGGATTTAAGCATGAGAATCACTGTGATAGCCTGTGTGAAGAAGTAGGCTCAGAACCTCCTGAAGATGAGACTGAGAAAGCTGGTACAATTTGGATGCCTGGATTTCAACCCAGAAAAAAAGTAGAACAAATCAGAAATTGTGCTTCCCTCCCTCGTGATTTTGTAGATGAAGTGGTTCTCAATGTGGCCAACTTGCTGTTAAATGCAGCCCCCCAAAAATCATGTTCTGATATGCAGGGTGGAAGTACGAATACCTGGAATCAAGGAGGTGAGGTTATCTTTTCTTTACATTATATTTAGCTGGTAGAACATGTATTTTCCAGCAAATTTGCATGTTTGTGAATAGATTTTTAGGAAACACTGAGAACAGTACAGTTGCAATCAAAGGTGGTTTTTGTCCTACTGTGTTTTGTTGCACGTAGAAGAATATTTTGAAATTGGTGTGAGGTTTTTTCCTGGTTTACGCTTAAATACTATTGTAGAATCCATTTTTATTAAACCAGACCAAACTAGGTCCACAACTCTACAACATTACCCTATTTGGGGACAATATTATGGTTTAGAATATTAACATAATAAATAGCTATAATTCTGTAAGAGTTGTGTAAGAAGTGCTTCAAAGTGCCATTAGGTTACAACATGATTAGAAATTTTTAGTTTAGTCTTAGGAACAAAAAGAATGTTAAGTTGCTGTTAATTTAAGAAGCAGTCAGTTCTCACTACTACCATCTTTCCATTTTTCTCCATCTGTTTTTATTACTTACTCACTGTAGTTTGTCATATGTTACTGGCTAAGTCTTCTAACTACATGCTTATAAACAGTGCTTATTGGCAATTTACATGCTATTGTAAAAAAAGTAGAGCAAATAAAAAGTGTCTCTTATTGTGGAAATTCTGACCTGAGTCCTGTAAAATGAAAGCTGCTGTTTTACAGACAATATACATATAAAATATATCATACATCATATTGTGAGAAAAAATTTGCTGCAGTACTGGTAGATAATTCAGACATTCTGCTTATAATCATTACCTTATATAGAAGTTGAATTGTGTTAAGGTTTTATATACAAAAGTTTCTAATAACGCTAGCATTTCTTATTGCAGAAAGCCTTTCCTTGAGAGAAGTGGCAGAACACTTAAATAAAGAGACTTTAAAAAAGCTGAAAAGTGAATATGGAGGCCTGCAGACACTTCTCAAGAACAATCATCAAGTATTTGAAGGTAAAAGGGTTCTGAGTTTTGTTTTCCTTAATCATTTATTTTATCTCCTCTATGTGCAGTTAACTGAAAAACTATCATGGTAGTGGTTTTTTAACTGCTTTTTATACCTTTGTGGAAAGCTGAATATTCTTTATGTGCCCATTGCTCCAAGATATTGTTAGTAAAGCTCTTACGAATGAGATTAGTAAGGCAGCTATCAGCAAAATGTTCTACACTGACTGTATCTGAAAAGACAAACCTTTAGTTTAAGTGGCTTATTTTTGTTTTTCCTATGAAGTACTGATGGTTTTGAGGCTGTCAAATACAGAGCAATTTTACTAAAGCATTTAACTGAGGCTTAGCATTTAACCGGGGCTTACGAAGCCCCAAAGTGTAAGTGCTGACATGAAACAAAATTAGCCTCCATAAGAACCTATAACTGTGAGGCTTGATGTGTTTATGTAGCTTGTGGTAGCATGGCAGAAAGAACTCAGTAGCAGGTCTTTGTGGCTGGCTGCGTTTTTGATAGCAGTTTTTTTTCCATGTTGTAATGTGTGGTGACAGTGTGTTTTGTGTAATTGGCTTGGGGCTTTTTTGTCAGTGTGAAGTTTTGCAAAACTAAAATGTAGCTTTGCAGTAATACAAGATCTTCAAGGTTTCATCAGTATTAAAGCTGCTTCAAATTTCAGTGTGTTATGTCCTAACATTTCTATGTCTCCTGTAAGATGCTGATCAACTAATCCATGGCAAGTAATCCTGAGTATGCAATCTGTTTGTTGCCAGTGGTTAAGTTAAGCAGGTTTAGCATCCACTAAAGATTTCTGTACACTTGGCTTATAAAATCCTTTTAAATTACCATCCATTAAAAAGAGTTGGTCACACAGAGTTTATTGTGTGTCTGAATTTAGTTCTCTATCATTAGGAATTGGTGGAATAGGTTTTGCAATGTGTTACACTGTAAACGGAATGAGCATTTTAAATTGGCTTGGGGGCTGTGTGCACATTACCTATGAAGAAAGGTCTGACTTAGTCCTAGTCTTTCTCAGTAATTTACGTCACATGGATGCTCCCCAGGGCTTCAGGAGAGACCCTTTGGTTCTCCCTTAGTAGCATATCACCATAACAAGAAACTTCTGGTATTCTGGAAGGACATTGCTCGTGCCCAGGAGGACAAAGAAGAACATGGCTACAGCTCTTTTGTCTTCTTGACTGATTTGTTTTTCTTTTAAAACATGGGAAACAGATGGATGTACGTACACACGCACACACCGAACAAAGAGTGAGTCTCAAAATAACTGATCAGTGGCAGTTTCTTTTGATCAATTATCTTGTCCAATACAAGACTGATTTTCTAGGGAAAAATTATGCTTGATCATAAATAGCTGCTAATTTTTCTTCATCTTTTGAGAAGAATTTTAAAGCTCAGCTGAAATTGCTTCTTGATTGGCTTGGTATGAGTTCAGGTCTGTCTGTGTACCACAAGGAAACCTGGAGACTTTAATTCATCCAGTCCAGACTGTGTGATACTCAGCTTTCACTGGACTTGTTACTTTTTGAATAGTGATTATCAGAATGCAGAATGGCATTGGTTAACTATCCCAAGCTACAAGTGTGTGATACAGAAGGTGTGATTGAAGCAGAATATGAAAATAGAGCACGGCAACTTAAAAGTGGCAGATTCTTCCCTCTTCATTTTCACTGTTTGTCATCTGTTTTTTTCTTACACTCTGGCTAACTTCCTTTTATCTATTTTGTTTACACATTTAAGGAGTTGACAGACGTTCACAAGTGTGTGCGTGTGCAGTTTATGGTCCTAACACAACAAATTAATTTAAAAAACCCAAAGTGCTGAATCCTTATTAACCAATGGTAATTCAGTGTTGGTTCACATGAAGGATTAGACTTGTCATCTCCTCGGTGCAGTACGTTTTTGGGTTAGTGAAATGTGAAAGTAGTAGAAGGCACTTGCTGGTAATCACATTTTAAATGTGGAATCATAAAGTTATGAACAGGGGAAGAATTACAGTTCTTGAAGTTGAAACTTCTTTTGTCAGAACTTACAATCTAAGTTCAGATGATTTTAGTCTAAATGATCCCAACTGTTATATTTAAAATGATCTAGCAAACTTCTACAAAGATGATGCAAAGGTGCCTCAAACTATTCAGCATCCCAGTAAAACATCTCTCAGGGAAATCAATCAAGTCTTCTTTATACTGTGTCTACATTGTCTTAGTTTGTTGTGTACTTCTTTCTATTTGTGTACATTCTATTTGTGTCATCTGGTTTTGCCTGAGTGATCCATTTGTAGAATGTTTTTTATTCACAGAATGTCACTGCAATTTTTTTCCAGTGTAATTGGAAAAAACTGTCTACTAACAGCTGCATTTTTGTTTGTTTTTAAATCTTAGTTCTAAATGGGAGAGTTCATATTCGTGACTGGAGAAAAGACAAACCACCAAGTAAAACTAAACCTGAAGTGAAACGGCGCCTTTCAGCTGAAGCATTTAAAACACGCCTCTGTTGGTTTTTCGTTCATCATCCTGATGGTTGTTCTTTACCTTCTGAAGCTTGCCCATATGCTCATGGGACTGAGGAGCTAAGGCAGTCTCAGATAATTAAAAAGAAAAAACATATACAGTAATAAAATGCTGCCACTTGTGTTTAGGCTTGTGTACATAACAGAATCTATGATTGACTGTGGGACTGCCTAGTGCATGAACATCTGTACAATATGGAGGGATTTTCCTCATTCCTGTGCATCTTATTTTACAGTTAGTTTACAAGTTCTCCTGTATTTCCTATTCTTTATTTTTTTATTAACAGGGAATAGGTATAGTAAAGTACCTATATATTTTTGGATTTTCTATGGGTTGTCTAGCATGCATTTGTATAAGTAGAAAAGTTTAAAAACTTAATTTCCTGGGAAACTCCTCATGATCCTTAATCAGCTCAAAAGTACATGATGCAGCATTTTCAAACCCTGAAAATTAGCCTGTTTTGTTCCACATTTTCAAGCAGTGTTAGGGGAACTTCTCTGTCCAACCATCTGGGTACCACTCTGGCAGCCACACCTGCAGCACCTGAGCTGGGGCTGGAGCCCCTTCACAGCAGGCAGCTCCAGTGAGCCCACGGTTGCCCTGCTTGACTCCCTACACACACCACACTCACAGAGTCAGACAAGGTTCCTTTACTCCCTGGGCCCAGGATTCCCATAGCACAGTCTCACATGTCTCAATCCTTAAAATAATTTAAACTTGGTGCAACAACAAACTAACAGCTTGAGCTGACAGACCTTGAGCAAAGGAACCCCTGGGCTTTTGTACCCTCACAGGCTCAGCACACAAAGTCCGGGCGTCCTCGGCTTCTGCCTCATCTCTGAGTGTCTGGTGGTGCCACAGGTCCCCAGGTCCTTTCCTATGCAAAGGGTGGCATTTGTCAGCCCCTTGCCTGCCTCAGCCTCTACCTGCAGCTCACACGGCAGCTGCTCACCTTGCTACCTGCACTGAATGTGTTCCTCTACAGGAGCATTTATGGTTTCCTATGACTCATAGTGGCTCTTGGGAGTAAGAAATGAGAGAGATTTCACTCTTTCCTGGCCTGAAAATTTCCTTTCCATGTTACTATGCAGAAATACTATATAATACACTTCCTAGTCCTTTTCTTGCTTTTTATATTGATTCAAAGTAATTAGTTTGCAAGAGCAACTTTCTGGGAAATTATTGTTGAAGACTTCAGATATAGGTGTAGGTTTTTAGGGGTTTGTAGGGCACACTGCCATAGTTTCATAGAATGAGTTGTGTTGGAAGCAACCTTAAAGATCATCTAGTTCCAACTCCCCTGCCACTAGATTGGGTTGCTCAAAGCCTCATCCAACCTGGCCTTTCCTTTTTTTGTTTTCGAAGTAAGGTGAAAAAGTAGAAAATGTGTTTAATAATATTGGGATGATGGGGTTTCTGTGTATCAGATAACAAAGGAATGTTTAGCACCTTGAGCAGGTTATGATTTTCTTTGGCAGACTATTATTTTCTTTAAAAGGTTTAACTTTTAAAGTTAAATGTACATCCTAAGAATAATGGAGCTGGTGAAGGGTCTGGAGAACATGTCCTATGCAGGAGCAACTCAGGGAACTGGGGCTTTTTAGCTTGGAGAAAAGGAGGCTCAGGGGGACCTTATTACTCTCTACAACCTGGAAGGAGCTTGTAGCCAGGTGGGGATCAGTCACTTCTCCCAAGTAATAAGTGACAGGTTAAAGGAAAATGGCCTCAAGTTGCACCAGGGAAGGTTTAGATTTGCTATTAGGAAAAATTTCTTCACCAAAGGACTTGTCAAGCATTGGAGCAGGCTGCCCAGGGAAAGGGTAGAATCACTCCATCATCCCTGGAGGTGTTTAAAAGACAAGTAGGTGTGGCATCTAGGGACAGGGTTTTGTGGTGAACTTGGCAGTGCTGGGTAGATGGTTGGACGTGATGATCTTAAAGTTTTTTTCCAATCTAAACAAATTCTATGATTCTATGAACTTACCAGTGAACCTAATTATTACACAGTGACAATAATTGAACTGGTGTCATAGTTCGTATCTGTTAATTACTTGTAAAGTTCAATATGTGCTGTACAAGGTTTGTGACAAGGAATTGTTTTCTGGCCCAGTTTGTACATTGATAGTGTGGAAACTCTAATCTACCGAGACAAGACTTTGATTCCAAAACCTACTGAAGAAAGGGCAAGATTAAAATTACAGAAAAGAGTTACTAAAGAGGAAATGTGGAGGTGGGAGCAATGACACAGAAAGTGATTGCAGGGGAGATCTAGGAGTAAGAGTGAATAAACCATGTGAGAACTCTGTAAGAGCTCAGAGAATCTGAAGAAAGGAAGGAAATAATTGAATACAAAGCAGAGGAAAAATGAAAGATGACACTGGAAACACTTTTCTAAACAGTTCCAAAGCCACTTTTCTCTCACCCTAACTTTGAGCAACAGGATGCAGTCCATTGCATGAAGACAAAAGAGGGTCTAAATCTATTGTCAGGATGGGAGCAAAGAACTGAAGTATTGCAAGTTCTCCCTTCTTCCTTTACATTTTGCTTCTGATCCTGAAAGAAGCAGCACTTGCTAGATCACATTGACCCTGATAATTGCAGCAGCATCTTGCTCATGGATCATGTACCACATTCTCCAATATGCTAATCAGTACAGGTCCCTGGCCCGCCACTGCCAGGAGCTGTGGTGGGCTCTGAGCCTTTTCCTTGGCTCTGGTCTCCAGTGTTGTGTTGTGTATCACATGCTGAGTTCACTCTAATCAGTGCTGTGTTACAGACAGTACAGAATTTGCACATTTCAAAAAAAAAAAAAAGTGCCCTGAGGTGAATTACCTACTAAGGGGCATGCTGGATGTAGTTCAGTGAAGGTCATTGGACTAAGGGAAAGAATAGAATAAGTCAGGGAAACTGCAACTCCCATGAAGCAGGGCAGCACAGAAAGGGAACACAGCTGATAAAGTAGTTACTGTTGTAAGAATCAGAAAAACATTTTGCTTATTAAGAGGGCAAGAGTTGAGAAAAGCCAGAAAATTGTATACACTTCCACATAACCAAAGGATGATGTTGCCTGAGTTAGCCTTTGTTTGGCTATGTGCAGAGTAAGAAGAGTTCCTTAAGATGCTTATTTATTGTGGTAAACATATGGGTATGTTTGATGAGGAGGAGGCCCTTGTAAAATTAAGGTCATGCTGTCTCCAGATAGAGATTATTTCCAAATGGTGTTAAGAGGAAAAACAGACTTTCAATTATTTTCCAGTCATTGGTGTCTATCTGTGCCAGAGCTCGCAGTCTTCTGAGTCTTGGATTATAATTTCTCAGCACAAAGCTCCAGCAACACACAGCAACCAGGAACAACCACCTCCTTTTCTTTGGCTCCTCCCAGGGCTTGATTTATAGGGCTAATGCCCACCCTGCAGCCACAGCTGTTTATAGGAGGTTAATGAGCCAATAATTGGATCCTGGTGTGGATCCTGGTCTTGAGTGAGAGTTTGGCTAGTACATACCAACAGGGTTTAAATACATTATACAACAGTGTCTACCCTGATAATTCGCCTTTGGATAGGATGTGTTTGACTTGAAAAGAGTGATTTCTTGAGTTCACCTGTGGAGCCTTTTAGGTGGGCTTGGACAAACTCAGGGTTAAGAAGCTGGAAGAAGGTTGGTTTTGAGGTTTTTTTTTTTCTCCTTTCCAATAAAAAGGGAATGAAATATGTGCTTGACTCATTGAAGTTGCAAATATACACATGATAAGACTAGTTAATTAGTTTTAAAACTACTCTTTTTTTTATTATTTGTGCAATGCTATGATAACTAGAGTAGCTACTGTAGCACACTGCCTCCTCTGTATAGGCTTTGTTTCTGAACTCACCAGCATTCAGCTCTGTCACAGATGTGTGATGGCTGTTCCCTTCCACGTGTGGCATCCCTGCAGGTGGCGAGCCAGCCAGCAAATCTGGAATTACAGAAACTTCCCTGTTGTTTGCAGAAGTGGTAAGAGAACATTTTTGCATCCAAATGCCAACCTTATATAATTCTACATTTGTATGTGAAGGTAACTGCTGAAGGCATAAAATGGCTCTATTTTGTGTAAATTCTCTGTCTTGTTGCTTCCTATGTGATCCACAGCCTTGAAATGGCATTAATCCAGCTTTGGCAATGGATGAAATACTATGTGGAATAAGAATCAGCTCAACTCAATAAAAAAGCTCTTGATCCACAAGGAATTCAAGCATAAAGTCGCCATTGTTCACATGATGCTGTCATTATACTCCTTAGTTTTTTACCATCACTAGTTATCATCATTAGTTAATTTAGCTTTATTTGAAGCCTATTTTATAGAGGCTAAATACTTGCTGTGTAGATATCTGATGCGAGTGAGAGTATAAAGAGAAGTTAGGTGTCAGATTGCAATCAAAAATTCTGTCTTCCCATCTGTAGATTAGCTACAGTTTCATCTGTAGAAATATTCTAAATTAAATAAAAACGAAATATGTGTTTGCCTTCTTCCTTAAACATCAGTAAAGGATTGTATCTATTTGCTCATCCCTAAACTGGCAGCAAATTGCAAGACTCATGGAATATATACGTATAGCCTCAGAAGAGTTGATTTTTTTATCCATATCAAACCAGAAAATTTTCTCTGTGTGTATTATTTGGATTGTCTGTTTACAATATTACTGTCAGTACTTCAATTATTAGCCCAGATTTAGAGCAATTTCTAGATATGCTTTGTTATAAAATTAGGCTGCTTCTTATGGATTTTGGGGCTTGTTTGTTCAGATTTAAAGTTTTAAATGATAGTTTGAATAGTTTGTGCTTGTTGAACTTCTTGAGGTTTACACAGGCTCAACCCTCAAGCCTGGTAAGGTACATCCCCCTTAACTCTTTATCTTTGGAGATCTTACCATATTTTTATGAGCTGGAATCTAGCTTTATTTATACAAAACAGGCAAGAGTGAGCAATCACTAGCTTTCCTTGGGACACAGTAATGGTAGATATTTGAGAATCAGCAGAGATGAAATATAAAATCTACCCATCCTACCAAGTGACAGCTTAAACAAATACTGGGGCAGGTGTTCACTAAAATGTCAAAACTCTTGGCATCAGCTGATGTCAGACAACGTTTTGTTATTGCTGGTTACTTCTGTTTATGTCACTGAAAGTGTATTTTCATTAAAAAATTGCAGTTAATTGGGAATTCACACAGAGGGTAATGCCGACGCGTTACCACCATGAATAGTTTTCACAATCAAGATTTTCTGCTGTTGTGTTGTGCTGGAACTGTGAGTAGCATCTTACGATTTTTCTCTGAGGCATTGGCGCATTTCTCTTGCGGGAGCCTGGTGCAGCAGCCCTGTGTTTACATGGCAGTGGTTTCATGGCTGGGCTTTGTGTTCTGGGAGCAGGTTTCAGTGAACACTGTTATTTGAACCTGGGTGTGTGTGTTAGTGCTCATTTACCATCTCATAAACACTGCTTTAGGCCAGTTCTAACTGGGTGCTATTACAATGCTACTAGATGAAAACTGCTTAGCCATTGCAGCACGGCTCCTCTCTTCCCTCTGCAGTTTTACTGTAACAGCTCTAAACAGGTGAGTGAAGCTTCGGTTGCCTTTGTGGCAGGAGTATCGTGGCAAATTTTTGTTCAGAGACCAGTGGATCCACCTGCATTAATTTCTCTGTGAGCCCCCCTGTGCTTGGCTCACAGCTGTGTATCCAGCCTTTCTCGGGTAGGGGGTGCTGTGGATGGATGCCCAAGGAGCAGCGCTTGGCTGCTGAAGCTGGATGCACCTGCCACACTGCGAGAACACCCTCGTTCAAGCTGCCAGTCAGTCCTGTTGTCTGACAGCTGGCCAGACACTGCAAACAAAATCCAAACAGTCTTCTCCTGGAAAGCCTGCCCTGAATTTTGAATACTTTGGTGTTTGGTTTGCTGCAGTAGCAAGAAGGAAAGTGCCCTCACTGTTAACTTATATTATGGGTGGGGCATACACAGAGATACAACTGCTGTGAGATTAGAGCCTTTTTGCTTTGCTTTGCCTTTTTGTTTCACATTAGTAGTTTTTAATCCAGTGTTAAAACATGGAGCTGGGAGAGGAAGGGAAAATTGCTTGCCCTTTTCTGAGGTACGAAATATTGAGAGAGCAGAGATTTTTCAAGTTGTCTGTCTTTTGCCAGTACATCATGCTTTTTTCTTTCCTTTGACTGTGTAGCCTTCCTAGGAGCAATGCTTTTACTTTCACCACCATGGTGTATCATCACTGGCCTTTGGTGCATTGTGAGGAAATCCATCTGGTACAGGCATTGTTATCCTTATCTCTGTTATGCCATGGAACAGTATAGACATAATAATTTTAGGTTTGTTTTTGTTTATTTGTTTGGGGCTTTGGTTTTGTTTTTATTTAATATTTGTTTTGGCACATTATTTCAGCAACTTTAAATCCCATAGTGAACACATCACCTGTTATGATCTGCTATGATCTGACAGTGCTGTGAACATAATTACTTTTTGCCATTTTTTCATGGGTTTTTGGTGGGGTTTTTTTTTTTTTTGGTGGTTTTTTTAGGTTTTTTGGTTTTTTTTGTTGGGTTTTTTTTTTCTGGAATGTCTCATCAGGGATTCGAATCTCAATTTTAGCAGTAAAAAAATAGCAGAAAAATTTTATTAGTGGCCCGTGGAAATACCTGGGTGTGAGTACAGAATCTCTTGAATTGGGTGTTTTCCTGTTACAGAGTACGTTGGTGCTGTGCTGCTTTCCAGCGTGACCAGCAGGTGGGGAAAGGGGCAAGGCAGCAGAGACAGTTCTGCAGCAGCAGCTGTGAATCCCGAGTTCAGCGGCTCCCGGCGCTGCTTCTCCAGCTGGGGAAATTGGGCTGGTTGGCTGCGTCGCGTTTCTTTAGATCATGTAGTCAGCTGGGTCTTGAATCTTTCTTTGAAAGTCTTCCTGTGTTTCTCCCTTTGAAAGATAACCTGCATCTACTTCTCTCTAGGATCTTCCTTCTCTATAAACATGAGTAACTGAAGTATTTTACTAAGTAACTGAAGTACGCTACAAGTAAGTGGCATTATTTTGATAATTGCCCTAATTACATGAAAGAGACTAGATTATTTCAAGTCATTTTTCTGCAAGCTGAAATCAAATTATTATTAAGAAGGTGGGTATTTAATGTTTTTTTGGTTTTTTTTTTTGTCTGAAACATTGCTTTGCTTTTTAAAATTCCTGTGGTGTTCTAGGTGTTGCAGTAGATGGGAAAAGAATGGTGCTTTTTGCCAACTCTCCTCTTCTGGTGAGCTTGTAAGTCCTGAATGCCTCCTGATAAGCAGAGAGCTGTCAAAATCTTTATTTTTAGAGGCTTCTTGGAATCTCTTTGTAGTGGCCAAAACAACAAATCACAAAAATGCTTCACAGTGGTACAAATTAGTGTCCTCAGGGGTCCCTGTGTGGAGAAGTGTCTATGGTGCAGTTAAGTGCCTTTGTGAACTCTCTTTTTTTGTTTGTTTGTTTCCTTGCTCTGTCATCTTTTGGAAGTAAAATGATCTTTATGATGGGAAAGAGTGTTTTAAAGATATTTATGAACTTTGTACCATCAAAAGAATACTGTAAAACTAAATGAGTAACTAACTCCAAGTGTCTCTGTGAAAATAATGGATGTGTCAGTTTGCTTATGGATGTTGAACCAGAAAGGGTGATCAGCAAGATGCTGGCTGGGCACAGCCAGTTACCTTCTTAAAATGTGTCTCAGGCATGTAGCTCAAGTTCCCAAATAAAAGAGCTTGTCATCTTTCTCGCTCTTTGCCACCAGATATTTAACATCAATTTGCATCTGTCACAGGGCTTGTAAAGCTGATTTGCGTGGTGTCTCAGTCACTGAAACACTCTCTCTGTTTAAACATTGATGCTTTCCTTAGAAAATATTTATTCTTTGGATTAAGGGAGGTCCTTCAGTTTGTACTACCATGTGTTTTTCTAATTTCTTTGATGATACTGTGTCATATTGCAATGGTGCTAAAGCTTTGGAAAGGTCCATAAAAGGACTCAGCAGCATTATTGTGATGGGGAAAGTGAAAGAAAATGGGTAGTGTTGGTGTTGGCTGCTGTAGCCAACTAAGCAGTGGGAACTCCTCTCCTGGCCAAATGGAGAAGGAACTTCCCTGGACAGCAATTTAGCAAAGGAGTGACCTTTGGGTAGAGAGATTCTAACTTTATTGATAGGAAGGAATACATTGAGCCATATAAATGGCACTTGATGGTTGTGAAAGAAAGTTCCGGTGCTGATCTATCACACCACTGTCAACCTGGAAGCGGATCCACTGAGCCATACTTCATCACACCTGGACTCTGCCACTTTGATCACAGGGCAGAGTTACCTCTGCAGCTGGACAGGGAGCCCCACCATGCCCATGCCTCATTTATTTACAACCTGATTCTGGTGTTATGGAAAAAAGGAAAATCACCTCTTTTCTCCTCTGTTCCAAAAAAAAAAGGACCCTTTATTAAGGCCCTGCAAAGGTCATGAGTAATTTTCTGTTAACTTCTCTGAGATACAGGATGAAGCCTTGATGCAGGGTCAAGTTCCTTTGAACACCTTTGCTGCCATTACTCATCTATCACAGCACTTCACCTCTGTACTGAGTGGATTATGGGCTTAATTTTGGAAAATCCAGATTTATTTTGTAATTTTGTCAACAGACAATCAGCTTTGGCTGCAAATACTATTCTTAAATATGTGCCTTGATGGGAAATGGCTTTTTATGTGTGTTTCCTCCTTTGACTTCCTTGTCAAAGCTTAATCAGTGGTCGATTCTGATGAATAGGGCACTGATCTTTCTGGTGAAAGAATCAGGTTATGCTCCAGGTGCTTCTTTGAAGTACTTTACTCTCTGGATCATTGTCAGACCTTCTGTAGGGTCAGGAGAAGTTTGCTGCTCTTTGCACAGTAACTAATTTCTGCCAAGCACTGTGACATTTTACAGCTAGCAATGTTTACATCTGTGGAGAGTCAAATGGTGAATCAGCTGTATGTTCTTGACAGACAAACCTATACGTTGGGTTTCCTTCTCCAAGTGGGTGTTGAAGAGAAAGGGAGGTAAGATAAACCCCAGTAGGTGAGCACAACCAAGGGTTTTTAGAGAGGATGAAAAGCAGGATAGCACTTGTATTCCTTGGATGCCTCTGAAAGAAATAATTGCTGCCTGCATTGCATAGTATATGTCCACAGGATTAGTTCTGGTTGCTGGCTGTCTGACACTGAAAATAGACTGTACCTTTTGTTACTGAGTGTGTCGACTATTTCTGGATTTTCCCTGAACAAGTGGAAGGTATTTAGGCAGAGGTGAGATCTGTATGTGCTCGGTTCTTTTTAAGGCTTTCTTTTTAGCATAAGTCAAGCAGGTTTGAGCAATTCTTTGACTCATTAGCTGTCAAAAGCAAATGGAAGGCATAAAACTGTTTCTTTCAGAAAAAGGAATGTAGCTGCAATATAATCTTCCTCCATATGGAAGCATCCTTTACATGAATCCAGGCTTATGCATAAGCAAGCACTGACACATTGCATGACATATTCACCTCGAGTCCTGGGGTCAGTTTTGGGCACCACAGTACAAGAAAGACATTAAACTATTAGCGAGTGTCCAAAGGAGAGCAACAAAGATGGTGAAGGGCCTTGAGGGGAAGCCGTGTGAGGAGTGGCTGAGGGCGCTTGGTCTGTTCATCCTGGAGGAGGCTGAGGGGAGGCTTCATTGCAGTTACAGCTTCCTTGTGAGGGGAAGAGGAGGGGCAGGCACTGATCTCTGCTCTGTGGTGACAGTGACAGGACTTGAGGGAATGGCCTGAAGATGTGTCAGGGGAGGTTTAGGTTGGATACCAGGGAAAGGTTTTTCACCCTGGAGGGTGGCTGGGCACTGGAACAGGCTCTCCAGGGCAGTGGTCACAGCAGCAAGCCTGACAGAGTTCAAGAAGAGTTTGGACACTGCTTTCAGGCACATGGTGTGACTCTTGAGGATGGAGCCGTGCAGGGCCAGGAGTTGGACTTGGTGATCCCTATGGGTCCCTTCCAACTAAGCTTATTCTGTGATTCTGTGATATTTATAATAAGACAGGAAAATATATAAAGAATAATTCATTTGTGTAAACATGATGTGCTTTGCTGGTTTCAGCTGGGGTAATTTTTCATTTAATTGTAAAAGACATTTGAGATCATCCAATCCAACCATGCTAAATAATAAAACATATTATCTATAATAATATGTTTTATAGTACACAATGCAGTGATACGTATATTATGAAAGAGGAAACTAAATCTTGAAATCTTTGGGTTTGAGCTTTGGTATAGCAAGTCCTAAGGTGGCTCTATAGCCAGCAGTATGCCAGTGTTGTGCTACTCGTTACATTGCTTGAATGAAATTGTTTTGATGCAGAACTTAGTTTGGAGCAAAAAAATGACAGTCCCTGGCTGGCAGGAGGCAGTTCCTGGAGGAAAAATGAAAGGGAGAGACACAATTATAATTCAAAATTGTCTTGATTAGTTGCATAAGTGATTTGAAATCAGTGAGATGAAATTTAGTAAATTCAGGTGCTCAATACATGGGGAGAGATGTGTGCTTTTAGGCAGGCAGGGAGCATTAGAAATACAACATATGGAGTTACTGACTGGGTGATGATCTTATAATGGATCACAAACTAAATAAGAATCTGCAAAGGAGGGATAAATCTAATTCTGGGATTTATGAACAAGAGAATGAGGCATAGGAAGTAGGAGGTGAGGCCAAAGGTGAAGTAGAAGGTCTGGTTCTGTACACCATGATTCAGAAAAAAAAAGCTGCAGGAGATCCATAAAAATTATTAGATATTTAAAGATCAAAGGGCATGATCTTCAGGTGATATAAATCACTTCAGGCTCAAAACCTCCCAAAGAACTGAACTGATTCACACCAGCTGAGAAGCTGATTAAATCACTTATTTTTTAAATTTTCTTTTTAATCTAACCTTAACAGTAGCAATTTATACTAAGTTCTCAGTGACATCAGGTTTCCCCCAGGGCCTACAGGAAAGAATTATTTGAGTGTCATAATTTAGCTCTCTCTGTCTTCTTTCATTTTTATTTTAAACTGTGCTATAGATTTTTTTTTCAGTTTCTATTTTAGCATTATTTAAAAATGAACACAGTTAAAATGGAAAAAGGAAGTACTTTTTAAATACAAGGCACAATTAACCTCTGAACCCTACTGTCTCTTGATATCATTGCTGCCAGAAGCTTAATAGGATCAAAAAGAGGGTAATAATGAGAAAATTGCCTGATGTATCAGAGGTGATTAAAATAAAAAGGACTATAGGAAAAAAAAAAGTACAAAAAGCTACACACTTCAAGAAAGAAGACAGCTTTCATATATCTGGATGGAGGAAGCTGGTTTCCCAAAGCTCATGTTGTCCTGTGGTTGACCTTAGTGGGCTTGTATGTCTTTGAAAGATCTCCTGTTACCCCTTGTCAGAAGGAGGATGTTGAAGCAGATGGACTCGGCTCTCAATGAGCCTGGCAATGGTGCATTTTCCTAATTTGAATTCTGTGTTCCTGCAGCTAACCCCTGTAAAGGTGACTTGAAAGGGCTATTTAAAAAAACAGCAAAGGCAAGCTTCTATTTTTGTCTGTGTATTCTTGTCTGTCTGCTGAACCTGGTCTGTTGTTTCAACGTTCTTTATGTAGCTATGTGTTTAATTTCCCTTGAAGGTTGGATTGAGGAAAGGTTTCTCCAAGGTTTGATCTGGAAAAGGTAGACATCAATAACGAAAGACAACAGAAGAAGAACGCAAAAGCATTGCTTGGGTACTTAGGTACAAAATTGTAGATGACAAAGCCCAGCTACAGCTAAAACCAGCAGGGAACATTAAAGATAGCAAGAATAGATTCAAAAAATATGCCAGCTACTGATGGAAATTTAGGAAAAGAAGTGTTGGTGAACAAGACCCTAATGATAGAAAGTGGGTAGGAAACTGAAATTCTCATGACTCTTTTTGCACACTATTCACAGGCAAACTTGCTCCCAGGCTTCTCCGTGTACTGCCACAGTTTGCCATAAGGAGATGGCAACCAAGAGAGGGGAGCAACGGGTTAGAGAGTGCTCAGAAAGGCTGATTTTCTACAAATCCGTGAAGGTTTTTGGGATTCACCTGAGGATGCTGGTGTGATGACTATGAGGCTGCTGTCTGTCATTTATCAAGACTCAGTCAGGGAAAGCAAGATGGTCAAGGAAACATGATTGGGAGCCGCTGCCCTGCATTCGTAATGGATGGCTTTCTCAGCAAGGCTGTGCACTAGTCTGCTTGTGTGGATCCTCAACTGAGCTGATTTAATACCATGATTAAATTTTTGTAGTTCTTTTTTCTCCCCAGGCCCACATGTTGCTCTTTGGAATTGCCAGTGACTCATTTCTAATAGCCTGATGCTGTTGGAGCAACATTCTAGTGACAAGATATGTGAGCTTCAGCTGATTTCTCCTAGGAAATGTTATCTTCTGAAGGGAGAGACTAGTGTTTCACCCTTACTGGCTCTTTACAGTGATCCTCCTTATATCCTTCCTTGGACTAAACAAATTATGTAAGAATTAAATAGACCAAAATGGCACGCTGAGAAGATATTTTACTTCTGCACTTTTTTAAGGTGCAAGTTAAACATCAGATGTGGGATGTTTCTGATGTAATCTCAGCTTTATGGAAGTGAGAAGCAGTAAAGTTAGATTTAGTTTGGTTGAGTTTATAGAACTTTGGTTGAGTTTATAGTTTATAGTTAGATTGTTTGGTTGAATTAATAGAAGAACATTTAAAAACTTTTTGTAGCTTCTTTCACACTTTCTAACCTGGAAAGCCTTTCCAAGCCATTTGAGCAGCTTCACAAAATATTTTTGCATCATCTTGCAATTGTTTGAGCAATATGTTCATGCTTCTTCCAGGTTATGTGAAAAGCATGTCTGTCAAAACCCTGCTTTTGGGAAGTACCTCCTTTCCTGTGAGACTGAGCCAAAAAAAAAGTGATTTCAATGATTTATGCTAATAGAGGATCTGGCCTAATCTATTTTTGTTATACACAGAGTAAAGTCTGTGTGTCATTTATGCTGTGGTCCAACAGCGGCCTTTCCTTAAATCTCTTTGCAAATAAGTGCCCCAAAGCAGGGAAAAGAATGGGTTGAGCTGAAGGGAACCGTCTGTTTTAATTTCAAGTGTTTCTTTAAAGGTTTAAAAACTTTTTAAATGTCACAGTTTTCTTTTCGTGGTCCTTAGCTTGATGGGAAATGTCTTCAGATGACAATGAACTTCAAGCTGGTTTCCTATTACTTTTGACAGGTTGTTCATTGAGCTATAATAAATTGGTAGAACCCAGGGCTGTAAAAGGTCTGTGACTTTCTTCCAAAGAGGCACTCTGTCTTCATTTGAAGGTCTTGGTGCTTCATCACTCTTGCAGTTGAAAATTAGTTGAGTTTTCAATTTGAATGTGTTCAACTTGACCTGTATTCCACTGCTTCCTGGTTTTCCTGCAATGACTTGGCATCCTTGTGGGGCTCTTCTTGAAAAGGTAGGCAGTATAACTTTAATTTGTTCATGTTTGTCTCTTCAGTTTTGTGCCATGACTTTCTAAATATGGGCACCAGAACTGGAAGCATCATTTCCATTTCAGTGCTATCAAAAAATGCACTGAAATTTTCCCAGGTTCATATACTGAAGGAATATAATAACCTTCCTTGTGTCTTTATAGCATTGAGACTAATGATAAGATAATTCTGTTTATCATTTGTTTGTCCATTTGTCTTGGTTTGAGACAAATTTGGAGGGAAACGTCCCTCTGTTAGAGGGCAGATTTCAGCAGCCCCTCCCCCACGAGGTTCGGGAAAACAAATTCCTCAGAGGAAAGTGAAAAAAACCTATTTTTTTAACAAAGTGCACACAGGCACGGAAAAAAGAGTGAATAATGTTAAATAATAAAACCTCTCACTGTGGAGAAGAAACCTGGGTAGATTTCAGAGTTCTTTGTACGTGTGTCTCTCTCCGGGGTTCAGCATGGACCTCTGCAGGCCACAGTGTAGGGCCTCCCGGTGATGTTCTGGTGTTGCTGAACAGTCCAGAAGAGAAGAAGAAGAAGAAGAAGCCAAAGTCCCAGGAAACTCCTTGCTTTAGCTAGCGAACAAGAAGCTAGCTAAAAAAGCAAAAGGAATGTAACTCTCTTCCCTGCTGCAGAAGCCGAGAGCTGAGAAGCGAGCGAACAAGTAATCTGTGTTTCTGAGCACAGCGCCGAAGGAATTCCACTGCCTTCCCCCCCTGCCCTCGGGTCTGCCTTAAAGACACAAGAAGGCACAGGATTCATGTCTGGGCATAGAGCAGGCGAGAGGGGATACAGCATCATTAAGTCACCCCAAGGCACCATTTAAACTCTAGATTAATTTTAAGTCACTGCTTTGCCAATACACCCTCCACTCTGTAGGCATGATTTGCACTTTTCTTTCTATGGGTAAAATGTAAATGTGATTTTATTAAAATATTTTGTGGGCTTAATTGTTTCATTTGCTGAATTACTTTGGTTCATTCTGTATAACTCTTCCATCTTTGCTCTTTATCATCCCGCCTGTTTTTGTCAGCTGTAATTGTTCTAAGATTGCATTAGCCTTATTTCAAAATTGTTTATGAAAATGTTATGTATTCCAAAATCCAGTGCCATCCCTGGGGGATCATATTAAAATTACTTGAGTTCCATTGTGTTTTCCCTTTCATTACTATTTCTAGGTGTTTGTGGGCCACTTTTTAGTTCACTTATTATGTGCTTTATTATTAAAGCCTAGTGTTAATTTTTAGATCAGATGTTCAGATAGTTATGCATAAGTAAAATGCCTTATAAAAGTCTAAATATACCCTCACAGATACCTTTTTTTAAAGAAAATTTTGATGTTATCAATTAATTAAACAAGATTTGGTCCATAAAATCTGCTTTCTATAAAATCATTATCCCTGGCTCTAATTATATTCCAGAACTTATATTTTAATTGATAAACTGATACAGAATTTAACTGAGAATTTGTCCACGTTAATTTAACTGTCTTGTCATGCTGACTGTCTTACCTGATTTTCTTGAAGGTATGGTCACCAATTAGCAATCTTTTGAATTTGTTAAAAATATACAGCAGAGGCAGTTACCTTGTTAGGAAGCTGTAGCCTGTCACTGAAGTGCAAGATAAATTTTGAGCATGTTGTCAAAATATTTTATCATTGGAAAGGGCTACTCTGGAGAAATTATTTCTTTCACATGAGACCTTTTTTACTTTAATAGTGTTTTCAGTGGAAGAAAAAATTAAATGAAGTGCTATTAGTTAATACTTAATGTGTTTCCTTAATATGAGCTTAACCAAAGCATCTCCTCTTCTCAATGAAATCCTTTGTCTCATATAAATAAAGCAAATTAAATATAATTTACACCAAATCACTAGTTAAAGCACCATGACAAAACAGAAAGCAGGATGATGATATAATTATTGGTTTTGTCCACAATTTCATGCCCCTTAGAAGTCAAATCAACCTGTGTAGGATTGAAATTCAGAGCCCTGTGTCCTTGGTTCAAGGACAGATTGAGCATCTGATAAGAGTGGCAACCTCATTCTTTGTATTGGCAGAAAATAAAGCTGAATCTACTTTAACCTGAAAGAGGCAGGGAAATTCAACAGCTTAGGGCTGGGAAGAGAGAGAGAGAGAGGTGGCTGAGAGGCAGCCTGGAACTGAGGGGAAATGCACAGCCCCCACAGACAGCCGTATCCGTGCTGCAGCTGTCACACAGGTGAAGGAATTATCTAAACCAAGAGGTTTGGTGCCTTATCAAGATAACAAAGAGCACCAATGGGAAATCCTTAAACAAACACGAGAAGAGGCAAAGGAAGAGCATGGCAGAAGCATGCGTGGGGAAGATGAACCCAGAGCTCCTGCAGATATGGAAAGGGAAAATGACACTTGGGGTAGAGTATGAATCACAGGTTTCATTTTGCAGAAACACAAAATTAATTTGGCTAAAATTCTTGATGGAAGCCTCCCAGCAGAAAGAGAAACAGCCATAATCAGGTCACCTGTGTTCACCAGAACAAGGAGAAAGCTCTCATGGTGGTGGGCTGTGTACTTTGAATGCCAGGATATGGGCATGTGTATGTAGCTGTCATGTTGGCATCAGGAAATGGTGTTCTCCAAGACGGACCCCACAGCAGCCCAGTCCTAAGAGGAACCCACAGCAAATAAGGAATGATCAAAATCTGTGCTATGTAATACCACTGTACATTTTGCTTTATCTTATGTGTTGCTCTATGTTCCAGAAGCAAGCAGACATATTTCTGTATGCCAATATGATGTTTATGATAATAAATTCTTCAAGAACAACCTTTTTCAACTTGAGAAATACATACAGTTTTTCATGATTTATTAAAATATCCTGTTCCACTCATATGCACCTGTTTACTCTCTTTCTGGAACAATGTCGTGGAGAAGCAATCTTCAGAAGTGTTGTGGCAGTAGGGGAGTACCTTAATTTATTTCTGGGCAAGGCTGGCAGATAACTCCCTCTTCACAGGGAGCAAGGGGAAAAGAGGAAAGGATGTGCATTTAGATGCTTCCAGAGCTAATCTTCTAAAACTTGAAACATTAAAGCAATTAAACTCACTTCTGTCTTGTTTGGTCATAATTGAAATAACTGTGAAATAATTAAAAGGAACATATTTTTTTCAACCTGAAGCATTGATAATCCTGTACTTAAAAAAAGAAAGCGCATCAAGCGGAGGACATGAGCAGCAGTATCAGAGTCAGAACAAGGTATTTTTTCCTCAGAATTTTCTTCTATTTTCTCTACACTGCTTATTATACAGCAGTGAATATGTTATAAGGGTTATCATGGTATCCATGTGCACTGTTACTATCTGAATATTTGATCTTATTTAATTGCCATCAGATGACATTGTATCTAGAACTGCTTCACAGTTAATTTTGCAGAGTGAGATGATAGGATGTCACAAATATCTAGAAAGGTCAAATACTCCCACAATTTACAAAGATCAGTACAGCTCTGCGAGCAGATTCTAGTTTACATTTTTGTACTATTATTTCATTGCAAAATGAGCCCATATACTATATTGTATTTACCTAGTTAACAACAGGAGAGAAAAAGTCAGCACTATGCAATATACTTGTGCAACTAAGGTAGTGGAAAAAGGCAAAATAATCTTTGTCTCTAATTTACTTTGAGCCAAAATTTGTTTTGTTTCCTTACGTTTTCAGCTTGCATTGTGAATTCAAATGACAACACAAATCATGCAGGAACAATAAGCTTTGTGAATCAGAAATCTAAAATAATATTTTGAAGTCATATATGAAGTTTCAAACAAACATTTGAAACTAATTTTGTTTTGTGCTCTTAGTTCTGCCTTACCAATTAGAGACACAAGACAGAGGCCCTTTGAAGTCCATTTCAAAATAAGATTTGCAGTGCTTAGTTTGGTACCTAAGAGTCATAGGCTTTGATAGAAGACCCAGCTTCAACATATGACATTTGATTTGCTAAATAAATGATGTGCTTTCATTATTTACAGAATTTCTGTCCTTAAATTCTTTGAACATGTGTGCTGATAAATTTAATGTATTACTCCCTAGAAGCTTTAGATATTCTTATGTAATGAAATAATTTCAACAGATGGTTCGTGTATAACCCCAGAACTCCAATGGATGTCAGCAAAATGTGCTTGACTAGGTTTGTCCTTGGCTTAGACCCATTGAATTAGGTCTTGCCAGGTAAGAAATGTATCTGTGTACTCTACCCAGTTCTGGCATTCCTCTCAACAGTTTATGTATGTCCAGGATTCCTATGCAGTACCAGAAATATTTTGAGTCATTGTTATATTGCGAATTGAATTAATTTTTTCACTGGAAGTTATTATTTAATGTGTTCTTCTTCAAGGACACGTGCTTCTATCCTGCATTTTTTACAAATAAAAAGGAAATCTACAACTCTAATGATGTTTGCAGATAACATGAAATTTGAAAGAGACAGAGAAACAGTCAAACAGGAAAATAAGAGCAATTCAGAATGCCTGTGGAAGACAGACAAAAGTTGATTCTATATGGTCAAATGTTAGAGGAAAAATAAATAGACCAAACACTGGAAAACTCAGTGGTAGGGAAAAATTTTATACTAAGCACTGAATGGCAGAGTAACAAGTTATTTTATGATTAAATTTCTATTATGGTTTTTGTATCAGTACTCATTCAAATTCAAAACAGTAGAGGAATTATCCTCACAATACATTGTGTTATAACACCATGACATTACTTTACAGATTTTACAGCTGAGAAGCTGGTACACATGTAGATGTCTTCTTCGTAGAGCAGAGCATTCTCAAGAAAAGCAATTTTCTGGCTTAAACCAGACAAGCTCTTCCAAGAGGTATTCATCAAGTGAGGCCATGGCAGTTCTTCCAAACTGAAGCCAGAGAGGTCCTCCTGGCACATGAGGAAAAGGAGTTGTGTTACTTTATTGCTGATAATGAATTTTAACACTAGAACTGTTCAGTCTCTCTAAAAAAATAAATAAATGGAGTTTACAGTGAATTATGTGCAGAAAGGCCTTTTTATATGTCTCCACTAGTAAAACATGAGGCTATTTACTCTTGGGTTGAGAAGATATGCCTGCTTTTTTTGTGACTTTTTGGGACCAGAATACTTTAGGTTTCAGTTCTGAACATCACAATATCAAAAACAGGCAGACTGTTTTTCAGTACCTAAAGCAAAAAAACCCAAAGGTCTGAAATTAACAGAAGAGATGAAAAATATGCTAAGAAGATTTTGTGATAATTAGCACCTAATTGAAAGATATATTTCAAATTGTTAAACACCCAGCATCCCCTATGCAATGTTGGTTTATATGTGTCAAATAACGCTCTATCACTAATGTTACTCAGTTTCAGCAGAGGAATTGCCTTAGCCTTCAAGGTAGCCAAGATTTCTGCTGCAAAGTTAGCAGGAAAAGGCATTTACCTGTGGAGGAGACAGTGGCTTTTTGGCTAGAGTACATTTTGGGTTCATGGATGTGACCTGACCTGGTATGCTCAGTCTGCAGCAGAAACTTGAACTGAAATTTGCTTTGTTCAATAAGTAGGGTGTCTGAGTCATCTGTCTACAGGTAATCATTCAGTCCTTCTTCTTGGCATTTTTCTACTTTATATTAAAAATGTATAATTAATTCTCAGTATTGTTTTACCTCTGAGGAATTAGAAAGGAAACAATCTACTGTTCTTTTTTCTTCCACACGATCTAAATTTAATTTGCTCTATTTTAGATCTGCTTGTAAGAAATCTCACGAAAGAGTGTTTAAAACTTAAAAAAAAAAGACCTGACTGCTGATTAATATTTTAATATTCATTCCCACTTTCTTCTGCCTGCTGGGACCATTTTGTCACAGCAGAGGACAGGATCTACTACTCACCTGTCATGCCACGCTCTCCTTTGCTCCCTCTCCTTTCCAAGAGCATTGAGCTGAACTTCAGCTCATGCTTTAGGACTAGACCATTACTATGCCTCATAGTGATATGCAGAGAAATGTGTGAAATGGGCAGTGTTGTGCTCCCAGCACTGCTCAGGAACACAAATTGCACTACCCCAGAGCAGCCCCAGAGCATATCTTTCCTCCCCAGAAGCTGATCCCTCACCTCCAGAAACCTGTCTCAGCAAGGAGAGCCCTGGGCAGTGCTTCTGCAAGCAGTGCTTGCGTTGTGCAGGGACAGTGATTATTGTCTGTTTGCTCTTTCAGTCAGCATTGCAAAATCTTTTGTTGCTTTAAAGACAAGAAAAGGAATGGGATAAAAATCTTCACCAGATGGCATCCTCACAGATGAGAAGGTGCTGCCTTTTCTCACTTTGTGATTTGTTGAAGCTTCCTACTCTTGCTGTTTTAATTTCATTTTGTTGGCATGTTCCCAGTGAACCTGTTTTCCCCGTATGTGAATATTCGTTTTTTCTAATCCAAGGTGACACTGCTGGCAAATGTCTTTGGATGTAAAGTGCTCCTTTTTTTCTCTCTTGTGATCAATAGTACTTGTTTTTTCTGTCAAACATATCTTTGTATGTGGTCCAACAAAAGGGCAACATAAAAGCATCATGTTATCTGACCACTTTTTCTTGTGTGTAAATAGATGCTCAAGGATTTTTCTTAGCATCTAAGGCAAATGTTAAGTTTAGGTCACATCTCTTGGGTTTCCAAGACCTCAGGACAATGTATTCCCATATTCCTGAGATGAATTTTTCTCCTTTTCTTCTACATAGCTTGGCTGTTGCCACATGATGGGTATGCATCACAGTGTGCAGTCTGCTTATTTATACAAATAAAGGGAAAAAGAATTGAAGTTTATCCCATTATACATAGAATGAAAGAAAACAGAGAAAGTAAACACTGGTTTGCCACAGGTATTTATCTTTTGCAGGACTGAACTTCTACATCACCTCTTGCCTCGTAAAGAGGGACAAGTACAGTGAAAAGTACCTGAGCCGGGCTGGCTGTGCTTGTTTTAGTAAACAAGTGTGCAAGGGCCTTGGTAGTGGCTTTGATGGAAAATGATTCCCTGGAGTGGCCTCACCTATTTCACAACCTGGACATTTTCTGGGAGATTTGTAGTTAGCATAAGAAAAAGCTGTACTAGAGAAGCCAAAGGTTCAGTAATATCAGTAATCATGGCAAACTTGGTCTGTCTTTTGTTTTTTTATTGGTGTAGTCTCAAACCCAACTGAATTAACTTAGACCGGATGGAGTGTGGTTTAAAAGCACTTAAAATGTCTGGACAGAAACCAATAGATTCATTCACATTTTAACTTGGCTAGAGTCCTGCTTAAGTTCTTCTGCTTAAGAAGAACTTAAGTTCTTCTCCTTCCATAAGGAGAAAAGAAAAGGCCTCTTAGAACAATTATTAACCCTCCCCTTGGAGAAATTCCCAGAAGTGTAAGGTTGGGTCCAGCTTCTTCCTGGACTGACTAATTTGAAAGAAATATTTTAACTCACATCTGCTTCCAATTTGGAATAATGAAGAGTCCTTTGTCTGAAGGTCATGGTTTGGAGTCATTCTACTTTGTGTTAAACAATCATCCATTGACCCAGAGAAGTTGAGAAAATAAGAGACCAGACAGATAATGTTTGCAAACAGAGTGATGAGCCTGCTTAGTGTGGACCCGCAGCTGATACACGGTGACTGATCCTGCCTGTGTTTGCAGTCATTTGTGATACACAGCAAATCAATAATAAAGATGATTTGTGCTCCTCCTTTTGCTGAAGTACCATCCTAAAAGGTGTGAGTTTGGGAGCTTACAACTGGGTAATTGTGTAGCTGGTTGTCAACATGAATGTTCGTCTCTTCTTCAATACAAATGGATGCAGGAAATGGAACTGTTCCTGAAGCCGTGTCCTGTTGATACTGGTGCCTTGTGATAAGGAGCTTTTTTTGCTGGGTCACTGTGCACATCTGTCTGAATCTTCATCCAGAGAAATATATATATATATCTCCATGTTATATATAAATTATCATGGAATAGATTTTCTGACTTCACAGGCCTCTGCACATTAACCAGTATTTCTGAAAAGATTCTGTCTTCTATTTCATTTAAACAACTTCTGTAGACATTTGTGGAGAAAATAAAGAGGTTGAGAGATGTGTTTTCTTTTTCTCATTAATTCTGTTAGACACATAAAGACTGTAGAGTAATTAACATATTGATTTAGAGTAAATATAAATTAGCCTCACAATTTCTCACGTGAAAGCTTAGGGAATAAAAGCTTGATAATAGTGCTAGAAAAATGTTTTGATTTTCCATGGATGTAAATTTTATGGTCAAGGAATGGGGAAGAAAGGAGGGTTATACATCAAACACTGACATTCTCTTTCATCAAACAGATTTCATCTTTCTAGCTTTCAACACCAAGAGCTAAAGACAGACCCTAATGACAGTAATTAAGATATGCCCTCTTACAGCAGGGCTGAACGTTGTGCCTGGTTATTTGAAGGGGAATAATAAAAACCACATAGCTGTGTTTTACCTGGCTAGAGCTCTCCTTGTATTAACCAACATATGGCAGAAAAGTTATGGGATAATGAAATTTTATATGAGGACTTTTAAACATAAAACGAGGGTAAATTACTGAAAATTTATGGGTCATTTATTCAACCACTGTAGTGTTATTCTGGCTAGATCAAACATTTGGCTAGTGGACTAGAATTTTTTTTTTTAGATGAAAGAAATCAATAAGAATTAGTATTGTCCTCAGACCTGTAGTCAGCATGACCTCTGTCTCTTGTAGATTCTTCTGTTCAGCTATAAAAGAGTCATGGGGCTAGGTTCTGAGCCTACAGAATATCTATTTGCTTCAGTGCAATCAAGAAGGAACAGTAATATTTTATTAGTGTATTTAATCACCATGTGTTAATTGAAATGAGACTTAAAGGGACCTATACCTGGAAGTTTAGATCATAAAGTCTGGACTCTAAATACTTAAATATTTAAAACATCTCAGTCAAAGCTGCAATTAAGATGGGATTCTCTTAGGGAAAAATGCTCAGCCTTGTTCATTGGTGATTTCTAGCATCTAAGTATCTTTTCAAGATGTCAGTCTGAGAATGTAACAGTGTTAACTAATTAATAGATCTTTTGATCAGAATTTAAGCGGGACAAACCGAGTATCGAACTAAAGAACTGTCTGGCTCAGACTGTGGTTCTAATGGATGCTTGGGGAAGAAGAGCAGTAAACAAGGCAAGTATTTCCCTGTTCTGGCTTGCATCTTGCACATGCCCTAACATGTCCCAAAGCCATGTATTTCTAGCAGTTAGTAGATTTATCCACTAACTGTAGTGGATACAGAGCTTATGGAGATTACAAATGCCTTTGTGTGGATTTAAAGCAAAAAAACCCGCAGTCTTTGTTTCTGTTTATCTTCCTTCAAGGAAAGATGCTGTATTTCTTTTCTTGCTTCACTTTCTCAGCACCAGCCACCTTCCTCATTAGATATTCAGGTGAAGTGATAGGAAAGGCTTTGGCTTAGGTCTTCCTGCTTCCCTCTGCCAGGAAGAAATTCACTGAATCTCATCCCAGATCGGGTTGAATTTGAATATCACCCGTAACAGACAGATGAGCGGAGCCTTATCGCAACACGTCCTCCTGACTGGGGCGGTGATGAGGTGATGGGACTATGACAGTGAATCTTCTGGGACTGCATTATCCAGGTGCAGAGCATCCATGTGTCCTAAGTGCTGAAGTGTGATGGAACGAAATCTCAAGAGGGAATTTGTATTGCAGATTGTGTAAACTGGCAATTCCAAGGCCATAAAAAATAAAATTGTCTATGGTACAGCACTTGGAGACTTAAACCTTAGGGTACAGCTTGTGCCTATCCACTCTGAAACTTCTCATGTACTTCAGAGAGTCAAGAAAGTGAATGTGCTCTAGTGCATGCAGATGCAGCCACGTAAATCTCTGCCCTCATAGACAAAACTGTAGTCCTGCAGTCCAAGCTGAAGCCATATATCTAAAATAAGAGAAGGTGCTCTTCCTGTTCTAGCTTTTTGCCTGATACACTTCAATAAAGTTAAATACAGCTCTGTAGCCAAATGAAATACATTTTTGGTGAAAATGAATAAGGATGTATGGAGAGAAAAATATTTTTATTTGTCTATTCAAGTCTTGTATAAACTCTCCTAAAAGTTGAATTTGATTAAATGTCAAAGCCAATTCACTTGGGATCAGAAGCTCTACATTTTGAAGGAAGTTCATGTCAGGATAAACCTCCTTTCAAAATATTGTTGCAAGCCTAGTACAAAGGTTCAAGTTGATTCCCATTCTCTGGGACTTCGGCCAGCTTGAATGAGCAGAACCTGGTGGCTGCTCTCTAACTACTCCCAGGCAGTCTTTCCTAGCAGGAGAACACTGTGGAAATGTCACAGGTAATCATAATATTTGAAATCACTGGCACTATTAAACATGCAGCGTTTATTAAGAAACATTAAAGAACAGCAATAAATGGCTTTTGAGCAGTTTGAGATCTGGCTGTACCAGAAAGAAAATGTTTATCACATCAAGAGCTTTTAATGACTGAATATATGCTAGAAGTAAACATGCCTTATGCAAATAAGCTATTGGTCAGATATGAAAGATGAGGCTAGCATTAGGTCTGGTCACTGCTGGAGATCAGGCTCTTTCAGTGCTTTTTGCCTTCTCCTCCCTGCTCAGGCTGTTTTCCCAAGGTCTGCCAGAGCAGCCCTCGCCTGTGTGCTCGTAAATGGCCTTCTGTGCATCTTTCCTGCTGGATTCCTCCCCAGACAGTAACGCTATGGAAATGCTGTTGGTGCCATGTTGTGTAAAGGTGGCTCTCCAAGCCCATCCTGTGGGGCACAGCATGAAGCACAGGGGCAAACAGGCTGCCCTGGTGGTGCTGGCTCCTTCTCGCTTCTACCCACTGCCGAGAGGCCAAAAAAGCAGCTCAGAGTATGTTGCTAAGAGTAGTTTTCTATTGCTTCACAAACCTAATGAAAATGGGTAACCAGATTCATTAAACTTGACTGCAGTTCTAGGGATTCATCATGGTTAATTGCTGTTTATAATGATTAGCATAACAGCTAGCTCCCCTAAATTCCTTTTGTAAGGAACGGGGAGCAGTAAACACTTTAAAGGGAGGGTTCTGCAGTCTGGTTAAGCTGTCTGCTACGGGATGAAAGGAAATGTGCCTTCCAGAAGTGCCTGATTTTCTCCATTATCACTGAATGAATCATATGGTGCCTGGCTCGGGTGTTTATCACAGGGGATAGCAGACCCTGCCTCTGTATCTTCTTTATCGAAACAACTAACAAAGATTTCTTCTCTGTAGATTTCCTATTATGGAATAAGAAAAGAAGCTAAAAATCGCTTAGGACAAAAGTGAGTGATGTTCTCATGCAATGAAAATGCTTGCAAGGTCCTCTTCGCACTCACCAATATCACCAGCATCTATTCAATTTAAGTTCTGTAAACAAAAGGACTGAATCTAGTAAAAATTAGTCATAACGCTGTTTTGGTTTTTTTTTGGTTTTTTTTTTTTTTGGATATGAATTCTATAAAAATCGTAGCAGTTTTAGAATCCAAACACTCTTTTTATTAAAATACAGTTTTAAGCCCACTGGTACATCTTTAATTCCTGCACAGGGCAAGCATTTCATCATGAGACATTGTACAAAAAGGATTGCTAATTTTTGCAAGTTACAGCAAGCTACCCACAAATGTGATCTGTGTCTAGACCCCAATTCATTTTGGATTAGAAGATAATACTGAGATCTACTTTCAGGAGATAACTATTTTTCCATGCGGCAGAGAGCATGGCTTTTTGAATAGCCTTTTTCCTTTGAGCAACTCAAAACAGATTAAGGAACTATCCAGCTGGTAAAAAGTGGTTCATTTTTTCTTTTCACTAGCATAAATATTTACAGAAAGTTTTTTTCCTTGCATATTATAAATACTGATCAAGTGTTTATACATCTGAAAATCCTACAAATAAAAGTCTCAAAGGAATATAATATAGGAATTATACACTTACTGATTATTAGCTCTGTGTGATTTTTCAAGTTAATATCTGAAAACAGGTTAGTTTTTTACACAGGCTGTTAATAATGCATAGTTTTCTTGGCATTTTATATGTATGTGTATGAGTATTTATATGTGTGTGCTGGTATGGGTAGTTTACTTAGAAATGCATTGTAAATTAGTTATTCTTAACTTCCCTGTAGCTACTGGCTGACTTTCAAGCAATCACAGGACAATCCATCATAAAAATTCTTGATTTATATTCTGATTATAGGAGCATCTATGCCATTTGAATATATTTGCTGCATGCATTATGTATACTGATCTATGCATATTATGAAATACATTTATCTATTTTCTCTACTTGTGATATTTTTTGCGTGCTAGTCCAGGTTTCTGTATGCAGCATTTCAAGGGAAAGTTTTGAGCACCCAAATGAAATTAATCTGATTTTATCCTTTTATTTGTGCTGAGCAGAGACCAAGGTATTTGCTGTGCGCCTTGTGACATGACTTTTTAGCAGACTAAATGTTGACCAGTGTTAGACTACTGCGGCTGTCCAGGAACAAAGTCAAGTTATTACCAGCAGCCCATTATCTGCTGCACCCGAAGTGAAGTTCTTTGGGGAGCTACAGCATTTCAGCAGTGGGGCCCTCCTGCCACAGCTGGTGTGAGGTTTGTGCGTGGGCTGCTCTCACAGAACAGGGAGCCCCTCTCCCTCTGGGGCTTTGCTGAAGCCTGGAGAAAGCAATACAGATATTGAAATGAAAGCATAGACATCTCTCTCCTTCCACCCCCCCCAGCAAGGAAACATGAACCACAAAGAGTTTACGTTCTGCACCTCTTACAGGGAGTTTATGCAAGCACAAAGTTTCTGTAAAATTCCATTTTCTGCGGTGTAAGCGTCTGACACGTGTTTGCTCTGTTTCACTGGTGTGTGATGTCAGGCCATGAACCATCTGATTCAAAAATGTGCTTGGGCAGCGTGAACCACCTCCTGTCTCACATAATAGAGAACCCAGTGCACAGGCAGAAGGTAAGAACACGGTGTCCATGCTGTGAAAGCAGTCTGAACAGAAGAAAACCAGTTGAAAATAGGATCTTTTATCAGCTGCAGGCTGTTGTCATGAGTGACAAAAGCAAATATGCCTGGCTCCTATGTCTGGCTGGGAGCAAACAACACTTCAGCCCGACAGAAGCATTAAGAATTGCTGTTTCCCTCAGCATGGGAAAGATGTGGCTGGTATTGATGTGAGCTGGTACCCACAGCCAGAACTGAAAAGCCTGGGATGTTCCTGCGAGTTACGTGCAATGCTGGTGGGATCTCAGAGCAGGGATGTGTTACAGCTACAGAGAAAGGGAAAACTGGGCCCGTAGAGGGGGAAAATCTGTTTATCTGCCTTCAAAAATGCACTGAAGAGGTGAGATAGAACCAGTCACCTACCAGTGCTGATGGAAGGAGCCCTGGCTTGCCACTCAATTTTCGTCTTTTCAGTCCTATAGCACTAAGAAATGTAAGCTGACAGCACAATATAGAGAGTTCTCAGAGGCTTAATGTGTTAGTGTCAAACGAAACAAAACCTGAGATTAGCTTTTTAAAGGATTTTGTATGCTACAGATAGGAACTGAAAGGCTTTTATAAATCAGCTCTGTTGCTTTGGGGAAGGAAAGGTGGAGATGAGCATCAAGGAGGAATACTGATGGAACAATTAAATGAATTAATGGATAGCAACCATAAAATGGTGCATTTGCCTACATAATTAGTACCTGCTTGGGTTTCAGAAACTCAAGGTAATTGACTGAGGCTGCAGATCATGCTGTAAACTGAGAAGGATGAAAAATACATTCCTAAGTCCTAGAAAAACTTGAAATTTTGACAATAATTATTAAGTTCTAGGTTTGCTGGTTCCTTTGTTTCCACTTTTTGAGCTGTGTCACTTAATGATGTATAAATAAATATTCATTTAGCCAGAAAAAGTATACTCTCATATAGAGAAAATCTTGTGATTGATGTGATGGAGCGGTGCTGAGTGTTGACTGACTGTGCCTATTAAGTAAAACAACCCCTGTAAAGAGGAAGGAAAGTAGGAAAAAGCTCCTGCAGAGGAGCTGGGTGGCTGGGCTTGTGTCTTTGAACACAGGAGGCGGCAGCTCTGCTTCAGTCTGGGATGGAGGTCTTGGCTGTTGCCAGTAACCTTCACCTGCGTGCTGCTGATGCCTGAAGTCTCTTGTCCAAGATATTTGTGGAGTTGCTGCCTTTTAATTTTCATGACAGAGAAGAAAATTATTTGACTAGCAGTTTTGCAGAATTATTTTTCAGTGACCTTTGATCACACAAGTGGCTCAGCTGGCAGAGATGGGCACAGAGCTTCCTGGAGCAGGAGGGCAGCAGCGATGCCCTGGGGCACAAATCCCCGTCCAGCATGCCTGACCTAGGAGACAACTCATTCCTACTACCTTGCAATGAGGACCGTGATTCAAATCAAGGAAGAATCTCAGAAGAGCAGGGAAAATGTTCATCTGTTCAGACCTGAGATGGATGTTCATGTCACAGGACTATTCATGAGCCATTCTAAAGCAAAGGAAACATCTCTTGGTAATGCTGCTCCTGTTCAATTGATGGTCATGTTTGAGTGGGTAGCTTGGCTTTTGACAAGATTTCTTCCAAGTCAACACTGTTTTCTTAAAAAATCCCCAGGCAGTCATAATAGTGACAGCACACTCTGAATTACTTACTCTGGGTATCTGCTGTGGCATGCTGTAGCAATCTTCTCATGAGCAGCTGGTGGTTTCACCAAGGTATGTGCTGTGGCATGGGCTTGACAAGTCACCCCGTGGGGAAATTGATATTTCGTAAAGGCTTCTACATCTTGGTGCCTGATTATACATCGTACAAGCCTGTGCTGAGCAGATGGCTTTCCAAGACTTTTTGATTTGAAGAGCCGAGCCTGTCTTTCTGGAGGATGCACTCTTCAGCAGTATTTATATGGTTTGAGAAAACATCAGGGAAGCTTTTCAATTATACCATTGCTTCTAAAGTACTTATGTGCTTCCAAAAATGCCAACTGCACTGGTGACCTCCACCTAAGTCCATTTCTCTGGCTGCACACACATAATACGTGTGGGAGAAAATTCCATTTCATTTCAGTATCCGTCCATTTTTCATAGTTCTTCTGGTAAAATTTTGTAGAATTTTGTTAGGATATTCTGTAGAGGTTGCTATCTGGCTTAAGCAGTTAACAGATGATGCCATTTACGAAATTCACAAAAGCTTAACCTGGGAAAATACCACAATGAATAAAACCTCCCTTTATTGCATTTAATTTTCATTTGATATTTACTTTTCTTTCTTTAACCTTTATTTATCCTGAAGTCCAGGGCTTCATGGCTGGTTTACACTTAATTAAATACTTAAGCAGAAATCAGTATGAGGGTGTCTCACAAATCTGGTTCTCACATAACTTTGTTAACTGTCAAACAACGTGAAATGTTTTAATAGGATACCATAATTTAGCAGATAACATGAGGGAGTTAAGCTAGCACATGCAGCTTGCTTTTTCTTATGAGTACTTACACGTGATGATTTCTGAGGGCTTGTTAGCAGCATAACCCCAGCCTCTACTGGCGCTTAATACTGATTAAATTAAAAAGCATTTAGTCCTTCTGTGAACACCTACATTCAGAATTAAAGTAGCCTTTGGTCAGCTTACCAGGAATGTTAATTATGCTAAATTGAAATAACATTTTAATCCTAATTAAAATGCAGGGTTCCTGCCCCAAGAGTTTAATGTGTGATCACTTTCCTGCCGTAGGTGTGCGCTGCATCCAGATGTTACTGCTGGGTAAGGTGGAATTTAAAAACCAGAGGCAGCTGTCTGTGTGCACACCCTAAGGGATAAACAGTGGGTAAAAGGTGTAAATTATCTTCCATTTTCTGGGTGGCAGAAAGATGCACAAACACAGCTGCAACAGTTGTTAAAGTTCGGCTCTAAATTCACAGCATCTCAGCCCTTGTATCTCACCTGTGTGTTCAGAGCCTTCACTAATTCAGACTGACTTTCTTTACTGCTCCCAAATAGATGAGCTTTCAGTCTTGTCACTCTCATTGTCTGTTAATTTGTTTGTTTTCTTTGTAAGAAAATGTTATTTCAAATACGTCCTGTTGGTTATTTCCCCTACCAAGCAACTGTCATTTGACAGCTGAAATGGACAGGCTGTCCCAGGAGAATGCAGCTCCCCTTGAATTTCTGTATTCAGAGTTCAGTCTACGCTGTCCCTGAGGGAGCCTGGAACTGCCTGGGAGCTGAATTTGGAGAGAAGCAGTCCCAAAAGAGAGCAGTGGAGCTGGCACCCAGCTCTACTGACAACACTTGAACTACCGGCTCCATTTTTAGCATAGCAGAAGCCCCATCTGTTTCCAAAATTAAAGTATACACAGATAAAATGCTGTTCTAGCAAATTGGATGTAAAGATGGAGTGGCCACAGTTTGAAAATACACATTTTTTCAGCAAGACTGACAAAAATTGTATTTTGAAACGTGAGCACTCCACAAGTCCCTATTTTAGTTCTGGAACTTCATGTTGCTGTATGTCATGGTCACTTTTTATTTGAGTCCCCATATGTGTCATAGTAGCTGTGAAATGAGCAGGCATCTGATTCTTTCAAGGCTGTTCAGTTGGTGCAGTAAAACCTTTCAAGTCTCTTTAGCAAATAGATTCTTTAAAGAGCATCTCTGTAAGTTACGTCTTTTTTTGTCAAACGTCAAAGTATTTTAACTCCATGATGGCAAGCAAGGGGCAACCACAGCTGGCTTCTGATGTCACCACAAAATGAGATCAACGGCAATGTCTCCTGGTAAATCTAGAGAACATTTCATCCTCATTCCTTCACTCCTATGCAGGATGAATCAGTGCTACCTTAGTTAAAGTTAGTGGAGTTACAGCAGCAGAAAATGATTTTAAAGTTGCGATGGCGTGCAAAAGTATATGTTATGTTTCGTTTGAGATGCGATGGAGAAAGACAGTAATTCATATAATTGTCTTGTCCATGCAAACTATTTCCAGAAATCAGCTGATTTTGGTCATTCCTTAAATAGTCTTTTGTTTCAAACAAAATAGATGTTTCAAGCTTCCTATTTTTTGCTCTAGAACAGAACTGTGTGCAGTTCGAGCTTCCCAGGTGTAAGTGGAGAAACACAATTATTTTTCAGAGGATTCTTATGTTATAAAGCACCTGACTTGCACAGGATATAGTTGTTCACTGGCAACTAGTCAGAAATACACAGAATATTGGAAAGCTGACAGAAAAAAAAAAAGCAATAGCAATGATAAAAGTACAATGAGCCAGCATAAACCAAGCAGTTAAAGGAAGAACAGGAACACAGAGAAGCAGAAAGCAGCCATAACAACCCAAAAACAAAGCTGGAGAGACAAATAAGACATTAGCAAAGTTGTAAATGGCTTGAAAGTTGGGATGAATTTTAGGAGAGTGTATGTAAATAAATTTTAGTGGTCTCTTCTTGTTTTTCCTTTCTTTCTGTAAGCAATGCTTTCACTAGATGCACTGACTAATGCCTTGTCTTTACCAGTCAGTATATTTGTCTAGCATGATACACACACACCCCATGCAAAGTGCAAGGCCAGAGTTTTGCAGCTGCTCAGGCCATTGCACTCTCCAACACTGGGACTGCACATGCAAGGACCCAGAAAGCTCTAGAGCTGCTTCCTCACTGGGTAATCCCTTCAGCTGACCTGCTTGTGGCGTGGTTGAACTCAACCATCTTCACCAATCTTGTTCTGAGGAGTCTGGGCTGTTTCAGAGGTGGTGAAACTCCAGCCAGGCAGAGGCACAGGCTCTGAGAACGCTCTTTGTCCTTGTGGGAGGCAAAGGTGAACAAGCAGCACTGGGCTAATCTGGTTTTCTTGTTCAACATGAAGTCCACTGTGCCTTGGATCAGCTCTAGAACTTGTTCTCAGGAAGGGAATAATTTTTCTAGTCCATGATGTTAAATTTCAGGTTTTAACTCCAGTAATAAATGTTTTCTCTTTTGTCTCACCCCGCTTTTTTTTTTTTTCTGGGCAGCCTCATGAGAGATCTCCTTCTTCCGTGTCTGTCTCACAATACAAAAAACACCAAGGACTTTCTGGGGTGTTGGAATGTTATGAAAGGGATTATTATGGGTTGCTGCTGTTGTTTCTGTGTTAATAAAGAATTAGCTGTTTGAAGCAAAGGACATTGTCTGGAGTTCTACTATGCAACAAAGTTATCAAAGAGAAATAACGTAGCAGACAATGATTATTTCATAACTCATACAGAAAGCTATGATTAAATCTCATGATATGATTTATTGAATTTTGAGAAGAAAAAAGCTAAGGCAAGATAGGAGAATAAGAAGTACTGAATGGACGATGATTTACAGACAATAAGAAACTGCATCTGTGCTTCTGCCTCAGGTGTCAGACTTGGTCATCTCACAGATATGCACTCTTCAGTGTCATTACAGGGAAAATTAGAAGTCATTTCCAGTTTTTTTCAGTATGGTGGCATTGAATTTAAAGAAGCTTATGACTCACGCTGTGTTTACTTCATCAGGGAACCTGACATTTAGAAGGATGTATTTAGTAAGAGTGGTTGTATAGAGGATGAAAATTAGTTTCTCTTAACTACACTTATATGTTAAGCACCAGCAATATGTTTAGATCCACATTAGAGATGAGGCCTAATTTTCTTCTCAGTCATGCCTCTGTTAATTAGCAGTAATTCCAGTGCAGCAGCAAAGTGACTTGGTAAAGTGACAGGAGTGTGAGCTTTCCCTTCGCATGTTGTTGCTGCTATTGGCAACAGACGAATATTGATACATTTATTTACATTAAACAGAACCCTAATGCATTAGACATACCAATGAAATGTTTTATTTAGCATTGGAGAATTACAGCTTTTATGTTAATTTTTCATTTATTATAAAACCAAAGTAAACCTCTCTGGAGACACTAACTAGAAAACACAACTTCAGTCACTTTTTTAAGGCTTGGCAATAAGCATTGTTAGCCTTGACTTTTTCAGTTGCACATCAGGCTGACATTTTCCTACAACAAAGGGGACATTTTCTTTTCCTTTTTAAAGATTTAGCTTGTACTTTTCTCAGGAATTCTTCTTTTATTATTACAACAAGCAGTGAGGGCTGCAGGACCAATTTGTTTCAGAAGCTTAAAAATCCCTGTTTATGCAGCTGAGACGCATCTTCTCAGCAGAGAAGGGCTGTGAGTGGCAAAGTGGGAATGGACAAAGCCTACTTTTCTGAGGGTATCATGTTTTCCCGTTTGTCACGTCTTGCAAGAGGAAGCAAACATTTCTCCCTGACTTAGCTGTGTGATTTATTACACTTTCAGCTCTTGTAGCAATTTTCTAGTTGCTCTTCTTAGTGATTCTGAGACGTCCTTGACTCACGCAGGGAAGGAAATCTCCAGAATGCCTTCTGCTGCCTGGAGTAAGACCAAACCATCGATGAGAAGGGCTGTATTTGTGGGATCTCTAAATGCAAGTGCAGGTTTTGGTGCTGCAGTGAGACCCAAGGCTGAGCCACAGCCACTTCATAACAGAGGCACATGTAAAGTTTGTTACACCTTTCCCTTTTTTTTTTTTTGTGAAATTTCCCACTTTCTGAGGAAAATGTAGACATTTTTTTCCCCCGTAATGGAAAAGAAACTATATACTTTGACCAGCTTGGGTTCAATTTACTGGTAGATCAAAGTGTATCTTTCTACCACACTAGGGAGAAACACAGACACTGTTGGAAAGTTGATGCAAAATAGTAGCCATGTCAAAAGAAACAACAGCCCAACAGAAACCTTTTGCAGCACTAGTTGCTTTCTTTTCCTGCAGCCACAGCTTCTAGAAACCCAAAACTGAGAGGATTTCTTGGTGGTAGTTCCCACACCACCTTTGTAAACCTGCCTGCCTCTTTCAAGCTCAAGCATCTTCAGGCCTCAGAAAATATCTTCAGGAAAACTACAGAGTCCTGCCCACATTATTAGCTCCTAATGGATTCATTGGCTCAGAAGGAAGGAGAATCCTCCAACTTATTCACAAGAATTGTTTTTAGTGACTTAGTTAAACAAAAAGAAACAATGCTCTGAAATGCTGCTCCTTTGCTGGAACCTTTGATGACCCCACATTTTAACACAGTTTTGTACAAAGAGTTATTAAATTATCTAAGAACCAGTGTCTGTAGTCTTTATAAATTTCCACAAGAGTCATTTTGATTTTGGGCTTCCCAGTAATGTTTCTTTACATGATGAGATCATAGTTTCTGCAGGCTCTGTTTGCAATTTCTCAATATTCACAAAGATAGCAGGGTCCTTCTCATTTGGATAAACTAAAAAAATAAAAGGATGTTTCAAACCATCCCTACTGTACTGAGATGGCTGCTCTAGGAGTGGCTTGAAGCTGGGGACAGTCTGCAGTGCAGCCCCAAATAGCTCTGTTGACTTTGTAAGCCTGAACATGGTTGCTTTTTGCTTTTTAGGTTCTGTCTGGAATAATAGTTACTCAAGAATAAAACTGTTGTCACCTGAGGTATAACAAAGAAACTGAAAAGAAATAGTCAAAGTCTGGAAAACTTTGTGGAGTGGAGTTGGGGGCCTTAATATAGCTGGGAGAGATATATGGGAGAATAGATGGTTTAATTTGATGGCAAAAATTTAACACTGGACTTAAGGATGAAGGAGAATGGAGTTTTGAACTAGCTGGAAACTGCCTTGGTAGATGAAGACATATTTTAAAAATTGAGAGCAGACTGAGGTTTGTGTGCTTGTGACAGCTTGTGAATCTGACTGCACGCCTGCTTTTCCTACATGGTGTAGACGAAGCCATGGTGTCTGCACGAGAGGTTATTCCAGGATAGATATCCAGAGACTCAGAAATACCTCCATGCATTTATTCTCTGCAGATCCAGCTTTGGAAGTACGTCTTGCTTTAACTATATTTTTCAGGATTTTTTTTTCAGTGGAATGTGTTCTGCCTGCTCACTCAGTGCTGGCAGCGTTGCTTGTTTCTTTGCTCTGCCGTATCGTGGTTCCAGCAGAAGGAAAAAGCTCTACAAAAGTTAGCAGTAACAAATAGCTCAGTAATGGAATGGCAAGTATGAGAGCCATTCCCTTTTGGGCTGTCAAGCACAGAACACAGATCACATAGCTAAGCATTTGCTGTTTTTATAGCTATTTTGTAGTGTAGATCAGAGAATCACATGTTTGCCTGGTAAAATTAATGCCTTAATCAGAAAAGCACGCCCCATTGCTATTTTGGGTTAAATTGCAAGGAAACCTACAGTAAAGACTTAAGTCTGATTCCTCCTTTCTGGGGCCAGCAGCTAAATAAATGCAGCCTAGCCTGACAATATTGAGGAGATACTGAGAGAAGTGGAGGTGGTAATCTGTAAGATACAGAGAAAATAACCCAAGCTGAACAAGATTTGTTGGCTAGTAGTGGGAGGACAGCTGTTGGACACCGCCTTTGTTTGTGTTGGGGTTTTTTAATGGGAATGTAACACCAGACCAGTCTGCAAATACACAAAATGCAAATTTAAAAATGCATTTTACTAAATAAAATATAACTATTGACAGGGACTGCAAAACCAGGGAAAAGTACAAAGTCATAACTCTTCCTAAATAGCTTTCACTTTTAAAGATTTAGGGATATCTTATCTTGTCCTTGAATTTCAGGGAAATAATTCATTCCCTTCCCCAAATAGCTTTCCTCTGGGTTTGCATGATAACTATAGTCCTTTCCTTCTTTACCACCTCAACATACCAGTTACCTTATAGACAGAAATAGCTGTTATGGTTCTGACCAGGCTGCCTCATAAATAGTCACTGCATCTTCAGTATTAGGCTTAAAATCCTTTTTTGTGGGTGAAGAGAAAAAACCCCTTATAAGGAAAGAATGTATTGCTAGTGTTCTTGAAATCTGATCAGTCTATAAAAATTTTCAAATTTCGTATTGAGGAGGCTGTGTTTGGCCAGTTCTAGAAGTGGAAAAGACCATTACCCTAAACACGAGCTGAAAGCAAGGCTCCCCAGAGCAGTCTGGGTTAGAAGAGGCACTGCTGCTCTGCTGAAGCGTTGACAGGTTTGGGTGAGGGTCTCCAGCTGCCACCCATCCTTGCCTACAAGGGTGCTTGTTCCAGCTCTTGCCCAGAAGCCATCCTTCTCCCCTCATTTCTATTTTGAGCTGGTTTCTTTCTTTCACTGTACTTCATAAAAAAAAAAAAAACCCTCAGCAATTATTGATATTTAAAAAACCCCAAACCCTCAGTTAAAGTGGGAGCTCTGGGGAGCTGGTGGCTTCTGGTAGGAAGGTGGGGTGAAACAGTGGAAGGGGCTGGGGCTGACAACTCCCTGGCCTGGGCGGGTGCTTTTGGTTTTGGTCTGACTGAACCTGATGGGTTTGACTGCATCAGGTTAGGGAGCCGCCGGCTGAGCAGTTTGCAGCGAGCGACTTGGAAGTGTGCCAGTGTTTCCCAGGGAGGTGGTGGTGAGAAGCTATTGCTGAGCTGGGGACGTAACCTTTTCACCCAGCTGAGCTCCAGCCAGGGCAGGGGTAACCAGATCCTTCAGCGGAAATAAAACTTCACAGATATCTATCATAGACAGCCAGGGAGGAAGAGAGGGTGAGAAAACACAGATTTAGTATGAAAGGCTAAAATTTCAGCATAGTGAAATTTGAAAATGAGTGGGGATTTAATAGCACAAAGAATTTTGTACCAATATGTCTCTGGGAATTACTGAATTTTTTTTTTTTAAGCCTCTCTAAACAAGCCCTGGGCAGGCTTCCAGCCAGAATCCTCTTCTCTCTGCATTTTACTTCATTCAGCCTCTGGGTGCTCCTGCCCCACTCAGAGCCATTTGTCAGCCACCAGTGCTGGAGTTTCCTCAGCAGGGCATCATTTCCCTTTGCTAGGAGGTGTTTTGCTCCTTCCTTGGGAAGAGGCCGCAGCACAGCAAGGGTTAAACTGCAGTCTCTGTCATCCAGTCAGGTGAGCTGAGAGCAATGCACATCATCAAAATTGAAGTCAGAAACAAATCTGAAGAGCAAGGAGTGTGTTCAAATAGTTTCTTCTTTCAAGACGTTCACCCATTTTTCTAAGGCTGATTTATTTCTTTTCAACCCATTGAACCATGCTGAAACCTAAATTCAGCATGAATTCATGAGGATGGGAACATGCTTGCTTCAGTTTTCAAGTTTTTAAACATCATTACCTAGGTATTTTGTAATACAAATACACTATATAATATAGTATATCTATGTGTAATGTAACTATATAACATAGTTTAAACATATTCTATTTCATTTGCTTTAAAATGATTTTTTAATTTTGTGTAAGAAAATTAATTCCATACATATGTAAACTGAGATAATTGCTTCAAATTATTAAATTAGCTTTCAAGAGGCGAGCTTTTATTTATGCTTTCATCATAATTACACTAAAGTGTCAACACGAACTAGTTTGAATTAAAAATCTTAGATCATTATTGAAGTAATATTTTTCTTCATTTTTTTTGAAAAAGCTATAAGAGGTGATACATGTTGTCTCAACATGCAGCAAGAGGTGAGAAGTAAACTCCAGATGTATTTATTAGGTTTAAAAAAAAAGATTATTTCCTATTTTGATTGCAAATGTTCTTCATGTTACCTGGAAAATCCACATAATAAGAATTGCTCTAAAAGGAAGATGCTGCCTCATTAATGTTTGCAAAATATTTCATGGTATTCTTGAACAACTTTGATAGTTATATTGACAACGTAAAACACACATTTAAATGCATTTCCATTAAACACAAGGAGAGTCATAGTCTGAGTTGTCTGTAATCTACCGCTTCTAATTAATAAAGCTGGGAAACTTTCTCTGCTTCTTGACCAACCTTTGCTGGAGTGGGGGTCTCCTGTTATCTTTGACAGAGGTAAGAGGTTGTGACTGCCAGGATAATGTACAGCTGAACCGTATCGTTCAGATCCTGATAAAGTGCATGTTTGATGGGTATACGGAGAGTCAGGGGAGCCAGCTCTGTCTGGCACAGCGAGCAGCACGTGTTGGCTTCACCAGCCCAGCCAATTATCTGCATTTAGGGCACACCTGCCCTGCTCCTGCCATGGGAGCCAGTGCCTGTCTGGGGCTGTCCCCGGCCGGGAATCGGGGCACCCCGGGCAGCCCCAGCCCCGCGGCTCACTCAGTGCAGGGCCCTTTGTCTGCACTGGATGCGCCAGCAGAGCTGAGCTGGGGATAAATTGGTGCTTCTGCTCTGACAAATTGTTAAAAGCGTTTCACTCGCACACGTACAGTCATGTGCCTGCTTTAGAGGACTCTGCTGACAGATTTGGGTTTAGCAGTTGATGAATTAAGGGGCAAGAAATAAAAAGAGTCCCTGTTCAAAGCCCCTGGGATGCCCTGCTAGCATGGTCTTTTTTCCAACATTACACTCTGGTGTAGTAACTACTCTTATAGTAGTTATTTTTATTTGTAAGGTATCTAAAGTGTGAGGTATTTTAAGACTACAAAATAATATTAGCTAAACCTTAGCAAGCTGAACTTCTGATACAATATCTTGCTTTTATTTTCCCCTGAACCCAGTTCTGCAGTGTTATCTCAGCGGTCCAATACCTGAGTCAGACTCCTCTGTTTTTTTTTTTTTCAAGTGGTGCCTTTCTGATACTGTGACAAGCAATCTGTGGAAAATGTGGAACTGATAAAATAAAAAGAGATTGTTTACAGGCACACCTGCTTCATCCTTGCTATTTTATCAGAACAAACAAAATTGCTTTGTGAGTTTGAGGAAGAACGTATGTTTTTTAGGTCCTGAAAAATAGATATAAAACAAAGTAGGACTCACTGAAATGGGCTCACGTTGCCGCAAGAGAAATGGGATATGTACTATACTGTTATAAAGCTCTTCATTAGCAGCAACTGTTAATTAATCCCTCAGAGTCAAGGAGCCTGATGAAGACCTTTGGATTTGGCACGTTGCTAATAAGAACGGCACAACACATGTCTCTATTCCATGGTTTGGTTCCAAATTTCCTGTCCTGGTCTGTTGCCTGGATAGCTTCCCAAATCTTCCTTTTCCAGCCAAATTTAGGAAAAAATAATTAACAAGCAATGTTTCACATAATCTAAATTTTCAAGTGTTCAAATGTTTCCAATCCATCTGCTAATCCAGGTCCTTTTACAGAACTAGTGTGAACAGTTTAAGAAAAATTGTCCTTAGCTTGTACCTTCTGGAGGTAACTGTCTCAAGGCTGAGCCACACAGATAGGCCACATAATTTTTCACCACCTCTGTGCAAAGACAGCCCAGATAAAAAAGCTCTGAAATGGTTTGGATTAGCTCAGCTCCCTGTGCGCAGCAGATGAATAGCAATTAAAGGACCCATTAATAGATTTGGATTGCAATTAAAACCACCCTTGACTATGACTATGTGGCTGTGTCTTAAAAACTAACTAGCACAGCTTAGCTTACGTAGCTGAGCCCTTACATGCTTTGGTGGGGATGTGGTTTTCTGGATCTGGTAGAGACATTAGTGTTGCAGCTGGACATTGGAAAAGCTGTCATTTCTTGTCAAATTGTGTCCCATCCACGTTCGTCCACTGCTGCCCGCTGGGTCCTTGCGTTTCTATGGACATCTTGGACAAAAACTATAACTTGTTACCTTCTTCTTGGGGCAGTGGAAGTTACAATCTGCTGCTTAGGGCTTGTGTCTGTAGAGCATGACAGGCTCGTACAGAGCTGAAAGAACACTGCCCCTAATGATGCACTGATGCTCATGTGTCATTGGAAGAAGCGTTTCTTCCAGCCCCATGTCTTACCCCGTGACTTCCCACCACGAACATCCTTTGTCTACCAGGCAAGCAGCTCCCAGGGTTCCAAACCCCGCTGACGTCTTGTTTTCATTTTATCTGCTGCTTCGTACTTCTGAATCTCTCCGGGGACTGATGTGAGTTGTCACAGCAAAGGCTGCCTTATTTTTGTTTTCTGTCGCATAAATGTCAGTGAGGAGAACCCTTACTGGAGAGCCCTGTGCCTGCCGGAGAATTTAGCAGGAATCTGCATCAGGAGCCTGCTGCGAGCTGGAGTGGCTGGCCCAGGGCAGGACCTGGCAAAGGAACGCTGCCAGACATGGCTACTTTTAGGCTGACTCATATTGTTTTACCCAAGACACCACAGGAAGATCATTTCTATGGCTTTTTTTTTTTTTGTTTATTTCCTTTAGCTGATTTATTCTAGAAATTTGATCCATTCAAAAGAAAAAAAAAGAAGACAAAAAGAATTCCTTTGAAGCTAACCAGTGGTATTCAAGTTTTAATAAAAAATGAGTGCTTGGTGGACCGTTGACAGCAAATAATTTATTCATTGCATTTAGTGCTTTCATGTTTCCTAGTTGCCAATTAACAGATGATGACAATAAAATCCAGAAATGTATATGTTGCTCATATGCAAATCAGTAGAAGTGTATTTTGTGTGGATAAACAACAACTTGAATATTAATCTGACCATTATAGTGCAAGTCTGTATGTACGTTTTATAGCCTCAATTATTGTGATTTGTACTACAGAGATAGGTACCTCACATTATTTTCATGAAGGGAGAAGTGTCAGTTTTAGGAGAAGGACCAATCAAACATAGTGGTTAAAAAAATATGCTGAAAAACCAGAAATTGCTAAAAAAACCATTCACATGCCAAGATTAATTTTTTAACTAAGTCTAAAATAATGTGCATCATTTAAGTTTTAAGTGATCTGGAGTACTAAATGCTTAGCTTCTATCAAAATTACTTCAGCACATGGTATAACTGTGGTGTTTAACACTGCTGTTAACAATCAGAGGAGTGTGCTGTTACTGGTGGTACGGTTGATGGGTCTTCTATCACTGAGACTTTTTAAAGAACTGTTGGGATAAAATCCTGTGGGGAATGATTTAAATATGCATGATCTTGCCTTAGCACAGACGGATGGACTTGGGAGGTCTCTGTTTTCTGGGAGTCCCTCTGCAGACAGTAGATTTGTACACAGTGGGTCAAGTGATGGACAGTCTGGAAGTGATGGTCCAAGCAAACCATGTTGAAATTATTAGTAGCTAAATCAGCCTGGAGGGTCCAGTTTGGCACAGGATCTGCAGGGTGACTGCAGATTATTCAGCCAGAACAAAAGCTGGGCCCTGCTCCAGGGAGTTCAGTCTTATTCTCAGACCCTTTGCAAAGGTCTTGATGAACAATTCATTCCTTTAAAAAAAAAAAATCAACTTGGCCAATAAAATAGGAATAGGATGGGTTTTGCACCTAAAGTAATAACTAATTCTACATGACTCTCTGAAGGCAAACTGCTATCAAATAAATGACTACTGCTATTTTAATAACTATTTTTCTTATGCTGCTATGTGTATTTAATACCAATATATTATGCTATTAAATATGCATATGGAACTAAATATGTTGACCAGGATTTCTCAAAAGAGCAATTTTCTACAGAGTACTTCAAAAATTCAGCCTGAAACCATTTTGCTGCTCCTGGCGTGGAAGAAGGTACAGACGTTTTATTTCATAGAAGATTAATGTGTAGTCAGAAGGAAGAGAGTGCTTATATTTGGATCATTCTTCACAAGCAAAAGGCTGAGTTTGTTTCACAGTGATTGCCTTTGTTTGATAAATAGTTTGTGGTTGAAATGGAATACGTAAACATTTAGGGACATAAATAACTCAGTCATGGTAATGACTTGTAGACAGTGATATATCAATGCCATTATGGAAATTTTTGTTCAGCATCATAAACAAAAGTTAAACCATATAAAATGGGAGGATGTTTCTGTATGAGGATTCCAGGAAGCAAAAGTTTTTTCTGTGTATGCTGCAGGTTAGCCCAGATTTTCCAAAGTGAGGTATAATGAACAAAACTGGTTCTGCAAATATGTGTAGTCAGTCTGTCCAGACCTGGCCAAAGGCTGCTCTGAGTATTGCTGCAAGAGTACAGAATAGGGATAAGTCTTTAATATATAAGTAATATCAGACTGGCAAAGAACTGCCCCAGGTAAAGACGGCCATAGGTGGCATCAGCTTAGTGGAAAGAGGTCCCTTGAGCATCTCATGCTTTGAACTGACCTGGGCTGGCTTTGTGCAGGTGAAGCAAAACTATGGGCAAAACTAGTGCAGAGATGGACTCAGGTATCTGCCGAAGAATGGGGCTGCTCTCAGGCTGGGGAGGTGGCAAGGAGCTGAAACTCTTTTGTGAAGAACGTGCTGCCAGCTAGAGATGACACTGGTGACCCTGTCTTTTCACATCTGTTAACTTCTGGTCCTTGATTTTGTAATAAATTTTAGCACGGGTTGTGTTTATTGTTTATGTTGTTGGTGGAAATTTGTGTCATATCTTTAAACGTGTGTTACCATCTGGAAGCGGGGATGAGAGCCAAAAACCACAGCCAGCTCTCTTAAAAACTCCACCCAGGGCTTTTCAAATCACATCAAGCCTTACTGATTTATGGGATACGCAATTGCTGAATATTGTGAAGCACATGGAGCCCGAGGAATGATGAACTTTAGAGGAGATTTTATAGGTTCTCCAGGGACTCTGAAAATAAAATGGCCCCTCTACCCTGTTCAGCTATGGCATGCACTGGGTTCAGACAAGAATTGCTGACTGACTGTGACTTCCAAAGATTATTGTTATGCTTGGGATGTACTTTCACATTTCCAAGAGCCGCTGAGGGCTCTTTTTCTTGTCAACAAAACTTCTCCACTTCTCAGTCAAAAATTAACAGGGAATCTTACTGACATAAACATCCTCCCGAAGAAAGAATTTTCCCCTTCTTGTCTGAGAATGCTCTTGTCAGAGTATATGAAGCACCTCAAGAAAAAAAATCACAACTTTTTTATTAAAAAGCTAAAAGACAGCAGGAAGAAAGAACCATTTATTTCAGCTTCTCTTAAAAATAATGTCTGCATTGTTCACCAGATAGTGTATACATTGTTTGGAGAATCCAAGCGCCAAAGAAAAGATAAAGAATATATTTCAGAATAGTGCATTGCTAGAATAACACTGCCTGAAATGAGTCACTGTGGTGACTTTTGACATACCAGAGCTCAAGCAGTTTAGGTAGAAGACTAGATCTCTTCAGGTTCATAGATCTATTTCTGTGTGAAGAAAAGGAATACACCTTTACTTTTCTGTAAAATGATTCTTAACTTCAGTTGATAGCTAATTTATTCATTTGTCATGTTACCTTTTCTCTCCGGTGAAAGCAGTGTGTGTTCACCTTCCAAATAGAGCTGTGTGCTGAAGGAGGCTCTGGAGGATATATGTGTACAGCATTCTTCAGGAACTTCTGCTCTTTTTCTTTATGTGCCTTTAATTTTGTTCTCCTCCGAAGTAATGAGCAGCTTTGAGTTCAAACAGCCAATTTCATTTGCTCTCCCTGCCTACACTGTTTGCACAAAACTTCTTTTCTTTTTTTCCCACACTTGTGGTAACCTTAACTCTGCATGAGCATAGGGAACTGTGACAAAGCCGTTTCAAAGAAAAATTAATTAAAACCCTAGCTAAAAAATTATGACTAATGTTTGTTTATTGCACATTTCCTCTCTGCAAGGGAGCAGAACGATAGTGTCAGCCAGAGAAAGCACGCCACGGGGATGGGGACTGGGATGTGACATGTCTTGATGGAAATATGTTACACAAAAATTTACCATCCTTCTCTTCCCTGTCAAATGGCAGCCTCTGTTTTCTTCTAGAATTCATGCCAAAGCCTGTGCAGCAGCACAGCCTGAGTTACGTGAGCACGAATGTGAACAGTCACGATAGAGATGGGAAAGCAAAGTCACAGCACTCCTACCATGGCTGAGGTTCCACACATCAGGGTTTAGAGACAACAGATTCTCAGCCAGCTAAAAAATCAAATATAAACCCCTAAATGGCCCTGAGATTAGCTCAGCTGGTTTGAGCATGAAGGTCATGGGTCACAATGCATGAAGGTCATGATGCCAAGGTCATGGGTTTAATCCTTATACAGGCCAATTGTTTAAGAGTTGGACTTGATGATCCTTGTGGATCCCATCCAACTCAGAATATTCTACGATTCTGTGAATTTTCAAGGTCTGCACCTGAATCAGGCTTGACAGCATTTAAATGCAATTTTACTTATATTAAATATGATTTTTTCATTAACCATATTTATATTTCCATATTAATTGAGTATATAAAAAATTTCAATGTGGCAATCCTTACAAAACCCCACAGAACAGGGCAATTTATTTTTATTATACAGCTGGACAGTGAAAGCCAAGAGGCTGCTTGTCCCAGGTGACAGAGGATGCCTGTGTGGCCTTTCACAGCCATCAAGGAGTAAGCTTGTTGAACCATTTGGATGCAAGGCAGCTCAGATTAGAAATGCTGTATCATCCAGGAGGATTTAGCCTTTCAGCAAGAGGAAGCATTTTCAGAACAACACCAGGCTGGCTTCTTTAGCTGAGTTAGAGCATGAGCTATGTTTGTGTGCAGGACCCCTCTGTCGTCATAGTCAAATGTTTCTGTGCCCAGACTCTGAAAATCTGTGTAATCCTTGGTTCCTCCAGTTCCCAGCTGTGGAATTAACCTTAATCACCTTGAGAAGCCGTGCCTGCATCTTCATAACCCACTGTCTGTGTCTCCTGTGGTTGAAAACGCAGGTAGTGCAGAGCTGGGGCAGTCTCGTTCTGTGCACTGCAATCACAAGGAAGCCCAGCCTCACCAGGGGGCTCTCAGAGCTGCTGGGCTGCATAGACAAGGCACAGATGCTGGACCTCTTGGCACAACACACAACTAGGAGAGGCAGACAAAAATCTACCTTTTTCAGATTATTTTTCAGGAGTGAGAGGTGACATATTCTGAGCAAAGAAAGCCATCATTTTCTAGGACAACTCCCTTTTGGTTTCAAAGGAGAATGAGGCTAAATGCTCAATGGTACAGCAAGGCTGTAGGAAGGAAAAGAGGAACTGCAACAGAAGAAAAGTGGTGAGGAGAAAACAAAGAGAAGTCTACCAGTCCTCAGCTAAATATTTAAGTATAAGCTCCAACATGCTGCCAAGAGATGAAATGCAGCAGACAACTGCACAGAAGAACTCTGCTAAATGAAATGATACAGTGCAGCAGTCAAAACAGACATGGGGTGAGAGCTGAGCAGAAGTGAAAGTGATTTTCCACTGTATTTGCTGCCCATGATGGAGATTATTGCTGCATGGAACCACATGTGGGCAACTGAGCTACAAGGGCCACATCTCCTGTGGAAGTAACTACAGAGTGCAAGGGACATGGAGTAATTTTGAAAACTGTCTTTCTTGTTCAGCAGCGGTCTCTGCCAAAGGGACTTTCTCCTCCAGGATGAAGAACAGACCTTCACTCATTGTCCAGGGAAGTGGCAAAGAGCGCAGCAGGGAGTTAACATCACCATCCCTGCTTTTGGAGCAGTCCCATCTATCAGCTCCAAGCTTGCTCTTAGTTAAAGAACTCTATATCCATTCACAGAAAGGTCCAATACAAATACGCTAGATGGCTGTTCCCCTGCTTTTACTCTTTGTCCTCTTGAGTACAGGGGTTTATTTCTGGGGTTAACAACAACTGATGGTGAGATTTCAACACATGCAAAGGCAGCAGCTAGTGCTGATTTAGGTGGTGAGGGTACTGACAGCTGTGCAACCACAGCAGCATGGCTGTGAGGATGCTGTCCAAAGCAGGAGGTGATTTTGAAGAAGTCTATTATATTAATGTTTTCTTTCAACTGACATCTATCTACCCTTGGTATACCTAGAAATGTTATGTCGTTACACAGCCTTTCTGTGTTTCCCTTTGCTGCTTTGCATTTTTCAGACCTAAAACAACCAGCCATTTTCTAAAAGTAATCTGAGCACCAGAAGCAGAGACATGAGTTGTGTAGGGAAAGGAGGATGAGGAACAGCACTGAAAAGTCTCTGAAAATTTTCTCCATAGGATAATCACAGGTTTTAAAGATTCCTTGTTCCCAAGAATGACAACTTCTGTATAAAAATGTGTTTTCATTCGTGCTTTTCTTTTTCTGAAAATGTCATGAAACTTAATTACATCCCATTTGCTCTAATCATTTATATGGTGAAAACAACCATTGTGTCTCACCTGTCAAGACGAGGTCCTTGATATTGCTTTCTTTAGCCCAAAGGGAGTTTGGGTTTTTTCCCCATTGCCCTTGCTGCAGAGATCTGGCCATATTCCTGATGGATTTAAACTGGCAGGTGTGTGGTTTGGTTGTTCAATTCACACTCTGGTATTTATAGTTTCTGTTAGATTAATAATGGATCTTTGAAGAAGCCCATCTGTTAAGCTGCACAGCCACAACTTTGAAGACTTTAATTTCTCTTGAATTGCAGTATTCTCAGCTGCACAATGAAAGTCATCTTTTGATCAGTCCCCATCATTATAACTTCTCTGCCAAGCTTATTGTACTTACAAATGTTCTAATTTGTATGCTTGTGGTGTTTAGGACCTGCATTACAGAGTAACCAGTGTGGAAGTATCTCAGACTCACATTCAAGCTACAAACAGGAGAAAGAGGATGGGTGAAAGTCTCCTCTGGTGCTTAGGCTATTGCCTCAGCCAGCTGGCAGGAGTGGTACTTGATAAATTTTTGCTAAGTCTGAGGAAAATGTGACATGAAGTTTCATGAGGCTGTGAAAACACGTCAACATAAAAAATTACAGAATTGCTGAGGCTGGAAGGGTGAGGATGCATTGCTGGCTCGTGGTCTGCTAGGTGCCTACCGGCCCCTCCGCTCAGACCCTTCTTTGCAGAGTTTTTTCCTCTGGCTGGCCTCCAGCCCTCTTTGGTGCATGGGGTTATTTCTCTCCAGGTAGAGAATTTTTTATTTCTCTTTATTAAATGTCATGAGATTTCTTTTGGCACATTTCTTCAGCCCCTTGAGGTTCCTTTGAATGGCAGCACAAACCAAATCACTTGGACCCATGTTCCCACCAGGCTTGTACCCCACGGGACTCTGACAAGCAGGTCCCTGAATGGGCCAAAATGAGGGCCAGCTGCTAATCTTTCTTCTAGATATACAACATCTTTGCTGCATGAGAAGTTTAGATTCAGCACTAGTTAGAAGTTCCCAAAAGGCAACACAGCAGCTCCAGGCAATATCAATCACAACTCTCCTGACAGAGATCTCAAGAAAGGAATTTTGTTACTGTTGTCATTGGATCTTCTTCTACAGTCATGACTGGGTTTTACTGTCTCTTTTCAAGCAACCGCCAAATAATTCAATGTGTGAAGAACTTCTGACTCATGAGGTGAAGTCTGACTTCGGGCCAGGAGAAGAAACTGGGGAAAGTCTTACGTGGGAGTCTGTGCTTCCTTTCCTGGAGGAACAGTTGGGTTATTTGCACTATGTTGTAAAAGTGGAATCACAAAACAGGAAAATGGGCTTGGTTAGCACTCACATTGCTTTGACTATGCAGAGGCAAAGAGCAGGAAAAAATTTACTTGAGTGCTTACAGTAAGTCCATACATTTCCACATGACATTTGTTTTTTATATTTTCCTAAATAAATTAAAAGAAGAATAAGCCTCAAGTAAATGAGATGGAAACATTTTGGTGTAGTCTCCATTAGCTGTCTTAGTTGATGAGCAAGGTATTTATAGTTGTTTTACTAAAAAAAAAATCACTTGAACTTTTTGTCGTGTTTTGTTTTTCTTTATTTACACAGCAATCCCAGAAATCAATTATTTCTAAGCTTCTCACTTTTCTTTAAAATCTAGGGATGGCTGAAAAAGAGAATCAGATATTTATGAAAATATCACAGTGATTTATTTTGTCTTACTTGGAAATATTAAAAAGCTCATGTGATATAGATCTAACTCACTTTAGGAGGGCTTAAATTTTATTGTGATGAGCACTATGAAAATCCAGGAGTTGGAAGGACAGAAGAAATATGGATTTTCACAGATAAAACTTGTTATATTTCTAGTACAACTGAAGAGGACATGCAAGATGTGTGTTAGCTGCTGAGTGTGATGGCTTTGCTAAAGAAAACTGGCAAGTGAAGCATAGGAGCGACAGCACCAGGGCTGGAAAAGAGATTGCTTCTCTGCTGTGCTCCGTGCCAGTGCAGAAGTGCTGGATTTCACTTTCACACCATTTATTGTATTTTGCAGTCTATTTTTTACTGAGTATTCTTTTGCTTCTTTTGGGAGACTGACAGCCTGACTAACGCCCATGCCGCCATGACTTTTTTCTGAAAAGTAATCTTTGTTTCTTTTCTTCAGTTTCTTATGGTTGTATCATCAATGATTCAACTCCTTTGTTTAAATAGTTTAAGTCAACCCAGCTTTGCAGAGCCATTTATTTAGGGAGTTCTGCTTTATCAAATGGGTTAAGCATGGGTCGGCAGGGGATCCTTTTCACTGGTGTGAATTAGGGAAATCCTTCAAATCCCTCAGATTTCATCTCTGCCAAGTTAAATGCTAGCATTTTTCTTTCTTATTATTTCAAAATTCCTTTTCAAACAGCTCATTTGAAAAATAATTTGAAATGTAGGATTTCTCTATGTGCATATGAAAGGTGTAATCTGTCCAGACAATACCCACATAAAAAGTTACACAAGGTTATACAAGTCTCTGTAATTTTATTTTTTATAAAAGTTTATCCAAAATACTCCAGAAACACAAAGTAACTTTGCATACCTTTTATTGTATTTTTTATTCTTTATAAGCACTTTCCAAATGATACTTCTACAAGTCTTTCCCCAATAATCATGTACATCAATACATACATTTTTATCTTTCTAACCATTTCAAATACTGTCTTTTCTCTCCCTTATGTTCTCATTCACCTTTTGATATACAAACTGACTTCCACAGACATTTGGATGCACATACACTGCTGACAATCTACCAGCCCAGCACCTTTTCTTATTCTGATACTAGTAATCTTATTGCTATGTTGTGATATTCTCCTTTCCTTATTTTCTATCCTATCTGTTGCAGTCATTTTCCCTTGTCTACCAAGTATGAGGTATTTCTATTTACCTTATCTTTTATTAACTTGAATTACTTGTTGTACTCTGTATCCTGGTGGGAGGGCAGGGGCTGGATATTTGGTAGCTGAGATTCCCTGACTTTTGCTCTAAGAGAAGAGAAACAGAGAAACCAATACAGAACCCAGTAACCAGAGCCTTAAATCAGCTCTTTAGACAGATGGGTCAAATTCTTGTTAAAGAATATCTGGCCAGGAACTCAACCCACCAGGGACTTAGTTACCACTCACGCTGAAAAATGAAGGTTTTGGGAGTCTCTGTGTCTCACATTGCAGAGCACTTGGCCCTGGGGTAACAGGTACCTTTGTGAGGAGTGATGGAAAGCCTGGGGCTCTCAGAGCACTGTCCACTGCACGTGTAGGGGTATGAGCTCTGGGGCTCCAGGTCCAAATGCTGCAGGAAGGAGAGATCAGCAGGCACTGATACAGCCTCCAGTCTCTGGTCTGGACAAGTCCTGCAAGGTAAGCAAAGAGTCTTTGTCCCGTTATTTATTGCTCTCAGAGATGCAATGGTTCTTCTAGAAGTATTTTAAATATCTTTAGGATATAATTTGCCTGGTTCCATTGCTCAGTGAAGACAACAAAAAAAGAAAATTGTAAAACATTTGCTGAGAACAAGCTGTCTCTAAGTGTCACAGCAGAAACGCAGCGACGTGCTCTAGCAGAGCTTGTACTACAATCTCACCTCAAAGAGAGACTCGAAGGCCAACCGTACAGTTTTCTCAAGATCATGGAAAACACAAATTAAAAAGAGATGGGGTCATTTTTAGAGAGGATCTGCTTCTCTGGGCTGTTTTTAGCCATAGTTCTCACTTCCAGGGAATTGTGTTCTTTACGAAATGGGCTGCCCTCAGCAGTATATGGCATGTATATGTTGAGGCTGTGCTCTGACCCACATAGCCAGTGAGAACTGCCCTGGCTCTTTGCTGTGGGTTGTCAGCTGATGAGAGACCAGCACGGATCTCTGCTCTGAATTTCCACAGGCATTTAAGAGAACAGGGACATCAATGCTCAAAATCAACATGAAGTTCTCATAAAACATAAAACTAAGTCTCAAAAGTTGTGCTCCTCTGCTACCATAATTTAAGGGATTCTTTTGGAGGGCTATTCTTGTATGGGTATTAAATATTTCTATGTATAGTGTTGCTATCAGCCATTCAGCCTTTTTTTCTTCCCAGAAAATAGCATCTCAGGTCTGAGGACTGAATGGATGGATGGACTGAAGCAATTTAATTAAACCTCTTTCAGATGTTGGTGTTTGAAACTCTGCAGCATTCTGCAAGTAAACCATTAATATTATAATGTTTATAATTGATTGAGCATCAAAAGTGTCTTTGGTAACATAAAAGGAGCAAAAGCCATGTGTTTTATGTATTTGGAAGCTTGTAATTGGATCCAGCCAGACACAGAGTACACCTGTGACTACTAAAAAAACAAAACAAAGAGCAACAGCCAGATCCTAGGATGGCAGAAGTCAGTGCAATTTCATAAAACCATCAATTACAATCTTTCCCTGAGAACCTGACTCATTTTTACCTTCAGTCGATGTCAAGGGACAAGGCTGATGGCAAAGCAAAAGGAACTTTCTGCCTTGATAACTTTTCTTTCCAACTGACTGAAGTTTTCATATTGTCAGGCAATTTTTTTGTAAAATAATCCAAAATTCAGCAAATGTGAAACTCATTTAAGCTCCACCACCTTCATTAGGAAAAGGCAGAGATCAAATTGATAGTGATGAAGTATTCAATCTAGGCAACCGCTATGAAAATGTAGTTTGGAAATTGGGCAATCTTTTGCAATGCATTGTGCTATATTTCTCTTGTATAAGTTTAATTAATAAGATGAAATCACTAGTTGTATATTTTTTGCCAGCTTCCTTTAGCTCCCTTTTAGTAGCATTTAAGGAACTACTCTTTCAAGAAAGGTTTTCCTCCTACTTAACAAAATTTGTTTTAAAGCTTAATTTGTGATGTGATATACCTATTTGCTGTGAAACTTAACACCACCATCCCGTGAAAAAGGCTGTACCCTGGGTGTTTGCTAACACACCAAATCGCTGCGTTCAGGAGAGTTAGCTGAAAAACCTTCAATTAACATAACAACATACAAATGGCCTTCAGTAAAGAGCAATGAAAGGGTTTGTGGTTCAAAAGCAATTTATGTCTGAAACTGTTGTCCTTGGCAACACACCTACACACTTTGTCTGTGGAATGTGCTACTGTTTCGTCTGCCGGGAGGAAAAAAAAAAGAATATTTAATGAAAACAGAAGACAAAATATACTATTATAAATGGGAAGGGGAAGAATCTAGATTAACACAGCACATCACTATTTTCATTAATCCCAATCAAGACTTATCACAGAAGGATATGCTATGTTTTAACTCTGTATAGATGTTCTATACTGAGGATAGATTTTTATCCTAAAAGAGGATAAAAAAATCCGTCTTTAAATAACATCCTCACAGACACATGCCTTGAGGTGTTTCTAGACATCCTTTACCTCTTTTAAGATGGAAATTTAGAGCTGCTTTCCTCGATTTATAATTGTGTAGCTGTCAATTTTCCTTTACAAACCAGAGGACAAAACATTGAAAGTCATATAAAAATTCATGAAAGAAAAAAAAATCATGAGCACAATGGTGGCTAGGAAAGATTATTACTGGAGCTGTTTGATAAGGATATGCTCATTGCATTTTTTTACCTGGAAATGCCACTGCTTCTAGGCTGGCACATCCATAAATATTTACCATGTGCTCCAGGCAGCCATGCAATAGTTCTGTCTTGAAGCCTGACTCCATTACCCACACTCTGCACATAAACTAGATCTGCTTCTAGGATTTTAAAATGCCTCAAAAACTTTCCAGCAGCCCCAAAACGGAAAGATAAGTAGAAGCTGTCTTTGTATTCTGTTTTTTCCCCATCCCTTCCCCACCACCCTCCTTGATGTCTCCTCCCACCTGAGCAATTTCAGAGGTTTCAGGCTCACATTTCTGACTGGCTTTGTACAAAGAATTTCTTTCTGGGCATGCAAAATGCAGTGAACACGTGAATCCCATGACCTAGGCCATTCCTTGAGGATCTCCTGACACACACTATCCTGCAGCAGCAGAGAGATTTCTCTCACTGGACCTCCAGATGCCTGGGAGGCCAGGGGAGATTTTCCTTTTCTTACTAGACACATCTTGGGAGCAGAGAGGAGGACCTACATGGAAACCCCATGGATTAGTTGCTTTATTGAGAGCACTTCTGTAACCTCTGAAAATAAAGTTCAGCAACTAGGCAGTAACAGGAGAAATACTTGTTTATGACGTGGGAGGCATCATAGAGTCCCACCATTTTTAGAAGGAAAATTTTTCTTCTGGGCCTGGACAATACTTTTAAGAAGACCCTAAGTAAGACCCATGGTTTAAGGTGCTTCTGAAATTGCCTTTTTTTGGGACTGAAAATGCAACAGAACCAGGAAAAGGACACCACATCACCGACTCCATTCCCACAGTCATACCATATAATTACTCTTAGGCATTTGTGTGTATATTGTCCTACAATTACATATTTCTAACATAGTTTTATTAAATTTTCTAACAATTACATTTTCTAACATATAGAGATTATTCTGCACCTATTCTATCCTCAAATTAATTTGGATCTTGTTCTTTTTGCACTGATGATTATTCTGCACCTATTCTATCCTCAAATTAATTTGGATCTTGTTCTTTTTGCACTGATCAGACCAGGCTCTCCATGCTCTAGCACAGACGAAATTTCATCTTATTTCCAGCATAAATGTGCTCACAATCTATTCATAGTATCTTTTTACCTGTTTATTCCTCTGTCAGTATTAGCCTTCAATAGAAACAGTTCTTCCCCTCCTACATTTTTTGTCAAGAGGATGCTCACATCCACTTTTCACCTTTTATGTTTTGAGAGTGAACAAACACATCTCTGTGGTCTCCTTTCATGACTCTCTTAATTCCTGAACTTGTTAGTAGCCAGTTTTCACACTAGTTCAGGTTAACAGAGAAACAATGGTCACACTTGTAAGTACTGTGTGGAATGGTAGTCTTGAACATTTGACTACTTAAATTCTGGTATAAAAAGCAAGAAGAAAAAGTAGTTGAAAAATGTTTAACTACCAAAGAGCTCAAACACAGAGGGACCCCCTTTAATTTATACTGGGAAGTACAGAGGAACAGCAGATCAGAAAGTTTGGAAACCTCACTAATAAAGACAGGTTTTGGAAAATGCATGCCTTGATTATGGTCTGAGCAATTTTACAGTCTAGTTAAAGAATTTTTAAAGCAAATATTGTAGAATTCACTTTTAATCAACCAATCAATCAAAAAAGTAATCAACATTCTGAAGTCTTAGGAAACTGTCATCATCAAATAAGTGTTGAAAATTTAGAAAGGACAAATAACAACTAGAGATTAAGGAAACATTGCATCCAAACCGGGTGCTTAATCAGAGGAAAATGGAATAAAATTTTATTCAAAGCTTTTAAAATGCTTTGGAAATGGTGCAACGCTTTTCACTTAAAGTGAATTTTCACTAAAATTAAGATTAAGGCCAAACTACAGAAAAATCAAGTTTTCAGGTTTCATTTTAGATTTTGCTTTTTCCTGTCCCCTCTCTGAATAACCTTTTAAATTTCCCTATTACAATGGAGATAGTGAAAAGAGAAACAGAAGACTGGAAGTAAAAATCTTTCATCCCTATGGCCTCCAAATTTGGGACTGAAATGTTATTGATCAGAAACTATGAAAAATCTGAGGCTTTTTTTATTAATTCTTTAACTTCATTTAAACTTGTGAATTATCTACAGTTATTATTGTAAGGAGTTGTAGCAAGCAGGGGTAAGTAACTCAACTTTTTTTTTCCCAGCATATTTGAATAAAACAGTAATGCATATAATAGGTCAACGTCACAAGTCACACATTAATGCCCATTTCTAATTTAATTTTAGCTTTTTTTTTCTTTTAATTAGTTTTCATTGAAATTTCCAGAAGCTCGATCTTTCATTTCTTCATGAAAGCCAAGACAGTATGAATTTTTTCTGTCTTCTGGGAGCTCAAGTAAAATCATTTTTATCACTATGAAATTTTAACCAAATCTAGCAGTGAAAGATTATTCTTAAAGAAATCCTCCTCATTTTCCTAAACAGCATTCCTATGGGATAATAGTCTCTAGGAAAAGTTCTCAAAAGATGTCCCATAGTATTTCTTCCAGATATGTTATCCAATACAAATGTGGTGGAAGCGGGGGAGACAGTCTGGCCTGAATCAGCTGCCTCTCTGAGAGTGCAGGGTGCAAGGCCAAGGGGTGGCCACAGGAACAGAGCCAGGACATGAAGCATTTGGACAGAAATGGGTGTCTCTGTGGTCCTGGGAGAAGCAAACCATTCCCTGTGCAGTGGGAGCCCCTCGGAGTGCTTTCAGTTAGGGTCCTCAGGAAAGGAATCTCAGGCTTTTCAGCATCTGCATCAGGAGCCTGGAGAGCCTTTCCTGGCAGGGCTGAGCCTTTGAGAGTGTCTTCAGAGAGTCTCAGATCCATCCTCTGGAGCCAATGTCACTCTAAACTCCGAGGCTGGGGCAGGACATCTGGGAGAGAACCTGGGGGAGCTGGAAGTGGGTGGGGTCTCCCAGAGGTGATCCCTAAACCAGCCTTGGTCACGACAGCATCTTCCCCTCTCTCTTTGAAGAAAGGCTGAAGCTGTCTGTGCTTTAAGCCTGGGATGGCTGAAATACAAGTGTTCATTGAAAATTCTCTTTTGCTGACTTTTTGTTGCCACAGCTGCATTGTCTTTGTTGCCCATCTAGCACCTGCTTCTTTTTTGGGAGAGAAGAGAGACTATTTTTGATCTCAACCCCTAAGGCTGACAATGCTGCAATAATGTCTGCAAATATCCTCCATGGTTTTGTTTTAACAACATCTGCATTTTTCACTTGCTCTGTGTCATTCTGCATCTCCTTCCTTTCCTCTTGAACATTTCCTCTGATAATCCCTGCTTACAGCTGTAGGTATAGTCTGTATCATTCATTATAGCAGAAACCACAGAATCTCAGAATCAATCCTTATTGCTCTATCAATTGGCAGTGGTAGCTGTAGCAGCACAGTAACATTTCTAGAGCATCTTTTTGGTGGTTAAACACTTCAGAGATTCAGGTCTCAATAAAAACCCAGCTCTGTGAGCTCCTTCAAGAAAAGTGGAAGTAGCCTTGATTGTTTTGTATTGAGAAAATGAACGGTTTTGTAGGAGGAATATTTTAATTCGGGTGTAAGTAAGGTCTCGTGCAGATTCCATTTTTTTCTTCTTTGATAACATTTTTAACACTGTAAAATGATCTTCAGTATGGCTTTCTTTCAGGAACATGATTTTTATCTCTTCTATTATATTTTTAAGAGATTTCAAAATTTTTTTAGCTCTGTTTTTTTTTTCCTTCCACGTTAGAATAAATCACCTGTTCTGCTAACAAAAAATGAGACAAATGATCTTTGAAATACCATACCCGCATCTCTCAGTGGGAGGTGCAAAATGTCAAAAGCTTTCAAAAGCTTTTGAAACTTACAATTCAAAGACTACACTCTACCTACGTATCAAGAGCCTGACTAGAAGCTCTCAGTCATTGCCACCACTCTCAAGTCAGTGGCACAGTGGTACAAACTGACCTAATCCCCATTTGGATCCAGAGTCAAGCCTAACTACTTGGAGGTGAGTTATCTACATATAATTCTACTCTGTTGGACCAAAGGAAAGCTGCCTGCTTAAGAAACACTGAAATCCACGTAAGAAGAAAGTTTTAGTGTGAGAACACCCTTTTGGAGCTTTTGAAATGTTTAAACCTTCCCTCTATTGGGGTGAGTAGTCTCTCCTGACCAGCAACCCTTATAAAAGCGAGCAAAGTCAGTTTGTAGCTGTAAAGTAACATCTACTGATAAGTAATGAAAAACAAATTCAGTGTAGTAAATGAACCTCTGTTATTTACCTGAAGTGGCTTGGTATAAGCTGTTGTCAATGATTTTTACATCTAAGTCAAATCTCAAGGCACTTTCAGAATGTTTTAAACGCTCTCATTTCGCCTGGGTGGTAGTTTCTGCTCATGCTTTCCAAATGCAAAGGAAAGTATGAGCTGTATCAGTTTCAGTTTAAATAACATGCTTATCAAGTGTCACTCATGTCTTTGTATTACTTTTAGCTATTGCACTGCATCTGATATTAGAAATGCAATGATGTAAAATCTCCCCCTCCTATTTCCTGCAAATCATAGGATTTTTGCAAATTATCTGCATAAATGCATTTATTAGCATTCTTAACCTTTAAATAAAACTCCCATTACTGCCATCAGTCATCCATTGGGCTTTCCTAACCCACTTAAGCTCATTACCTGTCCCTCCATCTTTCATATCATCCTCCTTCTGCGTGGAAAACTGAAAACCCAACACTGCACCCGGGGCTCAGCCAGCAGCGGTTGCCTGGGCAACAAAGATATAGGAACTGGATATGTGGATAGTGAGAGAAGGAAAAGAAAACCTCTAAAAGGAAGAAAAAATAATCCAGAATACTCTTATGAATACTTTTTCATTTGTAAAAATGTTGTAATATGCCAGGGTAGCTCTGTACCAGTGCTTGAGGAGTTAGTCTCATCTCCCTTCAGTGAGAGTCTGCAAGAGCTCAGGCAGCAGTTTAGCAAAGAGGAGGTTCATATGATCACAGCCTAAAATTATCCAGAGAGAAAGAAACATTCCTGATACAATAAGACTTTCTAATTTAGAAGAAAATTATAACAGTATCTGACAGCCAGATCTAGCTGAAGTTAAATACATTCAGACAAGAAATAATGTGTGTGTCTTTAATCAGGATAACAGTTAAACTTAGAAGAAACTCATCTCAGGATTTGTCTTGATGCCTTTTCCCGGTCTTAAAATCAAGAACCAAACATGGTTAGAAGGCAAAAAGGGATTATAACTCTATTTATCTTGAGGATCCTTAGGTGCACCACGTCCAGGTTGAATGCACCTCAATGCACACCGCAATGCACACCCCTGATAGATCTGGTATAACATTATAGGTCTTGCTAATTAGCATATCTATCATAAATTCCCCAATGAGAGGCTCGAGTGAGCCCCCTTCCCCGAGGAACCTTCCCCTGGATGGTTCTGTCTTAGTTTACAAAATGTGTTCTGGAGAGTACCTTGGGGTCTGGGGCTTTCTGATCCCTAACTATGAGGCTTCTAAGGTGTTTAGTCTCCTAGCTTGACAAAATACATCTAAGAATGTAGGCAAAAAGCACTAAGAGTACAGAAGTTATAAAAAGGTATGAAAGGGGTATAAAAGAAAAGGCAAAAAATCGTCATGACATCAGTCTCTCTAACTTAATAATTGTCTCTTTCTAAAAGATATTCTTCAGCTTCTAGATAAACTATGGATTTCACAAACGTATCCCTCAGTATAAGTCATCAGACTACTGTCTTCTCCAGCTCAAATTGTTTGCAATTGATTAAAGCTTATAGGAAGGCAACAGAGAAAAATAAAGCATAATTAAAAAAGCTACAACTTATTTGTTATGATGAATGAATACTAACATGTTGGATCAGACCAGTACTCAAGCCAGTCTAATAGTTTTCATTTTATACATCCCGAAGGAGATTTTTCAGAGTGGTATTTCAGATTTTTCTGGTGACAGCCCAAGCTGCAGCGTGGCTGGTGCCGTGGTTAGCCTGGCATGGTGTCTCCTGGTGGTCAGGGAGGTGGCACATGGACAGCCTGAGGGTGAGCCTGGGAGCTCTTCTCCCATGCAGGGTGGCAGGGGCTGCTCAGGATGGTGGGGAAGGCCACTCTTTCTGTTAATTCTCCTGTTACAGCCAGATATGACAGAGATGTTGCCAAACCATGGCACACACCTGTCCCCTCCCTCCTCGGCCCCTCAAAGCGACAACTGCCAGTGCACTGTTGGGCAGATAAGACAAATCCAGACTATATTGTCATGGCCTAACTGGGAAGATGGATGCTCCTCTGAGGACACTGGAGCTCCACACCCTCTTTCCCTGGGTGCCACACAAGCTCCTGGCAACAACCCTGGCAATGAAGAAGCCCTGTCACAGGGGGCAAAGCATTTGTGGTGGTGTCCCCAATCATGGGTTGGTGACATGGTTGCCCCGGGTTGGCTGTCAGGAAGATGAGAGATGGACTCTCTTAGTGTAATTCTGGGGGAGTCCAGAGAGGCAGGGGCTTCAGGGGGTTGATTGTTCCATTTATTTTCACCTCAGCTCTTGACCAGAATAAAAGAGGTTCCCACTACAGACTGTTCCCTGCCACTGGGGTGGGCAGTGTCATCACTTCCTCCATGGACATTTCCCTGAGGACTGCAGAAAGACACAGCCTTGGCTGAAGCGAGCCCTGCAGCACCCACCTTCTCTGTACCATGTCATGATCCCACAGGCAGCTGGATGATCCCTGCAGTCTCATGCAAAGTTCACTCCACACGACTCCCCTTCTCTATGTAAAGTTTATCTCAAAATAAATGTTCTGATTTGTGATCCCATTGGCTGGTTCATGCTGTCTTTTTTGGAAAGTCTTCTGGGACTCGTACATCAGGATTGCATAAGCCTCAATTTCTTAGGAATTCATGCAAAAAAAATTTCACTGTATATGAAGCATCATATCTAAGATTAAAGACTGCAGGCATGCATTTGTAAACGACTCTCTGCCTTATTTGAGCAATGTAGCAAATTTATATAATAAAGGAAAGGGCAGGTATTTCATCTGAACCCAACTGTCTTGTGCAAGCTTATGAGAACCCGTTCCATATGTAAACTCCAAAGGTCTTACGATGAGCTCTCGAGAATGCAGGAATGAACAAATCTTAGGTTTAGCATCAGAAGACAGAGTCTCTGAGCACAGCAGAAAAGCTGAAGGACTTGCTTTGATTTATGGACATCAACTGTAACACTTGATAATGAATTTCACCGATAGGGCTGAGATCAGTGTCTCCTTAACACAACACTGTCAGAAAAACCTTCAGGTGAAACAGTTGAAAATGCCCTCATTATGAGTTTGCAATACTTAGACTGAAGAATTTTTTGTTACCATGCTGGTAGGACTGCTGATGTCACAAGCAGCTGAACCCCTTGCTACTCTAGCAAAATAAGCTTTTTTTTTAAAGGATGGGCAAATGCAATGCACAGTCAACTTGTGTGTGAGGACCCGTGCTCTAAATGATAACAAACGTACTGCATGGCAGCCAGCTGACCTACATTTACAGCTGAAGATGTAAGGCTGGCCCAGAGGGAGCTGTGTCTAACCTACAAACAGATGGTGTGCTAGTCAAAGGGAACATGCATTTAAAATGATAAACTATTGCAGCAGCACGGGCATGGGTTTCCTGCTGCCCTGTGTAAGGAACAAGCCAGATCAACAGAGCATGATGAGCCATTGCTGGCAGGGAAACACAGCTCAGAGTGACTCCTATCTCCTCAGCACATCGTGCTGCAGGGAGGAAAGCAGCCTCTGGGTATGCAGACAAACCCAGCCTCAGTGGCAGCAGTACCTGGGATGGCAGTGTGGGCTGAGCTGGGCAAGCCAGGGGAGCTCAGGGGCTCTGGTGCAAGCAACAAGGCTGCAGCAATGCCAGTGCCACTGTGCACTTGCTGCCACCAAGGCTGTGGTGTCACATCTTCCACAGTGAGTGACACCCAGCCATAAATCCATATTTCTCCCCAGCGTGGAGAGCCTTCAACAAAAACAGAGGGAGTGCATTGTAGGGTCACTGGGCTGTAAAGAGAGGAGAGTAGGAGACAAAACAACCCTTCTCAGGCACAGTGGTGATAACTGCATCAGCACCAGGAGAGCATCACACACACTTGAGTCCAGATTTTTGGCCCAACAAACCAAATGGCTGTGTTGAGATCAGCCCAGTACCGCTCCCCACTGTATGAGGATCTGTCTGTTGGCATAAATCAGCCTTAAAAAACAGGCTCCTGGGTATTTTGCTGAGTCTCTCAAATACATTGGTTGTTTTTGAGCACAGCCTTCCCCATCGCTCTGTGGAGCTGCGTGTTTGGATGACAGGTAATAAGCACATGAGCAATTACTACTACATTGGCAAAGGAAAGGAAAATTGAAAGTTGCTACAAAACAAAAATGCTTATCCTAAGCCCACCTATTAAAGATGAAGCATAAGCATAATTAAGCCACCTTGCTTTTAGATAAATTGTTTCACACCCGTGTTACACAGTTTTCTAAGTCAAAACCAGAACAAGGAAAATAGCTCTGCTGTGCTCAGTAAATGTAGGCAAATAACCACAGCACGGAACTATTATTAATAAAGACCAGTTAGAGAGATATCTCCGAGAGTCCCCAGAGTCCCCAGATTCCTCAGTCTTACTTTTTTTTTTTTTCCCCTCCCCTTTTGGTGTTCAGAAAATCTTTTTTCAAAACTCCACACATACAAGACTTTTCCTGGGATCAGCTGGTGTTTTTCCACAGCATTCAGGGAAAACCTGAAATATTGGTGTACATGCAGGGTCTTCATGGCATTTCTGTGACCCTGATGATAATTGTGATACCTATGTGTTCAAGCTGACATACAACAGAAAATTGAAAACAAAAGTTATGGTTTCATGTATCATCTTTGTCCTTCCACCCACATACTTATATCATAAAAGGACAGTAAGAAGCTGACTAAATATTTCATTCCTTAAATTAATCTTTGATCACCAACATATTAAATAACGGCAAGAAGGATGAGGTTTGGTTCGCAGCCCAGGCAAGAATATTTAATATAAAGCCCTAATCTGCTGTGATGGACCTGCTTGAGGAAATTCCTGTTACTGGCACAGATTCTGGAAGAAGGAAAAATAATTCATGTGTTCACTGCTTCTTTCCTGAGACCAGAGCATTTTCCTTCTATACTTTTTTTCAAACTTAATCACTTATAAAGGTCAGACCATTTACCCATTACCATCCCTCCTCAGTTCAGCAAATCACTTCCAAGTCTTACTCCTCATAGACAACATTTCAGCAACGTTTTGTGGCCAAAGGTAAGCACTTTTTTAATAAAGACTTTTCTATTCATTCAAGGAAGTTAGACTAGAGAAACTTTTGACAGGTGATTACCAGACCTAAAAGCTTAAACTTCTGTCTAAACCACTTCTTAAAAGTGGCTTTTAAGGTGCTCTGGACAAATTTTAACATTTTACCCTGATTTTCACCTGCAGTGATTTATAAGAACCTGAGAAGATGACAGATCAACTCCCACAGACCCAAAGAGGCTGTCAGACATTGTTTTTCTTAGCAGCATCTTGGAAGTCTACCATCTCTTCTAAGAATATATTCCCCGTGCCAAATTACATCTTCCCTAGGACCTGTACTGATCATCCAGATTTATGAAACATTGTAGAAGTCTCTGAAGGGAAGCTAATGCAACAAGTGCATAATCCCTCTGTAGCCTAGCCTGAAAACGTAACATCAGATAGAATATTTGTTCAAAAACATTTCCTAAAAAGTCAGCTGAAAGGAGAACTTGGGTGTGTTGGAAGCATTTTACATATTAGCATTAGATAGTTGGCTGCAATATCACAAAACTCCTTGTTTTCATAGAGTTTTAAGTGCCTTAGATTAAAGATCCACGAAGTAGCAACTTAAATGATTGCACAGTCTTTCCAAGGTATTTTTCCTCTGCTTTATTTACTGGTGTGGAGGACAATTTTTTAAAGTAGGTGCCTTGCACTAATGCCCCATGTGAGAGCTTATTCTAGCCCAGACTGCCACCAATTGCTACATTTTAAGGATTTCTTTATCAGAAGAGCAAAGTCCAACTGAACACACTTAGCTGGTCAAGTGTCTTCACACGTATGAAATCATGATGTTAGGGAAAGGCACCACTTGCTTTGGGTTTTACATGATCATTCTGTACCTGTTATTTGCTAAAGGCTGAGGGGGCACAAATCAGAGCTTGTGTGTAGCAATGAGTTATTCTGTGCATTCTGGCCGTTTGCTATTCTCAGAGCAGGAGTCCAAAGTGCCCTGCAGTCTGGCAGCTTTGCAGTGGGTTATGAGCAGCTGTAGGTTGCTGTTCCTACTGAAGATGCTTGCCCAGAGAAGGACTGAAAGACTTTCCCTTCTCTCCTTCTCCTCTGCTTCCTTCCTGCATCTCCTTACCCTCCTAATGATCAGAAAAAAACAACCTGTGTGGGAGGCAACCTTGTCTTTTTCTCTTGTATGCAGGGAACCAGAAGTATACACAGGCATGCTTTGTAACCTAAGATTACATCAGAGATATGAGCTATGTGTCATTAGTATCATTTTATGACAGAAACACCCTAGGAAGGTCCCAAGCACTGGCTGCCCACTCAGATCAGGGTGGCTACAATAGCTATGCTGGAAAGGAGGACAGGACCTGCGCTGGAGAGATCCTATCACCCATCCATCTGCTGTGATGGTGGGTGTGGAAAGCAGGGAGACCAAGCACAGTGCAATTCATTTTGCGTAGAAATGGGATATACAAAAAGCTTTATTTAAAATGGAACACATGAAGCAGCATTAGTAGAGTCTAACTTTGGTTTGCCATCAACTAAAAATGGCAAATTTCTGGTTTCATTTAAGTAATGAAATGTAGCTTGGAAAGATTTTTGGATTGTTTGACCTGAAGAGCACATCCCATATCCTCTAATAAACCACCACCACAACAAACTGGCCTCCACATACATGCACACACAGTGTGCTGCTGTAGTTTGCTTGGAGTTGAAGCTCTTTGGAGTGTGTATTTCAGGTACAGATACACTGTAAATGTATATGTACACTCTGTGAACTCAACCTCCCCCTGCACTTGGTTCTCCTTTATGCCAGAGATAAAGCGAAAAAAACACAGTGAAAAATGCTTGTTTTCAAAAGTAGCAGTTGTTGGACAGCTTGGTTGCCGTTCTGCTAGGAGAGATAGCCCTTTCCTTCCCAATTTGGTTAGCAGGAACACTCCTATTATGAAAAGAATAGAAAAGTTGAATTATTAGTAGCAGCCTTTCCTTAGAAACTATACTTTCCTTCCCACCTCCCATGCTCTTTTGTTATCTCAAGCACTTTCAATCCAGCAAGACAGCAATCATACTCCTCCCCTTCCACATCCACTAACTGGGTGGATGTCTTTATTATTTGGTTTCAGCAAGCTCTGTTCTGCCCTGGGAAATTTTCAGGGAAATTACTAAAAAGAAAAAGTGAGAATATCCACGGGGTTTCTTTTTTCTTTCCCTTCTGATGACAGCTCTTAGTACTAAAGAATTTTCTTTTTAACTAAGCCTGATGAATCAGCATTCAGGTGGCTGTAAAATGCTGCCACTTTTCTCTCCCCTTTCTAAGTCTTTGGGAAGACAAACTGCTTTTGATGCAAGGTTTATCATGTTCCTTTTCCATTCCAGGATACCTGGGGCTGGGACAATGTCATTCCCACAGTTACTCACAATTCAGTGAGAAAAATCTTTTCCTCTTCTGATAAAGTTCAGTCAAGAGGGACATTGGCCAAAGAATGGAAAATTTGTACTAAAATCTAGTTAATTTTTTTATGGACAGATCTAGATAGATCCAGAAAAAAAAAAAAGGTAAACTTAGAGGATTCAAACATGCTGAAAAAAATTTGCAGAGTTTCTACAATCTAAAAAGCAGACCAAAATTATACATCAGTCAGATCTTTCAAAAAATAAGTAAATCACCTGTATTTTATAGAAGTAAAGTGGTTATTTCACCAGAAACTGAGAGAGGAAAAATACATAAGGGAGGGAGGAAGCTGCAAAAGAGGGAGGGAAAAATCTGCAAAGGAGGGAGGGAAAATGTTGAAAAGGAGGGGGGGGTAAACAAAGAAAAAGGGAAGATGAAATGTATTACAAAGGAAAGATGAAAAGTATTGTGAAGGAAAAGGGAGGAAAGAAAGAGAGAGGAGAATGACAAAAGCTGAATCTCCAGCACATATATTTTCGAGACAGAAATGACAATTGCTGAGGAGAGCAGAGGAAAATAGATGGAGCAAGGAAAGTAAAATTAAACCAAGTAGAGATAAGGATAAGTAATATAAAAATTGCATTTCATTCTTACCCCCTAAATTAATGGGTTTAGGAACAGCCTCTCTGTACAAATGCTCTATTCCTTGCCATAATCATTTATTGATGTTGACCTGCTGCACAGCAATTGATGAGACACAACCCCGCACTCTGTCCACCCCCTCTCCTTGTTAAGGTACTTTTAATATTGATGGACTATGTATTCTGTTAGATTAATGAAGTCCACAAAGGAAGGGTATATTAATTTGAAAGGCTACTCAGACTCATCACAAGTCAATGGGAAGGAAGTCTTTGCAAGACAAAAATGTATTTCTCCGTCTTGTAGCCTCGTATTTTTCACTGAACCTTTTAAAAAGAGAAGGCTTGTTGAACTCAAATTCCATTTACCAACTTTGAAAACTTCTTAATATTCTTAGAAGCAGGAAGATACTCTAAAAATGTTCCACAGTTAGATACATTTCTAAAAGTATTTTGAAGTAGATAATTGTTATATAATGTGAGGTCTGAATAGCATTCCTTTGTTCATGAAACTTTAATTCAAATAAGCCATATCTTGTTAACCTAAAAATGTATATTTGAAGGCCTCACCAGCTTCAGTGGGAGGTACATTAATCCTGTTGTAAGCATCTAGAAGAGCACATCAGATACATCATATACTCAAAGAAATGGTCAGAGGAACATTATGTAGATAGTGGAGTCAAACACTCAGCAGAACAAAATTGCCTGTGCATTCTCAGGTCTTGGTGAATAGGTTTTCTTTTATGAGTGTTAGATAAAACACATAAAGATGATTTTACCCCAGATTTCTTCTTGAATCTGGACAGAAGACAGTTAGTGCTCAGTCAGTAAGCTTCAGCTTTTCTGCATTATTAATAACTTGTGGGTCCCTTCCAACTCAGCATATTCTGTGATTCTGTGACTGAATCTGCATTGGGAAGTAAAAGAAGTGCTTGGAAGAAAAACCTAAACCCAAAAAACCAACAAAAACCCCAAACTATTGTTTACTTGTACATCTCCTGCAGTAACATCATCTTATTTCCCAATTTTGTGATTGACTTCCTCAGCATATCTACGAGCAACTCCTGTGGACGAGTTTACTTTCCTGGATTTCCTTAGTTGCATTTTGGTCAAAAGAATAACATTCCCCTCATGCCTTTCACCACCGAACAAATGAGCAGAGCAGTAGAGAGGAGTCAGCAGAAATGACCCATCTATGTGCTTGTTGGAGCATGATGTGGGTAAGAAGATGATTTGTTTCATCATGTTAACTATCCATGTATCATAAACTGTGGACTCATGGGATGAAGATAACCAGAATAAGTGGCAGAGCAAATTAAGTGTTGGATTTTCATAACCTTTGAATACTTGGCATCATTCTATTTTAATAGAGGCTGGGTTTTGTTTTAAAAAAAAAAAAACAACGTGAAAATTTAAAAAGATGAAATTGACCTTCACCTCGGTCATCACAAGTTGCAGTCTATACAATTACTGCTCTGCTCTTTGTCACTTGAGAGTGGTGATTTGGTAGCTTATCTGGGGACCATCTCTGGTGAGACAAAATGACACACCGCTAGACTCCTGACAACAAAGTGAGAAGAGATAAGAAGCCTGCAGACTTTGAGAGAGAGAGAGAGCATGGTTTCACAGCCCAGATTTACTCATGTCTGCACTTCTGTTGAGTGTTCCAGCCTTACCTCTGCATTGTACCATTAGTCCTACTTCCCTCCCTGGGGGCACTTTGCATATCAAGCTCCATTCTTTAGTTTTCAGCTGTAGTGTTGGGTTTTTTTTTTTAAACTCCTCTTTTGATTTGATGACATTACATGCCATCTTTCATGGATTTTGACATTCCCTCTGAGTTCAAGTCCTACTTTCTCATTTGGGATTTCCACATGGTATCACTTACCTTTTTTCCCAGGTTTGCCATCCAGTCACATACAATTCTTCATCAGCTCCTGAGCTCTACAGTCACTCTGCATCCTCATCCTTTGGTTTCCTGGTGCTAAAGCCCCAAGAGTAGGAATGGCCCTTAACGGCCCTGACCAGCTTCACCTAGGACCTCTCCCCACCTCCTGACCATGGCCCCAGGAATCTCATTTAGGCTTAGACTTGGCCTTGACCTGAGTTATGCTGTAGGTGTGTCTGTCCTTAGTCCTAGGTTTGGCCCAGTCTCCAGCATCGCACATAGACCTATGTTGATGATTTGGGTCCAGCTCTAACCCTGCTGCACTCAAACATCCCACAGAAGCTCTTATACTCTGGACAAATTCCCTCCTGGTCGCACTTCTGCCTCAGCAGCAATGACCTAGACACTGTGGGAAGTCAAATAATTGAGTGAGTACAGCGAATGGGTTACAACCAAATGGCAGAAATGAGCTTTTGCAGCTGCTAAGAGCTGAATTCACATGCAAGTCAAGTATTAAATCACATTTCAATTGCTTATAGTGAAATCCGTTATAAAATTCCCTGACTTTTTCATATTGCTAGAACAAAATACTTTTTTTTTAATGTATTGGGCTCTGACTAACAGAGACTTACTTGATATTAATCTACCAGTATCAAAGTGCTTAGACTTAGTTACAGGAGTTGTAGTGTTACATTATAAGATAGTTCTGAAAGAATAGTTAAACCCCCCCAGATTTAATGAGTTGATGAATGTGTTATTGACTTCTAAAGCACTTTACAAACAATTAATATTTCGCCTAGAGACAATTAATTTCTATAATTGCCACAAAACTATCTGAGCAGGTCTATATTGTTGTTAGTTTTCAGATCAGGTTGACTTGTCAGCTTCAAGATTTTTCTGCTTTGGGTCAGTAATTGGGTCATGTGAGTTTTTAGGTTGTATTTCTTGTTTTTAACTAGCCTGTGCCAAAAGACTGCCAACACTGTGAAAAATTAGAAGCATATAAAGCTGTTCTGAGGAAGCTGTTATGAGCGAGCACACAGGAATTAAAATATAACTGGGCACAATAAACTGTGCAGCACTAGAATGTGAGTAGATCATAATGACTGTCAGATTAACAAGAACCTTCTTCAAGTGATGATGTCCTGACAGCCACTATTTTAGAAGAAAGTCAGGGAGTCAGGAAAGAGGCTTAAAGCAGAAGGGTGATGTGACAAGTAAGTTTTTTCTTAGCTATAGGATTCAATTCTTTCTTTCAATTTAAACTACTGTATCGCTGCACTTCTGTTCCTTAATCTATTTTGCTGAAAAATACTGAACATAAATTTTATCACTTCATTAAATCGGTACTTCTTGTATGCTCATTTCCATTAATAGGAAATTTTAGAGCTTCAACTAGTTTCCAAAACCTCTGTATATAGATAGGGAAGCTAACAAACTGTGCAAAATTCACTCCTGAAATCAATGATAAAGCCAGAGAAAGACATGCCGGTGTTTTGTTGCTATGACTTCCAGCTGAATAGTAACTGCCATCTCTAATTCAGCAACACTTTTAATGACATGATCTTGGCTTTTGTTGACAAAGGCTTTAATCCATAAGTCACTATATAGAGTATGACTGTTTTTTGCTTGTGGCTGGCAGGTTTTGGCTGTTATGCTCTTCAAGTCATCATTAAAGAGCTTAAGATAATCATTGTTAATCTAATGGAGCAGAGTTTGTAATAGCTACAACATTTTGAATCACGAACCACATCTTTATTTAATTTTGAACAATAAATAATATAATATGGTTCTTCAATTTGACTATAGGTGCAGCTAATGCTCCATCTCTGCTTGGGGCTAATACCGAATGCATGGCATCTTCAGCAGATCCTGGTTTAACAAGTAACAAAAAATGCTGTCACTATTCATCTAAACAATTAACAAAGCTGTTCTATTTCTGAGTAGAAAAAGTACAATCATGGAATGAAAACTCTAAGTCATCTGAAGAAACAAACTCTGAGTCCTACAGTCAAGCTCAAACAGTGCTTTGGGAAGTGATTGATGTTACCTATTGTTTGGAAAATAATTATTTGCACTGTAATTCTTACATGTCTGTAAAGCACTCTTCTTTCAGGCTACCATGAGTAACAACATAAAAGAAAAATTGTCTCCTAATTAGCTGTTCTCTTGTTACCTCTTTAGGGAAAAGTTTATTTTAAAACATCTTGAGTTTTTTGTAAGGTGTGGAATGATATTTGGTACACACTGGTACATGTACTAGTGTCGCCCTAAGATTTGCAGTCTTTTGATGTTTTCATTTCTGTGATGGAGTTTCTCACGCACTTTCTGTAAACACAGTTATATTTGGCTAATTGTTCCTTTTTGTTTTCATTCCTTCTCCTGAGGCGGAGAAGTTTGATGGACTTTTTGTCTGACCGGTGTGGTTGGAGAGGTGGTAACCTCATCCTCCAATCCACGGTCATGCCTAAGAACATATATATATAAAGTAAAACGAACAGCCTGGGGTTTCCCTGGCTTCTTTCTGTCCTGAACTAAGCTGAGTCTGTGCGGTTCTTTCATGTCCAAGTACGACATACTAGGACTTCTGAAGGCACCAAAAAGCATATGTTTGTATGATTGCCAGCAGTTGGAGTGGTGGACTTGGCACCTGGAACACTACTTTGGTTTCTCTAGTGATAAATTCACTACACCCACAAACACCCATCAGGGTTTTTTTGAGGCTAGAATTACTCCATTAGGCTGTGAGTCATGCTTGAGCCCCATTTGCCTTGCAAGGCAACATGGTGTGAGTGGTGGCTGAAGGATGTGTGGGAACAGGCAAGGGCCTGGAGTGAACATGAGAGCAGCTGGATGCAATTGAAATTACCTCTTCCAAAGACCATAATTTGCCCCTGAAGAGGAACAGGTCATTAAAGCACAGGACTTGTGAGCTCAACATGCTCCTCAAATTCTCTGTGTGGACATCAAGAAGCCACAGTGCAAATTCAGGAGCAAAAGAGCAAAAGCCTAACCATTGTTGTTTTTCTACACATCTGCTGACATAGAGGAGTGTGACACACAAAACTGCAAAGTGCTTTGACAAAAGGGACAGGATGATGAGTGGGCGTCCCTAGCTCTGTCTACGCTTGGATGCTTAGGTATCTCTGTTTTCTAAACTAGTGGTTAAGGTTTATGTATACTGAGTATACTGTAAATCTGCCTTTTTGACTGCTTAGTGAAGTGTTTAGACTGCATGAAGTGATTAGCTAAATTCAGGATATGATAATTTGTACATAAACTGGATGTAAAGTGGATAAATTAACCAAGCAGGGTCAAGAATGCCTTGTTCTCAGAAAGATCCCTCCGAACATGAGGGATGCTCATTAGGATGAGAGAGCAGAGAAAAAGGTCTCCCTGACGCAGCCTGAAACCCAGCTGTGCTAGTGTGAGACTAGCCTCTTTGCAAAGAGGTGGCGTGGCTTTTGTGATTGTGACAATGCCATTTTAAAATGCTTTCCCCTACAAGACACCCTGTAGACTTTTCCCACAGAGTAAAAGATAGGGATGAAATTTAAGTGGCCTGATGATGGATTGTTTGTCTCGCCTGAGCGCCTGGCTGGGCCAGTGACATAAGTGCTTCTACCACTTGCCATGGGAACAGCACGGAACATAAGGATCAGCAAAGGATGTTTCATATAGACACATTGGAATGATCATTTTGATCACTGCATGCCTGCTTGAAGTGAATTTTCTCGTGGTGGCTAATAAATGCTTCCTGCAGCACTGTTTTTGGGGAAATTTGCTTTTATTTTGCTGGATTTGTGATGTATTGAGCACTTGTCTCTGCACTGGAGCAGTTGGAAGCTTCCACAGCTGAGTCCTACCACCCTCAGTTTCTGCTGACTTTTTTGGGACATAGAGGTCTTGAATACAGTGCCGTGCAGGAACTGCACTCTCTCCCATTAGGAAGGTGCAGTTATTAATTAATGACCTGAGAGGAAAAAATTAGGAGGTTGAACTCTACCAGTTGGCAAGAGGTTTGCATATAAATCTTCTTCTTCCCTCAGGAACAATTAAATGGAATCAATTATATTTGCATATAGAATAGTTTATTTTTTCCCTCATCTGAAAATAAGTATTATGAGACTCTTTTTCCTCACAAGTATTCACATGAGAATTTTTTAATTGGAAACGTTAAATCTACTTTTTCTAAAACCAAATAGAAAATGAGATTTTTAAATAATATTCATTTATGGGAACTTGAATAGCTTGGTAATCTGTAAAGAAGTTGTATTTAATACTTTAATGAATTTGTAATACTTTGGGAAGTTTGCGTTCATTAACTTAAAAATGAGTTTCGGTGTTTTAAACGAATTTTATTAACTAGTCTAGACAAATGATAAAGAGATCCTACTGCAGTAGCATGGCCAGTTTTCCAAACTCTTAGATTCCTGAGAATTTGTCATGACTTCAGTATACTTTTTGTTGAATGTGTATTTCCAGATTACTTTAATAAGTTAAGATTCAATTTTGAGATGATCCATAAAAACACCAATAAATAAATCTCAATTTACTTGCTACTTATATACAAGTAGTTTCATGCCTGTTTCTGTATACCCTGATCATGCATAAGACCAGGTCTGTTTCACTTCACCTGCATTGCACACCACTTCTACCTGGAGTAGGATTTGAAGTCTCTTTTTCATGGTGATATCCAGGACTGACCCCAGAGCTCCTGAGATCGACATGTAATGTAGTCAATGGGTTTTTTACACTTTGATTAGTGTGACTGATGAGCCATTGGCCAAAGGAGTGTTTACTAGATCAGGAATTTTCAGGACTGAAAATATGACCTGCTACTGAGAGCTGAACTCTAAAGCAGGAAATCCATGTGGCTTGTTATCCATGTGGCATGAGGTTATTTTAAAGTGTGTTCATTATAACGTGGGGCTTGCCCATGAGTAAGAGGACTGTCGGGTAGTTCAGTAGGCTGGGTGAGAGGGGCAGGAAAGCCTTGAACCCCACAGTTTTATCAGCCAAATTCTGCCTCTGGCCTTGGGGTCCTGCTGACCTCAACCCTACCTATTTCCCTGCAGGATCCTCTCCTGGCGCTAGGAACTGCACGTGGCATTTTGGCTTGCAAACTGGAGTCCTGGCATTCTCAAAGCCCCCCGCTTACAGTGCATCTCAGGGGCACCAAAGCTGGAACAAAATAGATGCCTGAAGTTGTACTTTCTCACAGTGCTGCTCTGGAAGAGTTCTTTTACACCTTTACTAATAAAAGTTGCTTTGCCCAAAGTATAGTTTTTATCATCACTATTTGAATTTTAAAGTTAGAGACCATATGTCAGACTTTTTGAATGCAGCCAACTGCTTTTCTTTCCACGTGTGAAGTTAAGGTACAGCTCTGCTTTCAGGCTTGGTAGGGGTTTTTTAAATTTTATTTTATTTCCTTGTAAAAACAGAGGAGAACTGGAATTAAAAGAGCAGCTGGAGATATATTTTGTCCATGTCTTTACTTGCATCAAACTTGACTTGTTATGAAAGAAAGCAATGGCTGCCTCTGCTTAAGAAATACTTCAGTACATGATTAATTCACTGCCAGATAGATTTTTGATGTCTCTTTGCCATACGTGAATGGCCAGTTGAAATGTATGTTTTTCAGATCTAAGCAGGAGTTCACCATTTGAAGTGCAGCTTCTGCAGAACTCAGCAGCATTAAGACCCATAAGCCCTTTACTCAAAGTGATTATTGCAGAGGGAGAGCAAGGTCGAGGAACAGAGCAGCAGCACTAGCAGGTCAATGCCTGAACTTCTGCTCAGAAATGTTATACAAACATCCCACTTCCAGCTTCCAAAAGCCTGGCATTTTATTAAGGTTGTGCATAATGTGTGGATTTCTCCCCACGCTTCTCTTCACTTTAATAAAGAAAGAGAAGATACCCAAATGCGGTCTCAGAAACTTCTCTCTGTTAGCAATGATACTCCCAACTCATTGGTTAGCTCCAATCAAATCCGATACAAGGGTGGGAAAGTCAAAGGTTTCTTTTCAGGTCTGCCTGATGACCCCTCCCTGTGCAGACCTGAGGCTGTTGGCTCCATGCTCGCCAGGCATGCCAGCAGCGGCCAGCTGGCCCAGAGCACACCTCTGGCTCCAGTGGCACCGGCGTGTGCCTGAGCCTTCCTGCAGAGGCAGCTGAGGACGTGGAGGGGAGCTGAGGTTACTGCAGGGGAGGAGGGAGGAGTGGGTACGGAGCTGGGGAATTGTACTGCAGCTTCAAGAAATCCGTCTTCATTAGTCCTGCTGCAAAGACTTGGAGTGATTCTTCTCTGTCTCTCAGGAGACAATCTTAATCATCTGGGACAGAGGCGTTCAGTGTCTTTCTCCTGATTGCCCCTCCAGAGGCTGTTCCTTTTGACTGGGTAATCCACTAATCAGTATAGAAACGCCGGGAACTTGCTGGAGAATATTAGGAGAATGCACCATCCATGGCTCTTCGGCCCACTGAATATTGAAATATTGTATACCTACTTTCAAAAGGAAAAAAGCACTTCTTAAGGGACAACAGTTCAGCACTGGTGGTGAATAACTCATAACAGTCACAGAAGGGTTTGGGTTGGAAGGCACCTTAATGAACATCTCGTTCCCACCCCTCTGCCATGGACAGGGGCACCTTCCACTACAACAGGTTGCTCCAAGCCACACCCAGCCGGGCCTTGAACACTTCCAGGGATGGAGCATCCACAGCAACTTGTTCCAGTGCCTCATCAACCTCACAGTAAAGAATTTCCTCCTAATAGCTAATCTCGATCTACCTTCTTTCAGGGTATTACTGCTTGTCCTATAACTACACGCCCTTATAAAAAGTCCTTGTTCTTGAGAAATCATGAAGCCGTCTCTGCTTTTATGTTACAAGCTGCATGCTTTTAAAACAAAGTTAACAGGAAGGTAAGCGAATTCAGAAAAAAAAAAAAAAAGAGAAAAAGAATTTTTTCCACTCAGGAAAAAAAGTCTGAAACAATGCCAGGGGGATATTTTGGATCAGTGTTGAAGGACAGCCATCCTAGGCCCATTGCTCGGACAAACATTTGGGTACTCTGAAGAACACCCTAGGCATTGATAATTTCTCTAGCACTGCAAATCTTAGAAGAATGGCTCAGCAAGGCATCCCTGCTAAAAACTGCTCAACTTTCTGTTGATTTTTCTGCTTTGGTTTTGTCAAAACCATGCTTTCTTACAAGGATAATTTGATCCTTCAAAAATCAAGGGATCTCACTGAAACAGTAAGTTGTTAACATATTATCAGTCAAATCCAGATTTCATCAGGTTTCTACAAAATGCCGTTGTCAAGCCTGACAGACTTTTCATTCTTATTTGAAATTAATTACAGCCTCTGCCTTACTTTGATTTTCTAAAAGGCTGCGGCAGGGGAAATTTAGTTACCCTCACAGCTCTTGCCCTATAAAAACATATCTATTATGATAGTAGGCATCTAGATGTAAAACATGTATTTTGTGTAATGTTTACATACAATATAGTGAGACATTTGTCAGTTTTAAGCCAATAAACACTTGGTTCTTTGTGTGCAGATAAACTGATATTAATTCCAAGAGAGCAGAACAGAATTAATATTCTGATAATTATCTATTTCCAATTAAAATATCATTGTGCAATGAATAATAATAGAAAAGAGCCAAGACTTTCAAATGTTTGAGGTTGAGTGCCTTGAATTAATATTTATGAAAAAAAAAATGTTCTGACTTCGTAGAAGTGCTGTGCACTCAGCAGCATCTTCTGCAAATCGACATGGATGCAGCACAGAGTAAATTGTCTCTTATGCATTTTGATTAAGGACAGACCTTGCTGCCTTGTTAAGTGCACAAGGCTGCAGCTCTTGGGTCAGCTGTGAGTCAAAATTTCCTTGGTTAATCATGACAGTTTACAGTAATAACCAGTTTCAAGAAGCAGATGTACTTAGCACTCAGCAGCTTCTCCTGAAATCCTAGTGTCTGACATAGAGACCACTTATTTAGTTTAGGTTTGGTGGTTTTTTGTTTTGTTTTTGTTTTTTTTTGGTTTTGTTTTGGTGTGGTTTTTTTTGTTTTGTTTTGTTTTTTTTTTGTTTTGTTTGTTTTGGGGGTGGGGGGGAGGATATTTTTTTAGTTGTCAGTCTGTGAGGCCAACTTGTCTGGGTGTTAAGGCTTTGTTTTGAACTCTGTGATGGGTGATGGTTTTGACTGTTTGAAGATTGTGGGAGTACAAAAAAAAAGGCCTCAAATTGCTGTCATCCCTTTCCCTTAAAATGATCTTACTTTACCTCTCCCAAGGGCTGTGAATTATCTTTTTGCACTTGAATGCAGTTGTTCTTTAAAGAGATACAAGTTCTTCCATCTGCGTTTGCTGTCCAAACACCTTCCTGGGAACTTGCTTAACCACTACATCTCTGGAAGTACAAGAGGAGAAGGCAGTGGTGCTGTTATGTGCTGCATCCAGATTTGTAGCACTGCCCTCATAAATGGTGCCTAGGTGGTGGGGGATGCAGCAGAGCAAATTGTGAGAAGCTTGACTCTGCTCACTGAAGTTCCTGACTTTCTTCAGAACAGTGCTCTGATGCCTGAGAAGATGCTTGCACCAGCTGATAGATATTGAGGGCTGGCACTTCAGTTTGGCTGTTTAGTGTTGTCATCTGTAGCCCTTTTCTACCTGCAGATGTGTTCCTCAATGCCATTCTCAGCTTAGAAAAACTGCCCTGTTTGGGCCATTTTCCTGTTGCAGTTGTAGGTGCTCCTCCTGTAGACAATGAGGTAAAAATTTTCTGTATCTTGTCTATTAACAGCTAATAAAAGTGTATTTGAACACTGGCTACTCAAACCCTGTACTTTACACCTTTCAGAGTTGGCAGTTAAAGTGCCAGACCAGAATCAGGGCCCCTCTCTCCCCCTGTACCATGTATCTTCTCCCTGGGACTCCAAGCTCTGTCCACCGTAATCCCACAGTGATGAGATAAAGATGTTTTATAGCATCCAGAAAGGTGTGGTTTGCATTTTTTATCCACTCTTAACTGTGAATGTCTACCAAATAATGAAATAAATCTTTGTATGGAAAGATGAATCATGGCATCGGCTGGAACTGAATTTGGAGGGAGGGTTTACTAGTACAAGTGGTCAATACATATCAACATTTTCTGACTTTTAGTCATTATTCCCTGACTTTAATTCCATCTTAGATTTGTTAAATAACATTCTGCTTTGCACAGGAATTGCAGAACTGATTGTACCCAAGGTACAGCCAGATGGAGGCAGTATCAGCTATTTCAGTGGAAGGTGTAATACTCAGCCATTTGTAGACAACAGGTGTCATTTTAGATCTCATTTCTAACAGAGATTGGTTTATAGGCTTATATATGACATTTCAGTCACTCAATCCACTTGGGATAATTCTGAGAAGTGTTGTTATAATACACATGTCCAATTCTTTCCGGTAAAAATAAATTTTTGCCTGCCCATGGCTTGGCTCTCCCTTGCAAGGAGCATTTTGTGCCAGACAAATGAGTGGTGACCTTTCCTTAAAGGAAATTATCTGTTTTCTCTTGGATCAAAACTTTACTTCCTCCCTCTCTACATTAATTTCTCAGATATATCTGAAATAGTAATTTGAAAAAAATGGGAGCAAACACTTCCACCCACCCAGTTGTCAGTAGTCAGCAAAAATCAGCCCCTGGCATCCCTGCTGGGCCAGGGAGAGTTTCAGGAAAGCTGGAAAAGTTCAGCAATCCAGCACTGGTGAAAATTACTCTGTATTTCAACATCTCTGCTCTTCTTAGTTGGTGCCAATTTTCAGGAATATAGATTTCTCTGCTGATTGCAAGAGCAGGTTTTTGTTTGACCAACAGGGAAAATTCTTTAAAAGTCTCCCAAAACATTGCCAAGATTAAAGTCTGATGAAAAACTTGATCTGCTCCATTAATTGATTCCCAGAACTCCGTTTTCTTTCAGAAATGCTCTGCTTCCTCAGCTCTCTGTCCCTATCCTTCCTGAGCCCATCACGTGTGCTGATGACACCAAACCGTGTGGTGCAGTCAACACTGGAGGGAAGGGATGCCATCCTGAGGGACCTGGGCAGACTTGGAGGTGGGCCTGGGTGAACCTCACGGAGTCCAACAAGGCCAAGTGCAGGATCCTGCATCTGGGTCAGGGCAATCCCAAGCACAAATACAAGCTGGGCAGAGAAAGGATCAGGAGTAGCCCTGAGAAGAAGGAATTGGGGGTGTTGGTGGACAAGAAGTTCAACACGAGCTGACAATGTGTAATTGCAGCCCAAAAAAGCAAATGTCTCCTGGGCTGTATCCAATATAGCCAGCAGGACAAGGGTATTTCTGCCCCTCTACTCCACTCTTGTGACACCCCACCTGCATCCTGCTCTGGGGTCCCCAGCAGAGGAAAGGCATGGGCCTGCTAGAGAGAGTCCAGAGAAGGACTGCAAAGATGCTCCAAGGGCATTGAAATTGGAGGGGGAAGTTCCTCTTTCAATTAAAATCTTTAACTCACACTTAATACTAAGTAATTGCCTTATGCCTGACAAGGATTGCAAATTGGTCACAGGTTTCCTGAATCACACTTAGTGCCACATCAACATTTTACTGAGGAAGTGAATTTCCTGCTCTTCTGAATTGCATAGTCTGTTGAGATGTGAGTCTCTGGATGGACAAAGACCAGAGACAGCCCTGGACTATGTGCATATTTCTCTTTGTTTTGAAATGTCATGTGTATGAAAAGTATTTGATTACTGATGGGTTTTAAAACTTTTATGGCTTCTGCTCCATGGTCTAAGGTATGCTTTTTTCTCTTTCCAACTTGTCATATTGAGATATTCCTGAAGAGATCAAAGGCAAACCTTAAATTTATTTCCTTATTTTCTATTCTATTTTGAATATAAAGCTTTCATTACCGTCTTCCATTTAACAGCCTCCTGTCCAGGTAGATCTTAGAATCATAGAACCATCTAGGTTAGAAAGGATCTTTAGGATCATTGAGTCCAGTTATCAACCCAGCACTGCCAAGTCCACCACTAAACCCTCTCTCCAGGTGACACATCTGCAAATGTAAATCCCTCCAGGAATGGTGACTCAACCACTTTCCTGGGCAGCTTGTTCCAATATTTGACAACCCTTTCCATGAAGAATTTTTTCCTAATATACAACCTAAACCTCCCCTGGCACAGCTTAGGGCCATTTACTTTTATTCTATTGCTAGTTATGTGGGAGAAGGGCCCAAGACTGAACACAATATTTGAGGTGTGGACTCACCAGTTCCCCACACAGGGGGATAATCAGTGCCCTAATCCTGCTGGCCACACTACTGCTGTTCCAGGCCAGGTGCCATTGGCCTTTTTGGCCACCTGGGCACACCTGGCTCATGTTCAGCTGCTGTTGACCAGCACCCCCAGATGCTTTTCTGCTGGGCAGCTTTCCAGCCATGCTGCCCCAGCCTGTAGCAGTGCCTGGGGTTGTTGTGACCCAAGGATAGGACCCTTTGCTTCACGTTGTTGTACCTCATAACCTCATGGCATCCTTGTTGTCCTCTTAGGTTACCCCTGCTTTCAAAAGTGAAAAACTCTTTTTTTCATGAGTTCCAGCCAAAGCTCTCTGTTCAGCCAGGCTGGTCGCCCTCCCTGCTGGTTCATTGTTTAGGACATGGGAACAGCCTGTTCCTGTAGGTTTAGGGTTTCCTTCTCGTAGGATGTTCAGCCTTCCCACTCTTGCCTGCTCACCTCAGCAACAGTGCACCTTCATGCAGGCTTAATGGGAAGACCTTACCTCAAGAACTGCAGTTCAGCAGCTGTATTTTGATGCCATATGATTTCCCTCCATGTCTGTCTTAAACAGCTCCAAATCTCACTCTTCTCTTTCTGTGATGTTGGCTTTTGGGGCCCTTCACAAAGAGACAGAGGGGTAGAGGGACCTGCAGCCTGAGTCAGATGAGTGCTGTGACCTGGGGAATGACCAGTGTAGCCTGAAAGTCTGCAGTTTAACATTTAGTGCTACAGTTGAATTTGGGGGGATGAAATAAAAACATGGAGGAAAACTTCTATAAAGTGGTAAAAACAGTCTGCAAATTTCACTGCTTAGGCCTCATGGCCTGCTAGCTCATGCCACATGTAAATGTACAACAAACAATTATATTGTAGCATATAAGTGTGTTCACCTACTTCAGCTTGATTAAATTATTTGATTTTTTTTCTATGCCAGCACATTATTAGTTAAATGGGAAGTTCAGCTGGATTTCATCACCAGCATCCTGGTGGAGGTACTATAATTGAATCTCCACTTATACCTTAGTCATACAATCAACAAGGCTATACCAAATTTTGATATAGAGCTAAAAAGTGTCATCTGTGTCAAGCTATTACTGATTAATTTATTGATCTGTTTCTATTCAGATCTTTATAAGTAAATATATGATTGTCTGAGTAGCTGAGACCTTTCCCTGGGACCACACTGGGCTGTTGATGTTCCTGTGTGGAGATGCCTCCCTACAGAGCTGCACTATAGCCAGATTGTTGGTGTTCTGCAAGTGGTTTACCTGTTCACTAAGCTGTGAGAATGAGACCTGCTGTCTCAGTAACTGGTGTTTTTTAAGCTGTCTGTGTACCTGTGGCAAACCTAGAGAGACAAACCATGAGCTAGAGACTGCTTAAAATTGTCCAACTTCTTGTCAGTGAGAAAGTCTATTTTCTGAAAAAAACTCCAAACACATATTAATAATGGAGAGAAAATTGAAGAAATCTTGGTGTTCATTGGATAAAAGCATGATGGGAATGCCTAGACACTACTAGGAAAGTTCATGCTATATTCACAGAGAGATGGGATGAACTGGAGCCCCTGTAAGCATTGGAAATACTGTTTTGGTGCTGAGTATTTAGGCTTTCTGAAACATAGTTTTGCTTGGGGTATTTCCTTAAATTAAAAATCTTCACAAAGCAAATCTTTGTCTCTTAAAAAAAGCTTAAAGCCATAAGCCCTGTTTTCTCTTACATAAATGAAATGAAATATTAGGGAAGACTGAATATTTTCCATTGAAACTAGTTTATCTATCTTAGATTAGCTCCAGGATATAAAAAGAGCATTGTGCTCTGCATGGTCTCTCCCTGCACCACATCATTAGGCTTCAGTCTTTCTTAGAGAAATAACATCCTGACCATGCAATAGTTTCTAGACTGTCAGGATAACTACACTGGTTAGTGAAAATCATATCTGAGGGTTAGTGTCACTTACAGTTTAGGTGTTTCCTGCTAAAATGAATTATTCTGTCTTAATATGGTAGGGTGCACGTCGATATTTTTTCAAGTACTGACTACTCTGATGCATCTGGTTGAGGTGAAAGTAACATGGAGAGGCTCTGTTGGAGCCATGGATTCTCAGTGTTGGCTCAGTCAGGATAAGCGGTTAAAGTGATCTGGCTGATGGTGCAGTTTCTCCGGGTGTGCCAGTCACAAATAAGGAGGGATATTGCAGTCTGAATGCAGAGTCCCTAGGGAGAAGCCCAGTAGGAGTTATTCACATCGACTTCATTTCCGACACCAGTGTCCTGTGAAGCTGCCTTTGGATAAACACGACACAGTGCCATTGGGCATGACCATAACACACCTTCAGGTGTAAGTTGCAGCACACATAGGATGGAAGTGCAAAATCCTACTGGGTCTGAAGAGTGGTGGTTTATGCCTGTGTTTTGTGGAGGTTGATGACCAAAAGCAGTGGTAGAGGACCGTGCTGGGGCAGTATCCTACACTGACTGAAACTTCTTAGCGTTGCCGTATTTCCAGCAGTTCAGCTGGGAACCGCTTTCATTAGACACTTATTGCAAAATCTATCTTGTCCTTTAAATCATCAAGGTTGGAAATGACCTCTAAGACCATTGACACCATAAAAAGACAGGAAAGAAGCCACGCCAAGACTGCAGCATAATTGTTGCTCATCTCACTCCTCCTGCATAGAGCAGCTCAAGTGACAAAGTCCCACTGCTTTTTGTAGCTGAAGTTTGCTACTTTCAGCTCTTGCTGTGCAGGGCTGGATGTTGTCACACTTGCCTCAGGTTAGACAGAGGGTGCTCAGACTGTTGGTGGTAAGGAGCTTCAGGCAGCTTAAGGCTCTCATGCTTTGTGAGTCACTACTAAAGGCTATAAATAGGAAATAATACAAAGTGTATGTGTATAATGTGTATGAATCTTACAAACCACAAAGTGTAGGGATAGTATGACTCAGTCCAGTCTCCCCATCCCCAATTTTATAATTTCTCTTATCTCTCTATTATATTTGAGCTCTGAAACACTGGGGACAAGCCAGGGTGTGATGCATTGTTGAGGTGTTCTTGTTTCTCAAAACATATTATTTATAACGTAAAGTGGGAAAAGGTCAGACCAAACCGGCTGGTGGAAAAACATGATAAAAACAGATGTAAAAGTAAGATAATGTAGTGGGTTGAACCTGAGTTGATGGAGAAAAGAGAGAAAAAGGGGTGAGGGGAAGAGTGGAGAATGTTCATGTTACAGATATCTCAAGATTTTAAGTGAAACCAGAATTCCTGAGTAGGAAAGAAAAGGAGAGCGAAATGCATCTCACTTTCATGTTTTCAGCTCTGGATCTCTAATCACCGATATCTAGGAGGAAGGGAAAAAAGGAGCAGCAGATTTCAGGATGTTTGCACTTGACCAATCTGAGATACAAACAGTGCATGGTGAGGGGTGCAAAGGGACAGTCCTGCACAGGAAAGCCCAGGGAGTGCAGAGTGTGCTGGGACTCATCCTGCAGCAGAACTGCACGGTGTCAGTCATCGAGCGGGGCTACGCTTGAGGTGAACCTGCAGTAATTTGGTCTTGTGATTTTTTGTGGGGTGGTTTTTTTTTGTTGGTTTGGTTGGGTTTTTTAAATTGTTGTTGTTTTGTTTGGATACTTTGTTTCTTGGTTTGTTTTGGGGAGGCGGAGTTGGTCTCTGTAGCTTTTTGTTGGTTCATATTCAAACGCCTAGCTTTGAATTTTGCTAGATATCTGACAGTAAACCTTGCCCCAAATGTTCCATTCCTCTGGAAACTGAGAAGATATTTGGAAGGGCGTAAATATCTTTTGAAGATTCTTGCATCCTGTGTGTTGTGCTGGAAACTCTTTATACCACTCTAAATGTGACAGTGCCTGGGTAGATGGAAATGTTTATGGAGAAGCCTGAGTAGACTCAGAATTTAGTGAAACTTTAGTATTTTGAAGATATTTCTTACAAAACGGCACAAACACTGAGCTTTCATTATATTGTTTTACAAATCAAGCAGTCTTGCATGTGGCCATCCATATGGACTGCAAATAGAAGAAACTTTGGATATTGAACAAAAGATATTCCCCCAAAAATATTTTCCACTACTCTTCTACAGGGTGTCCTCAGCTGGATGAAAAGGTGTGAAGGAGGGCATGATGTGGTCTCTGTCAGAAGAGAAGGTCAGGGCTCGGGAGGGAAGGATGTTAAACCTGGATTCACACAGAAATCAGTGGTGGAATCCTGGCTGAATTTTTGCTAACTGCCAAATTCTGAACTTTCACAGCAAAGGTGAAGAAAATTTAGCAGTAAAAAAAGCTGCTGCCAAATTCTAATGAGTTTCTTATTTTTTCCCATATAGGAATAACTCTGAACTATCTGGATAATTTTAACGTGGTGCAATGCCAGTAAAATGAACAGAGTTACCCTGGGACAAGTTCATCCTTGGCATGACTGCTCATTGAGCTGCTTTTGCACCAGGGATTGGTTTTACTCAGCCTTCCTTTAAGTTACTTTTCTGAAATATAACAAGCTGAGACATCTGAATAAAATAATAATTTTACATCAAAAATATTAATAAAGTAGATATTTCAGATACTTCACTTGCAAATAATTCATTGCACTAAATTAGTTTTTTCTAATCAATTAGGAGTCTGCCAGGTACCAGCAAATGGTAATTTAACAGCAGGAACAATTTCATGTATTTTTAGAGAAGATGAGAGAGTAGAACCAATTTATTAAAAATTGCTCCTCCAACCCACAGGTCCCAGGCTGAACACTTCCCTTCAAAGACACAAAGGCTTTTTTTTCACAAGTTTTCCTATTTGGGACAGGGATGTATTGCCTTAGTGCTACTCTGAGCCTAGTTATTTTGCTTGCTGGTGGAGCAGCAAACAAAATATACCATTATATGATTTATGAGTCTCAAGGACAAACTGAAAATCTGCAAAGACATATGAGCGCATCTATCGCTGGCACGTGGTTTAACAGGATGGTACAGGCCGCTTTTACAATCAGTACAGAGACACAGGGGAGCAGAGTGACCCAGAATAGCCACGTGGTGATCCCTTCTGTGCCCTTCTATAGGCACATGCAGTCCTTGATAAATGCTGCTTGTTAGTCTCCAATGGATGATTCTTTAGTCTAACCCAATTTGTTTGTTCTCATAAGCTCAGGCCTGCCTACAACCAGCTAACAGAAAGCACTCGGTACAAATTATGCCTGAACTCTCACTATTCTCTGGTATTTGGATACTTAATATTGTGTTCTTTCACCAACATATCATACAAATAGAAGAGATGTCTTGCTAGTTTGTGTCATTTCTGGTAGTGGAGTTGGGGCTGGTCACTTTTTGCTTGATGAATTTGGAGTTCAAAATTCTTTCCATGAGAGGGAGGATTACAGCTGTGCCTGATCACCAGGCTGTAGGCTGGATTTGTGCAGTGATGAGATTCCCCTTCAGGCTCTGATACCAGACCTGGTACCTGCCCTTGGGAGTGCAGCAGGGAGCAGCAGGGGAAGCCTGGCTGCAATGCTGGGGAGCAGGACAGTCACTTCTGACTTAACGGAAGCATCTGAAGGGTTATGCAGACAAATTTGTAACTAGGATGTCATGTCTTGGTGTGGTGTGTTTTGCCATGATCCTTTCTGAATAACATGTTAAGAACCACCTTTTAGAGTCTAAATCCTGAAACCAAAAGCCTGTTGTGACTTCATGACAAATGTAAAAGGGTCCTCTCACAGTCCTCTCTACCCATTATTGGGTGCATGCTGGAGACAACGAGACTGGATGCTGGAAACCACGAAACACACCCTTGACTCTTGTAGCTGCACTGCCAAGGGCTTTGGTTTTCTTTCCCTGGATGTTCTGGCCAAGGTCCTGTTCCAGCTGCATGTTGGTTCAAAGTGTGTCAGCCCAAGTACATGCTTTGATAGTCCAGTAGGGAAAACAAAACGCAAATGCTTCTGCTTTGGCACCCCCATCCCAGAATGCAAAGCCCCACCGTGGCTGGCAAAGCCCATGCAGCCTTCAGTAGATTAAAGAAACATGTCTCAAAAGAAAAAGGCATTTAACCTCAGGCAAAGGCAAATATGCACCATGCAATTGTCATTACTGCTTTTCAGTATGATTGCAAAAAAATCAAACAGCTTGAGGTTGTCACATGCAGTGCCCTAATTGGTTCCACATTTCGCTGAGTATAATCTGAAATACTCCTGTTTTATGGAGCTCAAGATTTCTGTGTATCTGCTTCCACAAACTCTGCATTGGTTTTGCTCTCCAGTTGCAGTTTGGTGTGCACAGCTGGCTGTCTCAAGCCAGCGTTGAGGGGAATGATTGAGGTGCAACTTCTGAAGAGAGACAGCCCATGCCCGAGGCGAGTCTGTTTCCTTCCATGGGAAACTTCATCAAAGTCTGTCAGGGAAAGAGAGGGCTGCCTTTCTCTTTTGTTTTAAGTTAAACCAACGAAGTGATTTCTGAAAATGGATTGCTCTACTAGTTACTCTCGTACTTTAGAAATAAGTAGCTATACAGGCTAATGTTAGTACTGTTTGGCACTATATGTAAGTACTATATATTCAGAACCTTTTGGTGCCAAATACACACTAAGTTCTACACAAAGCTTCAAAACAAAGACAGCCTCTAGTCTAGTCCAAAGGCCTTGTATAGCAAATTTCCTGTTAACAATACACATATTTTCTCACTAATTTAACTGAAACAACTGACAGGCATGAAGTTGAAGCAAAAGCCAGAGTGTATTGCAGGTCAAGGCTTTGAGGATTTTTAAGGACATGGATCAAGGCCCAGGGAAACCAGTGGCAGGCTCCAAAAAGCCAGTATTTTAGAAGTCAGATTGTAAAGACAGTAAATTAGCAAAAAGATCCTTGAAATTGTGGCTGAGAACTGACATTTTAATTTATTCCATTACCTGTACACCTGGAAAAACAAGACTTTTTCTTGGAATGACAGAAAGTGTTCTGCAAGGTGCTGAAGACAAAACTGTTTGTTCCCAGAACGCTGCTCAGGGATGCTCTCTCCAGTGTTGCCCTTCCTTTAATGCTGAGTTAATTTATTTCTTTGATGTGTTACATAGGACTGAAAAGTGGGGCTATGTTGTGGGTTCTTTGTTTGTTTGTTTTAACACACAGAAGAAGGGGTGCAGGTGAGTGTGTCGTGGTTTCCTGGGCAGCCCTTCCCTCCTCTTCCTCCCGGGGTGGGAATAACCGGCCCGGCAGTTTCTCATCCACCTACCGAGTCCCTCTAGTGGTGCCATCCCGAAAATATTCCTCCTGCATTCCCAAATTAACGAACAGCAAAAGCAAACCTAACCGAACAAATATTTAAATGCAGCCTTCCATTAGTGAAAATACCACAACGTTGAGAAATGCCCACGTGTTTGGTCTGAGCAGCATCACGCTGCTGGAAAATCGTGTACCAGGGTAATTGCTGTGCCTTCAGTTTAACAGGAGTTGAAACTGTTTTCAGTGACAGCTGAGCAGGGTCCTCAATTTTCAAGCAAACATGAAACGAGCTAAAAATATAATATGTTTTTGAACATGTAAATTTTTTTCTTCAGCTCTTTTCAGAAAGATAATTTAATGAGGTTTTTTTGAGTAAATTAAATATATTTCTCTGGTGACCTTGTGAGGGACAAGCTCAGTATTATCTGTGCATATTGCAAATAGGGAGTTAGAGTTGGGGCCATCGTGTTCACAAAAAGGGAAATGACATTTCTGCTTTATGAAAAAATAAAATGTTGGGAAGAAAATAACAGTGAAAGGTTGGAAATTAAATGAAAGCTGCTGAAAGTGAAATTAACTGAGAAATGCAGAATGGTCCTTGAAGCAAGCATACCTGCATGTGAAATGCTCAATACAGCATTGTTTTCATTTTATTTCTTTGTGGGTTTTAGGTGAGGCTTTTTGTTGTTGTTTTGTTGGATTTTTTTTTTTAAGCCATGTATTTAGGTAAATAGGAGAAACCACATTTGTTTGTAGAGGCTTTTTAAGCTTTCAGGGTTCAGAGCAATCAGAGTAGACCTGCAAAATGCTTTAGCTGCCTCCGAGCCCTTGAGTGGTGAAACACCGTGCGAAGGCAGCAGCAGTCGGGCAGCGAGCTGAATGACAGGGGCCGGGTGATGGCTGTCCTGAGCGGCTGCGTGGCCAGAAGCCCCCTCAGCACTGCACACAGGCTGACGGAATATTGCTCACGGCCGGGAAAAGCCAAGACTGGTTGCAAGGGGTGTAGCAGGAGCACAGCACTGCTGCAGCTGCAGCGGCCGGGGCTGTGCTGGAAGTGCAGTGAGCAGGAGCGCCGTAGCTCCAGGTAAATGTGGGTGATCCTGGTTTGTTCACTCCCCATTTGAGCCAGAGAGGGATTATGCATTCTGCACTGCTCTGCCTGGATCCTCAGGCACCGGAGTTGATGTGCTTTGTTTCCATTTCCCACATTGCCAAGGAGCCACTGGGTAAAAGCACCTGATATTTTTCTTGGGTTAGGCACTTATTTGATAAAAATTTAGCCTTATCTGGGAATACATTACCTCAGTTAGTCTTAGGAATTGAGAGATTCATGTGGAGAAATCAAATTAATTTCCTTTCTTCCACCAGGTTGTCAGTCAAGGTATGAGAAGGAAAATGGTATCATTTTTCACTTTTTTTCCTAATACCTTGAGGTTAGATGAGATTAAATATGCTGTAACACTGCACCCCCATGCAATTCTCTTCAGAGATACCTGACCAAGTCTGGTGAATGACAAATAAGTGAATCTACAGAGAAGTTTGACTTTTAATAGATTTTTTTCCTAATCATGTACTGCTTTCAAGAGAAAGACTCTATTTGGGAAGCCTAGAAAGGCAGTGGGTTAGAATAACCAAAATAAGATCTGAATTCACAAATTATTCTTTTTATTTCACAACATAAAGTGGAAAGCCATGATTGCCTGATGTTTGTGTTTATGCTTCTCCATGCAGAAGCGTGCTGACCAGGGATGGAAGGTTAGGGAATCAATACTGAGCACTGAAGTAGCTTTTAGATGCTCAGCTCCTGCTGTGCTTGGTCTAATTTGCAGTTAGTTTTAATCCCATTTTAAATGGTGCTGGAGGAGTCTGCTTTATCTCAGCGAGAAATCCAGGGAAGCTATTAGTTGAAAATAATGGATCACCAGGAAATAAATGTGGGGATAATGTGTGGGGAAAACTTCAGCCATCAAACTTGTTTTGGAGGAGTGCAAGCCCACATCTCTGCTCATTGTTTACAGTTAGAAATGAAATCCTGAACTATTATAGGAAATCATTCACGACAGTGCAGTGGCTCATATTTTTTTTAGGCTGAAATCCCCAGAAGAACTACTATTAATCTGCTCTAGCTGGCAGATAAACATTCATGCCCAAACTTTCTGAAATGGTCATTTGGGGAAAGTCATGCTTCTCCCCTACATGCTGGATCTCACCTTTCGCAGCAGTTTGAGAAGTCAGCCCAGCTGAGTTGTCTAACCATAAAACATTCCTAGTCCATGCCAAAAACCCACAGCAGTTATTGTGTGTTCCTTTGGCAAACTGATGCTTGCAGCAAAATGCAGCAAAAGACATGTGAAACAAAATGCAGCAAAAAACATTTTGGGCAGGAATCCCAGAGGGTGGGGAACGGCCCTCGGCCTTCGCAGAGGAGGAGGTTTTGGTCAGTGAAACGTCCTCGCACTCTGTTCCTTGGCAGCCCTGTTTTATAGGAAACAAAGACCAGGAAACTTGTCAGCCAGTTAAATGGAGAAGTGAACTTAGAAAGCTCGTGCAGCCTGACTCCATTCATTGCTATAGCAATAATTCCCCACGAAAGTGGAGCAAAGAAATGTTTTAGATGATAATGCACTTTTAAAATGCAATACTCCTAGCAAAAAAAACCCTCTCTCATTTTTAACCCACGGATCTGTGAAATCCTTTATTGACACTGATAATCTTCTTTGGCTTCCTAAAGGATTTCTCAAGTGGGAATGAATTTAGCAACTCCTACCTTGAAGTTACTAGTAAGAATCTAGATGTATGAGTCCTTAAACAATAGAAGTTCTAAGAACATGTCATACTTTGATAAGAGTGAGTCCTATGTCTTCTCTTATTTCTTCAGATTTCCAACCCCCATCAAAAAGGTAGAGATGCAAATGCAACTAAAAGTTGCTGGCTGTCCTTTGGGTGTTAATTCCCTTTTGCACTTTTCAAAGTCCACTCCAAAGTGTTAAGGCAGGAGAAACATTCCCGCAGGATTTATCCCAGCCAGAGCTGTCCTACGTCAGGGCAGGGTAAAAACGAGAAATTTCCTGAAACATTTTTTTTACTACTGGCAGAGTGCAGCTACTTTTTTACAAGAGCCAATGCCTTATCTCCATGTATCCATCTCCAGCCAATCCATCTTCTCTATTTCTCTACAAAGAGAGGGCATAAGAGCTCTTTCCTACCTTGTGAAGGCACCGGGGGGTTACATGCTGTGAGGTCCTTGTGTGTGGCTCAGGCTGAGGAGGAAGAGCAGAGGTTTTGTTGGATTATGTCCCTCTGACCCATCCAGAAAGAGTCCCTGGAGGCACAGCAAGGGCTGCCTGCCTCTCCTCTGCATCTGCAAGGCTGTAGTACTTCCATGCATTTTCTTCTACACGTTTGAAAAACACAGTCCAAGGAATCAGTGGGTTATTTGGCTTGTAAGTACATTTTTTGGTGTGATTCACTGAGGTGTTAACCATACCTTCTCTGTTTACAAACCTGGCAACTAACAATGTAGTTTTATTTAAATTACTTTTGTCTAGGAGAATTCAGGTATTTGTAAAAGGAAAAACATGAAACAGCTCTGTTATAGGCGGATATTTTGGTATTACCCTGCTTTTTTAAAAGTAATTAAACAGAAATGAAGAAAGTATTTAATTTTAAAGTACATTAATTTGATCTAAGGCTTTAGAGTAGCCTTATTTCTGCACCTACTTAATCATAAAAAAAATAGAAAATTCAGTTCTACCCAACCCAGGTTGAGTTAGTTTTAGATTTAGATAGGTTTTGCCTATCAGTGTGTGAATGTGGTTTGGATTTTGTTGTAAGGAAAAAATCTAGGGCTTTTAGATCCTTCATAGAACACAATAGAAAAGAAATTGTTTTAATTTCTCTGGCCAGCTAGAAGAGAATTGGGAGGATAATTCCCTTTGGTTTAAAATTGAAAGTCGGAGGGATTTTCTTTTCTTCTATTCAAAATGAGGAAAAACATTAAGTAAGGTGGCCAAGTAAAAGTTTAGTTCCCCTGAAAAAAATGCCTTGATTTATTTTGGGGAAATTCTTGTTATTACTTCTTAATATAACTGCACGATAGAATCATTTTGAAAGTACATGTTGAAAATATATTTGAGTTTTTCCCTGTATTTTCCTTTGAACTGAAACTAATCGCTTAATCTAATCCAAATGCTCAAACCGTTTCATTCCTCTTGAGTCAGGATTTCTCAGGGAAGGAGCTGTCTGGGTAAAGCCTTCCTGAAGCCCAAGAAAATGGGAATTCTTAGGGGCAATGCCCACCTGGAGGCTGCCAGGAAGGACCGTGTGTGTCCCCTGGGTATGACAAAGTACAAAGGTTCCACAGCACAGGGAGTCTGGGAGAAGAAATCTGGAAGCAGGGAGGTATTTTCTTGAAGTCAAAAGATCCAACATTATAGGATATCCTATATAATATGATTCTTATAATACTATATAATGGGATAGGACGTATAATAAGAAATCCAATAACAATAAGATTATTCCTATAATATAGGATATCTAATATCAGGATGCTTCCATCCTGGGGAATATGAAGCTATGGATTGCAGGGTAATTAAATAATTATTTCCAGACCTCTGGTAGCTTGTCATCCTCTTTTTCTTCACTGTCAGTACTGGGATTTGCAAGGAGTATGAAGAGAGTGTGAGAGATCACAACATCTGAGTCAGATCAGCTCAGGCACAGCAACGTGATCCAGCCAGAAAGAGCAAAGCTAAAGGTCACCTGTACCCTTCTGCATGTTCAGCTCTTCAGGTTTTTGCCCATGTGAGTCATTGTCTTTTCCAGACTTCAGACTGAATAAAGCAAAATCATGACGTGAGCTACCAGTTTGATCAGAGCAGTTTCCTGAATGAGGAAAATATTCTTCCTAAATGGACAAAACAAGTGTCTCACCATGGACAAGGACAGGTTTTTATGGAGTGAGGGAGGGGAGAAAGGTAGTAAAAAAATTGTCAGCTTAGCACACAGATGTATTAGCTGTATTTTGTCAGAATAGCCTGCATCCTGCAGGACCCCCTTCTTTCACTGATTGTGGTCCTTGAGGTGAAAGCCCAACAGTGGCTGCACGTTTGGAGATGGGATTCCAGCTGGAAGAGGTTATCACTCTTAGTCGTGAGCATAATCATCACCCAGTGCAGGCTCAGATAGACCTTTTCCTCACTGCAGAAATACTTAAAGACGAGGAAGGCAAGTGCAAGCATGAAAACCCATTAAAACATCTAGTGGCACCAAGCCCGTCAGTAATGGAATGTGCACGCTGTATCCTGTTGATGTCCAGCACCAGGGTCCATGAAACAGAATGGAGCAGGTCCTGGAAACAGCTGGCACACCAGAATCTCTCCGAAACAGACAATTCACTGCAGCTTTGTCAAAGGACACACACCTTCCCATGGCTGTGGGCTGCAGAGAAAAGAGAGGGACTTGGGATCAGTGCATACCCAGAAGAGCTCTGTTGCTGTGGCTCTGAGAGCATCTCCTTGAACTCTCTGAGTAATGCAAGAGTTGAGTGGGATAAGCCCCTTCCCTTCATGGCAGGACTTTCACCCTAAGGTGTAACTTACACCTGCAAGCCAAGGGAAGGGAATCAAGCAGCTAAACCCATGAGATTTAACACATATTTCCTCCCAGATTGCTCTCAAGATGAAGGTCACGATCCATTAGGATACCCCAGCCACCATTTGTGTGCCTGAGCAGTCTTGACAGTTCTTTCATGGTTTTTGGTGGTTTAGTACCGTAGCAGGAGAGGCCAGGTGAGCTGTTTGAGGGCTGTATGCAACGCTCTTAATCTGTGCTGGAAGTGGGAATATTGGAGGAGCTGCTTTAGAATGCTTTCTATTAAGTATGTAGCCAGCCTTTACAAGTAGAGTATACACTGTCCATATTTCCTGCCATTTAATTAGTCAGTGCAAAGAATGCAATTTAGACAGGTAATGAAAAGTCCTCTATTCAACCTTAAACTGGCACATAATTTTACCTGTCGACAATCTGGGTTACAGAAGGTTGTTTCTGAAATTCCTGGCTCTAAAAGTTACTGAGCTACTTACGAAAATGTACTTAACAGCCAGTGAGTCAGCATTCAGAGGTCTGAAACTCATTTCCAGGAATTATGTGATTTACAAGGCTTGACTTTCAAACTTGGCTACTGACATAGCAAGAGAAGGAATAAAAACGTTCTGAAATAAAACCCCAACATGTCTTTCAAATACAAAGCACAATAAGAAAACTGTCAGTCTCTTGAGACATATCTGCACCTGTCATTTAAAATTAGAGGGTAGTGGAGAAATACTCTTGTCTCAGTAATTTTCTCTTTGGAGTCACAGTTTCCTGACTGATGTCAAGCCCAAAGATACCACTGAAACAGAAAAAGGAAGCATTCTCTAAATTTCATAGTACAAATGAAGACAGTTTCTCTTCTTTTGGATCCCTTAAATGTAGAATGACAGTGTTTGGTACGTTGCCAGCATCATAACAGCTGATGGTATCTGCTTCAGGCAGTGCTGTTTTAGCAGAGAAGAGAAAAGACTCCTGGCAGCAAAAGTTTCACAACTGTTATTTAATGTTGATATTCCAGTGGAGCTCAGGAAAACTTTGACCAGACCCATTTCCAAAGATGATTTCCAGATATTACCAGTGCTATTCAGGTAGAAGTAAGACATTTTGCAGGTTCTATTTAGGGAATGAGATGAATAATTCATTTAGAGGGTTAAGACAAGGAAAGTGACCATTCCTAGGTGACCATGAACCACTAAGCAGGATTGGTAGCAATCTCTTAGGGAGAATAACTTTTGCTCCTGGCAGTGCCTTCAGAAACTCTTGGAAATAAGTTGCTATCTCATTTTCTTAATTTCCTGGCTCTGTGTCCTACTTTTCAGACAGATGATTTTCCTTTTCATTAGGGATGTTATGGCAAAGGTGTAATTCTTACTTCTAGGAGCTAAAGCGGTAGCAGAGTTATTAATCATGGAGGCAATGTAACCTTATAAGACCCCACGGCTGGAAGGGGAGTCCATTCTGACTGAGAGACAAGACAAGGCAGGGGCTGGTGGCTGCAGTTTGCTGGGAGACAGAGCACCCACCCCTTGCACCAGAGCCTTGGCTAACAAAATGATCTTGTTCCCCTTAGCGTGGTATGTTTCTAATTGGAGTGAGGCACACGCCAGCAAAGAATTAAACAAATTTGTGGCGAGCCTTGTATTGTTTCTTTTGGGTTTCTTTAAGAGTGGCATTTAGTACTTTTATTTGCTATCTAACTCCTCTTTTGCTGCAGAAGTTACTGCCCCCTTAACTGTAACTGATAAGTGCTACTGAAGGATATGAAAATACGTAGACAGCATTAGTAGCTCTCATATGTGTTAACTTTTCCTCTTGCTTATGGAAAAATTCATTACTGGGAAAATTTCCAGTGTCACAGTATGCAGTATCTTGTATTGCTATCAGTCCATTTGTAGACCTGGCTATGCCATGGGAACAACTTGATTTTATCTCGTTAGAGCACATGATGTCTTCAAGTTTGTGGATACAGGTAAAGCCCCCATAATGACTATCTGAAACACTTAAAAATTTTTATTTACTTATGTAATTGTTCAGGTTGGTATGTGTGACTTGCGTAGGCTTGAAAATTTATCTGAAAACAGATTTTTTTTAATGTCTTTTTGACAGAAATCTGAGGTTTGCAGTGAGAAAGTTGTCATTCTCTCTAAGAACTATCTATTCTTTGGTCCCATCATGTTCATAAATTCCTCACATATTTCTTTTGTTTATTCAATACAAACTCAATTATATTTGGACAAATTAAAAACTCTGTCTGTGCAAGGTACAAGAACATATGAAATAATTTGGAACAAGTTGCTTGGGTTTTATCAGAGCAGGAGAGGAGATGTTTTCCAAGGCTGATGCCAGGCCAGTAAATAAAGAGGAGTAGTTCAGTGCTCTCATTGTAGCATGCCACTGGAGCTTTTACCTTAAACTGCAATATCCCAAGCCAAACATTTATGCTCCATCTGGAAACCAACAGGTGACCTGCCTAGGTTTTTCTGCACAGATGGTATAAGACTCTCTAAGCATTTTATGGGTGGATAAAAAGAGAACCTTATCATGTAGAAATTAGGCAATTCTCAAAGCAGTAAAATTGTATATTGTGGCAGCAACATCCTAACTGAGGTAAAAAGAGTTTTGAAGTGTTCATGGGCACCACTCTATGGGAATAGTGTGGCACCAGCCAGAGGTCTGACAGTGCTTTGTGTTTTCTTGTTTTCCAAAGCAAAACTGGTATTGGTATTTTATCATCAGTTTGAATTACATGACTTCTAGGGCATTTCTTGGGCTGAGGTAAGAGGCAAAGAAAAATGCATTTGAAATGAACAAGTATAAAAAGTTACTTAGTCCGAACTCAATGTACAGATGGGTGTTAGGTACGAAGGATCCCTATTTTTCCACACTAGTTTTCTGGTTCTCTGCTTAGATCTCAACAGTATGGTGCAAAGAGTGAGCTACTTAGAAGTAACAGAATGAAATACCACATATAAAAAAGGGGTGAAAATATTATCTTTCTGAAGAATGTTGTATTGGAAATACACTAAAATAGGCAAAGAAAACATTCTTGTGTGTAAGTAGACAAATGTATCCACATATGTAACATGATCTTTATCACACATAAAACAACAATGTTCTTAAAATCCCAAATAATCAAATGATAATCAGTAAAAAAACCCCAGCCTGCTGTATCAGTCCTCTGTGCCTTTACACATTTGGAGGAAAGCATGTTACTTCAATAGATATTGCATACAGTTAATAGAGCACTTGAAAAAGGCAGCTGTAAATTATTTCTTCTCATGGCCTCAATAAACTATTTATGTTTTATCAGGAGATGAGAATTTGAGTAGATGTGATTACCTCAGTTCAAAGAAGAAAACACTTTAACCAGGACACCTTTCTATCTACTTTTGTTTGGGTGAGGGTTATTTCTGTTCTTATGAAATCATCTAATAGCAATCAAGTGAGGAAAGACAGAAGGGTAAACAAGCTGAAAGTTAAACCAGAAAGCATTAAGAAAGATGTCCTGATTGTGTTTTGCAGGCTGCAGAATTTGGTTTTAACACCACAGCAGGGTGGGAGAGACTCGCCCATACAAAATGAGAGTCCAGCTGACTTCACTGGAGTCTGCATGGGCAGCCACTGAGCCACACACCTTCAATCCTGACAAGAAGAAAAAAGGTGAAAATCCTAGGTGAGAACTGCTCCACCAGGGACCCTGGGAGCTCTGGATTGAAGCAATGTCACTGCATGGAGGTATTGCCATGGCTTTGCTCCTGGGCTGGGGGGAGAGAGCCGCATTTTCAGGGCTTGTTGCTTGGTTTTCTTTTTTGTTTTAGAATTTTTCCAGTGAGAGGTTGTCTCATCTTCTCACCTAAAAAAGGGCCTCAGTAAATGAGCAATATTTGTAAATAAAGCTCTGAGATGATACATGGCACCCTTTTGTTTTATATAAGTCTAAATTTAGTGTTGGATATTTTGGTGTAGCTCGGCCTTTTTTCCTCCAGCATGTCTATCCAATGCATAAATAACTTCCCATGGTGAAGCAGCAGTCTTGTGAACAATGGATCATATGGAATATGAGTTAAACACCAGTACAAATGATTATGTATTTTAGCAGTTCTGCAAGGCTGCTTGTTTCTAATATTCTCTCGTTACATTATGGGCCTTACTGTTACAACAAATCATCTGAATTGGTCTTGCGATGGGAATCGTAGCCATCGACCAGATGCTCAATTGCACACCAGAGCGTTACTGAGGAACAGGCCCAAAAGCTACAACAGCTCAAAGAGGTGACTCTACTCTCAGAGCTAAGGCAAACCACTATGGCTGCAAACCACTGCAATACTAAAAAAAAATTACAAGCCCTTGTATAAAAACGATTTTTAAAAACATCATATAATTGTGTTGAGTTCTTGATATAAAAAAAGAAAAATTAAAAAACCTCCACAACCGCCTTGAAATACAGTTTATTGGGACTGTCCCAGTTGTCTCTCATAAATGTTATGATCCCATTTCTCAGTTTTTATGCTCACTGGGGTCCTCAAGAGACCAGTGAGCAACAGGCCATTTTGGAACTGCCATCATCAAGGGCATGCGTTGCTTAATTCCTAAAACAAAGATGTTGTGTAGCGTGCTCTAAATGTCACTGCTGCCACTTAGAAAATTAGGTGATTTGCATTCCTTTTAATAAATTAGGTATTTAATTACATTATAAATGTAACCTCTAATTGAAGCACCTGCTCCCAGTGGGCATAACACTATGATGATTTTGCACGAGCTACCTAGAAGTAGATGCATGCTGCTGCAGGGGTGGGTATCTCACTAATTGGCACTTAAACATTATTCTTGAGTATTTTTGCATCTAAATGGATCTTCCCCCAGGATATCTCTTAGGACGATATTTGTTTTCCTGTAGTGTGTTGCCTTTTGTTCTTGTCCTCCACTTGTGGACATAGGTGTGTCTGCACTTTTCTCTTTGAGAGATTTTATTTTGCATGTCCACATACCCACTGCTGTCTCACAGATATAAAGGTGGATGCAAGTCCCTGTCCATGGGTATTTCATGCCAGTGGTAGTACTGTCTGGCCCTAAACCTATTTAGCTGTCTAAATACAGCACAGATTTTTTTAATATCTATAATGGTACTGAAGCTATTACTTGAGCTCTGATGCCTCAGTTTGCTCTATGTAGTAACCCATGAACCAAATGCAGAAGAGAAGTTCTCTGCAGAGGATGCCACATAAAACTTCATCGTATGCTGAAGTCCCGTATCATTCTGATTGTTAAAGCTTTAACAGCTTTAGATATATTTATTTAGCATAGCCTATTGGCTAAGGTCTAGTCTAAGCATTTATTTTCTTCTTATCTATGATTTGTTTTCACATCAGTAAGAAATTTTATTTTTTGTTATTTTCCTTACGGTACTTCATACTGTTTCTGGTCAATTTAACTCTCAAGGTGGCTGAATCAAGGCATCCAAATAACTCCTTCCTGTGTTTCATACATCTAGAGAATGTTGTGAAATCACTACACTTAACTGTTGTTACAGTTTGATTGCAGATCATCAAGGTGTTGGGCAGATCAGATACGAATGACAATAATTTGTGCCTGGTGATTGAAGAGCAGATTTACAGTTTCCTTCCCTGATTCACGTTTCCAAGACTATCCCCAGATTTGCCTCCATGTTTGTGACCAGTTTTCCTGTCGGCTTCCAAGGGAAGATGCAAACCCAGTGCTCAAACCTGAACAAACAAGGCACGCTCACAACAGTCTGGAATTTTGGCCCAATCCCTGCAACAGCAGTGCAGTTTGCTTGCTGAAGAAGTCATGAAAGCCCTGAGGAACAGCAAAAGACATTAAGAATTGTTCAGATCTTAGGCAGTTTTAAAGGCTCACTCTGTTGCTCTCAAATAGTACAAGAATTTCAGCAGCACACTAAATTCTGGAGCCTGTTCACTACACTAACTTACTCCTGTCAATACACAGTACCAGCCACCAGAGAGAGGGCCCAGGAAGCAAAAGACAAAAAGACCATTTGTGGATTGCTTACAGTTTAGTTTCTTCCGAACTCCCTAGAAATTTCTCCTTTTATATTTATGAAACTCTCACTTCATTACTAATGTAAGTTTTCTGCATGCTTTTGAACTTGGTCTGTGTTCTACCTGGCACTGCCTAATACACAGTATTTGGGATGCATTCCTTTGGCTTTAATTTACTCTCACCATGCTTCTTCTGTTTCTCATATTAGAAGAAAGATGATCAGCCATTTGCCATCTAAAAAAGTCTGATATTTAAATTCAAAACAATGCAGTGGGCAGGATTAGGCCAGATTATGTAAATTAGAACTGTGTGACCTTAGAAAAATCCTATCTCTTACAGAGAACTTGAACTAGGTCCCATTAAACAAGTACAAGTTATAATCATTTCTGGTTAATCTCTGTATTCTACAGACAACATGAGAACATTCTCAGTTTCTCTGGGAGACATCTAAAGATTAATTCAGACACTTACATGTATATATATATATCTCTCTCTATATATATCTGATAGACCACAATATTCTTCCCTCCTCAAACCTCTCATTTTGAAAGATGAAGCCTGGATTTCATATCTGAGATAAGCAGCCTATTTAATTAGTTTAGAACTCTACTATATGGGCGGATGAATTCTATTTGTTTTGCTGAAGTACAACAGCTCCTTTTCACAAAGCTGGGAATGCACTGCCATTAATTTTTCTTTCTATAAATTGTGTCACTAAATACCTCGTTAAGTTCATTAGGAGAATAAATGAAGATGTATGGGAATACCATTTCTGGAGGAGAAACTGCACCAAAACAGTCTGGCTGCAAAATGTGTGCTTGTAAACACTGGATCACATTCTCAACCGCGCAGTTTCATTGACTTTGATTAATAAAGACCTGGTCTATTGGTTTCTCTCAGATAAACACAAATATACTCTGCCTTTTGTCTCAAAATGGCTCTCCCCGATACCAAATGCAGACGGGAGGACAGCTGAACCAAGACTTCCTGGCTAAGACTTCTAATGGAGGCTGTGGTACTTTCAAAAATATTGAAAAATAAACCGTGCACGTGGGGCTGTGAAAGACAGGCAGCTATCATCATGTGGGGAATTACACAATAACCTTGGGGTGACAGTAGCAGTCTCCAAACTTGTGGGGTTTGCTAGAGATGTGGGCAGAACCTGCTGCAGGGCTGTGGAATAGCACAATATTTTGCTATTTCTTTCTCACTCCTTACATGCTACTACTAACCACTTAACCTTGTCTTGACAAAATAACCCCAGTATTGCTGGATCAAGAGAAGAGCTTGGTTTTTGGGTGTGACTGCCATAGAGTTTGGTAACTCTCAAAATGTTTGTGGTGGCTTTTTCTTGACGGTCCCTGCGGACACTCAGTGGAAAGCAAATTTCTCCCCTTCTGCACCACCAGCCCATGTCAGCATTGTAGGTGTTGCTGCTCTCAGCACCCGTTTCATCTGTCAGACATTGCATATCTCTGCCTCTCCACATTACATTTGCTGTAAAATCCCTGTGCTGACAGAGAACAGCTTTACAGAATTCAGCACAGCTGTGAGGTCGTGGTGTAACGTGCATTTGGAAGACAGATGTGAGCTGCAAGGTAGAAAGCTCCCAATAAATACTGCAGGGATAAATAAGCAGTCTGTGCATCTGTGGTGGGAAAGGAGAAACTATCACCTAATGCTGGCCATGGGAAGCTCAGGGATAGCCATGGTACTTCAGGCTGCTGGCAGGATGCCTTGTCTCAGCTGATTTCCCCCTAAGGCATCTGGCAGGGGCACCTTCTGCTTTTTGTGGGGTTAAAAAAAAAAAGACTCAATCTTTGTGGTCTATTTGACTCCCTATGTGTGCTCCATGTGTTTTTCCTACATGACATATGGCTTTATTATGAGACTCACCTTCAGTCTGGGAAGTGTCTTTTTGCTGCCTGGGACTTGCTTCATGTCCCCCTGCCATCTGGATCTGTGACAGCTAAAATCATGTTGGCTTGGACTACATTCAGTGTTTGTTGGTGAAAAACCTCAGAGCTGAAGTGGGTCTATTTTATCAGTAAAAGCCAAATTGAATATTCATAGGGGAGAGGTTTGTTACTGCTTTGCTGAGCAGTCACAGTGATTTCCTCATGATATTTTTTTTTTCACAAAAAATAAGAATCTTCAAAGCTGTGTGACTTGTGTTACACCTGATTTCCATAAAGACTAATCGAATGCACTGCGCCTTTCCTAAAGAAACTTTGATAGACATCTCTTTGTTCTCCACTTTAATTCAAATGAAAAAAAGGCATTTACTTGTGCTAATTAATTTATTTGTGTTAATGAATTTTACTGACTCATCCTTCCATATTGCACTGAAATTTGAGGTGTGCTGCAAATCAGGCATGGTTTAGCATAGCAACAAAGCAAAAGTATTTGGGGGCCGTGTGTTGGTTATATGTCTAACATAAATAAAGGCACTTAGAAAACTGAAAGCATTGCCTGAAGGCCCCCGGTTAGAGAAAAGCCCTTGTTTTCAGCCTGAGATGTGGCTCAGCTGTGTTTGTGGCACTGGCTATTTACAGCCACTTAAACTGAAAGACATATTTATAAATAGTTTACAGAAATATTGCTTCAGTTGAACAAAGCAATTTTTATTTTTTCCAGAAGTGATGTTATAAGCCACTGAAGGTTGGGAAAGTTGTTGATAAAATGTCAGAAAGAAGGAGTGGAGGAAAACCATCTCTGTCTGCAGCAGAAAGTCGTGCAGCCATGAGGAGATGGATGTAGGGCCATGCAGCCAGGATGTGGATTTTGGTTGCCCTTGAGGATCTGTTAGACTAGAGCAGCAGGACAACCACCTCTCCTTGATTCAGGAGGTCAGAAGAAGGACAACAGAGGTGTAGTTTGGATGGCCTAGGGGGAAAACAATTTTGTTGGAGCTTCCCCAAAACTCCTCCCACTGGCAGAAGAGTTTTTGAGCACAGCTGAGGCAAAATGCTCAAGATGGTCATAAAAGGATTGAGCTTGCCAGGAACATCATCAGCTCCTTCTCTTCTAGAAGGGAGATAGGTTGGAGGGCTGCAAGAGGGTTTGGTGGGCTCTTCATGTCTTTTCTACCTCTCTCAGGTACCAAGGCATAGGTAAATGATGTTTCCTTGAAGATCCAGTCAATGCAGACATGGGTCTTGTGCAGTTGATGAGAAAAAAAAACCAAATCAACAAAAGAGTTACTGCCCTCGGTTAGCATTTATATTGGTAATTTTTTACCTTTTTTGCTCACGTCTTGGTACCAAACCACAAAAAGCCCTCCTTGCTCCTGGCAGGTGTCTGCAGTGATTGGACGGAGGCTGTAGCTCGGTGCGGGGGGGACCAGCAACTTTCCTGCAGGTGGCAAGTAAGGGTGGGCAGCTCTCCCGTACCTTTCCTCCAGCTGCACTGCATGACTGAAGAATGAGAAAGGATTGGGACAGGTGAAAAAGGGGAAAATGTGCATGTGAAGGGAAGGAGGATCCACAGAAGGGCCAGAGGATGTAATCTGCCTTTGGAGGTTTCTGTTGGTTATTGCCTCCTGATGCTCTGCTGTTCTGGGAGGGGAAATATCACAATGAGAAAAGACAAATGGTGATTTCCGCCAGGATATCCATCTTGAGAAGAACAAAAAACCCTCAAACATGGACAGTCTAGGAGAATACTCTCTTTCCCTTCCCACCTTTAACATGCGGGATGCTGAGAAAATGTGAGTAGCAGCATAAGCCTGCAAAACCGTGCCAGATGTACAGCAGAGTTTAAACCCAACTGTCGACAACAAAGCCAAACAGTACGAACCAAATGATGCTTGCTAGCATCCTACACTCCGGGCAGATTTCCAAGCTGGGTGGGAAGTGAGCTGGAAAATTGCCAGGCAAGTACAAAGTGCAGACGTGCCGACATGAACCTCACTGCTTTACTTTGCAAAGAACTTAGCAGGGTCTCAAACAGGCACTCAGGAGGTGCTGTACTCACCAGCTGCTACAAAAAACTTCACTCTGTGCACACACTCGCATATAGGCAGCAAATGATGGTTTCCTTCTGCTGTGGGTGACCAAACAGGCATTTCTGATCTCTCCACTTTGTGGCAGGATCCCAAAGTGAATTCCCTCCTCTGTCCCTTCTTTCTGAGTTACCTGCCCAGAACAGGAGAACCCTTTGTCCTTTCTGACAAAGGAAGTCCCGCTTTGTGATTTCTTGCTCTTTTAAAAACAAATTAAAATACTTTGTGGAGGTGGGTTTTCTCAGGTGGAGAGGGCTTCTCTCTCCATCAGGTAGTTTGGTTAAATTGAGCATCGTTTGGGTCAATCTGCCTGAATGCTCACTTGGGGATCTAAACCAGCAGCTTTTGTTTCCAAATTGCTTTATATTTTCTGGAATTACTTCCATCTGTGAGGCTTTCAAATAACATCAAATTTAAATGGTGGCATTTTGAATTTATTTTGTCCAAATATAAATGTTTAAGCTGTTAGGCAGCAAAGTCAGGTCCAGAATGAAACTTTTAATACTTATCTCTTATTGAAAAAAATCCCCTGAGGTAATACAGTCATAATTTTATCTGTATCTAAAATTTTCACTTTCTTTTGAACCATATTTCTTGTAAACTTCCTATCTTTTCCCCAAAATGAGTATGTTCTTGGGGTTCTTTTTCCCATCCAGTTACTTCAGTAGAAAAACTGGCAAAAACCCCTGTGTTTGGATGAATCTGTCACAGGAAATCAGTCTGTTACTACCTCTAGAAATCAAGTCGTGCTAGGTTATCTTCTGCATACAGCTGGCGGTATTTCAAACTTTTTCTCGCCAGGAGCTGTAGTATTTGAACTTACTCATTTTCTGAGAGTGTCACTTTTTCCTTGCACTCTGCAAAGTATGTGAATGCATTCCTATTTATGGAACAAATTAGTAGTTTGCTTGACTATTGATTAGCTAACTTCAGAGTTTGCTTTAGGGAGGTAAAATGTGGTGTCAGCACTTGAGGCTCAACAGTGTAATTAATAAATATTTAGGTTTTGCCTGATTTTTGAAATCACCTTATTTGTTTGAATATTTAGTTAATTGCTAAGGTTTTGTGTAAATTCCTCAGAGAAATGCTTATGATGCTTCAAATTGTATAAATAAAGGGTTACTGAATGTTTTCTTCTTAGAAGCAGCTCAAAACCTTTGACATACCTGCTTTGTGACTTGAAGGCTTGATTGCCATTTAATTGCCTTTAGTGCCCCATAGCCTTTGGGTTGTCAGCATGGAACTGCTTTCATTCTATCGCTATATTAAAGGATATGGAAATCAAGGATGAAACTAGCACTTCAACTCCACACTTCTGATTTATTCATATGGAAAAATGGAAAGTTAGTACATTTTGAGGACATAAACTTGGAGCTTAGGAAGCAAAACCAGCAAGGGGACTGCTGTATACATATTCTGCGTATGTTTGAGCCATGCAGGGATTGAATGAGTCAATTCACAGTCACTGTGGGACTACTTCGTGGCTCTTTGCTCAGACAACCATGCACTGTAAACAGGAATTGTAACTGATATTTGGAAAGGTAAGAACTCGTGTCCGTGTGTTGGTAGCTACTTGCACAGATGTGAATCCCAACCACTTCTATCACATGATAAATTTAACATTTATCACAGGACAAACTCAATTTAAAATTACCCAGAGTTTACTTATGAACTTAAGATCTATTAGAACTTACTTGTTCTCTGGGTGAAGACATGGTTGTTTCCTAATTAAAATATAGATATAACTTTCATTTGTAGGAATATAAGGACATGATTTTGCTTATGTGTCATTAGATCTTCACACTGGAGGAGATACAGTTATTCATTGTGGTAGTAAACACAGCCATGGCTTACATGCAGCATAGGGCAGAGGGCAGGCTGGTTTGAAACTAAAAAGGATTATGCAAAAATTGCCATTAGTTGAGGTGGTCCGTTTTTCATCAGCCTGAAAATATTAAGAGCTAAATTACTGCAACAGCAGAGCCTCATTTCACTTGCACAGGTGGCTGAGAAGCAGTTGGATCATGGCCTGGTATGTACAAGTTAATCAGCTAGAACAGGGGGGTTCATCACTCCCTTCCAAAAAGAGAGATCTGTATCATCAGTGGTCTGTTGGAGATTGCTATCAAACATCATGTGCTAGCAAAGTCATCAGGCTGTTCAAACTCGATCAGTGTTTGGCTGCTGCAGACTTTCTTTTAATCAGAGAGGCATAATTGTAGCTTCTCCACGGACAGAAGGAAATCTGGGCTCTGAGGTTGCATTCTGTGTGTTTGCATTTATCTCATTCTCCTCTAGTTCTTGTTGATGGAGATATGGGAGTGGAGAACCAGTGGGTTGAAACGTTCAAAAATGTTTCAGCACAGCTTCAGGTACCTCTTCCTAGCTGTGTTGAAGGTATGGTCCCCTGGACAGAAAGAAACAAAGTAGCCTAAATCTCTTTCAGCAGTCATTAAACAAAAGATACCTTCACCTCTATTGATGTAAATATCTGCTCTGCAAGGATGTTGGATTAAATACAAGGCACACAAAACCCAGGGTTTTGTGAGGTTTTTTAAGCCCACAAACTAAGGTTATTGCTAACCCTTCTCTATCAAGGAAAAATGACAGGTGTCCCTGCGTCATCTCTAGGACATTAAAGTGCAAGGGCAGTGACATGCAAGCAATTAATGCTCTTTAGATACCAAGTATGTTTGCATAACTGTAAAAATTTGGCAAACAGATGGAGACATTGAATTTCAGCAGGAGTCGTATCTCCAAAACCACTGCTTGTTTCCAGATTGCCCTTGAAGGATGGATTATGATGGCTGTTAGAAGTCTCTGTGAGGAACCCCTTGCTCAAGCTGGCGGGCAGTCACTCACCTAAATAGCTGCAATGATTTCAGTGTGCAGGCTTTCTCCCCAGTGCAAGAGCTTAACCTGGTCCAAATCATTAGTTACAAATCAATGCACAGGTAAGCAATATTTTCTCTGAGGACTGGCAGATGATAAGAGTTTATCAGCAGTTGCATGCATGTGCTTAACCCATGATTAGAGAAGGGTAATATGAACTGGCAATGAGCTCTATTGAGATTGTACGCTCTCTAAAACAAACTAAAAACATGCACCTGTAAAGCTACCACAGCCCAGCTGATGCATGGTAAGTCTTTAACCTTTTCTTGGCACGAAAAAGTCTGTTTTAATAGGAAAATCCATCTTCAGAAGGTGGAGGAATTTCAGGCGGAAAAGCACAGAACCTCGTAGAATAAATAGCTTCAGAGTGGGAGGATATTTAAGAAGTGTGCCTGGGATGCAAAAAGACATGTAGAAACCTCGAGAAATCCTTTCAAGAGCTGTTGGGAAAGAACAGGAGAAAGTCCAAGTGGTTTAGGGTCATCACAAACTACAGCAGTGCTATTGTCTCAGTACCTGGAACACACAGCATTCTCTGAAAAATCTTGTGTACTGTGTGTTGCTGTTGAAGGGCAGAGTGCAGCTGAGAACTGAGAAGTGGTTTTTATTAGCCTAGCTAAAGTTTGGTTCTGTCTTTGTTTCAGGCCAAGGTTTTTCATATATTCAGGTATTTTTAAACTCCTTTCATGGTGACTTACATGAAAGTTAACAGAGAAAAAATCCATGCATGTGAGGGACTTATGCAAGGGTCCATCAGGTCCTTCTGTTCTGTAAGAGTTTGAGATTCCATTGGACAAAATTTAAAGCATGAAGAGAGAGAAACTGCAAACCATTCATGTAAGAGATGGTTATTTTAAAACCTCTGAATGCTATCTAGGCCTTGGAAATAGTTATTATGCAGTGAAGGCTCAAAACTCTTTTGGACAAACGTCAAAGGAAACATCTGTAGAGAACAAAAACATCAGTCTGAGATGCTGTGGAACTTTTCATAACCCTGTATTTTGCCTATAGTTTTTCTGGGTTGTATTTTTCTTCTTCGCTTTTTTTTCTTCTTCATTTCTTAGGAAGACCTTCGCTATTTCTGGTACTCCTGAACTCACTGTTGTTCCAGTCAAAGCTTACTGCAGATGATTCACTCTCTGGAGGGTTGTGCATTCACTACTTTGCAGACATTGACACTGTCACAGCTCTGTGAAACAGTTTTCACAGATAAATGCACAGTAAGTGGTGGGGGAGGGGGGGAAGAGCAGGTTAACAAAGTGATATGGCTAAAAAGTTTTGAAACACTTTGAAATAACATTTTGGAGATAATCTCAGGCCTCCAGCAATCCCTTATACACGTTCAGAGTTGATAGCTCTTTCTCTCAACTCTTAGTTTTGGGACATGACTCCTCCTTAGTCTTAAGGCTCATCTTAGGATTTAACAAAGAAAAATTATGATCAAGCTGTGATCAGCTGATGATCAAGCTCTTTTACATTCTTGCTAGGACTTGATGAAATCACAGGAATTTTAGGTTTACTTTTAAAAACTTGCTGTTTTATGCCCCTATTTCCATTTTCAGTAAGGTTGTGGTGGATGTGTGCATATGTATGTATCTTTGTGTTCTCCTTCATGCCCCTTACATGAAGGGTGTTGGCTTTATTAACAGCAATTGCTTTCTACAAAGAAGACCTATGTTTCTCCTTTTTTTTTTCCAAAACAGGGATCGTAAAGAGCACTTAAAACACAAAGGTCATACACACAGAATCACACAAATCACACAATAATCTAGGTCAGAAGGGACCCATGCAGTCATCTACTCCAACACCCTGCTCAGGGCAGAAGGCTGGCTTCAGAGGGCAGTGAGGTAATGGTTTCACACAGCTGAGTTTTGAATACATCCAAGGCTAGATATTCCACAGTCTCAGTGCTCATTTTCTCATTTTTGTCTCCTTCCTTGTAAGTTTTGTCTCCAAGCATCTAGCTGGGGTTTCCCTTTTGTTTTTTGCACCTTGTCACAGTTGCCTCCTGTCCTGCTGTATGCATCTTGGGAAGCATCTGACTCTGTCTTCTCCTTACCTCCTTATTAGACAGTTGAACCCAGCAACCAGGAGTGCTCCTGATCAATGCCAAATAGACAGCAATGGCAAATTGTTTCTTTTAAGATTGTTGCATGACCCAAAACATGATTCCATAAACAAATAAACAAACAAACGGAATCCTTTTAATTACTTTTTGAACAAAATATACATATGATGGTTTCTAAGGAAGAAAATTATGTGGCCTTATTTACTGGCTTCCAAAGTTTGTTTTGCTACAATAATCCTTATTTCATAACAGGTGCAAGGTATTCTGTGATTAAAAATTAATTAGAAGTGGAGACTGTGATCAAAATAATTTAGGATTTGTCCTTTGCCAGCAAAATGCAACAAATTGAACACTGAAGCAGGAAGCATAGCAATGAATGTGGAAGAAAGGTAAGTTTGCAAGCTTGGTATTATTGCTGATATGACAGCATGGTCTTTCCTGAATTCAGGCATTTGTGAAATGGACATAAAAGGAGGTGGGTTTTTTGCAGACTTTTAATCATGGGGACATTATGGTTCATTGCTAATATTTTCCACCAAGGGCTAATGCAACCATTAACACTTCCCATTATCAGCCTTTATGAGCAAACTGCTGGTCAGTGTAAGGATGAGAGCCACTTTTTAAGGGCTGTCAGTTGATTGCCTCCCTTCTGTGAGGTAGAAGTGAAGATATGTCCAGGAGTTGTCACCTGTGACTGTTTCTGGATCCTTCTAATGATAGTAAATCTCACCAACCTCCTGCTGTCAAACATTTCAAATTTGGAAGCCTGAAACTAGGCATGTAATTACAAAGGCATGAGGTCTGCAACTGCAGGAAAGAGCCAGAGGAGTAAATATCATAGCCACAGCTGTCAGTGTTGATTGATGGGATTGCCTTGGATCCAGCTGTCCCTATTAAAAGAGATACTATTAAAGAATATGGGCTGATTAAATGCATACTAATTTAAGCTTCCCGGAGAGCCATCATGTGTGCTGGGGGGGAAATTCAGTGCACTACAATAGGTCTGCAAATCTCTGCATGCCTTCAGTACAGCACTGTTCTGGTCTTCTATATTGCAGCAAACACTTACCTTTTTTTCCTCTGTGTTTCCCAGTGCTTTTACAGATACATCAAGCCTTATGCCATTGCACAGGTGTAGTGAGGCTGAATGCTGCACACCAGGACCCACAGGAAAGGATTTCTGGGCAAATCATGTGACTGGCAGAAATACATCTCTGCTGCACTTGCTGCTCCTGTGGAGCACATTGCAAAGTCTGTAGGCACAATGCAAAGTTGTGTAACCTTCTGCTTTGATCCTCATGTATCAGGAAAAAAAATTAAATGTGAGAAGAAATTTACTATGATAGAAATGGTTTCAATTTTTTTAACAAAAGAAGAAAGTCCACGAGGGAAGATCCAAATTCAAATTAATTTAAATGTGATCATAAAAGACAGATGGAGGGCTTCTCATCTCTCAGGGTTGGTCCAGGGGAAAGGCATGGCAGAGTCACCATCTTGTTTTCATGTTTGGTTTGAGTGGCATCACTGGAAATTACCCTCGTCAGTCTGATAGGATTCCTGTGGCTAACAAAAAGGGGAACAATTCAATACTATAAAGTATTTATACATCCCCAAGGCACATTTACAGATGTCCTTGGCAACATCAATTTCCAGCCTGTTAATAGCTTTAAAAGCTAAAAGCAAAACTGTAGAGCTTTTCTAGGCACTAAAAAGCAGAAAATGCTGACAGACAAGTAGTGAATAGGCAGATCCCTCCCTGCCCACCTCTGATAACAATCAAGGTGCTGTACTGTGCATTAGCTTCAGGGAATGGATTAGCCCTTTTGGCAGCCCACTATAAAGCACTTTGCTGTAATCTCATTTTGAGATCTCAAAGGCATGAATCATCCAGGTCAAGTTTAAATAGAGCTTTGAGAGCCAGATTCCTATCTTGCTTATACCACCATGAATAGGGAGTTCTTGCTATTAGAGCCAGTGTTGTTACACAAATGTTATCATCAGTGTGCAGGTAATCAGAACTGGGCCCTAAAGGTGAAAAATTGGTATGTTAATAAAAATTAGCTGAGGGAGGAAGTGTGGATTTCTGTATATAACAGTAAAGAAACAACTACTTCTAACACCGAATGAGGAAATTCATTATAATAAGGTGAATGGTCCAATTTCAACTCGTTATTTAAGGCCTTTAATGGCGAGGTTTCTACTTCTCCACTGAGTTCACTGGGCCTCTTGTCTGACCAAAGTGCAAGCATTTCACCGTCAGACATGAACACATGCATCCTCCCATCACATAAATCCATGCCCACCTGGCTTGGGATGAGGTCTCACTTCTGCCCACTTCTTGTTAGTAGGAGAAAGAGGTGGCAGACAGTGGGTGGCTAAATTGCTTTATCCAGCCAACGCCCTGCTCTCAACTTGCATCTGAGGGACCCCAGAAAGGGTTGAAGTGACACTTGGGAGCTGTTCTTGGGGGGCCATATTGGCCTTGGTATTTTCCTCGTTTGTCAGCTCTGCGAGTGCACTGCAGGCTGCATCTTCAGGAGGCATACATTTTTCAGTTTTGCATCATTTAAACGAGATCTGTTGCATTGAGCTGCTTCTCAGGCAGGAAAATTTAGGGTGAAAGACCTGAATACTTCAGCCTACTCAGACCTGCTCTAAGTGGCAGGACACAGGTTAATACATTTTTGAAGCAGCTGACCCTGTGGCCTCTCTCCCTTCTCATCTCTACCTTTCCATTTAAATTGTTTACATTTTTCCCATTTGTAGGTACCTGGTAAGTAGAACAGGCTTTTTCTACTGCTAATGCAAGGATTTCCTGAAGAGTTGCACACAGCTTTTCCTCTGCAAACTGCTCACTTAACCTGTCCACACTTTTCTGAAGGTTTGTTTTGGAAAGAATGTGCTTAAAATCTGCCTGGATCTCAAGAGCTTCAAATACAGAGGATGTAACCAGCGTCCAGAAATCTGAAATGGAACCAGACACTGCTCTGTCCAGTGACCTGGAAAAAAATCAGCATGGCTCAGAGGAGCTTGCAGGGGTCAGGTAGTCTGTGCCCTGCCTTGCCGCAAGCTGAGCTCTTCCTATAACATTTCTGACAAACGAGAGTCTACTCTATTCTCAAAAAATCTTCTGTGGGGGAGATTCTTCTACCTCCTGAAGCAAAGGTAGAAGCTTTTGTATGTACTTGTTGCTCTCAGGTGCTGATTGATAGGTAACAGCCCTGAGAAGCTGGACAGGTCTGAACACATAGGATCCCCAATATGACTCATCTGTTGCCATGAAGACTATTTTTGTCTACACTGGAATACTCTTTTTGAAAGATATATGGCTCCATATGTCAAGTATACCTCCTGAATGTGGCAGCAATATGAAGAGGGTCCCCCAGTGACTCTGAGACCAAAATACTTGCACAGCAACCTTAAGGAAGGTGAATTTCTGCAACTACCAGTCAAGCTCAGACTTCTAGGACTGCTAGACATCTGGCTGCACAGTGGGGAGCCTGTCAGTCCTGTAAAATGCATCTTCTAGGCTCTGCCATGGGTAGTGCAGGCAAGGTCCTGGAAGGGCAGAGGCATTTTCCTTGCAAGGCTGAATTAAACTGGTGTGTTCCTGTTAAATATGCAAATTATTGAATTGGCATATTCACAGAATCATAGAATCCTTAAGGTTGGAAAAGACTTCCAAGATCATCAGGCTCAAACTTCATGCGGAGGGGAAAAGGTCTTATTAGAAATTGCTAACCAGCCTTTGAGGAAACTGCCCTCCTACCATGTGTTTACCAGATGTGCTAATCCTTTCTCCTCAAACAGTCTGACAGGTGCTTTTGCATGGCTTTGCTGGGTCACAGCATAGATGCCAGATTCTTTTAGGTCATTCTACAAGAGCATTTCTGTTTGTGTTTTCTTGTAGCAGGCCTCTGTGTGGACCAACACCCACCTGAAGGATTTCCAGGCAAGAGCCTTTCTGCAGTTTTTTTAAAAAGTGATGGGGGAAGAAATGGGGGAAAGTACTGATCTTTGTATGTGTGTACAGTTTTGTGATAGCATACCACTTATTGCCTGCAATGTAATTGGCTTTCATTATGATTAATACTGTTCTGCCAAAGAAAGAAGCTGCCTACACACAGACGTTCAGGGGACCAGCTCATCGAGAGGGTTCCCAGCCCTCAGGTTCACTCCCCAAGAACTTCAGGGAAGTTAGGCCTTTTCAGTTTGTGTTTTACAGCCACAACACAAATATTTACATTCTACACATTCTCTGATGCTTCTGTTAATGTCTTCGTAGTGACTGACAATGTTTTTTGCAAAAGTTGAAAGGAGAGCTGTAGCAAAAGCTTTTGCCTCTGGTAATAAACACTGCTGCAGGCAGGGCTGCTACTCAGCTGCCATTCAAGCCCCGGGTTATGAGGAGTGTTTGCAGAGAAACGCACCCGGAATGCAAAAGCACTTTCTTTTCTGCTTACACTTTGTTCTCTCTCTCAACACTTGGAATTTAAATGCTTCAGTCAGAGGTTCCTCTTTGTTTTGCTGGAAAATTTTAATCTTCCCCCAAGAAGCCTACGTCATCTACAAAACCACAAGTGCTTTCTTTACAAAAGATGGAAGGCAAAGCTATTCTGTCTGATGCTTGGGCAGGAGGAAGAACAAACAAATGCTGCTCAATTACACAAAATGAATTGATTGTGAAGGCAGGAGACATCTTAGCAGAGTGCAGACAACTCAGGATGGAGACACGACTCTCTTTGCTATGCAGTTGTCACAAGATGTTCCCTCTCCACAGACGTGGAAAGAGAAAGATGCAGCTGTCAGGCAGGCTCACCTTCATCCTCACTACCTTCATCCCCAGCACCAGAAAACATGCCCTTAAAATATGCACATACACCAGTTCTTCAGCAAAGGGAGTCTGTGTCCATTTATTTAAGATCTCTTTCAAGTAATTAATCTCCTTTATGGAGGATATCAAGGGTCTCTACTCCAGCATCTCACAAAGTGCCAGCAAGGAGTACCTGGGTGATGGTTGTTGGCTTTTCATACGAAAGTTTGTACTCATGAAAGGGGCAGAGAAGCAAATGGATCAGGAGAAAATACTGAGAAGGTAAGATGAAGAAAATATCAAGAGGAACAGGTATGGGCGGACCATGAAAATGATTGTAAGCATGCAGGGTAGATTTCAGAACCCCAGCTAAATAAATTACTGACAAGTTGGTGTCTCTGTCTGAATGAGGTGTTTAAAAGCCTGTTAAAGTTAATGGAGGCGAGAGGGCTGTGCAGCTGGACAGACACAGGTGTTGAGAGAAAGCATTTGCCCTGGAGCTTCTCTGCCATAAAAAGGCTGGTGGGTCTCAGTCTGAGCCACCTCACCTGGTAGCTGAATTCTTGCCATGTATTTAATTCTTCTTCTCTTCCCCTTCTCAGTTTTCATTCGATACGGCTTAATAAGTACGTAGCTGAAATGGATTGGAGGCCTACAAAGGCAACTTCTGCCATCAGTCGACTACACTGCTACATCACCCACCTTCAAGAGTTTGCAGATTGTGTGTCCTCTTTACTTACAATCTGTGAGTCGTGTTGTGAGGCGAAGATGTTTTCCATATGCAGCATTCCACTGGAAGAATTTGCTTTTCCCCAGCCTGTTTGATTACTTGCCAGTAACTGAGCATGTATTTTTTAACTGATTGTACATCACCTTTCTATGTGACCCACAATGAGAAACACTGCTTAGAGTGAGGAGAATGGATCCACTCAGTACCCAAAATTAGGCCCATATTAGGTGAATGCGTCTTTGCTTACCAGAAAGAAAGTGTTACAGAGTCCTGGAAGATGTGTCCCTCACCGGGAAATGCTCTCAAAATAATTGCAAGAGCCTTTTATCCATCTCAAGATTGTTTTTTCCTCTCAGTCTTCTCTTGCCTAAACAACTGCGTTTCTTTCAACTGCCCCTGACAAGCCACGTTTCCTTGGGCTCTGATTACCCTTTTCACTCTCTGATTTGTATGCCAGTGCTTCCATCTTTCTCTAATTATCGTATTCTGGATGAGAGGCAGGATTACTGCTGAGACCATGCCAAAGCTGGAGGGAAGGTGAGGATTGCTTCACATCTTGCATAAAACCCACCTGCTTCTAAATGCCAGAAGGAGGTAGGTAGAAACAGTGCAGCTGTGTGACACTGAAAACTCTTCAATTTGCAGATCTGGACATTTTCTCCCAAACTTAATTTCATCCGGTGGTTTTCCATTTTCTATTTGTGCAGCTAACTATTCCTACCTCTTCACCTCTCCTTGCTGAATTGCATCCTATTTATTTCAGACTGCTCCTCCAGCTGATGAATTTTAATTCTACACCTGTAGAGCTTGAAACTCACATTAAACTTCAGATTGTATACAAATGTCGTAAGGAGCACTCCCAGCTCTTGTATGAGTCATTAATGGAAATACTGAGAAATGCCAGAAACAGGATGGATTTTTGCAGGAAGCAACAGGACATCCTTCTAGTTTGACAGTGAACACTGATAGCTCTTGGCATTAGGTTTTCAGGCAATTGTATATAGCTTCTAACAATTTCAGCTAGAACAGTCACTTAGAAAAAAACCTCTAGGAGAGTATCCAAGCTACTTCAAAATCCTTACTGTTAGAGAGCAAAATGCCTCCTATTTACCTGGATGCTGCTCAGGAGAGCAGTCAGGGACTTTTTGCTATTAGTGGCAGTACTAGCTTAGGAAACTGAGCCTGGGAACACCGATCTACAGGACATTCCTCAAGCTTATTTTAAAAAAAAAAAAAGTCTAATTAGTTGGTTTTCATGGTCTTTAAAGTAAAAATACAGCATATGATATCTATTTCTTTTGAGTGTTTTGGATTCATTTTACCATAAAATGCATTATTTGACATCAGTTGGCCTTGAGAAATTCTTGCTGGCTTTTTAGGGGCTTGTGAAATAGATTTTTGGTGCAGTATTTTGAGTGTTAGAGCTAGCCTGACAAGGTTAATGTTCTGGCATTTCTGCCTTCCTACTCCATCCATTTTTAAAAAAGAATGGATATGCCACATCCTCTTTCCCAGGTTTCTGTTTTCACCTGTCCCCCATAATTCTCAAAAGCAGTACTTGTGAACTGCTTGAGATTGCGCCACTCAGTTCTTGATGCATGTCAGAGTTCCACTGGGTCAGTCTGAGCCAGGAAATGCTATTTAGAGAAATGTAGTATAATTTAGGCAGCAAAGAAATTCTGGAGTTCATCTATTGCAATCCCAGCTCACAGGGACAACTTGAACTTACCTAAGTATTTTCTGCTTTTTTTTTTTTTCATATTTTTTTCAGTCTTATTCGAGCTTAAGCTCACTCCTTTTTATTACTAAGGTTAATAGTTGTGGTCATTTGATTACAGGGAAGACTAAACAAGACAGAATACCAGAAAGTTGTGCATTAGATTTCCAATCTCACAGAGCGATGAACCAGGTCCTTTCATCTTCTTTTGAAGATTGTGTTCATTGCACATTTCCCTGTTTCTGTCTGCATATTTGTCAAAGAAGGAAATCAAGTAGCTTTTGGGTTTGTATGGGGTTTTTATGGCCAGGTTTTGGTAGCAGGGGAGCTACAGGCTTCTGTGAGAAGCTGCCAACGGCTTTCCCCATGTCCAACAGAGCCAGCGCCAGCCAGCTCCAAGGCAGAAGAGTGACCCACATTGCAGCAGTTCATGGAGGACTGCTGCCTGGGTGATGGACTCGTGTTGGAGAAGTTCATGGAGTACTATCTCCCACGGGAGGGACACCAGGGTGGATCAGGGGAACAGCTCCTCTCCCTGAGCAGCAGCAGGAGCGACATGTGAGGAACTGACCATAACCCCCATTCCCTGTCTCCACGTACTTCAGGGGGGAGGAGGTAGAGCTGGGAATGAGGGAAGGTTGAGGGGAAGTTTTTTAAGGTTTTATTTTTCATTATTGTGCTCTGATTTTGTTAGCAATAAATTCAATTAATATCACTAATTCAAGTCTCCTCTGCCTGTGATAGTATTTGGTGGGTGTTCTCTCCCAGTCCTTATCTCAACCCATGAACCTTTTCTTATACTTTCTCTCCCCCACAGGGTTGCAGAGGGGAGAGATAGAGTGACTTTGGTGGGTGCCTGGAGTCCAGCCAGGGTTAACCCACTACACATCTACATAATCCAGTAACTATCTCACATTCCTCCTGACTAGCTTGAACAAGCAAAATAATCTTTTCATGCCATTCACAGACTAAAATTGTTTAGAAGTGCAGCTAAACTATTTTTAATAGTGGTCATTCCTATTTTACTGCATATTTGTTTCTTGAAGGAAAAATTATTGAACAATTCACATTCTCTTCAATGCAAAGACAGCTGCCACTTCCCTTACACACTTCATTAGGAACCTTACTGCTTGTTCTTGCTAATTTTTCCCTTTCTACGTTGTTACTCAATGCGGTCCCCAAAAATGTGTCAAGAGCATGCCTCTCAAAATAGTCAGGCCATAAAACTCAAGTAATTTTTAACTGGGGTAGATTTAAAACTAGAAATGGCTTTCAATATTTATCTATATTTGGGTTTGCTGCACTGCTGGCTCTTAATCTGTTTAAATCTACAGTGTAGAGGTCATTTTCCCAGAATTACTGAAAATAAAAAACCCCTGTTTCTCCCTTTCATCAGACAAGAGTTATTTTCAGGCCTATCAACTTCTGACACAGACACTCTAATAGCAAATCCTATTTGTATTAATCTCTTGAATATGGTAGAAAAGAGTGCTACAGCGTAGGGTTTGGAAGCTCTTTCTCAGGTTTATTCTGTTTCAGAAAAAAATCAATATAATTTCTAATGATTTGATTTTGAATGAAGTCTCTGGACATTATCTTTATTGATGGAACCTATTATCACTTGCATTGATTTGTGCCTGGGAAAGAAGGCTGGCACACAATCTGCACTGCTCTGGCTGTCTCCTGGGAATGGTACCACTCTGACCTGCAAGCAGCTGATACAAACACCCAGAGGAGCTAGTTAACACTTCTGCTGGCATGGAGCTGAACCAGCTGACATGAGCCACTGGCAAAAGTCTCAGAGCTGGATTTTAAAGTGCATTTAGGTGTCTAAGTGTTCGTGCAAAAGTTGATATTTTCTTGGTTGTGGTTTCTAGAACCCAGGGAATATGTCTAGAATAATCACTGCGATGTGCAAGTGAGTTTAAAGTAAAGTAGCATGCAAAGATAGGATTTTGAGTCCTGAAAGTAATAGAGCTGTATTAGAATTGCACTATACTGGACTAAATAATACTATTTCTCTGCAAGGCAGTTTCCCTGGTGTGAGTCTTTGCTGACAGGGTTGTGGCTGCTGAAGCTGTAGATGGCTGAGAGCTGGGCTGAGTTCTCTGCTCTGCTCTGTTGCCCACTGTGAGCTCACAGAGTCAGTGGGGTCAGACCATGATCACGGATATTTCAATTTATGAAAGCTGGGGACTTTCAACATAGCTCTGGATGAAAACACATAGATGCTTTCTGCTTTTTGTCAATGAGGCTTCAGTTGTAACTAAACACCTTTAAAAGTGTTGCTTCTTGGGGAGTATTACTAAAAAAGAACATGAATTAGGACTTGAAACACCTCTGAAATATTGAATGCTTGCAAATGCGTGAAAGAACCCCACCCATTCAGGAGATGTGGCATGTTTGTGTGCTTCAAATACCTCTTTTCTTCAGCATAATCATGTGTTCAGTGACACATTTTCATGTCTCACAGGAAAAACACAAAAGCTTTTCCATTTAAACAAATCGCTTTCTGTTACATGGGCATTCAAAGTAATTTACCTGTACATCTATAAAGCAAGTGCAATAAATACATTTGTCTTGTATTTGGATTCAGCTCTACAGAATAATTTTCTCTTTTCAGCTAAGTGAAAATATGAAAGATGACTAGTAGTGAATGTTGCACTATTGCATTGTGCCGAATTCATTCAATTCAATTTTCTAAGGGAAAATATTGTGACATCAATATTCAACTCCATGCCTTGGAGTGCTATCCTTGGAGAGCTATTCTATACAAGGCATGTATAGATTTGTATTTTTTCCGGTAAGAGATGAAAATGCAGCTACATTCAAATCTTAATAATTATTCATGAAACTACTTTTTTTCCCTCTTCTTTCTTCTTTTTCCTTCTTATTTCTTTCTTCCTTCATCCTTCTCTCTTATCCCTTTTCCTCTCTCATGTCTTTTTTCTATTTTTCTTTTTTTTTTCTTAAACAGAATGTAAGCGGGAACATGATAAAACATGGAATAAAGGGAAGGAAATTCACAGAAAATGTCATTGTCAAATGGTCGTGTATGTCAAAGACCAACAGGGAAGACTTGATTTTAGAAAACACACACAGAGACAGCAGAGCAAGTGGGTGGCTTTAAAGTGATGACACTTTGCTTGTGAAATAAATGCACAAAACTGTGCATGTATTTAAACAAGTAAAAGCCTCATATATTTGTTCTATATTGCATGGCTGTTTTTTTCCCTACTCACTCACTGCTTCCTAGTAGTCAAGAGACATTTTTTTTTTTTTTACTACAAGGCTTCATGTAATTTTAAATGTTAATAAAAGCTTCAAAAAAAGTTGCATGAAACAAGTCTTAAAGCATTAAACCCCAATATTCATTAGAGTTGAAGAAACTTCAGTTACAGACATCCACATCTGAGTGAACACACCTGAATGCACTGTCATGGTCATGCTTGTGCAATGAGCACTCAATGCAACTGCATGCAAATGAATCCAATGTTTTACTCAGAACTCTGCAAATCATATAAATTGATTGTAGGTTATCCCCAGATTTCTGCGAATATTGTCCAGTTTGGAATAAGCAACTGTAAAAATCTTAAAGCTTCAGGAACTAAGTTGGAGTGCCATGCTCTCATCAAACATGTAATTAGAGAAATAAAGTTAAATCTTTTCAAAAATCTCACAAACTGTATTGTGGCTGTGGCAAAAAAATACTGGCTCTGTCAGATATTCTTGCTATGAGGAAAGTGGGCCAATTTCTGCAGCTGAAGGAGCCTACAGAAAGCCCTTTAAAAATGAGGCCAAATTCAGCTACAAGACAGGTGCAACACTCACTGATTTTAGAGTGCTGCTCGTTGTACAGTTGAAGCAGAAAGCGCCATGATCAAAATAAAAAGAAATAGATTAGCTTTTTTGTCTAATAGTACTGGAACATCAATTGGTGCTCGTGTGTGGGTGTACAGTGATGCAAACTTTTAGGCTATTCAACTGATTATTCAATATAACTTTTAATACTTTTCAGTGTGTGATTTCAGACTTCAGCTTTCTGCCTTATGCTGTGCCATGCCTCAAGTTTCATAGAGCTGGCAATGAAGTTTTGGACGTAGAGGAATCTAGCTCTGTGATTTCAGCTTCTGCCTTCCAAAACATAGCAGTTTTGTGCCTTGGAATAAGGCAAAAGTACACAGTATCTGCACAAAGCTTTCCGACTTTTTCTAAAGAAACTCTTACATGTTTTCAGAAGTCAGATTTTAATGATGGAATATGATGCTGAATCTGTGTGAAATGTTTCCTATTCCATGTGGTTGTAATGTGATTGTGTATGCTACCATTCAGGGTATATACTCATCCTCATTCTGAAAGAATGGACAGCTCAAGCATTTCCTTCCTCTCAGGAATACTAGGCTTTTCATTACTGTTTGGATCTGGATATTAGTCCTAAAGCCTTTTCCTAGCCAATAGTCTCCTGGAGTTTCTAATCTGTTGTTGGATTGCTGAGATATTTTTTATTCACCTGTGGCAGAAACTTGTCATTTGAATAGCTTGTCTACAGTCAGCTCTGGTTGTTGGCACTAGTGATATCCTTGATGAGTGCTGAGAACATCACTGTCCACATAAAAACGTTTTGTAAAAATTGACAGACATGAAAGGCAGACATTTTTGTAGTTCTATGGAATGGAAATTTAAAGACTTTTTAATTTAAAAACAAAACAAACCAACCAACCAACCAAACACCCACCCACTCCCCCAAAAAAACCCCAAACCCAAAATCAAATAATTATATTGGAATAGGTGCATTAATGCATTTTAATATAATAGTTTGATAAATAAACTGAAATGTGTAGTTATTTGTATTCCAATATACATAGAAAAAAGTTTTCTTTAGAGACATTGATATTGGTCATTACAAATGAGATGCTGAGAGAAGTCCCAATCAGATAAATTTACCAGGCAGGTAAAGTGTCCATCTCCTATGTTGCTGAGGTTCAATGATGTGCTCCCCTATTTATCTCTCATCTACATAAGCTCTTATTTAGAAATAGCTATTGTCTTTTAAATTAATGAATTTTGTCTTTATTAGCAGCTATCAAATTTAAGCAAGTCCTTGTTAATCACATCAAGCTTTCCACTTAGCAATGTGTAACAATAACTCACACAAAAGCATACACCAGAACAAGATTAAATGTAGCAGGTACAAGCTCAGGTATTTCCGAATCACAGAACATTCTGTATCAGGGCTGTTTTAAAATCCACCAACAGCAGGTAGGTGCATGCCTCAGTCCTGATGTAGTTTATCTCCTCAGCAGTCTGGCCTGCTACTCACATCTGATTTTTACATTTGCTTTTCGTAAGAGTTTACCTCCAGTCCAAGGTCTTGCCCTTGCCTTCAAGAGACTCCAGGCAGGATTCATCAGACCAGCTGTAGACTCCTACATCTGAGTGAGTCATCACAGGCTCAGTGTACTGTCACAGAAGAGAAATAGGTGCTTGGTGACAGAAATCTCATCCTGAGGTCAGTGCCTAAAATAGAGCAGAAAAATCTTGCCCAGCAGTGCTTATTTCTTTCTGCGGACTATATTTGGGTAAGATGAATTCCACCCGCGCACAACTGAACTTCTGCAGCAAAGGGAAAAAAGTGGTCTGCAGACTCTAAACAGTAGCTGGATTATTACAGAAGACACCCTACTGCAAATATTTCTCCTGCTGGGACTGACTAAGTGAACAGATAAGGGATGAACATGTTACAAGACCTAATGAATGTTGGAGGAGGTGCTGGTTACAGGGAGAGCTGGATGTGAATGTACAGGACATGGCAATGTGGAGGGAAATAGCAACCCAACAGCTTTTCCCAATTTGGTAATCTGCCACACAGCTCTTACTTTATCTAAGCATGAATGTACTCCTGTTCAATGTAAAGGCTATATTTAATAAGCCTGTGACATTGGCATTCTACTCCTCTTCTCAGAACAATTAAAATATTTCATATTAAATCAGTGCATATGTTGTTCCTGGTTATGTCTGAGATCGCTTAGTACTCCATATGATCTGAAAATAAGTGCTTGGGACATTACAACTGCTGATTTTTATCAGAGTTCTGCTGAGGATAGAGAATTCTCTCATGAAATCTCTTGCTTTTAGAATTTGGTTCTCTATCAAGTCTAGTAGAGAGTGTTTACTGACTTCTGTGGCAATGAAAATGTTCTTAGCGATTATTTTTCTCTATACTATCACTTGTCAAGAAGAGATGGATGTTTCTGGGTCTTCTCAGAGGAATATTAAAAGTCAATACATAGGGAATTTCCTTCCTTTACCTGAACATCTTCTGGCTACAAAATAGTGTATTACTATTCTTTGCACATCAGCTAGGGGCTTTTTGTAAAAGTATGCTGCTGTTTATGAAAACATGTCTGTCAATTTAATAATTAGGCAGATACCAGCTTTCGTTCAGTGCATCAGAAATAATGTACTGATTATCTAATGCTATATTGTTTTGCAGGCTGATTGAAACACTGTAGTTGACTCTGAGCTTTCTGATTTCATTATCATTAATGCAATTTTCTGTTCAGTTTTTTTTTTTTTAACAGCTATTTGTGCTTAGAGGTTTATTTTCATTGTTGTGCAATCTATGCCAATGCTAGGGTTTCCATTACTTTTTACCATCACACCAGTCTACATGGCTTTGCATGAATGAGAGTCATGAGAATTAGTAGATTGTTAATAGATTATAATAAGGTTTTCAGTGATTTAACTGATTGTCTTCTAATTCACAATGGTAACACTGGACATAGATTTTACTGACTTAAAGAAGTTATTATGACCTGCGTTGCAAATGACTGGTTTCGGCCACTTAAAGAGTCACCATCAAATGATTAACAAAAAGTAGGTTTTAATCGGATTTTGTGAAAGTACAACCTTAACAGACCTCGATAACAAGGTTCACTCTGTTACTCTACGTAGATGAGGCTTGGATAGGAAAATCAGATTGGAATAGATTTTTTATTATTTACATTGAGACCAGGGATGGGAAAAGGTAGGAGTGCAAAGGATACAGATACATAAAGATAAGGGTGTAAAAGAGTCAGAGATGTATAAATCTTTATTTGTGCATAAAGGTGCCTATCAAAAACTCGCCTCGAGTTCAGTGAAATACATCAAATCCCTTTGTGTTTCTCATCAGGCATGGGTTGCACCTTGAGGAATGTCCTGTGGGGTATCATCCTAAGGCTTGTCATCAGCAATGGTCTTTCAAATATTGCCAGCTGAAGGGTTTGTGAAGTCCAAGAGGTGTCCCACTCAGAGGACGGTGCTGGTACAGCCTGTGGTCCAGGAGAGCTCAAAGGGCCTGGCTTAGGACAGCTGTTTATACAGTCTCGAGAAGATTGGTTTAGTCATCTGTAAAATCTCTGTCCTCAGGCTCATAATTACTGGAGTTTACAATAGGTTTGGAATTTGTTTCCAAAACTCCAGCAGCAATGGTAAAATTGATAAAAAAGCCTGGGCCCTAGAGCAAACCAAGCAGTAAGATCTCACTTCTTCACAAAAGAGTTTCCTAGGCTTGCCAGTGTAAGGCCAACACTTTGATGGGAGAAGGGCCATTGTAGAGCAGGCACTCAGCATTTGTTGAAATTTGACTTGCATGCATCTCTTGGTCTACCATTCCCTCTTCTAAGCCCATCTTGGGTTGATGACCGTTTTGAATACTATTCTAGGACATCTCATGTCTTCCACATACAACTCAGAGCTCAGCTACCTGACTCCAGACTCAGCTCTTTTCTCAGGAACTTCTCTTGTGGGTGCCTGACTAGTTATAGTAGTCTCAGCAAAACTAGTGGCTTATAAGACAGTCAACAGTTTGCATATAGGAAAGATAGTCGCATCACCATGGTGTCTTCACCCTATGAAGTCTTTATTTGTGAAGACATGGAATGGCAGAACCTACTCAGATAAAACTTGCAAGTTTTCTTCCTGGAGAATAACAGAAGTTTTCAAATTTTTTTCTAAATTTCAGTGAGCACACAAACTTCCATCAGCTGCATCTCTACTTATTGCTGGACTTCAATCAAACACATTCTGGATGTCCAACAATCAAAGCATTAAGATGAGCTTAATGTCTAATTGGAGAGAATTTTCTTGTCAAGTACAAAGGGGCACTGCCTTCAGTCATGTTAGCTTTCAGTAATGGAGACCGGTAAACTAATCCTTTCTTTCCAATCAGACTACTCTGAAAATAGGCCAGGTCCCACTGGGAACAAAAGATGCTCCTAGAAAAGTCTGCAATTAGACAACTTCAACTGCTCTACACAAATGTCTCATTAAAGTTCCACTATGATCAAGCCTGCTGGTGCATAAGACATACATAAACACCTCAGCTGAAAGCTGTATTTTCTATGATTCATTCTCTGAAGCAAATATTGCAGAGACTGATTATCTCTTTAATCCAAACACATAGCCATTGTTCCTCATTGATTACTCAGTCAAATGCCTATTGTAGCTAACAGAATATTTTCCAATAATTTAGAACTATCCAATGATTTGGATCAGGCCCTGAGAAAGTCCCATGCTGCACCTGCAAAAAAACTCTTCATAAGGCTTAGTTCATTCATCTGGGTTGTAGGCACAGATTGCAGCTGGGCCTGGTCGCTGACTCAGAGTCGGTGCCAATTGGATTTTTGCTCGAAGTTTATATTTACATGCTGATGTTAAGTCTGATATTTCAGAAAGTAAGGTCAGAATGATGAAGCATGGGAGAAAGAAGATCAAACGTGGTAATTCGGCTAATTTATTTTCTAATTTATTCACAGAGTTCTGAATTGTCTGCCTTTTTGCAATACAGTTGTCTTCAAGTGAAAGTCAAATTATCTCTTCTGAAATGAAGATTACAGTGATTAAGCACTAAAATCCTAATTTTTGACACTGATTCCTGATTTTACGCTTCCCATACTGCAAAAAACCTGTCCACTGAAAGCAATAATGGTTTCAAGTGGGTGCAAGACCATGAGGTAGCCCTGGTTAGCTTGCTGCTTCTGTGTGATTCACTGTGAGATTGCAAAATCAATTTTCCCCTTTTAAGACTGCTGGTGTCAACTCCTGCGAGTAGCTCGTATCTAGACTGTGTTTCTTTCAGCAGGAAAAGGGAGGCAGAATAGTGATCTGCCTCCCTGCATTTTGGCTAAATAACCAGCAATGCTAGAGAAAGTTTGTTTTTCAATAGAGAAGTCCTTGAAGGCCAACCACAAGCAGTTAAGTGAGATATGGCTTGCTCATATTATATATTTTTTCCTAACTGATTCAGCACCTCTTTGGAAAGAATCTTGACCTTGTTGAAATGAACTGGGGGAAATGGGAGAGAAAAGCGAAGCCTGCAGCTGAAAATCTGAAGTTTTACTTTCAGGTATTCACAGAGAAAACATGCGATTTTGATGTCACTTAAGATAATCAAAAGAAATTTCAAGAGAAGAGTTTGCATCTGCAGTCGAAGAGAAACGGAGAAAGGGTCATGCTTGTGCAACTTTATTTTGCATAGGAAACAATTCCACATTTTATTTTTAATACAGTTATTTCTACTCTATCTCTAGGCTTTTTCTTCTAGGGATTTACCAGAGAGTTTTGATGTTCAAGGCTTGTTTTGAAGCTCTCTGTGCTGCAGTTTTCTGTTACAGATCCTGGGGACTGACAGATGCTCTGATTCTTCTTGGTGCAGCGCCAGCAGTGGCAGCAGGTAGTGAACTACCCTGCGTGCTGCCAGCCCAGATGGCATGTCCACACATTAATTGGTTCTCAAGAGTCAGTCCTCCTGAGTCCACCCATTTGTTGCTTTCATTGATTACTGCCTTGTCTCATTAATCAATGTTTGCCTCTGCAAACTTCTGTAAAGATGGTTTGCAGACCTATAGCAAGTAAAACTAGAAATATGGCTTCATGTAGCATTGAAGTTCAAAACTTAACGGTCTGCAAAACAAGGATGGCTTCCTAACGTTTACAGGTAGCACCCTGGAGACTGAACTGCTGTCTCAGAAAATGATCATAGAACATTGAGGCACTGGAACCTAAATAACCGGTAGAAAGACTTGGGTTTCTCCTCCCAGACATGTTCTCTCTCTCCATCCTCACTGGGCAGATTGAGTTCGTGGCATAATATCTTAATTTGAAGTTGGGAAACATGTCCCTTTTCTCTAGATGTATGGGTGGAGTATTGGTCATGTCACTCTCTTCAGACAAAAGTGGGAAAAGCCGTGAAAAAAAAATCAATTCGATTTATTAGTTCCTTTTCAGCGAGCTTTTCTGCTTTAAATGCATCCAACTAGAATGCAATTCCTATTATCTGCTTTAAACTGTAAAGCACCTGCTAGAAGTCTTTCACATACTTTGGGCTTTTCTTTATGCTCATTGATTATCTCAAGACTCTCTTCCTCAGTTTTTCTTATATGTTTCTAAATAAGCCACTTTTAGGCTTGCAAACATTGATCCTGGATGACAGCAGATAGGGATACACCTAGGAGGGGGATGAATGGAAACAGGCTCTCCCTCCCCTGTGAGATCCAGCTGCTGCACTGCTGTGAAGGCAGTAACAATGCACAGTGCAGCACCATGGTTCCTCTTTGGCTCCCTTGCCCTAGAATGCCCCTCTCCCACAGGGCTGTTTCTCTCCGGCTGCAGTGCCTGTCTGCTGTGCTGCTCCTTCTGTGACTGTGAGGTCTGGGGAAAATCACGTGAATTCTCATCACTGTTAATAATCATTTGATCTAGATTACTTTCCCTATTGACTCCAGGTTTTGTACATGCTTTCCTGTGTTGGAAGAGAGCTATGTGGAAGGAATTAATCACTGTGAATGCTCTTGTGTTTGGGGTGTTGTAAGAAAGGTTACAGCACTGAATAAAAGGATGCTGACTGCTGGGGCCTTGGTTGTGGAGTCTTCCCTCCCCCTTCCATTCTTAAAAATTGTTTTTATCTTCTTAGAAGAAAAAAAGAGGTGGAGACAAGAGGGATCTTTTGCCAGGTCATCACCGTTCTGCTGGTGAGTTTTCTTTCTATCAAAAACTATTTTTCTGTTAATCCACAGAGCATCTGTTCTTCTTTCAAGAACATTACCCTGACAGAAGTGCTGTACACCAATAGCTATTCAGAGAGCTGTTCACTTATCTCTTGAAAATGTATCTCTGAGAATTCACTTTGATATTACACCTTCAAAGGTGCCTGCTGAGGTCTCAAAATTTGCTTGAACTTCTGAAGAAGAACATGGAGCAGAGAAGAGAGTTTGTTCTAGCTAAATCCAGAGGAGACTCCATCAGTCCATCAGTGTTTTCACACAAACACACAGATGTGTTTCCACAACATCTGTGTGATATATCACCATGTGAACAGTGGGTGTTTGCTATCTTGAATACCATACTACAGGCTCAGCTCTGTCTCAGCTCAGTTACTTCCAGAGCAGGGCTGGGTCATATCCAGTGAACTTTGGTCACCAGGGAGGTATACCACATCTTTACCCAGCAAAGTTGTCCACCTTTATACCTGAATTGATCTGAGAGAATCATTCACGTGGAATCTGCTTTGTGTGAAATAACATTTTTGAACCTCAGGTATCTTCTGCACAACTAATACCTGAGCTAAGTGTGATGACTGTATCACCTGGGAAAGCCAGCTCTGGAGAGAAGGTATCTGAGGTTTGCACAGGTCAGGAAGGCCCTTTCTTCTTCTCTCAGTGCCAAAGGCCACGTGAGGTGAGAGGGATACAGAAGCATTTGAGACCTCTGAGCTGAAAATGAGAGCAGGTCTAATACGGAACACAGAAACCAATCCAGTGTACTGAGGTTACAGGACCTTCCAGGTACAGAGCTGTTTAAACCCAATGTACTGCTCTGTAAACTTCATTTTGTGAATGGATAAGCCTTAAATGTTTAGGTTACTGGCTGCCTTAAACCTACTCCCTCCCCTCCAAATTATGACCTCAGTATGTAAAATCTTTTAATAAAAGAGGTCTCCCAGGTACATCTATCTCCTCTGACATGAAGATGTACGCTTGTTAGAAACAAATGGAAGACCTTACTTCAATAAAGGAAATTGGGATTTTGTCTCTTTGAGCTGTGCATGGGCAAACTCACCAACATGGCACACTCTGGAGAGCTTTTCAACAAGAAAGGACCTTGTCTGCAGCTCAGAGCCCTGTGGGAGCCTGAGACTTGGCTTCTGCTTGTGTCTGGCTCAACAAATTTACACTCTGCAGATGCAGCAGAGGCTCTGAGTGTTTGGGTGACTATTCATATGTCATGTGTTCATGTATAGCCTACTGAAAACGTATATCCAATAAAAGTAAAATTGTTATAAGGTACAGCAGAATGAGAAACTCTTATGGTATCAGGATATACAAGGACCAAAATACTTCCACAATCAATTAAAAATGAAGTAAAATCAGGTACAGAGCACAATTCTTTTTGTCACTCGAATTTCAATACTCATTACCTTTCTTTCTTAAAAGGGAAAGTTTTGCCCACATAATGCAGAATTTCACATAACGTGTTTTCTCCTGTCCTAATGTATCCCCATTCTTATTTAGCTCTGGGCAAGTGCTGGTAGACATTTTAAGAGAAACCCTGGAGAGTTATTCATGTTAGCATCAAAAAAAGAATTTTATACCTTCACAGTTTCTCTGTCCTCTAGCAAGACCTTTTGCTGGAAATTAACGGACGTCTTATGTAGTTCTCAAACATGTAGTATAGACCCCCTGGAGGAAGAACTTACGAAATAAAAAAAAGCCACAGAGAAGATCATGGGACAGAAGTGGTGAAAGTGGAGTAGAAGAGGGAGAAAACTTACCAGCAAGATCATACATCTGCTCAGTTGGAATAAGTGCAGGGTTGAATGAAGCAGGTCTGAGAGAGAAAATAAATTTCTGTCAAGGTAAATATGTTTTTTGATGCTTTGCCAAATGAGTGGGTGTTCACAACAGACTAAGGAGAGTGTAAGCGATTTTGTAGGTGGTCCTAGGAAATGAAACAGAGCCTGGGGATGGTGGTGAGAGGAGTGGATGTGCAGGAGGTTTGAGACTTTATTGCAGTCTGGGTAAACAAGCAGAAATCTGAACATAAATTTAGATCTGCTCAGACTTCTTAAGGATAAGTCCCACTTGTTGCTGTGGTGGAAGGCAACATGATAGAAAAGTCTTTGGAGACTCATTTGTAAGGAAGGAAGTACCTGAATGTTTTTGCAATGTAAAAAGACCAGAAATAAAAGCCAGTTGAGTGGTGGAGAATTTCCAGTCCTGCGTGGATTTTTTTTTTTAATTGGTAATTAACCTCACTTGAAAATCTCAAATCCTCATTTCTGCCTTGAGTTTTCCAAACTTAACTTTCAGCTGCCAGCCACTGAATTATACAGTGCTTTTAGCTGATGCCTTACAGATTGTACAAGCACCATTACATGGTCTTGGGTGAGTTTTTTTTGTTTGGTTGGTGTGGTTTGGTTTTGATATATTAGTCTCATGCTGTGGACATAAAAAATATTTCCTTTCTCAGTTCATTTGTGGATGTTTTGGGAGGCATTTGGATTATCTTTTACACCTAAAAAAGCTTCTAAAACACTTTTGTGTTTCTCAAAGGTGGACAGACCCTTAGTACAAAGTGGGGTGAGGTAAAGGGAAGCTGATTATTGTTTCTTAGCTTATTATAACACTTTAGAGCAGGTGATGTAAAAACTGGGGCTGAGTTTGGCCCATTCACACTCTTTTGCTTCTCCCTCCTCCTTCTAAAATCTGCACCTGATATGAGATACATAATGTAAATTTGAATAATTTATATATATATATATATATAATATATATATATATAATATATATATAATAATTTATATATATATATATATATATTTGTATATAATAAATAAGAGTTCACTTCTCATCTCATATTATGGTTCATGAACAAAATATAGATCACAGTGTGAAAATGAAAACTTTTAGAATCCTGATTTAATGTGGATATCTTTTGTAGTTCAGGACAAAGCTTGGCAAGTTGAGTGTATTTATTTGCTGAAAGCCATCTGCTGAAAAAGATTGTATGCTGAACAGTAATTTTAGGTTATTACTGCAATTCTGCAAAGGAAGGAAGTGGGAATTGACTACTTATTTTTCAGCTCCTCTAGACTAAATGAGAATGACATGCACTGGGAAAAGAAACATGATTTCAAACATTGGGTGCTCTCTCATGGGAAAGAAGTAGAAATGATTGATGTCTACAAGTAAACTACTCGTTAGGATGGACATGTGTATTAGGGAACCTATGGCTGAACAACAGGACTGATTTTAGTCAGAACTTTTTCTCTCAGTGCACAAAAATATCAGCAGTGAACAAAATAGATCTGCAGTGAAGGCAACACCACAGGCCACTCCCTAGGTGAGACAATTTTCTACACAAGTTTTCTTGAGAACTAGACCATGGCAAGTTGCCAGAGCTATTTCTGTGGTCCCTGGCTTGTCCTTCACTGGGACAACTGTTCACAGAGGTGAAAGCAGGAATACAATCCTTTGTCATGCAGCATTGTGCTGTTCGTTGTAAGTGTGGCTGTGTCTCTGGCTATTGCACTGAGCCTGCCTTGGTTATCTTTTATGTTCTTTTGTATTGCCTAAGCCTTCAAACTCTCTGAGGGTAAACATAACTTAGTGGGCAGTGTGGTTACTGCTCCACTGCAGAGCAAGGCATGCTATCCAGCTATTTACAGGGCAGAAAATAATGTTTACATAAATGTACAGACCCTCTTACTTAACACTGTGAGGGATTACATGGACTGGGAACCAGGACAGACCCCCATTTACAGGCTGCAGTGGCCATAAGCTGGCCCAAGCCGGCCCAAGCCCTGGCAGCCAAACCTCAGCAAGAGATGGGTGCCCTCCAGGCCTTCATAGCATCTTTCCAAAGGATGACAGGGCACACCATCATCCTGATGGCAAGCTAGTATAACCAGCTTTAAAGCAGGAGATTTATTCCTGCTTTACATCAAAGACACAAGGACAAAAAAGTCAAACTTAATAGGGCCCTTGGCTGCAGATCCAGGGGTGCAGCTCTTGGCACACAGGGACTTCCTCAACACAACAGCATCTTAGATTGTAAACCACAGAATTTGGTGATTGATGCCCAAAATAAAATCAGACTATCTCTTCCCCTGTCTCCCCATAAAGCTGCTTTATCAGTCATTTCCCATCAAGGAAAACAAACCAGTAATTTACTCGATTTATTTTCCAGTCCTCCCTATTAACCAGAGAAGAGGCCATAGGAAGGGCTCACAGGGAGAGCACTGACTTTGACACGTCTGCTCTGCACCCAGAAGGCAGGTGTGTTACCTTAGCTGTGCACACACAGCCCAGTGCTGCTCTGCTGCGTTGTGCCAAGCCCCTGTGGCTACTGATAAACCCAGATAAGGAAAGTGGCTTTTCCTGCTGCTACAGCCATGCCATGCCCTGGCACCCACACCACTGTGGGCATTGAAAAGCAGAGAGAGCACCAAACTGCAGCCTAGACCAGAAACCTGAGATCACAGCAGGCAGCATCAATGAACTGTTGAGCACACTTATACTGTTGCCTGTCTGAGAAAGGAGTTAAAGCACCTCTTTCATGGGCACAAGGTAAAACCCACATAACATAGGATTTAAGCTGACTTTTTTGAGCAGAACCATGTCTACAAACATCTGAATTTAAAAATGGCATACAAGTAGCCTTTTCAATGTCTTTGCTGCCTTCCCACTCATGCATGCATTTTTGAAATCCAGGGAAAAAACTTAATCATGGAGCTCAGGCAGTATAGGTACAAACCGGAACTTTGTATTTTAAAAACTGCCATAAATACATTATGCAGGTGTATGAATAAGCACTCTTACAGAGGCATGATTGCTTATTAAGTTTTCCAAGGAGTTTATTTCTGCAGAAAGGTGGCAATTCCTTCACCTCAGTCTCTGTTGGTCTTTAATTTCAGTAATCATTATAATCAGATTTATTTTTGATCTTTTTCTGATTTAGGTGACTAAGCAGCATGTACATAGCGTGTATTGCTATTAACTAGAGTTCTGGAACCCTTTTTAAGACTTTAACTTTTACATTTAAAGCTAGAGCATGTGTTCTTTGTGGACAAGATCACCAAATGGGAAAATCTCCTTGTAATTTCCCTGGACCAGTGACACCAGAAACAACTGCATTTTCTAAGCTATTGTGAGTGAGGATGTTAGTAATAGCTCTATTTAACTGAACTTCTGTTTTGTAGGAAATTCTGACATTTGGAAACTTGTTCTCATTCTGAACCAGAATGATTTGCAATGCCTTTGGAAATCATGAAAAGGTCTGGGCCATTTTAAAAAGCATAATTCCCCATTTCTAGGAAATCTTGTATTGCATAGTTAAAATAAACTAATTTCAACGTCAGAGTGTCATTAACTTTTTGGTAATGCTTTTTCTATGCAAATTGCTGCTGAAAAGAGTAAACATCCCAGAGTCAAGCTGTCTTCTCTTTAACTTTCTTTTCTTATGGTCCCAGACGGGGTGTGTAGGGGAAAAGTGAGCACTGCAGAAGCTGCCGCTTTTCCTCCCACAAAATGTTTTAGCACAGAGCTGGAGAAGTGCTGGCTTTTGCCATGATAAGAAGACACTGTTTTATTCTCTGCCACTAGCAAAGTGATGCTGTGCCACTGAAGTAGGTGTCACATGGGTTCAAAGATCTTGAGGAGCAGGGGACGACCCTGGTGGAGGGAGGGAAATCACAGTCTGCAGCAACAGACCCCAGATAGGGAAGCTGACAGTGTAGCACGTAGCAATGACATCTCAAAGAAAGCAAGAAAAAGAAGCTCCCATCACAAAAAAAAAAGAAAAAAGAAAAGAAAAAACCAAACAACAACAACAACAAAAAAACCAACCAAACAAACAAAAAAAAAAGAAAAAAAGGGAAAAAAGGAAGAAAAGGAAAAAAAGAAAAAAAGGAAAAAAAAGGAAAAAAAGGGTTTTGGTTGACGTTAGTTTGAAGCTATTTCTTGGAAGTAGTAGATTGTTTCCTTCCTTTCAGGGAACCTGAATATTTCCATTACTCTCTTACTGCAGGGGAAGAAGCTGAATTGTCCAGAATTATTCTCACAACCCAAAGTGAGGACTGTTGAACTTGCTGTTACAGTCTCCTACAGAAACAACCTCTCTGAGATATCTGTCCTCTTGTCAAGAACATGTCAAAGGCAGTGGCTGATTTCATCCTGATTTGGTGTCTCAAATGGAACAAAATTCCAGCAATTTTTGTAGAAGTGGGCAACCAGAGAGGAGGAGAGAACTGGGGTAACAGACATTCTCAAGTTTACTCCTATAAATTCTGATAATTATTCTCATGTGGCTCCTCATTCTCTTGTCTTGTTCTTCTTCAGCAGGGTGACTTTGCAAAGCACATTATATTTGCTTCCAAACAATGCAAAGACCTGAAAGGCAAAGAGTCTTTCAGTGAAGAGTTCAAGAAAAGACTGTCAATCCCATCCTCTGTCCCCCTACACTGGACCTGTTGGAGTCCAAAGTGCAGAGAATATTTCTCTGCCTGTTTTGAAGGGCTCTACCCCCCTGGACAACACTGTCTTTGACCTTCGTCCATGGAGAAAATTGCCTATACTCTGGGAAGAAATAGAATCTACACTGGTGTGAATTAGGTGATAGAACATTATGTAAGATGTCACAGGGTGAAAAATTTAGAGGTGTTGGGTTTGTTAATATAGTAAATAGATAAAAAGGAAAAACTTCAAAATGGAGGATGGTTGTTGCTCTCCAGACCTTCTTCTTCTTCTATTACTCCATATTCTGCAGTAGAAGTAGTTTAGGGTGACTGGATAAAAAATTCCGCAGTTCCTCTTTACGTGACAAGGTGATTTATTGAACATTGGTGGAAAAGAAAAAATATCTTTCGCTTTAAGTTTTCATTGGGTGATTTACCTTTAAAAGACTGTGTAATCTTGACAGTTTGGCTTTCTCTTGCATTTCTCTGCTCTGTGCTGTGTATGGGTCATGTCAGTGACTCTGTTTCTCTGATAAGACTTAATAAACAACTGTCTGAAAGCAGAGAACGTGAAGGTCCCGTTCGTCTTCTGGATTTCTGGCAACAACTCCAAAAATCTCCCCCATCCGGGGAGGCACAATTAAGGCACGGAAAAGGGTCAGGACCAAAACTAGAAGGTGTCGTAAAGCAATTTATGATGGATGTTGAGAAGACAGAAATTAGACTTTGGCATATCCTTTGTGGTGTCTCTGTACTGGATGTGGGCTAAGTGTGTAAGGAGGATCATGGCAGGTGAATGGAGGAAACTGCACAACAGCTCAGCTTCTACCGCTCATGCAAAGCAGAGCTGCTGCACAACCTCCCTGGGTATGGAGAGGACACCAGGCATGTCTGACTGTTCTCCTCCATTACATCCACCTCTGCCCACAGTGATAGCTCCCCTTTTCCTGACTTGCTGCCTCTGATGATATAAAACCCTTGTTCCTGTGCTCAAAACTGTTGAAGTGCTTTTTACTAACCCTGATTTAACTACCTCTGTTTGCAGGTATATTTTCTTCCACAGCCAGCCCTCCCGTCCACATCTGGTTCTAACTACAGAGTGGGGTGGCTTCTTGTGAAAATCTGAAAGCAGGTTAGCCTGTAGCCTGCTTTATTCATCTGAGACTTGGGTCTTAGACTCTTCTGATGTCAGGAATTAGCACCTTCCAGTACAGCATCCTCCATGGACACTTGCTTTCTTGTTTTCTCTATTCATCTTTAAATAAGCATGGCTGATAATTATAGCTAAAAGTGCATTTTTACCTTGTTTTCACTTCACCTGTCCCCAAAAAATTCAGTAATTTTTTCCAAAAAAAGTTTAATATAATGTTAAAAATTACTCTTTAACATATTAGAATAAACTCAAGCATATCTCACACTGTAATCCACTTATGTTGGCATTTTTCTCTCTGTATTTTGTTTTTCAGGTTTACCTGAAAAATTTTTAAGTTTTTTTCTTGCTTTTGTGCAACTAAGTCATGTCAGGCTCATGCCTTGAAAACTGGTACTGAAAGCATTGCTTTTTAAAGAGAACCCTCATTCATTTATCATGATGACATCTCATATTAACTAGTTAATGTATAAAGGCCTTTGGGCACTTATGAACTTGTCATTTCAGAAGATCTAAAATGAAGCAACAGTTTTTCAGGCAACCAAAGAAAAATTCACCAAGGGCAAAATTCAACATTATGCAACTGTTCCAAAAATATTCATTCTATACATGGAACAATACACCTTTTAGAAGTAAAAATCAAAACACGCCGGAGAATTTACATATGAAAGCCTGGCTGCTTTCTAGGCAGAATGTCAGTTCTGTATTGAATCCTTTTTATTCTGAAGGTATCTTTCTTGTAATCAAAGAGCCCTTTAAAAAAAGTAGGAAAACATGCTTGTTAAATTTCTCAGGTGCTTTTCTAAGGTCATGTATATGTATATTCAGTTTATAGCAGAGCAATATATCATATGAATGACTAAGACTTTTATGATAATCTGAGTGATACCTTACTGAACAAGTAGTCCCACAGATTCTTAAGGGGTTTCGTGATACTTAATTTGAGTAAATTTTGTGATCTGAATGATTATTACTAGCCTGTAAACATAATAAATCAGTTTTTGAATCTCATGTGAAGTTTGTCATTATCATTAGATAAAATTCCTTCTGATACATTCAATACACAAATACAACAAAAGGTGTGAAAGTATCCTTTATCACCAAAGAAGCCACTTATACTGGGAAAAGGATGTATTGGACACATTGTGATAACTTGTTTGAAAATATTCAAGTGAGATGGAAGCACAGAATGCCCAAAGGAAGAAGAGAATTAGTGAAGGAAAAAAAATAAGCTAGAAGAGTGACCTGAGATGTGACCTGGCATCATCTCATGCCACGACCACCAAGTCCTGTAGTTAAATTATTTTTCTGACATGTACAAAGCATTTTGTCACTGCTTTTTTTTTTTTAAAGAAAAATACCTATTTTGAACAAGTTTTTAGGTAACTGTGCAATAGCAGTGCATAGGAAATGAGCCTGTGACCTCCAAACCAGGTGACCCACATGCAGGTTTGCTGCAGTTGCTCCGTGCCTCTGCTGTAATTTCTGTGCAGTCTCTGATACTTGTCCAGGTGCATGATAAAGAGTTCAGTATGGTATTACAAGTCAAATCAATTATTTAGTCTGTGTGTGTCTTGAATCCATTACCTTGTATCTCCACGGAGCACAAGGGTATGGCTACATAAATAAATTACTGTGAGATAAGATAGGTTGTGCACTTAAAAACTATCAGCTGGTCCACGGAACTTGTCCACTTGCACACTTTTACTCTTGAAGAATACGAAGAGATTTGACATAACTTGCTTCTCAAAGTTAATGGTTGGACCTGGTGGTCTTAAGAATCTTTTCTAACCTAAGTGAGTTTATGATTCTATGATTCAAAACACGCGAACTACTTTGCAGGAGAGTTCCTGCGAGTGGTTACCATGAGGCAGCTGACACGCTCTATATCCACAGTGGTCTTGATGTTTTTGTAACCCTACAATGACTCCCAAAATGTGGGAATGAGAACTGTACACTATTCTTACCCCAGTGAATGATGTTTTACTTGATTCACAGCTGTCCATCAAAGAACTGAGTGTTACTTAAGTGTAGAACGTTTTCTGGCAAATACTCAGGTTATTCACAATTGACAATTTAAACCATAGCTAACACAGTTGAAAACGACATGTGGAGCTTATTTAATCAATTTCTTACCTAAAAACAGGATCAACAATACATTTATCATCCTTCACAGAAGTTTGCCTAACTTTTAAAACTACCTTCAGTGTGGAAACTATGTGTTTCTTTCAGAGTTTCCTTCCCTTTCACTGTGAGTTGAAAATCCTTGCAAGTCAGAGTTGTGATTAGCAAGTTTTCCTGGTGTCTGAATATTCATTGTCCTATCTGCCACACGTATGAATAATAAAATCTGTTGTCCCCCACCCTGGCCACCCTATCACTCTTTTTATCTTTAGACCCTTGCACTTGATGAATTTCACACACACTGAATTTCATACTAGTTTTGGACCATTGCATTTGTCAGGGTCATTATTAAGTTGTTATCCCCTCCTACAGCCTATGCACAGTCATTTCTAGCTTTGTATTATCTGCACTTTTAAAGGGCTTACTGAACATTCATCATCCAGATTATAAAGTGAAGCATTATGCAGAGTTCTGGAGAACCCTGCTCGACAAGTCTTTCCATTCTGTCAGTGAATCCAATGAATAACTCTCTGGAAATGAGTAGCCAAACTCTTTTTTAGCATTTTCATTTAGAACACTGAGAGGCTGTCCTAAAGCAAAATTAATAGACTTGCAAAACTTAGATATGTGGTTCCTACTTTGTCTTTCCATGCACAAAGAGTGATGATCCTGTTACACAAGGAAATTTTTTTTTTTGGTAGAATAAAAAAAGACTATACTTAACAACGCTGTGTTATATGCTCCTTGTTTCCTTGCTAAGAAAGAGTTGGCTAATCAATACCTTCTTTATAGCTCTTCTTTTTAAAGATAGACAGGGTCTTTGGTTTTATAGAGTGTTTTGGTGCTATAGCTATTGCTGCTGAGTCTTATAAGCGTCATTAGTTGCTCTGAAATTCCAGCTAAATCCAGCCAACAGGATGTTGTTCTGTGCATTGGAGAACGAAGTGCTCGGTTTCTGTGTTCCACTGAGCAGGTCAGTGAACAGGAATACTGGAAATTAATCTGTTCCTCTTGATTTACATTGAAGAACCTGGAAACACAAAATCTGTTCCTATTTGGATGTTGCCTTCACTCTGCTGAGAAGAAAGCATTACATAAGTGATAAGAAAAGCATTATTCTTTTTCAAGATGATGCCGAGATCAAATTAAAAAGCAAAATCTCTTCTGCTCTTCCCAGGATGGTTCTTTCTATGGCAATGTGCTCCTTTTCTGGCTATGATTAATTGCTTTTATTCATTAGTTACAGACTATTTTAGTGCATTTCTTTCATACACACACAGACAAAAAAGTCAACCCCCATCAGTATATTAAAGAGTCTAGTCCACAGCTTACTGTCTTAACCTGTGGTAGAGCTGGAAACATGGAGGTAGGACACTTATAATCCCTGATTGTCACAGCCATCCACAGCTAAAAGTCGACTTAGATCCCTGGTGGGCTTTGTCTATAATGAGCTATTAATATAGGTTTTTTTGTGTCTCTGCTCCGTGACTAAGCTTCCATGGCACTCTTGTTCAGAAACTACAGACCATAAAACCAAGAGTTGATTGTGGCATATTTGGGTCACATCAGAGGTGAGTCAGTTTTGGCAACTGAATTCTCTGAGGGAAATCTAAACCTATTAATTAAGGGCCTCTTCTCCATTATTGTTAGTTCCAGCACTGTAACATAACAAAATGTCTGATCTTAAACCTTTTTTTTTGTTCCTTTAACTTAGTCAATACATTATAATTTTGCCTTATGTATTCTTTTATATGTTTGCAATCAGACTAAGTCAAAAGACATTACTGCATTCCCCATGTCATTAAAATTCTTGTCAGTTTCTCAATTTTTCATCTTTCCTCCTCCATATGCCTCAACCTCTGAAACCCTCAAGTGGTTCCTTCAATGTATTTCCATCCATGCAGCCACCCTGCAATGTTACAAGTCTTTTGTCCTTTCATGGCATATTGCTTGACTTCCCCTGTGTTTGAGTGTTGAATGGACTTACCTCTGATCAGCCCCCTGGTCTGAAATGCATCAGAATTTCTCATAAAGCTGGTTCCTCTACATGTGTTTTAAAACACTGGCTGTCCTCTCTCCAAGGGCTGTTTCACATGGCCCTCCTTACAGGTAATCCTCTATCTTTACACTCCAGGGGCTATTTTATTGACAGAGCTGAATGAATGCACTGGGAAACACAACTAAACCCGTGATATGGTCTAAAAAGTGTTGCATTCCAGTTTAATTCATGCTGATTTGAAGGTGAATGAAAATAGAGGTCATTATACAACCAGACAGAAAGGCCCATAAGGCTTTGGGGACCAGTTTAATTTTAAAGGGTGTTTCAAACGTGTCTCGAGCAGATATTCTGTCTCTATAGCCAGCAGAAGCCTTTCAGACCTCCCTGGAGTTGTGTTCTGCTGCAGCAAAACACAAGTCTCTTCCCACAGCTGAAGGTCATGAAAACATCCAGGGTCTGCTCCTCTCAATGTCTTCCCTTATGGGTTGTGGCTGTAATAACCTCACTTGCATCCCATGTGAACGTGTTATGTGTGGTTATGTTACTTTAGATCATTCTTCCTCAAACAGAGGCCTTCAGCTGATACTTCATGGAACCACAGAATCCTAGAATGGTTTGGTTTGGAAGGGATCTTAGATATGATGCAGTCCCAATCCCCCTGCCATGGGCAGGGACACCTTCCATTAGACCAAGTTGCTCAAAGCCCCAGCCAGCCCGGCCCTAAACACTTTCAGGAATGCAGTAGTGTAAAACTACTTTATGACTCAAGGCCCTCATTTATCTATCCGACAAACATGAGTATGCAAAGATTAAAAGATGACATTATTGCCTTCTATAAATACATTAAGGAGAGATATGCAGCCCTTATAAGCAGTAAGTGGCAGTTGTGTGAAGGAAATACTATATAAGCTGAAGGCAATGGAGGTATCCATGCATTGATGAGGTCAATTATTGCATTAGTGGCTATAAGTGTGACTCTGGAGTGACTTGCCAGCAGAAATACTGGAGACAGGAACCAAACTGGATTGCAAATGGAACCTGAGACACTTCTGAAGCTGTTTGTGTGGGGGTTTTTGCAGTGGGGGAACACAGTTGTTTTGATCAAGAATATTTCTCCCAGGTTTTTCATTCCTAGATCCTAAGTGACACCGGAGACTTCAAAGTATTCAGGAAACAGTGGGGCAGTGTCCTACACTGCCGAAAGTTTGAATTTAGCTCAGTTTTGAGAAGGGGACAATCTGCATTTCTGGAGAACCTTTAAAGCCTTTTTCTTTCCATGTTTCTACATTTTTCTCTTTACAAAAGAAAAATAAATAAGTAAGGAAGTTTTTAAATGAGGGGACTGAGAATTTTTTCTTTGTTTTTTTTTTTTTTTTTTCCAAAAACAGGAGCTGGTTTTATGCAGTTTTTTGAGTTGAGGCCCTTTGAAAAATATCATTGCAGGCAGGGGCAAGAGTTCACTGGGTCAGAGAGGAGAAGTGATGGTGGATGTGGCGGTGTCGTATGGCTGCCCACTAACATGCACTCCCAAACATGGGCTGTGCACGCTGATGGATCCTGATAGCAAAGGTTTAACCAGGCTGACCTGGATCCCTGATGCTATTTTGGAGGCACTGGGTGAAAAGATAATATGATTTCCTGATATGCATTCATTTGATATTTTTTAACTTGGGCAAAATTCCAATCAATCAGTTTTGAGGAAGGTGAGGTAATAAAGTTGGAAGATGTGGTTCTTAAACAGCAGGAACACAGATCTGACATTTCTACCATCTATGACAATAGCTTCTTCTCAGCCCGAGCTGAAACTAAAATAAGCATGCCTAAGAAGTACTCAGATGTGTGTCTGTCTTTAAACTACCAGGAAGTGAGTAAGATACAATTAGTAACTATTCTCCTAGGGTTCCTCAAGAGGCAAGTTCTTGCTGAAAAGCATAAAACATGATGTGAAGTTATGATGCTACTGTGAACCTTGGATTATTTCAACAGAGAATTTATGTGGCTGTTTTAGCAACCTCAGGATTGCAATAAAACAACTGTATTTCTGGGCCAGAAGAATCTCAAGAAAATTGGTCCTGTATCTTATTTCATTTTTCTTAGCAGTCTAAGGAAGTGAATGACACCTCTTCAACTTCTTTTCTAATAAAGTTTCTGGAGGAATGTTTTACTGGTGAACTTAGCAATTGGCATTTTCTGTCTCATATATGACAATGAAATAAGTGCCTCGTACTTTCAAAGTATATCATCAGTCAAGTGTAAATCAGAGATGAACTGCTCCAGTTTATTGTCATTCTTGTGATAAGAAACTATTTTTGAAGCAGGAATTATCCTATTTTATTTTAGCTGCTGCTCATCTCTGTTACATTTGGGAAAACTTTAGGAGAAATTATATTTGCTTCTTCGAGAGCAGTAGATAATTCTGTAATGGCTTGGCAAGTAAACAGCATTTCATTATTTCTGCACTTTGTGTCATTACATCACGTTAATCCTCTTACAGAGGTACAAATAATCACGAAAGCAACACTGCACTGGAAAATAACGTGCTGAAAGACCATTCCTTTTGAAATATTTCGTCAGGTTATTATAAAATGAAAAGAGTTCTGCATACAACGGGCCTGAGTTTCCAACAGAGCCAATTTTTTTTAAGGACATTGTCTTTCAGATCTAAGGAAAAGTGGGGTTTTAAAACTAAGAATTGTCTAAATTTTCCTTCAGATATCAATGATTTGTCAAAGGATTTGAAGTGTTGAACTTTTAAAGAACCTGATCATTAATTTCATTTCTTGCTCTTTCATAAATGGTCCCTAGACTGTACATTCTTTGTGGCTTGATCAACTTTGTCTCACACCTGTGAATTGCTATTTTCATAGAGATTCATAGCTATAAAACTGTCCTGATACAAGGCTTAATGCCTTTGAAATTACATTTTTGTGTGAACAGATGTGCCTGAATAACATCCCTGGAAGTGGAGGACTTGGTATCTCAAGTATTTGTTTTCTCTTTGTCATTTTCCTTAATGAAATCCTCCAAGGAGTGACAAACTCAGAGATAAACAGCAATTAATAATTCACTGTGGCCAGAGGGAAGGAACAGGCGGTTGCACTTCGTTGTGCAGATCTAACAACTAACACACAGCTTGGACACAAAATTGAAGGAGTTGGTCACTGGCTGATTCTTCCCAAATTCAGCCTCAGTTTGGACAAAATGAATGTGTAAGCATAAACGCATGTCTTCACAAGGCAGTGCAAAGAATAGTATTTCTGCAACCATTGCCTTGTGAGTACAACATAGAGCCTATTCGACAAGGAACATTGGTATTCTACCTCACCAAAATGAGACTCTTTTAAATCATCTGCTGTGTAGAGAGAAAAAACCCACTGTGAATTCCAGTCTGCTCCATGCCTTCTCTATCTTGTTGAGTCTCGCTGTGGTTTTTTTCTACACATAGTAGCTCAAATTTATTTCATGGAGTTTGCCACAAGGGGAACAACTACTGCCACCATTTAGTTATTGTATATGTGCATAGAGTGTCTCTCTCAGTCCCCACTAAGGTTGACTTCCTTTCCTTGTCTGTGCCTTTGACCTCGTCTATTGAGGTTAAAGGTGTGAACCTTCCTCTTCTCCTGGATGGACTAAAAAACCTTTTTTAAAGCATGGACTTCAAATCAGTCAAAATCCATTGAAATGTTCTGCTTGAGTCATATCACACCTAGAATTGGCTTTTCTGCCTTTCACATTAAAAGCAGGTTTAGTGGTCATATATTCTAAGTCCTTCTGACCCACAACAGAAAATCATATTGGAACAAGAGAGACCTGCAGTGATTTTGCAGGAGGCTACTCTCCAGTTCCGGTGGTTTGCATTGTCTTTCTTGCCTTAAGACCTACCAATGTCGTTTTCTTCTATTAATTTTTAAGGTCTCCCCTTGAATGAAGACAAAATTCTAGCGCTCTTGGTAGCTCCTCTGTGACAAGGAGTTCCACAGCTTCGTCTAGGTTTGCTTCAGGTGATTTTCATCCTGCCATATGCTCTTCTCATTTGGTGTACTTTGTCTTTTTACATCCCTACTCTGTTTCCTTTTCCTCTCCTCTCTGAAATATATTTTCCTGCTGTATTTCTTCCTTAGTTCTGTCTTTTTAATTTACAGGTTACTGATCAAGTTTATCAGTCCTCACACACAAACTATTTGCTTTTCCTTATCCTTTTCACTTTCTTGAAATGAGCTATTTCCCAGTTGTTACACACTATAAGGATGCAAATTTTAACCACTTTTTAACTTTGATTTGGGAAACTATATATGAAAAATATGTCTACATCTGAAAAAGGTGACTGATATTCTTGAACTATTCAATCCACATTAAACAATAAGCTACATAGGCTGGGTACCAGATGCTAGTTTTCCTTTTGAGTACACCTGCATTAAGTATTGAATAATAATAAGTAAGTGAATACGCAATTAATGTTTAAAAGTCACATCCATTATGCAGAGAGTTTTCCTAGAAAACAGGTAAACAAGTTAGTCATAGAGTTCCACAAAGGCAGAACCAGCTTGATTTCTTGTATATTAGCAGCAGTTTAATATTCTGAACAATCAGGAGTGGGGTTTTTTTAAGCTAATGCATCTATTTCTGGTATTAATCTGGAATTAAGCAGGTGTTTAATGGTAAGAATTTAGCACTTTCGCCTTTTCACTGAAAGTCAGCAATATGCTGGGAAAGTGTAAAAAGATCAACTTAGCTCAGATTTTTTGGCAGCAATTTTAGGGTGAATTTTGCACAAGCTAAGGGCAAAGATTAAATTTCCACTAAGTACAACATTTCTCACTTTTGGTGACACATGTTTTATATATAAATATATGTATGTAGTAAGGACCATGCCATTTTCTTGGATATTAATAGATTATTTTGAGGATTCTGATCTGACACTATTCAGTATCTCCCTATATTTAGAAAACAATCTTTCTCCCTTTTTTAAATTTGGTTAATTTTTTTTCAATAAGCATGCTGTTTCTTATTCCATACACTTTTCCTTTTCCATGAAAGCATGCATTATTTATTTTTATTTGACAAAATTCAACTTATCTTGCAATGTGCTGAATTATAGATACTCTGGAAGGTCAGGGGAGCTGTCTCAAGCCACTGAGAGATCTCATCTATTCTCATCCTGTTTCAGGAAAAAGCTGTGCCCTGTTAAGGTAGTTCGGGTTAAAGTCTAGAGTCAGCATTCAGAACGTGTATATAACTGGAAAATATTGCTGATGACTAGAGCCTCAGGTGTCCCTGTGATACCACAAAGAAGAAAGGGTGGAAAATGCATATTCTTTGTCACAGGGCAGCAATTTCAAGTAGCTCTGGTCTTTTTTCAGATATGACTTTCAGGAGTCAGTGAGCAGTGAACAAATGTTACAATCAGATTAACTTTAGGCGTTTGAGAAAGCAGGAGGGTCTATCAACCCCAAATTAGTTTGTCTATTGTGTTGGCTTTTTCTCACAATCTCTGAGAATCATGCTTCATGAAAAGTGTGGATAAAACCTTCATAAGGTGTACCAAGTCTTTAGGTGCTTTTTGGGTCTTGTTTGGGTTTCTTGTGTTTTGTTTGGCCTATTTGTTTTCTGTGGGGTCTTCTGTGGGGTTTTTTGTGAGGTTTTGGAGGTTTTTGTTTTGTTTTATTTGTGGTTTTTGTTTGGTTTTGTTTGGTTGGTTGGTTTTTTGTTGATGTTTGGTTTTTTGTGGGCTTGCACAGTTTTTTGGTTTTGTTTTATTTTTAATTATTATTTTTAATTTTTTTCATTTGTACTCTTATTGCTGAGTAATTGGTGATAGATAAATTCTAAATTTACAGGTAAAGAAATATGCTGGGCATCAAATATTTTCAATGTCAAGGAAGTAAATTTGATCCTGTCTGAATTACCATTAATAAGCCACAAACTACTTCAGAGCTTTCCTCAGGCTGTACAACACCAGGGAGGTGATGGCGTCACTGCTGAAATTTGTTATGTAGATTATGTGGAGTTTGGTGTGATGGGTATAATGAAAGTGCTTTAGACTGTGATTTTTGTTGTAGAAACATGCAGACTGCATATAAAAACCATAAGCATCTCTCTTGTGAAGTGATATTTTCAAAGAGGAAGAAAAAATAAGTAAACAGACACGACAAGGTCATTTTGACATCTTGTAAAACTGCTGTTGGTCAGGAATTCCCAAACTTACTACACTATGGATAATGTCTTAAAACCCACAAAATCTCTGGACTTTTCTCTTTGCAAATTTGCAGTAAATGACAGCAACTATAGCAGTTGCAAGTGTATATAATTATCCTTAAATATTTTTAAGACACAGTGATGTCACATTTCTTAAAACAAGTATAATTAATTTTTTTTCTATACTCAGTCCCTCTGCACCATTCATATCTCTCCTCCTATAAGTGCTCCTCTGCCATGTGGATTACTTTTGGTTCTTCTACCTGTTTCTGCACACTGGCTACCATGTTTCTCTCTATTAATATAACAGTGATTTCTGCTGGTTCTTCCTACTGCCTCTTAAGTGTCCACGGGAAAAGAACCTCATTTGTCTTTCATCTGAGAACATCATAACAAAAAGGACAGCAAAGGTCATTAAATCCTGTCCCCTGCACCTGCAGGAAGCTCTGCACTGGGCATGTAACTCAAAAGGATATGCTGAACATCCAGTCCCTCTGCCTCACATTCTAGAGGGTGCAAAGGGTTTTCAGCATCTTACAGCAGCCCTCAGATACAAATCCCTGACCTATCTGACCAGCAAGCTTTAGTCCACAAAGTTGCAACCCCTAGACTGACAGGAAAAAGTCATTCAATAGCTGTAGATAATGAAATTCGCTTTTTAGGGTAGGAAACCTGGCACTTATAATTTTAAAATCAATGGAAGCATGACCTCTTGGGCAGACCTGTGGATGGATTACCCATTAGAGTTGATGACATTGATGACATTTAAATTCACTGTCCCACAACGGACAGCAGAAACCTGGTCGTGCAAGGTATCCTAATGAGTGTTTTGCCATCAAGCAGTGGGAGGTTTTGCACCACTTGATGGTGGTAGGAGGGAAAGCTGCTCAGCTTTATACAGGAAAAGACAGGGAAGGGATTTTCCTGTGGTTTGGAGACTCTCAGTCTCGCTATGTATTGCTTTTAGCTTGTCTACTTGCTTCTTTTGGAACCGTCCCTAGACAGAAAGGAAGATTATATTTTGACTACAATTAATACCACTTCATCCATTACTAAATCAATATTCTTAGCACTGTTTACAGCCTTGGCTATTTTTAAATTCTTCCAGTGCCAATTTTACAGGCACATTGATTAAAAGCTGATTATAATCCATAAATATCTTTACCATTACAATAAACTAAAAAAAAATTAATAAAGTAAAACAAAGGGCAACATTTAAAAATATTCATTACTTTCAGCCAAACAATGTATCTGTCAGTGATGGTGTTTGTTAGAAGAAATGTCAACCAGTGTGCAACTTTTGTCACGTTTTCCAGTGGTTTCTGCTGGAGCTTGGGAGGATGGTGCAAAGTGTGCAACAGACCATGAGCCTTTGCAAATGTGCCTTAGACTTCAAGCAGTATTGCTTAAGAGACTTTATCCTGCTAAGGAAAATGTACAAATCAGAACTTGAGCCTTTGCACTTCATTGTTTCTGGCCATTGCTTTCCTATTTTTCAAAAGCATACTGTGGTATTGCCTTATTTGTATTCATCTTTGTCCTTACTTCTCATCGTAAAAGTGACTAGTTAATTCAGGAGGTTTCTAGAAAAAGAGAACAAAGTAGGTTGAAATTTAAAGATTTGTTTTGGTAATGATGCTGTCAATGATATACAGGCTATACATGTCTGCATTTGTCATTTAAAATAAGGTACCCCCCCTTGCTTTAATGGACTCAGTAGCTGACACGTTCAGATTGCATTTCATTTATTGAATTCTTTTTGGTTCTACTTATTGCTTTAATTTCATCCTTCAACAGAAACACCCTAAAATTTGTTCTTCACATCTTTAAATTATTTTCCACCTTTTCCCATTACCACTGTAGTTCTGAAAATCTCCATTTGCAGAATATACTGAGAAGCAAATATGAGTTTGACAGAAAAAGGCATCACTGGAGGAAAAGGGAATATTTTGTAACCTTTACTAGGATTGTCCCTCTTTATTGTATTGAGGATTAAACCTTTGTAGCTGACTTCTCAATTCACTCATAATAGCATGAGCCGTAAATGTACAAAACATCCTCAAGTCTTCCTCTAACTGTGAAAATCTTTGGGTTCCTGGGACAGAGGTTTTAGTCTGAGGTGCCGCATTATTTAGACACCCACGTGTAGCTGCAGATGGTTTTCATGAGTCAAATCCTGTGTTTCTAACATCATTGTGCCTGACCTCTGAAGTCAGTGGGAGTTTTGCATGGCTGAAGAAAGTGGCATGGTGTAATTAGTTAAAAAAAAAGCACATTCCTAGTTTGAGTAAGAGATGGATTCCAAGGTAGCATGAGTTAATGAACTGAATAATCATTCTGGAAAGATTGATGAGTGCTCCCTGGTTTTAGTGTGAAACAACAAACATAGAGTTATTTCCAATCGTTTAATGTTTGGATCAATTATGTTTATACAGAATCATAGAATCATTAAGGTTGGAAAAGACCATTAAGATCATTGAGTCCAAGCATTAACACAGCACTGCCAAGTTCACCACCAAACCATGTCCCTAAGCATCACATCTACAGACTTACCTCCCGGAATGGTGACTTACTCACTTTCTAGGTCCTCCTTTTGGTGAAGAAATTTTCCTATCCAATCTGAACCTCCCCTGGTACAGCCTGAGGCCATTTCTTCTCGTCCTGTCACTTGTTACCTGGGAGAGGAGACCAACCGCCACCTGGCTACAGCCTCCTTTCAAGGGGTTGTAGGGAGGGATAAGATGCCCTCTGAGCCTCCTCCAGGCTAAACACCCCCAACTCTCTCAGCTGCTCCTGATCAGACTTTTGCTCCAGCCCCTTCTGCAGCTCCATTGTCCTTCTCTGGACTTACTCCAGCATCTCAGTGTTCTCCTTGTAGTGGGAGGTCCAAAACCAAAACCAGGATCTGAGTGTGACTTTACAAGTGGTAAGTGCAGGGGGACAGTCAGTGCCCTGGTCCTGCTGACCACGCTACTTCTGATCCAAGCCAGGTGCCATTGACCTTCTTGGCCACCTGGGCACACACTCTGGCTCATGTTCAGCTGCTGTCCACTGGCACCCCCAAGTTCTCTCCCACCAGTCAGGTTTCCAGTCACTCTGTCTCAAGCATTGCATGGGATTATATATCTGGCTAAAGAGGAAAATGAAATAATGGATTTTCCTGGAAATCTAGTCCCCACTAAAGTTCTTAGGGAAAGTTCAAGCATCTGTCAGCTGTTGAACTATTTGCACTGAACAAGAGCAGACTCTAGTAAGTTAATATCCTGAAAAAAGGCTATAATTTCCAACAGGAAGTGAGAAACAATTTTCTTGAATTATGTCTTCACTAAAAGCCACTCTGGCCACTATCCTGTGGTGACATTCCTGCTGACACAGAATTCCGCCTGAAAGTGTTCCTGGGGTCCTAACCTGCAGTTCCAGTGACTGAGACAAGATTTCAACACTCCTGAGACCCAAAAACTTTCAAACTGTATAAAGAGACACAATGCCATATAATAAAAACTCTGCCTGATTATTTTTCAGTGGTTTTTTTTCAATGCAGGTATTCTTTTGTTTTGAAGAAATAAATCATTATGTGAGAAGATTATTAAGTGCAAAACCTGGAACCAACTAATTTTAATAGTATAAGAGAGTTAGATGCTCAGTCATTAAATATTGCACTGTCCTAGGTTAGAATTTGCATTTCTTTGCCTTTCAAGTAAAAAAGAGAAAATCCATTATAATGTCAGATTTGTTCATTTCTATTCAAACTTAAAGCCTGGAAGGACCATTGTGGTCACCTACTCTGATTTCCTGCATGAAAAAACAAAAATAAAATATAGGCAACAGAACATTATCAAGTAATTCCTGTTATCGAGCTCACAGACAGCAGAGACTTTATTTTTCAAAGAAGGAGATGTAATCTTGATCATAATATTAAAAGCTGAATGCATAAACTAGACTGAAAAAATGAAGACTTTTGCAAAGCCATATGACTAACTCATTACTTCCACTCTAAATTTTTCAACTTTGAAGTGTTCATTTGTTCTGTCTATACATTATAACTTGTATATAAATGACACTTCTCATTGTGTCTGACAGCTGAAAAATGTTTTGTCAGGAGAAAAACTCTCCCCATTCTACTCCCAGATTTTTTTCCTGCTGATTAAGAGGAAGAGAAGAGAAAGAAATTATTCCACTGTTGCTGATTTTTATTAGATATTTCTTGCTGTGAAAAAAAATTCAACATAGAATGCTCCATAAAACCCATATGGACTGCTTGTTTCCATAAATATCTTTATGCTTCACTTGTCTTTGGTTATTAAACCTGGTGGTTAAATAGAAATGTGCATTGGATGGAGTGTAAACCCAGAGTATCCCAGTACCTTACTTTTAAGCACCTATTCCACAGACTGCACCTGGAGTTAGGTAGGGAACACCATTACGTGTGCAGTTTGTGTACATATATATCTAATACATGTCAACATATCTATATATGTATATTCCATACATATATATCTATAATTTACAATTCTTTTATATCATCTACAGAAAACCTCTGTGCGGTCTGAAAACCCCTCACAGCTGGTAAGAAGATGCCTGAAGTTAGACACTTTGAAAAACTGGTGATAGAAAGGTCACTGAAATCTTTTATTTCTTCAAATCTTAGCTTGACTCAGGTCTCCAGCAGCCTGAAATCCATGCTGATCTCCCTACCATATATTTAATAACCCTTGATGGTTATTTGAAAGAACTAAAGAAGGGTTGGGGGTTTTGTCTTTTTTTTTTTCCCCTAGGATGTCTTTTTTATTATCATCTATAGTTATCTAATGGCAATAACTCTTACAGAATATAAGTACATTTATTGTCCTTCTTCAGTCTGAAGGAGAAACAAACTCTCAGCTGCAGCCATTCAGAATGGCCATAGGAAATGTACAATTATGGGATGGGATATTTCCCATCTCTCTATGAGTGCTGTGTCATAAAATTTTCTTGCGGAGAAAGAAGCGGAAAGTGGCTTGATAATTTGCCTTCTGTATGAGTATTAGACACAAAGAGTCCTTATTTTATGTTCTTCCAAGTTATTTCCAAGGTGGGATTCTTACCTTTGCATCCAAAAACTCTTGAATGTGTTTTGAATCCAGGCCCACAGAACTGGTGTGTCGGCATCATGAGGAGACAGCAGTACACTTCCTCATCTCTTCCAAGTGAGCAGTCTCATTGTCCTCTTCACACTGTTGCTCAGTCCCAACAAAAAGCAGAGAAAAATATCAATTCAGACCTCATCCTTCTTGGCATTCTGATTTTGGTGTATTATACTGTTAGTGGCTGGGTTTTACGGAGAAAGCAGCTGCAGCCCAGTTTTAGCTGCTATTTCTGGCTGTGCAGGACATGCTCCACGCCTGTGCAATGGGGTAGGAAACCGAGCTGCCACTGCACTCCATCTCTGCATGTCAGGGACGATGAAAAGACAGCTTAGGTTCCATCCAGCAGGAGCAGAGAGATGCTCACCAGAGATTTTGAGACATCATCTGTTTTGCAAATAAATACTTACCCCTACTCTCCTGGATCACACAGCTCTTGCAGGACCAGAAAATTTATTTCCTTGAGTTTCTTGAGATACAAGCCACTTTGTGTGACAGAAATCCCACAGCATAAGGAATTTCTATAGCTTTTTAAAAAAGGTTCAAAATACAGTAAAGCAACATTCTCTTACAATTTCAGTTGCCTCCAGCTCGTAAGGAAATGATAAACTGATGTGTCCTCATTGCAGCCTTACCCAAGACACAAAATGAAAGTGTCGCCGTTTTCCCTATGGACGAGTAGAGAAATGACACGAAGTTGGGGCTCAGGGATAGATGGAAGCGCTTTAATGATTTCCCAGAAGGCTTTTATATGTTAGTTCGCAAAGTGTATTAAATAGCATAAGGCAATTAGTTTTTTGCCATCCACCCCTTAAGAGAATTAGTCAAGTTCTAAGACACTCATCACTGAATGTTTTTCTAGTTAGAACCATAACAATTCTGCAAAACAACCTGCAGCTGCAAGAAGTTTACAAAACTGTAACAATGTTTTGAGTTACTTGCATGAGAAAGACAGAACTCTCACAAAAATGCTGCGGAGAGCTGAAAAAGTTCTCTGCTGAAGATTTTTCAGCATCCATATGAAAGCACAAGTGTTAATTTTTTCCTCTTCCCTTGAAATTCGAGTAAACCAGCGGGCTTAATTGTTCTCTAGAGAAATATGAGTCCATGTAGTACTAGGTTAAGAATTAAGTGTTAAGAATGATAATAAGCTATTTGAGAGCACATAGCATGTGATATCCAGCTACTGAGTGAAACTCTGAGAAGAAACATGAGAAAAAATTAAAAATTGGTTGAAAGTCCACTTTGATGATAAATACATTAAACCTCTCCAATCAGCTGCTATACACCATCAAGTTATCCTGTTGACAAGCCAAAGGGAGGGTTAGCTTCCCTGCATGGTTATGCCAGACTCAGATGGGTTCCTCAGAAGATGTGGCACAGAAGCCCCGAGTGTCTCCAGGGCAAGTGTACATGTCTAACCCTGCTCTTCAACTGACTTGATACATTAGAACCTATAAGACACAAGAAACTAGAAGAAACTATAGAAACTAGTGGGTTCTTTGTTTTTTTTATATAAATTGGATTGAGTAATTTAAGAGTGGGCATGTTTGCCAGCAGTGCTTGTCCTTGAGCTGGAGCCCACCAGTTTTTTCCTGAGGGGCAGTGGACAGCACACTTCTTTCTCCAAGACAAGGCTGAAATCACAAACAGGATTTCCATCCTGGCTTTCCCCTGGTACAAAAAAACCATTTTCCCCTATGGCCATCCAAAGTGGTGTCAGACACAAAAATAAAGAAAATTCAAAACCTTTCCTTGACTGCTGCAATTTGGCACAGAGGAACCTCACTGTAACTGAATGTGCTTGGTGAGTACCTCATGGTTTTGTCCCTTTAAAGCATGCACTGTTCAAGCAATCATAATTTCTGCCAGTCATTCTTTCATCAAGAATTTTTTAAAATTTTCTTTCTATAGAGAGCGTGGGAGCTGTACAGAATAAATGGCAATGACTCTTGGGGCCCTTTGCACTACAAATAGATGCTCCACATGACACCTTGACAAGATGCCCACTGGTTTTAATTTTATCTTTATAATAATCTTGAATTGGCTTCACTTAGTCTTGCAGTTTATTAAAGTACACTGGAAAGCAGGAATTCATTTTTCACTGAAAAAGGTATTTGTGCCTCAAACACAAACAAATTCTGCTGAAGCTCATGCTTCTGCATGATGCAGCCATGCCAAGCTCCTGCCAAGAAATCTTGCCTACGCCTGATCTCAACATGAGTCTCTCTGTCTGGCTGTTTTTCCTGTAAATAAAGTTACTCATTGGTGAACATCCCAGGAAAACTTGCTGTGCATGTACGCAGAGACTACAAATCTCCAGGAAAAAAGACAAAAATAGGAGAGAAACAGGTGATGACCAGGATACACCAGACAAACTGAGTATAGAATAAGAGAAGTGGATTTCTTTTCATTCCAGGACAATATCCAGTTCATTAGTGAACTGTAAAACTATATGAAAGAACCAAGAAGTACAATTTTATCAGAAAAATGAAACCAAACAAGAATCCTATCAATAGTTACAGGAGCAGTGCAATGTTCTCTTGGGTTAATAGATTGGCATATGTGTTGCTTGTGGATGTCGATGAACACTATTATCTGGAAAAAAGGAAGCAGTCATACTTTATTGATTGTGAAGTATTTTTCTAACTTCAGCTGAAGACAGAGTTCACACATATAAGCCGTTTCAGGGAAGTCAAACGAGCTGCTCGGATGCCTGGGGTCAAATACTGCTACCTTCAGGAGCAGCATTTATTTTTCTGGGCTTTACAGAAAACTCTAAAAGAATAAATCCCTGCTCATGATTGCCCAGTAGTAAGAAGCCTTACTCAGGTTGATATTCAATGTAGCTTAATTAGGAATATAGGCTGTGCAAGCAGGGAATGGGAAGAGTTCCTGCAGACCATGGTCCAGAGCACCTCATTTAACTGTGTAATGATTGCCTAACCTACGTGCACTGAATATTCTCTCGGAAAAGACCGCCAGCCAGAGGGGCTGGGCTTGTCCGAAGTCAGGAGTGAAGAATACCAGCTTTGCCTCCATGACCTTTCAGCTCAGCTCAGCACTGCTATTGAGGACAGCTGAGTTTGGTGTGAAAGAGCATTAAATGGGCTACGTGTCTTTTGTACTTTGAAGATACATTGTTAATTTTGCTTATGTCTTGTCAGTATGGCCTTGTAGCCTCCATTTCTCTGTGTTTCTGTCCCACAATATGCCACCAAACAAACACTATTTTTCAGACGCAAAATACAGATTTTGCATCCTGCAAAATGAAGCTTAACTTCATCTGATGGGGTGACCAGAAAGAGCCCTTTTCTATTATCCTTTCATCATACGAACAGTCTAGTTTGTGATAATTTCAATTTCACTCTGGATTCTGAGCTGACAGTACACCAAGCAGCTTATTGATTCTTCTCCCTGCCTACCAGTCAGATTCCTGTTAAGGGACATTGGCTCAATATTGGCTTGACTGATGGCGTCCCATACAGGTTTTGCTTGCACTGGAAGATCACTAAAAGGTGATGTTTGGAAACCACTAAGGCTTCCTCAGTTTGGTTTTCTCTTTGAAGATCCTCCATCCTGGTGGGAAATCAGGTCATAGGAACCCAGTTGGCTTCTGAAATGGTCTCTGACCTGCACAACAGCAGTTTCTCCTCCACCTTTGCTGATGCAATCTCTGCATACTGAAATTTAAATTTTGATTTGCCATATGCAGCTGTCTCTATTACAGCATCAACCCATTCATCCTCAGCAAGTGGGTGGACTTTGTTTCTCTATTCTGTGAATAGCAAAACTGCAATTAGGCACTGTATATTCCTATTACTCATAACTGTTCTTAGTAAAACAGTCACCATTTTCTTTTTTTACTTCCCTTGTTTTATTAAAAAAAAAGGTTTTACAGTAGGACTTAAACCTGATACTGATCACTGTTGGAAAAAAGAAAATAATTACCAAAAAAGGCAAAAATATTACCTTGATTCAAAAAGCATCTCAGACAGGATCTCTGAGCTCTGGATTTAAGACCTGACTGCCCTTCTTTTCTTCATATACCCAAGCATGAGGAGCCCCTGATGAAGGGGCATCATAACACAGCCAGTGGTGAGGCTTGTGAGCCAGTACCTCAGTTCTTCCCACTTACTAAATTGTTACATTGACTGAAGTGCATTTGTGCAAATACATTTGGATCAGCAATACAGGATTTGTAGTCAGAGCAGGCAGAAAGGCAGATAGCTTAGGAGAAAGTAAAATCTTACTTGGGCACAGCAAAACCCTTTATCGGTGTCTTTCACCTCAAACAAGCACTGGGATGTCATTGCATCTGCTGTGACATTTGAAGTTCTGTGAAGGTCTAATCAATGCACCCAAAAAAATGCCAGTGTTCAGGTTATAAAGAATAAATTGGAAAGGTTCAAATAATGCTCTGTCATTCAGCTCAGTATTTTGTAAAGTGTTTGCGCTAATATGGAGCTGTGAGTTCTATTTAAAATTCATATTAGTGTGCATTTCAAGGTGACTGCACTTTTTATTCTGAAAACTTCTTCTACATTACTTCATTCAGCTCTATAAACACTTATGGAAAGAACACTCTAAAAATAAATTCCTTTTGCACTTCTCTCATTTAAATTGCTTTCAAGAAAATGCTGATATCAGGAAAGAGGCACCCACATCCATATGTTTACATTTATAGCAATTCTCAGTCACTTTTCTACTGTTAACTAGGAAATTATGTTATTTGAAAAACCTGTAATTACTAGCAGAGCAGCAGTCTGTCTTCATATTCACTGCTCTTATTAATGTTTATGGCACCTGCAATATGGCACTCGGGGCTGAGGCACACGATTCAGGCAGGCAGTACAAATAAAGAGAGACGTGCTTTTCTCTCCAGGCAGCCCCAGGTCAGAGTGACCACCACTGGGCTGTGTGTAGTGTGGGTGAGAAGAGGCATCGCAGGACGAAAGTTGTGTTCCTGCTGCCAAACCACATATCGTCTGCCTGCACCAGATCTCCCCAGCTCAGGAACTTTTGGCTTAACAGGATTAATGCCAAGGAGAAGTTACCTTCCTCCAGGCACTTCTCAGGGGACATTTTTTCCCAGTCATTCATGTTGACAATTGTGTCTACATGAGGTAAATTCACTCCGAATGGTCACTGGTGGAAGCCGTACAGTGCCAGCTGATGCAACTCCTCAGGGTGCAGGAAGAGGTTGGAGAATGGTGCTCTGCCGAGGCCTTGGTGGATGTGGGGAAGAACAGCAACAGTTTTGGCATTGGGAATTGAACTGGTGTAATGCTGGAACAAACCACAAATCTTCATCTGTTTGGAAAATGCATTCTTATCAATCAACTTTTTCTAGAAAAATGGTCTCACTCTTCTCAGAAAAAAACAGAGCCTTTCATGAAACCGAGGTGCTTTCTACATAAAAATACATCTTCCAACATCTTTGTCCTTCTCGAGCTAACTGTTAGTTGACTTTTTTATTGAAAGTTAACAGATGCCTTGTGCAGCTATGAATAAACCAAAGGTATATAGATCCTACAGGTCTCCTTATGTATAGGTCCCACGTGGTCACACACCACTATGAGAGGTGTAGGGTCTCTGGTGCTCTGTGTGAGTAGCTGCTGCCATGGCAGGTTGCTGAGGTCTCTTTTTAGGGTCCACTGTGATTTATATAACAGATAAGAACCACTTTGTGCATTTGAGAACTATCAGAGTTTGCGTGCCGCAATTAAAATGTTTGTTGAAAATCAACATGTTCAAGTTTGAGATGTAATTATACTGTTGGGTGGAAAAAAAAGTTGTTCTGATCACTGCTAACTCTGGAAACAGTATTTAAAAGACATTTTGTACTGACTAGATGGTGTCTATTGTGTCTCAGTGAGAGATGGCTTTTTACAGTGCTGCGGAGTAGCTTGTTCTTGCTGTACAGCTCATGAGTACATCAGAAATACAAGGTAGTCACCTAATTACAGAGCAGGTACAGTGTTATTAGTGATGCATGTCTCAAAATGGAGCCATAATTATGTATGAAGATCACTCCAAGAAATACTTAATTGCATCACTTAGTGCTAACAGCTTACATCTCCCAGCCTGCTGCTGAGTGATAACAGCAGTTCTTCCCCACACACTCCTGGGTCGTATAAAGTGCTAAATCTCTGCCAGGACAGGGACTGAGGAAAAGAGTGTGTATCAAGGACTCAGATACAGCTTTTCAGAAAAATACATTTTGTCCAAAGCTGGGTGGGACTGCTCACCCGATTTTTATTGCTCTGAAAATGTCCTCTCAAAAGCAAAATTTCACCCAAAGATTCTTGATGTTCTTTGTTTTTTTTCCTAGTTGTAAAATATCTCAGATATCAAACAAGTTATAGACCTCTGCAGATATAAAATAGACTGTACATTCTTAACAAGGGTTTTGAAAATTCTGTGGAAAATTTATACAATTTTGTATTTGTAGTCACATATTCTTATGGTTTACTGTAATTTCTTGGTGTAACTTTTTTTAAAGTAACTAAAAAGGTCATATTTTTAATTCACAATTGCTGTAAAATAATCATGAACAAAAGAGATCCATACTTAATTTATCACATTTTGAAAAATACCCTCAAATTCTCAGTTCAAGTTTCAACTCTACAAATTGTATTAAGGTAGGCTATAAGAACTTTAGAGGCATTAATATAACCATATTTGTAGAACAACTTGGGGCCAAATTCCAAATTAATAACTTACAGTTTGGTGGTTTTTTTATTCAAACCTAAAACAGGTAAAAATAAATGAACAGTTTGGGGTTTTTTTTTAATTTAAAACTAAAATAGGTAAAAATAAATTAATCTGATATACAGTTTGTTTATACTTGTTCTTAAGAAATAAGAATTTTTGTGATTGAAGAGGAAAACGTATATACATGGACTGGAGCCTTTGCTTATTGCCTTTGACTTGCTGTAGGGATGTCTTGTCTTCCAGATTTCCTTTTCCTTGATTGTTTCCTTAATTTTTAATTCACATATCTGTGAATTGAATATAATGCCCACTTTATGGAAATTGGAAACTTCAGGGATACTTTAGGATGTGTACATATACAAAAGCATAAACACACATCTTTATTTACAACACAGATAGACATTCACAATTAATCCCATAACCTCACTTCTCAGTTTGTTCTGGAAGCTAGACTGTGTCTTCAAACAACAGCCTGGAGAGTGAAAACAAACAAATAGAACCTGATGGCCATCCAGATGCCTTCTCAAGGAGTCTTAGCAGTGGGGAGAACCTCCCTGCACAGCTGACAAAATAGATGATCCAAGAGTGAGAGCTGCATACTTAGATGTTACATCTGGGAAAGTACTGTGGGTCCTGAGACCCCACATGCTGCAACCCAGTGTCTGTTCTGGGGGTAAAGGCATGGGTGGTATTGGAGAGCCCTGTGTTTTCTCCCAGACTGGACTCAACAACTTGGAAAAGGAGATATTTCAATCAGCTTTTGCTGGCAATTAGCCTAAGGCAGGGAAAAGATGCCTGTAGCTTTTTACCAGATGCATTAATGAAAAAAAGGTGGGGGAAATATTTGAATTTCATTTTAAAATTATTTAATAGCAACACAAAAAATATTTTTTCTCAGCTACAGAGTTTTTTCTAATATAGCAGTATCAGAAGTTAGCTCGTTTAAACCACTTTCAGGAGGTTTGTGTGTCCCTGAAAATATGTAATGTCAAGGAGTGAGAAAAAATCAAAAGGGAAAATCTCTGCTAGAGGGAAGGGAAGCAGAGGCTCCTCAATTCACACCACTCTACAGAGGTGAGCTTTTGTTGCACATCAGAGCCCTTATATATCAGTAGGATAAGGATAAAAAGTAGGTGATTGAGTGGAGCAGGGAAGAATTGCGTTGTAAGAAGGACAGGAACTGCACTATGAAATAGCAGTCAAATGTATAAATCTGTGTGACTGTAAAGGACACTTCTCAGCATGATGTCGTGGCCATGTGTTTCTTGGCATTTTCACAAGTGGGAAAATGCTGCTTCCTGAACTGGCAATTGATCTGCTCCCCACAGTTAATGTTAGCACGCTTGGGACTTTACAGCTGACTTGGTGGCTTTCCAATTCATAAAAATGCTTTGATTACTGTATTATTTAATCCAGATTCTGTCACCTTTAGTCATCTTGAATCTATGATTCTATGATCTTACATGGTATCAATTTAATAAATAGGCTCATTATTCTCCTTCTGCCAACTCGCTCTTCATCTCCTTGGTTCTGGCTTTTCTTCCCTTATCACACAAACCAGCTACTTTGCCTCCTACACTCTGCCTGGCTGCCCATTTCTTAAATTATGGTGAGACAAGCTCCTGCTTTCAATATCAGGGCCAGGCTTTACAACACCCCAGAGCATTTGTTAACATCTGTCCCACACAGTAAGTCAAGTTTTGCCCAAAATGCCTGGATGGGGGATGCTCTGAGAGCTCCAGTGCTGCCAGAGCAGGACTGGGGATCCTCTGTGCTCAGATGCTCTGTGGGCAGGAGGCAGGGCCGGCACCCTGCCAAAAAGGGTTTGATTCCTGTTTAAATGCAAAGTCACTAGGCATGGAAAAATGCACTTTTCAAAAACACTTAGGATGGTCATACTTGGAAGATAATCACATAGGGATCATTACTTATTACTTCTTTCATCCTCTCTCCCCACGCATTTCCTGGCTCTAACCAAGTTCAGTTTCCTTCTCCAGACCAGGGAATGGAAGAGCAAACCCAAGAAAACATGAAGATTTTTTCAGCATGTTCAAAACAATGCATATTCCCTACCCCTGGAATTTTACCTGATTTTTTTCTGAACATTTTACATGTTTTCCTAAGGAAATGCTCTCATGCTACTTGTCTCTAACTTCCCATCTAATATATTTAGTTTCAACTAAAAACAAAAGAGACTTCTTGGCCATAGTTAAGATTTTACTAATTCCATTAAAAAGAGTGAGGAGAGATAGTCTAAATTACTGTCTCCAGTGAGGAAAGATAGGCAGAAGGTCATTCTGTCATACGCTGTAGGTCAGCCAGCACAGCCATACTTCCCTGCATGGCTCGGGGAAAAGCTGGGCTGCCTTACAGGCTTAGGCACAGCACCAGGCTCTCCAGGTCTATGGATTTATATCCAACCACCTCAGGTGTTATCAAGGAAAACCCAAGAACTTTTAATATCAATGAATAAGGAAAGAACAAAGTATTAAAATCTAGTGTAAGGAATAGAAAATTGGTAGCAGTTTTGAGGGGGAAAATGTCAAATTAGAGAAGCAGGAACATTTTAGCTGTTGATATTTATTTTCTCTGTGCATATGCCCCTTTTGAAACAACTGTTTTTTAAAGACTGCTATTCTTGTTTTTAGGTATGCATGATTCTTGCCAATGACTTTTAGCTGCTCTAAAACTTTCAATCTGTACACAGCGACTAGAAACCAATGATGCCAAAAGATGGTCACACACAGAAGGTTGTGTTTATTATTACAGCAAGAGTGAGAGATATATAGAGAGAAATAAAAGTAGTAAAGACCTGAATTATAAAAATTTACAAATTTTCAGTGGAGGTAACGCTTTCCTGGGTGGATGATCACAAGGAAAAAAATGTACGAAGAATTACATAGGAGAGTCCATATTTGTGAGGATAACATATATATACATATATACATATATATATATAACTAGGAGAACTTCAAAAACAATTTTCCTGGAGACCATGAAATATCTAAATAACACAGTGACCATTAGTTGGGAAAAAGGTCAAGGATTCATGAGTGATTTAGATCAGACCATCAGCACTGAGCTGAGTGAATGCTGTTTGGTTCAGGTCTATGTGGTGTGCCATGAGTGCACCCCTGCTGTCACTGCCCATCACGTGCATGAAGAGGATGTCCAGGAGGCTCCACAAATACACAGTTTCTACACCTGTCCCCTCAAACATGTTACAGACAGAAAATTCTTTCTAATTCTAGCAATGAGTTGACCCTGAAAAGGCCAGAGCCACAAAACCACAGTGAAGCATGGGAGGAGAGGCACAGACATCAAGGACATCACCAGTGCCCAGACAGCTGCAACAACAGGAAACTTGTTAGGTGAAGATAACCAGAACAACCTCAGTGAATAAGCCCTTTTCATACTGCACAGCAAGGCAAAACCCCAGTAACCTGCCTGGCAGTCTGACTCAAAGGGAAACTCCTATTGCTGAAAGGTTAACTGGTTAGGAAAGGACTAATGAGCTGGACTCCTTGCCCAGTGCAATGTAGTATAAAACTTTCCAGGATCAGTATGAAAATCATTGTCAAGCAGTGTTTTGTCTATGTTACCACTACTCTGTTCCCTTGTTTGTTTATTTCTTCTGTTTCTCTCAGATGTGGTCATCTCCATTATTTTTGCAGGAAATAGTGTCTTCCTGTGCCTTGTTTACATTGCTGAAGCACACAGGTAACTTTTGACCCAGTGTTTCCTTTAAGATGTGCTTTTATCTGTAATGCTGACTTGAATGAATTTGAGGAATTTGAGGAATTCTATCTTAAAAAGATATCAGATATCTTTCTATCTTAAAAAGATATCAGAACAACGTGTTTTACTGACATATCTTAAATCCACTGATTTCTTGTGAAATTCAGTTTAATATATACTAAATCTGTCAATTATTTCTGGAGTTTTGTTGGTTTTAATCCCAACCTTGGGTCCATTCCTGTGAGAAGATAAAACTTAGAATTTGAAAGTTTCACAAAAAAAAATTTGTGGGGTTGTTTTTTAGTTTGAGGGATAAATTAAAGAATGTGATCACAATGAGGACACAGCTTCAGAGCTGAAATACAAGGATTATTAAAGAGTGTTGAGGAAAAATCCGTGGAAAAATGCAATAAAAGGTTGCTGTACTAAACACATATAAAATCCAGCAGCAATTAGCATATCGAACAGATATGGAACTTCCTGAAGGTGGGGAGCACACAGCCTCTAATTATAGGTCAAGAATATAAATGACCAAAGAACAAACATTTCACAAGAATAAATTGAGATTTCAACATTTGACTCCATTTTGATGAGTCTTGAAAGTAAATGTTATTATTTGTGATTTTTTTTTTTTAAAGATAAGGTAGAGGAAGAGAACTTCACATGTAGTGTTATTCAGGTGGGATCAGTGAGATATGAAATTAGACATCAAATGTAATCAGGCAGAAGAGAAGTCTAAATATCTCTCTTCCTTCTTATCTGAGACCTCAATCCCAGCAGAGCAGGGAGAGGATGATCTTTCTACCCGGGAAAGCTAAAGATAGAAAACCTTGACAACCTTCTTGCTAAAAAATCTTATCAAAACAGACACAATCCCTCTAACTTAGTGTATTGATACTTTCTAGTGGTCACAGAGTCACACACTCACTGAATGGCTGAGGAGGGAATGACCTCTGCTCAGATGGGGCCAGCTAGAGCCAATTGCCCAGGACCATGTCCAGATGGCGTTTGACTATCTCCAAAGATGGGGACTCCACAACCTCCTTGGAATACCTATGCCAGTGTTCACAATGTCACAACAAAAAAGAAAAAAGTTTCATGAAATTCAGAGGGAGTCTCCTGTGTTTAGTCTCTGTGTATTGCCTCTTGTCTTGATGTCACTGGGCACCACTGAGAAGATCCTGGCTCAATATTCCCAGCATCCTTCCTTCAGGTACTTGTGTATATTGATACGGTTCCCTGAGCCACCTTCTCCTCAGGCTGAACAGTCCCTGTCTCTCCAACTTTCCTCATAGGAAAGGTGCTCCAGTCATTTTAACATCTTTGTGGCCCTTTGTTGGGCTCTCTCTGGACTGTCCATGTCTCTCTTGCAGTGGGGAGCCCAGAACTGGACACAGAATTTCAGGTGTGGCCTCACCAGAGCTGAATAGAGGCAAGGGAATTTTGTCTTATGGAGCTCAGGATAAAATTTGCCCCCTTTGCAGCAAGGGCACATTGATGGCTCATGTTCACTGCGGTGTTCATTAGGACCCACACATCTGCACCTGAGTCTTTAAGCACCATTATCATCTCCACAATACCTTCTCTTCTAACCAAGACGCTGTGAAACTGCGTGCTGGTTAGCATTTGTGTCAAAACCTCTTTCTGCTGCTCTGGGAAGTTAAAGAGATAGAAAGTGAAGCACAAGTTATTCCTGCTGCCAGGGTGGTGCAAAGGGAACTTGGTGAAACCGTAAGTGAAGTCCATTACTTTATTTGCATGCTGATAATGAGCCACTGCATGGAGGTAGTTATAGTAATTTTAAGAGCCGGAGTAGTTTAAAAGTTGCTCTTGCTAAACTGTCTTCTTTTTAATCTCCTCTTGCAAGAACAGCAGGGGTTCTCAGCCAAGTAGTTGTGCCCTGTCAGAGTTCTGACCTTACATGCACTCATTTATCAGGGGATTATTTCATTATTTTTACCCTGTTTTAACCCATGCTGTTCAAAATTACCTGTGAAGCATATTCCCAACTGACACAACAGTCCTGTGGAATTAGTGTGCAGTTTGCTTCATCTTTCCTGCAGGGACCACTGAAGTTACAACAATCTTTTCTAGAACTACTGATGAGAGACAAAAGCACCTTTGATGAGATTTTTTTTCAAAACATGAACCCTAGTGATTATTACCTGTTTGCACAGCAGATGGAAAAAAAAATACATCAGGAATGGTTGCCTTTCTTCCTGTGAGGATATGAAACATTATTACGGTTTGAAATGATTCCAGGATCCCGTGGACAGTCCATTTTCTTCTTCTAGCATAGCTGGGTAGGAACTGAATAGGGAAAGGCTAGCAAAAATCACTTGCTTTGCAGATATATTTTCTTTTTTTGATGCAAGCATGTTTTTCTCCAAGTCACAACAGGACACCAATGGAAACTGGGTCCCTAAATGCCTTTGTAAATCAAAGTGAAACTGTAAGCAAAAGTTAATGGGTTCCATGCTTAAATATGCATGTCTCTGAAAATTTCCCTCACCAGCCATTCTAATATAAATGTGCGAAGGGAAAACTGAGGATGTGGCATATTTAGAGTTCAGTAAAGCACTTGGCAGTGCATTTCATGAAATCTTACTGCTAAATTAATTCAGATTGGCTTGGATAGCAGCATACTCATGTGGGCTGGAAACTGCCTGGCAAATTGTAAACATGTGGCAGTGATAAAGAGTCTTCCTTCTATGGTGTTGAAGATATGTGTCTAGTGGCATATACTGTAGGGAATGCAACTAACCACATCTCATTGTATTATGGGTACAAACATCTTCAATATTAGCTGGAGAGAGAGACCCAAATCTAGAAAAACTGAAGTATATATATAGCTCTCCAGAGCTTGATTAATCTTTTTGAAATCTAGAGATCAGTAGTCCCAAAAAGGTCATAAACATAGGGCTAAGAGATTAGAAATGAGATTAATTTGGACAGGAAAAAACCTAAACAAAGCAAAACAAAATAATAAAAAACCACCCAAGGAACCTAATAATAATTAAAAAATGCAGTGAGGGAAAAAAAGACTAGAAAGGTGTAAAGATTTATTGACAATAATCAAGAATTTCATTATACAAAAGCTTGCAAAATTATACAAGAAAAAAATAGACCAGTGACTTCAGAATGTGTATATAAAGAATGTACAAAGTCACGATGTAATGGACTAATTTTGTTGTGATGTTAGCTACTAACTGTGCTGTCAGAATTATTTCACTACTATTGCTTGAAATCACCTTCTTTCTCCTGTGGAACACGAAAAATCGAATGTCTCTTCTGTTGTGTGGTGGCGGAACAGCAGTCTGGACAGTGAAGCTCTGAGCCAGCTCTTGCCATTGCAGAGACACAGAGAGTTAACAGAGATGCCTTTTCCCTGTAGCTCCTCGGTGGCTACATCCTTCCTAAGGACTGCAGTGCTCATATTACCCCAAACACACCCGAGGAAATTCAGAGAAGTAAAACAAACAAACTCACTGGTTCTCGACTGCTGAAATGGCCAAACCTGCAGAATTTTCTAAAGAATAAGAAGTATTAGATATTTTCCTCCTTTAAAATATTTAGAGACATTTTATTCCATTACATGCTCACTGAACTACAATGAAAAACCTAAGAGTAAAAATAAACATTATTTTTTATTTTCATTACCTATATATTTGAGAGTTTCCTCAGAATTCAAAATACATATTTTGCAAACAAAAACACAATCCCTGGACTGAGGAGCATGTTAATAAAGAGTCATTCTACAATCATTTCACTGTAGTTTTACGTTGACACAGCCTTATGATATGTCAATTTTTTTGTAAGAGACTCCCAAAGGTCAAATCTTCAGCTTGTGGTAAATTTGGGTTCCTCTTCAATGAAAGAGGAGTTATTTACAAAATATTGGATAAATAGATGGGTTCCACTGATAACTGGTAACTGCGTAGCATGACATAAGGAAAGACATTTTATATATTTGCACTCATTAATCTTATTTCATCATGTACAAAAACTTGTTACATCTGTATCTTGGGAGTTCCATAGCAACTACAAAGGATGCAGCCTTTTACCATCAAAAAATTAAGCTAATGCTGGCAGGTGTTTCATTGTAAACTTTTACTGATAGGTATTGGGGATGCTTCTGCTTCCCATTTAAAAGAGGAGAAATGTAGGTGTAATCTGACGTGAGGTCTTTCTGGTAGATGACTTCAAATGCTCTGTTTCTATTGTGATGAAAGGAACACAAGAGGATTCAAAACTCAGTTAATGAGAAATGCTATAGCCAATCCAGTATCTTGATCTACTACGGCCTTTTTTGTTAACTTCTGTTTCTTGCCCCATCCTCCACCCAAATCTCAACCAACTGGTGATAGAGTACAGTGCTTATCAGTTGGTTTTTGGATATTCATACACAATTTCATAACAAACAGACCTCCAATGTATTCAGCTCGACCAAAGGGTTGTGAGGCAGTTTTGGAACTGAATTTTAATCCGAAAAAAAAAGCAAAAAAAGAGTGCCTAGGTTGGTCTACTCATTAATGCAACACGCATTTACATAGCAACACTACTAATTCTACTTGGTTTTTCAGATACGTGGACAACAAGCACATGCCATGGCCAAATTATCAATTTGCTTTTAGTCTGGACTGGCAAGGCATAGAGGGTTTTTGTTAATCATCATCCATTAATGCTTAGCCAGCTGAAAAGAACTCTGAACAGGACACCCCTTGCTTTGCAGCACTAATGCTATAAATTGAGTGTAATTAAAGGCAGTCAATGATGAAAGAACTATATGCTGGGATGCTGCAGTTTATTCACAGTGTGCTCCAATATATGCATTCTCGGAGGGAAAAAAGACTTAAAATTCTGATTTCTGGGGGTTTTTTTTCCTGTTACTTGTATCATCCAAGGACATAGGAAAGTGCTAGCAAAAAAAAAAAAAATTAAAAGGATAAATCAAACTGCAGAAAGGTAAAAAAAAGCAAATAAGCAGCTAAACCAAATCAGCAAAACCCTCAAACCGGACCACTTAGACATTATTTTTCCCAGTTACATAGATTCTTCTTCCACATTCAACATTTTGGGTTTAAACATTTTTTCATCATCTTGTTTTCATGGAGGGTTTGGTTTTCTTGTTTGGGTTTGGTGGGGTTTTTTTGCTATTTAAAACAAAGGAACATACTATCTGTTTAACCAGAAATGATGGTTTGTCTTTCTCTGAGGAGACCTGCTTGGAAAAACAAGGTACATGCTTAGTCACTCCAGTTTAATCTTCCTGAGTGCCTTTGGGAACCAGGAAACTGAGGCTTCAGCAGGGCTCAGCTCTGCCAGGAGGCTGCACAGCCAGCTGAACCAGGGAGAAGAGAAGGGGATGGCTGCAGGCTGATCACCTGGCTGTGAGAGAGGGGGAAACACCACCCTCAGGTCTGCATATTGCGCTGCTATTACCTGGAATCATCAGGAATCTAATCAGATCCAAATAAAGAAAACTGGGTTTGCCCAAATTTCAAGATAAAATTTATCAATTAGGAAGCTTCCACATGCCTCCATCATCCTCTAAGATATCTGAAAAATGCTGGTCTTATAAAACAGTGCACACTGGTTTTTTGAGCTGAAATTCTTGTTTGTGTTACAGGATTGCTCCTCACACCCTGCAGAAACATCCTGCATGTCACTTATATTCAGAAACATAATTCAGAAAATCTGCATGTAGAAATGGCCAGATTTCAATCATTACTTTAATAAAAGTTTTGTTTTCTTGTTTGGGGTTTTTCTCCAACAGCATAATAAGGTTGTCAGTTTTTATTCGTGAGCTAGTTATTATACAAGTCAATTTACATAAAAGGCAATTTTAAGTTGAGAAATACTATCAAATTATTATATTTCTTACAGAACACCATGAGAAATTGGGTCTGGTCTGCCATATATAATATTTTGATCAGGGACTTAGGAGGTAACATAAGATCACTGACAAAAGCTTCATCTCAAAAATAAAATGGAGACAAGTAACAATAAAGAGGAGTGGCCTATGGCCCAGAGTGGTCCAGATCAGTCAGCTAAAAAAATAGAAGTGTGTAGCATGTGCTTTAAAACAGCCAGTGTACAATCATACCTGTAGGGCCATTTAATTTACCTTATGTGGAAAAGAAGGACCCCTCTGAACTCGGGAAGGGAGGGCCGCACCATGAATTTCCACGGTGCTTTCCAGCTGTGTCAGAAGCCACAGACGCAAAAAAGTGTTGTTTAATATAAACCTTCATGATATAACAGATAATTTTGTTCCATAATCAATGTGGTGGGTATTACTTGTGAGTGCATCTGGAAGGCTGTGCCTGATTGTGATTTCCCCTGTTAAAGACATGGTGAACTGGAGAGGGCTCAGATTAAGTACTGGAAATTGGTGGACTTAATCTGTCCGCTTAGAGTAGTAGAATTTAGATTACTGGCTCTTTAACCAGGTGGAGAAATGTGTAAGCCATCCCCTAGCTGAAGTTAATTCTGAACACACGCAACTCAGATATGAGCCATACCTTTGTTAGCAGGGAGAGAAATTAGCCAGGACAAATATAGTAGGTCCCCCGCAACAGGTTCCCTGCACAAGACTTTTTTTTTTGTCATCAAGTTTGAATCTTCATGATGTAGTACAAACAAGACAATTGCATACCCGTTTCTGAAAGAATGTCAAAATAAATTATCACAGCTGTTCCCTTCATTTGGTTTGATGATCTATAAATCCTCTTAATATACCTTGATTATTGATTTTTAACATTAGCTAATAAAAACCAAAACCACACAACTTTCAAGGCTATGAATAAACCTATTTAAAGTTAGCAGACACCTTGCTTTTGAATACAATTATACAATAAAATTGGAAAGGAATAGCACATACATAATGTCAAAGAACACAGAGAATTTTACAAAATGAACTTAATAGCTGTTCCTGGGACATTTTTACTAGATATATCCATTCATAAACAATGAGAAATGCTGACTTGAATGAGCATGTTTGAGGAATTCTACCTTAAAAAGACATCATAACAATGTGTTTTACTGACATATCTCAAGTCCGCTGGCTTCTCATGAAATTCAGTTTCATATATACTTGCTCTGTCAATTACTTCTGGAGTTTTGTTGGTTTTAATCCCAACCTTGGGTCCATTCCTGTGAGAAGCTAAAGCCCAGCATTTGAAAGTTTCACAAAAAAAATTTCTGGAATTCTTCTTAGCTTGAGGAATACAGTAAGGAATGCGATAAAAATGAGGATGCAGCTTCGGAGAGAAAACATATAATGCTGAAATACAAGGATTATTAAATAGTGTTGAGAAAAAATTCCATGGAAAAATGCAATGACAGGTTGCTGTACTAAACAAATATACAATCTAGCAATAATTAGCATATCAAACACATAAGGATCAGATATATTAGAACAAGGCAGAATTTTTACCCTGGATTACTCAGACGGATCTAGGAATTAAATCCAAATTTTTCCTATCTTAGACTTGCAACTTAATTAGCTCAACTAGTAAGTGAGCTTTTCCAAATCCTTGAACATTTTTTTGTGGGGATTAAAGGCATTTTTCAGATTATTTTTTACTTTTTTTTTGAAACTGCTGTGTCAAAAATACCGGAAGCTGAGTGTGTATTGGAGTGGCAAGGAGAGTTCACTGCAGCTCTACACACTAATTTCCCAGAACAGCTCTGTGTATGACAACACATATGAGAACAGTGTATTTTTACTTCCTTAACTCATAGCATGAAGCTGGATGATGAGTACAAAGCTCTGCTTAGCTGTTTCCAAGACTACTGCTATGTTAATGAAAACAATTATCCATGAAAGAGACAAAATTCTAAATGACCTTAAGGGGCACAAAAATTATCTGAATTACAGAAAAAAATTCAGAATTCAGAATAAATTAGTAATTTGTAACACATCTCCAAAGAAATTGCAGAGGTTATGAAACTCGAGGGACCTCATCAGCATAAGGAGGAAAAAATGTTGTTTTGAGAATAATTGATTTGCACTGGGCTCACAGGGTAAGAGCTGGGTACTTCTGAGGAGCTGTGAGTAGTGAGGTGCAACAGAGCTTCAGCTGCAGGTAATGTCCCAGACCCCTGGTGTGAGAAGGAGCTCATGGCATTTCTTCTCTCCCTGTCTGTGAAAGACCTTCCTTCCCATCTTCCCGCATGGGACCAAGGTTTGAGGAAGCAGCATGCAAAAACCGCTGTGTGGCAAACAAGCAGAAGTCCAGCCCAGGGGTCACTCAGCCTCTGCCACCACAAACACAGACCAGGGCAAGGTTACTCCATCTTATTGTTTGGGGTAAGAGAACCCTTCCTGCAGTCTGCCCCACAGATGGGCAAAGGCAGTTGCAGGAGGTGTAGGAGCCATTATTTCCACTTTAGAGAGCCATTATTTCCACTTGTGCTTTGGTCCCCCATTCCCATGAATTTCTGAAGCTCTTACTGAATTTGACAGCATTTGTTTGTGGAGGGGTTCCCTGCAGGACTGGGGAAAACTTGTCCCGTGTTCTCCAGATGAAAGCCCATCCCAGCTAAGGATGAGAGCGAGACTCAAGGAGGGGCATAAATATTTCACTTCCATGCTTCTGGAGGGAGACTGGGCCTGTCTTCCTCCATATTTGGAGGGGATGACTGGGGGCTACATGTTATTATTGTTCCTTAGCAACTCACTTGCTGTGGGAACCCCTGCTATGCCAGTGCACCGAGTTTGCATTATACAGTGTCAATTTTGTCCTGGCAGTTTCTTGATTTTCTTTCTTTACCCTACTGAAAGAGGAGATTTTTGGTCTTGGTTTTTTTAATACACTCAGTGAAACATACAGTGAAATGTGCATGATAATAGAGGCTCCAAGATAGCTGTGCACTCGTAATAACCTGCGTTCACATTTAAAAGCCTTAGCCCCTGAGTGTTTCTATGAAAGCAGCATAGTGCAGGCCTATTTATTACCTGCCAATTCCATTTCTTAGTGGAGTTGCCTCTGAGCCAGAGTATTTTCTGCAAAAACATGTTCCTGCGGGTAGATGTGGGGGCGGGTGGATGTGTGGGTAGGCAGGGTAAAAGGATGGGTGTGATGGGAGGACAGTGCCTAGATATTGCTGTAGAGAATATCCCGGCTATTTATTCCTCAAGGCAGATGGTGCCAGCTGATTACCCTCACCAATAGAGGCTGTGCCTGTTAGTGAGGGTGTGAAGGAACATCTCTGCAGTGAGGGGCTGAGGAAAGGCAAACTAAGGTACTCAAGCAAGATCCTGATGCAGAAAGATTAATGTGTGAAGGCTAAAGGACTGGGACAGGGTGAACTCTGTACAACACAGAGCTGTTAGCCTGAACTATGGGCACTGGTCTGCTGCATGTCCATGAGAAGATAAGTTATGCCCATCCTGTTGGAGGGGATTTTCAGAGCCCAGAGGCACAGTGCCATAATGGCAGAGAAAATTGTCCTGCTGCAGCTGCTCTGGCCATGTGTGAGCTCAAACCAAGGCTACTTGTCCAGCCCAGCTTTCTCTGCTCTTTTGATTCAGCATCTGCTTAAACCGCTCCTGAGCAAACAGCTTAGGATCGAGCTCTCGTCTGTGTGCTTGTGCTCCTTCCTCTGCTCCTTCCTCCACCCAAAGGGCTTTGTGCATCTGTCCCTGAGCAGCTCAGCACTGATCCCTGGCAGATTAGCCCTTCCACTGCACAAGGTGGGGCTAATTTTTTCTTGATGTGCTTGCTGAGTGTGGTCTCTATAATAAATAACTATAATCAAAATGGCCTCATCATAGAAGCTTCATACTGTTTCTACAGTCTTATGTTTGATTGCTTTCATTTCCACTGCGCTGGTTTTCCCAGTGGCTTTAAGAGACTTATCTGGGATTTGCACTGACTCAGGGAAAACAGAATCAAACCATCTTTGTAAGAAGTAGGGGAGATTTTGAGCAAGTAAAGCAGGAAAAGGAGAATTTCTATAGTACAGCAAAAGAACACGTTCTGGTTTTTTCATGTGTAGGTTCTTGGAACTTCACTGCAACACTAAATAAATTGCCTCAGCAGTTTCTGAAAAATGCCATTTAATGTTTGCTGGCCCCTGGAAGTGCTAAACATTGTCACATTTGTTGAAAATGCCAGTAAAAGGCTCCTGGGAATTCCATCTCCATTTCTGCAGCTTTGATAAGTTTTATAACAATCTGGTGTAGTACAGCATTTCTAGTAAGAACCACTGTGTTTGTGAGGCACTGAAAAATTGCCAAAAAATGCACTTTAATCTTTATTCCCATCAGGTTAAAAATTTATTGATATACCAAATCCTTAAAAAGAGACAAAACAGATGAAAATGGAAGGAGGTTATATGTGCTCCCACATTCAATAGAATTCAATAGGATTCCACTCACCATCATATTTTTTCTGGAGACTACAGAAGAATTGTACCTTCATAAAATATAAAATTCTGGTTATAGCCCAAGTCCTGAATATTTAATTAAATCAGGAGTAACTCTATTGTAGAACCAGTCTGGGGAAAGAACTGACATAGTTTGGATATTTTGAAGAACTTGTACCTGAGTTATGAAAGACAGAGATTCAAGTACCTGTGCCACTTGCTTGAGGCAACAGTAGTCCTCCATTAATATTTCAGACTTGCACTATAGTTGTAAAGCTTCATGGTGTAAAAGCTAGTTAGTGTTTGTTTACTTCCTGACACAAACTTCACTGAAATCAATATATTTTGCTGCTCAGTAAAAAAAAAGAATAGCACATTTTTGCCTTCACACTTTTGCATTGTACTCTAGGGAAAAACCCAAACAAACAGACAAGCCAGTCAGTTTTATTCCAAAGCCAAATTTTGCAATCCAGAATTCTGGTTCTACCTGCTGCCTGATGTTGTGGAAGAGGAAAAAGACGATCTCGTGTGAGAAAGAGGAAGTGTTGACACATATCCATACATAACTATTTTTAGAATTGTATGTCAACTGAAACTGCCTTGAGTTTCTGTGAATGTTTTTGTTTTCCTGTCATCTTCCAGTGTTTGTGCACTTCCATTTCCATTAAGAGTATCAAGAAGAGAATCATAGCATCACTTAGGTTGGAAATGACCCTAAAGATCATCGAGTCCAGCTGTTAACACAGGACTGCCGAGTCCCCACTAAACCACGTCCCTCAGTGTCCCGTCTACATTTAAAAGATATTTAGAGGTCTTTTAAATACCTCCAGGGATGATGTGTCAACCACATCCCTGGGCAGCCCATTTCAATGCTTGACACCCCTTTTCGTGAAGAAACTATTCCTACCATACAATCTAAATGTCATCTGGTGCAACTTGAGGCTGTTTCCTCTCATCCAGTCACTTGTTAGCTGGCAGAAAAGATTGACGCCCTACAACTTCTTTTCAGGTACTTGTACAGAGCCATAAGGTTCTCCGTGTGTCTCATTTTCCCAGGCTAAACAACCCCAGCTCCCTCAGCCACTCCTTATAAGATTTGTGCTCCAGACCCTTCACCAGCTCTGTTGCCCTCCATCTTCCAAAATAAAATATTGTCTTCTGGAATAATTTTGAGATCAGTTTTTGCAGACTGTAGGAATATGTCTAGTTTGCATAAAGAGAAATATGACTCAAAAGATTTTTGCAAGTGTAGACTTTTGATACAACTGCAAGATTATCTGTTGAACTTTGAGATTCCTCATTACAGAACTTAGGCAATTTTGAAGCAATTTCAGTCTGCAGAACTGTGACATGGTTGAGCTTCATATTTCTGCTCTAAATTTTTCCCTTGAAAAGTAGAGGCCTAGTGAAGGAATGTGTGGGCTTTACACACGTGGAGTTTTTCTTCTTTCCATTTTAGGAAGAGCTTTAGGACAAAGTTATTCCACAGGTGGTAAATGTGCCTACTGGAATTCTGCCACAGGAACGGTCTTTCAGAATTGTATTAGACTGATGAGTCAGGATTCGCATCTTCTCTTTAGAGACTAACAGGATGTCACTTGTACATAATACTACTGTCTGCTTGCTTAGTCTTATTTTTCCAGAAAGAATAAAACCTGCATTAGTGTAGTAGCCCTGCTTGCTCAAAGACACTGTAGTTCAAATCCTAGTAAAATAGGCCTCTGAAAAGAAAGAGGGAATGAAAAAGAATGAAATAATAACAATTTTAAAAAGTTGCTGCTGAGACTTGAAGGACTCTGACTTCACTAAAGCTTCATTAGCTAAATGTAATGTGACAACAACACACCTGCAGCCATTGTGGCAGTGAGAAGATATTTCTCTGTGCTTGTCAGGAACTATGAGTACCAAATCTATTTACAGGACATACTGAAAACTCTCATGGGTATTAACCAGTCTTACTCACTTTTGAAATGGGTTACTTTTTAGCAAGTGCCCTAGAAGTGAAAAGCTTTTTTTGTAACATCTGTTCCAAGAGTCATTCCATTTCCCCCCATATTGGTTAATATAATTTAATTTCCCTCTCTTCACCTGTCATAAGAGGATCTGGGAAAAAGGGTTGCTTTTTCTCTGTACTTGCAAATTAATTGATATAATTTGTTTGAGGTTTCCTTTTTTCACAGTGCTTTCTTAAAATTAGAACCAAATTAGATGTGTTCCTAGCCATTGCAGAATGCATTGATTAGAGCTGAATTATGCGCAGTTGTGATCTACATTGAAATTTGCATGACACATCTCTCCTGGAATGAAACTAAAAACGGAATTTGAATCTTACTCTATTCTTTTCCAATAAATACGTCTGTTCACCATTAAATCCAATAAGTTGTGGTCAATATTTAGAACAGATGAATGTGTAGATCTATGAATGATGCAGCTACTAGAGTAAAAGTCTCAAGCACTTACCTAATCTGTGTTAACTAAATAGTCTATATTTATTACAGGATAATTATTGGGAAGAACACCTTTAGTTTTCCTTTTCTTAACTGTATTGCAGCAGTCTCTACAGTCCCTTGATAAACACTGTAAGATCTTGGTCGTGAAAATACGTGTGTTTAGAGTATGACTGCTGTGAGCATTTGCAATGATATCACTATCTGTCTGCTTATACATGAAAAAGTAACAGGAGTACATGTGTTTTCAGCGGCTAAGGAGGCACTGCCCACCTTTGCAAGCCTGCCACAGCAAGTCTGAGCCTTCTGGTTTCACACAGGTTTCCAGCCTCATAAACTGCAGGTAATACTGAAAGGTGTCTGATATGAAGTGTTATGAGGTTGCTGCCTGTAAATGGGAAAGGGTCAGCAGAGGACTTGCACCCCACAGGAAGTTATGTGCATGTTTACCTTGTCATACTAACAAAGCTCTGCTGAAAGCAAAAGGAGAAGTCCAGCAATGTCATCCCTACTGGGTTCTTTGAGCCCAGAATATTGTTGCAGGGGACCATACAACTCACTGCACATGTGAAAAATCGGGATAATTTTTCTCCCATCTTTTTGCCACCTTTTTATTTTCTTGTCTTATTTCAATGTATTCTTTCTGCATCAGTATTTAGAAACAATTCATTCTTCATTTGAAAAGGCTGTATGAGCAAAATTGTAGAAGAAAGAGAGAAAGAAAGAGACAGAAGTTGTCCTGTGTCTGGACCCAAGAGGAAACAGCTTCCCAGGTAGCTATCATAGTAAGGGAGCAACACATCTAGATTGTCTCTGTGATGATATAAAATAGCATCAGCCCCACCTGACACCACTACACAGGCAGCCTCTGGTCCCAGATGGATAAGATAAAAGCTCCATAACCTTGTGATACTGTTAAATGAAAGGTAAGTCATATATGGGTTCTGCCTAGTAGGAACTGTAAGAATTGCTGCTGTGAGAGAGTGGGTAATTGCAGAACCTTTGCTCTGTAAGGATACAGCCAGGTTCTTCCATGATGGTTCATTTCTTCCCAACCCTTCCCAAACAGTGTCAGCTCTCTGATGATAGAAATGCAACAATTGAACTCTGAGAAAACTGGTATTTTTATGCTTTTATAGATTTCTTTTCCCTCAAATGCTTGCACAAATATATATTGGATTTTTGTTCGTCAAGCATAAGCTCTGTCAAACGTATCTGCACTGCTTTAACTTTGGAAATGACAGCTTTCTGATCAAAGAAAATATTCATTTTCTTTCTATCCTGAGGAATAGAACAGTACTGGTTCACTTCCAAATAACACATCTCATGTCTTGTTGCTTTGCTCTTTCCTTAAGACATATAATTTACCATAGCAAGCTTTTCAATTAGGGCATGATCCAAAACTTTAACTACTCTTGGGGGAAAAAAGCCCAACAAAACCTACTTTGCCTTCAGGCTCTTTCAAGCAGTTTTATGTACGATTATTCACACAGTAGTCACACTTGCGTGACAAGCCTACACTGTAGGGACAATATATACAATACAGCATTTCCTTAGGATATAAATAGTAATTTTGGATACTAGGAAAGCTACCTTTTCTTCTCCTTTTTCTTCATGTCAGTTCTGGCGATCAGCTGTGAAATGTAACAGTGATTAGACATGGCAGCTTTTTTCTGTACCAGTGTCTTGATTCACCAAAACTTACTCTGTCTTCTCTTTTTTTTTTTTCTTTTTTTTTTTTTTCCCAAATCTAAGACAAAGATTCATGGCATCTTTGGGAATTAGCCATGTGATCCACATTTCTGACAGCTGCAGAGGGGGAATTTGTGTTCTCTTTCATGTCTGTCTTTTCAGCTTTTGCCAGAATGTGGTAATAGAAAGAACCTTTCTGACCACCACGCTATCGTGTTATCAGTGTGACTGGAAAATGGTAGAGAGACTTTAGGTTTCCACAGAGTGTGCCAGCATCGCCCTAATGTGGGCACTTGTTCAATCAGCTGGTGAGTCCAAGCAGTCAAAGCAGAGTCTCTAACCAAGAAACATCCCTCATTGCTGGCCAGTGGGGTGGTAGTGTGAATGCCCAGAGGGCAACCATAGCAAGCGTGGTAGGGTGAAAGGGCAAGAAATCCCTCAGACGGAGGGGGGGGGGGGGGGGGTGAAGCCTGCAAAGGGGAACAGACAGCCGATTTTAAACAGGTTTCAGGAACGCTGGATGCAGCCGGTGTGCTCGGGATGTGCCTGAGCACAGCGCAGGGATCAACCTACCAGTAACTCATCTCCAGGTCTGATCCTTCCTGAGCTGCACACTAGCGGAAAGTTGGGCTTCCTGCCGCTCTCGCCTGCGATCCGGGAGTGGATCAGCCCGACGCCGCGATCCCTGGCTGAGCCTGTGCCTGGCAGCCGCTCATGAGTCTGCGCATGAGTCGCTGCGGGAGGCTCCGCGGCTGGAGTATTTGAGGGGCTGGGCAGCGGGGGAAGGCGCTCAGAGCCTGCGGAGGCCGTGCGCCCGGCGGAGCGGAGCGGCGGCGGGGCGCGGAGGGGGCGCGGGCTGCGGCGCGGAGGGGCCGCGCTGCTCGGCCTGAAGCGAGAGCGGGGCGGCCGTCGGGGCAGCGCCGCTTCAGCACCGCGGACAGCGCGGGGCGAGCACCGCGCCTCCGGCCCCGCCGCGCCTCCGGCCCCGCTCCCCCGGGCGCTCTCCCCCGGCCCCGCTCCCGCGGCTCCGGTCCCCGGGCGCCCCGGACCCCCTATCTCCCGCTCCGATTCTCGGGTATCCCCATCTCCCCCCTGTCTCCCGGTCCGGTGTCTGCGTGCTCCGGAGCCCCTACCCTCGGCTCCGGCCACGCTCCTCCCGGCCCCCTCTCCCCGCTGCCTGACTGCTGTCAGAGAGCCCCCGTCCTGCTGTCCCTGGCGTCCTCCCCCTCTGCCCCGGCCGGCCGCCCAGCCCTGCTCCCCTCGCCCCTCTCTCCGCACCTTCGACTCCGCTCTCCGCCCCTGCCCTGCTCCCTGCGCCCCGCTGCCCCAGCGCTGCCCCCGGCCCCTGCCCCGCCGCCGGCACCATGCGCGGGCGGCCGCGTTGGGCGGCAGGCGAGGCTGCGGTGCCGGCAAGGGTGCCCCCTTCCTCCTGCCCTCGCCCGCTCCAGGCGACCCGCTGAGAGATGGACTTGGCAGGCGTGCTGCTGGCGCTGCTTCTCGTGCTGGTGCTGGTGGTCTCTCTGCTCTCCAACCTCCTGGTGCTGCTATGCTTCGTCTACAGTACGGAGATCCGCAAGCAGGTCGCCGGGGTTTTCCTGGTGAACTTATCCTTCTGCAACCTGCTTCTCACCGTTCTGAACATGCCTTTTACCCTGCTGGGCATCCTGAGGAACCAGCAGCCCCTCGGGGGCTGCGTCTGCAAGGCGGTGGGTTTCCTGGAAACTTTCCTGACTTCCAACACGATGCTGAGCATGGCAGCACTCAGCATCGACAAATGGATTGCCGTGGTGTTCCCCCTAAGCTACACCAGCAAGATGCGGTATAAGGACGCTGTGATACTGATGGGCTACTCGTGGTTCCACTCCCTCACGTTCCCCTTGGTATCCTTGTTTTACTCATGGGTAGATTACAACAGCGTTTATGCCTCTTGCACCTTACACCTGAAGGAAGAGACGGAGCGGAGAAGGTTTACAGTGTTCACCATTGTCTTTCATTCCACCAGTTTCATGCTGTCTCTGGTGATCTTGTGTTTCACCTATTTAAAGGTGTTGAAAGTTGCCCGGTTCCACTGCAAGCGGATAGACATTATTACCATGCAGACTCTGGTTTTGCTGGTGGATATCCACCCCAGGTAATGCGTGCGCGTTCGGATTCGCAGCCCCCGGTCACTCGCGGTAGTTACCCCGGGCGGAAACGATATCCCGCCCCTCCAGCCCCCCTTCCTGCTGCCCCGGCCGCATGGCGAGCGCTTCTGCCGCTAGTTTCAGACGCTGCTTACAGTGCCAGGAACGGTGGCTTGTGCGTTTGTAGCCTTCTCTCTTTAAACGCTAATCGGGCTCTCCGGGTTATCCCACTTGCCTGAGCTCCCTTTAAGCGGGAGTCACTGCTTTGTTGAGTGCGATCGTCCCGAGGCTCGGTGGGGCTGGGGCTACCCTCCTCCCCTCCGGGCTGCCCTCATCTACCCCGGGGGATTGCCTTCCTGTGCCCCGGGAGGCTGCCCTCCTCCCCTCGGGGCTGCCCTTCCCCCGCACCGGGCTGCCCTCCTCTCCCCTTCCCTTCCCGGGCGCAGGGGCTCTCGGGCACTGAGAGGGTTCTTCCCATCTCCCCTGGGCTCACGTCTCACCTCCTCCCTTCTTGCCTTAACACCCTTACTGCTCTTTTCCCTTCGTAGTGTGAAGCAGCGCTGTCTGAACGAGCAGAAACGGAGGAGGCAGCGGGCTACCAAGAAAATCAGTATTTTTATAGGGTCGTTCGTGATCTGTTTTGGTCCTTACATTATCACCAGGTTAGTATCCCCTGTCGGGGTGGGGGACTTTGCGGGACCAGGATGTCCTGTGATGCACAAGTGCCCGGGGGTCCTACAGCTAATTTTGGGGTGCCAGAACCAAACAGACCCTCGGGGCTGGTTTTGAGGGGCAGAGCACCCACACACGCAAACACACCCTGACACGCCACTCCTGCCCGCACACCCAGTCCTAGGGCACAGCCCCGGCAGGACCTGGCTCTCTTTCCCTCATTGCAGCCGGGTCTGGGCGCCTCTGCCAAGAGCAAGTGGCTTTTAGGACAAGTACCAGAAATTAATTACCTGCCAGTGGGAGATAAAAGCAGTTTAAAAGACTTGCCACCCTTCCTTATTAACACAACCCTAGCAATAGAGAGGAAAACAGACAGACGTGTTCCTGATTAGCTTGGCTTTTTTTTTTTTTTTAGGCATAAGGCCAAGCTTGCTGCTTTTGGAAGCTGAGTTGATATAATTTAAATTTTTCCAGGCTGATAATTTGCCTGATAAGAATTCTGTCTGGAAACATTAGTGCCTGTAAATATATTGCTAATGGTGCAGCCCAGACTTGTGTTGAGGTGTCAAAGTTATCTCTGAGGAAAACCAATGATTAGACTCCTAAAATATATAGGAAACATGATGTTCCTCAACTGGACAGAATTATAAGCATCCATCCTGGTGGTTTGCACCTTTTTAAGTGTCCATGCATCATTGCTGTTGTGTACTTGTGTAGTCTTCAGACAATAGATGATTGTTTTTATTTTTAAATCTTGCATAAACCAGTGAGCTGGAAGTCAGTGTAACTGTACTGAATTGCAGCACCCCAGGATTTAGTCTTTCATCTCTAAAGTAAAATGGGCTACATCTTTCACAAGTGATTTTTAGAAAATATTTCCCTCTTCACAGTGTGTTCAAGACAGCCTTGAAGAGTGCTGACTTGTGTTGAGGAAGGTGCACTAGTGTGCAAAACCCCCTGGTGAGCGCTTCTTCAAGGTTGCTACCAAGCTGCCAGTGTCTGCAGCCACACCAGCTCACAGAAAGTGGCCAGCTTTAGTGCTCTGATCTTACACAGTCACACGCATATAGGCCCTTAATGGTCACTGCCCTCTTCTGATAGGAGTAGGGGATAGGTTAAAGCCAGTGCACTAAACAGACAATATTTTTTTAATTTTTAAAGTGACATTTTTTTCAGTTCCCATTTACACGTTGAAAGGGATTCCTTCCTGATTGCCTGGATAACTACATCTTTTTTCTTCAGTCGAAAGGATTATTACAAATATTAACATTACATCACAGAGTTAAAAGGTTAATTTATCACTGTTCAGTACATTTTGAGTAATTTTCCATTCACTTTTGCCATGATTAAGATGTAATTATGTTAAGCAAAGTGGATTTTGCCATCTTCTTTCCATCTGAACCTTACCAAACTCAGAAAATTCCAAATGTGGCCACATTTTTCAGGATGGAGGTTATTTCTCATAAACTTCTAAAATAAAAGTTACTTCCTTCTTCAGACCTTGCATTTGGCAAATGTGAGGTGGTGCATTTTCTATGTGTGACAAACTGGTACCTACTGAATCACTACAGAGAAGGGTGAGGGCTGGTTTATGGAAATGTGTGTCAAGGTACAGCTTCTGTCTCAGTCACAAGGACTGAGCTGGTTCAGTGACAGCAGAACGGGCAGTATTTGGGGAGCACATCCCAAAAGGCTCTGTCCCAAAGACAAGACAGTGCCAAGACAGCACTATGTGAAAGGTGGTGATGGAGGTGATCTTGGAGGACTTGCTGCTGTGCCTGTTTCTCCATTCTTCCCTCATTCTGCTTTTGAGGGGGGTGGCACTGAAGCAGTCTCTGGGGAGTCAGTGTGAAAGCCATCCTCCCTGCTTTCTTGCTCTTGGCCTGGTGACTCAGGTTGCGTTGTGAGCTCAGGATTTGCTCCTCACTTCAGAAATTTGAATGAGATTAGGATCATTAGCAATATATTCATCTGTTCACTGAGAGACAACAGATGAATTTCATCTCTTTTGTAACAGCACTAAGACCAAGAAAATTATACTGAGATGCATTCAGGTGGGTATTTCTAAGTGACTTGTCTTGGCCAGACCATTTATTTTATTAAAATCTGTGTAATTTTTCTTCTGTTGGCTTCAGTGCAATTAAGTTTGGATCCATAATGCCTTAATGGGAACATAGCAACACATATATTTTCAAGACTGAAAGGTACCTTAGTCTTCTTATTTAGTGTCTTTATAAAAACATCAATTGTGTAAATATCAATTAAATTTTTCTTGTATTAGGATGATATGCAGGATGGGATAAACCTAAGCAATCATGTAGCAAGTGTCATTTATTGTACATTTATTTCTCGTATTTTGTGTCTTCCTGTTCTACCTATTTTGAATTCACTGGAACTTTTTCCGAGCAGCTTCAAATGGAAGTAATCTGGTGTTTTTTTAATACACTTGCCATAGGAATGATTTAACTTCTAGTCATACAAATAAGAAATTTTCCTGTCTGTTGTTGTAATGTTCAGTCCAAATGACGGTAAATCAGCTTTTCTATGAGGAGGGATTGGAACAGCTTCAAAAGTCAACACCCTGCAAGTTGGAGCTCCACATTTTGGAAAGAGGACAGAAGATTCTTCAAGCCTTGAGAAAGCTTCTGATCTTACATCTTCAAACAATGATGTCTCAGAGTACAGAAAAGGGCTATTTTATCTCCCAGAACATTTTCTTTTCTTCTGGGATGAATAGAGCAAAGTAACATACGCTTGTTCCTGCAAAAAGTTTTACAAAAGATATACAGAAAATAAAAATTCCTCACCCTGTTCTTTCTGCCTTCCTGCAGGTTTTGCCCACTGCAGATGAGCTGGGCGAGACATTTGCTGGAATAGTCTGAAGGATTGCCCTGACTTTTGTGGAAAAATTGTTTAACTTAGTTGCAGTTTCTGGCCCCATGATAAATACATCCCTTTCAGCTGAGGTGCTGAGGCCACTAATCATCTGTGAAGCACAGACCAGGAGACGCAGGTCTGGAGGCAGCTGTCTGGTCATATAATGATGATAAAAGTGTTGTCTCCTTGTTTCCTTTGGCCAAACTAGCAGTCAGCTAAATGCACAAAAAAAGTTCCATGGCTAAGTAGTTGTGGGTGTGCTCCCAGAGTGGAGTTGCAGCTGCCAGTCAGACCTCTCTGAGATACTGCCAGGTTATTCTTCACACAACAGTGGTCTGACGTGAATCCACTTTGCATCTACGTTAATTCACCACAGTGGTGTAGTGGAGGTTCGCTGGTCTGTCTCTGAGGGGATGGATTCAGTGATCTAGACCAGGTTTCTGGAGTCATTTGAGATGCTGCATAGTATCCAGGTCCTTTACCTAGGCTGGCAGATATGCCACAGGACCTAAAGCAGACCTTCCAGGAGCAGTAGCCTGATGCCAATGGGGTTATGTCCAAATGTCTCAAGTGTCACTAGACAGCTCTACTCAGGCAACTGAGGTCAGTGAGTCTGGGTGCCCCGAGTCTCGTGTGTCTGTCTCAAGCTTGCTGTGGGAGAGGGTTAGTCAATTATGTCACCACAATTTTGACCACTTACCAGCACAGCTCAGTAACTTCAGAAAGTGAGCAATAAACTGCAGCACTCTCTTATCTCTGATGCACAGAAGCATCGCCATTGCAAACACTTTTTCCCTCTTTCCATAGAAGGAATTGATTTTTGTCTCCCAGTGGCCTTGCTAGGAAAGTTCTCTTTGCCCTTATTGAATGTGAGGAGTAAGTACATGGCCCTTCTCCTGCAGGCACTGTGTACTGTAAGAAAATAAATGTTGCTTGAATGTTTCATGAAGCATGAGTTGAGCGCTGGGCTCAGTGTGAATATAACACTCAAGTGTTTCCATTTCTCTTTAATGTTTAACAGGTTGATAGAGCTCCTTCCTTTTGTTACCATAAATTACTACTGGGGAATTATAAGCAAGTGCCTCACCTACAGTAAGGCTGCATCAGATCCGTTTGTTTACTCACTTTTACGTCAGCAGTACAAAAAAGTTCTGATCAACATCGTCAACAGGATACTTAAGAGGGACCTGTATCCGTCATCGGGGTACAACAGTTCTCTCGACACTGAAAACGATTATTGCTTGCACAGAACAAACTGACAACATGAAAGCATTCCCCTTCCAGGGAGACAGGTGTTTGCTGCTGCTGGAAAGCTGCCTTTCTCCTCTGATGCTGACAGCGGTGACAGTGTCTCCAGGGTGTGAAGGCTGCATTAATGCGACACATTTCACCGTGGACTTTCATAAAAGGCTCTTCCCTGGTCTGCAGCCAAGCACAAATCATGGCAAAGCCTTGTCCCCGAGTGAACAGAGTTGGCTTGAGGGGTGTTAAGAGAGCCTTTTGAGGCTTTAGGGAAGCTTAGACAGCTCTTAATGTTTCGTGTGTGAAGACTTGGTATGACTTGGAGCATTCCATATCAGACATGATATTCCAGTGTCTTCTGGGAGCACAGGAATCCCCACATTGGAAGGACAGGTTCAGAGTCCTCCGTGCTGCGCATGTAACTTGGCAGCCCAGGATCTGCTGTTAGTTTTGAACATAAAAAATAGGTCTTTTAATTGATTGATTTATTGTATTGGTGCCTCAAGTGAGTCAGCACTTTGAATCTGAGATTGTTATTCTTATTATTATTTATTACTAGGCATCATGATTGTAAAATAGCCTTTAGGAAGTGGTACATATATTTGATATGCCAGTATTCTATCAAGCATAACCAAAGTCCACATATCTGAGTTACTAATATTTAGCACTTCAGTGGTATGTGATTACAATAATTGCAGCAACAGTAACGAAGACATGTATGGAATTTAGTTAAATAGCACTGTAGTCCCATCACTGAGCTAGTAGTCCTATTCAAGCAAGCTTTTATTCAGGAAAAAAAAATCAGTAGAAGTGACAGGTACCATTGTGTTTAAGATATATTACTTCAACTATCTGTTTTCAAAGAAAAGGCTAAAACATATTAAATCTTTTTAAGGGATATATAATGTGTAAAATATTTCATGCATTGGCTATATATGGTGGATTGTCATAATACTGTACAATCTTTTAGTTAATAATGATCAACTAATTTGGTGATTTTAATTGACAAGAGATGTGAGAAATATTATAACAGACCTGCTGCCAAATGCCCAGAAATATAAAACTGCTTTGTTATTATATGTATTTTTCTCTTTTATTTCTTTTTAAATTTAAACAGGCTTTGGAAAAATGTGGGAATTATTTTTGAACAATATTCCTTTGATTATACAAGACGTTTATTAAAATTTAAGAATTCTATGGCATTCAATAAACTACTATTTTCTAATTGAATACATAAAGAGAAAATTAAAGCAATTCTAAAGTATATTTTAAGAAGAATAAAAAGAAAGATTACAGTAAAGTACTCTTATTTTTTATGTAACAATGGACTTGACCCTATAAAGCATTGAGAAGGCTATTTCCGGTCAAACTAAGCATGTAAGCATGTGATTAGGCACAAATTTTTTTGAAGGTAACAGCTCTATTTCCATGCTGAAAATTAAGTACACACTTAACCGTTTTGCAAAATCAGTGTTGAGCAGTCAGCACATTGAGAGGGTTTTTCCCACCATCCACAGTGAGGAAGGAGAGTGTCTCGTTCAGTCCCACTGAAGTCAAAGATAGATGATGCTGCCTAACAAATACAGTGTTTTCTTACCTCCTGCTTTTAATCTCTGGGGCCTTTATGATGCTTTTTCTTTTTTCTTTACCCCATGCAAGTACCTTAGGCCTCTGTGCTTTGCATCTATAGTTCTGCCTGTGTTTAAATTGAATGTACTATAATGGTTTTGTCTTCTTAGTAAAGTATTTGTACTCCAATTTTGTGTAAATACAGTATTTCAGAAAAAAAAGAGTTGTCCATGGAATCTTTTCAGTTTAACTGTCTTCCTGTTTCCCCATGCCTCCCCCTCTGCCATACAGCTAAAAAAACCTGATGTTTCAGTCTTTCATTTCAGCTGCACCATAAGGACCCGATAACTCTGTGGGGAGTAGGAGGGATGCTAAATTTTCAGTAATTTTTTAGTCAGTTTTGTGCCAAAAAATTTTAATGGCCTACAGTAGCTGTCCATGAATAAACATGAGCTTAATGATACCTACAATTGTTAGCTTACCCTTGGTTTCCTAAACAAAATGGTCTTTGCTTTGGGAAAGGAATATGTTACATGTAGTCACGTGTATTAAATTGTCACCTTCAATGCATACAAATGAAATAAAGTGTTATTGTTACAGAAAATGGTAGAGGAGAAAAAATAATAAACTTTAAAGCTATTACAGTAATAAACTTCTAAAACTAATAAGCTATAAGCCACATTTTAAAGGTATAAAACAGAACCTATTTAAAGTGCTACCTCTGCTATTAAGTTGATTAATGAAGGTTACATATGCCAGTTGAGGGTGTACATTTTACAATACCACTCAACCTCACTAAGCATTGAATATGGACATGCTCAGGTCTAGATGGAGAAAAAAAAAAATGAGCCTGCACTATGTGTTGCAGAATGTCTTCTAGATTTCATTTCCACATGGAATTAGGAAGCCAAGGTCTACAGTGCTGCACACCAGAAACTCAGGAAGGGCCAGGAGAGCTGTAGCGCTCTCAGTCCTGATTTGCAATGAAGTTTAACAGCTTTGTTTAGCGTTACCAAAAGGCATCTCCCCCGTCAGTATGCAGGTATATTTTTCCTTTCTCTCTTCTCACACCCCACTCCCCACCAGAGAAGGACTTGCTCTGCTTTTCTAACAAAGCAGGAAACATCCAGTGAGAGGTCTCGCTTTCGTTCCCTTGGCTTGCTGAAATAGGCAAAACTCATTAGGTTTGTGCTTCATTCACCATGCTGTGGGTTATTTGGGGACAGGAGGAGCTAGGGGGAAACCACACTCGGCCCCCATTGTGTTGGAATGCTGCAAAAAGTGTCCAAGGATTTAGTGCTACATGTATCTTACATGATGGGCACATTCACCAGAGGTTGTGGATTCCCTCTTACTGACATTTTGACATTTTAAATAAAACAGGGGGTACACAGTCCTGGCAGTAGGGCTCAGTCTGGATCAGAAGATTTCCAACAAAGCTGAAGTGCTGTATCCAAAATGGCCTCTTGCCATTGACACACTCTTGCCAGCTCAAAGGTAGTGCTCTAGGAAAATTCATCTGGATTTCCTGCCCAAGGGCCTGGAGTGCCTTTGCTAAGAGACAAGAGACCGGCAGATACTTGGCAGGTGTGTTGTGGAGGTGGAAATGCCACAGGGGTCATCAGGAACTGCCTGAGACTGTGGTTTCCTTAGCAGGAGGTGCTGTCACCCACCTGTGGCTGCTGAGGGAAAAGGATGGCAAGTTGTTAAAAGAGTGTGCAAGAGAAACATCATTTTCTCAGACCAGTAGGGCCCCCAAAAAGCTCCTGGGATGTAGTTTTTCAGCTCCTGGTTGCAGTTAAAACTCACAAGGTCCTCTGCTCTTCTCCAAACTTGTATTTGTCTGCAGAGACTGGAGCTGAGAACTGCACCTTCCCTGGATGACATCCTCCACCTAATGGCAGTCAGGGTATAAACTCTGCAGCACAACAAACCTTTAATTAGTCCGTTATTAGTCCGTGCTATTAGGGAGACATTAAACTTTAATTCTTAACACACGTTCACCAAAATATTTCCAAGCCCGAAGATCTGGATGTTTTCAGGTGAGATCCAGGATGGCATTTTGAATCTGCCTTTTCAGAGGAAGAAACGGAGTCTGTGTGCCTCATTTCCTAGGTGAGTGCTCCAATATTCATTAATGACAAAAAGGGGCACCTCTTCCAAAAGAAAATTGGTGGGTTTTTTTCTTTTTTCAGGTAAGTTCTGAGACTGACAGGGCTGAGTTTTTGAGGCAGTAAAGTCGAAGTATTGCTTAGACTACACATTCCCAAAAGGTTTAGGTATGAGCTGGCTCCCAGCCTGCTAAATCCTGACAGGATGGATGTGCTTCACTACAAGTGCAAAAACAAAACTAGTTTTCTTGGATGAGATCTTCAGTGTCTTTGAGCTTAGATGGCAGCTGAGCACTGAGGACCTCGAATTCTGTGCGTTTTCTCTCCACAATTTCCTTAGCCTCACTGAGGAGCAGGCATGTTATTTGTCTGGGTAAATCAGCACCTAATAAACTTCTGCAAATAATCTGTGCAGCTCAGTGATTACTGAATACATATTTACCTTGTCTTAATGTGAGCAATGCTGGTATTGAACTTAAACTTCAGAGCTAATTGCAATGTTAGGCTTATTACATGGTTAAATATGTTTACAGTTGGAGTCTATGACCTCAAAAGTAATTTCCAACTTAAATGGCTCTATGATTTTGAGTTAGAATCCAAATTCCTTAATGCAATGCTTGGGTATGACCAGAGAGTCATCATGCTCTTTACAACTGTGGGTTAAAATCTGAGCTCTTTGATAAATTTAGCAGCATTGAGCCTTGTTGAAAAAAATTACCTATAACAAGATGTTCAAGCACCTCTATGTAAAATGCTTTAAAAAAAAAATTAAACCCAAAACACAAACTGAAGAGATCTAGTGTGAGTGGGATGGTTCGACTACATCACCCAGAGGACATATTTTCTGTTGTATTTGAGGTGCTTTTTCCCCCTCAAATTATGCGTGCTCTTGTGCACATGGAATGAACAAGCAACTGTGTGTCTGTCCCAAAAGCACATAGCATATTTCAGGATTGTGGAGAGCAAATGGCTTGTTCAGTCTGGTTCAGGAGGACACCTGGTTTGTGGGAGGTGTTAATTACACAAGTAAATTAGAGGTTCTGCTTTTTATTTTTGGAAAGTAGTCCAATTAATATTTAATGGCTCAGCTGGAGGCACAGCAGAGATGACCTTAAGAAAGGTTGTAAATATATGACTATCTTTCAATACCAGAAGCCTGGGGGAGCAAAATGTCACCTGGCACAGTATATGCAGCCAGCTCCTTCTCTGATCTGGAGCTGCTTTTCCCTGTGGCTTGTGAATGGGAAACAGGCCAAATGACTGGTCCCATTTCTGCATATCCCTGATTCTTCTCCCCTTAATGTCAGATTTTCTGTGCCAGGACAGGAGGGTGCGTGATGCAAACTTGGTGCTTCTGCTCCTTTCTGTAAGTGAGCAATGCATGAACCATGAGCTGCTCCCAGCCAGGCTTCTTATACATTCTCTATGCAAATGAAACATATTGCAAAGCAGGTATGTTAGATGTCATAGGGTCCATATGGTTTTAAAGGTATTTTTGAGCGTTGAGAACTACAGATCATTCCAGTCCACTGACATTTTAACTAGATGCTTTTAAATATTATAAACCATAACTGAAGCACCTTCATTTCAGTGTTCAATCCATTATCACAAGAGTGCAAAGTGTTGAGCAGTCCACTGTGGACAGTAAAGATGCCAAGCAAAGCCCAAAAACATCTCGTTTGGGACATAATCTGAGTTTTGTTTTGCATGTTTCATCCATCTCACTGCATCCTGCTGTTTCCATGTGTCATATACAGGTTCGTATCCAGCAAATTTGGAGCAAACTATCCAACGTATCTGTAAGTTTCCAAGTTTCCTTTCCTTTACCAAATGGACTGAAATCATCAAACACTTTCCAAGAAAACTCCTCATGCCTAACACTAGAGTAGGCTTACTTAACCCACTTTCCCAATTTGATTTTTTTTCCAACCAAGGTGTAGCACTCAAATTGTACTTCAATGAAGACTGACCATAAGTGGCAGACTCATTACCACCTTCTTTTATAATTCCTGTCCTTACATATCCAACCACTCTATTCTCTTTGCTTGCAGGTGTCAGCCCTGATGCACATTTTCAGAATGTTTTCTGAAACCCAATAAATTGCTCAGTGCACTTGCTCCATGGCATGAGACTGGAGATTGGGTTTGTGTGCTTTGTGTGGGTGCTTCCATGGAAATATTTAAACGTGTTTTAGGTTTCATATTTGTCCTTTTTCATGGGAAAACAAAATGTTGATTGGTGACATATGACCTTTGTGTTACAAAAGACTGCTGATCCCTCCTTGCAGATTCATAGCTCAGACTGGCTTTCAGCTTGAAATCTGGCTTTTCAGCTAATCAGACCCTTATTGTTATCATTGCTAATGAAGCCTGCTTTAGGCATTCAAAATATCTTTTAGACTTCTCACACAGTAGTCTGAATACTTCATTATGCTTTTATTCTTAATACCTTGCTGGAAGCCAGATAAGTATTAGAACTGCTATTCTCAGGAGACCTGAGGCACAGGCAGATGAAAGACTGCACAGCCAGGAAAGAATGAAATTGCATGAAACATGGTTTAGAAGACACCTAGGAATGGAAGACAAATAATGTCATCCTGAATCTGTCTGTTGACCTTTTGCTCAAAGTTTCTCAGGCATTTAAAAATGTGCTTCTCATAATGGTTAGGCATACCTTAGAGATGACAGTGGAGCTGAATTTTTGGGAGAAAGATATTTAGGGTACAGGAATAGGATGCTCTCCTTCTCTCAGCCTGAGGAGCTTGCAGTGCCAGCACCATGCAAAAAAAGGAGTGGCAGACACCCTTTACTCATAAAGAAAACTGCATGTGTTGAAGTCACAGCTCCCTTTTGCGCTTTTCTAGATGGAGCTTCAGTGGTTTTCTCTGGGTGTGACAGCTCAGGCTGGAGTCTCTCCTCTTGGAGAACACCACCTTGGCCAGGCTGGAATTTTGGTAGAAATTTGAGATGCTGTGTATGAGAGAGAGCAGACTTCATGTACAGGATGGTGAAGTTGAGTGGGTGGGGCATTTATCACAAAGGAGGGATGATGCCTCTGCCGCTCTTCTAAGGGCTGCTTATATCTCATCTGTGTATTACATCCCACTCATTTTGTTAGTGGGCAGAAAATAAGTTTCCTGAATCAGAAAATAAGTTCAGGAAATGATCCTGACTTTGCTGACTTCAGATGGAGGAGGTAAACCAAGATTTTACTCAAAGGTTTTCATCAGTAGAGTCCAAGTCTAAATTTGCAGAAATCTTTCAAGAAGGTCGTGTAAGACCAGCTCAGTTATGAAGTCTGCTCACTGAATTAATCACACTAAAGAAAAAAAAATTATTCTTGTATATCCTAGCAAACCACCTTAACAGTGCTGAAAGGAAATGTAATCTAAGGTGTACATTCTTCTTCAAGTGACAACAAAGATATCAAGCAGACTGAAAATTCAGATGGTGTGGCTGTCGAGGAGCCCGCACTCCAGTGCTCTGACAGTCGCTTACACCTCTGAGCCCTTTTCTCCCTGAGCTTTCTCATGCCCCTGTGCACACTCCTGCTGTCCTCTCTCTGATGGATACCTGTGGCTTGCTGAGCATCTGCAATCACTCCAGCCAACCAAATGTGGCACTTGAAAGCTCCTTTCTTCCAGACCCAGAGGAATGCAGCAACAGTGGTTCTGAAAAGTGATTCAAACCCAGGGTATGTTCCTTCCTTCTTAAACCCTCTGTTTATTCTTATTATACTTAAATTACCTCCTACTCAATTATTTTAATCTCTGGCCTTAGAGCTGAGCAGAGACATGAGAAACATTTGCTCTTAGCATCTCTGCCAGCCTGTCCTCCCTCTGCTGGAAGCTCAGTCAATTCCCATTCTTCCTCCACCTTCATCAGCTTGTAAAGTTTCTACCTGCCCTCTGGTTTCTCATGTCAGCTGAAAGTCAGGCAGTTCAGACCCTTCTTTCCTTGATGCATTCCCTTGGGCTATTGTGATGGTATTTTTACTTTTTTTTTTTCCCCTGTGGTTTTGGTTTTCTGTGGGGTTTCTTTGTTGTCTTTAATCAGTTTTCCACCGACAGCCTTTTCAGTTTTTAATTTTGTGCAGCTGAGCAGGATTGCAGAATGCAAATTGAACAAACTAGGAAGAAAGCTGTGCCCCTCACTTTTTTGTGCTCAACAAAGAAATCTGGTAAAGGAATAAAACCAAGAATCTTACTGAATCTACTGTGTCCCTTGGGAGTACAGCCCACCAATTTCTACAGTCAGTGGCACATAGAGAGTAATAATATGACTACTGTCACATTCTCACTTTCAGATAAAATTACCAGATATCCATTTATAGCTGAATCAATGTATTCAGCATGAATTCCTCATAAAAATAAAATTCTTACTGTTAGAGCTTCCATAAAACTTCCCACCTACTGTCCTAATAAGCATAATGAAGGGAAGATTGGATGGAAATGCAACCTACCCCATGTGGATGCATAGTGGGTTTCTCCAGGCTCTTCCTCCCATGGCTAAATGTCTGTAATTGCCCTGGCACTTCAGAGCCTCTATGTCCAAATCTGATGCTCTCGGGTTCAGCCCTTGAGTGTCAGCCACATTTTGATTTTCAGCTGATTTTCATATCATGATATGAACTTGCAAAAAACACAGATAAATGGATCCCAGGACCTTTAGCTTTGTAATTTCCCCTACAGCCATGGCATTGATTTGATAAGCCCTGAGGGTGGCTGTTGTTTGGCAACTGGAAGCTGAAGAGGACCAGCATAAAGTGGAGTATGTAAATAGTTTACTCTGACACCCTGGCATCCTCACAGAGGTTGGACTTGCCTTCTGGTACCATGTAGTTTACTTCAATGAGAACGAAGGGGTGATTCAAGCTCTTTCTAACACAATAATCAGCAAGGAAATGGAAAAACTCAGGAATTTCTCTGGATATCTGTTCTCCAAAGTTGTCCTGCTGAGCAGTGGTTTAAAGGACAGTCCTGACGAATAAAATTTTTGACAAGTAAAGTTAATCTTTTTTGATGAGACGCTAGTTCTTTTTTGTTCCCTCATGACAATAAAAGGTAACTCAGTGATATGAACAGTTGAGGGAACTTAGAAAAAAGCAAATTCCCAGTTTTCATAGGGATCTCAGTGTCACAGTAGCTCCGGTTACTAGTGGTATGACTAGAATGACCAATGGCAGCCTTGGAGCTGCTAAAGGTCCTGTCCTGAAGCCTTGTGGGCTGAAGAAATCTCTCCCATAGAGTTCAGTTTGATATGTGGACAATAAGGCATTTCTCATACCTGTTCAAAATTTAGCAGTTCCAGATCAGCTCTTTAACCAGGGAAACATCATGATATCAGTACCACTAGATTACACTGGCAGAGGTTTTATTCCAGAATGCTGGCTTTTTAGAAAAGCAGAGAGGAGGATTTGACTAATTGATGGAGCTGTTCCCAGAGTTTAGCCCATGACTGGTATTGTTCCCACAGTTTAGCCTGTGGCTAGTAACTAAGACCTTATAGCTGTTCTTTTACTCTCCCTACTGCCCTGTGCTGGTTCTCTTGACCCCTTATAACTGTGTCTTGGCTTGTTCTATTCAACTCATTTTTTCAGACCCCTGAATATCAAATTAGTCATTATTTGGCCAAGAAAAAAACATATTCGACAGATCAAATTATTTCTTATGATGAGTCAATTCTTAAGCCCCCATCCAATTTGTTACCTCTCTGCAAATCCTTTCCAATTTTTTAATGCTCTTCCTGAAATGGAAACACTCATGCTTCTAATGTCATTGAATGCACAATAGCCTGACTGAAGGATGGCACATAGCAGCGCTTGCAGGACTCTGTAGCTCTCTAGTGAACCCTGGGACAGGCCAGGAGGGAGCCCTGGAACAGTGAAACAGCACCACCACCCTGCCCTCCCCGCACAGGACTTTGCACAACCTGCATTTGAAACAGAAATCTGTGTCTGGAAACCAATAAGTTTCTTACAAATAACTTAGGGAGCCAGGATGCTGCATGTGGATCTGGCATGAGTTATGGCAAGGTAGACGTTGATAAAGCTGGGAGAACAACAGTGGGGTCAGCAGGCTGTTTGTGATGCCTCTGTGGGGCTGGGTATCGTGCTGCTGAAAATCCTGGCAGCATGGGATGCTGCGCGACCTCAAGGACAGCCTCCAGCTTGGTCTCTGCCCCTTTGCTGTCTCCATCCAGTACCTTTGGTGATTGTGGGCAATTGAGCACAACTTTGATCTGAGCATGATGTGTGGAGCATGCCTGAATACCACAGGCTAGAGATATTGTCTTCCAAGGATTTTCTGGGAAAAAAACGATGGTTTTATATTTGGTCTCTAGTTTCCACTGGTAGATGCTTTGATACACTGATAGGTGTTCTGTAAATTCTTTGAATAAATGCAGAAAATAAAATTTCAACTAAAAATCTTTATCTTTTAAAAGTCTCTCTGTTTATTTTTATAGGCTGTGTCACTCTAAAGAGTTGGAACCTTGATATAGAAAACAAATATGAAGACACTTAAATATTATCATAGCACAGATATTTAGTGTGGTGTAGATTCTAAGTATACTGCTATGTAATTTTAAAGTGCTTAAATATCTTTAAAAACATTATATTTTGACTACTTGAATAGCATTTTTCTCTTGGTTTTAAGTCAGACTTGTGTCTCAGAAGTGTATTACTGAAAGTGAAGTTAAAATCCTCAGAGCTGCTATGCTAGTATCATTTGAAATGGCTACTGGTTCTTGTTATCTGAGCTGAACTCCTGGTTTTCAGGGGAGTGTCAGCCTTGGAGGGCTTTATTTTCCTTTGGAAAGTACCAAGGATCTGCTTTAAAAGCATCGGGGTCTCTTAAGTATTTCCCCCATCCGGTATCTACAAACCAAAGCACTCCAAATCACTTTTTCAAAATGCTTCCCAGCACCTCTGTGAATGTGAAAAGCAAGCCCTAGAGAACTTCTTTTGAATGTTTTGGCATTAATGTTCTGTGAGACAGGGAGAAGAGATGAAGTGAAATGAGTCTCAAAATAGGACTGTCAAGTTCTTTTCTGGTAGAACTTACATTAATTTTTAATACTCCATCTGTGATCAGAAGAAAAGAAAGACCTTTAGTTCTCAGCACAGATCTTTTTTGAGCACACATTTTTCCTTGTAGCTGTTATATATTCAGTTCTATGATTCACTAACATATTTGTATTATTTTTCTTGCTTTATGGGAGTCAGGCAGAGTCACCTTTGGGCCTCATCTTGAACTAAGACTGCAAAATGCATCACCAGCAACCCCTCAGCAGTAATCCTGCTTTGCTACTTTACATGTGGGAGTAATGAGACAGCCTTTGAGAAGATAACAAGGTCCTTATGTCAGCTCTATCTTTTTAATGATTAAATTTAAATAATACTGTGGCTTATAGCAGGATCTGGTGATCAGTGCATGTTATTTTGCACATGTTCTCCTGGATATAGAATCATATTTATTACTGTTGTCCCTTTGTGGTCTCATTCTACCATCTGGTGCCAGGTTCCCTTCCAGTCTTTTATATCATTTGTGCCTTTGATCATGGCTGAATTTTAACTAGATATCATTTTCTCCTGTCATCAAAAGAAACTTTCTGAGTGGCTTCATTTCTTGCTGATTAACTCAAACAAGCACGGAGACCACATGAAGGGTAGGCTGAAAGGAAGGCATGTATTCACTTAAATCTTTTGGGGATGGTGGGGCCTTCTCCTGTTTTAATTGTGTTCTTCTGCATTATGATAGGATCAGTTCAGTGAATCACCTGGAAGTGGTATAAGCAACTAATTTTGTGGGTCATTGACTTAGTTAATCCTTGACAAGTCAGAAGATTAAAACAGAATTTAATTATCACTGACAGTACTTGTATTGAATTTAAATGATTTAAATATTTTTCAAGATCTGCATTTTTTAACATGTATTATATTTGATCAGGAAGGAAAGGAGTATCTTTGACTGTAATAGTAAGTGGGGGAAGTAAACCCACCCACTCATTGTTTGCTTTTGTTTCCAGCTTATGAGAAAAAACTGGGGGAAAGAAATTGGCAAAACATGTCAAAATGAAAAAAAAATAAAAAGCAAATAATTAAAGACCGATTTTGAAGCCATTGCAGGAAATTTAATGTTTTGAGTATGGTGAGACTGGTTCACTCTGAGGAAGTTTACTGGAGCATGATTCTTTCTCCCTTAGTGAGTTGGTACAAGTATGTACTTGATCAATAATGATGAAAAATAAGTGGTAGAGTCTACAGGGAATTTTTGAAGTATTTGAGACATGTAGGCAGTTGCAGTCCATGATCCATTCTAGGTTAAACTTTTAGGGTACAATGTAGGAAAACAGGAAAATTTGTTCTTGTGGTCTTTTTCTTTACGGTCTCTCAATCAAATTTCCAGCACTCAGTGTTTATGTGTGGCAGTTTCTAAAGCGAGTTTAATCCTAGGGGGTCATAAGGGGAACAAACTGAAAGTTGAGATAAAAGGCACTGCTGAAAAAACTCTCAGTGAGAAAGTTAAAAACTTCCCAAGCATAGTGTAGATGGTCCCAGAAGGCACAGAGAAACATCCCAAAATATCTGCTTAAGTGCAGAGCTCAGAATAGTCTGTGTATTTTTAGAGTAAATTAGCCATCTCTCTTAACCACACGCATGTTAATTTGAATTAGAAATATTTGTTTGGAGAACAAATCTGTTTTCCTTTTTTAACTTAGCAGCTAGAAGCTGAAAGAGAAGCCCTTGTGGGCCTTTTTCAGTCCTCTGCTCTTACATGAAGCTCAATCCGTTCATAGGGAGATGAGGTCTTGCAAAGGCAGGTAGAATAAGGTTGGATTTTTTAAAATATTGCTATTGCTATTGCTTTGCAGGAAGTTGCTTATTTACTCCCTGTCTGTCCTGAGAGCAACTCCTCTTCTCTGCCCTGTTTTGCAGAAACTGAAAGAGGGAGGAAAAAAATAAAAACTACAGAATGGGGATTGGTTACTGCTGTGCAAATAAAAATATCGCCTGGATTAATTTAAACTACTGTAAAATCCTAAACCCACACCTGCTGACTTTGTACTGGAGCAGATGTAATGTGCAGCTGAACAGTTTCTGCCAGCTTCACTAGCACCTAGTAGGGGAGAGAATAACAAGCCATGAAGTAGCATTTTCATCTGGTCTCTGTCTGTTTGTCCTTCAGAAAAGTTATTTAGACAGCACTGCTTCTGTTTATTGTTCAACCTCCTCTCAGCAGAGTCAAAATAAAAAAGAACCAGGTAATGAAAACTCATCTAAATCTAAGATATTCCTCTGCTAAATTTCTCTTACATTAGTAAGAATCATGAGAATGCAAGCAAGTGAAATGTACTGTATTTAATCCCACTTTGAGTACTTGCCAAGGACATAAACCGTTTTTGGTATTTAGTCCTGTCTGAGGATTTCTGGATTGCCGCTGTACTGTGGACTGTAGGCTAACAGAAAGGTCAGATCAGGAAAAACATAGCAATAACAGCTAGTGAAATTATCTACCTTTATTGCAGTGATTCAAATGCAAATAATGAAACTCAGGTGATGTTGTTACATCTGCTTAACACTCTGGGATTCACTGGTTCATTTTTAAGATTCTTTTAGAACTGGGGTAAAAATATCATGTTTAACCCTAAGCCAGAACTTGTTGTGAACTCCCTGGGAAGACTAGAAGATTTACTAAAACCCAGAAGTTAAAACAGAGATGTTGAGAAATCCCTGTATTCCCAACCATCCCTTCCCTAGCTGCTTTTAATGCTTTTATGTTTGGTCATGCAGCTGTGCAATTCCTGCTAGTCCCATTTGATATAGTTAGTGTTAACACACAACAAAAATATGGGAAGGGCAAGTGATATACACAAACTGCTTATTATGGGCTGAAAAATAGCCAGACAAGTTAGAAATGCTGGGTGGCTGGAAATATTGTATGAGTGGGAAGAGCACTATCTGAACTAGTGTTCCCCTCAGAAAGGGGAACAGGGGAACCCAGAGGTGACAGACATGCCAAACCTTCCCAGAAAGACACACTGTAAAGCCTGGGGTCAAATGCCTTGGAAAGGAAGAAAAGAACAGGCAATCTAAGCCAGAAGTGAAATAACCCTTCCAGACCTTCTGTTTTCCGTACCTTAGGGCATGCATGCAAGCATGCAAGCATGGAAATGTTTGTAGGTAGTAGTGACAAACTGATAAATTTACCTTTGTTGTTAATTACCTGGATATCATTCTTAGGCCCCCATCTATTCTACTTCTGCTGTAAATTTTTTATCCTGGTACCAAATAGACATCCTGATTGAATGTAAAAAGTCTGTGAAAGCTGAGGAACAAAGGAGCTTGGAGCTTGTCAGCTACTGACAGCTTTATTTAGTTGGTGCAGTGGGGCTTGTGAAGGATATGATGTTTGTGGGTGTCATCCAGGCAATGAGGACATGTGCAAGTTCAGACAGAAATGAGGGTGAGTCCCATGATAGCAAGCACACACACAGGATGCCAGAAGAGCTGGTTTGCCACCAGCACTCACACAAGTGTCAGTACAGAGAGCTCAGTCCTGCTGTCCCTCTATGGCTGTTCAGGATGGAGGTGCACTGGTGAAAACACACATGCTCCCACTCTGGGTTCATAGGTATGTCCACACTCACACATTCCTCAAACATCAGCACAAGCTGTCAGGTCATGTCTGCACCTGAACCCTTTACCCAGACACTGATTCACACCTTGAGTCTTTTCAGGTAAGTCCTCTCCTACTTGCCTGCTAATCCAGACTGAAGTTTGCTAGCAAACTACACATGTACACACATGGACACAGGGTTATATTCACTTGGGAAATGTAAACACATCCAGGTCTCTCCAGAGGCTGACACCTAGACTTTGCAGCTTACACCTTAGTCTCTCAGACTGCTGGCGTTTTAACCTTCTAGCACACCTGCCTAGGTCAGAGAGGGAGATTGCATAGTAGGAGAAAAAAGTTAAGGACTGAATATGAAAACAGACTGGATTGCAGTGATCAGGCACAGGACTCGGTCAGACGAATGTACAGCCTGGCAGCCTATCTGCATGCAGCTATTCCTTTTAATTCCCTCTGATTTTCCTAATCTTAGGCCTCCCTGATCCACACTGGCTATTCGCTTTGCTGCTTCCCCTTAGCAGGCCATCATAAGTTTTGCATGGTCTGAAGTCACTTCTAATATCCAATAACACTGAAGTTAACCACATTTTATGTTTCTAATCAGTGACAAATTTCAGCCTGACCCTCCTCAAGGCTGGGCCCAAGCTGTTGCTTTATGGTCCATCAGGCACCGACCAACATGTTCTAGTTCCTCTTCATGTCTCCTTCATCACTTGCTAGTTAATTCCTGAGTGTCTGTGGGGTTAATTTATCACTTTTCTTGTTACTTATTTATTCTGTTGCTCTGATTATTCCTTACACTGCCTCCATTAGAGTCTGTTGAAGTTGATACAAAGGCCTGAAGGCTGATTGAACTGGGCGGGGGGTGGTGGTGTGGGGATCTGGAAACTGATGCATGGACAAGCCACAAGTTATATTAGGTAGATAAAATCATCTTGAGAACAAGAAATTACATAATGTGTGCCACAATATTTTAATTCAGGGAAATAGCAAATAAACATTCCCAAATGACACCAAATCAGTATTCCCAGTGAGATGGGACTTTGTCTCATTAGTATTTGAGACTAAGTACGAGGCACAGTATGGATGTGGAGTATCACAAGGCTAATAGCACTAGTGAGAGCAGGTGACAGTGGTTTGAAAAATGTTTTGGGGGATCCTGGTAAAGGACACTTACATTTGCTGGTGTTTTAAAGTACATGGTCCCAATGTATTTGGGGCATCTACACTGGCACTGGTGGCTGAACTGCAGTGGAGGGAAGGAGGCACTCACAAGGACATTGTGCCTAGGCTGGACGGTAGTAAAACTGAGAGAAAATACAGGCAGAAAAACATGCCAACAAAAAAAAAAAAAAAGAGAGAAGGGAAAATCTGTCAGGACTATAGATAGTATAGGATTAGTTCTGCAGCAGAGCTCACCTCCACAAGCATTGGGACGTAAGGACAGAATCTCACCCCACACTCTCAAGGGCTGCAGGAAACTGCAGTAAAGACATGAGCATTTCCAGGGGCTGAGGGTTGGCTTCTGTTTGCAGGTATAACCTCTGCTGCCTTTTGTTGTTGTAAAAAATCACTTTGTTTAGTTCTGGGCAGCTTCTTTTTTTCCTTTAACACAAAATGCAGAGCCCAGGCACACAGCAAGCCTGGTGCTTGGACACAACCTCAGCTGTACCTGAGCACATCAGTGTGGCAGATTGGTATTCAGAGCAGGCAGCTGCTGGGGAGCTGGGCAGAAGGTGAAGTATTCCTGCCCTTGGAGGCAACACTTCCAGTGCTGTGTTGGTGCTTTTTTTTTCTCAAAAGTCCAGCCATACTGCTGTGTGATCAGGACAAAAAATAAGGCAGGTAGATAGTATTCTTGTCCTTGGAAGTTTGTTCTTTGAAGTCTGATAGGCTTTGGTACTGTTTACTCCCAGAACAGACTCTGCAGTCTCCAGATCTGGAAGGAAATCCTGGAGACAAAAAGCCAACCTGCCTTGAAGAGCCTGGAAGCAGAGGACATACTTGACTGCGGTGCTTCCCAATGCATCTCTTTCAAATAAGATGAGACATCAGTTGCTTTTTGAGACACACACAGCTTTCTCCTGCCCTGTCAGCCTCTGTAGTGGTTTCCCTATGGGGGGGGGTTATTTGATTACATTACCATATAGCGCCATAACTCCCTACTGATCTCTGATACTGATCAGCAGGAGCCAGTGTGCTCTGCCTGCAAGGACAGATTCTCTCCCTCATGTGTAAGCAGGTATCTGTTCTCAAAGGAGCGTGCACTGCCTGAAAAGACAGGATGCTTTAGTCTGTTTTGGTCTAGATTTCTGAGGAAAAATTCCCTTTTTCTTGTGATATGGGATGTTTTTTGATATGTAGGTAAGAAATGAGGAATTTGCATCTTACCTAAGGCAAGCTTTTCCACCATACCTGTTGCACAGAAATAAGGAATCTGCATCTTACCTAAGGCAAGCTTTTCCACCATACCTGTTACACAGAAAGAAAAACATACAATACATATTTCTCTAAAATATACTGAAAAAGCCCCACCAAAACCAACCAAACAAGAAAATTAAAAGATCAATTTACTATCAACTTAATATAGATTTACCATCCAGTTTAAACCTTATGCTGTCCTGGAGTCTTATCTACACATTTGTGAAGTTATTATTTTTTAAAGAATAGGCAGAAAATACTGGAATCCCTCCAAGTTTGCTTCTGTAAACTCCATCTTATCTTAAGTAAAATGTCCAGGAGGTGCATGCTGAGGGGGATCCTGGTGGCTGTTCTGTGGGTTCCCATTCCCTCTGTGCTGGAGGGGATGCAGTCCAGAGTCTCTTCACTGCCATGTCATGTTTTAAACTTGCAGTTAAGTATGTGATGAAATACCACAGTTTGGGAGGAAAGTTGCTTTCAGTTGTTTGCTTTTCTCTGTGTCTTCCCCCTGCTCTCTCCAGGCAGTTTTCTTGGCTTCAGGGAGACACGCTTTCATGAATGTCCCTCGTCCTTTAGGAAAACTGCTGAGTGCAGACCAAAGGGACCCGCGGCTGAGGAGCAGCAGGGCACAACCCTGCGGGGACCCCTTTTGCTGAAACTGTTTATGAAATTGTAAACCAGACTGCAAGAGGGAGACGGTCTGGAGGCAGAGGGGAGGGGGAGCTCATTCCTCCTCCCTCTCTGTCTCAAAGCCTTTTGCTTTCCAAGCTCAAATGCAGCTGAAATCTGACGCCTGGACTGCACGCACTGTGAGACGTGGGCATGCCCTTGCAGTGCACTGATTTCCTCTGCAGCTTGGAGAGCCAGAGCCGCGCTGAGCTCAGGAGAGGAGTCACTCCATGAGGCAGTGAGTGCCACATCACTGTGCTGCCTGTGCAAGGGGCTCCAGCATGGTCCTGAGGCTCTTGCTCCTCCTCGGTGGGCTGCTTAGGGCCACCAAGCCAGCACCCCGCTGTGAAACCGGCCAGGAGACCCTAGGTAAGGCTAATCACCCCAAAAGTCCTCCTTCTCTTCTTCCTTCTCCTGGAGATAAGTAAAGAGTTCCAGCTTCAAGGAGAGGGAGGCAGGAGCTGTCACTCTCCCCTAGAGATGAGGGGGACCAAATCTTCGGAAATCTGCTGGTGATGAAACTGGGGTTGTGCTTGGGAAGTATGGATGGGAAGGTGGGAGGTGTGTGGCTCTGCAACAGAAAAACAAGGCTGTGATGAAAGGGAACATAATGATTCCTCATCACTGTCTTTAAGGCTGTCGTAGAGGTGTCCTTCTGTCAATCTGTGGAGTTGACAGTTGTTAGGACCCCCCTCACTGTTATGGGGAATGTAGAAGGTTTGCCTCATCTCTGGCATTGCCTTCTAGGAATGTGGTAGTCAGATTGCAAGGTGAACTTTTGACCTTCTGTATGTTTTTTCTGCTTAAGAAAAAAAGCTTTTCCTTACATTTAGCTTTAGGTCATTTATTTCAAGTCCAAAGTATGAGATTTATTAGGATCTGACAGCTGTAGGGTGTGTTTTAGCTTGCTATAAGCAATGTGGATTTGTATGAGTTGATTGGCTGGAAAAGCAGATCTACCCTTTAGAATAAAGGTTAGATAGGAACATGCTGCTAAATTAATTGAAAGTTTTGATTCAGTAACCAGTTGACTAATAACATATATTAACAGTGCCTTTTGAAAATACATGTTTTTTTATCAAGTGTGCTTAATTAAAATTTCATTTATGTAGGGACAGTGGAGACACGAATTCAGTGTAGTGACAAGGTCTATTCCAGGAAAACTATTTTCAGAGAGTTTAAACTTAAAATGAGTCAGAAAAATATTTATTTTATGGGATTACAGGAAGAGATAAGTTAACCTGAAACTGACCTTAATGTTCCCCAAGGAAATTCAACTATATTTCAGTGCTTAAATATAAGCCATAGACTGTCACTGGCATTGAACTGCTACACAATACAGTCCATGTGCCATGTACTGCATATAATTTGAGAGTGCTGTTCCCATGAACATCAAAGTGAGGTCTACCACAGCCTAAAGGGATTTTATTTTTGGATAAAGCTGCACAAAGAGAAGTGTTGTAGACTATTTACGGCCAATTACAGGAAGAGGCTGCATGGTTTGCAGCATGACCTTTCTCTGTGAGGTGTGATTCTGCTCCAGTTCCAGCTGATCAAAGTCTTGCCATGGGACATTAATCTTAGCAACCACAAATGTATGGATCATTGAGGGGTGACTCTGAGAGTGTTTTGTGTGTGTTGGCAGCTGTGGTGTCTTTAGGGCAGGGCTTTCAGAAAGGCAGCTGAGTATGCTGCTAGAGGGATGGCTGGAGGTAGGGAAAGGGAGCTGTCAATGTCACCACATCGTGTGCCACGTAGGGGACACACTTCACACTGGAGGGCTGCTGGAGCAGGTGATAAAGTAGCAGCTTGGACACTGAGAGACCTGATGGGTTTCTCAAGGGTCTTTCTTTTCTAAAGGGGGGATAAGGTCATGTCAGGCCACATGAAAAGAAAGGGCCCTGCAGTGATGCACATGATCACAAGTGGACCTGGCAGGGTTCTCCTCTCAGCGTTCAGGGCATAGGCTATATCTTCAGCTGTAGCAGTGGGATTTTCTCCCCTGTTTTTGGGTCCCTTGCATAGGTCTTGCTGTATCCCAATGGTCAGACCTGTAGTGCCCTGCAAGAGGAGACCAGCCTGGAGCTGGTTTTGCAGGAGAGAACAGCACGAACCAGTGCCACTGTCTGACTCCCAGCAAGGCTGGGGCTGCTTTCTGCAGGCTTCCTGATGGTATTTGTTCTGCAGTGACTCATTTTGCTTTTTTATTTTTAATAAGAAGCCAAAACGAAACATGGTTTACAATACCAAGATCCTTTGAAAATGCTTTGCGCTTTTCTGTTCAGAAAAATACGGAAATGATTACTGTCATGCAGCTCCACAGTATGACACAGGCGTCATACACTATGTGGTGAGCTTTTTGGGCAGCAGCTGGGAGCCGTGGTACTGAGGGAGGACCGTTCTCCCTAGCTGTGTCTTGTATCCCTGGGAAGGCAGTAAGGTACTGTCTCTCTCAGTGATAAGATGTTACATGGTCCCATTGTGAGGCAGCACTTTCAGACCCTGATGAGTTTAACTGGCCTCTTAGCCTATAGTTTGGGTGACAAAAGTACAGTTTAGCATGTTTCCTCTGAGAGATGGCCAAACTTTTTCAGAGGGAGCTAATAAAACAGGTTCCTGTCAACCAAGTTGTGTGTCTCTGCTGCTGACTGATGTAGTCCAGTGGTAATTAGTTAAATGAAGTGCTTTATAATGATTGAAAACGAAACTAAAAACCCATAGAGGCAGATTGAAGTCATATGTCTTCAAATAGGTGAGTTTCCTTGCAGCTGGGGACAACTCTACAACTGTGATGCCACCGGGGCCAGGCTAATGATGCATAATAGAATTATAGAATGGTTTGGGTGGGAAGGGACCTTAAAAGTCATCTCGTTCCAGTCCCCTGCCACTGAAAGGGAGGCCTTCCACTAGATCAGGTTGCTACAAGCCCTATCCAGCCTGGCCTTGAACACTTCCAGAAATGGGGCATAACAGCGATAAAACATTTATCAACAGTAATACTAACAGCAATTAAGCCTTTCCTTTCCTGATCACTGGTATTCAGGGCGCGCTTTATTGCGGAATTCCGGGTAGGGCCACACCGGTGCTCCAGTGGGGTTGCGAACCCCCGGGGCTTAGCGGGTGCGCGAGGAGGGGACGCCGCGGGTCCGCCCTGGCCCCGGGCGGCTCCGGGCTGCGGCCACCGCCGCCCCCGTCCGGGGCCGCGCCGCCGTCTGTGGTGCCACCGTGTGGCTCCTCGGCTCGCACACACGGCTGCGGGGAGGCACCGGCCCGGCCGGCCGCGAACACAGCAGGGACGCCCGAGCCTTTTGCCACCCTCCCGATCCCTGCCCGAGCATCTGAAGGGTGGTCCGGGCACGTGGCACAGCCTGCCAGGTGACAGAACCGTGGAATTGTTACGGCTGGAAAAGACCGCTGTGATCTTTGAGTTCAACCGTGAACCCAGCACCCGTGTTCAGCGCCAAACCAGGTCTGTAGGCAGCACATCTACGCGTCTTTTAAATCCTTCCAGGAATGGTGACTCAACCAGATCCCTGGGCAGCCTGTTCCAATGCGTGACAACCTTTTTGTGAAGAAATCTTTCCTACTATCCAAGCTAAACCTCTCCTAGACCAACCTGAGGTCATTTCTTCTCATCCTTTTACTTGTTACCTGGGAGAAGAGACTGATCCCCACCTCACTACAACCCCCCTTCAAGTAATGGTAGAGAAAGATAAGGTCCCCCTGAGCCTCCTATTCTCCAGGCAGGACACCAGAAGCGTGGAGCTGTTTAACCTGAAGCTGTGGAGGTAGGAGAGCAGCCAGAGTGCTGGTTGGCACACCTGTCACTCGTGAGTCTCCTCCTCTTCCAAGCACCTTCTTGTTTTCATTATTTTGGCTTTCTCTTGAGACAGACATTGCCCCATCCTGGGAACTCTGACCTTAGTCACTGGAGATGAGAGGGAGTGGGGAGGTACAAGGAAGAGAAATGAGTAGTGAAAAACCACCATGGCAGGAGGCAGGGGACAGTTACAGCATTTCTTCTGGAGCCAGAAACAGATTTTGTGACACTGGCTCCTCTCTGAGCTGTGGCATTGAGTAAGACTGATTGTCTTCTGGAAAGTCAGATTGACAGAAAAAGTGTGTTCACATATAGATGTTATACCTTTCCCCTCTCCTTCTCTGCAGCTCCCAGCTCCACAATGTGCCATGGTTTTTGCTAAGTGAGAGGGGAAAAAAGAGAAAAGCTATTTCTTTCCACACCCTTCACACTGGCTCCAGCTTCGTGGGACCTGGGCAAATTTGTTCACCTGCTGTGGATGCTTCTCATGCTGGTTTCCTGGTGAAACCTGGGCACACACAGAGGCAGAGCCTCTCCAGCTGCTGCTGCTCCTGTGATTGCACTGAGTGACCTGAGTGGGCTGGGGTCTGCTCCCTGCCCCAGTCCCTCATCCTGCTGTGGCTAGCACAGGCAGGTGCTGACGTGGAGCATGACCATAGGATTGTGCTGCCACGTGTGGGAAAGCCCAAGCTGCAGGAATCTCATTGGCTGGACACGAGATGGATGTGTCCAAGTTGTGTCAAAACAAAAAAATGCAGGATTAGCATCTACATCATGCTCACTCACGAGATGAGAAATTCTTGCTATTTGTGAAGCCCGTTGTCATCACTGAATCATGTGAGCTCTGCTGAATTCCTGCCAGTGGCTCTAGGATTTCTACACATTATTATTTTAGCAACACTGACCTTCAGCTCCATTTAACATGGGGAATGGGATCATAAAAGACACTTATGTGGGGAAAGTAAGATTATGTTGAAAATAAAATACACAGGTATCTCCTTATACTGCTGAAATGATTTATGCATGATTTTAATCAGAAGGCAAAGCTTTCTTCAGAACACTTGTACAGACATCTTTAAAGTGTGGGGGTGTGAATACACAGAAGTCAAAACTTGAACAAAGTCCCACTGCTCTTAGTCACAGCTAGGCTTTTAGCAAGACTTAGTAACACTAATGGTTGATCCCCTGTAACATTTCTAGACATTACCTCTCCCTTCACATAGTCACAGTGTTTGAGGATGGCTGGCTGATAGCTACCGTGGTCCCCTTTGGGTTGCTGATGCCATGTGAGAGCCATCCCCTTCTCAAGCCTGGACCAAATGCTGGATTAATGTCGTGTGTTATTGCTTGATGCAGGGCTGAGCATGGAGGTACCATGCAGAAGTCACTTATCATGTTGTGAGCATGGTGTTTGAGGCTGGTGGGCCGTGTCCTGGTCTCTTTGCTGGGCTTTTATGACCCATGGCTTTTATGACTGGAGAATTCTTGTTTGGACAGAATCACTCTCCCTGGATGCAGCTGTCACAGATCAGTGGAGTTTAGGGACTTAAGGTTACTGTGTCCGCTTTAGAAATAAAACTGAAATTTCAATCCCTTGATTTATCTTGTTGTAACTCCATTGATATAATTGGCATCTAATTTTTAGGGTTATAATAGGATACACTTATCTAGGAGACAATAAGAGATTAAGGCACAGATTTAAGTCAAGGTTATTAAATTAAGTGTCAATCTTTTGTAACATAAAAATACCACATTTGGTTGAAACTCAACTACTTACAAAAGAATCAGACGATGTTAGTTATAACAGCTCTCATATATCTAAACTAAAGAAAAGACAGAGTTGTTCTAGAGGGAGGGATACACTGTTTAAAGAGGATGGGATGATGTTTTGGAAAATGTGTTGGAAAGATTGGGCAGAAAAGACCCCTCAATTATCCAGACATGATCCTCCATCCCACAACATTCAACAGAGCTGGACTTACTTAAAGGAAAGCTTCTGACTGTGGTAGGTTGTTGGCCAAAGCACGTGGAGAGTACTACATCGTTAGACAGTGGGAACTGAGCTATGAAGAGTGTGTGGTCACAAAGTAAAGCTGTGGAGGCATCACAGATTCAGATTACCTGGTTAATGAGTGCTTTCATCCTTCTCCAGGCAACCTGGCAAAAAAAATTGATCCTTTAGTTGTAGAGATTTCCTGACCTATTCCACCTTCTCAGCCCAGCTGTTGTTTAACATCATTATGCCTCAGATATGAGCTGATTTCTCCCTCCTTCACTGACCAGACACTGAGAGATGATCTCCGCATGTCTCCAGATCATCCTGGTGCACAGGAAATGCTTGTTCACCTACAGCCCAGTCACACATGCAGCTCACTAAGCCTTCAGCCAATTTGGCAACTCCTGGCTCACTTTTTTATCATCATCTTTGTTGCATTTTGTTTTCCCAATGGGTAATTTTTCCCTTGCAACTTGGAAAAGATCTCAGCTGAGGCCAGAAAAAGGCATTTAGTAGATTTTGTTTAAGGAATTATGTTTATGTTCAGAATTTTCAGCTCCTGAAGGACTAGAGGCACCAAGGCAGTTGTGGGGACAGACAGACAGATGGGAATACTCTTCATCAGTTCTTTCAGGCACCTACAACTGCAGACATGTTTAAGTTGCATCTGAACAACTAGAAACAAGGGAAGATTACTGGTGCCCACTAAGCCTGTCTTTGTGCCCTTGCTGTGTGACAGGTCTCGGTGTGCATCTGCACAGATATTGACCTGTGGTCCGCAGGTTGTGAGCTTACATCATCCATGGAAAAGCTTCAGCACCTTCTCACTGGCCCCAGAGAAGTCCTGAGAGAGAAATAGTCCAGAAAAACAGTCTCGAAAGAGCTGACTGCAGTGTCATTGCTGAGGGAACACCTTCAGTAATTCAATAAAAACGTGCGTGTAACCCAATGCCAGGCAGCAGGTGGGTTAGAAAGAAGGATGATGGACAATGAACACTGGCTTGCATCTTTCTGCTGTGATCTTGCTCTGCAAAGGGAAGGTAGATGAGGCATTAATCTCTTTCAGATGCTTTCAGGCTTCTTCAAGTGAGGGAGCAGGGTTAAAGGAGGGCTGCACAGTGCTCCTGGGCACTGCTTCTGCCTGTTGCAAATACATCCCTCCCCCAGGGAGTTACTGCAGTTGCTGGAGGGTTAATAACAGATATTCAGTCCTCTACTCACAAAAGCTTTGATGTACCCAGAATATGGAGTTAACCACGTGGCTGCTTTTTGCAAGCACTCCTCTCTCCTCCAGTTTTCCTGGAATTTTTCTCTGTGGCTGGGAATCTTCTCCACTTCTGCCCCGCATGTATGCCTTAGGTGTGTAGCTGCCTTCTCTTCTGGGCTTTCTGCTCCACCATTGTCCCCCTGTTTGAGCTACTCAGCCCTCTTATTACTCTGTCACTAGTCCCCTTACTTCTCCACTCCTCCCACACCCTCCTTCTGATGATTCTGATCCATTTTAGTGTTATGTAATGGATCTTGTCCTGCCCTTGTCCTTGTGCTGTAGCTGGGAGCTGGCTCTGGAAGCAGGCTGTGCTTTGCTGTTTGAAGGTGCTGTTCCAGTGTTTTACAAAATGGTACAGCTCAGCAGTGTTTGTATCTTGCTACTGAAATTAAGTTTTGTCTCTTTAGTGACAAAGGCAGAATATCACTGGAAGATTAACTTGATGAACCATGTAGAACAGCCAGAAGAGTAATAGTAATGTGATAAGGAACTGAAATGCTTTCTTTGGAAAAGTGGAGGTTTTGACTATAAACAGAGTAAAATGAATAAATATGTTCTTCTAGTTTAAAAAAGTACTGTAAGAAGCCGAGAGAACTGGGAGGGAGTGTGCTGGTCAGTACAGATCAAAATAGATGAGATAATTTATATTATAAAGACCAGCACACCCCTTACCAATCTGCCTCACTGAATGATTTAGATATTTTAGATCTAAGACTGGCCCTTGGGCTTATTCCAGATCATCAATTGCACAAATCTCCTGTTGGCTTTGGTCTTGAAAAGGCAACTGGCCAGTCCATGGTACTGGAAGTAGGTGTTGGGCTCTGTTGTCTCGGTTAGGGTTAATCACAGCAGCTTGCTTCCTTTGGTGCTGAATCATCAAGGGGAAAAAATGTAAGCTTGGCAGTAAAATATGTATGTGCTGCATTGTAGATTTTCAAGCTTGCCTTTGCAAATTAAAACCAGAAGTGTATTTTATAGAGAGAGCTCAGAAATCTTGAAATGGCTTTTCTCCTCTTCAATAAGTTATTTTACCCATAATCTTAAATAGAAGCTGTGCTACTGAAAGGACCTTTGTAGCTCTGGTGGAATAGCTGGAGTACAAAAATAAACATAAAAAATTGAAAAGGCTGTTCTGAGTCAGGAAGAAAAAGGTCTCTCTGTACCAACCTGTCGGTGGATGGGACTTTGAGAGGAGATGACACTGTCTTCCTTTGAGCCCAGGGAAGCCTTTGCACAAAAAAATTGAAAAATTTTAGACTTTTTCAAGCACAGAAGAAGCAGCGACTGAAGCCTGCCAAGTGAATTGGGAGACCTGAGAAACACTTTGTGTATCATCGCCTGTCATTTCTCTTATGAAAATGAGGAAGGGAGTGGCTGAACTCTTCTGGCGTTGCCAGAGCTTAGAGAAAATGAGCTGTTACGGGTGGGGATGGGGATTTTCTGATGATTTCTGTGTGCAGAGACCCAGGCCAGTAGGTGCAAGGTTGCAGGAACAGAGCGTACAGCTGCAGCCTGCGAGCTGGCCTTGGACAGTTTCCTGCTGCTGGCTCTCCAGGCAGTCAGGCTCTGGCCCAGCTTCATGAATCCACACTTATTTATAAAAGCACACATACTGCAGAATTATCCTTGGCCCCTGCAGAGCTGCATCCTCCAAAGCATATGTAAGCACTGGCGTTAGGAAACGCTGGGGAAGTCAAAACACCACATCAGCACACATATGCATTTGAGGCTGGCTATAAAGTAAGGTTTGGTATAAACCAGACCTTTTCTCTCTTGCTTTTATGTATATTGACTCCCAATAACCTGACATCTCAAGCTGCTTCACTCCTGGGTGTTTACAGGACAGCACTGTGGCTGATATATGGGTCATACGGCAGCTGGCATGATGGGGAGAGGTAGCCTCTCACAGCAGAAAAAGTTCATCGATGTCTCTAGTAAGGAGAGACTGAGAGAAAATGCCACGGTATGCTGCAAAAGTGTGAGGCTTAGATCTAATTTTAGCCTAGACCTAGATTTAGGTTTAGACCCAGGTTCAGGACCCAGGAGCAAGGGGCCGCTTTTGCTCATCAGTGAATGAGTCTTGGTAGCTTTGAGTTTGTAAGGGGCATCCTGGATCAGAAGTAGTGGAAAAGCCTTCTCTACTATGCAGGAGTGTTGCAGAATCACCCGTGCTTATCACATACTGAGATGAAGAACTTCAGTTGCCATGGAAAAGATTTACATGGATTTGGTTCCTCATCTAAAAAATAGATTTATCCTCTTCAGTCAGCATCTTTGTTGATGAGTAATAGCCATGTTGCTTAATAGATTTCCTCTCCCTATAGAGATATGGTAAAAATATCAAAGTGTTGACGACAGGTAGCACAGTCTGAAACCAGAGCTGTCTTTCCCTCTCCTGTGCTAACATCTCCTCCTACTCACGAAAGGAACCAGTCCTCAGGTGAACCCAGAGACAGTACATGACTTAGCAGAATTTCATGTCTCTTCCATCAGCTGTCCATTGCTTCCCGATGCCTCTCCTTCTGGCCAGCTGGGCAGAACGAGGCATCTGCTAAACGCAGCAAGTCTGCTGCTGCTCGGAGAGCTGGAGCAGGGAGAAGCAGCACCACGTCCAGACCCCGCCTGCTGCATTTTCCCTTCGGTTTCCTCTGCTTGTTCCAGCGTGTTGCCAGAACACCTTTTTGCTCCAGCTGAATAAGCAGAATTCTGAGATGCCATTGAGGACAGGCCTGTGCCACATCTCAGCCTGACTGATGGCTATAGCAGTCCTGCACAGCAAAAGCGGTCGGGGAGACTGTGTGTGCCTCAGTTTTGTTATTTGATCATTGCAAGTTGGAGATATAAACAAAAGGACAATTGTAGCTTTGTCCTGGAGCCAGCAGAGGGGAAAACGCCTCTTATCTTTGAGGAAATGTGAGCAGTTGTAGAGAGACTATCCATACTCCCCAAATGCCCCACGAACAGCTCTGCCCAGCTCACACAACCCTCTAGTCTAAAATAATAGCTACAATACGTCCATTTTTTTTGCTCAGGAGAGGGAAAAAAAAGATGTCAAATATTTCTCATCCACCCCTCAAGGTAACGAAGGGGACTCATTGCTAATGACCCTGGTGATAGTGTCCCTCTCCTTGTTGAGACGTGGATAAACTCAAGCCAGTTCTCTCCACGCTGCGTTTTTCCCTCTGTAAGGAACATTTGGCTGACTCTAGACTTGTGTCCAAGGTCTCTCAAATGTGGGTGTGATGGTGTTTGTATATAAGACTATCCAGATTCTGGAGGTCGTGACATCCAATTTTATCAGCAGGATTAATTGCTGGAGCTCTTACTAACAGATCATTTCTTTCTCTCTCCCAGCTAGCACTGTACAAAATGCTATTCCTTGATTATCCCCAGATGTAGCACTACTTGCAGTATCTGGCTGAGATGAAGCTTTTTAGAAATGCCTTGACCTTAATAACTGACTCACAGAGGGGATTGTGCCTAGCTAGGGGAAACACTGAAATCCTATAACGCAAGGCACTGTTGATGAACCAGGTATTATTTAACGCAATTAGCATAATGTACTGAGCCAGGAAAGGAGTTTGTATGGATATAATTTTTTCTAGCTTGCTGCTAAACAGAACTTGTTGGTGTTGGGGATGGGCTGTTTCTGCTAGTTCTGATGCCTCATTTATTTTATGAGGTAATGTAGCTCAATTACAATCCATAATATAAAACCAGACTAATTTCCAGTTAAATGTCCCCCTCCAAGATAAAATCCCAGGGTTAATTTGGTTCTCGTTACAATGACTTTATTTTGGCTAAAGAATGATCCACTCACTAGCAACACATATGCAGATGATTACATTTAAACAAATATGCCAAGAGTAGAAGTTTAAACTCTCTTTAGAAGGAAAGAAAGAAAACGTAATGAATTTGGTCTTGTGAGGACAAATGCTCAATTTACTGAGCAAGAAGCTAAATGCCTGTCCCCCCAGTGAGAGCAAGAAGAAATAGCAAGAGAAGAGATCCCCAGTACATGACAAGGAAAGTGAACCTGGTGGTGTTCAGGCTTGCACAGAGTGATTTAGCTCCTATGAGGCACTGGTGAAACCAACTCCAATACCTTGGTAGAAATATACTTCTTTAGTTGCCAGTATTGGAGAAGGACAATATAAAATCATTGGCTACAGGAGCAAAGGAGCATTTCCTAGGTCATCAAACCACGTTCCTTCAAAATCAAGACAGCATAATTTATTTGACCTAGTAAACAAAGCAGAGGAGATCCAATGCTCTTGCAAACACAGTGTGAGACAATGCACCAGGGAATGCAGAGAGCTACTTAAGCTAAAGGACAATGTTGGCACAACAACAACGGATATAAACTGGCCACAAATACTTTTAAACAGGAAATTAAAAGGCAATTTCTAGCCATTAGAGCAGTGATCTTTTGGAAAAGCTTTCCCGTGAGAGTAGTTGGGGAGGAAAATAACTAGTTTTAAGATATTATTAAAAGTGTGATAAAATGCAATTGCTAGAGATATAATGAAGTAGGATGAGGAAGAAATGAAGTCCTTTCATATCTACCAAAGGCTGAATTGCTTTAAAGGAAAGGTATCCACAACATTATGTGGGACAAATAGATCTTTTAGGGGAGATCGATAAGACACTTTGATCTGTATAGATGGACTCATATGGACTTTTAGACTAAACCAGATTAAAAAAGACCGAGGTTTTGATTAGCAAAATTTCCTAGGCACCTAACTGTGTGTGAGTGAGGGTGAATGGGGTTTCTCAACTCAGCCTATTCTGTGATTCTGTAATATGTGCCTGCTGGGAATATGTGCTTGTTCCTGGTGTGGCTGGACCTCAGGACACAGAGCTGCAGCAGCCTCTGTGGAGATACCAGATCAGACAATTCCTAACCCAAGGGAGGAACCATGTATACCCACCTTGTAATGATTTTTCTTTTCCTGTTTATTTACAGGTCAATGCCAAACTGTACAGAAAGGTATGAAGTGTCTTTCCTCACTGTTCTTGGAGAACCTCAAAACTATAAGTATTTCTTCATGATTTCCTGACAAGTATTCTCATGTTGGTGCTATAGTGGGTTCTCTTACAAGAGAAATGTACTCTTTCACACAGTGTAGTATTTTGCTACTGTGACAACGGTATTTGTTACCAGCCAGAGTCATTACCACAAGAAGGATGCTCAAATGTAGGCCCATTGCTATAACAGCCAGTAATTTTATGAAGAGATGTCTTTCTATTACTCTTTTTCATCTGTAAGTGGGTTGAAGGTATTACCAACACTTATCCTTCTTAAGAACTCCTAACCTGATTTCTTAAAATTTATTGGGTTTATGAGAACATACACGTAATCATATTTATGGGTCTGCTTGCCTGTGAGTGAAGCACCAGAATGACTTTTCATCTCTTTGGGCAATTTCAGTTAAACTTCACAGAGGGTCTGTAGTTCCAGAGATATTAAACTCTACAAATTTTGTGGGGCCAAGCAGAGAAAACAGATTACTTAGTGATACGTTCCCCACTAAAGAAAAAACCTCAGACCTACTCAGGGAATCCATATGAAAAGGCAAGGACGGGTGGAGAGTGATATCACAAATACACTTTTATTCAGGAATCTGTGTTTTTCTCACCAGCAAATTCCCACATTTCTCTTAGGAATTCTCTGGTCAAATTCCTAAGCTCAAATTATATCTCCACAACCAAGCATTCTTCCCATCATCTTTCTACAAGTGGTTTTAAATATGCAATTCAGTTTGCAAACTGTTTCCAGCCTACCTGAGAACTAAAGAAATAAGTTCATTGGACATGGTATTTGTTATGTTGTCTTTGAATTATTCAGAATGTCAGTGAAGAAAGTTATTTTTTTCTATGTTCATCTCCTTCTCATAGCAAAATGCGTGGATATTGCCCTGAGTTCTTGTACTGATGTTGCCTATACTCAAATGGTGTATCCTAACTTTCTGGATCAGAAGTCTCGAGAAGTGATTGAGTACAGCTCCGAGTACCTGCTCATCAGCGTGCTGCACAACTTGCTCCAGGGGGAATGCAACCCCGACCTGAGGCTCCTGGGCTGCTCAGTGCTGGCCCCACAGTGTGAAAAGGACAAAGTCATAAAGCCCTGCAGGCATGTCTGTGAAAACCTCAAAAAAAATTGCCTCCCTGCCTTCGATGCAATAGACATGGCCTGGCCCTACTTCTTAGACTGTGACCGCTTCTTCGCTGGGGAGGAAGAGGGGTGCTTTGACCCGCTGGCAAAGCTGCGAGGTGAGGAAGGAAACTGCTGGCACAGCTTGTCTGCATGGGCAGGGCCTCATCTCACTCAGCTTGACATATCTATGGCACAAAACCTCTTCACTTGTCATTACAGCCTGTTGTCTTTGTAGAGACCTGTAATGTGTCATTAATTCTGTTCCACCTAATTTAAACAATTAAACTGTGCTCAAGAAGTAGCTATTTCTCTCTCTCATTTAAAAAGAGCATCAAGACAGGCAGCTCAGGGCGAGATGTTTGGATGCATTTAGATAAGCCCTGTCCTGTGTGACAGCTGTCTATATATTTAAAATCTTTTATTTTGAAACTGAAACTTTAGTGCACTCATAAATCTGTGACTGCCTGTCAAGCTTAACTGCTCATTAAAATATTCTCATTAATGATTGTCACAGATTTTTATTTGGATGAAGAAGATCCAGATAGCTGAAGACAGATAAATCTCATAAAAAAACAACTCCAAAACAACAAATCCAAAGGGAAAAATCTTTACAATTTGTTACTAAAATGAGCTAGCATGCCAAAGGTCAAATTATACCTGGATATTGCACAAATATTTGTTAGTGTGCATTTGCATTAGTAGGATTTTGCAAACAAAACTTGCCACAATAAACAGTGTAGGATGTACTACATACATTTAAGGTTTTGATTGCAGCTTTATTTTCTATAATTCTTCTACTTATAAAGATATTTTGCAAAAAAGTGCAGACTTTCATACAATCCTCTGACCACTGTGGTTTTAAACACTACGTTATGATTTTTCATTGCAGGAGAAGTAGATGCTGAGGAAGATTTGACTTCAGACTTGCCAGCAACGTTTATTCAGTTCAAACACCATTCATATTCCCAAATGGTGAGCACGCTGAAGAAGACTGCTTCTAAGTGCTCCCACATTGCAACAACTTACAGCATAGGGCGCAGTTTTGAAGGGAAGGATCTTTTTGTGATTGAGTTTTCAACCAAGCCTGGACACCATGAACTGCGTGAGTTATATCAGTGCTGATCAGGTTGCTTGAGGAGAGACCAGATTATCCAAGTGAAAACAGGCCCTTCTACTGGGACATCACTTAAACTGCAAAAAGCATTGATTCAACATTTCTCCTCCCTTGTGTTCCTGAAATACAGTGATAGTTGATGATTCCTTGTAGCAATTACAGCCCAGTAGCAATTTCTTACTGTTATGAGCTCTGTTCATGACCACGCTTGGTAATCCTGCTCCTTGTATGACCATGTATTTGGTTGCAGTGATGTGGCTGTTATTTATTTGTGCCCAAGGTACAAATCTGAGATACTTTTCTGTTACTGACTTGCCCTCCCTATCATCTACCACTTCCTCACTGTCCTTCACATCCTAAAATACAGATGTCTTCTGAGAAGGCCTCACACACAGCAGGAGATTGTCACTAAAAATGGATGATCCAGCACAGAAAAAAATCTTCCTGAGCAGAGATTCATGTCAGTGCTGCACCTGTCAGTGTTACAGGTGAATGAGACCAGGAATTATGTTATCAAAGCACCTGAATAGATGCTATTATACTATATATAGTTGCTAATATATGCATTAGGATGTGAGTCCTCACAAATTTTCTTCAGAGAGGAACGGTGCAAATCTCTATTTTGTAGTTTCATCACTAAGACAGCAAGGGCCTGATTTTTAAGTGTTTTAAATCTTCAAAAAGCAGATAATTTTCTAGGGCAGTATTAGGTATTATTTTCCGGTTACCAGCTCCCAGCTCAAAAATGGTACCTGACTAGATACGGTGGATTGCTGTGGCCATTGCTGAGAGCCTCAGGTTGCTTCTCATCAGAAGAGCTCCAGCATCAGCACAGCCTCAGCAGTGTGGCAGAACTGAGCTACATCTGACTTAATACTTTATTGAGATTATGGTCTCAGCTCAGGCTGCTGTGTCCTCTGTGTGCTGTGCTGCAGGGGAGTCAGAGAGGACAGCAAAGACTGGTAGCTTTGTTTACTTTCAGCTGTGCTGCCTTGCATGATCTAGAGGTATTTTGAGGTGCCTTTAAAATTAATCAGGTCCCAGTAGATGTCATTAACAGAGCAAAGATCTACGTTACATTTTCCTGGCCTATCATCCTTCCTCTCTTTTTCAAAGAAAATAAATTGCAGGTGTCTTTTTAAGCTTATACTCCATTTTCCAGGAAAACACAAAGCCTATGAATCAGGCTTTTAAATGAAAACTCTGATATGAAATGATAAAAGATGATAGTTTAACACATTTCCTAGCATTTTTCTCTAAATCTGTTGCTTCATGCTGCTCAGGACAACATAAAAGGAGGTGGAAATAGCTCCAGAGATGGAGATTTTGCCAGCCTGCGCAAGTGGCATAATAGCTCTGTGCCAGGCCCCCTCCAGTATCTAGTGCTCAAGGCTGGCCAGGATCAAAGGCAAAGATGAAGGAATAGACAGGAAAGGGTGTCTCCAAAGTGCACCTATTTTCTGCTTTCCATTAGTCTCTAAGGAAGGATGGAAATTGAGAGAATAACTGCAGGGAACTGAGAAGTTATGTGTTTCTAATAGGCTTATTCCAGGGCTATTTAGCCTGAAAGCCCCTTTTTATGCGTAACCCAACTTCTTATCCAAATAAAGGGGTAATATATTACACATCTGCAGGTCGTTTCTAGGGTCTGTGGCAAAATAAGGCATTGAAGCCGCCCAAGGTAGGTCTGTGTGCCAGGGCTGTAATTTGTTCCTTCCCAGCCATGGCTTGATGTTTTTGTTTTCATCATCCTTTGCTCACACTTAATGATGACTCTAGCAAAAGCTCAGACCAATGATTGCCTCTTACAGTTTGGAATCCTGTTAGTTTGGACTTAACTTTATTTCACACTATTTAAACTGTTGCTGAACTGACGTTTAACAGAGGGAAATTCACCTGGAACTGCTGTGCTATTTGCAGGAACGTGTGGATGAAATTAGTGTAAATAAAACTTTGACTCATCAGTAAGAAACTTGGGTTAGTCTGATTTTGGAAGCCACTCAGGTATAATCAAATTAATCTCATTACTTCGTGTTCCACAGTCAAGCCAGAATTTAAGTACATTGGCAACATGCACGGAAATGAGGTTGTGGGGAAGGAACTGCTGATATACCTTGCACAGTATCTGTGTTCAGAGTATCTTCTTGGGAACCCTCGCATCCAGACCTTGATTAATAACACCAGAATTCATCTCCTGCCTTCACTCAATCCTGATGGGTATGAACTGGCTGCAGAAGAGGTAAAAATTTTTTTATAAGGAGATGTATAATTTTATTATTAGTAGATACAATTCCCCATGGGTAAGAACAAACTGGGAGGGGAGTGTCATGTAAAGGAGGAAGTATTAATAATCAACTGCCAGAATCCCAGGTGTGGTTGGTGGTGCATTGCTTTCCAAAGATGATGTGAACAGAACTAAGAGGAAATCAGAGCCATAGCTGTCATTTTTGCTGCCTGCATGTAATGATGTGGGAATGACTGTGTTACTTTTTCACACACTTAGCACTCTCTGCTATCTGTTCTAGAACAGAATGCCTACTGACTCACTCTCATGGCTTACACTGTCTTATAAAGAAATGCAGTTTAATACCATGCAATAGATGTTCCTCCTCTTTTAAAACTGTAGGTATAATGAAATGTGAATATTTTCTGTACTGTCACAGTTTCATAATGGATGGCAGTTTTCAGAGATCAGCCCATGTCTGAGGGAGACCTGTGAAAACAAAGATTGTTATTTGTTACCTGACATTCTTCTTTTCCCCTCACCATTTTCTCTACCACCACTAGCATGAAACTAGACCTTTCTTTGTGTTTCTCGTGTGGTGAGCTCTGTCCGTTGTATGAGTGTGGGGTTATTGCACTCTGCCTCATGCTGTCTTGGGCCATCAGCTGTATTTTCTTCTTCTCCTCCTCTAACGCACTCTGCATGCTGCTCTGAGCAAGAGGCTCCTGTGTTCCTCTCATGAGTCACATCGCTGGTGAGTGAAACACTTCCTGAATGCTAGTTAGTGCATTAATATTCATGGGGACAAAATGTGATTAATTAATAAGTGTGGGTTTTTAACAGTACAGACATTTTCAGTTTACTTCTTTTAAAACTTCCCTTTGATTAATCGATTTCCACAAAGTGGTATTTTGACACAGGGATCTATTCTGAAGTTAGCTCCTGTGTTACAAAATAGGGGGCCGGTTACAATGGATGGGTCATTGGACGACAGACAGCTCAGAACTTGGACCTGAACAGAAATTTCCCAGATTTGACATCTGAGGCTTACAGAAGAGCTGAGATTCGTGGGGCCCGTCTGGACCATATCCCCATTCCACAGTCCTACTGGTGGGGTAAGGTATGAATTACACAATTTATAAATCATATATACTACAGAGCAGCTCAGGAACTGAGAGACTGAGATAGCTTGTTCTGAAGTTATTTGCTTGTAACCAGATTTTATAAGCAAGACTGAAGTGGACAGGTTCAGAATTGGCATGAAAACTTGGTGTAGGTCTGGCCAAAGAGGCAGGTGTCACAAATCATTTGGAAAATTTGTAGATAATTTGAACTTTGCTGTTTTAGATTAAGAATAATGACTGTTACAAGGGGGTCACAAGTGTGTAATGATTCATCATTAGTGCTTTAAACTGTGGTGCATGTTAAAGACTTTATGGATTTGGTTGCTGTTGCACCAAGCTCTGCACAGATTTGATGCAATAGGAGTTTCTGCCATGGAAAATGTACAAAGGCTGCATGTAAAGTTGCGTGGTGTCATCTTCCATTAAAAGAGGATGTAAAATCACTGTAAACCATATAGAGCAGTGGAAACAGCCTGTCAAGCTGCAGTGCTGCTGGAAGGGAGAGTTGCTGCTGCCAGGTGGGAGCAGGATGGAGGCAGCACTACAGGGCCTCACACCCATCCTCACTAAGCTCTGTGTAAAGTTATGTCAGGAATGCAGAGCTCAGCCCTACTTGTGTTGCTGGCAGCCCAGCAGCCCCCGGCACTAACAACTCTCAGGGAAACTTAGTTGCCCTTGAAAGAAGAATCACAGGAAGCTAAATCAGTACTTCAGATATTGAGACTTCTGCTTTTCTTCTGCTTTTAAGCTCATTTTATTCTAATTCAATATTTGTTGCTGGCACAAAGCCTCAGACAGGTGGGGAACAGGATTGTTTCAGTATCTGGTGTTAGCAGAAGATTTGAGAGATCATACCTCAGTTTCTTACTCTGATGCAAGCGGTCTTATATAAAGCCAGGTCTAAATCCCAAAGGCATCCCTGATGCTGCCCCAGTGTTCTGGTACCCCATTTCACAGTAGTAAAACCTAGATGAAAGCACCTCACTTCCTCAGGATAATGTGCATATGAAGATGGAAGGCTGTGAGAGGCTCAGGAATGCGCAGTGTATTAGAATACTAATTTCTGCCATAACTAGGCTCAAGTAGTTTATTCTATTTTATGCTTGTAATCACAGATCCCAATTCATGGCACTGAATTTCTGCATGATTATAAGGTCACAAGCTTAAAGGTTTTCAACTTTTGACTGAATAATAAAAGATAACAGTGGGCTGGTAAATGCAAGTAGAGTACAGAGGCTCAGAAGCGGAGAAAAGGGTTGAGAGCTGTGGAGCAGAGCCTGAGGCCAAATGAAAATAGCTGGGAAAAAAGGGGATTTTAGGAGAAAAGTCAGAGAGATTTTGATTCACCCCTGTGGTGTTTCCCTAGTTGGATGCCAGGTGCCCACCAAAGCCGCTCTATCACTCCCCTCCTCAGCTGGACAGGGGACAGAAAATAAAACTAGAAGCTCATGGGTGGAGGTAAAGACAGGGAGAGATTACCAATTACTACCAGAAGAAAAACAGAATTGGCTTGGGGAAATTATTTATATGTCTTTTATTTATTATGAATCAAATCAGACTAGAGTAGTGAGAAATCTTAAAAACACTTTTCCCCCGCCTCTGCCTTCTTCTCAGGCTTAATTTTGCACCAGAATTCTATACCTGCTTCGCCCTTGTGACGCAGGGGGACCAGGGGGACTGGGAATGGGGGATGTGGTCAGTTCATCACACATTATCTCTGGTGCTCCTTCCACCTGAGGGGGAGGGCTCCTCAGGCTCTTCCCCTGCTCCAACATGAGAAGGAAAGGATGGAGATCTCCCTCCAACCATGTACTCACTCTCTCTGTGTGTCCAGAGGTGCAGGGTTGAGGACCCAGGCAACACTGAGGGAGGACAAACACGTCTTTGACCTGCTTTTTTGCCGGTGCAAACTGTGATCTTGTCTCACGCTGTGCAGCCTAGAGTCCCTGTAAATGGATTTCTTGGCTCTAACCTCCTCCCCCTCCAAGTCCTACTTCTGCCCTGGTTCTTCTGCTGCTCTGTGAGATGCTCAGTGGCAGGCAGCCACTTGCAGAAGTCATTTTTACAACCATGTGTTTAGCTTTCTTAAACACTGCGTAACATCATAGCAGTTTATAGAGGGATGGGTGGAGACAGCCTAACACCGCTCTCGCAGCTACCACCACAGCTCTGCCCCAGCAACAGCGTGCTCGTCACCATGGGCTGTCTGTCACCACAGAGAAGGGACCAGAGAAGCTTGGCACACAACCACCCCCTGCCTGAGCTCTGCCTCAGTGGGTGCAGACCTGGGATTATAAATACATTGCTTCTCCTGCAAATCTTTCCTTGTTTTTAAAGAAGAAATAAGGTGGCCATCCAAGGAATCACTCCTCAGAGAACCAAAGCTTGAGGAACTTCTAGGTGCCCTCCTGGCCCCAAAGCTGGTCCTCACATAAACAACACCCAAAGCATCTCCAAATCCATGTGCTCTAGAGAACAAATGAGGGAACCGATGTGCCTGTGGCCTTGGTGGCACCACAAATCTCCTTGTTGACTGTAGTTGCCTATGGTTCACAAACCTGGCAGTATGTGGTCTCACAACCTTGTGTCTCCTTTGCTGGTGGTACCACAGGACTGCCAAATCAGCTCTCCCATAATGAGCCTCAGTTTTGTCAGGAAGATGAACTCATGGCTCTTACAGTAGTGCTTTGTGCATGCAGGAGCATTAGGTTGAATGTTTCAACACCAGCCTCTCAGCTTTCATTTACTTAACATTGTTTGTTACCTACCTTATTAAAGTAATTACCTGAGTGTTGCAGAGCATTGTATAAAGACCAGGAAACAGAAAGTGAGCTCTCAGCCAGAGCTCCTGCTCTCCAAAAGCCTGGCTTTATATAGCATGTTTTGTTCCCCACTATTATGAATTACTGTAATAAGTGGTCTGAGGGCTCAGACAGACAGACTTCAGGCTTCATCTGAAATAAAGTCAGTTCAATTTGCTTGATTCAAACAGAATTTGGAAGTCTATGCCAGTGGAGGCTGGCATAACCTTTAGGAAAATTAGTCTGGCTGCTTTTAAAAAGGAAAAAAGAAATCTTTGAAAGCCATGGAGACAGTGACTAATTGCAGTATAATCGACAGAAATGAGATTCAGGTTTAAAAAGGGTAGTGGCCTTTCTCTGTACTCATGCAGAAATAATTTGGCTATTTTCTAATTGTGCTCTGAATTGTTCTTGTGAGATGGGTACTTTAAAACTGATCTCATCTAACTTAAAAGCAAAATCCTGGGGAAAAAAAAATCAAACCCCACAAAACCCACATTAAAGGAAAAGTCAAAGGCCAGAGCGACATAGATAACACTGCTGTCATCCAGTGGAGCTGAACCAGGATGTGCACATTTCAAAGCCTTAATCACTGATGTCACTGAAATGTTATTAGGATAAAAATGGTGACATTGAAACTCCTGGTTTTCCACAACATTCAGTTCAATAAGACACTCTTTCTGTGAGACAGCACTGTCTTGGGGCTTATGCAGGTATCTACTTAGCCAGTTGGCTGATCAGGATGAAGGACTGAAATTAGGAGCTCTCAAATAAAACTGTGCATTTTACTTTTGTCCACTGAATTGCAGAAGCAACTTAAAAATCTCATCAAGGCCCAAGGCTGTTGTTTGAAAGCAGGGCTGATGCTGTCAGGCATGGCCTCTCTGGCTGGGCAGTAGGAGCTGGGGCAGCTGCAGCAGGGCAGGGAGCTGATGGGATTTTGGGGCAGCATCCACCTCGGGAGTGCTGGTGCTATGGACTTGGAGAGTGTGAGCTTGTTCCAGGTGCTCAGCCACCCTGAGAACTCCCAAACAGGGATCCATGGGGCAGGGAGTTACACTTACAGCCCCTTACAAGCCATCTGGGGTCTTCTTCTCTTCAGAAGAGATGGGCTCAAAGGATGAAATTCCAGGGTTCTGGTGGGAGTGGCTGGTTCAGTCCCAAGCACTGCCAGGATAAAGGTCATCATCAGATCATCCCAGGACACTGTACAAAGGCCAGAAATACGAATACTTTGGCGCAGATAGCATTCTTTGGACACTGCCATGTTCCTTATCAGGAAGCCTGGGAGCTGCTTTCTTCTCCCACTTCTGCATTGTGTGAGTGGGTGTGTGAGACTGCAAAAAGTCCTGTCCATTTGGAATGGTCTTTATCTGCCTTTTTAAAAAGTCTTTTTCATGTCATGCCCTTCCTGGAAACTCTATGTTTAATCTTCCCTATAATGTAAGAAAAGCCTTGATTAGGTTTCTGGTGTGCAAAGCACATTCTGTGTGTTCCTTAGTTGAACAGACTTTACCTGTTACATCCCATTTTTAAGTTGCCTCTTTAAAATGCCAGACTTGAAAGAGTGGTGACACAGAGATTCAGAGGCTACCACTAGGCTGATTGACAAAATGAACCTGGCCTGTTTCTCCTGGGGATGAGTGGCACAAACTGGCTGGTGCTCATATGCTAATTACAAACTACCGATTTAATGATTCACCTTGCAGAAGTGGGAGACTCAGGGTCCTGTTTCTTCCCTAGTACAAGGTACAGCCTTTCACACTTGCAGTGGCTAAAGGTGCTAGTTCAGATCAATAGCTACAGAAGGGCATTTTAAGGAAACCTGAAAACTAGAAGGACTCAGTTAATAACTATGGCATTTATAGGGAGGTGGTCTCCTGCTTAGGTCAGGAATAGACAGGGCAATATCTTCTTAAATCATTCCAGGTAAAACTATGTTTGGATATGGCTTTTTCCTTGGCTTTCTGCCTCATTGATGGAGCTATAATATGTCCATGGTGCACCTTTGCTTCACAGTGTTTTTCTCTGCTCCACACCTGGGTTTGTGGATCCCCAAAGGTTGTTTTTAACAATAGCAGATTAGGGACTGATCCAAAGACAACAGGAGTTACTATTGTTGAAACACAAATGTATAGTTCTTTAGGGGTTTTATTCTGTTGGTTTGGTTGAGTTTTCTTGTCTGTTTGTTCTGGATGATATTTTTCCCTGCACACTGTCACTAGGCATTCTGCAGCCCTGGCTGCCTGGTTTTCTGACAGCTGATGGAGTCAAAAATAAGGATGAGAAGCAATTCCTAAAGCAGCCCTAAATAGATGCTGGACTAAGTTCATCATAGCAAATCTTTCTCATTTTTATAAAACCTGCATATCTGCAGTTGTGCAGAGTCCGGATGAGCAGCCTCTGCCCTCGTCAGATTTTCCCCAGGTAACTACCCCCAGCTGCGAAGAAAAGAACCCCAACTCTCCAGGGGCACTGGCTTGAGTCTGGGCTTGCAGGCACCGGCCACCAGATGACACTGTTATCCCTAAGAATGAACTGACACCGGCGCAGGTCCCAGCAATTACTCCTCGGAAAGGGGGTGAAGAAACCTCCTACACGCCGGGTGCCTGAACATCTCTTGGAGTCCAGCGCCCTCTCCCTTGGCCGCTGTTACTGAGGAGGGACTGTCAAAAACCCCTAAATGTGGCGACTTATCAGCCACAGTTCACTGCAGGTAAACTGCAGGCATATCTGTGCTTTATATGCATTAGTTTTCATTTATTTGCAGATTAACTTCGACCAAAGGATAGCAAATGCATTTTTGACAAGTGATGAGAATTTCAAATTTATCCCCCTGTTCCAGTGTATCCATTCAAAGTCAATCCTCCTAGTTCAGAAATGAAATTAGATAGGGAGTTTGGTAAAGTAGTGATAAAATGTCACAAGTTTTCCAGCCTGAAGTACTGCTATCATCATCTGAAAATGTCACTGTAATGAAAAGTTTGTTCTTCTGTCAAATTTTCTGTTTCTTTTTTTGTTCCAGTTTTTCCACAGTGAGCAATGTGTATCATCTATTCCCTGGAGCAAACTGACTTTCTTCGCCCAGTAACTTTTGGGCTGGAAGAGCCAAAGAGCCTCAATATTCTCCTTTTGACACAGTCCCTTCTCCACTGGGTTTCATCCTGCCCAGGATCAAATCTCTTTTCGGAACTGCATGGCTAGTCACAGCTTTTTTTTTTTCTCCTGGATTTCAGGTGGCCCCTGAGACAAAAGCAGTCATGAAGTGGTTGAGGTCTATTCCATTTGTGCTCTCTGCCAGCCTCCATGGGGGTGAGCTGGTTGTGACCTATCCTTATGACTATTCAAGGCATCCTATGGAAGAAAAAATGTTCTCCCCTACACCTGATGAGAAGGTAATATTGTTTCTGCAGGGTGAGCATATTGGTTCCATTTGTGGAACTATGGAAACATTTTCTTTAAATAAATAACAAACTTTGATTAATTTAGACCATGTACATGTGTGTACATGTATGTATGTATGTATTAAATACGTAATAAATCACAAGTTTATATACATAATGCAAGTCTATATACATATATATAACATGAGATCAGCTCATTTGGGTAGAGCTGATGCTAATAATGCTAGTGCTAATAATGCCAAGGTCAAGCACTCAGTCCCCACAGAGGCCTTTCACTTAAGAGTTGGATTTGATCCTTGTGGATTCCTTCCAACTCAGAATATTATACAACTCTGATTTACACACTTACTTAATGTACTTTAAAATACAGGATTGTTTACACACTGTCGGCTTGGTCTGGAAAGATTTACACATCTTTTGTGAGGCCAAACATGGTTTCATACAGGACAGATTAGGCAAATCCTGGCTTTTAATTTTTAAGGGAGTAGGCTGTGATATTTTTACCAGTGGTTTCCAGAAGAAAAGGAACAAGCGTGACCAGCAGTGTTATATTCCCTTGGAATCCATGAGGAGTGGGGGGAAAAAAAGGCTCATTGCCATATGGTGGCAGCCTTGTAACATTTATTGCAGGTCAGATGCATGGGAATGGTTTCCCCCTCTCGTCCCTGGAAAGTTCCTCATTTGGGACTGACTGTAAATCTTCTGTGAAATGTTTTGCCATCTTTCCTATTTCCCTTTGGTTTCCTCCATCTAGTATTCATTGCCGACATGCCCAGCAGGAGAACAGCTAGTTTTTCAGCCTTCTAGCGTGTGCTAAAAATGTATGTGGCCTCTTAAGAAAAGTGGTTCTTTATATAAACAAAGAGCAGTTCAAAATAGTCAGAAGTTGATCTTTGACTTGAAGCATCCTTTATCTTGGAGCATATCTCTTGGCTGACTTCTTTTGAAATGACAGTTCTTACTAGCACATATTAAATATTTAAAGATTTATGACTGTTAAACATTTTCTGTATCAATCCATTTCTTCTGAGCTGTACAATGCCTACTGACTATGTGTGTATGAGAATGATTTAGCAGTAAATTTAACCAGGCACTGCACAGTAGAAAGCCTGTGTAAGAAATATCTGGTGGGTGCTAATGCAAGCTGCAGAACCTCTTGCTGAGGACTGGGGAAATCATAGCATTGTGCAGTTACCTCCCGCTGCCTGGGCTAGGGCTATCCTATGCCTAGGTGGTGGAAGAATATTGCCATATGTGCTTTATCAAGCAGTTTACCCTTGGAATGGGAGAACAGCAGGACCTCCATCATCTCCACTCAGGGACAGCATGTGTATTTTGAGTGAAAGGATGCACAGACAAAGGGCTCCATCCCAGTGTAGTGCACAGCTGGACAAACCCTAATGGCACTCCTGGCTTGCAACAGAGTAAGACAGGGAACTTCATATAGGTGGCTGCTGCATAATCCGTGACGGCAAAGTCTGGGAAGTTGGCTACAAACCTGGAAGCTTAGAACATACAAGGGAGGGCTGGGGATGTCCTCAATGAAGAACCGTTTTTTCAAATGACTCAGCACAGGAACCTTAATAGCACTATCAGTATCACTTCAAATTTTGCACAGAAAGTTATAAACCTGTACCTGTGAAGTGACCTGCATTTAAGTAATCTGATCTACAGCTGCTGCTGTTAGGGAACCTGCATCCCAAAATACAGCACTTTGCTTTAGCTGCCGTACCTTGGCCATAACCCTTGTTCTGTATGCTGACCTGCCACATTTGTTGTGCAAGGGGAAACTTGCAGGCCAGGGTGAAATGCTGCAGAGCAGATAATAGCCAGATATTAAAAAATCAAATTCTGCAAGATATATTCAGACCAGCAGTTTGAAAATGCATCTCTTTGCTGCCACATCCATCATGGTGCATGTGTAGAAGCACAAGGATCCTCTTTCCTCTGCTCCAAGACACTGCAGATTTCAAGTCTCTTTTTGGCCTGCACAACAGCCTGGGCCAGTACCTGCTGAGAGCAAGTCTCAAAACTGGACCATGTCCTTGCACTCACATTCTTGCATCTGGTTCAGCCCACCTAATTAAAATCTTTCCCATATTTTGGGCTTTGTGGAGATGGATGTTTTAACGCTTTGTGTTACACAAGAAGCTGAATTGATGCCTCTGCTCACTAGAGCAGAAAGGCCCACACCAAGTCAAGTTCATTCCCTTTGGTGAGTTGAAGCACTCCTTTCCGTCCCCCTGAAAAACACAACCTGTGATGGTCAGTGGGGTAAAAGTGCTGGCCAAGGTAACAGCACTGACCTCACTTTACTGACTGAAACATCACACTACCAAATTCACAAGGATTCTTCTGTGTTTTTCTCCTTTTTTCCCACTATATTACACCTAAATATCTACTATATCACACCTAAATATCTAAGTTTCCTTGAGGAAACTTGAGGAAACTTCCATGACTTTTCATACATTGGCTTCTAAGTGATTACAAATGTATTGTTATCAAGGAACTCTTAATTTTTTTAAGTGTATTTTTTTTTCTTAATAGATTTCACTTGCTTTTGGAATTCTCACTTTCTCTTCTTACTACCATTTGTCTTCTTTCACTTGCACTAGTGGCCAGGCAAAAGCCTTATGCCTCTTGGTGTGAAACAAGAGGAGACTTGGTCACTGGAAATAGGACATCTGCAGATGTCTTTGTAAAAGGTGAGGAACATACTCCTAACTCACACAGGCACCTTCTAAACTTTATATAAAATACCTTCCGTGGAGGGTTCAGAACTGGAACCCAGATTCCTGTAGAAATTAAGGATATTGAGCCTGGCAATAAACTATTCGCAGTTAAAGTTCCTCTTAACATATTTAATTAACATCTATTTCTTTTCATCAGAACTTTGAAGGACACTCAATTTTCTGGTCTGGGCAATAATTAGATAAATGGGAACTTAAGGGAGCTGCAAAAGCATTTTATATTGTCTGGATTTTTAGTGTCTGGTCGTCAGAAGTATTTCAGTAAAGTGTCTTTACACTTACATTAAACTCTCTTTCCACTTTTCCTTGGTCACGTACCTGATCCATAATTGTCTCAGCCACATGATTATTAGAAAAAATCACAAACATTAACCAATGTTGTGCTTGATCACATTGGTCTCTATCTTTGATGACAACATCTAGGATAAAGTTTTAGGGTCACTTCTAAAACTAGGATTTTAGCCACCCAACTTCTTGCACACGTTTTGTTAAGCAATATGGAATGAAACTCATGATCATGAATAGTAGGAACAAGTAGCATCTGATAACTGCTGTCATTTCAATGTTGAAATCTGAAAGTATAGCCTTTGCAGATGAGGTTCAAATAAACAAAAAGGGGAGGCAGGATTTTTGTATGGAGTTGAAATAACCGTTGGAGAAGAAGAACAGGAACATGATTCAAATAAATGGTTTCTTCAGATAACTGCTCTTTCTTCTGTCTTCACTACATGTTCTGCCACTGTTCCTTTCTGCGTGGTGACTGCTCTGCTCTTCATCAGTATCAACACTCTTTGGAAATCAGTGGTGACATCCTACATCACCACATCCTATCTTTCACTTTTTAGGAATGGTTTCTGCTCCACAAAGAAGCAACTGTCTCTGAGATCAAACTGGCAGGTTTCCCTGTGTGAGTGATAAGTACAAAGCAAATTGACACTGTCTATTTTAAACAGCAGCACTCAATGTGAACATTTAGTTGGGCTGAAGGTAATATAGGTTTTTTTAAGGGGTAAAAATATCAAAAGCTAAAACAAAACCTAAAGCAGGCCTAAATTTCAACTTTAAAACCTGGGCTCCTGCCCCAGGTGGTAGATTGAAGCCAAGTATCAAAAAATCCACTGGTATTTAACATGTTGTCTCTGGCTAAATATATTGGATTGCAGAGAAGGACCCTAGAGGAGAAGACAGATGAAAACTTCCCTGCAGAGCAGTTCATCACCTCCGTCAGTCTCGAGGACGCAGGGTGTCTCATTGTCTGGGCTCACAACAGCAATAGCTAATAGCAGCAATGGCAATGTTTTCAGCTTGTAAAAGCAAATGTATTTCAATCCTGTTTGTTGCAGATGTTCAAAATGCTGGCTAAAGCCTATGCAGATGCACACCCCGTCATCTCAGACCGCTCCGAACTTCGCTGTGGTGGGAATTTTGTAAAACGTGGAGGTATTATAAATGGTGCTGAGTGGTACAGCTTCACTGGAGGTAAAACCACTTTACCATCATATCAAGTGAGGTAAAACCTCTACGTGACTTTTATAAGACACCAGGGTTTGAACAAAATAATTTTTTTAACAATTTTGAACAAAATAATTTAATTAAAAATAATTTTATTAAGTTTGCTTAAGGTCCTACCCCTGCAAAACATAATTTGTAGGGGATTTAAGTAGTAAAATGTATGCTGGTAACATGTATGTGCAGATAACATGGGATGAATTCAACCCCAATGTGACCTGAGAAAAGTTAATAAGTTATGCAAGGGTCAAATTTGTTATAGCATATACTATCATTTTCATTTTCAAATCTGACATGTAGAAACAAATGCTTAATGCTGTGCTCTTATTCCTTAGCAGCATGAGTCTGAATCCATCTTGTAGACTACGCAAGTGATGCTTTTTCATCTGCTTAAATTAATTATTTTTTCGGGGAAAACTACAACAGTGACAAACATCCAATTCATTTGTCCTTCCATTGCTAATTTGATTTCCCCAGTAAGAGTACTTTGTTTTCTTTAGGATTCCTTCAATATTGGCATGGATAAAGTATCGGTGTTCATAAATCTTCAGCAGTGCTTCAGTTGTGTTTTCCAATAGGACTCAGCTGGATCCCCAAATAATTATGCTGAAACTAGACATTTGGAATGCTTTGGGCTTGCGTGAGAATTAGGTTTAGATATCTCTGGCTTACATTCTTCCCAAAATTATATCCAATGTCTTCTGTGCAGAAACAGTTTTGAACATAACAATGGCAAAAGGACATTTCTGTTCTGGTGACCCTTGGCAATCAACTCTGATACAGCCGATTATATAATTACTGTGATTAACCAATCTTTATTGCTCTGTTGCTACTTCTTGGCCAGGTGAAAAATAATGTAAAATTATGCTTTTTTGCCTGAAAGAAGTGTCATTGTCATTAGTTAATTTATAATTGAAACAAGTTGTAGAATTCTGAATTTGATGAACATTTTTTATACATTAGAAAGCACTCTTTGCAGTATAATAACCCACACCCACAGGGATGGGATTCAGCTGACTGCAGCAGCAAAGCTCCAGTTAAAGGCTACATGGCCTGTTCATGAGCTCTCCTTTTTCTTTTTAAACCTATAGGTATGGCAGATTTTAATTACCTTCACACAAATTGCTTTGAAGTTACCGTGGAGGTAGGATGTGAAAAGTTTCCTTTGGAGGAAGAACTGTTTACAATCTGGCATGAAAACAAGGGTGCCCTTCTGAATTACATGGAAATGGTACTGCTCTCTTTTTCAGACCTTTGTGCTTAAGTTTTCCTTTTTCATTCTTTGTCAAAATTCATTTCTTTGCTGTTTTCCTGGTTAGCTGTCAAAATAATGCTAAATCAATCACCACACTCCACCAGGGGCCCCAGTGCCTCAGTTTGTCTAGCAGGATGCACAGGTAGTATTTTGCCTACGCTGCAGAAGGGATTGAAATTGAGGACTGCAAAGGCCTTGAAAATAGTGAGAAAGGGAATTATCTATGAATACTTTGGGCGGCATTATTCATCAACTGTCCAAAATTAAACACTAGAGAAAACCCTAGTACTCAGAAAAGTATGAATCAACATTCCTCTTGAAGAGCAAAGCAAAAAGATCTGCTCTCCAGAGAGCTTCCTGAAATTTTCCTTTCCATGTTCCATGCTTGTGTCCCAAACCCTACTGTCCCAGAGCAAGAGATTAAGATTGAGCTAAAATATTGATAGAAATGCCATTTACACACTTTCCATTTTGATTTCTTTATGAAAGTAGTTATTAAATATCCGAAGCCAAATCTTCTAAAAGAGCTGTGTCTCTTAGCATTAAAACATGCACTTAAATGTCATTTTTAATAACAAGTTTAAGTTCAGCAAAAACAAATACCTCACTGACAATAAGTAAGTGAGCACAGAAACAGAAGTTGCTCATCTTTCTCTCAGCCATTAGTAGATTAGTTTTCTGTCATGCCTTATTTTGATAGAGTACACAGTAATTTAAAATTGTTAGGAGTGTTTTTATGGCCTTTCTAAGCAACCTCTTGCTACTTGTGGTAAGTATTATCATTCAATAAAGTCTACAGTACAGACCACCAAACTCATTTCGTTTTACAGCTGTCTGATGAAAATGAGTTTTAGTGAATCCAAATGGAGCTGGGTTAAATCCATATATATTACAATTGAAGTCTTCAAGAGGTAAAGATTTTATAGTGTGAGATACTGTAGAAGTCTGTGCCGGAAAAGCTTTTTGAGTAAATGCAGGACAGTAAGCTAAACAACTTTGCAGATAAGGATGACTGAATTACCCTCGATAAGGATTAAGTCTGCCATAACCAATTCAAACTTTTCTTATTCTGATATATACCAGGCTGTTTGGTGTGTGTGCAAATCTACTTGTCTTAACACACAGAAGTAAAATTCATTTTCCTAAACGCTGATCTCTTCTCCCCGTCAGAAATAAAATCAAAACACTCTGCCAAACTCGTGTGGCACTGACTTGAGGAAAAATGAAAAATAGTATATTTACTAAAGCAAACCAAAGCAACATTGTTAAAGAAATTTCACTTTTGTCATTTTTATCCCATCATGTTGTAATTGCAAAATTATCATTGAAGTTGGATGAGGTCATACTACTTTGAGTATGTCTACACTGTAAATTAAATTTGAGTCTGAGATGACTCTTCTGACCAGATTTACTCTTTATTCATATGATAAATCCTCAAGTCCATGCTGAAAAGCAAATTGCAGTGCTTCATTATAAGGGATAGTTTTTGAATCCTTATATTGAGTTGTTCCTAAACCTTCCAGTGAATAGCTTCACTCAGTATGGAATGGCTGCTTAACAAGAGCAGTGACAACACAGCCTCAGCTTAAATTAAAAAGTGCTTTCACTAGACTAGACTTTTTTTTCAAGCTTTGTATTATCAATTACTGTACAGTTGGATACTTTAATGGTTATTTTTAAACATCTTTATATTCCAACAGAAAAGCAAATATGTTTTTCCCATTGTTTTGATGCTTTGTGGTTTTTTTCCTATTCTTCTTTTGTGACAAGGCTACTGGGGAAGGGAAAGTGAGAGGAAGAGAAAAGAAGAGGTGGGGAAGTGAAGTAAAGAACAACTCAAGTTGGTCATAGCTGTTCAGAGAAAAAATCAAAATGGAATTATTTTTCACTTAAAGAGGTCATATAGATTTTCCAATATAAAATATTTTAATTTGGAACACTGTACAAAGAGGACCTTAAGAGGCTTAGTGTTTAAGTACTTGGAATTTTTTTTTCTGCTTTGTTTTATTTTATTTAACTTCCAATATAGCTGCTTGTGCACCTCCTTGTATGACAGAATTCACATTGCTCTTTAGTTTGTCACCTAGCATGTTTCTCAGCAGCTCAAGCAGCTCAGTTCTGCGCTTGTAGAGAAGGGAAAATGGCTGTCATACACTCTGCTGTCATGACATTCTGACAGGCAATGAAGTGTAGGCAGCAGAGTGATGATAAGTCACAAGTACCTGAGCTGATGCCTTCTCGTTGTGTACAGAGCATCAGATTGGTTTTGAAAGGCTTAACTTTTCATTTCTTTGTGGTTCTGTGTCTAGGGAAGACATTCAGAAACAGTCCTTAAATACTGTGGTCAGATCATGAGGTGCCAGTGATTTGTGCAGAGAAGGGTCTCTCAGTGCAGAGCCACATACCTAGCCCAAAAAAGCTCTGGTTCCATTATCCCTTTCCCTCAGCCCCCTTGGAGCTCCCTAAACAGGGAATGTGATCTGAGGGGGCATTAGCGCCTGAGAGCCTCTATAACGAGTTGAAATTTTTGGCAGTGGTTTCCTCTCTACAAAGGTTTCCTTGTGAGGAGGAGGTGGTACTGTAGTAAGTGACTCCCATCTAACTTTTCTTTGCTTTGCCAGGTTCATCGGGGGATAAAAGGAATTGTGTCCGATAAGTTTGGCAACCCAATAAAAAATGCTCGTATCTCAGTCAGGGGCATTCAGCATGATGTCACCACAGGTAATATTTTAATTTAAGATTTTTCCTCAGGCAGAGTGAAAGTCCTGAGAGCTTAACCTGCAAAAGTATTGTCATGTTTGGTAGAAATGGCACCTTAATGGAGAACTGAAGGCTCAGGTGGGAGTTTTCTTCTAGAAAAACAAGGGAGAAGACATGCCAAGATGGCTGCTAAGTCTGTCATGTCTGGGATGACAGAGGTCTTGATGTGAAGAATTCCACCTGGAACAGTCTGCTGTCCACCAAAGCCAATGTTTGGGGGAATATGGCAACAGCTCTGCTCAGGGGCTGTAACTCAGCATGTGGAGGAGTGGAGCCCTGATAGAATAAGTTAGTTGAGATATTGTGAACATGAGTTGTAGATAGTACAGTAGGATCCTCTCTGATTTTCACATCTAGAATAATTGCAGTAATTGAAGGGTCCGCAATCTTTTTTGTTTATTTGGAAGCACGTAAATATGTGCAATTTTTGGACAATAATTATTAGAACATTGAATTATGTCCACTTTATACCTGTCACCAACTGATAGACATGTATTGAGGTGTATGCAACTGCTACTTTTCACAGTCATAAAGTTCTGAGCTCTTAGGCTGTCACTGAAATCAATGCTTTCTTTTTATTATTGATTTCAGTGGGAACCGGGTAGTCCATAGAAGTGCAAAATAGAAGACATGAACGGTTACATTTTGCTCTAATGATAGTTGTTGAATCAATTTGGAAAGCCAGAATGGCTTATAATGTAGTGGATGTTTTCCAGCTTTCAAAAAAACTAGCACTAGAAGGGATACAATAGTGGAGATGATGCCGATTCTTGAGGCCGGTGGGAGACTCTGGCATGAATTATGGTCTTTTTCAAACTTCTTCCCAGACAATGGCTTCCCATTGGCAATGGACCTTTAAAGGATTAAGAATTAAATAAAAATATGTTTACACTGTAGGAAAGAGAGTATTTATTCTGAGTTAGGTGGGGTTAAAAATGTCATATGATTAAAAAGTTTTTGATTTTAGTGTTAAAAAGAACTAAGAAATTCCACAAGAAAATAGGGTTAATGCAATACTAACTGAGCTTAGAGACTTGCCATTCAAAATAAAGGAAATATAAAATGAGGAATACATTTTTCTGTTTTAAAGCTCCCTGCTTTTGCCTGCAGGGTCCAACCTTCAGCTGGAGGAAATTTACACCCATTTTACACTAATGGCAATTTATACCAGCTGCAGCTCCAACTCCATAGTCTTACATGCTAGAATGTCTGCAAAGTAATTGAAAGTAATTTAATAAAAAGAGGGATTTCTTAGCTCCTTAGACATGCTAAATATATATATAGCAGCCTGGATCGTGATTTCACTTTCTTAAGTTTCATATAGTTTTAAATTAGTTTCTTTGGGAGTTATTCCTTGTACCCTTGGGAAAAGCAGCGTGAAGGAAAGCTTCTCTTCCCTGTGATCCAGGAACAGCAGTTACTGATATTTTGTATGTGAATTTTACTCCATTAGCTCCCAAGGGCCACGTTTTCACAGGTGACGTCTCTTTTTGTCATCTAGAATTTGCACTCAAATATTTTTCAAAATCTGAGATCCTTCCACGGCCCACCCCTTAGCTGCTTGTGCCACAGGCGTGTGCCCATGGGTGTGTGTGCACCTACCAAGTCCGTGAGGCTAAAAACTGAGCTTAGTTTTGTTGTGCCTGTCCCTTTCCCAAGCTGCTGATGGCGACTACTGGCGACTGCTGCCTCCAGGGACGTACATCATCAGCGCCCAGGCGCCGGGGTACAGCCGGGTGATGAAGAGGGTCACCATCCCTGCCAGGATGAAGCAGGCCGGGCGAGTGGATTTTGTGCTGCGGCCCGTGGAGGCCTGGCCCAACAAGCTCCTCCGCCGCTCCATGGAGGACGCGTACGACCCTTACGACCCCCTGGAACTTTTTGACCCTCACGCCCAGCACGGGCAGCCCGAGGCTCAACGTGGGTCCACACCGGGCAGGGAGAAGCCCTGGTGGTGGTCGTACTTCAGCTCTCTAGACCTGCACAAACCTCTGTGGCTGCTCAAGCAGCGCTGAGGGACATCGCCGTGCTCTGCCCAGCTCACTCCGGTGCCCTTCCGCCCCGTTCCAGACACCCTCACGGCTCTTGGCAATATTTAAATGTTTCATCTGAAAATATAATGTTAATTCAAGCACGCTTACTTCTTTTGTTTTCTCTTCACACACGACTGAGTATATTCAAGTGGGTTTTTAAGTATTAAAAACAACAGTGCACATCCCTTCAAAGACCAGATTTTATGCAGTTTTTTTTCTTGGTGATGCTCTGTACTTCTGCCCATGTAGTTAATCATCACATTCATTATTTATTAGGTTCTAAGTACCTGCAGGAAAATATTCCTGATCCTTTAATGCATTTTTGTACACGTTTTAATACATTAATGATTACATACTAAAAACTGCTTTCAGAAACATTCAGAAAACTCTTTTATTTTCCTTTTTTATATTAACATATTAAGTTCATTACCTCTTCTAATAACAGCTCAAAATGTAGGGGTTTTTTTAATTTTAAATGTTTTTATAAATTTAAAAGTAGGCTTTTAATGTATTTTAGCAAAATACTGAAAAATGCCTTTACTGCTAGAAATACACACATCCTATAAATGTGTGTGTAGACATAGAAAAATACATGAGATAATTCAGGAGGAATTTAGGCTAAAGTGTGACATATTACACTGAGACTGTTAACATCATGCACTGTTCTGAGCCTGTGTACTCGCTAATGAAACTTGGAGACATCAAAGAAATCACAAACTTGTTTTCAAGATAGTTGGGTAAAGCTCAGTTAATACTGGTCTTGCAAGATGCTGTCCTCTCTCAGATATCAAATGCAATGTATTTTTAAGGCAATATATATAAAAAAATTCCTTGATTTTGATGAAACACAGAGGCCCGCACTTTCTTTTGGCTTGAACTGTTAATGAACTCTCTATATAGACTCTATTTCCCCCTCTAAATGCCTCAGTGTGTGAATAGTGGGATTGTTGGAGCTGATATACTTTCTGCAGGAGCTGCTGGATTAGCTGCGTGGATTGCGCTATGATTTCTAAAAACTTTTTTGCTCATGTTAGGTAAAGCAGCCTTCGTTGCATGAACCCCTTAGTCCACATGCACATATCTCATGCTAGAGTTTCCTAAGACCCAGGAGATGAGTGATCTTAATTCTGCAACCAGATGCTGCACATGGCTAAGTACCTTATTCCCACTTGTAATCTGACTGAAGTTAGGAGTCTGTTATTCATGTGCTTGGATGTCTGCAGGACTGGAGACTATGTTTAAATGAAAGAAAATTATTTCAGAGCATTAACAAAAAGTAATTATATGGGAGTGAATGTACTGCATGCACATGGATGAGTGTTCCGTGCCCAGGCTTGCCAAGTTAAAGGAACTCTGAATCCTAAATATGCCAAAGAAAATTGAGCAGGAGATACACCTCCAGACTTTATTTCCAGTAATAGGTATTACTACTGTTTTCTGTGGTCTTTTTTTTCAAAGCCAGCTTCCTGTGAAAACAGTGGTGAAGCTAATAAAATCAGAACAAAATGCCAAATTGATGACTATTAGCTGCACTCTTTTAGGTACATGTGTTACATACTTAAATGTTTTCTCTAAGTATTTCCTAGATTCTCATAGGGCTATTTAGAATTTTTTTCAAGTAATCACAGTAAACCCAAGCCCGCTGAAACACAAAACAGAATGACTGCGCAGAAAATCCACTTCTTTCTTGCAGTCCTCAGTTGAAATAGCAGATGAGAGTCAAGACTTGGGAAATATGATTTACTGAGTAAAGATTTCTTGTGTTTGAGACAGTTTGAAAAAGTAGTTTGCTGTATTACTATACCATTTATGTGAAAATGGTATGAGAGAGCAAGAATAGCCTCCTTCCCTACCTCAGTCACAAAAAGAGGTGTCCAGCAGAGAAAAAGTTAAGATCAGAACCTTCTGCAGGTTCACACTCAACAGCCTGTGTAGAAGGGACATATTAAACTTCATCGTAGTAACTGTAAGGCTCTTGGGAAAAGGGGTTCCTCAGTCTTCTGGAAATATTTAATCTTTTTCATAAGAGGAATTCTTCAGTTTTCAGTTTGCTTGGAGGCAGAAAAGACTGGCAGAATGACTAGAGTGGCTCCCAAAAATACATTTGACTTTAGATGAGATTTAGGGAATATTTATTGGCTCTTCCAGAAAAAAAAGGAAAGAAGCAAAGAAGGAAAGAAAGAGAAAGAAAACTAAAGAAGAAGAAAGGAAAGAAAGAAAAGGAAAGAAGGAAGGAAAGAAAGAAAAGGAAAGAAAGAATTGGTCAAAGCCAGCCAAATAACAATGCAATCAAAATTAATATCACCATTCCATTTTTATTTGAGATTATTATAGACTTAGTTCTATATACATATGTGTGAGAGAAAGTATTGGCTTGGATGTGTATCCTGAACTGAATTACATAAATCTTCTCCAATGTTTATTTAAATCAAGCAATGTGTGCTTAATATCAGACAGGTTTTTTTTTAAAAAAAAAAAGAGACATAACCCAAAATAGCCCACCCCACAACTATAATATGGTTCAAAGGATTTTTAAGTGGTGGTGAAATTTAAGCAGCTGTAGGCAGCTCTGTAACTGATATATGGAAATGAACACAGTGATCAGCTCTGCCATGCACCTCTCTGGAAGATGCTAATATAGAGAGTTTAATGAAACATAAAGTTAGGAGCATATTAAATACTTTTTAAATAGAAAGAGGGATTAAAATGCTTCTATGAAACATGCCCTCCTACAAGTGAAGTGCAAGTAACATAGGAAAGAAGTGGGAAATATCCAAAGTTCTCTGGCAGTCTCCACCATCCTTAAACCCTTCCTTAGAGAATGGGCTTGGCCTTTTTCCAGTGCTACTTTGGATCATGACAGGTTCAGCAGCCAGACGGTGCTGTCAGGAATTATAGTGTGTGTTCATCAGACTCCCTCTCCTTTTAAGTCAGGGTCTGCATAATTTTTTTCAATTACCTTCCAACCACATATTGAACAGTATTGATGTATGTTTTTGCAACATCCTCCTTAATAATTAATTTCCCAGTCTCCATATTTATTTCAGAGGGATCTTCTCCACCATGGAGCCAAACTTTTCTGCACAATCACACTTATAAATGTTTTGACCTGCCAGCTGTCCAGACCTCATTGCTTTACCAGCAATGAATCTTCCCAACAAGTGAAAGCATGCTAACAGCATTGCAAGCACGAAGAGCAAAGAGAAAGCTCTGCTTATGTCATATGTGCAATTTCTCTTTCATTCACATGCCCGAAAAAAGCCAAGAACACATTAAAAAAAGAGTATCAGCAGGTAAATTACAATCTGCATGCATGAATTATACAAAAGAAGATTTGGGTCTGTTTGTTCCATTCATAAAAACATTATAGATCAAAAATAGCAATAATAAAGGCATAAAAGTTTGCAGCTCTTTACATCTTTGTCTCCTGTAACAAAATTTTCTTCCAGTCTTGGGCCACTCACGTATAGGAAGGAACACCTTTATTTTCCTAAAGACAGAAAAGAAGAGAAAGGTGTCCTAAGCTAACTGCTGAAAACATAACTTTAAGTGTCAAAATCACTGAGTGATAGAAGCTCTTCCTGCTATCATTTTTCACAGTGTTTATGCAGTTTTTCTCCCTTTCATGCCTCGGTTTAGCAGCTAAAGGGAAGCACTCCAAAACAGTATTGCAGGCTGTTCTGGAGTACTGTGAACCAGCCGTCTATCAGAGTTTGCCAAACCAGTGCCATTTCTTTGTGTCCGTCACTCTAGTGTTGCTCTGCAATTCAAAAACAAGCCAGAGATGTCTTTAGTGGTTACAAAAGCAGCCATCAAAGTGAAACAAGTCAGTGTGTCTCTGAGGTGATGCTTGCAGACAGGCTGGGAGATCTCTGTGATGGGTGGGCATTCACCCCGCAGCAGTGAAGCGCTGAGATTCAACCTTTAGGAGACAAGGAACAACAGGGATCGGAGTTGTTCGAGTGTCTTGGATGGAAATGTGAGCTGAAGCTGATACACCTCTTTACAAAGCTCCTGTCAGAGGTACTCTCATGCTGTTTTCCTTCACTGTAAGATCTGCCTTTTGAAGCTTCCACAGAGTAAAAGGAGTGGATGGGGAAGTTGCACTATGCTTCCCCTGCTGTCTTTGTCTTTACAGCATCTTGGAGGAGAGATCCCCTTTGACACTTGCCTTTTCTGACATTGTGCATTCTCAAGTCATGCTGGAAAAGGGCGTCACATTGACCTCCTTGGTGGGGCAGGCAGACCTCTGTGAGGAGGTGTTTTGCATCCAGACATCCCTCACACTTAGGGGACCCTACAAGTTCTTCTCTGTCGTGGCTCTTTGGTGATCTTTTTGATCCTGGGTCCAGGTCTGCTTACATCAGAGGGTGAGAGCCTGGAAAGAGAGGTGGGGTGGGGAAAGTGTTTTGAGTTTAGTTTTCTTTCTCACTATGCTTATCCATTTTTGATTAGCAATAAAGTCTTCACCAAGTCAAGTCTGTTTTTCCTACAATAAGTGGGTTTTGAATTTCCCTAAACATCAGGGCCTTCAATAAAAAGATATTGTAATGAACAGGACAAAATTTTTTTGCCTGTTTCAAAAGCAGATGTGAGATATCTCCAAAAGTGTTGCTGGCAGTCCTATCAGCAAAGGCTGCTGAAAAATCTAAGAGATTCTTTTGCAGGGAGGTGTTGATATAACTTTATGAAGTAAATCCATCTAATGAGGATTATCCGACATGAATAGTTGTGTTATGGTTTTACCATCCCTTCTCATCAGCCTTTCTAACAAGAACCAAGTTGGCACAGACTTGTTACCCAGGCTGGCTTATTTTGACCATAAGAAGTCTGGACAGGTCATCAGTAGACCAGGGACATGGTGGCCTTTTGAGGGCAGGAGGGTGCTGGGGACTTTTGCTGGCACAACTGCCACCCAAGGGAAGTGAAAAAACTAGCCCAAGTACTAACATAACTATTTCCCTAGGGCAAAAAGACAAAATGGACTTCTGAGATGATATGACTGTGTTCACAGGTAAATTCTTGCTGGACTAACTGCAAATTGTACCCTTGGCCGAGACAGTCAGAGGAGTAAGAGAGGAATGCAGGAAATTCTGGTCTGGATCAGACCAGTGGCCACCTCCATGCTGTGTTCCCTGAGGCTGGCAACTAATCATCCCCAGACAGGTGGCACAAGGCATGGCCACGGAGCCTCTGCCTTTAGAGGGGATTTTTATGGACATTAGAAACTTTAGGCAGACAAACTTGTGTGATGTAGCTGCATTTGGTTTACATTTTCAGTGCTGCAAAGTGCTACTGAACAAAGCCACTTTCCCCAGGCAAAGATGTTTAAATTGAACTGGTAGATCACAAGCTCTTTTTGGGACGTAGAATAAAGCCACTGGTTGTGTCTGTGTCAACTGAACAAATACAATAACCTCTTGCCAGTTCTGGGATGTCATCATGTCCTGTACCAGGGCTGGGGTAGCACTGAGGCAGGTCCCCAGGTGTCTCTGCCTCCCTGCGCCCATGATGCAAGTTCTCCTGGGTCTTTAAGAAATGCCATGAGCCTTTATTAACCCACAATATGGTTTACTCTTTTTCTCACTCACACAGACATTCCTCTAAATGAAATCTAAATTGGAAAAGGGTTTTTATATTTATTAATTTAAACTGTCACAAACCAGGACTCCAAAAATTAGAATGTTCATTTGGAACATCTCTTAATTTACACACACACATTTGTACATTCATATATACACACACACATGCACGTGCCCATACATGGAGGCATATTTTTATAGAATGCACATATAAACAATAATGGATTATAAGTTATGTCATATACTACTTAGTCATATACTACTTATTATTTTGTATTGCAATCAGAAAGATATTCGAGCCATCAGGAATAAAATGGTAATATTGTCTTTATTTAATTTGGTTATTATTTCTGAAGACTTAGTAAATATGCCTTGTTTCAAATCAAATAACATATTCAAAATTCATCTTCAAAAGCAGATGAGTCACAAAACCTAAGGTATTTTTCTTCATTAATTTTTTATCAGCTAAATTGAATGAAACATTTGTGTCACCAAAATATGAATATGTAAGTTTTCTGCCAAAAATCAGCACTAATACATTAATGTAAGTGATTTAGTTATTTCTTCTGTTTTTAACATGAAATACCAGACTTAAGCAGTTCACAAGGTGCAAGACTTCAGTAACAGAATCACTAATGAAATAAAAGGCAAGATCTGAACAAGTTAAAGCAGCAGTAAGGCTTAGTGGTTAGGGCTACCAGGAAGCAAACAAAGGAGAGACATGGCAGCTAAAGCAACATTGTTTTTTGACTAATGCAGTGCTCAAGGCAACTCTTCTGCTCTCCAGTAGGTAACCAGGAAATGAGAAGTTTTTTGACAAAATTTTTATTTTTTCACTAATGTTAAGAAATGAATGGAGAACAGAGAAACTTACTTAAAAAACTGAATGCAGAGCCATCAGTCACTAGGAAACAAATCACTGCAGTCAATTGGAATTACTAACAAAACATTTGTCCCATTTGTGTAGAGGACCCATGAAAACCCATTTCTCACCAGAAGGCCATTTCATTTTAGGCAAAAGAATTGGACAAGTCCAAATTTTAAAATCTTAGAGCCCTTGCTCAGCTACTCCAATTTGTGCATCAAAAGTATGCAGGATACTTTTCTTCTGATGTTAATAATACTCACTGAAATGTCTACTTGTCGGCTTGCTCAAAAGCATCAGTCATAGCATGCTCAGGGGTACAGCTCCTGTTTCATTCTCTGCTGGGATTCACAAATTGGATTTTCCTCCAACTACCTCCCCTGAGAGGCTTGGTCCAGTCAGCACTCATGTTGCTCACCCGAAAGACTGCAGTAGCTGTGTCAACTTGCATTTAAAACCCAGCTATGGAAGGCAGAGCCTTCAATAGCCCTCTGTTTAAAGTATAGCCGATACATCCTCAGCTCTTCCCTCCACAGAAAGTGCTTTGGACCCATGTATTCCCTCTAACTGGGCTATTTTCTAGTGATTAGGCCATTCTGGGTAAGCTACTTGGTATTTCTTAAGTTGATTCTTTTAATGAGTCATAATACCAGAGAATCCCAGAATGGTTTGGGTTGGACAGGACCTTAAAGATCATCTTGTTCCAACCCCCCTGCCATGGGGCAACGACACCGTCCACTAGAAGAGGTTCCTCCAGAGCCCTGTCCAACCTGGCCTTGAACACTTCAACCTCTAAAGTTAAAAAAAAAAAAATTTAAAAGACAGAACACTATGCCATAGTTATTTTCCCTGTTTTCAAGAGCTGTTCACCACTATTAAAGTGTGTTAAATACATTTATCAGACTGGACATTTGAAGAGGCTTGTGAAGTACATCTACTCACTAGACTTTAATGTAAATATACACAATCGATTTTAGCTCTAAGTTCAGTTTGTAGTTGATACAGGTAATGATGCATTATCTTAAATGTAAATATTTTCATACCAACTCTAGCCAGGTCCTAAGTTTCCAACATAGGGGCAATTTTTGGCACAATTCTTGGCACACACAGAAACTTCTGTTTAGCTAAATAGAGAAATTTACTGACAAAATTGATAAATCTCTAGTCTTTAAATATACCAAGGTGAATTTTGAGGATCTCATCCTTTAAAGGATACTAAAATTCTACCAAGGACCATTTCAAGTCCTTTTTGCATTACTTTATCATGTAGAAATATATGTTTATCTATAAAACTTCTACCAAAACCCTATTGCCAGTATGAAGTTTGCATGCACTGATAAGACAGCAGAGCTCCATCTGATTTATGTTTAATCAGAAAAAGAAGAGAATGGACCTAAGTGTCTGTGACTTACAATGATATTTTTTGACTGGTGATGCAATGATTTTTGTCTTTTCTTTTGCACCCCTGTTATACCTTTTTACAGCTCCTGTATTCTTTGTGCTTTAGCCTACATTCTTGGACTTGCTTGTTAAGCTAGGAGACTAAACATGTTAGAAGTTTTGTAGTTAGGAAGCAATATGCCCCAGATCCCAAGGTCTTCTCCAGAGCACATTTTGTAAACTAAGATAGAACCATCCAGGGGAAGGTTCCTTGGGGAGGGAGGCTCACTCAAGCCTCTCATTGGGGAATTTATGATAGATATGCTAATTAGTAAGACCTATAATGTTATACCAGATCTTTTGGGAGTGTGCATGGTTAAAATAAGAGGAGAGACTTCCTTAAAGGTTGCTGTCCAGTAACACCACCCACACTTTCTCTCAGGCAGGTCCACACTGCTTGGCAGTGCTTTCCCTGCTTCTCCCTCCACCCTCCTCTTATTCAGACTCTGCCCACTTCATTGGTGGGAAACAACAGCAACACAACAGGGTACACTCATTCCTCTGAAAGACCTGGTTGCTCAAGAATTTCTCAGAAATTCTCCATTATGGGAAGAAATGCAGTAAAGGATACTGGTGGAAATCTTGTGATCTTATGTGGAGGCATATAGTTCTGATGAATGAAAAAATGTCTCCTTTGAAATAATCCCTCAAATATATTATAAAGTAGTGGATGTCTACCTGAGTTATTTAATGCCAATTTTCATGTTAAACTCTTGTCAAGTACTTTGCTCCAATTGTACCCCAAGGAAGTGATTTTCATAGTTTGTAGATATTTTAATGTTCTTAGCTTTATCAAGATGATGTTTTAATTTACTACCTGAATTAAACTAAGCCCCACTACTCAGACTAGGGACAGCTTTCAGAAACTGTGATGCAGAAATCCCTCTGGTGGGAACTGGCCATTTGCCCCTCATTGAATGTCAGTTTGAATGCTTTCTTGAGTAGGAATGGGCTATTGGATTTTGGCAAAAGATGGACATGAAGCAGATATGGCATCTTTGTCCCTAGACTGTGAGAAAGATTTCAGGCTACACTAGACAATGTGATAACTTTAAGTCTTGTATTTCTTTAAGGACACATCTTGAGTAAAGATCAAGGACTCTTCTGCTTTCCTCCTGCTGCTGCTAATATCCATTCAGCTCTTCTGCTGTGTAGTGGTTTTAAGCCAAATTATACATTACCCCCCTGATGTCTTTTCTGTGAGATAAGCATTAGGAGAAAAGCAAAGCAGGCACAAAACTTGACAGAATATAAAGAGGTTTATTAAAAGACTTAGATGAAGTAAAGAAGGCAACAACAGAACAAACTTTCAGAACTCTTTCTCTCTCCCGCTTTTCCCCTCTCCCAATCAGTATCACAGTTCTAGGAAAGGGAAGAAAAAAAGGGTTTTTTCTCTTGCTTTACGTGGTTTTACAAACTGCCACTATTTGCAGGTTTGCTTAGAATTAAACAATCTCTGCTAAGGTGTAACACATCTCTTTTCCATGAGCCCTCTCACAGCTCCTTTAACTGTAAAACACAGGTCCTCACATGGGGTTATTACTCTTTTAAAGATGAATCATTTTCTTTTTTGGCTTGAACATAAGGCTTTTTTCTTCGCCACCAGGCTGTAAAAGCCTCTCCCTGCTTTATATACATAGCCTGGCATCGGCACTCTTCAACCTTTTTACAAGCCACTCGAAAAAAAATGTTCATCCCCCCCATGTGCTTTAACATGGATTAAAGAGACAAACAGTTTGCAATATTACAGTTCATACCACGGCGAGAAAAGGAGATTTTTAAGCTCCGCGCGGGACCACACAGCGCCGCCTTTGTAGCTTCGTCCCACGTGATCCTGGTTTCTCTTTCCTCTGGCGCTGAAAGCCGCCATGTTGTAGGGTGTTTCCGGGCTCCATGGTGGAGAGAGAGCCTCCCCTGCTACCTCTGCGCTGCTGGATGCACAATGCGGAAAAGGAGAGTCTTCCTCTGTTCGTTGTGAACTATGCTGGCTGCACTGGAGGCTCCGCCGGCTCCCCCTTCCTCAGGATACCGTGTCGGATGACCTCAGCCCTGTGGCCAGCCATAGCCACTTGCGGCTCAGGGAATGGTTCCCCTCCCAACAATCCAGAGTCCGTGCTGCAGCGTTGGGAAAAGGGGCAGGAGGCAGAGAGGCAGGGGGCAGGGGCGTCCGTCCCCAGCCAGGCAACGCGGGCCAGGCAATGGGGGCCCACCCCTCCCCCTCTCCCGTCCCTGCACTCAGCGGGAATGGAAAAAAAACCCCAAAAATCCCGCCTTCCACAGGGTTTAAGTATGTAAAATTGAGAGAAGCGTGATTGGTCTAAAAAGCTGCCCGTGGATTTAGGATCAACCCACTACATGCTGCCAGAAAATTGAGAAACCTGTGGCATGTCAAAAAATGAGGGGGAGCAAAAACTTTGAAGAACTTAATGCAGGTTTGCTAGACAATTTCCAGTGTCCGCATGTACTTGGGCTTAAAAGTAATTTGGGTAACTTATCATCACTCAGCACAGTAGTGTGGAGTATACCTATGCCATTAAATACATCCTCCACCCTTAACCATAACTGATAATCTACTTGAATGGGGACGTAAATGCAGAGATTTGAAGCTGGCATAGCACAAGACAGTTTTCTTCTATTTAATCCATGCTAAAAATGCAAAAGGGTGGTGCAGGCATGCTCTTGACAGTTTAGTTTATAAAAATAAATGTTGTGGTTAAGTGGGTGGGAAATACAATGAGGAGCTGAGGACCAAATGGGAAATGTCTCCTTGTTGAGGAATGCTTTTGTAATCTTGATTTTCTATGTGTGAAGCTAACCTTGCAGTGTGCAGACTGAGTGAAGAGACCACACAACCCTTTGGAGCATATGGGAGTAGTCATTATGTGGACACAGAAGTATTTTCTAAGATGCCCTAATAATCAAATGAAGTAGCTAAGCTGCCTTGTTTTGCTGGAGAATAGATTGGCTTCTTACGCCAATTACAGAAAAACACTGAACAGATTTCTTATTGCAATAATTTGGATTCAAATTCCTCCATCCTTCATCACTTTATGCATTTTATTTCTCTGTAGACAATTCCACACAGATAAACTCTGGAATATTAAAAAAAAGTTGTACACATGTTCCTGGGACTTTTCAAGTATCTGACTGTCTACTTCAACACTGACCTTGGAGTGGTAGGCCAAGATGTTGGCTCAGTTCTTATTTCCTTAGGCAGTGGTGGTGAGACTGGGATGTCTACCCTGGCTCAAAGTTGTTGGATGTGTTACACGAGAAAAGGCATCCAAATGTGAATGCTCTTGGCTTAACTAGCAACTTCAGCAGGAATAAGCCAGCAGAGAGTCTGCTCAAAAGATTTGTGGTGAAAAAACGCCTTCCAGAAGCAACTATACCCCACAAGCACCCCTGATCTACCCTGTCTTTAAAAGTGACATAGCTCTAAATATGAAGAGTGGTTCAAATGAGGTTTCCTTTGAAATTGCTATCTTCTTTAAGTAAATGTAAATGTAAAATGTAAAATGACTCCCAGATCAGCATGAGCAAAGCAAATATCCTGGTGGCAACAAAAAGTTGTAACAGCACAGAGGAGCAGTGGTGAGTACACATAAATCTGTGAGCATAGGAAACAAGGATTCCTGGTGTCCTATTGATTTATGACTCAAGGTGGAGTTCCCAAGAAGATCCCCCATGTCCAAGCAGGCCTAAACTTACTGTAAAGTCACCTTCTCAGCAGGAGCTTTAGTAGGATTTCTTTCTTTTGAGATCTTTCTCCATCTCCCAAATTTTAATTGACCAAAAGTCAAGTGGAAAGTAGGAATAATTGCATGAGCACATATGCACACAAACTCCAACAAATCCATGTGTATCAAGGACTTTTACAGCAGATACCACCTGAATACTCTTGCAAATGCAAACACATCTGCCCCAGAGCACTGGGATGGAGTGCTGCTCCCTCCTGGGCACAAGGGTGCTCGGTTGCTGGGAATCTAAAATCCATCTAGAAGTTACGAATCATCATCCTTAAACTTCATTGTCAGTGTTACAAATAAAAAGTCAGAATGAGCTCCTTCACTCTACAAGCAGTGATAAATGCAGTAGAAGCCACTTAATTAGTCTATGATAAATTGCATGCCCAATTAATTGTGATGATTGCCTAGGGGACAAAACCCAACTCGAGGCAGTCTGATGACTCCACAGTAATGGCACATTTAGTGAATGTTAGAGAGTCTCTTTCCATGCCCTTTCTGCAGCTGTCGGAAGCTGAATCACAGCAGTTAACTGCCAGGGATGTATTTCCTTGCACTAGCTTTTCCCCAATTTGACCTTTTCTTCATTTTATTCTGGTTAAATGAATCAATATTATCTTAATACAGTGTTTCCTTTTGTCCTCCCAGCAACAGTGAATGGCTATACTGCAGATTTAAAGTGCAATCAATGAAATATTAAATTAGTGCAATGGGATTCCTCATCCCTCAGAGCAGTAGGTGGGAACTGGGAGGACAGACATTAAAGGTGAAGAAGTTGCCTGAATGTTAAATCGGTGCTGATCTGAAAGTTGTGCTTCATAAATTTATGCACAGAGCCTGGGAAGCATGACCATGAGAAACAGGCTTGTACCTGTTTGAGTAAAATTGTAGTTTTAAAATGTTTGTGCTAAACTGATGACAAAGACCATGCAGACATTGCTGTTTCAGTTTCAGAGAAGCAAATGACTTCACACGGTAGTCAGGTCCCAAATGTGCCATCTGCCTGGTTGCGGTTTGTTTATTTTGTACATGATTGAGTGTAGTGCTCATCTTGGTTCCTTTTACTTAATCATGTTATGATAACCACATAATTAATGTTTTTAGTATTCAGCAGATAAATGAGATGAAAAAAGAGAGAGATATCTGATGCTTAGAAATTCTTCTCAAGTGCTCAGTAGAAGCCCAGATTTATCCTATGATATTTAATCTATAATTTTTTATATATAATATTTAGAATTAGCTTACAGTAATAATAAAGCTTGTTTATGAACCTTTCCCGGGATGTTAATGCATGGATGAAACAAACCTTTTTGGCTTTTTGTTTTTCCTCCCACATTGTTTTTTTCTGCCCAGAGATTAATTTCCGGAACTTGCCAAAATTTCGTCAGGAAGTAGAATAAAGTGACACATTTCAATATAAGGAAGAAATATTTCACTTTATTTTGGGAGCTGAAGAATCTCCTGGAAATCTCATGAAAAGTGTGTTTAGAAAATATATCCTTTTTTTTTTCAGACATTCTACTCCTGCAAGCATCTGAATGCTTATACTCTTGCCCCTTATTTCTTATACGAATATGGAGTTTATACTTTTGCCCCTTCTTGTTTGGAAAGTTAACCTCTCCACAAATGGAACTAGAGTTTGAGCAGAAACATATGGAGAAAATCGTGTTGTTCTTCTGGTTCCATGAAAAGTTATGAAGTGGAGGTGAAGAATGTGAGCTTTGTGGGGGAAGAGGAGGTCAATGAGAAATTTGTCCCTGTTTCAAATATTTTCTCATCACAGCCTAGATTGGGCAATGTTCTTCCTAGGTCAGGATCATGGAACTATGTCTCCAGTGAGCTGACTTTAGCCTCTCTCGGGATGGATTTCTGGCGGGAATTCTCGTATTTCTTAGTGGTGTTTTAAATCGCAGATGTTCAGATAAAGAAGTCCATACATTCACAAAAAAAATAGTTCTACAGACTTCTGTAGCAATGAACAAAGCTGATGTCTGCTATTAAGAAAGTTCTTTACAAGAATAATTTTGAAGTGGCATTATGCATTATTAATGGAGACAGATGTGATGGTGAAGCAAACTATATTTGGCAGAAAGAACATTTACTAAAAATGTCATTAAAGAATTTAGGCTGTATGCTACCAAGTATTTGGTAACTCCCTTCACTGACTTCTTGGCCTCTATTTCTTTCATGTCTGGTAAGTAGCTTGAGGTGGTTGATGAGCATTGGAACTGAGGAAGTCTGGCTTCTCACTGCTCTTTGTCTAAAGGTTTGTTGGCTTTGACACATAAGAAGAAGGAAGCTCTAACCCAGTCTACGCCCCATTTTGTGCATTTAGAGCTTTCCCAAGGCTTCTCTTTCATGTAGGTTTTATGGAGTCAAAAAGAAGTGGGGGTTTTACCATAACTGATTCCTCAGTGGAGGTAAATTTGCACATTTTTTTTCTAATAATTAGTGCCTATTTCCAAAATTTACAAAATTTAAGATCTCTTCCAACCTACACCTGACAAATTTACATCAACACAAGTGGATAAATTTTGCTAAAATCTTCCAATAAATGATAAAGAAAAATAGAAAGTAAAATAGGCCGCAACATTCACTTAGAATGACACTTAGAATATTCACTTAGAAACACCACCTTTGAAAAGGGAAGCCATGTGGGATATATTTCATCAAATACTGCATTTAATGTCATCTGTGGGAAAAAGTGTACCTTAACTGCTGCATCTCTTCTATCTGAAATGCTGAGGCAGTGAAATGAAATAGTCACTTTCGAAATGAAATGCAGCCTCAAAGGCTGGTTTACTAGGACAAAATATTACTGCCCAGGTGATCCTTGGCACAGACTGGAATAATTGGAAATATAAGTCCTGCTTATATATAGCTCATTTTTATTTAAAAATAGGTAAGAAGGATCCTATTGTCCTTTCAAAATTTACTGATATCACAACACAGTATAAGTACCTAGGGATTTTTTCTGCCATACCAATGAATGTTGGTTATAAATAAATAGCCCCACAGAAGCTCCACCTCTGGAAAAGAAAATGAGGAAGTATTTCAAATTAGGGGAATATTTACCTCCAGTACCTGAAATTAAACGGGTGGAAGTAAAAAAAAAGTGAGTGTATATATATGAAAATGAGAGGTTTTCCCACAGCATTTTTGTTATCCACTGGATATTTGATGGCTCTGCAAGCCTGGCACTGAGTTCTGTACTAAATGAATTTAGGGCAAGGACCTGTAAAGGCTACATGGTCTGAAGCTGGACATGGACTATGACCTGGCATTCATGATCTGTAGATTCTATGACCTGAATTGCCAAAGGTAAGGAAGTTTTAATCATGGACTTTCCCAACTCCTTAGGGAGTGATGAAGGCACAAAATATTTCCTTCAGCAGCTCAATGGTTTTCCCAGGTGGAAGAAGTGCCTCCCTCTCCTTGTGGCTTACAAGCAGACCTTTTCTTACAGGTAGGTCACTCTTTTTTCAGTTTTACTGGGATTTGGTGTTGGCCTTATCCGAACCCTCCCTGGAGCTGACTGAAGCTGCTGCATTGAGCAGTACCCTGTCCCCAGGGAGGCTTCATAGGGATGTGAAGGAGTGGGTGAAACATGTCTGAGAGTCTTCCTGAGGAAGGGTTTAGTTTGATCTACTTTTCATGGAATTACTTAAGTATCTGTTATGCCAGAGGGAGAAATAAGGAACATGGCATTGCTCAAGTAAGGACAGTCCAGCTTGGACCTGCTCCAGGGGCTGTCCACTTTTGCTGGGGAAGCCTAGTTACTGGTAAGTGTTTGCTGGGAAATGACACCTGTAGAGCCCAGGCTGATGTTCTCCATCTTCCAAGCAGGACTGCCAGACCCTCACCCCAAGGACAGGGGCTTTGGGGGGGTGGCAGGAGCAGAGCTCATGGGGCATTAGACACATTGACAGAATGTAAACGTTTCCAGTGGCAGATGAAAGAGGGTGGTGGTTTTGAAGAGTGAAATTTGAGCAAATGCACTCCAACCCTCCAGTCTATTCAGGGATTTAAATCCCTCTGTGGATATTGGCCTATATAGAAAGCCACTGGACTGTGATTTTACATAAGATCCTAAGTGACTTTGTAAGCCTTCAAGCACTTCCAAATCCTCCACTTTCGACAACAGTGCTCTTTGTACTGAAAATTTAGTATATAAAGCCATATCATATACTGGGATTTAAATATACTCAGGAAAGTTCCACATAATGGCATCTTAATGCCTAGACAAATGCAAAATTAATATACTGGAAATCTCCGGCAGCAGTAAGAGTAAAAGCAGTACAATTTTTATAATGTTTTGTTGAAGTTTTTTTAATAGCAAGCTCTACTTCTGAGACAGGCAGAGGAAAATCTTCTCAAGCTGTAAGCTCAGCGTCCCCAGAGTGAATAGGGTTCAATGTAGCATGGATAATTTGTTTGCTTTGCAATTATTTTCCGTCAGTGGAGACAAATTGATTTGTACAATAAAATTGACGGTCACTGCAAGGCAGCTGGCTTTCTAAACTGCAAAAGAATTTGACTAGGTTAAGTGAGTACCAAAGTTTTGGAGTACTGGGAAGTCCTTTCGTACTGGTAAAACTTGCAACAATTTTAGGGCTTGCCAGTGATTGCTATGTGAAATTCAATATCAGAGAATGCCAGAATAGTTATTCTTAATACCACTGTGAGCAGGCCCCTTGCCAGTTTATTAGCGGCCTGCTTTGAAAATTATTTCCACCAAAACAGAAATCAAAATGCAGTAAAAGAAACTGATAGTGGAACAGATGAATAGGTAGAAAGGAAATAGCAATAACAGCCTCCAAGCTGCCTTCTTATTTATTAAGGGGAAATGAGATATTTATGATCCAGAGTCAGGGATGCTAGGCAACAACAGAGTTTCTAGCAGAGGAAAACAAGTAACAAAGGCTTATCTGGAAAATTGGAGCACGATCAGACAGTGAGGTGTATTTCCAGAAAATGATGCTAGTGGAAATGTAGAAGAAATAACCACTATGTTCTGCAACTAGAGTATTTGGATGTTTGTCTAAATAAAATTATTTAAATCTCATAAAAAATAAACAGCTACTGACATCTGTTCTTTCACTTTTATTTTTAAAAAACAAAGACTTAATTTGGCATCTCAAAAGGCCTGGCAAAATTTTAGTGCATGCATGATCAAATGCTAAGTGTGATTAGGAATGCTGTAGTACCTGGTAGCAGCCTGAAATGAGGCTTTGATTCCACTTTTCACAACACTGGGCTAATCAGGACATTCTGTCATATTCAATTTAAAATCTGGATATGCCCCAGAAAAAGGTTGGACCTAAAAGCTCAGCAAATAGCTCCAGTTAAACTTCACTTGGATGTTTCAAGTGTTAAACCTCATTGCAGACATCAGGATTAGATTAGTAATACTGTCAGTTTTGCAAAAGTCCAAGATCAGCACTAAGTAAAGTAGAAGTTTGCTAAGACAGGCTAGTTTCTCTTTGCCCAAATTAAAAGGACCTGGGAAACATTGATACTGTACAGTTCAAGGACATTTGATTGGGCTCAATACGTAAGGTAAACAAAGCACTCTGAGCCCCGGCCAAAGTGCAGTTCTGGAGGCCAGTGGCATGATCTTGAGGTGTGAGAAAAAAAGCTTTGAGGAAGAAGGTCACATGTTTGAAGGTCCAGACAATCAGGCTTTGGCTTGACCTCTCTGCCTATCTGGGAGCAGCTCCCCCCAGCTACTCATGTGAGCAGGGTTCAGAGGTTACCAATTACTTAGGGAGGCTGAGAAAGTTGTGTGGAGCTGCTCTCAGCTGCCATTTCACATTAGCTTCAGGCCACTTGCAGGTAGGCTGTGGCTCTTAATGCTTCACTGCCAGTCAGATGTTTTTCAGCCCTCAGTTGCTGTGGCAGTGACAAACCATCTCCCTGTCCTGCCAAGCAGCACTTGGTGCCTGCTCTGCGGCACAGCTGCCCAGCCCCACACATTTGTGCATCACAAAGCTGCACCCCCACCACATGGAGGTTGTTTTAATTGCTTAACTGCTGACCAGGTAACATTTTTCTGCCCTTTTTTAGATTTTTCTCTTTTTTTTTCCCCTCTCTGAATATTTCAGACCCATCAGTAGAAATGAGTGAAATTCTTTAATTGGTTGCAGGTATCAAGACAATTAGACTAATTTGTGGCAGCTTTTTCTTACAAATCTTAAAATAATGTATGTGTCTTCACACACTTCACTACTAACAAATTAAGCACGGGTGGCAGAAGTATAAAAAATTACTTTCAGTAAAAGTCTTGCAAATATAGTAAAAATTCTGAATCTTATACAAAAGCTCTTAATTTAAGAGCTTGTTTTCAATTTCCAACTTTAGAAGTTAGAATTACACTTAGAAATTAACTGAGGGTGGATAGATTGTGTGAAACGTGCTCCCTGGGGGAGTTCTCCTGCTTTCTTCTGAGGCTGCTCTCTTGGGTAGTGACAAACAGGATATTGAACTACCCAGGACTCTGGTTTGATCCAGTATGGAAAGTCCTATTCTTTCCACTTCGCAAATAGGATTTGGGAGTTTGGAGTTTTTGCTTCATGGAAGTCACAAACTTGAGAATGATCACACTTCCCTAATGCAAGGCATATTTTCAGTCTGTAAACAAGCCAGTTTCCTTTCAGAAATTAGTCTGGGTTTTATTACACATCCTTTAACTTTCCCTGGAAACTGAGTACATTTGTGTTTGGAAATATTTACATAAATGAAGAAATTTTCTAGGAAATTAAATGAGCCACTTTGAGTTTACAGTGAAAGGCAAGAGCAGCCCTGCCTTAGTTTGTGAATGTCCTATTTCACATACACTGCCATCACATATATTTATAGCTGCTGTGGGTTTGTTTGGGGATTTTTTTCTATGGGTGGCTTGTCGGTTTTGATTTGGGTTTTTTGGGGCTTTTTCTTGGTAGTTGTTTTTGTTTGCCTGTCTGTTTTTTTTTTAATTCAAAAAACTCACAAAACATAAATGAGATTATTTTAGCCTTGATTTACACTCACTTTCTTCTTCTCTTATTCTTACCATTTAATTTACCTCTAGGGTGAGAGGTGGTTTCTGTTAAATGTTTCACAAAGTAAATATGTGTTGCTCGTAATTTCCTCTGTGTCACGTACTGCTAAGTGCTTACTGGAAGTCTGCTTTCCCTGGAGCAAACAGGCAAGAAAAAGGACTGGGACGTTCAGTATCTGGACAATAGGCCTGGAATATCCTGGTCACATGGCATGTCATGCTACACAGCACAGACATTGACATATCTGGAGAAACATTTGCTACATCCTAGGTTTTTTCAAAAGCATCTTGACTCTGACTCATGTCACTATAGAGACTTCTATTTAATATAAAGATGCATTACAAATGTTCCATTTTTTTTTCCTTTTTGGCATTTTTGTTGCCACTTACCATGTGAGGTTGAATAGGGCAGCAATTTTTTTTCATTTAATTTCATTTCATTTTCTACTCAAAAAAATTCCACTATCAAGAAAACCTTAACTGGATAATCTTTTTGAGAATTTAATGCTGTCACTGTGAATTTAATAAGAGAAGCGAATTTATAACTTGATATAAATTGAATTGTCACCTCTTACCTAATCTGTGGCTAGGCAAATTCAACTACGTCCACAGAAAAAAAACACACACACAAAAAAAAAAAAAAAAAAAAAAAAAAAAAACCAAACCCAAGCATAGACAACACTCAGAAAGGTAAGGGTATGATATTCAATCGAGTTTTTAGGGGTGCCAGGTTTATAATTGTCCAATTTGCAATGTCTGCAGCCATTGAGTAGCATAATGTAATAGATATCTTCAATAGGATCATTGGTAAGAGAGGAAGGAAATGTAAGGATTATGTTTGCAGTGTTTTGACCCCATTTTGTGCAGGTTTGTCCCTCTTCAGACACATTTTTGGGTTTCAATCCCCACTATCAAAAGGCACTTGCATAGATTTCAGGAAGACTGCTTGGAACGTGAGGGAGTAGAATAGCTGGGAAAAGATTCCTGGAAAAACAGGGCTTGCAGAGGAGATTTTACAGCTCATTGCTCACTTGGGTTAAAGTCAGAGCAGGCAGATTGCTGCAGAGAACGAGAATGGGTTAGAATTGGCTGAAGGAGAAAAAGACTGGAGGATTGGATGGAGGACGAAGAAATCTACAGGAAGAAAAGAGAAAGTACATGAAACTTGAGATGTGTTTTCAAGGAGCACAGCCCCTAAAATATAAAAACAAGTAGAAATCCAATTTAAATGTTTGACAATAGACAGAAGACATTATTTCTACCTGTTTTACATTAACCTATGTTAAACAAAACATTTATTCCATTATATATACTCTTATGCATGAACCAAATATTGAATGCAATATTCCTGTAAAATATATTTAATGTAGGAACATTTTTTAGTCCTTTATTTAAAGTTATTTCATATAAAAGAGAGAAGCTGCAATCCAGGTTTTCATGAGTAGTATTTGGAAAACCAAAATAAAACAAGGAAACAAAACAACAATGTGACATTCCAAATGCTTTAACATATAAGTTTAACACCACCACCATTAACTTAAGGGAAAACCTCCTTATGCCCTGTGTGAAATTCAGTGTGTTTTTAAGAATATACCTCAAAGAAACATGTATTGCAGAGAGAAATATTTCTAGGAGAAATGTCAGGAGTATCCATTAGAGGAAGATTTGGAAATTTAGACATATATAGGTGACATACATGGGATTTCATGAATGTAGCTACTTAGCAATGAAAAAAGCCTGAATATACAAGGAGTTTTTAAACTCTCAGATGTAAATGTAAATATTAGACCCAGTTTGGAGGTCTCACAGAGATTCGGCAGTGATGTTCTGGATTGCTGAAGAAAAGCCATAGAGTCCAGGGAGAAAAGTGTATTTAAAAATTCACTTTTTATCAGTGAAAATTAAATGAATGAGCAATGTCAAAAGGTATATTATTCTTTTAATTATTACTTAGTAATACTGTTTTTGAAATATACATATTGACATGTCTACTGTACCCCTTCTTTTCATCAACATCCTCACCATGTCAGCTGATTCTGCTTAAGCTAATTCAAAGAAAAAAAAATAATCACAGTGGGCAAATCACAGTCAAAAAGGTCAAAGGCTCTTTCTGTGGTGCAGACTCCTGTCTTGGATGGGTAGCTGAATGGTGTTAGGAGAGTCAAAGAAATTTTTATTTGATTTATCAGGGTGAGGAATTTGGATGACATCAAGCATTAGATCGAATGAAGTCTGAAATATTAGCTCTACAAAATTTGTTGCACTTCACTGAGATATGCTGATAGCAGCCAGCCCACATAAGATTGCATTTCAGTACAGAGTGGCTCATTTTAAAATACTCCAGTGAGCCACAGGAAGAGAGCAGCAGGGAAAGTGAAGAAAAGTTGAGCAAACTGAAGCTCTCATCTAACTTTATGTCACGTGTAGATGGGGTGAGAAATGGTTCCATGCACACTGGGCTTTTCAGTCACGCTGGTGCACAGAAAATATGACAGACTATAATATCCACTACGAATCTGAAGGTCAATGCACAAATAATTTCATAAAAACTTTCAGCTCTTGAACAACATCACATAGATCTGATTTCTGTTATTTCTCAGGAACATTATGGTGACAGAAAAACTTATTAAAAGCAATAAACAGAAGTGAAACAGAGCACATTTCCATCACGAGATCTGAAATCAAGACATTTAGGTTCAGTTCCCAAGCCTGCTGTAATACTGAATAAATTACAACTAAGTAAATGTCTCAGATCCTCACCCATCCAAGTGACTAGTGCTCCCTCACCCACTGCCTTTTTCGTCAATTGCCTTTTGACTAAAATATTTTTGTCTACTGTCAGATCTTTAGCAGCAAGGTTCTATCTAAATGCAATGCTGTAATACATAAAATAAATTTTAAAAGATCAATATCTTAATTTTCTTTTTCTGTGTTTTGAACATATATAAAAATAAAGCCCTACCCTGGTAATTAATCTGATCAAAGGTAACATCAAGTTCTTCTACTTCATGCACCACCCTAAAGAAAGGTTAAGAATCATTCAGGTGAATAGTACTCCTCCTCAAGAAGAAAAACATAAATTTACTTATTTAAAGCAGTTATAGAAGTACATTTTTTCCTTGACTAAATTTATATTTCATCAAAGTATTCATTATTTTGTTAAAAGGGAATTTTGAAAGAGGTGGGGCTGTTTTCAGCAAAAATCTTGTTTCCTTTTGCCATGTGCAGTCTATTTCTAGTGCTTCAAGCAGTTTTTATTGTTGTTTTTGTTGGTTTTCTCTGGTAGTAACCAGGTAAGCAGAACCAGACCTGTGATGACAGTAATATGTTACAGTGGGTACTGCAAAAGGTGAGAAAGAGTCATAAAAAAGGGAAGGGGGAAGTGGCCAAACTGCTCTTTTCTGGAGTATTCCCAGGTCCAGAACAGTGTAATGGGATCCATTCCAGCATATTTTAACTCCTTCCTTGACAGGAAGAAACCACTTACATATAGACTTGTGGTTTCTACATCCACAAAATATGTAACCAGCTTCAGCAGCCTCGGCATGGACCTGTGGATGTCAGTAGTAACACACAGGGTTTAAGAGCATTTTTTTTTCTGAATGTTCGCTCTCCTCTGGTGCAACTGTTTATACCTGTGCAATCATTTCACTTTTCTTCTATTTTTTCTACCTTGACCACTTTTTTCTACTCTATTTTCCTCTGCATTATGATTCCTTGCTCCTCATTCATGTTTTCTGCCAGCTGTGACCTAGATTGAATTCAGAGGATCAGATGGGTTGGGATGGTCAGATTACTTCAGAGAGACAAAGATGAAGTTGTATACTGGAAAATCTAACTTTGTTCAGTTTTAATAGCAGTGATTGCTCCAGCTCTGCCATTTGGAGAGGCTACTGTCTGCAGCTGCATGTCATGGACATCCTTCTGAATATCACCATCCTCCCAGTGCCAACTGAGCATCTGGTGTTAGCACTGCATCTTCTTCCAGAGGTAAGAAGCCAAGCCTACAAAATTGGCCAGGAAAGCCTTTTTCAGCATATAGCAGCCATGGCTTTCTCTGCCTCTAGTTCTCCAGCATGTTCCCCCTGCAGCTCAGTCTGGCTTTTGGCTTCCCCCAGTACTCCTCAACAGCCACCCCCTGCCTCGCTCTCCTCCTGATGGCAGTGGTTATGCCCTATAAGAGAGATTTTAAGGATTATCCTCTACCCCTGCTGGCTAGGCCAGACAGGAGGGCAATTGCTGGGAGTAGCTGTCTCCTTCCCAGCTGATGCATTGTACTTGCTCTCTCTTTTATGTGTGCTGGCATGACTTGCAACGTGTTACTACACTTGCAGTCGTAACTAAGGCTAATAAAATGCTATTATGGTTAATTATATTCACTGGTGAGGCACTTAAACTTTACATGAAATGGCATCCCAGTAGGCTTCAGGTTTCATAGCACATGGCAGTTGGAATGGCAAGGTTTTAAAAAACATGTAATTTCATTAGAGTAACAAGACAAGCACTGGAGTAATTTTTTTATGACGTGCTTAATGGTGTTGCCATATGGATGGCTTGTAAACAAACAAACAAAGAAAACCCGATGGAAGGCTGGATGATGTAAGGGACACATACATCTGGCAGAGGATATTCCAGCATGCTTCAAGCATTTGCAGTTTTAATAAGCACTTCTCAGCACCTTGTGCTTATGAAAAGATGCAGTGAGGTGGTGTTCATTCATGCCCGATTGCAGAACTGACTTTTATTTAATTTTTTTTAAAAGAGGTGTGTGAGGCTATTATAAATTCTCTTCAGGCTATTGGGATGTCCTGCTGTATACCAGGGAACTTTTCTATCTGTCGACTAAAAGACATTTATTCCATGCTGGCCTCAATGGTACCAACTTCTAAGCTAGCTCCGCAGTTTTGTGGAGATTACCTTTCTCACCTTTTGGGTACCTTAGAAAATTGTTTTGGGACACCATGTTTATAATGAAATGCCCTAATGTTGACTCACTGTCATTAGTTTGAGCCTAGTTAAGAGTATTTTTTGTGAAATCCAGAACAATGTTACAATGTTTTACGGGCATGCAGATGACAGAAAATAAAACCGTGTTTACCTACAAGATCAAATCAGGGAGATCTATTTCCCTCTCCATACCCGGCTGCATAGGTGTGGGTGCTCCCAGAGCACCAGGCAGCTTGGTCGTACACGTTGCAGAGAGCATTTACAGGAAACACTCTTCAGTTTATGGTGTGTACAAACTTCTGCTTGCCTTTACCTGGGGTTTATCAGAGGGTTCATGCATGATCATATTTTATCTCTTTTCAGTTTTTATTCATCAGATTATTGGACCTCAGTTTGGACAATAGTTCTGAACCTCTGGGCTATTAACTTTTCTCAATATTTTGGAAATAATGACTGTGTCTTTGGCAAACTAGATGTTTGACAGCAATTCTGACAGATCTTTACCTGTAAAAAAGTGATCGACTTCTCCGGGTCTCATAAAGTCATTTGCAACTACCAGACAAACTGTCTCTCTCTTCTCCAGAACATACAGCTCATATTAAAATGCCGTTAAAAACATATTTTACAGAAGGCAGCCTGCTACTGACTCCTGGCTGAAACTACATGTGATGATAAATAACCAAGACAAAGTGTTAATCTCCAACATGGCATGACTCCACCACACAGTCTTGATTCTTTGGACATACTGTATTAAAACACTGTTCTGGTGGAATTTATATCAGTTTTCCAATCCAACCTGTTACACACTTTTTGCCATCAGAGTTTTGAGTGGATCCAAACAAGTCTGTGAATCAGGACTGCTTGACAGATATGCACAGAAAACAAGGAGAGGAATTAATAGGATAATTATATCCTGTGGATAGGATTGCATTTGTAGGGAGTATGGAAGCAAAGGATTAAGCAAATACATATGTGAAGTGGAGGAAAGCTGTAGGTGTCCTCCCTAAGGTGGGGAGGTAGACGCAAAATAGGCAGATAGCAAGTTACTGGGGTGGAATTTGCAGAAGGACAGGAAAAACAGACTGAAGGGAAAAGGGAAGGAAAAGCCCTTCCCCTGCCAGCACAGTGGAAGAGGAGAGGGTGGGAAGGACCAAGAGCAGCAGAAGCATTATGGACAGCTTGGAGACAGTGGAAGCACTGAGATGGTCATCAGCAGATGAATTTGTGGTGAATCATCACGAAGTACCAAATCATGTTCGTTGTAGAATAAAGGAAAGCCATCTTTCTTTGTTTCCCTAAGCTACATTTTGTCCTTTTAGTGGGTGAATTCAGGGCTCAATAAAGAGCAAAACCAGTAACAACAACCTGAGGAGCACAAAATGTGAGCAGACGTTATGTAGTCTCTTGTGTGTCATTCTGTCCCAGTATCTGCCACGTCTGACATGACCTATAATAAGAACAACTCTGAACTTTCACTTCTCTGCTCCTTCCTCTGCTCCTAACCACAGACTGCAGTAGTTTGGGACTGTGTGATGACTTTGTGATGTTGACAGCTGGAGACCAAGATTAAGGTGCTAAATGCTTTTTAATAACAACCAAACATAGGAGGCAAAGTGTCTAGAGGCAACATAAATTGCCAACTCTGCTTTTAAAAATATAATTTGCTAAAAAGCAATCCACAATTTATATATCTATTTTACTTTAAAACATGTATTTAAAACAAAAAAAGTACTAAATCTTGGCAGAGGTTTTTGGCTAAAATGCAGGAAATATATTATGAACAGATTTTTACAGTACTTTTCCATGTTATTTTTGCTATATACTCCAGACCTATGCAATATATAAAATAATATATTTCCCCTTTATGTATGGAAAATAGTCATCAACTTTATGGTTTCATTAAAGCCAGAGAAGAAAGAAATTTCCAGTGTAGTTCATGATAATAGTTCTAAGTGAAGAAACAGCTGTGTCTTGATATTGTGAAGGTGGCATTGCCCAAGAATGACATTCAGACTAAAAACAAGATTAATGAATTAATCATTCAGAAACTCCTTCATATTTTCAAAATATTTTCTAGTTACTTTGTTTCTAAAGACCATTTTTACAGCTCCAAAGCAAATTTCCAAGCAAAGGTCGGTACTTCTTAAATTCTTCCCTTACATTCCTCTGCAATATAACACCAATTTTTAAAGTGGGTTTAGAAATCAGTGAGTATAGGTTTCTGAAGAAGAACAATGAGCAAGCGTGGAGCACAGGATATTTTTGGACCTTTTGTGTCTTAGAAGCATTCCAGTTTGTGGATGCTTTCTTTTTCTGTCCTAGTGCATTCTGTGCTGCCACAGTTCAGGTGCACAGGGACCATCATAATGCTGACAGCAATATCTCCATTTCACAAATAAACCATAAAAGGAAATAAAAAGAGTAAAGTTTCTCTCCTAACCCACATAGAGGGCAAATGATAGAGGCCAGACAAGGATAATAAAAGTGTATGATTGACAGCTGACAGTATGCCAGTGAAAATTTCCCTTAGGATATTGTTTTGATAATCTTTGCCGATTTAATACTTTATGGAACCGGAGACTTTTTTTTGTCTGAATGGATATTTTTTGAGGGGTGGGGGTTGCACTTGTCAATTGCACATCAAAATAGGGTGGATAGACAGAGAAGTGAAATGTAAACAACAGCTCCAGGTTTGTTTTTGTCTTTGGGCTGTTGGGGGATGTTTTTGTACGTGAAGGTTAACAGAGTACAGTAATGGACTTCATCACTTCTTAAGGACATTTGGCCAATGCTCCAATACAACTCATCTGACTGCAGTGTTATTACCTGGGTTTGTATCCTATAGTCAAAAGTCTTTTCTGAAGTTTGGCTGTAAGGCAGCATAATGTGCTTACCTCTTGATATTTAAAGACTACACATTTGCTTAGAAATTTTTGTATTCTTTTCCAGTCACAAGTCCATCATTTCTATCCGCTTGGTCATTGTCTGTTTTATACACCCACAAAGTTTTTGTGAGCGTGTCCTGATGTCTGTGTCACCTGGGACACTGCACACAAACAGTGAGTGTCCTGATAATGCTGGGATGACCAGTCCATGAGGCTTTATACGAGTTCAGTGTCCTCAGGCTCCCCCAGCACAGCCATCATGACTTCCTCACCAATGGCACGGCTTTCTTGGAGCAGCAGCAGCTGCCCAGACTCAGGGTCCTTGTCCCCATCTGTCTTCTGGCCACCCTTTTAGCTTATCACAGATTTATGACTTGCAAGGTGGGTGAAATTGTAAAGTATTGTCTCCTGCAGTTAAGCTGAGCCTGCAATGCACCAAAACATAAAGCATAAACAAAACAAGTTTCTCCTGCAGAATTTGGCGGATATGACTCCAAATGCACTGAAGAGTGAGATCTGTTGAGTTAGTTGATGCCCTTTGTAGAAACAGAATCAGTTTTCCTTCTGGAATCTGAATGTCAAATTTTTATTTTTTTTACTTCAATGGCTCCATGCAAAATGTTCTTGTTTTGCAAGTAAAATGTAGTGCTCATCTTGCAAAGATAGCTCTGAACATTAAGAAACATTTTTTTTCCACAATACTAATATCAGAAAAGGGGGCTCTACAGGCAAAACAGTTTAACCGGTGTAACTCCACTAATTCCAGATCATGCCTTCTGCAGCATAGATGTCCATTGTGTTTGGTAGGATAACACTTTTGTTATTGATTGGAATTCACTAAAAAGTTCTGTAGATGATGATTCGTAAAGTATTTTACTTTTTTTCTACTGAAAAAGCTTTAGAGTAGGAAAGGGTGGATGCAGATCTTTCTGCCTGTGAGTCTAGCAGGGCCTACCTTGAGCACTCTTGGGCTTGAGCCCACCTCTGGTCTACCTACACCACAGCTGTAGTGGGGCTAAATAGGGTGAGGTCAGCTTCACTCTGAATTGTACCACTTTGGTTTCAGTATCTTGATACCAAAAGGGGCATCTGATAAAAAAGAAAATCAAATAAACTGCTTTTTAATGTTTATAGATATAATGAATCTCAGTGGATGGGTGCCTTTTGAGTCAGTTTCTTCATGAAAACAATGTGCTATTCAAGGAATGATAAAAAATTACACTCCACAGTTTCACATCAGGTTAATTTATCACAGAGGGCTTTTGACTTGGTTAGATGAGATGGGTGTAGGTGCTTGAATACATTGCAGACATGTAGCCTTGGAGACTAATCCTTTAAAAGTATGTCCAAGTAGCCTTTCATACAGGCATGTTCCCTCTGAATGCAGTGAGGTTGCACTGACACATCTGTGACCTGGTGGTTACTTTCACATAAAATATGGTCTGGGTAGACTCTGACTAATTCACTGGGCTCTAAAGAAGGGTGTATGAAGTTTTCTTCTGTCTAAAGTACACCATGTACAATTTTGCTACTGATATGCCATTGGATGTCTTACATTGTTGTAAATAAAATGTTTCCTTTTATGCTCTTAGCCCTTTCTGTCTGCCTTATGCCCATTTCTTTGCGCCTGAGGATGACCCTGTGTCATTTTTCTTTACTACCTTTATGTAAAGGCAAATAATAATACTTGTCAATTTATTTGTGGTTTTCTCAGCTGCATAGCTAATGCTCTTCTGCTTGATAGGATGTCTTTGCTTTCTGTAATTACATTTCTGCTTATGCCCTTGAGGAAGAACATCTGCTGCTTCCCACTCATGAGTTACATTTCATCCTCTCATTTCCTCGGTGTTATTCTGCTCCACAGTGATATGGTGGTCCCTGATGCCCTTTGCAGAAATTTTCCTTGGTGTTCTGTATAAGGCCCTCAGTCATCCTCCTCACTGCCCCCTTCCTTCATCAGCCCATTGTGCTGTTATCCCCAACATGAGTGATGCATTTGCTTCTCTGATTCAGCCATGAGGGAAAGGGCAGAGGTGTGCAGGGAGCTCCTACAACAATCTGTCTCAGCTGGGAATGAAAGTGCAGCGGAAGCCCAAGGACAACGCTATGCAACGCCCTCACCAAAACCAGCAGTGTAGGCTGTCAGGATCAGGAAATGTGACCACCCAGTTAGAACAGAAGATAAGAAGAGCAGGAAAAACCCCACCTTCTCTTTTTGGACATTTAGCAGTGAAATTCTGCCAACTTGGCATAATTTTCCCACCATATTTGTTGCCTTTGTTGTTCACTGTTGCATGTAAATCAGCTGAATGATCTTTCTTTATTCCTTTGTTCTCACACATTTATAATTTTCTCTCAAAGTGATTTCTTGATATTAATGTGAAAACATAATGTGCAGCAGATAAATTTTGAGGGTTAAAATACGTATTTTTTTGAACAGTCAAAACGAACTCTTTGGAATTTTTAACATTTTTGTAATGTTCACTCTTGCATAATATCTATTTTTATACATAATGCAACATGCTCTTGGACACCTGGTGTGACTCTTGGGTATGGCTCTGTGCAGGACCAGGAGTTGGACTCCATGATCCTTGTGGGCCCCTTCCAACTCAGCATATTCTGTAATTGTGTGGTTTTGCCTAATAATTAATACATATTTTTACATGGCCAGAATAGGGTGTGGTGCTTCCCAACCAACGATACTACATCAAAGAATTTGAAACATTTATGTTTCAGCAAGGGCTGGGAAGAAGAGGTCATTGTTCATAGCCAAAGGGAAGCCAAGAAAAAGACAAAAAGCGATACAGCCTCGTACATGTGTTCTTGACTCTGTCAGACAAGCTCATGCAGTACAGAACTGGCTGACGGCTGGCCTGCACGAAAAGGCACTGCCATCCCTCAGCAACCCTGCCAGTGCTGAGGTCAGTGGAGTGACCTGAGAAAGGCCAGCCCTAGTTTATGGAAGAGGTCAGCTTCCCAGATTTCCAGGGATTTCTTTCTTCCCTGGCTCATCAGTTTGGCTGTGCTGGTTTGGCCAAATTTGGAGGAAATTTTTGAATTAATACTGTGGCAGTATTACAATAAAAACTGGGATATTTTTGCATTGAGTTCAGCTGGCAGAAATGTGAACTAGGTATGAACACACAACTGAATAGCTTTCAGTGCCAAGGGCAACTTTTATTACAAATATTTGTGCAGAACTGGAAGAACAAGGAAGTGTTCTATATTGAATATATAAATAGATTGGTGCAGTAGCCATCTGACTGTGTGTTGCAGGATTAGAAGGACTGTGTGGTATCATGTATTTTCCTTTTTTCTAGAAGAGGATTCACACAGGGTTTTATAAAGGATGACATCCTTTTGGGGGAAAAAAACCCCCAACCATGACATTTTACTCTTAATAATAGGGGGATAAACCTTAACATGACAGAGGGTGGGGGGGACATGAGGGTGACCTGAGCAAGGTAATATGGAAAAATTGTGGTTTATCTGAGGTGCACTTGGTGCTAACCTAGATGTTAGGGGAAAGACAGCTAACTGTAAAAGATCTCACTGGATGTAAGATTGGTCAAGTCCGTGGAAGAACCATGTGAGAAGATGAACAAAACCAAGAACAGTGTCCCTTGAGACAAATGATGAAAATTACAGATTTAGCAAAGTACAATACAGGAAATAGATCAGAAGTCCATACAAGAGATTCATAGTACGGGGGGAGAGAGGCCTGTGAGCAACATGTGCAGTGCTTCACTGCCATGAAAATGCAGCTCTTTGCATGTGAGTGGATAACCCAGTACAGACCCTTGAAAAAAAGAACAAGTAAGAAAACTATCCACAAAAGGCAAACCTGAGATTGGCTTCACTCTTCACCCTTTGCATTGCTAAAAAAATAGTCCAATGAAACTGAATCTTTTTATAGAGACAAAAGACAAAACAGAAAGTGGCTCTTTTGAGAGCAGAGAAACATCTCTTCTTCGTCTCACACAAGAGGTGACAAATATATATATATCAGTACTGATATTCACGTTTCAAGAGGAAAGGAAGTTAAAAGGCAGGAAAAGTTGCAAGAACCAAAGAGTAACTGCTGGGACTAGTTGCTATAATTACAGAAGTGTCATCAGCCAACCCAACAGCACCAAATAAATAAACAAGTGTTAGGGAAGAAGAGAAACGAACTGGGAAGAAAAAATATGGTTGAGGCACCAAAGTAGTTAAGTAAAGGAAAACAGGACAAGAACAGGAACTGGAGGGTTAAGGGTGGGAAAATCAAAGGGTGATGAAGAAATGTAAAGGAAACAGAAGGGAATAATCATACCAAATGAAACGAAAGGGGAGAAAAAACCAAAAATAGAACAAGAATCAGATCTATCAACATGGTTCAAAATTATCGGTGACTTGCTACAGAGTGATAACAACGTTGTCTGGAAGCTTTGTCTCATTGAGGTGAGGAATGGTGATGGTGGTGTGGGTTATCTGGGGGAGTGACAGTGGCACTGTGCCATGTGGGCACTAATGCATCACCAGCATCTGATGGCATCCAATGATTCTGCTGTGTGCAAGAGGGGACAAGGTCTCTCCTTCCTCCTCTGCATCCCTTCTCCTCCGCTTTTGGGAGGGGATGGAGGGGATACTCACTGAGAAAAAGACCGTTTTTTATGCATATGCACATACTACACATACACTCGCTCAGTTTCTTGGAGTAGCTTGTACTGCTTTCTTAAGGGAGGCATGGGAAAAGATGCAAGCTTAAATAGATCTGGGTTTTTTTTCAGAGGAGGAGGAAAGAGGGACAAGGGACAGGCAAGTGCTGACATCTGGAGAGTGGTAACAGCTGTGAAGGCCTCAGGGCTGGGACTTTTGTTTCTGACCTTAGGGAGAAACCGGAGAGTACTGACCACATGGAGTGGTTGCAAGGAAGAGTGAGGGCAGAGGGGAGACAGAAGTGGCAGCCTCTTATTTTTGTATCCTGGAGCCTTAGTAATATATCTCTGTAAGGAGGCCAGTGCATGTTCAAAAGAGAAGTTACTCCATTCTGTCTGAAGTCATGTCAAAAATAACTCTCTTTGGGCCTTGGGGCATCCAGAATAATGAAGTTAAAAGGATAAATGCTATTAAATGTCTGAATAATGTTGCTAACATAGCTTGTCTTCCTGATCATTTTGTTAAACTGCAGTAACATACAATCATGTCACCATTAATACTTCCTGCATGTGCAGGAAAGAAGAATACAAAGAGTATGAAATATCAATTGATTTTAGGATGGTGTGTTTTATATTGAAGCCAGATGGATAACTTATTCTCTCATATGGTTGGTGGTGGGTACTGGAAACATCACACATTTTTATTGTTGAAACAGAGTGCAAACTATTCAGAGTGATACACCTACATCTGTATCGTGTTATACTCCATGCCTGGCTGCCATCATTTTATGGACTCAATATCTGTCCAACCATTATTTTTATTGGGTCTCATAACTCCATAGTTGGTCCACCTGTAGAGCCTGTGAGTTATCAAGTTGGAGTCTTTTGCCATTGTCATGTGTCCAGTTTTTGAATTAGAGTGGTTTCCAACTGGACTACAAAGAACCAGAACTGCTATTCTTAGAGAGATTTTTATTTTAACTACACCCATTCCTATTTATCATTGCAGTCTGCTGGAAAAAAGTCCAATTTCCAACAAAGTGGGTTATTTTTTTGGATGGGAAAAGGGAACATGTACATTCTTCATCTCCTTTTTATTATTATATAATTGTTCCCACACTTGATGCTTGTTTATTGCTATCACATTAAAAAGCAGGAATAGTTGTCCAATTTCTGGGTTGTAAAATCTCCCTGGCACGCTCATAAGGCTCACTTAGAGAGTGTAGGATTATTCAAAGAGCAAGGGCAGCTAGAATCCAAATTATCCTTTGAAGACAAACAGCCATCACTCAGTACGTTCTGGGCAAGGCCCTATTGCCACAGCCTTTGCTCACTCTGATTAGCACTGACCTGAACAATACCATTTTTTCTTGGTCTTCTCTATCATGTATGTCCCTCTCCTTTTTTTTTTTCCTGGCTTCTGTCTACACCTTCTTTCCAAATGTCTACCTTCCCCTGACATATCAGCTTTTATTTCACAGTAGGTACATCTTCATGTAACATTTCTGTCTACTGGCTCTTTCCTGATATACCCCCTAGCTGATATCTCTGACTTCTGCCTGCCTTTTCTTGGTCAGTCCAGTGTCCCACCCTCAAGTATCTCTTCCCCTGAAGCTGTCATTGCCTCTCCAAAACTTGCTTCCAGTCCCAGACATATTCAAGACCTAAGCTGAGCCCAGGCTACAGCACTCCCGGGTTCCTCCCATTGCTCTCCGGGGCAGATGGACAGGTCCACAACAAATCCATGACCCTCGGATGTGCTGATGGTGCCACAAAACATACTGGCTGTATGACAGTCTCATCTACAAGGTGTCCCAACCCCAGGATAGCCCCAGGCCATGAGAATCCTTGGTTCTCCATACAAGCACCACGAGCTGTTAGGAAACAGGCCACTCCTCACGGGTCTAATCTTTTCTGCTGCCATGCTCATCACGTGGCTCTGTACTCCAAGCTCTGCCAAAGTAGTTGGCAATGTGTGGCTCCCTCAATACCGTGTCACTTCCTATATGGAAAAGTGTAAGCTGACCTTTAGATGCTGCAGAAATCTCACAGGTTGCAACAGGTTTGTATTTTCAGCCACCAAAATGACAGCCTTACTAATTTTAAATTAATTACTCTGTTCTAGTTTCTGTATTCAGCTGATTTCACAAGTGTTTACAAACCAGATTCTAAAGTTCCAAAATATTTTGGCAATTTTATGGACTAGAAGTACAAGACTTGGGTTTTCAGTGAAGCCTATGGGACTAGAACTTTTACTAGGACTTTATGAGATCTAACTGGGCACGTTCTGTGAACCACCACTGTGTTACTAGGCTTATTAAGTTGTTTCTAATGTACCCTGCAGCCTTTGCAATCTAGGAAACAAACATCTGGTCCATGAAGACTTCCATTTGTGTCTATTTTGGTAACTACTTTAAGCAACTAAATAGAAAAATACATATGTATAATGCAATGAAAACAAAAGTATGTAACACTAAAGTAATTTGAGGCCAAATTAGTCACAAAACTGTATAAAATATCACAATTATTACAAGCAGCAATGACTCTAAGATTTTACCCAGAATTAGGGAAGAGAATAAACTTTATTCTTCTACTACTCCTCCCTAATAGACCATTATCCATACGGTGAAAATATCTGTTATTGCCTAAACAGACCCGGATTTATTTTGCCCATGAGCTCATTCTGATTCAAAGACGATTCATTACATCATTGAAGGACTAGGTCCCATTAATTGTTGTCTGCTTCTTACTTATTTTGGGGTTTTTTTAAAGAGCTGGGCTTTGTCTTTTGCCAACAGAACCAAACAGCTTCAGGTATGGCACTGACTGGTTAGCCAGAGAGGCTGAGAACACATTGAGGAGCATTCACATTAGCCCATCATACATGTGGAAAGTGTCCCGTCACCACTGCAGACATGCTCCAGACAAATGCCTGAAACAGTAGAGCATTGAGTCATACCAATATTAATATTTAAATGGGTAGTCTCCCATCATGTAAGGCAGACTGAGCAGTCGTCGATTTTTTTCTCTCATTAGCAAGGAATTATGTTAAATGCTAGTGGGAACAGTGACTTACATTTTGGAACTAGGTGGAATTAAATACAGATGGATAAAGCAGGTGAAAAAGGTCCTTGAAATGTCTGTTTCACCAAGCTGACTGTAATGGAAACTTACAGTGAAAGACTAAATTTAGGCAAATTGAATATACTCCAGGGAGCCCAGACTGCTGAAACACCCAGTATCTTATATTTTACTTGGGAAATTATTTCCTTCCACTTTATTTTTGCTGGTAGGCATTTATTCTAAGTTGGTTGTCCAAATTTTCTTAATAGCCATCTAAAACAAGAATTTCCGGAGGGTAATTCAGCCACTGTCTTATCCACCTGGATTCAGCTGAGAGAAATAGACCTCTAGAAGCTCCCATCTCTCTCTGTTGAGTATTGTGCAGGCCTGGACAACTAGCTTGATTAGTCAGCTAATTTAGAGAAAAACAAGATATTTTGGGTATATTTTATCACTCCAAGCTTTTTCCACAATCCTAGGTAAAGCTCAGAAAAGGCAGGATTCAGTGTATGGATGGGAGGCTGCCTTACCCTGGAGACAAGGGGCTGGATTCTGTTGTGGCCCTGAGGACCCCAGAAAACTTGGGCACATTGTCGGTTGGTAAATGAAAAAAAATTGTACATGTATAGGGATGCATAAAGTTAAATAGTTATATCAAAAGGAGATATTTCCTACTATTTAGAGTGAAATTTTAGAACTCTTTTTTAGCATCAATGTCTCAATATAGCCCTCAAGCATGACGTACAGAAACATTGTGCCGTGTTTTCTACCTGTATCGCTCTGTCATGTTTTTCATAAGAACAGTCTGTGATATTGAAATCATAAATAGCACTGGCGTTAACAGGCACGAAATTTTTATTTAAGAAAAAAACAGAGAGGACAGGAATTTCAGGACAGTCCTGGAAAAAGATGAGTTTTGCTGGGCCAGAGTTAGAGGCAATGTGCATTTCCCTCTGCAAAAGAAATTACAGCGTGAAGTCAAACCCATCAAGTTTACACATGGATTACAGAAAACTGAAGTAGTCACCAGAACTCCTGGAAGAGACATATTTCCTTGAAAATTTAACATTTATTTTAATAAGTCAAGCCTTCTGTCTGGAGTACAGCTATGTAAAAATGCCCAGCTAACTTGGCTGTCAGACTACACGAAATATTTGAGTGAAGGAAAGTAATAAATAATTGAATGATCCTTAAGCCCTGAAATGATAGAATTATTGGGAAACTAAATTCACAGTGGCCATGAAAGTTATTGGGATAGTCGTTTTACATCACTGTGGTGAAAACTGGAGTTAGATCTACAGGTATTACAGCTCTACATTATTATAGATTTCTGCACACTAACATGCGCAAATAGAGAAGGAGACTCTGGCCTTAGTCTATGGGTTTAAAGGGTTTGATTTGCTTATTTAGGCTGGCTTTTCTTAGAATAGACTGTAAGACATATTTTTCCATTGTGAAATGAAATAAATACCCATGAGATTTTCTTTTCACTTGCAATCAGATAATTTAAAAATTCAATAGCTGTCCACTAAGATTCATATTGTCATGGGCAGTGGAATAGTTAAGGCTTACTGGTAGCTCCTTAAATAAATATGGCCTGGTGCTTATATTTTCCTACTGAGAAAAACATGGGTTTTGCAGTGCTTAGCCATCTTCTGAGTGTAAATACAGAGTTGAGCAGCACTCACTACTTTTGAACTAGAGTTCACTCCATTTCTTGAGTATGATGTTTGGCAACTCCTGTTGAAGTCATCTCAGATGGGGTTTTCACAGGGCCGTTTCCCTTCTGAGCATTGCACTGTGAGACAGCTGCCTCAAGCCCAGGGATGTGAAGTGTCCTAAATCACTGCTGCAAGGTTGGCCACACCTCAGCCGTTGGCCAGTATTTTATTTTGCTTTGGAAAAAAAGCTCTAAATACACAAGCACTGAACAAGAAGAATTAGAATCTTGGAGAAAGATGTCTCCCAGATAGTAGAGTGTAGGAAGAGAAGAAAAAGGCAGATTATATTTGGATGTCTTCACTTTCAGGAAATTATAGGAAACTACTACTTTACATGTTCTCAACTTATGTATTTAACATTGGTGGGTTTTTTGCTGACTAGTTCAGGATATATTTGCTTAGACCAGAAATGCTCTTTTTGAAATTGCTCATATCTAATTATTGGCAGGACAGCAGAGCTGTAACTGCACCTTGGAGACATGTGCAACTGAGGGCAGGTGCCATCCCTGCGTGCCTATCCCAACACACTTCCCCTGCTCCAATTATCAGCAGGGTGTGGAAGCAAGGGGATGAGGACAGAGGCACAGAAGCCCTTGTGGAAGAGGCAAAGAAAGAAAAGGCATGAAAAAGTCTAACTCAGTTGTTTCCAGCTGAAATCTCTTTCCTTCTGCTCACAAAAGATGACCTCCATATATCCTTACACTATCAAAGGCTTGAAATAAAAGCTGAGGCAAGCACCTGGACAGTTTTAAAGGTCAACACTGTGATCAGCTTGGCTTTGAAGATTTTAGCATACAAAATTAGAACAATATTTGATGTGAATGCTTCAATAGTAAAGCTATATTGGTGTTAAAATGTTGATGGTTGACTTTCCTTTTATTGGCCTGTATATCTCGTGGTTCAGAACTTCCTGTCTCATGGTGGAGGGTTTTTTTTGAAAATTGGTGACTTCTTCACTTTCTGCCTAAAAATCTTTGTCTTAGTTATACATTATGTAACTATTTAAATTGAAGCCAGAAAAATGGAACACTTTCCAGTATTTTGATCTGAGATAGGCAAACAGCAAAACACGTTAGGGTGGGGGTGGGGTGGAAAGTCAATCTAAAGCTCATCTCATTTAACAGATAGCAGTAAACATCTTAAAACTGATTGGCTTATTATGTACACTTTAAGCATCCACAGAAAGCAGCTTTCCATACCCACAGTAAGGTCATTAGTGAGGGAGAAGGGAGGGAGAGAGTTAGCTGATAGCACAACCATCTTTCCTGTGCAGACACTGACCTGGAAGCTTTGTGTTCTGACATATTTTCCTCAAAATAAAGATTCTCAGCAATATAAGGAAGAAATGTTAGTTACAGCAGCAAAATAATGAAAGCAGAATACCAGCTTTGAGGAACTGACTAAATTTAGACCTACATATGTGCAGATTTTGCTCCTAACACAAGAAATTCAAAGAGATATATTGCTACTAGGTATGACAGCAAAAGTAATATTACCACTATGCTCCATTATCATTCTTTCCAAAATCAATATCAAAACAACCCAAGTCTAGACACATAAATGTCAAACTATTTAACAAGAAGCAGTTAGTGCAGAAAAAAACACTTAAATGGCAATTGAGGTAGTCTGATGGATCTCAAAGTAGCTTACCAGGATTTATGTAAGATAAAAACAGTTTAACTAAGCATGTAGAACAAAGCCTGGGGGCTTATGGCTAAGAACAATATTAGAAGAACATCTAAGCTCTTTATCGTACCTGTCAGGTCCTAGTACTTGGCAGTTCTGTCAAAGATGGAGGGCCTTCTAAATCTCCTCATTTTCATCTTGATTTTAGGTTTTAGGTTACTTAATAAAATTACCCTTCACCTATTACTCAAAAGATAGAGTGCCCAGTTCACAAAAACATGTTTGAGCTAATCCTGCTAATCATATGAAATCTATCATTTTCAGAGTTCTTTCTCCACTTTTTACAGGTCATTCCCTATTGAGAACTGACAAGGAGGTTGTTAGTAAGTAATATCCTCCCAGAAATGGAATTTTGGAGTGAGACAGGCAGCAGAAATTAACACTTAATTAACATACTAAAATGGCTACACATTGAAACTCATTTCAGTCACGGAAAAAAGGGATGTAAGAACTCAAAAATACAGAGGCATTAACTTAAACATGACCAAATATTTAGTTCCTAGATTCTAAACACTATCTTTTAATTCAAATTGTTTTCTTTTGGCTTTCAAAATAGACTTATAAAAAAAGAAAATTAAAAACAATCATGGCTTATGTTGAGAAAGCAGTTTTTCATGGTTCATAATTAATATGTTATTGGTTCACAGTTCATTATTTCTTTGTGTGCAATCGAAAGCCATTTTGATTCTGACATGAATCAGTCTTTTTTCTGATGTAACCACAAAAATTAACCTATCTGAAATTAAACACAGTATTGCAGTCCTGAAAACTCCCACACCTTCCATGTAAATAGAGCTAAAGGAGATTTTATTTTCTAAGACACTTTCATTTCACAAGCTTCAGCACAAGTCATTAACAGCCACTCAGGACATGAAGTGAAAGACCTCAAGGTGTGGCACCAATCACTCGGCTCCTCCGTGCATGTTGTCTCCAAAAGCAGATAGTTCTCATCTGTACCCAGAATTGTTATTTGAGTCTTCAGGCTGACTTAGGGTTTTCAAGTGGGTAAAAACTTTTGTTAGATTTTGGGTTTTCTACAAACCCTGCCATACAGCAAGAGCAAGAAATTTGCAATGCATTTTGAGTTCATTTTTAAGGGAATAACTGTCTTATGTCTATCTATCTGCCAGGCAACCAGCAACAGGTTGAGGGGACACAGTCTTAAGCTGCAAACCAAGAGAGGTTTAGGTTGGACATTAGGATGAAATTCTTCACAGAAAGAGTGATTAGACATTGGAATGGGCTGCCCAAGGAGGTGGTGGGGTCACTGTCCCTGGAGGTGTTTAAGGAAAGACTGGACGTGGCACTCAGTGCCATGGTCTAGTTGGCAAGGTGCTGATCGGTCCAAAGGTTGGATTTGATCTTAGATGTCAGATTTTTTCCAACCTAATTGATTCTCTAATTCTGAGTGATGATCATGTAGGTAACTAAGCAATGCCCAACATCTATTATGACAGCAATCCCATTAAGTTTGTGGGATAATTGCAGTCTTAATGCTAGGAAAGGATTTAAGGATTTTGCAATCATTGTATTGTCTCAAATATTGTATTCTGAGTAGGACACTCTGGCATGTTGAGCTGCAACTCACTATTTATGACCCACCAGTCAGCTGGTATGTGACTTCATGGAGGAAAACAGCTTGATTTGAAATGGGATATACCTGTAGAACAGGATTTGAGTGTTATGTCACAAGTGTTTATACTGTGCGAATGTCAACTTGTACCTGGACAAACAGACTTCAGACTTCCCCACAAGTTCCGTAAAACTGAACTCTCTGGCCCTATGGTTATTGTGTTAATCCAAGGAGGAGGATGCATCACACTGGAAAAGTAAGTTTGCAGCTTGTAGTTCAGGTCTTCCATTTCCAATTATATCCTTGTATGGAAAAAATCCCTCAGCACAGGGAATAAGGGACCCTCCAATCCTCTTCTACCAGCTGGCCAAAGTCCAATTAAGGCTCAATCTGTCTTCTGTACCAAAGAGATGGAAGTGACATTAAAGGGAACAACACCCATCCTTTCTACTTATCCCTGAGAAAATGTATGTAAGTAATCATGCAGACTGTCTGCTGCTTCATCCTCTACCCCATACCCTCAGTTATTTCTACAGCAGGATCTCAGCTGAGCAGAAAGCCAATAGAGCAAGGAACTGGGCTCCCATCTGCCTCAGCAGGTAAAAAACTGCTCCTACAAACACAATGTGAGCTCTCAGAGGGCCAGGCGGGTTAGGGGATGGAGAACAGCCATTATCACTCTGCCAAAGAAGCTCTGACGCAATAAGTTGCTGAATGATCCCAATCTCCACCACACTGTGTTCAGGCTATGATTTCCAAATCTGCCAAGAATTTGGATCACAAATCTCGAATCCTGTCACTTCCGTGTAAGAAAATTTGTGTTAATCCACATATATTAGTTCCTGGCTAATCACATGCATTTATTATCAGACCAAAGCTGCAATTTGCTTTATGCCCTGTTCTTTGTGCTCCTCAAAATGCTTGGCAGCTCAAGATGGCACCACTTTTTGTGCCATGGCTTTGCACAACCATGTCCTTTGACCACAAGCCACTTTGGGAAAACATAGGGTATATAACTGACTGTAGAAAGTCACAGACATACAGCATGGGTGCACTCAGTGTCATCTAGAGACACAGTTTGCTGAAGACAGAAGTTTAGAATTAGTGCTGGAAGTTAAATGTACTGGCTATTTCTAAGTGAAACCAATCCTTTAAACACTTAAGAACTTGCTTAATTTTCAGCATATGCCACAGACTTCAAAGAAGGGTCAAAGTCCAATAGTTTGAAGTAATGACAAGCAAGAAATGCACTGGAGTATTGGCTAAAGAAGAAAATATTATTATGGTAAGTGTTTTTAGGTGCTACTTTTGCATTTAGCATTTCAAGTTCCTGGCACATGTGCAAAATTTCCATTTGAGATGATATATAAAATTGCCTTTTTAGAATAAGAGTCTGAAAAAAGCTAGAGGACATTGGTATATTCTATGTCCATTCCTCTCTGATTAAGTATTTATTATTAGGATAATTATTCTCTGACAGCCAAACATGGCTGTTAAGCAAATATTCCTTAAAGAAATAATCGCCTGGAACAAAGTGTTGTTTTACCACTTCTACCACCAGGCCTGGTTTATATATGTAAACAAAATAATTTATACTTAGAATATACCCTGACATGGTGTCACTGGTTTCTGCTTCCCTGCAAGGCTGACTTACAGGGCCTCAGGCTTAGGTTATTGCTCTGTGGACAGACACTTGTGTCAGAATGAGGTATTTGTGTCAGAGGGAGCAATGATACATTATCATCACTGTAAATGTGAGCCAGAATAGAGGGATCTGAACGACTAAAAACAGTAATTATAATATCTTACCTTCTTGTATGTGGCAGTCATGATTTAGCATCCAGGACAGAAACAAGCATGACTGTAACAGCAAAGGAGAGGTCAAGGATTACACAAAATCATTTCCCAAGGTCACCAATTTTGTAAAACACACGTCACATTCACCCTGTGCTTGCAGTCAGCATTTGCTCCTTTATAATTTTTTTTACCTTTTATTGTTTACTTGGTATAAGATCTTGAGCCGAAGATTTGGACAGAGGAAAGGTGTCAGAATGAGGATGTGAAGAAAGCAAAGGCTGATGCAGAATAAATATTGAAATAGCTCAAGGAAGCAGCATAAGAAGTGCTTGGGAAGTGCTTGAGAAAGCATTGCAAGAGGAAGGAGGAGTGAAGAGTCTGGGTGTCTTTTGTGTGAGGGATCCATGACTCTGAACATCAGTCTGGGTCACCTCTCTTTTCTGTATTAAAATAGTTTATTTTAATCCCAAACACATTGTGTAAATGACTTTGACCTTGACACAAACCTTAGAAAGGGAAAAATTTAGTCATATTGCTGTACTTTTTTTCCTGAGGTGACAATATCGCAAATGACAATCACTTTCTTTTGCAATAATTTTTTCTTGGGTAAATAGCTCATTCTGGTCTGTTCCTTTTGCTCTTAAAAAGCTGAAGATAAATTCTGTATCAAATTAGTGAAATTTCTATTTCTCATGAAGAGTTTAGATAGTAAATGCAATAAAACAACAACGTACAAATTATTAACTAAATCTCATATTTCCTGCCAAACCATGGTACCCTATAATGCCTGAAATATGACTAACTTGTGTAGGGGTCTTTGTTATAAAACACTGACATTCGTTCATCAATAAAGCTGAGGGAAAAAATAAAAAAAGCACAAAAAAAATGGGCCACAAAGATTATCTGGGACCTCTCATTTAAGAGTCTTTTCATATCAATCACAGTCTCACTGTCCCCTCAGTGAGAGGGTAAAATGATGGGATATTTCACCTTTCCAGATGACCAGACCCCTTTGCTTTCAAGAATGTCTAAGTGAGAATACATTGCAGCTGGTAGCACTATTGAGAACAGTTGGATAATCCTTCAGTCTCAAGCACTGACAGGGTAGCTTCAAAGCATTCCCTGTCTCTCATCCCGGCATGTCGGGCTGTGCCGTAGGCGATGTGACAGCTCAACATATGCGGGGTAGGTAAGAACGTATGTAGATGGTCAGAGCTGGGTTCTGTCTCGGGGAACTGCTCTATGGATCTGTGTGCACACACACGTGCATTTATGAGGCATGCAGGGAGCGAAAACACGCGAAAGGTTCATTTATTTTTACACCTATGGGTATTATAAGAGAAGATACAAGGTTTAAAATTGTTTTGTTAAATCTCTGCTTGCACATGGGCTATTTTCACCTGGTTTCTAATAGTAATTAATGCAGCTGACATCCATAAGATTTTCAAATTTCCAAATAATAATTTCATTGTTTAAATTAGTTTCTCGCTTGGGCGGAATAGTTGGACCAGATGATCTCCAGACATCCCTTCCAACCTCTGTAATTCAGTGATTCTGGAACCAATGTATCAGAGAGCTGTAAGGTACACTCTGGCTGAAATTTGAAGGTCTGTGCGAGCAGCATTTGGCACTTCTGTAAGTTCAATAGGCTGTCTACCCCGGTTCTGAACACCCATTGAAAAGGAGGAAGAAAGGGCATGGGCAAATTAATCTCTCCAGTGTGCCATTTCTTCCGATTTTCTCATGTTTAGAAGTGCAAATAGTATGATCATATCCTACCAGAGCAAATTGAAACTCCTTAGAGATTTCATATAAGACAGGCTCTTTGTAGGATTACCATTGCAGTGATGGCAATACAGTGGTGGTGACACATCTAGACCAGTAAGTAGTGTTTCTAAATAAAATGCATGATATCTGTTAATGCAGAAACCACTTCAAATTGTTCTCAGTATGTGCTATTTACAAGGCTGATTTTGTGTTCTAAAGACAGAGCCCTTTTAGATCTTGGTGAATCAGATTAACTCTAGTAAAATTCATTAACTTCTTACATAAGCTTCCTAGAGGTGAAAAGGAAACTAGGATTTGGCATCCCACTTTGCATCTCATAATCCTCTCCTGCATATTTCTCATATTTCTGCATATTTCTGGTGATTTCAGGCATGATACCATTTCTGAGATACAGGAGGAAAAATAGCAATAAAAAAGTTAATTCTGCCTTTCATTTAAGTGATAATGTTGTTTGCACAAAAAAACCTCAAAAGAAGAAAAAAAAACCCCAGTAATTCTTATGCTTCCTGCTGTTTCATCTTTTGTAAGAGATCAGGTGTGTTTTTTTCTATCAGCAGTTGGCAAAACGAGATGATCATGGTAGCCCTAGTACATTCTAGGTCCTTCCCAACACCTTCTGGAGTGCAACAAAACAGTGAAATTCATGGGTGTTTCAGAGACTCGCTTGTGATTCTGCTCAAATAGGTGACACAGACACCTCTTACATCTTAAAATGAACCATAACCTAGAGGAGAGCAGGTGTGTTGTGCCAGGAGTGTGGAGTGTTGTTAGCAAATTTTACAAACTGCCACTTCTGTGAATCCCGCTGAAAGAACAACACTAGAAGTTTCCACTGACAATGAAAAAGAGGAGCAGTACTCTAAATTATTTTTCCAATGAGATAAAATTCTTCAATCCTTTTGTTATTACTTCTAGACAAAGAGGCAAAACTGCTATTTTTTGTTACTGTTTTGAGTTGGGAGCTTCTTTTAAAGTGACAATGGTTTTGCATTTTTTCAAGTTTCCTTTTTCTCTAATAAATGGGGGGAAAAGAACCCCAGACAAAAAAGAAAGTGATTCCCTCCACCCGTGTGTCTCCAGAGGAAAAATACCAAAAAGAAGTAGAAAAAAGTCTAAAGAATTTCAATTATACAACTGTTTGACTTAACATTTGTTTTCTGGACTATTCGTGAATAGAATAAGTCAAATTTGTTATTACAAATGATTCATGCACTCAATCTTTCATCTCACAATATCATAACCAGCAAGACCTCTGGTAATGCAGACAGTCATGCTCCTTTATAATGCTTGTTAAGCTAGCTAATTTGTACAGTTAGAAGCTTGTTAGAAATGCTCACAAACATCAGGCTTGAAAAAACATGGAAGAGTTAAGACTAGATTAGGAGTTGTCTCATCAGATTAGACTGCTCAAACAGTGAAGGAAAAAGGTTGGAGCGAAAATAAAAGGCTCCATGCAGATTGAATGAAATTAGGGCTAACCAGACAAAACAGGAAGCAAGAGAGCCTTCTAAACTATGCATTGGTGCTAACTCCTCCAGCCTGTGCCCAGCACTCATGCCCTTACCCTTGTCATCTGCCTGGGGAACACCTCCGGCTGAGAAAGGTCGCTGGCTGCAAATCCCTGGGTGCTGAATGGGTGTTCAGGGCATCATCACTGGGCTTTGCTGTTTCCTTACACTTCTCCAAGTGTCTAGTTTTGATGTTTCTCCCACCTCACCAGGAATAGATGTTAGTGCTCTGAGTGCTGCATGTGCTTCTTGACACCGATGAGTGTGAGGGCAGGAGTTTGGCAGTGACCCCAGGAGGCAGCTCCTGCAGCCTAGGGCAGTCTCCCAGTGAGGATGAGATGGACAGAGGGTTACCATGAGGCTGTGAGGAGCTCTGGGGATACCAGCTCTAGCCCCAGCTAAAATCTGACTATTAGTCCAGCAAAATAAATGACGCTGCAGCTGTGGACAAGCACTGGGCAGATATCGTGACTCTAGAAACTGTGACCAAATAAAATGCAGTCAGAATGACGCAAGAAATTGTCTATTGGCTTCAGAAGTTATTTGAAAGTTAACAAGTGTGATTTTACCTTGTTGTTTTTCCCTCTTCTGCCCAAGCACAAAGTACAAAACACAGGGATGTAGATGACTAACTCATTTGAGAAATTATCTCTGCCACTCGATGAGTAGAGAAGTCTGTTACCATGCTGGAAACCTCTGCCGCAGCTCCTGCTCCTCCAAACACTTGTTTACACAACTGTTTGAAAAATACTTTGGAGCAAACCACATCTCAGACAAGCCCCTGGCAGCACAAGTGTTAGGTTTGACTGTGCTTCAGATCAGTCTCGGGAGATGTGGTCTGGGTCTATCCCATCCCACCCAAATAGTGTGACCAGCAGGCCACTGACCCTTCCCCAGCAGCATTCCGGGTGGGAACACAAGTTTCCTCTGGGACCTTATTGCTGTTCCAGCTCTGCTGATTGAACAGTTTATTGCAGGTCATACCAGTGTCTTGCAATCCTTGCCTACAGCAGAAAAACTCCACAAGTCCCCCTTGGGAAAGTGTGTTTTACAACAAGACTTGGCCTATTTTTCTTTGCTGATGTTATTGACTATATTGCCTTCCACCCATATGATCACTAATTTATTTCTCTCTCTCAAACAGGCATTTATCTTCCATCTTTTATTGGTTCAATGAGCCACAAGTTGGAAGGGAGTTTTCTATGCACAGCAGGACTATAGATGAGCAGACACCCAGCTGTGGGTGGGGTTGAGATCCATAGATAGGTTTCTTCATAATATCTTCAGTTCATCATGAAAGCTGTAGCTGTAATTTCCATTCTTTATTACAATAAATGTTCTTCTCTTATAATCCCCTTTCTACAGAGCAAAATATAAGACATTATTTTGCTATAGGATGAAATCCTAAATGTTATAGACATTGACAAATAATCTCAAATATGTTCTTTTACGGCTTAAATGGGATTGCCTTAACATATAAAAAAAGGCTATATTTAGATTTTGGATAAATGAACAAAATAATAAAGATGGCTGTTTTTCATTCCACACATTCAGTAAATTGAGCTTATATGATAACTTTCATAGGATAAATGTTAGTTTAAATTATCTGCATTTGACCTTTAAGCTAGTATTAAAATGCTAAACCAATTTATGCTGTTAAAATGCATTGAACAAATTATATGACAATAACTCTTATACAATGTGAAGCAATTTTGATGATCTTTAAAGATAGTGGATGGTATTTATGATAACAGCTCTAAGCGCCTTTATATCACAGCTGTGGTGAGGCTTAATGTGGCAGGAACTGTCAGACTGGATCAATACATGCTTTTCAGGCTTCTTTTGGTGCCATAATCCAGCCCCTGCAAGAAGTGACCTCATGAGCTGCCTAAGCTCTTGTTGTTCTTGTTCTGTTTTGTTAATTGAAGAATATCGAGGCTTATGAAAATGACAAAGCTGAGCAAAAGCTAATTATGAAAGAAAAACAATAAAGCCAGGGGTGAGACTAGGTCAGCTTTCAGTGGGAGTCCAGAGTCTACTATATTTTTTTCTGCCATCTGTCTGCTGGTGTTTGAGAGAAGAAACTAACATTTCTTGCATACTAAATTAGTGAGTAAAACTGAGCAAGTATTTTAGTTTTTCCAGAGAAGTCTTTGTTGTTTTAAAAAGAAACCCATCGCTCCATTCACTAGGAGGAAGCTGTAGGTGACAAAGATCAAGCTGCAGACAAATAAACCGCTTGTCTTTTCCATTTAGTTCTCTCTCATTTTACCTGTGCCCCCCTCCAAGCCCCAGCTCTCCGAGTGCCTCTCGCAGCCGGGCGCGAGGGCTGTGGGATTGGGCCCTTTAGCGACACAAAGGCAGTAGCACCTTGACTTATTCAATCTAACAAGGGCTGCAAGGATAACAAAAAGAAAAGCTTTTATCATGAAGGCGGAAACATCCTCAGCAATGAAAGTGAACAGTGTTAGAAACCTCAAGGGAAAACATAACCTCACTGTTAAAATGAATGCTTACTTTAATTTAAAAGCCTTTTGTATGGAAGCACCAGGGCAGACAGCTTAGCACGTTCATCTGCTCAGGACTCAGTTGACTGTAAGCAAAAATATGACAGATTCCTAAACTGGTGTGTAAGAGATTGTCTAATACCTGGTCAGAATCACCAACTAACAGCTGCAAATAATTTCCCGCACCTTTTCTTAAATATTTTAGTAATATACAATAGATTATTAGCCGTAAAAAAACCCCCTCTCACAGGGATCCCAGTCCTTGAGCAAGGTCTAATACTCCTGCAGAAATTCTGTCCTTCTCTGAGTCTCAAGTTTAATTATCACAGCAATTTCTCTGTCTTTGAAAAAGTTCTGCTACACCAAAGCCAGATGTATTTCTTATTGGCTAATAGCTCCCTATGCCTCTCATAGAAAATGTTGTGCTGAGTCCAGCTGTACATTATACATTTGATATTCAGACACTAAATTAAAATATAAATGGACTATGTAAGTGACATATGGTTGATGTTAGTGTTAGAAAAACCTAGAAATGAGATTAAAAATCTAACCTAAGCATGTAAAAAGTGCCTTATAGTTTTCTAGAGGATGATTTCATGCTGCAGGAGTTTAGGTGTATGTTTTAAATGCAAGTTATTAATATTTTCAAGCAATCCATATGAGATCATACAAACATATTCCAGAGCCATCTTTTCTGCATCTGAAGTACTTGAATATAATGTCACTACTGACATATGAGCACAGCTTTCCTTTTTTTTATCCTTAGAGTTAAATGTGCAAATGGAGTTTATTCTTTTCTTTAAACACCAAAAAATCACAGTAACAGAAGTGCAGTCCCAACAGCCAAGCAAATTTAACTGAAGATCTCCCAGTATCATACATATGGATAGGATAGGGTATTCCTACTTCATGTTGTAAGCAAAATAACCTAGTATTGACAAATCATCACCTGAAGCTGCTTAAATTGTGTTGATCTACAAAGACAATCAGAAAGATATCTTAAAAATGGGTAGAATAAGGTATTGAGTCCTGTCTAAGAGAAATCTTTGAGTCTCTTAAGGACCAAGCAAAGAAAACTGACCCACAAGGGAATTTTGTTCAGAAGACTGCATATAGATATGTCAGTACAATTCTCAGAACTGAGGAGTAAAACTTGTAGTTTAAAATTTGTTTCTGTTATTTTCCAAAAGCATTCTTGGGTTTTGTGGAGAATTTCTGCAAACTGAAGAAGCCATAGGAGCAGGCATTTGGGAATTTTTCCTGTGCACAGTCCCTCTGGACAGGCTGGGTACACTCATCTGCAGCAGCTCTGGTCCTGATGGCTTCACAGACCCACAAAACAGAAAGGTGAGGATTATATTAAAGAAAACACAATAGTAAACAGTCGGGTAGAAGGAAAAAGTGCAGACAGCAAAGCTACCAAACCCACCCAGGAAGAGCTGCTGTCACAGTGCTGTCCTTTGGCAGCCCCAGCCCCTCTACTTGAATGGTGTCATGGGGCATCCTCAGCATCCCCCCAGCCCAGGTTTGCCCGTGCGGGCGTCAGTGTGTGCACACAGGCACTCAGTTCCTGCAGGCATGAAGTCCCTGCAGGAATTCAGTCCAGATCTGCAGCTCTCTAGGGCCAGCTGCAGAAGAAAACCAGGCCTTGGTGTTGTCTGAAGTGTGTGTTGCAAGTCTGGACATCTCCGGGAGAGAGGAGAAGTGCCCATGACCCAGCTCTGCCTGAGCCCTTCCTGGCTGTGACCTCACAGCTTTCCCCTGGGATGTAGCTGCCAGCTCACCCCAGCCTGGACTGAAGCTGGGGCTCCCCAAAACCTGCTTTCCCCTAGCCTTGCAGTGCCCAGCCAACCCCAGCCTCTGCGTGTTCCAGGGCTGGATCCTGGTTCACAGGCAGTTTTGTAGCTGCATCTTATGATGAAGAATTCACTGGGGTTGGGGGCAAATCTGCTCCATCCTGTCTGTGTTGAAGCAGCCCACCCACAGCAGCACACCCGCTCAGGAGCAGCAGGGTGGGCTTGCTTGGGTTTTGTGGGTTTTTTATGTTCCCTCCTTTAAACCAGCTGAGAGAAATGAAAAGGCTGTTTGCTGCAGCCCTGTCTTAGCTCCCCTATCTCCTTCTTTTCCTCATCCCTGTGGGGCTCCTTGCTGGCTCTGGGACACGTGTCTGTGGAGTCCCCACCTGGCACAGGCAATCCTGTCTAGGAATTTTGGCCATGGCTAATTCACATTTTTGAGCAAATTCCCACTGCTTGTCTGCATCTCAAGATTGCAGGTTAAGAGCAGGCTCAGTCTCTAGTTTCCATCTGCTGCCCCTCTACTGCAATCTGTCTGGGAGAGCCATCCTCCAGATGCTTGAGGAAGCCATTGCCGTTTTTTAAAAGGTTTAATGTTTATTATGAATAATGCTGATTATTATTAGGTTTGGAAGAGTCCAGTCATTAACTGAGTATTTTTTTCCTTAGACTTTGCTCAAATTCAGAGGTCTTCCAAATAACTCACAGTAACAGTGGTGTTTGTTTCCCACTATTCATGGGTTGAAGAGAAATTACTTCCAATCTAAACACATCTTTAATCTAAAAGCAAATATTACTGCATGAATCCAACACTGGTCACATCTTTTTCCAACATGACAGGAACTGAACCCAGACAGGATTTTTTTTTCTGCGCTTATTAAAAAATCCTTTGAAGCTGGTGGTGACCCCTGAGAAGGTTTATGCAGAATAGCCATGCTTAAGGAAATCACATTAGTGTCTGAAAAGGGGACACATTTTAATTTCACTCCCTTTATCTTTGAGGAAAGAAAGCGGTGGACAATAACCGACAGCATGAGACAATGGAAGTGCCTTAAATTGGTAAGTCAAAGCTCTTTTTTTTTTTAATGCAACAGATAGCCAAATGCACCAATTAAGGAAGCTCCAGGAAGGAGCAGAAAAGAGCATTAAGCAGAGAACACCAGGAGGGAGAAAGCAACATGTTAAGGCATCTAAGGAACTGGAGAGAAAAAGAAGTGTCAAATGAAATATACTTAGTGATGTGAAACATACAGTCACCCGATATTGCTTTGCATTATAAAACTAGAAGACAGCCAAAAAGGAATTTAAGATCATGTAAAATGGAATGGAATGTATAAAGAACAGGAATTCCTGAAGCATGAAAAAGCAGCCTGCCAAAAGAAGCCAAATACACACAGTTATATTGAGTACACTGGGTTGTTGGGTTCTTTCTTATTGGTGCACACAATCACACTAAAGTTTAAAGCCTGTGCTCCTCACCTGATCCTGGTTCCTGATTCTTTGTGCACTGCAACCAACAGGCCCACTCCAACCTCCAGCACTGAGAGCAGACCTTAGAGCCCTCTTCTGCACACCTAGGGGTTGTTCACCCAGGAGTGCCCCAGTGACCCAGACCAACCAAGCAAACACTGCACGTTTCTAATCCCACTGCCTGACCTGCCTGTGGTCCCACTGCAGAGTGTCCAGCAGCCTCACACGGGGCACACAGACCAGGACAAGGACAAACATCTTGGTATTTTGTAGCTCTGTGCTTTTTCATTAACACAGAGCTATTAAAAACGCACCACACAGTGACCTTCTGGAACCCATTCACTCATGACAATCATGCTGCTTGACCAATCAACTCTTTGCATAAGGATATGCATATTTAGTTACAGATATATGTGTAACGCTATACTGATTCATGAATGTGTAATATATACTCAAATAGCACTGGAAATTATATGTAGTGGTAGACGTGTATATTCTGATTCTAACTCCAACGTTCTGGACTTTGGATTATGTGCTAAAATAAAATCATTGCAGTACTTATTAACATGAATTGTATTTTCTTATGTGTTCAGCTTTAAATAGCTTTTCATGATTTAAACAGGATTTTTTTCCTCTGTAGACATCAAAAATGAGATATAGTATTGTCAAATATTTTAATATATTCAGAGTAATTTTTAGGTCTTTTTTGAAGCCACACTCTATGCACAGAGAAGAGTTGCAGCAAACAGCTCTCCGAGTCTGTATGCACTTGTTATTTGTATGAAAAACCAGAACACCGCCCAGGCCTCTCCGAGCAGAACTTTGCTGTCCTTGGCTGACTGCTCTGTGCATTGCAGGTTATCTAAACTCCCTCTGCAGTCAGTGAAATCACCTGCAGAGCACAACTCCTCCACCATCTTCTAGGCAATTATTTTTGGTCTACTGATTGCAAGGAGAGCCTAAACAGCTATCTTAAGTCTGACACCTAACTTTTTCAAACCAATGGCTAAGACAAAGCCCTCCGTTGCTGTAAGGGCCTGTTTGAGCACAGACAAGAGCAGAGGAGGGCTGCTAGGAGGGAAAGTGAGAATGCATACACTGGACACATGCATATATACAACAAAAATTTTGATAATGTTTTGTGGGGGAAATATAACCATGAGAAACAGATGTTCCTCTCAGATGTACCTTCAACTTCTCATGCCCTTGTCCCATCAGGGACTTTTTCAGGAAAGTAACGACGGTGGATAATAAATCATTTTTCTGTGACTGGCAAAGAAAATGAGGTTTTGTAAAGCTGAATTTGTACTGGTTTTCTGCCTGTGGAGCCCTGCTGATGTCAGTACTGCTTGGCCTGGTTATAAACAAAGGATCTGGGTTTTAAAAATTGATGCCTGGCACATACACTTTCACACAAGAGTATTTTTCTTCATGATCCTGAAGGTTGTGTTTGTGCTTAAAACCTCTTCAGCAAATTATAACAGCAGCCACCAACTGCAGAAAAAGAGGAGAAAGCTGGTTATTGTTTTCTGTCTTTTAACCTCTTCCTCATACACAAAAGCAGGAGGATGGAGCATTATTCAGAGCTGGTTATTACAAGGTAAATGCTTACAAGGAGAGATGTACCAAGACAAAATAAGCGCATTTGTAAACTGCTCGTGGCTACGCCACAAACAATGCACTTGCCTTTTACACAAGTAACCCTTCATAGTGCATTTGCTCACCGTGTCTAGTAAGAGCAATAACACTCTGAGCCATACCTTTTCATGACTTTATTATCAGTAATCTTTGTTAGCCTGTCTCTCTTCATCCTTGATGTCAAAGTTACAATGTGCACAAAGCTGCCAGGCTCCCAAGTCACACCTGGCCCTCAGAACACATCACACCTATGTGCTTGTATTTAAACTGGCTTCTTGTCACATTTTTGCCTGGACTTTCCAAATGCTCTTTCCAATCCATGAAGCTTAGCACAGAGTCACCATTTTTGTGCAACAAACCATTTCTTCCTTTCTGCCCTGTTTGCTCTTTAACAGTTCCTGGCAAAGGTCATCTGGGGTCAAATCTTCCCAAATCACACTGTAAACTATAATCACTTTTTTTTTTCAGAATTTTAGAAATGGGGGAAAGGAGAGATAGACAGATTCAAAAACAGATTGTAAGTCCAGGTGTAAATTCTGTAATAAGTTACTTTTTTAATATCACAGACCCCAAGCCCCAAATTCCATTTGGCAGCCTGGGATCAATTCATGGGACCTCAAACCTGCAGCTCTGGACCCAAACTTGGAAACTGTTCAAAATATTTTGTTTAGACACATTAGCGGAATTTAAAAGTCTCTATAAATGTAGTCAAGACCTCTCTGTGCCATGTGAGGCTGCTTGGGGTTGAGGCTAGGTAAGGGTCTTTTTAAGTAGAATACAACAGCCATATATCTTTCTCCACATGTAAAAGAGGTCTGGAAAAAAAAGCATTTAAAAATTACAGGGTTTTTTCCTGCTGAACAGTCTTCAAAACAAGAGTTAATATTTGTATCAGTATTTTCCAGTGTATTTGCTGAATAAAGACTGAGTTTTGGTTGTATATATTTGGAGTTTTTCTGTGCCTTGACAACATCAGGCACTTGGTCTGCATGTGGGGATTTTCTATGGAAACAATTATTACTTCAAGGGAACCTATGATTTCTTCAAGACCAGGAACAGGAATGGAAACGTTATGCTGTGCTAATGTCTTTGGCCCTATGCATGAGAGGGCAAAAGCAGGAAACCAAGCAAGACACAGCCATGGTCTGTCTATTATTTATCTCCTTAAAGATCACCATGCATCGACAGACAGCTTGTGGATGCTGAAGTGTTGTCCCTCCTTGGAATACTTTGGGAGGGTTTGGGGGTTTGCTTGTTTTACTTTCTATAAATCAGAGCACAAGAGTGCTGGGAGCACCAAGAACGGACTGGCTGGAATTGATTTCCAAAATCCTCTTTTCTTGCTGTTTTCCACTTTATCCATTCCCACCTGGGCAGAAGGACGTTGCCACAGACTGGCTTTGCCAGGTTGCATGCAGTTAGCCCCCAGATTCTGCAGACCAAGAAGATGTGAACTGAGGAATCACCAAGAGTGGGCGGGTCATTTATAACTGTGGCTGTTGATCCCGTTGAGAGTGTCCTGCCCTGGTTCTGGAACTGCTACGCAGACCTGGGGGACTCGAAGAAACTTCCAACTGGCCAGAATTCCTGGTGTCCCATAAGCAATAGCTCAACTTGTTTCCTAAGAAAAAACTCAACAACACTGAGGTTTTATCAAAATCCACCACACACATCAGCAGTGCCTGTTACACAAACAATAATTCCAAACACCTGGCTAAGTTCCTGGATCCAAGATCCGACCCCAAAACCTGTGGGCCCATATTGCTTTGTTGGAACAGTAGAATTTGCCTACTATTTTTGAGCAACTGGGGGGAAAAAAAAAGGAATGAAAACCCTCCTACAAAATCAGATTCATTTGAACCAAAGTCAAAACCTTCAAATTTTAAAGGTGATAAGAACAGGCCATGAGTGGTCTGTCACTTATTGTGGTAGACAGAAACCACATGTTTCTCTGGGCTCCAAGATTGCTTCTCTGCTTATTCTTCTGGCTCTGGAATAACAGCAAAAAAATCGAGGGAAGCCAAGATCACAAATTTTCTTTTCTCATCAGATTTGAGCCCTTTTAGTGCAGGAGTATCATGTTTTGCTAACTCAAAGCTCTTGACAATCACTGTAATCTTCAGAACTGAGATTTAAATCTTTAAGAAAAGTGTGTGAAAAAATAGTCAGGCACTCCATAATTTATTCACTTCATCTCCAAAAAACAAACATGATATTATCTTAAACTGAGAATTTAAAGCTGCACTTCACATCTTTATCAACTGTCGTGTAACATGCACACATTTCTCTCATTTTCTCTGGAAAAGCAGGTTGTATCAATGCTATGTGCACTCTTGTGGAAATGAACTGTGAGGACAAAGTATAGAACTGGTAAGATTTTGCTTTGTCTTTGCCTCACAGCTTTTTGGAGCTAGAGAATGGCATGAAAACCATCTCTCTGATAAGGGAAATGATTAGCATTCTTCTGAAGTCAATAGAAATACATGAGCAGGACCCAGGAAGGTTTGTTTGATTTTAAAACTATATGTGTAAAGAGAAGACTGTCAATTGATAATGGACAGTGCTCATGTTGGTATTTAAATAAACAATTTAAATTAAATGGTGAACACAGGATGGTAAATCAAATGATTACCCATCATTGAAAAGGTCAAAGTTCTACTGCCAGTAAGTGCCAGGTACATACTTAAAAGGCCAACAAGATGACTCTGCTTTCAAAAAAAAAAAAAAAAAAAAACTTAGACTGTGCAAACAGAGCTTGTAGTATCATTAATGTCATCTGGTTTTGCAGTTTAAACATGTTCTGCTCAATTTCCTACACTAAAGATAGTTTATGGGCCTTAACCAATGACGTATGGTCAGCATCCAGTACACTTCATGACAGAAGATACCTGACAGGATCTGTGCCTGCCACTGGAGATGCCCAGCAGATCTCTTTGATCTCCTCTTTTTGTGTTCAGGCCATGTCCTTTGGAGGGCAGATCTGTGTTACTGTACACCTATATCTGTTTTTGATTTAAGCTAGGCAGCATTGCTTTGTAAAAAGGCTTTTTGTTCCAAAGTTTTGTAGGCCCCCAGGATATCTCAGTTTGCAGAGGAAAGGAATATTCTCTTTCACTCTTTTCCAAATCAGTTCCCATTCAAACCATTTTTTACACAGTTGTAGCTCCTTATCGGAGGACTCTGTGCATGCTGCATCCTCCTAACAGCTCTGCTTCACAAAAAACACACTACTCCTAAAAGCCTCTCCTCTTTACCTGGCGTGAATTAGTGCTAGGGAGGTCATAGGGGAGAAAAAAGAAGAGGGATATGAGACATTTTGTTTCTCTGAAGAAGTAGCTTGTGAAGAAAATGCTTTTCTCCACTGCTTGGGATGACTAGGGAGCCTGGTGGACCCTGGTTTTTTGACGCTCATGTGAACATGGTAATCCCTGAGGGCTGGTTGTGCTTAATTCATCCTGCAATAAATTTGCTACTGATGGTGCAGATTTTGTCCTTCCCTCCCCACTGCCCTCAACAAAGCAGGGAAAATTACTCAATTAATTGCCTGGCGGTTGCAGGGGCTGCCTGGCAAGGCGGTACTGCCCTTCTGCGCCAAACTGGGGATATAAATTTTTCCCTGTGAGCAGAGCGTATCACGGCTGTGTGCTCTGAGGCAGGGAAGTGCATGCATGCATGTAACAGGCAGCTGATCATTCCCATGACAGCTGCTGCCGGGGGAGCGGGGAAAGGTGTGCGCATCGCCCCGTGCCGCCGCCGCCTGCATGTGACCCCGGGAGGGAGTCACGCAGGCGACCCTGTGCCGAGGGGATTTCTCAGCCCATGACTTGCTCTCAAATGAGGACTTCCTCCGCTGGATGCTTATATTGAAGGCGGCGAGTCATGTGCTCTGTTAATTTGAACAGTGGGATTCACCAGATCTGTGATGGATGGCTGTTTGAAAACACAGTGTGCTTCCAGCTCTGGAACATAGGGGAGCTCTCATTTAGTTTTTAGCTCTTTGGCAGAAGAAAACTGTACATGAGGATGAGCAGGTTAGATTTGACTGGGTAATTACATATTATTTTGCATGAATAGAAATGTCACTGCTAATGACAGCTGTGGTGTGCTCCAAAATATTTGGGATTAACTACGTTCGGTTTTACACACCAGATGCACTTAAATATTTGTAAACATTGTATGCTTTTAGTCCATCTGAGCAATTTATTCAGTATTTCAACATGAAAAGCAGTAATTCTCAAGACTTCATGCTCCTGTAACCACTGACCTGGTCTGTATTAGAAGAAAAAATTGTAAAACACAAAAGCGTCTACCACCAATTCCCCTTCCCACTCCTCTCTCCTCCCTCTCCTGCTTTACTCAGAGATGAAAATACTTTGACCTCTAAATTAAACAGTGTAAAACAATTTTTAGCATTGACCTCAGCTTCTCAGGAACCTGAGCAGATACATCCATGGCACTGGCCACTGATTCAACTGCAAAACCTGGCAATTGACAAAAGATGCTGAACTCATTTTTCCATTTACAAATAGAAAAATTGCCATATTTATCTTTACAGCTTTTGTGTGGAAGCAGTTAAGTGTAAGAGTTCTTGAACCTACAGCTGAGTTTGAAACCAAGTTGGCCCTTTCTGTTTTGCAATGAGTGTTTTCCATTCATTTTGGGGTGGATGAGCTTTCTCACTACTGTCACTGTGATCATTTTCCTCACCCATTTCTGTGGGGAACATTTTCAAAAGGGTTTCCACAGTTTGTCTGGGCTAAAACTGCAAAACAGGGCTGTACAAAATACTTGCCATACAATTCTATAATTAGTAAAAAACTAAAGGATTTTTTTCATCATATCGAGAACTGTTTTTGAAGGACAGATGGAAGAAGCATTTCTGTGAGAAACCGTAGCTGACATAGAAACTTTTTAGATGTCTCCAATTAAGTTGAATTCATCTGAAAATATTCCATTCTGGTATCATTTTAACTCTGAAAATCAGACCCTAGATAGAGCAGAGGTATCCTAAAACCTATTTTTTTTCCAAAATAAAATGTAGAGATATGTGGCTTCATTGCTTACCACTACGTGCTAAAGAGCTACATACTAAAGGAAACAGTGTCCTATTTGGGAAGTTATACAGTCCCACATTCTTATTTCAAACAGTAATTTTCCTACACAATTTCTTGCTTGAGTTGCTACCACTGCAATTTCAAATTCAGTAGGATCTGAGTTGGTGGAAAGGCTCCCAAGATAGAAAGACATGGTCTCTGCTCATGATACAATTTGAAACAAGATGCGGCATGTAGGTTTTTAATTTCATTTGTAGTCATTAAAGCATAACCAGCTGCTCCTTCGCTGTATCTTGGCACACAAGATGGATGTTTAAGTTGTTCTGAGAGTAGGGAAATTAAGCAAATAATAACAGCCATAAATGAACACCCATTTTGGAAAGGAGACTTCTATAAGAAATTCCTATTTTCACTGTAAGGTTGGGGGTTCAAGTTGTGATGGCTCTGTCTCAAAAGGGAAAAGAAGAGATGCAGGATTTGGAATTGTTGCAGTACAAAACCAACTCAGTCTATTCAATGCAGTTTATTTATATTCTGTGAAGGTGAACAAAAGCACTCTGGAAAAGGCAACAAGAGCACACCACAGGAGGAAGGCAAACTTGGCAGAGGTCATTGTTCTGCCTCATGGCCTTCATCTAAATTTCCTACTTCCCTGGCTCCTCCTGCACTATTTGGAGATGAGCAGAACTTCATCCCCTTCACGGACCTTTCCAGTGATTTTCAGTGCCCTTCCTCAGGTGTATTTCCACGAGATCCAGAGGACACACATCTCTTTTTACATGGCTGCTGGTGTAAAGCTTTCCAATGGTTTCAGCAGGCTCTGAGATGGGCTCTTAGAGCATGGTACTACTCATTTTTCAATCAGTAGCAATCCTGTCTTTCATTTCAGTGATTCAGAAAATAAAGCCCTTAAAGCAGAAATTGCCGGAGTATATTGAATGCAGAACCATCCTTTTAGTGCTCTTTCGCATTCACTACAATAAACAATGCCATTTAATATAATTTCCAAATCTCAATTTAGGAGGAAAAAAAATCTCATTTAGCTGTTACTCTCTCTCACAACGGAAAGCTCCCTCAGAGCATGTTACATTTAAGAGGAGCCTGTGAGATTTTGTTTTAATGGGAAGCTAAATTAAATGTTTAAATTTTAAATCAACAACAGAACATGCTCAAAGAGCTATATTTATAGGTTTTAATTGAAAAATGCTCTGGCATCACTTTTAAATAATGCTGGCAAGCAAGGGAGGAAAGAACACCATTCACTGATTCTTTGCATGGCTTAGTCCACAGCCTTATCCAAGGCTCATGTATAATGTGAGTTGTTGGCTGTGATACTTTGGTTGTAGAGCTAGTGGAATTCACTGTAGGCAAAGGCTCGTGATGCTAAACAAAGTGGACAAAAGGCTTTTACAGAATAATAAAAATAACAAGTCGCCATTTATGACTTAAAGTTAAATGTTCTCCATGAAGACATTACCCAGTAAATAACTCTGTGGGAAAACCTCTAAAATATAAATGCCCTGGCAAGATGGGGAAAGCACTGAGGGTGATAAAAATGCTTAAAGTCAAAAAGGTGAAAAAAGACTTTGTGTCTTGCTCAAATCTCAGAGCTCTTTGCTGAATTACTTTGCTTGCGGCTCTCAGTTCTAGTTCCGCTTATGTAGCCAGGGAAGCAGAGTCCCAGTTTCAAGTGTGCTGAAACTATGTTGGGATTTTGTGTTCAACTAAAATAATATTGAGCTTCTGTTTCCATGGCGAACATGCAGAAAATGGCTCAGAAGTAGAAACAACTATAGACAGACTGTGAGCAAAGGAGCAGAAAGAAAATTGCAAATGAGAAATTAATGACAGAATCTTCTCAATGCAGACTAATTTTTTAGTAATGTTCCGGGTTTAGTGAGAAACATTTTCAGAAGGCTCAGACTGAGGCAAAGCTCAAGGTGAATTGACTGATCCCCAAATGAATCCTAGTAGGACAAGTACCTGCTTTCAGCTGAAGAAGGCTGTACCAGGCTTTGTGTATCTGATCACAGGTATCTCAAGCAGCAGGCCAACAAGTATTTGTAGCTATACTGCATTTCCTATAGCTATTTGTATTCCTGTATCCCTGTTTTCTACTGGAGTACAAAAAAACGAGACAGTACAACTCCGTGTGAATGGTTTAACCTGGATTAAGTGATGTGTTGACACAGAGTTGATTAACCTCACTAAAAGAGGCCAAGGTATGCAAAATATTTTGGGAGAAGATTTGAAAGCATTCATGTTTTGCAAAAATTAAAGTGAGTCCAGTTTGTTTTGTGAAATTTTTTATTGTTATTATCTTTTCTACAATTTTTATCAAAAACCTTCACCAAAGAGCAGTTAGGATTCTTTTAATTACCACTAAAAATGCACTTCTGTGAAAAAATGCTAAAAGTTAGAAGTGAATAAAACAGCAGGGGACAATATGGTGGGGGAAAAGGAAGTTTTGATGATGTTGTCAATTTTCAAGTAATAGGGATTTTGCTTTTATAAGAAACGGAAACAAAAACTACCTTGGTGTGATTGGTCTGTGGACACTTCTCGGTGCGTTGTTCTTTTTCAACAGTGCTGGTTAGAGATATAACATCCTTATCTCACCTTTAGCCATGAGATCCTTGGGTTTCCAACACAAGTGTACGCCACTGCAGCATTGCTCTCTATGGCATGAATACTTGTTTTGTTCATTGTCTGCTTTGGTTGCAAAGGAAACGTTTTGCCAGAGGAAAACAGCGGACCTGAGTGCACACCCAGTTCTCAGTCTGCCAGAACTCACTTTCTTAACCCACATATTCAATGCTGTAAAATTGCTGCATGTCCCACTTCTGCCTCATTGAGAGGAGCTTCAATGTCACCTCCAGGAGAGAATCAGCATAAACCATCAAACCAGCCACAGAGGACCAGTACTGAGATTTATGTCTGCCCCATTTGGCGTTAGGCTGGGAAAATAATTTTACATCTGCAAACACATTTAATAATGTGAAAAAACATTACTCCTAAACTCTGTGTGTAGGTGTGAGTGATGGAGAAGATAAGGGAACAAAAACTATTTTCTATTATGGTAATTATGTTCTATAACATTATTTAAAAAAAGAATAAAAAATATTCCTCTTTGCAATAAGTGTTTCACTCTAAACTAAAAATTGTTTACCAGGCACCAGGAATTCCCTCAGAAATATGGGATCTAGACAACGATATTTCTAGTTGCATTCCCCATGGAATATAAGATGTACATCCTGATGTTCCCGGTTGCCAGGCTTTGGAAATTTGGGACTCTGGGCTCCCTAGTTGTATAACCAGCCTGCCAGGGAAAGGAGAAGATGGCTGATTTCAGAAAGGTGGCAGAAAGTAACTAAGGCAAATTTTGTCAGAATTGCAATGTTCCTACAGGTCTGGATGAACTGGAGAAATGTTCTGATGGGAAAGCATCCCTGAGGCCCCAGAGGTGAGTCTGGGTGGCTCAGGGGAGGTCAGCATGGACCCATCCTCTGTAATCCCTTTCATCCCCCCCACAGCGTGGGTTGGTGATGCTGGTGCCTAAGCTGCAGCTGCACCAGGCCCAGCCTGTTCTGAGCTCAGACAGTAAGTATGACGTTGAGGGAGGCATGCCCTTAAGGACCATTTCTCGGAGGTGCTACTGAGCACTGGCATTTCCCCTGTCAGCTGTTGAGAATTTTTTCAAGCTGTATGCAAAGGTTCATTAGGGAAACACATTTATTAGAATAATGTGGAGATCATCTCTAATTCGAGATTACATTTCTTTCTTCTAAGCAAGAGCATAGTTCAACCTCTCTGTGGTTCTGTTCCATAAACCTTTCCTCATTTCGTTTCTCGGTGTCATTTTCTCCACATGCCCATCTGCAGCAGTAGCTCTGACGTACCTGTGGTGTGTCACAGCTTCCACACTCCCAGCACAAGGGCAAGACCAGAAGCTGCTGTAAGCCCGGCTATCTGAAATGAATTTAATCATGCTGAATCTGAAGCCTGTGATGAAGATTTAGAGCTACTAAACTATCTTCCAAAGAGAGGGACTGGCCATGATGCATCAGTACAAGGCTCCATTGCTACATGCAATTTGGGTCCAAAAAACAGGAAAAGTAAGACCAGAAGACTCCAAATGAGCAAATACCCAGTGAGGAGACTTGAGCAGAGAAATACAGAAATGACACAGGGAAAGTGTAAGTAGTCAGAAGCACAGCTGCTGAAAGAGGAGGGTCACGTAGGAGATGATGATGTCTGCTTCTGTCATTCACATTACAGCGCTGCTACCCACAGGGATGGTGTTTAATTTGAAGATCACCTTCACTAAACCATTTCATACAGAATATGTCACAAGGTAAATTGAACCGCTAGACATATAATCAGACAGAATGGCACAGTAAAATAATTAAATACAGGCAGCCCCAGGATGCTCCCTGTTTAATGTAGAATGCTAATTGGTATTCAAATACCACACGGTGTGTGTGGAAGAAAGACAGTGTAACTAATGTACCTGTATGTTGTGTATAATAATACAGCAGGAGACCTTGAGGGTACATCTTCCCCTGAGGATTTCACGCTGCCAGCAGCTGATACCAATAACAACAAAGGAATGAATTTCCCCTGATATTTTCCTGACATATTCTATCCCAGTTCCTGCTTCAGTGCAGTCTGTGTGAAGATTTAAGAGTGATATGGTGCACTGGAATTAAATGCAACTTATAAAGTACACATATCCTATTTTTAGTAGTAAAAACACAGCAGATAGAATTGTGATACCAGATTATAAATCCCTGGTTGCTTGCTTTCATCCAGTTGATTTGAAAAACTTAAATAATCTTTCCTCTATGAAAGGCATTGTTCCAATTATGATTTTATGATGCTTCCATTTTCAACAACTACAGTTTTCTGACTTCAAAGTACATGGAGGAAAACTTGTGTTGACTCAGAAATACTGTTGAAATCTTCTTTTGAAAGAAATTGATAAAGACATTAATTTTCACATTTTTTTGTCTCAAAGTAGCTGAATGACAAGCCCTACATTTATTTTTTGGTTTTGGTACACTTAACTGGTAACGAATAAAATACATTGAGGCAGAAGATACTTTTCATATATTCAGTACAAGGCAAGATATTTTAACTAGATTGTGGAAAACATTTGCACCACAAATACAATGTGAAAAGCACTCCTAAAACAAACAACATCCAATCCTCAGCAAAACAAACAAAAAAATGAAAGACAAGTTGCAGTACACACTTGCAAGGAAATATTGTGGTCTGAGCAGTGGTTATACATGTTGGATGGTGTTAACCCTGCCCTTGACAAACAGTATTCCACTGTTCTTTAACTAGATAAAAGGAACATTTATGAAGTAGAGCTCTATGAGTGTGAATAGGTAAAAAAACATGTCCATATGTGTACAGATATATTTGAGGTGGTGCTCTTCAAAAAAAAACTATCTTAGAACTGGTTATATCCTGACAGCTATAAATATAGTAAAATACTTATTGTCATGCATAGTCACACTACATCAGAAACAGTGTTCTGCAGAATGATATTTGCTCTCTGTTCCTCCTAGAAGATTTTCAATGAGTGACAAGAAATCCATTTTGCATCCCTAAGGTTCATTTCATTTGACTCTAAGCACAGGTATTTTGCTGCTTCCACTTGTAGGAGGAAAGAAAAGTGAGACAAAATAGGGGCATACATAAGGAAGAAAATTAACTAAGGTTAATCCCAGGTCGGATTTCAAAACTACTCCATGGCACACTGAGTCACAGAATGGCTGAGTTTGTCAAGGACTTCTGGAGATCATCTGGTCCGAGGTCCCTTCTCAAGGCCACAATAACTACAGCAGGTTGCTCTGGACCATGTCTAGTCAGGTTTTGAATGGGTCCAAGGAGAGGGACTCCACAACCTCTCTGGGCAAGCTGTGACCGTGTTTGACCAACTTTTTTTACATTTAAATGGAATTTCTCGTGTTTCAGTTTGTGTCTCTTGCTACACGAGATACCACTGAGAAAAGTCTGTTTCCCTCTTCTTCATTCCCTCTTCTTCTTCAATTTTCAGGCTGAATGCTATCAGACAGTTGTGAAACTGAACGTCATGTGCAGTGAGTTCCAGCTACAATGATTGGAAGGTTGGTTTCCTTAAACTAAAAATGGAAATTCTTTGAGCTGGCCTCCTCCAGTTTAACACCATGTGCAATTAATTTCCTCCAATTCTGTCAGAATGGCTCACTTCTTCATGAAAGAAAGGAAAAAGAAAAGAAAGGAAAAGAAAGGAAAAGAAAGGAAAAAGGGAGAGGAGAAGAGGGGGGAGGGGAGGGAGGGGGAGGGAGGGGAGGGGAGGGGAGGCGAGGCGAGGCGAGGTGAGGCGAGGAGAGTGAAGATGAAGGCAGAAGCCCCCTTGAATGACTTCACAAGAAGAAATGTGTTGCTGATTTTAAAAACAAAAAGACTTCAAAGGTCTGACAAGTCTCACTTCCTATGTAAGAAGCTTCCTTAGTCTGTGGCAAGAGATCTGCCCAGATGGCTTTCAGGCTCAAGTAGAAAACCCTAAGTACCAAAATACTCAAAGATATTACGCTATCTAGTTCCCACCAATATCAAGGAGAGCTGGGTACACACAGGACCTTGTCTAGACCTAAAAGAGCTGATACCACCTACAGTACTCTCTTCAGCAGTATCCATTATCAGCAACTCAGTGTGCCTCTACTGCAGAGCAGCCTGGCCTACTTTAAAAAGTCTGGTATTTGATTTCAGTACTGGTGGTTTTGGTTGTTACAAATCCTACATTTGTTCCTTACAGATGGCAAAAATAATAGTAGTTCAAAATAAACTACTTCTGGCGCTTTCAGCAACCTGGTCTAGTGGAAGGTGTCCCTGCCCATGGCAGGGGGCTGGGACTAGATCCTCTCTAAGGTCCCTAACAACCCAAACCATTCCATAGTTTTTATGATTTCTATGAACTTTTCCTTCATCACGAATTTATGACATCTCTCATTTTCATATCCTGGCTGTTAAAGCATTTTCAGCTGGCAAATGTTGGTAGCAGCTAGAAACAGAAAATGCTGACTGAAAGGCCTTGCACTATAGGGACAAGAACTGATTCAAGTATGTTCATTCTAACAAATAACAATTATTGTTTTAAACTCTTTATTTACTGAATAAAATAGCAATGCCCAACAGGCATTTTAGGAACTGGCAACAATAGCTATAATCTGCTTCCAAAAACTCAGAACAACTTGTATTCTCATTGAAACAATAACAATTTTCATAATGGATAGGCCTGTCGAGTAGAAAGGAAAAGAATAATTCAAATAATGATTATTACAATATGCGCCAGTTATGCACGGACAATGTCACATACATAAATTCTCTTCCAGTCTGTTCACAGCTATTCCCTTTGGTGCTATCATTTCATGATAAATTCTGTTTACATTCCCTTACTTGAAATCCTTTTATTGAAAACTCCCAAAACACAATAGAATGCTTTTTGGACATCCTTAGTAAGAGAAGATTGTGGCAGATTCTTTGCACTACCATGTTTACTAGGCCAAACACCAGAAAAGCGCTAACAATTTTGAGGGTGACTTCATTGCTCTCTGTAGCAGGGAAAGCAGAGAGGGAGGTACAAATCTCTTCTCCCTGGTATCCAGTGACAGCACATGTGGCAATGGCTCAAAGCTGCATCAGGGAAGGTCTAGGCTGGACAGTGGGAAGCGTTTCTATATTGAGAGGCTGACCAAACATTGGAACAGGAGATGGTTGATGCCCCAGGCCTGTCTGTGCTTAAGAGGCATTTGAACAAAGCCTTTAACAACATGCTTTACCCTCAGGTCAGCCCTGAATTGGTCAGGCAGTGGGACTAGATGGTCATTTTAGGTCTCTTCCAACAGAAATATTCTTTTTTGTTCTATACTATTGAATATTTCATGCAGTAGGCATACATAAGAAGAAAAAATCCTCTTCCCAGTCATTTTCCAGCAATGGAAAAGAAGGGCCTTCTGCATATGCATCTCTTGACCTGGCTAGGTCACCACACCAAGGGATGATGTGCAGCTTCCCAGTCACCATCGGATTCCATTTTCCATGTCTTAGTCCAAGTCAGGACTGACTTAAAGATACTTAATGCAGGATTTACCAAGCAGATACACTGGAACATTGCAGGATGCTTTGTGTCATCTAACACATGTCCTTCCGAAGAGCAGCCAGCCTACCCCACTGGAAATTTCCGTGCCTGAAATGGCAGCAATTCCCTATGTTTGAACACTCCAGAGCTGCTCCAACAGACCAAAACTGGAAAGCTGTTTTCAGTTCACCTCCAAAAGTTTGACTGATCTTGCCTACCTAAGGTATATTCTGCATATTACTGAGCAGAGTTTTTCATCTGATTTATTATCAATTCACATTGCTGTGAGAAAGAGTGAGAGAATGAGCACTCATAGGCAACATACACAACACTCTCCAAAGAGATCTAAAACTCAAAACACATGAAGTAGATGCACAGAGCTGTGCACATCAGTTATACTCCTCATCAATCAGCCTCAAAGGCAAGATTGCCATCCACATGACTTCATCTATACAAATTTCCTTTAGGGAAAAAAAATCCATGATCTTTACTGAAGGCAATGAGCGTTCTTTTCTTTGAATTGAACTTAACATAAGCATCTCAGCTATCTTTCAGTTATGAGAGTAAAAAACATACAGAAATAAAAGTGGCCAAGGACCAAAGACCTTATTTCCCCATCAAATGCTTTACTGTGGTCACATTGATTGAAAAGTCAAGGTGTTAATTTCAAGCCAATATATATTTAGTTATAAATTTGCTTATATATAGAAGATATGCACAAATGTCTGAAAGAAAACACAACATATTTTGCTCTGAAATGTGAATAGATTACTTAAAATACTTGATCTCACTGTGCTAGATATTTTTTAATCTACATGTAAGGGTTTTTTACCCTTGCCTTCAGCCACAAGGTCAATGGTTGTTATTTTTTCGTGAAGCAGGAAATATGTAGGTAAAGGTAGCTTTGAAGTATATGTGCAGTGAAATATTTAGCCAAACAAACACTATTCTAGGATGCTTATGGATAGAAAATAAAAAACAATATTAAATATCCCCTCAGAGAAAAAAACATTTCAGTATGCTGAAAAATATGTTGTGCTCATTCGTTTGCTCTCTCTTTCACCATTCTGATTTCTATTACACCCTTAAAATGTTTATAAGTTCTTCCCTGAAAGTCTTTCTGGTTTCTCTAACTTTCATAACTCCTAAAAATTTGGAACTATCTCCTGCTATTTAAAAGCATCATGTAATAAAGCATATGTGTTTCAGCTGTCACTGGTAGTTACATCAGGCTCTGTGTGACTCATGCATTATGTTAATTCCTTTTATTTATTCTAAATGGACATTTACAGAGTTGGAAGGAGGTGATTTTCCTTATCTTTATTCCCTCTAGTTAGTCACCTGGTAGGTAAAAAATCACTGTTCTGGCAGAGATGAGAATCAGTTTGAAGCCAAAATTTACAGCATGTAAAACTGATGAAAATCTACACAGAGAGAGGTTGCTCAGTGGCAGTGTGCAGGGCCCCATCATAATATCAGCTGGAGTCAACACTGAGAGTAGATCCAGTTTCAACAGCAGCTTTCTATATTGTTTTCTACCACTGAACACTGTTGTTGCGATGTATTGACAAAAAGATGAAGTTCAACAGCATAACTTTCCAGAAAAAAGCAGAGAAATGCACAGGCTGTTTTGTATGTGAGTTTTTAAGAATCTTATCATTTTCAGTATAAGAGAACCACTAAAAAGAATTGTTCATCACAGTTTTAAAAGTGTTGTCTAATTCTTTGCTAAATAACTCCACAATTCAGTTAATTTTCAGTGTAAAATTGAATTCCCTGTTCAGCTTTTATTTGCTTGTTTTTAAAAGAAAATGTGAAGTTCCTGTTCTCCTGTATGTGTCATGTGTAACTGCCCTCAAATCAAAGGGAATTATCTGTGCTCTGCAGGGAGATAAATTGACCGTGAGCCTCGCAAACCACAAAACTAGGGAAAGCAAAAGTAATAGCCCATGCTTAAGATAAAATCTGCAGTTGTGCAAAATGCTCTGTGAATTCCATCTCATATTATAGTACAATTTTAATAAAGATGGATGTCTTGCAGAAAATTCCACTTAGACAATCATCTTGGCATTCAGAGATCAGAACAATCTCTGCTTAATACCACTGAGGAAATGGATCCAGTAACTCTCTTTAACTGCTGTTTAAACACTCAGAAGTCAGCTGCAATGGGAGCCCTCCTTCTCTGACTCTCAGCTACCAATGGGCACCAAAGCTCCCACCTGGGCTGTAGTTATTAGCTCTCTCCACATGAAAACCAGGAGCAGGATGTGGTTGCTCAGAGAACATGTCAGCTGGAAGAACATGGAGTTTTGCAGCTCACAAGTCAGGAGTGCACCTGAAAGAGCACGCTGGAGAGTACCACAGCACAATTTCTGTGCCATGCAGGTCCTCAGAGAGCAACTGAATTGATCATCTTTAGCAATTCTTAATCCCAGAAATGCTTAATTTTGCTTGACACTTCCATGTTAGACCAGTAAGTACCTCAGGTGGTCAGGCCTGGGAGCCCTGTGTGGAAACATGTTTCATTCTGTATAGGCAGGTGTTAGAGACCAGAGACCGGGAGGTGTGTGGGATTTCATGGCACAGAACTCAAGGTATTGGGCCTTGTTATATAAAGACCTATGTCCTGAAAGGGATACGAGGTTTGGCACATCCTGAGCAAATTCACACACAGCCAGTGCTGAGATCAGTACCAAACACAAGAGCTGTGGGCATGTTCCCTTGGAAATCTCTCTAGAAAAGCTTACCTGCACCAAACAGCTCTAGTCCACGGAGTCACAAATTAAGGATCAAGAATCTCTTTACCCTGAGGAAATCCAAGTCCATTTTTTGACAGAAAGGGGCAAACTCCCAGGTGGTTGCCTAGGCTGGGTGGCAGGACAGTCATTGTCAGCCCTCCTACTGAAGTAAAACCATTGTTTTCTCTGGTGTGCGAAAGTCAAAGCAGCAGCAGGAGGGCGAGCTAAAGGGAATTGGACTACACAGACTCATGGCTTTGGTACTCAGCTGGAAAGATGGAACTGGGCTCTGGTCCCAGGACTATTCCCATTTACAGCTCTAAAATGTAGCCAGCTTTGCAGAGCAGCTGGAAAACCACCAAAGGACCACAGATCAAGGTCAAGAGGACAAAATGTACGATATTCCTCTTCCACGTTATGTCCCTGCCACGTTTTGTAGAAACAATTATTCCCGTTTAGTCTCCTCTTGGTTTGATGAGAGCTGCCTTAAATCTGGGGTACCTTAAAAACACCATCAATGAAGGAGGCAGAAGTCTTCTCAACCCTAATGGTTAAACAGAAATGGGAGGATGAACATGGGTTGGCATGGCCACTTGTCTTTGTGAATTCGAATTACCTCTGGAGATATAAGAAATTGTACACATTTTCCATTTCCCAGGCACATATTCAAACACTTTCATGCAAATACCTGCATTCTTAGGTGAAAACAACATTTACCAATCTGAGTGGGTCTTACCAAAGGTGATTCTTGCTCAATTACGTACCCATAATCACAAGATTAGCTGATGTTTTGAGTGGATAAAAGTTACGCATCATATTGAATCGGAAGTCTGAACTCCCTCAACAATGAGATAAAAAACACCACTCCAGCTTTTGCGTTCTATTGACAAGCCTTTAACCCTTTGAAGACATCTGATTATTAATCAGTCATGCAGGAGAGAAAGGTACTCTAAATCCCTCTACTGTATCTCTGCTCCTACTAAAGTGTCTCACTTGCTGGGCTAATGCAAAGAAAATTACTTTCTGCAATGTTGTGTCTATCTATGAGTAAATCAGAGAGAAAATAATTTTGTTCACGTACACCAAACATCTTCACTCACCACCAGGAATGTTCAAAATATACTTGAAAAGTAGTTGATTTTATGTAATCTGTACCCTATTTCTTGTCTCTTTCTCTAGATGCAAAAAAAAATCAGCAATTGTCTAAATTATTAATTTCTGCTGTGCCACAAAATTGACATGGAAGGGAGCCCTGGCATCTACAAAGTCCTGCCATTGCCCCTCATTCATGCACCTGCACATAAAGAGCTGATCTGCTGCAATTGCACTCCTTTTGTAGATCTAAATACACTGCATGTGCAAGGCAGAGAGTTGTGACATGCCACAAACTTCTCTAATTTTTGCTGTACTTTGACAATTGTGGTCAACAGGACACCCTTTAAGTAGTGAATTCTGGATTCTGGTTTCACGCCACTATATATGTGAAGAGATGATTTACTATTCTTCACCCTTCAGCACAAACTTTGTTGATTTCAGTCAATGAACTTACACTGATTTGATAGGCAGAAACTTACCTGTTAGAGAAGCTCCTTCTTTCAGACAAACACTTATGCTGGAGATCACTGGATTATGTCAGGTATTTTCTTCATTTAAAATAATACTACAGTAAACTATGGACATATGGGTGTAAACTGATCTGAAGTGAATAGATTGCAGACAAAATTCTTCTCTCATCTGGAGTAGATTCATTGGCTTCGGTGGAACTATTCTGGATTTACAGTGATGTAATTTGGAACAACATCTGGCTTCAGACATATAAGAAGGGCTCATTGTAGTGGTTTATATCACTGACTACTTATTGCATGCTTTTGCTACGTTTTCCTTAGCTCTTACTAGCTACATATTACTTGTGGTTTTACATCTTTCTCTTGTATTTCACATAAAAACCTGTAAAAGCCTTGCAGAATGAGGAAAGAATACATTTCCTGCAGGTCACCACTGTGTGGCATCTCCCTTAATTTGGGTAAAAACACAGTCTACAATTGTTTTGCCTTTTTATTTTGATATTGCATTATAGAAGGCAGATAAAGGAAAAGTCCTCTCTGTTGTGTTTGCTCTTGACAGAGGGAGTCATTCAGTAGCATTTACCCGAAAAACACCTTTTAATTTGTGTGGGTTTACCCATATAGTCTCCTCTGTTCTTTGGCCAACAGTATGCTGTGTTGACAGGCATCCATTCAAGTCACCTTAGCACAGGTTTGTTATTATTCCATTATGAACAAAGTCCAGGGCAGAACCTGTGTCCTCTCAAACCAAACTGCCTCTCTTTATCCAAGACAAGACGCACTCAGTGTCACTGCAGGGTAAAAGGGAGAGGTAGGCTGAAAGGCACTATTTGCTTGTCACCCTGTGGGTATCTTCAGTATGTCCTTTTTTCGTTGCAAGGCTTCCAGCATCACGTTGTGTGCACCCTTACCATGAGCTCTGAGTACAATCTTCTCTGCCATCAGAATCTGCTAATGTGATGTTTTGAATTTTAATGGAAGAGTGTTTAATAAAACTACAAGACAATGGAGAATAAATATACAAACATGCCAAATACCATTTAGAAATCAACATTTGCTTTTTTGCCACACGTGCAACTGTGGTTTTCTGTTATGCAAAACTATAGCATCTGAGCTTTAAATGGCAAAGCTGTACTCTGCAAATATGTTCGGAAATATTCACACGTGTTTCTGCTTAATCTTACAACACTTGTTTTTCCAGTTTGAAAATTTAATTCAAATATTGTACTTAATTAATTTTAGATATGTAATAAATATATTGTTTTAAACCAAGTGGCTGCAAGGTCAGCTGTGGTAGCCAAAAGCAATATTTGCATCATTTGCATTTCTTTGAGCTCCTAATTACGTGGCACTTGCTTCAATAAAAGCTAATATTACAATTGACTTTATTCACTCTACTACATTACATCTGGCTTCCTTTTAGATATTTTTTTCCCAAATCTACTCGCAGAGAATATATAAATTATATACCATTATCTTTTTTTTAGAAGGCAACTCCATCCATCATAATGGATTACAAATTTATCACCTTGAATCAATTTCTGTTCACAAGTTCAAAAGGAAATATAAGTGCTTGAGGGCCCAGAAATATTTATTGTACATGTGGATATTATTAAACTTTATTGAAATCCTTCACCAATGAGAATTGTTTCTGTTTCATTTTGCAACACATACAGCACTAATGCTAAAAAGCCAACGCCTTTATTGTCTAAAAACTAGATTGGCAATGCAGCATTGATTTTGAGGACGACTGATTCTGACTAGACGTACTAACATATTTATGCAAGCATTCATTTAATTAAGACATGAAAACCTCAGCTTGCCTAATGTAGTGAAAATTTGTTTCGACGTAGTTTCTTGTATAACATTTTCCCATGATGACGTCTATTTTCAAGGAAAAAATACTTCAGCTAGCAACATCAACAGTAATTCACTCAGACTCTTTTCCTTGTAATAGAGCAGAGAGAGAAAATGGAAACTTGAGATTCATGAGAGTCTTGGTTTAAGACTTAGTGACAAGACTACATCTGGTATCAATACAGTTTTTTGGGATCTTGACCACATCTTTCATAAAGTGGTAAGTTCCGCCAAAAGGACACATCTTACTGGCTGCTAACTACAAGCTCCGAAACGCCAAGCCAGTGCAGGGGAGGAATGCAGTAATGCTCTGCTGGAGGGAGAAAACAAAACTACAACTCTATTTACATTTTTATTAGTGGTGTTAATGGGAAGTTGATCTCTTAAAGCCCGTAGTAAGACATGCTTTCTTTGAAATTGTATAGCACCGTGTCAAGAGTTAACATGAGAGGTTTGTTGGTTGGGGGTTTTTTCCCATCCTTTTGGACTAATTTCTTGCTATACTAAATTAATTAGACTCCTGGAAATATTTCTCTTTCAAAGAAAAAGATTTGCAGCCTCAGAAGGAAAAGAGCAGCTGAGTTGTTGTGGGCAGAGAGACATATAGCATAGGGCAGTCAGACATGATGTTCAGTGGATGAAGAAGCCACCACAAGTGCTGCCAACGGCGCTGTGCGGCAGCCGCCCAGGTGCAGATTTCACTGCTTCAGATACCATATTTGTTTTGTTAAACAGCATAACATATTGGTGTCCAATGACTTTCCACTGGGACTTTAGAGGTTTGTATTTTTCTTTCTAAAGAAAGAAAACCAATCAAAAAAGAAAGAAATCTAAAGAAACCTAGAGACTGTCTTTTGCAAGGAGTCATATATTTCAGGAAAAAAGACGAATATTTCATGATTCCAAGTGTTTGGAAGTGGTGTTCTATCAGGGATACCTGTGAAAAAATTTTACTTGAAAGCAGAGATGTCTCAAAATGAGGAACAGATTTGTGTGACTAATGAAGATTAAGATGAAATTTCACACAGTCTTACCAGTGACTTTAGCTGTTTCCACATTAAAGAGTCAATGTGATGCCAGCTTTGTAAAAAAATTTTTCTTCTCAAATACATATACCCAAAAAAAGGGTTTAGCTTTATTCCAAGGAACTTTAGACAGATGAATCCAATGTATGTGCTGTATAATGATATTTAATTTGGGACTTTTAAGTTCCAATAAGAATGTTTCATGTGGCTTTCTTAGCAAGAGCAGACTTAAATCTGGTTCAACTGGCCAGAGCAGATTTTTTCATCTGAAGTCGTCTTTTACTTCCATAAAGTAGCAATCCTAACTCCTGCTCCATTTGTCAAGGATATTAGGATGTGACCATAAAAACATTTCAGTCAATGGATTGGTAGGTGTCAGAATGTCCCCACACTTTTGACACTCCATTTAAGATAGAGGAGCTGAGGGTTCATTGTCTGTGATGCAGGGGCATATTAGCTATACCCAGTTGGAGAAAAGGGCTGGGAGAAATTACTGGTTACACGAAGTTTCCTTTCTTCTCATCATAAGATTACAGCCTGCCTTGTTTTACATCAGGTTTGTGCTGTGAAATTTATCTAAAGTAGCTGTGTCTGAACATAGAAAATCCCTTATCATCACCTTTCAGCCCAGCTCATGGTATGAAGGAGCCTGAGCAAAAGAGTGCATCCAGACTGGTGTCTGGCAGGAGGAGAGGTCATTCCACCAGAAGACAACTGTTCCTGAAAACACATTGTGCCCCTGTGAGGGGTGTCTGCCCTGGCTCCATCAGCAAACCTGAATGGCAGAGGTTTGGTAGTAAAGTCGACACTGAGCCAATAGAATAATCCAGGACTTGATCCGATTCAAAGACGCCCCTTTGCTATTTCACTCACTGTTTTATGACTGCTGTTCTGCTGGGCTGCACACCCTGCCAGTTTTAGTTTCATGCTTCCATTTGGTGTTACAGAGCAGCTGAACATCAAAACAAAAATCCTCTTATGGAGCTGGCGAGAAAGACTTGCACCAAGTAGTGCCTATGCCATATTTAATTCAATCAGTACTAGGTATTCAGTCAACATATGGATCACTTCAGGGCTTTAGTGATGCTTTAAGGAAACATCAAACAACAGTGTGAATGTCTATGCATACATATATTATATGACAAGAACCTCTGATGTTTAAAGGTTACAGTTTGGTCCAAAAAGCTGTATCTCTGTAGCATTTTCAGATTTATTAAATAAATCAAATGCTACATAGGAATGGCCTCCTCTGTAGCTCCTCTGTAAAGACACATTGAGCCATGATAGATTTTCTTGTATTGTGAATGAAATCTATTTTGTACAAGTCAGCAGTTCTGCGGTTCTAGTTAGCAGGGTATCACCGATTAATAACATATATCATGCATCTGGAATGTTTATAATGCTTATATACCAAGGGAAAGAAATTTATTGTTATAATAAGGGCAGGGGAAAGCAATAAAATTATTAAGTTTATCCCAAGTTTCCACTAGCTGCTTTTTAATTGCTGTCAACTGAGTTCAAAGTGTTAAAGGAACCAACACTTTCTCCTGTGGCACTTTTTGCCTTAGATTTCTCATGCATTCCCTTTTCTGTGAAACTCTGCTTAGAAAATATTAATTTACCCTCAATTACTAATGACAAGTGAAAGAAACCTTTGCATTCATCAGGGCCACAGCCTTAGGACATACGTTTGTCCTTCAAAGCGTTCAACCATTCAACAATTAGAACTAATAGCTACTCCAGGCTATCAGGGCTGAAACACACAACACTCCCCTAGTGCTGAGCTCTCGGCACAGGCACTCATGGTGGTCTTACAACCTATTGACTTCATCAGCGAAAGTTGGAAAAGTGATTTGGAAAGTGGAAAAATTAGACATGGAGTGATTGTCTAAAATGTGAGAACACTTATGGGTTGGAGAGAGGAACAAGTCAATTAGTTCACTAATAAACCTTAGCTATGTAAAAGCTCCCTCACTGCTCACGTGAAAACAGCTTGGAAGGCTGAGGATTTTGTTAAACAAAAGCAAAACAGATAGATAAATAGAAGTGCTAAACCAGGAGCATAAAAGAATGATTGATACTGACACTATGGTATGTTTCTGTACAATACGTTAAAAATGCAGCTTCAACCCTTAAGCCTTCTTTGCTGGGAGCTTCGTCTTTAAACAGAGAAAATTCCCCTGCCTTTGCAGAATCAGCTGAGGCTTTGTTCTTGAATGTGGCTGCAAATGCCCGCACCCACACCCACACCCACACCCACACAAACATTTCCAATGATGACCTTGTCTTCCTACTTCACTGTTCTCCCAAAATAATATGGAGACTGGTTTGCTTGAACAGCTCTGCTTGCTTTTCTGCAGAAAAACATAACGGATAATTTATTTTATATTGTTTTCTGCTTTCATTATTTAACAATGAAGAAGTTCTCTTATTGCAGTGAACAGAACAAAAGCATGTAATGAAACCATAATATTATTGAAAATAGCAACTTTGTGGCCAAATAGAGTATGATAGAAGGTTTTCACGAGTACACAAATTTGTTCTTGAAAAGCGACTGGAGATGCTAATTGTATTCCCCTTCTTTGAATACTTATGTGTTCAAGCTTACATATTTATTAATGCCACATATTTCTTACATCTTACAACTATAATTTGTGGGAGGCCAGAAAATATTGATACTTTGTTTAATATCTAGTGGAGCAAAAAGAGGTTTAGGCATTGGAAAAAAAAAAAACAAAATAAAACAAAAAAACCCAAATCAAAACAAAAAAAAACCCCAACAACAACAAAACCCCACCAAACTAAAAGCCAAACAAAAAACCCACCAAAAAAACCCCCACAGCTTTATTTATGAGAAATTATAAGAAAATATAGAGATGGCTAAGCAGCACTGCTGTTTTTTGAAATGCCTTCCCAACCAACCATCCAACAATTAGACATATCTGAACTGTAAACGGCTACACCCAAGACTTAACTTAGTGCTCCCTGGACACCCCTCATCCTTAACCGCTGGCATTTAGTGGTCACAGAGGACCTTCCATTGAGGGTCCAAGTCATACCAGGATACCACCAGCAAGGGAATCTAGTGGTTCTATTCACTGAATTAGACCAAAGGCAATGACAATGAATTCTTAATTATTTAAAATATTCAATGTTGCTAATACCAGGACCAGAGCCAAAATCTATTTATCAGAGAAAAACAAAACCAAAACCAACCAAACAAACCACCAAAAACACTCTAACTCTACAATTTTTAGTGTGACACAAGTATTAAACAACATGAAGAATTGTTTCAGATGTATAGGTTTTTTTACTTCTGATATCCTGTGTATTATGCATATCCCATATATTATACATATTATAGATAAAAGAAATAAAAATGTAAACAAGAATTAAATGACACAGTGTTGACTGGCAAACTAGAGCTAATCTCATGCACAAGGAAGGAACAAGGATATTTCTAGCACCTGAGGTTTTCTGACCTCTGTAAAGTGGATATTTATAGAGTGTGGCAAAATTAAATTACAGCATACTACAACATAAAGCACTATGAATTTGACTGTGTGTCAATTTGAAGCATGGAAATTAAAACTAGTGTTAACAGTGGGCAATGATGTCAGAAAATATAAACAGTAATCCCCTGATTACGGAAGGATATATTTGAAGACAAAATTGGGATAAGATTCTTCTCCATGAAGAAAATATTGCCTGTTTGATAGCTCTATGCACTGCATAGAGCTATCAATCTAGTAGCTCTAGTACCTCTGTGCACTGCAAAATTTAAAGGAATTACATGAGAGTGTGTGTGTAGGGGATTTTTTCAGAGTTTCCCAGAAGAGTTTCACCCTAAATGAAGAAAAACTATGGTAATAGAATTTTAAGTAATCCCACTTTGACATTCAGCCTGGTTTCTGTAATGAAATTGATGGCTTTTCTTCTCTCAGTTTTCTAACACTCCATCAGTTGGGGGAATTAGATTTTGGGAATCAGAGGTGGTAGGTGGAAAAGTTTGGATACTGTCCAATTGCAGCAAATCAGGGAAAAATAGACACAAATTAACGCAGGGAGAAAGGTAGCAAAAGGAGCTGAATGAAAGCAAAGGGGGTAGAGAGGAATTTCTGTTAGGTCTTACCAATTAAAGATTCTTTATAAGGCAGAAGGAGACAAGAACAGTGCAGCAGGTCTGAGAAGAAGCAGCAGGGTGTTGGGAGGATGGGTTTGTGGGAAACAGCTGGTAAAATACACTGTACCTGGAAGCCAATGCAACGGGAAAGGGAAGTTAAGGAGAGAATTCAAGCATCATTAAATGAGTTTCCCAAATTTCTACACCATATGTTTTGAAACAAAACATGCTTAAATTTGCCAAGTAAAATTTTATTCTTACTTGGCAGCCTTGTTTAGAAAGCGGTCATAAATCCTAAATACAGCTAAAGTGCTTATTCCATTGAAATTATCTCATTTCTAAAATGGATACATGCTTCCAATCAGTTTTGAAAGATTTTATACCAGTTTCTTCTTTCTTTATCTTTCAATAAAATCTGAAAGAATGATTTTAGTCTGATCTAGTTTTAGGCTATGTTTTTTTGACTGTTTAGGAAAAAATGAGCTGCAGTCCTTTTGGGAAGTTTTTTTCTAAAAAGTTATTGACAATTGACCAAGGGACCCTGATTTATTCATGTGAGCCTATTCCGCAAGTAATTCTCCTCATAACAGTGGCATCATTAAGTTAAAAAGTTCTTGCTGTTGCTCTGTCCCAAGACACAGGCATGGTCTTTCATCTCTGCTGCTCTTGTCTTCAATCCCAGTATCACTACAGTTTTAGGTCTTCTGCTGTAGATCTGTTTTGTTTGGAAGAAAGGGAAATATGCTCCAGCCCTCCTAAACTAGGCATCTGTTGCGCTGCTTTGATGGCTTAGAGGGCTTTTTCCACTTTAGTTCCCTAGAATCACATATTACAATATTTGTTGACTCAAAAAAATCTTGTGAAATGCAGAAGTCAAGTCAGGACTCAGAATATTTAAGGAATGGCACCTTCAGAGTACATTTAGATTAGCTGTGTGGACATAAAGACATAGTCTGTAAAATAAATGCTGGGTTGTGAATTGTTGTGCCTGCAATTCACAGCTACTTACTGACAAGAATCAGTGATCAATGAGGTAATATTAGACAGCTGCAAATTTCTCTAATGTAATCAGGCTTTTAAATATCTCAGTAGATATGATTCAGATTAATTGTATATTCAGAATTAGACTAGCTGAAGTATATCATATGGAAGGCATTCTGAGGAATACTTCTTCTGCAAGATATATAAAGTTAATATAGAGAACTGTGAAGTGGGAAAGGCTGTATGTTTTTCTTCTCTCTAAAATACTATGAAGGGAATAAAAAATTGCATGTTTTTTTCACAGGGAAATATCTTTTTTAAAAAAATAGATAGTTTTCCCCAAGCCTTAAGGAAGAAATGCAAATGAGCTCCACATGCTCTCCAAAGTATTCAGGAGTAATTTTACAGGCACCACTGTAGACATATCATTCCCAATATATGTGGGCCAATAGAAATGGTACATTATGCATTTCACAGTCCAGAATTCACAGGAAACCAGATAGGCAAAAAAAAGTCAACTTTTAGAGAAATGTATCTGGAACTTCAGACCACATCATGGCTAATGGCTTTATTGTGAAATGCTTCCTCTCACTGGGATCATTGTCAGTGAGGCTGTTTGTGTTGCTAAGCATATTGTAAACCCAGCGGCTTGACACATCTGACATTATGCTCTTCTCTTTTTGCATGGAGAAGAAAAAGAAAAAAGAAAAAAAATAAATGAGAGGAGAGGGGAATACTGTAGAGTGTAACTGATGTGTCAGAACAACTCTTGGGATATGAATTCTACTGCAATGCATAGAACTTTACTAAAATAATTGTGGCTCCAAAAGTGTTACAGGCACCTTGTTGACTATAAAGATAACACATTTGCTTCCCAGAGAATATGCAGTTTAACTACAGACTTGGCACAAGAAATACTGCAGTTAATAAATGAAAGCAAGGGTTACAATTACGACATTGTGCAATTCTGGCATGTGCCATGAATTCTTTGTATGACCCCAGCACACTTCATCCCAGACTTTGGCTGGGCTATTTATAAGTCAGAGAAAGTTCTGGCCTCATCATACTACAGTGGCCAGTTACCCATTTAGCTCTCGTCTCTTTTCTCCTCAGCCCAGCAGCAGTAGGTAGGGTTGGTTTTTTGGAAAACAAAATAGAACTTTAACTCATGTTTCTAATAAGGCCATAACTCTTGAGTTATTGGCTCCTTTATGAAACTGGTAAAGACTGGTATTGCTTTAGTCAGAACAACTTTTTTGCATTAATTATCCCTTTAAAATCCCCACCGCTGCTTTATTGGATGAAGCTAGTGACAAAGCACATAGCCACAGAAAGCTCACTCAGAGCTGAACTCTGTGATAAGGCCAAAGAAAGACGGTGAAAGCACTGATGTTGGAGGGCAAGCAAGTCCTCTACTCCTCTTGCCAAGATTGAGTGCTTCTAAGTATTTCTAAAACTTGAAATCTTCACCTTATATTCCTTTGAAAGTGTTAACTGGCATAATTCCTTCCAGTTTGGTGAATAAGTTCCTGTGGGACACCACGCTTGCAATTGCATAGCACAAGTGTTTTTCGTGGCATGTTTATAACCACAGCCAAGCCTCTGTACATGGCATGAGGATACTCTAGGGATGCTTGGAGACTTTCAACTTGTGTGTCACTAATACTTTGGTATCTTCACAGGTGATTTACCGTTTCACGGCCTTGGTCCTTAAATCTCTTTACTATTTATCCTAAAAACTATTTGTAATTACATATGTCCACAGCAACATATTTCTGTAACCCTGAGGAATGTTATGTCTCTTACCTAGGGTCACAGGAGTCTCCTCAGGAGCACTTCAGAAATGTTATATTAAGTGAATATATAAGCCCTTAGCACCTCTGAGGTGTGGCTCCATGTTTAAACGCAGATCTTCTGATGCTTCTACAGGTTAACATTGCTATTGCCTCTTATTAACCATTAGAGTCAGAATTTTTCACATTGGTTCCTCTAGACACTTTTATCTGGCTTTGGATGAGATGTGTTCTGTGCAACTCCTCCTGCTGCAGGAGGGCCGAGCTGTCATGACAAGAAATGCAATGAAAGAGCCACTGGAAGTATTCTGGAGCTTGGTGTAAATGTAACAGGAATGTATCTACACTCAGAGATGAAAAAATGGGCTCCTAATTTACTCTTTTCCACCACTGTAAGTCTATTGTGAGCAGTGACATATTTTCGCAGGGGACTTGCTCATTTTGTTGACGTTTCTGTCCTTTAACAACTTCTTCTAAGACTAATTCATAGACTCATTCCTTTAACAGCAGTTATGCAGAGGTCCTGCTTCTGTTGTTTTCCTACTATATAGTCCTTTCTTCGAAGACCACAAGACCTTTTCTATTGGTTTTATTTTTATTTTCTCTAGTAAAAAGAAGAGTAAGGAAAAGTGGACCCTATATATAAAAAATATTTGGCTTTTAGGTCAGAGCACCACAGGACTAGAAAACATAAAACATCTTTCCCTGTGATTAGCAATGCTTCCTAGCCCTTTTGCATCTGAGAAGCACAGCCTGTGCTTCCAAACTGTATATACATTTCCTTGTGTTTGAATGTGTTCGTGTTCACATGTGTGTTCATATGTACTAAATATGGAATACAGCTTAATCATTTCCAATTTCTGGGAATTTTGGCTGCACTTCCATTTTTAAGTGTTTGGAACTGTTCTTACTTTATATTAACTTAATGGGTTTGCCTGTTTTTAATGAGCATGTTTAGTGCACTGAGACATTATGGTCACTCAATAGAATGTAAGTTACTCTTGCACACATTATGTTGCAGGCCAGATTCTGACTGATTAATATGTTGCAGGTGTCAGCCAAAATACAAAAGGATAAGGAGAAGAGGAAGGGGGTGAAGTTATTCCTTCTTGCTGGCTGACTGCTCTTGTTGGGGGTTGCAGAAGCCACTCTGAGACTGGATTGGACAGACATCCCACTCAGAAACACGACCCTACAAACAATACTTCTATCATCCTTTCCATCTGCACGAATTATTCCCACTCATGGCAGAACATAGAAAAAACACCACCAGTCAAAGGGGCCCTTTATTGAGGTTCTTGCCAGCCAAAGTACGTGTGCCCATTAAAGTTAGGTTTGCACCTGTTTTTTGGGAGTCAGATGAAATATTTCTTGTATTTTGTTGCCCATCTGTACAAAACCGCCTCACTATGCGCAGGCCTCCATAGTAGCTAAGATAAACGTTGTATATTTTCATTGTTTTATTAAATCTTGTCTGAAATATCAGTTGTGTAATGAGAAGAGCTGGCTTGCTCTGAGGTGCTAGCCGTCAATGGTTATTGTTAATCACAATCTAACAAATACCAGATACAGCTATTTGGCAATTGAGAACTAGCATTTTTCTTATTTAAGGTGATAGGAATGAAGGAAACATAAATCATAACATACTCATTTTCCCATATCTGAAGGTGCATTAGTATTTAACATTTGTCTACATTTCAAGACAACCAATTCATGGTTATTGCCAGAAAATTGTACACTTTAAATTGGTACTCAAGTTAGCATTAGAGATTTATTGACTGTTTCTCTTTCTTGGGATAATTCCACTAAAGACAGCACTGCTGGACCTTTGAAGAAAGAGCCAGTTCAGCCTCAGTAAGGTGAATTGCTATAAACATATAGATGACCATATAAATAATGTATACGTTATTTGTAACGGTTTTACGCTAATTTGCACTTCTGACACATCTTTATGTGACTTTTAACTTTATGTGTACCTATAAGTAGAACAAATTTTAGTTCTTTTCATAAATTCTGTTTACAGAAAGCCTTCAGAAATATTTTATTGAACCAAGTCCTGATAATGTAAATCATGTCAAGTACCTAGAGAAACCAGATGATAACCATTAAATAAAATTGAAGACAAGTTCAGACCTTGAAAACTTAATTTCATTGGGATCCCAAACATCCTGAAAATTAAGTACCCAGGCTAAACGAAGTGTATAGGCTCCCACTCACAAGGGGCTTCATCATGGTTTTAAATCACAGCATGGTGCTGTAGGCTAGACAGAGCTCCACTTCCCAGCTGGAGATATTTTGACTGACTCACGGGGTTTTCTGAATAGACCTAATGACTCTTTGTAGAATGTAATATAACCACATGCTTGCATGCTAGTATGGACAGTGCAAAAGAGAGTGACCTCTTTCTGTTATCTTTGGGGATCTGAAAAATCCACTTCATGTGTGTCTCATATGGCACAACAAAACTGTCCTGAATTAGTTGTGGAAATTAATATCTTCTAGTGTAGTCTTAGTGGGTTTGCTTTGTTTTGTTTTTAGAACTAAACTTACCTCATGCTCTTTAAAAGCAATCAGCATTTTTCTGTATAGTATAGCGCAGATTAAAACTAGATATAAAACAGCCACTGAAAAACAGGCATCACCTAATTGGAGGCAATTGAACTAAAAACGTTCATACATATGTGAACAAAGAGGAAACCTGGTATCTGAGATGTCTCTCAATTCCTAGTGATAGCCTCAAACGATTAAATGTCCTTCTCTTCCCCAGAATATCTCTTGATATAGTTTTGGTTCTTGAATGTTACTGAATTACACAAAACAAGAATATCACCTGCAGGTTCCCATTAGGCAAGACTTCCCACAAGCAAAGTGGGAAGTGGCCCACCTATCAGGACTGACAAAGCCCCATCACTATGCACATGCCCACTGTGTTGTGTTGAGATGCTTGTCACCAAGAGAAGGTCTTTGACTTGCTGATCTCCAGCTACTTTCCTAAAACCTCGTTAGCATGATGGATCAGGGCTTCAGCACCACCCCTGCCAGAGCTGGGAGGCTTACCTGGCTGATCTCACTGATAACAGCACAGAGCAACAGTGGTCACTGGCTGAGCCACCATAGTTGTGGAAAGGAAGATCAGAAGGATGCTACATTGTTTTCTGGCAGCGGTTTGTAATGAAATGATCCTTAAGGTCCTGTCCAACACAAACCATTCTATGGTTCTGTGATTTCCCATGCAAAGGGTTTTTTAGAAAAGAATCTATTTTCCAACATTCTCTGTAAACTAATATACCCATCATGAAATAAGGTCCCAAGAAAGAAACCAGGAAATGGACATAGCGGTCACCACTGATAGCTCAGGTTTGTGGGAAAAGGCACTTCATTCTCACAAACCCAAAGAAAAAAAATGTGTTTTGCCTGGTGTAAGTGACATCGGGATGAACGTCAAGGTCTTTGTTATTGATGTGCCTGTGTATCTCATCAGAGTATAACACGTAGCCTGCAGTGTGTTTTTCAACATAATTCAAGGTAAATATGAATTAATAGATCTCTGTGATGCAAACCTGAGCTGCTGCCAGCCAATTCTATTTGGTTACTACACTTCAGTGTCTGGTCTCACTGAACTCTGGCGTCCTTTGGACTTGACAGATTAACACATATATGAAGACATTTGCATATTTATTTTAAACCAGATGTTCTTCAAGCAGTACAGCCAAATTCCCATCGTCACTACAATCACATTGTGGATTTTTAACATAATGGAGCCATTAAAATTCCACCACATGCTTCTTTGTTAGGAAGAAAGGGTTATTAAAGAATTTTCCAGGTGAATTCTAAATGAATGCTAATTAAGGAAAAAGAATCCCTAGGTAATGTTGATCGTCACTATTTCTATCACTGGAAGATCTGGTTTATACCAAAGACTATTACTTTCTTTTGCAAGAGCTGTCATCTATGTTACAGAAAAGGTGTTTGGAATAAAGTTTTAAAATATATAGTGTATTTTTTTTACCATAGACTTATATTTGAGTTTTGTTTTTAATAAGACTTCTGAAATTATAACTTCTACATTGAGATCATAGAGAATTTGGCTTTTTATATGAAAATCGATATTTGGTAACATGCAGCGCAATTAATCACTGTTAAATCAACTAATCCAAAGCTCTGGAATGCAAAGAATGAGAGTGACATTGTTTTTTGTTAAAACTGGAAAGGAAAGTTTCAATCCATTGAGTGATAAAGAAAAAATTTCATATAAGAGAGAGATTTATTTTCTGAGAAGGGAGCAAAGAGTAAGAGAAACTGGGTGAGGTTGGAGACTACATTCAAACAGACCTTTCTGATTCAATGTGACATCGTTTTTCTAAACGAAAAATTCCAGACAGTCAGAACGCAGAGGGAATACCCAGGAAAAACATACATTTGGAAGTGCTACTTTGTATTAAAAAATAATGTCTTGGGGCCAGGAACTGCCCTTTGAATTGTGGCACTGAGAAGTGAGCACAGAAGTCAAAAAATGGCACACCTGGTCGTTTAGCATTTCTTAAATGATTAAATCATTCTTTCTCAGCTGACGGCGAGAGCTGCAGGCAGCAAAAGGCATCTCCCAGCGGCTGAGACCCTGAACATCTCATTACACATCTTGTAAGACACCCAGATGCCAGAGCAAGGGATGAGATTTATTGAGGTTATTTAAGTTTCAAATTTGCTTCGGGGCTACACATGGTATGAGGCAGTTCAGCCTGAACAGGCCAGGCAGAGGAAGGAAGGGGAATAAATTTAAGTAATCCAAAGCGTGGTGGGTGATGGAGCATCTTAATTTCTTATTCTGGCCAAAAGAAACAAAGGAAAAGAGTCAATGAGAGAAGGGAAGAGACAAAAATTGCTCCAAAACAGGGCACAGCTCAGAAATCAGGTCTGCTGATGTGGTAATCACCACAACACTCACTGAAGTAGGAAGGGGCTAATTGATCACTGTCAAAGGCCTGTCCAAAAGTCAATGGAAAACTGCAACAGATATAATGGAAAGACAGCTCTTGGCAATGGCACAAGAAGCGCTGCACTTGGAGCTTGCACCACCAGGCAAAGGTCAGCTCAGGCACGTAACTGCTGTTGCAATATATCGTTGGACATTTCCGAGCAAACGCCTGGCAAACTGTGGTCTCAGAGAAGCTGAGTGGATAAAGGTCCACAGCATTTCATTAGGATGTGTTTGTTAAAAAGCTGTGTCTGAAATGTTTGAAAAGTTCGGTATAGACAGGCATGATCTACTGCAGTAAGTATGAGGTTCTGTCTTTAATGAGAGCTAAGTCATGGTAAAGTTGACTTGAACACAGGAACACTGAAAAATGTTAAACAGTCTAAGTCTAAACAAGGCACAACACTGGTGAAAGGGAAGGTTATAGCTAAGCAAAATGTTAGAAATGTGTCTTTTTGAGTCATTCACACAATTTTACCATTCACACAATCCTATCATGCAAAAGAATAATTCTTTGGAAAAGCACTTTCTTCTCTCACTAAGGAACAATATTTACATTAACATGATTTTTTAGAAAATGGGAATGCAAAGATAACTTTTAAGACAGTTAGAAAAATTTTTTCTAAGAAAGTTATCTTTAAACTTTTTATTGAGCTAATGAAAGCCTTTAATAAATTAATTCACTGAATGGTTTTGTGGTATTACTCCCATGCTTTTATGATGGTGAGGAAATTATGCATAAAACTATTAATTTGTGAGTATGTGAGTTCTGAAGTTTTCATTTGGCAAAGATGTTCCAGTAAACAGCAGATAATTACCCAAAATAGTTTGTAAAGTTTCCCAGTTCAGTTTACACTCACTTTATCACTAAAGTGTTGAGGAAAACAATAAATCAGAACAAAGAAATGCCCATTTCTGGTCACTACATTTTAAAAGAAAAGAATGCGGAGACTTCCTTCATTATGTTTTCCTTCTTCTGCATCATTGATTCAGACCACTTTGCAAAAAGGTTTTACTAACTTTTCTATGCCCCCCAGTCTTCAGCCCTTGCTTTTTCAACTACCTCTTAAATTTCTTCTTCTAGTAGTTCTAAACCAGAAGTGAATCCATCTCTGCAATGGAGTAGAAATTGAATGCGTTAAAAACAGAATGAATGGGAAGGAGAGGAACATAAACTTTAACAGTCTTCCCAGTTCATGGCATTTTGTTAGGATTGCAAAATTTTTAGTTTAACCTTTTATTTAACCTCAGCCTTCAACAAAGCTAATCATAATAGCAGGCTTTTACTAGAGAGGTAGTAGCAATCACTTCACAATGGTTTGAATTTTGTAAGCATTCTGTGTGAGTGCATACATTTATATCCCAAGTGCGAATGTTTGGTGTGAGCAAACACAAGCAATCACGAAAATGGTGAGGAAAATTCAGGTACCTGCAACAGATTTTTCCTCTTCAGTCTTGCCCCTGTCTTTAGTAATAAAAAAAGTAAATTAAAAATTAGGCTGAAATGCTAGAGGGAAAAAATCAATAGGCAATTTCCTTTAATGGAACTGCACTGGTTATTGAATGTAACAATATGAGTGACTATGTCTGCTGAATCCAATGAATCCTTGAAGCCTCTGGAGTCCAAGGAGAGCACAGCTCACCTGAGCTTGCTGTCTGACTGCTGTCCTGAAAGGTGATGCCTGGTCACCATCTCTACATCCAGCCTGGGTCAGCTTTGAGTGTGGGACACCAAATCCTGTGTTCCCAGAGCCAATGGTATGAATCTTTTGGTTTATGGCTCAGCTGTTCAGGAGCTCCATGGCAAGCACACACATGGCACACAGACCTTGCACATGCCTTTTAACACTGTCTTGTTCTTCCCTTAATATTGAATAGATAGAGATTCCTTAACAAAATCCCCATCCTGAAACCAATTTTATTTTATTTCACCCTGGATAGGCAAAGCCAGTATCTGCAGATGGCAAAGCCCTTTAGTGTCTTAATCAAGTTTCAGTCTCCATTTTTCTTCAATGTCCCCTTTGACCCCTACTACCACCTGGCCAGTTTCTCTATCTTCTCTTTTTCAAAAAAGTCTGGAAAAAAAAGGCTTTTCCACTAGAAGCCAAAGCACTGGTCAAAATTTTATATGTAAAGTAAATGGCCACATTTAGCACTAGTCTGGAGGGTATTAATGAGGTTCTACTAACACAGGGTATATAGTCTCACAAAGACATTTGTTGTGCGGCAGCAGTCACAGTTATGGCTCCTTAAATTAAAAAGGAAAGCAAAAACAAAAGGATGTTTAATACATTTAGCAACTGCCTGAATAATTTCACCAACTGCATTTTGGATTTCTGCTCCTCAATATTTTCAAACTTCTTCAAAGTGGCATGAGGAGCCCATGAAGGCCTTGGAGGAAGTGATCCTGCTCAGAGATCCCCATTCAAGCACTGCACCACTGGTTCTGGTTTGGAGGACACAATGTCCTCTGACATCTCGTTGCTGAGGATGAAGCATTGACTTCTGCACTAGAGGTTCCATCTCTTTCTTCTATTAGCAGTAACAGCAGCCTTTGGAGCTTCTTGGCTGGTATTGTCATTATCAAGAGGTCCATAACCTTGCTGGAACTTGTGGGATCCATGAAATCAAAACAGTGACCCAGAGGAAATAACACAGAAGACACCAAGACAGGGGTCTGGAACATCTCTCTGAGGAGATGCTATGGGAGTCGGGCCCGTTCAGTCTAGAGAAGAGAAGCCAGGGAGCGGATCTCATTAGTGCATAGAAATATCTCAAAGGCAGGGGTCAAGAGGATGGTGCAAGGCTCTTTCCAGTGGTGCCCAGAGATAGGATGAAGAGCAATGGTCATAAACTAAAATACAAGAAGTTCCAGCTAAACACCAGGAAGGACTTTTTTCCATTGAGAATGGCAGAGCATAGGAACAGCTACCCAGGGAGGGAGTGAAGTCTCCTGGAGGCATTCCAAACCCACCTGAACACGTTCCGGTGTCACCTGCTCCAGGTGACCTTGCCTTGGCAGGGTGTCAGACTAGATGATCTGTAGAGATCCACTCCAACCCCAACAATTCTGTTGTTCTGTGGCAGGCAGGATTGCCGCATGCTTCTACCCTCTTCCCTAGGAGTTTATCCAGCAGCAGCTGCATCTGAGCAGTGGAATCAGGTCACCTGTGAAACAGCACAAGCACAAAGTGGAGAAGCTGAGGCAACATGGACCATATCTGCTGCTCTTGCACATTGGTAATTTGGTAGTTTATAGTAGTTTGGTAATTTGCACCAGCTGAACGTGAGGCCTTTTCATAAGCTAACTTGTCCCTGCATTTTCACATTAGGGGTTGTAGTGAAACCATTTGAATAATCTGAGTCCTGTGATTTAGTGCACCAGTTGGTGAATGCCAAGTATCCTTACAGGCAGGCACAGCATGTGTGGGATGCATACAGGAATTTTTACGGATAAAAAGCGAAGCTGTTCTCCCCAATAGTGAAAAAACATCCTCCGTAACATTATAAATAAAATGCATCCTTAAAACAAAACCTGTGACTATGCAAGAAGAGGAAAGCACGGTGCTGTCAGAGATGTCAGAATATGACCTTTTTTAACTATAGAATACTTCAGAAATTATTTCACAACCTTTTACTCTCTGGAACACAAGTTGACTCCGGAGCTCAAGCTGCAAAGAGCAATTGCTGTAGCTGAAAGTATTTGTTTCAAAGCACTGTGGAAGTAAATGAAAGTGTCATTTTGCGCTAATGTGATAGGCAGCTACTCTGCCTTGTCAGAACAAGCAAAGTCCTGTAAGCTTTATCCCATTGCCACAGGCACTTGGGCACCTCTCTGGAAATCAATCACAGATTGGCCTGAAGAAGAGCAGAGCTGAAACAATGGCACCAGAGTAGAGGACCCCTAATGAAATCCATTTGCTAGTCCACACCTAGGCTGTCTAGACAGCACCTCCTGTGCTTTGATCACTGATAAACCATTCTAAATGTTACCAGGGCCACTTTTTTGTTTCTGTTTACAGGCAATCAATAGGCCTCTGGCCATTGCCTCTATTTCAAAGCAGTGCTTTTCATCTGACTGCAATCAAATAAAAAAGAACAAAGAGATGGGCATTTTGGATATGAGATACTTATTTTCCTGTGATTTATACACTTTCAAATGAAGAGCGAAAACAAAAAACCAATTGTGAATGTACACGTGATAAATGTTTCTAATTAGGCATGCTCTCTTAATCAATTTGAAAGCTGTAGTCCCTCCCAAACCAAAAAGCAAAAATTGTGTAAGCTTTTGTTTGTGTGCGTGTATGTGGTCATGCTGCACAACACTCACCTGTAGATTTTAGAGCTTTTTTTATTTGCACTGGCGCTACACTTCATGGTGCTATTTTGTGCTGTTTGCTAGTACAGCCGTGAACTGCACTCTGAAAACTCCACATGGAATATCCAGGTATTTTTCAAGAGCCTCTGTTTTATGATTTAACCACAGTACAATTCAAACCATAGAAACTGAAAAATCTATTCCAAAACATTGTAGCCTACACTCATCCATAAATAATCCAGATTTTTTAGTCATACACACTGATCTATACATTTTCAAAGATTTTTCTAAATATTGTTTTGCATGTGGATTTAAACATGTTTTACTCAAATTCAAGTCCACAAATACCATGTGGTTGCCTTTAGCTGGATGTCAGTGCTTGAACTTTAAGCCCCTCTCATCTTTTATCTTCAGCAACTTGAAGTAGCCTGCTTAAATTCAGCCTTTGAAACCCTCCAAGCCCCTCCCTTGTGCATGTCAGGGCCGTTCAGCATCTTAAGCCTCAATCACATATATTCTTTAAAAAACCCAAAAAAACTGTAAAACCAGTAAAAGATTCAATCTCATCTCTGAATTTGGCTCAACCAGTATATAATTTAAAAACATTTTATTTCTTTTGTAATAATCCAAAGACATTTTGGATGCAGTTTAACAAAACTAAAAAAAAAAAAAAATCAGTCCTGCAAGGCTAGGCATTTTTACTTCTTCATACTTGAAAATATTCCTGTTTTAAAGATCAGGTTCAAGATCAACTCTTTCTGGCTCATCTGTAATCTCCTAAATCATGGATTTCTTTGCTATTTCCTCTTCTCCTCTTTCTGACGAGTTAATGAAGAATTTAATTAGGTGCCCTCAAAACTGCTGACCTCACGGGAAAGGGAACAGATATACCCTTTCAACAGCATACTATGCTTACACTGCTGAAGGTGACACACTCTGTGGTCCTGGTTGACCAAGTCTTTGACTTCAGATGCTGTAGGATAAAACAGGATTTACCCTTGCAACAAAGACATGCACAGTATTTTACTCCGTTATAAAAATCTCGTGAAGTTAATCAAGATTTACTATTTAGTGATAGCAGAAGTGACAATATATGGAGGGGGCAGGCGTCCAAAAAAAGTGACATTGCATCAAAAACCCTCTCAAAATATGTTGAAAAAGTAGGAAACTAGGGGGAGAAAATAAAGTCATAATAAACTTGTGTAGCCACACAAGTGATGAAGAACAGAGACACTAAGGCTCTTTCCCAGGGCTGTGTGCATTCCATTCATTTACTGATGCTATTTATCCAGGTCCCTTAGAGGATGCACAAAGTTTTCGGAGTTCAAGTCCCTACATTGTATCACTGATTAAAATAGGAGGGGTGCATTATAAAAACACTCCATAAAATTCTTCAGTTTCGTTCCTTTGCCAACATTTTCTTTCAGATCGATGTTATTTGAAGTGAAAGATCCCCAGGTCTCTGCAAAATAAGGCTGCAGGGCAGCATAGGAAAATCAATTAACATTTAAAGTTTCGCTTCTTCACCTCTACTGTTTCTTATCAAAAGTAGGACATGAGTTTTGTCTGACTGAAATAGGAATGGAGATGCTGACAATTATTTTTCTCTCCTAGAGTAATCATAGCAGTTTTAGTGGTGACCTTTTAAGATGAAACTTAAATAATGCAGGAGAGAAAAGAGACAACAGCATCATTTATAAACACAGTGTGATTCATACACACTGACTTAATGGTACAGTGGGATGCACCCATGATTCTCTTCCCCTAGCAATAATTTTATAACAGTTTAATTCAAGAACCATTCCCCCTCCTTGAAGTCAAAAGAGTTAACTGGGTGTAAATCTCCTTGGAATAAATGGAACTGAAACAGTGCCCCTTGGAAAAAGACCAAAACAGCTTTCCCAGAAAGAAAAAAACTCGAAATCCTATGAGTACCAATAACTTCTTGAACAAATTGCAGATTTAAGCCAAAAAGACATTAAAAACAGCAGAACTTTGCCTGAATTCAGCTTGCCTTGAATTAAGTTTTTAATTATCTGTGCCTTCAAATTACATATTTAAACACTATTTATAACTGGAAAAAATAAAGGAAAAAGAGCAAGATTTGGAATTTTTGTTCTGTAGCAGTCTTTCTTCTTCTAGCTGCAGTTAGCCATCAGATCTGTCATATGTCATTTTTCAGCTCATTAGGTGGGATTTTGGCAATTTCTGTGTACAGTAAGAGGTATTGAGCAGCCGAAGCTGGGAAGGTCAAATATTAAGTGCAATGTCATCATCCCTAATAGCTCCCAAGGAAAAATTCTTACATAATTGTTTAATGCCGTGAGCTGCCCATGGTGGGACCTACTCGTTTTTGCCAATTTCCATTAACTCTTGAGGCTCACAGCCAGAAGCTGTAGGAGCAAAGGAACAAACTCAGATTGGATCAAGCTGTTGTTTTGCTGATATTCCTGCTGCCCCATATTAATTAAATGAGGCTCTCCAGTAATGAGGAGAAGCCTCAGAGAGTGGTGCAGCATATGGTCCAGTAACACACCAGAACACACATCCCCTGGCATCCAGAGATGGTAAATAGTGTGCAGGGCACGGCTCAATTAGCATTAGCATGCTTTGGCCCCAAATCAACGAACAACTTCCATGTGCATTTTGCTCAGGCAAGTCCCCACGAGATGAACAGCACTGCTTATGGTAAGAGGCACGTACATCACTGTGAGCAGCATGGGGGCCTTCTCTGGACAAACATCTGTAATGGCAAACATGGGAGAAAATCCTTCCCTGCTGCAAACCAGCCTACTGCTAGTGCTGGCTCTGGGATGCTCTGGCACTGCGTGTACCATGCCAACAGCCAAGACAACGAAGGTTTTCAGAAGTATCACAAAGCAATGTTTCCCAATTCCAGCTGTTTCTTTTAATGTGCTTTTTTGTGGTAAAGTCGTTTCAGAAAAACCATCGTTTTTTCTGAGAATGTTTCAATGCTAAAGGCAGAACTGACTTTCAAGACTCATCAGTTTAAAGTAATTAACTGGAGTAACTCAAGTGGAATAGATTGTCCCAGGAAAGCTCTCTGGTGTGCATGTATAGATGCTCCACTCCAGAATAAGTGAGTTGTAGTCCAGATCCCAGTGTATGCAGAAGCCTAAGGGTAATTACTCCGCAATAATTTAGTCTATTTTTTAGCCTTGGCCTTAAACTCCTCTCATTAAATCAGTACCAGAAAAAACACAGTTTTCTTTTGGTAGAATATTTAAGTTCGAATAAAGGAAATTTATGGTTTATAAACTAGTTTACTTTACATTGAAATAACAAGTCATGGTTGAGGGACAGTAATATTTAGCTGAAGGATAAAAATTACCAGCAAAAACCAATAATTTTTTAAACCACAGAAAATAGATAGATGACAATGTCCTTTGTCTTGCACTTGCTAAATGTGTGTACACAGATTTTTACATGCATTCAGCTGATGCACAGTGTCATCATTTGATTGCAAAACTGGTGCCCCAGACTCCACACAGATTTTTGTAAAAAATTAAAATTTGCAATTGAAAATTCAGATTTGCTTTGCAGCAACACATCTCTCATTCTAGACCAAATACATGCCAATATTAGATTTTTAAAACATATTTCTTACATGTAAATAATATTTATAAACCATACATATAAATGACAATATACAGTATCAATGTTGCAAAACTCTCGCAGTTTCAAAAAAGAATGTTTTTACACATAGTCAGGAAGTTAAATGCCTCTTTTTTGATCAAAACCTACTCTTTCCCTTGAAAATGATGCCATCAATCTAGGCACAGAAACACTTGAGCGTACCAAACCCCCAAAAATTCTAGATTTGAAAACAAAATCCAACCCATTTGTAAGACTGAAGAGGCAATGTGTAAGGTTTTACCTTTCCCAGAAAGGATTCTTTCAGTAAAAGAAAACTAAATTCTCTCAAGGTACTAGACCTCAGTTTTCTGCTGTTCTGTGTAGCAATTTATGTACTTGTATCACTTATCTTCCGGACACAGAAACACCTGCATTCATAGGCAGGAGCTTTACCTTATTAAAGTATAACTTCTGTAAACATACTTCTGTCCAATTTTCTGCATCCAAAAGAAATAAAACTATACAAACCCTGGCTGAAATACTAGTCAGTGGGAAATCAACATGCAGTTCACTGTTTGTTTCATTGGGGGCCAAGACTTTACTTTCAGATTCTCTGTTTTCTAGTTTATAATAAATAATATGGCATTTTTTGATATTTTTCTATATCACAAAGTCGTAGAAGTAGATTTTGAGACTGGTAGCCCTGAGCCCACAGCAGGAGCCATGTACACATCCGAGGAGGGACTGCAGAAGTTGTCATGACTGAAAAGAAATGTGTGGTTGGAGTTTCTCCTTTCCAAATCAGCCTTTGGATTGCTAATGTGGTAGCAAGTAGAACTAACATTAGGGATTCGTCCTCATACGTGGGCCAGATAATAAGACCAGAACTGTGCTGGATGCAGAGGTGTGTGTCTGCACACATCCTCCTGTGTACACACGCAGTATCGTGACGTAGCTTTGAGGAAGAAAGCTAGTATATATCACTGGACTTATAAAATTGCCAAATAATTTCTTTTTTGCAGGATCTTAGGACTGTAAAGGCACTAAGTTCTGCCCTTATCAGAGGCAGAGAGGACTAAAATGGATATTAATTTAGCCATTCTCACTCAAGGCAAGTCTGTATCTGAACGAAGAGCAATTTTTTTTGTTGCTTTGCTTGAAAAAATGTAACAAATGCTTTCTTTGCTGAAGAAGCCTAATTAAAAGCAGATAAAAATCAGGAAAATGTTTCTTGCATTCTTTCAAATAGAACAAAATGTGCCTGCAATTGTGAGCTGAAAAGGAGCTGTCTTTCAGTTTGTTAAAGAGAAATTAAAGATGCATTGTGCAGCCTTATCTGTATCTACCCCATGTGTCACATAATCCTGTTAAAAACAGGGATGCTTGTTTTATTCAGCTCTTCCCAATAAAACTACAGTATCTTACACATAAATTAGCTAGTACTTTTGCACAGCCCATTTTTATAATTTAGGTAATAGCAGCATACCCCCATAAATAGCTGTGAAGATAGAACAATTTTAGCATGAAAGGATAATCATATTATCCCAAAGGAGTAAGAATTACAGGAAAAACTTGCCCTGTATGACATTCACCTTCTCAAGAGGCATACTTAGATGATACTGAAGAGAAACAACAAAAAACCCCCGTGATATAAATAATTCACTGGCCATTGCATTTCCAAGGTGTTCTAAAAGTATGAAGTTAAATAGGAAGCTGCATCACTGAATTTATCTCTTCATATCTGTTCCCACAGCGCCGTGGCACAAATCATGTAGACAAGCTTTGAAAGAAGCGGTTATAATGCCAAAAATTGCGATCACGGATTCTGAAGGTACTTGTTTTACACTTTTCTACACAATGATTGCAGAGTATGTGATCCAAGAAGACATTGCTCCCAGCTGTAATGCACACAACTCTGCCTTCCACGGCTTTACACGGAAATGCTTAGCGAGAGTAACAGGTTAACAAAGCACTGGCAAATGGCTTCTTTGTTCACACTGCTGCAAAAGTAAGCAGACAGGGAAACTGGGGCAGGGGGCTGGTTTAAATTCTGTAACACATAAAACAATTTCTCGTTAATTAATTCAGTCATTAGTAGCAGTTTCCCTGAGGGTAGTGTAACCTGAACAGGATATCACAATTACAGCACTTGTTCCTTTTTTAAGCTTGTTGGAAATTGACATGAAGAATTTATCAAAAAAGACATCCCTGTTCAGTAAACTCTTAAGCAGCTCTTCCTGACTTCCTTTATACATTGACTCTCATTTATTCTCCTGGTAGGCAAGGTCTGTAAGAACATCAAGAGTGTACCTCTTCCTTTTCAATACATATAAGACCTCTATTACTGTAGAATTGGCATGTCTACTTACCAAAACAACAAGTATGTATTCTCCCAAATCTTGGATTAAGGAATCTTGATTTAATAGCTAAATTTCCTGAAGCAGCTGGGCATCTAAAAATGGGAAATATTTAAATATTTCTACAATTCTGATTGCATGACTGAGTGATCCAAGTAGGCAATAAGAAAGCAGGGACTGAAGCCATAGGGCAGGATTCTTTTGCCACCACACTTAAACTTCATGGGTGTGTTGTGTGCGTGGGTGGTTGGTGCATGGTGGCAGAGAATTGCTTGTGCATAGACACCAATCACTGTTTCACTCTGTGCTCTGGCCCCGAGCCATGCCACCAACCATTGCTCCACTCATAGTCAGGAGTAGCAGTAATTTAGGCAGCACCAGACTTTATTCTTGAAAAGTAAGAGTTCATTCAAGATAGAAATTGCTAGGAGCTGCCTCTCAAAAAATCTGAAATGTTCAGTCCTCTCCTGCAGGTCCCTAGCTCTTTGAAGACCAAAAAGAAGAGGAAGAAAAGCAGCTCTAAATTGCGGAGGTCTACAGAAAAGGAGCTCCATATTCCTAATGAAGCATCTCTGAATTTCTCTGAAGATCTGATGAAGTGTTCTGCTCTCTCTCGCATGATTAATATGAAAACAGAACTCTTTTGAACAGAACGTGCCACCTCCATTACTGAATGATTGCTGAAAGCTCTAAGTTTTATATGAGTGTAGTGTATTTAATGGTATTTCAGACAGCTTTTGCCATGTCTGTGTAAGAGAATGAATCACTGCCTTGTAAGATGTGTCTTGGCTCCCACAGGACTCTCTGCACCCAAAGGGCACCACAAACTTCCACTCTGTTGCACCATGAGATTTGCAGTGAAATACTCAGGAAAAATACTGTTTCAGGAAACAGGTTATTGCACATTCACTAAGTCCAGTTAGGGCCAACATCTTTCCCACAGTGCTAGATTTTGATTTCTTTACTGCTTCAGCAGTAAAGGAAAGGGCTTCAAGACCTCAGATGGTCTGAGAATTGAAGTGGGAGAAAGCTTTAGATGACTCTGTCCTTGAAACGGGATGAGCAAACCATAAACCATAGGTCAAATTATTTATGGTTGATAACAAATGGTGACATGTACAAGGCAAAGGTGTCCAACACAATATTTTAGGGGCACTTCAGAGCAACCATTATAAATTTTAATGTTCTGGCTCAAAACAGCATAAGAAACCTTGTTCTTGTACAGTATTGGCTGGTTATGGAGAATGTGGAAAAGGCTTTTTGCATCCACATTTTTCAGCTCATCTTTATTTTTCTCTTGTCCTATGAAGAGTTTTTCTTGTCATTCACATGTCCTGTAAATCTCTAAACATACATCTTTATTTAAATAACTATTCCAAGTAAAAATTAGGGCCACAGATGGGCAGAAGAAACCTTCTGCTAAGAGAAGCAGCAAACTGCCAAGGCTGAAGCTCTTTTGTAGATGGGCAAATCCTTTATGCACATATACAAGGGTTTTGGATGAACTCTTTGAAACTTCTCATGTGAATGTTCACTGGGTCAGGCATTTAATTTGCAAATGCAGTAAATTCACACAGTGCATGAAGCAAAGAACTGGTAGTTCTCAGATGAAATAGAATTTGTGAACCTCTAACCCATTCCATTAATCAGTGGCACCATTGCCTCCACAAAAGCAGTGACCATTGCACTTATAGACAGCATCTGACTCTCCCTGACGTTGTTAAGGGATTTTTCAGAAAATATGTGGTCTGGGCTCCAATGAAAAACTTTCTGACCACATTTTATCATGATAATGACCAACACAGCCGGTCTGGATTATAGCTACAAATAACAATTTAACCAAAGAATTTTATCTGATGGAAAAATCAATATAGTTTACAATGAGTGCATGTCTTAATAGCCACAGGGCAGCCACTAATATTGTCATTAAAGACATTCTTGCCTTTATTAATTTATGTTTTTCGTCTTAAAAAAAATCTATGTGAGCAATAATCATAAGGGAACACCTCTACATTCATTTGCTTTTCAAACGTGCCTAAATTATTTAGAGTGTCTAATGAATTTGTCTTGTACTAAGATCTTTGCTATCAGTCCTTGCCCTGCAGCCTTACCTGGTAGATCTTCACACATATAGCTCCTATGAAAACTGGAGGAAGAAGAACAGCTCAGTCCCCCTGGGATCCTCACTCTCTGCCCAGAGTTAATGATCCCAAAAGTTCAGAGCGAATGTATTTAGTCCTTTTACAGTTCTCAATAGATATTAATATAGCCAAAATGTCTATGCATTTTCTGGAGTGTAGTGTCAGAGCAGCAGAGCAGCTGTAAGGTCTAGAGCTGACCATTCCTGCAGGAACAGGATGTTCCATTTGAAGCATCCCAGTAGGTGTATCCAACCACCTTACTCTTCACAACCTTCCCCTGCTTCCATCACGGTCTCAGGAAGACTCTTGGGGTAGCACTGCTTTCAAAGCACAAAATCAATGAAGTGCCACTTCACACAGTCAGCTGAAGAAACTGAGAATCACACAAGAGATCACTATAAAAAATGGGCTCAGAAAACAGAAATCAGAAATTAAGCTGACAGTTTAATAGAAATCATAACCCTAAGACATATTAAATAATTCTGCATCTGAAAATCACATTTCTAAAAAGTAATAGAAAATGATTTCTTTAACAAAACAGTCAGTATTAATGGTCTGATATTTAATAACTGGTGTGAATTTGCCACATCACCAGTGCATCTACTACAGAAAGATGTTCTGACACAGACACTCAAAGTAATTAGTGGAGGTATGCCTCGTTCAGGAAAGGTTATATACTTTGTGAGTCCCAGGTGTCCCACAGAAGAACTCTTCTAATTAGCAAAAAGAAGTATTAAATCCAAGAAGAGAACTGCAAATCAGTACCAAAAGTATCAGGACAGTGGCCACTTAAGAAGGAAATAGTGATCCTCATGCTCAGGGTTCCAGGGGCTCCACTGGGTGTGCTTTCCAGAGTTACCAGGAAACAAATAAGAACAACTGAGTTGCTGCTGAAGGACATTCTGAAGTGAGATTTGTCCTGCTGCCCCATGTCATATTCTTCACAAATTTGTTCTAAAATTTCTTATTTCTGCTTTGGGTTTTTTCCCCAATAAAAGCTAAAACAGGCTTTGGACCATCTTGAAAATTATGATGTTATCCTTTACCTCACTGGCTTCGGTGTAAAGCAGAAGCATGTCCAGGATTTGCATGGGAATGAAGGGTTTGGAAAAAGAACAGGAGTCTAAACAATTCCCAAGAAAAATCATTCTGATCACTTCTTACATACTTACCAGGACAGATTTACCCAACAAAGGAAGGATTGGTTGTGTTCTTTCCTTATCCACAGCCCCGTTGATTTTTTGAGAGATGATTGATCTGAACAGGAGGCTGGCAAAACCAGAAATACCTCAGAGAACCAAACAAAGACCAGAAAATTATTGTACCTCAGTACAATTGTTTGGCATATAATCCTCAGTTGTACAGAAACAGGCTCTTTTCCCCCCAGAGTTAAAAGCAATTGTCAGTTTGCCAGCACGAGTGTTTATGACATTTTGAATAGGAGTTGAGTAAAAATTTAAGTGTGGAAAGGACAGTATCTCTCCAAAAGAGGCTATCTACAAAACCAGCAGAGAGTACTGATTATGATAAAAAAACCTATCAAACTCTTTGTACATGTTATACAGTGATAAAAACCAGGATATTCCTAGAAGCAAAAAATAAATTACGCTTTGTACACTCTCCAGAGAAATCCAGCACAAGTATGACATTGAATAACTTACACCAATTATATGTTCTCTGATCAAAAGCATTGTGTTTCTATTGGCCTGGGTTTTTGGAAGTTATGAATACAAAGATTTCATGGAAGATCATGGGCATTAAGACACATTTAGTTTATTTGAAAAAACACAGTAATGTTACCTTATGAACTGTATTTGTATTGATTCCCTGTCTTGGCTGAGGGCTGGAAGAACAGGAAGGACTTTTGGTGGTGATTGTTCATTTTATCAGCTCTAAAGAGCTCTGCTTTATTAGTGGTCAGAGACAGCTTATTCTAAAGAACTCAAAGAAGAGTAGCTCTTCCCTCAGCATTAACTTCCTGCTCAGATTAATTCAGGCCAATTTGCAGTTTCGAAAGGCAACTGCTGAAAGGAAGGCTTAGTGGGGTTGGACTGAAGAGCCCAGGCTGATACTGCCAGGTGGCCTGAAACAAGATCAGCTGAAATCAAGTTCTTAAAAAGGCAGTATTGTAGCTTAAGCAGCTATCACTGTGTAGTTTTTTCTGAGACACTGACAGGACAAGGATGGTATTTCTTAGCTGTTTCCTTTGCCGCAAACACTTTGGAAACTTGGGAAGTATTACTGTGAACTCCAGAGGTCAACAGACTCTGCTCAAACTCCTAACCAGGTATTTTGAGGATCAGAAAGAAGGCTTGGGTTTGTGCCTTCAACCTGTGGCTGTAACCTTATTGTCATGCTTTCTGTGACTTTTCCTTCTTTACAAAATCATATAGGATTGTTCCATCGTGTGGTGATGGAAAGGGTTGCAGTCCCTCCCAAGTGCATGCAGATTGTGTCATGGCTTATATGTGTCTCAGCTTACTGGGAAAGATGTTGGAAATATTGTCAAAAATCTGGTTTTGACCATAAAACTGTTTTCCTCTGTCTCCTGTATCTCCCAGTGGAACAACCCATGGTCCTGAATTTTTAGCGTACTTCAGAAGAAGGTCCCTTAACAGAGCTGGAAATTTTGCCAAGGGAATTCGTGACACTAATAAGGTGGTTATTCAGACCCACCTTGTGCATATCTCTACAAAACCCTTCACTGTAGATACAGAAACAAAACACTACTTGAAGCATATACCTAGCCAGTAAAATCCTCCACATGAAGTGTTAAATTTCATCATGCTATTGAAAAAAATGCTGTAGATGGCAGATAAGAAACTTGGCCACTTTGACACTACTGTCCATATCCTAAAACTCCTGAGTGAGCATTAGGAAGAAGAGAAATTGTCATAATGTTGCCTGAAGAAGGAGGTTCTGTTTTACACCATGGGTGCATGTCTTCTGGAAGAGAAGGAGGCTGTGTACAAGTGTGTAGGCATGGATAAAACATGAGGCATACATTGTGCTGATACCTGTTCACTGGAAGCTGAAAGCCTACTAGATGGCTCCTCAGAGCTGCTAATTTTTTTCTTTTTACCTTGAGGTGCTGGTTAAGCACCATTTTCCTAGAAATAATTCAGCTATTTTAAAATAAAGAATTAAAGCAAACAAAGTTCCATTGAGGCACAGAAAACTTTTTTTTTTTGGTCTCAAAAACTCTGCCATTAAATTAATTTTTTTTAAATACATTCAGGAATAAAAGAGAGCGAGAATTTGCCCCACTAGAAAGGCAAGGAAGTACAATACTTATGGATAGAATTATGAGAGAGAAAAAAGAACAAAATTTTCAAAAGCTCATTATTTATAATTTTTAATTTATGGAAGATGGAGTTTTTCTAAGAAAATTCAATTGTTTTGCACCATGAGAAACAGAGGTCTTTCAAAAGGCCTCATTATGCTCTGTGATGATTAGAGGGCAGAGTTTCTAGTGAATAAAGTATTTTTGTTTTGAAGTTTCCTACTCTAAATTGTATCAAAAATTCTAAAGAATATTCCTGGATTGCTGGGTGAGCTCAAAGAGGCTGTAAGCCACAGAGCTGGCTGGTCAGTGAGCTTCTCAAGTATTGGCCTGGAGTTAAAGAGGTGCTGCCATTTCCTGTGATCTTTGAGACCATCCTGTCAGACTACACACTTCTGGTGTTTGGCGGAAATGGGTAACTAACCAAGGTAATGAACATAAAACCCAGCTACAAAAGATCTTTGCTTCTCCAGAGAACTCAAGCTCCTGGCCTGGATTTTTTTTTGTTCCCACACGGCCTTGGATGCTGGGGAGCCAAAGCACAAGAGCAGGATCTTGGGCAGATTCCCATCACGAAATAGCCTGTTTTCTATCAAAAGTCTTAGAAGAATTGACCCATGCACCCAGAATGTTTCAACTTCCAATTAATGACTGTGATACCCCAGACACATCATGTGCACTTTCAGGTACCCCAAACTCCCAAAAGAAGGTGCTGGTGCCCAGGAATGCTGTGACAACAAAGCCAGACATCATGTCCAGAACCCAACCACTTTACTTGATTCCCGCCTACTGCTTAGTCTTGAGACTTAGACATTGACATATCCAACCCACATAAACCTAATATTAATTCTGACTCATATGTTCAAATGTTGGTTGCCAGTGAGATTGGAACAACTTATTTCTGACGTCATTAGTTAAAAAGTGGCCCTAAGTTCCTTGACAAGGCCCATCCTGCTAATTGCCACATGACCAGAAATTGAACCCAGATCTCCTAAGGCACAAATACCCTACTTTTCTAAAGTTGCAGGTTTTGGCATAATATCTTTGTAACTGCATTTTCTCCATGAATACAATAGTTTTAACTGTATCCCAAACCCCAATCCCCAAAAAAGCAAATTTAAAATGTAGAGGCCATTATAAATATGCTTGTCAAACTCAAGTTATGAAGCTATCCACTGGTCTACAGACAAGGAAATATCATTTCGAAGTAGATCTGTTTTCAAAATTCTTTGAAAAAGTACTGCTGAGTGAATAATTTATACTAATGAAAGTATGTGACAAATACTGCTTCTTTTACTGTTTGGATAATCTTGTTGAACATGTAGGAGTTTTTTTTCCATTGGTCCTGGGACTTAGTTCACACACCTTTTCTTTTCAATTTTTCATTTTCCTCATACCTGAAATTTCATCTGTGTTGTCAAATTGTTGGCCAGAGTAATTTTTTTATGTTTGCTGATAGACTGAACAAAAATTTCACTCTTTTTTTGTATGATATCACAGAAGTGAAATTTGTTTCTGTTTTCCATCTTCATTCTTTAACAATTTTAGTCACATTGTTATGTGAGTTTGGCTTTCATTGTAGCAAAACACAGAAAATGAATGCAGTAAATTCATTTAGAAGTTTATTTACATGCTGTTTTTTCTGCTTGCTTTTTAACCAACTTCTTAAAAAGCAACTTAAATTAGATTACTCTTTAATGAAGGATTAAATTTTACCAGAGCTAACTTTTTCCACAGTGACTTAAAGAAAGCTGAGGAAAATGACATAGCCTGGGAACAATTGCCATATTTCAAGCCTGAGCCAGCTTCCTTGCAGCAGTGGGCCAAGGCCCAGAAACCAATGCAAAATTCAAACCTCCAAGTGAAACGTGAACTAGAGTGGAAGCTGTTTTCAGCCTCCTTTTGCCTTGATGGTGAAATTTGAAGTATATTCTCAGTGGCTGCTCTTACTAATTTAAAAATTCAAAAGCCTCACTGCATTGTGCATGTCACTTTTTACCACAAGAGTCACATTATAGTTACTATAATTGCTCTCTGGAAGTCAGATATAAGCCTGTGTTTAAAGGAACACATTTTTATGAAACTTTAATAATGGCAATGTTACAGATTGTTCTACCAAACTAAGTAACTCAGACGGATGTCTTTTTTCTTAAAGGAAGCTGAGTTGGAATTATGTTTTCTAGCTTCTCTTCAAAGTGAATCAAGTTTTCAGCACAACCCTCCAGAAACTTTCCACAAAACAAGTGGAACCTTTTCCATGTACAACCCCCAGTACGTGTAAAAGGGTCAGATGCAAGTTGTGTGTCTGGCACCTACCTGATGCTCACATGAAGGTATTTGGATCTTCAGCTGGTGGGAATGAGCAATAATATGTAATGCTGGGAGTTTCTCTCACTGTTGCTGATTGAGAGATTTAACCAGTTAATTGAAGGATAACTGCAAGACTCTTTTGAAAGGCCTCTTAGGAACCCAATCCAGAATGATGGGAATGTGTGAATATTTCTTTTTCTTTGCAACTACTCTTCAAGGAAAATGTCCTTCCTTTCTAAATTCAATTTCAAAGTGGCTGGAAAACTTTGCATGAATGCAGATATTCCCTGTGGAAGTGGGACTGCTCTGGTGTGAGATGATGGGTAAAACAAGGGATTATTAAGACCTCCTATAGGGTTGCATGAGGCTGTTGGCAGCACCAGTGGTTTGTCCTGGAAGTTTCAGGCCCAGTTCAATTCTGTTTCCCGAAGGACACTGGACATTAATGAAAAGCACGTTTCTTCTCCCACCAGTGAGATATTCCCAACATTTCCTCTCGGTGCAGTTTGCACACATTGCATTTGCCTGACTGACTGCCAGATGAAGATTGTTGACGTGCATAGGGCCAAGAAGGTTGATCAAAATTACTCTAGTCCCTAAAAACTAGTTTTAATAGGAATCTAAGCCAGTTTGTGCAAAGAAGACTGCTTGCTTGTATTTACTTTATTCATGTCCAAACTGTCCACAGCACTGGGCTATGTCACAGTGGTGTTTTACACAGTCACCTCTGCCCAGACAATGGAAACTCTGTGCTAGCAATAAAATTATTTCATGGAAATAGTGGCAGCATAGTCAACAGAGGATTTTCCCAGTGGTCTAAGTTTTGAAACTAATTCTTTTTGACTAATAAAACTGAAAGTGTTCATGTTTTGAAATGTACATATTAACTGTACGAAGCCTTTTATTATGTCAGATGGTATGATTTTTAAAGATAGGTAGATATATAAAATGTACCTAATCCCAAGAGAGTTTTTTTTCTAGTTCTTACTAGCAGGCAACAAGGGAAGCAGGAAAAGTAAAAATTGAAAATAGACTGTGAAATATGAACTAAATATCTTTGGTGCAGAGTCAATTATATTATTAGTTACAATCAATGACTATGACACTTTTTTACCCCTCCCTACTCTCCGACTTCTTTACTGTATTCACAAGATATTTCCCAGAAATATTTATTCACCTGTAAGCCATAGAGCAAAGCTGCAGAGCTCTAGAGCCAAGCTCTGAGCCTTGCTGAGGCACTCCAACCAGTGCAATCCCTTCCTGCTGCTGAGGAAGTGCAGTGGCACCGGTGGTGTCTCAGTGTCACACACAACTGGAGCAGCAGGAAGGGGCTGAAAAAGAGGCATCTGACAGAGATGAAATTAAGTGAGGAGTTAAAGAGTACCCTTTCATGGGCTTGGCCAGGTAGCTACACAGGCCAAAGGATGTTTGGAACAGTCACAAGAACCTGAGCAGAAAATACAGAATATATATATTTTTTTTTTCCTAATAGATATGTAATATAGCTAACAGATATATATAAAATGAAGAGCAGATGCATCTAATAATTTACATATATATAGCTCTGGGCTATATATATATATGCAGCTGTGCTCTATATATATAGTTACTTTTTCAGTTGCCTAAGTATTTCAAGAAGGAGAAAGGAAGAAAAAGGTAGAACTTTGGCGCATCAGAAAATAAAATAAAAACTCTTCCATAACTTTGACACCTAAAAATAGCTTCTTTACTCTTTAAATAATATTTCTAAAATTTTAAATGGAAAGAAACTTCTTTCAAAATTCTACCGATATATTAAAATCTGAATATGCGTTGTTCCCATTTGCCACCTTTCTATGGGACATGCAATGTAAATAGTGAATATAAAGTGCAGAGTAAAAAACTTTCCCCTTTAATCACAAGTGTAGCCCTGTTAAGGTGCATGTAGACCACTGCTCCTGTACATTACCGTTCGTACTTGGATTCTGTATGACTGTTGTAGTAATGCAGAAAATACTTCGGAAATTAAAATGGTTTATTCATTTTATTTGTCGTGCCAAGCCAAGTGAGTCTTCAATACTGATAATTAAAAAAAACCCAAAACCAAACAAACAAAAGCAAACCAGAAAAAACCAAACAAACAAAAAAAAGGGGATGGGGGGAGAGAAAGATAAGCCTAATAATGACAGAACTGATCTATTCTGAGCTAAGATGTGTACCAGGGGAGCTGTAAGATCACCATCCCCTCTCTCTCTGGGATCTCTATGGCCAGGGCTACCCACTGCCTTTTAAGGCAGGGAATGGAAAAAAAAGTAAAAGAAAATGAGAAAGGTAAGATCCCCAGGGTATTCGTTTTGAAGCTGGATTGTAATACAAGCGCAAATGTTATTTTCATTAAGGCATCAGAATCATATCTAAAAATATATCATTAGAATTGGCACTACTGGTGTGTTCTCTAAACAATGGCCCGTAAGAGTGGAATTAGAGTAATATGGTCTCAGCATTTCTGGAGAAGTGTTAGAATGACCTCAATGTTCTAGATGTTCCTGTGTGCAACCAGGATCCAAGCCAACACTAGAAGTGTTCAAGGCCAGGTTGGATGGGGTGTTGAGCAACCTGGTCTAGTGGAAGGTGTCCCTGCCCATGGCAGAGGGGTTGGAACAAGATGATCTTTAAGGTCCTTTTCAACCCAAACCATTCTGTGATTCTATGACAGGCACTGTTGTGAAGTTCCCTTTAGCAAAAGAAGAAGTTTTTTATTTTGCAGCAGTGCTTTGATTTGTACATTGTTCCTGTAATGCAGTGGTGAGACCTCCAAGCCAGGATGTGTGAGAGATAGGTTTAGTTGTTTCTTCAGTCTAAATAGATTTCTCAATTTTCTGCCTAAATGCTTGGGTATTTTAGCTGATTGTTAATTTCCTGATAACTGAGAGACCTGGATTTGACCTGATATAGGATCAGATCTTCAAATACCTTTAAACAGAGCTCACAGATGCCATGGCAAGCAAGAGCACATGAATATAAATATCCTTGATAGACACAGAATCAGGCAAAACAGATTCAGGTGACATGACATTTCTGAATGATGTTAACTCATAGGTCTAATTTTTCCTCACTCCTCCTCTCCATAAGAAAAAATCTGGGCATAAGAGCCCATTTTTCTGTTATGTCTGGTCAAGGCACAGTGCGGTCAGGCTTCTAGTTTCAGATGAAGTCCTCAGTGCACGTGTGCAATGCAGAGAAAAACAATAATACAAAGAAAACTATATGTTTAATAAATGAATATGTCTATGTAGAATATGATTTTACTTTGAGCTTGTTTTTCTGTGGTCTAGAAAGTTTTCTTTTTCTATTCCTCAGGTACTTCTATAGTCAGTATAAAATTATGCTATATGTAATGAGATAAATTTTCTTTTGTTATACATTGAAAGAGAGCATAAAGATAATGGAAGTCCTTAACAAAGCAATGCAATCTGATATACTACCTCACCTGAACAGAACTTACCATTACCTTTCTTATCCCTATTTTATAGTTTTCACTTCATGTCATTTCTTTATAAAATTACCTGCATTCAGTCTCTGTTGCAGTATGGACATTCAGAGATGTGGACATGACATATAATTAATACAGCCTTTCTTCCCTCTTTCTGTTTCAGATTATAGACCTAGATTTTGGACAAGTGCATAAATTTTCTATTATAGCATGAGAAGCAATTAATCCCATTAATAAACAATAATTCATATAATTCAGATCATGGGCTGTCACTATGAATTACTTCATTAGCCAGCTTTTTACCCAAGGCTAAAAAGCCAGCTTCATTAATTCTGTAGAAGGCTTATTTTCCTCTCTTGAAAAAACACAGTCGAACCCATTTAAAGGAATACTCCTCTTAACGACAGATACCAACCAAGAAAAAAATTATTCAGCAGCAGGTCTTCATACATGTTACACTTATTTAAAAGATAAAACATTTAGATTACATTTATATATGGAATGAATGTCACCAGAAAGATATTTGTTATGAGTAATGATTTTCTTCATTGTGAAGGATCCCAGTTATAGTCTGGACTCAATAATGAGCATATCATGCTCACATGGAGTTGAATATACTTATTATAAATCATTTTAATGATGCATTAACTTTTAATTAGATCTGCACTTCAAAGTAAGTATACAGTGCGGTGAATATAACTGGAATGAGAAGGGAAACTTGGGCAAGGTTTCCCCACACTCATTTTATCTCTTCTGAACTGTGATATGAACACACATTTTACTGAACACCTTCCTTATTATATTATACCCTGGGAGCTGCAGTGAAAAGTATCAGGGAAGAACAGGGCTTTCAAGTGCTACCAGGATTATGGTTTTCAATGGTTTCCCTGGGTAGATCTCCAGGCAAGTAAAGGGAGTTCTGCAAATTCTGTAAAATATAACTTGAAGAATTCATTGCCATAACATTTAAGATATGGCCGCTATATCTTCTCTCTAATTCATAATACTAAAGGAAGATAATAATTAGCAGTACAAAGTGAAGAAAAAAGTAATCTTAACTTGCTTCACTGCATTAAGAGGTGTGTCTGTGAGTGAAATGCTATTCTCCGTGAGCAAAGATGGTCGGACTGTGAGGACTGTAAGAACTACTATCCTCCAGTGAAGAAGCTAATGAATAAAATACCACCTTCAACTACAAAGTCGGAAAATATGACGGCCCTTAAACTGTTTTCTTGTAAGACACAAGTGAAACATTGTCCTTTCGTCTCGTTTCTGCACATTCTGGCGTCTGCCAATGAACAATTAAAAACAAAATAAATGACAGGTCAATAAGCCAGAATTACTTTCATGATTGAATGATAGTAGAGAGCATTCTATAAATATTTTTTTCACTATTTATAATGAGTTGGATAACGCCCTGCCAGGCATGACACTGAAATTTTTCCATTATATGTCCTTAATACTCTACTCTTTCATTATTCAGTATGTCTGAATATTCTAATCTGCTCTTGAAGGGAAAAAAAGTACAACAGTATCAGAACCCAGGACAATTATGTCACATTTTTATTAAATTAACTATGGGTTGTAAGTTTACCTTAACAACCACAAAAATTTCTAAATAAAACCAAGATTACTCCTTGCTTGATTTTTTCCAGATGAAAGGTTTATGGATTTTTTTTCAAAGGAAATTATTATTTTCATGCTGCTATATACTAGCGAAGTGGTGAGAAATGCTTCCTTTTATTGAGATGGCAATGGTGTAGCAGCTGTGATACAAACACCACGCTGGATGAGCAGCAAATCTTGCAGTGTAGAATTGTTCCAGTAAATGTTAAGTGATTTGAAAAGACCTGACAGGCGAGAACAGCAAGCCCTGGAGTCATGTAAAATGCAAGAGAAATACCACTTTATGGACGCTTTATGATGGCTTCAGAAACAGAAACAACAAACTAGCTATTAAAATATAGTTTAGCAATAATATTGCTCCCAGTTTGAAAGCTATCTATGAGAAATAAATTCATTTACATTCAAGAACAATCTAAAGTCTTAAGAGATGCTCTTATTTCTTGTAGATGGCTACATTTGGCTGGACTGTATGGAAATAGCATTCAATTATATGCTACATTGGTACCAGTCAGAATAGCTTATAGCTGGGGAGGATCTCTTCCCTCCCTCTCTCCTTGGTGGCATATTTTTGAGTGTATTTTAATAAAGCCCTTAGAAACAAACAAGGGAGATTACTCAACATCCACCAGAAAGTGTGAAGAGTGAAGAATATGAACATACAGTAATAAGCCAAATAATCAATTAATTCAGCAATGCCTGCTGGCTGTACAATGCAGTTAACCCAGAAGGCTCTGCAAAGCCTGGAGCCACAGAGGAGGAGACATTTCTGGTGTAACCATTTCGAAACAGCAATTCTAAATCTCATTCTGAGCTGAGAAGCAAGGAGTAGTGTCTAACGGAAATACTAGGGGGATTTAAGGTAGACTAGGTAGAATTTATATCCTTTCTTGGTCTTCGGCCAGGGTACTAAAGTTGTCTCTCTGCTAGCAAAGAGTGCCTGGGGATTCTTAATGACCAGACATGGTCATGACCTCTGTTTTGCAAGTAATCTAAAAAACAACACATCCTACAGAACACTGATCCTTGCCACTAAGCAGAAACACTGAGGGAGGAAGGACTGCCATGAGGAAAGCATTGCTAGCATGCAGCTTAAGGGCGAAAAAATTCTTGTGCCTCAACCTTTCTGCATCACTGCCACAAGGTTCAGTGTTGCAAATTGTCAGTGCCATTGACCCCACTTCTGTGAAGCACTTAAGCGTGTGCTTAACTTGGAATTAATAAAGCGGTCAGGAAATGTCATAGCACTTCGCAAGCCTTCTATTCCTGCCATCTTATTATTCACCTAAGCAGCCACCAATTCAAGTTGAAGCTTTTGTTTTAAGGGGATGCAAAAAAAAAAAAAATCGGTTTTGTGGTTGTGCTGTGTGTATTGATGAAAAACAGCTTAATGCAGTGTTCCCACCCAGCCAGGTCCATTCAGTAGAACAATCCACACATCGCCAAGTAGGATATGAATGGATACTGTCCTGTGCTGGTCAGGTAAATAACTTACATTTACCAGAGGCTTAACTCAACAGTCCTGGGCACCTGCAAAGCTCTAGGCACCTGCATCTGATCCTTGATTGCAGCATTCCTCTCCCATTTGCTGCACACATTTCCAATGTGAGGCTTTTGTAAGAAATACAGTAGCGCCTGGTGTCCACAGAACAAGGGCTCGAGGAGCCCTTTCTTCCCTTGCTGCTTGGACACAAGAAGTTGCTGTGTTTTCCTCCAGAAATCTTCTTGGTGACTGTGTGTCCCTGTTGCTTGAAGTCTGCATTTAATGAGTTTTTCTCCTAGGACTGTACTCGGAGACCAAAGAGCAAATGTGAGGCAGTTGTGTATTTGTTTCATAGTACCTAACTCAAAGATCACCTGACATTTTTATGGTCTGCTCCAGCTTATATTCTTAGGGGGCTGATCACCTGAAAGTGCCTAGTAATTGAGTCACAGGAGTATATTTTCATTCTTGTCTAGAAGACATAACATTTTCTGAGTTAGAATAAATGGGCCTGTAGCTATAGCAGCAGTAAGAAGACCATTTAACTAAAGGATTTTCTTCTCTTCCTGTAGCAGAGCCTAATCTGTTGCCTGTCAAGGCAGGGTGATCACTGACAGCCATGATGGATGAACTGGGAAAGAAATATTTATGGATATTCATATTGTTTTTATTTCCATCTCTGCATTCATTGCTATCCTTCCTTCATCCATCCCACGTAACATGCCTGTTGTCTTTTATATATTAATTCTGAATTCAAATTCTTCCCTCTTCTTTTTTTTCCTAGAATTTTATGGTCTTTGAAGATGATGACCACATCTGTTCTTTAGTTATCAAATATGTTTCTTATTTTAATGATTTCCTTTGTCTTTCTAAGTATCACCTTCGGCAGATCTAAAGTTTGGTTGCACTGATATTTTTCTCATCTCCCATTTACTCTATCCTGGAGAGCATTTTGCTCCTCCTGCTCTCAGCGGCTTTCACCTCTGTCTGTCAGTTGTCACAGTTGCAATTTGGGCAAAGCATTGTGCCTTTAAGCTTATCTATTTCTGCTACCTTTGTCTTTTTTATTATCTGGGAAGACAAATAGAATAAAAGACACTTCACTCTACCTACTGTCACTCTATTGTCTGGATTATAGTTTGGGATTTCATTTCTTTTTAAGCAAATGAGAAGTTCAAGATACTTAGAGACTGGTTGTGTCTTTAATAAAAAAAGACTGAATACACAAGAAATTTCAGGTTGTCTCATATCACCTCAGGATCTCCTCAGAACAGAGGAGGTCACAGTGCATCCGGTGTCTGAAATTCCTCCCTACTTCTTTGCTACCACATCACTGGTTTCTGAATGAAGCAACGCTGTGAGTTTCCTATTATTTCATTTAAGCACTTCTTCTCTTCCCCTTCTCACCCATGGCTACTGTCCTGTGTGATGCCAGGGCAAGTCACAATAGAAAACACATCTGTTCTGCTTATACTGAGCTGGCTCCTGCCGTGCCAGCCCAGCGTGTGAGAAGGTGCCAGGCCAGGTTCCGCTCTGTGAGGGACCTACGTGCATAACCATCTAACTAGAGCTGAACACCTACTTCCAAGCATTGAAATCCCAGAGCTGCCCCTTTGGATCTCACTTTTCACATCTGTATAACTGACCTAATCTAAAGTTCCTTGTGTGCACAGAAAGGGAACACATGACTTTTTTGAGATGCAGATCACACCCTACATTATGCTGGTGTGTGTTTTTATAGCTCTTAAAATAGAAACCACCAAATTCCCTGTATGATGCAGTCATACAGATCTTGCATTTCCAGGATGTTATATAAACTCATCATGCTGCCTGGGCTGTTCTGCATGCATCTGTCATTTATAAGCAGAAACTAAGAAAATCCCTCAGCTTGTTTCTGAAACTCAAACCTAAATGTGTGCACTGCTCAGAGGACAATTGCTTGTCATCTGTTTTTCAAGGGTTCTTTTAACAGAGATTCAGCCAGCCAACAAATTGTTCTGCCATGCAGAAGCTGATCTCCAGAAAAAATATTTGTGCATGTAAAAAAATTAGAATAAAGGGTTATATGTCCCTTCATTACTGTTTCATTTTGTATTCTCTGTAATAGCCCATATCATTATAAATTCATGATGTAGTCCTGTGAATGTCATTGTTATTTAGCATTAGTTAAGCACTGGTTAATAGACTCTCCCCACATTGCTGTGCCACATATAATGTACACAGTCATTGAATAGAGACTTACTCTGAAAATTTTCCTGGTCTCTCAAAGGCTGGTTAACACTCAAAATGCTGTTAGCACTTTTATCATGTTGGTCAAATTTGACTAGTTCCCACCACTTTATCCTAAAATGAATGACAATGGGATTTACTCTTATTTTTTAAGCTAATAAGGATATTTATTGTTATCTTTTTTTTTCCTTCAGTATTGCCCAAGTACCACCTTCCAAGACTTCTCCACATCAAACAACAAACTGCCAACCACAAGCCGAGGGAATAGAGTCCTCCTGGGACTGCCAGAGTAAGTGTCAGTTGTGTAATGCCACAGTTACACCACCTTGTAGGAACTCTACTTGGCTCCTTTCAACCACAGCAATCAATCCTTTTCCCCATTTTTCTTTTCTACATCACTGGCACTGGTAAGATGTTTTCTGGCAGTTTGTTCCCTGGTCTCTCCCAGCTGCCGCTCTCCCCCAGGCAGAAGTGGGAGACAATCGGGAATGACTGACTGAGGCTTTCAGACAAGCTCTTAATATTCCAAGGTTTCTGCCCAAACACTGAAGTTCAGGAACCTCTGTTTCTGTCCACACAGCAGAAAGACATATTTCTTTTCAAAGAAAGCCAAGATGTTTCATCATCAAGAGGTACAAGCAATTATCGAACTCATGGTTCCATCCAGCATATTACTTGCCAGGAAAATAGCTCACTTGACATTACTTGTAGACAGTTCTCAGTATAACACACTGAAAAATTCTTAAGAAAACACATTTGGCCTTATTTTAGCCTGTTTCTGCTTAGTTCAGGAAATCCCTCATTCTTTTTTGTCATGACTCCATTTAATTTCATTTCTATGTCAGTATTTGGTATATGGAAGCTTTTAGCTAACAGAAAAGTAAAATTACAAAAAAAAGAGCACGTACATGGCCCTAGTGAAATAACACTACTGTCTAAAATTAAAGCTTTTTTTCCTGATCACGGCTACTTCCATGACTTTGTTACTATTCAGAGTATGTGACTTTTAAAAAAATTCCCCAGCCCAGCTCAGCAGAAACCAAGTGGGCTGGTTCAACATCATAGCTGCCGGGCAGGATTTTGGGGCCAGTGATTTCTGGATAGTCAAGTTTTTATCACTGCAAACCTTTCCAGCTCTCCCAGCTGTGAAAATGCCCTTTGGAGGCGTGCCTAAGGTGTGCCAGGTGCCCCCAATACATACCTTTTTTCTCCATTTGAAGGCCACATTTGACCTGCTGTACACTGTTCTGCTCTGAGCTAGTTCTGACCAGGTTTTTTTGATACTTTCTTCACCATTCAGCTAGGCATTCTGCTAGGAATTGGTTTTACTGACGGCTAGAGAAGCAGAGAAATTCGCTTTACTTTGGCAGCAGTGGGGCACATCTCTACTGAACCCTTATGAACCTCACTAAAGCACATCTTTGGTGTTCTGTCTTGATAGTGACCACCAGCACAGCAGACAATGCAGCAAAGGTACCCAGTGACAGTCAAGACAGCACAGAAAAAGTTTCCTTGAGACCTATGTCCTTGAGTTCTGGAGGCCCTCATTGCTACCACATAAAATATATTTCAGAGTTGTGCTTCTGCCACCCATCCTCCCCACAGAGCTCAGTGGGTTCACAGTGCCACAGTGGCAGAAGCTGGTAGTGGAGAGCACAGGCTGAGAGCAAATGGGAACATGAAGGAGAAAACTACACTGTCCTTTACAAAGTAGTGGCCATTTTTTCTGCTTTCTGATATGAAAACAAATATCCCCTTTTTTATGTTGAAAATTAATGGCCTACGCTGTCCTTACTTCATACGGTGTCATTCTCTTACATCTCTGTTGTGCTATATGATGTTCTCACACATTTGTACACCAGTCTATTACTACGTTTTCTTTTCAGGTGCACATCATCTTAAAAAATATTTGACTTACTAATGATCCTTCCTCTTCATCAAGGCTTTATATTGTAGGAAGGAAATATGAGTCTTCTGCTCAGTAGTTCTGTATTTCCTCCATGCCTTCTGCTGACTAGCATAAAAGTAGTCAAATTTTCACTTTTTACAATATTTGCCTGTGAATGTTTCAAGTGACTGATCTAATCACAGTGTTCTCCTCTGTGCTACTCACAAAAGACCCATTTTTCTACCCATCCATAACTAACCATGTGTCCAGTCATTCCCCAAAATATTTCTCCAGTCTAATCTCATCTAACTGCCACAGAAAAGACATTTCTCCTTGTGGCAGAAAAGTGGATTCTTTTGGTTCCTGGAGCCCAGGAAGAAGGTCAATTGCTTCAGAGCCTTGAGCCTAAGGAAACATTATTCCTATCTGCACTCAAAAATTCTTAAAAACCAAATATATAATTAAAATTTAATAAATAAAATCTTGAATATCAATTTTTAATTATTTGACTACTAAGTAACACGATAAAAAGTTAATATGATCATAATGTGTTATTAATGAACAATTAATTACTATAATTAGGAGGTAGAGCTGATAAGATGAGGAAGTGGTTTAGGGCAAATTATTAAGGCAGAGTTTTGATCTTCCAGATATAATGTCCAGTGGGTTTAGAACTGAATATGGACCAAATTGTATTTTCAAATCTACACAGATATAAATCCACAGGAGACAACTGATTATATACTTCCTTGTAGTTAATATTTGATTATGTACTTTCTGGTAGCTAATGTTTGTGTATTTTTAGAGTGCTGTCTGGTGGTGGAGATGATTGTTAAATAATTTTATCAGAAGATATATAGTAGCCTTTATGTTATTTCCTCAGTACAACTGTGAAGGGATACAAAAGTCAAAATCCTAGAATAATTTAATTTTGACTTCTTATGATTTACTTTTTCAGCTCTTCAGTTTATATTTTTATTTATTGCAAGTAGTTTTTACTAGTTCATTCTGTGAATATACAAATAGACAACTTCAGACGAAGGAGCTTGCAGCTTTCTAACATTCAGCAGTGGAAACGTAAAGCCAGAAGGAAAGTCTGCGATAATCCAGTCCAGTCTTTTCCATGACACAAACTATGGCATCCCATCTACTGATCCATGCACTGAACCCAGGAACTCCTCAGCAAACCAATGCCTCATTTTTAAAAAGACTTTCAGTTTTGATGAAGAAATCTCTGCTAGTGATGGCTTCACTATGAGCCTGATAAAATTGTGCCAGTGATTATCAAAACGCGCCTTCAAAAAGCACAGTTTCATTTCCAATTGAATTCCAGGAGTACAAATTCATTGAGATCCCAGTACAAGAGAGAAGAATCTGAGTCCTTTCAAATGGTGCCAGCCTCCTTCTCCTCTCCTTCTCACTACACAAGCCTTCACAAATCCATCCTCAACATTGCCATCATTTCTGTAGCAGACTTTGCTCTCCTTTCCCTCATTTCCCACTCATTCCACTTTCTGTATCTCCTCTCTGCTCAGCCTTGTCATTAAATTTCAAGCAACCTGTAGAGATCCCAAAGACAACTCTCACAACAAGGATTTATGTGCTAATTTTCTGTCATGGTTGTTACGAAATAAGGACCTTATTCAAAAAAAGCTACATTTTCACCCCTTTCACCCCTAGAACTTCCCAAATAAAGAAAAAAGTCTTTTTATAAGCCACTTAAGAGGAAAGATGTTTCTTCTCTTACAGAGATTACCTTTTTTCTTTGTACTAAAACTGATAAAGAGCTGGTAAAAGTTTTTGATACTTTTTGGACCATACCATTCACCTCTTCAGACCTATTTTTTTATTGTGCCTGCCTGTGTTAACATTACACTATAACAGGTTATGGACACGTTATTTATTTTATATTCAGGACCATTTAGCACCCTTGAATCCTATGAATCATCCTCCAAGTGTGTAAATAACACAATAATTTCCTTCACCCAAGGCTTCACAGGGAGTTGAATTCAAATCATAAGCTGAGTGCTCAAGTACCAGAGCTGTGAGTGTGACAACTATTTATATTAACCACAGTTTTAGGTCTCTGAATGTCACAAAATAAAAGCCTCCTGGCAAAAAATTCCAAGAAACTGAATGTGAATCTCGGTTTTCAATCCTTTCATTGAAACCTTTTCCAGAGCACGTTGCCCTTATATTTCTTATTAAGTTAGCATTTAAATCATTATAAATTCTGGTTTTATAATTACTAAAATAACAGCTTTGTGTTATTGCTTTCATCTGCCCACTGTGGACATAAACATGGTATAATCATAGCCACATTTCTTTTTCTTTCTCCAACACTTCATTTTCATTCATGATCAGTCCCATGTAAAGGGAGAAATTTGTTCTCAGTGTGAAAGCATATGGCCCCTGGAAGAGAAAGAGAAGAGAAAGAAAACAGTGCAATGTGCATTCAATTCAGCCAGAAAAAAATATCCCATTTTGATCAAGACTTGATAAAAAAACCCCAACACTTCACATCTTAAGCAATGGTAGTGCAACATCATGTAAAACTTGTGGGATGCTTCAGCCTAGTTCCAATTTAAAACCTGTATTAATAGTGCAGTTAGCCCTTCAAGAGCACAACAGTTTCCACAAACCTCCAAATCCTAGGTAATTAGGGTTTTCAATCATGACAGTGTTCTTATTGTAACGGCAGTTTTGGCAAATACCAGGTACTCATAGCTCACTGAGGAGCTATATTCTCACTTGAGACCTGCCATCACCAGCCTAATTGCTTCCTAGTGAAACAATAGCATTTTTGTTCAGCTATCATATTTTGTTATTCTGCAATTGGAACTGAATATTGTGAAATTTAATTTCTTAGCTCTAAGCTACAAAAGAGCTTTTCATGGCATGTTTATAAAATACTGGCATGTGCAGTTTTCTCTTGTATTTACAGAGAAATGAGCATTTATTTATCACAAGAATAAGAGCCTGGGCTTCCTTAAGTTGAAACCCTGTGAAAGTTTAAAAATACAACACATAAAGGTTCCTGGAACCCTTACAGAGTGATGAGAGGACTAATGAAAGAGCCACAGGACCTATTCTTGCATCAGTCACCAGCCAAGAGCTTTTATATCCACAGCTGGTTCCACCAGATCTCCCGTGCTTGCAGGCAGCCATGTCCATGTCTTAAAGAAATCAGGATTCTACCACTCAACAATAAGTTTTCATGCATTATTAGTATTTAGCAATCCCAGGTAAGATTGGCAATTTCAGGGCAGAAGCGTAAATCAAGTCTGAGAATCCCCATTCTGCACAGAGCAGATGGGGCAGCAGAAGCCCTGCAAGAGGCCATTGGTAGCCACCCCACAGTGGAGACACTGGTGCTCTGTTCTGTATCCTTAGTCTGGTGACATTTGTCACAAATTCCAAACATGCAGCCTGTGATTTACCTGTCATTGTGCAGTAACTCCACAGTGGCCATCACAGTGGTGCAGATGCTATATGAAGTAAATAAAGCCAGTATTCACATTGCTTGGTGCTGGATGGTACATAAACACTTCTGTGAAGCCATGGCAGTTTCTTTATTTTCCCTTATATGTTCTTTTTCTCTCTTTTCAAAAGCACCTCTTTAGGAAGATTTATTCTAGTGTTTTTAATTCTGAGGAGACTCTTGCAAAGTACCTTTGGCTGAATATACAAGTATTTTTGGTTTCTAGGCTGATTGACTTCTATTACTTTAGCAGAAAAGAAAGAAACTCTTCTATAAGTAAAAATGTCCCAAACTGCCTATGCATACTACTACGGAGACAAAATTTTGGTCAGGAGGGATTCTTGAAGTCATGAATCCTTCTGAGTTAGCACAACTTCACATGAGGATTTCTTAATCTCTCTGAACAGTGCTTTTCCCAAAGATCTTGCTTGTGCTGCAGTAGCCAAGCTTGAGATCAAAAATGTGTAAATTACTGTGCTCAGGTCTGCACCTTGCTGAAGGGACCATGAGTGCTCCAGGAAATCTGCAGAGGAAAGAAGACTTTTCCAGCAGCTGTTGCAATGTGAATCTTGGGTGGCACAGAGCCCGCTGGTTGGGTTTGACCCACCTGTTAATTTAACTACTTTCCCCCTGTACATTTTGTTTTCAGCTGACACAAGCATGCTCTGTGTAAAGGAACCTAACACTGGGAATTGTTGTGACTTTCTGTAGAGCTAAAAGAAAAGCCACGAAGATTCATTTACAGTAATTGTTAAATTGCTTATTTCATCTTTCTGAAGGGCATAAAGATCGTAATTTCTCCTAAATTTAGTTCATTGAGGACATAGCCAGCCTCTTCTATTGTCTAAGTTGATAGGTACTTAGCATATACTAATTCCCAAATGATCTGTATTAGAAACAGCTTTGCAGACACATTCTGGACAGTCAAATCCAGGATAACACACCCCCACTGACTGTGTCTGCCTGGTGTTGAGGGGACACCAGGTCACTCCTTCCTCCCTGGCAGGGGGATGCCCTTCCTTCATCTTCACCAAGGAAATCTGTTTCCTAGGGGAGCTGATACAAAATGGGCCCTCAGAGCCCTCTAAGGAAGTTTTTCCCATCTCAAGAGGGAGCAGGTTCAGCTGAGAAATTTCTGCCCATAGGAAGGATGAGAAGTTGATCCCAAGACCCGTCTGAGGGGATTGTCTCTGTCTAAGTGGAGTAGCAATGGAATAAAAGACACATTCCTGGAGCCAGCTGAGGTCCAGAGCTCCTCTGGTTCCTGCCACGTGGGCCCCTGGAGTAGATATGGTCAATCGATGTGGTCAGCCACTGCACACTGGCTGCCTATATGCCAGGATCAGGCCAAGTGTGAAGACCAGGCTGCCCAACAATCCCCCTCTGTATGTCCAGGGTGTTTTTCTAGTAAGAACAGACCTCAGGGAAGCCAAAGGCCCTGGAAGGGAGTCCAGCAGCGGTCCATGTGCCAGGGAATGTGGCAGCACTTCAGGATACAGGCAACTTGAGACAGCTTCCCCAGAGCAAGTGGAGAGAAAAACTGCACGGGGAGCAAACAGTGTAAGGACAGATACCACGGGTGCCTCCATCAGATGACAAGGAGGAAACGGTTCTGGGAAGGGGAACAGAAGCAGTAGGACATCAGCCATGGTTCTTTCTCCCCACTGTATTTTCTTTTTGCCAGATTACTTGGGGACCCCAAAAGAAACTTCTGAGCCCACCATAGGACAGGAAAGTCTCCCCACCTAAACTTGGATAAGCATTATTCAGCTGGTCTAATTCACTGTAAAGAATCATCTCTTATTGCACCGATATCAGAAGAATTAATTATTTGCCAACCATCCCGTTTGCAATGACAGGGAGTGAAAAGGAAGTAAGTTTGAAATGGATTATGCATTTTAAATTCACAAACGCTGCTCTTCTCTAGCCAGGCCTGATAAACTTTTTTAACTGATACTGCTGGAATGAAACCTGGCCCCTGCATTTTATGGAGTTGTTCATAAGTTATACCTTGCTTGGCTCATTTAGATGAAATGGCCTAGGACTCCAGCTCTGTAACAGCATCATACTCTCTGGATTTAATTTAACTTCAAAAAGTAAATAGCCTGTTTTGTTTTGACGTCAAAATAGTTCTGATGCTAGAGAGGTTGATATTCGAGGGACTTGGCCATCAAAGCCCAGTTGCTGTCAACAAGCCTGTTATAAAGCCAAGTTTTTAAACTACTTTCCAGAAATATATGACAAACTATCCTCCTTCACATATGCATAATTTCTAACATTCACACTGCTGGTACGGAGCCAGAGCTGCTGTGTTAGATGTACTCATTAGGATCCCAAATGGCTCTGTTAAAACCAATGGGAGCTGTTTTGTTCTGCCTGTTGTAGCAACAGAAAGCTCAGATGCAGTGGCTGTGCTAAGCTGTACAGTGAGCATACCTTTACCTGGACATATGTCCCAAAGATTGCTCTGGAGACCAATACAAAACAAGAGTATGTGACTGCAGGGCTCTAGCAAGCTGTCCTGTGTTCTTCTGTTACAGCTTCTCTACACTGAGAATAAAAACCTACCCTCCCACCCACCAAAAATTGTTAGTGCCTCAACTGAAGCCATGACAGAGGACAGGTAGATGTGAAACCGCCCCGGTCCTGTGTTGATGAGGGTGGCACAGTGCACATATCTAAGAAAGTACTCACAACTGCTGAAGTCTCACTCCAAAGCTTTGTTCCATGCTGCCTACTCTCTCCCTTCCATGGAGGTGTTTCTCTCACACAATTTCCTTCAGAACTGTCTCTTTCCAGTGAGGCAGGCTGTCATGGACATGCCTGTCTTTGGTTCAGCTGGTTCTACAGCATTGTTTTCAGTGAAAACTCTGATAAAATAGGAATTTCCAGGCCTTGAATGAGGAGCATCTCTATTATTATTAGTTTTTATCAGACTGATTCTAATTTTTATTAGATTGGAAATTGTCTGCAACTGATTTTTAAGTATAAAATAGTTTTGCTCAAAAAAATGTGATGAAAAGGACAAAACTAATGGAACATCTTTTCTTTTCTTTTCTTCCTCCTTCTGCCCTCAATGGCTGACAAATCAATTTTACAAAAATGATTTAATTATGGCGAAAATTTCTTCTCCTCTTTTTGTTATGTAACCATAAGCAGGAGAAAGTGAGACTTCTTCCTTCTTAGCCATACTTATCTGGGCTCTCCTTTTCAAAGAAGAGTTAGATGCTCCACAGAGAGAGGGAAACAGGACAGAGCTCAGTGAGGCTGCCCAAACATCTCATGCCCCTAAATGCCCCAAGAGTATCTGGGACACACAACGTGCCAGCAGATGGGATGCAGACCTACAGGGTCCTGGACTCTGTTGGACTGGCAGCTGGGGGGGATGAAAAATACCTGAAGGCACTTCATCAGTAGCAGATGCCTTTGCTTTAGCAACCAAAGGAAGCCCCAGAGCCCTGTGATCAGCCTCTGCATTGTGCTGTTTGCCTCACCTTTCACCATCACTACAGCTTAGCTTATAAAATTTTGGCTTTAATATAGTTCCAGAAATCTGAATTTGCTCCTGGCCAATGGTTCAGTGCATAGCAAAGAGCAAATGTAAATATTTTTAATATCTTGATATATCATTGCTTTAAAGAGGAAACAGAAAACAACATGCCAGCTATTTTACTGGGTCATTGCAAAATCCATATCTCCCCCATGCAGCAATCGTTAATGCAGTGGGAGCCATAAGGTAACATTCAGTTCAAGATCTTTAGCATGATATCATAGGCTGTGAGATTTACTTTGTCAGGGAGGAGGAGACTTGAGAGCTGAAAACACAAGCAGGGCAGAGAGAGAGAAACTGAGATAAGTATCAACAAAACCTTTCCTTTCAAGCACCTTTCCCTCCTGGAGCGTAAAGGTAGACATGTAAATAAAGGAGATGTCTGAATTGTCCCAAAGAGCCCTTTTATTTGTTTTTTGTCTTGATCATCAGAGGAATGAAGAAGCAGTGGGACCTGGGTCAGGATCAAGAGTGTGTTTTAAGTGCTTTTTCCCCCTCAGGAATCATTCTGGAAAAGGCAGATGAGGGAAGAGAAAAACTAGACTGAGCCTCGACAGGGTGTTTGTAAGTGCTCCTTTTTCCTTTTGCTTTTAAATTTCATATTTAACTTGTTTCATATGGAGGGAGAAGAGACTGAGGCTGTGGAATTCACAGAAAACCACTCATGGAGAGTTCTTCAACATTTCTGTCTTTTTCCTTGTCATTGCAAGAGATGGTGTAAGACTGAACAAGGAATTGGTGTGAAACTGAAAGAAAAAGCCCAGATTTATGAAAACACTACTTGTAGTCCCTGAGCAGATTCCAGGACAGATCCTGATATCATTACAAAATGAACTGTATTTTTCCACACCAGCTACTCCCAGGAATTTAAATAGGGATGTGCTGTTTCCCTAAGAATAACAAAATCAAGCTACCTGGCAAGCTCACAACATTTATATGTGTCTATAGACCCTCTCTGCATTGGTCATCTTGGCAAAGGGGTAGAAATGCCACATATTGAAAGGCAGTTTGAGAGAAGAGACATTTGAGAACTCAGATTTGAAGACTCTAGACAATATTTAGACTGCTATTACTGTTGTCTGAATGGAAACTCTGGTAGGTAATAGTAGTTTTCAAAAGCCTCAGGAAAAAAAATAATTTCACAATTTAAAAGTAATTTAAAAATTACTTTTTAAATAAGATGGAATTTTACCCTCAGGGACCAAACTTTCATTTGTGATCTTTCTGCAGACCTCCCCAAGCTACAACACAGAACAAGAGACAAACAAAAGACAAAAGAAAAGACTTCTCATGAACTTTTTATTCTGAAGCATACTTTCAAACAAAGAGGTCATATTCTTTGGTATCAAGGGTGATATAAAGTTCAGAGTGATCACCACCACAAATTATTCCTTAAATCAAAATGAAAACTCTCATTTTCGTCTGAGCAGCTGTTCCCTCCTTCAGTTTCAACAAGCCCTCTTTTCCCAGCGATAGCAAATAGACCAATGAAAATTTGATCTTTCCTTAAGTAACTTTTCTTATTCAGATCCTTAGACAACGATGGCTAAAACATGTCATCACAATATGAACCCTAATAGATACACCACCAAAATCATGTGCTCATGTTTGGTTTTGTGACCACTAAATATATACTTGGACAAGAATTACTCTGTCCACTTGATGCTGCTTAACCAGGTCTTACAGTTTGAGTAAATTTGAAATTTCTTCCCACAGAAGAAAGAGAGAGAGTCTTTCTTTGTAATTTGCATGTCCAATGTTTTCAATACTCATAAAATTTTCATTCTTTTCCGGTGTGAGCAAAAAGTTTTAATTGTTTTCTAAAGCTTTCATTTTTTCAAGGAGGAATCTTTAAAAGTACAAAAAATACTGAAAGGCAGGAGCATAGTCCATGCCTGTGAAAGGTGGAACATGAAGGTTGCACAATCTATCCAAACTACTCCAAGCATAATAAAGATAAATAAAATTCAAAATAAGTCACCACATTGGTTTTTCGGGTGGCTTCAAAACTCTGTGATATTCTGGAAGGATTCTTTAATGTGTTTGAGTTGTCCTTTCATTGAGGACTGGCAACCAAAGTGGGGCCCTACTCACACGTCTCAAAGTAACCTAAATGGTCCTATAAATTACATCCTTCCATACCTGCCCATGGAGCACTGCTAAAGTCCCTCAAAGGTCATCTCCAGCCTGAAAAATATTGAGAGAGCCAATTCTCTCTAACAAGAGAATTCTACTTGGTTAAGTCAAAATACCCCCTGAAAGTTGTTTTAATCCCAGTGGAGGTTTATTTGAAGGCAGAAAGGGGAAGAAATTTCATTTTTCAGTATCCTTGGAAGGAAACAGTTCTGGCTTTCATCATAGGGATGAAACATATGAATGATACTGCATCCCAATGCCTTTCCTGTATAACTGAGAATGAGTGAATAATCTGAATGTTTAGTTTTTTGTCAAAATAAAGCATTTGAATTGAGAGTAAAAGAATTATTTTGTTTACACCAAAAATGTTGACATTTTTGGGTTCTGTTTGTAATCCACATGAAGACAAATGTCAAAATTGCCCAATGTCCTGTGAAATGGACCTTGTGCCCCCTTTGTCCTTTGCTTGAAGCAATGAGATATTAAGTGTGAGAGGATGAATTAGTGTTCATGTCCGTTCAGTCCTAGCTATCTATGTTCAAGAAAAGTTTCAGTTACTTCCAGTCATGATGACAACTTATGATTAGTTCCAGCTGCAGTGTTGACATCTGTCTACTGCGAACTGAAGAGACTGTCAGTTCACCCATTAGCAGCAATTCAGCTGGGTTTGAGTTCTGCATGGCAACTTAAACCCAAACAAGTGTTTCAAAACAGTTGCAAAAGCTCATACACTCTATTCTCCTTAAGATGTCATTACAGTGAAGGACTGTTCGTGATATTTTGGAATGAAGCTTGGTCTTCAGTTCTTTCCTGAAATGAGGCAACTGTAAAGCTTCTTTCCCCTATTTTTTTTCAAATGGAAAATGTCTGCTCTGAACTCTCATTAGCTTTCAATACTTTTACCCTACTATTAGCTCTTAGAGAATTTGAAAGTAGAAAGAAATACAAACTACTTACCTTGGATTCACTTGGATTTTTCTTGACTTTCGCACCTTTTAAAAATATCTTTGGACTTACGATATTTTTGGCAAGGCTTCTGAGGACCTGTCTGCCAGAAAAGAAAACAAAATTACTGATGTGGTGAGAAGCAGATGGATTATAAAAGGTACCTGGCATGGAATAGATGTGAAAATGAAGAGCAGAGAATGGATCTCTGGTTGCAGCCTTTCAGGAAAATGTTCCATTGACCATGAGGATTACCAGAAAAAGGGTCCTTCATTTCTTACATATGCAGTAAATATTAATAGTTTCAGGAAATCAGGGATGACTTTTGCCTGTGGAAGTGCATATATGGTTTCATACTACTGCACAATGAAGTTTCTGCCCTCTCCTGGTTGGAGAAAATTACTTCCCAGCTCTTCCATGCCTCCTGGTTCTTGTGACATCTCCAAGGCTGAACTCACACCACTGTCACACTCCCTGATCCCTCACATCACCTTGATGCTGGCTGGCCCTTGGATCAGGGCAGGAGTACGTCTGCTACACAAAGACACTCAGGAGCAGGGAGGGGAACGCAAATGCCACCAACAGAGTGGATGGACACATCTGGACCAAGCCACACAGTGCTCCAAATGTGAGCTCATGCTCTCATGTGACCTGGGGCAACACTATAGACAGCGACCACGTAAACAGAACCTCTATTTTCTTTCCTGTGTGGACTCGCCCTTGGACAAGTGCTGAGATAATAGCCCGATGAGCAACTTCCTTCCACAGAAATAAGCACAGCACTATATACCTGACAGATGATTTAAGGAAAGTTCATCAACCTGCAAAAAATGGTAATGCAGCGTTCCCTTTGAAGAGCTGTTTCTGCATATCCCTACTGAAATTCATCATTCCCTTGGATTTTTCTAGAAGAAATCATTTATTGTTCAATAAGTTTGATAGCATACTTGGCTAAAAATGTGTAAAAACATTCAAGAATGCCTTCTCTTCCTTATTTTCTAGCCAATGCCCTGCTTTGACTTGGTCAACATGCCACACTGTTCTTGTGAGAACTTGCATTTTCAATGCATGCTCAGTTTGCACGTACACAGTTGTGCCACACCCATGCAACTGGTGCCATACACTGTTTACATGTGTTTGGTTCCCAGGAGTGGCTTTCATGTGGGCATTGTCATCATCAGAAGTTTTGCTGCAGATTTCAAACCTGATACTTTTTATAGCCATGCAGCATACAAAAGACTCCTGTCTTGAGTTCAGAACTCCTGGATGGCCAGGACTGAGGCTGTAAGACTCAAGCCTTAAATGAAGACATTTTGATGGGTGGACACAAGACACTTTAAGACACTCTTCTGAATCAGAGCTGTCTTAGCTCTGCTGCAAACTAACCAGAAGGTAGTTACTAAAATTTTCTTCTTGAGCTGTGCTTGGGAAAGATAGGCTTAAATGTAAATGATCTTAAATGTAATGATCACAAATCAAATCTAGCTTCACTCCGTATGTGGCTGTTGTAACAGATGTGTACTGCATACAAATAGAACCTCCTACACCATAAAAGTATCTACTGTAAATGTAATTCTAATATTCTATTTTTGGCAGTTAGGATCCTGATTCTGATCTTACATGCACTGGTTTTATACCAGTGTGGTTTCTTTGCATCAATGGACCTAGTCACTGATTTTCGGGTGTGCGTGGGCACACTTCATTGAAACATTGCACAGAGTAGCAGGAATAATTGAAAACTTCCTTAGGCATTGAATAAGTGCCAACAGAGTCACGCTTTCCCTTTGCAAGGTGACCGTGGCTATCTTACAGTGAGTCAGAGCTGAGACAAGAGCAGTACTGAGTGGAGGGCAGATGCTGAAACATTAAAGGCAGAAGCATGCCATTGGTACAAGGCATGAACAGAGCTGCTGTGCTGTACAGGAAAGTGAGGAGAGCAGGCCACTGACATGGACACCTGTGTTTTTAAGGATGAACCAATCCTCAGTACTGGGCTGACCCTCTGGAAGCATATGACAATGCTTTGAGGGTTTTTTCTCCATGAACAAAAGAATGTTCTGGGAAATTACTCCATCACAGAGAGATTTTTGCTTTTCTGTCTTTCCTCTAATTTTGCCTTACACCAGAAACTGTGCAAATACAATGCCATTGTACCGGCTAGAGGTTATAGCAGTATAGGAGAGGAAAAGTCATACCTGCTTCCTACCAGCCCTATTCCACCGTAGCACAATCAATGTCCACAAAAGCAGATCCTGGAAGTCAGGAATTATCTTTTACTTCAGACTTACTTTAGCCATTTAAAGCCCCTGTCAACCTTTCAGAACAGGGATAATTTTTCTTTTTTTTTTAAAACAAAGCATAGAAATTCATGACTTGGATGTGAGTTGGAGTGAAATGATGAGTTGTTCTTGCTTGATGGGTGTCACCAGAGCATCATGCACTGTGCTAATTTCTCAGCTTGTGAATAGACATATTTAGACTGACAGTTGAAAGTGGGCTGCAGATTCCACTTAAAACATGTTTTCCGTGCTGAGTAATGAGGGCTAAACACAAACCAATTCTGGCAGTTAAACTACGCACTTAAACCTTTCATAGTGTTGTCAAACACTATAATCCTTCAAAAATCTGAGTTTGAATAGCCTCAATATTTTTTTTAATGAATTTTAAATCCTATAATTACCATAATTAAGACACTCCTTTTGGATCATGTCAGTGTGCTGCTCAAAGAGAGAGAAAGCTGTAGGCAATTTTCACTAAAGATTTTCCTGAATGCAAATGATACATACAGCTCATTTTGAATTCTTTATGATGTCATTTGCTCGAGCATTTTTTTAGAATTGGTGTGGAAAGTCTGTAACACTATCCAAGAAAAGACTTAGATGGAAAGGGCCTTATTATCTCCAAACCTGGCTCTTCCTCTGCTGGCTGTGTACCTAATATGGATGTTTCCACCCTTCATTTGGTGAAACAGGATATCTGGAAAGAACTAAAAGATTTTTGGGTGTTTTGAGACGCTTTGAGGGCTGAAAATGAATGCTAGACTGAGGTATGCGTTGACCACTGAGAAACTAGATGCAACTTATTAGTCTCTAATCCCATCCTCCTTGACCAAGGGAAAGTCTTTCCTCCAGCATGTCTTTACCCTGTTCTCCTGGGTCGGGCATTCCTAAGGGCTGGTCTTGGCAGTGAAGACATGCAAAAAGCCATTCAGTAACTCTGCCTTCTCTGCATCCTCATTTACCAGGGTCACCCCTCCATTAAGCGATGGGCCTACATTATACTTAGCTTTTTCATTTTATTCTAGGTGTATTTGAAGATCTTGTTGTCCTTGACATCCTTGGCCAGATTTGATTCCAGATGGGCCTTGGCTTTCCTTGACTCATTTCTACTTACTCTGACAACCTCTCTATATTCATTCCAAGTGGCCTCCCCCTGTTTCCCTCACCTGTATATTTCCTGATTACACTTGAATAATAACAGAAGTACATTATTTATCCCAAAGGTCTCTTGTCCCCTTTGCCTGTTTTCTTGTTCAATGGGATGCATCATTCTTGAGCCTGGAGAAAATGAGCCCTGAATGTCAACCAACACTCTTGGACTGCTCTTCCCTGTAGGGCCTCTTCCCAAGGGATTTTTCCAAGAAGATAGCTGAAGAGGTTTAAGTCAGTTCTCCTGATGTCCATATAACTTTCTACCCTGCTTCCTCCTCCTCCAATACCGAACTCCACAATCTCATTGTCACTACAGCCAAGGCCACCTCCAGCCTTCACATCTCAGACAAGGCCTTGCCTGTTTATTAGTAAAGGGTTGAGGAGTGCACCATTCCTTGTGGGATCCTCCACTATCTATGACTCAGGAAGTTGTTATCAATGCTTTCCAGAAACCTCCTGGCCTGTTTGTGCTTTGCTGTGTTGCTTTTCAGACTAGTTAAAAGAACCAGGCCCTGTGACTTTGAGGCTGCTTCCGTCTGCCTGTAGAAGGCCTCATCCACTTCCTCCTCCTGATCACACAGCCTGTAGCAAACACCCAGAACAATGTCACCCCAAACAGTCTGCCCTTTTTTGTTGACCCATAAGCTCTTGACACGCTCGTCATGTGTCCCAAGAGATAGTTCAATACATCCCAAGTACTGCCTAACATAGAGGGCAACTCTGCCACCACACCTTCCTGATCTGTCTGTCTTAAACAGCGAGCAGCTCTTCATGACAATATTCCAGTCATGTGAGCTATCCCACCACACCTGTAATTGCAATGAGACCAAAGGCCTGCACACAGATCTCTAGATCCTCCTCTTTTTTCCCCGTATTGAGTGTTTTGGTGTACAGGCACTTTATGGAAGAATTCGATTATGTCAATATCCCAGTAGGGGAGCAAAGGGATGCCCCATAGTCCTATATTATGATTATGTGTTTGGCTGCTTGTGCTTGATCAAGGTATTTCCTCTTAAGCCTCATTTTCCTACTAGTGTGGTCACTGTAGTTCTCCCATTCTGACACCTTATCACTGTCAAGCCTGGCTGTGTCCCCATCCCCCTTCAAACCTAGTTTAAAGGTCTTTTAATAAGCCCTGGTAACTCCTGAGCTAAGAGCCTTTTTTGCCTTTGAGACAGGAGGATCCCATTTGTTACCAGCAGTCTTCGTGTCATTTAAGCCAACCCATGATCAAAAGAACCAAAATTCTACTGGTAACACCAGTCTTGAAGCCAGGTGTTCACCTGCATGATTTTCCTGTTTCTTGCCACACCATTTCCTGCAATCTGCAGCACATAAAAGACCACATCCTGTGCTCCAGATGCCTTGGCCAGTTGTCCCAATGCCCTGAGGCGTCTTGATTGTCCCTTATTGGTACCTCATTTTTCCTACCTGGAAAATCAGTAGTGGATAATAACTAGTGAGCCATACCAGGCTGGGAAGTTTCTTGGTGATATATCTTACCTGGGCCCCAGAGAGGCAACACAACTCCTTATGGGTGTGGTCTGGTCAGCATATCAGGCACCAACTGCCTTTCACCAATTTTTTATTTAGTCGAGGATGTCATGATGCAACAGATAGGTTGCCCTGCGCTGGGCAACTTTTCCATCCCAAAATCCACATTCTCTTTCCCTCGTCCTCATTTCCTTGGACCTTGGATACCAGGGCCTCATACCTACTGTATAAGTGCACCTGTGGAGGTGGGGTAGGTTGGAAGGGAATTCTCCTGCCACCCCAAGCAGAACCCCTTTCCACTCCCCTCAATTTCTAAAGTCCCCCTTCTCTGCCTGGTGGTGAGAGTCCCTAATACTTCTTAGCTTTTCTCCTTCATCTCCCAGCGCCACCACTGGGCTGAGCAGATTGTTGATCTGATCACACTCTCCAGAGCTGTTCTCCCTGCTGCACCAAGCTCTGGCACACCCTGCAGCCTGAGAACTGGAGCCCTGAATGCTTTTGTGGCACTCCCTCTGCGTGGCCACATAATTTCTGCTGTGCACAGAGGAAGAAACTTTTCTCCAAGTGGACACCATACCTGTACTTCCTCAGTGAGGGCAATGACCACCAAGTGTGGAGGACTTTAAGTTCACAGGAGCAGGTAAGACCATATCAACAGGTAGAAAATTAAGGCTACTTGTGGCTCCATGGCTATGACCACTTTTTATTTAGCACTTTAAAAGGTTTCACAGCAAACAAATTAATATCTCTGAGACAAAATCCTACTTCGTGCCCAGACCTGCATTTTCCAGCCCTGCCAAAGGCATCTCCAAGGTCAGCACATACAGCATGATACTCGTTTGTACTAGTAGCTGTTACCAGCTATACCCCCCATGTAAATTAACACCAATCAAAGCATGATAGTTATTGGCCAATTTAATTTAAATGGCTACAAGCTATGAAACAAGAATTTATACAGGAAGAAAAGATTTTTTTCTTTTCTAAGCATAATGGGAAATAAATTAGTAGTTGAAGGCAGCAGAGAAAATGTTCTTTAGCAACATGTGGTATCGAAACTTTAAACTGGTGTTCCTTCACCTGTATTCTGCAGGTGAGATGGGTTGTAATTTCAACCAGCTGGTGGTTTCCTAATTAAGCATACATTATTTAATACTTTTTCTCTGCAGTGAAGATTTTCAGTGAAGCCTGGATGAGTAAGTGTTCAAATCTCACAAGAATCTTCAGGACTTCAGTGCCCATTTAAGTCCTAAAGCATAGTTAAAACTTTGTGTCCTGAATATATATTCTCAGCCCCTAACTGTTGAACCTCATGTTTTTATTTTGAATTAAATTGGTAAACAACATAGAAATGAAAAATGCTAAGTGTGTACTTCTGTTGATAAATATGCTTTTTATCAAAGGATAGCATTAAGACCAAATTTTTTTCAAATGCATTCAGGAAGATTAAGATACAGGTACCAAGTAGGTAGGATAGCGATAGTTCTTAAGGAAAGGTAGTTGTCTTAGACCTGTGGAGAAGGGTTTGTTAGGGTTCTTTTAAGACTCAAAGATTGTGGTCATCTTGAACAATCAACCTTCAGCAATCTGGAACTTAGACTGAGACATGCAGATCTGCATTCTTGAGTTGAGTTTTAAATCTAACTGAAGACTTTGTATTTTCATGCAACTTAATTTAAAACACATAACCGAAAAGGGATAAATTTTCATAGAATCCTAGAATGGTTTGGGTTGGAAGGGACCTTAAAGATCCTCTAGTTCCAACCCCCATGCCATGGGCAGGGACACCTTCCAACAGAGCAGGCTGCTCAAAGCCCCATCCAAACTGACCTTGAAGAATTTCAGGCTTGCAGTATCCACAGCTTCTTCTCTGGACAACCTGTTCCAACATCTCATGACCCTCATAACCCAGTTTCTGTTACCAGTTTGTCTCCTTTTCTATGTGAAACCAAATGCAATCAATGAAAAAGACAATCAAGGTTATCATTGATGAAAACCAGCAGTCTTACTGATTTAAGTGAAGTTAAGCTGAGTTTCAACCAAATACACCTCTGTCATGAAAAGGATGAAAGATGTTTTCATTTATCCCAAAGTAGGATATTAAAAACATGGAACCATTTCATTCACTGTTATTTTCATCCAATTTTTTTTTTTTGTCTATGATTAAAATCGTATACTTCAGGGTATGTTTTCCTACAACAGATCCTATTTCTCAGGTGCTGGAGGCAAACCCTGGGGAGTATTATTCCTTACTTAGTGTGTGCCAGACCACATTTGACACAGTCCATTACACTGACACAAGATTTATCCTTCTGATAAAAGAAGCAAAATCTTCGGCTGGGCAAACAGACTTCGATAGCTGTTCAGAATGAAAAATATCTGGTTTTTAAAACTCTGCTAGTATTCACAAGCCCAGAGGTTGTGTGTGTGGTGCCTGTGCTAGCAATAAGATATCATTTAAAAGCCCAAAGAAAGGCAAATTATTGTATTAGCTCTATCTCCAGGCCAGTTACAGAGGTACTGATTGCTTGCCATATCTTCTACAGACAACAGGAACTTCACCCTGCAAATCAGACACTCTAATATAAGAACTGTCTGTCTCTCTGCTTAAGAGATTACACAGTTGAAAGGAAGTCAGTATTAGAGAAAGTATTTTTTCTTAAAGCAATATAACCCAAAAGAATTTGGGTGCAAAACCTGAAGTGCCCAACTATAAATTGGTATCAATAACATTATCAATAGTAATGTCAACTAACAGAAGAGTTAGAAAGTTGATGTTAAGGATAAACACTGAAATAGGATTTTTCACAAACATTCCCAAAGTGGTTTCAATTTCACTGAGAATGTGAAATAGTATTTTTCTAAATTATCTCCTAAACGTAGTATCTTTTTTAATTTAAGTGCAGGTCTACTGTCATATTCAAGTAAAACAGCACCATTGCACTAGGACTCAGAGCAGAGGTCAAAGCCAATAAATGGACATGTTTTGAACCATGTGTGACCAACAAACCACTTGATTCACTGCAATTGTTTGCATTTAGTTATCTGATTTGCAATTAGTTACCCAATTATTTGAATTTGATTAAAGAACAGAGAATTTTCAGACACACCTCCACTTGATTGCTCAGAGCTGTGGATTCCATCTTTTTGCCACAGTCATTGCTTTCAATTATCAGTCTACAATATGGCTTGTTTTCCTTTAGTGTTAAAAAGCATTCCTTAGTTCTTTAGATTTCACTACTTCTGATCTTGTTACTAAACAAGAAAATCTCTTAGCAAACAACAATATCAATTCACACCATTTCTTGGAAATTGCAGACAGATCCTAAATTTTAGTTTTGACAATATCTTGTAAGCCTTTCATTGTAGCATAATCTTTTCAGCATTAGAATAATTTTTATGTTCATTTAAAAAAAAAAAAAATTGTACCCTAATTTTTCAGTATCTTCTTTAAAGTGAGGATCCTGGAGCAAGATGCGGTATTCCAATAGAACTAGTCACACTGAAATCACATAGCTCACCGTTTTTGGATCTTACCTCTTGATTCAGATTAACTTTGCCCTCTAATCTCAATAGTTGTGCTTTTCTAGGACACAATCTCCTGTCCTGTCTTTTTTATTCCATTTCTGTTGACTTTATTTGAAGGTTTTTTGCATGAAACATTTTGCCAAGTAATGCAGGGCAAATTACCAGGCTACATTTCTCTGCCCTAATTAATTTATTTTCCATTTTGTCAATCCTTTCATGATCCACAGAACTTTTCAACAATCATTCTATATCTGTATTTAGCCTGACAAAATGTCAAACCAAGTCAAAGTTTATTCCAGCTTTAGAGACTTGGTCTTCCTGTTTCTCCTTTTGAATTGACTTTTTTGTTGTTGTTGCCTGTTAGTTCACAGACCATTTAGTTCATACTTCATAATTCCTATAGAGCATGGGTCTTTAATCAGACCAGCAAATACCTTTAAAAATCAAAGTATACCCATTTTAACAGAGGTTGATCCCACATGTATAAATGTGACAAAACGGTACATCTCTCAGGACCTATTTCCACAAAAGTGTTTACTAACATTGATTACACTTCTTTCCTTTATTCATTCATTGATCGCATTTTACTTCAGCATTTTCACTGTTTTCCCCGAGACTAATGCTGAGCTAAATACCCAGAAGTGATCAAGATTCCCCACATAATTTGTTTTGGGGCCAGGGGTATACTTGGCAAGATTGCAAAGATGTCTCTACCTTTTGAAAAGCTGGAGTAACTGTTCAGGTTGAGTTATAAAATGAAGCAGAAATGAGACGTCGAGAGGAAATCTCCTGTGAGGTTTGCACATGAAAATGACTTGTTTTGGTTTTAATTCTCTGTTTATTCCATTTTAACATGCCTAGCATCTTGATTAACAGCTTTACACGCTGTTTCATTTATGAAAGAACTCTAGGCAATCACAACAAAAGCTGATTCAGTGTAGTTCATAATAACACTGTACACCCAACCCTTAGCTAATTCAGCTTTGAGAGGGACAATCCAAATTAGAACACAGTAGTTATGAGCATTCGCTATTGATTCGGATGCTCTGAGTTTAGCTCCTCAAAACGCCTCCTACCCCTTTGTGGGGTGTACACCACTGTGGGTGTGCAGCTGAGCAGAACTTCATGGGACCTTATGGTATGGATGGTTCATCACTGTCTGTTTAGAGATTTCGTTTGCCTCCTTCTGGTATAGGAGATTCCCTTTATGACCCCCCAAATATGTTCAAATCATGAAATCACGCCTGTTGTAGGCCTTTTGTCCCAACCTTGCAATTACCGTGTTTTTTTAAGGTAATAATGAAAACGAGTAATTCTTCCAACATCTGGTACATAAGGCAGCCTTGTGGCAGCTCTCAGATAAGGTGAACATTAAAAAGAGCTGATCCCTTCCAAAGGATGCCCGTGCCTTTCTATTGCTCTTGCTCATAGGGGCTTCCAGGACATACATGATCACTGCTGTGTAATTCCCCTGCAATGAGACCTGAGGGAGTATTCAAGCAGAGTCAGGCAGTAGGTGGCTGACTCTTCACAACTCCATCACCCTCCTCACTGGCCTCCCTAGCCTCCTGTTGGTCTTCAATGTATTTTTTCTTAATTTTCTCCTTTCTGTCTCTGTAGTTCTTCCTGCCAGAACAATTCAGCACCCATCAACTCTGTCTAAGGCTGTCCTGGCCAGGGAATGTTTGCTTCATTCTGAGGACTTCCTCTATTGTGCCTAATACCTAGTAGAAAGGAGAAGCTGTCCTTTTTAAAAGTAGAATTGAAGCACTGACCAAACACAGCTCTTAGGCACAACCCAAATCATAAGCAAATCAATAGGACTTCTCATTTGTTCACATGATTACAATTAAGCATATCCCTTAATGCTTCCCTGGATGGGAGCCAAAAGACAGCAGTAAATTGAGTTGAGATCCCAGAAATTACATTCCTTTTACTGAGGCAAAATCTCCCTTTGTATTAGCAGATGACACACTCTCTAGTGCAGAGAAAGACACATAATCAAGCCACTTACAATGGGGAGTCTTTTATTTCCATTTCTGCAAGTATGGTCCTTCGCCCTGCAATTAAATAAAGAAAAGAAAGAGAAATCCAAAAGAAGCAATGCCTTGGCACCTTTGCCACAAAAAATTCCTTACCGCTGAACATGGTGGCTGAGCTCTCAGGTTACATTACATCAAACAAAGGCTCGCTAAAGAAACAGCTCAGCTGCATGAAGATCTTAACAATCAGAACAGAAAAGGAGAGACAACAGACTCTGAGAAAAAAAAAAAAGAGAGAGAGAGACAAACTGAGCTCTGATAAAAAGCCAAAATAAGAATTAATAAGTAAGGATGTGATACAGTCCTAAGAAACAGCAATTCTGCTTTCTTCTTTGCTGCAGTATACAAGCACCTTCTAGGAGCATATTAGATAGTGAACTAAGCCTTTCATGAGCACTTCAGCTGCCTTCTCATTCTGTCCTCAAGGAAAAAACATGCATGCTTTAATGTTCGATTTGTTAAACTGTAGAAATATGCTGCCTCATATTTCCAGCAGAAAGAAAGGACTGACTAGGCGGTGGTGCCTGGTCATCCTGCACAGTGACAAAACTCTGCTTAGATGCTGCAGGTCTCAGTCCTGTGTTTTGCCGTGGTAATGCCAGCCCTTTCCAGGCTAGGCTGCCTTCATGGAGGTGACACAGCAGCATGGCTGCTGTGACAGGGATTTCAACCACCCCAGCCTGAGCTAGACTTACAAATTACCTTCTCAGGTGGGACTTGTCTGCTTTAAGCAGAAAAGGAGCACGTTCCTGGGCAGAGCTAAGTGGTTCTGTATTTGTATTAGAGAAAATCAGATAAAGAAGGTGGCCTGGGGACAGATCTGAAACTGATGCAGTATGTAATATTCTTTGATGTCAAGGGCAATGTGAGCTTCGGTCAGTCGAGAGAAGAAGTTCTATGAGGAAAAGCCATAACCTTCAGCCAAAATTTTCCTATTATATAATCTAAGACTTTATTTAAATTATTTATTTTCCGGGACTGGAGTCTGGACAAAGAACACTGCATTCTACCTTTAAAAGTCTTAGAAATTGCTTCAGTTTTCTTACTCCCTCAACAGCTGAGATGTTTTTCTTAGAGATATCTCTCCAAAATGCCTACAGCTTTTATCTCATAAGCAACCTATTAATGCACTCATTCTCTCATTTAATTCACTGTTTTTCCTCCGCTAAGAGATGATTTGCGTTTGTCTTCTCAAAAATGTTTTTCAGATTTTGATTATTTTTTCCTTTAAGCCAGCCTTCCAATTCTCTGTGATACTGACATTTCCTTCCTAAAACAATTTTTCTGTTCTTGCTGTTATGTTCCTTTACTACAACTTGCAATCTTTATCATGTCACAGGTTCTCCCTTCTCATCAGCCTTTTCTCTGTTCCTCACATATCTCTGGTTGCCTTATCCAAATATTGACAAAATGCTTTCCAAGAACCTGGCAGATGTTCAGTGCATCCTGACACATTATTCTCCTGGCAGACACCTACACAGTTGAAATCCCTTCTTCCTACCTTCCTCCTATTTGGGATGAATTTGAGAGATATTTTCTAAGGAGCTGCATCCTCGTCACCTCTTTGTTTGGTATCTTGTCATGAATCCTAATAAGAGAGGTCACACCTACTTACCCTCTCTTTATTTCTGCCTATACAACCGGACCCAAGTGCACATGTGCATGTATGTTGGCAGAAAGTAATGTACAAGGCAATATCTTTCATCCATATTTCCCTGCCAAATATCTCAAGACAAGGTAAATCATTTTACGTATCATTCCAAAGATATAGATTATCTTAGCACATCTGTTATTCTGACACTGCAGGACTTCATGTTTGAATTCCTTGATTTTTTTAATGTTTTTTGTGCACTTAATCTCATTTTTCAGAAATTGTGAAATAATATGGAGGGAGATGTTGTTCAAGAAAGAATCTATTTTGACCTTTTTTTTTATATGCTGTTGGGTAGAAATTATTTGTATTCTAGAATTTTATTTTATATTTTAGTTTCATATTAAGTGAAAAATACTTTTCTGTGCATTGTGGAGAAAAGCAGAGAATACATTCATGTGGTTACACACGTATCTAAGAGTGTGGACTGAGCATTTTGCCTGTATACAGTAACACTTGAATGCCTCTATAGTTCTCTGGGGCTAGCAAGTAAATCCATGTATGTCAGTATGTTACATGTGGAATAGCTGACAGCAGTGTCTGACCAGAGGCATTCAGGAACTGGAGACTCTCACTCACTGCTTTCCTACTCTCTCCCACAGATGCCAAATAATGGGCCAGACTCTCAGCTGGACTCAGCACATGAGCCTCAGGTTCAGCATTTTAAAGGATGACAGAAACAGTTTAAGTCAGATGAGCCCTCTAAACAAAATCTTTTCTTTTTCTTTTTTTCTGGTTTTGGGTTTTTTGTTTTGTTTTATTTTGGTTTTTTTTGCTTACAGCAGCCAATGTCACACATAGAAATACTTTATATGATGGAGTCCTCTGTGGCCCAAATATGAATAGACTCATCTTTGATAAAATCAGTAAAAATGTTTTTATATCCATGTCCAATTTTTGTAAATAATTTAGATGCAACTTACTATCTTTTGCCACATAATAACACTAAACTCTTTAAAGAAGAGTGCATCTTGGAACCAAACCTGAAAGAATCAAAAACTGATTGAAATTTGAGGTCAGGACTACAGGTGATCATAGCAATCAGTTTCAGAACTGGAGATGAATATAAAATCATCAAAAAAGGAGTCGCAATGGAAAAATTTTCTTCTGACCAGGGTACCAAGAGCAGAGTCCTCTAGTCAGTTATCTTAAAGAATGATAGAAAAGAATGATAGAAGAAAGCTCTTCTGTTTAGCAAGTAAGTGGAAGAGCATGTCTGAAGAGCAGCCAGCCGGCAGAGCAGAACAGAGAATATGCGCAGACAGAATGTGGGAGAGGAGCCTGGTTAGCTTGTCCCAGAGTCAGAGTGGTGCCTGGACCCTTCCAGCTCTTACAACCACCATGGTGACCAGCACCCAGTGCAGCCTGGCTCAATTGAAATAAACTCTCGGCAAGAAAAGCAGACCCAGAGGTAAGCAGAGCCTATCTAATCTGTAACTACAGAGAACTCCATCTGAGCCTGCATCCCCAAGCACAGCCCTGAGGTGCCCCCACAGTGCCACACTGTTTGCTTGGCCACAGCTTCCAGCCCAACCCAACCCATTCACTCTCTTAGATCGTTGCCCGGGATAAAAAACAAACAACAAAACAAAGGTTATATGGAGTATCTTCTCCCTGCATAGGTCTTTGTCCCTGTATACATCTCTGGTGTTTCTCTTTCACTCTGCTGTGCTGGATGATCCCTCGTCCCTGCATTGGTCCAGTCGTTGCAGAGCTGAGACCTGCCCAGGTTCTCCCCTCATATGAGTGTTCAGGGTGGGTTCTCCTGATGTCAGCTGGTGCAACCTGGAAATTTTAACATTCAAATGTATTCAGATTCTTCAAATACATTTAGAATTAATTATTTAGGTTGAGTAAGCTGAAGGAAAATTCTTTAGATATGTCTAGACTGAATTTGTAGTGGAGAAACTCAGAGCTTTAGGCACAGCTGGTATCCCTGTACAGTGAATCATCAGAAGGGCTGGAGAAAATGTGTTTCTTTCTGCGTACAGGCTGATGATGTTAAAGTGAAAATTAACAAGGGTGCCTACATGGTTAGAAGTACTGTTCAGGTTTTGGTGGAGCTCTGCGTTTTTAAACTGCCTAGCTCAAAAGGATCATTTTTCCATCTCAAGCTCTAAAAACCTAAAAACACAATACAAATGCTTTTGTGGTTAGTCTATCATCATTGTAACAGTAAAGAGCAGTTTCAGATATGTAATATATGCAAAAGTACTTGAATTTTCCTGTTCCAGTCCCTCTTGTCCTGTCCAAATAAACCTGATGACTGCATTTCAACCTTAAAAGGTACATGTACACTATAAAATCCTTCATAAAAAATCATTTAAATTCCAAACCAACACAGAATTGAATAGTTCCAGCAATAGAGACAAGCATGTGTTTCATTGATAGACCGGGTTTTTAATGAAGAAGAGTTGTTTATGTTATCCTATCATAAAATGCCAGTTTCTGTTAGTAATAAATAAATATCCTCTGAAAAGCTTCCAAATCGCACTTGGATAGCAGTTATTTCGCAAATGCACCCAACTCATACTTAAGCAAATTCACAAAGACACATTCATGTTTTCACTTGACAGCAAATAATATTTACATACCATGTCAAGATAGCTTTCTACAAATATTCTTGTTTACTAGTCAAACCTGCAGGTAAAAACTTTGTTCAAGTGTTTGGTCTGGCAACATAATTTGGCACTCTATTAACTTCTGTTTCTGCTTTTGCACAAACAAGATTTGCCACAGACCACTGGTTCAAACAAGGAGCCTAAATGAAGTATCTCAAATTAAGTTTGAATTGATTTACATCGTGAACCAATGAACCAGCAAATTTTCTTGTGTGCGTTTCCATGTGCAGAACTAAAATACTTACAGGAGATACTGTCATACTGGCAATTAGGGTCATTGGATGAGGAAGACCAATTTCCTCATTTGTTTTCCCTTCTCATTTTGTAGGAGGAAGAAGCACTTGACATCTCTCCCTTTTTACTTTCTACTAAACTCATCCAGGTTAAAAACATTCAACCTTACAAGACCTCTGAATAAAATAACTACATGAGGAATACAAAATCTATACCAAGGAAAGGACATAAATGTATTAACCTCTGGTTTCAGTATAATAAATGCATGACTATGGTGTTTTTAGGGAAAGGCATGTTTCTGCTTACTTTTTTAATGGAGTCATCAGTCTATTTTCAGTTCTGTCACTGAAAGGAGCTAATTTAGCAGAAAAAATATGCTGAAACATAGACAGAACTATGTAAACTGAAAATGCTGATGTGATGCTGTGAAGCCTTCTGTGTTATTTTAAGAGTATCTGTACATGCCACAGTCCAAAGATCCCACTAGCATTACACAGAAATGTTTGAACTCTTTCTTAATAAAGAAAAGCAGAGACAGTCTGTTGCTGAGGGTTTGTGCTGAGGAGAGCATGTACTTGTATGTAAGTACATGTGTTTGCATGTGTGTTTCTTTCTTCTGTGGAGATTACGAGCTGTGTAGGAATAGAGTGCTTAATTGAAAAGATAACAAATGATGAAGCAGCTGTTAAGTATGGCACAAAAATTGCTCCGAGCAGTTAAGGCTGATCATCACGATGGAAATAGCTTTTTGACAAGCTTAGCATTCCTGTGACAATAATTAAGAATCAGGTTTCCACCAAAAGGCTTTATAGCCAGAAGGGGTTGTAAATCAATGGGCAACATTTTTATCTTGGAATGAAAATTAATTATTCAGTGTAGAACATGCTTTCTCACACTTAACTGCCTGTAATGCCTCCTTTATTCTCCATCTTAATTCAATTAATATACCATTGTTAAAGGGGTGTTTGTCAGTAGTGATTCACTTTTGTTAAAAATTACCATAAGGAAATATGACAAAATTGAATGGTTCTTAAATTAAGATTTAGTTCAGATTTTTTTGGCAGAGGGTTGTTAGCTGTTAAGTACTCTTTGACAAGGGTGTGGATATGAGCATTTTGTATTGCACCCTTTGAGCTTGCATAAGCACATAAAGGGACTGAATAATACATGAAAAAGAACTGTAGGATTTTCCAAAGTGCTCTACATGGCCCTAACTTCTTTCTCCCTTTTAAGCTAGTCAGAAAACATATTGAATTTAATTGGATGCGTTTCAGAACACCAAAGACTTTTGAAAATCTTATTCTTACTGAGAAAAAATAAAAAGTGTTCTTGCCTTTTTGACTATTATATGGAAATGAAGGCATCTATCAAAGCTGTCACGACACAGGGAAATGATGAGACTTTGGGGAATTATTCAGACTGTTTTGACAGGCTCTACAATCTGAAAATGGGCCTGGAAATGTCCTCTCGGCAAGAAATATTAGACAACATAAGCCTCCACAAGGGCAGCTTTTGTCTAACTATTGCCATTGGTGTTTTCATCTTCACCAGTAACAGAGATGATAGAAAAAAAAAAAGTACTGGAATTAGTGTTTAATTCCATTCAGCCCTCCAATATTTTTCCATTATTCCCCATTTCTTCTGTGGCCCTGAGAAGTGCATACTGATTTTCCGCTAAATCTTTCTTTAAATAAGCTAATACTTTGTAAAACAGGAGAAGCGTGAGAGTAAAAGTTCTTTGACTAAACGAGTCCCACAATTTTTTATCTCTCAGTGTAAGTTCATGATGGTACTCTCTGAAGCAATTATGATCTCCTGGCAGATTAGGAGAATTTCTTAGAAGCCAAGAGGTGCAATTCTTTCAATTCTGTTTTGTTATCTCATGGGTGATTCTGCTGCAGCCAAGCACTACTAAAAAAAGCACTGGTGAGTCACAAAAGGATGCCCTCTCTACATATTAGAGAATTAATCGCCTTATAAAACCTCTTAATATTATATCAGCATGAGCTAATGCTGACTCTACTCACAACACATGAAGTTATGGAGGGCAAGCAGAGCCCTAGATGCTTGTTCTTGCCCCAGAAATTCTCCTGCCTTGCTGCCTCCTCGAATTTCTCTTTCATGAGAAGATTGTTCACTGACCTAGCACAGGAGGGAGAGGTCCATATCCCTTCCATTTCTGGAAATTCATTGGTAAGCCTAGTGCCAGCATCAGCCTCTGAGTTACTCATCTTTGCAATCAGGAGACTGCAACTGATTCATGCTCTTAAAAGTCAAGAGATTATGTGGTATTCCATGGCAAACTGATATTGTGGAAGCAGAGCAAGGGTACCATGCCGTGTTCTGAAAAGGCTCCAGGTGAAATAAATTCCAAAATTGTTTGGTTTTCCACACTTGAACTAGGAAGTAGGTTTAACCCCCTCAGGAAACCTCATGTGTTTCTCCTGTCTTTAATCTGACTTACGTTATTTGCACATCAACATATGTGTCTTTGACATGCAGAGCTATCACTTCAAGATATCACAAGTAATCAAAGACAAACACACCCACAATTCCCATTTCATCTGTGAACACTTTATGGGGTAGGGGTCACAGTGATGTTGGAAGAGGCTTCTGTGCTAGATTTCTTTTTTTTTTAAGAAACATATGGTACAATGGAAATAATAATGCCAGCTATCAACCCGAGAATGTGTCTTTCTATACTGCGTAAATTTTGAATTTAAAAATCCTTTTGTCCTTTCCTATCCTGTTTTCCACCTCACTGAACACCAACATTTCTTCTACATTGACTATTCTAAACAATTAGCTGAGAAGCATTCCTTGCAAATACCTCACCAGCCCAACACCTTCACTCAATTAGGATATTGCTTCCTCTTCAATCAACATGACTTGTTTCTGTAGGACTACCCAAAAGGAAGATGCCTTCCAAGAAAACTGAGACTACCGGGAGCTGGCCCTGAGATAATCCTCCTTTGTTCATCAGGTGCTTCACCCATTTTGAGGAGACAGAAGTGGGGAAGGAAGCAAGGATAGCATATATGTAGATCAACACATCTTTTAAAACACAGAAATGACAGGACTTGACTTTATGTTTGATAAAAATCTTTACTTCTTTGCCACTTTGTGAGCTTGTGAATACAGATTAATGGCTGCTGCACTGACTCGTGGTTTTATTCTCAGTGTCAGGCCAGAAAATGAAAGAGAAATACACCACCCAGAAAAGATCAGATAATTTCTGGTAGACAAAAAAAGCCACAAACAAACATGTGAAATTCAAAGAAAATGCATCTATTGTTAGTCCAGGATATTAGTGCCTGCTGCTGTTCAGTCCAGTTGGAGAGAGCAGAAGACTTGCATGAATCACATATTAGGACAATATGTTTAATATAGAGCCAGAGCAGAATGTTTCTGGCATTTTTTAATGGATACAATAATGTTGCATCACAAATCTGTCCTTGAGTTTTTCTTTCAAGGGAACTGCCCTGGAGTTAGTTGCAAAAAAATCAGTGGTCTGGAAATTATGTAATTTAAACATGTTTACCTCAGTGTGTGCCAGTATTTGCAGCTGTCGAAGTGAGCAGAGCTTTGTCCTACTGAGGCTAATTCCCCTAAATTAAAAACTGCTTCTGTTCTATGCACCCCCACACATGTTTAGCCTTTGCCGACCAAATGTGGGAATTTAGAACATTTTAAAAATGCTTGCAAATAAAGAGAGGCAAAAATGTTCAGTGGAAGAGTTCTTTACCAAAAATAAGTGTTATCATTTAACATTATTTTCAGAAATGTAATCCAATTTTGAACAGGGAAAAGTGGAAGCATTTAATTGTCTTTCAGATTTACAATGCATCAAAATTAGTAAGTTACTGAAAATAGATATTTCAAAATAATTTAAATTAAAGATGTGGGCTGCAAAACTTAAATGCAACGTTTAAGTATCGTCACTCATTCTCTTGATATTTTACAAGGCCTTATGGCTATTGAAATTTTCTTAATTTGGCTGGTTTAATAGCTCAAAATTTTAAAATTAGATCACATCAGAAATTCCAGATTTTCAACTGTTTTCAGGGAATCAGTAGATAAGTTGGTAGATTTAAAATATAAGTTCCTATACTTCAGACTCATTCTGTAACAATGTGGAAAATAGACGAATCTTGGTCCATATTGTACAGAAAGTCAAAGCATTCCTGTCTGGTTTTTAATCATTATTGATGCCAAAGGATTTTTTTCTTACGCTACATTCATGCAATACATGAAGTTAGGGACACTGTGTACTAACTATAGAAACTGATTGTGATATTTATATAAAACCACTGTATGTCACCTGTTCCTGTTCACAATTTACAATGAAAATTCACCTGCAGAGATAAACCACCATTAGTGTTAATGTATCACCAAGTACAAGGGTGCTAATGCACAAAAAATTATAAACTACTCTGTGCACTAAACCGTGTAAACTAAACACAGCCAAATAATATATTGGTGGTGTGAAGTAGGACAATGGGAAGTTCACCTGGACAGTGCTTGGAACTACATTTTGTATTGCACTGACTCAACTCCTTGCTGATTTTATTTCTGCAAGGTCCTGCAGAGAGGGTCTCCTGATCTGGGCCTCTTTAAAATGAGAAAAAACTCCAGATGTCAAAGACTAGAAAATAAACCAACATGCTTGCAGTAGAAATTTATGAAGAGACCGTGTTGAGCTGAAAAAAATGAAAAGGCATTCAAAAAAGATTTTTCACTCCTGCTGATGACACAGAAATCCATAAACTTGGCTTTTCCATGTGACAAAGTGATATGCAATAGTCACTGTGGTTTCACACAGTTGGGTCAATAAACTTCCATTAAGTATGGACAAGCTGTCAAAGTGACCCGCTGCCCTCATTTCTGCAGTATGACTTGGCCTTTGCTGTCTATATTAATATGAATTTTAACCCTTTGGTTTGGCATTTTAATTCTTCATCCATTAGTCTCACATTTCTGTATTATCAGTTAGTACTATTGATTTTAAAGAATACATACAGTCAATTTGCACACATGTATTTGCAAAGGTCAGTAGAGGACACAAATGTGATTTCTGCAAGAGGTCCAGACATTGCTTCCTGATGATTTTTATTCTCTCTCCTTCTGGCCAAGATTATTTTTTGCAGGTGGAAGTAGTACTTATCATAACTGAAGGATCCCTAGATGTCCTTGCAGTCTGAATTTTTAAGGGTTCATTTGTGGGGTTTTTTTTCAAGATGTATCTAAATAGAGGCACTGCAAGTCCAGAAATATCTTTGTCCAGGTTGAGCTTCTCGTGAGGTGATTGCCAGACATCTCAGCTGTCTGTGCTTTGTTGGAACACAGAACACTGTTAATTGGCACACAGACGTAAGTGGAAGCAAAGCAACAGTCTGAGTGTCAGCCCTCACACACCTGCATATATTTTATGTTTAAAGCACACAGATAAAACAACAAAAATTGAAGCTTTTGCATGACTAAGATAAACTCTGCCCACCTTTTTTTCTTTTTATTTTCCTTTTTTTTGCAGTCAGATGGAAACCAGGCAGTAGAGGTAGATTTTACATTTGACTGAAATACAAATGCTGTAGTTGCACTGTTCCCAGGAGGGAAATTTCAAAGCCAAATTCTCTGGATGTTAAAAAACCTTCAGCCTCCTTTTCCTTGTTTTTTTTACCCTTTTGGCAGAAAATGCTGTTGTTTATTGTTCCTGGTATGCAGCCTTTCTGTTTAAGTTCATACTAATGAGGAGAGAAGAAATTTCTCCCAGTATTTACTATCTCAGCTTCTAGAGACCTCTGCCACTCAGAGGGAGTATATGGTGTTACATTTTTTGTGGTGTTACCTGGGACAGATTTACTACTTGGAGACTCCAGAGAAATCTCCTTGAGCAGTGCCTACTACTGGTTTCTTCCTCCTAATTTATTTCAGTGCTCATTTCCTCCTTGTTTTAGAGTTTCTGCTGTACTACCCCAGGACACACAGTTCCTCAATCACTAGCAGTGGCACTTGTTATTTACAGGTGGGACGGACTTACTTGGGGATCAGCCACTCGAGGACAAGCGGCTATTCACACTTCCTAGTCCTCTAATCTACCTAAGCAGCACCTTCTATCCATGGTCCAGTTCCATCTGTAGGTTGATGGGAAAATGTTTCGTTAAATTTCCTGCAGTTCTATCTCTCTTCCCTTTAAAAGCAGCAGGAAGCTGTCACTGAGTGGAAGATCAGTCTTCTCTGAATCTGTTGATATTCCAGACGCTGCCATGTTCAGAGTGTTCTGCTCTTTATGATACTGCCAAAGTCAGTAGTGGCACTTGGTGGCACAGAGCCACAATATCATGAATTTCTGAAGTGCCCCAGGAGCAAAACAGAGACTCTCAAATGTGCCTTTTCTCCACTCATACATAATCCACACCAGACTTCTGAAGCAAACCAGATAGAGCTGTTCTCCTGCTCTGTGCCTGCTTGGAGATCTAACAGTTTGTTATTAGGAACAAAAAAGTAAAAAATTTAATTTCACCACATTTCAAAACATAAGAGTAGCACAGCACCATTCCAAATAATGTTTGAATTTCATTTCTGATGTGGAATATCCAAAGTTTCTGTGTCCCTGTTGGAGCCTCTACCACAAACATATCCTTGGCTATGTTGTGATATTTAGAGTACAAACTTCTCTCTCATCCACCACTTCTTGCAGGAAAATAGCAACTATGTCATCTCTATATAGGGAGTAGAATTTTTACTTAAATGGAAAATGAATATGCATTGTACTTCAGAAAGTATAAGGGCCAAATTATTCATTGCAGGGTGAGTGAGAACCTCAGTGGAGCGAAATCAATTCATACATAGTAGCAACTTACACCAAAACTTCAAAGTGATAAACAGCCCAACCTGTTTTTCCTTGAGCAGCCCTTTTGCCGGCTTTTGCAACATAAAGGTTGACAGGAAGAAATAGAATAAATACATAGCTTCATTCTGGGACTGGTCTTAAAAACATTTTTGCAAGTGCCTAGATCCCCACACGTGGGTTTCACACGCTCTGAGGTCTCTTGAGCTATTGGTATGAGTAAGTTAAGCTCATACAGATGTATTTGCAAGTAGAAGCAGTTTCTCAAGAACAAATCACCTTTTCTGCATCAGTAGGAAAGCGACTGATAGCTCTCCAGTGTGCCTTAGATTTCATACTCCGATTGTAACGAGAGCTCCATAACACTCCCCACTACAACACAACAACAACGCAATCATTTAGTTCGGCAATCTGAGAGGGACAACGGCTATTTCAGCATTCCCAAGGGGGGTTCAAATGACTTATTGATCAATTGATTAATAAATGTCAGCGGTCAGAGGAGAGAGCAGCTCTGCTGAAAAAAATAGCTGTCAGAAGAGCCCATAAGTGCATGAGCTATTAGGAGTGAAAAAAATTAATCTGACAGAAAAATAGGGCAGTGATTGTTTTACATTAAATGAGAGAGAATGCATGGGATGTGTTTCTAAAACTTGTCAGATACAATAATGAGAAATAGAAACTTCATTTTGGGATAAAGATGGTCATGCTTATATTTTGATAGACTACATATGAATATTTGGAATTGATTAACTTTTCATAAAATAGCTGCTTTGAGTTATTTCTACTAAAAGTTAGCAACTGATGTTCTAATCATGCTTAAGAATTGTTTTGTTTCTAATGAATAAGGATGAATGCTTTTTCTAATCAACTTTTAAACTGTTGTTTTTGGCACAGGTAAGGGTAAATCTAGTCTGTGTGCTTTTCCATGTTTTACTGTTGGTAAAATTTTCTCCTAAAGTTTCATTGAAATGAAGTTGTAGTGTGGAACGTGCATTCCTGAAATACTCGCTGCTATTTATTATCAGTTTTCATTTCCAGATAAGGGGCTTCATTATGGTGTTTAAGATTCATTTGACAGGAGGCATTCACGTGTCCTGGAAGGGTTGTCTTTATATCATTATTGTGGTAAGGGTATAACTGAGGGAGTGGGAGGCAGATGGTTATCTATATGAAAAATCCTTACTCACCTGAGCTGCTTAACTATAGAAAACTGAGCTATAAAATTAAGTGAATCTATACATTTCCATTATTTTCAGCACTGTGTGTCTGTGCAATGATTGTGATGCCTTATCAGGCCTCCTAGACACAGAGACTAGACAGAGTAAAGGAACAAAAGTAGGTATTTATTTGAAAGGGCCTTCAAGGTACACCCTGGGGAGCCAGAGGCTATTGCCAAGATGGACCCCAAGATGGACAACAGGTCACGAGTTTTCCACACTTTTATAAGTTTGGTTCATTTGCATATCAGGGTCAATTCTCCAATTAAAGCCCCAGTTAAATGATGTAATTCCCCTTAGCTACCCCCCCTTCAGAGACTCCTTGGCTTACACCCCTTGGGCTCAGGATGGTCCAGGTGTCCTTGAAGAGCAGTCCGGAGAGGCTTTGTTGTGTCTAACAGGCATGAGAGAGCAGAAAGTAACAGGCTACAAGAAGCTTCAAAGTTGCACACTAAGCAGTACAGAGTTTAAAAAATACAAAAGTTAAAACCTAAGGCATCAATTGCTCATCTGAATTTGTGTTATTTTTCTCACAGATACCTTAAAGATTAATCTTCCATTCATCTCATGCTTTGGGATATTCCATTTGGAGGCCCCAGATATGAGGATGCCCTTCATTCACTTCCTACACAGGAAGCCACACTCTCAGTAGGTCTGATGGACATACACAGTGTGAAGAGAGGTGTTACTGAGTTATAGGACACGTGGTGGGACCGTACCTGATTAAATGATTAATTCAGAGTCACAAAGGAAAGCTGTCAATCACAACTGGCCCAATCCTCCCCAGCTGCCAGGCACCGCATGTGACAAAATCATCCCACTGTTGTCACATCAGCTGTGTTGGTAAAGCATCTGTTCCACCTATGGAAAAGGTGCAGCCATTAACACATTTGAACCAGCACCACAGCAAAAACAAGACCTCTGATAATTTCCTAGACAACTTGCAAGTTACAATTAACTAAAATCCTAATTACAGTCAAGATAAGAAAAGTAAAATTTTTTTATTATGCAGATTGAATGAAGTATAATGAGTTGGTTTTGTATTTATCTAATTAAATAATTTCGTTCTTCATCTGGCTTCACTAGTTAAGAGCACATATACACTGAAAATTATAAAGGAATTTGGGGACAGCCTTGGTTTAAATATTTTGGTATCTCTGAAATCTAGGCAGAATGTCCCACATGCCAACTAAGCAACCTGAAGTTTTGTTGGACTTACATAATATGAACACTTTTCCTCTGTGTTGTACAGTAGTTCATGGATTTTAATAGAATAATAATAATTTTAGTCATAATCAAATAATAATACATAACACAAAAGGAGTAAATCTATTACAATGACTTTTAAAATTTGTACTATTATTTAAAGATGTACAAAGAATAAAATAAACTTCTTCTACATTGAGCAAGAGTTTATGATAAGCATTTTACTTACTGCCCAACATCAAAATGGGCTTCACAAATCACTTCAGAACTTAATTTCTGTATTACTGTTATTAGTAATGAGGTTACTTAAGAATCTGGGCTTGTGTGTCTGTGAGAGGAACAAAAATCTATTCCTGATCTACAAGGCAAAAAGCAAACACTGAAATCAAAACATGCCTAAAGCCATTCTCTTTAAAGTATATATAAAACAATGCCACATTATCTGTGGTAACAACTTTTTGAGATGAAAAACCACATTCTAGGTCCTCCAGTGAGGTAGATAAGCACAGCACCAGGGAAATAATCAGTTCATACAAATGAGTATCCACATCTAAGCAGATGGCAAAGCATTTCTGGGATTTCAAAAGTCAAACCTCTTATTTAACAACAGAGCTGATCAAACAGTTCAGCTCTTTACAAGTGTTAAATATTGTCTAAAGTATCTTCAAAGATATTTACAAAAGAGTTTCCATGCAAAATCTGAACTTTACAGATTATATGTTTGGAAGTAAAGGTCTGCTCCATTTGCCCTACCTTTTCATCCTTTGGACAGCTAACCTGCCCCATATGTTCCAGTATCCATAGCTAGATTGTCCAGGGGACATGTGCTATTGTTGCTGCTTCATGAATAAATTTTAGAATAGGAAGATAATGAATAATAAAGCATTAAGAACTGTGCATTTTCAAATGAAGGCTGCATTATTTGTACACTTCAGAGAAAGAATGGTCTCTATATTTCATTTTTCCCAGTTCACTTTCTGAGTTTAGTCACTGGGAAATCGATAGCAGTTTTCTCATATGCTCTGCTTGCTTATGAGGTCTCACACTAACTTTGAAGTACAACACCATGTTTTGCCAACATTTTTACAAATTCCTGGCCACAGTCCAGACATAACCAATGAATATATTGATCTGGAAAAAAAAATATCTGCGCAAGCCAAAATACTCTTTTTTTTTCCATTTGTTCTTTTAAAAGTAAATCCTCGATATGCTTTATTATTTAAATATAGCTATTCCTAAAAAAATCTATCATCCAGTGAGCTCTCGATCTTTTGTAAAGTCCTCTCAGGAGTTTTAGCATATAAAGTAGTTTAAAAACTTTCCAATTCTGAAACAAAACTGCACACATTCCTGTAGTTAGTGTGTTTCAGTTTATGTGAACACTGTTCAAGGATTCTTGGTATTTTTATATAAAGAATATCTCTGAAAATATCATCAAACAGTTATATCCATAGCTGTAGATAAGTGCATTAAAGGAAGGATTTGGGTGTACCATGTATGATTAATGTCGCCTACTGCAAGACTTTATTTCCTTACAGCTTGAAGAGGTTTTAGTGCCTAAAGCCAATATTTCCCATGTCAGATGTCATAAGAAGCAGGAAAACTTTGAGAAAAAAAAAGTAACCAAGGGAGTTCAGACAACTGTAAGAAGGAGACTAAGGGAAGAGAGGTATCAGCAAAATGAGTATTGTCCTTCTTCAATACATTTGAATGACCTCTTGCTTGAAGAGGTCTAACACTTGTTTTGGAGCATGATAATCAGATATGGAGGCTGGATGTGTGTATGCTAAAGTTATCTTTTTCCAAATATTAGAATTTTACCCTGTTGTCAAATGGCAAGATGTTAAATAGTTAGAATTATATTAGACTGAAATAATACTCTAATGTGAACAGCTCATATACTCTTAGTATAAAGGGAATACTAAACAAAAACACCCTGCACCATGAATTTCATCCCTGCTGCTAAAGGAAATTGCACAGTACAGATAATAGATGCAAGAAGTTCTACGCTGAAATGAATCAGTCTTGGCTGCAGCTCTTCTCCTGGAGAGCAACACTCAGCACACCCCTCCAGGCCTTAGAAACCTTCTCCTATTTCCAGACAGAACTTGCTCACAGGCCTTTTGTACCCATTTCTTCTTGTGCCAAGGCTGTTCTTCAGTTGTTCCTCTGCCCCTCTTTGTCTGTCTTTGCTCAGAACGAGCACATCCTCCCCCAGTCTTTGTTCCACCATGAGAAATAAGTCATGGGTCTCTCCCATGATCACCTTGGTGGCCCCTCTATGAACATGATGCGAATGAAAAGAAGGAAGAGGTAACTGCACAGTGAGACAGATGAAGTATTCAAACAAATTTGCAATGATACTGTAAAGTGATCTTGTTTCTCCTAGAAACACCTTCCCTGAGATCACATTTGTCTTCTCCTTAGCCCGTGACATTGCTCGTTGGTAGGTGACTCTCCAATCAGTTAATGGAGAAAAATCTTCCTCCATGTCTGCCATTTTCAGCTGATAAATGTCTTTCTGATAGAGAAATAAATTTCATAAACCCTTAAGACTACATAATTTGTACTCTTATATTTAATCTCATTTTTATTTCTACGGTTCTTATTCCATTCATTCTGTTCTCCTTCAGTTTTGGTAAGAACTCCAAAATTATGATTTCAAGCCATATTCATTTAGTTAATTAAACTAGTTTAATTAAATAAACTAAACTAAATGACTGTTTGAAGACCATTATTTAAGGAAAACTATGGCCTAAATAGAGCTATCTGTAAGCAGCTGTTTTAACAAGTTTGGGAGTTCCTCTCTTCATTTTTTTCCTTTGGGGTGAGTTTGTCTCCAATTTGCATAGTTTTGTGCATAAGCATTGTATTAATCTAAGTAGATAGATCTAATCTTGTCTAAAAATGAAGTTGCCTATTGATTTACACAACTAATCTTGCATACTCATGTTGCATCTCAATCACCTGCCATTTGGCTTCCCATTTCTTCTTCGGTTCTTCAAAATGCCTTCCAAAATCACAACAAAATTGCCTTTTTTTAACTTTTTTTGAGCATTCCAGTTAGTCCACTGAATAGATTCATTTAGTGTCCCTATTACTGGACCTGTTATTTAATATTCCAATACCCCCTATATTCTGAAATGGAAACTGTTTCCTGTCCTATATTTACTGATGTATATTTACTGAGATTGTTTTTATAGCTGAAATAAAATAATTTCCACATCTATTCTTCCATTCTAGTTATCCATCAAATTCTCCCTACTGCCCAGCATTATCTTTGTTAAATTCTGAGAAAGAATATTTGTCTAATTTTCAAAACAACTTTGACAGAAATTTTACTGATATCCATATGAAAATTTGGACAACAATCAGTTCAATTCTGAAATAAGTTAATCTGACTTATTATTGTACATTAAAGCCATGTAAAAATATTTAGGTTTTCAGAGCTTTCCTAGTGATATTAGAGAGTTTTAACTGAGAAATATATTTGGGAGTTTTATTTGAGTCCATAAGTCCAAAACAGAGCTTAAGAAACAACAGAGGAAGTTGAAAAGAAAGAGAACTAGCATCAGGTTGGTCTGGATGTCATCAGTTTTCATTTTAGCATTAGTTTTATTAACAACATCCAAAACCATCAAGATTTGAAAGCGTTATTCAATACAGACTGGTGGAGCATGTGTTCCCCAGTAGGTGTAAGTTCCATCACTTTCAGCCAAGAGCCTCTTGATCTTTGCTTTCCCCATCACCACTTCTGGCCTTGGCCGAAAGTGCTTCAGCCACAGTCCTGTTGGTTCTCCAGGTAATTGTGAACAGACTGTTCCCTTCACTTTGTGAATGGTACAGGTGCAGGTCCTTGTGCCTTACAGGCTCACTTGCTGGCATCACAAGGGACTCTAAAATCACCCTTAATTTTGAGGCATCCAGTCATTCTATGACAAGATGCCAATTTAAGAAGAGCTGATAAGTGCAGGTGCCTACAGAAAGAAAAAAATCCCTATCCACTAGTCTGAATCAAAGCTAAAGGACTTGGAGCTGGATCTGCAGGGTAGGCCAGCAGTCCCAAATGGAAATAGAAAATGCTGATGAGAAACTTGAGCCTCTCTCCTACACCTCAGTGTCTACCCGTAGCCAGGGCTGAAAGCCACAGGAATCAGCCTAATTAAAAATATATGCTTGGGTACCAATGCACTGGCACTGAGAGCATGTACCCAAGGAGTGGAATGGACCATTTTAACAACTTACTAACCAAAATGTGCATTCTGTTGTCCAGATGCCCATCCCAGGGCATGCCTAAATTTACTAGCATTTGTTAAATACAGCCAAGGCACAGAACCACTAACTTTAAATTCACAGGTTTACTAATGTTAAAATCTACATAATACTTCACAAGCATGAACCTCTTTTACAGGGTCTCTGATGGAAGATTTTCCCCTTATTTAGCTTATTATAACAGAGATTTTATCTCCCCAGGTTCTTATTCCCCTAGAAAAAAACCTTCTTGACCCTACCACCAAAACTGCTCACGTTTTCATAAAACACACCCTGTAGCTCAGAGATCCAGGAGAGACTGATTGCCACCACAGGGTGTAGCTGAACTGAGGCACCTCTGTGTCCCATGGCAGCCTTATCAGGGACACAAGTTACCCAGCAATACCACGTTAGCAGCACCCAGTGGTCATGCTGGACCTCTGTGTGCACCAGGGGTAAGAAATTTCTACCTCCCCAGTCGTTATGGAGAAACATTTCCACAAAGATGTGAAGACTTGAAGGGCAGAAGAAAACCCTCAGCCTCCCAAGCTGATTTAGTCTGGGTCACTCTAAATATTCTGGCACATAGGTTGTTGCAATCTGTTAGCAGGCCACGTGCAGTCCAGCCACAACCTCTTTCCCCTGATGTCATTAATCAGAAAAATAGTCAGTTATTACTTGTGTTAGCAATAACAACATAAGACAGACAAGTCTTCAATAATACATAGCAATCATTCATAATTTAAATTAGGCCATCTACAAAATAATACTGGTAAGTCCTGTATACTGTTGAACTGTCAAAAGAAGAGACCATAGTAATTCATTAAAATCTGCCAGGAATCCCTGGATAAGTAACCAGCAGGAACATTCACTAAATTATCCAAAAAGCATGGTTGGCTGTAACCCATCCTTTTGTTTGAGAGGAGAGTTGCTAGCACTCTAGAACAACCCTCACACCTTGGGAAAGCTATAAACTTTCTCATATTTCATCCATGTATATATATAAAAGCAGAATTTGGCTTACTAAGACTGCCTTGAAGGCTCAGCTTGTAAGAACAATATTTAAATTATCAGAAAGGTAAGCTGAGTGCTAAAAGCACATTGGTTTTATATTTGTGCTTGAAGAACATGAGTGTCTTCAGTGTGCAAAGCAAGGCACAAGTGACAAAAGAGACCACTGAGACCATCATGAAAGATCATGGGAAGAAATGGTCCCAGCATATCAGTCACCAAATCAATGCTGGTTTTTCTCCTGTATGCACGACTGAAAACAAGTGCTTAAGGAAGTTTGGTATGGAGGACAGTAACTGGGCAATACTTACTGAAGGAGCCTTGTATCCCAAAGAAGTTCACCTCAAATGGGTGCTTGCCATCAGAGTTGCAAGATACTTTCAGGAAATTAGAAACACACACCACAGAAGAAAAGAAACCGGGAGTGGGGAAAGACTTTGGGGATGAGGAGGTCTTACAAATTGTCAGCTCAGACAAAAGGGCTTGGAGACTATAACATGTCTGAAAGAATCTGAAAGAACTACTTGCCCATTAAAAAAGTATAGAAAGATGTGAGCTATAGCAAGACATTTAGAAATGTGGAGAACCTCTTCTGAGGAAAGGTATAAACAGGTTCCTCGTAGATTTCTTCCCCCTTACTCAGTTCCCTGTGGAGGATTCATTTGCTAAACACATTCTTTTAAATATTAGTTTCTGATTAAAATCTCACACAGATTTTGCAGAAGAAAAGGGGTTATTTCTAATTTTGAAAGTATTTGAAGTATCTGAAGTTTTTTGTAAAGGTGCAATAACAGAAGTCTGCAAGCAGCACATCATCATTTGTGACTAATTGGCAAATTCAGATGGCACATAAATTGACAAGAAATGTCATCAATGTAAATTAACTTTTTCAAGCCATAAGAAAAGAGCACCAGCTTCATGTTACAACTGAAAGAATGGCTCCATTCTGGAAAGTCATTCACTATCATGCTATAGACAATGACCCCTGTCAAAAGATTTAACAAAGTTCACAGGTCAATGCAGTGGGAGGATCTCTGCTGTCCTGACTCTTAGTAATAGTCTAATCATGCAGAAAAAGTTTTAAGTGTTGATAATTTAGTGAATGAAATTCATGCCTTTTGACCCTGAATGAAGAGACAAGGGAGATTCATCTTGTCTTCAATTAAGTTTATTTTTAAGCACCTTATCTGAGCCAAGAGTCACAGGATCCCAGTATTTTTATGCCTTTTTCAAGCTGTATCACAAATTAAATCTGTAGATACTGGGTGTTGGGAAAACTTTTTCACACAACAGCCGTGAAATCCTGATTCTGCTGAAGTCAGTGGGAGTGCTGCCATTTCTTCAACAGGGCCTGGACTTCAGCCATGTTGTTTAAAGTCTCTGAGTGCTGTCTTGGCTACGCTACCCACATGCTGTTCCCAATGGGTTCACTGGCAGGAAAAAAGACAACGCTATGTAAGTGCTGAATATTACAGCTGAAGAAGAGGCAATATCACAATCTGAAGAATATGTCTGAGTTCAGTTATGAAATGTCTAAGATGCAGAAACCATTTCATTAGTTAAGCGATAAGTGGCACGCAGTCCATCAGCACTGAAACCATTGTCAGCTTATGTTAAGATTCTACGTGAGGATTTGCTAGCACTCTGAGTGTGAAGAGTCTTGGTGTGACTGCATAGCAGAAAACTACAAGGCTCACTCACACTATGGACTATATTGATCAGAATCAGACACAAAAATTTCCATCCTAAAAATCTGTGATAAAGATAAGCTGAACTCAGAGAGTGGCTATCTCAATTTTCAGAAAAGGCAATATAGTTAAAATTTTCTATAGATTTTTTTCTTTGTGTAGTGAGATGAAGGGACCATCTCTACGTATACAAAAACAAGATTTCAGACTCCAGATTGCTATCTGCATGGTCAGAGCTGTGAAGAGCAGTGCTGAAACACCACAGTCAGGGCCATAGCAAGGGGGCAAGAGAAGAAGTGGATAAAATCCCCATCTTGCTGCTTTTAAAGCCTCAAGCAAAAGGACACAACAATGGGCACCAGAATACCTAAGATTTTCCCTGTAGCTTAGATAAACTTTTGCCAGCTATAGTTGCCTTTGTGACTGAGCTGGTTTGGCTTTCAGGGGTGTATTTACTCTACTGGTATTTTGATGCTAAATGCTTTATTCCGCCATAGCTGCATCAGCAGAAAAGGAGCATTACCTGCCCATGATTTTGTGTTCCTGCACAGCAGGGCATTCTTAGTGTAGTCAATGTCTTACTTGCTCATTTTAAACACCTCCCCAAATTCAGTGGAACTATATATCTATGCAAAATTAAATACTTTTTTCAAGTGTTTGCAGAACAGAGCCCAAAGGTAGAAGGAAATCTTGTACTGGAAATAGCTGTAGCATAAATTGTTTATATTTTGCCTTTGGCTAGATTAGTGCATCTCTATTATCATTACTTTTTCATTTTAACATTGTACCACTGAAGACATAGAGTAGCACTCATAATAATTATATTTGAAGACTTAGGGTAGCATTCCTATTAATTATATCACTACACTCCTCCGTGTTTCTGAGTATGGCTCATGTTTGCCCTGCTGGGAGCCACAGTTCTCCATCTTCCATCGACCTTCCAGCCACCACACACAGAACACCAGCAGTCTGCCTGTCCTGCCCACCATCACCTGCCGTGTCACCAGGCACAGTAAGCCTCCTGCCTCCAGACATGGGAGGATGATGAGGTCTAGCTTGCACTATTCCTTCCCCAAGACCAGCAAGCATCCCTGGGCCAAAGCCAGCCACATGTTATCTGTTAGCTCAGGCTGCTCATAAATAACTTGTTAATAGCTGTATGGTTTTTCCTGGGCTCGGCGTTCTACTTTCTGCTTTGATAAGAGCATGTTTTTGTTTGGGGAGGTTTCCTCAAGTACATGTTGGGATCTACTGGCTGAGCCAAACTAAATCAAGCCTGAGACGTATGCGTGTGTGTGTGTGTATGTGTCTGTGAGCAACAGGCGGCAGCAGTCAAAAGCTCCAGTCTGGCACACCCAGCTCAGAACATTTTCTCCCTGAAGTCACCCTCCTCTTTGTATCCTGTCCTCTCTATTTCTTGCACAGAAAAAAAAAGTATTCCTGACTTGATTTCCTAGAGGGGAAATTAATTAAAAACATGTGTTGGTTTCCCCTGAAGAATACATAACATGAAGGAAATTCTGAATGTGACATTAAAGACCAAAAAGGCCAGAATTTCAAAGGTTTTTTGATGCCTCAGTTTTTGAGAGTACTAACACAAACACATCCAATATTGCCCCATACAAACTAGGGGTTCTGCTCTAGAAGGGTCCAAACTCTCAGACAGCCACAGGACATCTGTGGCAGGTGTAGTGCAGCCTGCAGCAGTGTCCTGAGTGCAGCTGGGGGAGCACAGATGGGGTCCACACCTTCCACTCCTTTCCCAAGTGATGCCTTCAGCACAGTGGGGTGGAGCTCTGAGCATCAATCCTGGTTGTGAGGGAGTCACTGCCTTCAGGCAATGTGGGGCTGACCTGAGTGACAGTACACATCAAATCAAAGGCATCCACGGGATCATTTCCAAAACCTTTTCCAGCACAGGCCTGTCCGAGGACACAAACGCATTAGCTAATAACAGACCTGCATCAAACATCTCATGCATTAGACCCTGTAATTTACAGATGTGTAACTTCTTCACTGAGGTTTCCCAGTGGGCTGCATCATCCTGGGGCAGTCCACTGGCAGTCAGGGCAGTTGAGCCTCTGTCCTGCTTTGAGAGGAGAGAATTTGGATACAGCCATTCCTCAGACACAGCCTGGGTGCCAAGAGCTGCCAGCAGGAAGCCATGGTCAGAAAATCTCCTCTTGATGTAGTCTGCTACACAACCAGGAGTCAGCACTGCTGTGGGAATGTAGCTTTGGGATGAGTTTTTGGGGCTGAGCAAGCCAAGCAGAGCACTGTGTGTGTATTATGAGCAGTGAGAGCTCGCATCTCATTAGGGTTAAGATTCTTAAGCGATAATGCTGCCTCCTAACCCCTCTGGGAAGCACCCTGCCTACCTCACAGTCCTGTGGGCTGACTGACCTGTCCCATGTCCAAGACTATTCTGCTTTTGCACCAGAACCACTGCTCTGGCAGCAGCAATGCCATGCAAGGGCAGAAAGGCACCCCCAGGGCCAAAAGCACCGGGAGAGTAGATGGGCTTGCCTGGGAGCTGATGTCACTCAGAAATAAGTCACCGGCCACCAACTGCCAGCACTGGGGAGAACAGGAGCAGCACTCCCTACACCCCTTTGCTGAAAATAACCTCTCTTACTGGCACAGTGCTCCTCTTTCTTAATGGCCTTTCTTCGGCTCCTGCCAAAAAGCTCCTCAGCAAAAGTTAAGAACCAAACTCTGGCCTTGAGGCTCCTCCTTCGGCTTTGTCATTAGCCTGTGACAAGCAACTCATTAAGAAGCATCCTGCATTTTTTCTGTATGTTTCTGTCTTGGCACTTGTAAGATTACAGCATGTGACAGAGCGGATGGGCGTTAGCCTTTTCAGCCTGACAGCTACACGTACAGATTGCTGCTTGAGCCACAGGGCATCTTCCGAGAGAAATCATCCTCCCGGAGTGTGATAGATGGACAGAAACTTGAAACATCTGCGAAGGCTATAAAAATCTTGTGATAGGAGCCCATTGAGAGTGACGAAACACGGTGTCTGTACAGTGATCTATAGGGGCTGCCCTCTGCATGCTGCTCTACCACACTGAGTCGGGGTTCAGCTGTCCCTCTCCACACTCACTTGTTCCTTTTCATTAGTATGACTGAGACAAACTGGAAACTACAAGTGGAAGTTTATCCTGTCCTTTGCTGTAACCCAGGCAAATCCAAAATGCCAACTGATTTCAAGGGAAATTTTCCTTTTAGGGACTGGGCTTTCATATATTATATTTATTATTATTTTAAAAAAAAAATGGTCACAGCTGTGGGTGCTTAATAGATGTCTGCCATGTAGATTTCTGCTGCCCTTCCATATTTTTAGCACTTTAAAATATGTTTGCCATCTGTTCCTGCCACAGCATTAAAAACAATCACAGTGACTCTTTATGCAGAGGCCTTAGGATGGAAGTTGAATGGAGCCCACTAGATCACAAGTGACATGATGCCAAGAACAGTGAATTTAATGAGTGTGTGGCCAGATTTTTAAAGAGCGCTGTTGGTAACCCCCTTCCCTCCAGTGCTAAGGGTCATTTATATACATGTGTCAGTACAAAAATGTGCCTCTAAGAACCAGTCTCAGAATCCAAATAGTTGAAGCAACTGGTGAAAAGGCCTGAAGTTCAATGCCATGTTTTATGCTGTTACACACATCTCAATTTCTAACCAGTCAGTAGGAGAAAGGATGGAAAACAGATCGGAAACAGAGGACTTGTATTATGGCAATGTAGAAATGAATTTGCATCCTGAGAGGAGTGTCTCCTTCCCCTCAGCTCCACAGAGGATAACAGCTGATAACTTGTTAGGTCTTTGCCAAACACACTTCACTGAGCTAATATTGATGAAGTGGCTTTTTGTCTCCACCAAGCTAAATACCACAGTCTGGGCCAAAATATTTCTTATTGTTCAAAGACAAGGTTCTCAATTTCCTTTGATTTTTAATATACAGGCAATCATCTTCTTCCATTTTTTAATTGCCCTCATTTCTCATTTTGTTGGAAAACTGGCTCTCAGCCAGTTTTAAAGATCCCTCAATGATTACAAACAAGTAATGTTTGTAACAGCGAAGTGAAAGCAGATGACCTCTTTCCATGTCCTAAACAGTATTAGATGGCAGAGGAATGATATTTTTGGTGTTTTCTTTTCTAATGGTTAGTGCAATTACATTTGCAGGTAGGTCAACATGGAACCAGCTTGCTTAATTCAGAGAGTACCTTTAGTCTTCACCCCCGTTTTCTTCCCAGAGTTATGTGCTATCATTTCCATCAATTTTATCTGCTCACATTTTTTAAAGTGCCACTCCCTCTTGTAGTCTGGATGATGAAGCATGCAATCATGCTGCTCAATTCTGGGCACACCACAAAAATTCCTCCCTAATTTGACATTAATGTCAATGTGGAGTGATTATAATCATAGCACTGAAGTTTTGTTGCGGGAACTAGACAAAGACGAATATAAGAGTCAGAATAAAGGAATGTAAAGACAAAAACTACCCTCCCCCACTGTTTTTTCTGTTCCAAGAGGTGACAAACTTCTAAAAGTTCAGGGTCCATGCTGCATTGTCCCTCACACTGTCTGCAAATGTTTTACACAAACATACAGGAACCCTAGGAAACAGAGACTTGCTAATTCTCTGGCACATTTAAAATCTGCTCACATGCATCTCACACTGCAGACACATGGAAATACCACATCCTACCATAACAATATAACTAGCACAATAAATGAAGCATTGTTGGCCCAATTCTGTCTCTGTTAAGACCAATGTAAAATCCAGTGTAAACACGGTCGTTAAGTTTTGCTACCAAGGACCAGGAGACTTGGCCCTGACTCTAAGGCCAAGACCCTCAGCTGATAGTGACAGAATTATGGAATATTATAGAACAGCTCTAGATTTTAACAGAGCTACATCATTTACAGCATTTTTTTTCTCTAGTCCTAATTCTGCCAGGTGCCTTTTTTTGGACAACAGCTATTACAGTCACAAAATGGACAATATATCTACTTGACATTTTATTACACTGTGGAAAACACTCCCAAGGACAGTTCCCTGTGTTTGAAGCCTTGCAAATGCTGATCCCTTGTCTGGAGATGTCTTGAATTTGGCTCCACATTTCAAACATCCCCTTCTGGACATTTCAGCTACCGTGACTACACTGGAGGGTGTCTGGAAAGTTCCTAGATGAGAAGTTCTTGATCTCAGTCATGTCTTTAGATATGAGGTTTGAGGAATGCAAACATACTGAGCACATCTGCTGCTTAAAGCTGCGGACCAAGGCGTGCATTCATCCTCCAAAATTCCCTGGCATGGAACCCCATTTCATCACTCCTGAGCACAAACTGCACTCTCTTCTGTCACAGGGTCCTAGCAACCTAGAAGTGCATACAACTCATTCCACAGGTAGCTTTCCCATGTAGTGCCTGTATTTTTAAAATTTTTCAAGTTGTTCATGAGGTACTTCCTAATTTGTGTCTTAACAGTGCCACATTTCTGAAAAAAAAAAAAAGTTAGGTACTGTTATCTTTCATGTTTGCCAGCAGTCACAAAGTCCTTTAACAGACAGCCAGGTATTGTGGAACTTGGCAGGTGAGCACAAACACTTTGTTTTCCTGTTTCACCTGCAGCACTGAGGTTTCAGTTATTACTCTTGCCCCACGACGCTGCCCCTTTCTTATCATGGATGAGCCAACTGGTGCACCCTTCTTACGATAAAACTGAGCAATTCTGCTGCAATGTCACAGAATCATTAGGGGTTGGAAAAGACCTCCAAGATCATCAAGTCCATCCTTTGACTGATCACCCCCTTGTCAACTAGACCATAGCACTAAGTGCCACATCCAGTCATTTCTTGAGCACTTCCGGGGATGGTGATTCTAAGCCAAAGACTTATGTTCAGCAAAGTGCCAATATTTGTGGGATGGCTTAGAGCCTTTTTTTTTAAGATACTTTTCCTGACATATTCAATGCCACTCTTTCACTGAATGAACCTGCCCTAGAAGTGGGGCAGCCATTTGTTTTTAATGCTTTTTAGAGTAGTCTTTTCCTGGTGTTCAGCAGAGGGGAAGTGTGGGCAATCCAAGTGGTGAACAATCATATCACTATTTCAGTACTGCACTACATATGGGACCTGTGGTTGTGGAGGATTTTATTAGGGAAATGTGAACTTCTTTATTCAGGAAGAGACAGGGGGAAAAAAGGGAAGACATTTACATTTCTGCAATGAATTAAGCTTTATTGAAATTAATTATATCAAAATAGTTGCTTGATTGTCATTAGAAATTCCTTGATAAATTTTGTCTGTTTGCAGGGAATAGTCTTTTGAAAATATTTCCTATGCATTTTTGTTCTTTACGGAATCATGCAGCACACTTATGGAAATAATCAATCATTTCATTAGCATTTGAAGATCTGTTTCCTGGGTTTTTCATTACTGTATTAGAGGTTATTAAAATGCATACTGGTAGCAATGACTTATTGATGCAAAGTTGCTCTTCTACCATCCAAACCTCTTTAAAGAACAGCAACAAAAACAAGTCTGCTGTTATTCAGATACAGCTTTTACCCAAACAACTCATCCAGCTGAGTGCTGCCTGCACTTAATTTCTTTTCACAGGCCAGGTGTCTGCTAATTAATAAATCAAATCTTCACTGAATCTTCCAGTTGATTTTTTCATCTTTTTCTGAAAATTAAGCTGTTTAAGTCTGAAGTTCATTCAAGCCATTAAAACGGAGATCTAGCCATTTCTACTCTGTACTGCAGTGGGTTTTTAATCAGCCATGCACAGCAGCAAGAAGCCAGGGCTGGGAGCAGACTTCCTGCACAACAACCATGGTTCATTTTTGGATGGGGTCTTCTACAGATGCTCCAGAAGAGACTCCCCAGAGTCACATTAGAGGCAGCAGATTTACAGGCATGGTTACCCTCTCACATCTGGCAAACACGTGGAGGCAACAGGCACCTTCCACTTCTGCTCTCACCCCAGGGACAGAGCACTGCAGCTTGCAATGTGCATGCAGGTACATCAGCACTGCAAGAGGGTATGGTTTAAAAGAGGAGAGGTTGAGATAGGATGTCAGAAAGAAATTCTGCACTCAGAGGGTGGTGAGACACTCAAAACAGGTTGCCTAGAAAAGTTGTGGGTGCTCCATCCCTGGAAGTGTTCAAGGCCAGGCTGGATGGGGCCTTGAGCAAACTGGTCTAGAGGGTGGCGTCCTATCCCTGGCAGGGGGGTTGGGATTGTACAACCTTTAAGTCCTTTCTAACCCAAGCATTTCTATGGTTCTATGCTATGATTCTATGAATAAAACACTGGTACCCCAAAGTGTGTTCCTTTCACTGGTTTGGAAGGATGGGGCCGTTAATATTCTGAAGTACTTGAGGGCGTCCACTTGTTCCTGTTCGTATTGGGAATTGTTTTTGTTTTCCCCAGGTTTTGTAAAGTAGTTCTCACAGTAGCACCTTCCAAGTCTTTGCTAGCTCAGAAACTCAATCCCAGTGTCAATTACAGGAATCTTGTCTATGATTACATGGAAGCTGTCATTCCAAGCTTTCATGACAGATTCATCTGGATATTTTGTAACTTTAAACAGGTACCAATGGATCAAACATGTTTTCTCTTGGTGTGGGTGATGGTCTGCTTTTTGGAAGATAAATGCATCTATCCACAGGTCTAAAACTGATTTTGTGATTCAATGCTTTGCTGAGCCACCTTCTGATTAACCCTTGCAGAAGTTTGTGCTAAATGGCAGCAAGCAGAAATAATAAATTTAATTAACAAATTTTCATTGACATTACATTTTTTTCTTTTTGAAAAGAAAAAAACTGGTTTTCTAAGAAAACCAGTTGATTTCATCTTCTTAGGCTCAACCCAGGAAACAGTTTACATTTTAACCTGGTATGCTGAAGTGCAAAATCCATGTTTGCTGAAAATATCCCATGCTTCAGTAATCTTTTCCTTTACCACTGACATGTATTTCCATGGCCAGAACTCATCTAATTACTTGTCAGTTAGGCTGGCTTTGAGCACCTACTCATACCAAAATGCAAGCAGACAGGTCTGTGACCATGCTGCCAGCTCTGAAGCAGGAGCTGAACACAACGAGAGCAAAAATACAGAGCTAAGCTAATAGGGATCTCCTCCATAAAAACATTCTCCAGTGATGCAAAATGTACAGCTACTGCTAATAATAGCAACCAAGCACAAACAGATACATCTGGAGACATTAGTAAAATCATAGATTTAAACACATTCTCCACTGCAGAGGTTGGGAAATTAACCAGTATAGCAACAGATGAAATTATGAAAAGATAACTGCAATGTATAATATGCAACACAATTTCAATCATTTTAAATGGAGGTAGTTCAAACAGGGTCTTTGAAAGCTTCTGTGGAAGGAAGGGGGTGGGAAAGAAAGCACCTGGAGATTGCAGATGGGAAATCTGACGCTCAACTTTAAAACTGAACAGTGTCTGGTGTCTATAATAGCTACAAATGAAGGCAATCAATACTATATACAAAATATCACTGTAATGCTCTCTAGTCTTAGATATTGCTAAATGAATACAGATGGCAAGAAGTACTTTGATCAGATGGAATACAACATAGATTTTTGTCTCTAACAAAGCTTGACTCAAAACAAGACACAAAATGGAATGGGCCAGAAGGTCGTGTTAACCTTGTGGTTTTATAGCAAAGTGCAGTGGGAGACAAAAATGGCCCAATGTTTAGAAGTTTTGCAGATGTGTAGAGCCAGCAAGTCTGGCTGCTGTCTGTTATCCTCGCATTAGCAGGCAAGGGAAGAAGCGTTAATGGGGATTTAAGGCAAAGATTGGTAACCTAATATTAGTGAACCAATATGTCTGTCACTTTTGTGTTCATTAGTTTGATCAAGCTGTCAAAACTTCAGGAGACTGAATGATGGAAATAGATCTAGCTATTCCCATTTAATAGCCAGCACTATTTCTATCTGTGTACTGTCTGCTTCAGCATTCTCCGCCAGTGTGAGACCATAGCAGTGTCAGATGCTGCAGCACTTCACATACAGGCCATGACAGGCTGTTGAATTCTTTGAAAACAGCAGAAAAAGACTGATCAGTAAGTTATATGTTGTGTAGATAATATACTGAGAACTCAGATTCATCTTCTGAAAATATCAGTAAGTTTCATAGAAGCATTTCTCTTCAATGCAAACTGTAGCTGCTTCAATTCAATATCATTTTACAAACACCATTGGATGTGCTTTCTCAGCAGCCTTTTGAGATAAATCAGAGACAGAATCTTGGCTCTTTGGCAAACAGAAGCAGAAGGATTCATTTTTCCAAAGGCAGCAGCCTGTATTTGAGCTTATGGCACACCCCACTTTTGTAGTCAGAGAGCGAAGTGCCTGGCAAAGCCATCTGTCAGCTTGTAGGCACAAGGCTGAGACTCTGGAGACTCCTCAGTTCCTAATGTTCATTTCCAGATCAGTATACTCTACAAATGAAAATGATTCTTCCAAGTGGGAGGCCAGCCTTCACCAGAGGATATCTGTACCATCACCCATGGCCTTGATGCTGGGGACTGCCATGTGTTCGGGACACCATTCCTACCCTTAAGTGTCATCGAGTAAGGGATTTCTCTAGAAATACCATCATTAATCTCTTACAAAAATCAATCCCTTGTCCTTCATACCTTCATGACTTTTGAAAATACTTTTTCCCTATTTTGTGTGGAAACCCCTAGATGATAAAAAGCATTTCTGTTTCCACAGTGTCATTATCACCACTATAACAAACAGCCTTTATTGCCTCAAGCTAAATGTAATATTTTGGAGTTAAAGAGCCCAAATCAATATTTTCATTATCCGCACTATAAATTATCCGTTAATGGAAGCTCATTAGGAAAGGCACCATCTTTCTCTCTCTTCACCTCCAAGCATTGCTCTGGGCTCACAGCTGGCATTGCGGGCTGTGCAACTTTATGGAGAGTGTTTCCCTTGGAAATCTCAGGGAAGCCTGCTGGTTCAGGGCTTCAGAAAGTGAGAAGGTAAGAAAATAAGGCACAGCCAGAGCTCTTTTCGTCTTTCCTTTAGACACAGCAGGAAGATAAGAAATAGGTCATGAATACTCACCTGCTTTGCAAGCTTCGAACAGGAATGAAGCTGACGGGAAGGATTCTCTTTGAAAGGTGAGAGAGTACATCAGGAGCACATTCTTCCCCCTGGTTCAGACAAGATGTACTTAACTCAGTTGCCTCTGAGAAGCAGAATACAGAACTTGAAAACCACAAAGTGGTCACCCAGCTAGATTAAAATACCAGAGGATATTTAATTCTGCTGATTTCACTGAATCCTTTGTCAGATCTCTGAGGTGCCCACTAATTCCACCAGAAAAGTAAATAATAGGCAAAGTTGGCAGATTCAAGTATCAGCTGACTTTTTTTTCACATTGAGCTAATTAAAGTGAAAGGGGAAGTAGCTTACCTTAATCAGCTATTCTCTTAATATGAAGAACCCAAATATTTCACCCACATTAATAAAGTATCTGAATTTTTAATTTTTTTAAGTTTAAATTAAAATTTATGGATTTAAACTATTTTATTTAGAAAACAAAGACAAATCCAGTATATAGGGGTGTTAGTTCAAACCATAGTATTGAAGGGAGCCATTGCTTCCTGAAGCCCTCTCTGCTGGTACCAACTGGCAGAGCAGTTTGAGTTCAAACCCTTCATAGCTCTGATGCATTCAAAAAAACTGGAAACTGGTAATAGCATGCAACCATATAATTGGGTGTTTTGCATTGCCTTTGCTTTTGCTTGAACTTATCATGCCTGACCATATACTAGCTAAACCGAAAAAAACCACATGTAAAAGGAAAAACTAGCAGACAACACAGAGCTGGGGAAGTGACAGGAAGCTTCACTTCAGCAACCTATGTTGCCTGGTTAAGACACAATGACAAAATGTGGGAACAAGTCTGCATTTTTTGCCATTCATGCGCTGACCAGACCGCTCACAAATGTACAAGTCCATGCTCTGTAAAAATATTCCCAAGAGGCGTTTGTATTTCTTTTGGGGTTTTTTCCAACTTGTTCTCCATGAATGTGTTTTAATGCATTCCTGCTGAAGGAGAAACCAGAGAGAGTAGCCGCCATACAGTGAGAAAGTAGCTGCAATACAGTATGAAAGGCTTCTTTAATCCCAGAACATCCCAAAGAACAGGTTTGTAGGACTGTTGTAAGAAGAGCACAGCGATGGACGTTCCTTTGGAGCAGAGGTCCTGGCTCTTTCAGTGGTGGTGCAGGCTCCAGCATGTTTGTTTCAGCTGCTCTTCTTGGAACAAGGGGTGTGAGAGGCTCTCCCACAGCCACATCCCATTGGAGAGCTGCCTCAAGGACAGGCAGAACTGCAGCTGCACAAGTATTCATACTCTTTTCTCCTTTATGCCAAAAATAATTGCTGAAGGATCAACTTCTTTATTTTTTTCTTATGATATTAACAAAATGTTTTACTTTCTTAGACTGGTGCACCATCCAAGGTGACTCAGCCTTTTTAAGAGCCTCCTAATTCTCATCAAACCCCTTAGCCCAGACTTGATGCCAAATGACCCAACTGTACCTGTAAGTAGATTTCCTAACTGTGATATGACAAATCCATAATTCATTTCATTTATATTGTCAAAGAGCTTACAGCTATGCCTCTTGTGCCAAGTAAAGGAAGAAGCCCAGGTGCAACAGATTTTAATTTGGATGTGGAAAATACACCTGAGTCACCTTCTGAGTTTCTAAGACAAATATTTCTTGGTTTATGTCCGTGATGCACCAAACTTTTGATCTCAATTGTTTTGACTGAAACATTTCTCAGGGGAAAAAAAAGTGCTACTTTATTTAACTTTTCTTTCTGCAGACATCCAGGTTGAATGGAAAAATACTTTTCTTGTTCTCATTCAACCCAAACTTCCTTATTTCACTTGGATCAAAAATAAAAAGGAATTACAGACCTCTCTCCTCATATTTAGAGTGCAGAAAATTCACTTGTTTGAGGGGAAAATGCAAGGAATAACAGTTTCAAATTGTCTAATATTTTCTCTTAGAAAGCACCATATCATTGAAGAGAATCTATTTCTATCTTCTGCATTCAACATTGTGACCTCACTTTCTAACGTCCAGGTTGCCCACATGTGTTCCTACCGTTTATTTCTCCTATGCTGCTCCATAACTACTCACCATACCCTGGATCTGTTTGTGTGGGTGGCCATGGAGACACAGCTGGGGTGAACTGTTACCTCATCCTACATCCAGGGACAAACAGCCTGCTGCTGTTGCTGCAAGCAACCAAAATATGTGACATTTGCTCTACCTCAGCTGTTCAAAGCTGCCTTTTTGGTTCCTCTCTCTAATCTGTTTGCCATCATAACCTCCAATTTAAATTTAGATTAAAGGCAGTTTGAAGCGAACACATTTACTTTGTGGTACATTTGTACAACTGTAGTCCAGCTATAATGCATATAAGGGATATTTCACACCAGGCATTCAGACTGAAGTCAGGAGGGTAGGATGTGTAGAGATCCAAGCTCTTTAAAAAGCTTGTCCTCAAAGTCTGAGGGGTACTTTAGATGACTGCAGTGGGGAGCCTTTTCACCCATGGACAGGCAGGTGAGGAGCTGAGCAACTCATCCTCTTTCCCCACAGCAGGCAGAGAGTCAGCAGCAAAAGCTGATCTTGCCTCCAGCCTCTCGCCTCCAGAGCTCTCTGACATCTGCCAAGTCATACCTTTCCTCCTAGTGGCGCAGAAAGTCTTCAAAGTATTCAGTGTTTTTATTTACCATGGATAAAAAAATCAACTGGAAGGAAAACCCCTTACATGCAAACTTGCTATTTCTTCTGCTGTCTATACATCTACTACAGACCTGAGTTGAGTATGGACATTACAGGAACCTGAGACAGTGAAGCTGTAAATACTCCTGGGGCAGTTTGAGTAAATCAACAAAAGCTAAATGTGCTTGGCACTTTGGCATGAGTCTTAGCATGCTGCCAAATTTAGCATTCTCATTTTTAATTTCCACCTTCAGATATTTCAAATTATTCTTAGTAGCATCCATGCTTCACACCACAGCTTTACAGTTATTTGCAGAATGCTTCATATTCTGGGTAAGAGTGTGTTGATCTGTTAGCTTCCTTTCTGCTCAATTTTATATTTCCTTTCCTTGGTGGTGGCATTTCAGCATTTTTTCTGCTGCTGTTTCCTTTTGTTCTGAACAAATCTAAAGTCCACAGTATGATCAAAAGGTTTTCATCTAGTTATCATCTCTCCAGCAGTAATGTTTCCCCTGCAGCTGACCACCCAAGCTGGACATTCATTGCTGTTCTGTGATTCCTGTCACTGCACTGATTCACTTGTACTGTCAGAAATTCATATTTGCTCATATCCTGATACTTCAGAATTGATCTATAACTTCAGGTTTCATAAGCAGAGACACCCTGGAAAAAACAAATGCTGAGACTCACCATGAGTGCTCTCAGCAGCCAAGTTCACTATTTGCATTCATAAATCTTCACTGGCATACACAGCCATGGGCTCAATAATACATTATTTACCTGAGCAATTACCACTGATCAACAACTCCCATGGAGAATTCTTGTGTGCATGTGAACTAAACACAATGCATGAACTGAAAACCTCCAAACGTTTTTTTATTGAGATGGGAATACCTGATTTCTCACGATGAACATTGGGGCAATCACAGTCTCTTTCTAGACATTCCTCTTACAGAAAAGAGATGGCAAACTGTCATGAGTAATTTGTGAGCTGCTCTCTTCTACAACTGGAAGTACATAAAGAAGACATTGTGATAAATGTACATTACAACTCCATCCTATAATTCAAACCTGCAGAAATAGTCAGATGGCAAAAATTTTCTATTATACACTGCTAAATAGCATAAACTCAGTATTAATTAATAAAAGCGAATGTTATAAAAGGAAAGGCAAAAATGGCAGCTACAACTTGCATCAACACACAAGCCTTGTCTGTTTTATCACTTCCTTAGAATAACAGAAGAAGGAATACATATTTTATTCATTTCTACTATTGCCATTAAGGTCAGCATTACAGATAGGAGGTCTGTCATTGAGAGAAGCTGATGAAAACATCAGTTTTGGCTGGCAAACATGAGAAAAAAATAGCACTAGGAAAAGCTGCTAGTGGATAAGAAAATGATAGTATGAGATATAACTATAACTTTTGAGTAATGGATAAATTGTTTCACGTTTCCTCATGCTCTTATCTGCTCCCTGACATGAAGTGTGGCATAGCGAGATGTCACAACAGTGTCAGCTTGTCATGGAGTACATGAGCCCTCACAGCCTCTCCACTTTCTGGTGAGTAATGCACCACAGAAAAAGGGAGATAAGACCTGATGGGAATCCAAATTAAGAGTCTATTCCTGCAGTTATGAAAAGTAAAAAGTCACCTACAAGTGACAATCGTAAGAATGAGGGCGGGCTGGGGATTAAGACACAACATGTTATTCACTGAGCTTGTTTCATCTCCTAGTTTTGGTAGAAATTTGCTTTGTTCCCCATCCCTTTACAGATTAAGGAAAACACACTATTTCTCTCACTTAGATCAACAGTGATGAACAGCAAAATCTGTTTTAGACTGCCACCAAGTTATCACTTCATTGATATCATCACAGATGACAAATTAGTCAAACAAAACACACTTTATTGTGGCAGGTTGAGTTTTGAATCAATTTTCCAGTTGAAACACTTGCATTGAAGCAACCACTGGCCTGTCTCAGAGCTCACAGCCCAGTTCACACAGAGGGAGGGTGAGCTCAAGACAGGACTAGCACGGCTGCACTGAATAGTCTGAGAGCAAAATCAGGGAATCCTGCAAACTGCACTCTGCTCCCAACATAGGAATAGAACAGAACTCTTTCAAGAAAGCTTGTTTGGGAGCATCCAATGGCTTTAAGGCATAAGAATGAGTGGAGAAACACAAAACCAAAAACTTAGCAGATAAATGAACTAGATTGGACAGAAAGAAAAAGAAGGGAAAATAAACACCTAAATCATATAAAGATCTCTAGGGAGTCTGCACAACCTCTGGAGCATCACAGATTTTCCAGATTGCACGCAAACTGAGATTTTCAGGATTTGTCTAATTAACTCCCACCAAGATATGACCATTAAAATAAGGCCACAAAAAGTTCCAAGGCTGATTACGCTATGCAGAGGAGTATGGCAAAATGGTGCAAAAGGGTCTCGATGCCAGGCAAAAATAAACATTATCTGAAAGAAAGCTTTTTAGGATTTGCTCCCAACCTTTATGATTTAAGATGGAAAGGAAAAAATATGCATACAGTGTCTCTGATATCTTTTATGAGGCAACAGGGGTTTAAGTGGTGAATGGACCACTGATGTGGCATCACGTTTCTCATTCAGCTTTAACATAAGACACATGCAAGTTATTTTTGTTTGTATTGGGCTGGCAGATGCATCCTAATGAAAAAATGTGCAATGGGAAGCTTGCTAGACAGTGACGCAACACAATGTGCAGTGCCAAAGCAAACTTTGTGTCTGTTTCTTTTCTCAATGACATTAAATGAATTGGAAATAAATCCACTGAAGTGACTGGAATTATGTTCATCTAGAAACCAAGCTCGAGTGAGACTCTCACATTGCTTCTTTGCACAAGCAAGGAAGCCAAGAAGTCCTTGTTCTGCAGATCTCCTCTTCCGCTGCTCCTTAAGGGGGTTTGGGCAGTTCTGTGCCACTAAGAATGGCCAAAGCTTTTCTTCAAATGAAATTTCATCTCCTCTCCTGCCTTTGAACACCCTGAATTTCAGAGAAAGGAGATGGCAGGATTCCTTACCCTCTTAGAATGGTTTTTCCTCAAAGCCATGAATGGTAAAACAATATAGAACACAGTTCTCAAATTTTCCAAGTTTTATGCAAGAAACCTAAAGAAGTAAAGCACATTTAGACTCCTTGATTTGTCACAAACTTTCTCTCTTTAGCTATTCCCGTGTAGCAACATCAATTTAGCTATTCCCAACTACCAACATCATTCTCCACCTGAAGGATGGGAAGACCTCATACTTACTACAAGTCACCCTAAAAAAGGGTCTCCATCAGCAAGCTTCCCATCATCCAGGACCTGGTTTGCTTACCTTCAAAAACAAGGAAGCTGAGCAGTCCTGTGCTTCCAACCTAGGAATTTTCCCTACAGAGGCCCCCTTGTCAGCAAAGACCTTTATATGTTCTTAAAAAACACGTAACAGCCTTTTCGCCTCTCTAGATCTTGCAACCAGTGTTTTTATTCTATGGCTACTACAAACAAAACTGGACAGGTACTTTATGTAGATGTATAACCAAATTGAAGGGCTTTGCCTTTCGAGCTGGCATTTAGCCATTATGGTCACTGCTCCTTTTGGGAAGCATGCATACAGGATCCATATGGATCTTTATCTTGTGCAGTTTGGGCTTTTTTCTGCTATTGCCCCTCAGAATACTGATCCAGAGCTAAAGAATCATGGCCAGAACTGAGCTTTTTTGTAGGGTAATGGCTGCATCTATTAATGCACTCTATGAATCTCTTGGATGAATGTTCTTCAGGATGAATTTCATTTATAAAATATGTAAAAATATTATTGTAGACTTTTACAAGTCAGTTTCAGGCTTTAAATCTAAACCCACTTATTCATATATTTAATTTGATACACATGACCAGTTCTATTGATTTCTCTTTATATTGAGTTCAGTGGAGCTACTCACATATGTCAGGGTAAGCAAAAGTGTAAGTGTTTGTGGGACAGTGATTTAATTGCTCTGATCTCATTTTTTTTTAGCTATTCCTCATGAAGGATTGACTGTTAGAGGAAAACACCAAAGGGGATAGTAAAGTTTCAATCTCTGGTACTTTCAGATTAAGTTTGCAAACATCTCCTGGGAATATACACCACCAGTCCAAGGCAACTTAACTGAGAGTTAATTGGGTGAAATACAACAGCCTGAAACAGGCAGAAAATCAGAATCAGAGAGTTCTCTTTTTTATCTTAAATGTAGTGATCCTCTGGAAAAAGTCTACAACACTAATTATTTGGCTGTAGCATCCTTTTCAATCTATCTAGTATCTTTATGTTTTTACACGTCTGTGTGTACATATATGTAGTATATAGTAAAACATATTATGTGATAACACATATTTCTATGTATTGTATTTCTATGAATGTACACAACATATTTCTGTGTTACATACCTACTACATACCTTTTCTTTGGACAGAAGGTAGGAGACAGAATATTACACATAATATAGAATAAACTGGCAAATACGTATGCCTTTGATTTTATTTTCCTGTTTCAAAGCAATTGCATATTTTTTGTCCCAAAATATTGATAATCCAGCACAAAGTTCTACCTTGTTCTCATTCCTTTTTAACATTTAAGACCACTGTTGGCTTTTCCTGCCCACTAAGTAGCTGGAACATTAAGAGAAAAGACTGAACACTGGACATATTTCTCAGTGTACACCAGCCTACCCTCGTGCTGACCATGTTCAAGAAACTGCACTAGGAATTTTCTTTTTCTTGCTGAGGAGAGGATGAAGGACGAAAGAATGACCAATTATAAACTCTGTTGTCTTTAGATGAAAGAACCTTTTTGTGGTGTTCTTCAATCTCTTGTTTGGCCTGTCAACAGCAATTTGATAAAGAATGTTCCTATGTCTGACCTGTTTTTTCAAGATAGTAACCTATATTGTGTATCATCTAAAGCCAGGGGATAAGCATCCATTATACTCTGTACCGCTGTTCCTGCAAGCTGAGCATAGCCTTTAAAACCCAGATAAGTTGATTGATAGTTGTGTTGAGAAAGCTGCTACTAACGATATTTTAGTTAAAGGGGGAAAAATTAAAGTTTCTTTAATCTGATTCTCCCCCACCCCCAACACCACACTTCAGAGGCCAAAGCTCATGATAACTGTTTTGTGGTGAATGGTCAATTGTTACAAAATTCTAATTGGTTCTGGGTCAGTCCCTTTGAAATGGCTGCTGTGCTCTAGTAATTTTTTCAATTAATTCTTAACAACTGACAAAACTTTGGATCTTGTCAAAAATCATTCAGATTTTTATAGTAGGCAAGAACATGGAACAAGATTAGCCTGGATTAAGAAAGATTCCTACATACATTATCACCAAGGTTATAATTATAGTTTAGCTCTCCTTTTTCTTTGCCCTCAAAATAATGATTAACTAGCTCAGCGGGGTTTTCTTCCCTGTGAGTCCTTACTGAATACTTTTATAAGGATGGATTGTAGAAACACATATGTGGATTCCTTGGTTGATTTATTAATAAATTGGGCAAATGCTATATTCAGCTAGGAATCTTATTAGACATATTTTCACAGAACTAGATTTTTGGACATGTCCTGTACAGAACAGGACCTGTGTTAGTCAATCTTATGCCCTCACTAAGTCAAGAAGTGACTAAGGACCAGTTCTCCAGCATTGTTACTTAAAGAAGTCTCAAGATTGTTTTTCTATTGAGTTCAGACTTCAAAGAGCTGGAGCATGTTGAAAGGCAAAGTGAGACCACGTCTTCTTTCACCAGAAGGTCTTCAGACAGACAATGAAACTACCTTTAAGGTCTCTTTTCTACAGAAGACAAAAAATAATTCTGAGTATAGTGGCCGATTATATCATTTGTCTGTAAGACAAGCACATAAGTGTGAACTGTATGAATTTTTACCCGTCCCTCCTTCAGCAGAAATCTTAAAAATACTCAGCCAGGCGTGTCAGGTCACAAGAGATGTTAAATCAAGAGTTCATTAGTAAATCAGATTAGATTATAGACACTGAATTATCTATAACTAGTGTCACTAATGTTCTAATCACTTAAGCTTAATCATTTACATAGGATCTGGTTCATAGCTCTGCCATTTGTTCTTGAAGCCTGAAGAAATGAAGTTTGAGTCCTCTGCAACTCCAGACTCTGGTGTGAATCCTTCTGTCACAACTCAGGAACAGACACATTGCTTAACTGAAGTTACTACAGCTTCAAATCCTTGCACCTGATCATAAATGGCCATCCACTACACTGAGATCAACTTTAATCCACATCACGTATTTTCAGCCAGTTTGACCTGCTCTATATTTTCTATAAAAAAATCTATTTTGATGGTGGTTTAATGAACTCATTTTGATCACATTAATTTAAAACCAGAATATCACCATTGGTAATATCCAATACATAAGTTATAATGTAAATTAAGCACATTTTAATCTAACAGGAAAGAAATGTCACTGATAGTTATACAGACTGGTTACTTTCACTGAATCTTTCTCCAAATGTTGTAAATATGTGCTGTTCCCTTTCCCTCCTTTGAGTTCTCTTTCCATTCATACAGAGCCAATCAAAACTGTGAATTTCTGACTTCTTTTTCAGGACTCATTTATTTGGTTCCTGGCATAAAAACTACTTTACTATTGATGGTCACTTTTCATGCCATTGGTACTTCTTATCTTGCTTTACAGGCGAGTGAGGTCCCAATTCTGGAAGATTTTTCTTAGAATTACTCCAACAGGAGTTTTTTCCATCTGGAGAGCTTGCAGAATTGAGCAAATTTAACTATTAAAGGAATATGGTTTCCAATGACAATGGATTGTCCTCTCTGGACCTACAACTTGAATTTTAATGACACTAAATCTGATATTTACAGATTTTAAAATATTTTGAAACAGGTATCTGTCTCCTCCCCAGGAGTGTGAAAACTGCTGCTCTGTTCAGTTTCTGCATTCCAGGTTCTCAAGAGCTTACATTATCTCAACTATTCATAAAAAAGTGTGAGTACGTACCGTTTGTTCAGCAGGGTTGCTTAAACTATGGAAAATGGGCACAATTTCTCACTCTCTTCAGGGAACCATAAGGTGAAAAATGTACACTCTTAGCAGAGTTGAACTCACACTTAAGACCTTTATTTCAGGCTCTGGAGAGTGGTCATGAAGGTCTTTCAAAGCATACAGAGCTGGGCTATGCAGAGCGATTTCTTGCCGGTAGTGCCAGACTCCATTCCTTACACTTGCACACTTAATGTTGAACTCCTCCTCAACTTTTTTCTTGTGAGCTAATCCATGGAGTACTTCCAAAGCATAATTAAAATCAACATTGATTTCACCATACTGCCATTAGAAATACTGCTTGAACAGTCTCCATGCATTTACTTATGCAGCAAAATGCAACTGTGGGGTCCGGATTTTGTGGGTATCCAGATAACTTGAGAACCCAAAGCATGACTTTCAGTTGGGTTGGCCCCTAATATGACAAGAAGACAGCCTTAAATCCAAGAACTAAACACAGTTTTGAATGGTGAAATTAGAGAAAAGTGCTCAAATGCATCTGAATTTTGCTCCTCTTTAATCCTTATTGATCTTTTTAATCTGTTAATGAAATCATTTTACATGCTCACTAATATTGTGATTTTTAAAATATTCATGTTCCAAATAAAGCTGTCAAAAAATGGAAAAATAATCACAAATATTTGAAAGTTAGTTTCTCTAATTTTTCAACATTTTGTTTCTACTTCAGACATTTGAAATTTCATTCAGTTGATATGTAATTCTTTTTCCTCTTTTGGAAAAAAAAGAAAAGCATTGTTTCAAATCCTAAAATTAACACTTGTCATTTTGAAAATCTTGCATTTAAAAATTCTGACGATTTTGCAGTGTTTCCAGAGTGACCAAGAGCCAATTATTTCAGCCAAATACTTCCTTTCCCATGATGGGTTTCAGATGAATCAGCATTTACATTTAAAGAAATATTTTGCTGAAAGAATTCTCACCAGATCTATAGCCAGTATTTCAGCCTGAGGAGAAATAATAAAAAGGAAACATGAACTTTGATACACTAGCCATTAAGATTGTCTTCCACCTGTCAGGATATCAAATTTCTGTAGGCCTGGAATCTCATCTTCACCCTGTCACAGATCTCCCACGTAACCCTGAGCAGCTTGGCTGGTTATCCCTCTTCTTTAATTCTCCCCTTTTCATCCCTGGTTAAATATTGCCTACTAAATGCATGACAAGACAGTATATATCATATAAGGCCAAATTAACTCCTGAAGTGCCCTGACATCCTGACAGAATTTGGTCTGCTGGTCAGAAGCCGTAGCAGTGGGAGAGCACCAGCAGCAGCTCTGAGTGGGGAACACATTATACACTTTTACATTTGACAGCCCTTTTCTCCCACAGCAGTGATAGAAGGAAATTGGCACAAATCTGAGTCCACACTGCACCTCTCCTAGAGATCAGCCAGCCCTAATGGTGTGTATGCTCCCCTCACATCTATCTTCCACTTTCTTCCCTAAGGAATTATGCTACTCTTCCAGTCATTCTCATCTGTTCACAGGTTACAAAGAAACACAGCAAAATGCTCAGGAGTGTATTACATGCAGATGTAATAAAGATTATATATGTAACTATGGAAATCTTCTCTGATAGAAGATGGTTCTGATGCCTTAGGTTTTAACTGTAATGCATATCTGTGTGTGGTGACATCAAGGACCTCCCTAACTGGGCTTTGTTCTCCAGCACACACAGGGAGAAAACTGGAGTAGATTTCAGGTTACTTCATGTTTTCTCAGCAGAGGATCTTTAACCACACCATCAGCATCATTGCTGATGTGTGATACACTTGTGTTTGTCAGCATTAAGATCATAGCCAAGATGGGTCCCATTTTGGTATGCTAAACACATAATAAACCATATTTCTTCTTTAGCATTTTCCCTTGGACATCATATTTAGAGCAGTGGGGTCACTGGCAGACGCTCTTGAGAGAAATGCTGCTTACTTCAAATTAAGGGTAGGAGTCATAGATCTGCTTCTGTGAGCAAAATATGTGGTGATGTGGATACACTGTGGAGAGGTTGCACATCACGAGCGGGAGTGAGATATATTGATAGGCAGATATATTGACAGGCAGACAGGAGATGGGTAGGTGAAGAGATAGGTGAATAGGTGGGTTGATAAGAAGATACATTCTATAAATAAAAGTAAGCAACATATTAAAACACAGACCTTGAACAAAAACAATAGAATTATCATCATGTTACAGTGTATTGTGTCACTGAAATATGAAGAAAAGGGGATATAGAAAACTTTTTTAAACTTTGTACATCACCAGCTTAGGTACTACTTCACTGCAGCATGAGCACTTCTGTCTGTGCATTTGGGAAGACAACAAGGCAGAACACACACAATAAATACTTCAGGAAAGGGTAGAGAAAAGCTACATCAATGACAGAAGGGCTGGACGGGATCCCGGCTCATAAACCTGAGGATGGAAAGTCCTGATGACAATATAAACCTTTTCAAAGTGGGGGATTCTAAGAACGTGAAAGTGATCAAACCAAGAAATATAGCCTAAAACTACGCATCACACAATCCAAGCTGTTCATTGTGGGGCAGGAGGGAATCATGTCCGACAGAGCAGTTAAGCATTGGGAGAGAGGTAATGGAGGTAATTGAGGCACCATCACAAGAACTATTCAATAATAGATTAGATAAGTAGTAGAAATAATGTAGGGGAATATCCTGCGTGGCACAGGGAGTTGAACTAAATCACCCAGGAGGAGAATAATTGCAATTATAGATCTGTTCCACCACCACTAGAAAAGAGTGGTGCCAGGTGCAAGTATTAATTTTATTAGAAACTAAGCTGGAATGTACACACTCTCAAACATAGCCAAAAGCCATATATAATCTTTTTAAGAATGAGACTCAACCCCATTTCTCAGACCTATGTATTATTGTGTTAATTTTAATTTTTGCAAAGCTGATGCTGTGTGACATTGGAAGAGGATTTGACCTACAAAGTCTGTTACAGATAAGTCTCTGCTCCTTCATTCCATTCATGTTGGAGGTGTGTTATGTTTGATATGTGAATCTGACATTTCATTGTCGTTTTTTATAGATTCATAAAATATTCTTCTTGGAATAATCTGAATATAGAAAACAGTCTGAGAATATAAACAGTGTATTCTTCAGGTCCTTGTAGCAGAAAGCAGAAACAGCACTGGAAAATTAGCACACACAACCTTCCACAAGACGCAAGAGCTTCTCCTTTTCTTTAGCCATTTATAAGATCCTGGTGTACCATGCATCTCAGGTCTTGCACTCAGCAAATTAAACCATTGGTTTCTCACCATTTTTATTGTGAGAAGGACTCATATTCTTTTCGGAAAAGATCAGAAGAGACTTGTTCCAAGGCACTTGGCTTACTTTGGTATCAATACCCCAATGAGCTTGCTAGATGTGTTACTCAGCCTCCAAACACATCTGTGAGGGTCAAAGTAATCTCATGCAGCCTGACAAAATACAGCTTCAGAGTGAAAAGCCACATGTTTACATATGCATGCATTTCAGAAGTTCCCAGAGCCTCTCCCCAAATTGCTTTCACTTACAAGGTTTCTGGGTGTTTTCTTACAGCAATCCCCAGCCAGATTCACTGTGGAAGGTGCTTTCAGTTCAAGTGCTGTCCCCTGCTACTGCTGTCACCACCCTAAGTAACCCCTTCCACACATGAACTCAGCAAATTCAACAGAAAACATGAGGATTCATTGATCTTGGCATCTGACACAGAGCAAAAGATTTTTCAATAAAGGGACAAGTAGGCATATATGGGACATTTCCCCATTGATTTAGATCAGAGTTCAATGACATGACAAATGGGACAGTTGCCTTAACTGTATCAGTCATCTGCTATTTCTGATAGCAATGCTTACAGACACTCTGTCTCCCTTGAGACATGCAAATGACTGAGAGATTGAGTTTCATTAAAGGTGACATTTATCTTAATAATTGAGTTGCTAGTTTTAATATCTGTTTTCAAAATATTTTGCATTTCTAAATCAGAATTTCTGTCAAAAAGTTATTATTATTTTATTATAATACTCTTCTAACGAAATAACATCATGGAAACGCTAAGAAACAGTTGTCTCTTGATATGTTTCTAGTTCTGTGAGCTTCTCAATATGAAAATATAACTGAATTTTCCAGATAGGTTTTCACAGGTTTTATGCTGCAATCTGTAAGTTTGCAATGCTAAATATATGATTTTTTTTAATTTAGCTGTTATATTTTCATCTATTTTGCCTGCATCCCAGTTTTACAACTTTACCACGTGGTTATTAAAAGCTTGTTAACACAAGGATATACAAACTAGTACCATTCTCCTTACCCAGTAAAATGTCAGGTTTGGTAGTCTAGGGAAGCAGACGCGTATGTGAAGTAATTATTTAATAATGGAAATTGAATGCAGATATTTAGTTACAAATCCACAAATTGCAGTGTCTTTTAAAAACACATGCACATCCTACCACATAACATTTCCTACAGAGTAATTAGGGTTCTTTGCATCTATAATTTCACATTAACGACTCTCTAAGCAAACATTGAAATTACATGGTAATATAATATAACAGCTCCAGGTTGCTTCCCTTGGGCTGTACAGAAAGGCAGAGAGTTGTGTCACTGTATGGGTCACAGAAGTCATCAAAAAATCCTACATGTACAAAACCTCGGACACTGCTAAAAACAAAATTTTTTTAACCATGTAGCATTTTTCAGTGTTTTATTATATGCTAAAGCATATACAAACATACCTGAAAATACAGGAGCACCAGGTATTTACTAAGATGATAATTAGGAATCAGTGTGAAGATACTATAAATCTGTTTGCATGAAAGAACATGGGGATGTTCAGATCTTTATCAGTTCACACAAAGGATTCACTACAAATCAGTAAGACTGAAAAATTCAGTAGATGTTGCAACCATTGCAAGGAAAGAGGGAGAGACATTTATCCATGAGTCCCAGCTATTCATTTGCAAAATAGATCTAAACTTGTCACTCATTTACAAAAATGGAAAAAGGGAATATTTATGTTGTCGGGAGTAATTTAAGAAAGTGCATATATCTCATAGTCTCTGCATGTGTATGCTGATAGACATCTCCCAGTAGACTGGAACACAGAGAATGTTAGGGCTGACTGGCAGAAAAATCTTTCTGATTTCAGCATTGGTGTTACTTTAGAAAGACATAATAACTGCATAGAGGGATTATTTTTCAGTAAAATATTTTGTTCATGATGCTTAGAAGGAACTAAGAGTTCACACCAACCTCACAGTCATGTTGGCTCTGTGTGTAACTTTTATTTTCTCACTGGTGGCCAAAAAACTTTGAGTGTTCCCAGATAAAATACATAGGCAGAACTGAGGTTCTTGTAGCTGCCCTATAGCTGGCTGTTAAAAGAAATGAGGGTCTGGATCTGGCAGATTTGGGGAGAACAGCCAGGATGAAAACTCATCCAGATTCAATCAAGTGTTGATGTTCGTCAGTTATTAAATTACATCCCCACTTGAAAGGAGCCATGCTGGTTCAAAAATTTAAATTCAAAATAGAAGACAGCCATGAAAGAAAACTTCCCCAGATGATTTTACATTTGATGCATCTTCTATAAAGGTTATACTTGTGATCTCTAAATCTAAGTGTGAAAGCAATGAAAAAATCAAAACTGTGGGAGAGGATCTGTTATTTAATAAAGTGTCACTTCTTTCTGTATAACGAGTCACAAACTGACAAAAAACCTTTGAGCAAGCTAGGGTGGCCTCTGCTCCAACCAGGACAGCTCAGAAATCACTGTCCCAAAGGACACATATGACTGCAGCAGACTGAGGAACCAAAATGCAAAGGTGGATCTGTACAATGAGGTCTTTATGCAATGCTCTGCCACTACCTTTGTCCTCAGACTCCCCCATCATTTCTGGTCTGGCACAATACCCAGCTGTCCTGGTAGACTCATGATTTGTAGACTCATGGTTTATTGGGTTGCTGACTCCAGATACAGCTCTTGATACACTGACCACATAGCTGCTTGTAAAAGCAGCCTCCACTGCCCACTAGGGCCTAAAAGTCTCACAGCTGGGCACAATAAAATTTTGTTTGAAAATCTCTTACCTGCTGCTGTGCTTCTGCCCTCAGAGCCACCTTCAGGCCCCTCCGTGTCTTCCTCTCCTGCTTCTTCTAACTAACCGCAGATTTTCTCATCTAGCAGACTTTCTCCGCTTGTATATTCTCAATTGCTTAGTGTGCTAAATAACTTGATTTTGATGATACAGCTGGGAATGTTGTGCTGTGTTCACATTGGACATTCCTTTAGGCTTCTTTTTCTAGAATGTCTGATAAAGTTTTCTGGTTTCTGTTGGATTATATATAAAGACCAGCACCAATGTAATTGATGTGTTGAGAGCAGAGAAGAGGCAGATATGACTGTCCCCCCTATGCACTGATTATATTGCAATCACCATTTCCCATTCCAGAACTCACAGTTTTTCTCTAGAGTTAAATTATTCTCTGAAATAAAAGGCTTTTATTAATATAACACAGAACGGGATGCAAGATAAATATTCCTGAAATTATGATGTTTGATGGACCCTATTTTTAGTAATAAACATTTTACAGGTTTTTATTTTAAGCTATTTATATGATCTCTACTTTAAAGTGACAACCACACCTCCGGATGCAAGAGCATGTTAAACATCAGGGTTGAGACAAATGTAGATGCGTAAAGCAATGAGTTTCAGGCATTTCCAAGCCTCTCCAGTAAATCTATAACTTATTTTTTCAATATGGTTACTATTTCACATTGCATCTATAAGGATTTTAAAACTTCAGATTCTTTTAAATGAAAATATCTTAAGGACTCAATCCGACAAATTCTGCTCTAAGTCAGATATATTCTAGAGGTCTTATCCTTGCCTCCTCATCAAGGGAAAAGCAGAAGGGAAAGCAGAATCAGACCAAGCTCAAGTCTAACCTGCAAAAGGAGGCCACTGCATATATGCACATGAATAGGAAAAGGAAATCAACTACTGGCTTTCCAAAAAATAGTGTAGTTAGATGTTCACTGCACAGAAGATGCAGAGAGAGCATCTTTACTGTATGCCTCTCCAAAGTTATATCTTCTCGTTCATAGTGATTGTGGATTATCCATGTTGTTCTTTTTCTGAGATTCTGCAATGAATTCTTATCTTCCTTAAGTTTTATTAATCTTGCCTGGATTTAAATGAGTCTCCCCTGGGAGATAAAGCTGTGACTCCTTTTTCTTCATCTAATTCCTCTAGTGTCAACCACTGGTGGCTTCCTTGCAGAACATGAAACACTACCACTTTTTGGGGTAACACTGCAAGCCCCCCTCTAAGGCAGATGAAACCCTTCTTTTGCATATGAACATATACAATGTGTAGTAAGTTTGATCCTTTCCTTAAAAAAGAGAAGAAAAGACAAGTTACCATTTTAAATTAGCCCAAAAAGAAAAAGAAAAATATGGGAAATCCATGAAAAGGGGAGAAGAAGCAGGAAAGTTTTCATATTCTAGATCAACCCCTAGTAAGGCCATAGAGCTATGCTGAGTAGCTCTTCTCTCTAGCCTTTAGTGCACCTTCCCTCACCTTGTGCAGGTGAGCCCCAGCCCGGTCAGGAGCAGAAGTGTGAACAGCAGGGGAGCTGACAAGAAAGGCTGGCACAGTATCCTTGTGCTGGTCCATCAAGGTGTATATATATGTGATGAACAGAGAACAGCAAAGAAAAACAAAACAAAATGGTAACGAGTGCCTGATTTGGAGACTCCAGTGGGAAACCAGTCCTATGGGAGTTCTCAAAAACCTGCTGATAGAGCAGAGAAGTAAGAAGGCTTACTGTCCAGCAGAAATAATTGAATTTTCTAATTCTCAGCACATTTTGTACAAGAAAATTTGTGGGATTGTTCATCCTAAACCCAGGGAATTTTACAGCATAACAAGTGATATGAAAATCAAGTTTTCTGGAGCTGCTGCACTTAGAATGAGCCTTGTGGGGCTTTTATGAATAGATGGAGGAGAGAGCGATTGAGTGGATTTTTTAAGCCCTTTTATTGCACTCTTTCAATGAGCAATGCATTTGTGTATGTGTACAATGCATTTATGTATGTACTGCTTTTTAAATATATTTTCCTGTTGATAAATGTTGTATTTAATTGCCATCTTTCTTTTGGAAGATTCAGGTGCCAGGTCTTAGCCATATCTTTCTTTACTATTCAGTTTATAGAGAAGTCCAAGGCAGCCTGTTGCTACATATGTGCCATACCTAACACAAGGGATCTCCCAGCACAGCCTGGGCTTCTACTCACTGTTACAATCATTTTTAAAAAAATGAAGCTTTTTATATGAGCTTTTAATAGACAATATGGAAGAACATTGTGTCTTCCACACACTTCTCAAGCAGTTGCACTATCTCTTTTCATTACATCAAACCTTTACAGCACGTTTTTAAACCTCAGTTCCAGCAGCTAATCAGCTCTAGCACCTTTTGGAGCTGGGGCTGATTTTCTGGTTTGGTTTGGTTTGGTTTGGTTTGTTTGTTTGTTTGGATTTTTTATTTTTTTTTTCCTCAAACTGTTCCCTAGCTCTCACAGTTTTTGAGGGTTCGAGGGTTTGGGTCGGGGGTTTGGGTTTTTGTTTTGGGTTGGTTTTGTTTTGGTTGAAGTTTGAATTTTTTGGTTGATTTTTGATTGGTTGGTTTGGGGGGTTGTTTGGAGTTTGTTTGGGGTCTGTTTGCCTGTTTGCTTGTTTAGTTCTGTTGTGGTCTGTTTCATTCCTTGAAGTGGCCCATGAACAGGTTAGGCAGTACTAAATGTCCGGCTTGTAGCAATTCCCTGTTGTAGTAAGGAGCAACTGCAAACACAATTGTTTTGAGCGGTAAAAGAAATGTCAGTAATATTCAGTGTGATCAGCACTGACTGCTCGGTTGGGAATCCCGATGCATCCTGAACTTGGTTTCCTTCAGAGAAAGCCCCCTTGCTACTGGCCGTGCTATCCTGTGTAGCAACAGTTTGGATAATACTTTGGCCAATACTCTCAGAACCACCACTTATATCTTGATGAGAAACGAATATTTCGGGATAGTTATTTACTTTGCCTAGCTACACCGGTGCGTCAGGCGTTCGTTGTTCATTAACTCCTAACGATCGTGGCTTTGGGGTTCGTCAGCAGTAAGTTGTGAAACCTGACTGCCTGCTAACTACTCTTGCATGCAGAACTATTCTTCCCGTTGTTTTTGTTGAAAAAAAAAAACAAACCTCCCTCCGTTTTTGTGGGTCCGTATTTTCCTTCAGCTGCTTCTGTAGCTCCAGCAACAATTTGCAGGGAAAAATGATAAAACAGAGAGAAGACTGAAAATGGATTGATATATGCAGTGAAAAGCAGATGAATAGCCGAATAACGATTTCTGATATAGTTATTTTTCACCAAGGAGACATCCCAGGCTGCAGTCATGTGGAAGGACAGTGTCTTTAAATAAAGTTTAGTTCCATGTTTAAGAACTAAAGAAAGGGACCTTAGTGTACAGCTATTGCATCTGATTAAACTTGCATTGGTAGGGATTTAGAAAAAGGTGGACTTGCTTCTATTGGTATTGATTAATCTGGTGACAGTAGTCGAGTAAGGGCTTATCGACATGGGAAATATTAGAACAAACAATCAAACGAAGGTTCCAATATAGATCATCAATTATGAAATACAAACGGGAACGATAGATCATCACCCGGGGAAATAAGGACATCATCACTTGTATGTGACTCTAAGTGTTTGCTAGCCACAGAGCAACTTGCAGACTCAGATGATTTTATTTTCTTTAACTATCACAATAAATTCAGATCAGAAAAGAAGCGTGGGTCCTGCAATCCGGACCGTCAGTTCGTCGCCTGCACCTTCCCGGGAGCGGCAGTTTGGGGAAACCTGAGCTATGAAGCGCACCCGGCAGGTTCCCTTACGCGTGTCCACTTGGTTACACCACCCTTGCCACAGCCTCTATAACTATTTTTCTTTTTTCCAGAGCAAGGGCACCCTGTGCGACTCCTCTTGCTACTTGACACTAATTCGAAACGGATTAAAAAGCGAGAGGGGAGGTCAAACAACACTCCCAGACCACCGCAACGGCGAGAAAACTTCAGACAGCCGCAGAAGCCGCTTTCCTGAGCTCGGCTGGCGCCGGGACCGCAGCGGCACCGGCTCCCGGCTGCAGGACGCCCGCGGCAGCCGCGGCTGCGGCACCTCCCCGGCTGGGAGCGAACCCCGGCAGCGGCCCCGAGCCGCGGGATTTGCCTGCTCCGGGGTCCTCTCGCTGGGCTAGGGGATCTTTGCTCATCTGTGTCAATTGCCCACGGAAAGACAAACGGAAGAGCGGGGAAAGGAAAGAAAACCCCTTCTTATCTAGCCGAAACAACTATCTCGCTTTTTTTCCCCACTGGGAAACTCGATGAGCTGCCACTCGCCCATGCAAGGGGGAATTTCGTAATGCTACGATTGTGTTTTTATTTTTAAATTGTGCCATTTATTTTTAAAATAAAAACCATCGATGCACTCTAGGAAATATCTTTCCTCTGATAATACCTAGTAGTGACTATTGAAAAGGCAGGAGTTTCAACTTTCTGAAAAGGTTTATTTCCAACCTTGGGATATAAAGCATGTAAACTTAGAAACCAAAGGAGGACAGAAGCGTCTGCAAATTTATATATATATAAAAAAATTTTAAAACCTCACTTCTTTACTCTAGGATAGCAGGTAAAACCGTCCCACGAGATTTTGGAGGGCGGGATTAGCACACGACAGCTTGTCTTGTTCTGTAAAAACATCACACGAGCCCCAGTCTGAGAACCAGTTAGCACAAAACGTGTAAGAGAGAGCTTGGGATGTTTCTTCCGAAGGGGAAAAAAGCAGGAAAGTCACAGTTTAAGAACCAGATCTGAGGAAAGGTGTCTACATTTTGGTAATGCTAAAGATGGGGAGAAGCTACTTTGAGGGATATTAGACGTGGAGAGTTTGAGATAGAGGAGCACATAGCGGCCTTCGCCGTTACCAATCTGTATTAAACGTGACTCGGTTCACGGTAGAGAGACGGCCACAGGGCTTGGGACAGACATGGGGACACAGTCCCCGTGGACTGAGGAAGAGCATCGGCCCTCCTGTGATACAGGAACGGGATAATTTGCAAGGGAGGCAGGCAGAGCACGTCCCGGTTTCTTTGGTGGCTCCATGTTATCTCCTCGGTCCTGACCACAGAAAAAGCGCTGCAAGAGGGAGGGCTGGTTGGCAGCGCCCTTTCGAGCTTTAGCAACGTGTCGGCAGCCCACGGACACGCGTGGGGGGAGCCCGGGCGGCCCCTCCGTGGGCCAGGGGGCTGCTGTGGAAAAGACGGACATTCCACCGGCACAGCGGGGACATAAATAAAATTGGGGCGGCCCCCGGCAAGGGAAGGTGGGGGCCGGGGGAGAGGCTATACGTCCCCGTCCACCAGGCTGAAGTGTTTGCCCGGCCCGGGGAGGCAGAGGTAGGGGATGGCGCTGCCCGGGCAGAGCAGGGGAAAAGGCAGCGGCAGCAAGCAGCGAGTGAGCAGGGGGCTGTCCTTGTAGAGGGACGGGAAGGAGAGAGCCGCGGCGGCAGCGGGGACCTGCGGCTCCCCGGGAGGCTCGGCTGGCCCCGGCCCCTGGCCCTCGGGCTCCGCCGACATTTGTCTCTTGAGCTTGTTGCGGCGGTTCTGGAACCAGATCTTCACCTGGGTCTCAGTGAGGTGCAGCGCGGAGGCCAGCCCTGCCCGCTCGGAGCTGCTCAGGTAGCGCTTCACATCGAAGGTGGACTCCAGCTGGAATACCTGGCTCTTGGAGAAGATGGTCCGCGTCTTCTTCCTGCCGCCCGCCGCCGATGATCTGCCGTTCCCCGCGCCGCAGCCCCCGGCCTCTCGCTGCGGCGGCTGCCGGGAGATGCGTAGCCCCTCCGTGGGGAGCGGGGACCCCGCATCCCCGCCCTCGGGGCGGAGGCCGCGGCTCTTCCCTTCTATCCGGAGCCGGCGGGACTCGCTGCCTGCAAGGGCAAAGCACAGCATCAGTCCCCGCCGCCGCCCGCGCCGCCGCCCGCACCCCCGCCCCGCATGCACGCACGGCCCGGCGGAGCGCAGGGAGAGGGTGGGGGACAGGACGGGGAGGGGGCTGCCGAGGGCTGGCCGCGGTCCCACACCCTCCAGAGGGGAGCAGAAGGGTGAGGCGCTTCCATAAGGATCCAAGAAAATCCCTCTGCCCGCTGTATGACAGGAAAGTGAGGGGCTCCTGGGCACGGGACAGACAGCCTCAGGAGGCCGGGAGGGGGGCACAACACCCTGGAAGCAGGTTGGTGCGTGTGCGGCGGCATCTCCCAGCGTCCGCCCGCGGAGCCTCCCCTCCTCCTGCCTGTGTGTGTGTGTCTGTGTCTGCGTGTGCCTTTCTGTGTTTGTGTGCGTGTGTCTGTGTGTGTCTGTGACTGTGCCCGTGTGTGAGTGCCTGTGTCTGTGTCTGTGTGTGCGTGTCTGTGTCTCTGTGTGTCTGTGTCTATGCGTGTCTGTGTGTCTCTGTGTGAGTGTCTGTGTCTGTGTCTGCGTGTCTGTGTCCGTGTCTGTGTCTGCGTGTGCGCGGACCCGGCCCGGCGGTGCTGGGGGTGCCCAGGTACCGCCTGGGTGGGGGCCGGACTGCGACCCGAAGTGCGGGACAGCCTGAGGCGGCTGCTGGCTCCGTACCCGAGTCGCTGGAGCCTTTACTGGGGTCTTGCTCCTCAGGCCCCTCTCCCCCCTCTTCCTCCTCTTCCTCTTCCTCCGGCAGCGCGCAGCGGGCTGTGCCCTGCTCCCTGGCCGGGCGGCGGGGGCCGGGCTGCAGGATGCTGTCGATGCTGAAGGCCGGCGGCGCGGCCGGGGCCGGTGGGGCTCGGCGGCCGCCCCCGAGCTGCACCATGGCGCGGCGAGCCGAGCCGGTCCGAGCCGTGCGTGTCCGAGCCGAGCGGGTCCGAGCCGAGCGCGTCCGAGCCGAACCGAACAGAGCCGAGCCGAGCCGCAGGACTGGCGGCGGCGGCGGCGGGAGGGCGGCAGCCGGGGCGGAGGGAAGGATGGGTCCGGGTAGGAGGAGGGGTCGGGATGGCGGAGGGAGGGGATGGAGCTAGGGGGAGCCAAAGGACTGAGGACGGGGGGAGCCGTGCAGGGGAGGGAAAGAGGGAGGGGAGGCTGCAGAGAGGAGAGAAGGAAAAGGAGAAGGGACTAGAGGAAGTGGAGAGGAAGGGAGGGGCCGGGAGCACGGCAAGGTGTCCCGAAGGAGTGCCCTGGGCAGCCGCGGCAGGACAGGGCTGGCTGCCCTCCAGCCTAGACCCGTCACTGTAAGGGGGCGGAGGGAAGGCAGAGCCAGATCCCACGGCAAAGGCGAAGAGGAGGTGGGGTGGTAGAACGGAGATCTCTGCACTGAAGGAGAAGAGCGGAGGGAGAAGATTGGAAATAAAATCAGGGGAATGAGGCGGAGTCCTGCGAGGAAAAGCAGCCATGGCAGTCAGAGAGGGAAGGAGGGAAAGGGGAAGCTGGGAGCCATGAGCCCCTTCCCTATGTTTGTACAGCACCTGACACGACCCCAGGCAGTCGGCTGAGGGCATTTGCTTAAGATTGTCCATGCCGCTGTTCGGCAGTGGGGTAGAATGTGGAAGAGTAGTTCATACAGCCAGCGTCTCTTCCCTGTGGTCCTTTCACCTGTAGACTCTCAGACTGAGTACGCATGGTTTCCCTGGGGAGAAAGGGACCCTTTTTTCCTCCCAAGGAGCCCCGTGGTGTCAGGCCACCCCAAAATCCACACATAACTTCCACACGCTCCCCCACACCTCACCATCCCCTGTACATCCTCCCCGCGGGTCAGCGGAGCTCTTCTGTAGCTTTCAAAGGAGAAAGTGCTGGCCGGCAGCGTGGGGGTGTGTGAGTTCACCAAGGTGTGCCTTTGGGAGATGGAGAAGCGCCCACCTGAGCTGTGGAATTTGGGAAAGGATCGATGTGTTTCTGTACTAGCTTCAGAACTTTTGCTTCCCACCACCTCCCGGCACTGTCGCGTTTTAAAACCCGTTTGCACTACTCGAGGCAGGACATCCAGCCATTTTAGAGCCACCATCAGTTGCGGATCACAGGGAAACCTCTCCGTCTCTGCGCCCCCGTGTAAAGCCAGGGAATGCTTCCTACCGGCTTTTAAGAGGGCTTTTAGTCCGAATCTCGAGGTTTCCACCACGAAAACTGCTGAGGGCAAGCGAGAAGCCCTTGAAAAAGAGTTGACAATAGAAGTGCTGACAGGCTTTTAAATATTGTGATGCCAGAGATTCCATGAGCTAAAATCAGGAGGCATCTTAAGGCTTTGGACTGCGTTAATCTTTAACGCACTGGTACTTGAGAGAGCGGGTTTCTGCTCTTTTTCATGTATTTTTTTTTCACTTTATGAATGCACTCAAATTTTAATGCAGCCGTCTGCTGGAGAGCTGCACATTTTCCTCCAGTCGAATAAGAAATATATCCATCTTCCAGCAACACGATTATTGGCCAAACGCCCAAACTTGTTGCATTTGTCTTGCAGTCTCCTGTACGAACTGGTGGTTTTATCAGAGCAAAATATCCATTTAAGAGAGAGCGAGGGAAGGGCCGAGGTAGAGAGGTACAAAATGTGAAGAAGCAGCTGAAAATATAGTTTAAGATGTTCAGTCTGAGATGGTAAAACTAGGAGCATGGGAGACTTGGATGCCAGGTCGGGTCCCTCTTTGCGCTCCTGTCTTGGCCTCCCCTCTGTGAGTGAGGCACGTCCCAGGTGATCACATCTGTTCTTGCTGCAAGCCATTTCCCTTCTCGTTCCAAAAAGAAAGAAAAAATCCGTCCTAAAAAGCGAATGCCTTGACTCAGTGTATTTTCCCAGAAGACATTTTCTTGGAAGAAAAAGTTCAAGTTGAAAAAGACAGAAATAAGAAGGAAAGTGAAGAAGGAGACATAAGTTTTATCACCCAATCTTTTTTTTCACCGCAGCCCCCTCCACTCACCGAGCAGTCCAAGCCCAGCCCTGGGAGACACGGCCCGGTAACACCCTGCTGGGAAAGGTTTGTCATCCTTTCCCAGCCCCATTTGGCCACTTTTCAAAACCGTTTTTGGTTTGCTGGGGTTTTTTTCCCCTACAAACTTCGTGCAGAGGGAGCACGCTACAGAGCTGGATCTCTTCAGCCACTGGGACAAGTTGGAATCAACCCACTGGCCACAAGAGGATGGTGGGGGCTCCTCCTGCAGCGTGTTCTACAAGCCAGATCCATACCGGGCTCCTCATGCCCTCGGCTAGGTCACCTTATCTCAGGGGGGAGATAAAGACCAGCAGCTAGAGCGTGTCCTGCACAACCCAAACAATCACCTGCGAAGAGTCCTCCTACGGAGGGAGCAGGGCTGCGGCAGGGGAAGGCAGCGGAACCCCCAGGGCTCACTCCAGGCCCCCAGCAACACAATCCGAGCCCCCGCCCCGCATCTGACCCAGAGTTTATGTGGGGAACAGTGTCCGACGGGGTGGAGGGGCGAGAGTCTTTCCCAAAATTCAGGGGCTTTTTCCAGCGAGTGGTTCCCGGGACGCTTGGAGCAGCGCCGGGAAGAGTTTCGTGTAGGAGCGGCCCTGGGCAGGGGCGGCTTTGGCCGCAGCCTTCGCGTTCTGCGAGGATCAGAGCCAGCAAAGAGGATCCGGGGTCAGAGAGGCCAAAGAGTGGATCCCTCGTGGCTGCTCCCCCTTAGCACCGCTCCGCACCGCCGCGGTTCTCTCCCGGGCTCCGAAAGGCTGCTGGTTACAAGCAACAGTTTTTCCTGCAATAGGTAGAGATTTTCCGACACTGGTGCTTTTTCAGCCCACGCTTCATTTGCGTTTTATTCGTGGAGAACCTCGTTGTCCGGGACGCGTGAGGACACGGAGGCCCGTACCTCACAGCGGCAGGGCAGGAAGAGAGAACCTTTTCCTTTTAATAATATAAACCTGCACTAGAAGCTAACATCGTGCAGAGTGGAAACCTTTCACCTGGGAAAGCTTTTTACCAGAAATCACTCGTCATACATATCTATATTTCCATTTTAGCTCAGAGCATAAAAAGTCTCTTACTCTAAACCTGATGGAAATGAAATCTGATTAGATGGTACAGAAACGCCGAAGAGTCTGGTTTTGCTTGGTTTGCGGAATCAAGCTTGGTTTATCCCCCGAGGTACTCTAGGGTAAAAGTCACTCCCTGGATTTCATATCCCCTTGCAAGCAAGACCCTGGCAATTGCGGACACAGCGGCACCTCGCAGCGTTCTTTAAACCATCTCCCATGCTCTCCCGGGACACAACCGTGGCAAGCGAGTCCGGAACAGAAGCGCTGCCTGAAAAGTTCATTAAAATCACTGGGCGGGTTTGGGCACCTTGGCGCTGCTGGTCCCTAAATAAAACTCGCTTTAGCGGTTCAGCAGTGGCTGGACATGAATTGCCGGCTGCTGTTCCGGTCTCCCACCACCCTGCCGCCACCCCCCTGGAGCAGGCAGAGGTTCGGGGCAGCGGGGACGTCCCTCGCCTGCGCTGGGCATCCCGGGGAGGGAGCGGGGGAGGGAGGGCAGAGAAAACGGTATCACTAGCTGGAAAGCAACTCTCCCTGGAGTTCCCTAGGAAGGCAGCTACAAAAGTCGCAAGGTAACTGGCTTTTCTAGGGAGCTGGGCACTCTCAGAGGAGTGCTCCGGCCCAAGAGGTGTCGGGGCACAGGCGGATCGGGCCATGCTGTGACCCCGGCACAGAGCACCCCTTTTCGAAAGTCTTTGTTTCCCTCTGAGGTCAGTTCAGAGTTCTCAGCTAAATCGCCTTCCTCTGGACACTGTGCTTGATATCTGCGGAAAAATCCTGGAGGGGATTTCTGAATAAAGCTAGTAATTCACGACTGTTCGGTAGACTGGAATTGCCGAAGAGGAAAGGGAAAGGGAAAGGGAAGGAGAAAGGGAGAGGGAGAGGGAGAGAAAAGAAAAAAGAAAAGAAAAGAAAAGAAAAGAAAAGAAAAGAAAAGAAAAGAAAAGAAAAGAAAAGAAAAGAAAAGAAAAGAAAAGAAAAGAAAAGAAAAGAAAAGAAAAGAAAAGAAAAGAAAAGAAAAGAAAAGAAAAGAAAAAAAAGAAAAGAAAAGAAAGAAAAGGAAAAGAAAGAAAAAAAGAAAAAGAAAAAGAAAAAGAAAAAGAGAAAAGAGAAAAGAAAAGAAACTTTAAATTTTAGGTGTACATCTAAATTTTCATTTATATCTTTTTGAATAGACCTTCAGGTATCTCACTACATGGAAATTAAATTGTAAGCAGTCTTGAGAAACTCAGGATAGTTAAAGGAAGCATTAAGACATCCGCCATAAAGTTACATTCATTTGGAATGGGAAGGGAAATGTAAGAATATTGCCTGGATCTAATTTGAGGCTGACAGCACTAAACACTGCGAGTCCGCTGGAGTCTGGAGCGAGTCTCTCTCCGATCGATGGTGAGCACGGGGCACATTGGCAGGGGGCACAGACAGACTATTCCAAGATAATGCAGTGGAAAAGAAAAAGAAAGAATCGATCCAAATATATTGTTGAACAGTGGAGCCAGCACGCACCTATGAGATTTATCAAGTATTGATTTGCATGAATATTTTAGACTCGTGCCAACGAGAAAAGTTATGGGCCATCTTAAGCCAGTGAGCAATGTACCATTTGCAAAGTAGCCATTTAACAAGGTGCTTTCCAGTATATCGAACATTTTCATTTAAAGTGTAATTAATAATAACATCTTACTGCAGCTGCACTAGGAATTTATTTCAAAAGGGCAGTTCAGACTCTGATTGTCGTTTGCTTTGCTTAAAAAAAAATCTTTTCACTGATTATTTTTATTAGCGTCCAATAAACACAAGTTGTCTTTGTGAGTAATCTGGCAAGGTTTTTCTTTGCCTCGCCTCTGGAGTGCCATCTAGCTAAGCTGTTGTAGCAACATTCATTAAATAAATGTCAACAGACAAGGATTTATGCTGCATAATAATATTACAGCTGTAGTATAACTGGATTTATTTTAAAGCTATTCTGAGGTTGCTTTGATCTATAAAGCAGCAACGTATGTCTCTATATGTCACAAACAGCCTTTGCTAAAGGACTTCGAGCTTTACAGTCCATCAACATTTTTCTTAGAGCTTTCTCTTTGCAGAAGCAGCACAAAACGTGTGACTCTTACCTTTTTTATTTGTTTAACAAAAAATACACACAAGGAGGAAAACTGTGAGGAATTTGCTGTTCTGATTTGAGAGGTGGGCTTGGGTGTTTGGGCCTGGGGGGTTTTGCCTGTTTTGAAATAGTCAATGCACATACATCAGGGACTGCATCTATTGCTAGCTGTTTCTCTGCATCCTGCAGAAATTTCTTGCCGTCCGGTACAGAGAAAAGTATCATTAAAAAAGCTACGAGGTAAAGAAACCTGAGGTGTGTATGTTCCTACTTCCAGCACATACTTTTAATAAGCCACTATAAATCATTTTCGGCATGTACAGAATAAGGCGTAAGTAAGCACTTTTTCTTAGATGATTTCACGTCTTGCACCTTTTAATATTTTACCATGATCATAAGTTACAAATACAGTGTATGAAAAAAATCTGTTTATTGATATAATCAGCACATCTTTAAAAAACAAACATACTAATGTCAAAACACATTTTAAAAATCCGATTGATCATTTAGCCCTGCCAGTTCCTTAACTTCAAGAAAAGAATATTTAGTAGAATCAGAAGTATAATAATCTCATATGTTACGCCAAAGAAAAGGCATGTGGAGAGTGGCAGGCGTGTTAAATTTCTCGTTGGATTACAATCTACTCTGATATGACTGTAGTGAGTCAGGATTTTACTCCAGTAGGTAACACTGGGAGGTCTGGGGAGCTGGATATGACGGGAAAAACGGTCTAGCCGCTTTCTTCCAGGGGCAGCCAAGCTTTGAACGGCATCAAAATCAAGTGCTTGCACCCTGAGGAAGAAACATCGCCCCAAGTCACCTCCTCTGGCACGAAAAGGCTGAAGTCCAGCCCAGCTGCTTTCCCCCGCGGCCGGCGGGTCCCGTCCGGGGCACCGACATCCTCAACTTTGCCACTTCCCGGTCCTTCTGACACCGCTCGGGGACCAGGCTTTTAAAGTTTTCATCTCTAATTCGGGTGTTTGATGGACATGCCAAGAAAACGGCAGGAGAATATGTCCGGAGATTTCAGAAGGAGATCAGCAGCAGCTGAAGAAAAAAAAAAAAGAAAAGAAAAGAAAAGAAAAAGAAAAACCCCAAAAGACAACAGCTTCCAGAAACGGGGCTTAAGTCGAAACCAGTATCCCGGCAATTTAGTACTTTTCTCAGGAACCTACAAATATATATATATATATATATATGTATACATATATATGTAATTCTCTAGTGGTTTTGAGGCTTGCAACGTCCTGACTTCAACTGCACGGGCTGGTGCTCAAAGCCATATTTCGGGCCAAAGCAGAGGAAAAAAAAAAGGAAAAGGAAAAAAAAAAAGAAAAACGAAAAGAAAAAAAAAGGAAAAGAAAAAAAAGAGGGAGGAAAGCCCAAAATTGTGCCGAGGTTATAACCTGCCCCTGACCCTTCTTCTCAGATCTCGTATCAAAGCTGAAGCTTCATCACATCTCGTTGATCGATTTCATAGCCAGAAAAAGTAAGATTGCTCCAATTATATTGAAAAGCGTAGGAAATAGTAAGAATTAGACTGCCCTTCCTTCACTGGAGACAGGTTCGCATGCACGTTCCCCAACAGATCCAGGACCTGGCCTTCCCTGAAGGGACACCAAGTGCTCCGAGCTGGTTGGTTCAATTGCAGCTGATTATGCCCTAAAACACAGGATCAAAGCTTGACTTTCCACCAAGGCCGAGTTTTATAAGGTCATTTCCCCCTTAATATTTGGAAAAAGAAATTCAAACTTTTAGAAACAATGATAGTCCCGAAATTAATTTTAAGAGTGAGTAGGAGGGGAGAAAAAATACCAATTATTTAAAAAATCCAATAATTTGGCATGCATAATACTTCATATAATACCACGTTACAGGTTCGCTTGCCTAACCAGCCGTATAGCTCCCCGGTCTGTTCCCATCTGATTATTTTTCTTTCCTTCCTTTTTAATTGCCAGTGAATTATTAATCGATTACAAAAACCAATCCTGTAAGAGACAGACAAGTCGAGGTGTGCTTTCCTCAACGTCTTCAGGAGACCAAAAAAAAAGTGGCGAATCCACTTGTAAAATACAGTATGTGGAATTACATATATATATATATATATATATATAAAACCGTGTATTTTAGCCCATAATTTGCCAGGGAAATAAAACGAAAACAAAGAAACCAAATCCTCGCAGCTCGGACTTCAGCAGGGCAAATTCTTTTCAACAATTTGACTTCAAGTTGTTTCAAATCAAACTCCTGCATCGAGAAGGACCAGGGGGCACCAGCACATGCTTGGGTGTCGGTAGTATGGAAATGTGAGTAACGATGGGAGGGGGATCTGTACGAATTAAGTGGCTAAAACAAAGGGCCCTAGAGAAGCTGCTGGAGGCCGGGATCAGCAGGATCCCCCGCTCTGCACGGAAAGCTGCTGGGGCAGCGGGGAGACTTAAAGGTTTCCCGGTAGGAGCGCTGGCCCGGGGCACCAGAGGTCCCGGGGAAGGTCTCCTGGCCGCGGCGGGGGCCCCGAGGCTTGGCCGCCCGTGGGGTGGGGGCGGCGCGGCCGGAAAGCGCCGGCTGTTCCGTACATTCGTATCACGCTCGGCAGCTCTGCGGGTTGCAGGAGGAAGGGTCGGGGGAGTCTATTGCCCCCCGGAAAACGCCGGTCTGTGTCACCTTGGGGCCGGGGCGGCGGTGAGGGTTTAGCCGCTGCCACGGGGCTGGATTTTCTTTGGATGCACGGCGGTGGGAGCCCCGCCGACCTGATCCCGGTGCATGGCTGGGGTCTTTGCAGTCCTTTCGGCTCCCTCCGGCTGCCGCACGTCGCTCCGAGTTAACCCCAAGAGTAAGTTTATTGCACGTTAAAAAAAAAAAAAAGTCAAAAGCAGAAAATCGAGAAACGTGTAAGTTGAAAATAAAAAGTCCGTGGAGGAATGGGGGTGGAGCTGGAAGCCGAGGGAGGGGGCGAGGGGGCCGCGGTCCCGGCAGAGGTGGGTGCTCAGACGAGTCCTGTCATCTGCGACCGTAGGAAAGGGAGGGAGGCGGCGGGGAAGGTGCCCAGGGGGTAGCTGACGCCGCTGGAGAAGCCCACCAAGGGCGGCGACATGTGCGGCAGGGTGAAGCCAAGGCGCTCGCCGGCGAGTTCTCGTGGTACAAAATGGGGACCCGCACTATCCTTTGGGCTGCGTGGGAGAGGTTGGCCGCTTCCAGGTCTGCGGCCAGCTGCCGCTTCCACTTGTTGCGGCGGTTCTGGAACCAGATCTTCACCTGGGTCTCAGTGAGGTGCAGCGAGGCGGCCAGTCCGGCCCGCTCGGAGCTGCTCAGGTAGCGCTTCACATCGAAGGTGGACTCCAGCTGGAACACCTGGCTGCGGCTGAACACCGTGCGCGTCTTCTTCTTGCGGCCGGCGGCGCGTTGCTCCGGCTCCCCCGGCTCCTCGCTGCGCTCCTCCTCCTCCTCGCGGCCGCCCGGCCCCGGCCGCCCGCCCGCCGGGCCTCTCGCCGCCGCCCGCCCGCCGCCGCCCGCCCGCTCCGCCGGCTCCTCGGGCAGCTCGGGCGAGTCCCGGTCGCTGGCTGCGGAGAGAGGCAGAGGGCTGTTGCAGGGATTGAGGAAGCAGGGGCATCGCACGGCCCGCCCGCCCCGCGCCTCGCTCACCGGGAGGGGAAACAACGCAGCTGCGGGGAGAGCAAGGCCGGGGGGCGAGGGGCCCGGGCAAAGGCTCCTGCCGTTTCTCTGCTTCCTGAGATAAACTCCCAAACATTTCGGAGTGTATACACACACGTGCACGCATGCTTATATGGAAACACAAACCCTGTATTTTATATATATAACCGTACCGATTTAAGGACACGCTCATGGATCTGCGTATGTGTGCACACACTCAAACGCACTCCTATGTATGTGAATAACGCATAGAGACTGTTTCCAAATCATAAAACCTACCCACGTATGTATAGACACACGTGTATACGCACAGAAGTGTGTGTATAATTTTTATATATGTATGTACACACATGAATACGTGTGACCTCATTTATATACACACGACTGTATTTACACACAAGTACATTTGTGAGTAAATACATTATGTCAGAGTGGTAAGCATAATAGTGCGTCCATGTGTATATAAAGAGGGGTAAAAAAAGAAAGAATTCACTTCACATTATTCTGGACTTCAAAAAGCTAATGGATCGGGACAACTATTCTAGCATCGGGACATATCTCCGTGGAGTTTCCAACACTGTGCATTCCAACTACAATTTTAAAGGGGAAAAATATTTCCTTCTCTATAGAATAGAGGAAAACCAGAAAATTAAAAAAAAAAAGTGGGGAAAAAGCAGTTGTTTCTGGAGTACTTTTTTGTTTCTATATGTACCTTTGAGAGAAATTTAAAATATTAATAAACCCATTACTGTGAAAAGAAACTATTTGGATTACAAATCACGCCTCTTTTCCTGATTGAGCAATCGTGAGATCTCTGCAGGCTCGTATAGGATCGCAGAGATGCGCCGAGGAACAATGTTTTTTCCATAAGTAGATAGAAAATAACCACTGATGGCAGCCCGTACACTCTATCACATGTTAATTTCTGCCCCGAACCCAGGCTTCTGCTCCAGCACCCGCTCCACTGGGATCCCGGCAGCGAGAGGCCGCGCTGCGGGCGGAGAGCAGCGGGGCTGGCTCTACGGGAAGGGGCGGCAGGGACAGCTGGGACCGAGCTTCCCAAACTCTCCACTGGGCTGCTGGGGGACGGTGCTCCCAGCTTTGTGGCTTGATGGGAAGCACAAAAAAAAAAAAAAAAGGCAGACTTGCCTCTTAAAAAAAATTAAAAAGAAAAAAAGGAGAGAGGAAAGAGAGAAAGAAAAAGAGACGGGGGGGAAAGGGAAAGCAAAAAAATCCCCAAGCAAGCCACGAATCCCTGTTTACACTTCGGGCGGCGGGGCGGAGGCTCCAGGTGTCTGACACACAGGGAGCATTTCCGGAGATTTGCCCCGGGCGGCCGAAAACGGGGAGGCAGGGCGGGGGCTGCGGGGGCACTCCGGGCATCCCCCTCCGGCCTGCTCCGGGGGACCGCGGCGGGACCCGGACCCCCCCACCCCGGCGGGAGCAGGAACATCCCCCACCCCAGCCCCGGCAGGGCCCGGCGGTGAAGGGTGGGGAAAGGCGACTTACTGTCGGGGCTGGCGCAGCCCAGGAAGGCGGCGTGCGCCCGGCGGTACCAGCCGACGGCGGCGTCGCGGAGGGGGCAGCCCGGGGCGCCGATGCGCAGCGGGGAGTGCGGCCCGCAGCGCGGACCCCCGCGCCCGCCGCCGCCCGCCGCCGCCCGCCGCGCCCCGCCGCCCGCCGTGCCCTCGGTGCCCAGCAGGTCCTCGATGAAGAAGGACGAGACGCGGGCGGAGGTGGAGCCGGCGTTTTCCGTGGCTTCGTCCGGCATCGTCGGAGAGAACTGCGGGAGGGGGTCCCGGCTCCGCCGGCGGCTGGCTCCTCGGCTCCCCGCTGCCCCGCGGCCGCCTCTCGCCTCTGCCTAGCCCCGTGGATGCTCTCCTGGTATAAAAGCGTTTTTTTCCGGAGTAATCATTTCAGATCGCGGTTTGCCATCATTTCCTGCAAGCTAGGAGGGGAGGGGGGAGGGGGAGGAGGGGAAGGGAACGGGGAAGGAAAAAAAAAAAAAGCAGCCCGACAACCCATCGGAGGCGCCAGATTCTGCGCGAAAACGCTAATAACGAAATAAAAATGTCATGCGAGTTAAACGGCGGGCAGGAGCGGGGGATCCTGCGGTGGGCGGAGCGCCGCGCCGAATGGGATCTGCGCGGGGGAAGCGGCGGGCGCCGGGCGCTGCCGGGCGTCTGCGTGTGTCTGTTTGTGTGTGCGTGTCCGTGTGTGCGTCTGTGTCCGTGTGTGTCTGTGTGTCCGTGTGTGTATCTGTGTGTCCGTGTGTGCGCGCGCCGCCCCGGGGCCGCCGTTCACGAGCTCCTTATTTAGGTCAATTAGGGAGCAAATCCCGGTGCGGGGGGGCGGCGGCGGCTGCCCCGGCACACGGGCCGCAGCCGGGGGGGCTTGGCCGCTCCACGTCCCGGCCCTGCCATTGGCTGCAGCGGGCTCAGCGGGCAGCCCCGGCAGCCAATCGGCGCCGCGGACCTCGCGTCTATATTAATAACATTAATATCATTAATAATAATCATCCCCCGCCCACCCCCCGCCGAGCGCTTTCATGTGGCGGCGCCGGCGATGGACGGAAGAGATGCGCCCTCCGCCGCCCAGAGAGCCGGCTCCGGCCCCGCGGGCCCGGCCGCCGCGGTCTATCGGAGCAGCGGTGAGGTTGTCCTCAGCCCGGAGCCCCCTGGTTGAGGCCTTTGAGTCGGTTTTGGGAGAGTGGCAGAGGGGCGACTGACTCCGTGAGCGGGCAGTGAGTGTCCTGCCGCTGGAGGGGAGGGTGCCTTCTAGGGAAGGGAAGAGGACTCTCCTCCGAGGAGTCTCCCGAGGTCCGTTTTGTTTGCCTTTATACATATGTGTATACATATGCAGGTATATTTTTATAGATGTACATACGATGTCTGTATAGTTTATTTAGAAAGACAGCCAGCCCCGCTCGTCGGAGAAGAGGCCGTCCGGGACTCCCTGTCTCCCGCCGCCCCGGGCGGGGAGGCAGCGGCGATGCGCTGCCCCCTCCAGGAACGAGCCCGTGGTTCCTGAGTTACATCGCTTCAGCCCGACTTTTTTATGATTATTCTTACTGTAATCCCATTTCGTGGGAAGCTGCCAAGTCTTCCTCCCCCCGCCCCCTTTTTCCGACCCTCTGGAGCCCGCCTTGAGACATGGACCCCAGCAACCCCACAAAAGCCCCCCTCGCTGCGGGGCGTCGAAGCAGGAGGGTTACCCTCTGCCTTTTCCCCTGGGAGCAGGCGAGCCAGGTTAGTAGAGGGGCGAGTCGGTCCAGAGTGCACGTCGGAGACTTGTGGAGGTTTGGGTGAGTACACAGATGCCCCTGAGATGCTCATCTGCAGGTCAATCCTCTCCTCCTCCTCTGCTCTTCTTCTCTGCCGGAGGATCCCTCCTTGTTCCCCTTTGCGGTACTCCTGGACAAGTACCCCTTTCTCAAGCCCCGCCTCCCCTCCCGCGGCGGAACGGGGGCACGGGTTGCTGCCCAGCGGGAGTGTCCAGGAGGGCAGGGGCGCTGCCGGGAGCGAAGCCGGCCTCCCGGCCACGGAGCGGTCTCGCTCCTTTTCCCGGAGTAGCAGTGGGGACCTTTAAGATCAGGGCCTATTTTTGAAAGAACAATTAAAAAAAAAAAAAAAGAAGAACGAAGATAAGGGAATAATGCCGCTTCCAACGTCTCCAGAAAGATGCAAACAGTCGGAGCTCTGAAATGGGCTCTGGAAAAGCGGGAATATCCGGCGGCACATCCGGCTTTCGCTCTTACTTAGGCAGAGACCGAGGGCAGTCTAGTGAATTGTAAGCCGGGCGACAGAGCATTTGTCACTTGTTGCACAGAAGTGGTGTTAACAGATATGACTTTTATGTTCCGCGCATTCTGCTTGTTCCTGCATAGGAAATATGGGTTTGGCCGATAGTTCTTATGCATACATAAACCGTCAGCTCTATTTGACTGGCAGACTCAGAAAATACATGTGTGCTTTCCGGAATAAAGAGAAAAATGCGGCCCGCATTTCATATATACAATATGCACATCTATAAAAGATATGTTTGTGTCCAGTACCCGTATTTTAGAAAGTGTTCCTACGGTGTGATCATGCAACTTACGTAATATTGTTTGCTTTCTACTTATAAACAGTAGTTAATAAAATCACCACGAGTAAATTTGCTCCAGCTTTCTCCCCCTCCTTATTTCTTTAGTATAGCGTATAACTGTTTGGTGTGCAGTAATGCTGAACTTTGCTTGTGAAAATCGTGTATACTCAGATGTATTCCTGAAAGACAGAACCAGGAGGAGTATAATTCTATACCTGCAAACACAACACTTGTACATGCATGTCCGTGCTTATTGGGGATTTTTTTAAGCTCCTAGTTATGTTTACACACTTTTTGCATGGCTGTAGTGACATTATTAACATTTCGTGCTTGATGGTCTTAGTGCTTATTACGATGAGAATAAAAAGAGCGTGTGTCTCCTGCAGCCATCCATCAGGGTAGGAAGCAGAAAACGCACCCAGTGACGGTATTTTCGTAATTTAATGTTAGAAAGACATCCTTGGCTCCTGCCCTAACGCCTTTCGGAGTCACTTGCCCGGAGGTAGCGGGGGCGGAGTGGTGCCGAGGGCTCTGCCATCACCCCGGGCTACCCCCGCGCCGGGCAGGGGACGTGCCGCAGTTCCCGGGCCGTCTCCGGCGGGATTCAGCGTGGTCGTGGCGAAGCGAAACCTCTCCTTCCCCAACTGCCTTCTCTTCCACGGCCATCTCTTTGCGGCACGGTAAACCTTTCTTTTTTGCAGGCAGGGGAATGGAGGGGAATGGGCAGGTCCTGATGCCTCCCGTGGGTCAGGAGGGAGAAAAAACACGTGTTCTCTACAGAGTTGGCCTTGAGACCTTGTTTAGACTACAGGTGCTGGGGCCCCTTATTTTTTCCCCTCTTTGGCTCTGTTTGTTTCCCAGGTACATGTTTTTCTCCGAGGTGTCGGAGACTTCCAGGTCCAGCGCAGCTCCGCGAGGTGCGGGACGGCCGCGGCCTGTGGCCCCGGCCCGCTGCCGGTGGGGTCTCTTCGGCTGAACAGTCCTGGCTTCCAGCTAGTGCCCACCCCTGGCCTGGGATGCCCGCTGGCCACATGGTGTGGAATGCCCATGGGATATCCCCCCGTCGCCATCCCCGACGGCTCCTGAGCCTCTGTCAGGGTTTGCTCGACAGCCGGCTGCCACGCAGAGGGCAGGAAGAAGTGGGAATTTGGGGCCGGGCTCCGTAGGGAATCGGCAGATGGAGGGCTCTATTTGGGGCCGAAAACGCGTATGTGAGTGTGACAAGAGCCTCCAGTGTGTCACGGCGCTGGCGGGCCGGCCACTCCCGCCGCTGCCCGGCCGCCTTCCGCAAGGAGCGGAGCGGCTTCCTGCAATGTGAATGCAATTACCTTGCTGGTGTTTGATGTCTCCCCTCACTATCCCTTCAATGCCTCGATGTGTCGTAAAACAGAAGTGAAATGAAAAGCAGGCTTTATCGCTCGCACCCCTAACCTCTGCTCCTCTTTGCTTTTAAGGGCTGCGAACATTCGGAGCCCGGATCTTTGCGGGGGCTGTGGACCCCCAGCGCTGCGGGCAGCGGTGGCTTTGGGCAGGGGCATCATGCTCTCTTCTCCGTGTCAAAAAAAGCGGTGCTGAACAGGTCGCTCAGTTCCTGACACCTTCCTGAGAGATCAGACGGCATGGCCGGGGGTAAGGGAATTGGTCAATATCTGCCTCTGCTTGATGTTTACACATATATATATTTACATGTATATATATATTTTATATTGTATATCTATATATAATTTATGAGTGTACACATACACACGCACATGTATGTATATATGTATGTGTATACTTATAAATTAAAATACTGTTTCAGCCATGTTCTCTTTAGGTGCTTAGATATAAAAATAAAACAGATAAAGACTGTACTAGCATCTTCAGTAAGTAGTCGGGAGCCACCAAAATGCAAAAAACAGTTCCTAGAAAGCAGTGTTGCTTTTTCGGGTCCAAAGTTCCTTCAGAGGAGCAGAGGTGGTGGGATGGTTCGGATACCTACTCAAAAGCAAAGTACCTAAAACAAGAAAACAAGAAAACACTAAAATAAACAAACAAACAACCCCCACAAAATACTGATCACCCAGAAGATGACTGTACCCCCTCTAAACTTCAGTGTAACACCTTCCTCTCTCTCTGCTCCTTTCGGGAGGCGGGGGCCCGCTCACCTTCCCGGAGAGCCACCCAAACTCTCCCGCCCTGGCATGTCTCATCCCTATAGAGTTCGCCAGGTCCCTGCTCCGGCTCTGCCGTCCTCAAAAAGTGGCCGCTGCCGAGCAGGACCCAGGGGTGGTGGGTTATGCCCCACTGAGGCTCGCAGGGACAAGCGGAGGGGACTTTCCAGAGGGATGTCCCTGCCAGCCCCCCCGCCTGGATGAAGGTCCCATGCGCATCTCACAAGGATACCCCATTTTGAGTGGCCTCTGCGGCAAAGGACAAGGACACGGCCGTGGGAAACTTTTTCTTGCATGTAGAAAACCCTAAAGCCCTTCAAATGTGAGTTAAATAGCACTTAAGTGCAGCAACACTTTGCGGATTCCTTCTGAATTTGCGGTAAATTTTAACGGGTCCCTGAAGATGGGGAAACAGAGAAAATTATTTTTCTTTCCACTGTACTATCTTTATAAACCAAATCCAGCTGAATTCTTCACCATCAGTGATACTGGAAGAGAACTTTTCCCCTTTCAAGGACGCTGCACAACCCATGCTGTGTCCCATGAATGTGTTCATTATTCACAGATAGTCACTAAGTGCTTTGGATGGAAACTTCCAGCCTGTGGCATGTCCTGAGAGTTCGCGATGCCTATTTATTGCTCGTTAGAGATGCCATACAACTGGCAGCATGAATAGCATCTCTTAAGAGCTGGCTTCTTGCTAAGTGAGGGCTATTTTAACCCATGATAAATTATCGAGCAGGAGAATGTCCTTGGGTACCTGAATATATTAACTATGAAAACAGTTCGAGAATGGTTTTGGGGGATTCCTATTCCCTTGCGTTAAAATTCCGGGGCCCTTTCAGAAATATTTAATTGTTTGACTGGAGATGGGAAGAGAGGGAAAAAATAAATCACCAGCAAATTATATGATATCTTAAAATAAAAAAGTAGTCCCTACTGAAAATGAGATACAATTACAATAAAATCCAGTTTTAAAGTGACTTTTCTAGTAAGGTCTTTGGCATTGATTTCCTTATAAAATTTTAACTTTTTTTTTTTTTAATTTACAGTGAGAAAATGCATGGTTTTATTGGTACTGGTTAGGGTCAGCCACAGGAGAATTATGGAGGTCATGTGAAATAGGTGCCAATAAAGCTTTTATTATTGTTATACAGACAAAAGAGCATTATGGAAAGAGATCCTTACCAGACCTAACCATGGATATTTTGTTCTGTTAACAATCACGTTGGAAAATACAGAGACACTGTAAAAAAAAGCCCTGACTTTTCAAAGTTTTTCAGAACATTAACTTATTATCAAGTAAGATTTTTGGAATAATTTCCCCCCAGAAAATTAAGGTTTCCTGAAATGAAGCACTGCACACAACTCATTATTTTGCTACATAAAAAGATCTAGGGAACTAAAAAATAAAACTTGCACTGTCCCGAGAGAATATAACTCTCAATTTTGAAATAACATTTAACATTTGATTTTTGTATTATGCAACATAAGAGAAAAATCAAACTATTTTTTGATTAACAAGGTAGTCTTTAGTTTGTTTGTGTGTATCTACAGTTTGATTCTGAAGATTTTCTACCAAAACTTGAAGCTGAGGATTCTGAAGTAAAAATTAAAATAATGTTCCCTTTCCTTCATCGAATCTTGAATGATTTTAGCAGATCATTAAATGCTGTCAAGGACTGTAATGAACGTCCACATGTGTTGATAGATTGGATTCTTAGATCAAACTTCAAAAACTGTTGGAGCTTAGTGAATTTCGTAAAAACTCATACCTTCTTAAATCTGATTGACTCAGGAGTTTTAGATTAATTCCAGGACTGAGCCAATTTCAATCAAAGAAAGTATTAAGAACTTAGAGTACAAAACAACCTTTGTACTTTTACAATTGTGTAAAAGGAAAATTGATGCATGGATCAAAGTTAGCCCCCAAATATTATTAACATTGGAGTAAAAATCATACTAGCTTTTCCACTTTGATAGTAAAATATTTCAAACTGTGTATATACTATGAGGATACTCTAATGTTCAAGAAAACTTGTGAAAACTGCATGAAACTTTATTATATTTTAAAAATCACATGTATTTATGATTTATATTAAAAAGAAACAAGTGTGCTCTGCATAGATAGAAAACAGAAAGTATCTCCTTTCCACTGACTTTTGAGTCATTCATCATAAAAGAGGACAACTATTCAACCTTTAAAACTGTCATTAGATCAAGGAAAGTGTTTTCCGTTGTCATGTGAAAATTATGCTTCTCTAAATCATACTTGAGTAAAGCATGCATATTCCCTCCCAAACAAAAGTTCTTTCACCAATGATATATATACAAATGTAAACCCATAAATTTTTGAGTCAGTCCAGAAATAATCTTTATAGAAATCCATGAGTAGTTAGAGTTTATGTGAGTCATTAAAATCTGGGGATGAATGTAATTTTCAAATGGTTCTGTAATAGATTATGAATAGTTTTGCAATGCTCCAACATTTGTGCAGATACATATCTGGAGATATATACAGTTACATACATATGAATATGTTTACTATGGTATACAAAAATTACATTTTCATACAGTATGAAAATAGTGTTGAAATGCCTTTCGAAAGGATTGGACCTAGTCAAAATTAATATTGCAATGAACTCAGATCCTAATGTAAATCCATGGAAACCCCAAATGCATTCACTTTCTTGTTCTGAATTATTTTGTTATCCATTCTGATTAGTCCTAGAAAACCCTGAAGCAGTAGGAAGGCTGGGTCAAGCACTGAGTGAACTTGGTGGTAAAGCTCTGTTTGCTTTCTCTTGTCGAGCAGCATGGGAAGTGCTATCTTCCCCAGAATCTCAGTGGGGCTCGGCAGGAAACCCAACCATATCAGCTCCTTCTCATAAGACTCCCCTTTGACTTCCCAAACTCCTGGAGTTGTGTTAGGATGGCGCGAGCCAGTTCCCACAGTAATTCATTACGAAACCTGAGCACCGCAGCTCACATACTGCCCTTGCCAGGACATGAGAAGTCAACCCAGAAATTTACACAAGCCTCTGGCTATGAATAATAAAATCTACACTGCAGTTAACTGAAATTGGAGCAATAAGTGGCCTTGCTGCAGGAAAATTTCCATATTACACTTTGTAAATGCATATCTTGCCCAGAGGAAGTTAAAGTCTTGATTTCAATGAAGACAGTACTGGAGAAGTGGGTGAGGAGAGCTGAAGGTACGGCTTAGTTGTCTGCCATACTAAGTGGGAAGAGGTGACAATGCCCCTTTTACGTCCCTCTCTCATGCAAAATTCTCCTCACATCTTCTGGAGGGGACTAATCAAACTAAATGGAGACTTCTGCATTTAACATTTTCATCCTATGGTCCTCTTAAATATAGACCATATCTAGCCAACATTGTCCACACGTTCAGGGGGTGACCATCATATAGGAAAAGGCAGGTGAATCACCTTGCATAGCCCCTTCCAGCGGTCTGTCTTGGGGAAAATGTCTTGGTTCCCCATCACAACACATACCACGGTGCAGAGGGATGAAGGGCAGCTCTTCAGAGAAGATGCAGTCAACACTCAGCTGGAGGTGGGACTGGTCTCTTTAGCAAGCACACTGGGATGGTGGGGATGGTGATGAGCCAGCAGGCATCCAACCTGAAGCCCCCAAAACCCTATTGCTCATCTGGCAAGGGACCACAGTTTCCTTAGATAGTGGGAAGAAGAGGTGCCCTGTCATCATGGTGTGCAGGTGTGGTAGTTTGTGTAGGTGATACGTGTTTTGCAGAGGAGAGATACCTCTTGCCTACACTTCCTCCTCTCCCCTGCCAGCATCCTTGTGAAAGTCTGGCAAACACCAGCCCTTTAGCAGTATTTATAGCTACATCTCTATCTGATGAGCCACTCTAAAAGTAGGTTAACTCAAAACATACCACTTAGCTGCTTGGAAATACAGATGTGAAGGGATATCTGGTTCTAATATACAGATCACCTTATGGTGTGGCAGGTTTCAGTTTCCACAATAGAGAGTGCATTTGTGCTAGGAGTGATTTAAGCCATTTGGGACCTTCAAAAGCAGAAACCCTTCATGAACCTTATTGGAAATGACTACACTTGGTGAAAAAAAAGGGAAGAGAAACTAGAGGGGTGATCCAAGATCACAAACATCTAAAGAGTGGAAAGGAAACCTTTTCAAATGTTGCTTTCTCACAGAAAATGCCTAAGATAAATGTTTGAGAAGTATCTCTATTCCTTTGTTGAGCTATGAAGTCCTGTTAATGCTAATGGAACTATCATCTCATTGCAAAAAGCCACCAGACTTAGTAAAGAACAGTCAGTTTATTAAATATTAGCACTATCAATCATCATATTTTCTACTGCATTTTCCATTTTGCATTTTGCCTCTTGCTGAGGAGGGCAATGAGGACAACAAGGCAGGTTTTTCCTTTCAGATACACCTGGTGGATTTGAGCTCTGATATTTCTCTTTCCCTCAATACAGGAAATCCCTTAGGAAGAGCAAAGTATCAGCATAAAGATCGTCTGTACAGATTGGAAAGAAGGATTTTGCCCTTGGGTCCGAAAGCTGGAATATTTTCTGCAGATCATAGACTCCATAACACACATGTACTTAATAAATAAGCAAACAAGCTTGTGCTTAAGTGAGGCTTCCATGCAGTAAAGGAGAACAACATTTGACAAGCTGGGGTCGAAGGGTTGGTGCTTACATCCCTTGTATCCCAGAGATACTTTTTTCAAATTTCTACTTTTCAGGTTCACACCAACTGTGCTTTCGAGGTGCACAAGAGGAACTTTTCAGAAGCTTATACCAGGTGATCTGAAACGGTGCTTCCTCACAGATCTGAATGACCCCACACAGAAAATGTGTGGAATACATCTACCTAGTCAAAGGGGGAAACCAGTTGAGCCAAGAAGTCTTTCCCTTATTCCCATCTACCGTCTCACTGCCTGCACAGGTCAGCAGGGAAAACAGCAGAGGGGAAGCAGCTGGAATGATGCCAGCACTTGGGGCTTTTGGCAGCCTCTGCAGCAGGAGTTTGGGGTCTTTTTGCATCCCTCTTCTCTGGAGCTGTCAGCAGGTAAAACACTCTGCCGTGTTTCTCAGAGCTGCTGAAACATGATGTGCTCTGCCTCCACCTTTGACAGAGCTCGCCTGACCCTGCCTTGCTCCTTGCTTAGGGTGAGGCAGATTCAATCCCCTTGGCAGCCCAGACGGGTCACCCCAGGCTTGGTCAGGCCTGAGGAGCTGTCCTCTTACATTTAGCAAGAGAGAAAAATGCCCACCAGCTGCTTGCAATTGCTGAGACACTAAGCACAGGTTTTGCTTTCATGAGTGAACATTTAACAGTCATGATAGACAGACTCAGCAACATCTTATCAGTACCTTTTGGCTGTCAGGCCAAAGGCCTGAATACCTCCAGGTCTCCACATCAAGTCTCCACAGGGTTTGCTGGGATGGAGGATGGGTGTGTTAAACAAGGTGGCTCTCCACAGCAGCAAGCACATCATTCCAGTGCCCCCTGGTCCCCACTCAGGGCAGGAGCCATACAGAAGTCAGATGCCAGGTCTGATAGATTTATCTTGACTTTTACCATGCAGAGGGGCAAGAGTGACACCTGTAGAGGGTCATCTATCTCCCCCTGCGTGCATCCCTTCTTGGCAGGGATGATCACTGTTGCAAGTGCTGCCAAAATCGCTGTAGAGGATATTGACATTAAACCAAACACCTAACTTCTAGATGTTTGATGCAGGTTGGAAAGAACCCCATGTTTATTTCTTCATTTTCTGGTTGCTTCTATTTTGTTTGGCTGGAATAACCCTTTCTTCTTCCTCCATTTGTGCCTTTTAGTGTGAAGAACAGCAGAAGCAGACTAAGGACCTGACTCATTTTAGCTTATCCTTAAAAATGTATGCACATAGCCTCAAAACTACCTCAGTGCAAAGCTGCATGGCAGCCATTCCCTTGCATAAAAGGCAGGTTTTGTGTGGTTTTGACCAAATTATTACATGGCACAGTGAAGTCAAAGTAAAGTTCAGCTGAGGATAAAAAACACAGTGGATTAAATTTGCTTAGATTTGTTGTTCTTTTAGTCCACAGGGATAAAAAACAATTGATTCATCTGGAACTCTTCATTTCCACCATAATTTAAATTGTTTTATTAAGCACAACAACTATACTTTTCTGAGTTAACTATGTTTGGTTATGTGTGTCCTAATCTCATGTTCAATTCAGAAAAAAAAAAGTGTGACAATGAAATATTTCCTTGGACAATTTTTGTGTTGATCCAAGAAGTCTTGTGGGCACCTACCTCTTAGATCAACAGAGAATTAAAAACAGACTCTGATTCAGAGTCAAAAAGAGCGAGCATCTTTTTGCCTGATGCTTGGTTGTTGCTTTCTATCTTGTGCTGAAATTCCAAGTGTCCCTACACACAGCTTTTCCCTTTTCATATATCTACTAATGCCAGTTTAAAATCAAAACAAAAAAAAAACCCAAACTCAAATCCACTGAGATCTGGCTCAAAGAAAAGATATCTTAGCCTTATGAGGTACAAATTAAAGTGCAGGTTATTCTTGAGAAATTTGAGTCTGGGGAATCTGAACATCTTTTCGTAAGGACCAAATCTAATGATGTATGGGAGGGATTAATGAAGATTTTAACAGTACTTGCATCTTGCTGATTCTAATTAACACTCGGTATTCAGAGAGCTTTGGGAACCCTTCTGACAGCTAACAAGGACTTATAGATTCTTTAGTTTAAATTTAAATTCAGATTAATATTCCAGATTAGTTTGCTACTGCCAATTTTGTGAACACTAATAAATCCCAAAGATTGTATCTGTACCTAATCAGAAATTAATCAGGATATGTAGATGCAGATTATTTAAAATTCTACCACAATCAGCTTGATTAAGAAAAGAATCATAAAAATCTTAAGGTTGTCTTTCACAGAGTCTGAACCTGGGGAAATTTTTAACTGCTACGTAAGTTTATATGGCTTCCATTTGACAAGAGTAGTTTGAATCTGGAGGAAATCTGAGGAAAAAGTTATAAAACCATGCCTTTCCTCGAGCTGGAATCTTCTGGATCTGACCTATTTAAAGGTAGTGATTTTGACCATAGGCCACATGTTCTTTGTTTTGGACTTATTTCTATTCTGCAGTCTTATCTGATGTTTCTTCCATGTGCACATTTAGCCAGACTTCCTTGGTATGAAACAGTACACTTGTGAGGCAATGCATGGGAAAGTATTTTTGCTAGGGGGAATCAGCATTTTGCATCTTTTTCTTGTGTAAATTAAGTCAATAAGAAAAGTGTCTGGTGACTCTGCCTTAATTTTAAAAGAGTTTAAAATATTTCTCTCCCTCCTGCTTTAGTTTCCTCTTTTAATCTTCTTTCAGAATGTGTGCCTGTATTTACTAGAAGATGCAATTAATGTAAGCAAAACATAAGTGAAAATAAGATGACACAGAAGAACATCTTCACTAACTCTTGACTGGAGACATGATGTGTAGATACCTTTTAATTTCTTAAACACCAGGGCAGGATTTGGTGTAACTGCAGACCAAAAGGACCTTTCCACAGTGCACCTAGGGGCTACATTCCTCCCCTGACCAAGCACAGACCTCTGCAAAATGCGCTCGACACGGCCTGACGGGTGTGTTTTTCTCATTTCCCTCACTAAAAGTTTATTCAAAGCGAAGCACAGATGAGATCCGTGGTACAAAACAGCTCCAAAACGGTTCTGGTGCTGCAGAACCCCTTGGGATGCTCGCAGGTGTTGTGAGAGCGCAGTGCAGGTAACCCATCTCAGACAAAAACCACTGCTGAGGTCCAGGTGGATTAAGATTTTCTTCTAGCAATTCTGTATTGCCCAATCCAAATGTACACTAAACTTAGATCTGTACTTCTGCCAAGTCGCAATTTATAAATAAAAGGCTTCAGAGCAAGCCAATTTTCCTACTTAGTTTTAATAGCTAATACTCTGAAAACCTCAAGGCTAATTAAACTGTTCATTGTCCTGCTGCATTTAATTATTCAGATATTGATCTAACATCTTAACACATAAGACAAAACAGTGACACATTTTATATTTGGAAATGGAAAAAATAGGAAGCAGACCTGCTTTGAAAATGATCTAGGAGTTATTAACTGAACTCAAAGAGCAGTTTCCAAGCGTTGATTTTTTTTCATGAGCCACATAGACTTTTTGTCTAATTTAAAAAACAGAAAAAAGGAGAAAGAGAAGGAAAAAAAAAGTAAAAAGAACCCTAACAACAACAAAAGAATACCAAACAAACAAGCAAAACCCTACAGAATTATCCATAAAGCCTGCCTCAAATTTCACATCTAGCTGAAAAAATATCCTGCATAGCAAATTGCCAAATCCATGTGCGTCTACAAAGATGGAGACAAGTAATTTGTAAAATCAGAACAGCGCAAGGCAATCCTGTGTTCAAGTTCTGACTCTACCTGAGACAACCTCCAACCTTGGACTAATAAATATTTAGCTTGCCTTGTTCCTCCACTGCCTGAAAATTGAGCCTCATATGTTTCCCTCTTTTACTGTTGTCTTAATTTAGGTCCTCATCTTTCTGACATGGGACTTGGTCTTGCTGGGCACCTAGCCTTGGGATTGAAATAGAGCCCCACACAACACCGAACAAGCTGCTCTATAAAGACAACCTTGTCAAGGTTCTTCTTTTGAAAGAATGAGTTTGCATTCCTTTTTAGGTTTTTCTTTTTTTTTCCCCCTAGGAAGTTTTCTCATGATTTTTATGGAAAAGTTATTTTCTCCTTCCCAACCACAATCTGTGAAGCTTTTGGAGAATGAGAAACACTAATGTTCTGGGTCCACCAGCACCACTTCCACGTTTATCGTTACATAAAACAGAAAAAGAGAACCTGGGTTATTTGTAGAGGAAATAATCTATAATTTAGTCACTTGCAGCTAACTTAGACACCCTAATGTGCACAGAAACTTATGAATATAGCACACAGTCTGTCTCATGCATAGGACACATTTAACAGAGGCACTGTGCCCTAGCAGTGCCTAATACCCTGAACCGACTGTGAGGAGAGTTCATGGTGACATGTCCAGAACATCGTTAGGTTGTTTAAAGGCAGCTACTTAGTGTGTTTTGATATTCCCAAAGTCATCCATGATATTTATGCAGGACTTCAATTACGACCCAGGACTTTTGGGAGACTTACATGGTGCCGGAGCAGGACCTTTTAATGCTACATGGACCAAGTGGCACTGGACACATTGCTCTGGCAACTGATTCCCACCTGCAAAGACTGTGAGACAAATGGCATCATTAATGTCTAGTTTTGTGGGTTTCTCGCGTTGTTTTGTTGTGTTTTTTTCCCCAGAGGACATGCTAAAAAAGCAAAGTGATTCACCAAACCTATTCTCACTGGATTTCATTCTGTCTGCTGAATGTAAGCCCTGTGGTCAGAAGAGCCCTCAGAGGAGAACTCATTCTCCTGCTATGGAGCAAGAAAAAAACAACTATCATAGAGCAATTCAGTTGTGTTATCTGTCCCTCCAGTGACACTCAGGCCACCTTCAGCTGTCTTCTGGGGCAAAAGTAAAAAAGATAATGGAATGAGCAGAAGACAATGAAGTCCTCTTGACACCTCTGAAATGGAGATTTCATTGCAAGAGTAATGTAGACTGCTGACCCAGCTCTGGGGGCTTCTTTATTCAAGGCAGCACAGACCAGACCCTTTGATGGGAGGGACAAAGCCAAAGCTGCTACAGTGAGGGAGCACCAGAGAGAGCAACAGACTGTAGGAAAGGCTTCCTATGCCTTCATCCATGCCAAGGTTGCGCTTCCACTCAAGACTTTAGTCCAACAAGCTGTTAAGGTCCTATGGCTGGCCATTAGATAGTTCTAGAATAATATTTTTGTTGGGAAGAAGTAAATTTAAAATTTTAAAAAGCAACATGTATTTCAGTACAATGGCTCAGCAGGGGATTGACTTAAAGCTTGACACATGGGAGACATTGCTTTACTCAAAAATGCAGCGTGCTCTGCTTTGCACCAGGAGAAAACATGGCTTTTCCCTTAACTGGGTCCAGCATCAGTTATAGGTAGAGTATACATAGAGGAATAGCATATGGCATCTGGTCATTATTGCACAATTCACTGGCTGGTAACTCCTGTGCTGCATCTCCAATCCAGTAACTGACACCAGATAATACAGTTGGGATTAATCCAGGCCTTATGAAGTGTTCCAAAAGCTCGGAGTTAATTACTGTGCTTGAGACTCCCAGATCGGCATATGGTGTTAAAAAATGTTGTGCAATTGAAGGCAAAGCATAAATTTTGCAAGAGCTGTATTTTGCCAGAAAACTTGCTTTCCCCTCAGATTATTTATTGCTAACTGCAGAGAAGTGTCTTACATATGTCAGGGAGTTTCTTTCTGAATCTGCAAGTCAGTTCCTGGTGTCCTTTAAAAAATTACCTTATAAATACCATCAGAAAAAAAATCTGGTTTCCCGTCTGGAAAAGACAGTAGAATTGACTGTCATAAACTGTAACAGATCGCTTTGCAGTCACATTAAGATCAAGTTTAATAACATTAAAGCTTGTACATGATGGGAAATTCCATTTTAAATTCCTTCACCATCTGTTGCTTAAAAGTCAACCGTGAGTATTTCCCTTCCACTTCTCTTTTCCTTAGAAGGGTTGATGCACAGGCACAGGTTTTTAAAGGCTATACTCAGGGTGGGGTGTTGGAAGGGGAGCAGAAGGACCCTGGCTGTGCTGGACTGGGAGAGTGGGATCTGCTGATAAATATCAGGGACTGAAATTTCACTCGCCAGAAACTGTTTTATCACAGTAAAATTACTCAAGAACTAAGTTGCTTGTTAAGCCTTTTCTCAATTAATCTCCCCTGCTTAGATTTTGGAACTGCTGTTGGAGTAATCTGCTGGAGAGTTACAGAACTTTAGGTGAACTATTTATTATTTATTTATTTGTTTCATAGTCTAGCTCTTTACTGCAACTGTCCGAGCCCTTCCTTCTGCCATCTAAACAGCACCATCTTCAGGCACATTTAAAACCTATCCATTACCTAGCGGTGACCTAGCTGTTCCTCGTACTGCGAATGCTCTTTTTCTGGTGCTGAAATTGCAGATCTTCTCCTCCTGGTTTTTCCCTGATCGTTGTCTTTAAGTCTTGACACTTGTCAAAATTATTCTATCACCCCAAGGTGCAACTACCAACCCCCTTCCATTTGCACCCCTTTTTTCTGTATGATTGAATCTTTTCTCAGAAGGACACTTAAATTTCCTTTACAGAGTTTGACCGTTATACCTGTTTCATACTGTTTATTTCTATAATTTACTGTGATTTTTCTTTCCTGATCTCCTCCATGGAAAAAACCATCTCTATTTTCATTGGTATGTTCAAACAATATATTTCCAGTTTCTGTTTTTAACCTTGAAAGAGACAAAGAGATTTCTAGATCAACTCTATGTTGCTATCTACTTGTCTTGAACATATATTTTTAACACAAGCAAAATCTAGTTAAGTCAAAAGAAATACATGAGTTATTAGTCTCTAGCAATTATGTTTGTTTCCTATAAACAAAATAAGTCTCGGTTTGGTGAGTATTAAAATCACAAGAACATGCAACGAGAGATACTCAGTACATTTACAATGTCATCGTAACCACCTACTGTTATTTCCCCCAACAAAATGTCGTTTGCATGGTTTGTTTATTCCTTGATTTTTTTTTAGTAGTCCAAAGGCAAATAAACAGAAAAAAGTCCCACCGCCCACCCATGGTCTCTGTGCAAGGCAGATTGCAAAGCTACTTAGGTAGTTCTTTACGGTAATGTTTGGCCTCTAAGAAACACAGTAACTGTTTCTGCCCTTTGCTCACCACTTAATAACTGACAGGGAGATGCGGTCCCTCCTTCCTGCCCCTCGTTGCAAAGAGGAGGGTAGCGCTTAACTTCAAGGAGGGTGTTCACATCCAGCATCGCCTCCACTGAGTTTCCCCCGACTCCATAGGTTCTCCCCAACTGTGGGTCCTGTGTCTTGCAGCACTGACAGAAAAGCACAGGTTCTCCTGCCTTTGCTTCATTAGGTAGACCGACAAGTGGTGATACTTGAGGTTTTCGTTAGTCTTTACTTGGGAAAGAAAAATTCCTCAGTACTAAAACCGCTGGACTTGCCAATTTTCAGTTTTACTGCGAGAGATAATTTTGTGGAAGTTTTCACATGGTAATTAGGGTGAACGCCTGCAAGGCGTCTGCAGGAAATGCTGCAGCAGGCAGCACTTGCCAGGTTGCAGCGTGTGTTACCAAACGAGAAGCGAGAGCAGATGCGCTGGGGGCCTGTCCCGGTGTCCCGGCGTCCCGGACGGGGCCCCCGGGGCGTATTAGCGGCGGTGGCTGTGTGATCCAGACGTGCAGATCTTCAGACGCTGCATTTCTTCTGAGAAACAGGGGTAATTGCCCAGCCCTGCTCGGCCTCCTCCAGCCCGCAGAGCCACCCCCGGGGCCGAGAGCCGGGACGGGGCACACGGGGCTGGGGCGGGGGGCACGGCTTATCCCCGGGAAGCGGGAGGGAGATGGGAAAGAGTATCGGCCCCTCGGGAGCCCCACGCCGTGCGGAGGTCCGAGGCTGGGTAAACCATCCCCTGGAAGGCAGGGTGGCGCCGTGTCTCATTCCCTTGGCCCCGAGGGCGAGGCTGGAGGAAAGGGCTGCGCAGAGGGATGAAACTTGGCGTCAAAGAGGGGCGGCAAGGTTGCCCCTCACCCCGGATAGGAACTAGGCTGTTCATAATAAAGAGGCTTTTCGATGTTTTACAGCCAATGACAAAATTCTTGTGTCCTACTTTTGGGCGAGAGATCGCCTTTGTGGGTTAATTTAAGGATACGGAAGAAGCTGCGGTACCGGCCGGGAGGGGAGGGGAAGGGTGGGAAAGTACCGAGGCCACGCTGGAGGGGCCGGCCGGGGACAAGGGCACGACGCAGAGCCTCCCACGGCCCCACGGCCCCAGGCTGATGCTCAGCCCGTCTCCAGCGCCACCTGGGTCTGTTTCCGCCCCGTGAGTCCGGGCCGGTTCGGCAGCCCCAGGTTCCGCAGCTCCTGCAGTCCCGTCCCCAGGCTTGGGGTCAGCTCCGAGGGGAGAGCAGGGATCCCCACGGTTGCGTCCCGACGTGTCGTGTCCTTCCCCCACGAGGGGAGCTACTGTCCCCTGGGAGGACAGGACAGATTCCGAAAATGCCCCTGACAGTGTGGTCCCCTAACAGGCCCCGGAGCGCCTGCGGCTCCCCCTCACTCCTCCTCCGATGGCACTGGGGATTCGGGAGGATGCGCCCGGCGCCCCTTTCCACTCCTGAGAATAAGCATAGACAGAGGAAAGGATTCTCTCCCTCTCCCTCTCCTTCTCCCTCTCCTTCTCCTCCCTTTCCTTCCCCTCCCTTCTCATTTTCTCTTTCTCTTTCTCTTTCTCTTTCCTTTCTTTAATTTAGTCCATTTTGGTCTGTTTTGTCTCTTTATTACTCTGATTATTTTACTTTTCGAGATAAACCTGTTTTTCAAGTTCACGTCGTTTTGCCAGACCCTCTCGGCCCGGGAGCCCATGTTTCACTGCCTCCCTTAGGAAGCAGCAGTGAGGAGCTCGCACCTTTCCCGACGCCTTTGCGGAGCAGAGCCCGGGCCGCCCCGTTGGAAAAACGGGACCGGCGCAGCCGGGCCGTCAGCGGACAGGCGGGGAGGGCTGGAAGACACGGGGCTAAATTTCTGTCCACCCAAAGCAGCTTCTGTTCACAGCTGGGAGGTGAATTCGATGAGTCCCCAGCGCCCCTCGGCCAGCCGGGCACCCCCCGCGCACCCCCGCCCCGGGGACACCCGTCCGGCCGCCCCACAGCCCCGCCGGGGTGCGGTGCCCGAGCCGCGGGGCCGGGGTGAGGAGCAACCGAGTCCCGACCCGCCCGGGGCTCTTTATTCGATCGCTTTCCCTCGCCCCCCAATAAAACGATGATCATCCTTACAGGAGAACACAGATGCGGGGAGAAGGTATCCTCACAGAGCCTGTGAAGGATACCTCCCTGTTGAAGGAGGATCTTCCCAATAATTCTGCTTTAGGAATCTGTCTCTTCCCTCCTTTTGCTTTATGCCAAACAGAGGTTTTATTTTTGGGGGTTTTTTTTCCTCATCGAGGGATTTTTTTTTTAAAGTTATTTTTAGAGGTGTTTCTGTCTTTATTGGCTGTTCAGACAAGGAAAAAGAGAATATTTCCACAGGATTCAGTTTCATTCAAATAAAGATCTTTTTTTTTTTTTTTGCTAACACTCCGTGGGACTGGACCAATCAGGGATTAGTCTTAAATTAATTCACAAAAAATAGGTGACTATCCTAGATGAAAGATAAATTCCCAGCTACACAGGTGTCATGTAGGAAGGCCCTGCATCCAGGTGTTCCCTATCCTTTTCCAGGTTTGACTTTACAAAGATGAAGGTATTTTAAAGTAAGTTTTGATGCTTCTCTAGTGTGCACATCCTCCGTCATTTCTCTGTTCTAGAGCCTTGCTCAGATCCAAGAAACTTCTACCTGCTTTTGTTGTTGTTGTTGCAAAACTCAATAGCAGAACAAGTATATTTCTCTGAGAAAAACCCCACAGAGGAGTGCCCTGCTCTCTGTGAGCCATGATCCAGCATCTGAGCCTGGGCACTGAATTCCCCATGAAGCGCCAATCACAGCTGACTTGCTGCACAGTTTGCAGCAGATTTTCTCTTCTCACTTCTGCACCTGCACCTTCTTTCTCTTTTCCTCATCAACAGGACTCTGCAGAGCCCTTCTCCAAGTAAGTGTGTTTGTTACTACCCCACATTTTGGGTTTACCTGATTTACTTTGCTATCACTGCCCTTCATATCACTCCTCTGAATTTTTGCTTTTTAATACCCAGAAAGTGCTGCTGTCTGCGTCTGCACTCTGCTCTTTCACATGATATTGTCACATCGACAATATTTTTTTAAAAGACACAGGTTTAAATAAAATGTATAAATGACAACCAGAATAAAACATACACCAGATCCTTCCGTTCTTGAAGATGAGGTGTCTTTTGCCGTTTTTGGAGTCTTCTGAAGTTGGTGAGACATTATTCTGAGTCGGCTTTTATCAGGAATCTCGTAGCAGTATATTGCTGACAGAATTTCCCACCTCATAGAAAACAAGCACCTAACTATAATTTCTGCAGCAACAGAGGTGCTAATCTGACTCTTCTGTGCCAAATCTAGAATATCATTATTGCCAAAGATTAACATTGTTTGTGCTTGCACAACTTTGTGAGATACAATCCAAAGGTCACTTTTCAGGTAGGCTGTAACCTCTGGTTGTCTCCTGGCAATGTGATAGGTTGTTAATGGACCTTAACACTGGGAAGATGCAAATCTGTTCATATGCTGAGCATCTTGGAGGTTTTGCATTTCAGAGCTTTTCCAGCTCTGTAAGATATTTAAGCCTCTGAAATCAATTTTGGTTGCTTGGGAGCTCATTAATATCACTGTGAAATCTTACCTACAAAGTTCTTCAGCACAAGGAAATTCTGGAACTAACTTTGCAAATTTGTTCTTTATGATCATGTTTTGGGAAAGTCAGACCTACAAGCAATTAGTATTAAGAACACATGAAAAAATTAGAGAATACTGAACTCATTGCCCAGACTTTGGTACTCCAAAACACAAACCACATGTCTTCAGGGTCTAGGTTTGAACATCAAGCTGAGTTAATCCAGATCTGATCCTATATGCATTTATGAATAATTTACAGGACCAATTCCATGCCCCACTAGTAGAACTGTATGTTCGTGGTATCTACGTCTTTTTGATGAGGAAAAGAAAATTAAGCTTAATGTAAAAATATTTGTAGAACTCTTCTGGATGAAAGCATCTATATGATGTGCGTGGCAACATTATTTCTGGTCATGAAATAATTTATCTGTCTTTTAAGAGACTTTCTTCCTCTTTTAAGAGATTTGATATGCAGATGCTAAGCAGGGTTGGCCACACACTTGCTCTCGAGCAGTCCAAGTGCATCTCTCCTACCTTGGCCATATCACATCAGTCTTCACTTGCCCGGGGGCTGCTGAATAATCCAAATTCCCAATATAGAGAAAACAAGGTGTCTTGAGTTGTGGTGTGATCACACTCACTGAGTCACTCTGGGGAATAGCTGCCCCAGATTTGCAGATTTTTGTAGAGATTCCATTTTTTCTTCATAACCATTGTTCACAGGAGCCACATCCTTTTAGTGCTGCAACTCATTTCCAGAGCACTGGTTCCCTCCCTGCTCCTCTTTCCAAGGTACGTGCCTCACAGCTCCCAGCCTAATGGCATTTTGACATGCTGCTTGCAGAGTTGGGAAGCTTTGCTGCCCTCATAATGATCAACAGGAAAGAGTCTACAGGATAACGGAAATCTGGAAAACATGAGGGGTGAAAGATGTGCCTTTGTTTAAACTGCAAAAAGAAAAGAAAAAAAAAGTAGGAAGACAGGGGACAACAGTGTTCTATATGTAAAATGTGGCTACAAAGTTGCTGGTAATCACTTATAAGCAATTGAGGAAGAATGAGAAAGCACTTAAATTTGCAGCAAAGAAAACCAGGATAAATATTAGAAACAGAGTCTGTTTCTTAAGAGGCTATCCAGGAAAAGGGTTTGATAGAAATCACAGGACTTGTGCTACAGGAATGCAGATCAGAATAAATATCTATAAGAGATTATCTAAAGTGATTTACTTTAATGCGGAGGGTGGAATGGTGGGAGACTGGCCCAGATGGTTGGATGACTTCTTGACTTCTCTTTCAGTGCTTCATTGCTACAAAGCTATCTCACCCCTGGAGGCAAGGCAACTCTTCAGCTGGCTGACAGCTGATGCAGGATGGAGATTAAATTCAGCTGAAGATTAACTGTGGTGGTAAAAATAAGTTGATTCATGTGGAATTCAGGCTCTTGATTCACACCCAAACCACTGGCAGAGCCACTGCTGGCTTCAGTAGCTCAGTACCAAGTTCTTATCTGGCAGGCACTACCACGCCCATTTCGCTGTTTTGAAGAAGTATCACAAGATTGACCTCTTACCAAATCCATTCCATCTCTGTGAAATATTATGGCTATTTCAGCATGAGCTGTGTGGCAGTCAGAGATCAGAGTGGCACAGAAGGTGATTAGGCTGTTAAATTCACTATGTTACTAAATAAAAGTATTAAGCTTTTCATTCTTCGCTTTGTTGTTTTATTTGAGTAATTGTTACCCAGGTTTTGGATACTGAAATTACTGCCTAAGAAATGGTCTCAGTGGGAGCAGAAAGGATGCAAAATCGACCAACTGATAGGAAGGAGAGCTGCATTTTTATTTCAATCATCGAGAGAATTGCTGGGGGAAGAACTCAAAGTAGGAAACACAGTACTGTTTCTCTAAATTCTGATCACAGAGGTCTTTTTCATGGAAATAGAGAGGGGGATCAGCTTCACTTTTTGACTACATTTATTTGTTTTATTATGCACTGGAATAGATTAGGAGTGCTCATACAAGCAATTATGGCACCTCTGATGGGGCATGGCAATAAACAGGAGGGAGGTGGTAACTTTTTCTGTTTTCATATTTGTCTGCAGTGTAAGGGGGACAGGGTACACAAAGCAGAAGGTGGTGGAGCAGGTGGATGGTGAGGCAGAGAGAGGAAAAGAAAATTAGGATGGTGGATGTAGTAAGGAGAGAAGGACGAAACAGTGGCAGGTTGAAGTGCAGGAATCAAATAAGCTTGGAGTCATTGTGGAAAATCACTACCATATTATCTTGTGGTGAGTAGAAATTAGCTGAAGAGAACAAGGTGAGGGAGGTAAGGATCTAACAGAGGAAGCAGGCAGAGACGTGGACCTGGCAAGGCTGGAATTGGCACAGGAACATGGCAGGGTTTGCTCATAACAGCTCCTGGGCTTTCCTGCAAATGTTGCTCCAGGAGTCACAGCCCATGTCTGTGTATGGATTTTGGGCACTTCAGAGCTAAACCTTGGGGATGGAGGGTGGGGAGGGAGGATGCTTAATGGGGATAAGCAGGAAGGAGACAAGGGCCCAAGTTAACAAATGACTCAGCTATGAAGGGCAGAAGAGCCCTGAGGACAGAGAGAGCAGTGTCACAGAACCCTTGCTGCCCAGCTCAGCTCTTGCCACGCATCTTCCCACCCTTTCCATATAATACATTGGGCCAAGGAGCCTCAGTGCCATCTCCTCCTGCCTCCACCACTCACAGCAGCAGAAATGAAGCCACCCTTGGCTGCTGCCACTCTCCCTGGGAGGAGAGCAGAGCCAGTACTAGTTATTAATCTGCCCTATGAATAAAGGAGGAACCATCCCTGCCCTAGGGCATCTCCAAGAAGTTGCAGTTCAGATGTGTACTGCACTGGGTATCCGCCTCAAAATGGGTCAGGAGAAGCTGAACTAAAACCTGCCTGTCTGCAGGGATTAACCCATGAGGGATCCTCTCCCAGCAGAGCGCCAGACCTGCAGCCACAGCAGAGGGAAGGTGGAGACTGCTATTACAAGCCTCCTCTGAAGACCGAGGTGCTTTTAATTTTAGTCTGGGAACTTTCCCCTCATTACCCTCCTGACAGGATGGGTGCAGACAGCATTAGGGATGCTGGGCTAGACACCAGCCCCAGAGGAATGTCCTCCTCCGCCTCCACCTCCACCTCCTCCTCCTCCTCCTCCTCCTCCTCTGCAGCAGCACCTCAGCACAGGGGGAGGCACAACAGCGCTTCCAGTCAAACACCTTCCCTTGCAGGATTTCAATTTCTCCAACCAAAGGCGGCTGTAGGAGGGCCAGGAGCCTCCACCCCACCCTCACCCCGGCTCCCCATGGCCGTGCAAGTGAGTCTGGCTGGTGCCTTTTCCCAAGGCTAAAGGGGATCGCTGATTAAAGGGGCCTTCTGACCAGCTTTGCCCTAAAAGGAGCTTACAAAGCCCGTTTGTTTAACCTTTTCACAGCAGCTTGACCCTGTCACGAAGAACAAATCACTCCAAACAATGTTGAAGTGTGGGACTGACGGAGTTGCTCCCAGCCTCTTCCTCCTCTGCCACTGCAGACCCACGGATGAGTCCAGCCCTGGAGAGGAACAAGGACCCTTTTCTGCCTCCCACCAGCCCCACAGCTTCGAGCAGCAGCTGGGAGTGTTGACCCCCACGAAACCAGGGCTGAGTGTGGGTGCCTGTGCTGAGAGTGTAGATGTGACACTGCCAGGGCAGCCTGCTCTTCACCTCCCTGATAACAGCACTGGTTCTTGCCTCCAGTTTTTCCCAAATATTGGATGAACTTAGAGGATTGTTCATTTTTTTTTCCTGATGCTAAATCCTGCAGCCAACTTTTGGGTTTCGGGTTTCTATTGCCTATTTTACACCTTTTGTGGACTTCTCAGCAGTGAAACCAGATGACAAATAGACTCACTGGTTAAGTTTAGAAGTAAATATTTGAATTTTGTTACATTCATTGTTTTATGGATAGAGAAGGAACTGTTCAGTTAGAAATAACAATTAAAAGTTTATTGAGATACTCAGATTTTAAACAATAGTTCTCTTTTCCCTTAATACAAATTATCAAAGCAAGAATGCATAAATTGGACAAAAGTTATTATGTTCCAGTGTTTTCATGAAGTGATTTTCTACATGAACAGGAAAATGAATCTTAATTGCTTACCACAAAAATATCCTCAGGCAATAGTAGTACAATTAAGAGTTTTTCTTTAAATAGCATGCAAGAAAATGCAGTACATATGGTGCCATTAGCAACTTCAAAACAGTATTTGGGTATTCATTTAATTTAAAACAGCATGTGCTAACACAAAACTTAGCAGTAATAATAAATGTAAAGTTGGGTAAGAAAGTAAACAATGCCATCTCTGTTGAGTGTGTAAGCCATTAGTCAAAATCAACAGAACCAGATTTTGATAGTAAGTATAATCACAAAATATTTTATAATAGCTATTTTTTAAGTCTTGTTTTGTTTGGCTTTGACTGAAAAAATAATGGTTGTACAGAACTGTTTTATTGTGCTCAGTAACTTTTCCTTTGTGAATACAGAACAAATAGCAGCAGAACAAACTAAATGTGTGAAATGAAGAGTTGGATGACTTCACATTTACAACTGTGTGTGTAAATTTAAACACCACACTTGTATTTTGTCTTTTTAGCTAATGACATTCACTGCAGAACGCAATGGAAACAACGCCGTGTGCTGAGGGTGGCACACTCAATTTAAAGGTCCCATGGAAATCTAGCTGTGTTAGCGGTCAGGTGTTTAAATAATCCTTCCTGTAAAGCAGACTAGGCTATTTAATCTCCGACTTAATCTTGACACTTTTAAAGTCTGTGGGATGCTACTGAAATCAAGATTGTTTGTGTGTTGAGGATAACACAACACAGGCCATTCCCACCTGCCCTTGCAAGGGAAAACATTAGTTTTCCATCTCAGTGAATTTTATATGATGGTGCCAGCGGGGAGAAAAAATAACAGTAGTGGCACTGACCTTAGAGGTGTAAAACATCCACATGGAAACACTTCAGGAGAAACAAACAGGATGAAAGAATTTTACAGGTTTCCTTCTTGTAGGGAAGTTCCTTATTTTAACTGCCCCGTCCTCACAGCAGCTCCTGTGAGCCCTGGAAAACCCTGCAGAAATCTGTGTTCCCTGATGCCTCTTAGAGCCTGGCCCTCACTGCAGCTGCTGGGGTTTCCTTCTCTGCACAGATGGGGAAGATAGCCGAGGTTCCAGGGAGTGAGGCACAGCAAAAGGCTAATTCTTGACCCTCAGGACAAACGAGCCACTGGCGGGCAAGTGGCTGTGCCTCTCTCGGCCAGAGGCATCAACTGTGAATCCTGCCATGAAGCACAGGGCCCAAGCCAGCCCTTCTTCGGGGAGCAGGGTCAATAAATTACCAAATCACAATGCAAACAGGAAACATTTTCTTGGCAAGGAGAAAACGTGCATCAAGCCACCCCACAGGTAAAAGGTAAGAGGTTTTGTGCAGCGCAGGAGAGGGCCATCAGCCTTGCTGGCATGTGCGTCCTTCTTGTTGGAGCTATTGCACTTTGTATAAATAATTAAATCATCTTTGGAGCAAGGACTTGACCCTGCATCTCTCGCCTCCCAGGTGAGCACCCGAACAACTGGGCAATAGACTCAATCTCTTGCTTTTCTCTCCCTGGCCCAATGAATATTTAATTGCCTGTACAAAGTGAAGCAGCTCCAGTGGGAGGGAGCGAAAGCCAGGCACCTTGCAGAACCTCTGTAGCTCCATGGTCCATCTTTTTACCACCAGAGTTTGAGTCCCATGGAGAAAAGCCCTCAGTATGTAAGAGAGGTGGCTATGTTGACTGGACGGTCCCCTCTAGCAGAGTCAGAGATGGTGGGAGGCAGGTCCTGTCTTCTCACATTTCCCGTCCATAACACGTACCCACCTACGTAATTTATTTTGCAGCTGATGATATGGATGGCCACCCTTGACATACTTGCCTAATGATTTAAAGTAGTGACCTAGGCAGGAGAAGAGTCAGACAGAACCTGCATGTCCCAGCAGACTGTGCAGCTGCCAGGGCACATGCTCCTGCTTCTGCTCAGGTTGGTGAGAAAGCCAAACAGATGAGGTTGGATGGGTGGGACAGACCCTGTGCCTGCTGATGGGAGCTTATGTCTTGGAAAGGTTTGGTCTCCCACATGGCTACTGCTTTCACACTCAGCTCCTTACTTTATCCACTGACTGATGCAGAGCGCAGTCCAACACATCCAGCAGTAAAAAGCATAAGGAAGAGCTGCAGGGAATAAGAATGCAAAGAATAAGGTCATTCTGCCCAAGGCGCAATTTTGTTTTTTTTATAATTCCACAGGAAACTAGGCCATGCAGTAAGGTTTTTAGAGCTAATGCAGATTTTTAAAAGAAAGCACATCTGATGGTTTTTTAAAAAATGTGCTGAGCCAGAAAAGACACTACTCAGGTATTTCTTAGCCTATCAAAGTCAGAGTGGAATGACAAATGCCCTCTATGATTGTCTCACATGGTTCTGAATTACCTCAGAAAAAATTTTATTAGAATTTTTTTGCTTATAACAGGAATAAGGATTTTGAGAACAACTGTTATTTGCAATTGCACCAGAAAGTCAACAGTGGGATTGCATAGGAAAGTGAGGAAGCCGTTTACCTATTTAAAAAAGATAATTGGTTATAACCTCCATTTTGCCAGGATATTGCTGCATTTTTCCCAATAGATGTTCTTTTGGGAACATTTGGGTATCTATATCACCTCAAAGCAATACAAATCAAAACATTTTGTATTTACAAAAATAAAAATGAGATTTTTTTTTATAGTTTTCCTATTAAAATTATTAAAAACACTCAAATCTAAGGCTGATAAAGAGGGGTATTCATGCTATGTCTGGGCTTTATATTTAGGTCTCTGGGTTGGAAGTAAGTCTCCCCACAGGTAGACAGCAAGGTTTAAGACCCTCCAGGCAGTGGTTCTCCAGTTATCCTCTGGAGGTGCCTGATTCTACAAGATGTATCCCCTTGACATCATGCCCCAGGTGAGCTGTGAGCATATGGCTCTCTACTCTCCAAGTTTCCCAGTGCTGGCCATAGGCTGCAGACATGGAGGTGAGACACATCCCACTCCCTGCTCCACCATTCCCAACTCAGATACTAGAAATTAATCTCTGCTGTTTAAACTGTCTTGCCCAATTGTAAAATTAACTCCTACCTGCTGCAGAATGGAGATTAAGTCTGGGGAGTCAGTGAAGATTAAATCTAGGCAGCTGTTGGGAAAGAGCTACGGCAACAGGAATATCACCTCTCCACCAGCAACATCGGCAGAAGGAGAAAACATGGGCACAAGGAGTTTTTCTGACTTCAGGAAGGGGCAATTTTTTAAGCACAGACTTGCATTGCTTGCAGTGAATTAACTTATCACTTGATTTTATGATTCCAGACCAAACATGCTGAGCCATGGTTTTTCGCCTATTTTTCTGCAGCGAGACTCGGTCCTGTCTCCCAGAGCTTGTTGACAGAGACTATAGCAGGAAAGCGATGAGTCAAGAGCAATCAGATCAAGAGGGTCATTTCACGGACACACCAAAATGGCTGGGAGCATTTTCGGATCCTTTCCCTCTTCTCACTGCAGGATGAGTTATCTTTGCTGAGTGTGTTTAAACTAACCTTGGAGAAGGGCTGTGAAAGGGCCTGGAAACACAAATGGTGTTTCAAATACTGCTGGGGATGGGAGACATATGCGTAAAGTATCACTGCAGCCACAACCTCTCGTCACGGCCCCGCAGCACCACGCTATGCACATACTCACCTCGTGGGACCTACCTGGCTGGCCAAGGACTCGGCTCTTCCCTATCACCCCTGATTCACATTGCACAGTATTCCTCAGCCATACTCAGGACATGGATCTGGCACACTGTACCTGTGAAAACGGTATTTATTTTGTCTTTACCTCTGTGCTGTTTGCCTACTAAATTAGGACAAAGGCTTTTTGAACTTGTCGAGTTTCTGTCACTCTACAATCATGTCTTCTGTTACTGCACTCATGGCTGATGTCTGCAAGCTTAGGTTTCCCTGCAAACGATTCCTGATTCTCCTGTCACACCGATCTCTCGCTTGTAAGGATTCCCAGAGCAAACGTCCTAATGCTAATGTTCAGCCAAGGACAAGGGTTAGTTTTAACAATGTGTTACTTAATTTAAAGTGTGTTGCTTTGCTTTCAAAAGGTGCTTTAAGCTGTTGCGAGTGGCGCCGTCTCAGTTTGGTCAGGTCTGTGGGCAATGCAACCTTATTTTCCCAGTGCTCCAAAATACCCTTCAAAAGTAGTCTTTATGATGGGTTTTCACAGACAACATCACTTCCAAAATGTTGTGTATCACAAGTAGAACAAAGAGAGGATAACTGTCTTAAAAAATCAACAGTCAAACCATGCTTGTGCTCAGAGAGAGCTGACCTTCACAGGTGAAGGTGCACCCTGATGCTTGGAGGCAGGAGGGTGGTGAGCCCAGAGCATGAAGGGTATGTGGCATTCATACTCATTTCCATATTCTTTCCAAGGCAGCAGGATGGGGAGGATCTACAAGGGTGTTGAACACCAAGTAGCCCAGCAGAGCTGGACAGGAGACTGAGAAGGCAGACACAGCCAGGAAACAGTGATAAATTAAATTTTCTCCTTATTAGCTCACTTATATTTCTCTCTCCTCTAGATCTCTACACTACCCTCCTTTGGCTTTTTTCTTCATCTTCACTTTCTCCTTCTGTCCTATATTCAGCTTTCTCCAATAACAGTCAGAGCCTAAACCTCTCTCCTTATGCCTCCTCCTCTCAGGGATGATACAAAACAATGTCAATAGATGGTGGTTTGTGTGTTTTCATGTGTTTTTCATACACGCACAAATTGATTCAAAGAGGTATGTTGTGTGCCCTTTGCTCTTCCCTCCTACCAAGGAAACACAGACTGAAAGCAGAGCTCCTGAAGAGTCCTTAGTCCTGCTGTTCTCCATAAAATCACACATAGCAAAACCTTCTATAACTCATTGGACTGGGGCCATATGCCTGGTGTTATGAAATATATGGAGGAAATACGTGCTTCTCAGTAGTGTGAGGAAAAGCTACTCAGCAGTTCCCATATTTTATGTATCTATATATTACTTTGAGCAATGCAGATGTATGTCTTTGTTTAGTAAAGTCATCCTTATTTCATCTGCCAATGCCAGGAGAGTACAGGACTGGGGAAGGGCTGCCCATGTAAATGTGACTGGAAGGAAATTTTTATTTGTGATGCTGCTCTGGCACATAGGAATGGGATATCAGTGTGTAAATGGATAGTATCATCTTTGGGTGGGGAGAATCACAAATAACACAGTTAGGGCTTGTCTCGTGCCATCTTTCAGACAAAGAGAAGGGAAAGATTAAAAACCTCTCTGGCTGAGATGTCGATACCTCGCATATCTGCTAAGATAATTTGTACGGTTTTGTTCTTGCACAGCTCTTTTGATCAGGAAAACATAATGAAATTTGTGAAGCCTTTTTGTGTTGCCGTCAGGGACAAAAACCCAGCTGAGTCAGCACGGGGGGCGTCGGGCATTGTGGCTTTGCCTGAGAGACAATTCACACAACGGGCTGGTTAAGCCCCAGCTCCAACACGCCCTCTGCGTGCAAAAAAATAACACTTCAAGTGAGCTGAGTTCTAGAAAATGAAAACTAATTGCTGGGGTTAGAAGAATTCAGCCAGTCTCAAGCCATTAGGATCACGGCCGAGCAGGGAATGTCATGGAGCCAATTGGAGCAAAGCTGTCAGGGCTTTACCACGCTTAAGACCTAACCTTAGGTTGCTCTGCGATCACACGACCACGGCTCCAGCATTTGCAGCAGAATATTCTCCCCATGCCCCAGCAGCGCTTCCCTCCACGGATGCAGCAATGAGTGTGAGGAACGCCGATTCCACAGTACTCCTCATCGCCAGCAGGATAGGGACAGACAGGCCTGGCAGTTTAATTTGCTTTTTTTTTTTTTTTTCTCCTAGAGGAATAAAAACAACAAAAAGACAACCTAGTCTGTCGTGAGATTTCTGACTGATTGTGGAGTAATTCGGACAGAATGGAATAGAGCCTGCTCAGTGGTTCATGAACAGCACTTATCCGTACTCCATTATTTTCCCTTTAGTTTGCTTTACAAATTAGAAAAGGGCACCAGTGTCAAATTCTTGATGCAAGCCTCTGTGTGAAATGATAAGCTAAATCCTAAATTGAGGTCAAAGCTGTTCATGTGGTTCCTGCTGCTAATAAAAACACTTTTCTTTGTTCCTGCCTGCTAAGAATGCCTGCCCCATTTATAAACAAGATCTTATCCCAAAAGAGACACCTCTATGCAGATGTTAGGGAAAAGTACCCCACTTAAAAAATAATCTCTCCTTAAAAATACATTATGTTTTGTCAAGAAAAATAGTAGCATGGCTTCATTGAGAGAAGTACATTTACTCTAGCTAAAATTCTGGTTTTGTCTGCATGCAGCATCTCAGGATATTTTTCTGAGTGATTCACAGTGTGAACAAATAATTGGCAGCAATCTAGAATTATATTCCAATGATTTCACTTAAACTTCAGATTAATTCGCATTCAGAGAGGGGCTGAGTTTTTCCCCACAATTTCCTCTTTTGACACTCCTTTCTGAGTCCACAATGAAACAAAAAAAAATGATAAAGAAAAAGCAACCCCGTAGTGACTTATAACCAGCTCTTGCTACCTGGAGAGCTCTGGCTAACAGGATCTAAAAGCTGACATCATCACACCCTGCTGAGGGATGGTGCAGCACCTGGGAGAGTGATGTCCTACTTAGGCACAAGTTTTCATGGTCCCAAAGGTGGGTGGAAATGATTCAGGAGAGATTTGGTGTCCCTCCCTGAGGAACAACAGCACCTATCAGAAGGATGGGGTCAGTTGTTTGGGCACAGTTACAATTTTATCCTCAAAATCATTACCCTAAGGTCACTCGATTTTAACATCTGCATACATCTTTCAAAGCCTTAATTTCTGAACCCGGCTTTTTCAGTGAGCTACCAGCTTTGCTGGGTGCAGCTGTGTAATATTCAGTGTCAGGATACAGCTAATCCCACCATCATCAAACTTGGATACCAGAAACCTCTGTGGCTCTGCCTTCCTTGGTTCGGTCCACTCTGCTGTCGCTGTAAATGGACTGGAAGCTGGTTACTACAATCAAGTAAATTCTCAAATACTGCAGAAGAACAATCTTCAGACTTTTTTTTCCTTTTCCTGGGAGAAAGGAAATCAATTTACCTAGAAATACAAGAAATGTCATGGTAGGGTTACACAGCTCAAAGCAGTCACAGGAGACAGATAATTTGGAGACTGAAGTATCCATTCCTTTTCTTCCTTTTTTCTTTTCTCTGTGCTAAGCCCTTTGTAACTACAGTGAGATGAATTAAAAGTGTCAGTTTGAAATGGTTGGAAACGGGTATAAATTGGAACTGTCTTTGCTGAGAAGCAGTATGAGACGGGATCAGGGCTAGAGGCAAGGGAGGTTTTGGAAGGGCATCATGATGTGGATTTGCATGTGCGTGCTTTACTACCAGATAAGCAGAAGCACAAGCAGAGATGTGAAATCAAAGCAGGGAAGACTGTTTCCTATTGTTCTGTTTCAATAAAATCATTTTCTAGTTAGATTTACAAGAATTATAATCAAACAATGCAAATTTTATATGTATATATAATGAATTATGTAGATGTAATGATATGAAGCAGTGCTCTCCTGCACTGCTTAGTGAAAATAATCCTCATCAGCTTTACGTTGAAATAGACTAAACACTTGTCCAAATACACATACAGAGTAAGGATAAAGCAGGAAGAAGTTTGTGTATCTGCCCCAGGAGCAGCTGAAAGGCTTGAAAGATGAGGAAATGAGTGGGGTGAGGCCTACCTGAGGGGGGAGGGGGAAGAAAAGAAAAGAAAAAAAAAAAAGGCAACAGAAACAGGAACTGGAGTCCTTGGCCCTTCTTCTTGGGGGCAGACATTCTGCTCCAAAGGCAATGCACTCCAAAGAAAGCCACTGAATTTACCCAAGTTACGCTTGTGAAACATTTGCCTGGTAAAATAATCTAGCAGCACAAACATCTCAAAGTCAGGGCATTTCTGCATGATCTGCCCAAAGACAGCTAACACTTGTCACCAGCTTTGACATGTCAGGAGCTCACAGGGCTGGAGGTGACAGGCATCTCAGAAAGGTCTGTTTTACCCAACTTTTCTTCAAGGAAGTCCCAGATTGATTCCCTGGAGAGAATTTTTCACAGCTTTTGCAAGTGTTGCTGTCAAAACCAGCCATGAAATGGTACTGTTGAGTAAACAGCCCATTTCCTCTCCTGTTGTACGCTGTCCCTCAGCAGAGCTTCCCGTCTGAGCAAGCACCGGGAGAGCAGCGCTGGAAGGAAAGCCCGGCAGAGCCCACACAGCCAGCTCGCCTCAAACAGCTTGAGTTTCTTCGCAAGTGAAGCTCCTCTTGCCTCCAGAGACTGCAGATGCCCTGCAGCAGCGCTGCCTACTGTGCTGAAATCCCCGCGGGGACACTGGGCTTGCGGAGGAGGAGAGCCAGCCGTGCTTTTAGCCACGTCTGCCGGGAACAGCCCTTCCGATGGGGGGGAGTTGGGACGAAATGGTGTTTAAGGGCTCCTTCACAAACCATTCCATGATTCTATGATGTCCTGCCCTCCCCCCTCTGCTGGGGCTTGGGCTAGATGCAATTGGTTTCAAAGACGGGGTTTAATGCTTTTTAATGCTAGTTAAGTGAGTGGGTTGAGATGCTAGTGTCGAAATGTCTTGAGGAGGGAAGGAATTCTGGGTTTCCTGTTATTTGTCTTGCTTCACAGAATCCCATTTTTTAGTGAACAGATGGAATATTTTTGGTTTGTTGAACATATTGTCATCACTATTCAGCACCAGCTAACCTGCCAAATGCTCTTGAAAAATACACAGTTGTTGCAGTCTCTGGTCCTCCGTTTTACAAGAGCAACTTTGCTCCTTGGTTTCCATGAATAAAAAGAACTATTTTTTTTTGTTTTTTATTTTTTTTCTTCCCTGACTTAAGATCCAAAGACTATTCTCTATTGATCTAAGTGGCAAAAGCACATTCTAAGTAAGATAGATGTTATTCTGCCAGAACAGGAAAACTCTTGGATGAAACTAGTAGCGACTGGAATTTCTGTGCAGGGAAATCTACGCTATTGGCCAGCAGCGACCAACAGCCAAGGATAACTGTGATTTTTTTTTTCCACTTGGAGGTGGGTGGTGGTTTCTGTTAGCTTTTAAATGCAGAAATACAAGGAGGTTTGGGTCAGGGCCTCTGCTTGGTCTAACATACCTCTGCAAACACACTTGTTTGCTTTCTATCCTGCTGAACCCACCGGCTTGTGCTGGGCTGAGGCACCATTTCTATGGGGCAGAATTGCTTCCTGTAGAAAAGCAGGCTGTCTTCAATCAGGACATAAAAGATGGACCTCATATAGCTGACTTTGGTAAGACATTCCCTTGCTGAATAACCATGGTGGTTAAAACCTATTTTCATTTTCTTTGCAATTTGAGTTTGTCTGGCTTAATTTTCTGTTGCCAGGCTTTTTAATTTTTTTTTCATAAATTAATATTTTCACATTCTTTTCCAATTCCTCTGTTTTATATTGCCTCCTTTTCAGAAATCTTTAAACTGTAAAATCCAACTCTGAACACAGATTTCAGCACCCTACATTCAGATACGAAACCCATACTGATTTTTATTCCCTGCTCCTTGGTGAAAAGGGATAAAACCTCTCTCATGCATTTGAGTAGGATTTATATTGCAATATTGCCATCATTGCTTTTTAGAAAATCTGACTACAGTTTGCTAACAGCCTCTAGTTCTTCTCTCAGACTGAAATGACAGCAACAGAAAAGATCATGTTATATTTTTTACTGCGTTGTGACCCATACAGTGGTTGCCCATGTGTCTGTTACCTCTACCTCTGTACTGAATCTGCCTGAATTTGAGACCGTGAAGCCAGCAGAGAGTTGCAGAGCGGCTGTCAGTTTGTTTTGCATCTGTCACCTCTTATATCCCTGAAAAAGAAAAGAACATGGGCATGGGTGTAAAACAAAGCAAAGACAAACAATATTTTCATGAATTATGTGCGTGTTTCCACTGGAGAAGTTTTGGTCTAGTTAACAGCAGAGGAAGTCAGTGAAAATTTTATTTCTACCCCTGGCACTGTGTGGGGTCAGGAAGACTTTGCAAGTCTACAGCACTTTACAAGCAGAGTTTCTGGACAATATGTCCCACTCCTTTTCCTGATTTCCAGTTAGAAAACACTCTTATGGTTCTTAGGCTGTAAATGAAAGAAAAACCTCAAGAGGCATGTTGGAGAGAGTGGGATGCTACCTTGTTTTGTTTGGTTTTGTTTTGTTTTGTTTTGTTAGGACTACAAGGGGAAGCTAGCTGAGGAAGGAATATTATATATATCCTCCCCTATCATGATGGTAATACATCATGTCTGACATTGGATATTAAGAGTCTTAGAGATTACTTCTTCTTCTTCCATCAGGAAGGACAAAGAGAAGAATTTGCTTTGAGGGATTTTGATACAATGACAATTAGTTGCAGAAAAAAAAATTATAGAATACCAGATTAAAAGGGACCTCCAGGACTATCTGGTACAACATCAGAACTTTTAAACTGGTAAATTCATTTAATTTTTTTCACTTTTCTCAGTGATCAGGATCCAAGATAAACACTGACAACCTCCTATGCACTGCTCCCCAAGGAAAAAAGATGACACTACAATTTAAGTAATCAATGTCTGATTTGTGAATTCTGATTCAGTGAATTTCTGTATCTGCTTTATCATGAGTACTGATGATAAACATAACATTCCTGCATAACTGGGATCTAGCATATGTTGGGAGACCCATACTGCATATGTCTGTGACCAGGAGTAGCAGAAGATTGCTAAACACTCACACAGGGAGGAGCATTTAGGGATTGTGGTGTTCCTCACTAGCAAAAGGCAAGTTTGTCGGTGGGGATTGGAATTCCAAGGTCAGAAACACCAAGGAAAAAAATCATTAAATACCAAGAGGAAGGACATACAGGGAAAGATAATTTCAGGAAAGAAAATGAAAAAAGAGGATCTGCTTTTGTGGAAGAGATGATTTGTGACTGTTGAACCAGCCGAGGTGAATGTAAAACCACCTAGATATGTTTAAACTCCAGAATGTGGAAAAAAATATTCGTGAAGACAGTGTTAATATATACCCTAAAATTGACATAACCTTGAAAAATCCACAGATGGTGAGAAAGCTGAGGAAGATAAATGCTCTCTGCTCTCTTGTTGCTGAATATTACATATTTGTTCTCTTTTCTGCCCAGATTCAGGGACTGCAACATTTAAAATCTCACTAAATGCAGGTGTGTGCCTCAAGTAGCACACGAAAGTGAAGGACACGAGCCTTGAAACGATCAAAAAACGAGAAGCTTTGGGAAAGAGTAGTAGAGATAAAACCTAAGAGGAAGTCGAGGAAAAACAATAAGGTGACTCTGCAGGAGTATAGTGAAAATTTACTCAGGAAGTTTAAGACGCATGGACTTCGGTGTGTGTAAGCCCAGCACATCAGTGCGCCCACCACGTGCCGGGAAGCCAAGCTACCCCTGGGTGTTTCATCCTTATGGGTAAGCCACTGAAAATCTGCAGTATCAGATTTTTTCCGATGCATTTAACTTCTTTCATCAATTTTCTGAAGTTTCTTAGAAATCCTGATTGCCCAGTGCTCCCTCTGTGAATAAATAAAAACCTTCTGAACACTTTCAGGTATTTATTCAAGTATTTGTTTTGGAGCCGGATTCTTCTATCTGTTGCAATTTAGCATAGAAAGTATCAAGTGATTTTATATGAAGTGATGTGGTCAATAAATTTTAAGGACAGAAGTGCCATTGCTGTAAGCCTATCTACTGCAGAGCACAGACACAAAGAATTCATCCAGCAATTCAGAATTCAAAATACATCTGAACACATCTTAGTTAGTCTCCTGTCCTGTAAATCAAGAACTTTGATTTTTAGCATGTCTTAATCTGATTAATGCTCAGCCAAAAGCTGTCCAAGTTACTTAATTAAATACTTAACCAGTCAAAAACACGAATTCAACTTTTGGGGGTTTTTTTAATGCAGGAGAATTCCCAGTTTTCTATGCACAGAATAGAAAAAAGTTTGGGGTTTTCTTATGAATAAATTTTTATTTTCATATTTCAGTTAATACTAGCTTTTTATTTTAAATAGTAAAGGTAAATAATTACGTTACTCTAAATTACTAGAAAAAATATTTTCTTCAACCTAGACTGGTTTGGGAAGATTTCTGTTAAAAAATAAAATTTGTATATTCTAATTTAGGTCAAACCCATTTTTCAGAGACTTTAAAATCCTCGTAAGAAGAAATACTACCAATAATTTTTGAACTAGATCCAGTTAGATGAGATTCGTGCTTTTAAATTCGTATTTCTGCCTCTGAAATTCTATTTTAAATAAGCACTTGTGCAGTATTTATGGTATAAAAGCGCTATGTGTTTTTTGTGTTTCTTGTTATTGCCATTGCTATGACACTGATTGCAGCTGCATTAATGGAATATTTTCTGAGCCCAAATTTAATCTCTCTTTTACCACTGTAAGTACATCGACAAGAGATAAGAATTAATCAATCAGTCTGCTCACAGACAACACTGATTATGAGAGACACTATTCTTGGCCTCAGACAAAAAGAATTAATGTGTGTTTTGTTATGAAGATCATATTCCACAGATAGATGAATGCCTTGCTGAAAGTTCAGTCTGGCAATGTGAGACAGTAGTCCCAAGGACCAAATGGATTTCACTGCTTCTTTTGTAGAGCCATGGAGCAGAGGCTTCCTGAAAACAAGAAAGAAAATCAGTAGAGAATGTTGGGACATCGTGATGCCATTACCAACCACTGCTTTGGGAAGAACCTGTCAGAAACGCCAACATATCCCAGCTGCAAACCGAAGGACAGGAAAGCCACAAGCCTGCCTGAATTCCCACTGACTCACAGTCACAGAAGTTCAGAAAACTTAGGTGAATTATGGTTATTTCTAAATTATTTTAATGGAGTAATTTATTTTTATAATCACTAACATAAATTATTAGGCAGAATAAGTGAGGGGAGATTTACTCTATTTTCTCTTTTACTGAATTAATTATAAATGTCTTTCGCCTTCATTGCTTTATATGTGTTAACTTGTGTATCTGGGTAGTAGTTATGGTATAGCCGTAAATGTATCAATGTACAACAAAGTTCTTACACACACATTACTACAAATGTATTTAACTGGCACTTGAAAACTATTGCTTTCTTGGAGCAGGAGGAAAGATAAAACTCTATAAGTTTTCCTGTGACAAATAAGGCAGTGTAAGATGGGTCTTTTTCAGGAAGTATAAATCAAAAGCAAGAAAAAAGTCACTTAAAATTTAAGTGACATTTATGTTAATCTTATCCTCTTTGGTCCAGTTTGACAGACTGCTGCTGTCCTATTAAATCAACATTAACTCCCATTTATGGGCAGGAAAAAGAAAACTCTGCCTGAGACCTTATGTTGCTACTGAAACCAGATTTCTGTTTCTTGCAAGACAAGAAACTGCAAATACCAAGATGGAGAAAAGTGAATAAAATTTCAGCTTCTGCCTCTCATTGCATCTTTTCCTCATCAGCCACTGCTAGAGAAATGAGTCCAACCCAGTAACCTGACTGGACAGTCCAATCCAGCCACACGTGTGCCAGTTTAGCTCATGTGGCTGGTCTGCACCAGCAGTGCCACTGACAGACACGAGCCAGTGACAGCTGACTGAACAGGCAGATTGGAAGGTAAAAACACGTAAAGAAACCCCAACAAAAGCCAAACCAAAACCCCCAAAACATATAACGCCTGGGAGTTAAAAAAAAAACAACTAAAACACCAGCACCACCAGCAACAAAAAAAATAAAGACAGGAGAAAAGCAAAGACCATGGTTGTTATCAGGAGGCAGCCAAAGCCAGGGAGCAAGGGAAATCTCTTCTTCCAACTTCCCTGTCTCTGTCATTGCTGACTTCAAAGTATGGGGGGATCAGAGTAAATGGGCAGCCAGAAAGCAAAGGGGCAACAGCAGGTGTGATGTGAGAGTCTGCATCTAGGACTCACCCATCGTTTCACTTAATCATATGCTTAAAGTTAAGTAATTAATTAATGATAAAATGGTTTGGGTTGGAAGGGACCTTAAAGATCATCTCATTCCAACTGCCTGCCATGGGCAGGGACACTTTCTACTAGAAGAGGTTGCTCAGAGCCCCATCCAATCTGGCCTTAAATCAGGCCTGGAAATTTTATCTAAAAGAAATGGTGTTTGGCTCTATGGAAAATTATCCATGCAGTTTTCTCTGCTCTACTTCTTTATAAAGCTTTTGAAAATCTAAAGCCATCCAAATGATGGAAGAGCACCGTTTCCCTTGACTTTCAGAAGTTACTCAAGGGCCTCTGCCAGTCCCTATGACAATCAGGAAAATGGCTTTTCAGCAGTGGACGTGGCCTGTTTGTTGCCCTATGGTCTTTTTTCCCAGAGGAAGATGCTTTAAGCCTGCTCTCCTGCTAAGTCTGTGTCTGTAACACTGCAGGGTGTGCAAATCATGGTCTTAAACTCATTGCTGTCAAGAGGAAAGCAACCTTTGACAGGAAGCAAACAGCCAATCAAACATGTTAAATACATACTGTGTGATTACTAGCAATAATACAGTCTTTCTCACTCCTGTGAGACAGTACCCGGCGAAGGGCCGGCACACAGAGATCATCTACGGACCAGCTATTTCCTGTTCTGCTGTTCACCTCCCTATTTCAGGGAAGAAACACTTTCTCCTGCCATAGGTTGTCTAAGGGCAGCATGCCATGCCCAGGCAGCTGCCTCCAGCACTGTCCCCAGACGTCCCCAGCTCTCCAGGGCCAACTGGAAACACCAGCCTGTGAACAGCCAGCAGCACAAGGGGTTTTGTTTCATTCTCGTTGGGACCCCAGTGCCAGCCCAAAGAGCCAAGGTCCTGTACATGGCTGCTGTAATGGTAACGAAGCTTCCTAGTGCCAACACCAAGAGCCTTTTGGTCTGCTGGGGAGACCTTTCTTGGGGTGAAATGGAGGGAGTTCTGCTCCCATGCCTATTACTGAATTCTCCACAAAAACTGCAGGCAAGGATGCCAATTAACGCTAATTGGGATTTTTTTTTTTTATATGTGGACACGTGTCCATTAGGAACTTGATTGATAGACTGAGACAAGTGACTCATTTTGTTGTTGCCATAAAGTAACCATTGTACCATTTGGGGTTCTTGAAAAGGAAAATGCAGCAAGTCTCACCTGCTCCCATTAAAGCCAAAGAATTTTGCTACTAATTTAAGAGAGAATTTTGTCTTTGGATTCTGAACACTTTACCTAGGGGTAAGTATCACATTGCTTTGCGGTGCTTTTATCCAAGAAGAACACCTTGCTGGATAAATAATATAGTCAGACATATTGCTACTGGTCTTAGCAACATCTTGTGCTCTCTTTGTAAATTCTCTTCGAGTTTTGTTTTTTTTTTCTTGATGCACAGTTTAAGAAGACCCAGTTTGAGCTTTATGTCAGTACTGAAGCTGGCTTTCAATTTCTTTTAATTTTTTCCTGAACACTTCCCAAACACCTGTCATTGATTCATCACGAGCTGAAGACTAAAGGAGTATATACGCTTCTCTGGTGGGAAACCACTTAGTTTGGACACAGGAGGAAGCTGACAGCTCCATTATGGGCTTGTCAGAAATCAGCTGCATTTAAAAGAGGACACCAGCCCCTGGGTCTCCTGCTCAGCACGAGACAGGGAAGGAAAAAATGCTGAACAAAGGTGAGGGACCCCAAATGCAATTTTCAGCTGCTCACCCAGAGAAGTAGGTAGTCTGCCTAAGGCATCATTCTTACACAACTCTCTCAGCAGGGAAACTGGTTCAGAAAAATGCTGCTCATTTGGCATTTCTTTCCCTGACCCATGGTCCTGATGTGTGCCTCATATGCAAAGGCAAGATCAGAGATGACAGATCAGTTTTGATCTCAGATATAGTCAGGTAGATGAATAAATTCAGCTCAGTGAGTTTTGGCATTTAGGAGCAACAGCTGGAAAATTCCTCTTAGCACTTCCTTGACATAAATCAGTTGATAACAGGAGGGTTTTCTTTCAAGGCAATCAGCTGCACTAGTGTCTCTGATCAAGCCCCAGCTCTCCTCAGTGTGGAGCACAGAGCCTAGCCTGCTTGAGAAAACTGTGGGGACAAATCTGGCCCTTGAGTTTTCTTATACATTTTGGTCAGAAAAAGGGAGGCAAAGCTTTGGAAAAAAACCCCAAAGCTTCAGCTTCTATAACTGCCTTTTTGTCAATGACTTGATTTTGACTGAAGTATAATACTATGCAGAGAAATCTAAGAAGTATTGATTCTTGCTTAATACCATGCCATGAAGAAAGGCTGAAATCTCATAAGAAAAGCCACAGAGTTTGGTGGACACAACACAAAGCCAAGGATACTGTCAACAGCATCCACTGGAATTAAGAAAAATCCCAGAATCCAGGGCTAGTATTTTCTTCCTGCCTTGGGTATCTTCCTTCAACAGAAAGGTCGCCAGTAGAAAACAAATTATCTACTAAATTCCCATAGGCATTCAGGCATGGGATGTTATAGTAGCATTTCTCCACACTTTGTCTTACCTAACCCTGTCTGGATTCAAGTTTACCAAGCCCTGGTGTCAATGGCTTTATGTAAGGGAAGATAATGTGTTATCTCAATATTCCTCTTAGAAGCCTGCTGATCATGAAATCACTCAATGATTCAAAAACTGTCAACTGGGTGATCTAAAATTATAAGTGTCTAAAAAAAATAACCCCCAAATTATTAAGTTTACATCCTTGTACAGTAGTGCCCCTCTAAGAGAGCATTGCTTTGCTGCATGTGGAGGAAGAAACACGTTGAGTGCTCAGTGGATTGCCCACAGATGAGGTTACCAAAACAGGCATTTTTCTTTCTCTGATACATTAGAAAATCCCACCCATTTTTTTCTTACACGTACTACCAGGTCAGTGACTATGCAACACCTATTATCCTGTACTGACAATGAACTTGAGAAATAATGCTGAATGAACAATTCTTGGAAAATCTCAGAATAGACATTCCTTACCTCTTACACTGGAACAAGCTCTTTGATCTGTTGTTGCTAACACCGTATTGTTGATCTTAATTATGCAGTACGTAATCTTGCCAAAACGGTCTTTTATTTCCTATAAGTGATTCATGAACACATTTATTGCACATGTAAGGATGCAGGACTTAAAGGTTGCTTGCTTCCTAAAATAGATGTTTTCCTATCCTGGCTGGGTCATGGTGCCTCCCACAATAGCATCTGCTTTAGGCCTGGGCAGAGCTCACAGCAGCTGTGGGCAGGCTGATGGGGCAGTAACCCCAACCCCAAACGCTCACCGTCAGCCCCTTGGGGACAATAGCTCCACCAGCCAGCAGAAAGAGGGGCTTGTCGCTAGGTAATACCTGTGGAAACATCAGCCTACAGTAGGTGAGGTGATCCTTAGCTCTACCTAAATTCAGAGAAATGCTCAGCTGGTCCAGGACAGATGCACGATTGCCAACATTTCACACTCACAAATAAAACCCTGCTGTGTTGGGTGTGTGTTCAGTCATGGACTGGAAGTAGCTGTATTTATACTAGAAGAAATCAGAATTTTCCTCTGTTTTTTAATGAATAAGGGGAGTGAGTGAAAAGTACACTGTGTTTCTGTCTCCCAGAGAGGACAGGCAGCTACAGGGAGAGCAGGGCTCTGCTGGGTGCCCATGAGGATGGATGCCCCATGAGGAGAGCAGGGCTCTGCTGGGTGCCCATGAGGATGGATGCCCCATGAGGAGAGCAGTCTGCTGCATGCAGTGATGAAGAAACCCCACCCCCACAGTAAAATTCTTAATATCTGGAGGGGCCCAAGATAAATTAAGCCAAAGGTGTGAATCCTGATGAACTGAGCAAGACCCTCTGGCATTCAGGCTGCAAGCAGCACACAACCTTTGGGAAACGCCTGATGTGTCTCTCACCATGCACAAGGTAGATCTGGTCAGCCTCGGGGTGATGTCCAGCAGCATCCCTTGTCAGAGGCAGTAGACCCCCAACCATTAGGATCTTTATCTCACATTGTTCATGGTCCGCTTCTCCCAGGTGATCAGCAGCTGCAGGCACGTGCTGGGTCTGCCCCTAAAGCAGCCACCTTCTTGGAGCCACAGCCACACACCTACTTGAGTGCCAGTCTGGGACAAAAGAGCCCCTGACTTGGGTAAGCCAGACTGGAGTGCAGGGGTGGCAGACACTCTCTGGAAGCCACAAACTCTGATTTTTACTTTTTACCAAATTTCTAAGTAAGAACAACCGTATTTTCCCTCTTCCTAAAGTCTGTTCACACTGCCTATAAAGTATTTCTGCCAACATGCCTAGGAAAGCCTTCAGGCCTCTCTCTGCAAACCACAGGGCAACCAGGTCAGTCATGAGGTGACTGAGTGCCTTCAAGGGACGGACACATTTGAGGCAAATCTTCAGGTGAGACACAGTGGCTGCTGCAGGCAGCTGGGCTGTGGTGCTGTGGGTTGCGGACTCCTGTGAAGTTCCCGTAATATCGCTTCTAAAAGCAATACTGCACTTTTGTATCAATGACCTTATTGATAAGCTGAAGTGGCTCCTTTGGCATCACACACTTGACCAGAGCTGCATCACTGCTGAAATACCCAGCCATCCAGTCAGCAGGCTGAAAGGCTACAGAGGTTTCAGATTCTGATGAGAGTTTTGGATTTATTTAAATGTTGAATTGTTGAGGGAATAAACTGTCTTTTTATTCTGTGTTTGAAGAGATGTTAAAGCACTTTGCAAAACACCAAATAAAAAACCCCATCAAAGTATCTCTCAGTGAAAGTGATTGCATTAGCTCTGCTTGCTTCATCTCACTGAATAAAACTTTAATAAAATATCCCCATTAAAAGTAAAAGCCATTTGCAATTTTAATCTCAACATAAGATAACAATGGATGCTTTCTCCCTTCAAAAAAGCTTAAACAACAAGAATATTCCCCAAATCATTTTATGCATATTCTGATTTACACAAATGAGCTGAGTTTCAAAGAAAAAAACACCCCTTCTTAATGATTGTATAACTTCATCTACAGTCTGAGAATTCTTTTAACCTTTGGATAAAAATAATTCCCAAAAAAAGTAATTCTTATGTAAAATATTACAAAATGGAGGTGCAAACTTGCGTAATTTTTCATGCAATTTAAACACAAGTTTATCAGATCTCTTTCACCATCATGTCAATAACATGATAAAGCACTGGTAATGCCACTGAGGTTGTGACTCAGAAACTCAACAGTATTCAGTTTCTGAATGGTGAGAGGTGATCTAACAGAGGATGTAAAACAACTCTAATAGCACAGAAATAAAACAAAACAATTCTCACTGAGTTTTTAGATGGTATGGAGGCTATTTAGCTGCTAGCTATGAATTCATAGCCAGCCTCTTCATAAAATATTTTGTGTGTGATTCCAGTGAGACTCTTTATGTGCATGAAGATACTGTGAAGGACTGTACGAAACAGGATTTGTGTCCTGTGCTTACCAGGGAACAGAAAGCCAAGCAAAGCAGCAGATCAGAGGGAGAGGGATGCTCTCTAGAAACACAGCAAGGCATTGAATATTAGAGACAACTAATTAAGCCAAAGAAGGCCTTTAAGTAAGGGACAAAAGCCACTCTTACCTGAATCTCTTACTCACTGTGTCTACAAAGAAGTGTTTAAATTAGTAGGTCAGATCTGACCAAACTGACCTGCCTTGGACTCTTCCCAAATGATCTCCAGCACTGACATCCCATCCCACCCAAATGCACATGGAGGGATCCTGTGCCAGGAGGAGGATGATTTCTCTTGCTGACCTTGAGACCTACTTGCCAATTCCCAGCTAGCCAGAAGGTGCTACTGAAGTCAAGCTATACCATTCTTTCTATCAGATATTGTTACTCTCACCTGTCATTGAATTTTCCATGAAGAAAGCATGCAGAAAGGTCATCATATCCCTTACAAAAAAACCCAAAACTTACAACAACTACGATGATCAGGCCGGCTGTTCAATATTATTTTTTCCTACAAAAAACAATGTAAAGCCTTGCACTGGGGTCTGGCTGAGGGGGAGATAATTTTCTTCACAGCAGCCCACATGATGCTGTGTTGTGTATTTGTGCCCCAAACAGCACTGATATCACAGCAGTGCTTTACCTATTGCTGACCAACACACAGCACTCATCAGATACACAGATGATTCATCAGGCTCACAGCCTAAAGGCTTCCTCTACTTCTCACTCTGCCCCTGCAAGAGGCAGGCAGGAGGTGAACAGGGGTTTGGGAGAGGACACAGATGGACAACTGACCCACAAAGAGATATTCCAGACCATGTAATATCACACTTGGCAATAAAACTGCAGGGTGTTTTTTCCAAATAAACTGTTACTTAATGGGCAGCTGGGTGTTGGGCTGCTGATAGTGATATAAATATAAGCACTTGCTTTTTTTCCTTTTTTTAATTTCACTTATTGAACTGCCTTTATCTCAACCCATAAGTTTTCTCACTTTTTGTCCTTTCAATTCTCACCCCCATCCTACTGAGGGGGACTGAGCAAGAGAATAGATTGGGGCTCACCTGCCAGGCTGGGTGAACCTACAACAGACCTTGATTCTCCAGTCTTAATCCAGCTGGGTCCCTAACTGGAAGATCCTCTGTAACATGACAATTCTTTATCATGGCTCCCTAGGCCACAGTATTTTGTAGGAGGGACAGCTTTCCTTTGAATTGGGTCTATTTTACACCACAAAAAAATATGGTAATTTCCATTCAGCAGTTCATTATACACTTAGGTAGGCAAGTTGAAAGTTAAAATATCAGTTTGAATAAGGACTATGGTTTTGCTCTTTAGTTTTTTTTTAATAATTTATTCTTACAATAGTTTTATTTAATAATTTATTATTATAAAGTGCTCATAGTAGGGCTTAACTACCACAGTAACTGCCAAAAGGGCAACACAACAGGGTACAAAGGATCCTGGCTGCTTTCAAGATGCATTAATGATAACTTCTTGACACCCTCTTGGTGAAGGGACAGACGGGAGGAGACACCCTTCTGAATCTCATCCTTGCAAATGAGGAAGGACTGTTCAGGGATGAGAGGGTTGAAGGCAGCCTTGGTTGCAGTGACCATGAAATTGTGAAGTTGAGAGTCCTTGTGGGAAGGAAAATTGGCAGGATCACAACCCAACAGACTTTGGCTGTTTCAGGTATCTACTTGTCAGAAGCCCATGGAATATTTTCCTAGAGAGAGGAGAAAAATAAATTAAAAATAAGAGTCCCAGGAGAGCTGACTGATTTTCAGTCTCCTTCAGAACGCTCCAACTCAATGTGTGAAAAATTAAACAAAAACCACAGGAGAGATGCATGGATGAACAAGGAGCTCCTGAAGAAATTAAAATTTAAAAAAGAAGCCAGGACAGATGACCTAGGAGGAATTTAGAAACTCTGAGCATGCAGGACTGCGATCCTAAAATTGAATTTGCCAGCAGGTCAAGGGAGGTGATCATTCCCTTCTGCTCAGCAATGACAGGACAAATCTGGAGTGTTGTATCCAGTTCTGGGCTTCCCAGGATGAGAAATGGCCTTACTGGTGTGAGTCTGGTGAAGGGCCACAAGGACGATTAAGAGACTGAAGCATCTGCCGTCAAGCCTGGAGGTGCTTAAGAGGTGTCTGGATCTGGCACTGGGTAATGGGGTTTAGAGGTTTAGTGGTTACAGGCAATGCTCAGTTGGTGGTTGGACTGCGTGACCTTAAAGCTCTCTTTCAGCTCTGATGATTCTCTGAGGAGAAGCTGAGAGATCTGGAACTGCTCAGCCTGGAGAAGGCTCCAGGAAAACTTATCAATGTGTGTGAACGACACTCCTGTGAGGAAATGGAGTGAAGAAGAGGGAGCTGCACTCAGTGATGTCCAGTGAAAGGACACAGTGGGAAAAAAACCTGAGATACAGAAAACTCCATTTAACTATTCAGCAACTTATTCTGATCATTTCAAGCAGGAGAGTGCACAGACAGCCTCCAGAGAAACTCATAATAATACAGGAACAGTCCAATCTGATAGGGAGCTTCATTAGCATGCACTAGAAATCAGTGTAATAAACAAGCATGAGGGGAAAAATGCAACAAAACAGACAAATTGAAAATGGAGAGAAAATCGCTAGAACACAATGAGAGATTTCACACTCTGGAGATCTTGGCTCCATTCTTGCCTCATTTTCTGCCTTTAGTTAGCCTCTTATAATGGAAAAGTGTTATCAAAAATTCCTCACTTGACCACCCTCTAGTCAGCAAGGAGTTCAAGAGCCCTCACTCCAGGCCTGTGCTTCAATTCAAGCAAGAGAATTGGTCTTCCAGACCTCACAAGCATAGTTTAATTGTCGATGACTCAGTGGATTGAATCAGCTGTGTCAGACAAGACACACCATGATAAAGGATCTCCTAGAGATAGTCTATATGGCATGGAGTGTCAGGCCTGGCATTCTCCCGAAATCTTGTAAATAGAGGATGGAGGCATCTGTCTGCTCATTTCATTGATCTTCCCAAAAGCCTGGGGTGGGGGGGTTTTGTTTGGTTGGTTTTTTCCCCTCCAGGTTGCTGGCTGGGGAACTTGAGACTTTATGCTTCTTCTGAGGACGTCTAACCTCAAACCATCTTGGCAGTACTGCAACAGGAAAATCCCACTGAGGATTTAGGAATCAGGTACAGATAATCCCTAGGGGGGAAAAAAGCATTATTCTAAATACCAATTCTGTTCTCACATGAATTTAAAATAAACCTTTTAAACATAGCCATTGGGATAATCCTATTGTTATTATGACTCAGAAGTGGGATTAAAATCTTCGTGCTGTCCATTTCAGAAGTTGAATATAGCCACATATTTCCTTAGTTCTAGATCCAGCTCCCATAAAAAAAAAAAAAAAAAAAAAAAAAGGAGTATTAGAGGAACTGTCAGCCTGTTTTTGGTTTGTGGCTTTACCTGGTAATACGGAAAGAAAAAGTGCACTCATCACTGTATTTTGTTTCATCTCCACCCAATGTGTGTTTTGCAACTTCCCATTTCAAGACAAAGTCAAGGTTTAAGGCCTAACTCCTCCCTGTACCTGTACGGTTGCTAGTACCCAGAAGATGCTATAACTTATCAGCTATGTAGGCACACTTGCAACCACACAGTCCTGCCCAGAGATGTATTCTAGAAGGGCATCTCTTCAAAACTTCTGTAACAGGCAGCTCAAAACTGAGATGGATTCTATTAATTTACCTTTTAATTTTTCTCCAGACTATCAAATCCAACAATTAACCCACCACCTAGAGGAGTGTTTCTCCCCTCCTGGCTGAATTAGGCCATTGCTTGAGAAGGCTCCAGCACAGAAACCCACATCCTCTATGAAATGGACAGCCCAGAGGTTTAAGAAATTATACTGGATGAGTCATTAAAAGATTTATTTCTGGCCGACTGTTCCCATAAATCACAATGCTTCCTCCAGACAAAACTGCCCATAAAGTGACACCTAACCTCCATTTCTTATCCTCCTCCCAGTGACAGCCCCTAGCAAGCAATGCCACCAGGCATCGCTGCCAAGGGCTGGTAAACACCAGGATTTATAAACAGCAGCGAGAGGGAGCTGTAATGAGATCAATGTCGAGGATTGCAGCAAATGGCCTATAAAGCAATTTTTAAATGGGATTTCCTGCAACAAAAGCCAGCTCCCTACAACCTTTTCCAACAATACGAGGTGAAAAGGATTGGATTTGAATTATAATATCCGATACTAAGGCGAGGACAGACAGCTTTTTACTCTCCACACAGGCGACCGCTCAAGCGATTTGTTAATCTCTCATCGGGAAACAAAATCTTAAAATAAATCTATACAGGTACATCCAGCCCCAAATTACTGTACCAGAAGAATTCATTATTGTACAGTTGAAAGGGGGGGGGGTGAATGATCCTGTCATTATTTGCTGTTTTTACATGGAACATTAGACAAAATAGATGAAATGAGAGCAAGCACAGCCATGTTTGTTTCCCTTTCCCGATTCCATGTCGGATGTAATTCTCAAAAAAAAAAAAAAAATTAAAGAAACACCGAACCACAAAGCTGTTAAACTTTGTGAAACTTATCTGAAATAGATGGTTTTTGTTCAAATATTTCAAGGCACTAAAACGTCCCTGCTGAGGGTTAGGCAAAAGACTTCTTACCTGGGAAAAACCCTTTCATTTCTCAGGGCCGCCTTCTTCCCTCCTCCTGCAAACCCACTCTTACGGCCAAATTTTGATACTTTACTGAGAGAGCAGGAGCTGGGGCGCGGAGGCACCGGCACCGCCTGCGCGCAGCCCGGCACACAGAGAAGCAGCCCTGACCGCAGCCCGCGCGGGTCCGGACAAACCCGGGGGTCCTCCCAGCGCATGGGAAAGAGACGAACAGCCCTGGGCCCTGACCTGCCTCCTCTCCACCCGCTACAGACTGCCCCAGAGGAGATCAGCTCCTTTGCGCTCCATTTTCAGAGCCGCTCCCTCCTCGCTGCGCGTCCCTGCACAGAACGCAGCCGCCGCTTTGCTCCGTCTTTTAGCAATTAGATCCATGTTAAAACCAAAATTCAAACTATTTCAAAGATTTTTTTTTCACCCCCTTTAGGAGAAAGCGTTTTAGCAAAGAAAGCGCCTCTTTAGGTACATCTGGACGTGATTTTCCAGCGCCGCATTCCCATGAGCCTGTAGTTAAAAATAAATCAAAGACAGGGAACTGGGAGAAGGGAGTTTTCGTATTTCGCCACTGCCCGGGAGGTTTTCTGGTCGTTAAACTGAATTTATAACACTTGGGGATTTCTTTCCACGTGGGGGCTATTAGCGCGGTATTTAAGAGCTATTAGCGCTGGGTTCGTGCTTGTTAATGTTGATGCCTATTTAAAGCTACATGTGACTTCACAAACTTAAACTATTAGCCCGCTTTCCCTGAAAGGAGAAAGGTATCCTTAGGAAAAATAGTACTCCCTGCTGCGGAGCTTCTTGGTGCCGGGATGCTGCCCGATGGTTATTTGGAAGTGCAAATCCTGGTAGAGCGTAAATTCCACACACTTGGGGATGATTTTTTTTTTCTTTTAAGGGGGAGTGTTTGAATCATACCGACCAGTAGAAAAATTTCAGGGAGTTTATGACGACGGCTGCCGACAGTACACCTGAATGTTATTTGGAAAGCGAACTAATCACAAAGGCAAAAATAGAAGCGACAATTGTCTTTCTGACCTGGGTCCCTCTTTGCCTTTAACTCTTATCCACTGCATTCACTGGGATGGGTGTGTGTGTGTTGTTTGCTTGGTTTTACTTTTATCTTCTTTGAACATCCTAGAGGCATTTCCCCAAAGGCTGCGAGGAATTTGCTGCCGCCGGCGGGGCTGGGACGACCCGGCTATCTCTCCCAGGATGGAACATCTCATGGCACGGGCGGGGCTGGGGTGACCCGAAAAAAAGACCTATTTTGCCCACCTACAAAGAGCAGCCACTGGTCCTCTCCGTGCCGACCTCCGGGAGGCTCAGGGCTTCCTAGGGGTGACTCCCACTGGCCGTGACGGTCAGCGGATGTTCCTTCGTCCTGTCCCCTGCGAAGGAGACGCAGGTCGGCCTGAATCTCTGCTGGTCGCCTCCCTGGGTGCTGTAGGTGAGCACGCACGGCACTGACCGAAGGGATGCCCCATTTTCAGTGACCGAGAGAAAGAAGGGAACGACATGGTTTCATCCCTGGAAAACAGCCGGGAACGCGGGGTTAGCCAGGTTGCAGAGTGGGAGCGTTGGAGGGCTGCAAGAGGCAGGGCTGGGCTGCAGCTCCCCTTCCCCCCCCCCGGCAGCGAGAGAAGCCGCCCCTCTGCCCCATCCCTCCCTCCGAGCCGCCCGCTTGAGGCTGAACAGAGTAGATGGGGCAGAAAGGGGGGCTGGAAGGGAACACATTTGCTCATTAAAAAAGCTTCAAATGTGACAGAAGTCTGTCAAACCCGTTGATCCAAGCCCTCTGTTCCTCTGGGGGGAAGGGGGGGTCCCCCACCCCGAGTTCATCCAGGGATTCCCCGCAGGCGACCCCGTCTGGGGCGGGGGTGGCTCGGCAGGGCTTCAGGAGCGGCCCCGGGCACAGCAGCCCAGGCGCTGCGGGCAGAGGAGCCCCGGCCTCCTCCCGGCCCGTTCCGTGCCTTTCCCCGCCGCTGCCGTGTGCCGCGGCCGGGAAGGGAGGGCACTGCGGCACTTGCGCGGCGGCGGGAGGGGAGCGGGCAGCGGGGCACGCACAGGGCCATAAACAGGCGAACAAACAAGAAGGCGCACGTAGGGCTTGGGTGGGGTTCTGACTGGACCCCAGCTCGCCGCTGGCTGCCATGGCCGCCGAGGTTGCGGCTCCCAGGCTCGCCCGCAGCTCTGGGAGCAATGCGGGAGCGGGGGATGCTGCTGAGCCGCCGGGAACCCCCGGTTCTTGCCATGACCTGGGGAAGGCGCAGACCTGACAACTAATCGATCCGTGCCCATTAACCAAGGCTTCCAGGAAGCGGTGTGAATCGTCCGCTTCTCCTTTCGCATCCGAACAGCAGAGCTAACGCGAATTAAAGACTGCAAACCAGCATGACGTTGTTGGTACTAAAACAATAAAGCAAACGTTTCCAATGTTCGTTTCAAGGGACCATGACGAGAACTGCATCTCCTCCCCGCCAAAAAAAAACCCCCAACACCACCAACAAACTCGCCCCAAACCAAAAGAAACAGCACCCCAATCAGACCTAGATTTCAAAGATGCCTAGGGACGAGCGGGCTCTCACGGAGGCATGTTTGTGCTGCATGTCAGTGCTACAAATGGTTTCACACCCACGCAGATGTGAGGAGAAGCTGGCGAAGTCCCACTCGGCCCCACGGAGGAGCTTCAGTCACCCCTGCGGAGCTGCGCTCGGCCCACGGGTTGCGCTTGTGTGCCCAGGGAAGAGTAACAACATCTGTGCTGCTGTGTCAAATGTCACTAGAAGCCCTGTGACCACCTGCCTTTTCTTTTTGCCTAAGATAAAGGGACTATTTAATTTCGCAATTCTATTTCTTTCTCTCAATTCCTTAATTTTTCGTTTCCTTTCTTTCTTCCTTCCTTCCTTCCTTCCTTCCTTCCTTTTTCTGTTTCTCTCGCCTTTCCTTCCTCTGTCTCTCCCTTCTTCTCTCCCTTTCACTCTTTCATCCTCTTGCTCATTCTTTCGTTCTTTCCAGTCTTTGGCTCTGGCTTGAAGGAGATCTGATGTGATTAAACTCACGGGGCGTTGGAGGGCAGAGGTAAATTAAGCCAAAGCGACAGAAAAGATGAAAGAGGCTTGCTCAACTCGAGTGCCCGAGGACAGCTACCCTCCGCCTTCCTCCTCTGGGTCACGCAAGCTCCCCGCCGCCTTCCCGGGGGCCTTTCTGCCCATCCTGTCCATCCTGCCCCGGAGCTGGTTCTTCCGACGACACCAAAATGGGTTCTTTTTTCCTTTCTTTTTGCCTGTAGCCTCCCCGGGGCGCTTGGAGAAGCGCTCCCGGCCCAGAGCGCTGCCCGGCCCTACCCGCACCGGCTCTGTCCACCTCCGACAAGAGGGGAAGCCTCGGGAAGGTGATGGGATGCAGAGACGGAGGAAAGGGCCAGACCTGGGGGGCTTCCTGGCCGGCAAAGCCCCGCACAGGAGGTGTCTGCCCTCACAAAGGTCTGGCGGCGGCCGGGGGTCGGTCCCCTCCCGGTGCTGCCGCTGCCTCGGGACACCGGGAGCCGCCACAGCGCTCTGCGCTCCCAGGTGGGAAGAGGCGGCCGCGGCTCTGCCGGGTCCCCCCGCCTCAAAGACAGAGGAGAAAGGAAGGAAGAGAGGTTCCCGATCCCTACGCTCCACCTGCAATGCATGCAGCGCTTAAACACAGTCTGAACCTCACATTTTTCTTAGCGCAAAAAGTAACGATAATAATAACAAAACCCCACAAAGAAACAAAAAGAGCAGAGACCTACTCCAATTTAAAATTCCTTTTTGCAGGGCAAGGAAAGAATGTCTGTGCTTTTCTGTTCAACAGGAGCTTTTGAATGTTAAAAATATTCGGGACCACGTTAAAGATATCTCGAAATTCAGCGATGGAAGGAAACAACACAATCCGATTGTAAATATTGGTAGGTCCCTCTTTATCTTTCGGGAAATAAAAGAAAAACACAAAATGTGGAGACCAACGAAAAGAGCTGAAAATCCCGAGCTGTGAAAACCCCATACATAAACAATTTTCAGGGTATTGGCATGGCATTAAAAGTCATGTAAAAGGACGCACAACTGAATTTTAAAGTGTGGCAGTACACAGACACTTTAAGAGGTAGGCAGCTTTAAAAATAGTCCATACTCTGCTTATTTCTCTAAAACAATGTGTAAAGAGCATCTTGAATTTTATTTATAACCGTAACTAAACCAAGCTATCAAAATGGGAGAACAGAGTTAGCCAAAGATTCTGGGATGCAGGAGATCTAACATCAGCCCGAGGCGAAATACATCAAAACCGCCGTGCAACGAAATACTGCGGAGGTTTATAGGATTAAAATTACAATAAAAAACAAAGTACGTGGTTACTTCCCATCTTAACGATTATGCGTTTTAAGTGGGAGAGATTGCATTTGGAGTGATCAATTCCGTGTCAAAAAACCTCTTTCAGAAGGTTGTGGAGAAATTTGTGTCGCGTCTTAAATGTTTAAATGATTTAAAATGAGATGTGATTTTTTTGGAAAGTAAACATGCAATCTTGTATTACAGTCGAAGAGAATAAAACAAGCAAATACAAAACAGAGTAATTCTTTAAACGGGAAAATGAGAACAACTGAGGCTGGGTGTGGGGTTGTTTGTGTATTGATTTCCTCCTCTCATGGGTGTTTTCACCAGAGATTTATCAACAGGAAAAAAAAAATCGGGTGGATTTTTCCCTGTGAGAGAAGGGCTTGGGAGAAATACACAGGGTTCTACCGCCGGGCCCTCACCCCTCCCCAAATGCAGGGCTTTTCTGGCGAGAGAACCACGCGTGATTTGCAGAGCACCCGCAAATCGCTCCCGGTGGCTATTCCCTCCTTGCCCGAGTCCGCTTAATTTGTAAATAAGTTTCAGGGCCCCTTTTCACAGAACCCAGTTGAGCAGGTAATTTGTTGTTAGTGTTTGTTTAAATGTTGTGAACCATGCACTCAAAAATAGGAAAACTATACACAAAAGAGGCAAACATGGGAACACAACTGGAAATTACTGAGTTATAAAAACGTCAAAGAAGAGCAATTTGGGAAGAGGCATCAGTAATTGTCTCCTACATTAACGGAAATGATTTGCCAAGCCCAACACTTTTGTTCTCCCCAGGATGGACGGGCGCTTCGCCATGGACCTCAATGAACTGGATCAGGACCTTTTTATCAGGCTCTCAGCCCAGGGGGGTGCTCAGGACACGGGGCTGGATCCTGCCTTGCAAACCTGCAGTCCTGGAGTGGGTTTTCATGGAGAATTGAGTGGATTTATCGTAGTCTGCCTGGACAAGAAGGAGACATGCCTCTGAGTCTCAGCTTTGAGGCCATCTCCCAAGGATTCAAGGAAAGCAGCCGCAGCTGTCAATAGGAGCGCCCAGCGAAAAGCACAGAGTGACGAGACGGTCTCCAGCGGGCCTGGGAGTGACACACTCTGGTCTTGCTCATGCCACCATATGGTGCTGTGGTCAGTCTGAGGTGCCTGGAAGAGCCACACTTCCCCCCAACCCAGGGAGGCTTAAACAGGTCCATCCCCTGCTGTTTAGCTCTATCATCTCCCCCAAAGTGGCATTTCGTAAATGAACTCTCATCATAGAGCCAGTCTGGCTTCTCATTCTGTTAAGACCCCATTTCCCTGCTGGAACACCGGGAGAAATATTTTGCCTCAGGTTCAGCCAGGCAGAAATGAAGCTCGCACAGACCTGCTGTGACTCCACGGGGTTATATTTCGTTGCTTACCTTATTCTGCCTTATTTAGGACACCCGAACTTTGAAACTGATGTGCAAAGGGACAAGTTCAAATTCAGAGCTTCAGGGCTTTTTTTCCCAAAAAAACTTTTCTTGTATTCATACGGTCAAAAAAATAATCAAAACAACTGCCCAAAGCTAGAGGCTGACACGGTGGGATTCCTGCAGGTGCCACGGCTGTAACCTCTTGTATTTATGTGTTAAGCCAGCGTATGCTCAGAGCTGGTTTCTAACTGCTCACACTTACGTCTGCAGGGCTCTGCCCAGGCGCTTGCTTATATTTTGAGAGGGAATATTTTTGCACAGACTGACTCGGTAGAGTGTATCTGGTGTTAGGGCTGCCAGAAAGGTTTTATCTCAGATTTGCTCACTATCCAGGGAAGCATAAAACCAACATCCACGGTACAACATTGCGGTGCGGAAAAAACACTTTATGAGTTTCAAAGCATTATGCTTGCTTAAAAACACAGCTACTGGTGAAACATGTTGCTGGTGAGAGCCACAATGAAACCTTTACACTGCACTGAAGCCAGGACTTTACTGAAGGCTCTGCTTGTGATTTCATTGCTGAAGATGTACCAACCAGTTGTAAGGAACCAGCACCAAGATATAACACAGCTCCAAGCACATTATTTTTATAAAAGAATGGGCATTTATCTTTGCAATAAAAAAAAGTAAAATAAACTTCCAAATTTCAGACATGAAATTTTCTAATTAATGAATAAGGATCTAGTGCGCTAACCAACTAAAAATCACAATATTCTATTAATTTCAGGTGGAAATTCCTTTCTTCCCTCTACTGTTTACCTCACAGTGGATAATTTTTTTTTAACTTAAAAGCAAAAGAAATATTTTGCACTTATCCTAAAAAGGATTTTTTTTGTTAAGCTGATTTCTTGTATCCCATGAACAGTATTAGGCAACAAGGTAATATGGATTTTCCTCACTGAGACCTGTAAGATAGGATTAAAGAACTGCTCAGGGCCTGATCCTGTCCTGCATTTTTCAGACTGTTATGCCTGGTACTGAGGAGCCGAGAGGCCAGCAAGCCCCCATGGAGCAAATTCCAGCTCAGAGTCTCTGAGAAACAGCCACTTTGCAGGCCTCCCCACGGCGAGCATCACTCAGCCGCTCGGCCAAGCAGGGTGCCAGAACCCAAACTTCACCTGGAAACACCAGTATTATTCAGAGCTCTGCTTAGAAGAAAAGTGACATTAATTTGCTTTGATACGTGCTGTTCTTTTGCTTAGGGAATTCATGGAAATCTGGATTTTGACGTCCTTCACATACGCTGCCCTTTGCCTTCAAGCCTTTCAACAGTGCCAGCGGGATGGTCTGAAGAGAACCCCAGCACACAAACAGGCTTGCTATTCATATCATACGGAGAAAATCCAGAATTGGGCTGGCAATTTTCAAGTTTTGCTTTTGATATCGAGTAAAGTCAACCTTAGACAGGATCACAATCATGTTAGGCCAGGATTTGGCGTTAGTGGGACTAGCTGAGGCAGAAGGGAAGCTGACCTCGGCTGCTGTGCAGATGCTTTAAGAAGAAGGAACCCCAGGCGGAATGGATATGGAGATTAAGTTTGCCTGACATTTCCCATTTTTAGCCACTGCTGTGACCCAACGCTTAGAACTTTGGTCTGAATCTTACTTGACACAAAGGGAAAGGAATATTTTTGGCAAGGAAAAGAGAATGTGTTGGCTATTGTTATAAAGGGCAAGGATTACTGCAAATGATTGCTGCAACGAAGTAACTACATCTTCTGGGCAGATCCTGCAGTTGTGATGTAGCTCCCAGAAATATTTCAGAAATTACAGCAACAATAATTGTAACCATGAGAATAATTTACAAAATAATTACAAAGCTATCACTACCAGCCCTACTAGGAGCCCTGTGTTTGCACCTGATTGGCAGCAGTCAGGAGCTATCACACACTGAAAAGCATTCAACAGGTAAGACAAGAAAATGTGTAAAAAAATTATCTTAAAAACTTTCTGAAGAATAAAATAATTCTTTTTGCACCCCAATGTAATTTTAGGTCAAAGTTTTGTAAGGAAGCAAAGAGCGTAAAGGGATTTAGATCCCATTTATATGCAATGTCTGTCTTAACTCCTTTAGACAACCTCGAAAATTGTGCTGTAAACCTTGGAGCAATATCTCGATTGGCCAAACACATCAATAAGCAAAGGGCCCTAATTTGAGGAAATATTTCCTGTTCTACAAAAATTTGCTATTGATTTATGAAGACAGGATTTAATCCTTCCCTGTGTGTTTCTATTTTTAGTTTCAGATGGTTACTGAGTGTGTGATGCATTTAATGCACTGACCATGTTAGGTACTTTCAACACTCTTCTGCTTCTATGGAAATACAACCAAACACAATTTTAAAAAGTTCTAGGTGAATTTATACAGTTTTTTTAAAAGAAAATTTCATTATCTCTCACTGGTTTTTTATAAGTGGAGGGAAAAAAAACGGAATATATCAGTGTGTGTGAGTGAGTAGGAACGGAGCAGCTATGCTCTGCAGATTGATTGCTCAGTAGGATTTTATTTACACAGAATTGTTTAAATTTGGACTTGTAATTAGCACTCACTGATTGGCATAACTGATAAACCCACTTGTTTGCCCCTTTTCTATTTTTTTTCATATCCTTTTAGAAAGGCAGTAGTTTCTTTTTTCACCAGATTTGTTAAGGTTCCTTCTTTGATCTACCAGTTTGCCCTGTAGTCACAGGAACGGAGTCCAGCTGACAGAAGGAATTTCAGTAACATTGAGAAATTTTTAGGAGTTTTGCTACTATTGCCATAATCTTCTCTCACAACCAGAAGCATCTACTGATGAGTCAGAACATGTCATGCCTCCTACCTTGTCTCCTGATCAGCACATACTGCTGCCCTTCGGTTTGAGCCTGTCCGTCTGCAGTGGCAGAGCTGTATCTGCAAGGTGCCTGTATAGGCTGCCCTAGGTCTCTGTAGGAATCTATGACTTGCTTTTACATGAAACTCTCACATTTTAATCTGTAGAAGGTCAATACATGATGATTATTAGGTACTAGAAACAAACTGGGTTGTGCTAAATGTTCTCTCTCATAAAAATGTGAAACTTCTGTTTGTTTTTAAATAAACAATACATATGTGAAACGTGGCTCCTGAACATATTTTCAGAGGTACTTCTGCTTTATTGTTAAGCACACTCTTAATTTTATTGTCTAAAAATTTTCCTTTCCTCTGTTAATTTGCAACCCTAAATACTCTAGCTGAGACTGAAAGGAGTTCTTCCTGAGTTAGCACTATCCTTGCTGACAAAGCCTCAAAACTAAAAAGTGCAACCCAGAGCTCTAAGCTGGGTGACTCAGCTTTCCTGTACAATACCTCCAGCTATGTCTTCATCTCACCCAGTGCTAGGGTGTCTCTAAGCAGACATTGTAATCTTCTGCTTGTAAACTACTTCCAGTATTTCCAAGGTACTTTTTGAAATGTACTTGTATTAAGCTCAGCAAGTATACCCGAGTATACAAGTACTGAGTTTGTGAAATAAAGGGGCCAGGAGGTCCTGGTTCTCTGACCCATCCTCATATGGGAGTCATTCTGGATATGCAAAGGTCTGTCCTGAACTTTCATGTATCTTGTTTAATAAATCTTTTATGAGGCAAGGTAGTATTCAAGGAGTGTGCATGCATCGTGGGTTTATTAAATGGCATCATTCTGTATATTGGTTCCTCTTCCTTCCTAACACCCTATTTTTCTTCTTGACTACAGCAGGACACTGAAAAGGTTCTCTTAAAGATTTGTGCAAAGTGACTCATGGCTCCTTTGCAGGTGGTGATGGCTGGGTGAGAGTCCCTCACTGTGTACATGTACGTGTAGATACTCCTTTGTCTATGCATGTGTATATACATACAGGGTTTCATTACTGGCTTTGTGCGTGGCTTTTTATTCTCCAGTTTTGAATTTGCCGTCTTTCATCCATTTTGTATCAAAAGATAGGTCTGAAAGCTTTCATAGATGGTTTTAATTATGACCACTCCAGACAACTTTGTATCATTAAAAAACCCTGCTGCCTCACCTTCTTTCCAGACCATTCACAAATATGTTGAACATCTGGATGCCTGCAGGATTTCATTAGCAATTACCTTCCACCATTTATCACTACTTTTTGTTACAAATCTTTTGAGCAGTTATTAATTCACAGAAGGATCTTCTCTCTTATCCCATTAAATCCTATCTACTTTAAATGATTCTGATAACTGACCTCATCAAAAGCTTTTTAGAAATCTAAGAACATTACATCAAGTATGTGACCTTTATCCACAGGCATATTTTCTGCTTTGAAGAACTTTATTACACTAGGAGACATAACTTCTCTCTATGAAAGCCATTTTAACTCTATTTCTACCAATGCTTGAGACAGAAGTCAGACATGCTAATCTCTGCTTCTCCAGATGTGCAATAGATCCTTTAAAAACCGGGTGTCACATGAACCTCTGTCTCTTCCTCTGATCATGAGGTTGATTTTAATAACTTATTTAGGAGTTTCAAATCTACATTTGTTGGGGACTTCTTGGGGAACACTATCTATCCTGGAGATTTTTCACAATTTACTGTATTCACCCATTCTGTAATTTCCTCTGGTGCTGAGAAGAACCTACAGCTTATGATGAGGAATCCATATGCAAGGGAAGAAATGTGGTTTGAATTTCCTCAAAAAGTTGAAGGAATGGGATGTGGATCTCTTTCTTCCAGCATGGGAGCCTTAATCCCTGTTAATTACTGGTGTGTGTACACTGTATCTTGTCTTCTGCTGATTCACACTAGATCAAACCTTTTTTGAGGTGAATAGGCTGAGGAATGGCTGTTTTACAGTTCTGGCATAAGCTAAATGTCCTATGAAGGCTGAGAAGAGTTTGACTGAGCATGGATACAGAACTCCAGCTGTTTAGGGACTTGGATGTTAAGAGTGAGATGTCTGTAGAATTTAGGACCTGTACACTTGAGCTCTACTTGTGTTATCTGCATATTTGCCATTTTATTTCTATACCTACAGTCAGCAAAGAGGAGTGAACTTATTAATTGCAAAGACTTTTTTTTTTAAGTAGAAAAATCATTCTTGTAGGCATGTGTTTTGATAAAGCCGATGAAAGTGGAGTAATGAAATTTTCATCATTAATATACTATTCAAGCAGAACTCCTACCTGGAAATTTACTGTTACAAAGAAACATATCAGTCACTCCTTTCTGCAAGTATTCAACCCAGACTCTTGTTGAAATCTGGCCCTTGGATTTACAGTGCTTCACCACCATGTGTAAATAAAAGCAGCAGAACATCCTGGCTTTGGGTGATGGAGGGATGTCCAGAAGTTGTGGATTATGTAAAGGAAACATGTAATCCTTGTCGGATTGGGCAAACAGCAACATCCAAAATATTTTCAGAAAACCAATAAAAGGTGAAGAAATAGAACAGATACCCCCAGTTCTGAAGCTGCAGAAGAGTATCACTGTCTACACTACAGCATTGTACATACCAAACTCAAATCCCATGCATCTCTTACATGGACTTTTCCTATAATTATTGTCTATGTGTAACCAGGCATACAGGCAAATATTTTTTTTCCTTAAATGTTTTATTTGATTTCTTAGGAAGCAATATTCAAGGTTATATCCAGAAACTCCACACTTAGGATACAAGTTGTTTAAGCGAATAGAAGTCACAGCTTGACCTGCAATTTTATTTAAGAGGCACTGTGGCCCAGCTTGCACAAACCAGCCAGATGGTGGATCCCGCTGGGACCTCCGTGGAGTGACACGCCTGCCTGCTGCACAACTCCCATTTTGCTCTCTACTTTTGTCAGTCCAATGCAGATGGACAACCTCTACATTTTGCAAGTGTGCAAATGGTTGCAGACCACCGAAGGTGACACTGTCAAATGTATTATTTCACTCTTGATCTTAATGTACATGTAAGAGTGTCTCTTTACATGTATGCTTTAAAGAGCTTAATCTAAGAGGCAGCTCGTAACAACAGCTTTCGTGGTCTCTTGCTACTACTGTTTTGTAGTTTTACCAACCATGATCAGCATAACAATCTGATAAGACAGTATTATATTTTGTAATATAGAATCAAGACATGTTTGCAGTAATGGATATTAATATCAAAAGATTGTGAGCCAGGTTTTCAAAAGCAGCCAGCATCATTTATCGTCACCTAAATTCTACTTGGTTTCCTCAGGAACTAAAATATCATTTCTCTCATAACAACCTTTGCAGTCTTTTCCTCTGCCCTCCAAGCCTGAATGACTGACCTTTTCCCATGAAGCACTGAAGCGGGGAAAATTACTTCATGTCATCCAACTCATGAAGTTCACAATAGCCCATGTAGCCCACGTAGGCAGAGTTTTTCAGAGCATTATGACAACACAGGGAAAGGTGACATCAGGGGATGAAGTGAGGATGCTGACAGAGGGAAGAGAAGTTCTGTGACTAGTAGCAGGACTTTTATTGTCATCACAATAAATTCTACTCAGAGGAAATACAAACTCCATAACTGCAGATGCACGTGTCTTAATCCCAAAACCTAAAGGGAGGGAGTCTAGCTGGTACTTCACACATGTGGTGAAATCTCAACAATTGCTAAAAAACATGGGGAGTCTCAAAGTGTCAACACTTCATAGCTTCCTTTCCGAGCAGAATGAATCACATGCTGGATGGATTTACCTTGCACTGAATTGATCGATGATGTACAGAGATAGGAAAGATCCAAAGCAAGAAAAAAAGAGCAAGGGCCTGAAGAGCTGAGGAGAAGAATGGAAAAGGCAATGTGATATTTTTGCCAAGGACAATAAAATAATAGTGCTTGAAATGATTGACTCAGACTAAGATTGCAGTGTAATACAGGGCAGCGTGCTGTGGAGAGAGACAGGAAAATGCCCACGTGACTGCAGAACTCCCTGAACTGGTGCTGCATCGCCCACCATGGTGTAAGATGTGTGTAGACAGGTACTGTGCAGAAAACCATGCAGATATTTGGGAAAATGCTGTATTGATGGCTCTCCTTAGATCAGTAGGACTTTCAATCCGTGCAGCACAAACATAGAAACCCATGTGTAAAGACAGATCTTTGTTCATCTCCTGTCCTAAATCAGAGGCAGAGTTTCTGTAATGTTTTGTCATGAGTAATATTCTGGGGAACAAAAGGACTCAGATGCTACTCATAAAAAGCCCCTCTGCTTTGCATATATGGCTTAACTTCAATTTAACACACTGTAAGATACAGATCATGATAGAACACTGGAAATGCCACCTCAAATTTTACAATAATTAGTGAAAATCTGATTTGTAACTGTATGCAAACCCCTGAAACTACTGCTCACACACTGGTGTTAGCATCAGTCTGTATGCTATGGAGGGAGGTGGAAGGTATTTTTTCTGCGTGATTCTAGAAGGGTAGAAAGGTAGAACCAGCTCAATCCTCAGCTCCTCCACAGGTAATGGGGAGTAAGCTGGAAAATAAAAGAGAAAGAAAAAAAGACAGAAATATACAAAGACATGAACAAAAATTAATATGGGTAACTGAACATCCTGATTTTAAAGTGGTGACCCACCAATGAAGTTAGGAACACCACTGCATGGTCTGCAGGTTTTTAGACTAGGGCAGAAAACATTGATTTAGCCTAAAGAATGTTAAAGGCAGAAGGTACGAAATTCCTGAAAAGACAGTGTGTCTGTTCCTCTCCAAATCTTGCCCTAAAAGTCTTAACATTTAGTATTTTTTTTTTAATCTTGACCTTGCTGCATTCCAGGGACTCTTAATGATGGATTAAGTGCATATTTAGCTGTGACCAATCTGTTATAGCTGAACCCCTGAGTCATTTGCAGTCTCCTGACTAGTGTGAATTGATGCTTGCCAAATGTCTCTCTCTGTAACTTGTATTTGCTCCACACTAGGTTTGTTTCTTATACTTCAAGAAAGAGGACTTCTTTTCCCTGTGAACACCTTCTTATTTTCCTAAAGAGTTTCAGAATTTTTATTGACTAAAACTACAGGAAGAAAAACAGTGGGATTGTTTTCCTCTCTCTCTCTTTCTTTCTTTTCTTTTTAACAGTTTTTGCAACAGGGACTGTATTTTCAACTCATTTCATCTGGTTTGCATGTTGAAACACAAATTTAATCCACTTTGCTTCCACCATTCTCCTGAGCAGAGGTACACTACAATTTTGATGAACTAGAAAACTCCTATAAATTTGGAGAGGATTTATGGATTTATGGTCATATAATTAATCATTTGAAGAGAGAAATTGCATGCTGGGTTAGTTTCCTAATCCCAAGGCGTTTTTCTCCCACACAGATGGATGTACTTTGTGAGCTCGGGTGGAAACCAGTAGGGTTCCCCTGTGTGTCATTGCTCTGATGTAGGTGCATTATTTCCCAGGAAACAGAAACTGGATTCCTGGCCAGTCAGTGTGTGATTGTGGAAAAAAAGACCCTTCAATATCTTCAATTTCCACTTATAAACACTGAAGACCATTCGCTTTTCCTTATAAAACCAGGCTTCCGCAGATTTTAGCACAGTGCTGATGACCAGCATTACTTTCAGCAAAGCTTAGGAAAGCAGCAGCCCTGGGATCAGGCTCAGTATTTCTCGTGGAAAGGCATGAAACACACTGTACTCTGTGCCTTAATACAGGTGAAATAAAAAAGAGGTTAGCATTTATTAAAACTCAAATGCAACTGATTGTCCAGTCCTTACAGGGTTGAAAATGTGTGTTTTCACATTGTTCTGTAAATAACTGTTGCCAATGAAACTCCAAAACACTGCTACCACTCTAAAAAGGAAATCAAAACTCCCTTTTTGTCAATGGATGATTTACCCTCACTTTCTAAAATTTTTGAATTAACAGATAATGTGCTGCTTCTCGTCGGTACTAAATGATGGTTATGATATAAATAAAAACCTCAGCGGAATCAATCTGAAAATATTCCATGTGTTTAACATTAGCTAACATCTGAAGAAATAACAAACTCATTAAAGAAGTCTTGCTCTTTACTTTTACTCTTGTATTTGCATTTGTCCTAGTGAAAAATTGCCAATTGATAAAGAAAATAATAAAAATTCTTACAGGAAGCTCATGTGTGTTCCTGATTTCATCGTGATTTCCACCCAATATCTCACATCCAAGCCTTGAGGATGAAAAGTATCAGAAATGCTTGTATTCCCAGATTTCAGACGGTCTGCAATAGCGAGAGGGGTTTATAGGGTAGCCGAGCCCCATTCCCCTTTCCTGGAACACCAATGACATCTAGCGGCGAGCTCAGGTCCCTCACAAAGCTATAAAAGAAATTTTTAAAAAAGGTTGGGAGGGGGCGGAGCGGGGGAGGAGGGAATTTGTATATATTTGTTTCCACTTGTAGGCAACCCTTCCAAGACTAAGGAAATCTTTCCCAGTACTTTCTCATCCCAACCTGGCCACAACGGCTCTCCCAAAACTGCAGTTCCCATGTGAAATTTCACACAGTGTGCTGTATTTTCAGGCAGATAATATCAAAGACACTCATAACCTGTGAAGCTGAAACAATACACATAGAGTTTAGGACAGTGCAGTTCCCTCGTTCACAACCAAGTGGTACAAACTCCTGATGGTCAGACTTTGTCTTTCCGAGGAACAACTCTGTCCCTACAAAGACAAGAGAAGAACGTATTGAAGACTCAGCTAAAACCAAACGTTTCTCACCAAGGAGTTTTCCAAATCTTCCACAGGAGCTCCAAGGGGAGGAAGGCAGGGAAAAGAGTAAAGGAAGGGGGTACAGAGCAGCTAATTGTAGGAGAGATGTCTGCTTCACTTAGAATTATCCTCCTGATCCAGCCAAGCACCTCTTCTGCCTCTGACAGTGCTGGGCAGTGACTCAAGTGTGATGCTGTGATAAGCACAGATAGAAGGGCCCTGTCAGGACCAGTGGCTTGCTCTAAAGCCCTTTGCTCTTTTACTGTCGATAAAAGGTAGAAGCAGAGCCCATGTAATTTATCTTTGCTGTTCCATCTGAACATCCTTCTACCTCCTTTTTAAGTGGCACCATGGAAATAATTTCCTTACCCCTCATTGTGGATGTCCTCGCCATTAAAGCAGAAGCAGCGCCTGGGACCAGGACATGAGGGGAGCCCTGGCAGCAGTACAAGCCTCACCCACACCCCAGGCTCCAAGAAGTTGCTCTCTGGAGCCAGCCTTGCCAGGGGCTCATCTTGCTTATCGCACTGCATCTGCCCCATCCAAGATCCACCCATGGTACGGAACTTGGAAATAATGCCCTTTATGGGGCATCGCCCTCGAGGGAGCCTCTCTCTTGCCCCATTTTTGCCACAGTCACAGTACATAAGACAAGAGTCATTGACAAAATAGTGAGAGGGAGGAAAATAAAATGGATAGCCCTTTCAAGGCACAAACTATACTGGCTCAAAGTCTGCTGATTAGGTTCTCTTCGGAAATTTTACTTTGACTGAAAGTGAATAATTTACATTCAATTTTGACCTCAAAATAATTTTTAAAAATTATATATAATATAATTTCTAAATGTTGTAGCACTAAAGAGGAAAGATATTCCATTTTTTTCAATTACAACATGTTAGAGAATATGGACTTTAAATTTTCAGTTGGGATGAAAGAAATATTTCAGAATATCATGTTTTTCCATGAAGTTAGGAGACCTTAGTTTCACCTGGACTTTGCTGAAACTAATAGGGAATCAAACAGCTACTTTGGATTGCTTTGTTTCGTTAATATAAGTACCAGCTCTGTTGAATAGCCAGAATGTATTCCTCAAGACCAAGCTGACAACACCAGATGAGATTCAAAACCATTTTCTTCTAGAACACCTTCCAGAACACTTATATCCAGAAAAGAAAAAGGAGACATCATCTTAATATATAGATTTAACAGAGCTCTTTGGAGAGATTATAGAACTGCTGTTTGATCTTAAACCCTGGAGGACTGGTAGGATCATTTTATGTGCCCAGCACAGCAATGATCACTAAACTAATTGATGACCGAAGGAGGACAACAGCTCTTGAGATTTACTGGTTCAGGTACTAGCCCTAATAAATTGTGTTAAAGTAAAACAGTGGAGCATTAAGATCATCCATCATCATTAGCTCATGTACAACTTGCAAACTGCTGAAATGGAATTGCTCTGAGCCTTCCTATCATGACTTAAATGTTCAGAGCAAGTTCCTCTTATTATGTGCCCCTAGATAAGGAGTAAACAGGGAATTTCAGACTGGAAAGTGCTGCTGCTTCCGAACAATCAGCATCAGCATCTCTTCACAGCAGTTAAATATGCAGCAGTAGAGTTCTCTGGGGCCTCTGGCCAAGAGCAAGTTGTGCTCCAGGTCTTCTGCAAGACTGCCTCTTAGTTAGATTTATTCATTTTGCATTTCTCCAGCTCCTATTCCTAGCTCTTCAAAATGCATTTATTGGCACCAACTTCAACCAATTCTCTAATCAAAGTATGGAGATAATATTTTTAAATTTCTCAACTAATTTCTGAGTAGTAAATTATATTCTTTTTAGACAAGAGATAAAAAAGGGAGGGAAAGATCAGACAAAACAAGCCCTGGGCAAAAGAGAAATTAGAGTTGAAGTAATCTAGTCCAGTTCTGTACAACTGTATCTCATTGCTGTATTTAAGGAGGGATCTTGAAGTGCAGGCTGGACAGGAGTAAACACTCTGGTGGGTGGCACTGCAATCTGTTAGCATAAGTGAAACACACTGCACTTGGAAGCAACTTCTGGAGGATGACTAATCTATTGAGAAAGAGAATTTAGGGTTATAGATTGATTTTAGTTTTGCCTATGATCAATTTTAAATTTTTATTGGGATTTTTTTCTCATTACTTATCCTTTCAGCCACAGACCCAGAGAACGGGTTATTCCCCTTTTTTCCCCTTCAATAGGCTTTTCTGTATTTGTCTCCCTGTGTGTCTCAGTTCTCCTCTCATCTCTCTTTTTTTCAGGCTTTCTAAACTCAGCTCCTGTCCTGGTTTTGTCTGGGATTCCTCCAGCCTTTTTGAGTCTGTTTTCATGCTTCTGAGTGAATTCTTACTGTTCTCACCAAGTCTGTTTTCAAATAGGTCCCATTCAGCACAGAAACCCAAAAAGAGTATTCCAGCATGGAGCAGAGAAGAACACTCCCTGAGTTTCAGGCTAGTTTATTTATGCACCTTGAGGTGTTGATACAGCAGGACGTTGTTAAATCAGCTTTGCCCTGTGTGGCATCATCATCCCACACATCCTTTTCCAGCCAGTGTTACCAAACAATTCCCATCTCTCTCTGCTTTGCTGGGGTCACACTGAGTTCTAATCCTGGCCTCCAGCGTTCTCAAGAACGGCAAATTTTGTGCCACGTGCAATAGACAGGTTTGTTGAACCAAACAGGAGGCGAGTTGTGTGTGCCTCTTACGTTTTGACACTAAGCTGCTGAGAGCTACTCAAATGTTTTTCCTGACAAGTTTCATATCCACCCATGGAAGTACTATCAAGGCAAAAGTTTTCTTTGCTTTTTTTAGAAAAACATCATGCAGTCCTCCCACTGAAGTTCACTATAGTCAGAAGATATCACATCTACTGCCTTTTTATCCATAAGTCTTGCTGTTCTACCATTAAAGCAAAGCGAATTATTAAGCAATATTTTGGAAATAGTTGCTTATACAGAATATATTAAGACTCAAATGGTGGGAGGCAGGGAACATTTAGGAAGACATACCCAAAGCTCTTAGTGCAGTAGCCAGCTCTTGAAATCACATAAAAAGAACTGCAGATACGTTAAGTGTGTTGCACCGTGACAATCCCCACATCACACATCCCTACACTTGTTAACCTGGATGACAAGGAGATGGACATTTATTTCTATCTGTATTCCTAGCCTGAGCTCCATCTCCAGAGTTTAGCTAGTGCACTTTATGGTTATTTGTACTATACTTACACTTTACTGAGTATTTACCCTTAATAAGAGTTCACTTTCAAGAAGGGCTTCAGAGCTCAGACTGACTCAGCTCAATTAACTTGTGGATGGAGACTGTAAGGACCTTAATCCATCAGGCAGACAGTCGCCCATTAGGATTGCAAAAAGTGCTGAGAGTCTTCTGCAGTGGCTGCAGCAACATGACAGGGCAAGTTCAGTCTACTTTGTATAAATGAACCAGCAGAAAATGGTTTAAGTTAACAGAATGCTTTAAAAGATTATTGTTGGATGTATGGAACACTGTAATCCGTATATATATATATATATACACATAAAGCACAAGAAGCTGACAAAAAAATTTCATCTTTCTCATTGCTTTTACTTATGCTTAAAATCTTTGTGACTAGCTGAAGTGTTGAGGACTGGACCATAGAAATGGTGAGATTTTGATCAAGGGGAATCACAGAATCACAGAATCATTTGGGTTGGAAAAGACCTTTAAAATAATTGAGTCCTATCATTAAAATATACAACCTTATAACACAACTGAAGTTAAAATCCAATGTGCATCTAACAACAGAAGTAACAAGAGGTGATTAAGAAGGTGTCCTGGCTTCAGCTGCGATAGAGTTGAGTTTCTTCCTAATAGCAGATACAGTGCTGTGTTTGTGATTCAGTATAAAAATAATACTATTACTACCATTATAGTTTTTTAATTGATTTCTATTATTAAACTGCATCTCAACCCACAAGTTTTACCTTTTTCTGATTCTCCTCTCCATCTCACTGGGGGTGTGGAATGGGCAAGTGGCTGTGTGGTACTTTGTTGCTGTCTGGAGTTAAACTATAACAGAAGGCGAAGAAAAGTGGTAAGAGGCGAGTTTTTCTATATTCAACTAGATGACACTTTTAGAACAGCAGATGGCTCTGAACACATTTAGTTTAGCATGACAAAAAAGTTATTATCCACATGAAAAATAAAAATCCAGAATTTGAAAGCCAGAATTGCTTCTCTCTATACTGCCATAAGCACCTTCACAAGAGGCCAAGGAAGGATAAATTGCTTTTTAATGGAGAAGGTAATACAAACAGACTGGCTATTCCAAGGAAAAATAAATTAATAAGCTCCAGTAATGGACAAATACAAGAGTACTGTGTTCAGCTCTGGAGACTCCAGCTTTAGAAGGACATGGACCTGTTGGAGACTGTCCAGAGGAGGGACACAAAATGCTCAGAGGGCCTGAAGCACCTCTCCTATGAAGACAGGCCAAGAGAGTTGGGGTTGCTCAGCCTAGAGAAGAAAAGATTCTGGGGAGACCTTACAGCAGACTTTCAGTATCTAAAGGGCCTACAGAGAGGTGGGGAGGGACTTTTGACAAGAGCATGAAGTAGAAAAACATGGGGAATGGCTGTAAATTGAAAGAGGGGAGGTTTAGTTTCGATTTTAGGAAGGTATTCTTTACTGTGAGGTCAATGAGGCACTGGCACAGATTGCCCAGAGCAGCTGTGGATGCCCCATCCCTGGAAGTGTCAAGGCCAGGCTGGAGGGCCTTGGAACAACCTGGTCTGTTGGAAGGCATCTCTGTCCATGGCAGGGGGTTCAAACTAAATGATCTCTACCATTCCTTCCAACCCAACCCATTCTAGGATTCTATGAATAGGGTGATAGCAAAGCAATCTCTGATTAGGTGTCTGATAGTGACCCTCCGGTATCACACATTGCAACATCCAGAGCAGCACAGGGCCAGTGGTACCCACACATGGGCCTATTTCTAAGCAGTAGTGGCCATAGACCAAAGGAATAATTTTCTGCAGCTAAGCAAAGAGCTTTGGTGTGCAGCAGGGTTTCATCCAGACACCCACGGAATGTCCTTTCACGGGACTGCACACTGCTTGTGGAGCGCAGAGAATGAAGAGCTGAAGGAGTTGTGCACAGGGATGCTTTGCATAGTGCATTTGGTGGAAATCCTCTGGATTATTGTTTCTTTAAGCAGCACTGATCAATGCTGGATCCAGGTATGTGAACTTGACCTCAAACAAATCACAATTTTCACAGTTCCTTCTTACTGAAAATGCATATAGCCTTAATAAGCACACAGAGCATTTGGTATGACACTGGTTTTAGATTTCTTTGTTTTTTCTCTTGTATGTGTAAATTAGTTTGAAATATGCTAAAATCCAGTAATTTCTAGTCTTTTTCTCTCTGCAGAATTACTGGCTTGTGAGTGGGAAAGATTTCACTGACACCTACTTAATTGCTTCCTTCACTGAAAGTCTTTAAGTTGGTGACGTGGTGTTTTTTTTAAAGGAATCAAATTAATTTCTTCTGAGCAATTAAAAAGGCAAGTTTGATCTGCCCAGATAGAAACATTTCCATTTAATTAAGGATCAGCTCTATTGACTTTAAAAATTCTAGAGTCCAAGAGATTGTTTAAGGGTTATTGTCTTGGGGTGACTCTATCATGTGTATCCCCTACCATGCTCTATGCCCAAATATTAATTTTGTGCCTTTTCTGTGCCTTTAAACTGAGCTTGAGGAAAAAAAAAAAAAACAAATGAACTTTTCAATACAGTTTCTCAAGGACACAGAGATACACTCCTCTGCGCTCTCTGGCTGCAGGAGCAGGAGGGAGCACCCTGCTCGCTTTCCTTCAGCCAGCGGTTTTATTTTTTCCCTTTTCCCCTCTTGGCGTGAGACAGAGAGTTGAACTTTTGTTTCCTCAGACTTTGGTTTTTCCCTTCTTCTCTTCTGGACTGTTTCAACAACATCAGAACACATTCAAGAGAATTTCCTCCCCCAGGCCCGGGGGGTGGGCCCACGCCCTCACCGACCAGCTCCGAGGAGGAGAGAGACCACACTGACAGAAGGACTCTGAAATCTTCCCAGGTTTCTCTCTATAGCGAGAGATTTCATTTCATTATTTAGAATCATTATCCTTTTCCTGTGTGTTTGTTAAAATAAATAGTTTTTATTTCTTTCATTTTCCTTTGAGGAAAAATTTCCTTTTTTTCCCCAAACCTGGTGGGGGGAAGGGTGGTTGTAACCTAGTTTTCTTTCAAGGGATATATTACTAGATTTTGGCCAAACCGGCACAGTTATACACACTGTCCAGGGAGTAAACTGAACAGTAGGCCAGAAAAGTCAGTATTTTTAGGTTTACATAAGTTGCTCTATAAATGATCCTTCGCTTTTTCTTTAAGGAGAAAGCAAAATATACAACCCTGTTGATAGCAAAAGCACAAACTGCTGTTACCTGTTTTCTACTCAAGCATGGTCTGACAAACCATTCTAGAAGGTATCTGAGAAGAGGTTATTGAATGTTGAAAGCTACAATACTTGGATTTCCAGCCTTTGCATAAGAACCCTATCTCCAAGAAGATAAGCTGCAGATAGGCACCTAAAGACTGAATGTCTAACCCCATGCTATTGCTATCAAACTGGCAATCACTGTCACCCCTGAAATCCTGTTTTAAGGGAGGAACAAAGATAAGCACAGAGTAATTTCCTAAAAAGAATTTTTTCACGTTGGCATTGAAACTAGTGTCAGCTTTCATCATTCAGACCTGCTCAGATTCTGCTCAAGAACTGACTTGTGCTAAAGGAAAACTTGGGAGTCTTCATGAGAATGCAGCACCTGCTGCTGTACCCCTACATATCCCTTTTGCCAGAGATGCAGCACCAAGCAAAAGCCACAGTGCCACCAAGATCAAAGGTTTCAATGGGTTAACTGTGAAATGGCAGCAAAACCTTTGGCTTAAGATATGAACAACTGTGGGTGCATGTTTAAGGAAGCTCTTCCTGGATTTCAGGACTTGTTGTATAAAACAAAAAGACAGTTCTTTAACCAATACTCTTTTTGAGTAACTCACACATGCTGCAGCCTCAGTAATGCCTCTGTGTTTCCCAGCAGGAGTGAATACAAAATTCATCTGTTAAATGCAGTCCTTGCTAATTGTTCGGCTCTTTACCATGCCAGGATATATTCTTGCTTTGACAGAGGCTTTAACTTGAAGATATTTTTGCCAAACAATAATTTGCAATTCCATATTGTAAACAACTAGTCCTGTTTATCTTGTAAGACAGATTGGTGACACTCACAGAAAGGGTGAGGAAAGCAAGTCTCTGCCTTGACAGCTACAAAGTTGCTGTAGGTTTCTTGTTTGTGCTTTCTGAGACTTCAGCAGGAGGTTTTCTGGCTCCCAGAGGCAGTGTATTACATATTTAATTCATTTTTAAAAAGCTTTATGTTGCATGATTTTGCTTGCCAGCTCATGAAAAGCAGAGTGCAGGGGTGAGAGCATTCACTCAGGTTTTTCAACATAACAAAACTGCAGCGTGAGTTCAAAAAAATACAATTTACCACCCATATTGCACAAGCCCCTGTATGAAGAGTGATTTGTTATGTGAGACATTGAAGACATAATTAATTACATAACACATAATTTCAAATGCAGTCACCCATTTTATTTTCTATAAAGAGAAGCTAATAGATTATGCACAGCACCAGTCTTTTTCCACAATAACAGAACCTGTACCAACTTTAGCCAGTATTTCTGAAATTAAAAAACCCCTTACATCATTTCAAGGGTTGCATTAGAAAGGTTCAAAGCTCAAGAAATAAATATCCAAACATCTATACGTGTCCCTAGCAAAGTTCTTGAAGACTGAAACAGTTGTTTCACGTGTCACATTTAATACAACTGGTCAACAGAGGGCAGCAAATTCCTTGCAAAATCCAGGCGTGCCATAGAGTTCAGAAATTAGCTTAAACAAAGTATAGCAACGATCACATTTTTTAGATTCAAAGCTAATAGAGAAATACGTGATTTACAAAGTGTCCACTGTCAACTCAGCAAGTTCTTCAGTATTCTGTTACATCAGCTGATGAAATATAAAAGCTCCGCGTCAACAGAGTACTTCCCAACATCCTAAATTTCTGCTTAATGAAATTTCAGCTTGATAAAGTCTCTGCTTTGCTTAAGCATAGATTCATGAAACTGGAACAAAGGACGGGAGGAGTTTTTGGAATTTATGTTCAGCCTTGAGAAATATTAATCTTTTTGCAGGGTTTTTGGGCTCCAATGAGAAACGTCCCCCTGCCCAGTGCCCAGACCTCCCAACCTCCACACAAGATCCCATCTCCAGCTCAACCTCAGCCAGTTGCTTAAATGGCAATTTCTCTGCCACTGACTACACCTGAGGCTGTCTGTCTCTGAGGTCTTATGTTGGACAGGGGGAAACATTTTACACAAGAGTTCTATAAAAAACCATAATAACTAAAACTTGGTTTCAAGTGGAGTTCCTGGGGTTGGATTCTCAGTATCCAATGTAGTGCAAATTGAAGATTTCCCTGTAGCTGAAGAATGCCAAATACTGCATCTTTGATGTGTACTGGGGAAGGAGTTTCTGATGCATTCTCTCACTCAGTAAAAATGATAACAGTTGGGTTTGCTTTTTTTTTCTTTTCTTCTATCCAGCTACTTGCCTACTTAAATGAAAATTGGAAAAAATTAGAACTTTTGAGTTCTTTATCACTCAGTGAAAATCTGCTGAAATTAGACAGCATGTTTAACCAAAACATTGTTAACCCATTTTCTAGGGAGTGGCAGACAGAAAGGACACATTGTGGAAGGTATAAACTTAATTTTCTTTATTAAAAAAAAAAGGCTTTAAAGACTTTTACAAAATAAGAATCTTTTTTTTCATGGAGAAATAAGTTTATGTTTAAAAGGTATTAAACCTCTGTAGTTGGAGGTTTCAGGAACATAACCAATATCCTTGGAAAACTGCTTTTCTGTTTCTTACTACCTGAGATAGCAGATATGGTTTGAGAAAAACAAACTAACAAGACCCTTCCAATGAAGTAAGTTTACCTCTTTATTGAATTGTATTTATTTGGGACAACATTGCATTAATAATTCGATATTTATCTACTGCCCCTTTTTCCTCTGCCAATTGATAAAAGTGAAGTTTGATTTCACCACAGCTCAGGAAAAGTGTTACCTGCTAGTGTAACAACTTTGAATTTGCCCATCAGAACAGAAGAAAATGCATAATATAGAAAGACTTAAGAGACTCATTTGATACTCAAAGGGATAGAAGTAAAAATATACGTAAGTACTGCAGAAGAACAGTGGAGACTATACTGTATGTTTTAAAACAAGAATAATTTATACAAGGAAAGTTCTCTGCTCAATTATTTATAATCCACCCTTTCTCTCACCAAACCATTAGGTATCTGTAAGATAGGCAGTGAAGGATCAGATTTTGGATTTATTTTGTCACCTTAATGTAATGAAAAGCCTATCCTTGAAGGTGTGTGCTTACTCATTCCCATTGCTTAAGCTTTTATCTTTCCTTTAGATTTTTTTAATGACAGTGACACAGAAATAAAGACCAGAACATTGAAAATAGCAGATCCATATGTATTTGAACAGCTGCTTAGGGGAATAAAAAAAGCAACAAACCTAAGTACTTCTATCTGCTGCAGATGATTTTTTTCTTCTTTCATTAGGCATTTTAATGACTTGTATTTATCTCTTCAGTTATACCCTCCTGGTAGGCATCTGAGAAAGGCCCACATCACTTACATAGAAGGATTTTTTATTTTCTTCCCATTGTCCTGCACAAAACCCAAATCACTGCTCGATTTTGTCCCTTCTGGTACGGCTAACACACCATAGAGTGTTGCTCTGATTTACCAGCTGTTTAACAGCAGCTTTAACAATCCATTGCAAACTCCAGTGATGTTGAAAATGCTGAAGACACTCTGACAGGATATCCCCAAGGAAATACATTGTGCAGCTTGGTTTATTATTCTCTATTCAACCCATGACAGGCATAGAAGATGGTTTTATTCTTACTTTATTCTAAAAGTAAGTTTATAAAATAGATTCCAAACTCACCCCTCTCAAAGAATTTTGCTATATTTCTTGAATCAAGAGAAAGGAAAACAAGGCAATGATTTTTTAACAGGCTCTACTCCTGCCTATTCCTATTTCTGTACCATTAAAGGAGACAGCTACATCCTTCAGCAGGCCCAGGGATCCTTCTTCACTTTTTGTTAGCCTAATTAACATGCAAGAAAACAATGTAAATTCTAGACAAAATGGACAGCAACCCATAAAGGTGTTCCTGGCAATATAACATGGGAACAATAGGAAACATACCTGGAAATCGGGTCTTTAAACAGTGACTAGGAATAGAAAACAAACTGAATGAAACTTTAACAGGCAAATGCTTAAAGAGTACAATAATGCACAGAGAAAGAAGGAAGCCAGCATTAGGGAGGTACCATACGTGGATGTGTTTGGGTGAGGCTGCCCAGCAGCAGGCTCTCAGCTTTGCCACCAAGCTCTCTGAAGAAAGAGTTTGTAGCAGTTACATAACATCCAAATCCAGCAGAGGTAACAGCTGCTAGTGATGACTCCTTACCCAGAGAGAAGCAAAGATCAGAGACCTGTTGAAAGGCAAAGTATTTAATTAATGCTACATACAACAGATACACAAAGCAATTCCTCTAGCTATAGGGCTGCTGAAGTAGAAGTATTTAAAAACTAAACATGAGAGCTTTCCTTGATGCCTTAGGTTTTAACTTTTATATTTTTTAAAACTCTGTACTGCTTAGTGTGCAACTTTGAAGCTTCTTGTAGCCTGTTACTTTCTGCTCTCTCATGCCTGTTAGACACAACAAAGCCTCTCCGGACTGCTCTTCAAGGACACCTGGACCATCCTGAGCCCAAGGGGTGTAAACCAAGGAGTCTCTGAAGGGGGGGTAGCTAAGGGGAATTACATCATTTAACTGGGGTTTTAATTGGAGAATTGACCCTGATATGCAAATGAACCAAACTTATAAAAGTGTGGAAAACTCGTGACCTGTCATCCATCTTGGGGTCCATCTTGGCAATAGCCTCTGGCTCCCCAGGGTGTACCTTGAAGGCCCTTCGAATAAATACCTACTTTTGTTCCTTTACTCTGTCTAGTCTCTGTGTCTAGGAGGCCTGATAAGGCATCATCCTGGAAAAGGTCCTTCTTAGCCGAAGAGTGGGAGAGTCAGGCCCCAGGAGGCAATGGAAAGTCCTCGTTACACCAGCAGAAACAATCAAGTGCAGCAGCACCTAGCAAAAGCCTGTTAAAATAAAAGAAGATAAGCACAAAGTGTTCTTTCTTGAGTGGAAAAGCACAAGTGAATAATTGTCTGAACAAGCTTGTGTTTTACTTTAGCTTTATTAGGGTAAGGACAATGTATAAAGCAATTATTCTATTAGGGAATTTGATCTGAGGTTCCTGATTTATATGGATTACAGGCATATAAAGAAGCTGGAAGTCTTTCTAATGAGGTTTTGGTACCTTAACTTACAACAGACATGGCTTTTATCAGGGTATCTGTAAAAATAGTAATTTAATTTTTCTGTTCCATTATTTCAGGAGCAAACTTGTATCCTCGTATTGTGGGTTTCTGAGATGAGTAAACTCAGCCTCAAGAGTATTTTACCCATTTGAAGTGTTTTGCATCTAAAATGGTTAGTCTGATACAGGGATTGTTGAATGTGTTGGCTTTTGATGTGGGAGACAAACTGGTAAATTATTAAGGTACCTGTGCTTGGTACTTGGCTTTTTCTATTTAACCTTTTAACGCCTAGAAGCATTCAGTTATTGTGGAGCATATGGGAGACAGCACCCCTGAAAGAAGTAAGTTTAAATAATTAACCAAAGGTATTATAACAGGAGTTTTGAGTATGCTTTAAGAAATATCTTTCTTTTTTTCCTTGAATATTAAAGTTTGAGTTTCAGCATATGTCAACTATTTAATGTTTTTAATCATATCTCTCAACCACTTAAATGATCATTCTCTGGGGAACTGAAGTTTTAGAAGAGAAACTTAAAAATTATATCAAATGTATTCAGCATAAAATCTGCTAACCTGATTATCTCTTTTGACTGTGATGACTCACATCTCACTTGATAGAGGGCTTAGTGCTTTGAGTTCTGGCTGCTGAGGCAGTTCCCACATGATTCCTGATGCCTCTGCCCCATCTAAGGAATTGTGTGTTAAATGTGCATCAGTCTATGTTAGTGATAAAAGCAGAATAAATGCTTTTCTTTTCTCCTCTATTGTGTGTGGGTAAAGGCCTACTCGGATTACGGTAGTGCTGGGGAGAAAAGGCAGATCCACATCTTATTTATTTGGAAACCATGATGAAGTAGAGACTGTAGCAATGAAAGAGTGAAGAATCCCACCTAAGTTAGAAGAAGGGGGGAATTCTGGTGTGAATCCACCAGTTTTTATGCTGATGTGAAGAATAAAACCATAGAATCATTAATGCTGGAAAAGACCTTTAAGATCATTGAGTCCAACTATTCACCTGACAGTGCCAGGTCCACCACTAAGCCACTTCCCTAAGCACCACATCTGCGTGTTTTTGAATGCTTCCAAGAGCAGTGATTCCACCACTTTCATGGGGAGCCTGTTCCAACACTTGACCACACTTTCAGTGAAAACATTTTTCCTACTATCCCTCCCCTTGTGCATCTTGGAGCTGTTTCCTCTCATCCTCTTGCTCGTTACCTGGGAGAAGAGGCTGACCATCACCTGCGTACACCCTCCTTTCAGGTAGAGATCAATAAGGTCCCTCCTGAGCCTCCTTTTCTCCAGGCTAAATGCTCCCAGCTGCCTCAGCTGCTCCTCATCAGATTTGTGCTCCAGACCCTTCTCCAGCTCTGTTCCCTTCTCTGGGCTCTCTCCAGCTGCTCAACGTCTTTCTTGTCATGAGGGGCCCAGAACCGGACCCAACACTTGAGGTGTGGCCTCACCAGTGCCGGGTACAGGGGGACAATCACTTCCCTGGTCCTGCTGGTCACACAATTTCTGATACAAACCAAGATGCGTATTTTGAAGCACCTCTCTTACTTCTCTTTAAATCTGTGTATGGATTTGCATGATTTTCAGTAATGTAGTCCATTATAGTTGAAGGTTGTTGCTTTCCATTACTTACGCAAGGATAAAGAACAAGAAGTTAAATTCACAGTAACAGAATGTACTTTAATTCTCCAATTCTCCTTTCTCTGTGGCAGCAAACGTAAAACAAATGATTAGTTACACTCTACAGTAGTTTAGTTGAGACCTTATGCTCAGTGCCAAAGTACTTTGTCTTAATTTAGACCTTGAACATATAAGCACCTGAGCATGTATCTAGAATTACCCACATGGGTAAAGCTATTGACTTCAAAGCTACTGACTACCATATGAATCAAGTTCAACTTTGTAAGGTTAAAGGTCTGGAGACATTATTTCTTGACTATACAAAAAAAAACGAGGCTAAGCAAGCTGTGGCTTTTGTACCGTTGGCACATTTTTCTTACAGATAAAGATCTCTAATGAAAATTGTTTTCAGTATTGTTATTCTGGAGATGTCAGGAACAGACAAATAAAGATATTGTCACCTTCCAGGGATCTGGGTCATGGTATTCAAGTTATTTTATACAGTATGATGGATTTTTTTAGTCTGTTTCTGAAGGTTCTCTGCAGGCCTGGTGTAGTGACGATTGATCCAAACACAGTCAAAACAAGTAGAAAGGACCTTTTCTCTCCTTCTCCTCTCTCTTTTTTTTTTTCTTTTTTTTTTCTGTGCAATGACTGTGTCTTCTGGGAACAGACTGTGGTTCTCAGAACCTCTGCAGAGCAGTAAATAACTAGATTTCTTCTGCATAGACTAAAGAACACGGAGTCATGTCCGACACGACTGATTTGGTGCTCCTGAAAGCCACTTCACTATGGGACTTCGATGCTGCCTAGAACTATGTGTCACAAGCCCTGCGTAAAAAACCCTTAATTCCATCTATAAAAAGCCTGCCTTTTAAAGAGTAAATCCCAGCAATATGTGCTGAAAGCTATCTGAACTATTCAGCTCTGTGTGACTAACGGATTCCATTGCTACCAAGATCCACTGCCAAGATGACAGAGATTTCTGTTGTGAGATCTTCTTCATGAGACTGCAGCAAACTATAAAAAAAATCAAACCAAGCCCCCCGAAACAACAAAACTAACAAAGAAAAATACCCTGCCCATAAATCCCCAAAACCTTGTGTGCCCCCCACAACCAACCAAAATAAGATCACCCTAAACAAAGAACACCCACAACTACCACGCCTTTTTGGGTGAAAAACTCTTTATTTAATGAAAGAGCTGGTTTTTTTTCTCCTCATCACGAAAAAGATCAAGAGATGATTTGACTCAAGAAACTGGAGGAGGTGGGAAGTGTCTAGTGGTGCCTCATGGGAGCAACATCACTGTAATTCTTCAACTTTTGCCAAGGACTCAAAAGGTCAAGAGAGTGACACTTCTGTGTGCTTAGCACTGTTTGCCTTTTCCGTTTGTGTTTTTTTTAGAAATAATGAAGGATATGGGGCTGAGTGGTCCCATGTGACCATATGAACAGAGGGCTGCTTTGGCGGATTATCTCCCCAGTTTGCAGATGTCTTCGTGCCCTCTGTGAGGCACTCTGCCATGAAATGCTACTGCAGATGGGGCCACTGCTGCAACAGGCAGAGCTCTGACGGGGATGATGCAGCTCCTTTCCCACCTGCTGTCCACTGGAATCCAATGTCTGCTACAGCTGGTCTGGAGTTGCACGTGGGATCATGGGGAAGGGACAAGTTGTGGTTTGTGCTGCCGATGTGCACTACAGGAGGAACGTAAAAAAGCAAATAAATAGCTCGTAGGTAATGTTTGACACCACACTGGTCTCAGCCTGTCCAGTGGTGACAGATGTTGCTCTGCACTTTTTCTGGTGAATATAAACACAGCTGTTGAACCACAGGTTGCTGCAGATTCAAAAAAGCTTGGTGGCCTACTTGAATCTTGGGTGAAGCTCTAGTATTTGCTCCTAACAGTAGCTGACACCTTGCAAGTTGCTCCTCTTCTGCATCTGTCCTAATCCAACACTTCTAACTCCTTATAGGATTTATTCTGAATATTCTGATGTCTTTCTGTCTGAGTCCTGCTCAAACAGGTGCATTGCATGAAAGCCATATACCTCGTACAGGCAGAAGGACCACCAATAGTTCTAGGACCTGCAAGAAGCTCTGTGGATGTCTTGGTTCTGAATCATGCTTTTTCCTTCAAGCCTCCTAGCAACTGTGCATGCATTTTTTACTTCCAGGTAAGACTTCTACTAGAGGCCATGCAAAAAATGATAGATTCCCTGCTTAAGGAAGACACGTAAGTAATTTCAGAGGTTACTGTGTGTTTCAACACAGAAGTATTGAGATCATAGTGCTGATGACTATAACAACCTAATTCAAAGTCCCATTATCATTAATATTATATACTATCATTATGTTACTTGCTTTTAACAGGGCCAAAGCCTTGTAGAAGGAGAAGCAGTATCTGAAAGAATCCAGAATGCAGAACACTGGCTAATATAAAATAAATACAGTCAGGCTCAGTTGTTATTTCATTGTAAGTAGAGAGCTTGAAATAGGCAGTCAGAGATGTAAATTAGCAGCAGTTGATATAAGCTGATACTTTGGGCTGAAATGCAGGCCCAAATAAAAGTCACTTGACTAATTTAAGGAAAATAAGGTGCTCTATATTTTCCCCAGGTTTATTTGCTGCTTTCTTTCTAGAAAAGCTGTTTTTCACTTTACTGAATCTTTTATAGAATAAGATCATCACCTTGATTTTCTTCTGAATATTGCTGGTGGTATTGTCACTGTGTGGTCTCTGGTGCTCAGCACTTCCATTGTGTAGCAAACCTAAAAGTGGGTAAAAAGGAGGCTCTTTAGCCCATCCAGCTACCTTTGGATAATTAAAAAAAGGGGATGTGGGGCTTCACCATTCAAGCTGGGATCTCTGGAAAACTGTTTTCAGTGGCTAACTTGCTCCACAAGACAATACAGTTTTCAGCAACAATCTCACTTCTAGACTTCATTACAACATTGTGGCCAGGATTTATTAAATGGATGAAACAGTTTTAAATAAGTCTGATATGTTTATATCCAGAGGAAAGGTCTTACAGTCCTCAGCTCTCAGCTCTTCCCAGTTTCAATGAAACAAGGAAGATGCTGAGCTCCAGAGACGTATAAGGCTGGGTCAGCTAGGAATAAGGCTTTTTGAGACCATTTGTGTGCAGCAATCTAGGTTGCACTTGCATAAATATAAGGCAGCAGACAGACCTGACAAGGGCTGTTTTATCATTCTTTGAGGACTAACTCAAACTGGAACTACAGCTGGGATCTCTGTACAGCTTGGATTTTGTATAAGCAAGCTTCCTGTATGCTCTTGGAGCATGGCTTCTGTGTGCAGTTTTTCTTCTCAGTTCCAAGTATCATCCTGTGACCAGGTTAAGAAGTCTTTAGTGAAGAGCCCCGTGACTGGATTTTCATTTCTGATAAGATGCCCTCTCATTGGAGACAATGTAGTCCTATATCCAGGGAGTTTTCTCTGAGGGAAGAATAGAAAAGGCAAATGACTAACTGCGTAAATTACAAAGAACAGTGCAAACAATTCTTGGTGAGAAGAGCTTGATCTGTTGCATAGGCTTGTACTTGGAACACATTAGCTATTTTCTAAGAATCCAGCTAACAAGTGTAATAAAGAAACACGGCATGTGATGTCTGCAAACGTTAAAATCAACCCGAAGAAAGTCGTCTCCTGTTGTAGTTAGCTGAGGGTGGAACTGACCCTGTCTGGCAGAGTCTCTTGAATATTGCTCAGTTCCAGCAATATTGACCAGCACAGCCAGCTCTGAAGAGTTGCCTCCAGCCCATGGAGAGGAAGAGAGAGCAAAGACTTGCTGACTGACTGGAAGGATAAGACAATGTGTGTGAAATTACTCTGTAAAAGATTCTTAAATGCTTCCTGCTAACATATGGGGAGTTCATGGTCTTATTCTCTCGCCTTCTTGGGGTTTAGTGATGCAGTATAATTGCTGTCCTTCAGTCGAGGAATCAAAGTATATATTGACTTGCCCAAGCACAAAGAGGCACTCTTGTGGGAAGAAATTAACTCAGGTCTTCTGCCCACAAGACAGCTGCCTTTCTCTCCTGTCTTGTCTTGCCTGCCTGAACCATTTCAGGGACCTTAGCAGAAAGCAAGGAAAGGTACTGTGATCAATATGAGTGGTTTTACTAATTTGCTGGTTTTCTCTTCTGATTTGGTTGATAAATCTCTGATAGAAGAGTAAAGCTCCAAGAGCATCTTCCTAATTGGCTGAACTGAGTTTTGTGTCCCCTTACTTTCATCAGAGATGGGAGGGTGTGTGGAAGGAAAATTAATGTGAACCGATATATTTAGAGGTGTTGTTCTGCAGCTGTTCTGAAACTATGGCTCTCTGATCCCATTTCCTTGCTCCTTTAAGCCCCCTTTCCTTCTTTAACCCCCCAGCCGTGTGAATAGTTCCAGTTTCCACCTCGGACCTGCATGCAGATTCCAGGTCAAATACCATTATGAATAATAGGTAACCAGGCAAAAAATCCATTTAATGCATGAATATACTTGATAACAGTGTAATTTCTTCTGTGAAAAGACTTGTAGTTGAGATCAATGGTATAATGGCTTTAGTTTATTTGTGTGTGAGTATGTGATATTGCCTGGCTTCCTTTCCTGAAGAGGAGCCCTTCCTGGTGAGCATCTTGGTTTAGTTGCTCCGTGTACCTGAAGCCCTCACCTGATGGCAGGAATAAATATGGGAGGGTTTTGGGTTTTTTAATACCTGGACCTTGCCCCTTCCCACAAACTTAATATGAGGGAAGAAACCAGAGGAAAAAAAATTCTATTGGGAATTGTCTGAGGTGGTAGAATAACAAGATGACTTCTGAGTCCTGTATTCTGAGCTCTTGGTCTTTTCTAAATTGAATTTTCTGAAAGCATAGAAATAACCACACAGGCATTCTCCTTCAACATTTTAATGTAAAGATGAGTCTTTGTGATTATTGTTGCCCTGTGACTGTAAAGTGTTTGTGCTATAACTTGCTGTTAAGAAGACAATACACTAGTTTTTAACTTGTGTATGATAAGAGAGCAGAAGCTTTATGTGTACTAAAACAGAATTGGAGGGCATGTGGAATAACACACAGGTGAAAGGAGATGAGAGGCAAGAGTTTTTGAACAAAAATCTATTGGAGAAAACAGATGAAGCTCTTTGCACTAATGATTGCATGTTTTCAGGGACACAAAACCTTTCACTCTTATGATAAGTCAGTGCATGGTAGTCCTCTAAGTTAATTAAAGTACACAGAGAGAAGCTGGGGAGATGAGTCCTGTCAGCAAGGGAATAAAACACCTGAGACCACTTCAGGTAACAGGAGAGGAACACCATGAGTGGTGATTTAAAAAGCAAAAAGTTACACATAAAAGTAAAATGCAATGAGGCAGGTCTGCCCAACTCCTTGTGCTTCCTTCTTGCTTTCTAGGATGACCCATCCCAGTGTGTAGAAGATTGGGCAATGATCATGATGAGGGCTAGCCACCACCAGAGGGTGGAAGCCATGCTACAGAAGTCAACTGTGGGAGGAGAGAGGTGCCCCAACCACCAATACAGTGCAGTGACTCTAAGAAATCCATCTGAGGCAACTCCTGCGCTCCCACTCATCTTGGCATGGGCTTGTAGAGATGTTTAGGTATTGTGTGTCAATCAAAATGGGAAAATGCATATGGAAGTGATGAGTATGTAATGAGAACTTGGGTATTTGGTACTGGTCCACTTCTAACGAGCAACTAGTGTCTGTAAAGGTGTTGCTCTTTCCAATAGTTAGCACTTCATAAGAATGTAAGTGACTTCAAAAGAGGGCCTGTTGTGTACTCCAGCATGGCTCATTTTTGTGGCTTTTTTTTGTCTTTTCTTTCATGTTTTCTTTTAGCTGGGGAGATAAAGGAACTTTTCTGGAAGAAAAAAAGAAAAAGTAGACTTTGTTCTTGTAGGATAATGACTTCCTTAAATTTATTATTTAATCTTTAAACAAACACTGTTACAAGAGAGTGAGGTCTTTTGTTTTCAGCTTTTTAGTTGATTGGTGGTTTGGATTTTTTCCTATCATCTTTTCTTTGTATCACTAGTCCTTGTGACTGAATCGCCATCAAAGGACTTCAGGATTCCTCCTTACTCTAATACTGTTCTGTAATTTTGTTTTCCTTCTTCGACATGAACTTCTGGGAACCTGGAAAAGTTCTTAGGGCAAACACTGTGGAGTGTACACCTTGTGTACACCTGGAGTGATGGGCAGGGAGATAGGGAGATGACTGCATACTACTTGTATTTGATTTTATGCCTGTAGAAATGCTAAACACAACACTTGCCTTTCATCTGGTAGTAAGTTGACTCAGTCTCATCCAGCTGTAATGTGATCATCCAAACAATGCAGTTGTTGTGAATCCCAGACAATTTTCTGCATGATGGTCTTCCCCTACCATGGAATTAGCAATGCAGTAGGGGTATGTACTCCCTTCCTAAAACTCTTCCTTTTCTGTATAAAATGTGGGGGTTTTGGTTTGTTTGCTTGTTTGTTTTTTTGTTTGCTTTTCCCTGTAGCTTTCCACTTACAGATTGCAAACTGGAATAACTTGGCTTTAACACCACTGTCAGGACTGAATTGCTGCAAACTAACATTCTTGGTGGCAAGAATGACCAGGTGTATTCGTAGGAGATCATCTCTGGTGTCTCTGAGGAAGATGAAAACCAATGACAAAAAGTCTGTCTCTAGAGTGGATGGTAGGGATGTCTGAAACTAATGAATGTGTTGCAAACTGTGGATGTTCATCTCTGTTTGTCTGACTTGTTGCAGGACCTCACTCCCACAGGATGCAGTAGAAGCCAGGAGTTTACTCAGGGTGTGAAAGGAAATTGGTCCAGTTAATGGCAAAGAAATCCACAAAGCCGTGAAAAATGCATGTAAATATCTGAGCTGGGAAGTTACTGAGATGAAAGTAGAAGGAAACTGGGAGTTCTGGGGAAATGCACTTCCCTTGCTCTTCCCTAGACATTCAGCAGTGTCTTCAGGTGAAGGGGAGCATATTTAGAGCAACGGACCCTTGATCTGACTAAGTAAAGTAGTTAATATTTAAATAATAGATGAACTAGTCCAAGTACAGTCTCTACTATCAAACAGTGTTGCTGTCCCTTGAGAGTCCTCTTTTAAAGCACCGAATGACCAGCTAGGATGTCATAAACTTTGGTGGGACTAGCTGTGTCTGTTTCTCTTGAAAATAATGCAAACAGTGAGTTCCGCCTCCTATTTCTTCTCAGAACCAGGTTGTACCCTTAAAATTGTCCTTCCTATTCCCTGAAAGACTTCACTCTGAAGGGAGAAGGGCAGGTAGCAGCCAGTGGATTGCTTTTACAAAGAGATGCTGCTGGGATGTTCAGCACGACAATTTGGGTAGAGGTAGAAGCGGCATCAAATGCTATCAGGCAATGCCAAAAGAATACCAAGACTTACTCAGATTAATCAATCTAGGATTTAGTTGCTATATTGCCATTTGGCTTTAGCTAACAGAGGAATAATATCAGGCCAACAGAGAAAGCCACAGCTGAAAAGAAGGTTTCTTTTATTAAACTCAGGATACACTGAGACAAGCTGTTTTAAATGCATCATTCCAGGAAACAGAACAGTGTTAATGTTTACATTTTAAGTGTGTTATAGTTGTATGCTTTAATGAATTGAATATATTACAAGGATAAACAGTACTCGTGTCATCCAATAATTGGAATTTCTTGGTTTGTTTGGGGTTTTTTTTCAGTTTTTGTTGGGGCTTTTTCATTAAATAGCAAAACTTCGGAGTACAGATAACAAACTACTATACGTAAGTAGTAAAATAACGTTTAATGTAAAATACACATTTGTGTGCCTAAAGGAGAAAAGGCTCTAATTTTTTCAAGGGCTCTTATAAGCAGAAGAGAATGTGTTTAATTCAATAGTTTGATCTGATTCTAACCCCCAATGATGAATTCCTAAACATCATTGGGAACTCAAGAGGCTCAAATACAGTAGTTGCTCCTGAACTGTTTACCCCAAAACTCTTTTGAGTAAAGTTGAGCTGCTGTACAAGCCCTCAAGGAGCTAATCAAATCACTGAATATAAATGGCAATGGTACTTCTGGGCTTAGCACAGTAGAAATAAACATAATATGAAATTCTGCATCTCTCTTGTGTTCCTGACTTTCTTGGAATAAATCACTGAGGAGTTCTGGCACAGGCTACAGAATTTATACCTATGGGGCAATGGAAAAGAGAGAAGAAATTGTGAAAGAGAATTGGACAGTATGAAAAATACAACAGTATGAAAGTTCCTATAATTTTTCTTGATGTCTGAATAAAAAGTGAGAAGAAGATACCTCTTGTGTAAGGGGAGACTGATCTACAAAACTAGTTAAACTGCTTCCTGCTTGGTAACTTATTACAGTAAAGCCCAGGAGGCTTTGAAAGAAAAGGATGAATGTGCAGGGGAATTTACAACCTTTCACAAAAAAAAACGAGAGTAATATTGTACTCCTTTTTTTTCTCTGCACTTCAGTTTAAGAATGTCACTTAAACCACAGCGGATGAAGTCTGATCCCTTTCCTTTCCAGTTCATCTGGGAACAAAGCTAAACAACAGGCCTCAAATTAGAGGGCTAATGTGTATGACAGAGTGGTGTACTTGGTATCTTGCTAAAAATTAAGTCATTTGTTGTTTTACCTTTGTAATTAGAATATAACCTTATGTCAAAAGGCATCTCTGAGTATTCATTTGGCTGAAAGATGGATGGGGGCAGAGGCAGAAGACATGTAGTCCTCTAAATGCTATTTTGCATAAGGGTTTATGTAGTTCCAAAGACTGGAATTTTTACAGGAATGAAGTTAAGCACAGATTTCTTGACAGGTTTCCATTGTAGTGTTGTGATTTCTTAAATAGTTTGAGCTCATTAATCAGAAGTGGAGATGCAAATATGAAGAGGTGGGTATTAATGAGACCTGTAAGACCATGAAATTGTTAGTAATTCTGCTTTTCCTATATTTGTTTACATGCTGTGCCGTTTTGTCACAAAACTAAATTCCATCAGATCAAAAGGCAGAATTCCTTGGTTTGCAGGATTTTTCTTTCATTAGTTTTGGCATGTCTTAGTATTTATGAAGATGACAGTGCCAGTAGGAACATTAGATTTCAAAGGTAATTCTGAAAAGGTCAGCAGGTCTGACATGCAATTTGTCTTGTTCAATTAGGCTTTATACTGATGTCCTGTCTGTCTAACCAGCATGATAGTCACTTCAAATATAAATGATGTGTGGGCAATTATTGTGTGTTTTTGTTTGAAAAACAATCAGAACCCTGAACAGCTCCAATGACAAAGCTAATAAATGTTTAAGCTACAGTGTGTGATTCTGTGCTGGTTTTGATCATTAGGTCTTGTAGTCTACTTGATTTAAGAATTTAATAGGCAAAAGAAACGTTCAGCTGTGGCATCTGTGAATAAGTTAAGAAATACTGTCTGGTTTTCATTACTTACCTGAATGAACCCATCCAAAATCAACCTGAAATGCATGAGGCATTCTCACTACATCTTCCTTAATCTAATGCCTGTTGCTATGATTCAGCATCATATTGCAAAAGTCAAAATATATTGACCTGTATGATTGTCCAAAATGCTTGCTCCGCATATTTGCTATGTGTCTGAGGAATATAAAGAGAAGCTGTCTACACTGATTTGCTAGAAGAAATGAAGGAAGGATAGGTGTCTTAAGTTTAAATAAAATAGGTGCAAACAGCAAATAATTCAGGAGGATTAGAATTTAAAATCCAATCTATTTCAATTATCTATCATAGCTTGCCAGTGTCCAAGGATTTTCTGCATTTGCTTTAGCTTTGCTTTCCAACAACTCTGAAATTAAATTGGAAATTGTGAGAAAGAGCAGGATGTGATCCGCTGTCACAGCAGCCTGCCTGATTATTTCATGTAATGGTCTTTCTTCATCTTAATGAAACAGGAATGCTCTTTTATAATTTTACAGTGCAGGAATTTGAGTAAATTGGAATAAAACTTATGAAAGTATACTCCTTGCTAGTCCTAATGCTACTAAGAAATGTAAGAGATTAGCATTTAGAACAAACAATGGTCCTTAAATCTTTCAAATCCTTCTTAAAACTAGTTAGTGTCTGAACCTCCTTTTATGGACTATTACTTCTGCAATTCCCTTGAAAGTTTGACTTAATCCTCTTTTAACACTCATTTTGGAGTCCTTTCTATTTTAAGTGACTGAAGTACTAATGTTATTTACCAAGTGACAGAAATTTACACGTTTACTTTTTCTTTATATTTCCATAATAGTGATTCAAGTATTTAGGTATTTTAAAACTGCTCTAAGTATTGTCCTCTTCTACTAAAGCACTTTTATTCACAATTTATTTACCTCACTCTAATGTGGCTCTTGAGCAAGCAAGAAGCCTGGCTTCTTTGACCCTGCTTGTACAACAGGTTTTTGGAAGTGTCAGGCAAGAGAAGAAAAATAATACACTTCTTTTGGAGAAGAGACGCTGTTGGTGTCTGAGATCAGGTGGTGTCCCAGATTGCTTAGAGGTTATTTCCTTGGTTTTCTTGGGAATATTGTAGCCTGAACAGTAATTATTAGATGAGGGTAAAACGGTGCTTCTTCCCTCGATGGAAACTGGCTGTAGGAATTCACATTTCTTGTATATTGCATAAGGAACTGAGAAAGAGTCTATTCGCTTGTACCTTAAGTGGTCCTGAAATAGAGGGATATGCCCCATATCCCTTTGTAGCTGCAAAGGGTGCAATGCTGCCCAGGAGATGCCAGTTCTGTTCCTGCTGTCACTAAGCTTTGCAATATTAGGTGAAACTTCTTAAACGTTACGGATGCCTCACCAGTAATTTCCTAAGCAGAAGTGCTGAAAAAGTGTCCCTCTGGAGACAAAATGGTAGATCAAAAGGGAAAGAATATTCTTTAATGCTCTAATTGTCTATGCTGGCCTTGACTTTGGGAATTGAAGTAAATGGGTGAGGATGAGTGTTCAAATACTGCCAAGATCCACTTGTGAAGTAGAAAGTAGTAGTATTTAATGAACTCAGTGGGTCTTGCTGCTCTGCAATCATGTCAGAACTTTGAGTACATCAAAAAGGAACTACAAAAATGTTCAGTGACTGGGAAAAGTGGTCTTGTGGGGAATACTGGGGAGCTGTTACTGGTTATAACCAGTCTTGGGAGACAATCCAGCATAACTGTCTTTATGAAGGGAATACATCTGGAGCTAAAGCTTTACTCTAGTAAAGCAAGACTTTAACTAGAACTTGTGCTTGGGAAGCCGATCCAAGGCAAGACTGGTATGTCTAAACAAAAAGAACAGTCTTGTACCCTCCTCTATCTCTCTCAAAATGGTTAAGATTATTCCGAAGGCTAAAATAATAAACATTAAAAGCCCCTTTGGAAGAGATAAATGAGTAACTTATTTTAACTCTAGTGTTTGGCTTTTACTGACTCTGGCATCCTGAAGGAGAAAGACTGTAAGGCTTACATTAATAAGAAAATTACAAATGTAACCAAAATGGGTAAGTATCTGAATGGTGTTTGTTTCCTACCACATCAGTTTATCATGCTTGGAAAGAAGCCAGTTCTGAAAAACATATTTGAGGACCTTTTTCATCTACCCAGATGTGTTAAGGTATTTTAGTAGAATGAAGGGGCTACTTCTTTTTGTCTTATAAGGCAAAAGGAATATCTACCCTTCCTGAGGTTTAATTCTTTTGAATTTTGTATTCATGTAGCTTTACCTGCACACCCTGATGGAAAAATTCACATGGTTATAGATATCCTGAGCATATTAGAAATGTTTTAGTGAAGCCCAGGTGTCTGGCATTAGTCTGTCCATTTGTTCTGCAAAGAGAGGTTTAATGCAGAAAGGGACTGCAGGACATGCATCCACCTGCTGACATCCCCCTCCCTCTTTTTCTGGGACAAGGCTTAGGATAGGAGGCACATTGGACATGATTCTGCACATGTTGAATGACACAAACTGGCAGCCCTGCCAGTCCTGGCACATATGCAGCAAGGCTAAGGAAAGTTTTTGGGGAGTTCAGCTCTCAAGGCATGCCCTCATGCAGTACAGGCCACATTTCTGGGAGGTGTGATCCACAGCAGAGAGCTCCAGTGCATTGTGCAAGGGCTGTCATGAACAGGGGAAACCTCAGGGGAGTGTTGAAACATCATGGACTCTTAAAAGTAGTTTTTTCCATTAGGCTCTACCTGTGTATTAGTGTTAGTGGTCCAATATACTTGGTAGCTTCAAGCTTTTAAATAGGAGCCATTCCAGCTTTATCATTCTTTTTGTAAGAAAATATCTTGTGTTACTTTGGAAATTATCTCTATTTACATGATTATATGCATGCCCTACTTAAATGGCGCAGCGGTGTAATTAAATTAATAAATCTGGTTTAATGTCCAGAATTCCACATGCATTTTCTAAGTTTCAGTGCAAGTTTTTCTGCAAGAGATAATTCATGGCTTCTGGAATGAAGATTTTTGTGCCAGAAAGACTAAGTCTGCATCTTAATTGACACCTTACTGCTTGGTGTACTGTCTTGTTGAGCAACAAGTTAGACAAAGGCAATGCCTGTGCTATAGAATAACACAAGCCCATGACACAGATATGAGCACTGGATCACAGCCATCAGTCACTGTTCACAGAATCACAGAATGGGTCAGGTTGGAAAGGACCACAAGGGGTCATCCGGTCCACCCTCCCTCCTCAAGCAGGGTCATCCCAGAGCACAGGGCACAGGATTGCTTCTGTTTGTAAGCATTATCTCTGGTAACCTCTGGGGCCTACAACAGCCCAGAATAACTTCCACATAGAAATCCCTTTCACTGATAGTTTCAAATATGAGCTCACAGACACGCAACCAGCAGCTATGGATGAGTGACAGTGCAATTGAGGCACTACAGGGGCCAGTGCCATTTTCTCTGCCAGTGCCTCCCCACTTGGCATGTGGCTGCTGGGCCTCTTGGGATCAGGATGTACAATGTACAGCTCAGTGATGTACCTTGAGACATGGGAAGATAGTTGCTGATTTTGCTTATATCTGCAGACTTCTCCAAGTATCTCTTCTATTGAGTTCATGACTATTGGCCCAAAGAATACCTGTGTGCATAACCCTTTTCTATGAGGCTAGGAACTCTAAAGAGGAAACTGTTTTGGATCCCACAATCGTCTACCAAAATGTTTGAAAGATGGAGCAAGGAAAAAGATGATGCTCCACTGGGTTATCCCTGTCACCAGAAATGACCCTGCCACCTAGCAAGGCAGCAGAATCCTGAGCAGAGCTGTAGGGAAACATGGTTTCTGTGCTTGCTCTCCCTGACTGAAAGAATCCCCAGGGATTAATAGGAGAGAAGTAGTTCCTGGCTCCATTCCTGGAACATCTCCCAGGGAAGCATGGAGAAAGTGCTGCTCATACTGGCACAGAATACCTTTGTGATGTGACCAGGTCCTGCTCAAAGAGAACTGACTGTTCTGGGAGATAGAGCAGTTTGGTGAGGGATGTGGGTGTTGGCATCTCCTGAGACAGGAGCACCTTGCCCTGTGGTGTGGATATACTTGACCAGGTGGGACTGAAGCTCCAGGCTGCTGAAACAGAAGCTAGGAAGGATGGAATACCTTCTTTTTACTTACATGACCCCATGCACATCTGGAAATCTGTTCAAACAGTAGCTACATCTGCTTTTCTTTCTGCCTCCCTTGTGGTGATGAAATAGATCTTCAAAAGTTTATTTTGCAAAGAGAAGTTGTTAAAAGCTGAGCCATAGCCTTTCATTTGGGGAGTTGCAGAGATTACTCCTGCTGGGATTCTGGCAGGTGGTTATGTAGGGGTAGCATGAGTTATGTAGGTGGTAGCAGTTCATGCATGAATAGAGAGGAGAGGATAAGAATGTAGACCCTCAGTTATAGCAGTGGACAACACAACTCATGAAAAAGGAAGAGTTAACAGAATGGACTGTCAGCATGAACATGATTTATTCCCTGCATATAGCACTGTGGGAAGGCAAGGCACATGCAGAGGAGGGGCTCTGTTTAGGGAGGGAGGGGATGAATGCTGCTAAGTGTTTGTGAAGGTTTAGATGGAAGTATGAATTATCCAAATTGCCACCTCCAGTTCTGGAATTAGAAGAGACAGACAAGTGTGCGTGGCCATCTGTGCCTGCGAGGCCAGGCAGTGTGTGTGGGAGCTGAGGGCTGAGCCCTGCTGGGATCCCTCCATCTGGCATGAGGATGCTCATGAGCCATTTGGGTTGCGCAGCAGGACATGGCACTATGAGCACTGTTGGTATGGATTTCTAGGATGTCCCTCAGTGTCCAGCACCTTGTGGTCAACCGGATGGACACACATTCCACTGGTGGTCATTGCAAACTGGACCTGTAACCAATGGTCAAGGGGGAAAGCAACATTTTGTGTTTTACAGTACACAGAGAATGTTCCCAGAAACCACCTCTAATTCCAGGCAGGAAGAGCACATTTTAGGAGGACTGCTGTTGTCCTAAACTAGAAATTAATCCGCCATGGAGCCCCTGACTGAGGGAAACTTGCCTGGCTTCAGCCTGAAGAGTGAGGCAGGGCTACAGATGGGCCATATGAATCATGGACAGTTGTCTGATGAGCATATGGAGAAAGTGCTGGGATAGGGAGATAATCCATGGCAGACAGCAGGATGTTGTCACACCTGCTGCCCAGCACAGATTTCCAGCCTGCAAGCGTAGAACAAGGTGTACTGGAAGGTTTCATACCCTGCTGCCTGCTTCTGGAGTGTGACCACCACTGGCGTTGTGGGGATTAATAAGGGCCAAAGCATGTCAGAGTTCTGAGCCAGGGCTGGCAACCAACAATTTGTAACTTGGATGCAACGGTTGGGTTTCAGGAGTGGCTTTCAGCTGATTCAGTGGATATGAATCAGTCTGTGCTATTTGGTCTTGGAGCGCAAGGGTCCTTAGCCTTCCTTTTGTCAATATAAACAAATTTTTCTAGGCTTACTGAGCTGTATCTCAGCTTTTTATCTACTCTTCAGCCAGATCTCTAAGTTTCTGTTCTCAGAGCTGTATCTGCATGTCTTTGAGCAAGTGTACAAAAATTGTGGAGTATGAAAGAATAAGAAAAGAGCAGGTAATAAAGAAATGGAATTTGTGAAATTATTAACTTGTCAGTTTAACATCAATTAAGAGAAAAATTCCGGAATGGAAAAAATCAAACCATCTGTAACATCTTGGAAAAACATCAAAGAGCTGAGTAGCTGCCAACATGGTCCATTTGTTCAACCCAGTTCCCTTCTGTGACTGAGTAATTGGTCAGCAGATAAAAGAGGCACATTAGAAGTCACATTTTGAGATTAGTAGAGCTTTTGCTACTCCCTTGCATCACACTTTTGCAAATCCGCACGTAAATTAAATTATGTGGTGAAAAGCCAAATGACTTGGATAATCATGCTCAGAAAATTGATCTGATATCTGACCCAACAGACGCATCAAATGAGTTTTCACAGGGTCTTTTGACTGGAATAGGGAGTTGGCCTACTACTTACAATTTTAGCAGCTAGCTAGAAGCAAGCAGACTGGTTTTATTGCTAAGTTAGTCCTCCAGCCTTGATAAAAGATATAATCAGAAACAAGGATAGGATTTAGAATCACAGAATGATTTGGGTTGGAAGGGACATTTAAAAGTCATCAAGTCCAAACCTCCTGCAATAAGTAGGCACATCTTCAACTAGATCAGGTTGCTCAAAGCCCCATCCAACCTGGCCTCGAATGTTTCCAGAGATGAGACACGTTCAGCTTGTCTGGGGACCCTGTTCCTGTGCCTCACTACCCTTCTCATAAAAAATTTCTTCCTTATATCTATTATAGAATCATAAAATGTCCTGAGTTCAAAAGGACCCACAAGAATCATAGAAGTTCAGCTCCTGGTGCTACACAGGACCACACCAACAGTCACACCATGTGCCTGAGAGCATTGTCCACATGCTTCTTGTCCAGTCCTCTGATTATTTTTGTGGCCCTCCTCTGGACACAATCCAACAGGTCCATGCCTTTCTTGCGCTGGGTTCCACAGTGCTGGATGCACTACTCCGGGTGGGGTCTCACCAGAGCGGAGCAGAGGGGCAGAATCCCCTTCCTTACCTGCTGTCCACACTGCTTTGGATGCAGCCCAGGACACGTTTGGCTTTCTGGGCTGTGAGTAACGCGGCTGGGCCAGGTCCATCTTTTTCAGCCTAAGTCCTCCTCAGCAGGGTTGCCCTCAATTCCTTCTCCTACCAGCTGTGTTGATACCAGGGGCTGCCCTGACACAGGTGCAGCACCTTGCAGTTTAGAGAGGGCATTGTGAGGTGTTAAAGTCAGTTGAGAGCAAATATGTGATGAGTGATTCTGAAATCTTCCTGGAAAATGAGATCGGGAATCATGGGACTTAAAATGTTGTATGACTCAGAAGCATGATGCTGGTTTTATCTGGCATGAGAAGGAAGCAAATGTTGTATCAATAAACATTTGTATTGCCAGCAAAATACAGAATGTACTCCCAGTCTGCTCAACATTATCGAGGCCTTAGTCGTAGTGATATGTCCAGCATTCTTCAGAGGAATATGGACTCCCTAGAGATTTTCTGACAAAGGAAGGCTGGAGTGATCATCTAGTGTAGAACTGGTGCTCTTAAATTAGAGAAGACAATGCAAAAGGTCTTCAGTAAAAGCTGTGAATCTGTTGGTCAACAAGCCTGTGATGCACAGGATGATAACTTTTGCAATGGGTTTGAATCACAGGAAGGAAGGTCCTTGTGTATTTTTATTTCCTTCCTTAAGCTATCTGGGAAGACTGTGTAAAACACTGTGATGAATTGCTGGAGGAGTCTGGGGCACCTTTGCTTTGAAGAGCCCACAGAAGATATGAGGCTTAGTCCAGTGTTTTGTCTGTTTTATGAAGAATTAGTTATCTAAAAATTTTCATTGTAACACTTTAAGGTTATATAAGGGCCAAAAGCCTAAAATATAGAGTAAAATTTCTTGTCTAGATATCAGGAGTCTTCCTGGCTGAATTTGAATCTGGGTAAGGAAAGCAAGACCTTCAGCCAGAGAGAAGCAAATGAAATGGGAGAATCCCAATCTGGGACCATGCTTGTAGTTTAGGCAAAAGGAGCAAGCATTGGAAATTCTAGCATTCCAGCCTGCCTCATGCTGTTTGCCACCTTACACACTGTCAGAATGGTTCCAGGTCTGACTGAAGTATTGCACGCTCTCTGACTCTGTACAGAACTGCACCACAAATGTTGGGAACAAGGTAAGGAGCACTTGTGCAGTGTAACACAGCTCTCAGGCCTCAGGGTAGCCGATACCTGAGGAAAACAGGATATACTGGCGATACAAACCTCTTGCAAGCTAGACTTGAAGGTCAGCAGCTCAGATTCCCACTGTAATCCATCTGCTGTATTCCTTGGCTATTCCCTGACTGGTGACAGTTCTGATGGCAAGGTACCCAGGGAGATGAGATCCTCTTCTGTAGGGGCTTGGATTTTCAGGAGGTGGTGAATGCTTCAGAGATACTTTCATGTCTTCCTTTTGCTGAAAGCACCAGCCTGGTTGGCTATCACCACGAATTTTAGAGAAACAGATAGTGCGTGCCATGCCTGACCTGTCCATCATGCCCTGGAGTGTCATGTGGATTATGTACGACATACATATGCAGACTATGCACCGAGTGAGGATTTTTTTCCCTCACTAGTGTGATAGTGGGGTTATAGCCAGCCCACCCAAAAAAAGGGTCATCCAGCACTTACCTAACTCTGTGGTATTTGTCTGGGGTAATGTAATGATCCCCATTGCTGATATGGTCTCCCATAAGTATTGATACTGATTTTGGGGATGTGGTCTTCCCATGATTTGGTGCAGGAACTTACGGTTTTGGGGACATTGCAACAAGGAACCTCTCTTTTTCTTCCTGATAAAAGTCTGCTGAAGCACGGCCAAGTTACCAGGTTTCACACTGCCCCTGCCCTGCCCTGCCCTGCTTAGGGAAGGCAGAACAGTTTGTGCAGGTCACTGAGGAGCAGGAGCTGTTATAGCCACTGCCTCCAGCTGAGCACATCTCCTCATTCCCATGCAGCTGTTGTGAGCTGGCCTGACTGCAGAGCCCAGGCTGAGACTGTGGGGTACAAACAGCCATATAATTATTAATCTCTGCTAATGCCATCACTTGGCACCGGAACAGAGGAGTGGGTGTAAAGGATTCAGTAGCTTTTACCTAGTGCATAGCTAGAGCTCTTCAAAGCTTGTCTCAGTTAATAACCAGCTAATGACCTTCAGAGGTCAGAGTTTATTAGGAAGAGAGTAGTCAAGCAAAGTGTACAGGGACAAACTGCTACACTTCAAAAAGCCTGCCACCTGCATAAAGGTCACTGTTTTCCCTCCCCGTCTGCTTTCTTTGGGGAGAAGAAACAGAACCACCCCAGGCTGAACTGCATAGGTAAGAGGACATGTAGTTTAAAAACAGGTAAAAAAAAAAAAAAAAAGAGAGAGGGGCTTTAGGGGAGGAAGAGAGCTATATGAGAGTGTGGTCAAATAAAGCCTGGAGATTTAAGCAGAATTCCCATATCTCTGTTCCCCAATAAGGGCTTGCAAAGTGCAAGAGCTTTCAAACTCTGTTGTCCTGGCAGGATCAGTTTTAAATGTCAGAATCACAGACCTTCATGTTAGGTTGTGATGTGGAGTCACTCCTGCTGCTGATACTTGCCTTTACACAACCCCATTACTGCCTGTTTTTTAGGTCTGTGGTCTGGTCCTTCAGCAAGATTAAATTCTTGTTCAGAGAAGATATCAATATGCTACATCATGTCCTATATTTTGCATGACACACTCTCTAGTTTATGTGCTTTGACCAATTTCTACTGTCTGTGTGAGCAGTTTAATGTACAGATCTGCAGAGCTAAGTTTACACTGAAAGCCTCCCAAAAAGTCCCAACTTTGCAGCTTCAGGGCAAAGATGCTTTTATCAAAAACAGCCAGCCTCTGAAGTCTGTAGGAGACATACATGTGTGTGTTGTGGAGTAACCAGTGAGACTGTTTACTGAAACACAAGCCTTTGTTTATTGCCTTAGTGGAGTAAGTTAGGTGATGTTTATACTGAAAAGCTGCACTGAACTTCCACTGGGCACAAGTACATAGGTGTGCGTGGGTTTTCTGTAGGAAGAGACCTTTGGCCGATGTTTTCTGGGGCTCTGGAGGTGCTTGTAGACTCTATTACCAGTTTTTATTCAAGTTCAGAAAGTAGGAGGGTGAGTGCCTAAGGTTTTTATGTGCCATAGCTTTGGTTTCACAAAAAGTTTTAGTGATTTAGTTCTGCAGAGTAATCTGTTCTGCCTTTGAAGAGCATGGCTTGTGTGATCCCCTTCTCATTGCAGGGAAGCTGGACTAGGTGACCTTTACAGGTTCCTTCCAACCCAAACTATTCCATGATTATATGATTCCAGTCTAGCACATACCAAACATATCAGGAGCTGAGTGGTTAGAGTCATGCATTTTGACATGGGAGGAGTTCAGATGGATGAAAGGCTGGAAAAACTTCAAAGCTACTTTAAAGGACATTCCCTATACATTTCTATTTAAAATTACACTTGATTAATTTAAACATCACTATGCAGCACTGAGACTGGATTCTTTGTTCTTTGGGATTTTTTTGGATTTTTTTGTTTATGACTTTGAAGTGGGAGGCTCTTTGTACCGCCATATCTCAGGCATTTATTATTTTATAGACGCTTGTAGCTTATCTGTAAAACTAAAAATTTTTTTACCAACCAGGAAAGCTCAGTTTTCTTCTATTTTTGTCAAACTTTTTTTTATTATTGTTGTAGTTGTGGCAGAGAGGAGAATGCTTTAACTCCTGCTATAAACAAACATCATTTCTGGGAGAGACTGAGCAGCTCTTCTAACTGAAATTTTGCTTACAGCATGGTTCTCCATGTTTCTCTCAGTTGATAAAAAAACCCAAGCACAGTTAGGATGAACATCTGGCTGCTCCCCTATTGTCCTCAGTGATCCATTGTCTTGAAGCTTTCTTCTCGGTAAACAGCTGCATTTAACAGAACAGCAGCGATTTTACACAGCCTTTGCTCTAGACTTGTGTGCCCTTAGCTCACAAAGGAAGAGAGGGAAGTTAATCACAGTAAGTTTTCCTAAAGGTATTTCAATTAATAGTTCAAAATCAACTAAACTTCAATTAATTATACCTGCATTCATATTGTTACTCTTATTTTTAAGGTGTTATAAGATGGATTTGGCATCAAAATGGGTTATAAAATTTAGATAATGGAGAAGAGCTGAGAACTTCATATATCTAGCATGTATTCACACCAACACACATTCCACCTATTCCAGGCCAGCAGATCTTCAGTGGCAAATGCAATTTAGAAGGTTTTTTAACCTAATCCAATGAGTCAGGTACTAAGTATCAGAAAATTAGATTTAACTCTTTGCCATGAGGGAGCCTCAAAGTTCATCTTAGATTTCTCATTTTGCAGCTCAAGGTTTAGTCTGAAAAGTAAGGGATGCTGTCACTGGGGACAGTGAAGTACTGTCTTCAACAGCATCCTTTTCAAAATCATTAAAGGCGTATGTTTTTCCTTTGGGGTTTGCATGACTTGTGTTGCTACCATAGTGTTAGAAAATATAACCTCTTCAATTAAAAAAAATAGAATTATTGTTAGTTTTGGTTAATTACATTTTGCTTTATAGTCAAAAGGAAGATTTTAGGCTGGTTAGAAGTAAAACAAACTCAGAGAGATCTGTGCCCAGGGGAGGTTTATGCAAAGCTGCTCAAGGGGATGTGGAAGTAGGTGGCCATGAGAACTTGGTGTTTTCATGGGTTAACTTTGCTTCTCACTGCAGGCTGATGGGGCTTTCCAGTGACTCTATACAGTGAGTGCCACAGACTCATTAGCGAAAAATATCATGTTTGTTTTGCATTTTTAAGTAAAGTAACAGTTTGAGTCTATCTACACATCAGCAATGAGAAAATAATTAACTGCTGCTCACCTACTATTCAAGCAGCAGTACTTCTGTCTCTTTAAGAAGAGCTTTTTTAATCTGGAGAGCTGTTCTGTGAGTGACCTCCTCAAGTCACTGTCTGAGACAAGAACCTAGCGTATGTGCTCTTCCTTGTGAGCTGGAAGTCACTTTAAATCTGCCAACACATTTGCTTAGCTTTCCTTTTAGAGCAGAGCCAGCTGTTCTTCAGGGTCTCTGGAGTATCTGTATGTTCCCTTAAACTCTCCTTTCTGGCTAGAAAACAGGAGCAGTAGCTAGACCGTTTCCCATACTAAAAGTTTAACAACCTTGGGTATTATTACATTGCTCAGAGATGTCCGTGGTCATAGTTCAGTCCCTGCTTCCCCTTACTTGAGGCTTCATCAGCCCTGTGCCCAGGCTCAGCTCTTGGAGCAACGCTGGCTTGTGTCAGCCCCCCGACACAGCCTGTCCACCCTTTGCTTTCCAGAGGTGGTGCCACTTGAATGACAATTGGTTCTTCTGTCATGACACCCATCTCACCCAGGAAAGAGTGGAAGGGATTCTGTTATCTGATATTAATTAGGAGTTAACAAGGCTGGTTTGAAGCCAGCAATGGGAGTCACAAAGCAGCTAGTGATTAGAAGGGTTGTGAAAAGGGCTGTGCTGAGCCATTAATCAGAAGAAAAGAAGAAAACAAGTAATACTGTTTTAGGGATTTTTTTTGCCTTCTGTTTTCTGAGTATGAAATTCGGGTTTAGGATTAAACTACACCATTTTAGAAGTGAGATAGAACAGTTTTATGAAAGGTTAAAGATACTAAGCAGGAGACAGAGGAAATAAGAGGGAAAAAAGTTTTATTCAGCTTGGTCACTGGCCATGGACTTCATTCCATCCTCTGTTGAAGGATGCACAACCCTGTGTTCCCTGTCTCCTGGAATGACAATTGTTGAGACCAAGCCATCTTCTCCCAAGTGAATACACACATTTAGAGTCGTTCTTCCCCTCCTACTCTCAGCACAGTGAGAAATGAAATACCATACCCCTGAGTTGGGGTAGGATGGAGGGTAATTTCTGCAGGCTCCCACAGCCTGCTCTATCTGGCATGTCCACCAGCAACAATGCTCGAGAGTTTGAAGACAGAAATTAATGCAAGTGTGTGATATAATAAGCACAACTGGGCTGTTCAGTAGATTCCAGCATTGTACTGGCATGAGAACACACAGCCACAAGAGTGTTTTAAGCAAACTTAAGTATAATACAAGGGATTGGTGTTTTATCATTTTCACTATGATGGATTTTGTTTGTTTGTATTTGGATTTATTTTTTTTCCCTCCCCAGATGTGACAGGTGACTGAGTAAAGTAAGGTTCCTGAAGTGTTTTCCCCACTCTCCTCCCGCTTCCCCCAAATATGGAGAGTTATTCATGAAAAAAGTTGTTTAGAGAGGAACTTCAGAACTAAAATATTTACCTAGTGTCCAGACACTGGATAAAGGAATTTTCAGTTAGTGATGCTTATTTTTGTCTTCAATCAATGTCTTTTTCAAATGGATAGAAACTTCAAAGTAAGTCCTGTGTTTTTCTTATTTCTGAATTCAAAATGTTTGTGGATTTTTTTCCCTTTCCAAGTTCTTAAATTATTTTAAACAATTTCTTCTGTAAACGTTTGTATCGATACATTGATGTGCCTGATCACGCAATGAAAGTCGCTACAAAGTCAGCCAAAGCAAATTCAATTTTCTCTTTTATCAATAAACATACCTAAATATTTGTCCAGTTCAGACAGAGACATTGTCTTTCCTTGTTTTACTGTGCTACTTTGACTGGTTCCATTGTTTGTTACATTCCTGCTGCGTTTAGAAGATCCTAACTTTTTAATAGGCAACAAGAAAGTGAGTGAGGGATGCTAATGAATGCCTTTATTGGAAAATACAATGTGTGTTATTATAGGCTTCCTGTGAATGCGAGTATTCCAACAGGAGCCCTGGACCTGCCACTCAGTGGTGCCAAGACCTCTCTTTCTCTAGAACTTATTTTAACAATTTTCTTGGACTTGAAGTAATGAACTGAATATAATATTCAAGTAGAGTTAAGTATCATGATTTTATGTAAATGACATTGCATTTTCACTTCTTTTTTCCTCTCTTAATGAAGCCTATTTTTGACTGCTATGCACTAAGCAGGCTCCCTTAGTGAGCAGCAGAGTGACAGCATGCAAGTCTTTCAAGAGAAATGTGAAATGTTGATCAGAAATTATCTGTATGCGGCTTGTTTTTTTCTCCTTGCCACTCTTTATTGCCTTGTATTCAATTTTCACTGCCATGTTTATTTTGGCTGTCTTCATAACCCTGCTGTGACCTCTGTCATCAGGATGGTATATTTTTTCCCTGCCTCGTGTATCTCCTCTGTTTACTTCACAGAACTGAACAAGACCAATGTTGATCTGAATGTCTATTCACAGCTATGTTTACTGGCAGTATTTTCCCATGACAAAATTTTTGTTTTCTTTTCTCTGGCTTCTAACCAGTTCCTAGTGCATAACAGGACTTAATTTTCTATCCAGTTACCCTGCTTTCCCCTCCCCATTTTTTTTAATAGTTCTGTCCAGAATTAGCTTTATACATGTGGAAACTGCTTTTAGACATTTCAGTAGTGTTTTCCATGAACTTAGGCTTCTAAGGAGGATCTCTGGATCCACTGCACCCAGAGGAAGGAAAAATATATCCAGCCTAGGATATTTAAGGCAAACACTCTTGGTCATGCCTTGCCACACCACCATCAGATATTCTTCTGGAGTTGCCTCCCAGAGTTGAGGATGAGGAAGACGCTTCCCCAGAACACCAGGGACATGCTCTTTCTGAAGTGACAAAGCTGTTGCAGTGAGTTGGGTGGTCTGAATTCCTTCCACTGTCAAGGATACCTGCCTCCAAACACTCGAGTTAGCCAAGTTAATTCTACCTAAAGGTTTGCCTTGTCTCTGAAATGGGGCTTGCTCCATGTGATGAATCTACCTCAACTTTTGTAGGACAAGGCAGAGAAGCCTTGAAAATATTGATGCAGCAGTTCTCTCTCTTGCTCTCATCTGATAGACCTGCAGTGCAGCAGGAGGTTACAGAAGTTTCTTCTCCTTGGGGACAGTCTGCCTAGGGATCTTCTGTAATCTGGATCATTCATCCACAAGAGGGTTGCTCAGAAAAATTCTACTGAGTTGTCTTTTGTGTTTTTATATACAGAGACACAATTCTTACCCTTACTAGCAAACATCAGCTGTGACCTTATATTAAAACATTTAGGGATTGAAGTGATATTCAGACTCTTGCCTGCATTATGCAGAAGTATGCTGGAAAATGGAGAGAATGGAGCTGCTTTATTAGGTGAAATTTGTGGACTTTTTGTAGGGAACAGATCTTACAAGGATGAGGCTGTGAATATATCTGACACCTGGGTATTGCAGCAGCTTTCAGGAGAGAGGAATTTAGGTTCAGTGTAAAACCCTGGCTGAAATGGAAAACAAACTATGTGAGATCTAGGATCATGCCTCTAGTTTGCCAGGGCTGTGAATGTTTAACAAGGAAAAGTACCTTCCTTGTTTTGGGAACATTTTTAAAGGGTCTGGTTGTTACGGTCTGGAGTAAAGGAAGTAAGTATATGGCTGTCTTGTTTTCCATCTATTCCTTGATAACTCTTATCAAACAGCATTTGACATATGTGGGACTCAGCAAGAAAACTTCAGATGTTTTTGGTTTTCTGCTGCTATTCATGTACCAAGGAAGTGGCACATTGACACTGAGTGGCAGATGAACTTGCCTATAGCAAATGCAGCTGCTCACAAATATGTAGAAATGAGACAGCAGCATAAGTGGCCTCTTGGGAGAAAGCACCAGGAAGGTTCAAGGAGTTTTGGTGTTGTCTGACCTATGTAACTGGAATATCGGATGCTTGTTTTCAGTGAGTGATTTGTTTGGCCCACCTGAAAGGTTTTCTAGGTGATAAACATAACTGAACACCAGTTTTCTACAGGTATACTGCAAGTGCGTTAAGAAATGGTCTTTCGTAACTGAAATAGTACGGAATGCCTATAGCATTCTTTTAGGATAACACACTTCTGTGGGTTTCATTGATTTGTTTTTGATAGTTATGATGCATTCAGTTGTAACACATCTCATACAGCTTGCATAATTCAACCATATAATAGTAAGTTTCATGAAAATTGAAAATACTTAAAATACTCTGTATAATAAAATATTATCAGGTACTGGTTAATTTAAAGGCTGGAGAATAACAGTGTGAATATAAATTTATTTTCTAAGTGAATATTAATATTTTTTGTCTCTTGTAACAAAAAGCAAGTCTGTTTTCAATTTAATGGACCCTAACAGAAGACTCTGAAATGTCAGTCCCCAATGAATTTAGCATTATAAGTTCAGCTACTATTTTTTGACAATATGAACTCAAACCCAATATCTCATTCTCCTAGGGGAAAGAAAGGAGAAAGACTTGAACCACAAGAAATTCAATCTGCCCTGTACTGGGGAACTCTACCAAATCAAGCAGCTCCCTCATAGGACTGCTATTGATTTGTCCAGATTTTATCCAGCAGTTGTGTCAGTGCTGTGTCTTCACATGCTTAATTGTGGTGGTATTTCTGTTTAAATAGCTAAGGACAGCCTTTATGGATACCTAGAAAGCAAAGGGAACCGTATTTTTGCACCAAAAGAAAACCTTTTGTGACCAGAGAACTGGACTGGCAGAAACTGCCCCCTCAAATAATTGCCTCCATAAGGCATAAGTGCACATATGGAAAGAGCTGGGCGAGAGAGAGGTTCTTTTAATGCCCTGATGAATCAGCCGTGGTTATGAGGAGATAGTTCTTCAGATGTGCTGTCAGAGTGAAGCATAATGTTCTTCAACTTCTGGTATTTGTTATGTCCCAGTAAATATTCTGGTAAGGACACAAGGCACTTTTTTAACAGCTTAATATCTCTTTCTGCTTTATTCCTCTGCTTTTTGAAATGGAGCTACTTATCATGTGAGTTAATTAAATTTTAAAGTCTTAGCCAGTTGTACCTTCATATCTCACTTTGAAACTAAATTCCATTATAAAAGTGCTGTTTCAAACTTATGAGTGATTTTTTTCATCTGCCTTCCCTCCTCCTTTAAGTGCCACAGCTGCTATATGGATTGCTACATGGATCTCTTCAGTTCTTAATGATGGCTTCTGAGACAAACATTATTTTTGAACCAAAAATAACTCAAATTAACATGAAATTTGGCTTAAGCTAATACTTCTATCTATTGCTAAGTCAAAGAGGTTGCAACATTTATTTCAGCATTATCTGTACATGTCTTTCTTAAACTGTTGCCCAATTTCTGTTTGAAGAAAATAAATTGTAATTGAGCAAACTTGTTTGTGAGTTTTTGAGGTTAAATATTTTCAGAGCCATGTTTTGTTGATTTGAATAGGCTTTTTTGAATAGCAGCCTACTTAAAATAACATTTACTGTTGAGGATCATTTATCATTTGACTTGGCGAATGAAAATGTGCGTTGCACTTTCGAGCACGTCTCCATTTGGTTGCTTGCACTTCCAACCTTCTTTTAAAACCACATTCAGATTTACCACAGCATGTAAGCAGGACAGTGGCACGTTCAAGGGTGATGTGCCCTGACACCTGGAGAAGTTGCTCCTGCACTCAAGTACCTCTTGCGTGGGCTGAATTCCAGTTAGTGAGTGAATAAGAGGATAGCCAGGGACAGCCACAGCCTTCAGCTGCCGCCTTCCCCCTTTGTGTTTAGAACTGTTTGCCCTCCAAAGTTATTTAGGATGGAAACTGTGCTTCACTGTTTTCCTGTGCAGAGTTCAGCATTCTCAAAGCGTTGCTGTGATGCTGCTGATGGCGGTGCTGTGTTGTCACCTGGCACCGGTGCAGACAGCTCTCAGCTTGATTCAAGGTGAAGGCTCCTGCCCACTCGAGGAGGAGGAAAGGACTGACCTTGTACCTCCAGGCTGTTCATTGCACAGAGACCAGATACCCACAGTCAAATCTGTGGCTGCAGCAGTGCTTTCGTTAGGACTGGCTTTAACGGGAGTGTCAAGTCTAAGGCAAGAAGAAGAAGAAGAAGTATATTTTCTCACATCCTGGAATGGGATTTAACAGCAACTGAGATGTACTAAAATTTGAAATACCTCAGTTTAAAGACAGATTTTGGGAGACAACTGGGTGGGTTTTTTAATATTTTAAGTAAACAAACAAATATATTTAGCATTCCACTGAGTCCCTTGTCATGATGAACAGCATCCATTATAGTACTGGATTTTAAACATTAGCAGTTATTGAAATTGTCTTCTATAATAGACCATCTGTAAGTCAGAAATAATTAAAAAGTTAAAGAAATATCTGTTGTTTGAAATGGGGAACATTCTTGGTTAGCAGAGCCTGTAGGAGAAAAGTACCAAAAATACTGTTTGCTTTTTGTGAGAATCGTCTCATCAGTTCATTACCTCTGAATTTACTTACTCGTTCAGTATCACATTTTTCTTCAAGACTGTTTTGTCTTTGTTTTTTTTTTTTCTGCCCTCTAAGAAAGGTCTGTATTATTTCTCATTCAGCATTCTGAGAATTGTCCTGTGGGAACCTGAAATTTCAGCTTCTTTACAATTCTGTCGTAATATGAAAATTTGAAATTCAGCAACAGATACAAAATCTCACAGAGATGTTGTTTCAGCTGACCTCTGCCTTTTGGTAGCATTTGAGTCTTGTCCAGATGTTAAATGGGAAGAATATAAAGATGGAAACTTCATTTCATTGAGATGGAACAGCTCTAAATGCCATTTGGACTCTACCAGACTACTAAAAGTAGCAGCAGGTGCCTCCTATTTGTGTTTTAAAGCAAAACAGCAGTGACTGTGTTGTCTGAAGGGTCTGATTATCTTTGTGTAGGTATATTAGAGCAATGCCCTGGGTCCTGCTCTGCTTGGTTGCTGGATCAGAGCAGTTATGGGCCCAGAGCAGGGTCCAAGACAAAATGTAAACCCTGAGAGAACTGAGGGAGTCGTAAAAAGGAGAAGACTAGCACAGAACTTGGGCTTGGGGGTCCTAGACTTGGCCTGAAGTTTTAAGAAATACTAATTTTACACATCAACGCTTGTTGATTAATTGTTACGGATTAAAATAAATATTCTAAAATAAAATATCACTCAATGTTCTTCTTTGGGTTAATGGTTTGGTAATTAAAGAAGTGCCTTAAGGAGTCTCAAAGAAGTTCTAGATTTCTGACAAGTTTTGGAAATGTCTCAATTTCACATTTTCCCAGAGATTAGCATTTGAGGATGAAGCCTGGGAAAGAAAAGGCGGTAATTTTGCTGACATCAGCATATGGATAATCATTTTGTGTTTGTCTTTTTGTTGTTTGGGTTTGTTTTTTTTTTTTCGAGGATTCTGAGTTACTTTTGGGAAACCATCTTATTTTTCTCACCTTTGCAAATTGGAAAGTAGAGTAGATTGAATTGATGTTGGAGTTCAGCCAAGTATTTTAAGTAATTCGTTCACATTTCAGAGAAAAACATGTGTTTTCTTTCAGACATTTGTGCATATCTTCTATGTATAAAAGATATATATATATATATTAAACTAAATATATATTGGCTTGAAATTGACACCTTGATTTTTCAATCAATGTGACCACAGTAAAGTATTTGATGGGGAAATAAGGTCTTTTTATTATTTTTCACAGTTTATTAGTTTCAAATGCAAAATAACCATTTATCTTGAAATGGAATGATTTACTTAAGGTCAAACTAATCCTTTAAATTGTTAAAAAAATTTTGATTTTATTTTTCTGTGAACAGAACAGCCTTAAATTCATTTTTGACAGCTGTAAAAATGCTTATGTTTTCTATTCCCATGCCAAGACTCAGATATGAAAAGAGAACTTTCCAGTAATGTTCTTTGCACAGAGAGAAACCCATTCTCCCAATGCTGATTAGCAGTTTATTTTTCAAATCCCCTGGGAGATCTTGGAATTTCCTTGTTCTCTCTATTAAAATATTTCATTTCACCTGTATAACCAGTTTTTTTACAAAAGAAAAATATTCCTGTTCAGATCCAAGACTCAAAATCCTGTAACAAATACTAGATGTTGCTTAGCAGCCTTAATAGGCTTTTGCAATCAAGCTGCAAAAAAAAAAAAAAAAATCATTTGTGTGAGACTTCTGGAGCATGAGGACAACAAAAAAGTATAAAATTGCTTGTTTTCAGTAAACTAATGCACTTTAAGAATCTGAGAGTGAGTTTACCACTTTTCCTATTAAATTCTGCAAATATTTTGGCCTCTTCAAGTATTTAGCTTGCTAAGTGATGTCTGAATTTGGCTTGTTCTGAACCAAAGTATTTTTGCCTCTTGTGAGATCACAGAAATTGATTCATTTAAGTAGAATAGTTGTCATATTCTTTTCTCTGTCTAAACCCTAATTCCAATTTCTTCCATGAGTGTTCATTTTATTTTAGGAAAAATTTATCATCTAAGATAATGAAAGCTACAATTTTCTCTGCAAGCTGTCAAACAACAGTTCTATTATCCTGTCATTTGCACATGAATAAAATGTCTGTTAGAACTAATAATAAATCTGCCTTCATTTTAATGTAACTGCTGATTTCTTGCTATCTCAAGGAAGACTGCAGAATACTACAGGAAGTGCAGCTGAGAAGGCAGTGATAATGTCATTTTAGCCCATCTTCAGTTACATGGGAACCGCATCACAATCTGGAAATGTTTGTTAATGTATGTGAAGTATAGGAAATTAAGGTCTGCCCCAACCAAACTAATGTTTATTTAACCACTATGACTTAAGGGTGCTAATATGTGAGTTTGAGTATGTGAACTCCTGTGGACTGCTGGGTGAATAAACAATGTGGCAGAGGTTTCACAGTAAATTTATCACTGCTATTTGCTTTTTTTGTGTTTGGGTTTTTTTCTCTTCCTCTTGCTGTGAATATTCCTAAAAGACAGGATTTTTTTTTATGTTCCCTTGAATGTTTGAGAGATAGCCATGTGAGCATGCCAAGTGTAAATACATAAATATTTCTATTTCAGATTCTCTTTTGGGTTTGGGAATGAGATTAGTCAAAGGGAGGAGGGGAGAAGTGAGAGCATGCAGTCAGAAAAGATTAAATGCTCTTTGATCACAAGCAGCAGGACTGCTCTTCCCTTGCTGTGTCCTGCAGCTCTGACTGTAAAGTCCTAGAGCTGAGAAATACACAGCTTCCACTTCTCTTTATCCAGCAGCAGCTGTTGCTACCTGAAACGTGGAGGTCTGGATTTACAGGGAGGTTTGGAGCAGGACTGCCTTGCCAGGGTGCAGGCTGCAACCTGAGAGCAAGCACATGGCCCCCACAGCCCTGCACAGGTGCCTGGTCTTTGGGGGGCCATAGCTGAAATTAGGACTGTAAAAAGTGATCCTGTGATGTCTCACCTTGTCATAGAGTTTATGTTTCAAGAGAATTTTATACAAAGGTGTAAAAACTTACAAATGGCTGAACTGTCTTGCACAATTCTCCAGCTGGTGGCTTTTTGTGTAGTGTGTCCCTGGGCTCATGCCGACCCTTGGCATTTGGGGAATGCCAGCAGATGTTTTTACTCCCTACATAGTAGGTGGCATAGTTGGGTGCCACAGAACAGACAGGAAGCATCCTGGCCATGCCATGGGAAATGCTAAAGTCAGGGATACATCCTGAGCTGTGTCCCTGAGACAGTTAATTTATCTGTGCCTCCACTTGTAATTCATGGCCCCAAGAAAGGAGCTAAAACTTTACTTTCAGAAATAAAATACGATAAACTTTGAAACTAGTGACTGCATTATTTTTTTCTCCAGTGCCTGGAGTAGTCAATAGAAGCCATCAACATCTCTTCCCTGTTGTATTGTCTTACACTGGCTTGTAGGTGGCACTCCTTTGGATCCGAATTGATTACCTGTCTCTGTACTACTGCAATCTCAGCTGCACGGGAACTACACAGAATCTCTACCCAAATATTTATGGAAGTCTCCTGGAAGGCAGGAAATCTCCCTTTGGGCAGATCTTGACTAAATCCTCAGTCAGAGCTCTGGCTTCTGAGCGAATATGAAGGGAGAGATGGGCAGGGGAGAGCAGGACAGGGAAGGACCGACATGAATGCTGTGTCCCTGGGTCACACTGGATGAGGCCAAAGGACTGTCTGGGCAAGGATCTCTGTCTCAGAGCAACCCAGTCACCACCCCAAACCCATGTTACAGCTTGCTTTCTGACAGCTCTGCTAATCCTTCTTCTAAGTGATGTGTAAATGGTACAGTTCCAAACATGAGGCTGCTTTGGGCCAGCAGCAGAACAACTGGGAGGACAGAGCAGCATCTGCTGAGATCTTACTGCTCTGTATCAGCACTGTGTTTTGCAGGAGGTAAAGAACGTGAACCTACTTCTGAGCTTCCTATACTGACAAGAAAAAATTACATCAGGCAATCAGAGACAGAGCAGCGTTTTCCATCCAAGAAGAGTTTCATGGAATTCATCAAACTATATTCAGTCCATGGGTAACAGTCAAATAAATGTGTAATATAAAGGATCTAAAATAACTCTGCCCTAACCCACCTTGTGAAATAGTGTAATTTCTGGTATGTTTTAAGTTACTTCTCAATGTTGCAAGTACACACGCACTTTGAAAAAAATTATTTCAAGTCTCTCGTAAATATATAAATTGGTGGGGCATGCATGACAGAGACAGAGGTTTCAATTACTTCCATGTCGTTAATATTTTTCTTAAGTTTGCACCTCCTATTTATTTTTTTCTTATTGCAAGCATGAAAAGGAATCCCAGGCAAGGTTCAGATTTCTGAGATGCGTTGATATGTCCTCCAGCCCTCGTTGTCTCCAATCCCTTTTTAAACCGCTGCTAATACGGCAAGCAGAGATGCTTGATTAGAAATGTGGATCTTGGGTTGTTTAGAGAATTGCAGAGTTAAACATTCAGTCATTAATAAAAGTTCATTTTTTTTATAATAACAGAAGTAGTTGCAAAGCCTTTTGATCTGTGTAGCCCATTTAAGGCATAGAAATGGTACAGATTGAAGGAACGATAAGTCAATAAAAATCATAAGAAAATGGACAGGTTTTTTCTGTGGCAAAAACTATCAAACCTTTAAGTGTGAAATTAAGGTTTGTTTTTTGGTTATAATAAAGGAGCAGTTGAGTGTCAAGGCTGTGCCTGTGTGCACGATCAGTACACTTCAGTCATGGACTCCTTGGCTGGATCAAGAACTCTGGGGCTCCTCATAAGCATAGTTGAGATAACTGCTGGTTTGAGACAAGGAACTGACTTGGAACGGGGTAATTGACTGCCCAGATAGACAACTTTTCAGCAAAATATTTGATTAATTGGTGCAAGAACTCCTCTCTAGGTCGGAAAGTCAGAATGACCTGAAGAGTCCTTCCAGGCAGCTCCTGCTGTTCCTGGGTCAATTCTTGTGCTTGACCATTTTAACAGCCCCGGCGGCCAATTGTGCTTTTCCTCCCACAGGCTCCACTAGAGGTTCCTGTTGCAAAATTAAGCATATATATAGGTAAGATGCTCCTAAATGGTCAGTAGAAATTCTTACAGATGCAAAAATGGCCAAGTAGAACAAACTGGTTTTGCATGTAGTTACAGTGATCTGTAGCAATGGGTCCAGTATGGGCTGGAGTGGTCATGTAGGACCATGGGTTGCCAGAATTCAGGAAAACAGTGGTTCAGGGAGTCTCACAAAATCTAGTCAAAGATTCTTGCAAGAGCTTCCTGGTGCTATCTGGACAGCAACCAGACACCCTGTTCAAGAGTTCGATCCCACTCATTAGTCTTATGCTATGCCAAGATCCCTGGAGGCTGGGTAGGTTTTCTTAACAAACACTCTTTCCATGACTGCGGAAGTAATATTACCTCAGGAACTTCCAGCCCTTTAAAATGTGCTGGCCAGACAGTCCTGAGCTCTAGGTTAGTCTTTGTGCCTTGCCGAATGTTTCACAGTCCTGGCTTGAGCTGAAATTTAGAGGCTCTGAGCTCAGTAGTGACTCATGTAGGTTGCCTGGAAGTAATGAACTCTGGTTCTGTGAAAACTTTCTGACTTCAGCTTTAGCGAATGACAGTAAAAAATTTTCATCAGAAAAGTTCCGAATGGTTCCAATCACAATAGAAATGAAATTAGAAGCTCTTCCAATTCTCCATCAAGTGTTGTCAGACATAACATGTTCTCACAAAAACGTCAACTTTTTTTAGCTGTCACCAGACATCTCAAAAATAATTTGAAGCTGAGTATTTGATGGAAAACTTGGAGTGAGGAATTTGTGAACAACTTAGAGGCAACAGTAGAAGAAGTTTCAAAGAATAGAATTATTTGAATTTATTACTCACTGACAGTTTAGGTGTTGTGTCTATTTTATTTTAGTTGTTTATATTCAGATTTATATGACACCCACTTACTACAATATTCTAAATTACCAGAATGAGAAGTTGAGCAATTTTGCTTGCTGGACCAGTTGGTCTAAATTCAATTCTGTCTCCCCTTGGTTTGGGCTGAAAAGGATGTAGAGGGGGTGTCTCATGTCTTAGATGTATTCTTTTATTTATTCTTTTTTTCAGTAAGAAAGATAAAATTGCTTGCGTGCAGCGTGCTTCAGCACTGACCTTAAAAAGAACTTGTATGACAAAGGCAAATACATATATGACAAACTACTGATGTTCACTAGAAAAAATATTGCATAATAAGTTCTTGAAGTACGTTTATCTTTTTGATATTAACCAGTGTACTAGTTTGGAAGGAAACCAGTGAGAGACTCAAAATCAGAACTACAATTTAATAGGAAAATGAAAAATAAATGTAATAGTACAAAAATACTGCCAGAGTCAGGATACAACCTGACACCCTGTCAGCCAGGGTGGTGGTAGCAGTCCAGTTAAGTGGTGGCTGCAGTCCCTTTGAGGCAATAGATGTGGTTATGTTAAAGCAGTGATCTTGTAGAAGAGTCTGGTCTTCCTCTGAAGGTCCAGTGGTGGTTATGTAGCTCTTGTCCTCTGGAAACCCAGTACGTAAGGGCTGCCTGTGGTGTTCCAAACTTCAGATTATATCCAGGTAGGAATGCTTGGTTCCTCCCTCTGGGTGGAGCATCTCACAATGGGGTGAGGTAATTTTAGGAGTCACAGAGTGACGCTTCATAGCCCGTTAACAGAAAAATATCTCTTTGGAGGGAGTTATCAGGGTTGAGTCATGGAAGAGATAAAGAATACTGCCCCACCTGGTTTTAACAGATGGTGATAGAATACATATTTTTGGTTACATCTTACATTGTAACCTGAGACAACCAGAAATTAAAGAATTTTCACAATTATTTTTTCCACTGCTGGAGAATGGAGGTTGTATAAATAGTTATGTTTTGTTTTGTTTTCCCAGTTCTATTTCCTGTAGAGAAGCAGAGTTTCAAGGAGTTTGATTCAGGTTTCATTAAGAATTGGTTGAACTATTTATTTGTGTTACAACAAAATGATTAAGTGGCTATAATATAGGTACCTTTTTTTTTCTAAGAAATGTTTATGCTGTTAAATGTCTATTTGTTCCTTTTGTTTAGTTCTCTGTGTAAATAAAGTTAGCAGCTAACACATACAAGACACAATCTCCCTCTCTGCTATGTTAGTTGTTTTTTTCAATAGGAACTCAGACCATAAATTCCCTTCAGATCTTGGCAGAAACTTCAAGCTCTAAAACCTCCAATTATCGTTTAATATTATTACAGAAGGGAAGAGTAAGGCCACAAGATGCTTTGCATTCCCCTGCTTCCTCTGTCCTTGAGCTGGTTTTGGTACCACAATTGTATCTGTGTGTTTTGGTAGGAATAAATCTTATCCATTAAATACCTGGTGCAAAAGAACGTCTGCCACTGAAAATACTGGATTATTCATTCATCACCCATTTATTCACACGTTGTTTGGTCTTTTCTGGCTTTGAAAACATAAAACTTGTCACAGCTCAACTTTAGGAAGAAGAACTGTTACATTGGGTTGTGAAGATGAAAAGATCTGCTATCTAAAACTCCAGAAATCAAAGACCATTTCTTGTTTCCACAAAGTCAGCAGTTCTATCACTATAACTGCCAGGGATAAATTCCATTCAGGCCTGAAGGGAAAGTGCTGTACAGCTCAGTGTGCCTGTCTAAGGGGCCAACCTGTCAGAAATAATTTGCTCAACTGCAGGCTTTGTGTGAGACTTTGAGCAAATGAGCTTTGCTTCTAAAAAAATGAATAGCAAAAAAAGCCTTTCTGCATCTTTTATTCTCTAAGCTGGAGGATGCAGAGTTTATTAAGAAAGACACGAAACATGATCTTTCTGTAGGTCATGTATACAGTTTAGAGACTAGGAAACAGCAGAGGGTGAGTGTCCACCTGAGCTACAGCCTTGGAATTTGCCCTCTGCACACTTGTTTTCCTGGCTTTTGTGAGGAATTCAAATTGGGATGCTGTAGGATGCTGCTCTCCAATTCCCTCTGCATGTTGACTCAAGTAATGCTACTCCCAAGTTTATAACTCTCCAGGGAATAGGATTTTCTGAGAGCCTGGATTTATTGTGCCTGTGTCCAGTGGTGATAGAGCATGATGAATGGAAAACTAAGAGGGTCATGATGTTTTTTAGCTGTTTCCTTTTATATTAATGTATTAAACTATGACTAGGCCATATTCTTAAAATGAAAAATAGGTGAGATTTTAGGGAAAGGTTTGTTTTTATCTATCTGCATTTTCTGTCATTTTAGTCTGACAGCTTTTATCATAGTTCAGTAAGAAAAAAAGGTGAACGAAGCAAATGAATTTAAATTCATTTAAATTTGCTTGCTTTTTTGCACATCAGCAGTTGTGGGTTTGTTTCTTTAAAAGAAGTCGGAAAATAGTATTTTAGATTGCAAGGTGGTAATTTATTTCTATCCTAAAATTTGGGTTACACTTATCTTGCTTCTGAGTAATAACTCTACAACTGTACATTGATACACAAAATGAAGTTTGCTTTAAGCCAGTGATTTTTCAGGGCTTTTCATGGTTGACAATAAAGTAGATGTATGCACACCTAAATTGTTCCCTACCTGGAAAGAAGCTTCCAAATTTGAGTTGCCCAGTGCACTGTGAGGAAGGACAAGGTGATAACCATTTCACTGCTCTGTCTGCCACTGCTTGTTTTGGCTTCCCCTGCTCCAAGCTATGGGGTGCTACCATCTTCTTTCCAGTTGTCAGAGAGATTGTCACACCTTGCCCTGTGCCAGCTTAGCCCGCTAAACCTGCAGAAGCATAATCTGTGTTTTTCTGCTGGGCTGCTGAGCTGAGTCTGTTCACAGAGGTTTCCAGCAGCTGCCAGATATGTCAGGTTAAGTTATGACTGAGCATGACTGACAAGGTGGAAAGTAAAAAACCAGGAAGATAAGGAGAGAAAAGTCAGAAATACCTCCTGACTCCTATTTTTGGGGGTGATTGACTGTCTTGTCTTATACTGGGGGACAGCCCTCAGTAAGGGGAATCTGCAGACTCAAGCATTAGACCATGAACTCTCATTTTCCATAGTTCACAAAAGTCATTGGAGAGGGAAGCCTGTTCTAGGAGGTTATCTGGGAAAATAAGCACTAGTTTCAGTGTTCTGGAATACCTCAGAGGGATAAGTCTCCCCTCACTGAGTACTTTATGCATCTGGGGCAATCAGCCTCAAGGAATTAGCCTATGCAATATTTTCCCTAAAGTTTTGTTCTTTGGTCATTCCCCTGAAGCTGTGCTCTTTGGCCTTTCCCTCTCTTGCCATTGCCACTTCTGGTGGGGAATGTCTTGTGTCCTGGGCCTTTCAGGCAGCTGGGCTCTACTGACCTCTCTGAGCCAGACGATCTGGCAATTTATTATTAACCTCTCCCCTTGTCATGTAAGAGGTACAGAGTTTGCTGTTTCACATGCTAGAAATGATAGTCCAGTTGTCCTTTTAAACTTGTCCCTTGGTGCTTTTGTAGACAAGGGAGCCATGATATTTTTACTATTTTTCCACTGTACTTTAAAAAAAAAAAAAGATGAGATTTCTCCTGGTTCCCACCCACCCAGTTTTCAAAATATTAAAACTGAAGAGCTTTAACTGCATGACACAAGTTAAAATTCACAGTGGCTGTAGGGGATAATCTGAACAAGAGTGTAACTTCTTTCCAGTATCTTTGAAGCAATGCTTTTACAACCTCCTTATTTCAATGTCACTTGAGTGGATACAAAAAATAAAAATGGATTGCACAATTAGCTGCAGAAGATGTGTGGTTGCAATTTTATTATTATAAAGACCCTGCTCATACCAGGCCCCTAGCAATGCTTCTGAAGCGTTGTTGGCTTTTTCTCTCTTCTTGTCTCTCCTGCAGCTGAAGGCCAAATTTATAGGCAGAAAATAAATATGGCATTTTTTAATTGAGAAAAGAGTTTGTTGCATTAAATGGCACAAGCACAGCCATATTTAATAAAGGCCATATTTATCAAAGGCCTTTTTTGAGCAATCACAATGGCTTTTTTGTTTGTTTACCAACATATTCCTTTTTTTTTACAACATACTCTGAATCTGCAGCTTATTTGATTTTTTGTTGCCTTTGTTTCTTTTCTATAACCTTGTTACTTCCAGACCTTCACAATGTACCCATGTGCCTGTGTGTATGTGCAGGGGTTTTTTACGTGCATACATAAAATGCTGCCTTAAACTGAAACAGTAACATTAAAATCCCTCTGCTCTGGAATAGTGTCATTCCTGTTCATTGCAGCTCCTATAAAAACATGGACTGCATATTTCTGGCATGTCTCCAACCTCTCCATTCTTCTCCTCTGCCAGTTCTGAAGATTTGGCCTTTTGCTGCATCCTGTGCTTGGGGTGGAATTCTCAAAGTTTTTGGGTCCTTATTTTCCAGCTTACACTTTTAACCTTTGATTTAATTTGTATTTCCTGAGTAATGTGATGCATGAGCAATTCCCAAGCATCATCCAAAATACAGAGACAGCAAGTAATGTTACAATGGTAATTTATGTTGTCTGTCTTCTTAAATAAAATGTTTTAACAATCTTCTGCCCTTTAGTTCAGAAGGCCATTTAATGTTTTTGGTTACTATATTAAGGAATTGAAGATTGGTCTGTGGTAAAAATGAACCTAATTTATAAAATCCAGAGGTATGTGGAAGAGCAGTTAATAATTTATAACAATTGGAGAGAAAAAGTATGAGGGTGTCTTTGTCCTGTGTAGCTCAGGTGTTCAGGGCTTGTGTGGAGGGTGACAGCGTCAAAAAAACACAGTCTCAAAGAAAGCAGAGCCAGTTATGAGCATATGTACAGGGACCATAACAGAAAGTGGATGGATTTAAACAGGAAATGGACTTAAATATTTTACCATTGTCTTCATATGCAATCAGAGAAGAGGGGCAGAAGTAAGATTCTGCCTTGCTTGTATTGCAGCTACTGTTCCACAGGCAGCATCAAGCTCTGAGTGCTTTGGTCCGTCTTCATGAGCTGGTTTGAAGTGCTGTGGGAGGAATAACAAAATCACAGGGAGACAAGCTGACCCACACAGTCAGAGACAACCTACACAGCAGGCTCCACAACCCCGAATCAGGGATCAGATTTCTTTCAAAAGAAATAAAAGACAGGTAGCCTTCTCAGGGTGGGAATGAGGAAATTCAGGATCCTGATCAGAGAGATGGTTATTGCAGCTCTGTAGTCGGTACAGACAGATCTGTGTCTCACTGGGGCTGCCTCTGTGAGTGCCTGGGAGAAGATGATGGCATTTGGCACTGCTGAAATGGATTTACCAAGGGCAAGCCATGCTTGACCAGACTGCTCCCTGTGATAAAATCACTAGCTCTGTGATGAGGGGAGAGCAGTGGATGTCACTTACCTGGGCTTCAGTAATGTTTTCAGCAGTGTCTCCCACAATATTTTTGTGTCAAAGCCGGAATATCAAATCTGGATATTTGGATCACCAGGTGTGTTGATAACTTATCAAAGAGTTGGGCTCAGAGGATGGTATTTAAGGAGCTGGGCTCAGCCTGGAGCCTGCCCAGTAAAATTGCACAATTTCCATCCTAGAAGGTTTTTGTGCCATACCTGGACATGGCACTAAACAGCCTGTTCTTGTTTCATTGGTGATCATTCTGAGAGCAGGAGACTGGGCTAGAGACATCCCGAGTTCCCTTCGACACTGAGTTATCCTATGAGTCTCTTATTCTAGTGTTTTTGCACACAGTGATTGTCCAGTTAACCAGACCAGAGTTGGCCTCAAGCTGACAGTAGGAGAACATAAGGTGATGACTCTGACATGATAATTCTGTAGTGGCAACCTTCCTGTCAAAATATTGTTAGCAAGTTTATTGTAAAAAAACATGGGTTCATATCACATTGTGTTTTCTGTCACACAAGAAAAAGGCTTTGATTTAGTGGTGTTAATGGCAACTGTAACATGGTACACCCACTTTCCAACATAAGGTTTCCAAGTTGCCTGTCCTCAGCATATTTCATGCTGGTTATCTCTTGGACTACATTGCCTCTTGCATCCCACCTTTTATGGGAGGGTTTTACACTTCAGTAGTTAGATTCCTGCAGCTTTCAAAACATGCTCAAAGGCTGAAAAAGAGCAAATTTGTCTTGATGTTGATGCTGAATATTTTTCTACAGACAGGTAGGAAATCATACGTTTTTCTTATTTTTTAATCCCATCTTATTCCCAATGCTGTCTATGTTCTGACCATGAGAGGTGGTGGTTCGACTGTTTTTTAGCTACAGTAAATTTACTAAAGGGAAGGAGAGAGACCCTTTTGCTACAGTCTTCAGGGTGCCTTCAGTGAGAGATACAGCTTTGAATGTCTGAAAAAGATGGAATTTATTCACCAAAATACGTTTGGGTTCATGCCTTCTGGAGGAAGACAGACATATTCCTTAGATAATTTAAAATTACTAGCAGAACATTTGCCAAATACTGTCCTTGGGATAAAACATGTGGAGAAACTTCTGGCAGGGTATCCTGAAACAGTACCTGAGTACTGTTTCAGGATACCCTGAAAGTACCTGAGTACTGTGCAGGGAGTACCTGAGCTGTGCAGACACGGGTACATGCACAGTACATAACTGAATGGCAAGCTCTTACCTAGCCTGAAAATACAGATATGTTTGCACCTGGGTGTTCTCATGAGTTTTTGCTGCCTTAGGGAACTAACTCTTTCACGGATCTAGCCCCAGCTATTTTGTTCCTGAGAAGACTGCCACAGGAAAATGATTTTGAGTATCTTGAGCCCCTGATGATGCATGTAGACAAGACTTTCTTCTTGCCGTTGTGGCGAAAGAGTGAAAAGTTTGACCCAGGTGTCCACAAGGCCAAAGAAAGTCGTAACCCGAGGTACTATCTGTTTTCCATTGTCTCATCCTTGCATTCTTAGATATTGAGAGCAGACAAAAGTTAGGGCACAGATTTTGTAGCACGTTAGTTCACCTATTCAAGCTCCCCCTCATAAAAGCTCTGGTGACTTTGCATTTATTCTGCGCTTACCCTATTTCAACAAAAGGTGAGCTGCCTTGTTTTGTGTTATTCTTCATGTTAAGCCTATCTGCATTGAGTACTAAAGCAGAAACCAAAGGTCTTTGTAAATTCACACTTTTCTTTGTGTATAGTTATGTCCTTGCAAATCCCATCTATACAAAAGCCTTGGCTCTTAATGGAAATATATGTTGCTGTTACCAGAATCCAGTCTTTGCTAGCTGAAAATAAAACTCAGTATGAAAACATAATTTTTCTTTTCTTTCTTCTTGAAGTTAAGGTCTGATGTTGGACATCTTGTCAAATTTTCTGGTCCTATTCCCTCAACAGTTCTGCAGATGACTTTGGATGAGTAAGAATGCAAATCTTCAGAATATTCATTTCAACCAGAAGATGAGATGCAAAACCCATCTTTTTTTCTTTCCCCCTCCCCTCTATAAAAAGTAAGGGTAATGTGAGGCTATATCAGCCTATGTTCTTCCTTAGATCTTGAATCATGCCCAGAAATGTGTCTGTTTTTTCTACATCTAAGTTACGGATCCTGAGGCTTGCTATAATGGTGCTATCAATCTCTCCTATGACAACACGGAGGAGGAAAAAAACTGCTTTTTGTCTTTTTGAGCTTTTAGAAATTAGGTTTCTTTTTCTTTTTCTTTTCCCATGGATTAGTCTTGAATTAATTTCTGTGGTAACCAAAAAATTCAACTTTTTTTCTGGAATTCTCTCTCACATTTTACATCCTCAAAGGCCAAAGGGTTGATAAGCTCAACTTGTTTGACGTGGTCATTGCTCCAGATCACTACGTTTCCTCAACACTCCAGAACTTCATTTTAACTCAATCTCTTCCTTCCTTAGGAAGTTCCATTATATGCTATAAACTGAAACTTTATGCAGAAGTTCTCAGCTTGTCTTTAGCAGGATGACTGCTGATTCAGGCCTGAAGAAAAGCTTGTGTGCCTGCAAGTGTGCCTTTTTTAATTTGTTTGTTTATATTTATCACCCCGGCAATGTCGGTTGGTTTAACAACAGAGGTTTCTTTTCCCTCCTAAGAGCTTTTTCTCTCCTGTGGAATTAGACTATTATAGCTAGGACAATGCTTAAGTAGCAGTATTGACTCCAGGATCAGCAGCAGCTTTGGGAACTGAGTGGATGGCCAAGTGATGTAGCTGATAGGTACTTTGTTCTTCAGAGAAATGTGGGAAACCAACATCCTTCCTAACTCATGCAATGAAAAATATCTGCAGAACTTATGAGACATTTTAATGAAACTAAAGAAGATTCATTGCAAGGAAATAAAGCTTATTTATTGCAATCTATCTGCTTTTTTGTAGACTGCAAGACTCAAACTTCAAATGAAATATAAAAAAATGTTCCATTACTCACTTTTCTCTTTCTTTAGAGCACACTGGAAAATAAGCATGTTGTCAGAGGCCCTTTTTGAAAGGTTGCTAAGAAATAAAAACTGACCCAGTCCCAAGTGTACTGTGCCATCTACAAGACAGAACAAAAATACCCTTATTTTCCCCCACAAAGTTGGCTGCCTAAACACGGAAGGTAATGGTTGTATTCAGTATGAATAAGCAGAAAATTCACCCAAGCATCACTACTGCACTTGGGAGCACACACAGAACAGTCTCTACCTGCCACCAGCCTTAGTGGTCTGTGCCTGCTCCAGAGCCTCGATGGCAGGTCTGCACCATGCTGTGACACATGCTGCAGGAGAAGCTGCCTCAGGTGCTGGCATTGACTGCCTGCAAACAGCTGCCTGCACTTTGCCACACCTCTTGCAGTCCTGCAGTGCTGTGCATTTTACAAACATGCTTAAAGGTGTTTCGTAAATGTCTCCCTGTATCTTGGGAAGACACAGGAAAGGTGCCTGTGTGGAAACTTAAAATAAATAAAATGTTGAGAGCCATTACCACTGTTTCAAATCCTATCAGGCATTTGATTTTTTGAAATGAGAAAATGTTCTTGCTCTGACTGAAGAATCCACCGAAAAAGGGCAGCGGGGTGGGGTGGATAGAGGACTGCAGAGGGACGTGTGTTTGTGTTTCCAATTTTGACCCTCCTAATTTGTTTAGCATATGTAGTTATTCCACTGGTTTCCTACATTCTGAGTTACTGACCTGAACTGTTCAGCTTTGAAATACAAGAACTTCCTAGTCTCACAGGCCTGGACAATAAGTGTAAAGGACTTGAAGAAAAGGAAAGAAATGTAACATTTAAGATTTATTAGATATGTACTTTTTCTACTGTACATATACGTGAGAAGATGCTGATGCTGCTGCTCTTTACACCACTGCTGCAGCATCCTCCCATCCTTGTGCATGTTCATCCCAGCTTTTGCTCCTAGTGAATTTAAATGAGAAGTGTGCAGGGATGGGAGCTGTCTATATGTGCAGACATGTATGTACTCAGCACAGGAAGATTATTGTAAAGTCAGAGTCTCTCCCACTGTGGGGTCTCACCAGAGAGCCACTGCTGCTGTCCCAGTAACCAGAGAGCAGAGGCCGGTGTGGGAAGAAATGGGCTGGAGAGCAGAGAAATGACAGGGTACCATTTTCTTTTTTTTACCGCTGACTCCGTTGCTTGAATTCCATGAACCAGGTCTTCAAAAGCAGCTGGAAATCTGTCTTTCAAGTGTCTGATTTATTTCCTTTGTAACACCAAAATTTTGGCTGTCTTCGTTGCAGAATAGGTGGGATTTCGGGTTTCCTCTTACCAAGCCTGGGAGCAGCTGTGGCACCGATGAGTTAGTCTCCCACCTAAACTTTCCCATTTGACATGGTTCATGCTCAGCACTAGGTTCCACTAAAAGAGGGAGCCCACCCCTGCTCCCAGTGTACTCTGATTTCCCAGTGCATTTCCATATATTGTCTCAAATTTTGACTCCCTCTTTGTCAGGGTAATTTCATCATTCTTATATCAGTTTTCTTCAGCTGAACTGCATTCCTCCTTTTTGAGGAAGCAAACATCCCTAGTCTTCTTTCTTTTTTTTTTTTTTTTTACTATTTTTAGATTTTAGAAGCATATAGAAAATCAAGGGTGAAATTGTATAGATTGTGGGAAGCAGAAAATCAAGCAGGGCACTTTCAAGAAGCCCTGCAGATGCTTTAAATGTTCTGTTAGTGCTTAACAGGCTTTGTAGGATATCATGACACAGCAGAGTCAAAAATACACCTGAATAGCCTTGGCTTTTAGTGATCTCAATGAGCTCTCTTTGGCTTTTAAAAGATGTGATGCTTGTGTATTTTGCCATTTTTTTCTGCTTTTAATGGATCTGCAGTAGACTCCCATCATTATCTACAGTTTAGCTTCCTGCCTTTTGCAGCACTTAGAAGATTTTAATTTTATTTGAGATTTAAATGCATAATCCAGAGCCCACAAATGCATTAACAGGTCTCCTGAATGTTCAAAACTGAGATGAGTCTGAGCCATATGTAATTCCTTTTGATGCCAAGGGGTGCTGAACACTTCTAAACTGACAAGAATAAACTTCAGAGCGCTCAAATGTTTGCATTTTCACAAATCAGCTTCATGGTGCACAATGTCAAGCTGACATCGACTCAGCTTCCCTGTCATATGGATTGCCCTTCAAGAGTAATATGTTTCCATCAGCAAGGATGTATTTCCTAGCTAGGGGACCACCTTTGAACTAGGAATGAAAGAAAAAACACTCCCAAAGCTGAACTACCACTAGGACATACGTTATGGGATGACAGCAGTAGCTCAGTCACTTACACACTACTTTAGTCTTGAAGTGCTTAACAAAATATTAACTGCAAAATGACTCTACCAGAAGATTGGTTCTCATCCATTGTACAGTTTTTTTGACCTTGCTTTGGTGAAAGGAAGCCTTTAAGTGGAGGCAATGAATATCACAAGTACTTTTCATAGTATTCAGCTATTGTAGACTGTTGGAATATACTTATCTCTTAGCACGAGGGACAAGTAGATGTATTAGGTGCCAACTGTCCTCAAACCAGCTTTCAAATGACTGCTATAATCACAAGATGAAGAACAAGAATGCAGGATAATATTAAGATGTCTTAAGGTGTAGGCTTGGGTGGGATTTTTTTGTTTGTGGGATTTTTTTTTTCCTTCTAATCTCCCTTTTCCTTTCTCTTCCTACCTGCTCTTCAGGTGCCCAGTCTGGGTTGTCTCCCTCCGTCGGCACTGTCAAGATTCTCTTCCTGCAATTTCTGCAAAGACTGACCCCCACCATGCTCCACTCTGAGTTCAAGCAGATGTTAGAATGGGTTTGAAATTTGAGAAAGTAAGAATTCTTTTCAGCTAATTAAAATTATTGTTTATTGCATAGTACATATACCAGACAAATTTTCTGCATTTGTCATTAAAAATTAGTAAAACGGAGCACTGGCTCTGTCAATATTAGCTATTATGGTTTTGGCTGGGGAAAGTAATGCAAGTTGGAAATGCTTTCACTATTTTTTCCAAGACATCACTAGCATATTTTCTAGGTCAGGTTAGTGATGCCAAAGCCAGCAGTGAACATTGCCATATGCTTAATAAAAACCCAGATAAAATAGCACGATTTCAATGCACTCATTCTGTGTTCTTTTTCCCAGGTAATGCTCATAATTTTTTTTTCACTCTTGCTGTGTCTATCATCGTTAAAAAACTAATCTGACTTCCTACTATATAGGGCTTTTTGGTGTGCTATAGGAGTGTCTCAATCCTCTTATTGACACTCCCTTAAGTTTTTCTTATGCCTTCTTGTTTATGTTTTTCTTCTCCCACTGCACAGACTTACTAGTTCTCCAGTGATGTACAGCATCAATGTATTGTGTTAAAGACATTCTCAGAGACAAAAGCCCCAACAGTTTTCCAATAAGCATAGGTGTGCTGATTTTCCAGGAGGGTAAATAGAAGCTTTATCTGAGCTCTGTTGCTTCTGCTCCTCATCATGCTCTTTCTACAGCACAATTTGCAACTTCCAGAGGAGCACAGCATGGGTGTGAGTCAATGGCAGGTGAGCACATGGTTTGCTTAACACTGGTTGTCACAAAAATATTTAGGGAATGCATTTCTGTATATTTTGTGAGGCTGAAAAAATTCAGTGTTTATAATTCCCAAATACATACTTCTTTTCAGTGAAGTCCTGTGAATTGGAGGTTGAGAGGATGGACCACATTTTAAAGGAGTCCTTTAAATGTCTTTTTAGTCAACAGAAAATATGGATTTTCTTTCTTTTATTTTTTTTCCTCCTGCAGTCTTGGATGCAAGTAAACTTAGGTTAAAAGGGAGATGAAGAAATAGATATAATGGCAGTACAGAGCTTAGCAGTTGAGATGCTTGCCCCAAGGAGATTTTTAAGTTGATAATTGCTAGAATTGGTCACCTGTCATCTTAAACAGAAGTTCAGTGCTGAAAACAAGGTGCCCACCTGGATGACCCTGTTGCATGACACACCATGGCTGTGTTCTGCACTTGTCACACTTCTGCTTCCAAATTGCCTGGTGATAAACATTTTTCCCTCACACATGGAGAATTGTCTTTTTGATTTTCCTTTTTTGCCTTGGGTTGTATCTGCAACATTTTAGAGCAATTGTATTCGGTAGAGGTGGTGCAGTTGGTCAGGCTGGAAGAAAGAGCATCTCTCTTACGAGGAAAGGCTGAGAGGGTAGGGCCTGCCCAGGCTTGAGAAGAGAGGGGACCCCGTCAATGTCTATAAATGTCTTAAAGTACCCAGAGGATGGACCAGGCTCTCCTCAGTGGTGCCAAGCAACAGGACAAGAGGCAATGGGCAGAAACTGATGCACAGAAAGTTCCACCTGGATGCGAGGAAGAACTTCACTGTGCAGGTGACTGAGCACAGGGACAGGCTGCCCAGAGAGGCTGTGGAGTCTCCCTCACTGAACCCTCACAAAACCATCTGGATTCAATCCTGCACCATGTGCTCTGGGATGACCCTGCTTGAGCAGGGAAGATGGATCAGATGCAAACTCTGGTCCCTCCCAACCTGACCCATTCTGTGATTCTGTGAAACGAAAAGTTTTTTTGTATTAATAGTGCTATCACAGTTGTGACTGTCCACAAGCCTGGCAAACTTTCTGGAGAGAGTAAGAACCAAAATGAGACTAGATTTTTTATGAAAGCAAACACTCAGTTACTACATTCATGGAAATTGTTATTCATGACTCTTTGGAAACCCATCAGGGGATTAAGAACAAATACTTGAGTAAATTAAGGTGTGGGGGGATTTTTTTGTTTAGTTGTTGGTTGTTTTTGGGGGGGGGTTGGAGGTTTTTTGTGGTATTTACAGCTTTTTCTAGAACCACTTAGTAGGTTGGACAGTGAAAAGGTGTTTAAATAAAGAAAGGTGAGAGAGGAAAGAGAGGCTTAGTAGGAGAGATGGAATTTAAGTTGGGAAGCATGCTGTCATAAGAGCACACGTTGAATTGTGAGCGTGCAAGATACTCTGGGATCCAAACCTTGAAAAAGCTCCCAGTCCCAGGAACAGACTGTGCATACCACATGGACGGTGACTTCTGCCTGTTTTTAGTTGGTCTCCAAGGAATAAAGCACGAAGCAGCAAGAAGAGAGATGCTCAGCCTGCCTGTTCGTCCTTATTTCTGTTCTTCGGTAATTGGAGGCTGTTACAGCTCGCGCTGAATCCAGCAAGTGTTTACTATAACAGATTATTCTCCACGTTGCAAACAGAACTATGATCGTAAACTAAAAGAATGAAGCCAAAGCAAAACAACCTCTCTCCCCATCAAAACTGGAGCCCAATAATCACATATTTGGTCCCAGTCACCTGTTTCCTTCAAGGGAAGGAGAGGAACATGGGCTGGATGGGAAGAAATCCTGTGAATTGGAGTTAGTCATAGGGAGGGAGATGAGTGAAATTTCCATAAGAAAGAGGCTTGCTTAGCAGCTAGTGAGGTCTCCTTAGAAGCGATGCCACTGAAACAGGAACATAATTATAAGTTAAGCATCCTGAAATAACATTCACAACCTTTTTTTCTTAGTTCAGCAAATGCGATGTGAGAATTATGAAGAGGAGTTAAATTTAATACCTTCTGAAAACCCTAAGTGAGCTGTTTCCTTCCTAGATATTATACTTTAATAACAGCATGCCTGCCGTCTAGGAGAATAATATTCAATGATGCTACTAATACAGACATAAATGCTGCATATTTGTGTAAAATCATATTCACCAAGGCAGATATCTGATGTGTTGTGCAATATACTATCTGAACCTGTCATTTTTGAAATGATATGTTAGACTGAGGAGACAGGAAAAGAAAATCTATTCATGTACCTATTTGGTGTGGAGAAACATTCTCCTAAGTTCTCCTTTTCTGTCAGAGAATATGTGGCATCACTTTGTTGGTCATGGTGGTATCAGGGTGATTTATTCCCCTGTACTTGGGGATGGAAATAAATTTGTATCTGACACCGTAAATTAATCCAAAATAGAAGGATCATCTTCAGTCTCTGCAGGCAGTTGAACTCCTGTCATCAAAGAACATTTAAAATTAATTTGTACTCAAGCCTCTCTACTTGCCCCTTCAAAACGAAGATTGCAACTACACTCGTCTCTAATTTTTTTGCCATGGAGAATCAGAATGCAAGAGATATGAATCAACATGAAGACTGGCCTACTTTCATATCAGCTTAGATTCAAAATGGGTTGGAATGAGCTTTCAGGTTTCGGATGCTTATCTGAAGCTTTTTAAATTTTTCTTTCAATAGTTAGGTTTTATATCTGAAGGGAAAAGGTGCTCACAGCTCTTCAGAGCTGCAGTTTGATGTGGCAGTGGAGAAAACTTTTACTCTCCAAGTAACAGGGTCTCTGTCAGATCTCTATGTCTTCATGTACATGTGTGAGTGGGGAACGAGCCAAATGTTTCACAGTCTCTGCAACTAAATTTAAGCTGAGGTTGTTTGTACAGCTGAACACTGGCTCCAGAAGGGATATCAAGCATGAGACGTTGGGGGGTTACTGGCTTTCTTACTAGTAACAGCTTTCTCATCACCACCCCAAATGCCCTGAGAGGGTGGTGGGTGTAAACTTGCACTGTGCATGGGTTGTCATAAATCTGTTTTAGGAGAAAAACAAGTCATTTCAGTTACTGTCATTCTGGCACTACCTCTAAGCATTTGATTCATTTAGAAAGAGCTTTCCCTAAGCAAGTCTGTTATTTCTGTGTCTTTTTGTGTCTGGATCCAGGCTGAGGCATGTGGCAGATGTAATTGCTTGGCATTACAGCGAGCCAGGAGCTCCCATTTTCATTCTCTATCCCTGCAAAAAACCCCCACAGAAATGAACCCCCAAATCCACAGACCACCAAACACCCAGATCCCTCAAATCCTGTATTTTCTCAAAAAAATCTTCTCTGATACCTCAAACAGTAGATACATATTCACATAATTGATATAAAGCTCAGCTTCCTTATATTCCCAGCAGACAAAGTCATGGTTGGTTGTGGCTGGTCACTTGCTCACTGTGTTTCCCATACATGTGTTTTTCCTATCTGTGAAGCTCTGCAGTATGTTGACTTTGTGCAATGGGATACTGAACTCCCACAGGGGAAGTTGGATATTACTTGATCAAATCCTATTTTAGTCTGAACAAAATCCTTTCACCATCCCATAATATCTACTTGTGCATTAATTTTCAAGAATTTGGCCAAAATACTTTAGTAATTTTTAAGAATATTTGCACTGAATTTTGTCTTTTATTTAATAAACTGTAATAATCATTTGCAGGTAGAAGCAAGTTGTAACATTTTCATCTAGAAAATACTTTTCTGTTATCTGTGATCTGTTTAGGAGCACTTTCATATTTCAGTGTTAGATGATATATGGACAGAGAGATATATCAGGTCTTTTTTTTTTGTTTCCCAAATACATGCATTATTCATAAGTAACTCACAGAACAGTCCAAGTGAACTAATTACAGACTATGTGTACTTCGTAAATTATTGAACGGGGCTATTTGTGGCACGTTATTGAAACAAACTCTTCAGTGAGTATGACTGGAACTTCTCAATTACTGAATATCAAAGCCAGAAAAATACTAAAGGATAAACAGAGGACTTATGGTGTCAAATTTTATTTATATAAATTTATGCCATGCTCTGTGGATCTTATTTTTCCAAAGAGATGGTTTGATCCTGAAAAACCATTGTATCTGCTATACCTCTTTGTGAAAAATACCTGAAAATTTCCATATTAATTTTTAATCTAATGGCAGAAAAAGTAAAACAAGGATACAAGAAACTCACTTTTATTCTTTAGGCATGTTTTCAGACCCATAAAATGTATAAAGTTCATACTGTTTGTCTGTTTTGTTACAGGTAGAATGTATATCTGGTTTGGGTTAATGTTTTCTTGTTGGGTTTTTTTGTTGTTTTTCACATGAATTTGTCACACACAGGATTTCAGTCTCTGTTATCCTGTTCAACAGACAGAACCCTACTGAACTATTTTATTTAAATATGTTGGCATTTCCCACTGGTATGTTCTCAGTGGAAAAGTATTGGATAAAATTGGTATGGTTTGTCAGCCATCTCAGGAGGGCAGCTGGGGCAATGCCTCAGAGGCACTACCTGTCACTGGCTGTACTCAGATTTCATCCTTTGAAGCCAACAGGACTATATAAAATCTCAAATTTATTTTCATTTTGACTTTAAGGAAGTCAGATAACTTCACTTTCAGAAGAAATTATTAAAACACCTCTGTTTATCTTTTGTTATTGGACTGATGCCTGCAGATGCTGGCGAGAAACTTTCCTCCTGCTGCCACGTGTCCCAGTTAGGTCAGTGAGGAGAAGAGCTCTGACAGGTGGTACAGGGTTGCTGCCGTACATTTCTGATGGCAGGACACAGCCAGGAGCAAAGCCAGGGATGACTTTCAATTCAGTGGAAGTGTTTCTGTGTGAGTTAAATGCAGTTTTGTGGAATCCATGGTTCCTTTATACAATGGTAATTTTCTCCCTGCAGCTGGAGTGCAGAAGGGGAGACTCTCCTAGAAAGAATCAGGGATATGGGAAGTTGATACAAGTTTACTTAAGGGTTATAACAAGTAAACTGCTCACCCTGCCCTGGAAAAAGGATGGTGAGAGCACAGATGCACAACCCTAAACTTTGATGCAAATATTCTCCTTTCCTTGGGAAACATACTCTCTGCAGTTACTAATTCCAGTTGCTGCAATTGTGTTTAATACTGGCAAAACCTCAAGTTTCAATCTCTGTCAATGAAGTTGACTGACTGCAGCCAAACTGTTCCCAAGTGAATATCTCCATGAGACACGGCAGAATCAAGCCTTCAGGGAGCAGAGCAGAATTTCTTTTTCCAGGTTGAGAAATTATTTATTTTTGCTTCCTATATTGTAGAGACAAAAAACCCCAAACCCTTTTCTTAGTAAAGACAACATGAATTATTGAATAGAACATCCATTCATATGTTATACTCTTATTTATTAATTTCACTTTTGCAATAGCCTATTCACAAACATCCTTTGAGCATTTTTTTTTTTTCAGTGAGGTGAGTAAAATTTGTTTTCTCAGCATCTTTATCCATTATGGTAAAAGGCCAGCAAGTACATTTTGCTTCTCTGAACATAAACTTAGAAGAAGTGTTTGCTTGACTGATTTTATTATTTCCTCAGACTTATTTCAACTCCATTCTAAATATGGATAAGTAATAAGATTATTGTATCAAAGTTCAAGTAATCAAATGTGTAAGAACAATCTGAAACACATATGCTCAATCTCAGTAGTGTTTGCCACTAGAAGCAATATCTTCCTTAACTGTGCTGCTTCCCTTCCTCTGCCCTCAACCTAGATATTATTATCTTGTTTTCTATCCCAGCCCTGATATTATTTTATTTTTGTCTATCTCTTAATATTCAATCTAAAACCGCTTCAGGAAAGGAACCCTGTAGATTACCTGAGCAATGAGCAAATAAAAGCTGTGGGAAGAATAGTCTCCCTGCACACCTCATGAAGATGAAGATCTGCGTGCAGCTGCTATTTTGAGTCTTGATACAGGAACATCGTTATCCCAAACTTAGAAGAGTGTTTGGCTTGAGCTCTCTCTGCGGGAAACGTGCTGCATTCCCATGTTTAGCATTGAATCTCTGACCTTTAATGCTTCAAGTTTCCTGTTGGACTGAGCAGGCTTTCGAGCCAGCAGAGGTTGACTCTGACCCTGTGTGCAGTTCTTTGGCACAGGCTATGTTTAGTGCCACTTACAGATGGTTTCTTTACACAGAAGAACAAATGCCCCAGGCTCCCCAGGTATTCCACTTTCCCATGCATGCTCTCCTATCTGCTCCACACTAGAGAAAAAGCTGTTTTAAGTGTTATATGGTTTAATCCTTTAGGAATGGGTGAAAGAAGTGTTTTGATAACCCATTCCAGACCAGCTCAAGAGAGCCAGAAATGGAAAAAGTTTTTTTTTCCTTCTTGATTTGTTAGTGCTTTCAGAAACCCCTTACAATTAAGGACAGTATTTCCTTAGAGAATCCAGGACTTATCTGCAGCCCTTTTCCTCCTCCTTGTGCGGTAACATCATCTTCTTCCGAAAGGCAGGTAAGAGTATAATCATTTAAAATAGGCCCTCAGAATTCCTTAACTCCTTCATTCTCCTTGTTCTACCAGTCCTCCCCATTCAATATGTCAGTGGTGCACACGGCATTTCTGCAAGAGCAGCTGCACTGGTGTGGCAGGCTCTCTGCTGTGCAGAGTATCACAGATCAGAAAACAGTTTTCTGAAAACCCAGCTCCTTTTTTGAGATGGTCATAACTGCTCAGAGTATGTGTACAGAATATTGCTTCCAGTGTGTAACAACTCTGAAAAAAAAACGTGCTTGTCTCTCATATGGGGCATTTGGCAGTGCAGTCAATGCAGGGAGTCTCTGAGCATGAAAGTGAACTGACTGACAGCTTCTGCTAGGTATTGATGGGGCAGTACAGATGTTACCACTCCTGGTTATGGATAGCTCTGTAGTACTCAAGGTGAGGCAAGGCAAAGGAAGAAAGATTTTTCTGGCCAAGACAGAAAACTGAAAACTGGCTCTGGATTGAAGAGTCATGGTGCTAGGCTGGCACATTCTGTGAAGCCTTTCCAGGTTAGCAGTAGACAGCATGTTCTCAGTAAGTGAGACTAAAATGATGCCCATAGAACCAAAATTTTAGCTTGTTGATGAGGTTGTTTTCTAAATCTATTAGGGTAGATGCTGTGTAAATAAGCAGAATAAGACTCACTTCTGTTGAAAGAAGGAAAGGTAATGTATCTTTTTCCTCCCCCCATACTTGATACAAAAGTGAACTGGAGACTGTCATCTTGGGGAAAAGCATGTAGCCAATGACATTGAAGATGGGAAAAAAATGAGAGGACAGAAGTTTGACCTACTTGTTTTGGTGCTTAGAGCACTGCTTCTCTTTATCCATGCTATGGGAAGGATGTGTATGAATGGCATGAGCGTGTGATTAGATTAGACTTCCAAAAATAGTGTCCACATTTTCAGTCCGAAAATAATTATATATTGTGTGTGTGGACATATACATCTAAGCTATATAGCTGTGCTTTTACCTTTACTAAAGTTCACTTATTATCCAAGACTTAACTGCAATGGAGTGACACAGTTCTGATAGCTCTCAGCACGTGATGTTAGCTCTAGGGGGGGTTAAAAAATTACACAGTCTTGAAAATAGTTTGAAAATACAATCTTGCATTCCTAATCAGGGAGTTTATGGCTTGTGTTGTGTAGAGGTTGGCTAGCAAAGTCAAGCTGTAACTCTGGCTGGGGCGAGGGGGTGTATACACAGAGAAAATGCGAAGCTGGGGGACCCGAGAGAAGCAAAGGAAGAGACATGAAATATGTGACTTGTGTAGCCAAGTAAAGACATGGTGATGGGGAGGTGGAAAAAAGTCCTGTGTGCCCTGAAATAAGTAGCAGTTTTGTCAATGGCAGCCTGGGAGTCTATTGAATGAGGTCTTTTTATGGGAAATGTAAGGAACAAATTAAAAAGAAAACCAAGAAGGTGAAGGGGAAAAAAAGGAAAACACAGGAGAAGAATTCATATAGCAAAATTAACACAAGAAGTGTTTAAGAGAGAGATAGACAGGAGGGAGTGGGAGGAAGAGAAAAAGAAGACAAAATTCAAAACTTCCGAGTAGCAGAACTCTCTGGGTTTTTGTTCATTATCCCTGTTTTGTGAACAGCTAGAGCATTGTGAATTCACTTAAATATCTAGTAGAGCAGAACTTGTGCAACTGTATGCACTGAAGTATAACTGATTGGAAAGAAACAAGGGAAGAAAAATTGTCTTTTATCTTTATCTGTAAGGCCTGAATATATAAGGAGCTCCTCTTTGAGAAGAATAATACAGACAGACGCTATGGAGGCAAGTAGCTGAATGACCTGCTCAAGGTCATCTCACAGGCAACAGACAAAGCTAAAAAGCTTGGAGTTAGATTGCACAGTGAATGAATTCATAAAGCTGACAGAGGGCCGGCATGCTCTAATCCAGTTTTGTGGGTTCTTTTTTTTTAATCTTCAAATGAATTCCAAAAATCAGGATGTTACTTTTTCTCCCTTTAGAAACTTCTTTACTTTGAGAATTAAATGGATGTTCCAATACCGTCCGAAGTCTTGTAACACTGCCTAGGATGGCCCTTCTCAGTCTGCTCCTCTCATTCAAAGCACAATCCTAACAATTAAAGAAAATCCCTCTTTGTTCTGAAGCCTGGATAGAGGTGTACTAAACTATCTAACATAGCTTCAATGACCTGATAAGTCCCAGTAAAGAATCATCATACTCTGATGCAACAGAGCAATTCCTCCCCATGGAGTTTCCTTTCAACGTCTGCTTTCTGTAGGTATACTGATTAATATTTCTAAAGACAGCAAGTAATGTAGCCATCAGGCACTGGAGGCCAAAATTCAATCTAATGCAAAACCACTAATCAGAAATTGAAGTAGAATTCAGCTTTTAACTGATTAACTTGAGAGAGGATATCTTGCAAAGGGCCAGCTGAACAGGTACATGTAAGTACTTCTCACCATAGCAAACAGCATCTGCTTTAAACAGTATTTGTGTCTTCAAGCTAAAGCATCAGAAATTTATATTAAATAAGCTCCTTGACAAAGTGTGCTTCTAAATGACATTTTGTTCATCTTTTTATTAAAACCATGATGTTTTTGATTATGAGGTCTTTGATCTCTTAGGATAGTTCTCATAGTGCAGTCCTAGCTTTATGTCTTCTAAGAAAGGAGATGTTTGAATATCTCTTCTCCATTCCAGGAATAGTTTGCTGAGTTAGCATACAATTCTGGTGGAAAAGCCTGCTGATTTATGGAAAGAAATCAGTAATTTATTATATACACTTTTTCCACTAAAGTCACTTGACATCAATCAAAGAAAATCTCTGAAAAAAAATTTAACTTTAACAACAAGAACAGTAGAGTAAAAGTGGACCAACTGCTCACTCCCCATCACTTACAGTATTAAAATAAAGGATTTGTTTTATGCATTTAAATATGCATTTTTTAAACCATTGCTGTTGCACAAAACTCTGTTAGACATTGTTTCTAAACGGTTTTGTTTCTTTTATTGGAAGATCATAACAAAAAGTGAAGATGTTGCCGTGTATTGTACAGTATCATAGTGGGAAGAGTGAAATATCAGTGATTGGCATACAAGCCTCATAAACAGAAGCATTCTGAGTGGTGGGTCTAGAACACCAGTAGAAATGAAACTACAGGCTCATTGCTGTGCATATTTAAAACCATGTTCTCAGGTGCCATGTACATACAGTGCTAAGGAGGATATCAGTGTTCATGTTGCAAATAAGCAGTAGTATGTAATACCAAAAAGATAATATGGTTAGTGATAATGCTGTTACATTCCACACACTAGTAGTGGATGTGTTGAACCATTATGAGGAGGACTGAGCTCAATGGGTGAAGTTCTTTCAGGAATGTAGAAATTGGCAGACACAGAATAATGTCAAGGGATATCTGGAAATTTTTCAGGGTTCTGAGGCATCATGACAAAACCCTGTGAAGTCATCAGTTAGAGAAGTAATTTTAAACAAACAGTGTTTGTCAAGAAAACAATTTTCCCATTGCTCCCTAGTGACCAGGTTCATTTCAGAACCAATGGTTCAACCGCTAACAGCTCAGAACTACAAGTGGTAACTCCTGAAAACAAATCTCTTGGCAAAGTACTCCTGTTTCCTTTCTAAATAAGCTGAAATTGATCCCAAATATAACCACTTTAAGACTGAAATATAAAATTCACTTGACTTGACCTTTATACTTATAATGAAATGGAGTCATGAGAAAGAAATTTGATGTCTCCATCTACTTCAGCCCAAGAGGACCTAATAGATGTTGAGTCATAAACTAAATTTTGAACACATTTTTAAAGCCTACATAGGGTTTTAGAAAGAAATGGAGTTTCCATTTTTCAGATTATAAATTCTATTTCTGTATTTAAAATCACTGGCTTTGGGATTGTTTTATTTTGGGGAGAAGGCTTTTTGAGTCAATGGATCTCACTGTGGCATTATCCCTGCAAATAAATGAAGACAGGCTTCTACAGGGATACCTTCTGACGTAGACAGTTACATGTAAATGACAAAATAGCCTTGGGAAGCCTCTTAAACAATACCTTAATCAAGGCAACCACGAAGACCAAACTGCCAGCCACAGATGGCTGAAAGCTGTGTTTCTCTGCCTCAGACACGAGAGGCAAGCCTCCTGTCTGTGTGGGACCCTCCTGCCTCTGCCAGATGCCAAGGTGAGGTGCATGACTCTGAGCAGCTCTTGCACTACTCTGTGAAGGAGATTCTGGTGCCCTTCTTCATGGTGGGTGGGGACTTGCCCTACCAGGATTTCCCTCCCAGCTTGCAATGTAATTTCTGTCGGTAAGCCACGAGTACAGACTTTGATGCACGTGCCAGAGCTCCCTTTAGAACACACGGTCAGGGCTGCACGTGGATTCCAAGCTCTTCCATTAGGCTTGGGAGTTGTGCATTAAGACTCCGGGTATACAGAGGTGCGTACTGATGGCCTCTTTTATCAGGGTTGTTGACTGCACACTTGTGGCTAGTTTTCCAAAAGCTTTGAACACCACCCTTCTTTTCCACCCTGGGTGCTGCAGTCCTACTATTATAGGAGTATTATAAGAGCATTATCGCACTGAGAACAATTAATTCATGGCAACATATCATTATATTGAGACTTCAGCAATGATAGATTCCAAGACTTATTTGAAGTATGACTGTTATAGATTCAGTTATGCTTTTGGCCACATGGGGCTTCGCTGGAATTATTTTGTATTTATTTAACTGTAACTGAAACCAGAATTTGTCCCCATGGTACTTCAACATTTCAGAGTTTTGAAAGGCTTGAGCTGTCATGAAGAGCTAAAATGTAAGGTGTGAATGTACAAACAAACAAAAAGGAATGTGTGTGGGCAGAAGATGTATTCCCTAGTCAGGAAAAATTTAAATTAGAGAAGAGAAATTCTGAGCAATTTCTTAATGGAAATGTCAGTGTAGCTGTACTCATGGCAGCAGAACCAGACACCAGTTCAACAAGTAATCAAATGAAAAAGAAAAGCAAGACAGAAGAAGAAACTAAAATAGTAATATACACTGTGAGACAAGATTTCTCTTACAATATAACTGTGTCAACTCTGCTAAAGCCACTGCTCTGTTAAAGCCATAAAGGTGTATGTAAAACCTACACTTTATCTATTGACAGGCTAAGGATGCATTATTTCCATTAGCCGGGTATCTAAAGCACAAGACTGGAAGGGTCTGGAATATTAAAAACCCCTTTCTATAATTGCAGCAGTCATATAAAAAATGTTTTTCACAGTCTTGGAAAATATGCTTCAGATGCCATCAACAAAATTGCTCAAAAATCAAGACCGAAAGAGCAGGCTGAAGCTAAAGTACATTTGGAAAAGGCTTTTAGAAAGACTAAAGGCTTTCCTGGTGCTCTGTGTTTTGCAATTACAGGAATTTGTTAAATACAACTCTCCAGAGAAAAACTCCCGTGGGCTCAGCTGCTCTGACTTGGGGGAATGAAAACCAATCCTCCTGACTGCAAATGTGGCAGTGGGGTTTTCATCCAGTGTAATAGATTTTTCACTGTACTAATGAAATGCTGATTGCCAGACAGTAAAATGAATGCATCTTAGTGACACAAGATCAATTTGACTTCCTTATTATAACAAAGGTAGCGTTCATTTTTCTCAATTAATCAGCCACATCATCAACACATCTTGGCTGCAGTGATTATAAATTGACTCTGGGGTCACTTGGTCTCTGCCTTGCAAAGGAAACATTTTAAATAATGTTCTCATTTTCCTGCATGGTATTGGAAATCACACACATGCACTCATAAGCAGAGAGTAGACTCGATTTTCTTTGCAATTTAGCCAAGATTTGGAGTCTGTCCAACAGCAATTGAATCACACCACCTTCTTTAGACTTCAACAGAGTGGGGCAATTTACTCCTGTTGTGAAAGGGAATGTTTCTGTATAATTATTTGGTCAACAGGAAGATCAGACTCAAGTTACATATACTGATGATTTCTTATTCCATTGTCCATGTACTGTACCCACAACAATGGTATGCAAATAGTTCTCATGGTTATAGAAACAGCTTTTTGTCTCTCTTTTCCTCTTCTCCTCCCTTTTCCTGTTCCTTAGTCATAGGTGGAAGAAAACAGATTCTTTACATTATAGCCCACTTTTGTATGTAGATTGATCAACCTTTTTTTCTTCCTTAGCAGCAGGTGAGAGAAAATATTTACATCTTCTTAATAAACTTTTAGATCTTTAACTTTCACATCCTCTGAGCTCTTTCTGTGGACTTGGAAGGACCAGAAATTATGCAGAAACAATTTGTAGGATGTCTGTGTGTAGGTTTAGAACACTGCAGAGCGTACAGAGGGAATAAAGTGCTTTAATTCACCTGCATGATGAGCAGGAACACCCTACAGCAGAGGAATCTGGAAAACTGAGGAAAAAAAAGGAGCAGTTGATGCAATGCTGCTTGTCAGAAAAATTATAAACTTGTGTCTCCCGCTGAGCATGACTATGTGTGCCTACAGGGTTCAAGGGTTTCACTTCACCTTTCCTCCAGTGTGTAGGGCACCAACCAGCGCAGGAAAGTGAAGGAAACTTTTCAGTAGCCAAAGTGGATGTCAGCATGATGTTGTCAAGTATCTCAGAAAATAATGCTGTCAAGAAGAAGGCAGGCACAATGGCCTTCCAATACCCAATATATTCTGAACAACTTAAACCAAACTGGGCTATCTTTCCCATAAGCAGTTAAATTTGCCATGAATTTACAACCTAAGATCTCTTTGTCTTACTATAGTTATCATTTTCTTTAACTTTTAGCTTAATTTCCTTTTTTTTTCCTGTTTTATTATTTAATTTGGAAGTGAGCTCTAAGGAGAGTTGTTCAAGTTCAAAACTTGGGTGGTTTTCACATCTTACAAAGCCAAATTACAGACTAAGTCAGGAGTGAATCACCTTGAGTTAAAACAGATTGGTATTTTTCAATCTTCATTTCACTGCACTTTGAAGAAAAAGCTCGCTTTTGTGTGGTCATATTTCATGACTACTCATAACAGATAACAGCTTAACTCCCATTGCTTGAAAATTGCATCAGTAAGGTTGTTTAACTTAATCTCTGCTCCCTACTATGGGAAAAATCTCTGAATGCTTTCTGATAGTTTTTCCTTCTCTCTTATACCCCACTGCTATCAGAGTTCATTTATATTCTCCCAGCTTGCTCATAGCAGCCCTGACCAATTTAAGAAGCCTGCTGCCGATGTGCAGACTTCCCCAGAGTCTCCAACATCATAAAGCACTGATGTTGCTAAGAGAAGCATCCCTGTCTCTTGCTTAGGCTTTTTTAAAGTAGATTAAGTGAAATAATAATATTAAGCTAAATGTGATTAATACGGTAATCACATTTGTCACCTCAGAAGCATTCTATCAGCTCTCCTTCTGTTTCAGACAAGCGAGCTCTCTTCTCATTTTCTTCTATGCTTTATTTTTCAAAAGGAAAAATGTAAATAAATTTTGCAGGGTTTGGGTGTCCTTATTCAGTTTCAACCTGCCATAAAGGAATATTCTACCAGGTAACCCTCAAAGTACAGAACCTGTTGAGCAGGCTTGTTTTTGTTGCACTAGTTTTCTCAAATGTGTCCGTATAATCAATGCGGGCCCAACTAATAAATATCTCCATGTTAACATAGTTAAGCTTAATTGTAGAAAAAATTACAGGAAATACTGTATTTCTTGGTGCTCAGACTCTGGTTACTCAAGTCTGTAGTTATGAGGCCCTTCCAGCCTGATTGTAGGGGCCTGTATGTGGCCTACATCCAGGAAAGCACTCAGAAACAGGCTTATGGTTTAATGGGTGTCTAATGTTGTGCTGGATTAAAAAAGTACTGGAGTTATACAATGCCATCATTTTTGGGCAGCAGTCTTTGTCAATGCCAGCAGAAATTTCTGCATCAGTCAATGGTAAATGCTGACCACCGGCCACACATAGACTCTAACAGAGAGCTTTCCCTTGTGTTTGAAAGGATAGGTTTGGAGGATATAAGTTCTGCAAGCAGCAGCCTGTGACGGGTTTAGGAGAGTAACTGCCCTATTATGGATCACATTAAGGAACTTCTCACTTGGGTGAGGTTTTTTACTTTCTTTTACCCAGATCTAATCTCATGGCAACTCACTTATTACTAAGGAAATGGCTCATTCGATGGCCCATTGTATAAGCTCACGTACCTGATACAGCTCAGGGTGGACTTCAGGCCAAGAAAACACTCAGACAAAATCAGATGTTAAACCACTGCAATCTGAAGCAAAGCAACAGTTTTCAGTGTGTCTCTGCTTAGGGTACCTCCGTGGGGAACAGAAAAACCGGGCAAGAACCAGTCATGGGAGCTGCCTGCAGCTGAAAGCATCTGAGGTAAATCAAACCAAGGCCAACCAGGCGCTCTACGAACAACTCCTCAGAACTGGTGTTGTGCACAGTCACACTGGTACTTCACAGCCATGAACTTCAGAAAAGCTTTTAATAAAACAAAGGCATACTAGGCTTTTGCCCACAAGCTTCTAGACACTTTTGAAGACAGCTCTAGCCAAATCAAATCTGGGAGTAGACAAAGAATAACAGCTTTCTGGCAGTCACTTGTTCTGATGATAGTAAAAAGTCCTCTGACCTTCCCAATAAAAAGGTCAAGTGCTGAAAGGTACTGAGCACCCATAATTTTCACTACAATCAACCTCTGAATGTTACATACCTTCAAGGACTTAACAGAAAGAATTCCTACAGGAGAAGGTGTGAGAGGGTCTGGCTTTTGACATGCCAATCAGAAGTAGGTGTTTTGAGGTAAAAGACCAATTGATTAGAAAAAAACGCTTTTGATTGTTTCAATCTTTAATGTTACCACTGACTAGAGACCGATATGTGCCTGATTTGCCCTGTGATGGGAAAAGAAATGTCTTGTGTCCTGTTAGGAACCTGACCAGCAAATGAATTAGAGTGAACAGACTCTGAAAAGAGGTGCCAACATTTCTTCTTGGTTGGGAGGATCTCATCTGTGTCAAGTAGCTTGGGCATTGGGGAAATACAAGGACAGAGAAAAAATATGTGGGGCACAGGCAGCGCCGGCATGTCGTGAGACTGGAACAGGGCTCTTTGATCTGACTGTATATGATATTCTGACCCCTCAGCAATGAGGCAAAGTGCTGTAAATCCCATTAGAGGAGAAAGTAAAAGGAAAGATATTTAGAAGGAATAAAGATGCAGTAGTGGCCTGACACAGTAGTACTATGATTTCATCCTGCAAGGTGCGTGAGAATTTGTGAAGGGTTTTGAGTCCTGATGGTTTTGAGTTTTCTGCAAGGTGAAAAGGAAAGTGATAGGAATGTGGGGAGAATGGCCATTCAGGTTTAATTTGGGCAAAAACCGTTCTGTAAAGGCATAAAAACCAGTTTAAATGTAGCTGGGGAAAAAATGGTTAAAGATATGCTGTCTTTCAAAATTCCAAGCAAGGAGATTATAGATAAAAGTAAAGCTTGGGAAAAGGAACAAAAAGACGAGACTTAGAAGAAATCTTCCTTTATGTCGTAATTTATAAAGGGATATAAAAATTGCTATTTGATTAACTAATTACTCTGTACTGCTGAATTGTTTTTCAGCATGTAATCTTCTACTGAAAACAAGTTTGAAAATTGTTAAGTTTGTAAGTTTCTGGAAAAACCCAATTGACATTAGTCACAATTCTCCTAATTGCTTTATAATTTTGTGGGCATACTGAACTACCTGATACAGTTTCAGCAGAGACTTGTATTCCTTTTAGAAACAGGATATAATTGTTGTGCTGAAGTCTGCGGATTGCCTCAGAAAACTGAAATAATTAAGATTTTCTTATTAGAGAAAATCCTGTAAAAGGAAATCCAAATGTATGTTTATTAAGTTGTTTGGCCAAATACAAGAGAATGTCATGTGAAAACTGCTTAGAGATTTTATAGCTTCTGAGGTGCTAAATTTATCTGCCTGCACTGGTGTACATTGTTCTTCACCTGGAAATGTGCCTCTTTGACAGCAATCACCCCTCAAATACTGATTTTATTCAGGAGAAAAGGGTTAATGAATTTCTCCAGTGCTAAAGGCTGATGTTAAATAAGTTCCTGTGTGTTGGAAATTCCATGCTGAAGGAACTTGGAGGGCAGTGCTTTAGCGGTCATGCTGCCTTGACTCCTCGAGGAGAGCCAGCTGCAGACACAGAGCCGCAGCGCTGTGAGTGAACAGAGGTTATTTGCATGGCTGACAGTGACCTTTGGTGGTGGTCCTGGTTGCTGTGTCCATGTTTTCCAAAGAGAGGACAGAACATGAGGGATAAAGATGTGGCCTTTTGAATCTCTATTTCTTATGGACTCTTAATTAAAACACAGAAAACTAGTGAGTTTGTCACTTGTCATAGAAGGTGCATATTTTAGTAATAAATAAACCACCAGAAAAATATAAATAGCAATAAAAAGGTTTATTTGTACGTGTTTTCCCTAAGCAAATCTGCTAGTGAAAGTGCACTGTCACTTGATTTTTCTTTTCACAGTATTTCCCATCCTTACCCTGTAACAGGATGTCTCTCCAAGGGCTGGGAACATGGAATGGTTACACCCATGAGTTAAATGGAAAAATATGCAGTAACTGGCAAGGAAACTGGATTTTAACATCTTTCAGCTGACCTTCCTGTGTACAGGTGGAGTGATATGCTTCCACATCTCTGCCTAAGGAAATCCACCTCCATATGTTAGGGAAATGAAGCTCTGTGGTAAATCCCATGGTTCTTGGGAAGGGCTACAACATGTCTGACATGTGGAACTCAAAACTGCTTATTTCTCTTGCTGAATACCTAAATCTCAGTAGCTGGTCACAACTTTGCAGCCTATAATGTAAGAGGAATTGCTGTGCTCTTCAGCTGCATTAACCCCAAAAACTCCCAACAGGTCTCAAACTGCATCTTTGTGCACCTTCATGCTTTTGAAAGGGCAGCGGGCTTAATATTCCTTTGGAAATATTATCTCTGGCTTAAAATATCTCTAAATTGTTGTCAAAGCTGCAGTGGGTCCTACGTAGACCTGAGATCATCTTAAAATACTGTACTAAGATACTGGTACTACTCTACAAAATTAGCTCTACAAAACCTGCTGCCCAAATAAGTCGGTAGTCATCACATAATGAAGGACTGTGGTTACACTTGTAATAAAGTACCCAAGCTAGGATGTCTATTTTGTTAAAATCTGTGATAAGGTTATTGCAGGGCTGATGAGAATCAAGTACGGAGTTGTTCTTTGAATGCAAGCATGGAGCGTTTCCATGTAAATAAGTTCAAACAGTTGAGGGCTGGTGGCTGCATTATATCCCTCAAATGGAGTGGGCTAATTAATGCCCTTTTCTCTGCTTCTTACAGAGCTCTTGAAAGTAGAGGTATTTATTCTTAGATTCTTTAATTGAGCAGTGTCTTCAGCTACATCTCACACTTGAGTCTTTGCCCTCTCTGCTCATCTGCCTAACTACAGACTCTGACATTAGGAAGTGGGAAAGCATACATTTCTCTGCAGGCATATTTGCCTGTTCTTTGGAACAGGTGCTTCAGGTGTGTGCCCTGTATTTCTAAGTTCCTTTTCTTGACACAGATATTTGTAAAGTCACTAGCTAAGCCACTGACACCTGTGCTATTTTCTCATCATGTCCTGTCCCGCTTTTCCATTTAACTTCATGGCCTTGTGTTTACTCTGCTAAAGTGTGACATTTAACTATTTTTTCACGTATTTTTGTTGATTTGTAATATCTTTAGAGGTATTCCCTCCGTCCTTCCGTTTTCATACCAGGTCAAAGGGATGCTTTTTGGCTTTTAGGGCTCTATTTTTTTCTTACAGCTTAAAAAGATAATTTTTCACCCTGAGTCATATTGTCCTTGCTTGCTTGAAGGATCTTTGCAATCAGGATTTAACTTCTGGCTTTGCTGCAGGTCCTTTGATACCCTGTGTTTGTAAATTTCTCTGCTGCTATAAAAGAGAACCATTAAAGTTCCTCTCTTATCCCTCATCTTTTCTGGTTTTTGCCTTATGAAATTACTGTCTGCTCTGGGCAGAAAAGATTTCCTCCATTGTGTTCATACAGGTCCTCACATAGAATGGGAAGCCAGTAAATCAATATAATTACCCTGAAAAGCATAGCTGAGAATATTCTCCTGAAGTTTCTTTCATTTTATTATTGGCACCTTCCTGCATTTGTCCAGGTTTGGTTCATTTTTTCTTAAAATTTGTGAATTTCAATAACGCTTTCTTCTCAGTAGATCCACTAAAGGCAGCATTTTGACAAAGATTCATTTCACAAGAATAATTTTCCGAAGAGAAGGTCTGTTTTACAGGATGAATTTTCTTATTCATTTGAGACAGTCCCGAGAGCTGCATCAGACTATACAGGATTGCCTTTTGAAGCACAATATTGTCAGGTCAGACATGACACTTTCAATAAGCCGTTGGGAGTCAATTAAAAGTTTTATGTGTTCTGGCCTCTTTTAGCAGTGACAGCTCCCAAGTTCAGGTCAGGTCATGTTTGCGTCAACCACACTGTGCTTTTTCTGTGCAAGAGTCACACGGGTATTCACAGGCCATTGCATTGACCTTTGCTAGCAAAACCCTCACACAGTTTACAGGCCTTTTCAAAAGTGAGAGAAACACAGTTGTCAGGACATTTTGAACTTCGCTATGCTTGTATAGTTCTTATTGCAAGACTCTATACCTTTGCTTGCTTAAACCCTGTGTGACCTGATGGCTGTTTTGTGAGAAATTCTTTTTCCTGGTCTCCAAAGAAGACCTCTTCTGACAGAGATCTTGATTCATGATATGGAGAAGACATAGAAGGAAGATGCACCAGAAGACAAAAGAAGGAAGAATGATTTAAATCTCATAAAAGAAAAGATTAATTTAATCTTTCTTCTTCCCTCTTTTTCTAGCGCCCCACTACGATAGGTGGATATATCCATGCAGTTCCTCTTACAGAGCTCTGACTTTTCCTGCTGACTCTATTTCCTATCTGGTTCTTGATTTTCAAGGAGGCTGTAAACTACTCTAATATTTTTGTCCCCCTACCATTAAAAATGTGGTTGACGTAATCAATGTGGCGTATAATTTGAGAGAAGTAGTGAGTGCAATGTTTCCCAATCTCATTTCAATCAGTGTTTGTTGTCTTGTGTCAGGACGAGGGCTGGTTTTCACAGCCAGCCCCTGGTTTTGGCTACTTTAGGCAGCAGTAGAGGTGGCTCAAGAGCACAATGAGGAGGTGACACCATTTTGCCTTCCTCTTTCACTCCTGGGGACCAGAGGGAGGACCAGAGTCAAGACGGGGAGAACCTCCAGCACGGAGCAAGCCAGAATTTCTACATGCTCTGACAAGGAGGAGGGAGCCCAAAACCAGGTAAAGTCTCCCTTTTCTGAAAAACACAGAATCATCAGAAAGCCATCTTCTGCTTATGATTTGGGAAAGTATGATGTTCTTCTGAAGAAAGGAGTCAAAACAGGAAAAACATTTATATCCCAATAAAAGCTTTCTGATAGGCACTGAATTCAGAAAGCAAAACCTAGCGTAATATGGTCAAAAAGGCTGACCTCTGTGTGGTTTGACTCTTCAGATGCATGAGTACAGTGCAAGGAAAAGAATTTAGGTATTTACCTAAACTGAGGAAGACGCTCATGAGGGCTTGTAGATCTGGAAAAGCCATGTAGTCCTCGTCCTTCACAGAGTTTGAGTAACTCCAATAAATAGTATTCAGTCAATTGCAGTTAAACTTTGTGGGATCCAAGCCATAAACTGTAACCTTTCAAGAGAGAACTCATCCTTTTTCTATCTGCTTTCACAGTGTCATCTGCCAAATTACACCTAAAAACTTAATTCAGCCTGTAGGCTAGAAGTAGAAATTTTTACCCCTTTGCTCCCAGTTTGTGGTAAGCTTGCTTCAAAATTCAATGCTGCTCATACCCAAGCCATCTTATCTGAATTAATTTAGTATTAGGAAAAGCATACCTCAAAACTAAGAAATAGAGGGGACCTAGGTACTTATAAGTATCAAAATACTTCATGTTTCACATTGATACCTTTAAAACTAAGAAGTTTTCAAAGTGGTAAGGCATTGTTGTATCCAAGTTGACCTAAGTTTTAATTGAGAATTAAGGACCCTTAATGAAAAAAGAAAATGAAACCTCTCATTCCAATTAACACATAATTACATGTTGGCCTTGGATGAAATGACTGCCATTTTAATTTCATTAATATGTTGATTGAGTCAGCTGTTAAAAAATCCTCTTAATAGAAAACCTTCATCCAGTCATATGCTAGGCATTGCTTATACAGTAATGATCATTTTATTGAGAGGAATGGTAATATATTATAATTTCTGGTCATAAAAAATATAAGTATACAGTATCTATAAAGGAATTTAATAGAATCATTTATTGTCAAAATGAAATGTCTTTTCCAGATTTTTCAGAAGTGATTTTAGTTTTCCATCTGCGGAATATAAACGCCTGAGATGAGGTTAGGAGTATTTACTTTGACAGCTTTCCAGAGGCAGAACTTCAGATACTGGGACTGACGCTGCAGTATAAGTCCTGTGAATTATTTCAGCAATAACGCAGTGAAGACATCTCTTAATATGGCAGGCTATTTTTGAAAGTGTTTTTGATATTACACAACTTGGAATCTCAGTTAGTCATTTTGCAGCAAATTCTGCATCACCAAAATTGCAGCTTTCTCTGCTTCCTCATGACCTCGCAGTCCAGCACAGCAGGATGAAGCCTGGCAGTTTTAAACAAGGAATGGGTTAGGACCAGCCAGAGGGTGCTTCTAAGACAGTCACTAAACCAGACCATCTCAGGAGCAGGATGCTGAGGGAGCAGTGGTTTGTGCCTTACACGCAGTATGAGTAAACCAGCATGTTTTATGAAGACAGTCTCAGTGATCCCATCAATACTAGTACTACCCATATACACCATTCACAGGGTTTGGTGTTTGTTTTTCTCCATTACCCAAAGCATTTCATTGTTTTATTTGGATATGGGGGTGTCTGTGGGTAGACACATAGCACGACTGTGAATTGGTAGGGTTTATAGAAGTCTTCAACAGCTTTCATGGTGATATTTTAATATCCAGTGTTTTAGAGCAATTTCACTTCCAGTATTGCAAATTTGTTCATTCATGGGATGTTTGCATGAATTATTGTGTTTCTCCAGTCTCAGTGTTGCTTGCAATTTGTCCTGATTTTCTTCTTTAGATGTTAAAAATTTGCTACTTATGCCTTTTTGATATGATTATATAAAATAAGTTAGAGCAGCAACTTTAGAATCATTCACTAGATATTTTGGACAGTTGATGATAGGGGTATACATTGAATTGAGCAATGGACAGACTGAAAAGGGAAATGACAGTTAATGGAAGGATGGATAAAGTGTGAAAGGCCTTATTTGATATTTTCACTAAAATTCTAGTCTGTGTGCACTAACAAAACATTCTGGTAACAAAAATCAAAGTTTTATCTATAAGTAGAAAATTGAAATACAGTACAGAAAAAAAAATAGCTCACTGTGAGATCTGGAATACTGAAAAGAAATCAGAATTGATCACACAATGAAATCCGGTACTTGTCGATTACAATAACAGCCATGGAATAGACCCACATGTATTTTCAGATGTCATTTCAAGAAGAAATAAGTACAAATGTCCCAAGAATAGTCAGGGAAGTTTGTTTCAACTTTTGCAGCATTGTAGCAAAGTAATAATCCTTAATAGTTTAAAATGTAATCTGATGGATCTACATAAGGGATTAGATGGCATGACTCTAGATCTAGCATGGCATGCTGTAAACACGGAGTCAAGAGTATTCTCAGGATATGGAGTTGTTTCTTAGATACCTCCACCCCCCTTTTCTTCAGCCTTGGCTGTGGTTAATGGTGTTTTTATGTGAGAGTAAAATCAATTCGTGTGAGTGAGAATTATGGAAGAGAAGGTTTTGCTTTCAGATGTTTATACACTGCTGTGTCCCAATCTGTGATTCCCAAGTGAAAAAAAAATAATGCCAAGTAAGATCCAGTCCTCTGGACAAAAATAGAGATCTGCTGGCTTTGGCTTTTGTAGCACTGAGATAGTCAGTCAAGCACTGTCTTGGCTGACAAGGTTAAACTATAGCAACAGAACTGTGGATTTAAAAAAAATTATAATGAAGATAGCAAACTTAGTTTGTGAACTAAAGGTCACTATTTTAGGGAGGCACTGCATAATTTCACATTGTTACTGACTCATATTCATTCCTTGGTATGGATTACTCATGTTTCTGTTAATATAATTGGGGGTGGTTTGCAATTGAGACTGTTTGGCTGCTGTCAGCTGGGCTAGAGGTGCTTATTAACGTTGCTTTAAGGGTGAGTGGGTGTGCGCACATGTTTCAGAAACATCTCAGTCTTGAAACTGAATTTGGAGTCACACATTTGAAGAACCTTATATTTATTTGTTTCAGCTGGATTCTTTCCAATTATCTTCTCATATTCATGTAAACATCCATCAAAATAATCTTAGACAGTTCTAAGCAATATGTTGTAAAACTCTTCATTGTTCAAAACCAGCCCCCAAAATCATTGCAGCATAGGATGTCATCTATGTATATCCAAAGCACTCGTGTTAACTGGTGGAGATGTAATTGGTTCCTGAGCACATGGGAGGAAAAGCTATCATGCTGCTAGTGAATAATTTTAAGATACTTTGAAAATGATTGATCTCTTCCTTTGTTATTCCTAAAAAAAGGAGTTTTTGAACCAAAAAGCATTACAGCATACAGTACAAAGAGACTGTCAGAGAAAATGTTCCCGTGTCTATAAAAATTGCCATAACAAGGCTTCCCTATTGAGTATTGACCAGGCATTACTTTCATCGTTGGCTCTTTAGCAAGTTGTCTGGATGTGGTGAATGTGACTCTGCAGTGTGATATTTGTAACTTGGCTTTCTTGTGCTGAAGTCACTGTGTGCTTTTGCAAAATCTATGGGTTCATTCTGCATGAGTGGAGCAGGCAGGGTCAGCTGTAGTACTCACCAGAGCTCCTTGCAGTACAGATATCCACTTGCATGAAAGTATGGATCAGTCAGGATTAACTGAGGATGAGGATTTTGTGAGTCCTGGGAGGTGGTGAGCACAAAGAGAGTGTTAAAGGAATGACAAGGAACGTTGTATCCTACACCAATTTGTAACATAATGATTTTCTAAATCATCTAAACCCCACAAAATTGTGATTGGCTTAAATTTGCATTTGGAGTCATCAAAACCACGGAGGAAATTATTTTAAATGCAGATGAAGTATCCACATTCATATTTTAATATTGAAGTTATAAGTAAAAAAGTTGACATGTAAGCAATTGTACCGTCTTGTTCAATCTCTCACAGTGTGTTCACAAAGCAGCATTGCAATTTGAAAGGTCCTTTTTTATGACAGGAAATATATTTAATTTTTTATTATTCTGCTTCATGAAATAAAGCTAAGCTAGTCTGTTTACACAACTAATGGGTTTGGGGTTTGATACTCAGCCTAAAAATACCAGTTGTCCTTTATTTGGGTCTTTGAGAAACACATGAACTTCAGAAATAATCAGGCAAGAAAGAGAAAGCCAGAAGTTAATGGATATTGTGTAGCTCTGTACTGTTGGAGAGAATTATTATACAGTAATCTGCTGTCCTCAGAGGGCATCTTGAACCAACTTCTCCTGTACTCACTCCACCTACAGATGCACTGGGAAAACCATAGAGATAGTGCACATCAGCCTCTGGCTGCTGGAGGACATACAGGCAATTGCTAAACTATAACCTGGAAGGAGAATTAGTCTGAAAATATTTGTATAATCTATTTAATCTATTTCTGGCCAGCTGTGCTTACAGAATAGATTAACTGTGAAATTGTATTGTAAGTGGGCTTTTTCCCACACAAAATAAAAGAATAGAAAAATGGCACAAAGTTATATTGTTCCTCATTTGCATTCAGGCAGCTTTAATATCAGCAGAAAAATCAGCTCTGATTGTTTAATGCAAAAAAACTTGGAAAATACTCTGCCACTTAAGTTTTATTGAACTGAGAGCAAGACTTGCTCTATTTCCTTATTTAATTTAGCATTAACTTATCTCCTTCAAAATTGAGCCATTCAGCATTATCTGAGTGGCAAAGACTCTTCAAAATCATCAGTATCGAGCTGTTTTCCAAGACAATATAGTTTTAATTTCTTAATGCATATTTTGTGCTTAGTGGAGTTGTTAGAATTTGTCTTTGTCTACCTGGTGAAGACAACCCATAATTTCTTTACTCCAAAATAGACCTTGACTTCTCGTGGCATTTTGCACATGGAACATCTCCCTACTATTACTGTCTGATATTTAAATAGCACGCACTTTCTCACAGGAAGGGCTCACTGGGAGCGCTGAAACTTTCTGAACATGCACGACTTTCTCTCCTCAGTGTTGAAGTCCACCCACTCACAGAGTGGGAGCCTCATACCGCAGGTAATTGGAGCGTCGAGTGCTGCAGAACCGGGAGCAGGAACGCTTGCGTGAAGGTACTGGGACGTGACAACGCCTTTGAGAGCCTGAAGGAAGCACCGGGACACGGCGATGTCCCAGGACCTTTATGGAGAGCAGTGGTCACACATCTTCTTCACAGAGCTGCTCTATGGCCAAACACTTTGCATATCGGCTATGTAGATTTGGAGTTTATCTGGGCTAGACTCTCATATTTTTCTCTTATCTTTCCTAAATAGGGGAAAGGAAGGAGTGTCTAACTGACAGGTCCTACTTCTGCGTAATAATTGTAGAACAGTTTGAGCTGAAAAGGACCTTTTAAAGGCCATCTGGTCAAAGTCCTCTGCAATGATCACAGAATAAGTGCACAAAAAAAATGTTTCCATCAGATCCCATTTGCTTGCTGTAAATCGACCGAGCTTCTGCAAAACTGTGCTTTCTTTTTTTTTCTTAAGTTTAGGGAGACAAGCAGGTTTTTTGCAGTCTCTTTCTCATCTCCTACACACTACGTTTCTTAACATTCATAAACATGAAATGCAACAGGCTCTTCATCAGTTTTCTCTTTTTTGTATTTAATTTATTACTCCTGTAGCAAAGAAACTGTAGGACTTCACCATGGTGAAATGCATCAGTTAGATACATTTATTTTTCATTCAAATAAGAAGTTCATGAGTAGCTGAAATACTTGACAGAGAAGGAGATCTTTTGGATCTTGTGTTTACATCAGCTCCACATCTTGCTATGAGAGCAATGCATAAATACATCTAAATATGTCGCAAAGTAATGTAATCATTAAAGCATACTTTTGAAAGGCATAAATAGAACAAGAGCAGAGAGCATTTTTACTTTTTATTCCATCAGTGCCCATTAGAGGTTAAGAGACAAGCAGGATAATGTGCAGCTTTTCAATATTTCATATGCAATTTTTACATTCAGGCAATTTTAGGGTCCTGGCTAGCTGTAACTGAGGAAAGGTGTCACTGAGCTTTATTTTAAATGTACTTGATTGGATCTGGAATAAGCTTTGTTTTATTTCAGTTTTTGCTTTTTATCACAGAGGCAGGGTTTACCGAGCATATGGAAGACTCAGAACTTTTTTGTATTCTGTGCAGTGACTCAGTTTGTGGTTTTGAATATGGCAATACCCATACAAGAGATACACTCTGAGGATTGGCGTGTAATAATCTGGAAGGAATACCTCTATAGCCCTATATGCTTTTTGTAAAGATGTTCCCAACCTATACTGGGTTCACCAGAACATTTCTATTTGAACAATACTCACACCTCCTGTGTAAATAATGAGTCTTTAATATTTTCTAGAACACGCCAGGTTACAGGTGTTCAGCTTTTGCTGCAATATTGAATGTTACTTGCCGTGTGTACTTTAGTGGTTCACACCCCTCTGAGACCCTTCTGTGGACAAGAAAAGCACCTCAAAGTATCCAAGCGCAGCAACCTACTCTCTTTCCAAAATTTTGCATAGACCTGAAAAGAGGCAATGAGGAAAGATTCTCTTTACCCTGGGGCCAGTTCCGTCCTCCCTTTGACAGCCTCCTAGCTAATGCAGTTTGTTCACTGGATGAAATGACAGCTGTTTCTGCTGACATTTTTCTGAGTTTAAAAAAAAGAAAAAGACTGGAAAAAGGAATTTTCTTATGTCTACTCCTTTAAAAGAAAGCCTAGAAAATGATAATAAAACAGCAAGCTTAAAAGCTGCTCATGCCGCCCTAAACTAAGATCCCATCTGATACACGACATAGGCACAGAACAGAAAATGATTATAACAATGGGAATCACTGCAACTACTTTGACAGACAGGATTACTTGCTATATACTATTTAAAGTTTTTGAAAGCCATCCCTTGCCTTTATTTAAGTGAGGGAGAGGCCACAGTTAAAAGTCAGGGTGAGTCGTGCTGCTCATTGCAATCCAGGTGGACTGGCTTAAACTGAGTGATTATCAACTAGATATCATCTGTAGAGATATATGGTCAAGCTGGACTGGAGGAATGAATCCTGAATAGGTCTCAATAGTGATTTTTTTATAGCTTCCTGTGCTGATAGAGATACTGAAAGATCGGAGAAACCTGTTTTTCAAGTGTGCTGTATTTGCTGAATACAGAAAGGCATAAATGGCAATAATTTTAGTCTTAGTGGCTGGTTTACCGATTTCTGTTGGTTGTAATTCTTTGCCTTATATTATCTGAGGAAAGGAAGGTTAAAGAAGCACTCAGCTGAGAGGGATCTGCAAGTTCTGTTACTGTTGACAAGTGCTGTTATTTACCCGGTCAACCTAATCCATGTTATGGTATAAACAGTTTTGTGGATAAACATCAGCAGTGCTGTGGGTGGGGATATTCCACATGCGCCGCTGTGCAACAGCGTGCCCACCTATTAACCACTGCAACATGAATCCCCTGAGCAGAGCTGGTAACCACAGTGTCTTTGTGGAAGCAATCTTTCATTACTCTAGGTTATATAGACTATCCCTTATACCAGCAAGAAGTAATTGCAGAGGCTTAGCATGGTATAATTAGAAGCTTTATTATGCCAGTTGGAGGAATATTTTATATTAACACTGACAAGTTTCCTGAGACTTTTCTGTGAAAAACAAAATGAGAACACGAATGTGATGCCGAATCTATCAGGTAAATGTTTTCCAGTATAAAGTCACCTTTGTGACATCTTATTCATATTAACATATCAGTTGTGGCTCCAGAAACTTCCTAGCAGTACTGCTTGCCTCAACAATGAAACACTGCTGTGCAAACAAATCAATACAGTAATTTGGGGATTTAAGACCTTACATCTATGAAGATGTAAATAATTATTTAATACACTAAAATTAAGACTGACAAATCTGTCAAAGTAGTGACTGAGTTTAATTACATATTCCTGTTGTGTTTATGTTTCTTAAAAATAAAGAAATAGAATATTATCCATCATTGCTTAATGCCCAGGTAAATTTAATCAATTTATTATTCACTCAGAGATGGCTTCTCAACACGTAAGGTAGACATATCACTGATTAGAAATTAATTTTTTTAGTAGACCTCTAGGCTGCAGCCATCCATTACACTATTTGAGTGATATCTTGTCACCAGAGGCATGGAAAGAAAGGTGTTCTGCCTGCATGACACTCATCTGGAGTGGCATTATTCAACACCTTGCATGCAGTGTGGGACGACAAAGGATTTGAAAAGATGTTCTCACAGCACCTTGTGGTAATGGAGCAGAAATGAGTGAAATTATTTTGTTGAATCCTATATTTGCAAATGTGGGTGGAATTCTCTGAATAATTTTGGCTGAAATTAAGCCTTTGCTCAATTTCCTCCCCTACCTGGGGGAAGTGAATCCACACCTCCATTGGGAATACTTCAGTCAGAAGGCTACCACTTCATCTGGGGTAGTGTTGTCTCATGCATTGGATTGCGTATAATAATGACATTATGCCAACAATCAACAATTAAATTGGCTGGGGAAAAGCAGAATGGGAGTGAATCCACAGCCCAGAGATTAGGGCACTCATCTGAGAAACACTTATCCAATTTTTCTCTAAAACAGGCAGAGAAGGGAGCTGAACCCAGGGCTGCCTTTTATTCACCTGGCCTTGGAACTGAAGCATATCAGGTGACACCTAGACTTGTACTTGGAGGTTACCATGAAAGAATAACAGTGCATAACAAACAGTGCAAAATGGCTTTAGCACTGCTTCTAAAATTATTTCACCGAAGTGTCTGACTTTCAGGAAACAGTGTTATTTTAAAAAAACTAAACCACTCCTGCTATACCAAAGTTTGCTTCAAATATGTTATTATTAATAATTTTAGCATAGATTTCTGAAAAAGTTCATGATGTTGAACCCTGTCTTAGACATAAGTGCAACAGTGCCTGTTACAGGAATAGTTTTAGATTAGTTTAGATTAGACAACCATTTTTTTCTGTAGTGAATAATATGCAAACTACATTTAAAATACATGGGCCAACATATTATGGCTAAAAGGAATTTTGAAGACTTCCACCTTTATCACACAGAACGCCATAAAAATAAATTGGCTGTCCAGATGCTCAAATCAGGCCTATTTGAAAAGAAATACTATAATCTTGCATAGATTGAAACGAAACTTGAATTTTATGGGTCATAAACGTCTGTGTTGAATGATTTTTTTTCTTCAAAATTTAGTTGAATAACAATAATGCTTCTTGCAAAATCTTACTTTAAAAAGTATTTTTACGTGCAGTTTACCAGATAAAAGATGCAGTTAACACTTCTGTTTGTGCAGTGGCTTTCTTAGTGTTGTAGGTTCCACAAGTTCAAACCTAATGAGTCATATTGTTTGTCTCCCTTACAAACAATAACAATTGTGCCATTTACTTGAAAATCATGATATGTAATTACCTGTTTGGATGGGTAGAAATAACCTCCTGATTTTTTGAAGTTTTCTAGGGAAGAGGCTGGACTCTAAAATATGTGCAAGAGAAGGATCAAATGCAAACAGGTGTGCATGGTCTGCCCTCTCTTTTGGCTCATTACAGGAATTATTCCATGCATGGCATAGGGAATGGGGAACCAGACCTTTGACATCTGTCTGTCACCTCCATCAGTGCTGGCTGTGCTCACATTGGGCTGTATTCCTCTTCAGATGTATCCTCTTTTAGATCATTTATCAGCTGATCTCCTCATGCCTTACACATCAGAGCGAGCCCCCTAAATCCAAGGCCCCTTGTTTCAGGCCCTTTAACATCCTCCTCCCCAAGGAAGGGCCAGAGTGCCTCTCCTCCCTACCCATCACACACCCTCCAGTCTCTTCATTAGAGCTTTGAGGATCCACATCTTGACCACAACTTGGCTGCTCTGCAGACTGACAGTAATCTTCCTTCTGCTCATAGATTTGGGAGCCACAATTCCCATTTTTAGCATCTCTTCTCAAGATATCTTGCTACAGCACGTGGAACAATGTTTCATTTGCTAATATTTGTGAAGCATTAATGAATGATCTGTCCGTGAAATGTCCTGGAACCTCTCACAGAAATTAGAGATGTTTGTTTCTCTGCCCCTGGTAGTGCTAAATTACAAGCTCTTAAAAATTGAACACTTTTATTGCAGGGCTGATTGCTTGAATAAAGCAGCTTTTACTGCTTTGAAGCAATCAATTGGCTTTCTAGGATTCTGCTCTAACTTTAGATTAAATATGGCCTGAACCAGTAAAGTTCCCTCATACTGTGGTTATTTTTTTCTTGTGCTAAATGAGTAAAGAATAATCTCTTGTTACACTAAGATTTAGCAAATAGATGTAGGATCATTGATTTTATTGGAATTTTGCCTACTCAGAGGCTTGGAGCTGACCCTGAGGTATAAACTGGTTTGTTGTAGCAGTGAGGGGTTTGCTGGAATACAGAATACTGTCAGGAAAAAGGAGTTAAATCTGGCAAAGGTGAGCCCTTGGTTACCATACCTGAAGTAGGAAACAGACCCGTGTGTTCACGTTTAAGCTGTGAAATGACAGATTCACTCCATGTGAAACTGGAACAAAACTGAGTTCAGTGGGTTTATCCAACTCCAGCCTCGATGTCAGAGAAAATTACTTATCCCTTATTTTGCCATTTTGCTGGCTTTCCTTCCCCTCAGACTTCTTGGTTAGTTTTTGAGAATTGGGTAGAAGAAGAGTGGCCTCAGAAGCAGACAGGTGAGGTGTTTTGTTTTGGTTGTTCTCCATGAAATCCAAAATGGTAGAATCCTGTAATGGTTTGTGTTGGAAGGGACCTTAAAGACCATCTAGTTCCAACAACCCTGTTATGGGCAAGCACATCAACCATGAGATGAGGTTGCCTAAGGCCCTGTCCCCTGTCCTGCCTGGCCTTGAACAATTTTTGGTAAGAAGGGGAGGAAGACTTGTTTTCAGAAGAGAATGTGATAATGTGATGTCCTGATCCCACTTTCAGCTTTTCTGATTTTTTTTTTTGGAGAAACCTATCTGAAATTGCATGAACCCAGGGGAATGTTACATCTGCTGGGAAATAATATTCTGGCACTTTCACCCCTCAAGTTTCCTATAAATCTCTGTGCTTTGAGCTTAGATATCTTCTGGGTTTCCGCTTAACACCACCTGATGTTTTCATCACAATCGGAGGAAGATAAAAAACATACAGTCTTCTCCATGACAATCCTCTCCTCAAGGCTTGACTTCATGGTTTTCTAAACATCTCATTTGAAAAATAGAGGGCATTTGATACTTACCACCTGATTAATTGCCATCTTGTCAAATCAGGCTGAAAAATTGGTGCTTGTGTTGCAGGCACCTTGGTTTCTCATCAGGTACAGGATATATACAACTTTTTTTAACAATGAACACGAAGCTCTGTTGGCAAAGTAGTGAACTGAACATCTCTAAGGATTCATCCTTGCCATTCTCAGAAATAATTTGAAGTTATCAACTTGACCTTAGCTTACTAAGCAGCAGGCACACTGCAAAAGACCTAATTTCTCACTTCTGTGATCTCCTTTCATATGTTGGTTTGGGTTTTTTTTTAAGAATAGACTAATTCCAAGCCAAAACCTTGGTACTGTGAAATGGAATAGTAAAACTCAATGATTTAAAGTCACCTAAGGTGAGTTTTTGAGGGTTTTCAGCCAGACTTTTTGCCATCTTTTTTCTAGTTTATCTTCTTGGAGTTCCTAAATGCCTACTAAAATTTGTAACTGTGGTGCAGGTACACAGACGGTAAATTGAAATCAAGCTTGCTTTTCACAGTCTCTCTCTCTCAAAATCTTATAGACCATAAATTAAAAACTAGTTTTCCCTGTTATCTTCCATGCCTGCTGGGTTCTAGTCTGCAAGAGTCAGATGGTGCAATTTGAAAAAGACAGGCAAAATATAATGGAAAGCTGGGGTCCAATTCTAAGAAAAATAATCCTTAAAATATTTTACACTATTTACTCTGCTCTGATGTTGAGGTGGAAGCTTGCACCAGTTCCAGTGAAACGCTAAATGCTCTTGATGAATGAAAACTAGAAGAAAAAATGTTCAGCTCTAACAGCAGAGAATAAAATTGCATAGAGGTGATAAATCAAGAGCTTTTTGTTAGCTACTTATAAAAATTAAAATATTCATTATGTCTAATAATAGTGGTTCAGTATTATATTAATAATTTAATAATAAAACTGAGCCAAAATGCAGGTATTTGGAATATAAATCTTTTTTATAGTAACAATAAAATAAATATTTGAGTGATGCTGGCTTGCTTCTTGACTTCAGAACCATTCATTAACAAAAATAGGATGTTTCTAATTCTTAGGCGTGTGTCAGGATGAGAAGTCAATGCCAAATTTATAAACAAAGATTTAATAGTTTGTTTTGGAGGTATTGTAGTAATGGCTTTCCCAACAGGAGATTACTGAATGAAAATTCAATCTTGATATGAAAACCTCCTATTTAGCAAAGTGACAATAGACAGGTTCATGGATTTTTTCATAAAGCTGATGAAGGTAACTCATTCTTGAAGAGGTCTGAAATAAAAAAGAAGGTGCAATAAGTTGGAATGAAGCCAGAGATATGTAATGGAAAGATTCCGATGCAGAAGGTCTGGAAAAGCAAAAGCACAACCTTCAGATTTATTAAATGACAAGGAAAACTACATATCTAAAGCAACTGAACCAGCTTAAAAGTAGTTGGCTCTGCCCTTTCCAGTTTCTGGATTTGTGGATCACCTGATATTTTATTGCTTCTCAGGTCCTGTTTCCCTCTAAACAGTGGCAGACCCCTTTGTAACACCAGTCTTTGAGTTCAGTGTGACAAAGAAATTTCTCCATTTCTACCTTCAGCAGACTTAATTCAAATTTTCACCTATCTTAACAGGAAGCAGATCAGGTTTTGCACAGTCACCACACAATCATCATCCTCATTCTGGCTGTTCAGTGCAATGAGCTGGTGGGAGTGTTCCCTCTCTCACCTCTCTCTTTTTTTTTCCCTTGGCTACCTTCCTTCCTGTCACTCACTCCCTCCAAATTACAAAGCCTGTAAGTTAAATAAACCAAAACTTTAAAGTCTCAGCTTCCATGCAGACAGTGAAGGAGCAGCTAGCACAATACAAAATAAATAGCAGAAATCACAAAAACTTGTTCCCATACCAGAAACCCTAAATTAAATTTGGTTATCCGAGGGCTAAAAGCTTTCTCTGAATGCTGCACTGCAACTTAAAGATTCAATTAACTACTTCCATCATGCTGGTTTTGTACCACTAACATAAAACTGACTTCATAAAAAGAAAGTCACGATCAATACAAAAGTGCAATCTCGTACAGTTTGGTTAAGCATGTTACCAAGCTGGTCAAACTAATCAGGAAATTATGGCCCTAAATTCTTTGAAAGCAAGGCCAGCACTCTTCAGCAAGGACTGAAAGGTTCACTTGATTCTATTATGACGTAAACATAAGCAGCATTATCTTTCCCACAGGTGCTTTCAGGGCCTTTTTACGCTTGACCATACTGAAGTGCTGTTTAAATTAACATGTCCTTAGTCTCTTCTAGCTCCTGAACTCAAATGATCCAACTGTATCATCTCACCCAGCACTTAGGTTTTAAAGGTAAGGTTTTAAAGGTAAGGTCTGTTACTAGAAATGCAAGTGTCAAGTTGCTTGATACCTTCCTGACTGTCCCAAAAGACCAAATATTTTGAGTTATTTGAAGATTTCAAATGCTATCTAAACCAAATCATCTCACTGTTGCACATGATAGAGCCATGGGATGAAAGGAGCGAGATTGTAATGGAACCCTAAAAGATTATAGAAAGGGAAGCTTAATTTCAAATTACACTCTGACTTTCCTAAGATTTTTGTCTTTCAGAAATGTCAAAAGCATCACACAGACCTTTACGTTGTGCTTTTAAATACTGTGGGGACCTCATTAATCATCCTGGGTAGGTTAGACATTCAACCTCTTCCTGATCAGACGCATTTTTTTTCCCTTGTGATTCACCAAAACCTATAATCTACTATCTGATTTCAGGCTCTTTTACAAAGAAGACTGCCAGGTTTTCAACCCGGCTGTGTAAAGCCTCCCAGTTCCAATCTCAAAAGTGATTAAGATAATTTGAATTATTTTCCAAGCCTTGGGTGTTAGAAAAAACTTCTCAGTGTTACACTAGTATGGATGGGTATGGATGGTTTAATGGGCTTTTGTCTCTTAATAGGGGTCTAAACCCTGGCTGTGTAGCAGTGAGAAAAGTGTAGAAAGAAAATTGTTCCTCTATATAATCACGGTAATACCTAAACCAGAAAGCAATATTTCCTAGTAGATGAGAAGATTACAGAGCAGGTAAAAGAGTGATGAGAAAACATATGAAAGAGTATTTACCAGGCACCTTGTGATCAAACCACTGCTCCCTTTCAGCCCTGCTGCTCAAGCCCAGCAGTAGTTCCTGGTAATGTTTGTTGAAATCTCTTCTTGTGGAGAAAAGCTGCTCTTTTTGCACAGTCCCTTTCTCTCTTTTCACAGTACACGCAAGTTTGGATTTCTTCTCTTCATACATGCTTGCATGCCTCCCTAATAGGATGTGTTTAGTGCCGTTTTATCATACAGAAGCCACTGCTTGTTTATATTTTCCTTCAAGCTGTCATCTGGGTGAATGACTGTGAAGGCTTAAGTGAAACTAGCTCTTAGCAGCCTCCTGCAGTTATACATTTGACATAAAAGTTTACAAGGAAGACATGACAGAAAACATTTATACCTCTGTTTCCAAAAGCAATTAATTCAATATCTAAATTTTTTTCTAAGCAATGGGCACACATAGACTTTTACATACACAGTTCAATATGGTAATGTACTTCTACCCAGAAATTCCAACTGTTTCACTTCTTTGGAAAGCTTTAGAAGTCCTGGACAAGCTCATCCCAAAGCCAGATAGAGTTCTCAATCTGTTCTTGCCTTTTTTTTTTCAGTGTATTTATATGAGATGTGCAACAGAAAGTGAACTCTGAGAATTTTTCTATCAACTGAAGAGGGCAGAGAAACTAGAATCTAAATTTTATAGATGGTCATGGGGTCAACCATTATAAATCTCCCCTGAAGATCAAAAGAAAACTCCTTTATGACATTTCTCCTTTGCCTTCATCTTTATTATGTATATGTGCCATCACCTTGGTTTTATTGCTATTTTGTATGGATTTGGTGCAATTAGTATTGGAAACATGATTCCTTTTATCAAATTACTAATGACTTGGAAAAATAATAAAGTCTGCTGCAAAGGCTATCTATGTTATAAAAAAATAACATCTTGCATGTTTTGAACATTGCAATAAGCTGGAATCTCCCTCAGTAAAGCACTTAGATCAGGTTTTTTGTCAGAGATGGTTCATGATGATTTTTACTTTAGGCTGAGGAATATAGTGGGTGTGTTCTTTAAGAGCCTTTCTTTACCTTGGGTGATTTAAAAGATTGCTCCTCAGCTAAATTATAGAAAGTTGTAGCTGAACTGTGATCGAGGAACACACTGAAGCCTCCCTGAGAAGTGAGACAGTTTAATTTCTGTACACTCAGCAGAGTGAACTAATTTAAACAGTTCCAATTTTTATATTTTTAACTTCTTTTATGAAGTGTTCCAAGACATTTATGAAAGGAAATTTTTATGATTGCTTTGTTTCTTCTTAAATCTATAATGTGAAGTACACCATTCCCACAGCTCCCATGGGAGGTAGGGGAGAAGGAGGGAAAAGTCTCTGACACAAAGGCTCTAAAGCAGGATTAATTTGCTTATGCCACCCACTCCTGCCCTTAGCCATGATGAGTCTTACACACACAGATTACTGTGGACAGTAAAGGCCATTATGATAATCTAGTCTGACTCTGCACAACACGGACCAAAGACCTTCACCAATCATTTCTGCATCACGGCTGTAACACGAGGCTGTAATCTGTCTTTTAAAAAAGCACTCTAACTTGATTAGAAGAGCTATCACACCCCCTAATAAGTTGTGCTAACATCTAGTTATCCTCTTTTAAAATTTGTGTATCCAAGTATATCAAGATCCAGTCTCTAAAATTTCAGTCTCTGTACTCTGCATTGAAGAGCCACAATTCTTCCATAATTAAGTTCTACTTGATTGTGATCTTAATCTTTTAACCTTCTTTTGAGTAGGCTAAATAGACTTATTCATTATGTTCTCATGTTAAAACTAATTTTTCAGACCTCAGATCATTCTAGCTCTTTTCTCTTTGCCTTTTCTTTGAAATCCTGACCCAAGACAAGAGGAGGTTTTTCAGACAATGGTCTTATTTAAAGTCACCATTCCAACAAAAAATCAATCATTACATTCACCTCAGGAAACCAACTGGTAAGAGCACTGGTGTGCTTCAACACTAAGGCATATCAGCATGGATCAACACTGAACCAAATAGTTAAGCCAAGAAATTAACAATCAGAACTTGGGGTAGGTTTTCTTCGTTATTGCACCGCTGCCTTAATGTCCAACAGCCTATAAACAAGCTTTTATTAAGTGAAGTGAATTGAAGGTTTGTCTGGGGGTGACTCTATGATGTGTATCCCCTATCAAACTCCATGCCCAAAAAATTAATATTGTGCCTTTTCTGTGCCTTTAAACTGAGCTTGAGAAAAAAAAACCAAACGAACTTTTCAAAGGAGTTTCTCAAGGACACAGAGATTACACTCCTCTGCGTTCTCTGGCTGCAGGAGCAGGAGGGAGCACCCTGCTTGCTTTCTTCAGCCAGCGGTTTCGGGTTGTTTTCCTTCTCTTCCCGGCGTGAGACGGAAAGCTGCACTTTGTTTCCTGGGACTTTGGTTTTTCCCTTCTTCTCTTCTGGACTGTTCAACAACATCAGAACACATCGGGAGAATTTCCTCCCCGAGGCCCGGGGGTGGGCCCTCGCCGACCCAGCTCCGAGGAGGAGAGAGACCACACCTACAGAAGGACTCTGAAATCTTCCCAGGTTTCTCTCCACAGTGAGAGTTTTATTATTCAGCATTACTATCCTTTTCCTGTGTGTTTGTTAAATAAATAGTTTTTATCTCTTTCACTTTCCTTCGAGGAAAATTTCCTTTTTTCCCAAACCTGGTGGGGGGAAGGATGGTTTTAACCTGGTTTTCTCTCAGAGGATATATTGCTAGATTTTGGCCAAACCGGCAAATAACTGATATGATTAAACCCGTGTGTTAATTCTGGTGAATTTATCCTTCAGACACACAATATTCCCAGTACCAAGGAAAATGAATCATGAGTATGGTGCTCTGTAGTTGTGTATTGGCCATTCCAGATCATGTATAAAGAACATAAATGCTTGATAGCTTGATCTCTGATCTACGTTTCATAAAGCAGAGCCTCTATGATCAATTTACAAAGTAGATAATTCACCTAATCCATGAAGGAACTTTATTTTCAAGTTGCTGTGATGCTACAATGTCCTGTGCTCACAGAAGAATGTATAATGCTGATGATGGCTAGGATTTCTTTAAATGTCCCACTTCTACTCCACATCCTAATGCAAGTTATGTTCAAACTAACCACAGAGGTCTCATCCAAATCAAAGTCCTGTATCAAACATTTTTTATCCTTTTATAGCTTTTAACATTAGGATTATTACCCATTTACAGAACTGCAACATATAAAGCTTCTCATTCACTTGGAAATTAGGACATTTTCTTTGATAAAAGACCCAGGTTCTTCTTGTGTCTTCCTTAATTACAGAACCTAGAGATTATCTAGAAGATAAGCTGATACATTACTAGTGTTACTATCCCTTTTAATGTCAGTTTGAAAGGCATCAGATTTATCACATGGTGTTGTGAGGCCCCCACATCCACATCTGGTAGCTGTGGGTGCAGTCTAACAACATGGTGAGAGAAAGAAAGATATCCCAACCAGACCCCACAGTGCTACAGGGGATACAGAGAGATAAACCTACACTAGTGATAACCGCCCCTTCATGTCACATGCAGGAATTTCCTGATGCAACTCAGATAAGCTCCAGTGAACCTCCTTCCATGTTCCTCTCTTCTGCTATCCAGACTTTCCAGGCCCTTGTATTTTTCCAGACTACATTTTTATGACAACATCAAAAGTTATCAACTTGAGGCACAGTGGGATAAACATTCCACAAACATACAGACGGCATTTCAGTCCTGAGATGACTGGCAGGTCAGATAAAAGATGGGGAAAAGGAAATTGCCATTTTGAAATAAGGGCAGGGAACGGAGGTACAGTTATCGCTTAAAAAGATAATGATTCTGATGAAGTGACAAGAAATGAACAGAGAGCTCTTGATTTCCATTCAAACATAAGAAAGTATTACTTTGCCTAGAAGTTAGATATGAGATTGTGGAATGAGTCCATCAATAAGGAAGTGTGGATTCAGAGAGGCTTGGGGTAGTGACAAAGCAGAACCACCTGTTTTGTTCATTAGTAAACCCTTTTCAGGATGCTTACTTCTGATTAATTCCATGGGTTTGTGGTGGACGAAAGACTATTTTTACATTACTGAATTTTCAGAAATTATTAAAACACGTTGCTTTGTATTTTCTAAAAAATATTTCCATATAAAAGCATTATAGAAATTATGTATTCCAGAAGACGAAGGTCAGCAAGCTCATAGGCAACTGAAACCAGGAATTTATAATCCAAGATGTTAGGAAAGCTCAAAAAAAGGGTGCTACCAACCCAACTTGCAATATGATCAAAGGGAAAAAATCTGCTAGAGATCAGAGGAGTAGTGTGTGTTCTTCAAAGACAAAATGCCTTGAAATTCAGAAGCTAGTTGCAAAAGTGATGGCACATAAATTGATCTAAAATACAATAGCGTGCACAAATGCTGGGAAAAAGTCTCCAGGATCAAAAAGGCATAGTGACTCCTGTAGTTTGTCTCAGCTCCAAAAATACTCCAAAAAAATCTTTTAGAAGCACTTAGCACAATGATTGTGTCGTGGGTATGCCATGGACAACTGCCAGACACCCACCCAGCCACTCTCTGATTCTCCCTCCTTAAGAACTCTCTGATTCTCCCTCCGTAAGAAAAAAACAGAGATTAGGCACCAATTACTATCATGGGGAAAAAAGATTAGACATGAGAAAAAAAAATAATATGATTTAAATAGATTTGGACAGTGAGAAACAAAGACAAAATGAAAGCAAATTTCTCCCCGTCCCTCCTTTTTCCCAGGGTCAGGTTCACTCCTTCATTCCTGACTCCCCTAATTCCTCCTCTCCGAGAAGAATGGGCAAATGGGGAATGGAGATTTATGGCCAGTCCATAGCAGGTCCTCTCTACAGCTGCTTCCTACTCACATTTTTCACCTGCTCCAAGTGTCGGTTTTCCACAGACAGCAGCTTCCTTCAGGTAGTATTCACCTGCCCTGGTGTGGGGCTCTCCACGGGCTGCAGTGTGGATACCTGCTGTGGCATTATCCTCCATGTGCTGCAGGGGAGTCTCTGCTCTGGTCCTGGAGCACCTCCCCTCCCTCCTTCTCCACTGACCTTGGTGCTTGCAGAGCTGTTTTTCACATTTCTTCCCTCACTTTCCCATGTGGCATCTTGTCCTATCTTAAATACATTTTCCCAGAGGCACCAGCAGCTTGGCTCATGGCTCAGGTGTGTCCTGCAGTGGCCTGAGGGGCCTGGCTGGAGCTGCCCGTGTTCAGCACACACCGCCCCAGCCTCTTCTAGCAGAGGCCAACCCTGCAGCTCCCCACTGCCAACACCTTGCTGCAGACACCCAATGCTCCAGGTTTTTAGCAGCTCTGCAAGGAACTGAAAGAGTTCTGATCTAAAACTGAAGGATTTTGTTATGTGTATGGTGCGTGAGTATAACAATTCAAAGAATGGGTGACTTCTTCATTGTGAGCTATTGAATCCCTGGAGCACCCTAAACAGGGTGCATGTGCTCTCCCTTGGCATGGGTGTCCTCTGTCTGGCTGTCTTCCATCAGCTATAAAGCTAGACGCAGAAGTGGCCATTCACAAACTGCATGGGATCTGTAGTCTTGGAAGAAAAAGTAGACGTACGCTAGTGGAGCGATTTGCATGAAAATCTAGAGATTTCTTGTTTCTTTTTTCATCAGGCCCTTTATGCTCTGATGTATAGGGCTGAATACGGGGAGGGATTTGATAATTTCAGAACCTAGCCCTTAAAAAGTAACTTTTTTGTTTGAAAGTGAATGTTAAATTATGAGAATTACAAGGCAATGCAGAGGATCTCCATGCGATTGTTGGAATTTCATAATCAGATTCTATTTCAGTGTGAATCACTTTTACTCACAGATCATCTGTCTCAGTGATCATATTCAAAGGCTCAACAAAAGGAATAAGAATGTCTACCAGATGCCTCCAAACATTTGCTCAGTGTTCCCTGTGCCATGGCTAGAACAAATCATTGCATCCCAGCTCACCCACTTCTGCTCTTTTCCTCTCCCATGGTGGCATTGACCTTCACCCCTGAGATGACCTGATTAACGAGGTTAAAGGGATGCAGGGATGCTGTAGAGAGATGAAAGGTTGCATTGTACAGGCTTTGCACAGCACATGTGCAGTGGGGCATATTCTGGGGAGCGAAGTATCTGCAGCACAGTGACATTGTTTCACTGTTTTTGTCCTTGCAGGTTGTGTTTCAAGCATGCAGAAGGGCAGGTCCCTGATGTAGGATACCTACGCTGGATCCTGGATTCTTCTGGGTTTTTTTGGTCTGGCGTTGGTTTTTTTCCTAAGTTTGAAATCTTATTTACATATTAAACTAGATTGTGACTCTTGCAAGTTTTCCAACTCATCGGGCCAGCTTCCAATCCAAAAGAGAAACAATGAATCAGATTTCTTAGATGAGCCTATGTGTTTATGTGAAATGTTTACCAGTCCTTATTGTTTGGACAACAGAGATGTTTGCTTTGCTTGCCTGCTGGGAGGAGCAAAGAAAAATTGGTTTAATTTGGAAGAGAGAAGGTTCTGCCTGGATGTTAGGAAAAACTTTATAGCTGATATGGGGGCAAGAGCCCAACTCAGGACAATGTGTCATTGAGGGCTTTCAAGAGGCTGGACAGCAGGTGCAAGGGCTGCTGCACCAGGCCAGGGATGTGCCCTCAACAGTCTTTTGAAGTTTTTGTCTTTGGTTTTACGGTTTACTCTGTGAAAACCACGAATAACTAGTGTTTAATCCTAAAGTCCACAGAAAGACTTTTTTTTTCCCCTGGTTAAATATTTCAGAAAAAAAACCACAAAACCAAAACCAAAACCAAACAAAAACAAAAACAAAATCAAACAAAAACAAACAAGAAAGCCAAACCAAAACAAAAAAACCCAACCAAAATTAACCCTTCATCCAAACGAAAGCCTGCTCAATGAAAGAACAATACTGATTTTGATGAGTTGATGAGTAGTTCAGTCTGGGCTTTCATACCTCTTGGACTAGCTTTGTGACTTCTGAGATGAGAAAGGCTATTCTTTCCACAGATCTAAAGGAGGAGCCTCTCTACAGTGTTTCAGACTTTAAGGGCTGCTTGTTAGACAGAAACACTTGTGATTGTACCTGGTGCTGTGACACCAAGTTGCAGGTGGAGCTACATGTTTATCTTTTTCCCTCCTCCTCCTCTGCAATGTCCTAATTTTTTTCAGTCCCCCTTGCAGCACTTTTGTGCCTACCTCCAAGATCTGAATTTCAGTGTTACAAATCCTCAAAATCATTGCAACATTAAGAATTTCCCTCTAGGCACATCTATGGTGGCAATGGCAGTGATGTGCCTCTGCCTCCTACATTTCTCTGTAATAGGATTTTCTTTCAGATGACTGCAGAACATCTATTTAACTAATTGATAAAGCAAGACAATTCAGTGGCAACGCCAACGGATGTGCATAATCAGGGAAAACTGAGACCTTCCAAGCAGATCTGGCAATTTTCAAACCAATCTTGTCCGTCAAACAAAACCAGGTGTGGGAGCTAAAAATAGAACTGTAAACTTAAATGTATTTTCTTCTGATAAAAAAATTTGTTTGACTGTTCTTTCTCTCAGGGGAATTTTAAGCAGACTGTAACAGAAACGGAATTAGAGAAGGTTGCAAGGTTCTGCACGAATGTGAATTAGAAATTTTCTCTGTAACAAGGAAATTATTTTGAAATTATTAGCAAAAAAGTGTACACTTTGAAAACACTAAAATTGACAATAGGAGCAAAAAAATGTAAAGTAATTTTAAATTACATTACAAAATCCACTTTACATTTAAAAAATAAAGTGGATTACTTTATGTTTAGAACTGTGTGAACTAGACACAAGAAAGACTTTATTGCTATTTATGTTTAATGTCATAGAAACAAGAGGCTTCCATATAATTGGGCCCTCATTGTTAGGCATGGCACAAGTGAAAAATAATTCTTTGCTGAGGATGAAAAAGAATAGAAAGAGATTTAGGAGTATGTATTCACACACATATGGATAGAGTAAGGTGATTAGAATAACTGCCTGAAATATTTCAACACAAAGAGTCTTTTGCATTATTTGAAAGGACATTTCAGACATCTGAGCGTGTCCCTCCATGTGGGCCTGTCTGTAAAAGGGCAGCCTCTGAAAGACAGATTTATGGAATGACATGAGGAATACTTTACTCTCTGCTAGCAAATAACTAAAGACCATTGCTGAGGCCTGACTCATCCTGCTGTTGACAAGGGGCAGCTTTGTAGGCTTTTGCAGAATAATGCTTTGTGAAAGGTGCAATGGGGAATAAAAGGTCCTGGACTAGTAACACCTGAGTTTATCAGATGTTTAACTCCACTGATTCTCAAGTACAGCCAATAAACCAGACCCTCACTCTGAGGAGTCTAATTTTTCTATCAGAATGAATCTGTTTTGATGTATCAGAGAAAGGTGAGCGTAAGTGTCACTAGTGACTGAATTTGGTTTGTGTGTTACTGTATCTTTTTCATTAATTTTAAGTTTGGAACAAGAAAGATTAGGTCATTTTGCAATATTTGCTTTTGTATGCTACAGTACAAATGCAAGAAGCCTGACTTTGTCCTGAATGTTTACACAGATGTGCACACAAGGAAAGGTTTCACTCCTTGGAGTGTAAATGCTTACAAGAGGAGGCAAGAACATAAGGCTTAGAACAATGACCAATCTGGATGCCAACCACACCCGATGCCAACTGCCTTTACGAGCTTTATCAAATCAAAGGGAAAATGTGCTAAAGGGAATAGGGATGATTCAACTCATGGAAAACTGAGGGCAGCATAACGCATACTTTGATCCTATGGCAACTGAATTATTTAGATTGAAGATGGGAAAATGATCTGTCTGCATAATTTCACTAACAATCTCAATACCAAAGAGCATTTAATTTCCTTATTTCCCTACCTCAGTCAATGGATGAAAACTAACAGTAGGACAAAAAAGAATGAACTTTTTTATTATTGTTCAGTAAGGATTCTTTAAATGTACACAGCTAAGCCTGTTCTGGAGGGAGAGAGCAAAATATAGGGATGGAACTGTTATTAGAGGTTAATACTCCCTGTGATACAGAGGGAGTATTTATTAGAGCAGTAGTGGAACGAATCCTTCATAAAGAGCCTCTTGGACATGCCATCAGGTATTGGTGAAATCCCGTGTGTGCACAATCTGTTAGGACAAACAAGCTTTGCTTGTGAAGGCTCTGCCACAAGCATTTGCAGATGTCAGGTTTCATCTCCTCTGCCTATAAGACCTGAAAGCAGTGCTAGGCTGAGGCCCCTCAGCAGACGTGCCCTTGTGTGATCTCACCTAATATATGCAGGAATTAATACATTGTGAGATTTTTTTGCTTATCCTCCTTGCAAGACTTTAACATGAAAGTTCCCCAAGCAACTGTGCTTCTTTTCATTCTCTGCTACAAAATGGCCTGAGAGACAGGGGTGGTTTGCTGAGACTCGCAAAGTGGCCATTCCTCATTCTCGCTTTATAGCAAATTAAATTCAGCCAAAACTGTGTCCACAGCCATTACTCACACAAAAGCTTATGGGAATAGGTTAATAACTCCCTTCTCCCACCTGCTTTTTGGGGCTGTGGAAGGTTTTCCTTCCTGTTCTCAAGGCGAGTTGTTGCCTGGGCGGACAGCTGTGCTACGAGCTCTGCACCTGTGTGCACCTCTGGCTTGGTTTAGTCACAACTGCTTCCCACCAAAACTTTACTGATTTTCTCCCTGCTTTAGACTGAGCATTAGAGAATCCATGCCTGAAGCTCAGGTTTCCCTTTCTTTCAGTGAATGCTGTAAGTCTTCGGTTCCTGTCTTACACTTTACTCTGGGTGAAATGATACTTAATTATTCTCTGTATGGAGGAAGAGTTTCCACCTGTGAACGAGAGTGGCTCTTCCCTCTTAGATTATGCTGCAGATTGTGGTTAAAGGAAAGCCCCGAGAAATATGTTCCAGATTTCTTCTGCATAGAAATTGAGTTACAGACAAAAAAGCATAAATTCTACTCCTAATTTACCTTTCCTGTAAATACCAAGGAGACATAGGTGTCCTCCTGAAGCTCAATTAGCTGCCCAGCACCTGGAGAATATACCTTCCTACCCCATCCATCCTCCCAAGATTTTTCCAACAGCATTGCAGTTAGCATGCGTTTTGTTGCAGACGCTCATTCGTACTCTTCTGCTCACACTGCATGAGCTTTCTGCCCCCATGTTATATAATGTATAGGGGAGAAAATGGTTTAATTTGTGAGTTGGTGAATCCATAGAGTTCAGCACAGAGAATAAATCTGTGATAGGCAACTCTATTCAGAGAGGTAGCTGTATGAGTGAGGCCACCTGGCTATATCTGTGGGTGTCGCCTCTGTCTCATATACAATTTTCTTGTTTTAAAGTTTAAATCCATACCTATGTTTGTCCATAGGATTATTTTGCTTACAGCCTTACATCTAGAGTGTGACTGAAGGATTTACTGACATGACATATATGTCAGCATAAAAATATTATTACAGGACCATTTTAGACATACCAGAAGTGTATCCTTAACAAAGTCTTGCTTGGTGTCCTGGGAATACTTTTTATGTGGGATTATGCACTCCTGAGCTAGCAAGGAACATGCGTGCAAGGGCACATGATATAAATAAAGCTCTGATGCAAAAAGGTTCAGAACAGACCTCTTAACAGAGATGTTTCTTACAGGCAGCCCTTGGCATTGGCTTTGTTCACAAAGCCCCATGAACTTACAGAAGAAGAATTTAGCATCTAAGCACTTGATGTGTTTAGAAATGCAAATATCTTTGTCCCTGGCATTTTGATGGCTTGTCAGATTTAGGTTGCTGCAAGTGCGTGAAAAAATACTCAGAAAAATTACCTCCTTTTGCTTTTGTTAATACAGTATCCCAAAATTATCTCTCCTGTTCTAGTTTCTACTTCCTTTTGAGTCAAGCCCAATTATCCCTGCAGCTTTCCAGCTGAATGAACAATATTTCAGGGGACTGCTCACCTGTGTACACTGAAGCACAAATGCACACACTGCTCATCTGTCAATCAACCGGTCTTTAATAACTATGGTACACAAAGAAATCTTGTAATCATGAAACAGGCTATGTCTAAATCTACTCTGAACCCTCTTCATGCCCTCTCGACCCTCAGAAAACTAAAGCAGATTTTGATCCACTTGTTTGGAAGGGGGTAATTTTGGCTTCAGTAAATCCTTGTGCTATTTGTTAAATGTTAAAACATTATCTCTCTGAACCTCTCTGACGAGGAAAGCAGGTAGGATTACAAACTCTCACTTCTTTCATTGTCACCAGCTACTCAAGTGTTTTTTTACAGTGACATAGTTGAACCAAACCTGTTCCTACCAGCATTAGTACAACATGCCCCAGCATAAGGAAAAATGTCCTTAAAGTTGTTCTGCTCATGAATCATGATTAAGAGCATGTTTGCCACGTGCTGTGGATCATGGTGTGGTGATTCCTGAGGGGCCACTGATATCCAGTGTCCCAGGACACCATCTTTTTGGGGTTTTATCCCTTTTCACCAACTGACCAGATGAGCAGACATCTTTAAATACAATTGTTGTGGCTGCTAAACTGAAGGTCCCTCCCCAGTGCCTGCCTTTTCCTGTGCTCAGCGATGACATAAGGAGACTCAAAGCTACTTGTCCTTTTCAGCCAGGCTAAGAAGCCTGACTCCTTCTAAAGGCTTTGCTTTGTGAGCCGAGGCCATGGACCTCCTTCAAGTAGCTCTCCTACTGAGGAGCTTAGGGGAGAAGTGATGGATGCTGTGGCTTGTGAGGTTGTTATTGGTGTTTGGTCAGGGCATTGATGTTAGTTATTTCCATCAAGTTTTTGCAAGCTATCAGAGAAAAAGAAATTTAATATACTGCAGTGAGAGCGGGATTTCCTAGGTGAAATTTGTTACCAGCGTAACTCCATATAAATGTATCAGCTGGGAATTTGCCCCAAAGCCTTTTTTAAATATGAGAGTTTCCAGAAGCTTTTGGTGACAAAGACAGCTAAAGAGGCTAATTAAATAATAGCTTTCCTAAAGTCAACTGGAAATTGCCTTTGATATGGGAATTCATCTGTGCCAATAAGTAAAGCCTACTGGGGAGAAGGTGAAATAAAAAGACATAAAAGTGTCATGGCTACTGGCAGGCAAGTAGATAAAATTCAATAGCTTAGCCTGAAATACACATTCACTATTGTAAATGAAGTTTAACTTTTCCCTCTAAGTTCTGGAATGGATTCTATTCTCCACATCCCGCCCTGAGAAGAAAACTCTTGTTTTTCCTTTTGGACTTCTCCCCTATACCTAATACATTATCATTACAGCTTGAAATCTCATATCCATACACCAAGAAAAAACTTCCATATCTATGAGAGTGAGACGAAAGTATTTGGGTCATGTACTGAATGTATACCCTTTATCTGAGCAACCTAATACTCACTACTGTTCACTATACAGAACACAGGAAATCTATAGTGCCAATTCTGTAGAAGGTTCTAAACCAACTTTCTGAATCTGTGCCCTCTTGAATGTTTTCTGCTCACCATCTAGCTCTGAATTTTGTGCCCTGAAACAATTGCTGTAGTATTATGTAACAGGCATTGCCTCTTGAAGTTAATAAAAAAATGCCTCACTAGGTGTTACTGCCACAAATTCTTTTGAAAAATGACATTCTCTTCTTAATAATGATCTTCTCAGCTGCATTTTAGAAGATAAAAATATAAAGCAATCTGTGCTTCAGTAATAATGATCTACTTATTTTTTATGTCTCCTTTTTGGTAAAATACTTTCATCCAGGCATATGATTAAAAAGTCATCTTGCTGATCAGTTGGCTTTAGAGCTGTCACAAATTTTTCTTCGAGCAATGTATGGTAGATGAGCCTGAACAGTTTATACTGATTGAATGATGGTAAATGTTTTACTGATTGGACATATAATGAAAACACAAAGTATCGATGGCAGGGACTGAATAAAAAAGGTATTATTTTATGACAACAAAAGATTTCCTGAAATTATTTTCAAAAGCTGCTAAACCATAACAATAGAAATTGGTTATAATCCAAGCAAAGAGATTTAACATTGTGCTTTTTGCTTGGGATCTCATACAAGATTTTCAAAACCCAAAGTTACACCTTTAATGTCTAAAGTTACATATTGTAAGTCCAGACTCAAGTTACCTAAAATCTAACCTTGAGTTTTTTCCCTGCTGATGAGTGGCTCTTTCTAAAAAAACCAGTGTTCATTGTCTGAGCCAGAAAATGCTGTGTTGTAGCCCTGTGCTTGGGTAGTCTGCCCTGTGAGCACTGTGGTTTGTCAAGTTAACCTTGGGGAAATCCAGATTCTGACAAAAGCATTACAAAATTTACTCTTAGTCAAGATTAAAACCAAGGGCAGAAAAATGCCTATCAGGTACTCGGTTTATCACCTCTGAGCTCAAATGGAAAACAAGGGTTTCTAGTCTAGAAACCTTGATACCTCACTAAAAAAAATCTCTGACAACAAGTGACTTATTAGTCATCAGAAATTTTCATTCCAATCTGCCTACTGTTTGTCTTGTTTGGATTTTAAGAACTTTTTCAAGAAAAAAGATTGTTAAAGTCTCAATTTTTTGCAGGTATGGATCTTTTGGGTCTTTATTTTCTCCATACTTCTGTAATTAAACAGGAAAAAAAATAAAAGTAGGAAGGCAGGTGCAAATGAATAAAATATAGAGAAAAGAGCTTTAACTCATATGGTTTGGGAGAGTTTTTCTGAATATTGATTTTTTTTCCATTTGGTAAAAAAAACCCGGAAATACTACAATGGTAAAAAACATTGTCAAAATAGGAAAATAATGCTGAAAACTAGCTCCAGTTATCCTGCTAGGCAGCCAGTGGTACAAAAAAGAGTTCCACTTTTGTTAATTGTTGTTTTCATCAAAATGTCTTTGAAAACTGACTATAATGTGTGGGGTGGCATAGAGGAAAATCTTCCCCATTTTCTAGCATTATAGATATATGTAAATGAAACATTGCTATGAGAATAAACACATCATAACCTGGGGAGACACAGCATAAAAATCCCTATAGAAACAGGAGTGAAAGACTCCCATCCTCTTTAGTGATAGCTTGTTTCCTTCCTTCCTTCCTTCCTTCCTTTCCATCCTGATCAGATGGTCCTTCTAGTAACACCTCCACCCACCTCTCAAAGCTGCTCGCAATATCCAGGGTTTCAGTGGAAGTCTGTCTCCCCTCCCAAGGGATTTCCTTCCTTCGTCCTGTCAGGCAGGATCAGCAGCTGGCCTGGCTCAGAGCTTTACTTGGATTCAACTGGGCAGCCCACTCAGTTCAATTCCTGCCCTCCGGTGCTCTTGAAAACTGCTGCTACCTATCACACCAGCCTGTGCGCTCTCTTCCACAAAACCCTCCATCAGCTCTGTCAGACAGCTCTCAGAGCAGAGGAGGCATCAGCTATCAAGGCAGCTGAACACAGTAGGTGTGTAAAAATAAACTCCACCTTTGTAAGGTAGGAGCTCTTTGCCTTTCCCTTCTCTGAGCCCCAGAATTCAACTGCGATGACGGATCAGCTCTGGAGGAACCATGAATGGTTGGCGCATGCAAAATGAATGCTCTTTGACAGCACGTCTCCACTTCATGGATGTGTGATACTTTCTGCCCTTCAGTCTCTGAACAGGATTTGTTGATCGATACCATAAGGCTCTGTTGCAGCAAAAGAAGACTGGAGCTATAAATTCTTCAGTATTTCTCTACCTGATTTGTAAGAGCCAGTGTTATAAGAATTGTGCTTTGTGGTTACGTGTGGTGAATCTGTTTGTTTCTACTAGACTATTGCAATCATAACTTCAGCAAAACCATATTACAGTTTTAACAGCCCAGTTGACCTAAACACTAATTTTCTCAGTACCTTGGGGCTTGAAATGTCACATACTGTTTTCCTGCACAGAACTGAAGCTTTTCTAAAAGAATAGAGGAGAACATACCCAAAAAATCAGGACTGATGTCTATTTTACAGGCTGGTTTCTCCTAGGTCCCATTTGGAAGGTGAGGTTGATGGACTAGCAGCCATGTGTAGCTGGTGCACACTGAAGAACCGGTATTCTCTGTGTTTTTATTACGTGTTACTCAAATTTATCCCCAGATATACTTACCTAAAGAAAGAATTGTTTTACAGTGTTTCAGGTCTCTGAATCGAAAAGATAATAAGGCAGCAGCATCTCTTTTACTTCGGGGAGGTGCAGTTGTGAGTGATAGGAGTGAGCCTGCTTGTGTTCCTGAGCTCTAACATCAGTTAATTCATTTGCAATGCAGGGCTCGTGTGTGTGAAATGAACAGGAGTCTGTAAATGCCAGCTCACAGTCATCTTGCTGCTTTATTTCCTTGCACTCACCACACTTTTGCAGGGGGTTTGTGAAACGGGCAAGAAACATAAGAAACATGAAGGAAGAAAAAGAGAAAGGGGCATTCATTAAAAAAAGTAAAATGATAATTAATGGGTATAAAGAGAAGCAGTCAGGGGCCTACAAACCCAATATCCCATCATTAAGGAAGGCAATTCAGTTACAGAGAGTGCACAGGCAATTACGTTCTTGCCAAGGGACCCTGAGGCTATTAATGGAAATATTTACCTGACACTGTGTGCATGTTTGCTCCTTAAAAAAGAATAAAAATAGAACTTAAACACAAAATCAAATGTTTAAAAGGACATGAAGAATTTATGTATACATTAAATCAATCTAAGGGGACAATTTACAGCTTTAACAATAACAAATAAAAACATGCTGTTATTCTGAACTGTACTTTATTGTTCCACACTGTAATTACTGAAGTGTATGAGTTGAATATTCAGTTAGCATATAAAGAAAGAACTCATCATTTGTTTTGACCGTCAAAAGGTTTAAAAATGGCTTATTTCTGATATTTTAATCTTGGGACATATGTAGTTCTCGTTGTAGGATGCGCAATTGCTTGGGAAATAGTTATAAAAATAACTTCAAAGAACAGAAACAGAGCACACTGTTTTAGAGGCCTCATGAGTGCAGTTTTCTGGATACATGTAGACAAAATGTTGACATTTATCATTCCAGAGGTTTTTTTTCACATTCAGACAATTTGTCATTTGTATCCTGAGCAGGAATCACTATCTAAGCATTGCACATAAGAAACCCCAAAACAGGACCTGTTTTAGAAACATCGAATCTCAATGCAAGCACTGTTCCCAGAATCCCAGCTCCTGTGGAGATTAAAACCTCCTTCCCAACACTGTACCACAGACAGTGAGAGGTTTCTGCACTGAATGTTTACAAATAATAGGAACTTAAGGTAAGCAACAAAATATAAGGCAAAAGATTTCATCTAGAAATCGTTCTGGCCTTTAGCTAAAATTGTAGAATCATTTAGGTTGGAAAAGACTCTTGAGTCCAACCATTAACTCAGCACGGCTGAGTCCACCACTAAAGCATGTCCCTAAGTGCCACATCTACACATCTTTTAAATTCCTCCAGAGTGGTGATTCAATCACTTCCCTGGGCAGGCTGTTCCAATGCTTGGTAAACCCCTTAGGAGAAGAAATTTTTCAGAATAGTCAGTCTAAACCTCCCCTGGTGCAACTTGAGGACATCTCCTCTTGTCCTTTCACTTGTTACCTGGGAAAGGAGACTGACACATCCACTGAAAAATGGTCAGTTCTGTAATATCTTCTGTACATTTGTAGGTACATCAAATAGCACACTCAGAGTTTTTAGATGTACTTCAGCGGAGTTAGATATAAAAGTAGACATTGATGATGCATACTGCAACCATCACCACTTCAAGTCATTCAAAACAAAGCCAGAGGACAGATGAGCTCCTTAGTGCGTGGTACCTCAGCGACTATCTTCAAGTTTTTATTGTATAATGATCTAGGACTTCTGCAGCGCTTTTTTTTGTTCATAACATTCAAAAGTATTTATGAATGAAGTAATATTATGCACATCCGGTGCATGAAAGATTCAGAGGTTCAAGGGCTCAAAGCATACAGCACTCTGGGCTAGAGACCAGCAATGGAACTAGATAAAAATCCTTGTCCAAGGCTTGATAATTTCTCCATTTGCTGTTAACTTCTTATAAAACAATGCTAAAACTTTTGGGCCCAGAAGTAACACATTTGCCTTACACCTTTACCAAAGGTTAAATAAAACTGCTGGGATTTAAAACTATTTTTGGAGTCACCATCATGACAGAAGAGAGTCTCAAAGGGTTTTCTGAACTTTCTGAAGCCAGGTGGAAGTGCAAATAATATCAGGTGCTTTTAAGATACACCGGAACTTCGTAAAAGCAGTGGAGATGGGCAGAAAGAAATGGGTTTGATAACTAAACAGAACAGCACATTTATCAGCTGTAGCAATGGGACCTCTACTCTGTTGATCCCATGAACAAGCCTAGGGAGGAACAAATGTAGCCTGTGGCTTCATCATGCTGTTGATTCACCCCTGCCTCACCCACATGGGCTTCAGCTGCCTCAGTGGTGTCCACAGACCAGAGACTCCAGCAAGCAGCTGCTCACACCTTGCTGGAGATTTGGCCCCAGGAATCTTGTTTCTTTCTTGGGTGGACACAGAGAGGAATTATATACTTTTTGTTGTACTTCTGCAAGCTACATCAAGGATTATAATGGTATGTTAAGAGCATTTTCTGTCCCTGTGATATATTTAGTGGCAATCAAATAGCAAACCTTATAACTTACAATTAGAAGTATAACAAAACTTATAACTAATACACAACTGTATTGCCATGCCCTACAATAGCATCTGCATTGTAGTCATGGAGAAACATTACTGGCATTTTGAAAGGAAGAAAAGGATTTTCAATTCCAGATGTGACTACATATCCATAAATTCTTCAGCTAGCTCCTCTGAAATGCCACTTCTACAGAAAGGTCAGACACCTTCCAAGCAAAAATGAATGAGGAATGAAGCAACATGTGTCATGCCAGAGATTTCCCACTGCTGAGGCTTTAACTAAAGTCTTCAGCTGTTATGGAAATATAGTCATTTCCTCTTTGTTTTCATCCCACCCACAGCAGCTATGGTGTGACTTGGTGCTTTATGAACTACATTCTTCACCATTTCAGAGTCGGTAGGTCAGAAAGACACATTTGACCTAACGGACATAAATGTAGTTAGTTTTACTTGGGAAAAACACACAAACAAGCCTAAAGCCACATTTTGTCTGGAGTTCTAAAGAAAATGACTGTAAAATACTTGTATGTGTATGTGCCTCTACAGTGCTAAGAACTGGGGGGGAGTGGGATTTAGCAGGGGAGGGAACATGGTGTAGAGCTCTGTAGTAACTAAATTAATTTTAAACAAAGAAAAGGTTTGGCCCTGGATCCAGCCAAATGTGTGTCAGACAGAATTTGCAGATATAAAAGTTCTAGAGATCTAAAGATTCAAATGGCCTGAGGATTTGTCCACCTCTAGCAATATATGTGCATCTTTCTGTGGAATACAATTTTGATCCTATCCAGATATTAGGACTTTTCTTTTGTTTATTACTAGGAAGAAACAGGTCTTAGAATCACAGGCTAATTCAGGTTGGAAGGGACCTCAGAATGCCTCGAGTCCAGTCTCAGGCTCAAAGCAGGGTCACCTGTGAGGCCAGACCAGCTTACTCAGGGCATTATCCACTCAGGACAGACAGTACAGCCTTTCTGGGCAAATGAGATATTTTATTACATAACACATGAAAGCTCAGCGACAAGTAAATGCATTGAGTTAGTTGAGACAATGAAATGGTCAATTTGCATCCTAAATTCCTAATGTCTCTTTAATAAGTTTATTCCTATTTTTTTTTCTACCTTGCAAAAGTAGAAAAGGAAAAGCTATTTTTATAGTCCTGTAAAATACCTTCTGTTTGTTTCTCCTCTGAAGAAGGAGGAAAAAGAGCACAATTTCTGTCACTAATTAATAGTAACCGCTACCCAGCAGAAATCTATTTAATACACAAAATGTTATGACACTTTTGAAAAACATTGTAACCTGAGGGCAGCCTCAACCTATGTGACCATCAATTATCCCTAGCTGGAAATGGCAGAATTAGGTAAGAATGAATAGCTGCTGAGGTTCCTTTTCAGGTTCCTTTTCCTTTCACATTTTCTATGCATGACTACATTTTTAAAAAATTACTTTTACATCCTTTTTTTTTTTCCTTTAAGACTGGATTTGGGGACAATCCCATTCCTTATTGTGAAAAGTATGAGTTTGATAGACGTTGACTGGCACTTCTGAAGGTGCTAAACACTGCCAGGAACTCTCCTCTGTAGAAAACATACACCTGGAACTCAAGTTCCCTCTATAGTCATGATTTTGCCTGAGTAGCCCCAAATGTTTGTTCCCAACAGTATTGCCAGTTAGGGCATTCATCATGCCTAGTGTTGGAATCGTGTGCTATTTCTTGACTCTTAAACATTTATTTTTCATTGAGTTTCCAGGCAGTTTCTGTATTATTGAAGATATAGGTCCAATAACCTCAAGGGAGATGACCTTCAAAGTCTGAGAGAAGTCTGATCTAGTGATCCAAACTGTATCCTGAGAGACCTGCACTAAAAGAAATGGGACATATGAAAGATCCCCGCAGTTATAATTTTTTTCTTTTTTTTTTAATTTACCTGAATTTGAGCCTTAACATATATGAGATTGGCTGTATCAATGGACTAGTTTTGGGTGATCTTCGGTCATTTTTTTTTAATAATATTTATGATTTCTGTAATTTGCCAGGAGTACAGAAAAAGTCCACCCCTCTGGGGTATAAGTCATAGATCAGTTATGCCCTGAGGGTACTTGTTCAACACACAATAAATACAAGAATCTAGAAATGGTAGTGTGAATCCAGCACTGGTGAATAAAACAAGAGTCCTTAAAGAAATGGCACCAATGTCAGAGCTTCCCTACAAACTGGAGGTAGTACCTCCTTATTCCTTTTTCCTTATTCTGCAATATACAAACTGCACGAGCTCCCTACCAGATGGGGACAAGCAAAGGAGAAGCACACTGAGTTTGTGTATCCTGATGGGATTTGTGTGCAAGTTCTGTGGGGCTATGGCAGTCACAGAAGCAGAAGCAGAACTTTAAAGCACAGGTGGGATTTTATACATTGGAGTTAGCAGGGGCCTGACAATCAATAGTGGGTTTGCAACTGGAAAGATCCACATAAAACAGAAGGTTTTTACAATCCACCTACCTAAACGCCATTAATCTTTTAGTTTCTCATCAGATAAAAGGGCATGGCAGCCACTCCTTAATGCATAAAGGCACTGACAGACTAAGCATAACAAGTTATGAAGCATTTAGATACTGTGATAGTGGAGCTGAGCTGAGTGTCCATAAACCCAGGGGCCTGAGCTGCCAGGGTCCAGGAGCCTGGAAGTCTCGGCTTCCTGGCACCTCACCCAGCAGTCTGCCCAGGAGCCAGGCAGCCAAGCCAGTGAGCAGTCAGGCCCCCAGAAGCTGATCAAAGGTCTCCTGGTTTCCATTATGCATGGGGTAAAACAGACACATTCTTTAAAGAACAATCAGATTTCATCAAACTGCATTCTTTTTTTTTTTTTTTTTACAGAAAAACATGCCATCCAGGAATCTTTAATCACTTCTATTACTAATTGTGTTGTTAAAACAACACATCATGTTTCTCTGATGTGCCATGTGGCAAATCCAAAGTAGCGTCTGATGGATTGACTGAAAGTCTCCCTTTAATTACCTACAGAAATTGCTGCTGATGTAAACAAATCAGTGCCAACCTTAGGGAATGCACGTTTATAGACACTTTGAAACTCTGCACACAAGCATTTATTGGCGATAAAACAGTATGGCTTGGAGTCAGTCAAGAACTTGCAGTAACTCCTTTTACTCCAGGTGCTCATATATGGCACAGCACCACATAGAAGCACCTCACAGGGTGTCCTCTGGAGAACCCTCCCAGCACAGCTGAGAGGAGGAAGGTGTCATCTCCCCTTTGCAGGTCAGACACTGAGGCATTCAGTGGAAAGGCACAGCAAGCACAGGCTGTGTATGGCAGTCAGATTCAAAGTGAGGGCTAATTTAAAGGGGGCAAAAAGGGACCAGAAAGGCAAAGTGAGAGTGTCTGCTATAATGTGAAATGATTCAAAAAGCATGTTTTCATGCTCTAATCTTTGCTGGACACTTGAAATTGCTCCTCTCAGTGCAGCTGCAAGGGCCCAACAGAACAGCTCCACACACTGCACCAAATCTGATCAGAGGCATGCCAGAGTAGGTGGTCTCAGATAGGACAACCCCACCAGAGACAAGATTAAGCCTTTTTCTTAGTTCAGCTGTGGTGTTTTCTTTTAAAATTTACCTGGAGTGGCTGGGGTTTTTCAGGATTTCTAATATTCCTCCAAGTATTTGACATGTGTTTGCTTTCCAGATAGAGAATGTCCTTGTGGAACAAGAGTGTTAGTCTACTGAAAGATAAAAAGCTCGATCAAATAAAACATTTATGTGCCAAAAGGAAAGGCATTTTAGCTGCATCACCTATATAAATAGTCTATCAGTGGAAGCACTCAGCGAGGAAGTGGGAGACCTCAGTATTAATTTCTTACTCCAGCAGATGAGGTTGAAAGGGATGATGTGCTGAAAATGTTCCACTACAGAGCAAAGAATCTGCAATGTTGGGTCAAAGGCATAGAGAGCAAAACCAAGAGAAGCATGTCCCTGCAGCCTAGGGTGTCCCTCTCATTTAAGTGTGCTATACATCTAGGAACCAGTCAGGTTACCCTGATCCATGTCACTTCCTAGACATCACTCCAAAAGACCTACTTCTAGCAGCCTGCTTTTTAATGTATTAGAGGAGACTTAACTGAGTTAATGGAGGCAAATATGAATCCTGATTTTATTCCTGTTGTCAACAGGGTGAGCAGCTTTCTCTGTCAGCACAGAGCTATCAGGAAAGAGCATCATGCAAAATGAATGACTGCTCTTCACAAAAGTGCTGAAACACAACTAATTGATTTTGATATGGCAGGCAGCTACATTTCATTTGTGTCCTTTACATTCAGGATCTTTAATAAAGCTTTTTTGTTAAGGGAGGTACATATAGACAAATTGAATTAAGTGCTGGTCTACTTTTCATTAGATTTTTCAGACAAGTGTAGTAAAGAAAATTGCTTTACAGCAGGAGGCTACTTATTGACAGAAAAGCTTTTTTTTTTCTAGTGTAAACAGTATCATCGGTGTAGTCTATTTAAAATAAGCTTCTGCAGTTTTGCATGAATTTCTGTTTTGCAAAAGAAGGAAAGGGGTTGGGGGAAGAAAGACTGGTATCAAGGTAAGATGTTAGGTCAGGACTAAGACACCAGGTTTTATTATCTACTATTTTCCATGCTTCTCTGTCTTTTTTTTCTGTAAGATATTGACAATCTTTCTCTACCTTATCAACTGTTGTGCAGTTGAATTAAAAAATGTTTGGGACAGTGAAGAACATGTACTAGAGGGGATAAAAACTGTTTAAAATGTATTCTGTAGCACTCTAAGGGCTGCCACTTCAAACAAAGGCAATGTACCAACAGTAGGTATTTCCTTAGTTCAGATCAAGTGTGGTAGTCTCTGTGAGTTGAAGACACCTCAGCCTTTCCCACAAAACTCAGTAACAGTTATCAGCCCACTGGAGGACTGGGCATCTGGAATAAAGATCTGAACAAGACTCTGAGCAATTTGCCACTTTTTGCTTCCTTGAGAAGCAGTATTTGTACTGTTTCCATGTTTTCTACATCCCTAATTCCTTCTTAGGAGTTCAAAGTGACTGGTACCCACAAAATTGAAGCCAGCTCTGTTATCAGAAGAGGACCTACATATATTTTTCAATATACCTGTGACTCTTCAAACTGCTGATTATTCCTTTCTCACATGACTTAAGCGTCCAACTCTCCTACTTCTCCCCTGAAACAGAGATGTGCAGGGTGTATAATACGAACTGATGCTTTCTGCTAAAACTAGACTATATTCAGTGTAGCATTATTGATGCTACATAGCCTTTGGGTCCAACTGCCAAACTGTATTTTTGGCTTAATTTCAAGGACAAAGGACAAATTTAAGCTTGTTGTTGAACACTGAAGTGAGCAATCCTATCTCTGCTTTCTCCTGTGTCATCTTTTGTATGGCCCACCTGACCCACAGATCTGGAAGACAAATTAACATTTCCTATTGTGCAATGAAAAGGGCAACTTCCTCCACTGTACTTGTCTGCAGTAGAAAGAAGGCACAGAAATATTAATTCCCTCAGTGTTGTGGGTAGCCATTTCCTCATGCACTCTTCCTCCTCCAAATTAAGGCTTTTTCTCTGAAGCATCTAGTTGCTTTCTGCTCACCAACAAGGTCATAATGAGCAACCATAAAAACAAACTCACAGATAGCATCTGGTCTTCCTTTTGCACAGCTTGTAGATATTCTCTCCTTCTTGAGAGCAGTCATAGTTTAAGGTCAGAACATTCTCCTGAAGTGCCTTTCATTACCAACAGTTCCTACACAATCCTTAAAATTCTCAGATGTTGTTCTAGCCAACACCAACAGTTGTTCTAGCCAACAGACCAACAGTTTTCTTCTCTGAAAAACAGATGCAATCACATAATGCTCTTCACACAGCTTACATTGAAAATATACGGTAGGGTTTGTTCCCCTGGTTACATAGTCAAAAAAACCTTAATCCACATCTTCTATGGGTTTGAACAGTAGTCAAGAGTTAAGCAGAGAGGATTGCATTCCTTCTGTTCTGCATTTATTCACAAATGTTTGCTTAAATTCCTCAGGCACACTCACTAAAAAAAGAGGCAATGTTTAAGGAAGCTCCTAAAGTCTTTGCCCACAGTGAGTATCTTCCCGATTCACAAGTAAATTCCACTCAAGCTTTCTGGGATTACTCACAAAGGATGATACAGGCCAATGTGTGCAAAGCTGCATGTAGACTTTCACCTCAGATCTGCTTGTCAGAAATCACCAGTGCTCTTGCAGCAACATGACTCTTCTGAATGGAGATCGCACAGAGCAACAAGGGCCTGATTCTTATTTCAGACAATGATTTAAAGCTGTGATCCTGTCAAATCTCCTATTTATAAAGCCCTTTCCATCTGCCTCAAGCCCTGAAGAGGCTAATTCTGCATTTCTCACTCATGCAAAACTCCCACAGAGGTGGCTGAAGGACAGCAGCACTGAGTTCCCATCCCAGCTAAGTTACACTGTTCGGTATTTCAATACCCAACCAAAAACAGCACTGTTCAGAAAAATGATTTTGAAAATGAAATATCAACTTCTCACTTAAAACTGACAGAAATTTTTCTTCATGGTGAAATGAGAAAATGAAGAGTTAAAGATCAGGTACTTGTTAAAATCAATATGGCTTCGTAGCAATATTTAATTCTTCTACAACAGTAGAGAATGAATGTTTCAACCAGTTTATCATGTCTGATCAAAGAAACAACTCAGCACATTTTAAACATATTGTCTCCCTTTTTCTTAAGCAAAGAACTATTTTTCTCCTGTATATGCTATTAGCCAACTTACAGTTGAAGCACAATCACAGTGTGAGTAGCAGAGCTGAAAACTTTTTATGAAAAGTTAACACCACAATATGTTACAAATTCCAGTCTTCAGCTATTACAAGTAATAAGAGAACACTGTATTTAAAAAAAGTAAATCAGCCCCATTTTACTTGAAGCATATTCAGTAGCTACATTAAAAACAATTTTAATAGAAATCCTGTATTCACTAATTTAGAGGGAAATGCACTTAAAAGGGGTGTAAACTGCACATCTTTATTGATGAATAAATATTGATTAATTAGGTTTTATTTATGTCAGAAGAAATAAGATCCTCTTGAGGCATTGAATCAGATGAGTAACTGTGATAATAAAAATTAAAACCATAGAAATACCCTGCTTTTAACTATGTTGCTGCACATAGATATTCAGTATCTGCATCAACCCTTTTTAAACATTCGGAAGTGCAAAACAAAATAGAAACATTATTTCTTTAATGTTTGTAATGACCGGAGAATACTTTTACTGCAAAGAACTCACTTTTAAGGCACATCAGTCATTCCATAGATATTTTATGTTCACTAAACTCTGACTGTCACTTAAATTTCATTTCCATAGACTGCTTGAATTCTAAAGAATTTTTCAAGGAAAGAAAAAAGGGAAAGGACTGTGTTTACAGGCCACGAAGCTCATTTCAAAAGCAGTGCAACAGTGCAACCACTGTGAGTCTGCAGACTGGGAACCCCCTCCAAAGGAGCATTAAGTGACAAAAGCAGACCTTCATTTGGCAGGAACAGGTACCTCTAATGAAGCCGTCCAGGAGCTCAGAGGTAGTAGCCAGGTACCATATGTTGCTTTGGTTGCTCTGGTGATTACATAGTTTCTTCAGAGTAAACAAACCTGAACTTTTTAGCTACATTGTTACCTACAAATAATGCGAGCTTGTTTCAGCTCTTCTTGATGTAACATTAATAAGAACTCTCCATTTTGCAAAAGAGAAATGGCTTGTAATTTCCTCCTTTCAGTTGCTATTTTTATCTCTCCTTTATCTCAGGTATGCATTGGTACCAAACCATTTGTTATTTAAACAAAGCTCAAATCTTTTCACACTCTGGGCCTTATTTCAAGGAAGCATCCAAGAAGTTACAGATTTAGGACTTTGAAAATATCTCACTTGTTTCTTTAGCAAAGCCAAGCAAACTTCTAATGCATTTGGTGCAATCATCTAGTCCCTACTTCAGCAGAACTCCCACTTGAATTTGAGTCAAATTGTCTATTGAAGGAACACCAGAACCTCAGTCACTGACAGTCTCCTTTTCCAGGGTTTAGTGACCCAGATGCTTATTATGAAAAACTGATGAAATAAAGTGACTGCTCTATTCTTTTTCCTTATGCTACAGAGATTTCAAGAGAAGAGAGGCTACAGACACCTCCCAGACAGAACAGAGGGAGCAAGGAAGGGGATATCTGATGATTCTCCAATATAGATTCAATTCAGCTGTTTTAAGAAGCCTGTCATATGTGATTAGATTTCATTCTTTTTGGGTTTTTTTCCCAAGAACTGTTTGCTGTGGAAAGGTTCATTTGAGGCAGATGCCAAATTCTGCTGCCTAGGGAAGGAGGGATAAACATAGAAAGGAGCAGTATTTGCTCCACAAACAGAATACACACCTTGCAGCAGCACAGCTGAAGAAGGAATGTAAATGCTCAGCTCACTCTTACAGTTGGTATGCATTCAGTGATGAACGTACAGGCACCAGTCCCCGTCTCTCATTTTCTTCACTGCAGTTTATGACATTTTATAAACCCACGAGAAATAGAGTTTGCTTTAATAACTTTTCAAACTATTCTCCCCTCTTCTGCCCCTCCTCCCAACAAAATCTTCTAAAACCATAAGCTAGAAATGCAAACAGAGGAAGGGAAAGCAAGCAACATTAACACTAAAGGTTTGGAACAGCTGCACCTCCTTTTGAGATTTGTTCACATACACCACTGACAATCTGCAATGTATGCTTCTCATTAAAAAATAAATATAAAGGATTTAGTTGCTCTAAGACTGTAAATATGAAGGATTTAAAGATCTTAGTAGTGGGGTGGTCGCTCTTTCTCTGAAAACCTGCATATCAGAGCGCCTTCAACTGCCTGTCTGAGAATGAGGAGCATGCATCCAGCCCTGAGATTAGCCTTTGAAGGGAGACTGAAGAAAAGGGGAGGAAAAGTTCCCCTGGGCACATTGAAGTGGAAACTTGATTTTTTTTTTTTTTTTTAATTTTATCTCAAAAAATGTTAGGTGAGTTGATCAGAATGATTTTTTTTCTCACTATCTGCTCCAGGACAGCAAGGTCCTTAGGTCACTGACCTGAGCAGGATGGAGCAGGAATTTACTGCCTGGTGATCCAGCAGGAGGAAATGAGGTCATGGGGTATATGTGCTCCTTTTCATACTTCACAAAAAAAATGTGAGACTCCCAGGTTTCTCCCACTGAATAATCCAAAAACTATGGGACGACAGGAAAAATATTTCCCATCCAGCTCTATAGGCAAAGACCCCTCCAAAGGAAAAGAAAACCCCATGCTTTTTTTGACTTCATCCCTTGCGCAAAACCATGATTCAGAAGGTTTTAACAGTACAAAGGTTTATTTAGAAAAGAGTTTGGATTGTTCTTTAGGGTTTTTTTGGCAAACATTTAAATCCTTTCATAACTCAAAACACTGTCAGTGCCTGGTACTTTGCACTTTCCTTCCCCACATAAGCAGTAAAAGCCAATTTCTTACTGGGACAAATCCACCATGGGCCCCAGCTGCCCTATTTATAAATACTCAAATGTCCACTACCACTGCCACTTAACCCTTTCCTCTTGATGTCTCTTTTTGTTTTCCCACAAAATTCCAGAGCCCATGAATGCTCACTGCCTCCCAAACTCTGTGTCTCAGCCTGTTTTCCTCTGCAGGCTCCCAGTGCCCTCCGTCAGGGTTCAAAGGCAATCACTCCCTCCCCATTTACCCTTCCACACTCCAGCACTGCTCCCCCAGCACCATATCACCATTCTGCACCACAGTGAATGCCCTCAGCTTCCCCGACACCATCCCTGTCCCCCACAGCATCACCCTGCTCCAGCAAGGGGGCGAACCCTCTTCCTTCTCCCTAAGCCCAAGCCCCATGTTCTCTTCCCTCCCTTCTTTTCCAGCATTGAGCCTTCTCTTTTAACTCTACTCCTGCTGGAGGCAAATCCATCCCTCCAGCTCAATGCCGGAAGTTCTTCTTCTTCTTCTTAAAAAGAATGTGTTTAAAGGACCTGCGGAAGTCCTGGTTGAAGATGGTGTAGATGACTGGGTTGAGGGAGCTATTGCAATACCCAATCCAGAAGAAGAACTTGAAGAGAGTCTTAGGGACCTCACATGCCTCCCGGCAAATACCATAGAGACTGTAGCTGAAGAAAAAAGGGAACCAGCAAACTACAAAGACCCCCATGACCACGGCCAGCACAAAAGTGAAGCGTTTCTCCCGGGCCTGGGCAACTTTCTTACGGCAGATGCTGCTACGCTTCCGGCGACGGCGATATGAGAAGAACTGCATGGAGCGATTGCTGGCACGGGACAGACGGCTACTGGAGTGCTTGGAGGAGTATGAGTAGGAGAAGGACTGGCTCTTGCTTTTGCGGCGATGCTCCTCCCGGCTCCGCCTCCGCCTGCTCTCTGAGGTGCTGCTCTCCTCCAGCTCAATGTCCTCCAGCTCGGAGGCTTTGCGCCAGTGGTGCACTGAATAATGTCCATTCTCTCCCAGCTGCATTCTCAGGGACGTGCAGCCGCCGGCAGCGCGGCTCAAGCCGTTCTCAGTCTGGGAGGACCCCTCTGGCATCGTACGCTTCTCAGAGAGGGTCCTGGTCCTTAGCTTGGCCACGCGGTAGATGCGGATATAGACCAACACCATGATGAGGCAGGGGGCAAAGAAAGAGCCAATGCAAGAAGAAAGGATGTACCATGTCTCGTCATTGAGCTTGCACTGGGGAAAGACATCTCCTTCAGGGTCCCGGTACACGGAGATCAATGGCGGGAAGGAGATGATGGCTGAAATAAGCCACACGGTGAGGATGATGGCCTTGATCCGCCGGGGTGTCCGTTTGAGGTTGTACTCCACCGCCTGTGTGACCGACCAATACCTGTCGAGACTGATGGCGCACAGGTGGACAATGGACGAGGTACAGAAGAGTACATCCAGCGCCAGATAAATGTTACACCAAGCCTTGCCGAAGTACCAGTAATTCATAAGCTCGTTGGCTAAGGAGAAAGGCATGACCAGGGTAGCCACCAGGATGTCCGCGCTGGCCAGGGACACCAGGAAGAGGTTCTGGGGGGCTCTCAGCGCCCGGCTGGTGAGCACGGCTATCACCACCAGCACGTTGCCCACGATGGTGAAGACGATGAGGAAGCCCACCACCGCCGCCAGGCTGGCCACGGCCGCCGGCGAGTAGGGGGAGGGCGGCTGCAGGAGGGCCGAGGAGGACGGCGAGGCGGGGGGCAGCGCCAGGGACTCGTTGGGGGAGCCCAGGCTCGTGTTCACCAACAGCAGCAGATCCATGGTGGGTGTGCGGGGCGCCGGCGTCCTAGAGAGCCCGGCGGAGCCCCCGCCCCGCCCCGCCGCCCCGCCGCCGCCGCCCCGCCGCCCTCATCGCGCCCCGCCGCCGGTCCCGCGGCCGCTCCGCCGCCGAGCCGCCCGCGTCCCCCCGCCGCCGCCGCCGCCGCTCCTCAGGGCACGGCCGAGCGGCGCCCCCCCGGCGCGGCAGGGAGCGCGGCGGCGCCGCCTCCGCCCGGCCCCCGGCGAGGGGGCAGCGGGGCACGACTGGCCCCCGCCGCCCGCCCGGTCATGCCCGGCTCCGGGCAGCCCGCGACTCCGGAGAAGACGCCGCTCGGCCGGCAGGAGTCCCCGGCGGGAGCTGGATCCTCGCAGGGCGCGGGGTCCGAGGCGGCGGCAGCGTCGGCATCAACTCCCATGGAGCGGCTCCCGGCGGCTCCGTCCCACTCTGGCTCCGCGCTCCCAATCGCGGCGTGCCCCGCGCCGCGCGCATGCTCAGTGCCCGCAGGTGCGGCCGCCGCGCCCGCCCCGGCGGAACCCCCGGCGGGCGCAGGAGCGCCCTGAGCGCCGCCGCCCGCGCCCGTCCCGCGCCCCGGGCACCCCGAGCACCCCGAGCCCCGCGGGCGGCCCGACGGGAGATTCCCCGCGGCGGCCCCCGGGAGGAGCGGCGGGCGAGGCGCTGCGGCGCTCCCCGCCACTCGGCGGCCGGACAGGTGTTTCTGCCGGGCGCGGTGCGGCTCGGCGGGGGCGCGGCGGCCGCCCCGGGGGTGGCAGGTGCCGGTGCGACGGCGGGGTGGCGGGTGCCGGTGCGAGGAGCGGCGGCGCCGGTTGCGCTCCCGGAGCGCGGAGCCCGGTGGCCGCTGCCTGCAGTGCCCGCCTCGCGCGCTGGAGGGCGCCCTTGGCCGCCCGGGAGCGTCCGGCGGCAGCGCCGGGGCGGGCCGGGGGCTCGGGGCGGGCGGGGGGACTGGGACAGGCTCGGTGCTCCCGGCTCGGGAGCCGCCGACACTCCTTCATCGCCATCGCCCAGCTAAGAGACGGACCTGGTGCTCTGCCTGAGGGCATTCCCAGGCTGAGCAGCTGGCCCGTGCCTCTCTCCGGTGCCCCACCTGGAGCCAGAAAGGTCCCCGAGGGAGCTGCAGTCTGGTACGCCTTCACTTATTGCTGCCCGGATCGTTCTTTATAGTGCGAACCTGTGCGTAGTGAAGGCACGTACAGCCAGGAGGGCCTCACTTTCGCTGTAAAACTTGTAAAATAATAAAATACTTGTAACGATACACAAGTTGTAACAGAATAGCCCGGACTTTAGGGAGTCATAAGGGATACCCTGTTTCCAATCACCTTTGTGGTGCAACCGGCGCCGGCTCTGCTGTTCTCTGTCTCTTTCCGTAACTTCGTGGATTGGGTTGTGAAGGCTTGCAGTGAATATACTTAGTTCTCATATGAAGGAAAATTCCTCTGGATATTATGATCCTGTTATCCTATTCTGTAAGCAATTTAGTCGACGGTTTTTTGCGTTTGGTTTGTTTTTTTTTTTTTCACCTGAAGAGTAATTAGCAAACATGTTGTGACTGCATTTAAAAGAGAAAGGACATGGTGTTGAAACTAAGCTCTGTCAGGAAACAAATTCTAATTGAAGACTGAAATGCAGAAGCAGTAATCACATAAACAAAGTGTAGCATATAGAACAAAATGAAATTGAAATCAGATGCTGTCTCAAGTCCTCCTAAACAGCCAGCAACCTGATAAGGAGGAGTCTTTAAAAAAGCTTGCAAAGTCCCAGGAAGATTAAATGAATGGAAGCTGGGGTTTTTAAAGCTCAAACAGGAAGCAAATAGTATGTTTTCAACATGAGACCTGAATAATCTCTAAAGCATCTTTCTAATATTTGTGGCCAGTTCCTCATATTTGGAAGTTTCATAATGGTGTCTAGGATCTGAGAGGGCAAGGTGCAGGAATTTGAAGTCTGAGATTTGGTGTGACTGCGATTAGGGAGAAAGAATGTATGATCTAACTGGTTCAATATGGGTTTAAAATTTAGTAAATACAAACTACAAAATCACATGAGCATTTGGGATTCAGGATGTGTCAAAAATGTTATGTAAAACATAATATTAATTATGTTATATATTAACATAATTAAAAACATAATAATAGTTAAATTGCTAAGGTAATTACAAACTCATGAGGAAGGATATCTTGAAATTATGTGAACTGGAACTCAAAACAAACTTTCAGCTAATGATTTGGGGCTCCAGATAAGAAGAATTGAAGCTTTTCAAAACTTTGCTCAGAATAAGTCAATACAGAAGTTTCATAACAAAAGGAATGATACAAGCAAATGTCTGAGCAATTATTGGGCACTTCTAATGAGAAAATGCCAACTGGGATATAGAAAAAATAAATTGGGAGTAAAATATGCATGTGTTGTTGTGGTTTCTTTAGCACTAAAGTTGTGCTGTGCTGCTGAAACAATTCAGTGTATAACTCCACCAAAGCCAGGGAAATAACATTTGGGTTTTATGTATAACTGTTATCCAGTTTGCCTAAAGAGCCATATGCCACTCCTGCTCATGTATATAGATGTGAATGAAGTGTGGGCACAGACACAAAAATCTAGTCTCATGAAAATCTGCTTAGTCTGCCAAGAGGCAAAGGTAGGAGCAAGAGGAGCAACAGTGAATAAATCAGGTGTAGTTGTGCTTTTGCATTAAAATTGGGTTTTTTCATAGAAACTTGGCAAATTATGTAGACACCTTACTGCCTTTTTTCCTTCCAAACCCCTGCACTGTTATGTTCGTTCTCATGTCTGGCCTCCCTATAGTTATCTGCTTGGCCTTTATTTGAGCTTATGCCTGGTAGCTGTTAACAGGCTCTCATTTTAAAAAGTGCAGTTTAAAGGCTGGATGAGGCACTTTTAGGCAATAAACTGGATTTGGCTTAAACTGATCCAAACCCACTCTTCCTGAAGTAATCCAATAGATACTGTGCCGTACCCATCCATCTGCACACTGTCACTGCTGCTCTGGTTCTCTCATCCAACATCTAACCAGAAACCTCCTACCACAGCAGGTTGAGAAGATTCCACTGGAACAGACCTATTTCTTATTGTTTATTGTCTCCAATTTTTACTGGTTTTCATGTGGATTCTCAAGTTGGACTCACCTTTATTTCAGTTTGAGCTACCAGAGCTCATTGGCAGAAGAGACCCATGATCTGCACCTGAGTTTAAGTCTTGGGAAGTCCTAAAGCTGTCACTGGGAGAGTGGCCAGTGGTGCCCTCGACTCAGGCCCAAATTCAGGGACAATTACCAAAGGTGACATCAACATAGCCACTGAAGTTGGTGGGAAGATTCCTGCTGACACCCAAACCGATAGACTTCTCTTAGGTCATTTAAGAATATTTGACCTTAATAATGCTGTCACAAGGGCACACCACTGTGCTTGCACACATGTAGATTTAGGAGAAAAAGGTGTCACTGCTGGTTTGCATTTCCAAACATGTTTTGCCTCTTCTGTTTACGATCTGTGGGCCTGAAAGCTTGTTAATGTTGTCCTCCTTAGTGTATCAGAGAGGTTACTGGAAAATACTGCCCCCTAAAAACCTCTCTCATTATATTTTATGTCTTTAAGACATCACAATTTTAACCAGGCTATGAAATGCTCTTCCATGCATTTTTTTAAAAATTAATTCCTCCATCCACTGAAGATCAATGTTATCATGTGTAGAGGAAATATGTCAGCTTTCTTAATAAAAGGGGTGATATTTGGTTTTCAGTAGGAACTGGGTTCCTTACTTCCCCCTTGTGACTTTGAAAATGTGTCTCAGATAAACAAAGAGTTTTACAGGACATACTGATTTGCTAAACATCTGGAGGTGTTCTCTAATCTCTCAAACTAAGCTTTACACCAATAGACAAAATTTTACAGTCTTATTGACCGTACAAGAAACTGACTGCTGTCAAAACATTCTGTCCATATATATACTTTCTCAGACAAAATTTGTGTTATAAATCTGCTCAAGATGCCATGAACAGATAGGATGAATTAGCTGAAATCTCTGTGAGTAGTTAAAAAGATAACCTGCAGTACAAACAAAGTGATAGAAAAATTGGTTGAGAGTTGAAGAATAAGTAGACTGTCCTGGATTTTGAAAGAAAGGAACTAAATATAAGGGAAACAGAAGTTACTTTGGAGGGGAGTTCAGGGCCTTTAAAACTTGAATATTGTTATCAAGGGAAAGATTGTGAAATTCTGTAGTGTTAAATGGACATTAACCTGTAAATTCCTCAAAGAAGTCAGGGCAAAATTCTAATATCCACAGGTGGAGACAAATTTTCAAAAGACCTAAGAGTCAAGCTGCTTCCATTTTGATTCTTGTGACAGCATTGGATCATTTTTCCCGTGACATATGAATATTGAACTCTTTCATAAATATAGACATCAACTGATGTTTTCTTTGAAAATGTAATTTGGACCAGGTTTTTTTCTTTCTTTGTTAGCTGTCCTCCCCCAAAAAATTAGTCCCAAAGTAATTTTAAATTAATTTGAAACCTTCCATAAAATGAGAATGAAAGTTTGTGAAAAGAATACTACAGGAATTTTTATTTGTTTGGGATTACTAGATATATTTAATGAGAAATACAGAAATCTAAGCAGTTTTCAGAATCAATTTTTTTTTTCTTAAAGCATCTTGGACATGAATATCTTTTCCAGTTTTTATTTTTGTAGTACAATATCCAGAGAAGGAGGAAAGTTTAATTTAGGTGAGTCTGATTGAAACTAGTTCTTCTGCATGAAAATAATATTTCACTGACAATTTAGGGATCAAGACCAAGTCAAAACCAGATTATTTGTTACTTTTTTGTTGATCTGGAAGTAACACTTAATCTGGAACTAACAAATTAACTTAAATGTTAATTTAGTAACACTTAAAAAGTGTTACTAAACACTTGAAGTAGCTATTATGCTTGAGCTAAAATAGAATGAAGAAGGTTATTGGTTCAGTTCCCTTCTGCAATTTTTCTCCTGTCGTATGTTTGTAACCCTTTTTCATGCTGCCAGTAAACATTGTCACTGTACTAGTAAGACCATAAACCAGAAGTCAAATCATGTGAGTCAGCCATATCCTGTCTGGCTGGTTTCTGTAAGTCTTTTTTGCTCTCATAACAGGATCACATCAACCACCACTGTGTTGCAGTGCCATGGGTTCAGCCCTTTGGAGCCAAACCTGGGGCTACTGCAGATGTTTTGGTTTGATTCTCCCTGTTGTTGGAGAATCATGAAAAATAGATCTGTGTCCCTTCTCTTCCTTAACTCAGTTTGTACTGTTTCCATTATCTGTACTCATTTTAAGGCTTCTTCATTTCTAATTTATTAAGTCAATACTTTAAATAGCCTTCACAGACACCTGCTCTGATAGCTGTGCCATTCACACAGGGTGAGTGCATTATTTTTCTAGGACTCTGCACTGTATTTGAGGACTCTTGCTCTTGATTTCAGTGGGTTTTTTAATTATGAAATTCTTCTGCACAGTAATATGTATGGGAAACAGTTTGTTGGTTTTAACTTATATAAAGAATACATTTAGTTTGCATTTTGAATGGGGTTATGCAAGTTTGTAAAAGCTTCAGCTTTTAAGTAGAGAGAATTCTGTGTAGATAATTTATTATCTGTGGCATCACCTATCTCTAATTTATTAATTGTAGGGCTGGTTTGGCATAAGTGTAAGACAGACCTTTCATGATGAGACAGATTTTGGCTGCAAAGCCTTACATCTCCTCTGTCTGCATTTATATTGAAATAACCATTTCTGAAGTAATGGTCCAGTAACGATCCAGTAACAGAATCCATTCCAATGGAGGAGTGAGGGTGGTGAGGGAGGGTGGGGGAGAAGAAGATGCAGTCTTTGTCACCAAGCTTCATCCCCTCCCAGCTGCATCTGCTTCATGGCACACTTCTGCTTAATATTCTGGATCACCATCCAAGAGATTTCAAAGGGGAGTACTACTTGCCATGAAAATCCACTATTAAATCAAATCCCACGCAGTACAGAAGAGGCATCTACCATGTTGTGCTTTATTCTGTGATGCTTGGCAGAAGGAAGGTCTTGTCTGCACAGGATCAATTAGAGCAAATGTTTGCCATGTTTCCTGTGTCTGGTTTGAGTGGCATCTTCAAAACAGCAGAGTTGACTGCACTGAAGACTTTCCATGGAAACAAGAGCAGATTGTATTATTTCTGCTTCCCGTTGAACCATGGGGATATCTCTAAATATCATGTTGTCCATTTCATTTCCTCATATCTGTGCTACAGTGATTTGAAATGCATGTGTTAATTTAACATTCTTCATCTTTCAGCAACTACTTTAAGCTCATGAAGATTTGACTACTTCAAAACAGTCATCAAGTTCTGTCTTCTTTCATTGGAAAAATAAGGTGGGGGTTTTTTTGCAGTGTTTGGGAGGTATTCTGTCTGTCTTAGATTTTCTTTTAAAATAAGGTGAGGTTTATTTTTTCCAGACATTGCTCCTCATTGCACTTTACTTGTATCTTTAAACAGTTTGATAAAATGTTCTCATGTCTTCCTTCAGTGCTGCTGTTTCTGCTTTCAGTGTCTATCAACAGAGCCTCTTTTATCTTTTTGGGGGTGATCTTTTACTGCTTTATCTTTCTTCATATATTTCCATTTTTCTTTGTTTACTTTTCTGGCCTTAATGCATTCAGTAGATTTAACTTATCCTGCCTTTTTTTTCTGTAATAGCATCCGATGTGGTATTGCTATTCCACTCTTCTTTCCTGGTTTCAATAAAAAGCAATCTCTGCTGTATTAATATAAAATTTACAGTTGGCTTCCTATTCTTTTTGCATAATGTCAGATACAGTTTCTGCCAAATCAGAAAGCTTAATTGAATGTTACAATTGAAAGTCTTTCCTTATGTATTCATCCTTCACTTTAAAGCTATTAATATTTTTCTGATTTTTCATTTTCATGTTGGTTGTGTGTAATTGATGTTCATACGCCCCCAGTGTCTGTAAATTTCATCATATACAGAAAAGAGGTACATGATTTCTATTAATGCTATCAGAGGAGATCCAGGACTTCTTCACTTATTTAATTTTGAGGGAAAAGTGTCCTTCCAAAAAAAGACTATTCAATCAAAAAGACTTTTCACTACTGTCAAGTGAGCCTTGACTGTATCTGTACACTGTATCTGTATCTGTCAAGTCAACATATCATTGGTGTCACCTTGCTAGTAAGGACTAGTAAAAGCCTTGTAAACAATAATACTCTTTTCCTTAACATATTCATTTGTTCCAGCTTGATATTAAATGGTAGTAATTTTCACACATGCAGTTAAAATATTGCCAAGAATGCTGATACTCTGTGTTGTAATATTGCTCTTCTTTGATGACTCGAGACTATTTCCACTCTCTGTAACAGTTGCATAGTCCATAAAGCAGTCCAAAATTTGGAATAAGTTGGGAGCAGTGACTTCTAGCAAGCATTACCTCCCTGCTTTTGCATTATCTCTCAGTACACTTTACACAATTCACTGCAGAATGCAAGTCAAAGAGATGCCTTTGACATTTTACTGTCTACTTTGGATTTGAATTCCACCGTTTAATTAAAATTATGCATCTCCTTCTGTATTTTGATGAATGGGGCCTTATATTTAGAAATGGCAAATCAGTAAATATCAATAAGTAACTAAGAGTCAGCAAAGTTTTTAAGTGAAAATGACTCATTAGAAGCATCTTACAAAGCAGAAAAGGTGTCATAAAATTAATTCTTAATTCCTGTAACTCATTCTTACTCATGTTTGCCAGTAAGAAAGCTGAAGGAAGGAAGAAATGGAGAGAGGAAGGGAGAGAGACAAGAAAGGAAGGAGGGATGAAACCACTCTTTTCATCCCCTCTTAAATTCACAAAACATTTTGGGAGTATGGACTCACATGCTGTGTTTTTTCTGAACTTAGAATGTTTTCAACATCTTCAGTGTGCAGTAGTTTATGCTCTATGTTATCTAGGCTAATGACAATCATCAAGAGTATTATGTCAAAAATTGCAGTGTACCTTTAGGAACAGATTATCTACTGAATGTGGTGAACATAGGCTTTTCCAAACAAGATCAGTTTAACTCAAAAAAGATGCACAGCAGGACTGGCAGCGAGTACTGTATCCTGCTATTTCTCTGTCATGCAAAGCAAATGTTGATTTCAAGTTCATGGAAAGTTCAGGAGATCGAAAAGGTGTAACTCATTGAAGTCATTGTTTAGCAGTAGGAAGACCATAATCAATCAGAAACCTCTGGTAACTGCTACCAGTCCTCGATCATTTAAGTTACTGCAGCTATGGAAGGCAGTTTAGTGCAATAATAAAAGTGCCTTATTTGTGTTCTACTTCTGATAGATGTCTAAGATTCAGGTAACTCTGCCATCAAAGTCTGTGAGTGTGCTTGACAGTGCAGGGAGTATCCTGTAAGGAAATACAAATGCATCATAGGAATATTACTTGATTCTTTTTTCCTCTCTTGATCTTTAATTATGACCATCCCAGTCAGATGTTCTGATTCATGCTGTTTATATTAAGCAATTCCAGCAGGTGCAAATCTTGGCTGAAATCCACCACAATTATACTTAGGTTATAAGTAAAGAGTTTGCAGGTAAGGCCTTTCTGAAGCACCTGTGCAAATACGTTTAATCATTTATAAAGCATTTGTTAATAATCATTACATATGTAACTATTTGCCTGTATTATCACTCTCTATCACCTATGTCATTGAAAAATTAGCAATCCTGTTCTGGTACTTGGAGCACTTTTTTTGGCACCTCTGACTGTGCAGAAGCAATTTGGATTCTCTTTCATCTCTGAAAATTTGAGTGAGATGTGTAACATGATTTTACTGGTGTTAATTTTCACGATTTCTTTAGAATATGTTAAAGAGAGTGTGGGGGGGTTCAGAGCTCCCCCTATCAGTGAAGATTCCATTATCTGGCATTGAAGAAACTGCCAATGAATGACAGGTTGGAACAGGGGATGTTTTCTCCTTATTTAGAACAGTAACTTGTGCTTACAGGTGGCCTCAGCATCAGCTTAATGAGTATAAAAAGCTGAAAAATATTAAAAATATCTAAGAAAGGATTTCATTTCCTAAAGAGTAAAGAGAGTAGTTTCTCGTGTGCAGAGTCACGCAAAATTATTTGCAAATCCATGAAAAAGGCACCTTCTTTATTGTCGAACCTCCTTAAAATTTAATGCATTCTTCCTTTTGAGTGGCTACTTTCTGTTTTCAGTTGTCAGCCAGCTTCTCTCAGGAAGGCATTTACAGCAAATTCAACAGTCTGACTGAGCAGCCTCCAGGTGGTCACTCACATGAGCTGATAGTTTGGCTTCCACTGAAATCCAGTGGTTTTGGGCAGAAGTGCTCCTGCAGAGCACTCTCTGCTCTGGCTCCAGAGCCAGCCTCTGGAGGAGGACCGCACTGATGCTCTCTACTAAACTCTTGTCTTAGGCAGCTCCACGCAGAAAACAAGCCTGTAATTAAATTGTTCAAAATTTGAAGATCAGTGTGTTTGGCCATCCCTTCAGAACTAATTACTTGCCAAAACACACTGTGCACAGGGTGGGGATTAATATTAATTAGGAATCTTCTTGAACTGCAGATTACAGCCATAATAGGCAGAGGAAATGATTATGAGATTTATGCAACTCATATCTTTAAAAAAATGTAATTACAGCAAGAAAGGCCTGTCTCTCAGTATACATAAAGAGGCTTGATATAGACATTTGTTCCAGGTTAATATTGGCCTAAATTGACAATGTTCAACAGGATTCATCCTGATTTATACTGGAGCAAATGACAGGAGAGAAAAGCCCTTAGTGTGCTCCACATAGTTACAAACTGCTAAATAATGATGCCCATGCTGATTTTCTCCTGATAACACCCTGGTACATTCTGCTGTGGTGTTTGAGGTGCCTCTGCCACCACCCAATTCCTGCTCCCCAAGGTGTGCACAGACACACCACATGTCCCTTCCAAGAGAGGAGGCAGAGCAGTGCCTGGGACCCTGCTTCATCTCAGATGAGCTGGAGAGTCATAACAGTATGTCTGGGCAGTTCCCTGATCCCAAAGCAGCAGCAGAGCCCCCAGAATACTGCTGTATGCTGGCAGACCCGGACTGTGTCTCTTTTTGTTCTTTGGAGGGTGAAGGTGCAAGCTTTTTCTCTCTAGGCAGAATTCATGACTGAAAAACAAAGCACCAAACATTACTCCTTAGTGTAAAGCTGGAGAACAGTAGTGGAGACTGTATTTGCAAAACCTAAATACCACTGAATTTCGGTTGAGTGTGAGGCACACTTATTTTAGAAGACACAAGTAGAGCACTGAAGAGACAGAATAATGGGAAAGCCAGCTGCTTGTAGTTCATTTTGTAATTCCCAGAAGGGAACAGGGGTGTGCACTGACTTGTCTGATGTTAGAGATCATCCCCTAAAGCTTGCTGGTTACAACAAAAGATACTTTTAATTCAGGCATTCCAATGACAGTCAGTATCTGCCAAGAATATTTAATAGTCCGTATACATGAGAAAAAGAAGTGGCCTCTGCTGTGACTTCCTCTAGACAGTCTTGTGACCATTCAATTACTGAAAAAATATACATTGGATTGTTACCTTCTCTTAGCTTTGATACTTTAAGAAACTATTTCAAGAGCAGAGTAAAATATCTGATTTTGTGACTGAGCATGCACCCTTATAATAATATCAATATTATTGAAATCCTAATTGATTTTGGAATCAAATACAAAACAAATTTAAAAAATCTATTGATTTGGAATATGACAAGCATTATTCATTGCACTTGAGTTCCTCAGCTCTTGGAAAAGAGGCGATGCTTGTTTGCAAATGCTAATGATCCGTGTCTGTGTATTTATGAATTGATTGCTATTGAAATGAAGAACAATTACCCATATTTTACATTCACTGTTAGAAGGAAGAGTCAGATTTCCATTTTTGTTGCCAAACTCCTTGTACTTCCAACATGTCTTTTTATTGCAGGTTTATTCCAATACTCTTGACACACTGCCTTAAAGTAGTGTATTTCAAGTGCTTCTCCTTGGTGACTTGTATGGAAAGATCTATATCTACCATTAAAAGGAATGAAAAGAAATATGTTAGAATAGTCATGACAAGCCAGTTAAGTTGTATTACTATGGATGGCTCAAGAAGCTGATAGTGAATTTCAGCTGAATGTGTCCCACTGCGTCATATTTTAAAAGGCACAAGGAAGACACTGAATAACAATCCAGTGAAAATGTCAGCAGGCTGTACTTTACTTTATGATTTCAATACCTTTAAGAGAATAGAATGGTATTCAAATATCTTCAGTATTTGATCCTGATGACATAAGGTGAGGCAAGCATTTGTTTTATGAGTTTGCAATACTCCTGGATTTGAAAACATTAAGGTGCTTGGAAAATTCATCAAATAATAAAATCTGAAGTTCCAGGAGAACGAATATTGACCAACAAAGAAAGCAATGCATTTCTTATGTAAGTAAATCTAATCAATGTTGTAGAGGTATCCTACACTCATCAATACGAATCTGTGAGTTATCAAAAAATAAACAATCTCAAAATTGGTAATAGTATAAATAAGCACAAAAAATCTATTCCTGGAACTCTGGTGTTTCATTGGGTTAAAAAAAATCCTTTTTATGGATCTCCTGCATTCATGTCAAAAATGAAGGATAAAACAACAACTCATTTAAATTTACTGGAAAACAATTTTTTAATATTTTGAAGATAGACAGCAGCAAGCTTTATGGGCCATTTTCATTAAAAATTCCTGTTTCTGCAGTGCTTAATTATTGGCATTTTAATGTCCCCTGGAATCTACAGTAAATCCCTTGAGCGTTGCATTTACTGAAGAAGTTGTTTTAAGCTTAGAGTCACTAAGAAGAAAGATTTCTTTAAAATAATCTGGACAGTTTATTTCTTCAGGAGAAAGAAAAACATGGCAGCCAAGACAAGTAGGTGCCGATGTATTCATGCAATGTCTTTATAGAAGGTTTGACAATAAGAGAGATTTTCCTACTGTAAACCTATGTATTTAGCCTGATTCTTACTGTCCAAATACCTTAATCAAAGAATATGGTTATGGTTAATGTATTTTTCTCAATATTGTGGAACTCAGCTGACTACAATAAAAAATCCGTCACCTTATCAAAGAAAAGTACTTATTTTCTGCCACTGAGGTAGAACTTTGAATGTTGATTTTATAAGATATTTTGAGGCTTTTCAGTTGTTTTCATCTTCAAATAGAACAAGACAAAGGGCTCAGTTCAGTTGTCTAACCCTAGATATTAATGCCAGTGGCAATGCCAGAGCAAATCCTGCTTAATCTGCAGGTACAACACAGACACTATGTTCAGGCCTTTGTTGCCAAAATTTAGGCAAATAAATCAAGCCTCAAGTCCAGAATACATGATTCTTCTTTGAAACATTCAAACATATTTGTTTTAGTTGTATAAAGAAGTTTTATTTCAATTATTTCCTTGAGAACGTCATGGAAACATTTTCCTGCAGAACATAGTAGTATTGTTGATTTTGTATCAGAAATATTTGTCTAAATCTGCTTACCTCTAAAGGATGGTAGAGTATAAATAAAATATGAATTCTATTAGTTAATATCAGTGATTGCACTGTCAACTTATTTCTAGCTTTATTTTGAGGTTTTGAGGTACCTGGTACTCTGATTCTCTGGCAGAGGTTTTTCTTAGCAAAATACTTTTATGTCAGACCAGTAACCATTCTGTTGCCTGTCATCTGGAGAATAAGGTGCTATTTTGAGTTCTGTTCCCTGCCTCAAAGACTTTTAATGGATTTTTTAATGCAGTGATCCTAATGTAAGAAGTGACATCCAGACATCTCCTTTGGCCTCCCCAAATGTTACATAGAAAGATTTGCTTATTTGCCTTTAGTCCCCTGGCCAAGCTACTTTTTGCTCTCAAACAGAAGCCTTTCAGCCAGGGATCTGAAAATCAGCTTCCTTCCCCTTGCTCAGGGGTTTTCACCAATAGAAGTTTGTCTGGCAAGAGATGAGCAGAGGAGAATTCCCTGCCTCCTTTCCTTTCCAAAGAAGAAAAAAAACCCCAAATCCAAGACATAGTCTGTGTGCAATTGGGTGTGAGTGCGTAACTGCACGTGCTCTCTCAGGAAGAAGGGGGGATGGTATCATCAGTGAAGGAGTGCATAGAAATTAACTGTGGCATTTTTCTGATTCTCATTGCAGTCAAAAGTGCCTGAAAAACCAAAGAGGCAGTTTTTACTTTATCTTGCTTACCAAAAGCTATTGAAAAACCTCTCAAAAAACATGAAGTACTTAAAAAATACTTAAAATTAGTAAAAAAAAAATCAAAATGAGACCCCATATATTAATAATCTCAGAAATCATGGCTATTTCAGCAGGTATTAGACTGGAAAATATCACGATTTTGTCTTTGCACCTAAAACGGAGGGTTGTTCACTAAATCCAGATATAAATTACTGTAATTTTTTTGTGAATATTTGATTTTTAATTATGATTTTCTTGCAGTATGTATTGCAGTCAACATTTTAAGTTGCAGAAGTCACTGCAGAAAAATTGCAGCTTCCTTGGTACATTGACACCTTAATATCTTATTTAAAAACTCTCTTTGCCATGCACAGGGTAAACTGAAAGAAGTATGTATTTGCACTAAATCTGTTGACCAAAAACTCAGAGTAGAAATGTGGTTTTGACCTACCACTTACCTGTACTACTGTCATCAAGATTCTCCCCTGAAAGTACTTTTTATTTCATCATGTGGAAGGCATAAAGATGATTAAATATATCAGACAAATTGTATGTAATATTATAAAGTATATCCATTCACTTTTATTCCAATATTTCTCTGAGTAGTGTGCTAACATTATTTAGTGAGAAGTGAGATGTATTAAACTCAATAATTTATCCTCATATACATGGGGTTTTTTTCTGCCTAAAAAAGAGCTGGAGCTTTCACTGTTCCTCAGCCTATAAAGATTTATTAAGTAATTTTTAAGCCATAAAAATGGGACAAATCTTCATCAGCTTCACTGAGGAAGGTAGTGAGAGACAGTGAACTTGTTCTTTTCATCCTTCTCAGTGGTCAAGCATTAAAAATATAATTAAAGAGAATAATTCTAGCAAAGAGCTCCAGTAAAAGCAAAGGCTGATAAGTTTGATGTATTGGGGTACTAAAGCAGTTGAGAGTAGAATATATTGCATCGGGGTTGTTGAAGGGAGCAGCCAAACCCTTCCTGTTGAAGAACTGTTCTTTGTTCCTCCTGTGCTCTTTCACTCTCCCTCTGGAGCACTGCACTGTTTAACTCCAGTGCTTCATCAGCAACCCTTGCTGCAATTCCCAGCAGGAATGGGCCTCACCACTGCAGGGAGCAGCTCAGAGTACAATGGTGCCAGCTGGGACAGCCCTGTGTGGGTGTGGGTGTAGGGTGGGAGGCACTTGCACTGAGGGACATGCACTGCATGACCCTTGCTTTGCCCGTGGAGATGCAGGGCTGGTCTCTGTTCCCAGAAGATCTGACTGGAATTTTCCTCAGAGGAAAAATATGCTGCTTGACAAAAGCTTTCAGGGGGGTTTTCACTGGGCTGTGATGCTGCAGGCATGACTGTGGAAGACAGCAAGAAACTTTTCCATTTCAGTACCAGCAGATCAGGCCTTTGTGATCTAAGGACAAACTCTGGAATATAGAGCTTGCTTTTGCTCTAAAATGTTTACAAGTGAACTAGAAAGAAATTAATAGGAAGTGACTCAACTACATCCATTAATTTCAGGAAAGAAAAATCCCCAAATGGTATGCAGTATGCCAGGTGAAAACCAGGTGCATAACACCAGCCATCATGCCAGACTAACACAATTATCCACTCTCTTCATCAGGCACTGTCTTTTACATATATATATATGTATATAAAGGGAATATGAATTGTCAGGGCAGAGATGAACAGTTTAGGGACAGAGAGAAAGGTCTCTTTTCCTTTCTGAGGAAAACTCATAAATGGTAAAGAATCTCAGCCTCAACAGAGAAAGATTGACAGTTTCACGAAAAAGGCAGCTAAAAATGCCAACAGGTTATCTGCCAGCCTGTAGTCAATAGCACCTAATTTTTCAAATCATGAAACAAAGCTTGAAGTTACAGAAAATTGCTTTAGCTAGGGGGAAACAAATCATCTCATGAGCACAGACCACATGACCAAACCCACTGCATGCAGTGGATGACCCTGCTGTAGGGGGGCATAGATATCCATGGCTTGCACACTGACATGGTGCTGGCACTGGGACATGAGGACAGTCAGTGAGATTTTTCAAGAATTCATTGCAATCACAGAAAGTTTCACTGGGATGTCAAAGTGGGTCTTCTTTTTGTTTCTTTAACTATGAAGAATTTTAAAATCACAATGTTTGAAAATTAGTTTGTTCATCAGAGGATTAGAAAAATCAAAGCGGCAGTGAAATAACTGCATAATAGCCCAAGCATGGAAAATATCCCCCTTCTATGGCAATGTGGAAGTTACTTGGGGAAGATCAGGAGCTGTTTTGCCAGCATGAAAGATCTTCCAATCATTTGATGAGTATGAGAGATTTGCTTAGTAATTATGGCTTTCCTCTGATATCAGCTGTAACTCATAAAAGTATGGGTTGCAGCTTTCATACAGGTATTTTCATTCCTTTTCAATCTGTTTCTTTTCGATTCTGCCTCTTATTTGTTTACTAGAATTATTTAGTTAAGATGTCAATTGGAAGTCAGAGGGAATGTTTTCCGGATGGTGCATTTTTCAGTTCACTCAATTTGGCCATTTAAAATGTTATTTCATTTCAGCTTTTGATCTTAGATCTGCTAAAATTAACATTTGCATTTTCTGTAGCATCATGAAACATCTTTTCTTTTCCTTAATCATTTTATCAGTCAGGCCCAGGAAATTCTTAACAAATGTTAATCTGTGGGTTAGCATTTGGCTTTGATAAATGAATTCAGCTGCAACAAAATAGCCTAAATAAACAAACTTTTCTGAAGGATCCAAGGAATCGGTGGTATGTGGTGGTACATCCAGTACAGGCAGCACACAAAGCAGACAGGGATTGCAATGAGGTGTGTAAACAAGAAGACAGATCCTCCAAAAAGTTAAAATAACTTTTTTGGATTACAGTATTTCCTTTGAACTCATCATTCGGACAGAGGAGTGAAAGGGGGAAAAGAAGATAAGATGGAAAAATACAGTGTTTTAGGATTTAGCCATGAGCTAGAGATAGCCTGGTAAATTGGGAGACTGGAAGGAAAAACCCTAATGAAAGAAGCTGAGAGGAGGAGAAATGGATGATAAATGGAAATCAATGTTCTGAAGGGATTACATCTGAAAAAATTTTCTATACAATTCCCTCCATCACAAGTGAACACCCACAGAGCACACTGCCACACCCCCAAGTCTTTGGGAAGTTATAAACAAATAAATTTATTATAGAAGTTATAGGAGAAAATAAGAGAAAACAGCCTCAAGCACTGCACAGTCACTGCTCAGAGTGGAATCCTGCTGGCCCTTTCATTCCCTCTGCATTCCTCTGGGTTCACATCTAGAGCAAACACTTTAGTTCTGCTCCAAATAGATGTGCTGAGCAATGGTGAAATGGGAAGAGGAGACAAGTGCAGGCAGCAGCTGCACAGCACGAACCCCATAGGCTGGGCTGTGGCAGCACCCAGCACTCCCTGCCCTCAAGCGGGAAATAAAGGAGAAACGTCTTTACTTTAAGGAAGCAGCTGTAGTTTTATGTCCATGAACAAGGTGCTGGTTAAAACTCTGTTGAGTGGTTTTCAGCTATAATACCCTGAACACTTATGAAAAGTTCACATAAATCAACGGAATACCTTTCATTATTTTCTCTGGATTCCTGATTCTTTTTTAAGCACTGTTATTCCTGACCTGTTCACTCCTCCAAGCAAGCAGTTTGTAGGTGTGGCTAGACGTGCTTGAGGTATTCTTAAAATGCACATCATTTTTATTGTCTTCTGACACTCTGACACTTGTGCCTGCCAGGGACTCAGTCATCTCTAATAAACCCACAATATTTTTTCAGTGTCTCTAGTGCAGAATTTGCCATTGCTCACAATAATTTGCTTACAGAGAAAATGGATGAGATTCTAGACCTAACTGATACACAAACCAAAGCCCAGAAATCTTGACAAATGGTATAATACTTCCAAAATAAGATTGATGAATGTGCACAGGTATATTTTAAGATAACTCCAGGGAGTTTGGTTTCCTGATCATAATGCATGATAGACACATCTCTCATATTTTATCCAGATTCAAAAGATTACTTAATGTGCTCTAGTAATCTTAGTTTTCATTCTGAGAATGACTTCTGAAAGTATTCAGTTCCCAAATTAAAACAAATGCATAAAGTATTTTCCGTCTTTGTGACTATGACAAATGGTGCATTAGCTGTACTGATGCTGTATGAATCTGGTCATTTAGCAAATGTACCCCACCTGGAATACTGCATCCAGCTCTGGGGCCCCCAAGGAAAGAAGGACATGGATCTGTTGGAGTGAGTTTGGAGGAGGCCATGAAGATGCTCAGAGGGCTGGAGCACCTCCGCTATGGGGTGTTCAGCCTCGAGAAGAGAAGCTCTGGAGGGACCTAAGAGCACCTGCCAGTGCCTAAAAGGGCCTACAAGGAAGGTAGAGAGAGACTTTTGACATGGGCACAGAGTGATAGAACAAGAGGGAATGGCTTTAAACTGAGAGAGGGCAGGTTTAGATTAGATATTAGGAAGAAGTTCTGTGGGAGCTCAGGACTTCTGAACAATTAATCAATATGATTTCACAGAAGCCACTTTATTGTTCACATAAAACTCTGCTTATACTTTTTACAACTGCTGTACACGTGGAACACATTACTTGATTGGTCCCTCTATCTTGTCCACGTGTTCAACTCCTGTACATGTGGAACCCATTACTTGATGAATTCCTGAGGTCTCTGATAAGAATAACTAAGGGTGGTTTGGCTGGGGCACACTATCAGGGTTCAAATACATTACAACAAAGTTCTTTACTCTGGGGGTGATAAGGCACTTGTACAGGTTGCCCAGAGATGATTTGGATCCGCCAGCTCTGGGAGTGTTCAAGACCAACCTGGATGGGGTTTTGAGCTACCTGGGATAGTGGAAGGTGTCCCTGCCCATGTCAGGGGGGCTCAAAACTAGATGATCTTTAAGGTCCCTTCCAACTCAAACCATTAGAGGATTTGCAAAAAGTTGCTGTCAAGAATAATAGAAAAATCTATTTCTTGTCTCTGTGATGAATTCTGGCATGTAAAGTTCAGATTAAACATCAGGAGAAAGCATGCAGTAATAAAGTTAATAAAGCTCTGTGATAGGTTGCTCAGCTGTAGTACATGCAATACAGTGTATGTGTCTAAATAAAAGTAGGAATGGAATAAATATGGAGGTTTCTACCTTTGGCAGGGGATGGACTAGATGAAATCTGCAGGCTGATATTTCACCCTGATCCTCTATGATTTGTATGCTCACATGAATTTCTTAATAAGAAAAAGAATCATTTGGGAGCAGTTAGGCTGCTGATGCACTGAAGACACTGGTTAAAGTTTTTCCTACCTGTTAATATCTATTTGCAATCTTTTGATTTACTGTAAGATTATAAACCCACTGGGGCATGATCTGCCTTTTTTTTTCCTTTTTTTTTTTTTGCAAGTATACTATCTAGTGCAGTAGATTACATTACATCAATTTCAGTTATTAAAATATATACGGTGACTTTACTGATCATCATCATCACCGCAGCTGTGGTGCACCCTGAGCCAGTGTTAGGCGGGAAATGAACACTCAATGACCATTGCCCTCTCCTGAGGTTGGTGTGGCCAACAGGCTTCTGTGGGGTTTCGAAACAGTCATCAGAGAGTGCAAACCTGAACCACAAGAGAAAATTATTTTGGGGGGATTCCTTCCATAATCGCTTTTATAATTAATAAACCTTGACAAAAGTACACAACGTGCTGGTTCATAATCATTACTACTGGTAATGCTTGCCCATGGGACTGATACCAGGTAGAGAAGGCAGGTAACAAATCTTTAAATACCAGGCCATGAGATTGGAATTGGAAAGGGGATAGAAGGATCAAAGCAGTATTTACAGTAACAAGTGCCATATGGACCTTGCCTGAAACCAGACCAGTATCATTTAAATGGATTAGAAAATTCTATCACCATTCAGGATCTGAAAAAAGTTATTATCCGAAAGACATCCTCTGTTTTGCAGTAATATCTTCATTTAAATACATTTTTCTGATTCTAGGATGAGCATCACAGAATGCCAGCTCTCAGTGACATTAGTCTTTGTAGTTGGGTTATGCATAAAGACTAATAACAATAGATATAAGAAATTTTAACTGGAGGTAGCTGAGAAAAATACTTTATTCTAAAAGAAACACTCAGGTTTCAATTTTTTTTCATTGTTTTCCAAGTGTTTAAAATCTTCTCCTGATCAAACCAGAAAGATTTGTCACATATTAAGGAGAACCCCAGGATCAGGGGACTAACCTTAAAGTTCCATTTTCAAGCCTCTAATATGAATTCCTTCTGGAACTTTATGTTTCTGACAGAAGGTAGTATTAGTGAACATTTTTAGCACTGATGACTTGAATCAAAATTATTAAACATGAAGGAAATAATCCACTGTGTTCAATCTTCACATGTAGAGTGTTTCTTCATCCACTGGGACAGCATTAAAGTAATTTTTTTCCTTACTGAAATGTGGCCTAAAATATGGTTTGAAAGGCGTGTATCAGTTCTTCTTTTCATGACTTCCTAAGTATCTTACCTCAGGTAAGAGGTAAGCCTGAATCAGCCTGAATTTACTCTTATAGTTATTCTACATTGGGACAACACCCCTGACTTGTAGTCCTGACAGAGTGTTAAATTAGGATCCAAACCGGGTATCATTTATATTAATAGGTGTATAACAACATGAACATTTGTGGGGATTCACTTCTCTTCAGACATCTATGACATAAACATTAATGTCTGTGTCATCCTAAAATCCGATTTCTGCCCAATAGAAGGAAACTTATCTGACCAAATATAGGTGTCTATTTTAGAGTGAGATAATTGATATCTGTAGAACTAATTCTGCCCATTATCTGAAAGAAGAGCCCACGACTGCTTGAAAGTCCACAGACATCTACACTTCATCTGTTGAAGCCACCTTTCAAAGGCCATGTCTGAGACCAAGCTCTTATACAGGCACATGGAAATACACATTGATACAAAAACCCTCAGGACTCCACAGTTTGGAGCCCTGATCCAGCTGGCTCCTGTACGTACAGTCTGATAGATAAATCAAGAAGTTAAAGCATGAGAAAAAGACAATTTTATTATCCTTCACTGCCAGAAGAAGTTAAGCATGCTGATGCTCTGGGTTGGTCATGTTCCTTTTAGCATGGGATCTCTCATTAGAGCTCACTCTGTGACCTTGGGTACACACCAACCATCCCATGGCCTCTGTAGAGCAGCCTTTAAGCCGCAGTGGGAGTCCCCACCTTGTATCAGTCTGACTCCCTAACTGAGTAATTTTGCCAGCATTCACATTCTATTAAGAAACGCCTTTTTACTGTTTCATTCTTGATTAAACTGCCTTGGACATATATTAATATGTACTTTGGAGACGGTTTAATTTTAAGAGATTAAATTTTCCAAATCCCTCTTTCTGTAAATCAGCAGCTTCCCCTTCCAGAAAAGCAAACACACAGTTTAGAGATCACAGCATTTGAGGGGTAGTTATAATTACAGTTCAGCATTTTAATACTCTCAGTAAGAAATGTTAGTAAGACCACAAACTTCAGTGGAGTTCCATCAGTCTGATCCCGTGCTGCAGGGCTCTGCACTACTTAGTGCAGATACGTCATTATGGTCTCACCAGTAATGCTGCAGAATAGTGCATTAAAGTGGTAAAATTAAGGAATAACCACTCAAATGCTAATGATCAAGGCAATTCAGATTGCTGCAGTGAATGTAGAATCTGAACGTGCACAGGAATCTCATCTGCAATAGAACATTGTTCAGGAAGTTTTACGGAGTTTCCTTTGGCCACGACCCTCCAATCCTTGGTCTTTACTGACACAAGACAGTGCTCAGGAGGGGTACTGAAGAGTTACTGCCCTTTGCTTCCAGAGGGAAACTGCTGGGGAATAAGAGACAGCAGTCCTTCAGTACTGAACTCGAGTCCTGTCTGTCATCAAAAATGCTGGTCTCCAAAGCCTTTCATGACCCTCCTTCTAGTGGTAAGCCAAGCCTGGCAAGGTCTGAGCATGATCCAACACCTTGCTTTGATCCTTGAAATGCTAATTTTAATCTCAAGGCAGCAGTTTTAAAGTTCGTGCTGTTGTTAATGATGGCTTTGTTGTAATTAACAGTGCTGGATTGACTCAAAATGCCAATTTATCCACATTGTTCTGAAGAGTTTGAAAGCTTTTCTGTTTATTTCAGCTATATCTACTGGTCTAATAAAAGATAATATTCTTCTCTAAAACTTTGTATCCATAGATCTTAGTTGCCAAGTGAAATCTTCATCGTTAGAGACATTCCAAATTTAGCTGGACAAGGTGATCCACCTTTAAATATGGCCTTGCTTTGAGCAGGAAGTTGAACTAATTAGTATTCAGAAACCCCTTCCAACCTATATTAATCTGTGAGTTTGTAAGGTTTAAACCTAGGTAGGTTTCAAATCTGTCCTTTTTAAGTCTTTGTATTGAAGGATATGGAGAAAGATTTTGATTCTGGTAGTAGCTTGATCAGTTTAAAAAAGGAAGATTCTTAGCAAGATGTGAGGAAATATGAAGCAACATGAGTCGAATTGCCAAGGATACTGCAAGGTTCCTTTTAACTGCCTTGGGCTTCCTAAATGGAGGATGACTTTCCAACTGAAGACAGTTTTCTGCAGGTCTGACAGTTCTGCCCTCAATGAAAAGAGTTGGATAGAGAAATTCGGGGCAATAGATGCATTCAGTCTAAAGAATATATATTAAATGCATATCAACAGAGGGGTATACAGCAGCATGGCTGGAAGACGTATATCTACCATGTGTGCTAATGCCTCTCCCTCACACTAGAAACAGATTTGGGTATGGAAGGCAGTGCTGTCTCTTCTCGTGCCTGTATTACATGCATGCACATTTGGGGGTAGTGGCTGGACAGAGAGAAAGAACTTTATCAGAGGAATGAGCAGAGTTTTATTTTTACAGAGGATGACATACACTGTCTTTTCCTGCAACAAATATTTAAATTTTCACAACAAAAAATTAAACAACATAAGTTACTATTGAAGGAAATTTGTAGTTAATTTCAAATAGAATTTTCTAAACTGCTAATAAATCTTTTACACCTTTGGAGTTGAAAGGGACCTTTCATTTTCTGCAAGTATTTTTCAGTGTAGTACTGTGTGTTTATGATATCCATATCATATTTAGCATCCACTTTAATGGATCAAATATTTCCTTAATTGAAAAACAACTCCAGTGCAGCAAGGGTAGTTGAGATTTTTACTTGAACTAATGTTTTACTTCATCTAAAATTAATGATGACTAGTGGGGGCTTATTCATATAGTAGAGTGTAATTAAAAATGATGCAGTGATTTGGGTTATTCTCTATGGCCTCAATTCTGCAAATACACAAGACTATCTTTATGCAAGACATGTTTTATGCTAAGTTCTCCAGAGATATTCAAGGATATAAAAAGGCTCAGAAGAAGAAGCAGTTTTAAAATTAAGATATATACAGATCCGTTCCTGTGCTCAGCATGTTCTGTAGTATCCATAGTGCTTTTACTGAACATCTCTACCTGCTCAGCATCAGTTAGAGTCTTTATTCTTAGTTCATAGGAAGAAAACCAAACCTTATGACTCCATCAAGGATAGGAGTTGAGAAGGGGGAATTAATGGATGAATTTTTGTTAACTAAGATTAATTGATACTTGTGGCTTTGATTTAAATTAAAATAACAAGATGAAATTCAATCCACTGTTGCCAATACGGGAGCTTGTGAAGCCAAGAAGATTTCACCGAGCACACACTCCAACTGCCTTATGGGAATAAAAACAAAAAAAATCTAACATTAGATGTTTACAGGTCTTGGATCACATCTTCTGTAGGACAAATCATTTTGGCCTAGAGTTTACTGGATGAAATATGTTTCCTGACACGGTGTAGGTGATGGAAGCTACAAAAAAATTTACATTTGATGATATGAGCTGTCAAAGAGTATCAGTTTCAAAATTTTGTCCATAAACTATGGTGGGATTTACTGGGTGGATTCATCTGATGAGGATATTAGGAAATTTTTAGGTCAATCAGTAACGATCTATTTGCTGAGGCACTTCTAGCAGTCTGTCTCATAAACAGAGCCAGATGTTGAATCCCATTGGTGTAGATGTGTGAACTCTGAGCTAGAAGGATGAACCAGTGCCACTCTACTGAGTCTTACTGGTTGGGCATGGTCAACCATAACTTTATCTAAATGGCTGTAAAGAGGGGACAGCCCCTGTAAAACACTCAAGAGATCAGGCAAAGTTAGTATGACTGTGGACCTGGCAGTGCTGGAGGTTTGAGGTTTTGTATGTCAACTCCCTGGTTTTTCTGTACAAACACGGTGATGAGAGGGACCTGTTTTAGCTGAATGATTAAAAAATGCATCTGATTATATCTTTTAAACTCCCAAAACAGGAAACATGACTGAGTCCCTTCTTAACTTAAAGACAAAGACCTGTCCAACATATTCTTTTCATTCATAGTGCTTTTTAAAATTAAGGCACCCTGCACACCCTTTATTCAGAAATTGCTCATATAGCCTACTTCTGAGTCAATGAAAGTGCTTGCATGAGCTACTGATCAAGAGAAATGATTGATGAATATTTTAAATGTCTAATTTATTTACACTTTACCTTAAAAAAATTTTAGTTTGTGCCTTTGTATTCACTAATAGTTCAAAAATTACCTGAAATATTATGTAAATAATGGCTAGTAGTTCTGTCTATGAAGTTTATTGCTCTAGCACACTGATGATATTAATATCTTGGGGAGTATTACATTTAAAATGTACTCATTCAGCAATAGTCAAGCAATGAACATTTATTGGTTAAATAACTAAATGAAATTCAAATATGTAATTTCACTTTTTTACATTTTTTCCATACAGCTGCTCCAAAAGTGAGTGAAGTAACAGATTTCTATTGAGAAGTGACAGATTTCATTTTACAAGCAGAATACATGAATCTGAACAAGCACAAGTTTTGAAGACAGAAACATGTAAGAAGGTTTTACCAATCTAGAAATGTGTTACATGAGATAATTTGTCTACAGTAGCATGGAAATCTCCCTCCAAGGGCTGTTTTGCTTTTGAGTAGGTCTCCATTGTATTTTAATTTAAAAAATCCACACAACAAAGACCTAGAAGAGAAAAAAACCAGTCACTTTAGGTTTTGGACAGTAACTGACATCTGAAAAAGATATCTCACAGCTAAAATAACATTATTTTAATTTATCTTTTATTTCTCATTTTCAGTAGGTTTCACATATGGTCTCCATCCTTAAACAAATAAGCTTTGCCTCCAGTCTGTGTAGACATTACTGTTTAGATTTCTCTTCCAAGGTACATATTTAGCTTCATGGGGGTCCTAAGAAAATAAAGGAAGCTCTTACTAGCCTGTGGCATTAGGTATTCCAGGAGCCTCTTGTGCAGTTTGCTTCATTCCTAACAGCTCCCGTGGAGTCAATTTAAACACTGAGCCTACTCAGGCTATGAAGCATATGGGTAATTTATATTAAAGTTAATGTGAGGCATTCGTGCATCAAGGAAACATATATTCGTATTTTTAACTTTCTGTTTGCTTTCACTCTCCAGGAAGAATTTGAAAGGATTTTGCCTGTGTGGGAAAAATTAACACTAACTGAAGATGTATTTTATTCTTTAGAAATGTTTTTCTAATACTTTTTTTTCCTCATGGGGGAGTTGTGTTCAGTCTGACCACTTTTTCCTTCTTTTACCGCGATTAGTTGTAACTGGGTTAAGCTTCATCCTAATTGGTAGATGTTGTAGCCTGATCCAGACTCTGTTTCTCCTTTAGAAAGTGAGTGAATGGAAAAAAAAAACCCCAACAAAACATATGAAGTCTTCCTGAATTGATTTTTTGTGGGAAAGGCAAAAACGAGGACCCAGGACCAGAGACCAAAGCTGTAGCTATGCTCTCCACTGGACCAAAGTTATGTCAGTCCTTGGTGACCACCTGAGTGTACAAATTGCTCAGCTTCAGGAGAAGCAGGGTTGGAGCTCTCCAGATGTGTGCTCAGGGTGGGCTCAGCCCTCTCTGTCCTATTCCCTGTGAAACAGACTTAATTTAAACATTTCTGAGCGTCAAGAACATACCCCTGCAAAAGGCAGATCCAGTGTCTTTAATGTATCTTTTTTGTCTCATCTGGTCCTTCTAACCTGAGCTTCCAGCCAACACATATTATTATGTCTCAGTCTGCTGTACTGAAGGGCACTCTATTATGAGATTTCTGTTCTCATGTCAGTACTTACAAACCTACATGAAGTCATCCCCTTAATCCTCTCTGCATAAATCTAAGCCAGCAGAGCTCTTTGATTGTATCAGTACAAAGAACAATTTTAGATCTTTTCATATTTCCCATGTTCCTTCTCTGTACTGTCTGCCCTTTAACAAAATCCTTCTTGAAAGAACTTGTTCTCACATCGTTGGTGTCCCACTAGTGCAATTCTCATTGTAAAATTCACCTGCAGTTTTTAACAGTTCAGGTCTTTTCCAATGAGAGGAAATACTTGGAAATACCATAGGACAGTCATAGCATGAACTCATCTTCATGTCCCTATCTGCTGTGACCTCCATGTCCTCTTCAGCTATGGTGAACATGGCCTGTGTTCAACTTCCTTGGGTTTTAATGCCAGACTTGCTGTGGGGGATCATCTTCATATCTTATGACACTCACAGTTTCATCTCACCTGTCAATCATCTCTGGAAGTTGTTAAGAAAAATACTAAATAGTATCATGCTCATTGGCCAGTTGTATTTAGAGATCCATGCATTGAGTTTTCAATTAAGGTTGAAAAGCACCCAATTAATGTGCATTTTTTAAAACCTTGTAATATTTTAATTTCTAAAAAAAAGTGGTCAGAAGTTGTAGAAGGCTCTGTGCTTGCATCAGCTCTATTACTTTTTCAACCGAATTTATGACTTCATTGAGAGAATATATCAAGTTAACTAGCACAACTTATTTTCAATGGGTCCTAGGCAATAAGAAATAATTTTACTACCCCTCCTTGCTCTGGCCATTCTTTAGAGTTGAAAGGCCCAGTAGGCCCACCACATTCTCTACTTTGCCTTTTCAGTATTTTTTTATAGCACTGGCTTCCTTTCAGTTTTCTGAAACTAGCTTACGGTTTTAAGTTTTATTGGAAATCAGTGCTAAGGATACAGAGAGCTGCTCAAACAACATTTTAAACTCTCTGATGCAAGCCATCCAGACCTACTGATATAAAAATGTACACCTTCAATAGCTGCTTTTTGATATTTCTTTGACTCACTGTCAGAAGAGAAAATACACTATCGTCATCACTAGATGTGCTGCCATCACAGCATATTGATTGCTCTACAAAGCCCAAAAGAGAAACGTCTTCTCTGCTACACTGTAGACAATTCTATAGATATCATTTACTATTTAAAAAAACCCTCACTTCTTTACATATTCCGTTGCTCCAAATTTACTTGCACGATATTGCTTTTATCGTGAACTTCCCTGACCCTGATCCTTGTGCCTTTACTACTTATTACAGTTTTATGTTCTAATTTATATTCCTCAATATCTTTTTCCTTCTTTCTTTCTTTCTCTTTCTTTCTTTTTCTTTCTCTCTTTCTCCCTTTCTCTCTCTCTCTTTCCTTCCTTCCTTCCTTCCTTCCTTCCTTCCTGTGCAACGCTTGTGAAACATTTATTAATATTATTAATATTATTACTATTATGTCATTTTACCACCCAGGTCTGACTTTTTAGCTGGAGTGATTTCATTTCCAGCCACGGGGTTCTAACAGTTTTAACTTTATATTTATTCATGCTTTTCCATTTGGGTTTTTTACCTCCAATTGATGTGATCAAAGCTGTCCTCACATTTGTGACTCTGTGAAACTGCTCATGTAAAGCAGAGAGCTCACAGATGCAGAGCAGATGTGCTCAAATCATGAGCACTTGGAGTTGTATCTACATAGAGCTATGCAGCATCACACAGAGCTCACTCTGAACAGGCTAGTAGTAAAAGTCTGATTGCATGATGATTTAGAGCAGTGTTCCCCATGTTCACATTTTAATATTAAAAGTTTGGGGTTTTTTTAGGCAGCGGCTGTGTTCTGAGCAGCAACAACTGCAAGACTTCTCCAGCAGTTCCTGTCAAAAATTCTGGCAAGGTGTGAACAAGCTGGTTCAGGTGCAAGGAGGCAAATGCTGATGAGTGAGGATGTGCCACTGAAGTTACCTTTATTCTGTCACCACTTAGCAGCTGCAGCGGCACAAGAGCAGGACCAAGCACACATCTTGGGAATACACAGCCATCACCTCATTTATTGTTTCTATACATTGTAATGAGCTGGAACTACCCATTATCAGCCCAACAACTAACATGCTCACACAGCACTGCTGGGCACCCAAGGACATGTGCTGGCCAACCAGTCATCCACAAACTGATCTATGAAAAGGGAGGATCCTTGATTGTGCTTTGTTGCTCTTTTCCTCCTCTTTTATTTTTTTTTCTCTTCTATTAGCAATTAAATAGCTTATCATGTAAGTACCTTTTTTCTGACTACTGGATGATTTCTCTTCTTTGCTACAAACTATTACTAATGATTATCAACTCCACAGTCTCCTCTGCCTTTGTTTTGATTCCCTTATTTTGCATGGCTCAGTAACCTACTTGCTTTCTTGCTCACAGTGTGAGGCTCATCAGCTTATGCTCAAGTCTTTGGCCTATGGCCCTCTGTCCTACCTGTCAGGATATTGGCTTGTAAAGAGTCATTAAATATTTGCTCCTAAGCTGTAAGTGATTCCAGCAAACAATATAATTTTTGACACAGAATAACACTTTATCTCCCTCTTTGTCTGCTCATCCCTTCCTAAACAGGTAATAGGAGAAGAAGCAGCATTCCAGCCATGGAGATATCATGAAGCTTCATTCTTTCCAACAAGGTCGAATTTATGCTCAGAAATGCATTTCAACTCCTATTATCACACAGGTCAGTAGCATTGTTGTATAGGAAATTAGCACATTTATCTCCTCTTATCCCTGGCTGCCTTGATTAATTTTGTTCTTGGCATCTTGATTTTATGCTGAATTAGTGCTTATTTATACTCTTCTCTTCTATTAATTGAACACCTTCTGAATTATCCTCCTTGTCTGCCGCCTTAAGCAGTGAGTTGCAGGTTACACTAGAAGTTCACTCTCCTCTAAATAGATCAGTCTTGCACAAAATCTCTCTTCCACAAAAATCCTCTATTTAACTCCCTTTTTTCCCCCAGCAGTTCACTTCACACTGCTTCTTTCAGAGAACAGCGAAAGACGACTCCTGGATACGGTCCTTGCATATTCAGCATCACGCCAAGTTCTTTGTGAGTCATCTGCAGTTTGTGGATCCATGATGCAACCTTAGAGTGCTTAGAAGTTGCATCAAGCAGCAGCCAACCGTGGGGTATTTGTCCATATTGCTCTGTCAAGGTAAGTTCTGTAGTTTCTCTGAATTCCTGTTAGAGCCTGAGTGCTCTGTAGAATTCATTCCTCAGCACACTCAGCATATCCTCTGCACTTTGGCAGTCCCAGCACAGCCATGCTCATTCTGTTTGTCTCCCTGTGGATGCCATCTCCCCTCACGTCTCTCGATGTTAAAGTATGCAAAGCTACCACCTGTCTGTCTCCTGTTTTCCTTTCCTGATCAGTCTGTGTTCTGCTGAGCTACTGACATTTTCAAAATCTTTGTCTCAATTTGTCTGATCATTTCTACTGACTATTTGTCTCTGTTTACTTCAGTTTTCATATGCTGTAGCTCCCTTCTGACTTCAAGAAGAAATAAAACCTGATCTGTCCATTCACACTTACTGATCCATCTCTGTCTACAGCATATGAGACATAGAATGGTGTCTGGAAGGAAAACATCTCACTCTGCTTCTCAAGTTTTTTTAGTGTCAGTGTTTGGTGCCTTGTTTGTTTGTTTGTTTGTTTGGGGGTTTTTTGTCTGATTTTCTTTGAGGAGCAGATATTTCAGCACAGAGTAGACTGAGGGTTTGGAGACTACATTCTGATGGTATCAAAATGACTCTACTGGCTCCTTCTGCTAAGTCAGAGCCTACTGTCCCATCCTATAACAGAGAGAGAAATCTAAGAGAAGCCAAACCCCAACACTCAGCGCTGCCATGTAAAAAAGCAGGAGATGTGAAGAGACCTGTCATGCTGATAGAAGAATAATAATCCTTCAACTCCTCTTCATTTAGATACCTCTTTGCTTTTTTGGGAGTCACTTAATCATAGGAGATTAAGCATATGCCATATGTATAAGTAATGCTGTTCCAGGGATTTAATGGGAGCAGACTGATTAAATCCTATCAAGGATACAGTTGTCATCAGAACTGTGTCTTGAGATAATGAACTTGACACTGAAGTAGAATCCATTACTCCACTATTGAATTACTAGACTTAGGAGGTGTTACCATAATTAAGAGTCAACTCACCATATGTCTAAGTAGGTATATGACATGAATCAAAACTCTTGCCCTTTTCTGGGTCTTAGACATCAAATATCAAACTATAAGAAGAATATTAGGATTTACCACTCTGAACCATTTCTGGAGTACTGCACTGCTATTGGGGTTTTTCAAAATTTTTTTTAAGCATGGACTAAAGGAATGATGCATCCTGTCTTTCAAAAAACCATGGAAAGCTAAAACCACTACCCTAACTTTTCTTAGATTTGAACATCAATGTGAGACTGGAGGACCTAATTTACAGCTGATGTCCACTTGATATAATGAAAAAAATCATGTCTCACCAAAGCGGAGAGTGACATAACCTTTAGTTTACAGTTCCAGACACTGAGTAAGTAAAATATTTTGTGTTGCCTTCTTTCGAAAAGGTGTTACTAATAGAGCTTCTTTGGTTTGCTTTTTAAACACCTTTAGAAAAAAAATTCACATAGATGCTACTTAAGCTGTCATGTTGCAAGCATCTTTAATCATAAGCGAAACTTGTATATTCATGAATTCTGAATTTGAGGCATCATATGGGTGACAACTATATTCTGAATCATATCAAGTATACACAGCAGAAATTTGTCAAATGCACTATTTCTGACCATGAGTAGCAGCCATCAATGTCAGCTAACAGAAATGATGGAATGCACCTGTTTTGTGTTGCTTGTTTTGCTCTAAACTTTGATGAAAGATGAGACTTTCACCAACTTTCCTAGATACTATGATGCCATTTTTAATATGTTGCAGGCTTTTATTTAACATTGACTTTCCACTTCTGTGTTTGTATCTGAATTTGGCCAACATACTTTACTCCTGGCCTTCCTTTGAGTTTTCAACACCCCTTGGTCCCACTCAAGTAAAGAATTCTACAAGTATTTGTTTTCTGTAAAAATTCCTCAGAGTGGTAATGTTTTAATCCCCATAGCAAACAACCATTCTCCATGGAGAGAATTTCAATTTCCAGAAACATTGAGGCTACATTTCTTTTCAACTAGATGATGAGATCATTCCTAAAAGGAATAATGCACTATCCTGTTCAAAGCGTGCCTTGCTTCCAGAGCTATTTCCCAGCCTGCATTAAGGAGGTCATCTAGGAGAATTAAGCACTTTCTGTGTATGTTCTTCTGGGGAGCTGAAACAATGAAGATAGTTTGTCTGTAAAACCATGTTTTTCTGACGCTGCGTAACAAAAGTCATCTTGGTGAGCTGCTGAAGTCAAAGCTGCTCTCTGCAACCTGGCAGGTGACCACAGGCTGTTGTCTGCCTTTGGGCCCAGGATGCTTACCCACTCTTTGATTAGACCAATATATATTTTTTTTTCCCCTTCCAGGTGATAACTGGTGAAATTTAGTGGTGCATCAAGTTATACCCAGTGTGCCTCCTTCAGACTGTGCTTCCTTACTCTGCTTTTCAGCTTTCAGTATGGCTTTGAAATTAATTCTACAAGTTATTGAGTGCCCATTATTACAGGACAGTGAAGTGGAAGCTCCCATCTCCCAAAGGAACAGCACTCCATCCTACCACTGTCTACTGTGCTTAAATATGGCCAGGGACCTGAAACTACTTTTTCCTTTTCCAGTTCTTCTGAGATTTTAATTTTCTTTTTGGTACAGTGTACTTAATAACTTTAATACAGCGGCCATCAAGCTGATTGACTCATACATTTGGAATGAACCTTTCAAATGTGTCCAGAAAACATTGAATGTCTAAGATACTCTACAGCTGCCAAGTATTCAAAAACCTTTATCTTTCATTTTCTTGAGGGTAAATCTTTTGCTCTGGACAATGCCTCAGGTAAATAGCTAGATTTTCAAAAGATATCACTGTTAGCTTTAATTCATACCACAGCACAGACACTGCAGTCCCCTCTGGGCTTTACAGACATTCCTGTGAGTGCCTCCTGAACTCTCCTCTCATCTGTACATGAGGTAATGCTGTTCTCTGTCTTCCCTCTGCAGCTGACCCTTTGTTCTTCCAAGCACAGCAGATACAATGACTCCTCTAATAGGGAATATTTCTCCTAAAACACCAATAAAAGTGACTGGGAATTTTGGTTTTACTCCTCACATTGAAGGAGAGTAGGACTGATCACAAACAGGGTCTTTTTGTGTTTCAGTTGAGGGGAGGCAAATGCTACTGTGTAAAACACATCTGTTTTCTGCAGCTGACTCTATCTGAAATCCTTTGACTTTACATCAACTAATCGAATATTCATTTGACCAGAAAGAGAGGGAGTAAGCACAAGGGTGACACAGCATGACTTCCATTGCACCTTCTTCCTTCCAGTCTCCTGCCACAGTCAAGTAACTCCTTGATGTAAAATAAAATAGCCAAGAACTGCAGTGCAGATTGTTTTGCTTCTCAAGGAATGCCACAGCCTCCTCTCAGGAGAATCATAGGCTTTACTAATACTGTAACCTGAGCCCGACTTGAGAAGAATTCCCTCAGTCTCTCTGGTTCTGTCTGGCCCCTTCCAAAAACAATTTTTAGCTTAGTGATAAGGGGACTCATATAGAAAATATAGATTTGATTGCCTTCAGGCACAAGACAATAGGGGACTACAGACTCTCCCATCACAGAAAATTGCTGTATGCTAAACTAGGATTGACAGCAAATGATTAGCAACACATAGAGCCTTACCCAAAGCTTGTGTCTATTTCTGAGGACACCTTAGCTCTCATCAGGACTCTGAAACTGTATATGTGGAAACGCACGTCATTCCTGTGTACTAGGAGAGCTCAGATGGAAGTTACATCACAGCTGCCATCCATGCTGAGACAGGTTAAGGCACATGAGAAATTATGGTGTTGAAAACAGCTCTCAGTGCACTGAGATGCTCCCAAGGCTAGGCAGAAACTGAGTTTGGGCTCTGATCATTCAGATTTTGGTATTAAGTGTGTAAAGCAGCACCAGCTGTAGCTTATTGCCTAACTCTTTCAGGGATCCACCCTAGTCCTATGTTTGTTGTAGGCCATGGCAAAAATCTTTGAGAAAATGCAATTAATTTAAATTTAATTATATCTACAGGTTGATTTCATGTGAGAATTCTGACTTTTCAGTTCTATACTATACTAATGTAAATATTATTGTATTAATATATTTATAATCTATTTAACAATTTCAGGGTTAGTGAAAGGATCTGCTTCACAGTAGAGTGAATATTTCCAAATGGACATTTAATGATAATTTATGAATTCCAATTTATGAAATTATGTGTCTGTGTAAGCAAGTTCACATAAGAAGAAAGGAATGAAAGACAAGGATATTTCAGAAGTGTGGTTGTCATGTCACCTAAAGTGTCTATTTGTGTACATTCATTTAGATTTAGATACATTGACAATTGCCATAATTTAGCTGTACAAAACAATTTTTGTCTATAATACATCTACATGGATTACAATTTGCAAACACATCATTCTGTCAAATTATTCTGTCTATTCTTATGTCCCACTTTCATTTTTCTCTCCATATTGCTGGATGCCCTGTCTTAGGACCACCTAAGGGATTTTAAGACAGAAGCTAGTTCAGCTGATCCCAGTTGTTCCTAGTATTTTTGCCACCATAATCCAACATACTTGAAAAGTAATTAAAGTGCATGGCAGTGGTTGAAAGCAGTGCGTGCTGGAGATATCGATGGATGTGCCCCACATCACTCGGGACGTGCACACCCTTGTCAGACCACAAATATCTCCCTGGGTCAGAGGAAAACCTTGCCTTGCCATTCTCCTTGGAATGAATTTGCTGCCCAATTTCAAATGCAAAACAATACACCATGAAGACACAGGGAATCATTTAAACTCATTTTGACCTATCTATTAAAAACACCAGAATCTCAATAAAGTGAGGCTTGTATTCATCAGCAAAGGAAATGTTCTTTTGCCTGTTACTTTTGTAACTCTGTCAAGAATAACTTACAAGCAGTTCTCATGTATTTCCTCAGCCTGTCAGTAAAAACATCATTTGTTATTCTCTTTTTGTGAAGAACAATTTTATTGAGATCTGTCTCCTATGGGAAATGAGTGAAATTATCTTCAAGCCTCTATCCACATTCTCTGCAAGATCCCACTACAAATTCTTGTGGTTAAATAATTTCATCTGTTATACTGTGTCCTGAGGTACCAAGTTTGTTGTCACAATGGCTGGCTTTGCCCTTCAATATAGATGTATTTTTTATTAAATAGTCATGATGTTTACCTCTGGAAAAGACTGCATAAATTCAAGAACAGAAGAATCAAGCCAAGTAGAAATAACACTTAGGTTTTGACTACCCAGAACATTAGGAAATAACAGAATAAAATCAATCTCTAGCAGCAAGATTGGATTTTGGAGGAAGGACAAGGGAATGTGGCTCTGAAACTATTGAATGAGGTAAATGCGTAGTTTGGAAGAAATGAGTGTTATGCGTTTATTTTAATATTTCACTTGAGGGGGGGTATTACGGGTTAAAGTGAATGTATTGTTTATGACAAAACTGGACTACCCAAACTGGAAACCTGAATTCTCTATTTAATTACAAGCAAGATATGGCATGGATAAGAGCCAGGCAGTATTTTCATGTCTCTTCATCAGTGACTTTCGGTTCTGAACAAACAGAGCATCCTGTCCTCTGGAACAAACAAACCAACCTCTGGAACAGGTACTGTACCTGGGGGCTGCTTCAGTCTAAGGCAGTGGAATACAACACAGCAAACCCCCAGGGACTCTTGAACCACAGCAATACTGAGAGGGAGATGTGTGCATGGAGTTACTTCAGTCATGTTTTGGGGATATTGTCTGCTGGTATTGCTGGCACACACATAGTGATGGGCTTTTTTATATCGGTCATCTGGTAGAACCTAAACCTCATCCTATTGAGTCCTGTTTCATGTAAGTACTGCAGTGTCTCTTCCCTGGAGTGATCCCTGCTAGTGGTTAATAAACACACAGCATCTGATCACACAGAGAAAGAGGGGAGCTCTGCCAACATGACAGTAGAAATAGGCAAAACAAGTACTGTGTAGAGATTTTAGCCTTCAGCCAACCAGTAGTAAATGTAGGTCTCATGGCAAGAGTAAGGGCAGACAAGAAGTAAGGATTCCTGTCACATTCTTACAGTCATTTGTCCCCTTGTTAAAACTGACAAAGATTATCAAATCTGAGTTTCAGTTGGGTGAACAATACCTGAATGCTGAGTTCCAGACTGCAATATGTATCAGTGATTCTCAGACTGGACTCAATCTTTGCTGGTCTGTAAATGCTAATTTAAAGATCTAAATCTGAAAGATAATTTCTATAATTCCACCTGGAGTAATGATAACTAATTTTGGCCTTTTCTGTATGCTAAGGCATCTGATATAGTGTTAATAAGTAATTAATATTTTACCAATACAGGAATATTGGCTCACATCCAACAGGTTCCTACCTCTTACAAATTACTGCATTTGCTGGTGGAAGTAATTGTGGGACTCCATATCATAGTCAGACTAGTTGGCAATACAGACTTAGGAGGAAGTTTATAAAGTCTGGTAGCTGCCTTGCTGTTGGCATATCTGTTGACTGAGACATAATAACAGGACATCTGTGAAATCAGGAAATGAGAAGCTGCAGTTCCAGGCCATTCTATTTCATAAGGAACCTTTTATGGTTGCTAATCAAAGTGTATTCAAATCAGTTCAAAGTTATTCAATTTTGTTTTTACAAATTTAGCCTTTGTTATTTTCTGATATAAATACTATGATAATGGGACATTACTCTGTGCAAAGACAGCAATAAGCAAATCTAGTGTTTCAAAAATGCTGAATTAAAAATAGGCTACAGTGACAAACAAGATGGACATGTTGACTTGTGTTTTGGGAGGTTTGTTTGTTGTAAATGATGCAAACAAATCAGGGGTAATTTGTAGTCACTGTGCTTTGCAAATCAAGAATTGGTAGTGGAATAGCAAAATGTTACCACTGTTGATATTAGCAATGACTACAGTGTATAATAAGTCCATGTAAGTATGGACTATAATCATAAACACATCTACAGAGATGATCCTCCTCAGGAACTTCCAGCCATCTAGAAGTTAAAGGTATTTGGAAAATGCATATGTCAACTACTGGGGCATTACTGTCTGTGGACTCTGCAGGAGGAGCCCTCACTGGGTAGAGTACACCCACTTACAGGGAAAGCCCCCCAGAACAGCATGAACTAAAGTTGTATTACCTCTTTCCAAGCACCCTTCCGTGCCCTAAATTGCCTCTGTGTGATAAGAGGGAGGTCATGGTAGGAGAAACAGGCAAAGTCAGATTTGTCAGCTGAAGAGCCAGAAGGAGACAAATCAGTAGCAGATTAAAGTGTGCCTGGGAAACTGGGCATGACAACAGAAGGATTCCTGTCTAGTCTTATTTTCCTGTGCAGTACTCCATGTATTTGTGGAGATACGACCAAAAGTATTCACCTTATTAATTAAGTGATTTGTAGAGGTATAAATTCTCCCTTTATATTTTGTTATTTCTTTCATGGGCCATAGTTTTCCTTTGCTCTGGTATGGAGCTGATCCACTAGACAGCATTAGCGAGAAGGACTCATAACACACATCCATGGATTTGGATAATTTGAGATTAATGCCTCAGTCTGAGTCTCAAAGTTTGACTCCCTGCTATATCCAGACTGTGTCAGTTGTCAGAAAGGTTTCCACCCGAAGTTTTGAAAAATTTCTAAGGAGGCAAAACCCTTGAAACCAGATATATGAAATTAGTAAATGATAGCAGAGACCACATCAGGTTCTGGTAGAGGAAAGAAGACTCTCCAGGCTTGGAACAAGCTCAGGAACTGATCTGAACCCATGATTTTTAAGAAGGGTGCTGGCAACATAATTGTAACATCAAACAGAAGTCAAAATGCCTCAGCATAGGTCAGCACTGATTCCTGGCACTGACGTATGGTGGAGGCATTTCAGAGAAGGACCTGTGACATTTGTTTTTCCTCGGGGGATTAGATGAATTCTGACTCCACAGTACCTCTGTGTACTGTAGCAAATGTAAAACTAAATTAAGGCAGGCTTAAATTCTTCCAAAATATATGACAATCCAGGTAATGCCAAGAGCTGATATTTATTAAATGCTGCTGTGTAAATCTGACTTTCTGTACCAAATAACAGTATTATATAGATGTATAACTGTAAATTATGTATGTCTTCATGTAACAAGGATGTCTTCTCTTGATATACTTTGAGATCAGTAACAATGCTGTTGCTTGACATCGGAATTATGTATCCATGTCTTCAGGCTGCGTTCATACATGGAGTCCAGGAGAAAAGTGAGCCTATATCAGTTAATTTCTTTTAATAAGATTGTTTATCTTTCATCTAAATGTGAGAAAATTTACAACTTTCTGTCCATATACTGATGTGTGAATTATTCAGCATTGTAAAGTACAACTTGTGCTTACTATTCATAGCTTTCCTCAGAAATGTTTCCTCAAAGCAGCACAGCCTCATAGGAAAGCAGAGAGAAAGAGAGGCTCCCTATTCTGAAGCAAGCACAGCTCTAGCTGTCACTCCCCACAGAGTTCCCTCCTGACAGGGGAAGATGCTTATTTTTCCCCATGAGCATCAGCCCAGTGATTTATCCTACTTGAGCTTAGACAAACAGCCAAGTCATATTTCTTTTCCTCACACTAAATGAAAAAGAAACAAAGGTTCTGAATGTAGTAAGAATTAGGTGTGCAGGGGGTGTTTGTGTCACCCAACGTGGTTTAGCTCTCAGTGCAGCCAAAGCTTGAGGTGGTGGTACCCACCTAACCCGGTGAATAATGACCCTGCAGAACAGCTGGTGTCTTCACCACATTGTGTGGTGATGAGGATATGATGGGATTCATTACTGGCTGAGCACCAAGAACCAAATCCCCTGGGATGGGGGGTGCCTGTGCTCTGAGCACAACATTTCAGGTGTGCCATGCAACCCTAATTCCACAGCATTACTGCCACTGCTACTCAGGGATCCCACAAAATCAGCTATGACTGGGTACTGGTACATGCTCAGCCCCCACCAAATGCAAAGAAAAACATAATATCTTAGATCACAGTAAAATAGCTTTGTGCTAAGACTCAAGTATTATTGTTATATGTCTGAGCACTGAGAATAAAAGTAGTCAGATGGGCTGGATTTATGCATTCATTTTTCTGGGTAGACTCATCTTTCATCTGCATGTATATATAGAAAGGTAAAGCAGGACCTCTTGCCACAATCTACTTGTAGTGAGGCAGGAAGATCTTCACATAACCTATTCAAGATTTCATTTGCTCAGCCCTGCCACAAATTACTGGATACAGGGAAAACCCAACAGAATGTCTCAGCTCAGGAAAGGCAACACCTCTGTCCTACAGTCAGGCCTCTTAGAAGGTTTCTGCCTATCTTCTCAGAAAACAACCCTGGAGGTAACATCTGAGCCTTTTTCGGGTATACGAAGGTACATTGCAGTTACCTCTTACTGAAACTTTGGCTTAATCTGCCAGAGCTGAGTGGTGAACAGTTCTTTTTCATTGGTGAAACTCACAATAAATCAAATGCTTACCAGGCCACTGATTTCAGCTGTGAGTATGAAAGCACCATCAATAAAACATCCAATATGATTTTAAAAACCCTCTCCTGGTGAGTCAGGCTCCATCCAGTCTTTCAGAAGTCTGTCGCCTTTGTGTTCTGTGTTGCTCAGTTGACTCCTTACCTCATGCTCCAGGCCTGAAAGCATTTTCCACTGCATGATCTGATATTGTGCAGTTTCCAAAAATCCCTGCAGGGGAAACAGAGATATCTGATGTCCCTTGCCTGCCCTCAAATGTAAATTTACATTTTACAAGCCACAGAAGCTCATAATCCCTCAGTATCCTTTGTAATGCCCGGTTGTCTCCCCAGCTTGTGTTAATGTGCACTAATGAGGAACAGGCAATAGGTTATTTGGAAGGCAGATAAGCAAAAAGCATGTCCTTCCAGATCTTTTAGAATATGCTATAAAAAAGCCCAAATTGTTTTGCTTGGCTGCAGTGTTGTGTTTTAAGGCAGCTCCTCCTATTCTCTCAGGGATTAATGGCTGCACTGGGGAGGTCACAGGATGATTTCTTAATGGAGTGCGAGGGAAGTAGAGGAAGCCTCAGGTCACTCACTGGGATGCAGCAGTTTGGGGAGGATCCCAGGTTGTTCCTAGGCTGGTGGTGAAGGAAATGTGGTTGTAGGGGGTTGTTTGCAGGTGTGTTGCATTGGTGAGGGAGGCTGGGGTATTGGGTTGAGCTCAGCTCGCTACAGTCTCAGTCACAAACATTACTTCTAAATAATGTGTTAAGGAAGAAATCTGCAGGCAGTCCTGGCTAGGGGCTGTCTCTATATCTCCTTTTGCTGAAACTCATATTCTTTGTGGCAGAAACCTGTGAATGAGCTAGACTTTTGAGACTTTCCTAGCCTTTGTTCCCTCAACTATGCCCACACTTTGTTACACGGACTGCAAGGGGAAAAAATAAAAAAAGTGAGTACTCTGGCCACAAATTCTATCTTTAAACAGAGTCCAGCAGTCATTTTTGGGTGAAGGGAGATGTGGAGTAGGATTACAGTGTGGGATTTACTGTACCAGACTTGGTTTTTGTGTTTGATCCTTTGCCCTTCATTTATTGAAGGGGAAGACCCAGAAGTATCTCTCGTTTGGTTCTCCGTTTGTGCTAATGAAACCAGGCCCTCTTTCTCTATCTCTTTGGATAAGACAGTCTTTGAAATGCAGCCCTGGATGATGGACTCATCTCTAACTTCATCTTTCCTTGTTTGTCTCCTTGCTCCATTGTGCAGCCTATAAACATACAGTTTATTTGCCTTTTGCCCTAAGTCATATGCTTTCCCCCCCATTTACTTGCTTGATCCTGCACTCATGGAAGCTGCTGGAACTGTTCCCACTAGGGACACAGTAACAACCCAGAGATCCCCACATCCAAGTATGAACAAGACTCCACTATCACCTCACTGAGAAAGGCAATGCTGGGTTCAAAATGTCCACTGCTGAGCTTGTGTGCTTAAAGTCCACTGAGATCACTTGAAGCAGATAACAAAATATCACAAACTTTCCCCCAGGAGGGAAAGTGGTAAGATTGATTTGACATAAAAGACTAGCTATCATTATTAATTCATAGTTTGGCAGATCTCAGGCATTTTAAGTGAATGAATAAATTCTGTATTACAGAATGTCCTTTGCGAAATTCATGATTAAAAAAACAACATTTTAAATTAGGGTTTCTTAAAGTCTCATGAAATTCTCTTTGAGAATATTACTAATTGTGCTGCTTTAGAAATTTCATTTCTCTTTAGGTGCTCAAAATTTGCTACGCCAACAGCATCGGGTAGAACTGATAATTCTGTGAGCCTTAGATACACTACAAAGCTGTACATAATAGCTGTGGACAGAGCTGTGCAGAGTTGGAACCTGTTCCTCACCAACCCAGAGTGTCATGGTCTTTATTATTTTATGTGTTCATTCTCTCTGCTGAAAGAACAGAAGTATCTGGGCCCTGGCAAAAATATTAATATAAAGGCTGCGAGCTTCAAATTTGGCTTAACTGTAGTTCATAAATGTAATATATGAATCAAATGAAGTTTATTTTGAGACTTTTTTCACAAAACATCCATGTTTTGGAGCATAAGGAAAAAACTGCCTAATCTAATATTCTTGGGAAATTCTAAAATGTTGGAGTTCCTGAGCCTGAACTTTCTCCCCTTTGTCAAAATTGATTCCATAACCACCCCTGTAGCGTGCTGCCCTTGGAACAAAATGCAGCATGATTAATGAGTTGAATTCCAAGAACGTGCTTACAGAGCTTATTGAAAAACACTGCCCTGGAAAACATCTCGTACAGTATTGGATAAACAGGTTCTCCATAGCCACCCAGGGCACTGGTTTTGGCTAGTGACTGGGTCACAGTAGGAGGGTTAGAAAAGCAGTAACTTTCCAAATACCAGTAGCTTGCTGACTAGCTGAGCACTACTTCTGAATTTATTACAAGTCCTGATAACTAAGGTGGCTCAAAAACATCCCCAGACAGTGAGTGCAGGCTACTGCTGCCCTTACACCTTGCCATCAGCATCTGTGTGGTAATCCAGAGGTGCAGTCTCCCTGCCGAGACGCAGAAGTCTCTGAAACCACTGAGCAGGTACCAGTGTCAGCCTCAAATCTAGACCTTGTAGCTTTAATTTGAGACCAGCAAAGAGTGTCTAACAAGCCTACAGAAGCTGCCTTTTTATTCTTACTTTCCTCTAGGTAGGAAAGTTTGTGAATGCCTGCACATCTAACTTTGAGCATGACTATGTAGGTAGCTGCTTGAAGTGCTGTCTCTCACCAAAGAATAAAAACTACTGGACATGAATGACAAAAATATATTAAAATGTGGCTTTATTCTGGGCACTGGTTGTATTTCAATTGGAGAGGAAAGAAGGAACATGTTCCTAAATAACTCTTGTGTGGGATCCTGCTCACAGTAGGCACCTACCAATTCATTTGCTTGAGACTGAAACTTTTAGACTCTAGCAGCTATAATGGGAGTTTTAAACATTTAACTCACATACAGACATCTCAATTTCATCTGGGGCAGTCTAAATAGACTACCTGGAGTCTACATCTGAAGCTGAATCTCACTCAGGCTACTGGCTAACCAGGCGAAGAGAGCCTTTGGAGTTTCAATTTCTTGGCATTAGAAAAATGGGGGAGTGTTTCTTAGTATTTTTAATAGTAAAACATTTTGTTAACATGCTGTCTGTGCCTCATCTAGGAAATTACAATGATACAATAATTAAATTAAAATACAGGCTTTAAGTAACAACATCTTTGTTATTCATTCCAAGTTTTTCTAACTAAACTGAACATTTAAAAGTAATCTAGTATATATGTATTGTCTTTTAATAAAGAGAGATTAAAATAATATATCTTATGATAATTATATACTCTAATAAGAAAGAGAGATTAAAACTAGTTAAGAAAACAAGGACATATATCTTGCAATGAATTTACTGTTTCAAGAATTCTTTCTATTTTATACAGAGGCATAATGGGTACTCTCTAATGTGTTTTGCAAGAGTAAAAATAGAACCCATGAAAAAAGAAAAAAAGGCCAAAAATAGGTGAAAAAATGGCAAAAAAAAAAGCATAACAAAGGAAAGCCAGATCACATTTATGGCTGGAACATTCTTTTCCTGGACATTTCATGTTGCAAGAACATACTTATTTTTATTCCATGCATTTGAAAATGAGATGAATGCTGATACCCAGGATTATGCAAATGCCAGGTTTTTTCAGAGCCATATTTCTTGATTTATGGTCAAAGAAATTGATGTCCTGATGCACCAGTCTTTAATCTCTATTTTCTTCATATGGTGAGATTTCTGCTTACCCTTTTCGATTTAACTGAAGTTTCTTTTCATGGGCATCTTCCCATGACTGTATGCAACTCCTTTACTGATTTTATGGGTTAATTTAACATTGGAATTACTCATGATTGCCTTTGGTTCCTGAATGAGCTTAGTCCTTACATTTTTGTCTTCAGAATGACCACTTTGCTACATACTGCGCCATGACACGCGTACAAAGGTCCAGTGTCAATATTTTCTTTCACTTGGCTTGTTTTAATAGTTTCTGTAGAGGTTAAGAAGTTCAACAGAAACATGTCATTACAAACATTATGCAATAGACTACATAAAACAAACGAATGCAATAAAGGCCTTTAAGTCTTGTAAGCAGTGTTAAAATTACAGTCACTAATTTTATATTACATAGTTTTAATAAGAGATCTCTTTTTAATCAACCCTGCAGCAGGGTTATTTACTTGCTGACTGCTTCTCCTATCAGGTTGCTCTTTTCTTTCTTTCTCAATCAGTTTTCCTAGAAATTGCATCCAGAGACACCTTTCTGGGTCCATTTCCATTAAGAATTCTACACTGTGGTGGTGAAGCGTCCCCGACCATACCAGGAGATTCTGCACAATAAAGGTGGTAACTGGAGCATCATCTGCCAAACTAAGGTGGGGAAAAAAGGATAAGCAGCCATTCTCTTTAGCCTTGGAAAATTATTTACCTGAACTATAGCCTGAGTGGAATAGTACCATTGTTATTGAACTTTTTGGAAAAAAAGAAAAAGTCCAATAGTTCCCAGCTTCGGTTATGGCCAGGATGAAAACTTAGTGATGACTAAAGCCAATTGCCTTGCGAGCTGCTAGAGAATGATCCTAACTGAGACCCTTTGAGCTCTCCCGGACCACAGTGGGCTGCACCAGCACCTCCTTGTGAGTGGGACACCTCTCCCAGCTTACGGCCCTCAAGAGTGCAATACTCAAAGACCATCTCTGGTGACAGGGCCTAGGCTGACACCTCCACACAAATACACACACAAACAGACACTCCTTAATTGATCCTTAATTTCTCATGGCTGGTCTGCCTCAAAGTTAGGAGACTTCCCGTAAAGGGCTAATTTCTTGTGGCCGAAGGACCGCTGCCAGTAAGTGGGTGTGTTGTTTGGGTTACATTAGTCTATAAATTTGGATTTTTATTTTCTCAAGACCCAAAATGAAGTAAGAAGCTTTGCTATTCAAATAGTGACTGCTTCTTTATTTGAAGATGTGAAGAAACCTCAATTTTTTTTCTTTTAATGAAGACACTGACCTTAGATTTTTTTTGACCGCTATTAAGACCGCTTAGGACTTAATAGCCATTTAGTGCCATTGAGGTTGTGTGGTTTCCTGTTGAAATCTTCCCATAAACTATTTCAGGAGTCAAAGGAAAAATTGCAGTAATAATAAATTGAAGATAAACCCTGTGACTTTTGGCAGTGCTTTGGATACTGGTGCTTCGATGATGCAAGTACAATTGAATACCCAAAAGAGAAAACAATTGATCTGAAAGGCTGCTCTTGAGCCTCATGCTGCTTGAGTTCACTTAATAACAGTTAATTTAATTTCTTTATTAGCACTGAATTTTAAAAGTAATAGTTTTACTTTAGACGGGAAAAAGCAATAAATATGGACAGAACTGAACATTTATATGTCATGAAAATGACTTAGTGAACACAGGAGTAGTATTGGAAGAAGAGGGTGGAATTCTGTTATTGAGAAGAAAACACAGAAAAAAATGGAAAACACTAACCTTTGTGTTACTAAATCTCCCTTAGAGCTAGATTTCTATTTTAATTTTCACAGATTCCTGTGGAAGCATATATTTAGAGGTTTTTTCCTGTATACTTGGTGTTTCTTACTCAGAAGGCTCCCCTAATGGTTTTCTGTTTTCAAATTTTGTCATGCTTTTGTGAGTTTATTAGTGGCTTGGTGTGGTCTGTAATTGTCCTTTGGTTACATTCAGAATGAATTATAAACTCCTTCATTTTGCTTAGAAGCTTTTAGATATCCATTTGTGTCTCAGTGCCAAAGTAATTACTGAGGCTGCTTTTACATGGGTTTTGATCTTTTTGGGAAATCTTGACCAGCATACTTCAAATCTACAGCTATATGTATTCATGTTCAAGACTGCCTGACTCTTGATTTACTTTTAAAATGTATTTTTTGCATTTGTGTTAGCTAGCACTATAAAACACACAGATTCTGCAAGGCCACAGCTGTAAAAGATAATAAAGAATATTTTTATAAATACATTAACAAGAAAAGGAGGGCTAAGGAAAATCTCCATCCTTTATTTGGCACAGGAGGGAACATTGTCACCAAGGACGAGGAAAAGGCTGAGAGATTTTCTTTACCTCTCAAAATGTCTCAGCCTGTCTCCATAGCAGAGACGATCCAGCCCTCTGATCACCTTTGTGGCCTCCTCTGGACCCACCCCAGCAGTCCATGTCCTTCTTTTATTGGGTCTTTCCTTATTAATTTAGGATAATGGAGACAACAACTGGACTCTCATAAATCTTGAGGGTTCAAAATTAAGGAATGCATCTGTCTGCATTTGCAGGCAGAGATTAAGGCATTAAGTGTGACATTTACCCAACTGAGTGTGAGGACCTACAGTCCCAGATGCATGCATAGATCTGTCTATATATATTAAGCTTGTTTAGAATTTCTCTGCAGTCACTTTAGATTAAGGTGATAAGGCCAGTAGCAGCCAGGAAGCAATTCACAAAACTCAAAACCAGATACCACCACTTGCTCATATGAATCAGATCCCAGCAGTACCCACAGTCAGAACATGACTGCAATGGAAGCTTTGTTGGCCATCTCGGAGGTAGAGCCCACCTCACAGAGCAAAGCAGATCAACCCATCTGAGTTATCTCAACTAAACCTGTGCCAATCAGCCCTGAAGTGTTTGAGAAAATCTGAAGGGGAGAGCGCTGGAAGGTCTGGTGGCTTTGCACCATGAAACTCGTGCTTCCAGACCTAGACCTTGACCTCTTTGAGTGAGACACTGCCCAGTTTCACAACAAAGAAGGATTTCTATCCCTGAGGAGCTTACAAGCTGACTGCAAAAAAAAGACAGAATTACAAGCAGACAAGTGTTGAAGGACTGGAGAGATATAAATGAAATCCCTGAAAACAGAAGAGAAGAAATTACATAATAGAAGGCTATTTGTGTTTGTTCATAGGCCCAGTGCTGATCTTTTGCTTGAAAGATCAAACCAAGGATTTGATGAGATAACTTTCTGAAATATTGTGGAACTACAGCTACAGAAAACATTTTCTGAAGAAGCACAGGTCAAAAAAAAAGAATGTTATTATGCTAGCTTGCCTCCTCTATTTTCTTGGATTTGATGTAAATGTGACTTAGCTTGTCTCTGAAAGCAGATGCATCTCACTTCTGCTTCAAAAAAACCAATTCAAAGCCAGAGCAAATACCATCATTGTTTTAAAGCAATTTATCATCCAGCATTTACCTCTATCCATATGCCGCTTAACTTTGAAGCAACTTGAACGTCAAAGCCTTCTCCAAAACATGCTTTATTTTGCAGACTAGCTTATTTTTAAAAAGATATTAAATGAAAATCTAGAGCCCTGTGACAACACTATTAGATATCATTGCAAACAATGAACTGCCAACTATCTTAAGGTTTTGACTACATCCAGTGCAGTCTAATGAAAAAAAGATTTCAGCAAATTATGTTTCAGTTGCTATTACTTCATTGTTAGAATGGAAACATCAAGTGAAGTAGATCAGTACTAATTGGCAGGAGAGAGAAGTTCACACGACATCTTGTAAAGAAAGGTGATAAATGTCCCCCTTCCATTTCATCAATCTGATTATTTTATAGTAGTGAAGAGAAAATTTGATTTAAAAAAATGTTTATTTCCTGATTCTACAGTGTACCTTGTTTACTAATACAATTAGTTTGACAAGCTGACACTTGAGTGTCTTGGTTTTGCTTAAACTTTGTTTTTCTTTCAGTGTTAACTGCTTCTGCCTTCCTCTTGCAGTCGATTCTTTTCAGTCTTTTCCTTTCTTTTTCTGGTCTCTTAAGGAAGTTAGGAGTCTCTAAAGGAAAGTCCAGAGGCTTTTCTCTGTTTCAGTGCTCACAGAAACATGAGGAGCCTTTGGAACAAGACACCCTGTTCCAGATTTAGTGCGGATCAGCTAATGTACTTTAAGCCTACTTTTTCAGCCTACTGACCATTTTGTTTCCATAATCTCTTACTTTCCTCCATGGGCCAGCACAAGGTTTATGACAAAAACTGATTTCATTGTTTTCATGTCACAAAATCCTTATGACTTTCCCAGCCACTTGTCATCTTCGTTTTCTATATTATGGATAAAATAAGTGAAAGAGAATCTAAAGTAAAATTATCTCTTTATGTTTATGGTAATGGTCTTCTCTTCCAGGCACCAATTACAACTTATCTGCAGGGAAGTCTTATTCAGCATCAGGAGAAGAGCACTGGGTTCCTGTAGGACACTAAAGAAAAAGCCTTACTGCTTGAGACAGTCATCAGGATAGTCCAGAGAGATGTAAAAAAAAAAAAGCAAGCACCTTTCCTGTGCTCACCTGGACTAATTAATCTCTGTCTTCAAGAAAATAAGTGGAGTAATGGTGCACTGTCTCTTTTTCCTTTGTGGACTGAGAGCCAGAGATCCCTGACTTGCACTTTTTGGAGGGTGCCTGCATGGCATACTCTTGGCAAGTGGCCTGTTTAACCATAGTTTCTAAGATAAGAGCACGGGTGTGAACAGTTTATGCAGGTATCAAATACATAAAACTAGCTGGGAGGCATTGACCCCAAAACCACCAAGTTAAAGAGGAAGATGGCAGATCAAAGAGTGACCAGGAAATTATGAATTTCCTTTAGAAATGAAGGAAAAGACTGAAGAGAAGCATAAAAGAAGCATGAACATTTTTAATAGCACCAGATATATTTGAGTGGGAGCAGCAGGAGTCAAAAGCTGCCCTGATATACTCACCTCGCCTCACACAGGTGTTTGCAACCTTGTGGTGGGCTTTCTCACCAGGATGGGGATCAGTGGGTTACAGGGAGTGACAAGGATTCATCCTGAGGTGCCAGTGAATTATATGTTCCTTAATTGATAAACCTCTTCCGTCCTGAATTGGTTTAAACTACGGGAACTGGGTATCTTTTCCTGCGAGAGTTTTTGTGGCTGCTCTTGAGCATCAGGTAAGTGCAGAAGGAGTGATGTGCACTTGGAAGCGTGGGAAGGGAGGTGTTTTCTGGTGGGCAGGAAAGAGGTAAACTCTCTGCATGTTTGTATCTTCTGCCTTCCACTCTGCAGTTTTTCTGCCTTTGTGGAGATGATTGGTAGAGACCTCACCAAGATGAATGCCTCTAAACTGTTTTCCTCGTGCAGGCTTGTCAGTGGGAGTGAGTTCTGAGAGTTGTGCTGGAAATCATTTTGGAAGGAGGCAAATCAGGGCAGAAAACAGAGAACAGCATTGGGAGATATCACTTATCTCATATACCCTGGCTAAATTTAATTTCAAGATGCAGTCACCCCATTAATGCCTGCTTTTAGGGCAAACAGTCCACAGGCCCACAGGAGGACAAGTAACTATTAGCTTTGAGGAGGTCCCAGGACTGGAGGCTGAGGATGTACAGATAGAAGAGCTGCCCAATGTCAGTGACCAGAAGATATATGGATTTAATAGTGGTACTGAGAGAGAAACAAAGGACATCCCTCACAGTAGAACGAAATGGAAAGGAAAAAAATTAGCCTAAAATAATTAAGCTTTTTAAAGAGACATTTAACATGACCAGACAATGAAGTAAAATGCTACTAAAACATATTATGCTAGAAACTTAGGGCTTAAGAGGACCATTCCCACAACTTAAAGTTGCTATATCTGAAGAGTAAAGTCAAAAAAACCCACACACGTAAAAGTGGCAGAGGTATTGAATTGAAAAAAAGATATAGCAAATAAAATACCAATGAACAGAAAAGCAGCCAGAAAAAGATAGGAGAAACTCGGTGAAGACATAATGCCAATAATCAAACTTCTTCAAACATATCGGAAAGAGAGAACCTGCCAGAGTCAGTGGGATGAATAGACAATAAAGAAGAAAAGCTTTGGTCCTCACTTATTGCAAAGGAAGGTGGGGAATTTATCACTGCTGCAAAAGAGCAGAGATGAGGATCATGGAAAATTGTGTCAGTCGGAATTATCAACAGCAAGCATTTCAGTAATCAATAAACCGAATGCAAACCTCTGAAAGCTGCTGTTTTTCAAAAGAAATTCAGGTCTGTGAACTTCACAGAATCATAGACTTGACAAACTATTAAGCAAATACCCTACCTGCTGCTGGACCCAGGCCCAGAATCAGGGGAATAAAAGAAATAGTTAATATGGTACTGTAAGTATCGTAAAGGTTGACTCGGGTCATCTTGGGAAAGACCAACCAGTTCTTTCGGCTTTAGCACCAGCCAGATTGACAAGGAACTGTAATGAGAAATGGAATTAATAAACATGGATGAAATTATAGATTTGGGATGAGTCACAGGAATGGCTTGTGAAACTACAAGAATTCTGTGAAGATGGCAGTTTACTGGATAGGTGGACCTGTCATTCCAGTATATGTGGGATTAAGAAAATAGGTCGACAAGGGCTTTCAGCAAAAACTACTGGAGAAGTTTTCCTTCAATTAACCAAAATAATTTTGGACTCTGTCCTATTGTAACAACATATGCTAGTAACTGAACATTTTATATTATTGAGAGTCTCAATAGATATGTAGTAGGACCTGTCATTATCAGGATATTCAGAAATTATAACAAAAAAAGGTAAACAGTGGGGAACCAATTTTGCAGAATTTATGAAATTATTAAGGATAGGTAATTCTGAAGAGAAATTCCTGCAGAGATGCAGAAAATTCACAGTGCTGAATGACTGTGAAGATCAGATGATATTCAGGGTTGATAAATGGAAATTAATCCACATGAAAGAACAAGAACTCTAAGTCTCTGTGTTTAATAGGACACATACAGTATAATCACACAGAAGTGAGACTTTGGGGTCATTCCCGGCTATTCGCTAAAAATGGTGATGGAAATTTCTTGTCAGTGAAACATATGCACAGCACTGCTGTGGCAGAGAGTTAAATGACTAGTTCTGAGAAAACCCACACAGCAAAATCCATCCAGATGGGTGATTCAAAATACTGCCATGGTATATTAACTACTTTCAAAAACTTTGTTGGAAAAAATAAAAAAAATTAAAACAGGATACAGAAGTCACCAGTGAAGTTTCCACTTTCTTTGTTGTTGTCTTCAGTAAAGCTTTCGCTTTTGATTCAAAAGATCATTTGGTGGTGTAATTGCTTTAGTGCAGTGCTGTGCTGAGGAGGAGAGCTGAGCAGCTGCTTTTAGATCTACTGCAAAGCAATGAGCAATATTACTTCTGAATATTCTTGGGAGGCTTTGCCTTTCCATATACTCTTAAATTCTCCCCAAACTGCATACTCATATATTTGCTACTAGCTCCACTGGATGAACTAAAAATGCCATTTTGTGAGGAAATAAAAAATAGGAAAAATATTAGGTTTGGGCTGAGTTTTTTGCCATTTAAGAGAAATTCTTTTCAATCATAAAATACGAAGTTTTCAGGTAGGGGCACAGTACTCCATTATCCATGACACCTCGCATCTCATATTTGCCTTATATGTTCTTCTTAATTGATGATGTGTCCACTTTCTTGGACATTTTTCTATCGTTATTTTATCTCTGTTCCTATGGATATGATATTGCCAGGATATATTCCAGCTCAAATATGTCTGAAATAATCAAATATCTGCTTCTACCTTCCTTGCCTGGTAGAACAGTGAAGCCTTTTGTTTTGTTTTGTTCCTTTTTTTCATGCACAATACTAGCAACAAATATCATTAGTGTGAGCTTTGTCTTCTGCAGACAACATTTGGAACAAAATATCCCTGACATAGGTCAAAATTGTCATGAGAGTTCAGAGATGTCAGATACTCTTCATACCCCAAACCCTGAATTGCTCAATCTGCAAAACAGGGTTATTTTTTATTTCTTTGGACCTTTGTCCTCATGACAATACTCTGAGGATTACTTACTGATTACTTTGACTGCTGTTGTAGTGACTAATGGGCCAAATCTAAGTTCAACTGCCCTAGAAATGTTACAGTCTCTTGGACCACTCTGTTTTTGAAAGCTCATTCAGAAAGTCTGAATTCCCAGGTAAGGCAATGACAACTGTGGAGCACAGGTTTGGTTTCTCTTGGGAGTTGAAGCATTTCAGCGTGAGACCATCCTTCCCACGCCTGCATTCCCTCCTTCACTCATTCACCTCTTCCTAGGTTCTTGCTGCAAGTGAAACCATTTGAAAGTGGGGGAAAATTAGATACTTGGACATTTTCTGCCCAACAAAACCCTGATCTGCCCCCAAAGCCCAGTCCATTAGTGCCTTGAAGAAGGGATTGCTGAATATACACATGCATTTCATCCTGAAAACTCCTAATTTTTGGCTGGTGCAGCTTTCACAACACTCTTTTTGCAGGCAGATTCTGGGGAGACCTTTCTTGTTGTGCAGATCCCTAAACTTTTAAGATAGCAGACATGAGCTTGTTTTATTTCCAGTTGTTGGCATGACACCCCATGGTGTCCTGCGGTTCTCCAGCAGGGAAGAAGTTTTGACCCTTCTCCCTGGGTGCAGGGCTCAGTCCTGGCTGCCACTCACCTCTCTGGTACCAGACATGTAAACGGGGCAGAGGTGTCCAGCCTCTGCTCCCGGTGACTCCTTTGCCTGCATCTAAGCCAGGTGAGGAAAGGAGCCTGCCAGAAGTGTGCAAGGTCAGAAGCCAAGCGCTGGAGGTCCTGCAGCAGCTCACCATCATGGGAGATTTTGCCTTCCCACTGCCCCACTTCATTTACCAGCAGCAAAATACAGGTGTCTTGTGTTCATTTCTCAGGTTTAACTCCAGGTGAGAATCTTCCATTCACCAGGGCCCTTACTCCCCAAGCCCCTCTAACCCTGCTCTTGTGCCTCCCTGCTCCCTGCATCAGCTCTACCCTGCCATCCCACTCAAGGCCTTTTTCTTTGTCCAATTCATAATTTCTGTTTCTTTACATCCCTCCCACAGAACTCTCCTCAGATCCCATCTGCACAGTTTTTGGGCTCCAATTCTTCATCACTCCCCACGGACAGGTCTCCTCCAGACACTACCAAACTCCAAAAATATCCTGTGCCTGATTCTTGGGCTTACCTCTCCTCTCCTGACTTGCTTCCAGTGGGGTGCTCCTCCAACTTGGTGTCACACAAAATGAAACCCATGTTCAGTGTCTCATCTGTGTCATTCCATCCTCCTCCTCAAGTGCTGTGGTGAGAATGGGGCAAGCTAAATGCAAAGCAGGTCCTTGGCACATTTAACCTCCAGCTGCTCACTGCTAATGTGTGGAAGTAGGTTCTTCCAAAGGCTTAAAGGTTTTGACGGAGCAGTTTTTCCATGGGAACATAAGGGCTTATACTTTGCAGCAGAGCAGCCCTCACACCTTGCCTGACACGACCTGCATATCAAATCAGGGGCTGCTGCTTGTTCTCAGCTGCTCCTGTGCTGCCCCTGGTACCCTGTGTTCACCCAGGGAAGGTTTCCTGTCCAGGATCAATGATATCAAGAACTGCAAACCCAGTTAACCTTTTGATTGTTGCACTGGGAGATTTGGCCCCAGTAAAAGCATGGATTAGCAACATCATCTGCAAGGGAACAGGTAAGATCAATTATAATGGAAAACAATTGTTATAGCAACTGAATCTAAACCAGTGCCAAGTTATTGTGCTGTCTCCAAACCATTGGTATTCAACGAAATACACAGAACAAATCAGGCATTCAATCAGTTTGAAATCTGTTTGACATAAATGCACCTTTTGTTGTCGAGGTTAAATCCACAGAAGTTGATTTATTTTGAATATCAGACAATCAGTTCCTTAATAAAGTTATATAAGATATCTCTCCTAGATACTTGAAGGTTTTTCAGAAGAAGATATCTTAGTTGAACAAAGCACTTTTCTTGTAACTTTTTGAAATGTTACAGAAAAAGGCTAGATAGGGCTCCTTCTTTTCCAAGGAAGCAATTTGATCAAACATTTTTTCTGAGAGTAAAATCTTTTACATGTTCATATGAAATAGATGAAGAGAACTTAAAAAAGTACTGAAAGTTCTTTACTGAAGTTCTGCTCTTAATCACAGTTATCACATATTTTAAATGTTTTCTACTTAAGGTCTTATATGTGTGCTAGACCACTGGAAACTGAAAGGGAGTATAATCATGTGGTTTTCCCTTAGGCTTTAAATTTTGAAGCCAGTTTGAAGAAGAAACAGGAATTTTTGCTTCTCTCACTCAGGCTTCTGAAAAATGACAGCCTGTGCATCCTGCGGAATTTCAGTTATTTGGACCTAGGCCAGTGCATGTCAAAGTTGCAATTAGTCAGTGCTTGTAAGAAGCTACACAAAATGATGGAAAGCTTTCCTGGGGATAGAATAGCATTATTTCTTAGTGTGGTTTGTTCAATAACTACTGTAGCATATTGCTATTCCACGGTATGCTGAGATTGAAGTACCTGAGTAACACAGGGCCTGGAAAGACTTTAAAGCCTGCTATTAAGTAACAAGTGTTTCCCTCCTTGCTTTTAGCCAGGCATGATTTACCTCCCAGGACAGCAGACACCAGCAGTCTTGGCAGGGGAAGATAGAACAGCAGCTTTTGAGCGAGTGCAGAGCTCCTTGGCAGCACAGAGCTGTGACAAGCACCACTCCTCAGTCCTGGATACCTACCACGCTTTCTGCCTGACTTGTGAGCACCTGATTTGGGGAACCCAGGGCAATCCAAAGCCTGCCTCTGCTGAGGCTATGACATGGGAAAGCAAATAGGATTTCTTGCAGAAAAAGGCACTGTGCTGGTCACTACAGGTTGGGACCTTGAAGGTGGGACAGCCTCGGTCTCCACTGGGTGGTCAGTGGAGGCTCCCAAAGAGCAGAGAAGAATGGCAGTGGGCTCCTGGATGCACCTGTGACAGGAGCAGACACTGAACAGGACAGAGAACCCCTCAGGGTTTGCTGGTCACCTAGTTCTACCTTTTATTCTCACTACTCTGCTCATCTCAAGGTAAACATTGTGCAAGTCAGACCTGAAAATCAAAACCCGGAAATTTCTTAAATTACATGTTCCTGTGGGCAGCAACTTGTTCAGTGTCGTATAGAGCATCCTGTGCTCTGGTCCCCAGCAAGATAAAAATAGTTCATAAGCAACATAATTTGTTCTTTCTGCTTTCCTTTGTATTTCTGAAATTCTTTCTTCTGCCATTTATTCACAGTTTTTCTTATAAAGTGTGAAGTAACACATTGAAAATTTTAATTTTATCTTTGAAATAAGCTTAAAACTCAGGTGAAAAAAACGGTATGTACTTCTGGAGAAAAGTATCATTCTTTGGAAATTTGGATCTTTCAGGATACATGGATTACTAAAACTGGATATTCATTAATTATGTAGCATTTTTTTCCGGTCCACGACAAAATACAGAGATAGCAAACACTCCTGAACCTCTGGTGACAGATCATTAAAATGAAATTTTACCTATGATTTAGATAGAGGATAGATGAAAGTCTACTAGAAAAAACCCTAAAATTCTTTAGAATTCATCCCATCAATAATTTTTGAAGACTGGGAACCAGGAAACCAGCCTACCATCTTTGATATAAGCAGTGTGTCACCAGTAAATCCCTTGAGAGCCAGCTAGTTACTGTAACAGCAAGGGTGATTTTCAGTGGTAGAACCAAGTTCCCTAGTGTGCTTCTGACTGCTTTGGACTCCAACCTGATCATCTTTTTGAAAGACTTTTGTACTTTGTCAATGTCTTTGTTTCACTTGCACCCACTACACACTCCACAAACCTCAGTATATTCACCCAAGTTCTTCAAAATCACAGCCTTGTAAAAAGGGGAATTGCTTGGGACCTCTGAAGGGTTTCCTAGCAAGGGCTGGCACACCTTAATGTTCTGCCTTTCTTACTGTGTGAGGGTCAGTTTGAACCTTTTACAACCTGAAGTTTTAGTCTCATTTTTTATCACTGTTTTCACAATATAGTGGCCACAACAGCACCGATGTCATTTTTGTAAGGATGTGCAACTCTTGATCAGTCTTTCCTGTAACAATATGCTTTTTCTATCTACAGGGTGTTTTTCATTCAAGTAAGATATTCATTATCACCATCACAAAAATATTCTCACCTGCCTTCATTCTGGGTATTTCCCTTTTCATCCTTTCTAACCCGTGTCTACATGCCAGTTCAACTGTAAAATTGAAAATATTTAAATGTAAATGAATTTTGTGTCGCTAGTACCCTTCTTGAGAAACCCAGCAGAGAAAGTTGAAAGTTTGGTTTTTTCTGCTGCTAGCATTTCCATGAAAAAAAGCTCTGCTGGTGGCTTTATGAGCAACATTCCAGGGTGCCACGGGAATGGAAGAATAAACCAGTTGAAGGAGGAACATAAAAATAAACAAATAGACTGTTGCCAGAAATCTGGAGACCTTTTTGAGAGCCAAATATTTTTAAATATTTGTAATATCCACCTATCTCCTTTTCTTCTGGTCATTATTGTACCCCTAAATGTTTGATATGCTTGGGGTAAAAAAAAGCATAATGCTGAACAACAGTGAGAGATGAGTTTTTGAGAGTTTTCTACTAGGACACTGAAATTAAATTATTGGGGAAAACGGTAAAATAGATCAAATTAACTTTTCGTCCCATCCTTTTTAGAAGGCTTTTCAGGAGAATATCCATGTGGAAATCAAAGTTGGGTTGGAGGTGCAGCTGTCCCTGATCCCAATTCAAACTTTATCTAAGAAGCAAAAACTTTATGAGTAATTTCTAAGATTTGGTTTTGATGCTTGTGTATGAAAGCAGTGTATACAGAACTTGTGATGTTATTGATGAAGCTGTTACAGTAAACACACACATCCACTATTAATACATTTCAGTCCATAAAGAAAATTCATGCAAATAACAAGTAGTAGGGATAATGAATCTACTCTTGCAGCTGGATTTAATGAGGCAGAGTGCACAGAAGAAAAGGAAGATCTAATACAAAAAGGTTTAAAAGACAGATTAGAATTTTGAAATATATTCACTGAATTTCTTCTTCTTAGAAACACAACATTCCCCCAACGAAAAATGACCAACATAAATTGTTACTCCATGTTATTCTGGATAGGGATAGAACTGCACACAAAAAATTCTAAGAAAAACAAGATGTGGGGCTAAGTTTTGAAGCCAACAACATGAAGGATAAAACTCCTACTGATTCCCTTGAGCCAGGCATTCCCTTCAGAAGAAGCTGCACACAGGGGAGGGATATGCAGATACAAATTCTGCTGTGATAAGCGGCTCTCAGACACACACAACATTTTTCAACTGAAATGTAATGGAGGCATTGAAAAATAACAGACATAAAGGTTTAGGTACAGCAGTTGAAAAAAAAAAGTCAGTAATAACACTCTAGCAGTGATTATGCATAAGTAATATCGAGAGTCAGCAACAAAATAAAATGCCCAAACAATTACTGAGAGAAAACCGAACAAGAATAATGAGTTTATTTTTTCACACACAACACTATAGGCAGCTAAAGACCAAAGAAGAAATAAAGAATAAACAGACCACAAAAAAACTGACTAGTGGAAGAATCTGCACTTGATTGTATTACATTTGAAGCCATTGCACTTCTGTGAATCTGATCATTGCAATTCTTGGCTGCCAGAGAGACCAAATTGAGATCGTGAGCCACTTATTTGTACAATCTAATGAAGTACAAGGGTTTTGTGGTTAGAGCAAAGCTGTTTGCTCTTGAGAACACTTGTTAACAATGATCTGTGCTTGAAAAATTAAAAACATCAGATATTTTCTTTTTTCCCCTGTCTTCAAAAGTGTAGCAATAATTTTGATTGGCTGCCAATTAGGAAAAATGTAACTTACACACTGCTGGCCAAATCCAGCAATCCAGATTTCACTGAAAAGGGGAAAAACTAGCAGTTGCTGTGGGTTTTTCTGGTGCTTATCTCACTTGTTCCTTCTGCATTTTGATTATGTGCAAAAAGACTGATGATTTAGGCACATATGCCTAAGTGTGGCTTCCTTCTGCATCTGAACGTTAGAGAGGGAAATGTTCCTTTGTGCGAAGATAAAATGAGTTCTATCCATGGATAGATAATTTTAAATCTGAGGGTACTTATGTTATACATGCAGTCATTCATCTGTAAGCATCTGCCTTATCTTGCAAGTGGAACTGGGATGGAAAATATAGAGACAGTGTCTCCCACAGTGCTGGAATTTTAACTCATCACAAATCCCTAACACAGCTTAATTTCAGCATCTGATTTCTTGCCAGCTCCAACCCTTGCAAAATAAAGTTTTAGAATCTACTTTGACACCATGATCACATATCAGCTCCTCAGCATCTCTTCTGAAAGCTCAGCATGTTAATAAAGGAGGTGACTTTCATGCAATCAAGTTCCTTAGGATCTCAAAGCAGGTATTTTACCTTCTTTGTCTGACACATTCTCTCTCTTTTTTCCCTCCTGTTTTAATCTATTCTTCTTCTCAAGAATGAGTGGTGCAATGCTACTGGAAGCAAACTGAAAATAGAGAGCTGTTCAGCGCATTCGATAAAAGCTCATCTGGAAAAGACCAACAGAATGTTACTTTCATAACCATTCAATTGAGATTAATGAAGAATGAGATCAGTACTACCAACCACTATTCTGTGGATTTGTTTTTCAAAGGAAAATTACTTTGAAGTGTCTACCCTGTGCCAAAGAAATTCTTTTATATACATATAAATTCTATTGATTTTTATAGCTATAGCTCATTACTGGCCCATTTGCAGTTAGATCCCAGAAAAAAATCTGTTTCCTGAGTCTTGGTGTTACCAAAGCCACATACAAAATTAATTCTTTAACAAACCATGGAGGAAACCTAGATGTGGGGTCACAACTGGCATTATAATAAGAATTTCTTCCACTCATTGACATTCATTAACACTCTTCTCTATCAGCTACAAATTGGCCTTGAGTCCCAATAACATTAATTGGAAGAACACACAATCAGCCCAGAACAGGCTCAGTTGGGATGACAAGAAACAAAGATATGGAGAGGAGATATTTGTAATTCTGTGACCAAGGATCTTCTTTCACTTCCATCTCTAGTGTCTGGTTTTAAATCCCTGCAAAATCAGTCGGACTCTCTTGATCAACTACAACAAAATTTTATGATGATCTTTATAATAAATTGCTGTCCCCGTCATATTTAGGTTCTGCCTGTTTATGAGGCTACATACAGTGTCAAATTTCATCAGAACTCCCAAATTCGCACTCCAGGGTCCTGAATAAATGTAATGTGAATGGCTCACATATCTGGAAACAAGCAACTGAGGAGTCATTTGGTGACTGTGGAAAAGTAGCAATGCATTCCACAAACAAGTACTTCCACATGCAGGCTGGGTAACCTGTTGGCCCTATAATCCCTCCCCATTTGTCTTTTTCTGATGTCATTGGTAAAAAGGAGTATTTTATATATACACCTATTTAAAAACTTGCTTCCAAACTCCTTGAATGCTGCAAAATGACAGGTTTTCTTTCTACCTCCAAGGAAACACTTGGGTTTGACCCATAACATCTGTCAGTACTCGCCTCTCCTTTTGACAGGTTATAAATCCAGCACTGAGACATCAATGACAATTATCATATTTCTGGTGATAAAAAAACAATGAGAGAAGCACAAAAATTGCCACACTGGAGCAAAGAGAAGTTCAGTCACGCTATTTATCTCTGTCATGGGTCAGCATTAAATTTAGGGATGTACTTGCAAAACAGCAGTGTACAAATCTGGAAGTAACTTTCTAGCTGCTGTCATCCGATATTTTATTTATGCCTGAAAACATGCGGATATATATTTCTTACATGTGTGGCTTATGTATATGACTTGAGAGTATCTTTCTACTCATATAAGCTTTTTATCTTTTTCTAAATCCTAATTATGCTCTTGGTTTCAAAGATGCTGGGTAGCAATTCTTCAGAGGAGCAATGCCTGAGTAATTGCTACGCCATCATGTAAAACCAATAGCAGACAAACGATGCCATTGTAGAGCAGATGTTTAATGTGGGACATGGTAGTAAACACAATTGCTTTTTATTTCTGTTCTGCTCATCTTAGGCTCTGAAATTTCCATGTAGGAAACTATGCAAGTAGGCTGACAGCACTGTTGATTTTTCTACTCTCATTTACGTGTAAGATTCTCTTGTCAGCCCGTTATTATTGTCATTATCCTTGACTAGGACTTAATCACTCAAGATAGAACAGTGACTTGTCACCCTTCCAGCCACTGTGTACAATTCTGAGTGGAAATGAGTGAGTCCAATTCAAAGCAGTCAGCGTAATTTTAATCAGTCAGGAACTGCCAGCCCTCTAAACACAAGGGTGTCCCTGGGTCAGCAGATGGACAAATACTTCAGTAGCTGTCAGTGCGTTGTGCTGTGTTGTTCATTTGTCAGGGAGCTCTGCCCACAGCAAAACAGCCTGAATATTCAAACACTGCAATAAAGCACAGCAAAGAACAAGACTGTAGACTGGATTTTTTTTACAGCACTTGGTCCCTGAAGTAGCAGGAACATTATTGCAACAATTGTGTTATGATTAAAATTTGTCATGTGGAGCACAGGTCTGGCTTCTGCAGCTCTCAAATCACGACTGTGAAAAATCTGGTGATATTTGTTAATTGTACTTTGATGTGTGTAAAGACACTTACACTAACACACACACACCCACAACACACACATTATATGTGAATTATTATTATTATAAGGCTTGCCTACATGTCATAATCCGTGTGTGTGTATGTGTGTGTGTGTTTAAACTGCAGACATAACTTGACTCCCACCTCTACAACTGACCTCTTATTCCTGATAATATATAAATTCTCTGTGAAGCCTGAATAAAAATGAAGCTGCTGAAAAACTCTGTAAGTTTTCCAGAATTTCTTATTCTATAAAAGCACAAACCCAAAACATTTCATAGTGTTTTGCTCAAAAAAGGCAAATCAGAAAGTGGGTGACAGTGACAAATGCACCTTTCTTTCACACTAAACAGATGTCTGTCCTTGAGCTGAGATACTTTTCCCAAAATTTTTGCTGGAACAGATACATTTCTACCACACATTTTTGGTTCTAATGGATTTGCATCAAACCCCCATCAACTCCAGGGAGAAATATTTTTCTTGGAGTGTGTTTACACTTAAGGGACTGAGTCTTTCTGAAACAAAATAAGAATTTAACAAGGATATCTGATTAAGTAGGTAGTGAAGAATTTGTCCCTAACAGCATTTGAGTTAGGACCAATTTGCATTTTCAGGTGCTAATTTTCTGAAACATCTCACTATTCATTTCTGCGTATTCTAGTGTTACACAGATGATAATTTTAATTACATACTTGGAAAGGGACCTTAAAATCATGATGAAAATGCAGGAAGTATGTGTTAAACCATTTTACTGATGACCAATTAACAGAAGATGCAAAAAAGGGTCCTTAAATTTTCTAGGAACAGAGTTATCTAAAACCTAGTCCAAGCTCTTCAGAAGAGATGGGCACTTCGATTGTTAAAGTGTCAACTCTTCATGTGTCAGCTTCTTCATGTTTGTCCAGCATGTCTCCGCTTTTTAAAATTCAAATGTCTCCTCATTTTTAGGATTTATCATGCTAAGCGTTTCATTCAGTTGGCTTTACTAAAATAATTGAAATTCCACAGATTAGGTGGATGTCTCCCAAGAAATCATCTTTATCTTGTAATTTCCTTTTAAACTCAACAGCCAGGCCATCCCCGGCTACCTAAGGACAGGTCTGTGGTTGTATTTGACACTCCTATATTTGACCCCCTTTCTGCTGTTGGTGTTTTCCCCATACTATCTCATCAACACCTGTATTTGTCTTTCAGCTCACGGGACTTTCTTCTTTTTGTGAACCATTTACCCATCTTCCACAGTCATGCCAACCACTTTTCCAAGTAAAGAGCTGAAGTGGAAAAGGGAAAAATGGCTCAAATAATCTTCTTTCACACAGACTAGGAGAGGTTTCCCAGACAATTGTGCGCAACCATTTAAGTTTACAAATTTTTCAAATTTAAAGTCCCACCCTAAATTTTCGAACTAAATTAAACTTGTCACATTCCAGTCTTTCTTCAGATGAGCACGCACAAACTGGAGTAACATAAGAGAAGCTGATGCTTCAGCCTGACAAAGGCAAGGAAGCACTGGAAATTTAGAAGAAAGGCTATTGTTTCTGAAACTAATTGTCAAAATCTAGCACGTTGTATACTTTGAGCTCTGCAGATGCATCTGAGCTTTTGAGAGCTGACAAGAACAAGAAATGATCTCTGAACCTGCAGGGGATCCTAATGAGATTCAGTTCTCATTAATAATCTCTTTCAGTATCATCTAACCTTTTTCTGAATTTCTTTGCTACATCTCTGAGTTGGACAGAAGTCACTGTATTTCACACAAAATCCTCCTTTTGCTGTTGCCTCCTAGCTGTGTCCTGCCTTCTGTATATTCTCATGGATGCTTTTGGTACAAAAATGTGGGGTTTAGATTCTCATTGAAGTTTGACAGCACTTCACAGTTAAATTCACCACCATAAATATGAACATTCTAGTCACCAGACCAGCTATTAACAGCAGCATTGACATTGTACTGAATTGGTATGAAATGGCTCCAAATGTTTGTGGGAAAAACTGGAGCTACAAAAAAATTTTGCTGCCCTGTGGTCTCCAGCTCCAGCTTGTAAAGCAGCAGTACAACAATCCTTTACATCTCTGCAGAAATGAAGAGCAGCAGGAAAGGGATGACAGGAGGTTGAAGTGCCCCCAGAAAGGATCAGCATACCAGGTGCATCACGAGGCAAAGAAGAGCACAGATCACTCCTCAAGCTGAGTTTTGAGGATGGATCATGGATTCTATACAAGCAGTGCAGTATAGATGGCGAGTTTAGGTAAAATACATGTTTATGAAATGAAAAGAAACCCCTTTACAAAGGCAGTCCAACCTTTGCCACATTTCTCTTCAGGAAGGCTCACCTTAATCTTATTTCTTCTCAGATCCATCAAAGACCATTCAAGACCTGCTGACATCAAGAGACACTTTGTGATGGACTTTTTCAGTCCTTGGATTTACCTGGCTGTTCATTGGCTGAATGCTGCTTCATCAATGACCTTCCACCAACGCTCCTTCCATTCTCAGAAGCAGACAGGACTCTGGCTCACTCAGTCATTCACTCACGCGTGTCATCAGGCAAGGGTGGCCTAGAAAATCATCTGTTGCCTTAGGTACAACAAAATTACAATGTCATACATGGATATACTGAAAAATTGGCTTTCATTTGCTAGCGACTTTAGTTTGTTCATCACTAATATTTGCTTCACGCTCAAGTTTTCTGAAATTAGAATAATTTTGCCCTAAAAGGCCCTGGATAGACACTGCAGGAGAACTCTGCTGTTGACCTCAGGTAAGTAAATATCTCTTGCCACTCTGGGGCACGTGCCTCCATGATAGATCACAAGTTACCAGTGGTGGATGCGGTATAAAAAATAAGCAGATAAAAATTGTCCTTTACAATTAACTGTGAAGTTATTATATATTAAGCAAAGTTTTTCTGAGATAAACGGTTCTATCCTTTAATCTTCTTTACATATATTTTCAGGCACCTGCAAAACTCCAGTCTGGAAGTTAATACCTCCAGTTTTTTCACATTGCAACTTTTTGCAGTGAACTTTTCAGTATTCATGGGTATTTCTGTGTCTTGTGTAACTTTTCCAGATCGGAACCTATTTTAATAAAATTTAAAAAAAAATTAAATATACACACGGGCACGCACACACACACACACAAACACATATACATATATATATATATATAAATGTATAGAAGAGCATGATTTCTTTTCCTCACTTATGTTCTTCCAAAACAGGACAGACCTACATTTGTCCATGTGTTTAAATTCTCTTTTTTCACGTAGTTGTCTTACTCATCATAGACAAGACTCAGCCTCTTTTCTGTTCAAACCTTCCTGTTTAGAGCAGCCACATATTTGTGAATCATAATACAAAGTAGAGAAGGAAGTAGTGCTTATTTTACATTCAGATAAAATCCTGGTTAAGAATTTCACTTTAAAAAGTGAAAAGAATGAACAGTTGGTGCTACTTCATTAAACCAAGATGCCATTTGCAAAGAAAGTCAGGTTATTCCAGTAATATTTTCCTGGTCATTAGTGGTTCACAACCATTAAAGATTTTCTCCAATTTCCACATGTCAAGGCTGTCTCATTAAGAACTGCAAGAGGAAAGGGCCTTGATTTTTCCTCTCAACACAGAAAACTGACAGGCATGAAAGGCTAACTCCAAAAATTAATTTTCAACCAAAAGGAACTATTTCCAAAGTAAAAACTTGTGTGACAATCGAAAGCCATTGTCTATCTAGAAAGACAAAAACTTTTCTATTCTAATCTTTTTTAACTTATTTAACAACACTGGTCCTACCAAACTCTTACTGAAATGAAGGAAAATTGGTCATATCCATCAAATGTTTCCTCTATGATGTTAAGAGTTGCTCCAGCTCAGTGGGACTCAGTATTCCAAGTAATCGGGTAGGAGATTGTCAGTTTATCTTCAGTTTCCAGCGCCTTCTGTTTTCACCTTCTTTACTTTTGTTGCATGAGAAACTGTCATTGCTGCTTTACATTTTATGCCAAGGAGAATGCGTTGGTCTAAAAAATTACAGAATATCTTTAGTAATTTTTGAGCAGATTGTTGTGAAACAAGCTATAAAACTCAGATCCTAGCCTACTGGAACACAGGGGAATTTACTCTTGGAAGATTTCATTTAGCAATGTTTATTGTATTCTTCAAAGATAAGTGTTCTTTTGTCTTAGATGAAATGTGTGATATGTCGACTGAGTCAGAGAAATGGAAATTCTTTTATTTAGTACTTTTGAAAGGAAAATGTTTTCCACAGCATATTGTAATATTTATTTGTTTTATAAAGTCTTTTTATTCTTTTTTTAATAGATATAACATTCTTTGAAGGGAACTTGAACTGTAGTGTCATGCAGGTATAAGCAGCTGTAGATCTAAATATTTTTTCAAATAAACGTGAAGTTTTGAGAAACTTCTACAAATTTGTGACTTAAAATCAATATTCTCTTGGCCTCCAGCATTTTTATGGTTTGGTTTCAGTGTGGTGATTTTTATTGTTGTCTTTGGATTTCTGATGATAGATTACTTAAAACGTTCCTTGTTTCATCCAGGTTTTGATGGCCTTGTTCTTTGTTTTTCTAAACATAAGTTGGAATATTAAGCTAAATAAAATATCATTTAAGAAATCTTAACTCATCTAGTAAAAAGAAAATAAAAGTTTAAGATTAAATACTAAACCCAAATTTTAAATTTGAACATTAGGAGAAATGAGCTAGAGAAGTTTGGTGGGTAACCAGATTATACTCAGATTTAACATGACAGAATTATCATATGAGGAGCAAAACTACATGGAAAAAGCTGTCACTCACCCCAGATTCATTATTCTTCAGGTGTTGGCCAACTTCCATCTCACTGAAAAGCTCAAGTTTGAAATTTTTCATCAAAATGTGTGAGGTCACAGATACAAAATAATCAAGAGCATTTTCCCCCTGTAAAAGTCTGGGGAAGTCGCATTGTCTGCCTTGGGTCTTGCCAGGAGTTCTGGTGTCTCCTGTGAGCCACAGAAGTGACTATCAGGGTTCCAGGAGGAGGAGCTGACAAAAACATCACCAACACCCGAATTTATCTGAATAGATCTGCATCAAACATGACAGCTTGGGTAAATCATCAAATTCCAATGAAGAATGGAATTTTCTCTAAGAATTTTTTCTTTCAAACCAGCTGTAATAAGGAACTTCTGCAAATAATAGGTTACAAAGAAAAATGCAGAAACATGGTAGAAAAAGAGTAGAAATCTGGAAGAAAATATCAGGAGGCTGTAGCAGAGGAGGGTAATTCGTGCCTTCAGTGGATGTGAACATGGTGTTTGCCTTCACACCGACATGTACATTTACACAAAGACACACAGTTACACTTGAGACTATACATAAAGCTGTTTCTTTATGTATATGCAGACATGCAGACATACGTTTTAAGGTTCAGCACCTCCCTTCCATCTGCCCGTCTACCCAATCTTTACATGTATTTTAAAATTTCAAACTATCAAAAGACCTAGATGTTTCCAAAAAGAAAATTTGAGCAAAACATTTTACATGTTGTAAAAAGAAGCCACTGAATGAATGTTTACAGTGTATGTTCTGAATTCAGACTATGCAACCAGAGTGACATTTCTGGCCTGGAAAACCCTTGAAATTATCTGGCTAGCATTTCCCCAGCAAATTCATTAGAAGTTGGATATCTATCATATTTTTTAAATTAATTTTCACTCTGAAATTCAAAGAAGTCACCAGAATATTTCCTGCAATCATAGTGGACTCTTGAGCATCATTATAGAGCTGACACTAAAGAATTTCCTCAATTAGTTTTTAAATAATTGAAGAGATATGTACAGGGCAGATACAACAGAAAATTGAGGGAGAACAGAGGGTGCTTTCAGAACATTACTGGACAATTTGGCAGTGACCTATACATAGAATTACACTACTTACAGAAATTCGTCTCCCTGAAGAATGCCGGAGTATGTATTTCAGATATTAGTTATGACCTCAGATGAACTGACTACATTTAACTATCCTACACTGCTGAAATCTGTGCTCAGAAGGATATGGACTTGGAATGACCAAGTTGATAGCTTTCCCTTTAGAGATATTTCCACATCACTTTTTCCAGGATTTCTCTGTATCCAATAGCTAAAGTGAAAACAAACACAACGGACAAGTCTTAATGTCAAAGTAAGTTTACCAACACCTTTTAAACACTGGAAAACAAGGTTCCAGAACAACTTCAGTTGGCTTCAGTTGGTCCTTACAGACACCTCATAGAACTGGTCATCATACACAACTATAAAAAAAATCATAATATGCCAGAATGGAGTCCAATTTACTATTGTGTGTCCCCAAAGGTGAAAAGAGAAAGAAAAAAAGTTCTGTGTGAGCCAATGACACCTTTGAGAGAAATCTGCTATGATGAAAAGACACAGAAAAAAGCACTAGGCCAGCTATCGACAGAGACTCTCTTTGTTTTGCAGCCATGGAGGTATTTAGGGATTTGAGCTGTGTCTTTCTACCCAGGTTTTTCTTTTAGCTCCATCCTTAAATTAAGTTTACAGCTGGTTGAAGATGACAGGTTGTCAAACTGACAGTGACCTCTTGGTCCAAACAAGAGCTGTCAAGAGATGACAGCCTGGTGCCTGCCAGCCTTGCTGATAGAGACAAAGGTGCCACTTGTAAAAGCCTACCTACCTGTCCCATCATATGTTTGTGAGCCACTTCTGAGCCAGTGGGGCCCAAAGGTAAATAAAAGGATCAGCAAGAGTCTGTGTGGAAGCATGAAACAACAGCACTTGCTATGAGCAAAACTGGCAGGTATAACAAAAACTGACTCAGTGTCTTCCATAGGTGGATCCAGGTAAATCCCTGTAGGGCAAGAGCATATCAATATTTTTTCTTTCCAACTGACAGCCTAGCTGAAATGTGGAAGAAAGAAGGAGAGAAATGAAGGCAGAAATTTATGACAACAAAAGATTAGGAAGAGGAGAATGCCAAGAGGAGTTAAAATGGCTTTTGCAAAAAAACTTCACCTTGACACTGGTCTGGTGAACCAAATGGTAGACAGGCTTGCAATTCCTGCAAGCAAAGTCCAGAAATGCTCTTGTTCCTGTGGTAGTGGCTTTGCAGCAGACACTCCCCACATCTTTCCAGGCTAAGCAGCTCCTGCACTGGGAATTTTTCATCACTCTCCAAGCTCCAGTTTAATGGAATCACCGATTCATGTTGGAAAAGCCTGAAAAAGTATTTGAAAAGCATGTCAGAGCTCGTCTTCCTTCTAATCTCTGAGATTTTGTTGTGAAAAATTCTTAATCTGGTCATTCAAAACCAAACCAAGCCTGCTATTCCTTTTCCACAGAACAATGGTAATAATAACTGATGTCATATTATACTAATAATAGATGTCCCATTGCCTCTAAACCCCACAGAATTCAGAAGGCAGCAATTACAGTAGCTCTTTTGAGACTTTACTGGTAGTTCTAGGCAGCAGAAATATCTTTAAGGGAATGAAAATTCTGGCAGCTAAATAAGGATTATTTTAATTTGAGATGCCTTGGATTCTGAGCATTTCTGATTTGTTCATGCTTATGTATTTCCTTTAATGCATGTGTGCATCCCCTCCTGAGCTTTAAAGAAGCAACACATGAATATGGAGTGGAAAGAAAAGCCTCTGGAAGGAAATAAAAACACAAGTCTACCTTGAAAAGGAACACCAGCTCAATTATACTTTACGATATTTTCTCGATTAATTATACAAAAGCCAGTACAAAGATTCAAACAGAAAGAGAATAAATGAAGTGCTGCCTCCATTTGATTATTAAATAGAAATGACTGTGAGGCATTTCAATTTAAAAAAGTATCACCCCAGGAGGCATCTTCTTGAGCTCATCACCTCAGCATGTCTCCAGCACCCTTGAATAGGAAAGATTTATGACAACTTTTCAGCTGAAGCTTCTTTTAATTGACTGAATTTTGTTGCCACCACTGAAGAATAATTCTGTGAGCTTTAGGATATGAATGCAGTGACTGGTGCATATGGATTCTCTTCCAGTTTTCTTCCAAATTCTGCTCAAACAATATCCCTCAGAGGTGGCACCTGCCACTTCTCACTATGAATTGGGCTGTGGTGAGGGATCTTTAACTTTGGATGACAAGCTGCTTTTGTAAGTGTTTTGCATTTTCAGGTTACCTTTTTCTGAAATTTCAGCTCCATTACTGTTTGCTGCTTTCCTAACAAGAAAGCTTTCCTTGACTCCTAATGTTTCATATGGATGGCAATTGAACATATGAGGAAAAAAAAATAAAGAACTTTGAAAATGGGCATATAAATCCATTCCTGAATATCATCTCAGTATTTCAAATACACTAGTGACACTGCACACCTCAGCGGTGTGCAGCACTACTGGGAGCAGCACAGCTGGGAAATCAATCCACAAATTAGGATACCTGCAAAAAATCAGGAATGCAGTTGAAAATAATTCTCTCTCATGATAAATTCTGACATTTCACTGATCCATGCCTGAGAGGAAACTCTTGAAAATGCAAGAATGTTCAGAGAGAAAAAGGCCTTTGTATCTGACCTGCAGCCTGAGATATGCCAAAAACATTGAACTTGGCACTAATCTGCACTCTAACAAGCAGCTACCTCAAGACAGAAAAGAAACATAAAAAATATAAAAAGAGAAGGACTTGTTATATTATCAGCATTTCCTTTTCAATTTTATAAAACAGAACTTATTCAAAAGACCTTCAAGTATTAAATTAGATTCAAAATGATCTGTGGGTTTTTAGCAGAATAGATTAGTGGTAAAAGATATCATGATTCCAGAAACCACAGTTCTCAGTTCTACAAAGTCTTAATAACTGGATGCTATGATGGGCATCAATACTGACTATTTTGGTGAATTAAAGTTTGGGAATGATTTTGCAGCAAACAGCCCAGTGCAAGTGTTCTATCAAACATGATACATCTTTTTTTGGTCATAAAATACAGGTCCCATTAAGTTTTGTATCTTTTCTCTGTTAGGGTTTCTCTCTAATGGGTGATATTACTTGTGGTTCCCCTTACAGATACCTTTAGTCACGAGGCTGATGTTGCTCTTCTCTGGAAGCAGTGAAAGTCATGGGTGTCAAATGCTTTTTCTTGATCCTCATTAATTGGACCACCCAGATTCTACAATTCTGAATTAATTTTCAATCAAAATAACACATTTTGAAAAAAAACAAACACAAAAATAAATGTATGAACTGACTAAAAATTACATTAGATTGTTCAAAATAAATAGACACGTTTACATGTTCAGGGTAATTTGCAATTACTTAGACTAGATTTTTTGTCATTTCACTTTTAGATCGGTAACAGAACCTCAGGATTTAATGTTCTTAAAAGTCTAATTTCTTTGAGCCTCTCATGGGTTTAAGGATGAAAGAAGATAATTGTCTAATATTCTTTCATGATGAGTGAGGGTATGGTGCCCATTTTTGTAACAGAAATCCGTACAAAATATTAATATAATCTATGAATCTCAGTAGGTGTTTATACGTACTACATTTAAGAAAATTCCCATCAGCAAAACAGAATGCAGGCCCTGGGCTTTTAACCCACAAGTGATTAAATAATCCAGATAGAGCCATGATGGATGCCAGATGAAGAGTTACCAGGAGCGTCTTCTCTTCTGATATTTTCAAAAATGAGCACCAGAGATCCCTGGCTGCCTTCTACAAAAACCTGTTCCCTTACTGAACTTTAACAATTTAGCTCCCTGTCCTCACCCTACCTGTCCTTCTACTACTGGTGACTGTGCTGCTGTGACAGCCTCAGAGTCTTGACTGAATCCACACTTTGCTGTTTGGCTCAGCTCAGTATCTCTTTCTGATTCCTTTGGTCACAGAGTAACGTCTGCCTTAATCTTTACCAAATCAATTAAATTATTTGTTTCCAAATTAAACTGGTTACATTTAATGAATTAATTATATTTGAGTTTAATAGCCCAAACTCATATATTTCCACACTCTGTTTCAACTGCATTCATGGCAACAAATTAGACCATATGTATGAAGTCACCGATTCTCAGCAGTTATAAAATCTCCATTATATCAGAAAGAAGCTTCCACAAATATGTATATCTTTAAAATACTGAAAATTAGTCATTTTTGTCTCCCTTTGAGGTGAAAAAAGACATACAGGTTATCTACAATCAGTTATGTATTCAAACTGAAAATGCCCCTGATCTGCAACTCATGTTTTAAAAGTGCAGCTGTAATGAAAAGCAGAAAAATGCGTAACAAAGTTATTTGAGAGGGCTACAAAATACATATTCACGTATACAGACACACATATACGTGTACAGACTATAAACAGAAGCACTTGCAATAGTAAAAATGAGGTTTTACAACCTCTTGAAAAATGCTCACAGTTAAATAAACCTGGAAACTGAGATGCATGAGAGTTTATTGCCTTCCAGAGTCTAGCTGTTCCACTCACATACGTTTTACTCTACAGAAGATAAGGATAATTTTTCCTCCAATAAAGCAATTTTCCAAGAAGTGAGTTAGTCAGTGAATTGAAGCACCAGTACGCAATGAAAAAAAAAGACATTTGTAAAAGTTCATGGAACTCTGTAGGCATTTTTTCTTTACATAAATTATTGCCAAATAAGTATGAGTAACAGATCCACTCCTAGTTTGAAAAAATCCATTGATAGGTACCACCCAGTGATCTGGTATTAATTCATCAAGTCAAATTCTGAATTTTTCAAGGCAGTGAGATATTTGAAATTAATTCAAAACTTAAAACAGGAATTGATAGAACACACTCTGTTATGAGTTACCTACTGAAGTCTGTTAACTCACCAAACTCATTTTCCAAGAAATAAAGGTTAGTAAGATGTACTGCTTGTATTCCCTGCTTCTGGGATCAGCATTAGTCACTTACACAGTGAATTCCGATGTTTCTCCAAGAGCTCATAGATGCTCCCAGAGGTTCCTCTTAATTTATGATTCAGGCACAGAGACCCGCTCCCAGAGACTTTTGTTTCTTTGATCTCCTGTACCATGGAAACATGATATTACTGGATTTTGGGGGTTACATATGAGTACAAAGCTTGCTTTGGATTTCTCTAGAGGTTACTGGGGCTTATGAGACACTGTAAAAAGCTTACATTTTTCTTTTGGAAGATTATGGTTTTAAAATGTAGATAGTGTCAATTGCATCTGACTGGGTTGTATGTTAGGGAGGTGACTATGTTATTTTTATCCTAAACCATCTGTTAGATGGAAGTAACAAAAATGTTAACTCTAACTAAAATATCTTTTGAAATAATTCATTTGTATCAGGCACACTTAAGCTTTTCAATGCACATTTTGGTTTCACTTGCAGTTTTTCGCTGTAGCAATTCTTTTCGGATCCGTATGATTGATCACCCTATAATACCCCGCTTCAATAAGCAACTGCCTGACAGACACCATATGTTGTTTAACCTAGATCTGGTACTGTGTTGTTTAAAAGCCTCTCTTGCTGCTTGTTTACTCATTTTTTGTCACATCTTTTCATTAGGTGATTTAGTTTTAAATGGGTCACAGTCTTATCTCCTTTTCACAGTAGTTTTTAACCATGTCATACCTTCTTCCACTCCATACATATTTTCTGTTTCTATGTGTGTTACCTCAGTGAAAGCCTTTATCCTGAGCACCTCTACAAATGCTATCAGTGACCACTCATATATTAACAGTTTACTTTATTCCCCTAGTAGCATATTATCTGACAGAATTTCCTGCCAGCTATTTCAGGGACTAGTGATTTTTTTCCCTATTAAGGATTTTGGAAGGGGAAGGAGGATTTTACTGCAACTCATTTTGCCACATAAAATTGTGCCTGTTTCCCATTCCTCAATTCTATTACCACCTGCAACTTTTCTGCATTTAACTTTAGGGGATTGCCTCTTCACCACTCTGGAAAACCACTTGCAAGGATTTTTCTGATCTTATGTAAACGCCATAATGACAGAAATCAAAAGTCTGAACTATAACCATTAAAAAGGGACATCCAAATAACACAATCGTTCTAAAGATCTTAAATTGCTTTACAAGGATGATGCATGCCTAGACACTGCAGTGATGTCATGACTTATCTCCCTAGGGAAGACTCAGCAAGAACCACATCTGAAAGGGCTCAGGGAAAGTGTCAAAGGAAATTAAAGTCTCTGGTGTGTCCCACCAAGGGCCCATGGGATTCACGGTACCAACAGAGTTGTGCTTATGCATAAGACACATCAATTGGATAAAACTCCTCCCTGAGATAATAAAAAAATACCCATACAGTTCCAAGAAATTATGTTTTCTTTTTAATGTGTGGTGCCTGAGGACAGTTTCAAACTGCTTTCTTGCTTTAGGGAAAATAATCTAAAATAAAAGAAAAAACTTCAAGGGATTTTTTCAGAATGATAATCTGCATCCCTATTCCAAAGCAAAAATGCTTTAGGCAGTGGTCAGTACATATGGAAATCTGTGAGGATGTTAATGCCCATGTTCTGCTTCTGTTTTGCATCAGTCAGCAATATCTTGACAAAGCGAGAATTATAGATATGCCAAGATGCTCATCTCAGCTCTGACTCTCATTGCAGTTGCCATTTGTACCAAAAAACTCTATTTTAGCCATTCATTTTCACTAAGATTTCCTACATTATCATATAGCAGTTTGTGTCATTGAGCTATATTTGTTGCCTTTCTTCTGTATTCATATTTTGCTTTCTGTCCTCAGATCCAAGGGCTGAGTAGCTGGAGAAGCTGACAGAATTCATAATGGTAGACTGAACACGAGACTGATATTAATGGAAATTACTATTCCTCTCTGTGTCCAGACATAGATTTTAAAAAACGTTATATGTTCCCTCAGTAGGAAATCTCAGGAAGAAGGAAAAATATAAACATGGAGACTTAGGTGTAGGAGCAGAGAAGGAGAGAAGGATATGAAGGAATACAGTATAAACCCAAGTCAAATTCTAAAAAAGGCTTGTGTTTTACAGTGAAAAGAAAGTTGTGCTTTATTCCAGCACAATTATTGTGGTGAGTGATAAAGTGAGAGTATAATGTGCAATAATTTTAAATTATCATGAGAATTACCCAACTGTATCTCTACACTTCAGTATCTCGGCTGTCACAAACCAGTGAGAGGAATCATGATGTCTGCTTTTTTTTTACACCTAGTGTTGTGGAGGTTCTGCTTAACCTATCATTTACCAATGAAAATGTATCTGATTTTATTCCTAAAGCTTTGAGAAGTGAAAATTATACCCTGTGTATTAAATTTAACTGAATGTAATATGTAACAGTATAAATTAAATTTAATTGGTGTACTATTCCATACAAGAAGTGACAAGATACTTCTTCAGCTATGGAAAAGATAAAGTGTGATTGATGGCAGAAATTAATAATTGAGGAATGTAATTCACTGCAATAGATAAAATCTACAGAGCAGTTTTCAAAATGGTTAGGCAAAGTTAATAAGTGGGAAAAGTTTGGCACAGCTCTTGTTTGAGAAGCACAAGGTTTGAGACAAATAAACAAACAATTTAGAAGGCTTTTAAAGGCAAAGAGAGCCAAATTTCAACACCTATTTAGACAGAGCTCCCATCTCCTCTGTGTGTACAAGCAAAATGGCAGAGCTGGGCAGTCCCCAGTGATGAGGACTGTGAGTGCCTCAGCTCCAGGGCACAGCACCCACTTTGCAGCCCACTCCATCAGTGCAGAAAAGGGGGATGCAGAAAATGTTTTTGAAACAGAGATTCGACAATCTGAAGAATCCTGTTTTAAAGTCAGATTCCTGCCTGCCTGCATCACTTGAAAAGAAACAAGTCTTCAGCGTTTCCTGCTTGGGTTTTATGGCAGAGTCCTGTGCCAAAGTCACATGTTAAAACACCTGATCCTGATCCTGTTCCTTGCTGACACCAGCCTCTCCCTCTAGTCTGAGAACAGAGGGCCATGTCCCTTCTTCCTCAAATGTGCCCAAGATCAAAAACTCCCATACTTGCACAGGTTGCTGGGGCCATACCTAGGAACATGGAGGAGAGGAAGGGAAGAGACTGGGACAGAGGGGCTGGGTAGCCACAGCAACATTAGAAGTTGAAGTCTGGTTCTCGTGATGCTTAAATCTAGTCTACTCATCACCAGTCCCTTTTCTTTACACCTGGCTTGATGAACTTAAAAATATAAGGGGGAAAAATAGCTGTAAAGAAGTCAAAAAATGTGATTATATCAAGTTACTTAGAAGTTTTGTGAATTGTCCTCTGGGCTGTATAAGAATTCAGATTTTAACTCTTTTACGGATATGAGTCAGGGAAAAGCATAGCTCTGCCCTCTTTTGCTTTCCCCAGCTGTGGGAGACCTTCATGCTTTCTTCCCTGTGCAATCAGCTGATCAAAGAGTGTCCACATTAAGGACTGGCTAAAGAGCTCAGAAAGGCAGCCACTCCAGCTGTCCCAGGCAGCCTTTCCTTCCTCCTATGCTAATGACTCCTCGGCACTGTTTTACATTTATATGATCAATAAAGCCCTTCCCGTTGACAGCCAGAGGAGTAAAGGGTTGTGCTGGATTCAGTTTGCAATAACTCTTTCCAGCTGTCATGAGAAACAGAACATGCAGCTGACAATTTACCTATTGTGCATCAGTGTCAGAGCCACGTGATTTACATTATTTCCATGGAGCTGATCAGTGTCACAGCCACATGATTTACATTATTCCCATGGAGCTGATCACTGTCACAGCCACATGATTTACATTATTCCCATGGAGCTGATCCCTTGACCTCTGCTTCCTTCACATGCACATGTGGGGCTCCTGCTACTCTCAGTCTGATGAGCCATGAGGTGCTGCTGGCAAGGTCCACACAGTCCCCCAGAGACCAGGCTTCAGGTGTGCAACCCACTTCCAGCATCATCTCCTTGTGTTAGTCTTCCAAGATGAAAGGCATTAGAAACAAAAACGTCAAGATCTGCTCAATGAGCAGGGTAAGAGATGTACCCTACACCAGGCCCAAATTCAGCAGAGCTTCACTTTACAGGACAAATCTGTTTGATGTTGCCAAGCCACAAACTTGAAGGCAAGCACACACTCCAGTTCCTGGAGCCTGGAGGAGTGGTGTTTTCCACCTTTCAGGCAGTGTGTAGTTTATGTTGGCATTGAATAAGCCTTTTTTAAGTGAATATATTAGAGAAATCATTCAAGAACAGCTCGTCCTTTATAAATATCATAATGACTGAACATTTTCAGCTGAGTGTGAATAAAATTTGAGATGCAGGTGCAGAGATTAGTAACTAAATTTTTGTTTTGAATTCAACATCAAGTGGATTTTTTTTCCCTAATGATCGCTGTCACTGTTTAATATGCCACTGCAAATTAGACAAAATACAATTATCTGGATTGCAATTTTATTATTGAAATAAATACATAATTGATCTCTTCCTGGGCTTTCTTGTTTTAGAAAAAGATAATATTATTAAAGTTATAGTGAAGAAAGCAGGCAAAGTGCTAAGACTGAGGGCACTGCTTGCTGCACCACACACAGTGAGGATGCAGCCACAGCTGCCCCATGACCAGCAAGGAGCATTTTAACTCTGGGCCCAGACTCCTGCCTCTACATCAAACTGTGTTAAAAAGTGTTAGGTACTGGCAGTTAAAGCCTGCTGTCTTTCAGCTTATTTGGAAAACCCCAAATAAATGACCCCTGAGATGACTGCTCTTTGCCATTGAAGGTTCTGGTCTGAAACCTTGCAGGTGGACACAGATGGAGAGCATGCTGTCTTCCAGAAGAAGATTTAATAAGGCAAGTCAAAAAACACATTTTCAGATAAGATGTAGACCAGGAAGGATAAGAGAATTTTGCCATTGGTTCAGTTGTTCTCTTCATATCAGTATTTTCCCCCCTTGCTTCTCTCTCATTCTTGCTTCTCTTGTAGTTTTCTCCTTTGGTTTTACTTTCATCTCCTTCCTTCCTCTTACAACTTTTCTTTTTACTCACAGAAAGCAACGAGTCCTCTTTCAATCACATCTTACAATCACACATCTAGCCTGAGGTACTGGTGCTAATTCTCAGACACCTATCAGTGCCTGTCGCTGCTCCTGTTAAGTCTGTGGTACTTATCCACACAACTGCTGCTGCAGCTCCTAAAGGAGTGATCTTGCTTGTTTTTCACCTATTTTAAATTTTCTCAGTGTCCTGTAAAGTGTTTTCCCGTACCAGTTTGAACACTTCTCAAACTTCTCTTGAAGAAGGCCAGATTCCAACACTTTTGTTGTGGGCACTCCAGGAGTCATCCCACTGAAACCAATGAGGCCTCTTAAGAAGTGAAAGATTATCCAGTTTCGGAAACCTCATCTTACCAAGGCAACTCTACCAGTTCTTCTGCACTTGAGAGTTTATTTTGGCTGTCATGTGTTGCCTTGTTTAGATTTAGCAAGTTTGTTCTGGAGAGTTCATTTAATTTTCTAAGTTTAACTTGTTATAAATATTTTGCAAAGTCCCTACCAAAGGCTGCATTTCACAGAATGGTTGTGACTGGTTTTTCTTCCTTTAGTACAAGAGCTGGCTCTCCTTTTGCAAAACAGCTCTGTAAGTGTTATCTTGCTTTTGAGCCTAAGGACCAGCATCTCTTTCCAAGAGAGGAACCAAGTCACAACTATAAAAATGTTCTGAGGTTCATACTCAGTTCTGGATAGTTTCACTCTCAGGTATGAAGAAATCCCACACTGATAAGCAAACAGTGATAGATAATCACTGTTTTATCTTATTACACACACAAAAGCCAGAGTTTCATGATGCTCATAGAAGAGAATAATTTGGTGACATTCATATTATAATGACACCTGGATTTCCCACAGGCAGAGGCAGAAACTCTTTCTGAAACTTCTGGCATTGTTGGAAAATATAGGCAAATATTTACTTAAAGAGACGCTTCTTCAGGTCACCTTCACCTGTAGCAAACATACACTTCTGAAAAAAAATCAAAGACTTTTAAAGACACCTGGCACTTTTATTGCAAACTGCAGCAGCATGTTAAGTAATGCACACTGTATTGCTGGAGTGAGGGCTGTTCCTACCACCCTCAGATTAGGGAAGGGCTCTCAGTCATTCCTGTACCATTCCCAAGCCAGAATACATACTTCAATAACAGTGAAACTCTAGTTATGTTGAACCTGCAAATTTCAAAGGATAATACATAATTTTAGCTCAGGACAATGGAGATATTACGTGGATTTTTTTTCTGGTTTTCAGCCTTCTTTTTATTTAAGCCAGCGATGTATAACAGAGCCTAAATAGCAGATTTCAAGTGTTGAATGAGCATCATAGTAATAGGTCACACAAAAAAAAAAAAAAATTTGGTCATTACAAACTAGCTGCACTGTAAATATGCTATTTGAAAGTCAGAAAATGGCCTATGAGAAGCCCTCTGCTTTCTTTTTTGTCCTATGTCCTGTAAGATGATCTTTTAGCTGTGTTCAGACACTGAGTGCCATGATGTCTGTAGCATCCAGACAATCCAACACCCGCAGTGAGATTAATCATTTGAGTTCATTAATGCATTTACTCCTTCTTAATAATGTTACTCATCTGCACAGCCCCTGCATGTACCCAGGCACTGGCACTACAAGGTAAAAGCCTCTCTCCTGAGGAAATGATTCTCATCTGATTTACACTCTAAAGGAGGACTTGAGAGGTAGGAAGCAGTCCCAGGCTTTGCAATGACATCGTCAGAGTTAACTTACATCAGCTGGGGTCTTGCTGGGTCAGCAACACAGTCAAATGATGTTAGGTACTTTAACTTCTGCAGGTCTTCTGGCTGTCACCATCTGTCATCCACAAGATGTGATAGGGTTATAAACAAGGAGAAGAGAAAGAACCTGGAGAGCTACCCCATTGCAAGAACTGCATGGAGCCAGATGGGAAGGATAAGATGCCAAAAATCTCATCTAAGTCAGGCCATTGTTCTGCCCCTAGCATGCAGAGGTGCTTCTGCCATCTTTGCCATTGCTGGGTCTTTCCACTGAGTCTTGTGACAGAAAAATGAGGAAGATGGAAGTATCCATTAAATCACCTCCAGAATAAAGTTACAGAGTGTTACAGGGCAGCATAGGTTGGAAAGGACCTCTACATCCAGTCCAGCATCCTGCACAGTTCAAAGTTAGATCAAGGGCCTGGCCACCCTGAGTCCTGAATACCCAGCAGTGCCACAGACTCTCAGGCACACACATTCAAGGGTGATTTGGATTTTTTCCTCACATATCCATCAGAATTTCCTTGTTGTAGCATAAGACCCTTGTGGACCTCTGAGAAGAGCCTGGCTCCTTCTCCTTAGAGCCCCTCATCAACGAGGGGTCACATTCCCCCACTGCCCCCCTCAGCCTTCCCTTCTCCAGGAGGGACAATCCCAGAGTCCTGTCTCTCCTCACACATCATGTGCCCCAACTCCCCAGAAGTGTCGGAGACCTTCTCCTGGACTTGCTTTGACTTCCATATCCCTCCCTTGCATGGGAGAGCCCAAAAATATTCCAGACTACAATACTGCTAAGAAGAATAAACGTGATGATGGAAACCTGTGTTGATACTGACATCTGAGAGCTGTGTTGGTTTACATAAGATGCAAATGAGACTTCAGATGTTAAGGTGTTTATTCAAACCAATCCCCTAAAACTTGTGAAGTTCTTCCATCCCTAAATAATAAGACTACTTTCAAAATGTTTCTCTTTTCCTCTGCCTGTTCTTATTTCCTTGGGAATTTGTTTTACTGAGAGTAAATGATGGTCTTTTTTTACTTTCTGTGAGCACCACTGACACATTGCTATGGAAACTGGAAGTTCAATATTTTAGTGTTATAACTTCAGGAAAAACATGCAGGTACAGCCAAGTCCATTCAAATTGATTTGCATAAGTTTTTCTTTAATTTATTGTTGTTTTTGGTTAACTGTGGTTTTCATCTGTACTAATACTGTTTTGCAGATGTTGGTCTGTTGGCACATAATTCATCAAGATGAAATGTGGGTTTCCTCCAGCATGGTAACTGCTTCTTTGCTTTCATGGAAATTGATTTATCAGCTTCAGTTTCTGCAGATGAATCTAGACGTGTGTGTACAGGGTTCAGACTTTCTGTAGACTGGGCACAAGAGATTTTGACAGTCTTAAGTTTGGGTTGTCCCATCTGAAACAATAAATTAATTCAGAAGATTCTGAAAATCCTGCCCACCAGGCAACCTAATTGTTAGGAAGCTACCTGAAAGGAATGCAGATGGAGATTGGTCTCTTCTCCCAGGTAACCAGTGATAGGGCAACAGGAAATCACCCCCAGTAGTACCAGGGGTGGTTCAGATTGAATATTAGGAAAAGATTCTTCACTGAAAGGATGGTCAGATATCGGAACAGACTGCCCAGAGAAGTGGTGGAATTACTGTAATTTGGAGTGTTTAAAAAACATGTACATACAGAGTCGTATCATAGAACCATAGCTATGATATGGTGCTCAGGGACACGGTTCAGGGGTGAACCTGCCAGTGCTGGGTTAGTGGCTGGACTCAAGGATCTTACAGGTCTTTTCCTGGATGACCCCATGATTACCTGCCCATGACTGGTAGTTAAAGGCACTCTGGACAAAGAGCCATCAGGGCACTCACCCTACTGACCAGTGTCCTGGGGTGACTGTATGATACTGTATTCCCTATTGTCTGCCCTATGCCAGACATGAATCCTGTGCCTTTCTGCATCTTTAAGCCGGGTCCGAGAGACAGGAAAAAAAAAGAGCCGAGAGGTTTTGTACTTCAAGGACACAGATATACACTCCCTTGCATTCCTGGCTGCTAGAGAGGAGGAAAGCACCTTCCTGCTTCGCCCAGCTCTCGGCTCCTTTTCTCAGGAGAGACATGGAGAGTTAAACTCCTTTGCTTTTCAGCTAGTCTGCTAGCTGAGGCAAGAAAGTTTTTTTCCCTGGGACTTTGGCTTCTTCTTCTTCTTCTCTTCTGGACTGTTCAGCAACACCAGAACATCACCAGGAGGCCCTACACCATCACTTGGAGGGGCCCATGCCGAACTCCACCTCCAGAGAGGAGAGAGAGCCACCCACAAAGGACTCTGAAATCTACCCAGGTTCTCTCCACAGCGAGAGGTTTTATTATTTAGCATTATTCTTTTTCCGTGCCTGCGTGCACTTTATTTGTTAAAGAAATCATTTTTTTCATTTCCCTCCGAGGAAAATTCTTTCCAAACCTGGTGGGGGAGGGGTGGCTGTAACCTGCCTTCTATCAGAGGGACGTTCATTTAGGACATTCCTCCAAATTTGTCTCAAACTGGGACAAATAATTATTGGCGCCCAATGTGGGGGCCTGAAGGAAAGTGAAAAAAACCCCTGTACTAATTACCTTTTGGTTTTAATTAGGTTGTATTGGGATAGTCACCATGTTGGTTGAGTTCATAATGTCTCTCCGGTTTGAGGTACTACTGTCTTTCTGGTCCTAGGCCTGTTTTCCTATCCACAGGTAGCTCCTATTTTGTCCCTGGTATGTAACTTTTACTGAGCAGGGGCACGAATCCGGATTTCTATTTTGCTGTGCTCAGTAGTAATGGTTTATAGGAAGCTAAAAGAGGTATTGGGAGTTGTTGAAAATGTGTATGGTCTGTCGTTTCTCTGTCCTAATCCCAGTCCTAGTTTCAGTAGCGTGTTTTGGGGGTTTGTTATTAATTGCACCCAGTTTGTTAGAGGAGGAGGAGACAACCGGGACAACCAGACACATGGAAACTACAAAATGAAGTGTTGTCTGTACTCACAGTAGAAACAACCTGATACATATTAAATGCTTTTTTTTACTAAAATCAAGTAAGCTTTTTAACAAAACACGCTCAGTTTCTCTGGCTTGTACACAAGAAAACAAGGGACAGATCACAGAGCCCTTATCTCTGGGAACAACTTCTGCAGTTACATCTCAAAGCATATGGTTACCCTTAACCCAAGTGACGTACATGTGCTCCTGTAAGTAATAATTGAAAATTAGATCTTTTTCAAAATACTGAGTGCTTGTTAACACTGAATTTACATCACTCCGCTGTTACAGTGTCAGCTGTCACAGAGTTATCAAACATCAGTTTTCCTAACTACCTTAAAAAACATAATCTGCCTTCAAGGACACTCAATGCCAAAACACTGTTGTTATCTAGTCAGCAAGCATTTCAAATTGTATATTAATGTGTTGCAGGGTTAATTATGCTCATTACACCATTAGCAAATCTTACGCCTTCTCTCACATGTGCATTTCTGCTGTGCAGAACACTTGTGCTTATTACACAAACCTCCTGAGCTGTTATCAAGGTTGTCAGCAGGGCTCCTGCTGACACCATCATCCCCTACTTTTCTTCCAGGTGAGAGCAGCAGTTGCTTTGCCTTCCACAGGGAGATTGCAAGTTTGGCTGGTCTTATGCCAGGAGAGAAGGAAAAAGCAAAGGGGGAAAGGTCTGCTCCCTAGAAGATGCAGATGAGGAGCTGGAGGTGTTTGTCCCCTGCTGAGGAGGAGCATTACTGTGGAAAGTCCTGACTCCTTTTAAAATGTATGCATTCTGCATTTATTTATACATAATTCATACTGCTTGGCTGAAGAAATCTGGGAGTGACTATCCATTATGTAAACCATTTCTCAAAAATACCATTTGTTATGTGAAAAGTAAAAAAAGACCGATGGCAGCAGCTGTGAAATAGAATCTGTGTTGCAATTAATTATTTAGACTAAAAACAAATCACCAGGGTGGAAGAGGATGGTTATTTTACTTTAAATCTTGCTGTAAGTGAGTGTTGTTTAAGGGGAGAAGTAAGCTAAAGCCAAGAAGTGATCAAATGCAAATAGTTTGTTTCCTTTTTGATAAACATCATAATCCATTCCAGAGAGTGGCACTAATTCAACCCACCCTGAAACAAACTGGAGGAACAAAGGAACACACTGTGTCAGGGCAAATGAGTGAGGTTGTACTCTCTGCAATAAGGCAAATGATATTCATATCAGAATAGATATATATATAGAAGATATAGGACTGTGATTGCTCATTTTTTTGTATTTCTAGCTGCTACTTACTGTTGATTTTGAAAGGGTCACAATGGCAGGGACCCAGCTAATGTCATTTCTAATGCATTAGAAAAAGTTACTGTGCATGTAGAAATCTGTCCAATGGGAGGCACATGATAATATTTTAAAAAACAGCAATTAATCATGCAAAAAAATGGTTCATTTATGTCATACACTCAATTAAATTTGAAAATCACCCCAAGGAAATTTTAAATATTAAAAAGAAATTTATACATTAATATCAGGGGAAAGTTATGACTTTGCTGCTCATTATAGCCTATGTGCCCATGAGGTTACACTGACAATATAGGGAGTTTTGGGTTTTCTTTGCACTCCAGACTACCCAAAAATCATTCAAAAGAATTATTCTTTTAAACAAGGAGTCCCCAGAACATCAGCTTGTGCATTGTAACTCATGAGAAACACACAAGAGGCCCCAGCTTGCTGACAAATGTAGTCAGAGATCAGGGGTCTGCAACCTCTGAAGTCCAGAAGGCCTTGTAGGTTCTAAGAGCAGCTGGGAGGAAGTGCATCTTAATCCAAAACTTGTTCTTAAAATTCAGGTTAGTGTAAAAATTTAGACTGTGAAAAATACACAGTTCAGATGAACTACATAGAGTTTGGAGTTTGTCAGTCAGAATTAATCTTTTCTTGCAAATGTTGTTGCCTCTCTCCTGCACTATGTAGACTGCAATAAAGTTTGCACTAGTGGCCATCAATTCATTCCAAAGACCACTTAGTTGTACAGCTCTTGCTTCCTTAAAATGATTTTTTTTTTAAATTCAAAATGATTAATTGTGCATAGAGGTTGAAGCTGAAAATATATTCCTCACCTTCCCTCCTTGCTACTCCAGCTACGTACTTCTGTATTAATACATTAAAAGTTCTCACAACCCTTGCCTAAAGACTGAGATCTACAAACTTTATTTGTTAACTCTGCAGCCTTACTTTAAAACAAAAGCTCTTTCATTGTGAGGTGCCAAAAATATTCCTGTTTGTTTTAAGAATTACTTTGCCTTGGTTGCTGTTCTAAGCCATACCAATAAGGGGGAATGAGGGAAAGTGATGACTTGTCAGTACAGAACAAAATGCTACCAGAAAAACAGAAGGTCTGTGCTGTAATTTTGAACACCTCTTTTCAAGTAGAAAATAAAAAATTCAGGGAGATCTAGGCAAATTGTTGCATATCTACTGTATCTAAATTGCTATGTATCTACTCCCACAATCAGTCCTTATGACATAAATGCTCCTAGTGATTTCAGTGACTTTCTTTTGAAGCTGTAAGATACTGCATATTTAGAGAAAATATGCAGAATTTTTTTCAAGTATATGATTATAAGCCTAAAATCTAATCTGTTTTCACCAAAGGCACTTTAGACCACAACATTTTTCTGTAAAAAACATAAACACATATAACCTCATGCCAGTTTTTCTGCAGGTCAAAAGAGCATGCTGTAGGAGTAGTACTAATTGTAGTAGAATTGACAGCAACAGCAACATAAAATATGTTGGTAACTTCAGATCTTTTTGAGGGAGTCCATTTGTATGTCAGAAACCCAGGAGCTACCCAGCCATAAGCTGTGTTTATAGTCTCAAGTACTTGCTGTCATTGTAGCAACTGATGTCATTTCAGTGCAGAAAAATGATCATTTGTCTGCTAATAAAGCAGATAAGAAGTCTCAAGTTTGAGGTCTAATGATGCAATTTCCCTTATGAAACCCCAGGACTCCAGTTGCAGGATACACTTTATAATGTGAATTTACAGCACATCCAAATTAAAATACAAGTTTTACAGAGAGAGTTCATATCTTTCATTAGACCAACTACTGTAGGTGGGGAAAAAAATCACAGGCTTTTGTGCATAAATTCTTTTTTTGCATCCAAAACAGGTTGGAAAAGTTCAAATGTAAATTCAGACTGAGAACAACTGCTCTGAATTTAATTAGAAGTGTTAATCAGTCTGATCAGATTAAATAAAATGTTATTGGTATCTATAAAGTAAAATGAGAGGTGAAAAGCTGGTTTTCTTTGGAGAATAAAAGAGTCACACCACGAATTACTTACAGAACACTGGAAAGTTAGTGAGAGAAAGTGATACGAATATTCCAAGAAAACACTAACTTTCTAAGGTATATGGCTTCACTACTCAGTAGAATTAGAAATTCCTAGAACTGAAAAGTCAAAGGAGAAGAGTCTTTATAAAGGTGACACTGGTAATGAATGTTTCCATCCTTTGATGGAAGCCAACGTACATTGATGCTCAGTTACTTGAATGTGATACAACAAAGGAAATCAAAGATGTTGGAATGCAGAAAAATGTCACTCTGTGACACACACTGTGTGTGGCATGGGTCAGTATTGGTGTTTTCCTGGAAAGAATAGCCATGCTGTGGTTATTTGTTGCCTTTGTTTCTGGCTTCAGAAAGGAGCGCAGACTCCCCACAAAGGCAGGGTGTGGAAACCTGGCCAGTGAAACAAACTGCCTCTTGTGCCTATTCCCACCTCCCCTTCCCTGGCATCTGTTTTGTTTACAAAATAACCCTAAACTTCAGAGGTGCTTAGACTGCATATCTCCTCTTAAATTACTAGTTTATTGTTTATTAAACTTCAGTATCTCTGTCTCTTATCTCCGTGTTCCCAAAGATCCAGCACCAGGATGAGTCTCGCACACAGCCCGGTCCCATCGGGCCCTAGGGACAGGAATTGGGATAGCCCCAGGGACTGAAGGGCTCAGCTGAGATGACTGGAGAGAGAGAGGTGGTTAGGAATGTCCTAAGGCACTCCTTTCCTGCAGTCTAGATGCACCTAACCTAGTCTGACCCTCCATGCCTCTCAAGGCCACACCTGAGTAAATTTTTCAGCACAAAGACTTCTTCATGCTCTTTCTGCAATACAATTAAATAGACCTAGCTATCATTCATACTTCCTTTGAAAAAGAAGCTGAAATGCTGTCTAGCTGATTCCTAGAGTGTTATGGATCCTAGAGTTCCTTGAGTTCACAGGTCTACACGGCATCTAACAGGAGCTGTGCAGTATCCACAAAACTTTAATTTGTTCTTCCTCAATTGATGTTATGTGTGGACATACAGAAAAAAAAGAATCTGTTTTAAGTTGTAATCTTAGTCTCTCAATTGAGGTTTTTCTAGTTTTAATCATAATTTCTTTTATCTGTTAAATCACAAGCACTTGGTATGAATCTGTAGGCTTTTCCTCTCTCACTCACATTCTGCCATTTTATCAGTATGTAACTTTCTAAAAAGAGCTGTGGATGTGAATGGAAAATATTCTTCCATCTCAGATTTCCCTAAGCTTTCTGCATAGCATACTACATTTCTCTTAAGTAAGTTTGCAAAATAACTCCATGTTGCCACAGCTCCGTGAAATATATAATTTTCTTATTTTATAATATTGAAGGTAACTTAGATGTGGAAGGGCTGAAAATACTTTAGGAACAGCTGAGACCAGCATAATACTCCACTCCAATCTCCTTTGTCTTACAGGCCACAGAATCACAGTCACAAGCATCTTTATCAAGCTCCAAACCCTTCAGGAGAGATATCTATTGTTGATTAAAGACTCTGAGGCGTAGAGTCCAGTGTGTACCTAGTAAATATTCCCAATGAGTGTTCATCCTCACTGCTAAAAATGTTTCACATTTCTAGTGGCATATTATTGAATTTTCATTTAATGCTTGTAATCATTATATTACAATATACACTCAGAAGTTGTTGCAAGTTTTACTCTTTTTATATTTTATCGATGATTTCTCTTTTTCTAGTCAGTCTTGGATCAATTAATGACATTCCCTGAAATATCCTTCGCTGTCTCTGCATTGACCAATATTATATTAAAGTACATTTAGACAAAAAGGTTAAAACCCTTTCATGTAATGCAATTAGAGCGAGCATCCTTTTACATCCATCAGATGTGAAATCCATTGCACAAAATCCACCACACAGTATGGATTTCAGATGAAAAACTCTGATTTTGCTGTCTCTTGTGAAGTCCAAGGTTTATCACCTGAGCTGGATATTTAGAGTTCTGCTGCAAACTTAAGGCTAAAATATGTCCACTGTCAAGAAGAAAGAGAAAGTTTCTGACCATAATCACAAGGTGGGAATAGTTTCTCTGAAATCAGTGAATACTGAGACCAAAAAATTAGCTCAGAGTCTTATCTATCAGTTTTTAACACATAACAGGCCACCTTCTGCTAGCATTCTTGTTGGCATTAAATAATCCTGTTCACGGTTAAATGCTGTAGAAAAACTACCTTATAAAATGTACTTGTTTCTGTGCTAATGGTCAAAAGATTATGGAGAAGTATCCAAATAGCAATATTAAAGTTATGGCAGATCTCTGTGCTGTTCCAATTCTCTACTGAAAGGTCAAAGTAACTATTTAAAGTACTCAGATGGCAAATCAGCTTTTACCAGCCTTTCTATTTTGGCCATTGATTAGAGCTATAAAACCTTTGATAAATTTCATGGAATGGGGTATTAGCCTCATTTGACATTCTAATTTTAATTTTTATAGGTTGCTGCTGTTTTAAAAAATAGTCCAGTTATATTTTATTGTTGGAAATAAATAGGAGCCTGTAGTTTCCGTCCCACTTTGGTTGCTAGATTACAAATATAATTTTAAGGTAAATAATACAATATATATTGCTCCACGTGTTAGGCAGCAATCCTGTTTGCAATCCCAGTTGTCAGTGCGGTCCAGGAGGTACAGATTGCTGAGCAAACAGTAACCACAGCCTCTTAGTCCTACTGCTGCTGCAGCCATGTCAGGAAGCAGAGGGCACATTTGCATAGAAAAATAAGCGTGTTTCAAATGATTTCTTCAATTAGAGTTACTTCTGAAAACTAAATTCATTTAAGTGCAAGAGTAAAACAGGAACGTGCAATATTTTTTATCCTAAATAGCATACCACATTTTAAAGTGTAGAGCCTACACTTTAAACTCCTGGATGTTGTGGGTTTTGGTTTTTTGTAATTTGGAATCAGGGAGGCAAAAATGATCATCCGACTGACCATCTATGCAAAACAGGCAATCGAAGGCCACTGAGATTTTCTACAGCAAACATATCTTCATACTTTTCCTACAACATATTCTGAAAAGAATTGAATCAAGCAAGAGATTCAATTTATGGTGAGTTTACTACCTCCATTTGCAAGCATTTCATTGGTTAATTAACCAATTGGGCATGAAGAGAAAAATATTGCACTTTGTATTTTTGGTGCTTTAGTACTTGACTATTGGATTGAACTCAGATTTACAGGAAGTTTTTTAACATTTCCTTTATAAACAGAAAACTGCAACCCTCATATGTATGATGAGGATGCTGAATCCTACTGGATTGCAGCTGTGTAGCACCTCTTAATTGAGAGGATATCTTAATTTTCTTTTCACGTGACTTGCTTTAGCTTCCTTTTCTTTTGAAGATTCCCCTCTCTGGCAATCTCAAGACTTTACCTCAGCCTGCTCTTTGAGCAAGGCTACAAGATTGTTTTTCAGGTCTGGGCTCGAACTAAAGAACTATTCGGCAGAAATCAAGGAAATGTTTTTTGTTACTCACGGCATTTTTTGTAACTTTTATTCCCCAACTGCAAGAACATATTGAGGTTGTCTACCATTAACCTTAAGGTCTTTTCAGAATTGCTTCTTGAGCACAGTTTCAAAGTCTGAACTTACCCTTCTCAATCTCAATGTTTGTGATCTTTCTAAAAGCATGATGCCCTGTAAGTAAATCTACTCTGGTAATTTTTGGAGCCAGTTTTTTTGTTTGGTTGGTTTTTTTTCCATTATGCATTTATGCTTCACATACTAAAAGGCATAGAGACTGCTGTTTGACCTGGGATGCCCAATGGTCACTAGCATTTCTCTCAGGTCAAGTTAATGTTTGTTTGTTCAAAACCCACAGCTCAACAGATTAAATCCACATGAAGGTCTCTTTGTTCCTAAGTCTCCTTTACTGTCCCATCCAGGGAAGGGCCTGTCTTAAGTGTCTCCTTGAAAACATATTAATGATTCCACTATGATTTTTTTTGACCTTTTATTAAAGCTTTTCTCTGCTAAGCCAACAACTTCTAATACTCCCTTGGATGGATGCTCAGCAAAGGCTTAAAGACATAATGTCAAAGTTGAAAACTCCTGATTCTATTTCAGTAACATTTTGAGATAACAATTAGAAAATCCTATCAGTAAAGTGATCTAAAGAAACTCCAGAATGCCATAAAGCACTGGTCTTTTAAATAAAAGCAGTATTGGTGAGATCCAGAGTTTCCTAAAGTGCTGAACTAGCTTTGGATGTGGACGTAGAGAAGAAGTAAGGACTTAATGTATTTCCTCTAAAAAATATCGTAAATTCCCTGAGAAGTCAATGGAAAGCATAGCTAAGATGTCTCTGAATGTCAGGAGCAGCAGTATTAGTTTTCCTAAAACAATCATTGTTCCCTTCCACTGACTGTCCGGGGAACTGGTAGGAATCAGTAGGAGTTACAACGAGTTACAACCCTAGTTGTAGTTGTAGTTCCCAGTAGTTCCTATCCCTCTCCTGAGCAATAAATTTATGGGGAGCAAAGCTTTTAAAAGTTAGTAGCACTGACACCAGTTGCCCCCTAATCTCCGTGACCACACAGTTTATACAAAGGTGAACGCTAATGCAAGTGGCATGGGAAGGGCTTCAGCCAGTCCCAAACCACCACAGTGGATGCAGCAATGTGTTCTGTCCCTCTCCTGAGTCTCTATTTATTTAACTATGAGAATAGAAAAGGACTCTCATTTGGGAAAGGGCAGGAGAAATAAATGAATTCATTCTGAAGTCCTATCAGTATTTTTATAGCTGTTTACTCTATAAGAAACTACACTTGATTTTTTTCATATAAATATAAGAAGGAATCCAGCATTTTGTTCTGCCAAAAACTGAAACTACTTGGTCATATAAACATAAAAAGAAAGCCATTGTTACATTGATTCTTGTCCTACAAGTTAGGTTATTTGTTCCTCAGGGAAAAAGGAACAAAATGTCTTTTCCCAATACAATTTGGACTACCTTTATCATTACATTTGGAATCACGGTTATTTTTGTTTCCACTCCTTGTAAGTGTGCAAGCAAGTGAAAAATCCATCTGGACAGTGAAAAATCATAAACTAATGCATAAACTTACAAACCAGAAACAGATTTGCTCAAATGATGGAATTTGGCAGCCTTGACATTCTTTCCCAAAGCCCTATAAAATGGCAATAATTCAATAGAGTGATGAATCAGAAATAGGAAACTGACCCAGACATTGATTCTGTCATGTGATACCGGTAATACTCACATATTTCAGACTTCATTGCTGTGAATTGCCATATGGCCTAAATACTGCTACAATCACAAAAAGTCACTGAACAGCTTGATACTGGGTAGGGGAGGGGGAAATTAAAAAGGTTTTGGTGTTCAAATAGGAGGTTATTGTACTCTCATACAAACACTGGTATCTCAACACTTTTAGAAGCTATTGGTTTGGCACTTCTTTACTCTTGACCACTGTTGCTTTAATAGGATCAAGAATATGTCCTTAAGGGAAGGAGGGACTTCAGGAAGTCTCTAGTCCAACCTCCTAGTCAAAACTGGATCAGCTCTGAGGTCAGCTCAGGCTGCTCAGAACTTTGTTCAGTTTGAGCTTGAAGATCTCCAGAGGTGGAGACTACACAATCTCCCCAGCAGCCTGTCCCCCTCCTCCACTGTACTCACAGAGAAAAGTTTTTACTTTTACCCAGCATGAATCTCTCTTTTTTTACCTTAATCCCATTGCCTATCATCCTCCTGTGAGGCACCACTCGGAAGAGCCTGTCTCTGTCTTCTCTTCCTTCTAGGTACAGGCAGGCTGCTGTCCAGTCCCCTGAAGCTGCCCCTTCTGGAGTCCGAAGAAGCCCAAGTCCCTCAGTCTCTTCTCCCAGGGCATCACCTCCATTGCCGTATTGATCATCTTCCACTGAACTTGCTGCAGATTATGGATGTCTTGTTCTGGGAGGCCAAAGCTGGATGCAGCGTGGTCTAACAAGTGCTGAGTAGAGGTGGATGATCATTTCAATCCATTCATTCTGTTTCTGTTCATGCATCCCAGGAGCTGTTGGCACCTTTGCTGCCAGGGCTGGCTCATGCTCAGCTTGCTGCTCATCAGGACCCCCAGGGCCTCTGCAGCAGAGCTGTGCCCACCAGCCAGTGTCCTCCTTCACAGAGGCAGGACTTTGCATCTTCCTCTACTTCCTCTACTGAATTTCAGCAGGAATGTTGTCTCATTCCATCTACAAACACAAACAGCCCTTCTTCACAATAGTTTGGTCAGTCCATTTTTGGTCTTGGTCACAGATCACCGATGATTCCCCATCTCCATTCCACTTGGGCTCGCTCTGTGAAATGGCCAGCTTTTGCTAGGGGTAAACTTATTAATTTATGCACTTCTGGGACCTGTTTTATTTAAGTAAACCTCAGAATAGCTGTCTCAGAAAACCCAAAGAGCATATAGGTGCAGTTGACCAGCAGTTCTGCTGAGCAGAAAGTTATTTCCCGGATAAGAAGTGATGTTTTAAAGGCTGTGCTGTGGAGCGTGGGATTAGTCACTTGCCAAGATAATAGGTCTGACTCTCCATGGTGCTACTCCAGCTGCACTCCTTCCTGTGCATACCCATTGTAACAGCTCTTAAAACTGAAGTCATACAGCAGTGAATCAGGCTTGGAAAGCTTAAGAAAATAAGGAATGGAGGTGTGGTGGGAGGTTAATTTCCCTCCTACAATAATCTGCAACAGTGAAAGCGGCAGAACTACCTTTTCTCTTTTTTTTTTCTGACTGAAAGAAATGTAATCTAACTCTCAATTTTCTGCACAAACCAGAAGTGTTAAGGTTTAACAGCTGCTTGTAAAAAGTTCCTGGTTTGTAGCATAGAATGCTTTCTTCTAACTTGTTTTCAACGACAATTATCACTGATGAGATATGCAAAGAGGGAAATAAGAGGAGAAAAATAGGGAAATATCCAATGAAAGCATATACTTCAAAGCACCCAGAATTTAAAAAAAATCTGACCCACATTTTGCCATATATCTGTACACTAAAGAAGAATTTATCTTATTTTTCCTGAGTTGATGTGACATCATTGCTATTCAAAGATCTGGAGTACAGTTCTAAGAGTTTCATTTCTGTGGTGTGACAAATCAGATCTCATCTATTTCATTTAAAATAAGTAAGTGTTTGTTTGGGAGATTTTTAGTAATGCTGAAGAAAAAGAAAAAACATATTTTCAACAAGTTCTTAGCTTCCTTTTTTTGCTTATTATTTTTCTTTCTTAACCCTGATTTTTATGATAAATACATGACAATGTGACAGTAAGCAGCTGACACTAAAGCTAGAAATTTCTAGCAAACTATTCATGCTAATCCATAGGGAACATGGTGGACTACTGAAGAGTTTCTCTTGGGTTTTTAAAAACATTGAAGGAAGATTATGATCAGAAGGCTTAGCCTTTTAGTTCAGAAGAAATGGGCTTATATGTTGGCAGATCCATTTGATATTATTTAGGGAGTAATAACCTCTCTAAATTTCCAGAGCTTTATGCTCAATAATACTCTAGAACAGTACTAATTTCTCTGCTGCATTGGCAAGTTATCCAATCTTAGCAACAAGAAATGCAGTATGAAACAGATGAAAAAAGCTGCATAATAGTTTGATTTCTGTATAATTGAGTTTCCCAAATCTGCCCTCAGATGTTAAAGCACAGCTCTGTCTAATTTGCAAGAGCAAGACACAGACACACACATCTGAACAAAAATCAGCACATACTGTTTAATTCCTTCACAAATCTGCTTAGTACATTGACATCATTATTCTATTACTCTATTATTACTCTTTGCTGGGGCAATTTCCCTGACACAACTTTCCCCTAAAGGGTTTAGCTTTCCTGGTATAAAAAGGAGTCCAGACTCAATATGTAATTTTGATCTTTAGTCCTGTGTTTTGCAAGAGAAAATGGGATTGTAGCAGCAATACGAATAGCAAAAGAGTGAACTGTCTGTGATCTGCCTTCCAGCAGTAAAGCGAACCTGCTCCTTTGCTTATATCATTAGCAGTCAGATTTATCATTGTTCTGTTTAATGTTATTCAAGAATAGGTCCCCAGAGTGCTTTATGGACACAAATTGAAGGAGGTCACTGCCCCAGATAATTGTCATTTAAAATCGTTCAGATGGAAAATAGGAGAAGAGCTATCTGCAAGCAGAGTCAAGCAATACTACAGCTGGTCAGGATTTTGGGGAGGAGGAGGCAGAGAAAGGGAGTGCAAAGGGGTTTAAGGAGGGAATTAGCCTAAGGAAAAATAAGGGAGGGCTGATTAGGAGGGCTTTTCCAGGGAGTAAAAGTAAAGGGGGCACAGACAGACTGAAACTTGGATAAGAGAGGGTGCAAATGACAGCAGGGCAGAGTGGAGCCTACCAGTGCTAGGGAACACCTGAAACCTCCTAATGTCCCGTTCCTTGTCTTACCAGCTGGGTTCTCTCACCAGCTCTTCTGCACCTTCTGATCATTTTGTAGAGTTGTCATTCAAGGCACATCACCTAAACCAACCCCTCAGAGCAGGTATGGAAAAGGAGAAGACTCAACAAGATCAGGAATGTACCAAAAAGGCAAGGACAGCTAAGCACACCATCAGGAAAAGCCTTTCAGAGTTTAGGTGAGAAAAAGAAGTGTAGCTTCTCATTCATTGCAGATCTGGATTTGAAAAGCCCAAGCAAGTTGAACCAAGCATATTTAATCCTTTTTCAGCCTGGCATGAGGTACCCTAGGAAAGGAACATCCTCTACAAAGTGAGCAAAATCAGAAGATCAGACTGCACCACTCACTAACACAAACAAGTGTTTTTAAAAGCTCAATCAATTCCTCCATAGGATTGCTAGGGAATTATTCTAAAAGCTCAGAAAGTAGCCATTCCAAAGCATACTTAGGGATCACCCTCTGGTTCATGCACGTAGGTTTATTTAAAGAATAAACCTTTCTGTGAGAGAACATGAATAGCAAGTCCTAGATCTTCTATTACAGTAAATTTTACATATTACTTAAAAGACGCAAATTAACTTGTCAGTCTCTGATCATGTATATTAAAAGGAAGCTGCAGCTGCTCATAGCCTGCACCATTGTCAACACAAATCTGTCACTGATAATGATAATATGGGATAAAGTATTTTTCTGACAATCATCAGAATGAATAAAGGTATTCCATAGCCACACTGTATCATAAGTTTTTTATTGAGATCCACATAAATGATTTTTTAACACAAAGTCCATCTTAAAACCATTTGTTGGAAACAAAGCATGATTCGAACTGTACTAGTGCCACTGAAAATGACTTGTGGCATGGAGACTTCTGCCTGTAATTAGGGTGAGGGGAAGCCAACACATGAAAGGTGCTGAAAAGTGTTGCTCTCTCATCTCATGCTCCTCATTAGCCTCGACGTTCAGAGAACATCCCAAATAGCAGCTCATTGGCTACTTATTTTTGTTGTTAAAATAAATTTTAAAAGGAATTATGGATCAGGAATTACATTCTTCCCTTCCCAAGTCAGTTGAACTAGTAGAGTAGAGTTCCAAGTATAGTTCCACACGCTTCTAAAAAGCTCTTCTACCATCAGCCTTGGTGTCAGTGCGATGCTGCAACCAGATTAACGGCAAGACCACATGCATCAGCTTTTCTCCCAACTATCTCTACATTCAAATATTTAAACAACTTACTTTATACAAGCTGACTGATTGAGGCTACATTGGAAACCTTTTTCATACTCATTTCATGCCTCTTTGGTGGATAAAGATGTCTCCTCCTCAAGCATCACCCGCCAGCTCCCTTCGTATTGTGCTTTGTAGATGCTTAATTAGCTCATCTCAGACAGCCTGGGAGAACCCAGAAGTTGCTGTGACACTGAGCTCCTTGAGGAACAGCCCTTGGAAATGAAGATGGGGATGTTACTATGGAGACAAGGGGAGTCAGAGTTCCCTCATGTCCCACTCACAGAGAGTGAAATTGCTGGATCTCTACAACATAATAACTTGGAGTTTAGTGGTGAACGTGGTGATGCTTCATTAATGGTTGGACTTCATGATCTTAGAGGTCTTTTCCAACCTCATGATTCTCTGATTCTATAACAGAGGAGTTTCTTGGTCTGTCTGCACATCTACAGGGTGAAAGAGTAGCCCTCAAGGACCGAGACGCAGAGGCTGGTTCAGGTGACTGTAGTTTGATTGCATGAACACCCAAATAAACAGTTTCCCTTGGCACACAGCACAATATTTCTGATCCCAGATAGCACCCTGAAATGTGGAATAGAAAGTCAATTTCCAATGAAAGACATCACAGAAGTTATGAGAAGGTATGGATTAGGAAAATACCAGTTTACAAAATTAAACTACATATATTACAGACTACAGGCTTGCCTCAGTCCTTCCATTTTCTCTTGTATTTGGTATTTTTATGCTGTGTGTTTTACAGTGACTGGTTTGTGCTTGAAGAGCTGAGTTTTATTTACACCAGGCATTTAAAAAAACTAATCTCCATTTTTTCCTCATACTATGAATTGTGATTCTTGAAAAAATTGTAATGGAATTCAAAGTATTTTAAGAAATGCCTAAATCAGAGAACTGTTAGCGTTTTTTATTGGAAGCTGTTACCCAGGTAAAGAGGCTGAATATTTGCAACTGCATCCAGGAATTACAGCTGGTTCTCACTCTCACTTTGAAAATTTAAGATGCTTCCTGCAATTACAGGTAATTGTAAATTTCCTGGTGAATACAATTGTTTCAGGGTAATGGAGGGTTGCATGGAGACAGTTGCACACAAAGGTTTATTTGCATAATCTATGTAATCACAGAGCAAACCGCAGTCCCAAGAAAGAGGAATGTTATCTTCTGGGTCTTTCTTTATTTTTTTGGTAGATCAATGTAGAAGGGAATAGAGAATGATCTATACTTACATTTACAGTGAGAATTTCCAATCCTTTCTGTGGAAGGATGACATACTTCTGATACCGGTATTGTGCTAACACTTTTGTGTTTCTCCTTCAGAGACATGCAGAGGTCCAGGTCTCACTACCAGTGGGGGCAGCCCCTTATCTCCACTTACTTTCAGTTCACCTTCCCAGACATCTGAGCAAAATTTGCCACGTCAAATTTTTCTGTGCGATAGAAAGAACTGGGACGGATAGCACTAAGCAACCAGAAAAAAACAAGGAAAATTTTCAAATGATCTGAAATGAACCTCTGAGCAGCTGGACAATGTTTTCAAAGAGATGCTATGATTGCCCATAGAGTATGGAAAAGAACAGGGCGGTAACAACAAGCTGCATACCGCTCAAGTGTCAAGTGAAACAGTAAAGCAAATCACAAGGTCAGAGGCTGAGCTGAAACTCAGTAAAGTACAATTAAAAGAGAAAATCAGCCAAAAAGGCAGCAAAAAACAGGCAAAAAGACATGACAGAAAGCACACAAGTTTTTGTGCAAGGGGAACACTTTCTGTAGAGTTTGTCACCTTGGCTTTTGCATCATGAGCTGGAAGCATGATCCATCTGCAAGAGGATTTGGGTTAGAGATGTTCTTATCAAACATTCATCAAAGTCTATGGGAAATAGGGGCCTTGACTATAGCAGAGAGCTTGCAGATTCAGCGAGGCAACTGGGCAAAGGTGGGAGCTGCAACACAACCAGAATTAACAGAACCTGCCTGGTCACACACAGGGAATAGGAGAAGCAGAGAATAGGGTGTGCTCTTCTTTATGCTAAAGAGCCACAGAACTGCCAGCAGGGCCATTTGAGCGTTGTCAGCTGTTTATGGCCATCCAGTGGATAATAAAAGCAAGACCTGAAAGAAGAAAATGCTAAAAGAATTGAAGCTTGGGGCTCTGTTTCTATTCCCTGGCTGGTAAAATTGCCAACTGACAGGTGGTAACCCACAGCAACCAGGAAAATTTATTGAAAATACAAGTTAATAATTACAGTGTTACACTGTGCCTGTAGCTCTGGGACAGACTGATCTGCTTTTTTTCTGTTCCTTTCAAGACACACTACAGAAATCCACATCCTGCAGTTATGTCCAGGGCCTTATTCAACCAGATACTCAGCGAATGAAGAGGATCTCTGACTCCGATTGAGGGCTCTGCCTTACCTTCCACGATGTCAAACCTGAGACTGTGCAGGGAATGAGTTGCACTTCTATCTTTGAAGATTTCTGTCCCTCATATGAATATTTTTCAGTTCAAGATAGACTGCCTTATTTTCATGTCAGATGTACTTCTTAATAACATAACTTTCTGTGCTGCTATTAGGATCATCACATCCCTAAATCTCTTTCCAGCTTCTTAGGCTCTGAAACTCCTATTTTTCACGATTTGTTTCAAAAGAGAGGTACTTTTCAGTCTATCACTTAACTTGATTAATGTCTCATTTTTCTTTGACAGCACAATGTATGTTATCATGATTTTCATGATCTACTTAAGAACTCAAAGCAGTGGGGCTTTTTTGTGCTCTCACAAGTACTCCTCTTTGCCAAAACCCAGGTGAATTAGGCCTAAATTAGGATCTTAGTCACTACTGGAGACTGATGCAGCCCACCTCACACCTAAACTGACCCTTCAAAGTACCTTGATCTGTGGAGGGAACCTAAAGAGATCATCAGCCTGATGGTGTGGGTGTATCAGTTATGTGTATAGAGGTAAGTGGGAAGGACCATAGTCTTTCTCTTCTCATGGCAAAATCTTAATTCTTTGCTCTTGTTCATAATGACAGTTAATTTACCTTGCCTTCAATGACAGTTAATTCCATTTGCCTTCTTCTTATAAAATATACCCCAAGTAACACACTGTTCAACATACAGGTTTGGAAATCTAATATCAGGTGTTCAATGTGAAATTATGGTTTGCATTACCAGATCCTATAAGGCAAAATCTTGCAATATGTTTAATTTAATGTATTTTTACCAGCACAGAATTAGCAAGAGGTGGAAAATATCTAACTTACAAGCAAGTACGTACAGAACAAGTTTGTAAAGCTGGAGTGTTATCTAATGACTTCTGGCTTCCATGCATAAAATGCCCAATTTTTACTTTACTCTTTGTAACTCTTGTTTAACTGTATCTCATTGTGTTTTGACAGATAAATAACTAAAAATAAGGTAACAACATATTTGTTTTTGAGCTCTATAACACCTGTAATGAGCATACTGTTGCACAATGGTAAATACTTTGATTCCAATCCTGACCCCTCTCTATTGCTTGACAAAGTCAGTCCTAGCACTACTCTTTCTTCCTGCTGCTCTGATCTTTGTTTGATGTTAAAAATTGCCTGAATTGTGTCTAGGTTTTCTGAGCACTAAGGAATCAGGGTGGCATAAATGGCTCATTTCAAAACACGGAGTGAGGTGAGTCACACTCCAGTCATTGCAGAGCACAACCAGCCTTGTTTGGAGGAGATGAATAGTGAGAGCAGGAGAGATGCAACTTCCCTATAGACCAGCACCAGCAGAAATCTCTTTTAACTGTATCGACACAGCTAAAAATCTCCTTGATTTTTGGTTTAACATTTCTTTTGAACCTTTCCAGTTCCTCACAAAATTGATTTAAAATAGGTTTTGTTTGGAATCAGGAAAGTTTCCTTTTTCCTCCCTTCTGCTTGTCCCACACCATCAATCTTCTTTCATGCTGCCAACAAACCTGGCAGCCTTCCACTGATTTACTGAGAAATAAATTTACATGTCCTGTTCTTAGAATTAAAAGGAAGCAGAAATCCAGAGTTTCAGGAAAGAATGAACAGAATGAATGGAAAACAATTCTCCCCTCTCCTCTAGGAAAACCCTATAAATCAGATCATGTTCCTTCAAAGGAACATGCTCCTTTCCCAATAAGTTTATTTCAACCCAAATAATTGGCCTATGTGACCTAGTAAATTATCAAAATGGGAAAAGAAATCTCTACAGCCAGTGAATGAAGTCAAACCACCTTGAAGGCAAGGTTCCAAAGAGTACGTTTTGTTCTACAGTGCACACACAATCTGACTTTTCCTATTTATTGGGGTGAGGAAAAAAGTCCCCAACTTTCCATTGTTGAAAAAAAATTACCCTGGAATGGAGACACTCCACAAGGTGTGTCTGAGGTCCCCATTATCTCCTCAGGCTCCTTTGCCAACATGGTCAGCTCCTGCTCTTGCATAGGTAACTTCTGAATCAGGGATGCTGCATCTCTCTGGCTCCTCAGCTCCAGCTGAACCAGTTGCAGTTGCATCTGCTCTGTGGGATAATAGAGAAGGAGGGCAACCCCAGCAGTTACACACCTTGTGTGCAGCCTTAGATGCTGGCCCACTCTAACATGTAGCCCAAAAATGGAGCTGGGAAAGAAACACATTCATATGCCCTGATATTAGAGAAAAGAAGAGATGCGTGTCACTACAAGCTCATTCATTGTAGAAAGGGATGAACAGTGAAATCTTCAGACTTAGAGGAGGTACAAAGCTCTCCTGAGTAGTAAGATTTGTCCTCATAGCAAGTCCAGAAGGACCTCACAAAAGTGAGTGAGTGATTAAAAAAGTTTCAGGTCAACTTCAGTCTAGATTAAGGTAAACTGTTGAGACAAAAGTAATCAAAATTATGCCAGTACTATGCTGTTTTTAACTGACAAATGGCAGTTTAGGAAAAGTATCATCACTGGCAGCTATCTGAAACCATGGAGTCATTGCACAGCAGTAGGTAAATGCCCCAAAACTGTTGGGTATCACCAAGAGTGGTATTGAGATGAAGCCTTGGTGTAATACATCATGAGTAACACCTGTGTTTTTGGTTATCCTATCATAAGTTGGACTAGTGATGATAAAACAAGCACATAGGAGAGCAAGCAAAATGGTCAACCAAATGTAGAATCAACCACAAGGAACTGTACAAGGAACAACTAAGAAGTCTGGGATTTCCAGTTTCAGATGAAAAGGGTGAAGCAGATATTGCTGAGATTTACTAAACCCTGAAAGTGATTGATTTACCAACCAATTGATAAAGTGATTGATATATCAACTCTCTGAGAAGTGGAATAAGGGAACATCAAATAAAGTTGGTTGGATGTCAACTTAAAGCACACAAAGTGTTGTATACAGAGTAGATGAGGAACTTCTGGAGCACGTTGCAAGATGAGGCTTGGTAAGAGATGTTATCAACAGCTCCTAGAAAGATTAGGAAAATTCACAGTCTGTGCCCAATCTCACAGCCTTCTGAGTCTTGGATTATGATTTCTCAGAGCAGAGCTCTAGCAACACACAACAACCAAGAACAACCATCTTCACCTCAGCTCCTCCCAGGGTCTGATTTAGAGGGCTTGTGCCCGCCCTGCAGCCACAGCTGTTTGTAAGAGGTTGATGAGCACTTTAGGTTGAGGTAGTCTCAATTAATAATTGGATCCTGGTGTGGCTCTTGGTCTTGGGTGAGAGTTTGGCTAGTGCATACTATCAGGGTTTAAATGCATATTACTACACACAGTCTAATGCTTAAGGGAATGAATAAAGATGTAACCTTTTAACTTTCCCAATCCTGAGGGCTGGGAGAAGCATGGAAGTCTTGGTCTGTTGATAAAGGGCAGGCTCTGATAGTCTCCTTAAACAGTATCACATAATGCCATTTTTGGAAATAGAGTACAGGAGTAGCTGGAACTCCTACCAGACCAGTTAAGGCATTTATTACGTACTTAAAATAATTGAAGACATCCCCAACCACGTCAGTCCCTCATGCACTCCTAATACTCACTCTCTGTGCTTCCAAGGTCTTCATTCACCTCCAAAGAGGTACCAACTCACTGGCTCAGATCCTCATCTCACAATGTGATATCCGTGTTGTGGGCAAGAACCCTACAGTGTAAGGGACCAGGCAGTCACCTTCAATGTGTGTAAACATGCACCTTAAAATGTGTGCTAAGCTGGTTTTCATTCTGGGAAGGATGTTGCTGAGGCGTTTTCCCATAACAGACTATAGAGACTTGAACAGCCCAGAGACAAGGACATTGACAACAATGATTGCAGACAGTTATTTTGTATAGATATTTACAGTTGTGTGTTGAAACTCCAGCTACCACAAGCTAAACAACCCTCTCCTCTATTCTTTAAACAATACAATTTCAGACTGTGAAACTTGTGAAGTGTGTCAGGTAAGTGACAGAGAAAGCAAAGATTACTGGTTCTTTCTGCAAGCTGGCCTCTCTGAGACAGAGAATAAGACATTAGAGTCCACCTTAATCAAAAACCTAGCAGGCAGTCCAGACACACTCTTTGACAAAACCAATCTGAAGGCAAACCCTCCTGCCTTTTCCTCTCTAATGTATTTTGCCTTATGTGATTTGCCTTATATTGTGTTGACTAAGCAAGATAGAAAAAAAGTCAAATTCCTTTAAATTACATCTATTTGTCTTACATTCTGTATATCCTGTTTTATTTCACTTGCAAGAATGGAAAATACTTGAATAAAATGCAATCCATTGTGTAACTGTAGGAATTGCCGTCACAAAAAAAGACAGTAAAATGACATTAAATTTATACTCAAACCTCAAGAGGAAATAAAAGTTATGTACCTCTAGGAAACATTTCAAATGCCAACTCTACTAAAAAGCACTATTTACTTGTGTGAAGTGAATCTTTTGGCGCTGGATTAATCGGGACCTCAAACATTTCTAAGAACATATCCCAGGATCCTAGATCATCCTGCATGGAGACAGCATAACCTGTACCTATGACAAAATATACCTCTGTCTGCAGTCCATCTGGAGCCAGCATGGATATCCACACAGACCCTTGGAGTTTCTGCTCTTGAACACATCATATGACATAATTCTTTTGGAATCACTTTATCCTACATTTTCTAGCCAATAATGGCAGTAGAGAATGTCTGCAATATCAAATAATGTGTGTGGCTACTGAGTTTGTTGTTATTTTAATAATATGTAGTCCTCCAACAAGACGGAAGATTTGTGTACACAGCACAAGATAAAAGACATCACTTGATTTGAGACAAGATTAGTATATAAAAAGGGGAGTAAACAAGGTAAAATAACAAACATCCTGGAAGAACAAAATGCAGTGGCCCAGATTCGTGACTTGTCATTTCGTTTTTGTTTACTCTGTTTTGGGAAAAAAAAAATCCCCATGAATGGCCCCTATTTTAGCAGAGAATTATTCTTCTATCCTGTAACATGCACAATAGTATTAATTCCCTATGCTCATATTCATCTTTCATCAGAAGCTTCTCAAAGCTGTCCATTAAAACTGTTCAGTACAATCTTCACTCAGCTGAAGTCCAACTTTAGCAAGGGTCACATACCAAGGCAAACTTTTACTAGTTAGTACTTCATGTACTGTAAACTGTTGAAAGCATTTTTCACTCTGATTGAAATCTGCCATAATTTTTATTACATTGCACACGTGTACACTCCTGAAGTAATCCCAGAGATCCCATTCCTTTTACAGAAGCTACTTGTAGACATAAACTCAGTTTTTGTGAGAAAGGTGGGCATTGCCTGTTCAGAAAAAACAGCGTACAAATACGCTACCTCTTGTTAAAGGCAGCATCTTCCTTCCTCTCATTGTCCCATCAATTTCAACTAAACTGCACCCATGAGGGACTCTGACATGAATAATGGTAGATTTTAGCCTTTTCCCAACAAAGCACTCTTTGCTACTTCCAGAACTGCATAAACAGGTTGTTTTAAAGCTACTAATGTTAAATAAAGTGAGTAGGCTTTCAGCAATGGAGTAGAATCAGAAGGTTTTGGGAAACATTGTTTTCATACTACACAAATAGTATCAAAAACCAGAGACTATTGATACTTACAAACACTTCCTGGCTTTCAGATCCAAAGATTCAATGGTTCTTACAGAACCAGAGCGTAAAATCAGCTGTATTTCGTCCTTCCATTCTAGGGTGTTACAGGTTTGAGACAAAAGGAAATCCATTATTAAATCTGACTTACAAAAATTTCAATTAAAAGCTTCTTCAAACCACCATGTGGTTTCTTACATGAAGGTTTGAGCCTGTAATATTAATAACTCTACTGAAGCTTCTGCATATGAGGAAATTGTCACTGCCCAGGGGGGTCAGCCTCAGGAGGAACGTTTGTCCTGCCGGGGAGGGTCCAGTGACCTTCCTGCAGACACGTACAGTAAATCGTGTCCAGTCTCCGGCGGTCGGGCAGCCCTGGCTCGCAGAGCAGCAGGCACGCCTCGAGGTGACCAAGGTGGCACAGGCCCCCAGCTGCCCCAGGAACGAAGGAGGCGAGAGAGGACTGCCCCGTGTGTATCCCAAGCACTTAATGCCGAACGGCCAGGGACGAGGACGGCCGAGGTACAGGGGCTGCAGGCGCTTTAAGTATGAGGATAGAGAGGGGTGGAGCGAACAAAAAGCACCAATGGTGAACAACACAGGGGGAGGAACCTGGTGATAAAAGGCCAATCAGAGGTGCACAGACGAGGTAACAACCAACACAGACCAATGAACCACCGAGGAACAGGGAATTTTCCAGAACAAGGGGAGTGGGTTTAAACTTCGGCCTCGCCCACGGACAGCCCCTCGGACTCCGACTCATCCGCCCGTTGGATGGCCGCAAGCTGATGGACAGTGGGCTGTCCCGAGGTGGGCCAAGGCGCCCCAGCCGGAAATTAGAAGAGTTTTCAGCTTTTTCAGCTGTATAACTTGAGGCAAGTATAACCTGTATATCTGTGCAGTGGAATGAACACTGCACGGATACAGCTGTGTCAGTATAAACCACTTTGCACTTTTGCACTTTTCTGTAGTTTTTATTTTTTTACCATGAAACCACTTTCAACCACACTTGGTCACATCATTTATAAAAAATGAGTGACGCAGGGAAAAGCTGATCTGTGGTATCTCTTGTGTAGCTGCCCTTTGAGACACCAACTATATTCAGAAAGATTCAGACCAACGTTTAATCCAATAAACAGGTCTTTTCCTTGTGCATGTATATATAAAATATGTATGTTTGTTTATCTGTGGAAAATCTGATTTTCTCTGTAACTTTCAGTATTATTTATGTTCATGTATCTTAGCAAAACTCAGTGCACTTCTCTACCTTGAATACAAAGCAAGAAACTTGTTAAACAATACACTGATTATTTTGGGAAAGTGCTGTCTGCAGATAAAGAATTTTCAAGGTAATACAAAGTCAAATTAGATCATCAGCTACTCATATCCTGATAGTTAACTATCAAATGCTGAAATTCTAATTAAATTTTTTGTGGTTATACTATACTTATCAGCCAGTCTAATATGATTTGCTTCAATGTTTTCACTGATAATTTAAATCAGCTTTTGTAGGATGTTATGCACTTTACTGAAACACTAATATTTGCTGTGTCTTAATAAAATAATTCAACTAAATATCAGTGGTATTCCTGAAAAAAAAATGTTTTCTCTAGAAAGGAGACAAATAAATTGCACACCTGCTAATGCATTTATTTTGAAACACAACTACAAAGAGAAAATCAAGTGGGCAGTACTTGTAAGCTCTTTAATGGACTGGGTTTTGTCTTCATTTTTCAAGTTAATGAACAATTTAGAAGAAAACATTGACTCATGACTGCTAAGATTTGCATAGGACACATCTATGAGGGAAGTACTGAACAATGAAGAGACCAGGCTTGCTGATCAGAAGTTATTCTAAAGAATATTCATAGGATTTATACTAATGACTGTGATAAATTTTTCCTAATGGTTTAGAAATACTAAAATAATTTTGAATTCCTAAAAAAAAGGTCACTGGAAGTGCAAATCCTGTTGAAATTTGTACAGATATAGATTATCCAAACTTGCTTTGTTTGGGCAGCTTTTGAAGTTCTTTTAACCTATTCAATAGACTAGAGAGGACTATGAGCAGTGGTTTAGATCCACATACACGTAGGAACAGATTTTTCCTACAGACCTAGCTGTCCCAGAGGTCCCTACATATAAACGAGATTGCCAGGCACCAAAGCAGAACAGAAACAGCAGGACAAAACAGCTTGTAGTGTGAACTGCAATTAAATAAATTTGTGGTAGAGAGAGAATGGCTTTCACATGGAAGTATAAAAAAGTCCCCTGTAGTTCCTGGAGTGGATTAAAAAAAATAACTCTTTGATGAGTATCATTAAATGTTGTGGTTCTATAATCAAAATTGCCTTGGATCTGCAAGAGGTTTTTTCTGCAAACAACACTGGAATAGCTATTTCTTCAAATATTTTGAATACCATACACCTCCATTTTCTGAACGAGGTGTTTTCTGGCAGAATAAATTTAATAAAAAATGTTTTGACTGTGAGATTGCTTCACTATAATTCTTCCATTTAAGCAACATGAAAAGTTAAAAGTTCTTAATTTTAAACAGTCATAACTGAAAGGAGCAGGTTAGATCTTTGGCTGGAGTGAATTGATGTAGCCACATGAAATCGATGAGGTGAAGCCTCATTCTTATGTAAAAAAGATCTGTCTCTATACCTCAACACGCAGGAAGTTCAGATTATACACAAAGTTTCAGCAAACCCCTATTCAGATGCAAATTACCCGTGGGATGAGGGAGAAGGGTAGGAGAGAGGCACTTCACTCTCACCTCCGCTCCCATCCCCACGTGCATTGAGGCATGCAGGTCCCCATCCCAATCACAGCCCTGCACGCAGCTCTGGCATTCAGTCAGGAAACGTGGGAACGCACTGACTTCTGTCTCTCTTCTTGGCTCCTGAAGTCTTGGGGCACCCACTCCTTTAATGAGCACACCCCAACATTTGTAGCCCTCCTGAGCAGTGGAAAAGATTCTCATTTTCTGTGTGTGTGATGGTGGCATTCTCCAAACTATTATGGCCCATCAGGCACAGCATGGCCAGCCAGGCCAGGGAGGGGGTTGTCCTGCTCTGCTCTGCACTGATGCTCTGCTCGGAGTCCTGGGGGCAGTTTTGGGCACTGCAATATAGGAAAGACATTAAGCCATTAGAGAGCATCCAAAGGAGGACAAAAAGGATGGTGAAGGGCCTTGAGGGGAAGCTGTACAAGGAGCAGCGGAGGGCACTTGGTCTATTCAGCCTGGAGAAGAGATTGAGGGGAGATCTCATTGAAGTTAAAACTTCCTGGTGAGTGGAACACGAGGGACAGGCTCTGATCTCTTCTCTCTGGTGACAGTGACAGGACCTGTGGGAATGAAGTGGTGTCAGGCACATGGTGTGAGTCTTGGGGATGGTCCAGTGCAGGCCCAGGAATTGGACTTGATGATCCTTGTGGGTCCCTTGCAACTCAGCTTATTCTGTGATTCTGTGAAGGCTTGTGCAAAGCAAGGCAGAAGGACTTCATCCCTTGCCTGCCCTGTGTGACTGCCCCACAGCCGAAAGGATGCGGAGGGCTGGACACCAGGCAGGTGGGTACTGGGCAGGCACTGCAAAACTGCAAACTGGCAGGTGCACAGCATGACAATAGGCAACAGTGAGTAGAGCTGAGGATGGCTTGGAGCTGGGGGTAGTGAGGGAAGGTTTAGGACACAGAAAGGGGATGTGGAAGTGTGGAAAGCACTGGACCATCAGGTTAGTAAGTGTTAGGTGTTTATATAGAGAAGAGAGTCTTACAGCAGGGAAAAGGATTTATCACTTGAGTGTTTAGGACACCAAGCTTCATTAATTCTCCTCCTCACGAAGGGAGGAACTTGTTTTACAACATTTACAACACTTCTAATATCTCTTATCCAGTGGAGGAGTGGCAGGTAACAAGTACTTCTTGAAGTTGTTTTCATTATCTTTCTTTGAGGCAAGCAAGTAATTCCTTCAAGCTTATCCTCTGCCAGGATTAATTTGGTCGGTCTAGACTGGTTGTCCAGTACCAGGAGCAGATGCAAAACTGTATGGGGTAGAATGAAAAATAATCATTACACACAGGGGAGAAGAACTGTGTTTGAAGTGACCTGAATGAATACTGAATTCTTTTCTTTCCATGCAACATGAAGAACACCATGCATAAGGGTTATACAGAGAGTGATTCCTTTAAAAAAATAAAATCAACCCACTTGATAATGTCTTCTTGTTTCACAGTATTTAGGCTTTTATCACAGTTAGTTCTTAGGGGCTTGGAATGTTTGTCTTCGTACCAAGGCTGCATCACAAATTAAGGGATTAGAAGTCCTCAGTGCTGCAAAGGATTTACATTGACAGGAGATGCATAAAGGATGAAGCAAACTGTGCAGCTGAATCACCAGGCAGTGCAGCAGCAGAGTGCTTCCATCGACATGTGGGTGCTCACTGATTGGCACCAAGGAGCCTGCTCTGCACAGCACCGAACTCCTGCACACCACAGGCTGTCACACACAGAGCTCCACAGTGTTTGGGGCTAGGGAAACATACACAGACTCAAAAGATGTGTGAAAATATAGGACAATCCTGGTATTCCTAATATTTCAGTACCATCTGGAAGGTCAACATTTACCGGGATTGATTTAAAAATATAAATTTTGCTTAGGCGCTCTGTAAACAGTGTGAAGGTTACTTTTACATGGATTTGGATGTGGAAGATAAAGTTAGGTGTTTCCCTCTCTATTGGGGGATGAAAACATTCAGCAGTGTTCTGCAGCATAAGCATAGGTATGCTTTCCTTGGCAAAGGCTGATCTTTACATAACTTTCAGGAATCTCATATCCTTTAGATCTCTTGTCCTCTACAGTTAATATTGACCAGCAAATTAAACAGCCAGTCACAGGTCCCACTGGGAGGTGGATGCATAAACTCATTCACCAGTGTATTGTCACTGAAGCTCCATTTCTTTATGGTTTTGACAAAATTGGATCCTTGCACCGCTGGTGCTTGCCATTATGCGGAACCCACACAAGCCAGCATATAGTGTGGTGTTTTCTTTATTAATGTGGTAGCAGGAGCAGTGAGAGTTTCAGAACAATGTGGCTGATGTGTACCAAAGAGCAACAGTCAGCAGCTTCCCCTGTGGAAAGACCTATTTCAAGGGACTCCAGCCAAAACCCTGAGCGTTGGCTCTTTCTGGCTTGGCCCCCGTTCACCTAATGGCTTGTGTGAAGAGCACCCCTTCTGCTCAGCTGGCAGAAACCTCTAGAATGGGCAAAAAATGGGCAAAAGGCCCCTCTTGTATCTGCTTTTCTCTTTCCCTGCTAATACAAGTGTCAGACATGTCTTCAGAGGAACAATCATCTCCTCTGAGCTCACCCATTTCCTCTGAGCTCACCTGGCTGTAAAAACAGGAGGAAGTTTATCTCCAGAAATGCACAATTAGCAGTTGATCTTTCCAGCTTCACTGCAGGTGACATACCAGCATCTTTGCTATTGTTTGCTTTGCACTGCAGGCCACTCCAGATTATTTTAGTGATCTAAGGACTTCGTTTTGCAGGTAATGAAATATTTTGTAGAGAAATGGCTCCTTCCTGTGAAGCAGCAGAAAACTGTAGTTTGAACTTTACTCTCAAATGTAATCTATACACAGCTAATGCATGCTGGAAGGAAGCCAGTTTTTATTAGGAGCACAAACCTTCTGACAAGGTGGCATCAAGTTGCACTTCAGCTTCCTTTCCGTAACAAATTGTTGAGACAGCAAAGGAAAAAATAACTTCTCATCTGTTCAGGAGAGGAAGAATGCAAAATGACATTGAGGTCAGCCCTCCAATTCCAGTTCAGGCTGCTCTACAAATGGAAATACCAGCATTGTGTTTGCAATTTTACAATATGCAGGTCCAAAGAAGCACACCAGTTACAGTCAAGTGGAATGTGATGCCTGTTTGTGATTTTTGCACCCTACAAAATACTTCATAATGTCAGTTTGACCAACAGTAGGAGACTGGTAAATGTCCTGTGTTCAAAATGTGCTATCAGAAATCTGTGTAGCCATCTCAAAAGATGTATATCAATGCTTGGTATTTAAAAAATAGACATATCTGAAAACAACTAAACTGCACGCTAAATTTAGGGGTAAAGAGTGAAAACTATAAAAATTAACAGTATACTATCTTTGAATTGTAGTTCCTAAAATGTGCTAACAGGAAACATTCTCTATAGGTATTAAAAAAAATTTACCTCTTATTTTGTGACAGCCTCAGAAGTCCTGGTTCAAAGTATAAGAAGCTTTAAAGTGTAAAAGTCAAAGCTATCAAATACAAAATATTGCCAAGGGGGTTTATGTTGCTGTGAAACAGATAAATAGTTCATATTTACACTTTTCAATACTGAAAGTGTAAAACTTGAAGAAAGTTTTAGGGGACCAAACACTCAGGTAAAATTTACCCAATACCAACTCTAATTCTTAAAGTTAAACACTTTGTTTGTGTGCCAGCCTAGTACCAGATCCAGGGCTAAATTCCCCTGTTAATAATTATGAGCTTGGCAAGGAAGGCGTTGAAGAGAGCACAGATTATTTTCACTTTCAATTCAGCAGCTTCCCTGCTGACATTTCTTGCCATTAGTCACTTTAGGGTTGATTTCAACTCCTATCAACTTAAACCTTCAAAATAGCCTTAAAACACCCTGCAAAAAAACCCACAAAAAGTAAAATCCTTCAGAAAGATCCACTCACGCACTGAGAGTGTCTGAACTTGACTGATGGATCGGCAACAAAAATATTAGTTTTACTGTGCCACAGGAGTGAAAGCTACTGTTGCACTGAACCATCCACACAGCTCCTCACCACACACACCCCTGAAACAGCAGTGAAAATCAGGAATTGCCTGAGAAACACTAATTTTCTTGGTATAAATTTGCTCTGTTTCTTTTATCTTGCCTTTTGGGGCCCGTAAGAATTTTTGTTTTCAAAGGTGAGAGGAGGGATGGGATCTCGTGGGCAAGCAGCTCTCTGGCCTTATGGTTTGTTCTCATTGCCCACAGGGTGGCCTGGGCTTGGTCTATTGTGTGCAATTAAAATATCTTTTGCATTGAGAGTTATTGATGTTCCTGCAACATTTCTACAGTATTCATCCTTATAGTGTCTGATTGCCTTACAAGACACTAGATAAGTAAACCCTTACCTGAATTTTGCATGTAGGGAGCTGACAAAGAATATAAAAATTTACTGCTGTGTTGGGGGCTCAGTTTACAGAAGCTGTAACCCTTCCTAGAGGAGACATTTTGATTGTATTTTCTCGTTAAGACTGTCAAAGGTGCTTTTATAATTTAATTTTCATTGGTATACCTAGATTAGACAGTCTGTTTTACAGATGAAATTCACAAGAAGGTCTTATTTGGGTCAGTAAATGTTTCTCCTGATACACTTTTCTCATATGCAGCAGAGTCAAACTCAGGCATAGGCTCAACTCCTCACAGGGGGCAGTGCGCTATGAAACATAGGACATTATACCCAGACTACTTCCAGAAACAAGATTTTTGCAATCAGCTTCTGCATAAACATGATATTTCCTCATTTTATTTCAGAAATCTGAAATGTAACACTTTTTTTTTGTTAGTTATGTAGAAAGGGAACAGAATTTGTAAGTGCTTTGCAGGTAGGATTACTATAAACAAAGCAAATATTGCCAAGCTTTGCAAGAGGCCAAAACAATAAGGAGGGATAGCAGGATTTCATCATTCCTTACGAAATAAGAACAGGTTACCAATATTTTAGGTCTTATAAGACTGATTTCAGTTTCTGACTCTACAGCAGAAAGCAGCCTGGAAAAAACCAGCCTTAAAACTAAACAGCCAAACCAAAATACTTTTATTTCCCTTCCTAGACTTAGGTACTTTAAACTCTCTATTCCGATCAGCCAGAACATTGAAGAGCAGTAAATTTCAAATACGAAGTCTTAGAGAGACTCATAATTTGGACAACTGAAACTGAGAACTCTAAATCCAGTTTCAGCACCAGAATATAGAGGATGATATAGGACTCCTAACTGCCCATTACAATGGATGCCTTGAAGTCTGTCACACACAGAAATTGTCTCCTTTCACACTCATTACAAATACATGCTTTTTGATGCTGTGTCCCCTCTCTCCTGCTCTATGCCAGACATGAATCCTGTGCCTTTCTGTGCCATTAAACTGGGTCCAGGAGAGGGGGGAGAGAAGCCAAGAGAATTCTTCAGAGCGGTTTTGTGTTCAAGGACACACACACTCCCCTGCATTCTCGCTGCGGCAGAGCCTAGGAAAGAACTTTCCTGCTTTTCCCCAGCTTTCGGCTACTTTTGTCAGGAGAGAGACAGAGAGTTAAAACTCTTTGCTTTTTAGCTAGCCTGTTAGCTGAGGCAAGAACTTTTCCTGGGACAGTGGTATTTTCTTCTTCTCCTGGAACTGTTTCAGCTCTACTCTGGTCCAGATCACCATCACTGGGATGCCCACACCGCAGCCCAGAGGGGCCCACGCCGAACCCAGCTCCAGAGAGGGCAGAGCCACACCTACAAAGGACTCTGAATCTACCCAGGTTTTTCTCCACAGCGAGAGGTTTTATTATCTAACACTATTCATTCTTTTTCTGCTGCCTGCATGCACCCTGCTTGTTAAATAAATAGGTTTTCTTCATTTTCCTCCAAGAAAATTTCTTCCCGAACCCAGTGGAGGAGGAGCTGCTGAAACCTGCCTTCTATCAGAGGGACATTCACTTCAGAGGTTTCCTCCAAATTTGTCTCAAACAAGGACACATACTAAAAGCAGCATTTCACACCTTTGTCTGGGTTGCTTTGTAGCTCACTGAAGGACCATTTACTGGTCTGGTTCTTTGAGTTAAGGTAATTGAAAAATAAACCATTACTTGAGGCCCTCAAAAAGTGGCAGTTCCTCTCAAAAAGGTTTAAACCTGCTTTTTTGGAAATCATTCAACACATCTCACGTTTAAACACTCAAAAGTGATTACCTACATTCGCTAGTCATGTTAGAAAAATTTTTTTTGGAACTTTCATGCCGTTGGTTTCTCTCTTCTTGCTACTAGCACTTCGAAAGACTCTCATTGAGCCTCGGAAATGCTGAACCCAAGTAGTGTGAGACCAGTAGTCCTATACTTAGCTTTTTTCCTGATTCTGAATTTTGCACACACAGTGCTTTGGCACTAACTTTTGTTTTGCAAAGTGGAAATAAATTTCAAGTCACTATGTTTTATGAAAACCATATGGCTTAACTCACAGTTCTTCAGCTTGGCAAGATTTGCTTGTGGAAGCAAACATGTTATGAATAGCTGAATTCCCTCTGCATTTAAATATGTTCTTGGAGATGGCCTTGACTGATACTGAAAACAAGCTATGCTTGATTTAAAGTGATGATCATATGATTTAATTCCATATATTATAAAAATGAAATTAGAAATAAATAGCACAAAGAGACAAGAACTAAATGGAGATTAACTCAGTCCAAAAGAGATGTCAAATAAGTAGGTTAAACTGTAGTATTTGGTGGAATCACTCCAATGACTGTAGAAAATCTGTTAAGTTTAATGCTGCCTCAGGACTAGTTTTTGCGACATGAATTATGTAGTACAAGATACTTTTTACAATCTTTCATTAAGTAAGTGAATAAAAAAAATAAGAGGGAAAAAACAAGAGAATCCCATTTCTGGAGATATTAAAAATATAAATTCAGGTAAGATATACCTTCTATTGACAGTGGAATAAATCAGGATACTAAAACCTCTGAATATATCAGCTTCAGACTGGCAGGAGAGAAAAAAAACAGGCTCACTAAGTTTTGCTTCCATTTGCTAATCTCTGCTGGTACCAGAATTTATGGACAGAGACAACTACATTATCTGCAGGGGGGAATCAAAGGTGGAAAGAGCAGGGCTCTTGGTGCTGCTCAAAGACAAGATGCTCACAGTGCATTTGAAGAGACAGGGAAGTTTGTACCCGTTGCCTGTCCTGGGCGCACAGCTCCCGCGAGGGCAGAGCTGACCACTGCACCACCTTGCACTGTGTGGGAAGTTACACTTGGAAGTGCCTTTCTCCCCATCCCAGATACAGCCCTGGCTCCACCAGAAGGGAAATCATGTCCAGATGGGAACAACCAGACTCCAAGTTGGAATGAACACCAAATTTGCACTGAAAAGAACTCACCTAGAGCTCTAAATTGCAAACACAGACCCATCCATAAGAACTCATCTCCTGCTCATACGCATGCACAAAGCTCACAAGAACCTCAGTGTTGGTGTGAACTGCATACCGCAGCAATTCTTTTTTTCTTATTCCCACTATTCCCACTAGCAGAGTCTCATAGTTTGGATATTGACATTCTTTTACTCAGTTTTTTTAAACCATAGCAAAACCCAGTCCTAATGGAACTGGTCGTGTAGGATACTAGTTGCATCAGAATGCAGGATTATAAAGTCATATTTCTATCTTGAGACAGAGCCTTGAGCTGTGAAATTGGAGTAACTCCAGTGACATCAATGGGGCACCACTGGTTATACACAATTTGAACCAAGATTAAAGTTAATTATCAGTAACCACACACCAGCAAACCTATCACTCTCTAAAACTCTTTGCCAAGCAAACAGAACCAGTTCCTCTTCACCTACTGCCTTCTACATCCATCGCAGTACAGATGACTGGGACAGCATACATTTTGAGTAGCATTTGGAGTAGATTACTATGCCAGTCAGAAATCTACTCGTTTTTGCATTATCCTCACATTTTGTTGCTGAAGGTCTCCTTGCTCGCCTTTTCCAGCTCCAACCAAGACGATAAGTCATTGCCATACATGGTCGAAGCCATGACTACAGGCAGTGTGAAGCTGGGACAAGACTGGAGGGGTGTTTTATAAAATATCCTTAGGAAACCCACAATGTTATGGTATTACTCACCCAGTGTAGTAGGGAGAACACACACCATGGTCATCACTTTCACAAAATTCAGGCTTATTTAATGATATTTTGCCTCACTCAAATCCTGGAGTCATCTTTACCAAAGGAAAAAAACCCTCACCTCGATGAACAAGAATAAGATTGAAATATTAGTGAGACAGAAAATCAGTTTTCTTTAGGGAAAAAAAAATTCAGGTAAAAAATTTCAAGACAATTCACACAAAACCAATTAATATGGTATCTCTTAATGAGTCAGATTTCCACTTTTCTCAGCTGTAAGTAAATTTGGTAGCCATTCATTTTCTACTGAAATTGTTATTTTCCTTCTTAACTAACTACTTTGAAGTCCCTTAAAACTTGTGTCATGACACCAGACTTTGTTTATTTCAGGTGATGCAAGCACTTGTAGCTACCTTTGAGAATGACTTTCTCTGCTTCAGGCCTGAAAAAAGATCCATGTGCCTGAGCAGTGATGTATTTTTTCCAACAATATCAGCTGGTCTAATAAAAACTAAGACCTTTTCTTGTTTGTATCCTTTGATCTTAACACTAAAAGCAGCCCTACAACTACAATAACAATTAGTCCAGAAGGCCCTGGGCATGGGACCAGTAATAATAAGCAGTCTGAAGAGAACATTGTCCTGCTGTTTCATAAATGCCACATTTCATCAGGTTTTTTTTTTCAAATATAGGTGTTTCAGGCAGTTTTAAATTCGTACCAGTCTTGCCTACACAGAACCTGGATACGACAGTGACACAGCCACGGCAAAGGGGAGCCATCAGCTGCATCGTACAGCTTTGCTGCTCAGTCTCACCGTGGGGATGCCTCTGCTGACAGGCTCTTCTGCCCCTGTCTTCTCACTTAAAAGGTTTTAGTTCAAAAAAGATAAAACCTGTGTCACTTTTGTTTATTATGTGTCTTACTTTTCTCTTTTTTACCCATTTCATGTATCCAATCCTTCAAGCTTCTGCACTGTTTATTTGAAATAAAATAGGATTCTCATTTCACTATGGGAAGCAATCTGTGCTCTACCTTTTACTGCTGTTTTTTCTTAGATAACCTGTGCAACATTGCTTGCTAAGGTCACTTGATCTCATGTGTGTGTTCATTACAGCCTTTGTCTTAAAACAGTTTTAGGATTATTGCATTAATTGATATATTATTTTCGAATTGCTCTACTAAGGAGGTTCTGGCTGTGTTCATCGTCTCCCATCCGCAGGACTTTGATGATCTTTAATAAATCCTTAAACAGTCTTTAATTAACCCCTGAGATTTATTTTCTTTACAAGATATTCTCCTGTTTGTACAGGCTCTCTCATACAAACCTGGCTGCTTTGGGGTTTTTTATGATACACGTCCATTGCAGACAATTTCTTCACAAGGGCAAAACCTCAAGGAATTAATCAGTATTTTATTATTTCACACTCCTGCTTCAAGCTCCTTCAAAACCTCCACTGAGTTTATCGCATAAATTTTCAAGTTTTTAATCATATCTATTTTCCAAAGCATTCTAGAACATTAAATTGAAAATATATCCCTTAAAGCAAAGGAAAAGGTGTGTACATCAGCAGTAGTATCATGATTGCCAATCTGCAGTATATAGCTAGGGTCTAGGAACTATGAAAATTTGTTATCTTCATCTAAGAGCCACCTTCAGGACCCCCTATTTGTTATTTGATATGAAACTTTGTTGGAAAAATTTCCATGCTTTTGTTTGTGCATTTATCCCTGTTTGGCAGTATAGGATCTTGGAGAGGTAGTTCTGAAAAATATAGTTTTTTCTTTGAGTTTAAGGAATTGAGGTAATTTTTTATTAGTTTGATTCATCCTTTGCTTATCTTTAATTTCCTATTGCTTCAGATGAACCAGCACAGTCATAATTCATTTTCTTAACTGATTTTCACTCAAATGCTGCCATTTTCTGTCCATCAAAAATAATAGCATTTGAAATTCTTCATCAGGAACTTACAGCAGCCTCTTGGGAAAGAGGCAGATCTTCTAGGATTCCTCTAAAGCAATTAGAGTAAGAAAAGACTTTCTAAAGGGTGTCTTGAAAGCTTTGAAAATAAAAGTAACTGAGACACAGCTCATCTTTTGAAAGTGGAGATTCTTGTCAAGGAGGGGAATTGAGGTCACTAATTGACAACACTTAAAAGATCTTCAGAGGAGACAGCAAACCTGTCTCTGAAAAAGTAGTCCAGATCATTGGAGGACAAGATGAGTCCATCTTTCACCATTTCCTTTTATTATGACTGCCTCTACAAGAATGCTTTTCAGAGACTTAGAAACTGAAATAATAATATTCTAGCAGCATGATGAAAAAGCATATGAAAATAAGTAGTGACCCAATCTGAAGAAGAGTCAGAAGTCTGAATTCTCTGTAGAGAAGTTTTAACATCAGAGTCGCCAAGATGAGTTCTGGAGGCAAATGGTGCCCCCAGTTTGAAGGAATTGTAGAAAGTGGATCCCAGTGGATGGGAGGATGTGATCACAGGTTCCTGCAGGATTCAGGAGGGAAGAGGAGGGGTTGGCCCATTCAGGTGTTTTGTTGCCCACAGCCTGTTTACATTACAAATTCTAGTGTAAAAATGGCCCAGGCAAGCACTCTTGTGCTACCTTTAATCCAGCCAAGCTGGGCAGCAACAGCAGAGAGGAATTGCAGGCACAGAGAGCAGCCCAGACTGCCCAAGCACATCCCCAGAGACCCCCGCAGGCTGCTGCAGTGTGGGAAGAGGGGGGCAGATATCTAAAATCAGAAACTGTTTGTAGTTTGGCATACCAGTCCTGTGTTTCCCTCCAGGAATGGGAATGACAGAAAGCAGACTTTAATAGAGCTGAGGATATATAGCGAGCATCAAACAGTAATGGTGAAGGTAAAACACAAAGAAACACCCAGGGTAGGACAGGAGGCAGGAGAGTTGCTTTTAAATTGAACAGGTAGGATTTTCAAAAGATAAAACCACGAATTAAATTAACAACTCTCCTGAAAAAGAGTTTTAATTCAGTGAAGACCTTGTTTATGTGGCTACAATAACCACACTGAGAGAATACCTCGCTGCTTCCCTGGCAGTATGTGCTTCTCTTCCCTTCTGTCTCTCAGAGGATGACATCTGCATCACTCCTTCCCTCACTAGCAATCCCATTTGCTCCACAAGAACTGACCTCTGCTTCTATCAAATTGTCTCATTCATTCAAGAACACAGTTTAAACTCTAAGCAAATCCCTTCAAACTGTATTAGATTTTTCATTTTCCTGCGGAAAGCACAGGTCTGGGCCTAAGGAGGTCCCACTTCTTCAAAGCATGGCACTGAATATAAGACTGTTTCTCCCTATAATCTTTGGTTCTTTTATCTTCTCTGCCCACAGCCAGGACTGGTTAACACGTAGGAAACAGAGATTCTAAAACAGTAGTGTCTTTGTGTGTGTACAGGGAGATGGAAAAGTACAGGCTTACAGAGACACAAACGCATCATGGCAGCACCAAATCTAAATTACAAATATTGCTAAAATTCTTTTGCATCTTATAACCTCATATAAATGTCCTAGAAGAAAGACTGATGGACACATGACACCCAAGCCTTGGGTAACATGATATCAATATTTAGTCCCTTCTGTTATAACACATAACAGGGCCTATTGCTCATTTCTTTCCCCTGTGTCGTCTGCTGATGTTCTGCATGGCTCACAGCAAATGCGTTCTTTAGTATCATTATTACTCTAATTGGGAATTCTGGAGCAGATAGTGCCTCCTTTAACACTTCACACATGGCTTTTGCAGATCCCACAACAAGTTTGCTGCCTGTGCAGCCAAGAGGCAAAGCTCATTTGGGATCATTACAGCAACCTTAGCAGACCCCAGTGTGGGGCACTGATCTGGGGCTTTGTGCTCTGGTTTTAACAGGGATTTGTAATTAGCAGGAGTGTCCTGCAGAGAAGATTTTGTGTCTTGTAAGACCTGAGAATTGAGCCTGTGAGAACCATCCTGCTCTCACCCCCTTACACAGGTACAAAGAGGGACACACGGCTTTAGCCTCTTTCTGCACTTTTAAGCCAATTGTGTTTCAATGTAAAATCTGTTAATGTTGGCTTGCACACAGGTGGGCTTTGTATGTCTGAAATGTGTATTTGGCTGGCCACAATGCTGAGTGATTTTAGCTACAATACTGAATTGCAAGGATTATGAAGCCTCCAAGCGTGTGCTTCTAGTGTTGAAATGGAAACTTTGAAGTGGGGGTACAAGCATTCCAAAGGACCGATATGGAAAGTTTGGCATCCTCCTGCACTATTTCCTGCTCTGTTTCTGCTCTGGAAAACGCTGGAAAGCCTGTCTCAAGGCCCATCCTTGTCCGCCAGCATATCCTGGCTCACTTTAAGCGCTGGATGTGCCGCCTGTACAGATTTTAGCCGGGAGTGTTCACAGCTTACATGGGTTTTAAGAATGATACTGTTTTCATAAATGAAAAAGAACATTTTTGGAAAATATTCACACTTCATGTGCTTTCTGGAAGCATCACTTAGATTTGCAAGATCCAAGAAATTAAGATTACAGTTCTTGATTGTGATAGGGCTAACCAGGCAGTCTCCAAATAAGGTTTGAAGTCCATTCAAAACGTAAGAAAATCATAGCAGTATCCAGGTATGGAAGGAATGGTACGGAAAACACCTCCAAAATTGGATGCAGTGACTTTCCTGGCACCAGACCCAGGGTTAATTTGATTTGTTCAATGCCGTATGTGCTTTCTGACTTGCTGTGTAGTACCTGTGATATCTTGACTCTTTCTGATTGCCCCTCTGTATTGGGTGGATTTGTATGGCAGTTCACTAGACTCTTTTCACTGACCTGCCTTCATGAAAACTCTTTCAGAAGAATGGCATATACTCTCAGGGAAACATTTAATCCTGTACATTCTCTCACACCTTTTGCTCAAAATACAGTCTAATCTTGCTGAAAGTACAGAGTTTTTTAGTGTGTCTGGTAATAAAGGGAGCAATTCTTCAACATGAAGATGGTACTACCTTCTTTTAGTGTCTCTTGCCCCTTTTTTATGAACCTACCTGCATGTTTGATAACAAAACGATCTGTTGATGGAGACAAAAACTTTTCACAGAAGACAGAGAAATACAAAGTCTGAATGGTGGTGTTAGTATCCATAACAGTAGAAATGTAAAGATAAGAGGGTTTTTAAGTTGACATTTTTTCACAGTATACAAAAATAAGGTTTTTCTTGGAGAACACAGCATCATTTAGCATTTCATAGAGCTTTTTGGTTTTGTTGTGGTTGCGAGGCAGAAGTAATCAGCTTCCCAGAAACTAAGAGGGTGAGAGCCCATGCTAAGTGTACTCTTTACAGTATGGTAGAGTAATACTGAAAAATTGCCAAAAGCTCTGTGTGCATGGAGAAGGATCAGAAACAGGTATCTACCAAGCAGCTATAGCAGAAAGCCCCTATGTACAAATAATCAAAATTATCTGCTTTAGGGGAAAAAAAAAGGCATTTCTTTAAAGAAACTTGACATGTAAATACTATTATCTGTTATAAATCCTCAGAAACAGAAATGCAAGGAAGAGAAGGGTGATGCAGGCAGAGGTTTTTTTACTCAGACTGAATTTCCCCGTGTCAAACACTGCTTTATTAGCCATGACACCAAGACAGAAGCATGATGTTGTTGCTGCCTTCTGTCACTCTACTTGCTAGTCACTGCAGCCATTAAAATGCCAGAAAGAAAGGAACTGCAGAAATAATGCACATATTGGATGGAGTCTATATTATTTTTAACTATCCCTTCGAGAATTCTACTTGTTTTGTTCATTTCTGAGGATGTTTGTTTCTGATATTTATGGCTGAACACCTGTTTTATAATCTCTGGAGAAAGTTGTGCAGAATAAATTCACTGTCATCAAATACAGAGCAGTGTTGAATTACTCTACTCCCCAGTTCAGAACACCGCTGTTATTTCAGGGCTTGAAATGTTTCTCTTCATGGCTAATTGATTGTGATCCATGTGACAGTTCCTCCTCTCCAAATAGGAAATATCACTAAGGGATTCTTTGCCTTCTTTAAAGTCTGTGTCTTTATCTTAAAAGTTGTCTGTTCTCACCTGGGCAGTGGTTTTGGTGGAGTTAAAGGTGAGGTGGAGCCAGGATTAAAACACGGCCCAAACTGCTCTGTCTACCCAGAAAGCTGATGTCATGCACCATCCAGCCTGCTGTAAAACCCAGGGATGAAGGAGCCAAACTTCCCTAATCAGGTTTGAGAAGAGAAAATATCCACACAAGGGAGAATTTGGCACATGCAACCCTCATGGAGGGACAGATACACACGTGGCTTCTGGTGAGAGACCATGTGAAGCACCCACAATGCCGCATTTGCTGCTCCGTGGCTTCCCAGCTGGCTCTTGGAAAACCAATTAGCACCTTCATTTACCAGTTAGCAGCCCCACTGAAAATGCCCTGGTGAAAAGGCATCTCTCAGCCTGACATGTCATTACTAGTTACTTTCCATGACAAATTCCTGCATGCATACAGCGCTTTTACATGGTCTCCCTCTGTATCTGTCTACCTCAGCTCCTGCGTCCCAGCAGTCAGCCTGTCAAAGCTGGCAGGCTTCACTTTTTTCCATTACTCAAAAGAGCACCAGGGACAACCTCTTTTAAATTGCTTTGGTCCTTTCTCTCTCCTGACAAGATCCTGCTCCTCATCCCTGTGCCCCACATCTTCCTGTGGGCTCTGCTTGCCTCTGTGATTAGAATTATCTGGCGATATCACGGTTCTGATCACAGCTGATCACAGCAGCCAGGCATGAGGTTGCTGGGAGGTAACAGCTTCACAAGACCCAGAGAACAAAAAAAAAGAGAAAAGAGCTAGGATTTTTTGAAATAACAGAGCATCCTGTTTTTCGTTAAATTTTAATGGGCATGAAGGTCATACACTGAGCTCATGATCCCGCTTGTGCCTGGAAGAAAGAAGACAAACTGAAAACACTATGATTGTATCTTCACTTATTCATTCTTTCTTTCTTATCAGTTACAGTAACTGCATTCTCTGGCATGGTAGGTTGGTATTTGTTTTTTAACATTTTTGAAATTAGTCCTATTTATTTTGTACTGAGTAGAAATTATTTTCTGAACAATGTTTTAAAAAGCAACTGCACAAGAACTAAAAATCATAAGGTTGGAACAGAAAGCAAACACAAAGTTGGCAGGTTTCAGAAGCAAAAGCCTGAACTGTCCCGCCAGCTCACCATTCACCTCAGAATTATATATTTTCCATTAATTTCCCTGGAGTGTGTTGTCCTGCCAGAAGTAAGACAAATTCTGTGTGTCTGAACGTACAGTTCAAAATTTCATATGGTGAAAAATTAAAAATTTTGAATGTAGCCTGAGTTTTTCTCTTTCACCAATGACAAAGATAAAAGAGAGGACATAATACATTGCTGCCTAAGGGGACCTCATTTGGAAGTAAATAACTATTTGAGTAAAAATTATTACAGACAAGCTAACGTGTATTGGAAAGGTAAACAAGGGGCCTGTAAATAAAACAAATTTATTTCCTTTTCAGATTGGATCCTGCAAGCGTTTTCACTGCAAAGAATTCTTGCTTACAGAGGAGTTTCTCAAAGACCTGCCTGGTTACTGGGTATGTGAGGCCTCCTTCATATTCAGCACTACTGCAGGAAAGAAAACTAATTGAGGAAATTAATATGCAGTGCTCAAGGCCGAGGCGATCAGATAAATTTCTACTGCTTCAATGCAAGCTGAGACCTACTCAGAAGGAGTTCATTGTGCCTGTACAGTGACACTTTTTATCAGTGTTTCCCTACTCTAATGAAACTGCTTCCTGGGCAACCCTCAGAATTGAGAGGCTAATTCACTTTCTTCTGAGTCTATAACCTGCAGAGGCTATGATCAGCCTTTCTGAGAGGACTAACAATGGGAAAAAAAGCTGGAGAAAAAAGCTGGAGACAGCTCCAAACTGATGGTTGACATCTCAATAGTGACTTTTCTCATAACATCTTCCCGTTATTTCTATACTTGCCGAATCAGGCACACAATTAACAAGTGCTGAGGACACATACAGGACAGAATTGCTGCTAAATTACACATTTTGTTTGTGTAGCTTTATCTTATCCCTTTCCTTGTGAAAAATAATTCAATGTTTTTTCAGCATCTGAATTTCAACTTATTCCTTCCTTCATTTATTCTTCAAAAAATCTAAATGCATATTATATACTTTGAGGTTTTCCTCCCTAGCATTATTTCCGTCCTTTTTCCCCCCAGACCCTTTTGTTTTGTACTCCTACCTAGCATGGATTCGCAAGGCACAATTTGAGGGATGTCTTGGTGGATTCACAGTGAAATAAGTGCCATGGAAAGCAGGAGACAAAGTGGGGTGGGAAAAATAATTAAAAACTAAAAAACACCCCAAGCAAAGCAAAACCAAGCAATATAAAAAGCAGAGGTTTAGGCTACGCAGTCTTTATCCTGGCAAAAGCCCTTGCTCATTTCCCTTCCAAAGAAAGAGAAGTACAGAAGAACGGAGAAAACAGAAGTGCAGATGGCACCCCAGTCATCACGAGCAGCTCAGTCCTCAACCAGACTGAACCTTCAAATGTGCTTACACACCTGCAGCAGCTTTGCTCTGTGGGTGCAGACATCCTTTTTCAGCTGGTGCTGTACAAAGTTTGCATGGTCACAAGAGCCAGGCCAAAAAGAAATGGTCACAGCAGTTAAATTAGATGCTGCTTGGTTTTGCTTTGGTTCTGAGAGGTACATTTTGCCTCCAAATCCTCTGGGCAGCATTTGATGAAGTCAGGCATGTCAATGCAAAGTTTTTTTCTTGCTTTTACTGTCATTTTAAGTCCTTCATCCACACCTGTTTCTGCAAGTTAAAAGCTTTCTCAGTTAACAGCTGGACTTTCCCTCAGATCTGGACTTCAGTGCTTGCCAGAAACCATCTTCTACCAGAAGGGAAGAAAGCAGGTGGAAATTCACATATTAAAGTTTTTTCTTCTTACCTTCAGCTTTATTTTACACTGCCCAGGCATAGACAATAACCTCTTTGCCTCCAAGTTTAAATGACCACAATGCAGACAACAAATCAAGGAAGAGGGGAGCTTTTTTTTTTTTAATGACTCTTTGGCCCAAAGGTCTCAGCCTGTTTCATTTATTTATAAAAATGTAATGCTATCTGATATACCACACATGCAAATTCTTTTAAAGCTTATGCCTCAAAGTTTGGAAATTAGCAAATATAGAACTGCTTACTTGGTCCTCAGATGTTATCCATATCTCAGCAGGATCTCTAATGGATTTTCCACATCATTTAATATCTTGCAAGATATAACAACACATTGTGTCATTTTTCAGAAGCAATTAAGCTAAAGTTATGATTTGAGGGAAACTGCCTGCCACTTCATCAGAAAGCAATATGTTTCCTTTGCCAAAGTTTAGCCTTCACAAAGGGGACCAAAACAACAACTTTAAAAAGTGAAGCTCAGGATCTGAAGACATTTGTAGAATAGTTCCTTGAAGTGGCAAATGTTACACGCATGGATGAAAACAGACCCTGGATTTCTCCTGTTTGGCACTATAATCTGTGTGGGAATAACCAGGGTCATGCACAACCAGCACAGATCCTGCATAAACACCAAATCTCAGCACTCTACATTGTTGATTGGCTCAGATGAGGCACTAACACATCAGCACAGCTCCCAGAGCTGCCACATGGACATCCAGGTTGAACAACAAGAGGAGGATCCAAAGTTCCTCTGAGCCTGCCCATGGAGACAAAACCTGTGCCCACTCAGCCCCTGGAGGAAGCTGTGTGGATCAGAGCCCACACTAACAAGTTTTTCTGGTTATCACGAACATTCTGCTCACAGCAAGGTGGTGGTCAGGATAGTTCAAACATGAAAAACAAAGGAAAGCAAGGCCATGGCCAAGCTCCAGAGGATGAGGACTAGCCAGGAGCAGAGCAAAGATGAATATCAGGAGATGCCTGGAAGTCACTGCTTAAAGCCATCCAACAGCTTCTATGAAATATCTTTAAATGGACATATGAACTGCATGCACATGCTGAGCCAACTCACTGATAAATAGACAGCAGCTATTGGTCACACTAGAGGTAAAGTTTCATTTTAGTCAATTTTGAGTAGTTTATAATACTCTAATTCATTTTGATCTCATGGGTTTTTTATGCTTCCTCTATGCAAAAGCTGAAATATTTTGTTAAAGTTGAATGGAAATCAGCTTACAAATTCTGATCTGACTTTAAAAACAAGCAACTTTGCAAACCTAATTATACATATTCAGAAAACGCTTAGAGGCTGGTTAAAAACCATTCCTGCCCTGGAGACCTTTCAAGCTTATGAAAATCTGGAGATCAACAAAGGGCAGAACCATGATGCTCATTTTGCACATTTCATTAGATCTAAAGAACAAGCCAAATGTGTGGTGAGGAGGAATAGGGCAGGGTAGGAGGTCTGGCTCGTAACCTTATGGTTATGTGCATTTGCAATGCAAATTTCTCACATGCAGTAAAGTTGCTATTACAGTTTGATCAAGAGAGGGTTTTAAAATATATGAACTGAACAGTTTATGAGTAACCTCTTTTCACAACTTGTAATTGGTTATGGTTTCAGTTCCAGTCCAGAGAGCAAGAAAAATCATCTCAGACTTTTGCATTAGGTCCAGATGGGATATCAACCCTCTTCCTTCAAAGCACAACCTGTAAGTGCTGGAGTTTCAAAGAAGCTTCCCAAACATAGAGGGTTTTGGCACAAACCTGAGATTCTTTTTTTCCACAGGGTATAAGGCAGACTGCTAGGTGCTCCAAGGAAGGGACACTAAATTAACATCAGTTGTGAAATATTTCAACACTCTCTTCTCTATGCATCTGTCCATTCTTCAGATCAGGTATTTATATTCCTAGTAGAGGGCTCAGATATATCTCATTTCTTTGTACTTGTCAAAAGTGATGTGGTCTTGCATGGCAAAAGAGATATATCAGCCAATCTTATTCATCCTAGCTTGAGTCTATAATTTTTTCTTCTGAATTAAGTATTACTTTGACTGCTGTCACTAGTTAAAAAAACGACAAGATCTGTCACCTTTAAATTTCCTGTAATGATTTAATAAGGCTTTTTTAACTCTTTCAAATATGTATTTTTTTATTCCAGAATGAGATCTATCCCATATGATAATGGCAGTTCTAGACATACAAAGGACAAGGCATTTTGCAGCTATTTATGCCTGTTTTTCAAAAAAACCCACTATTTTTGCAAAAGCTAAATGGAATGTGATAATAAGGTCTCTGACATTTTATTGTATTACAAAGTGCTACACATGACTCTGTTCACTGAATGAAAAGAGAAACACATATTTTTTTAGGCACAGACAAGAAAAAAATACAACCTGTAAGATTGCTGGGATCAAAGTAGAAACTCACTAGCAAAAATCATGAGCATTTGGCATTGTGCGATGAAAAGATTGAAATCCTCCTTAATTTTTAGGCATCTTAAGGGGCCACGTACTGCTCAGGATGCAAGTGTGGCACCTTGACACCAGCAGTGAGTACATCTTTTGCAACCTGCTCATGGCAACTCAAAAATCAGTTTACAATGACTTCGCCATCTGGACAAAAGAGAGACTGTAAACCCCCTCTTTTGGAAATTAAATGAGAATGAGGTGAAGGGAGCAACTTCACAATCTGAGAAGCACATGCTGCAGAAATCATAGTTATTACAATGAAATAAAATAGTTTCTTTCTAGCCCTAATTATCTTAGTTAATGTAAATCTCATTGCCAGTCCGCCGAAGAGTACCCTCACATGGAAGTTGTAACTGCAGTGAGGTCTCCCGTCAGTCTCCTCTTGTCCAGGCCGAACAGACCAAGTGACCTCAGCCTCCTCTCACACGGCTTCCCCTCCAGACCCTTCACCATCTTTGTTGCCCTCCTTTGGATGCTCTCTAATGATTTAATATCTTTCTTATATTGTGGCGCCCCAAACTGCACACAATATTCAAGGTGAGGCCGCCCCAGTGCAGAGCAGAGCAGGGACAATCCCTCCCTTGGCTGGCTGTCGATGCTGTGCCTGATGCCCCTCAGGACAGGGATGTCCCTCCTGGCTGCCAGGGCACTGCAGGCTCATCTTCAACTTTCCATCAACCAGGACCCCCAGGTCCCTTTCCACAGTGCTGCTCTCCAGCCTCTCATTCCCTAGTTCATACACACAACCAGGTTTGCCCCATCCCAGGTCTGAATCAAAAGCCTTGATTTCTATCAGAAATATAATTACAATGTCAACACCATTTTAAAATCCTTCTATATCAAAATTAACTTACCAAAATTCACAATCAACTTAAAACAGTCGACTGAAAAACTACCGTATTAATGAAATAGAGAAACTGGCATGAATTCTACAGTTTGTTGAAACTTATAATCTATGTCCAGATCAGTGTGACTTGGACTGGAAGAAGACTGTATTTTTTTTTAAAAAGTCAGAACACACCAGGTTTATTTACCACTATGGTATTGCTCTCTGTGTGTCCTGTTTGATCATTCTGTTCCTCCTGTGCAAATGACTTCTCCTCTTGCTGTTCCCCCACAACTGACCCTGTCACCTCCTTATCTGCCAGCTCCAAAAGTGCTAATTACTCCCTTTTTCTCTCTTGTCATCTAGTGTATTAGTATAGTTAAATTAAAATATGAGCAGTTGTTTCTAACTTTCGGTTAACATTGAGTTTGTTTCTTCTTTGTCAGATACCATGAGAGTACTTGTGACAGAAAGCTTTTTATATCAGCATCAGGCTGCTTAATAAAACCTGTTAAATTTCCCAACATTTGTTCTCTTGTGTTCTTAGTACAGCTACAATACAGAACAGCTGTTACTATACATTTGTAGGGCAATTTCTGAGTTAATTGAGCCAATCCATTACTGTAAAAATAAGTGAGATCTTCTACATTCTGTCTGGTTTAGACTTTTCTGTTAATTAGGATTTTTTTTATTCTATCCACTTTAAATAAATGACACATTTGAACAGTCATAATGGGGAAAGTTTAGCAAAGTTAGTGTCATGCATTGAGCCAAAATTCATTACAAGGACCTTCTGTGTTAGAAGACCTCTAAATTTACTTTGTTTGAGTCAATTTGCTATTCAGAACAAGAGCAGACAAGAATTTTTTTTATCTGGTCGTTTTAGTTATGGGCTTTCTTTCACTTTTGAAACTTGGGGTGAATAACCTATATTAAGCTCTACAAGACAGTATCAAAGCTCTGAAAACAAAAATTACAAACTTCTTAGGAGGTAGTCACATAGGCATATATGGGAATATATGTATTAGTGTAAGTGAAAATTTTTAAGAAAGAATTAATTTTCTTCCTGAAGTAGCATGTTGTACTCACACAATATGTTCATTATTAAACATTTACATTTTGATTTCTCTGTCATTATCTTGTCTCTTGCTTTTTGGCAGCTGTCAGAATTTGTAGAAGGAATATGAAGAATTGAAGATCTGTAATATTTTTCTGTTTGCTGTATGTTTCCACATTCATCTGGCAAGTGCAGAAGGGCTTTTACAAATATTTTTTATCTAGGTCTATTCAGAAGAGTTTTCAATGGGACTTTGTCATTTATGTGCTAGAATGTAAGAGGAACTCACCAAGTCTTCTGTACATAAAGTGTGTCTTTTGAACACTTATTTCTGTAAAGACTCTTTGGTAATGGGTAGTTAGGGATTATTGGTATGGAATTGGGAAAAATAAATAGAATAAACCCATGGAAAATAAAAGGGATTCAGTGGAAACTGGGTTTATGATTAACTGCCCTTTTAAAACCCGTCTTTAAGAAATATCTTGGTGATTCAGACTTCCAGGCAATACTAGATCTCTGCAAGGCTTTCACACTTTCATCCCTCCTCCTCTTTGCTATTTTCCACATTTGCTATATTTAATCTCTGATTAGATGTAAATGCTGGGAATCAGGCAGGGGTCACCTTGAGTTTGCACAGCACCTAGTTCACATGGGTCCTATTCTTAGTGGTAAAGTTATTACTGGATGTCATAAGATCACCCTCTAAATAGCACTCCAAGAAATCAGTTTCGTGGGTCCAAGTCCTGCAAAGAGTCTGCCAGAACTAATTGGACTATTGGAGAAGCATGAAGTAAAATAAGGGCAAACGAGTCTTTGCAGAATCACAGATGCTCACTGGAGATTAAGAATAAATTCTCAGCTGCATTTCAGAGGCAGAAGTCTAAGCATATGGAGCAGGCATGCTGAACTTCATTTACTTAGCATTTATGGAATGAGCAACAGTGAAGACACTATGAAAATGTGTGAAGGAGAGAAATAACCTTTTTCATCACGTTTTTCACCAAAGAATCATTCAAGACAATGGAACTAATTTAGTACTAAAGATACAAGGTATGCTGCCTTTCTTTATTAAAAGTTTCAGCTGACTGGAAAAAAAATTTAAAAAAAAACCCCACCACATTTGCAGATAGGGAAATTATTCTCAAGTGTGGGTGTAGATAGAAAAATAAAAGTAGCACTTAAGATTAAACAAGGAGTAGGAGGAAATGTCTGTAGAGAGAAAAGTAGAATTTTATATCCTTAAAGTTCAAAATTAAAAGACATCTGAAATACCATCAGAGATAACCTCAATCAAGGGAATGCAAAATTAGGAAACAGCCTTGATTATTTGTCAATAGGGGTCAAATTCCACTTCAGTTTTTTCCTGCCCAAAATTGAGACTGTTTTCTTTCGACAGTGAAAAAAGTTTTATTATCCTCAAACAAATCTGCTCTTCTTTATTTGCTTGTATTTTGTTTTGTTATTTTTTGAGCTTTATAATAAAAACAGTGAAGAGAATCATTAAACTGCTGGAGGAGGAGTCATAGCCATCAGATGACCTTCAATAACTCTCAGGATGTGTCATCTAAATTCATTTCCTGCCTCCAAAGCTCAAAAGGCTCAAATCTACAATTCCTGCGTCCCAAGAGAAAGACCTCAGAAGCCTCCATATTTTTTTTTTTTAAATGGACTGATTCCAGCACAAAGCTGTTTGAAGAAAGATTTCTTTTGACAAGTGGTGAGACTGTTTCCAAGGAATTAGGAGACCATTCAATCTCTTCAAATAGCTGGGCAGCTCAAAATCTCTAAATATGGTAAAATATGGTAATATGAAGGGATCTTTCAGGAACTCATTAACACAACAAAATGAACTAAAGGCAACCCAGCACGATAATTCATGTGCCATCATTTCTGGCCATAGGTACCCAGTGCAGAAATTCATGGAACCCTGTGGTGGGGGTCAGATGGAGATGGCAGGGAGCACGGAAGCAGGAGGCAGGCTGCCCAGGAGGAAGGTCCTGGCACATCACCTACTCCCACTGCCTCACCTGGCCAGAGAGAGCTCTGACAGGGGCTCATCTGTGCACTTGGAGCTGCTGCTCTTGACTTTTCCAGCTCCTGCTGTTGCAGGACTTTTTCCCCTCCTCCCCTTTTTCCATTGGTTTCTGGTATCCACAGAAGTTTCCAGCTCATCCCTGAGGTCAGCTAAGTTCTGGGCCAAGACTTTTCTGGCTGTCTTTGAAGTATCAAAGCCCCAGGTGCTTCCCAGAGGGGTTTTTCAGCAATGTGCTGCTGCCAGACAAAGGAAGGATGGGAAGGAAAAACAGGAGAATTAGTAGAGCCTATGGAAGATTTGAAATTTTCTTGAGAAAGGGAGAGTAAAAATAAAAAAATTGCGAATCCTATTGGATGTTTTGCCTCAGACTTCAACTTAAATTATATGAAAGGACATGGATTTTGTCACCCACGGCATATAATTCCTCTCAGTAACCATAAGGATTTTCACTCTCATGTCAGTCAGTATGACATTGTCCATGTTGTATACTCACAATCTTCGGCTCAACCTCTCAGCTGCCCTAATGTAAACCCGTAAAGGCTTTCCCAGATTAGGACTGAAGTCTTTCTAATTTAACCCAATACCCATGTCATAGCTATCCTCCCAAGAATATTTCTGCCTCTCTCCAGAGAATCCAGACACTGCCCACCAAATCACCACATTTCAGTATTTGACTTGCAGGGCCAAAGGAAGCGCAAACACCTGCAAGTTCACTCCTTAGCATGCTACCTTGACCTTTGAAGAAATCACTACACAACACTTTCCATCAAAGCTACAGCATGAACAACTGTGCAGAGAAAGGCCATGAATTAAGGACTCTGTTGCCAGCATTGTCAGGTCAATGCTTCTTTTAAGTGCAGTGCTAAATTAATTTATGGTAACAGACAGCTGCGTGCAGTGTCCTTCCCTCTATACATTACACAGCAGCACAAATCTGACAAATAATTCAGAAGGAATTATTTGTAACATTCATAATCATACTTACTCACAAATATGCCATGAAATGATCCCCGGCTGGCAGTTTAATAGCTTTATCTCTGATTACTGTTCCCGTAAAAACCTCAGAGAAACAGAAGTGCCTGCATTTGGATGACAATATCACCAGCTCTTTCAAAGACAGCTAAAATTTTAAAACAATAAAGATGTTTTTATTGTTCCCTACAGTAAGAGCATGACAGACTAAATAAAAATACCAGCATAAATTCAAGCAAAGGTTCTCTGTCTCCAGCAGAAACTGAGACAGGGATCATTGGCCTCAGGCATTAGTTCAGTGAAGTATTCGTAGCAATCTTCATAAAAATTCTTATTTCAAAGTAAGACTAGCCCATGTTAAGATAAATTTGATGCACTCTTTTAAAAAGTTTTAATGTGTTTCTTCTTTCAGATATCAAGGGTGCTTGGCATGGGGTTTTCAAAAGAGTTTTCTATTCTCAGGGCATTCTCCACCCTGCAAAGACACCATAATTATCAATAAAGCACATTCCATGTCATGCAGCTTTCCTTTTATTCCAAAATCACAACTTTGACCTCCATCCATTCCAGAGCTGGCTGTTATTTGTCACTACAACATCTCAGTCTTCTCCTCGCCCACAAAGAAGGAGAGGACTCCCACTCAGCTGGCAGCAGAATTCTGCTGTTCCAAATACATCCTCAGGATTGGGCAGTCGGACACACCCCACACACGCAGCAATGGGACAGCCATCACTGGATGTCATCTCCAGGGACCTGGGGGACAAGGTTGCTCCAGGTCTGTGCTGAGTTATGGGATCTGGCCGTGGTTTGTGTGTCACACAACGTGAGAAATGGTTCAGAGTTATGTGTCAGACCTGGTGTTTTCATCAGCTACTGCTCATTTTTCTGATATTGAGGGTGGAATTCCTGTCTCTAAAGGGAGGTTTTTACAACCTGGCTGGAGTCCTGGCAGCCCCTATATAGCCAGAAAAGAAATGAACACTTTCACACACCTGTGGTAATTTGGTTAAATACCTGATTTTCTCTGTGTTTTTTCTTTTATTACCTTGGTCATCTGCACTGCAGGCATGTAAAGATGTGGGAGAAAGGGGAGATGAATTCCCACCTCCACCATCAACACTGTAGTTATAACACAATAAGTAGGAAAAAATATTTTAAAAGGGGAGAGGGACCTTTAAAGCAGTTATTTTGTAATCACTATTCTTACTCCTCTTTGATTAGATGTCATTGGGCTGAGCAGAGAATTATTATTAACAAAGAATGAGGAAAAAGCCTTTTTTTTCTCTTGAACATGAAACCATGGCGATAATGCACAAGGGTTACTTCTAAAAGATCCTGTCTTTTTGTCCTGTTATCACAGAGCCAAAATACAATCACATCTATGGCCTCCACAGGAACTGAAACTTCTGTGAACCTTGTCTAGCCCAGTAAAATATCAATGATGATATTACTCCAGTATCTCTATAAGGCAATGCTGCATCTGCTAATTGTATTATTCCTCCATTTTCAGTCCATTTGTCAGTAAAGGAATGGCTTTTTACCTCTGGAATTGTATCTATCTCCTCTGCAGACAACTTGAGATGTCCTGGCTGATAAAGTTTTACTTGTGGAGACAAAACCATGATGCCTGGAGTGTTTTGGGCATTAAAAAAGAAAATATGGAACTAATCAATGGTTGCAGTAAAAGGGCTTGGAAGCAGAAAATTGTATCCCATTGGAAATTTTAAAACTTGAAATGGTACTTGTTCTTAATTTGATTTAAAAAAAAAGGTATTTGCAAAAAGCTTAAAATTAAAACACACAGAGAATGAGTGATTCACAACCAGCAAAAAACTGTTTCAATAAGCTAAAAGCATAGAAAATGGAAGTTAAAACGATAAATTGAAGGAACAAGATAGAAAATAGATATTTTGCCAAAGGATGAAATGAGCTGGAAAGGATCCTTTCTGTTGTCTTTTATACGGAATTTAATCAAAACGGATACATTCATATGAAGCTTTTCTGTTGCTAAAGCTGTCCTTTCTGAATTTGCTAAATGGCATTTCTCAGCAGCAAAATTTGCTCTCCAGTTTTTGAGCAGACCTGTTTCAGGGGATCATGCCAAAAGTGGTTAAAATCTCCCAGGAACACTCCAGTATTGCCCACGCTAGATCGATCTAAGCGTGCAAACAGAGGAGGTTTTTGGAGAGTGGCTACAGGTTTCCAGAGGCCAACTGGGATAGCGACAAACACAGCTGAGGTAGAAGGTGCTCTGCAGGGTGGAAGAAAACCAGCAATCTCCAAAGGTACCTGCATTTGTTGACAGGTGCATTAGCTGAACTTAGGTCATTTGAGAGAAAACACACCTGGTAGGTCCAGACACACGTGGAGGCCTCAGTGACAAAACAGCAAGGTCAGCGAGTTTTAGGGCTCATTACTGTTTGGTAAACAATTAAAGAAATAAGCAGGTTCAGCAAAAAACAAGGCCAAGCCTTTTTTTTCTATCCCATTTGATGGATACTTGCACCCACTTCAGGTTAATGTTTCTGTTGAGGACCTGGATAATGAAATACAGATGTGCTTATATTCTCAGTCATCATCTTACAGGGCTGCTGTGAGCAAGTGGGAGATAGAGGTTTTGTTTAATGTAAATCTGATAACCTGAGAAAATGTTTTAAAATCTAAAACAGTCAATTGTGATGAGCATTTGTCCAAGAAACAGAAATTCAGGAGATGCATACAAAAATGGAGAAAAAAACTTGGGCTGTTTCTTGATAAGAAAAGAGCTTGAAGAGGTGATATTGGGCCACAAAGTGATTAAAAGTTAGTGGGGTACACTTGGTCTTCAGAAAGTGTCTGCTTAAGAATTGAAAGAGAATCAGCAATGAAATTGTATTCAATTTTAAGGAACATATCCAAAGAGGTAGCCTAAAAAGTGGAAAACAAAAAGAATTATAAGATGTTGGTAAAATATTTTTTTTAAGAAAAGAGGATGTTTGGAATCTAAACTTTGTTGCTGATAGGAATCACAGAATTCTAGAATCGTTCAGGTTGGGAAAGGCCTGTATCGGGATCATCAAGTCCAAACATCAACTTAAGCACTACCACCATATTCACCACTAAACTATGTCCTCAGTTGCCATATCCACACAATTTTTGAACACTTCCAGAGTTGGTGACTCCTCCACTTACCTAGGCAGCCTGTTTGAATGCTTCCCGTCAAGAAATTTTTCCTAATATCCAATTTAAACCCCTCCTGACTCAGCTTGAGGCCATTTCCTCTCATCCTATCACTTGTTACCTGGACGAAGAGACTGATCCCTACCTGGCTACAACCTCCTGTCAGGTAGTTGTAAAGAGTGATAAGGCCTCCCCTCAGCCTCCTCAAAGTATTGTGGATTACCAGCTTCCAAATGACTGCACTGTGTTTGTTTAATCTATGGATGGTTGGTTTGAAGTTGACGTGTGCTGAGGGAAGGATTTTATGTTCGTGGAAGAATTATGCTTAATTCTGTTGGCCTAGTAATGCATACAAAAAGCAAACAGAGAAAGAAGTTTTAAAACAGGGATGTAATGAGGGAACAACTATCACTTTTCTGTTTTTCCTCCTGAATTCAGAGAGTACCAGACTTAGTTCCAGATTGCAGAGGAAGAGGGAAGCTAATTGTCTTGTTTCAAGTGTAAGACAAGAATTTCAGCAGTTTCATTTGTGACTTCTGACTGCAAACTCCAGTGGTGGGAGATTTTTCTCTGATGTCAATGCAACAGTGATAAGTCAGAACCAGTAAATTATTCTGCTTTTTATTCAGTCATACACTTGACAATGCAAAGATAAGATGGAGCTTTGCAAAGTGGACAAAACCACACAGCCTCTGACTTGCATCACTTTTGTTTCCTTTAGGGGGAAAAATGATATAATGAAATGTATTTGGTGTCTAAATGGTGCTTATCTCTGTTATGTGATTGTACCCTACAGCACCAGTGCTGAGTACAATTAACCTTGTTTCAGATATACACTACTGAAATTGTCATCAGAAGCAATCCTGAATATTTGGTCTATTCTGATGTATCATAAGACCAGAATGAAAACCGTCACGTATAGCACTCTTCTAAATAACTGACTGAACAAGTCAATGATTGGGAACCCTTTTATAGTCAGCTTGAAATTTATTTTTGACAGCCATCCATCTTTTCAGAACAATAACCGTTAATTAGGGGCATGCAGAATTTGTCTGTGAACTTTTGGTGCATGTTTACTTATGCATACTGCTGTTTGCATCTCACGACCTTGTGTTAAATTGAGAGTCACCGCTGTATCCTCTGATGCTGAACTTTGGCAGTTTTGTCATGTGTTACCAGTGAACAGTGAAGATGATGAGGTTGGAGGAACGCCTGCACATGTCGAACATGCCACAGGGACCAGATGGAAGCACCTGAGTAATCTGGCACTCTTCAGGCTGACCTACATTACAAAATTTTGAGACCATCCATTTGTTAAGGAGACCTATGAGACAACAATGTGAGAGTCAAAGCAAGCTCCAATATGTTTACATAATGTTCCACATTTTTGGAACATACCCTAAGTGACTGTTTTTCAAAAGGCTGAAAAGAATTTGGTCTGATATATAACAGGAACTGACAATTGTATTGCCAGTATTTTTGTTACAGATTTGCTTTACTGCTTTGTGCTGAGAACAAAGATGCACCAGGAGAGAAATCCACTTCACTCTAAACTGGCTACACACACAAAACCCTCACAAATATTTCATGAAATGAAATTAAATGAAATTATTTTGCTTGTAATTTGTGCAGCACAGTCATTTTCTACAGTTCTTGTAATAAGTCTCCATAGAACATTTTTCATGTCTGCATCTCATATATCAGCAATAACTCATTTCTCTGATGTTTAATGGCTCAAGAGTGCCATGTACATTATACTCCACAATAAAGCTGGGATCTAAATCCTGGATCTTTCACAAGCCAGGGCAAGTTCTTTCAGCTCGGTCTCCTCAACTGGAAAAAGTGGGATAGAAATGATACTTCAGAGAGTCACCGTGGTATCAGCCCACCAAGTATTCAGTGTTTTGCACAAAGCTCTCAGAGATCCACGGCTGGGTACTGTTTGTAGCACTGTCAAACACTAGGCATATTAACAGAGGTAACCACAGGGCAGTCAGGAGGCAAAGTTTTAAAACTTCAAAAGAATACTTATGTCTGTGGATACTGGAATTCCGTTGTTTTGCAAGTAAAAGTTTAGGTCCCAGACAGCTTGCTCAGATATATTCAGAATTTATGGGGTTTTTTTAAAAAACATAAATTTATGTTAATGCTGCAAATTCTGACAACTTAATTTAACTCTCCTGTCCAACTGCATTATCTGTAATGTCCCATGTTTCCTTCCACAGAGCTCTTCATCTTTTGGTCAATTGTAAGACTACTGACGATGTCTGCCACTAATACATTAAAGAGCAGATTTAATACACTAATAGCACTGATGCATAAAAGAACAAAATAATAGCACTAATACATTAAAGAGCAAAAGCTTATTCTCGTCTGCTCAACACGTGTGTGTCAGATCCTGTTATACTGCTTACCAACTTGTAATAATTTACTTTCCTTGAGGAATAAAAGGGAGAAATTCTCTTTTTAAGGGCTTAAAAAGACTGCAGAGCCTTAGCACAGTTTTTGCAACAAACACAGCTTTGTCTTTTGCTGAGCTTGCCAATCTGCCTTTGCCTTCCAGAAGGGAATATTGTACCAGGAAGCACCAAATATGAAATATTTTAATTTTTGCTTCTTAACAACCTAACACAGAAAAAGACCAATCCCTGGTGGTGTAATTTGCTATCAAATCGTAGTAATACAATTCAAAATGTAGGGATTATATATCCATATTAAAATCCACTTATGGTTTTTGATATAAATTATTCCAATCAATTGCCATCGTGTATATTTACCCTGCACAAGTTATCCTACATCTAATAGAAATACTAACAGAAGTCATGAGAATATCAGGAAAACAAAGCATTCAGCATTCTGGAAGAACTGTTGTCTCTCTTATTGATTGCCCTACAGAATGCAATTATAGGCTTATGTTATACATCCTTCTGCAAACAAGGAGTGAATGTCTTAACTAGAGGATGCTTGGATCCCCAAAGATCCTGTCTGCTTCCATTCCGGCATTAACAGAAATAAGCTTTCAATTCCTCTGTGGATATGTTGATGCTTAGTGACTCCAAAACTAAGGATTGCTATTCTAATAGCTGGGATCAGTAGCCCCAAATAATGGGGACTTATATCTGAAGACACAATTATAAGCAGAGAGATAAAGAAACAAATGCTGTGGGCCTGGGTGTTGTGCGTGGCTCCCAGCTGACATAGCATCATCTATGTAAGTGTTACTCAAGCACCAAGGTTAAATGTACTCAGCAAGCAGGGTCTGTATAATAACAAAATAGTTCCTAATCAGGTCAAGTTTCTTTTTGATGAAAAGTTAACTTTCTTCCAATCTGCCATTAAATTTCTTTTTATTAGTCATTTGATAAATCCTTCACGGATGAGTCCTTATCTTTATTCTTAAAAGCTTTCAAATGCTTTGAATACCTTTGGAGGATTGCAGCTGTGTTGTTTAATATTTTCCTTGCAAAGCCAAGATAGTCTTGTATCCTCTTGGATGGATCCTGTCCTTTTCAGATTTACTGGGAAACATGGCAATGTTCAAGTAAGTAAGTTCAAACATGATCTTGTTTCTTATATCTTCCAAACTAACAACAAATGGCCTTACTTTTCAAATCCAATATATAATTCATAGCTACAATAAAGACTTGGTCTTTTCCTTCAGTTAGTATGAGCTTATACAAATTAGACGGTAATGTCACTCATGTTATATTTACTGAAAATTAGTCTGAGATAAAAATCAGTTTATTAATTGTCACTGCTGCAGGAGGGCACAGAAATTATCATGTTAACAGATTAGTGATTTTTTTACTAGGTGGACATAATTTGATTTAAAAGCACTGACTAACTTAAGTGGGGGTTTCCAAGCAGAATAAATCAGCAGGTGTAGTTCTGAGAGTAAATGCAAACACTGCTAATGTGCTTGCAGATTTAGATAAGAAGCATCAGCAGTGTTTCCCATCACATAGATTTTATAGTCTAAATAGTACTTTTTGTCAATTTGAAAGCAAAAAAATATTTTTTTTATTTCCCAGAGCTCCATTTGAATAAAATACTCAATTCCAGGCTAAAGGTCCTAAAAGAATGCCTTAATGAGAAAAACATTTTTATCTTGACCCTTTTTGAGCTTGTAAGATCTTTGACAAAGAAGCTCTTTCTTTGGCCTGCTCAGAACTGAAAATGCAGCTAATGCTTTGAAAATGTTTAATAAATTGTGTGTTGCAGAAAAAAAACCCCAGCCATTTGGGGCAAACAGTATCCATCCCAGTCACTTAAGCAGAATATAAACACCTAAACTCTTTATTTCAGCATTGATCCAGCCTGCCAGAGGCACTCAAAGCTGACTACCTGTGCAATTTCAGCATAAAGAATATTTTCACTGAATCCAAGTGCTTTCGTACCAACCTACCTTTGTTGAGTCACAAGCACTGCTGAGCACGCTGCCCAAGGATGCTTCCTGCCTGCTCACTCTGCAGCACCTTCTCCATCTGTGGGCTAGTTCCACAATGGTTTTCTTACAACTGCTCTTTGTTGACTCATGTTGACTTTTATTACCACAAGGAAAGGCACCATCCCTGCCCTACACAGCAGCTTCAAGGAAGATCTCACCTGAATGAACTGGCTCAGTGCTACTTGTGTCAGTCAGTTCTTAGTCTTCCCATGAACTACTGCAGAAAAGGGTCCAGCACAGTAATTCAAATATACCTCACGTGTCACAAAAATAATATTTTAGAAATAGATATTTGAAAATTATCTAATTTAAACAGTCATATCCAAAAATTAAATTCTTTATTTCTTGTCCTAGTCTCAGTGGATATGGAGAAAACTAATTGTAGTTTGATTTAAAAGGTCTTCCTGCTTGGAAACTAGAGTTCCCACTCTGCTTTCTCTTTGCAGTATTTGTCTGAGCCTTTGGCTATGACTCTGATACACCTTATATGTAGTTCCAGAAGCTAAAAGTTCTTTGGCATGAAAACATCTCAAAAGTGGGGTCTTTCCTTCCTCAAACAAGTAAAATACCTTCAAGCTGGGAAGGGAAAAACATGATCAAAGAATTTACCCAGAAGCAAATTTTCCTATCTGGAAAACCCAACTGGAGGAGTTGGTTTAGGGATATTTGGTTAAGGCGAACACAAATACTGAGAGCTGGGAGGGAACGTGTTCTTCACTGCAGGAGTCAGGGACCCCTAACTTGTTTCCAACTAACTGATAGTATTGCAAATAGCTGTCTTGAGTAACAATTGCTAGTGCCTAGTCATGAGGTACAATATACACTGAGATCAAAGAATACTGCATCTCAAGAGTACCACCAAGCTCATTGCACAAAATGATAAACTCATCCTATTAGGGAGGCTTCATCTAGAGGGAACTGGTATCTCATTTCTAATCTTTTGCTGAGGGCCAGCTGGCAACCAAGTGTGCAAGCACAAGATGGTGCAGCTGCAGGCACAGTCCAAGATCTGCAGTGTTGTTAAAAGCATCATTACAGCACAATGTTATGTTCACGATGTCAGAATTACATCGCCCATGCAGGATACAGGTGGCTGGTCTAGGCCCCAGTCATGAGGATTCAGATGTCAAGTGAGTCACAGCCACTCAGGGAGTAAATATTGAATGATTTAAAATTGCATATGCCAAAAGGCAAGACAAATCCAGCCTGTTGTTGCTCGTATAAAAAAGAATCCAATGCAAATGACTCAGGGACACAGGACACTGCACAATGTCATAGCAAAGGTGGATGGATGGTTTTACCACATGGAAATACCTGGACTGTTTTGATGAAAATGAATGTTCTATAGATGTATTATGTATAGCATGAAATTAGCAGGAAAGCAAATTTCTTGCCAAATAGCCAAACCTAAGTTCAAGCAAAGCTTTCTCTTTTCAGATACAAAGGGTAGTGAAAAAAACCCCCAGAAGATCAGCAGCAAGCTGTGCATGAGAAAAAATTCCGGTTCTTCTGAAAAGGCTTAAAAACTGCAGTTCTAAAGGTAGGGATGTCAATCTACTTCTCAGCAATGAGAGTCAAATACAGTTGTCTGATAAAAAGAAAATCTTGTGTGAACATTGTAGCAGTTTATTAAATGATCTGTCCTTTTTCATGAAGTGCTGTAAGAAGCCCCAAAGCAGCCAGTAGCAAACCTGGCAGATTTTACTCTTAAAGCTACCAAACAGTGTCACCACATGAGTCAAAAGGCATCAAGAGGGCTTCTATAAAGTCACATGTGGATGGTGGGCAACAGATGGTCATGTTACTGATTCAAGTAAGGATCAGTTCCCAGGAAGTTTAATGATGCAAAAAATTCCCCCCCCCCAGCTTCAAAAACCACAGGAGTGACGATCCATATTCCACTGTGCTCAGCACTGGGAGAGGAATAGGCTGCTGCCCACTTAAGGAGCCTGCTGCAAAACTGTTTCTGAAGGACAGCTGAGCTCTCAATGTGATTGAGAGACCTGACTGCAACCATCTCTTTTTACAGATGGGTAAGGCCAGGTGAAGTGTTCAGCAAAATAAAGACTGGCATACAGTCTGTGTCAGATGAAAGCCTTTGAGATCATAAGTTATGCAAGTCTTTGGAAGTCTTTGAAAAAATCCTGATGTCCAGGTGGTTGTATGAAAGCTGCTCACAAGCTTCATGGCCTAGGGATGAGGGTTCCTGATCATGGCCGACTGTCCCAACATTGGTACCAAGCAAGACAGTATTTTCCTCCTGCTTCCCTTTCATCATACTTCTGCAGTAACATTTTTATTCAATCACAATGCAAGATCCATTTTAAATTACTGGCTGGTAAGCATGTTCCCAGTGCACAAGACTTCAGATGATTTGCTGTACATCTTACACAGACATACAAACCTGGGATGAAATATAAGGCCCTGCTGTAAACATGTAAATCACTGTACAAGACAGAGAATCAGAATTGACTCCTCCAGCCCCAATGAATAACCAGCATTTTGTACTCCAAGTATCTGAGACTTTGAAGTATCTGATATCTGATATTTTGCTAATGTGCTGTTCCAAAATCTTAATAGCAAAATATGAAAGTCTGAAAAAATATTGGCATACAATCTGCAGTCAACAAATAAAGAATGTTAATTTTAAAACTTTTATATATTAACAGCAAACAAATACAGTATTTCAGGGCTAAATTCCTGTGACTGCAAAAATGATTTACAGAAGAATAAGCAAAACACCTGAAAAACTTCTCTTCAGTTGCCCACTATAGGGGCCATTAATTTATTCATTTTACTAGGAAGAAGATCCTTCCCCATGGACTGACACATTGCAAAAAAATAGAGGTTTCTGCACTATCAAAATAGTTAAAGTAGATTCTGAGCTGGGTAAAAAGCATCTAAAGTTAGGTTTGTACAAGATTTTTTATATATTTTCCTTGTGAGGTCAAAACCTGCATTCACACTGGAATGCCTGTTTTAGTGAAGGTCATTCTGCCAGAGATTGTTTCACCTTTGAAATAATTTTATCTTTGTGATTAAGAAGTGCAATTCACAGTGCCACTGAGTCTCATTACACAAGTTCAGGACTGCAATGTCAATCTGTACAACTAAGTTTAGTATAACTGTTGATATTAGTTTAGTTTTAACATTTCAAAACCTCCATAATGTGCTGATCAAATTTTCTCAAAGCAATTTATCATTAGAGTACTACTATATCAAAATTTTAAAAAGCAGGATATCGATTTAGACAAAAATGTGTTTTGAAAACAGTGGAAAAAGCTCTTTGACAGTGTTGAATATCTTGTTTCGACGTTTTTAGCATAAGAAAGAAGATAGGCAGTTTGCTGAGCAGGAACAGTGTAAAATGACTCTGTACTGTTCCCAAATCCCTATTTTGATAATTTCAAAGCCCTGTTTACAGTAGCAATTATTTATAGCAGGTTTTTTCTCTAGGAAATTAAAGTGTTTGGATAGGAATATTGAAAAACATAATCTTAACCCATCCATGCTTTAAAATTTTTTAAGAAAAAATAGCAAATTACGAGTTGTTGTCTGTCATTTTCTAACTCTTTTTGAGACAAAATGTAATTAATGCCAGTTTACGTGCATTATCATCTTTAAGTCACTCTAATCAAGGTTCACCTTATTATTGTCACACTCCCATTCCTGGACCAGAGAGACCAATTTCATGTCGAATCTAGGTTGCCTGTTTGAGTTCAGCAAGATATTTTTGGTCAGAATGCTACCTCATCAGTTGAAATTCTGCCAAGTCAGTCTCTTTGCTGATCTTCAATTTGCATTGCAAAGACAAATAGGGTTTTTTTAGCAAACAAAATACAAGGTCCTGGAATGAAATGTCAGGAGAGAAGGCACTTAAGTTCAAGAAGTATCTATGTTCCTGTGCTGCCAAAAAATCCAAATGCCAGCCTGTAACTCAAACTGGATTCTAATCCAGAGTTTGTGAAGTGTCAAGGAACAGGGTAAAGTCTCAGGCAATTGGTATTGTATAAGTAGAGAGAGTGGACAATGAAACAAGGGCTGAGAGGAGGAAAAGCAGCTGTCCAAACTACGTTAGATGGGTCTTCTGTCTTGTAGTCCTTTAGTTCCTGTTAGTTTATTTTCTAGCAGAATGTACCTGAGTGGGCTGTGCAATTCATGCTATGTGGGAAGTAAGACTTAAAGTCAGGGTAATATTATACACACAAATATGACCATATAAATGACACTATCAGATTAAACTTTTAATTAGTGTCAAGATCATGTACAAAGGAGCCATTTGCCCTTGTGGGTACATCACTGTCCAAAATGTAGTTCACATCAAACAAAAGATATTAAGGCTATGCTAAAGTGTGGTTGACAAGATATTGTTATGATTTGATAGTGACGAGAAACAGAACAATAAACAAGCATATTTTCTACTAGAATGAAGGACTGAAATAACCATTCAGTTTCTGATTTTGATAAGGTAATCTGCACACTTGGAAGATTTATTTACAACTGAAATTCCTGAGTCATATTGAAGATGCCACAGGGGTAGCATACAAATAATTTTTAAGAGACATAAAAAGACCTGAGACCATTAAATGTGTTATACACAGATTTATTAACAAAAGTAAAAGAATCTTTTTAAGGCAATTTTAGTTGAAAACTGATTTAGGGTACCCGGTTTCATTAAGGCTGTCTAGGAAGTCTCGTTCCCACAGAATAGCCAAAGAGGGATAGAATTTACGATTCTACCACCTGCCTTTGAAACACTGAATTCTTTTTAGACAGATCTGGTCTTATGCACCCAGGGCTGATTTTAAACTGTGATTCCTGTACACAAAACAAGAAACCTTCTGCACACGTAACCTGACAGATTAAAAAGGACTGCAGCTATGACCCAAATGCCCTATTTTATAATTCTCTCTGTGTTTTGCTCTGTGTTTGAATCTAGCATCTGTGCACATATCTGATTTACTGCCAGCCATTCCTGCACCAGCTGAACAAACTTCTCACACTACCAGATGGCTGAAAGGAGATTCCAGGAACTTCTATGGGCTTATCTAATGACAGGATGGAGATGACTTAACATGTTTGCTCATGCTTAACCTGATATTCTTGTTATTTACATTCCAGCTCATATCAGGTATGTGTTTGACTGTTAAAAGGCATCGAAAGACGTAGAGGATATCATTCCATAGTCTCATCCACTTTCCTATATTAACCTAGAAATTTGGCATTCACTATTTTTTGAGGCAACAAAGAGCTGAGTTATATCAATGGGACTGGCAGAGGTAACACAGGAACTAGAATATACACATGGCCTGAGGGGGAGATGTATTCACAGGTTCAGATGTCAAAATTTAGGCATCTATAAACAGAAATTTCCAGATGAAGAGTCTGGAACTTGAAACTTATTCTTCAAGAATTCTCTGTACTCATTCCAGGTAGCACAAAAGTCTGAAGACTTAACACAGTTCAATAGAAGTTCCTTCTCACCAATAATAACAAGTTTCTTTCAATGCCACCAAAAATAAGCTGACAAAATGCATAAGGATTTCTTAAATTTAAGAAGCAGCTAGAGAGGTTGCTTGCATTGACATGACAAAACACACAACAAAAACACTTGAAGTCAAGTGCCTATCAATTCTTTTGCATTTCAAAGGTAGGCAGATGCATCTGCATCTTTTCTAGAATATATTAATCTTCAATGACATATAAATAATAGTGAGTGGATAATTTCATTGTGTCGTGATGGAAAGTGACATGACATCTATGAATCAGTAAGTCAGATATGTACACATTATTGAAATGTTGTGATACATGATGGGAGGAAAGCATGAACTACCAATATCGGCATTAATTTGAGAGGGAGCAGAACTGAGTTTGCAGATGCAAAACCCTGGCATTTTATACCAGACCATTATGAATTAAAAAAAATACAGTCTTAGAGGAGACTTAGTAAGTTTTGTTCTTCAGCCACATACGTTCTATAGTTTAGTTCATAGATATGAGTTCAGAAAACTGATATCTGTGTATAAAGGATGTGTTTGAAAACGAAATAGCCAAGATGTCCTACCCAACAGATGTACCCATGCCATCCACTTCAGGCCACAATGGTGACCATGCTGAAGGAAACCTTGAAGGATTTTGGTCATCTAACTACAAAAGGCAGGGAGAAAGAAAAATCAGCATATGGAATAATATTTAATCAATTAATGATAATTCCAAAAAGTAGAAGTACTCAAGCAGAGGAGAAGATCCACCAGAACAGTGCTGCTGCACTGGGACAGGCAACTGAGAAGCAGTGGAGGGTCCAGCCTTGGAGGTTTCCCAGACCCAGCAAGACAAAGCCAGGACTGACCAATGGTCTCGTGCTAGCAGCAGTCTTGTTTGGAGTGGATGGTTGGACTGGACACCTCCAGAGATCTTGTCCAGCCCACAGTTGTATGATTCCAAGTAGATATTTTAGAGTGAGACAAATTTGCTGCAGTTAACCCATGAAATACAAAACTCGTTCAGGTCAAACTAAAGGACTCCCTTGAGTCTAGAAAATTGGCTCCTTTACCATTGAACACAAATCCACATAATATATCAGAGATGCAATCAGAGCACCATTAAGGCATTTCCTTGAATCTCACAATGAGGAAATTCTAAGAAAATGTTCAGTTATTGAAAGGAACCACCCTGAGACTTTCAGCTTTAACTTGCATTTCCTTCTGCTACTGCTCACCTCTGAAGAAACAGGCTGCAGAGGGAAGCCGAAATTTTGCAAGGAGATGCTTGGGCATCATCAGCCATTGCAAGAGCAGTGTCCTCCTTTTGGGCTTCTAGAAGTCTTTCATTTTCTTTATACTCTCTAGTATTCTTTAGATGGTTGTCATCTAAAAATAAAAGGAGACAGATCTAAGCAATAAATGATTTATTATGTGTTGTCATAATGTAATTATTTTGTAATGTCTTTTGCTTTCACACAATATTCTTTCCCCTTCCCCCCACCCCCTCCCATTAAAAAATAATTTTATCCAACCAGGCAGTAGAATGATAGGATGGAACTGTAGTGATGTCATATACAGCAGAAATAATAAAACCAAGAAGCTTCAGGAAACAGCATAGATCGAAAATTATTCCTCCTGTCTTTTAGGTGAATATTTTTCAATCATCCTGCCATTCAAGGTCAATTCATAAAATGACGTTGCAGACACATAGACAGACTTTATTTGCAACATATGTTATTTGCAGCAGATAATGTGACTCACGACACCACTTAATAGGGAGACAGACCCTCATTCTTTTTGCAGATTTTAAATCAGGCATGTGCGCTATGTCTAATTTGTTATTTAAACTCATTTTAAAAATCCCCTCTTTTAATATTTACATGCTAAAATATTTTCCTTTACTCACTTCAGACACATGGATGTCCGGCTGATGATGTGCTGACAAGTGATCTGCTGTGTTGTAAATGGGGCGTACAGAGGTGGACAAGATAATTATATTATTTATCAAGTGACTTTTCTATCAAAGTCAAGGAGTCTTGCTGAAACATATCCAGAGTGAAAAATTATTGTGGTGTGCTTGTGAAAAACAGTTCGTAAAGTAGGTTCTGTTTGCTCCTGTGATCACAGCGTTGGAATGAGCTTAATATTTTATATTGGTATCATTCAGTGTAAATATTTATATAGATATCTGTCTTTCCAGATAAATTTTTAAAGAATTTAAAAGCATATTCAACATTGATAATATCAAAATATGTTAAAAAATGTGTGGATCCTTCTTCATTGAATTCACACTGAGTTTTATATGTTAAAGATTCTCTCAATTTCTTCTGACTCATAACAGTGCCAATCTGGGACCAAACTACTGAATTCAGTTATACAGCCAGAGATCTGGTGAATGAAAGACCTGAATAAGTACAGAACCAGCATATAAAGAAAAAAAAGATTACAGTAATAGTCCCCTTAATAATAGTCCCCTTAATATTAAGTCATATTATCCTAGAAGCATAATTTCCTTTTCTAGAGTGAATGGTAATCTGTCACAACTAGAAATCTCATAAATAAAAATCTGCTTTCAGGCATTTTGCATTCTTTTTCAGCTTTTGAATGAACTTAAATATATTTTTATATATGTATACATACATATATACATACCTATATATACATACATATATACGTGCACGAGAGTCCAAATAGGAGAAATATTCATTTGCATAAATAAATAAACCAGCAATCTTTTCTTAAATTTTATTCCTCTTCCCGGCACATCATCTTTCTTTCCTTTTATTTTCTTTTTTGAGCCACCACTGAGTCACCAGAACTTCCCCAGTGGACTGTCTCTGACTCTGCTCACAAACTCCAGTTGTGTTTGATGACAACACCAAAACTCCGGGAAGGCAGGTCCTGCTGGGCTGGTTCTGGCACACTCAGAGAAGGTCAGGTCACCTTCTCCAGCCAAGCCACAGTGACAGGCAACTGCTCTTGCTTTTGATAAGGAATAATCTTAGACAGGAATGGGCAGGTATGACCAGGTGTTGGGACATTGAGGTCTCTGCTCTTTCCCTCGTGCAGTTCATAGAATAGTTTCAAACCCATCTGCTACTCAGGGTGAGCTGTTTGGGGACTATCATCCCATTCTATTACTGTGACATATGCAGAGATTTACGAGGCTCCCAAGTACAATCAGTGCAATATGACACAGTTTTTATACTCAAGCAAATTGTCCTTGTGTGCCTATGGCATGGTATAAGTTTTAAAAAAGGCACAAGACAAATATTATGGTCATGTTTAAGACCTCACCATTCCTTAAGCTTAGGGGACTATTAAGTAAGGAAACTTTAGAATGGGATGGTAAATTCACATCCAAAGAGCTGGTGGAGGATCTGGAGCACAGGTCTTATGAGGAAGAGCTGAGGGAGCTGGGGATGTTTAGGCTGAAGAAAAAGAGGCTGAGGGAGGACGTTTTCACTCTCTCCAGCTCCCTGAAAGGAGGCTGTAGCTGGGTGGAGGTTGGGCTCTTCCCCAGCTGACAAGTGACAGGACAAGAGGAAATGGCCTCAATTCATACCAGGTGAGCTTTACATTTGATATTAGGAAAAATTTCTTCACAGAAAGCTTTGTCAAGCATTGAACAGGCTGCCCAGGGAAGTGGTTGAGCCACCATCCCTGGAGGTATTTAAAAGATGTGTAGATGTGACACTCAGAGACATGGCTTAGTTTTGGTTTTGGCAGTGTTAGGTTAGCATTTGGACTCAATGATTTTAAGATTCTTTTTAACCTAAACGAGTTATTTACAATGCGTTATATTTTGGAATTTCTGTTGGACAGCCATGTTGCTAAAAGATGACCATGTGTAATGCAAGCAGTGAAGATACTTCATGGAGGCAAAAAGCAGGTTAATGATGAAAGCATATTTATCTTTAAAGTAGCAACCTGAATAAAAATTTTTGTGAGTCTTTAAACATCACATTGTAAGGGGTTGGGTTTTAAAAAATCTATTCATATTTCAATTACACATGAAATTCTGAAATTCTGTTTTGTTCTTACAGGTATTTTTACATGAGTAAATATTAGGGAGTTTGTATCTAATAATGTAACTGCAAATTCAGATGATAAAAATGGGAGGAGTGGGGGAGATTGCTTATAAAAATGAATAAAAAATTACAGGACCAGAAAAAATTTTAAATGGCGATCTCTTTGTTATTTGCATCTTGATAATCCATGTCTGACCCTTGACCCAGGCAAGAATGAAGCAGAATTCTTGAAAGATCCCTGTGTAACTCCCAGTAATAGGAGGAAGACACCACTTCTCCCCACACAATCTATTCCTTTTTTGCACAGGCATTATCATTAGAAAAGTTTTCCTAATGTATGCTGTAAACAATCCAAAGAAATTCCTGAAAAAAATAAGCACTCTTCTTTTTGTCCCATTGCTGTGAACAGTGGGAACGGACAGTTTCCTCCTCCCACAGGCAGCTTTCAGGATCAATGACTGGGCAAGTCAACCTACTCCAGCCAAAAATTAACAACTGGTTTTCTCAGGAGAAACAGAGTTATTGACAAGGGAAACTTGCTACAAGGCTGCAGCCTCCTGCTTTATAAGAGATTCCAGTATTTCAGGGTTTATGCAGTGGAAATGGTCATTTGATGGTATTGATGCCACCCCTTTATTAATTGACAAACAATAAATGAGGGGATGAAATAGTCACTAATCACTCTTTCAACAGCACAAAAATATCCTCACTGCACTTTCTAGATTGATGTCAAGAAATGGCAACTTGCTAATATCTCCTCTCAGTTTCTGTTCTAAAGCACTTCAAGTTCTCTCTATGATTTTCTTACTGTGCTGTATCAAGAAAAGCTGAGGACTGAGATATTCCAACTATTTCACTTTTCAGCTTTGATTTCCGGTATTGCCAAACAATCTGCTTTGTCACAGGCAGAAATGATGCCATTTGATTTGAAAATTCCATTGTTATAGCTCCATGTGCACGGCACAAAGACGAATGAGAAGCAATTAAGGCCCAAGATGACGACAAACAAAGCCATTTAAGCCTCTAAAACTTTTTAAATGAGTACAGGGCAATAGCTGTTCAACAGCTCAACTGTGTGTTTTCCAGAGAGAGTACTTTAGATGGGTTTTTTCAAATTTAATCTTATCTGTGTTACTTGATCCAAACAATATAATGTTATAGTTTATGCTCCTTTTCTGTGACAGAATACTGAAACTGAATCTTCAACAAATTCATGCTAAAACTCAGAGTAAAATGTCAATTTTTTAAAAGGTTACCAAGAAAATGTAATGTCGGCCCCATATAAATTCAGAAGTTCACCTCTCCAACCATTTATATTCATACTGTACATGGGAATGTTCAAATATTTTACTACACCAAGCATTTGCAGTAGGCACATGATGTGATCCACTGATGTTCAACTACAGCAGAGTGATGCTGGCAGATGAAAATGAAGTGGGATTGTGTGACAACATGGTTATAAAATGAAGGCTGGTATATAAAATTATCCACATATGTAAACTAAACCACATCTGCAGCTGATGACGAGGAAGAATACATGGTGCCAGTGAGAGAGGAAAAGGCTGTGAGAAGAGGGGTGTTCAGTGCATGAGGAACAAAGAAAAAGAGAAGCAAGAGTGAAGGCTGTGGATGGATGGCTTTTGGTAGGGCAGCCAAGGCAGAGAGTCAGCAATCTTTGTCACAGGAATTGTGTTGGCCCTTTTTTTTGATATGATGAGGAAGTTTGCTGGGGTGTGGGGGCATGAGGAGGGTTTGGAACTAAAATCCTGTAAAACCAGCTGTGCTTTATGCCCTGAAAGGAAAGGTTGACTTTAAAACAGATTTTCTGAAAGAATAATAAGATATGCATACAGTTTTAAAATGTTAGTTGGACTCTAGAAACCAATGTAAAACAGCTGCAGGATGGCTCGACCAGTGTAATCCACTACTCTCTGCGTTTTTCTCATAATAGCAACTTCACCCTTATTGCAATAGAGCTGCATAAAAGTAACTCAGTAGGAAATTATCTCCACAGTGTAAAAGACTTCACTGTTGTGACAACTGATGTACATTAGAAACTTTCTGGCTATATAACTGTGGCATCAGAACAGAAAATATTCTATTCTGTATCACCCCTGAATTCCCCATTACAGCTGTTGTAATAGCCTAGTCATATTATTTCTGGAGATCACAGACAAAACTCAATGTTATCTCAGTTATTGCTTCTTACTTAATGCTTTTTTCCATTATGTGGGTTGGCCACACTAAAGACAAGGATGATTTTTGAGCAAAGATAATCCTTCAATCAAAGAGCTTAAAAGCGAGTCGTATTTGCAGGCACTTAGTGAAACATTGCCTTTTTTAGAGTTAACATTATGAACTCAGCTCCTCCAAATAACACCAACTGCTGTAGCTACTGTTTGTGTTTCACTGCACACCAGTATAAGGCATTTCCCTTTTTTATTCTGAGGTTAAAAGAGATGCTACAGAAGGTCTCAATTCCTAAGAGAAGTTATGCTGCTCTATTCTACTCCATCATTGCTGGGGCTTTTGCACAGGCGAATTAGGTGCTCTGTGCTACCCATGTTCTTGCTCTGCTATTTCAATGTCACTTCACACACAAAGGGTGCTTTATAAATAGATTTAAGGAATAGGGAGAAGTTTATAGAGAGGTAAAAAAGCACAAAGGGAAGTAAATATTGATGACTAGCACCAAACCATAGGTTTGAACACACAGTCTCACTCACCGTGTGCAGCCCACCTCCTAGAAAAGGCCTCCATGGGCCTGACTTTGAGTGAGGGCTGGTGGGGGAGCCATACACCAGATTCCTTTATTTCCTTCCTTCTTTCTGTCCTCTAGATATCTGTTCCTGATTTATGCCTTTGGAAAGAGGACTATGGCAGGAACTGGCACTGTGAACCTTCATGTGTTGCTCCACCAAGTTTATGTCAGACTTTTCCTCATGTTGGCCCACACCAATCCATGACTTTGTTCTAGGATGCCACAACACCAACATAATCCTGGATGAGGCAGTTTTATCACCAAAGATAAAACTAAGGTAAGTTTTATCACCAAGATCTAAACTTTTGCCAGGCTGCCCTCTTCACCTATGCTATACCTGTGTGTATTGTAGATTAAGGAGCAGTTCCCCATAGCTCTGATTCATTGTTCATTATTGCTCTTTACATAGGTGATATCTGGGTGAAACGAGATTGTTCACTGCGTTGCTTGAACTGTTCTTTGGCTGTCCATCTGCTGAATGCTTCTTGATATTCACTTCAAAAACTGAAGAGCTCTGAGCCAGAACAGCGCTTTGAAGAGCCACCTCTGGGACATCTATTCAACCATTATAGCAGAAAATCTGGTTCCTAAGGCAGTCTCCAACGTGTAGGTATCCCTTTATGGAACTAAGATCTTGATATATGGAGACAATATCTGCTTGAAAGTTATCTAATTTTTCTTTCGCTTGAAAAGGGGTTTCAAAGGACCCATCTTTGCAACCCCCCATTTTAATCTGTTTCTTTATCCAAAGAAATACAGTATATTAATGTTAGAGTGAACTGAAATTAAAAAGGAAGTTGTGTCAAATACTCCCAAGATCCTTCAGGCATTTTTCACTCTACTTTTTTTATCCACCTCTGCCTTTTCAAGTGAAAAAAAACATTGTCATTACCTTTTTTCTGCAATGTAAATGAAGTAAGGCATTGTCTTCTCAGTTCTGCTCTTCCTTCCTGCTGAAAGGATGGATTGTTAATTCAAGTTTTCTTTAAAAGATTTAGCAGATATTTTAAAAACTTTCCTATATTTTGATTCTACGTATATTATTTGAAGCCCTAGTTTTGATAACCATGTGGTTTCTGTTAGATCACCAGTTTATTACAGTCATGTCAAGCCACATCATACCAAGTGCATGAAGAGTTCACAGGCTCATGATAGACAAGTCAGCAACATCACACAAGGTAGTGAAATGTAAAATCAGATCCCTAACTTGCATGGCAGAGGCATTCATCTGTCACACTGCACAGCCTGAAACAGGTGATGGGGAAGAACCCACTGGAGACAGTCCAGAGGACAGTAACAGGGAAAAAAAATGTGGAAAAAAATTCCCCTTGAAGAAATCTGTAAAGCATTGGGGTTGTTTAGGTGGAAGAAAACCCAGAAGGAAGCACTACAGCAGTGTTGTAGCACAAGCATTGTCTAGGTCCCTGCTGGGTAGAACGTGAAGAACACTTAAATTGCTTCCTGATGGTAAAGATAGTGAAGCTCTTCAGGCCTTGACTTGTAAGACTGAGAAACAGCCATCACAAATCTCACCTTTCAACAGGAAACGAATGGGATTATGAAACAATCCTCAAAAACAGTGCTTCCCTTGGCTAGGTATTCACCCAGTTTATGGTTCTTGACATATTTACAGTTTTCTCCAATCATAGAAATATAGAATCATTAAAGCTGGAAAAGACCCTTAAGATCATCAAATCCAATCATCAGCCTAACATCACCACCATGTTCACCATTAAATCATGTCCTCAAGTGCCATATCCACATGTTTTTTGAACACTTCTGAGGATGGTCACTCCACCACTTCCCTGAGCAGCCTGTTCCAGTGTTTGACCATCCTTTCCATGAAAAATAATTCCTAAAATCCAATCTAAACCATCCCTGGTGCAAATTGAGGCCATTTCCTCTCGACCTGAATATTGAATTAATATTTTCTCTTGCAAAGTAGATACACTAGCTTTCACATACTCATCTGCTAAGCCTGCTTTTTTAAAAAAAGAAAGGACACCTGTTGAGTAAATATATCCCATCTTACCTTGGGCACAGCCATGAAACTGAGCCCAGGGTAAGGCAGAGAGCAGCTCTGTAGCAGCAAACGCCCCAGGCCTCCTCAGTGGTATTACTGAAGGCATTTTTTGCAAGATAAAGAGTATCATCAGCAGTTCCTAGGTAACAAAGAGGAAAGGATTTCTGTCCCTCACCAGGAGATGTGATTATTGAATCATTCTGAGCAGATACCAATAAGTCAAGCCCTGAGGCTGCAGCATATGCTATTCAACCATTAACCAGTTTTCTTCCCGTCTGGCCAATTCTGCCTGCAGACCTCCAAACCCTTCCACCTAAAATCCTAATGTCTAATTTACCAAATTAATCTGAAAGACGAGCAGCTGAGGAGACACCTGTCAGCTCAAGGCAGGCTAGGTGGGAGGCTGCCTGTCTTTAGAGAGGCTATGAATGATAATGCAGCTAAACTTGGAGGGGTAAATTCTTCTGATGTGACAAATAATCATGTGTGAGGCATGTATTGTTGGTTCTTAACTGAGAATGACAACAAAGTGTAGTGGGAGTGTTGTGATAGAGATGCACTGAGCCAGGTGCCTGAAAACTCAGCCATGTCATCTGGATTGCAGTCAGTGCTCCAAAAGCAAAGCACCAGTTGTCTCTGTTCACAGACACTTTCATTGTCAGCATCACCAAGGCAGTGACAGAAGCAGTCAGAAAGTGGGAGATAGAGGCCAGCTGCCTTTAGCCCTGAGGTGGGATACTTTTCACTTAGGACTGTCTGTTGTTGCCGTGATGAATGGCAGTCCTCCTCTTGCCTTAGCATTTATTGGGTAAGGCTCATTTGCCCTGATGCTAATTCATTAGTAAATTCAGGTCTTCACAGCATAGCTTCTCATATTTTTCAGAAGCTTCAGAGCTGTTCAGCAAGTGATTTTTTTTTTAAACGCATAAAACAGAGAATTTGTCCTTTATATTCCTTTGACACCTCAATCTGAGTGCAGCATAGCTGAGCATCACTCTGTACCCTGAAACACCACAACAAGGTATCACCACCTTGTGCTGACACTCCTAAACAGTGCTGCCATGCCCTGCTGGCTTGTTGGCAGTGCACGCTTGTGGCAGCTTCCAAAAACCCCTTCACAGAGTCATGATCCAGCAATTCACTAATGCCTTTGCTGACACCTCTCAGAGCATCATGCTGCCCAGGAACCTGCTCCACACAGCGTAATCCCACGCAGCGCTAGGCAAGCACATGACTCTGAGGGATGAGATGCTGCCAGTGTGTTATGCCTTAACAGATTTCTTTTTTTTTTCCTGTGAGGCTTAGGGAGCTTAAACACCTTCTGTTTCACCTTTACAGCATGCAGTTCATCCAGTTTGGCACATGCACACAGATCTGGCTACCCTGAACCATTTCTGAAGGTTATTCGTGCTTCACTGTAAGGGGGTTTAGTAAGCTCTGCTCAGCTCTTTTCACCCTTACAGTTTCCTGTTCCACAAGTCCAACTCTCCCTTGGCAACTCAATCTCTCCCTTTGCTTTTATTTCCCCTAAAATGCAGTCTGCACAATGTGATTCTGTTCAGGTTAGGAAGTGTCAGTTCTCAAATAGTCTGTGAAATTAATAAGTCCTCTCAGTTCATGATACAGCTGCCTTCTACATAATGCTGTTGTTTTCCTAGGCTTTCTGGGGAAAACCTTGTGAATTATGGTTGGTTCCTTTAAATAACAAAACAATTTCCCAAATTTTCCTTTATAATGTTTTGCACTCTTCTTTGGCTCAAGTAAAAAGGACTAGGTCATTTTACTCTGTCTCCTTTCTGAGAAGAAATGCGAGCATGAAAATACAAATTATCTAATAGGGGTCAGTTTACTTTTCTCGAGTAGGGTAATAGGAAGGTCTCTCTCCAGGTACAGAATTTCATTAAAATTGTAGGAATTTAGATTTTATGCTTTTATTATATTCAGCTAATATTCACCATCAGTTCTGAAAATGTATAGGGGGAAGGTTATATTCACACACAGAGTTATGTGTTAAGTAACAGGGAGGACAACACAGCAAACTAGAAAAGTGAGGGATTTTCTTTTTCTACTCTATCTCCCTTGATCAGTCGAGGGCAGTAAACCTTATTAAAGCCATGTTATAAAGGTGAGGTGGTGCCTCTATTCTGTGTTATGAGCAGCAATCCCATCACACATAGACAGTGACTGACAGATTTTAACAGGAGATAGACTGCCACAGAAAATTCAGACATTATTGGTAACTTTTTCCTTCCCCAAAATTAGAGCCTTGTAAGAATGACCTTAGCACTTTTGACCTACAATGACACAAGTTCTCACCAGGGAGACAAAACAAGCTGCACAAGCTGTTCTCCTTCAGGAGAACAGGAACTACTTCCCACTACAGAAAGATCAAGAGTCTCAAATTTAACTCGCCTTTCTTTCCCTCCTGGTTACTCAGAGAACCACCCCGGCCTTAAGGCTTCCCACATGTTCCATCTCCACTCCCTGTGGGTACCCACAGACCCTGCTTGAGCCCCGTTGTTGACAAGCCCTGCCACAGCCCAGGCAGCTCTTGGCATGGCGTTAGCACATGCCACAGCAAGCAGCTTCCTATGTGCTGCCTTCACTCCCCTCCACTTTTCTCCTCCTTTCTTTTCAATTCTTCATAAAAATACCTTCAGGCCTCTCAGCCCCTTAACAATCATCTGAAAAAGAGAGAAGTGACGGGGTTTATAGTGAAAACTGGCAAAATGTAATTAAGCAGCTGCCAGTGATGTCTGCTTTCTATATTCCCAGCAGCTGCATTATGCATCCTTGCTCTTCTCCCTCTGTCCCTCAGCTGCCCTATAATCTGCCATGATCTATTAGACTGAAAACTGTAGTCAATGTTCCTCATCAAGGCAGAGCCTGTTGACTTTGCACTTAAGTATTCCTGAAACCACCCAGACTGTCGCCATGAACACAAAATGTGTGACCCTCTTAGGGGTCCCACACGCAGCAGAGGTCGAGCCTCCTGCCCTATTGCACAGCAGGACACCCGTATATGGCTGTGTAAGTAAGATTATATCATGGTTAGGCTATTTTTTTCCACCATCATGGATTTTAGTTCCTTTCTTTATGTGCTAACAGATATTCTTTTGTCTATAAGGTGATTGTTAATTTGCAATTTTGATATTATATTGTGTTTGTTGTTCTAATTCAGTTCATCTTCTTTAGCTGTCTCTTCTTCTGATATTAACTTGCTTTTTTTTTAACATCGAGGCCATTTTTCATACAGTCAAATTGATCCCTTCACATAATCTCTAATAAACTTTTACCACTTTATTATGATGGTTCAATAAAATTAATCAAAATTACATCGAATATCAATTACGTCCACAATGTGTGGTTCCAACTGTGGTCTTTGAACTATGCAGGATCCATCAGATATTGTACTGGGTATTTGTTCTCTGTAAAAGTACAACATTGCAGTGTATAAAGTACTACTCTATACCACTGCACCATACTATCAAGCACAGGTAATAAATTGAAGAAACCTCTAAGAAGGCTGTCACCATTCTTTTCTGCCACAGGACAGACTAAGATTTATTGACTTCTTAATTCATTTTTCAGCAAAGCATTAAAGAATCCAAGCACTCAGCAGCATTTATATGTTTCTCTTTCATTAGTTATCTTAAAAAAAAAATCTTTGTCTACATAAAACTGTATATATGAAACTTCAAACATCTAAAATTATCCCCACAGATATTTTCAATTTCAGTTGAGGTAAACAAGTGATAAACTGAAACATTAGAAAAAATTCTCCACATTCTAGTCTTCCTTTTGAAAAAAATTGATGAGTCAGCTCAGGATGCAGGATTGGAGTATTCAAATTCAGTAGGGAAAAATTTTGATTTGGGGCTTCCTTCTTGCAGCTATTCTTTTCAAGGCATTAATGAACATAGTGCCAAAGGATAGTTTCCTCTTTGTATAAGACTCTTAATTTCCACCATAGAAATGATATAAATTTTCTTTTTTTTCTGAACACAGTCACAATAGTATCAGTTGAGTTTAAAAATTGGCAAAATGCATCTAATCTCAGATTATTTTAGTCCTTTAAGCCCTGAATACAATGGGAATGGAGATGGTGCAAGACTCATTAATTCATATGCATTTCCTTTCTGAGCAGCTGTAGGCAGCTGAGAGCATGAGGTTACACAAATCCCTCCCAAAGCTTTGATTTACTTCAGTCCCATTTTGCCCAGTAACTCCTTTCTTTCACCTCAGACAGTTCTGTCTTCTCCACCCCATGAACAACTGCCTTGTTGAGGTGGGGTTAATGCACTGAGGTTTGGTTTTGAAAATTTGTCCTTTCCCAATCCGTTTTGGCAGTCAGTGTTACTGACACTCCTTTAGCTTCTACCTACCATAGGTTTTGCTTCTTTTGCCTCTCCCAAAAGATGACTCTTTAGGGAAAAGATATCATATGATCAGAACACAAGTAAGAAACTGGCAGTGACAACACATCCTTACCCAAATCTTACATCTCCTCTCTCTCCTCCTAAGACTGTAGTTGCCTTTCAAATGACCTGCATGTGCTTCTTGCATCCCAGTGCCTTAAATCACCACACTGGACATCAGGGACTCTCTGAGATTTTTGTTCAGAAACCACAAACTTGTGGAGTTATGGAGTTATAGAATTATAGAATCACAGAATCATTTAGCTTGGAAAAAACCTCCAAGATCATCAAGTTCAGCCTTTGACCAAAACCCTAGAATCTAGTGAAACAGTTGTTTCAGTCAAAACCTGAAGTACCCCAAGGCACAGCAGGCTGCCTGTTGTCTGGTTGCTTGCTTGTGTTAAAGTGTGTTCTGACTGCACGAATGCAAATCCAGCAACACACCATCCACACTGAAGAGAGCTTTGGGAGATGAAGGATCTGATTACGAGGGACACACCTCTATGAAATACAGGAGGGAAGAGGTGGAAGCATGCCTGTAGGTACTACACAAGCAAGGCAGTCCCCTGCACTCTAAAGCCGAGGGTTCTCGTCTTATATTTGAGATAAGAACCCACAAGTGAACAACAAACCATCAAAGAACGTTTGTCGCTGATAACTGACCCTCTGTCTGGGAAGTCATGAGTATGGCTGTAGCTTTAGAATAGAAGTCCAAAAGAAAAAATTCTTTACACTTTGTCTCTTAAAACCAGAGATTGAACATGTAATGTCTTTTTACAATGTAATACAACTTTTAGAACTGGTGCCACTATAGGTCTGTAACATATGTAACCACTATCATTACAATCCCAGTCAATTCTGTCCTCTGTATTGTACTTCGAAGAATAAAAGCTGGCTAATGACTTCCCATATCTCTTTCTACAGCAAGAGTCTCTCTGAAGCAGGCTGCTGGAAATTATAAGATCAAGCAGCTGCCTACTAAACACCAACAGCTGCACAAGTGCCTTGCTGAGCCATGGGTAGTACGTGCAACTTGCTTTATGTAGAGTTGCATGGAAGGAGATTTGTTAGACAGACAGGCACAAACAGAAAAGGGAATCATTTGCCTTCCTGGTACAGTTTTCAAATCCCCTCTCCCCCATCCTTTCATGGCTTGATTTGCATTTTCACATTAAACAACAGCAGAAATTCATATGATAATACCAGTGACATAAAATCTAGAGAGAGAGTTTCTCGAGTCCTCCCTTGTCTGGGCAATCCCTCCCTGTCTCAAAAGAAGAAATATGTAGGAGTTTCATATTTTGAAGCTTGCATGCATGCAGTCTCTCTGTGACAGTGATGGCTGTGACAAGGATCTGTCAGGGCCAGCAGACACACTTCACCCATGGCTGGCGCTGCCGCTGCACAGGACAGGGTCATCTGTGCAAAGCTGAGTTGCAGCTCAGGGTTCCCAAAAGCAGCAGCAACTCAGGTCTCAGTGAACATATCCTACCATTGCTGAAGGGGAATGTGAGAAATAGCACCTTTTTCAGGCCCCACTGCTTTGTGGTCTGTCAAAGAAATCCATGACTAATAGCAATCACTGGAGAACTCTAAGGATCTGTTACTTACACAAATTCACATATTTTGGATATTTGCAATAATCTGGGGATTTGAGCCTAACATTTTCCAATGTTGAGATTTCAGATAATGTCAGACCCATGAAAGGTAAGTTATTTTAAATTCTTTAACTCAAGATATGTTATGAAACAAGCAAAATCCAAATTCGAAACAAGCAAAATCCAAATTCAAAACAAGGCAATGCAAGACAAAAAAGGATTATGAAGACACAGACATACAGAATCAAAAGGAAACAAGTTGCTGATGACTTAGATCAGATTTAAGGGAATGCCTTGCCTTGGATGGTTCAGCTAACAAGCTGACAGGCTCTTCACAGTCTTCCCTGTGAGGATTTCTCACATAACTTGTAATTAGAGAAGGGATTCAGCATCTGAAAAACAAGGGTGGTTAAAATGGTGATCAAAACCCTGGGTAGGTATTCTCCATAGATCAATCCTTACTTTTCATAAAGACCTGCTAAGTGGCTACCAGGCTTTCATAGAATCAGATAATCAAAGAATGTTTGAGTGGGAAGAGGACCTTGAAGATCACCTAATTCCACTCTCCCTGCTGTGAGTAGGGATACCTTCAAATGGACCAGGTTGCTCAAAGCCCTACGCAACCTCACCTTGAAGACTTCCAGTGATGGGGTATCCACAACTTTCCTGGGCAGCCTGTTTCAGTGCCTCACCACTCTTAAAGGATTTTTTCCTAATATCTAAAATAAATCTAGTCTTTTCCATTTAAACCCATTTCCCCTTGTCCTGTCAGTATCTTTCCTTGAAAACAGTCTTGCTCCGTCTTTCCACTGAGTTCTCTTCATATACTAGAAGGCCCCAAATTAGGTCACCTTCTCTCCAGTGCCAAAGGAGACACTCTGCTACACAAATTTGATATGAAAATGTATTCATTAAAATCAGGAAGGTGGGAGTGATGAACTCCCTGAATCCTTCAGGCACCAAGAAAAGATAATTTCAGATTTTGTCCCTTCATTCCTTAGGTTTTCAGATCTTGACAGGTTTATCAAAGGGTCACATTCCCTCTGTGCCCTGTAAGTGCTCCTTACAGATTAATGGTGGAAGTACTGGGAAGTTGGTGTGGTGTCCAGAGCACCACTGCAGCTGCATGTGAGCCCAGGCTGAGCTGAGCACACCAGAATTTGGAGACCTGTGTTAAACTCAGATCATTAACAGATGGAAACTCCCTGATTCCCAGACCATCCAAACAAAATTCAGATGATCAGAAGCACAATATAAATCCAAAGCATAGTACACATCTACTGATCGAGACCTGGTGTTTTCCACAGCATTAGGCTCTTACCTGTCCAAAGTGGAAGAGAGATCCCTATGTAGGAGAGAGATATAAAATACCAATGAGAGAGTAACAGCAAAATTTTTCTATCCCGTTGAAGGTGTCAATTTGCCTCCCCAGTTTACCAGCCACTGCCCTTCACCCCAACAAAAGAAGTAGCAATCAAGACAACTTAGCCTGCTATGTTTGTCCAAACCTCTTCTGAAGTGATGATACTGTGCTCCTCTACCCAACTAGCCTGAACAAATTTACCTTTAAAATGAATGAACCATTTTATCCTTGACCTCCTGGGAGGGATTAGACATGACAGCCATATTTAATAGGAAGAAGCTTAATGGGTTTATTCCTGTAATACAGAGATCTCTGCTAATTCCTATGTAGTTTCCCAAACAGAGTACATAGACACAAATTGAACAATCCCAGTGGTATAATCGGAGATATAAAAGTAGAGAATTTGGCTTAAAACTCCCCCACAAAGGCTGACTCTTGAGAACCTTTGACAACCCCACTGCTCCCACCTGATCTCTCAGGGTAGACGGTTCCTGGACCCTCGGTTCTGGCACACAGTGAAAACCCAATTAGAGGAGTTTATTTAAGTGAGATTAGCACTTATTAATAAATTTAAATATGAAATTCAGATGGGATGAGTGTTTTAATAGACATCTGTAAGACAACAAAAAACAGATGTGTTTTCCTCAAATCTTTCCCCCACACAATGCGTACCAACCTCTCTTTTACATGCTCATGTATAAAAGGTCTTGATTTAGGTAGACCATAGCATAGTGAAATCATGTTACAATAATATACATTCTGAGAACTCAAAATTAATGAGGAATGACATTTCTAACATAGGCAACCTGGTTATCCTTTAAGGAAATGGCAGAATGCCATTTTTTATTCAGCAGTTTTCTGCCTGTCTTCAGTGATATTGCTACTAGAGGGAAACAGTCTTCTAAACAGTGTCCCAATTCTTCCAAATACTCTTTTCTATTAATCCTCATGATAGCTGTATTTTTTTTTAAAAAAAATAATCCTAGCTGCAAATAAGAAGTCTGACCACTGTGTCTGTCAATAAAGTATCCAACTACCTGGTTGGAATATCCAATTAAGGAACACCATGCCAGACAGATTTTAGTTTTCCTCAGCCAAAGGAGTGGAAATGTTCTGGATTTATAGACATACAAATCAAATTAAAACCAGGCCCTACCTTCTATTCATACTCCATTTATTCTCCACAGTTGCACCACATCTGTGCTAGGCTCTACCTACCATCATTTCAAGACTGTAAATTACCAAGTAGCAAGCAATTCGTGTTGCTAAGTTTATGTGCAATGTTAGTCCCAGAGTTTTATTATAACTTAAGAATCAAAAACTACTGTGCTAAGGAGAATGGCAGGGAAGAAACCTTCACAGATAGAGACACATCAGGCTGAATTATAGCAGTTACCCAGCAGTGAAGTCTGCTGAGTTGTAACAGACAATAATACAAGTGTACCAAAAAGGAGACCATTAAAAAGAGATCCTTCTCATCAAGTGCTGTTCTTCACAGTCTCCCTTTCTGCCTTGTAAATGTCACATTTGTTAACTAGATGTAGAAACCACATAACATTCAGCTGTGAAAGCAATAATGAAAACAATGGCATCAGTTGATAATGTCCAGATCATTTTACGGAGGAAAAAGCTCTGGTAAAATGCAATGATTCCAGGAAGAATTTTATCTGGAGTCAGATATTCACTATAATTCAAGGTTCAGTGAAGAAACAGATGGTATATCTTCCAGTTATCACCTGGGGTGTAACAACAACACAAAGACTGGTCAGAAGAGTTGCCTTGCCCAGATGTTACCATCTACTTTTCAGGATCCATTGTTCTCCATCTGTGAATAAAACCAGGCCTTTCATAGTGCTCCTGTGATTTTGTCCTGGAAGTTTTCATGACCGGGTGAACTGAATAAGTACACGTAACCTCGGGGTGACTTTAAACCCCCATATAATGGTTTAAATAATGTTTCAACATGGCAACATCACACCGATATAATGGACTCTTCTGCCTCCAACCCCAGTCCCTTACTCACCAATCTGACAGAGTCTCTGCCTGAATCTGGAGACAAAGCACTAAATGTCTGCACCCAAGCAATGAAAACGAGAAGATAAGAGATACACCTGACCAAGGTATGTTGTATGGATGCTGAAAAAACTCCAGCAGAGAATTTTTTCAGCTCTCTGCAGCATTTTTGTGAGAGTTCTGTCTTTCCCATGCAAGTAACTCAAAACAATGTTACGGTTTTGTAAACTTCTTGCAGCTGCGGGTTGTTTTGGCAGAATTGTTATGGTTCTAACTAAAAAAACACTCAAAGATGTGTGTCTTAGAACTTGACCAATCCCCTTCGGGGGTGGATGGCAAAAACCAATTACCTTATGCCACTTAATACACTTTGCGAACTAACATATAAAAGCCTTCTGAGGATTCATTAAAGTGCTTCCATCTGTCCCTGAGCCTGGACTTTGTGTTGTTTCTCTACTCGTCTGTGGAGAAAACAGCGACATCTTGGACTTGTCTACTTCCAGAAAACACATAAACAATCCCCAGCCTATTCTTCACCCTCTGGTCAGAGGCACACATGCATTTTCTGCTTTGGTCAGGATGATTAAGGCCATCTCTATATTCTTTTTCTTCTGCTTCTTCCTCCCAAACTCTGTGAAATTTAGTCTTTGTAAACTTCTTTCTTGTTAGAATACAAAATACACAGAATGACATATGAATTCTGATTTTTAAAGGAAGAAACACCCTGAAACGTCAGCCACTTTTCTCTGCACAGTTGCTATGCAAATATCAAAATATCTTTCCCGAGTCCGTTCTCCTGGCCAAGGCACCACATTCAATGACATGCACCATTTGTTTGTTAAAACTCATCAGTGCTAAGCACATTTTATAATTTTAATAAAGCCATTTTATACTTTTATAGTTGTGGCAGGGCATATCACCCCTCTCCCCACCATGGGTGGCCGGTGCAGATAGGAGAGATAACCCAGGCGGGCAAGGCCCAGCAGGTATCATCTCCTGGCTCCAAAAGGTCTGGCAGCTTAAAAGATGTGGGAAGAGATAAAAAACATAGGTGACCAAAAGGCCTGTTTTTACACTATAAAAGTACTACAGTTTATCACAGAGGCAGAAGTCTCCTACACCCACCCTGGGAATGTGAGGGATGATTTCTCTCCGAAGCTTGGACGCAACTTCGTGGTTACTTTTCTGGAAATTGAGGGAAAGGATTTTGATGTGTGCCCCTTCAACAATTTGGTGTTAAGAAACATTAGATCCTAAGTTATACTATTTCTTATCTAGCTGTAAATTTAATGGTACCTTTAACCCTGCATGTATAATACTAATATTCCCTTTTGTCTTGTTCCTGTGTAGTAATAGTCTGTTTTAAGTCTTATGTCTGTTAGTTTTATGTCTATTAATAAATAATTCATTCTATAATAGACTGAATCAGCCATTATTAAAGAACTTACGAATGAAAGTGGGTCTTGGGGTGCTGGCCACCTCAATAACACGACTGCCTGCTGCCAGAGGCCTGGACAAAAGGCAGGGACTTATTTAAACCCACATCATCCATTCACAACAATAATTTTAATAATAATTCAATTTACAATTTATAATTTTACATTTTTAATAAATGACAAGTGGTTGAGTGATGTGGCAAAAGGTGAGAGAACCTGGATGGAAGAGAGGAACAAATAAAGAGAAGCTGTATCTTCTGCTACGGTTTTGCCTCCTCAGTACATAGCACGGCTCATGAATATGATTCTCTCTACATTCCAGCTGTCACAGAGCTGTCAGTGTCTTCATGCTGAATAAGGATTTCTTGCTAAACCACTCACTCATCTCAACTCTATGTAATGCTCATGTCGCTAAATGACTGCATAAAATGGTGTCTTTAATACTTGTGAATTGTGCTACATGTGGAGCAGTATTCGCACAGAGATCTGAAATTTGCTACCTTAGCAACAAAATCATGTTAATTTAATATGTGTGTGTGTTTACTTTCACTTATTTCTTCAGATGTTCTACAGGAATGAAAATATACTGAGAGACATTCCCGGTTCCTAAATCTGGGATTTTAGGTTATGGTAGAGTCAGGATAGTTAATAATATCATGAGCAGGTCACACCGGTGTTCACCCCCAGCTCACCCAAGCAGAATCCTCTCAAACTGAGATGACCACAGGTTGACATCATTCCCAGCCAGCCCAAATGGGATTTGTCCTTCATGGAGATTTCTAGATTATTTCCTTCTCAGGTAAGGGTAGTTCTGTTCTAGACTAATTTGCCACAATCTGTACTGTTCAGCTGTCCACAAAATACATAAAATGATGCTTCCAGCTGTACTGTATTCCAGAACTTATAAAATAAATTTACTTTTAAAAGTACATAAATTAACACTTTTATTTTGGACTTGGATTAAGAGTAAATGAAACATGTTAAGGGCTTAATATCTTCCACAGCACCTATGGGGCATCTGGGAGTTATTCAACACAACAGTATAGTTCAGCCTACGGACTATCTAAGGGTTCCTTGTAGAGGAGAAATCCTCTTACATATCAATTGCTTAAGAGATATCTTAAATCAGAACTAACTCTGAATTTTAATACAAGGAATAATAAAACATTTTTTAGCAGAAATTTTAATGTTTCAAACAAATCAACATATTATAAAGAATATTGATCTTTTTTTGCCAACCCTGGACAAAGCAAACTATTCCTTTTGTATTCTGTGTTTTTCAGGAAGAATTTGGTATATTACTTTTTAATGTAAAAATGTTCCAGGATAATAAATACCTCAATAAGCATCTGTTATCACTGGGAGAGGAGATGTGAAACTGAAAGCAGCAGGAGCACGTTGTCACCTGCAGCCCCAATAAATTCAAACATATCAGAGATCAGAGGATATTCTGAGTTGGAAGGGACCCACAAGAATCATCAAGTCCAACTCCAAACACCACTCCACAAATTATAGAAATGGGACAAACAGGACTGTTAGGTTTGCTCTCTTGGCTTTTTTGTAAATGGCATGTGCAGCCCCGACCCCACCTATGCCCATGGTGTTATTTTCCCGGAGTTAGCAGAGTGATTCCACCTAGCACATGTTCATACGGTATCACAACTCTGCTGGGAATCAGCATCATACACAACTGATATTGGGTCGTAATTTTTTTTTTTTACTTCCAAGAGATGCTTCATTTTCTTCAGGGACAGATTGTTTTATTGGTTTCAGGCAGCAGTGAAAAGAGAGAAATGCAGTTCTTTGATGTGTGCACAGGAATGAGATAAATCCAGAGCATGGGAAAAGGCAGCAACGCTCCAGTGAGTGTCTCCAAGCCATTTAATTAAATTTTGCACTCTCTTGTAGTCACACATTTCTGGGGGTGAGCTGAAGCATCAGAAACAATGGAGCAGATTTTGGTGCTCTGTTCATTTCTTTCCACTTTTAAGAGAGGACCTAAAGGGTCTCAGCATGAACAAACAAGAGGGATGTGGACTTTTGGCTTGACCTAATTGGCACAGAAAGAAGTGAGGCTCAGGCAGGACTCTATCAGTCTGTTAATATCAGCTGAAAACAGCAAGGCTGCATCATGCTTCCTAACTCATTTAAACAGGGCAGACAGGGAAAAAGGAAGTATCACTGCTTAGCAACAGCATTTCAGTCCATTACAGACGGATTGTGCCACTCGGCAGGACCGTGATCCCTTCCACCCCACTGCACGCAGGGAGGCAAACACACATCAACAAGAAAATGCATAAACTCCAGTGAAGTTTTCATGAGGCTGAATTCTAAAGCAGTGCCTCAAAAGTTGGCCCTCATCTCTTCCTTTTCAAACATGTAAGAAGGTGATTGGATTTTTGCCTGTTGGTTTGTTGGGGCCTGTTTAGGGTGGGGAGAAAGTTCACTTATGTTATTAACAATTAGGAGAGATGAAGAAAAAATAAAGTAAAATCCTGCTCTCTAAAGCAGTTGGGGGCACAGCATGGATGTACGCAACTGGAGTTTCTTACTCCATCTTGCAGAAGGGAAAGCACCGGTATCAGAAAGAGCAGAGCAGACTTTCAGCTGTTGCTTTCCTCTAAGATCCTGAGCACGGGTTCCTTCCTTTACTGGGGTGCACAGGCCAAACACACAGTTCCCCTCTCTACATCTACTGGCCCCATAAACTGTCCCAGAAATCCATATCGTCTCTTTGATTAAGGGTGACAAAGTCAGCAAAATGCAGAGCAAAGTGGCAGCTCTGTTTCTGCTCCAACCAGAAAGAGTAGCATCAGCAAGTTCTTAATGCCCCATTGACTCCTGCATGATGGCAATACAGATGGTACAGTGAAAAACCAGCAGAGAGAAGAGCTACATAAAACCTAGAATTTTAGGATCATTCTGCAGAGTTCCATCCTGTTGAAACACATCTGTTGGGCTACAGAGACAAGCTGTGCTAGCTGCAGATTGATCAAAAACAGTCTGAAGAAGGGATGTTACAGCCTGCACTAGCACGAGACGGAGAACAAACAGCACAAACCAGCAGTTCGGTTTTGACTTTGGACTAACTTTGACTCACATTAAAAGGAGTAAAGCAGAACAAATAGCCTAAACTGCTCAGTGAAGTGCATCAGAAAGCAAGTCCAGCCATAAAGCACTAGTCTACTCAGGGATTATATAGGGTTCCATCAAGTTAATTTAATACCCATCTGTATTCTGCAACAATTTTCTCTATAAAAAAGGAGTTTAAAAGAGTTTCTTCGCCTCACAAACATTTACTAGTAAGCCATATCCTGCTGTTTATTCATGTGCTGCATTTCTTTAAAAAGTTCACAGCTATTTAACCTGGAACTGTGGCATGTTTAGGGCTCTGAAATTTATATTAGGAAAGGAACATAATGGTGAATATGTCTCCTTCCAGAAGGAAGAATATGAGACTACAGATGGGATTGGCAAACAGCAGCACCTAGATACTCCAGCTGCTGATAACTGCAAACAAATATTGCAGATCTCTGCATTCTGTATATGGGGAGAATCATGTCTGCATCTCTGTTCAGCAGGGCCCTTTGCAGTCCTGCCCTGTAACTCCTGTGCTGCCTGCAGAGCTGGGCAGGTCTGGGGACAATTCGTGGGAATATCCAGGTAATGCAGCCAGGCACAGCCCAGAGTTCAAACGCTTTAAAAGGCCAAAGGCGAGGGAAACCTGGAGCACTTTCACTGGTGCAGACCTATTGCTCTGTTAGGATTTGTCTTAAGGTTTTTGGAGCAAAGAAATGCTAGAGAAGAAAATGAAAGGCTTAAATAAAACTGTACACCAACAAAAGGAAAAACCTACTAAGCAAACAAAAAAGTGAAATTTCTTATCTCCTATCACAGACTAAAAATCAGTTAGACACTGTAAAAAACAGTAAGAAAAAGGCACTGGTTCCCGTCCCAGAAGAAAGGTTTTAATAGTAAATTAATCCAATTTAATGTGTTTATTAATTATCAAGATAAAGGGAAAAAATTAAATGGAAAATTTGTCCTCAGCTGAAAATCATTTAGCACAGTGAGGGCCAAAGAAGGCAACAGAAGGGCTCCTTCCTCAGCCCAAAACAACAAATGTAATGCACAGAAAATGCCCAGTAATCTGTATGGAGAGGAATGATTTAAAGTCCTGGGGTGAGTCCAAACAGACTAACATGGTCTCAAGAACACCAAAGCATCCTTATGAAGAGCCAGTGAACCACATCATTAACAGATATTGGATGATGTTGGTAATATATACCTATATGCACACACCTATGGACAACATCCACCTTTATTATAACATTATTTAAGTCTTTCCTACAGCTTCATTCATAATCATGTGTCCAGTTCTAATCACTTATTATTTAAAATATTCCAATGGAAGTGGTGGAAAATATATAGAAATGGCCCCTATAGAAGACATTAAAAATACACTTGACAGAGAGAAGCAATAAACATTACAGACAGTGAAAAGGTGAATCAGATACTTCCAAGTTTTAAAGCAGACACTCGCATCTCCTACTAATTTACTAAAAAGTAACTGAAAACGTAGTTAATCTGGAAAATTGAAAGAAATTTATTTTAAAATCAGACTAATCCTATGCAGATCACTACCACAACTCAAAAAAAGCAGTTTGGTTTATAGAACAAAGACAGCAGTGGCCTAGTTAAGATTAGAAATAACAAACAAACAAACAAAACAAAGTTTCAGATATGCAGAGAAGTGCATCATTTAGGACTGGGGAAAAAAACCACTTTAAAATACGTATTTAATTAAAAATTGGCCAGACAGGATTTCTAGTGCCTTTGTCTAAAGAATCTGACTGCTTCGAGAATTCAAGAGCAGAGTGACAGGTTTCCCCTGGAGTGATGTCTGCTCTTTCTGCCTGTGCTTCTAAACTGGGTAATTGGGAATTGACATAAAATTCTTTGACTTTAATGACGAAGAAAAATAGTGCATATTCTACTGGATCTTCTTAGATAATATAAGCAGTTAGGGTTTTGGGGAAGCTGTTTTCTACTCGATTTTTATTCCCTGCTGTTTCCAGAACAATAATAAACATACTGATCCTGCACTTGGTAATTCCCTGCCCCTTAAAAAATGTTCCCTGCCACAGAGCAGTACAAAAGAAGGGCAACTCAGTTCCCTCACAGCCCCATATGTTGCATAGGAAAAATGTATGTTCACTAGGATTTTTTCACAGTCATCCGTTTCAAAGATACCAGGAGAACACACATGCTCATTTATTGACTGTAATAATCTTCAGGATATTTCTTAGCACTCTAATTTAACAGCTAGCAGAATTTCCATTTTTAAAAATGTTTTTAAGAACACACTCATTTTCTTACAAAAAATGCAAGTGGAAGGGGGAAAATCATATAGGTAATTCCAGAAGAAAAAAAAATTATATATACTTATATATATAAGGAAAAAAATGCTTTTAGTTGCTAGGTGACAACATTTTTACCTGTTCTGTCAGAGTATTTGCAAAATACTTACAGCCAAGAACATGAATGTTTCAGCTTCTCATCAGTTCTATAGCAGGTGAAGATATTCAAAAAGACATAAAATCATGCTTGAGAAGCAATCCAGTGTTGCAAGCACCAGCTAAATAATGTAGGGCAACCTATTAAATTTAGAAATGTAGATGGAAGATTATGAAAGGAGATTAAATTGATTAACATCTCATGCATTTTGTGGGAGAATAACCAAGAGGAAAGATAAAACTGCTCGATAGTCCTCATGCTGGCAGGTGAGGTGCTCGGAGTTTTCAGCATGAGGTGAGAGCAGAAGCCTCACACTCAATTTAAACATTTCAGCCTTCACACTCAAGTTAAACATCATGAAGCTGGATGCTAGCAGTTCTCCAGAGCAGCAGCAGGTAAAATACAGTGCAGACTTTTAGGAACTACATCACCTGAAACAAAAAAGCAGTCGGAGGAATTATGGAAAAGAGCAGAGGATTGGTACCATGGATACAAAGAGAGTTTTATGCAAACAATTAAAATCATTATATATACCTTGATTAAGGGATTACTGAAGCGAGACACAGTGAAACATCAACATACTAAAGCAGAGAGATGTACAGAAATCAAAATTTAATGACATTTTCTTCTTCCAGTGGGTTGTCTTAACTCTGAAAGCAGAGTTTTGACATGCAAAAATCAACCAAAATGCTCACATTCTTTATTAATATACATAAAAATTAATATATGAAATTAATATTAAAACATTTTTTGCTTTGATGAATTATGTACATTCCCCTTAAAGTTATATTTGATCTATCCATGCAGACCCAGAAAAGGGGGAACTGAAAAACAAGAAGAGTAATTTTCATACCAAATGAGATGTCCTGTGACAATTACTCTCCAGACCTTAACCTCAATTTGTGACACCACTACCACCTTACTGAAAACTAACAGTACAGAGAACAAAGGCAGTGCAATCCTCAGTCCTGGTAGGGATCAAACATCGTGACTGCCCTGACCTGCACAGAGGCTCTGTGCCAGCCTGAGCCTTGACCAATTGCTGGCAGCTTTCTTGGCTCTTGTCCCTGCTTGCAGAGGAGAAATCACCAGTGGGGAGGCCACTCCCTGTAGCTTTCAAAACATAGGTACTAGAAAGCGTATATTGAATAATCACCCTTTTCAAATAATTTAGCACAATTATGGTGGTGTACTTCACCTCGCAGCAGCAGTTGCATACTTGGTGGCTACAGAAAAATAATTGGATTCTCTTGGCTCTCAAAGTGAGCACAAATGAGACAAATCATATACCAGGAATTAAATCTCATTTAAAACAGTACAGTACATTAGTGCCTGATTGCTTTCTTAATCACTTTTGTTCTGTACAGAGCATCTTCCTTAATCATTCTTTTACCCTATACGTAACACCCCCCATATAATTATACTGCTTTAACATTATATTCTTTTGGATTAAGGAAGCACCTCCTCTGCTTTTAGTGACAATTATTCCACTCTGTGAAAGAAATTGGTTACTTTTTCCCAGCAACAGAGCTGACGTCCATTGTGATATCTAAAACATTGCTTGATTAGTTAAAAGGTGATCATTTTCAGAAATCACTGTGTGATAATTATCTACCTATTTTGGTATCATGCTTTTACTGAATTTGTCTCCATATGTGAGGTCTAAGAATTCCTTGTTAGGCTTTAAGCCTAAATCTTAATAAAATAATGGAAACTACACTAAATTTCTTTGCATAACACAGAACTCAGATCTGTTTATCTTCACTGTCACTTGCCACCTCTGAAAATGGCTCCCAATTACACGTTTCTTTCACCATATTTGAATGCAATTTTTAAATTCAGTAACTCTCTTAATGCTCACCAAATTTTACCTGTCTGTGGCTACATGCCGTGGTTTGATGGTCCTGCCATGGTTGCAAGTGGACACACGTACATTCTGAAAACAATTAGCAAAGTGCCAATAAAGAGAAATGCGTCTGGCAGCATCAGCAATGAAATGAATAAATAAACAGGTGATGCCTAAGCTTCTCCTCTCTTTGGAGGTTATTAGTGTTGAAAAATCGGGAATATTTTAAAGTCTGTATTAATATGCATAAAGTATGTATTAATATGTTCAATTATATGAAACATTCACTGAAGAGCATTACATAGTGGAGGCTGCATTGCTACTGAGTGCAGTACTCTGCAGTTGGAGATCCTGCTCTCTGAGGAGGTTTTATAAACAAAAAAAATATATTTGTAAAAAGCATGCATTTACCACTTACAGGAAAAATTACCAAAATTGAAAGAAGTTTCGAATGGCAAACCATGAGGCCAAGTGCCCCATGGCTCATCAAAGCTCAATGTGTTCCATTCTGAAGCAGCATGTCTTTGATCCTTCATGTAAATGTCACAGAATCAGTATATCCTCATTTCACTCTTTGAGATGTGACTCCCAGGGATTTACAACTGGTGATAATTCATGGCTGAATAGAATTGGTCCAGAGCAAAACAAGCAGAGTAAGTGCCATTTCTTCATGGGAACAAATATTCAAATCAGCCATCTAGATGGAAATACTTTTTCTTTGATGATGAATATTAATACAAAGGCAGTGGGGTTTTTAATTAATTAGTGGGTCATTAATCTGCTTATCTCTGCAGATTATGAAATCTTAGTATTCAAAGAACTGAGAAGTTATTTCAACAAACTTTAAATGCTGAGCTAATCTATTCAGTGATGAGTTCAAACTCAATGTGAGAAGAGACAGAGATGTAAGAGGAACTACTTGTTCCAACATCTGTGTTGCTGTTCCAAGACTTCATAGTAAACAAACAAGCACAGTAAAATCTCTTCATGTCTAAGCAATTATTTCAGCTATTTTTTTTTATGAACTAAGCACTAAGTGCATCTGGCTGAGTCTGACAAACTAATCTTCAATTATAAAAATTCATAACTGAAACAGAAAATATTTTCATTAATTGCAAAACAGATGTAGAGAATATCAGCAAAATTCAAAGGGACAGGACTGGCTTTGGGTTTAAATTCTTAAAAAAATAAAATGACTGATTTTTTTTAATTTTTAGGTGCTATTTATCTGTAAGTTTATCCTTAAATACCTCTTCAATATTTTTCCATGCAAAGAAATTATGATGCCATTTATAACTTGTTTTTTTTAAATTTACATGAGTAGGAATTTCAGGTTTATTATTCCACCATGTGGAACATCCCTGATATTCTACTTCATCTCAGGAAGTCCTTACACTTTCCTCATCTTTTTCATGTTTTAACAATTCTTTTTCTGACTGGCCTTGAAGATAGCAATTTTGATACCCTCTGGGCAAAGCAGTGTTGCATATAATCCACTCTCATGCCTTATCTTAGCCCATTAACTGCTCTGTCCCACTCTCAACCAGAAAATAATATTCACAGTTGTTGTCCTGAACCTGAAAACATTCCTAGGTAAAAGCTCACCTTTTCCAAAACTGCAACAATCACGGTGCAATATTTGTTCCTGACCTGGAGCTGATTTCTTCTCCCTGAGCCAGTTGGCTCCCAATCTACCACTGCCCCCACCCTGCTGCAGTATTTGGGTCCCACTGTCACTGCTGCTGGTTATGCACTTCTAACCCATCCCCTGGCCTGGAGCAGCAGAGCATCCACAGCTTTAATCTGAAGGAGGTGTCTGGACCCCAGTAACTCACCATTTCCTTCTGTTTTATGGGGTACTGAACCACACAGCCATCTCTAGAATAGGCCATTGAGCAGAAATCAGAGGGGGCAACTGACCTCATCAGTGCAATCTGGGTCTCCTTCCCAGTGAAACTGGAGTCCCTGAGCAAGCAGAAAACAGCAGCAAGGACCTCCTCTAGGTTCCCAGGTGAGCAGGAAGCCAAATTACTTAAAAGTGGTAATTGAAACTGTCTCATAGTTTTCTTTCAGCTCTTTCAAAATCACAGGATGAGCAGAACGAATCTCTTGCCCAGTTACATGTTTCTGACAGGAATCAACAGCAGAGGCTTAGAGAAAACACGAAATGAACAGGGAATAGCACTTTGAAGTTTTCCCCACTGCATTACCCCCACATTCTGTCAAAACACAATTCAGAGACTTCCTAAACCAAAGTTTGTGCCTGCATCCTTATTTTAGTGATTCTTTTTTTTTTTCATTAATATATCTTTGAGCCTTTTTTAGCTTTCCAGCTCCACATCATGCAGCAGCAATGCAGTGCTTCTGCTGGGTAACAACTTTGTTTCTTCTATGTTCTATAAACCATGTGTGATCCTTTCAATTGCTGCCCTACAGGTCTCATCCTGTAAGAAACAACAAACAGTGGTTCCTTACTCACTTTCTGTATGGTATCTATGGTTTTATATGTTTCTTTCTATTCAGCCTCCCTTTAGCAACTGTCTGGTTTTTTTTATCATTTTCAACCTTCTTTAGATAAAACCAAAGATACACAAAACATGAATACACAGTGAATTTAGAGTGGCATAGTGATATTTCCTGATTTTTCCAATGAAGTTCGTCCCACTAATTGTTTAATACACCATCTGCCTTTTTGACCACTGCTGAACATTGAGTTGACATTTTTTTGAAGTATCCACAAAAATGCCAAGATGTATTTCCAGAATGGTAATAGCTCATTTGCAGACCAATTTTCTTTGGTTTAGTTAGGGCTGATTCCCTCTCTTCCCCCCTTTCTCCCATTACCTTGCACAAATCAACAGTGAATTTCATCTGCAAGTGTATTACAGATCTTTCAGCCTCATTAGATTCTCTTGCAAGTCCTCAGAGCCAACTTTTGTGTTTACAAACCAAAATAGCTTAATACTGTCCATAGACACTTCCTTTGCTCTCATTGCCTTGCCAGACTCTTTGTGAATTTTTATCCTAGCCTAAAAGTTCTAGACAAACTTCAGAATTACATTCTTGTAATTCTGAGCTTTCCTCCACCTATATCAGCATGGGGGACATCAGAAATATAGTAAATAAGAAGATTTGGAAGGAAAAGGAGTGAACAGACCTGTTGTGTCTGAGACTGCTTTTATCTGAGATTATATTTGAGACTTTCTTCAAATAAAATGTACCTGGTTTCTCTTCTCTCTTTGCAAGTGGTGATCCCAAGCATATCTAGCTAAAGTCTAAACCCTTGATAAATGTGGGAACTGAGAGGAAAAAAAAGTGTATCTAGTTATAGGAAATTCACTGGCACCACAGAGCCAGCTCCATCCCCACCAAAATCTGAGATTAAAGAGAAGGGGAAAGAATCTGGAATTGCTGCAGACAGCAGTTTAGTCATCCAAGGCATTGCTGGCCCAATGACTCCTTTTGTTATCTAGTAAAAATGTTGCCATGTAAGTTTTTAATTAAGGTTAGAAAACTACTTCACTCTTTCTTTTATATCTCCAGGTACATCACTCAACATGCAACAACATTCCTGTGAAAGTAAAGGATTTTTTCCCTGTTTTCTCTGGCACCTTACTTTTTCTGCTGCCTGAACTTCGTTCTGTCTGTGCACCCATTCTATAAAGTACACCTTATTTAAATGATGATAGATTCCCTTGCTCCTCTGGATACCCACTTCATTTAATACAGAATATTTAAATGCTTCAACAAAAGAAACAATGATCACTGGGAGGTCTCATTTTTTTCTTATCCCTTCAAAGCAACATTCCTTTTTTGTGTGTTTTCCCCCTGAAGACATTTCTGTAGCATTGAGTACCATAATCTGCCATAATTTCATGAGCCATAATGAGTTCTCGTAGTATCATCCTGGGAGATGCTGTAGATTTCCGACTGCCTCACCAACCAATCCCTTTCAAGCTCCTTCCAAAATGAACAAGACAGTGAAAAATAACGTAATTAGATAACAGTGGTTCAGCATTATGTTGCATGTTGTAAAAAAAGTAGGAGAGAAAATCTATGACATTCAGCTCATTGGTGTTCTGCAGCGAAGTGCATAATATTTGCAATGCATAAGGTTAGTACTCTTATTTCTCAATACACACCTCTGGAAATTCTTCAGTTTTCACAAGGCAGAGCAGATATTCACATTAAAATCCATTAATTTAATCCACCAAAGGCCATAAAAATTCAAAGGATGCTGAACCATTCCTTACCTAAGCATTTGCAGAAATCTTGTAATTGAGAAATACTTACATTTCACTGAAAAGCTCAATCATGCCAGAGGAGCTTTCAACTGCTGACACACCAGAGTTTTTTGGAATATTCATTTTATGGTTAAAAATGAATTTGACTTAAGGTAAGAGAAAAATGCTTGGCTCTAGTGTGAGTTTACAGGTGATCTATATAAACTTGAGAGCAAGTCACTACAAATAACATCTTACTCACATGGCCCATTTCTGAGTAACTCTTTCCTTGACCTATTTGGATACATTTGTCAGCGAAGACACCAGTTGTTAGTGTCTCTATTTATGAATGCAAGTCTAATGGTATAGATCACACAGGTTTCCCAGTGTTTCATTTTTAAGCCTGTTCCCGGCTTAAAAATGAGCAAGAAAACAGAGCATCTTATTTCCTCTTATTTTCTGCCTTTTAAATCATATTCCCTGCCTACTTCTTCTGGCGCTTCCTCCCCTCATAAAAAAGGCTCAAATCATACAGTTACAGCCTGTAGATCTTACTCAGGGCTCAAGCAAATATTTGTGTATATAAGACATATATGAGCAGCTCATCCAAAACGAAACTTCTCTTTGTGTTACCTGTGAAGGGCCTAGTTTTATTAATGCAAATAATAGTGCAGAGTCACTGCAGGTAACATGGTACAAATAACCATAAAAGATGCAGAAAAGGCCTGCTCCAAACCTTGAATCCACCTGAGCAGTAGTCTGGGTCAGATGCACTAATACAATCAAATCTTTGTTCCTTTTTCTTGGTTACTCTTTCCCTCTGTTAGCTGTTTCTAACCACGTGCAAGTTCCTTAACTCTCCCACTCACTACTGCTTACAGGGGTGTTTGCTGCTTCTCTGAGAACTTTCCTACTGAAAGCATTTGTCAAGTAAGAGACCTCCCCTGCTTCAATCACATAGGAACCTTCTGGTTGAGTGTGGGAGGCAAAAGTCTTGCTGCTTACAGATGGCAGGAGAGAAAAGATACACATCCCCTCCTGCCCTACCTCTGCAGCGACTCTGAGAGTCCCAGGAACCCTCAGCTAGAGACTGCCTTAGCAACCACATGTTAGTGGAGACAACCTCCATCTGTTTAGCCTTCCTGTAAATACAACTGAGATCTTGTCAAGTCTATCAGTTGAAGCAAAATGGGAATTCTTCCCCTGCACTTATTTTCTAAGAAGCATTTTCTCTTTGCCTAACAGCACAGGACTCCACAGACATGCTGGACATTAGTTTATTATCAGCCCATGAAAGATAGGCTAGAAAGGTGTCACTTTGTAGGTGTCACCCCAAAAGAGACTCCCGCCAAAGCAGAGCAGGCTATTTCCCTGCCGAATAAGCTACAGGAAAGGAGGATTGCCTTTGATATGAGCAAGGAAAGAGACAGGTCAGCCATCCAGGGGTGTGTCTGCACACACAGGTACAACTTCACAGAAAACAGAAGGGTGGGATTTTGGTAACACCTGTAGAAGGGTCAATTCCTTTTCTCTGGTTCCTTTCCTTCACTAAAGTCGAAGATGTCTCTCTTGTGACGACTGCTTATCTTTGCTACTGAGGCACACTGTGAGTATGCTCACCAGGATCTCTGGTGTGGTTTGAAAAGTATGATACTGCATTTCTTGAATACTTGGAAGAGGCCAAAAGATAAAGATGAATTCAGAAAGGAAACAGCTGATGGCTCACTGTCTGCTCAGCACCTGCTTTCATCAACTCAAAAATATCCCCATTTGATATGTGTGCAGGGACGTCCCACTAACATTCATTTGAATTCAAGACTCTTACCTCACTTCTCCTTTCCTTTAACACCTCAGTCTTGCTCCACACTAAAAGGTATGAAACACTTTTATCTAATTATTTGACTTGCTATAAAAGTTGTCCTAATTACAATTTTCAAAAATTAAGAGCTCACAGAATACCTTTGACATTAAACTGTTATGCATTAGAAAGGATATCTCTTGGTTTAGGAGTTTGGGGGGGGCTGTTTTGTTTGTAAATTGCTCAGATAATGACAAAAAAACCTAAAGAATTCATACGCACTAACAAATTGCATTTTTCCTGTCTCTGCAAAGACAACAGGGTAAAATCCCTGAAATTGCTCTAAAGTTCAAAGAACAGAGGGATACTGATCCTTATGATCATTAGAATACGCAGTAATAACTCTCTTTAATTCAGTATTATAATTTTTTTTTTAAAAATTGATCCCTGTCTAGACATGTACTAAATCTCTGAAGCAGTAGTTTGTAATGCACGAAGGGTGAGTTGTACAGCTCAGCTTTAAGACTGGCCATTTTCCTGCTTTGCTGAAATACTGTGAAATAGAGATATACACACAGCAAATGGGAAACACGGTAGGAGCAGGAAAGGGCTCTGAATGTCTTATTGATTCCCTGATTTTTCTGATCGTTTCGTTATCCACTGTTGAGCAGTCTAGGCAAAGGTACTTATAATTGTGGCAGGCTCCATAATACTATAGATTTCTAAAGCTTACACTCTAAGTGCCAGTCTCTTCCTGTACCATCTGCTTTTCCCCCTCTTTCTTCCTTAGAGCACAGCTGCCAGCATCATTTCTTCAATATCCTGCACAGAAATCAGGATGATTCCAGCTGGGATATTCGGGGACATAAATAAACAATACAGTAGTTCCCTCTCTGGGGTTGAGCTCAGGTCTTCTGAGTCAAGCAAACAAACTCTAGCGACTCCAATAAACACTGCATCCAGTTTGGGGTGTCTCATGAAGGAGCAGAGGTAGGGAAGAAGTTAACAGCAGCAGCAGAGACAATCAGGCAGTGCTGTTAGAGCAAGCCCAGTACTCTCAGGCACTGCATTTTTTTAGAATTTCCAAACTACCTTGGTAGGAGACAAAATAGATCAAAACTGCCTTCTCACAAATTTTGCTTTCTGAGGGTCAAATTGATTTGCGTGCCCTTCAGCACAGTCCTTGCCCTCATAACCCTGTAATACATGTGTAAAAAGGTGTCGCTTTTTCTATGATCTGGGAACTAAATTACTACATAAGGGTCAATTCTATCTCTGTCAGATTTAATGTAATATTTAGAGGTCTCTCAAAGCATTTCCACACCTGGGCACAGGCAATCTGTGAGGCCGAGTTTGCTTACACCTGGACTATAGAGTAAAAATGATGATAAATTTTCCCACATGTTTTCATTTGTCTGGAAACCTGAGACAAAATAAATATTTCAAGGAAAATCTGATTTTTTTTCTTGTACCTCATTAATAGCATCACCTTTTAAGTTCAAGGCAGTTAAACCAGATAAACCCGCTGAAATGACTGAGATGATGCTGAGAGTCAAAAGTGGTGTGTGAAACCTTTGCCCATGCCACTGATGCCTGTATTGTACATAACTGACCTTGTGGAAGGCAGCATGATGGAGAGAAGGTGATTTTTTAGTGAAAACAAAATTGAACTCAATATTTCTGTGAAAATCAAGCACTTTTGGTGAGAGAACCACAAAGATTTCATGAGTTTAGGACTACAGTACATTTCTGTACAGTGTATTTGTTCAAACTAGAAATCTCTTAGATCTCAGTTTGAGTTGATGGAGGGATTTTCCACTTACAGAAAACATGCTTAGTTCAATAGGTCTGTATCTGGATGATATTGTAGGGATCTCACTATTTATGCAATTTTTGTGTACAATTCAAACATTCTTGTGTGTACAAAAACTTATTAGGAAGACTGCATATCCTTGAGCAGCCAGTGTGTGTATAACCTCTAACTAGACATATTGAACAACACACTCCCAACCAGCTGTCAAATTCCCTCAGCTGCTTATGCCATTTTTAATCTAGTGGTTACCACCACAAAAGGCAGTTTTCCCAGGAAAACACAAATCAGCTTCACCCACCTCAGAAAAAAATTGTAAAATTACTGAATAAGTCTAGGTGATTCAAGCTAATGCTATTAGAAGGGCTGATGAGGAGATTAAAAAATTTAATATACCAGGAAGAAGTGATAGGAGAGTGGGCCAGTCTGTGAACTTGCACCCCTTTGACTATCATTTATATGGAGCTGATGTAATTAATAATCAAGAAGCTCATGTAGCCAGCTGGGCACTAAAGCAGGTTTTGAGGAAAGCAGTGTCCTTCACTGAACTGCAGGGCAGCAACCACCTGCTCAGGGGCAGCAGTAAAGACAGAGGGAACAATTTTATCTCAGGTCATTACAGCTATTTCTCTGCAGTCACTGTGCATTTTAATGATTGTTCTTTGACAAACAGCAATTAGTATGCTGAAGAGATTGACAGACACCTAAAGAACTAGTATTTTTCTTATCTGTCTGAAGGAAAGGATGGAGTTAAGAGTGAGTTTAAATCTTCCAGAGAAGATGGAGCAGTACAGGTGAAAAAGAGAGAATTTTAGAAGGCATCAGGGAATATGAAAGGCATCACAGCAACGAAGCTCTGAAAGGCAGGAAGGAAACTTTGTACGAGAAGAGAAAAGAAACTTTAGATGGGCTTTACCAAAGAAACAAAAAGGCAAGCAGAGGTCAGGAAAGATGCGTGTGCACATGATCCAGGAGCAGCTTCCAACAGGTTCATAAACTCTACTCAAAGGATGCTTTAATCAGTATGACAGCAGTGAAAAGGAAATGAATGAGTGCAGGCTTTTCTTTGTGCAAGCAACGCAAGGGGCAGTGGTGCTTTCAAAACTGCCTGTTCCTCTTTTGGAAACTCTGTATCTGTCACATTGGCTTTCCAACCTGCCTGGAATTGTGGATGAAAGGAGCTCAGATTAAAGAAGTCCGGGAGTGCTCTGTTAACAGTGACAAAGTTGTTGCACTGGGGGCTCCACTCTGGCTCTTTCCTTGCCCTTACTCGCTCTGTCATTTTTTTTTACTTTTCCAATAGTCCAATGTGCACATGGTGAGTGCTGGCTTAGCGCTTTCAGTTGTATTTCAGCAAAGTACAGAAATACTTTCCAAACCCCAGGAAACCCAGAAGACACCACATAAGAGCCTACATATGATGACTTCATAGCAATTCAAAGAATTACTTGGTCCTTAAAAGCCTTCCTGAAAAATTTCTTTCCTGTGAATTTTTTTAAACTTTTTCTCTTTAAAGATCTTTTCTACTGTTCCTGGAGACCTCTGTTTTTTCCAGATCACGCAGCACAAAGAGACATCCTGTCTTCTGCTACCTGCCTTGCAGCGAGGCACCTGGCACATGTGTAGCAAGCTAATGTGGTTTCACAAGTTACGTGGTTTAGAAATCACACATGCTGATACTTTGAAAACTTATAATTCAGCTGGAGCTACATAATAATTTGCAGTAAAAATATGTGTTCTAAACTCCACATCTGTATTTGCAGTGCAGAGACTTTTGTCTGATTCCTGCAGGTACACAAGTATGTGCCCACCTTTACCTGGGTGGATTGTCCTTGTTTTAGTGCAGACCAGGAGGATGAAGTAAATCTCCCAGGTGTCCCCATTTCCTGTGCTTTGGATCATGTGGTGGAGAGCTATTGAGAAGATGGACCTCATGGGGGCCCAGCTGCCAAGCTGGTCCCAGCCACGCCTCTGTCTCTGTGCATGGACACTTTGCCACCCCTCACATCCTCCAGGATGCCACACAAGGGTTTCACAATTCCAGTTTGAGTTTTGCTGGAATGAGTCTTGGAATGAGGTAGACACCAGGAATAAGCTATGCTGTGATTCCCACCTTGTTTGTCCTGGTGAAGAGCAGATTTCAAGTCCTGCCCGGGGTTTCTTGGTTCTCAAGGTATCAGTATTGTTGTGCACAAATTCCCAGATCAGGAAAGAGAAACCCAGCATTTAAACACCTGCACTCTGTGCTTAGTTCCCTGTCACTTCCTATTCTGTGTCCGATTTGTCAGATCTGCCCCCAGCTCTGCATTTTCCTTTAGGGCTGATTTTGCAGCAAGCCTTACAACACTGTAAAAATATTGGTACAGAAATATCACTGGGAGGAAAATAATTATGCAGCTAAAAAGCAGCACATATAGGCAAGAGTAAGGTACTGCTGTAATTGACAACACTCATTATTCAGGATTTTTTAAAAAATTTACTTTCTGCAGTGGTAGATTTATTTTCATCCTTTATTGCTTGAACAGTAAATCTCTTCAAGATACACATCCTATTAAATGTTAAAGTGCCAATCACCATGCAGAAGTTAACACAGAATTAATTAATAGTAAAGGAACAAGAATAAAATGTAGCCCTGGGTACTACCACTTGTTTGAGAAAATATGACTAGGAGGAACAAACCAAACCAAAATAATTACTGATTTAGTTTCCCCCAAATAGTGACAGCCATAGCCACTGCATCCATAAGGTTCTCTACAGAATGCAGCACTTTTACTCCCTTCTCTCCTAGCTTGTGACAGGTTATCAAATTCAGCTCTTTACACTGTTTAAACCCAAAGCAATTCTTTGGACTTATGTGGGTTTCATGCTAGTATGAAATTCATTTAATAACCCAAAAGACCTGCAGTGTAATTTTTTCTGTCTCCAGTTTAACTGCACTAAGTCTGAACATTATAATCAAAATCCTGTATCACAGTTTGCCTTTGAGCTGTTTGAAATGGAGAATGACTGAAAAGAACCAGGGCATGGAGTGCCATGGAAGAACTAACCTGTGAGCAATTCAGGCATAATTTCTTTACAAGAAGGGCATTATGGAATAAATTGTTTGGGGCATTCAGGCAGCGAGGCAGGCAAGTACCATAAATCAGCTCTGAAATATAAACTGGGAAATTGGAAGTGAGAGTAATGACGGGGTTTGATCTAGCTGGTTGGGGACGTCATTTCTGTTTGGGATAAATAAATGTTCTGATCTGAAGGTGCACAGCAGCAACTGAGGAAGCAGAGAGGAGACCTGGGGTTGGCCAGAGGAGGAGGAAATGACAGTTCTACTCTAGGTGTATTGCACTCAGCTGTGAAAGTGTCCTGTGTGAGTGCTGCCAGACAACCTATTTTACATGTTTCTTTTGTAGGGGCATGTTTCCTTGCTCTGTTCTCATCTTACTAGAAAGTCAGGAAGGGGAGGTCTGGGGACTTTTTTATTTGGGGGTTTTTTGTGGTTTTCTATTTTCTTTTTATATTAAATTTGGAGGACATCACCTTTTGCCCTTTCAGCTCAGTAATTGAATCCCAGAGCATGGTACATTACCTTTCTGGCCATTTGGTCATGGTCAGATATAATTGTCATCTCAACCATTCAGCACCTCTTCAGATGAGTAATGAGTGGGTGTTAGGAAGAAATCAGGCTTTTCACTTCATGCAGAGCTCAGTCCAAAACTTCAATGAAGAGCTGTTCAGGGAAAGGCACGGGCACAGAAAGCAAATAAAATATAACTGAGAAACTATTTGAGGTGTGTTCAAACATTTGAGTGAGGAATTACAAGAGGAATGTATAAACATCGAAAAGACATGACAATATTTTTCTGATGATATAAAAAGAATTCCAACTGTTAAATGTGAAATAACATATGGACGTACAACAACTCCCTTCATTTCTCCAAATCCTAATGTCGTGTTTTAACCCCAGCCAGTAATGAAGCCACACAGCTCCTTGAGCCAGCTTGGTGGGTTGGGGAGGAGAACCAGAAAAAAGGTAAAACCCATGGGTTGAGATAAGAAAAGTTTAATAATAAAATTGCAGTGTAATAAAATATTAATAATAATGATAATGATAAAAATATAAGGAAAAGGAAAACAACAAAGAAAGAGGAACCCCAAGAAGAACAATAGATGCACATGCCCTGGCCATGCCCCCTCATGGATTCTTGTGCATCTCCCCACTGTCAGAGGATGGGAAGCCAAAAATTCCTTCCCTTAGAATAAGCACTGCTTATTAACAGCCAAAACATCAGAGTGTTATCAACATTGTTGTCATACTGAACCCAAAACACAGCACTGTACCTGCTACTGGGATGAAAATTAACTCTATCCCAGCTGAAACCAGGACAACTTACCAAGCTCTTGCAACATCAGAATAATTATTTTTTTAATATGTGTCTGTTTGCACCATTGTTTTTTCAAAATGTAATATTCTTTGGATGTTTTTGTTTCAGGCTTAAACTCTAGGCCAGCCTAGAATCCAAAGCTGCATTCAAGCTCTACCCAGGAGTTCGTTCTTGACCACAATCATTGAAACCAAAAACACCAAGGAGGAAAACACAATTCCTGTTCTTTTAGTAGTGATGGATCATTCTTCTTAGCCTCCCACAACTTTGAATCCTGATGCTGCTTGCACCTTTTCCTCCCCAAAACTCTTTTCCTACTTTCTTTGTCCTTCAGCCAGGCAGCTCACACAGTACTCATTTCTAAATGTGTCTGAGGCTGGGCTGCTTCATGCTGCCTGCTGCTCAAAGGTTTGTACATTCAGCTTCACCTGGAGCTTTACCACAGGCACATTCCTGTTACTGAGCAGTGTGTGACCAGCATGAGGGGGTTTCTCATAGAATCATAGAATAGTTTGGGTTGGAAAGGACCTTCAAGAGTCATCTATCCAACCTTCCAGCCATGGGCAGGGACACCTTCCACTAGATCAGGTTGCTCAGAGCCCCATACAACCTGACCTTGAAAGTTCCCAGGGATAGGGCAACAGTCACTTCTCTGGGTAACCTGTTCCAGTGTTTCCCCATGCTCATTGCAAAGAAATTCTTCTCTATATCTTATGGATGCTGAAAAAGCTTCAGCAGAGAATTTCTTCAGCTCTCTGCAGCATTTTTGTGAGAGTTCTGTCTTTCCCATGCAAGTAACTCAAAACAATGTTACAGTTTTGTAAACTTCTTGCAGCTGCGGGTTGTTTTGCAGAATTGTTATGGTTCTAACTAGAAAAACATTCAGAGATGGGTGTCTTAGAATTTGACCAGTCCCCTTAAGGGGTGGATGGCAAAAAACCAATTACCTTATGCCATTTAATACACTTTTGTGAACTAACATATAAAAGCCTTCTGAGAGATCATTAAAGCGCTTCCATTTATCCCTGAGCCTGGACTTCGTGTCGTTTCTCTACTCGTCTGTGGGGAAAACAGCGACAATATCTAATATAAATTGACCACCTTTTAGTTTAAAACCATTATGCCGTGTCCCAATGCAACAAGTCCTGCTAAAATGTCTGTCCTCATATTTCTTTTATCATGAGAAATACAGCACATGCACCTTAACTTACCTTGTTCACACAGCCTTTCCCAGAATTGACATCTTAATAAAAGAATTAACATTAAAAGTGATATTCTAAATTACCTTGTCTTGCCCTCACCCATGTAGTCATGCAATTATTGTCAGATTGGAGGAGGGGCAGGATTGCTGCCAAACAAGATTTTCATGCAAAAATTGTGATAAACAGCCTTACAGTGATGACACAGAATGTGAAATCCTTCACGTCTGCTTTCCCCAGCCCTCCCTTTGCTGTCCCCAGGGTGCTCTGCTAAGTGCTGGCTGCTAGATGAAGTGTAGCATTAGGGTATCAGAGTTGTGATGGAAATTCACCTCTCTGAGAATTAGAAGATTCCTCTTCACTTAGCTTTGGGATGTGAGCAATAAAGTGGTGATGACTGAGCCTTACCCGGGAGCACCGCGCTACACAGCACACACAGCCTGGCAAAGGCAGCCTCTGTTAACCACTGAGTTATACCATAGATGCACAAGCAATCACAGCTCAAGGGCTAAAGAAACACATTATAAATTCTTATAATTATTTGTTATGACAGTAAGCAGAGAACAGCTTAAATGCAGGAAGTATTTATGGGGCTGGGACGAGAGCACAGAGGCTGAAGCGTGCACTGTTCACCTAATGCTCCACGGGCTGGGAGGGAGGATGAGCACATTCTGGGGAGTCAGACAGAAGAGATTGCTTCTTCCTTCCTCTGAGATGAGAAGTTGTTACACAGCCAGGTGCTTTCTACCTGTGACCCCACAAAGTTCACCCCCTTTTCTGCCCTGGGCACAGCAGCAGACACAGAGCCCCTCTCTCTCCCATGGTTTGTGTCAAGATATGGAAAATGTGGAAAAACATGGAGCTGATCTCAACTTACCTCTGTGTCATTTCCTCTCTGTCCCAAAGGTATTGGTACAGCCAGCAGGACTTCTTCCTCCTCTACATGTTCTAAAATAGAACAAATGAAGAGTCCTCCACATCGAAGATAAAAGAGCAGGTTTGGGGCTCAGATTCCAAGTTACATATTGGTGCTGAATTCAGATATGAGAGGAGACCCAGACTGCTAGCCAGGATCTTCTTTTTCAGGAAGGTTTTGGGTTTTTTTTTAAAATAGTGACTCTAAAGGAAAATATCTCTTTCCACTGCCAACTGATCTGTTCTTAATGCAGGAAATTCTTGTAGCTATAATCAGTTTCAACAAATTTTAACCTTTTGGAAGTACACTATTGAAGCTTTCTAAATTAATCCCTTCTTTAAAACAATATTTTTAAATTAAATTAAATCTAAGTACACAATTCAGAGATTTTTAAACATTAAATTCCTGTGTTTTCACAAGACCAATTAATTTTTCATTTGGATTTCTGTTTGAAAACTATTTGTGAGATTTTAGTTTTTTTCTTCAATTTTAGACAGATCAGAATTATTTTTTTCTTGAAAATATTAGGAAAATTATTCTCTCACTGGTTTCCGAAAGAAGTCCTTCGTCTTGTAGGGCAACCACAAAAGAAATATTCATTTTACAGATTGTCCAGACCAGTCAATGCTCATAGTTAAGAGCAGTAAAATTTATAAGGTAATGAGATGGCTCTGAGAGATGTCTCTCCCTGGTAACACTGCAAGTGGAAGAATGAATTACCTCTGAATCTACAGTTAATTGAGATACCATGGAGCACAGCAAAATGAATGAAATTTAAATCTGCAGGGTATGATTTGCTGCAGTTTTTTCACATTAGTTCCAGATAAACAGAAATTATTTATATGTGAGTGTGTATACATACCCTTATAAGAGTTTACATACCCTTACATATACATATTTATTTAGCTACTTTCTGTGACACATGCATTCACACTATGTATACAGGAAATAATTTCCATTCCCTTGAATTACACCACTCTGGAGCACACAGAGGTCTATATTTTTATGGTGGATTGACAGTAGGACTGATTGTACCTAATTAACAGAGCAATCACAGTGCTGCCAGCTTGGAGAATTACATACCCGCAGCACAGAAAATGAGTCCATATTGCACAGCAAAGGGCCTGAACATGGAGAGCTGTTTGGGTTTACTGAGGAAAGAATGGCAATTACTTACATTGACAGAGATACAGCAGGCACTAACATGCCCTGGGTCACAGAGGACTGCTTTGTTTGAACACCATTTTAAGGTGAGGGCAAATTTAAACAGCACGATTCCACAGAAACAGCAGCTGAGCCTGATGGTCTGACACGCTGTGATTTGCTGCAGGGCTGGGATGGAGTCCCCCGCCTTATAGCCTGCACAACTTTCTTTTTGTTGTTGTTTTTTGCAAGCTTTTTTTCCAATGACTGTAGATACAGAGAGCAGAACACCTTAAATTAGTGAATGACGGTTTAGGTGGGTTTGGTATTTCACATTATAATGGGACTGAGGAAAGCTGCAAGCTAAAAAGCAAGATCCCTGACTGAGAAGGCATGTGAACATAAAATAACAATAATAGAGATAATTGCATCTAGCTGGAATTCAAATTCCCTTCTAAGCTCCATCAGTGGTGTTCACTAAGTGATGTAGAGTTAAAGCTTTAGACTTCTTCAGCTAGGCAGCAACGTCCAGGGGATATGAGTATATCGCTTCCTCTGAGGACAACAGCTCCTCACAATATCCTTGAAATATGCATGCTTGCAAAAAGACTTAAAGCTTTTAATTTCTGATGTTCATAAGGCCTAATCTCCTCCAAAATACCTGATTCTTCAAATTCCCTGTATAGCTCCCTCATGCATAGCTAAATGTTAAGAATGCAAAATAAACTTAATTAGCTAGTGTGCTAATATCCTCATAGCCCTTTGTAGTCACTGGAAAAATCTCATATTTGAAAAAGGGAGTGAAAAGCGTAATTTTTCCCCTAATGCAGCAAGAAAAGCTGTATGAAAGTAAATATGAGCTCTCAAGACAGAAGCGGATATAGCTACATATTAATTTGTTATTTTTTTCCCAAGCCAATGAAAAGTCATTTCCAAAAGTACGTGGCAAGTGTATGAGTGCACTCCTGTGGAAAAGCTTCACCCTTCCTGGTGAAAAAGATGCTGCTGTCATTTCCTCATGCTCAGAAAAATGAGTAGATGGACAATCTCCCAAAGCATCCCATTGCTAATTTTCCATCTGTCCTTGTTAAGCAAGAAACAAGCACGGAGGGTAGAGCCAGTACATAATCTAGAGCTTTCCTGGGTGCCCTGTGAGCTGCCACTGGACAGAAGAAATGAAGTTGGTAAATACAGTTTTCAGAACAGTTTCTCTGTGTTAACATGGCAATTTTCCTATTACGTGTGATGGTGGTTTTTTTTTTGTATTGATTGTTCTGATTAATTTAGGTAATTGCAGTTCAGTTACAGTGTATGATTGTTTCTCAAGGCATAAAAATTGCATAAAGAAATCGACGTATTTTTGGCTACAACCCAGTCCAGTTTGGTCTCTACGATCAGATGAGGAAAAATGGGGCTATGGCATTAAATTCAACAGAACTGAAATCAGTCATGAAAATTCTGTGAACAGCACATTTTTAATTGGATTGAAATTGAAAAAAAAGGCGGGGGGGGGAGGTGGAACCTGTGTAATTTTATCTTCACATTTTTCTCATGTTGTAAAACTGAAAAATTTTATAAGATTAAAATATTTTATAATGCTTCCTGTTTTCTAGAAAGAAAGAAATATCCAATGCTGAAGACATTTTGCTTAAAACATTGAAATCCTCAGATGTGTAAAATCTTTTATTGTAGATAAAATTTCCACTAATGCACACATTTGCTATATTAACTTCAGACATATTAAGCACTTGGGACTAATTCTAATGCACACTGCAATACTAAGCTTCTGAAGCTGCAAGAGCAGAGAGGGGAAATCCAGGTCACAGAGTCTTTTAGAGGGACTACAGGCAAACTGATCACAAATCTTCACTTCCAGCTTCACTTTCAGCCATAAATCATGATAGTTGAGGCTCACCTACAGATATGGATCCCGTGGTGGCAGCCCCACAGCACAACTCTACAGAGCACTGTTGGAGCTGCTGATCCTGCATTTTTGAGACCCATGATGGGTGGAAGAAGAGGAGCATGAGGAGACTGTGCATTGTGCTGGTTGTCAAGCCAGGAGCTGGAGTGATGGGGACTCACCGTGCAGCTTCAAAGGAAAATTGTAATTATAGCTCCTCTGAAAGCACATTCAGCTGAAATGGACCCAAATCCTACACCATTTTTTACTGCATTCGTCACATAATCAGCAACTGCTCTTCTGTAGGGAAACAAGGCAACATGGAACAAGACAGGTTGATGTTGGGTTTTCCCCACTTTCAGCTTGCAGACACAAAACCAGAGGAAATATTTATTTCTTAATCCCCACATCTAGCCCATATTTCTTCAAGATTGGAAGCAATCCATAGAAATTACTAAAAGATTAAACATCTTACTGCGGAAGATAAAGTTTAAGAAAGAGAAGTTGGGGAGGTTTCTTGACCACAGCAGATAAGAAACTTTCACAGATATTCAGAGATATTTAATCTAGGAAAGAAATGCACAGCAAGAACCACTGACTAAACTGAAGCCAGGCTCAAATTCAGACCAGATATTAGGCACACATTTTTCAGATCAATACCATATGCTTTTCTGGAAAATATACTTCAGATAGATGTGAGTTAATGGTCGAATAAGGGGCATATTAGAAAAAATTCAGCACCCAGATAAAATGGATTAAAGACCCCTTCTACATTCTAACTTTATTACTTGTAATATCAAGGATATATTACAAATATTGAATATTCAACACCATCCATTTAGAAGGAAGGTGATCTTGTTTCCATGGCAACTTGCTTGTAGGCAAGTCATTAGTTGGTCACCACTTCTTTCTGGGATGCTACGTTTGTCCCCTGAATTCTTTAGTTCCACCAATTTTAAAAACTACTTAATTTAAAAAATAATAATCTGTATTTAAGCCAAACATAACAAGTCTTCTGTTTGCATAAAATATAAGAAGACCTATGCATTTTAATTTCTTTCTTGGGATGATTACTTTCTCTTTTGTGATTCATAAATTCTAGCAGATGCGGCAAAAAGTTACATAAAAGGCTTTTTAGGGTAATTATGTCTTCAGCTGGAAATTTTGACATTTGTGATCTCTCTCTTTGATCACTGCTATTAATATCTCCTTAGCAGCTATGACTTCCTGAGAGTTAACTAATTGATAGAAAAAAACTGCTCAGAGTTGCAAGAGTTTTCTCTTTATTTCTGTACAAGTGACAAGGCTGCCCTGAACAGGATCATTACCTTTTCAGGTAACAGAATACTCAAGAGACAGTAGTAAAAATATGACTGCGACTAGCACAACGCTGGGATTTTTGTCTTTAGCTAGTACTTAGGTGTTTATTTATAGTGTACAGGTATTTGCATCAACATGGTGCCAGCAGCTTCGCTGCATTTCAACATCCTGTTACTTTAAGAGTAGAGGAAGCCCAAGGTAACCGTCTTAACATCTGGTGAACTAAAGAAATGGGACAGACGTAAAAATATAGAATCAAAATAACTGTACTGGTAGACAGAGAAGTGACAGAGAGAAAGGTTAGACTCATCCAGTTGCATGCCAAGGACTGCAGAGTTGTAAATCCAACAGCCATAGCTCCATGGAGCACCTACTGAGATAAGCAAGATGTACTGCTCTTTGCTGGTCCCACACTCTTTTCATTGGCTATCCAGGAGCCCTAGGATGTCAGGTTTCTCAGGCAATTCAAAATTAGATAGTGTCCGTCCGCCTCACAGAGATTAAGGGGCCTGTCCAGTGTCATATAAGAAACCCTTGGTTAAAGTACGAAACTTGCCCACACATAATTTTGTTCCAGATTAGCGCCTGGGCTAAACTGCTGTCAGAAATCCTTCACATCCAATCTGCAATTCTGCTTAGGATATTGTCACCACTTCTGAGGTAAGATTTTGTACAACACTCTTTGCCCTGGGAAGAAACTTAGATTTACATCATTAAGAAGAAGCAATTTAGGAAATTTTCTTTAAAAATATTAGATTATAAAAGTGTTGACATTCTCTACGTATGGCACAGTTTTTGTTGTTTAGAGGACAACTTAAACTCTTATCTGCTTCACCTAAACTAAAGCACAGCTATTACAGCCTTCAAACCTCTAGTCTAGCAGGTGAGAATCACTTCTGGTTGAATGCAATCCAAATGCAGCAGAGAGTTTACTATCACATGAAGTAAGCTATGCACCCTGTGCTTTAAATAGCTCTCCTGATGATTAGAGCTTTTCCTGATCAGCTTGATCAAGGAGTCTTCTTCTTCTAACCATCCTAGTGAAGGAGCCTCTCTGAGGACAATATTCCCATGAATGCTGTACTCATATTTACAACTCTGCATCTCAGTTCTATCCGTTCTTGCAGACAAGGAAGAACAAATTTATATTTTTTCTACTTTGTAACTCTCAAAATTTGGGTGAAAAAAAACTAGAATGAAGAAAACCACTGCCTCATTCAAGCACGCAGGCCTCAGTATGCCAACATCCATATAAATGGGGTGTGGAAATGATGTATCACTAGCATAGCTGTTATACTATGTGAATTGGTTAGATGTGACATGGCATATCCTTTTGCTAGCACATTTTATTACAGTTTTTATGGTTGAAGCATCAACTTCTTAATAGAAGTTATGCACCATGGACGCAGTCATTTTCTTCCACCTCCAGGAAAATCACAAATTTCAAATCTGCCCTCACTGTTGCACATTCTTTTTTAAATAGCAGACCATAACTCTGATACCAGAGTTTCCATTTATTTATAAAACTGCTAAACTGGTCATCATGACTCCCCTCGTTTTCTCCCTTCCTTGAAAACCTGCCAAAAAAAAAAAAATGGAATCACAAAAGAGATTTCAGAGAGAAAAAAAACCTCAGAGGCATTAAAGCATGTTTCTTAGTATTAGGGAGAGATATGGACATTACCAGTGTCAGAACAAGGACAGGCCTCTGTTATCAGATGTATCACACCCTACACCAGCTGGACAAAGCTAAATCCCCCATGATGTGTGGATGAAGCACCTTTCTCTGAGGATGCCAGGCCTGCCTTTGCTGTGAGCAGTAAAGTGTCACCTAAATTCTAAGCTGCACAAGAGGTTAGACATTGCCCTGACTTCAGGCTGAATTAGATTTGTATCCTCACACCCTAAAATTTCTAACAGAAAATAAAAATAAAAAGTCTAGGTTTCATAATCCTGCAGTCTATAGAAATTATTTGCATTTCTTTTTAGTCCAAGTTCTGCTAAAACTCCTGTTGTTAAACAGCCATCAGTCACATTTAGGGGACAAGGAGAATCTTTTTTCCATACAAAGATATTCTGCGGGAAAAATGAATGCAACTTTGGAGTGAAAAGCAGTTATTTCTGGCCTGATAAGCAGAACAAACATCTAGGAGTGAGGTGTTATGAGGCTGAGCTTTACCAGACTTCCCATCCCAATGAATCCCCCGTGAATCACTGCTGGTCAGGCAGAGAGGATAGTCACACTCTGTTGCACCTTCTATTGCTCATCTGCATTCCACTGAATTTGCATCTTCTGCATCTCTGCCTCTCCCTTAGGGTTCTGTATCTTCTCATGGGATAATTTTCCCTTTGGATCCTTAAGCCACGAATTTTTACTGTTTCCACATTTCCACTCCGGTCTCTATTTTTCAAGTTTATAAACAGGAGCATGCACAACTTCATAACACCTTGACAACTTCCTCAGTAAAAGTGAGCCAAAAATCACATGGCTCAGCTGCACCAGATCAGGGCTTGAACACCAGACAGCTGAACAGGCTGAACCTTGGGCCAGGGCATGCTCCAGCCATTTCAGTTGAAAATTTTTTTGACCTTACAGCAGTCATGACATTTATTAGTCTTTTTTTCCCTAATTGTTTATTTGTGTTCATCTCCTCTAATACTTCAGTTAAGGCAGAGTCTGGCCAGGGCACAAGACTTTAGCTGAGCCTCAACTACTTTGAAAGCCTTTTCCATTGCCTGTCAGGTCAGTCTGTCCCACTGTCACAACAAACATCATCTCTGATGTCAATACAACAAAATCCACACTGTCTCACCTGCAGGTGCCAGAAATTAAGGAAATGCAAAATCAGGTCAGAAAAAGATTGGGTGCATAAACATAAATCCTCCAGGAAGTTTCCATCAAATACAGAATGATCAGCCTGCACCTCACCTGCCCAGGGTCGAGTCCTGTTCCTTACAAACCCACTGCCACCTTCTCACAGCACCAGCAGGGAAATGTCTGCTTTTATTTCTGTAATTGCTGCCTTGGTGCTGCTTAGCAATTCTTCTCCTTTGGTAGGAGAGCAATCATTCTCATTAGATGTCAGAGTGCGACAGCAGAGTGCTTTTGTTTGGAGTACAGCGTGTGGAATGATGATTACAAGTCTGAGAGCTGGGGAGAGCACTCCTCCCTTTGGAAATCAGGCAACTCACAGATGTTAGAACATCATTAAACATATACAAAGGCTCAGGGCCTTCTTGCAAAGTTCACTGCTCTATTCAAAATTGGCTAATTCAAGGAGGAGTTGCTTGCTGCAAAGCAGGTTACTCAAACTTATATTGTAGGACAATGCTGGACTGAAATGAAGGTGCAAGTGACAACTTTCCAGGAGCATTAGCCAACTAATCTCAGCAGCAGAGACTTTTAAATGTCATCCAAATCTCATCTGTGGGGCATGCCAAAAATATTTTGTACTTTCCACAAGCTAACTCTGCTTTATACCCAGGTCTATCTTTCTCATGAGATCAAAGCAGGAGTTCTGTCTTTATGCCTTGTAAAACAAGCAATTATTAATCCAGTATGAAACTTTATTGACAACTCAGTGTTGAGAATGAGGATCCTGCACCAAGTTTCAGCCACCAGAGATGATTGAAGTGTCTAGCTTGGTCTTCCCTACACCTAGTGAGCCTATCAAAAGATGAACTCTGTGTCTAGAAAAAGGGAAGATTGCTTACACAAGAAATTTCAGCTGCAATAGTGCCTGCAGCTTTGGATATGAACAGTAGCAAAGGACAGTACTTAGACAGAATTCCCATGTGGGGGTACAAAGAGTGACTGGGAAACAAGACTGTGACAAGAAAAAATTAAGGAGAATAGACTAGGACAAGATATGTAAGGAAAACAGGATCTAACCTTATCATAGGATAAGAGACAGGAAAAGGCAAAAGAGGCTGCAATGACCAGAGGATACACCCTGTGATGCCAGAGTTCATCTCTTTTTCTGCTCCTGGTAAATGCCTCTGCCGCCCTTTGCAAAGCTTTAATCTCACCCCTTACGCTGTGGGATGTGACCAGGAAGCCGCAGGGGCCAGGAGGCTGCCTTAGACTGCCACTCTTGTTACTCCACCCCTGAACCCTCATCAAAATCACCACCCCAGGAACCTGCCACTTTTTCACATGCAGTCATAGCAGCAGCTTGTTTTAGAAGCATTAGGTCCTCGCCTACAAAGTAGGAACAAGTGTGTTAGTGTGCTCCCTTACTTCATTGTGCATGATTACATTCATAAAAACAGAGGTTACTATTAAAGACACAAGAGCAAAAATTCAAACATAATCATCAAAACTATGGAAAAAGTTCTAGAGAAGAATGTGCTTTCCCCAGAATAAAAAATGGTTTTAACACATTTTTCACATTTATTGTTTGGGTGTTTGGCTTTGTTCTTTTTACATCTACTTGCATTGCAAGTATTGTGGTATCCTCTGCCTAAGTGTTATTTTTGTTGTTGTAATTTGTCATTATATTAATTTGTCACTTAGGTTAAAAAAATATTCTAAGAGTTAAGAAAACATTCAGGAAAACAGCATAAGAAATATTAAAGCTTAGCTCCAAGCTCTGCCTCTTGCAGTAGCAATTGTTGGGAATACAGAACTGCATAAGAGGGGCAATGACCTTGTGTAGAGTGCAGTAACAGATACTAGGGCACAAAGCAAACAGATTTGCAGTTGAATGGCCCTTACATAAAGCATTTTTATTATGTAAGAGACAGGAGATGGAAAACTATTTTGTGTACACCTCTTCCAGGCAGAGCACTGCCAGCCTGGACAGCCCATTCCCCCTTCCTCTGAGGGAAACGACAGGTTTGTTTCTAATCCCACTGACTTTTCCCCCCTCACTGCCACATAGCCAAAGCTTTATTCTTCCTCCAATAAACTGAGCCTAATCTCATCTCCATCAGACATCTCCTCACCAGCTCATGGAATATTTACAAGCCTCTCACCACAGGAAACAAAGCTCCTACCAGCAAGGCACAAAACATCTTCCCCTACAGAACAGAGCAAATCCAATCAATATGTGCAGCTAATTGAGACAAACGAGCAAGTCCAGGCCTGGCAGCAAGCAACCAGGGTGATAACTTGGCAACAGATGGTGAAGGATTTGGCACAGATGGCTCTGATCCAGTTTCCTGAAGGACCTGCTGGAGGCCCACGCACAGTGTAGCGGGGAGCAAGTTCCAGATGCAGGAAGCTGGGCCAGGATAACCCTATAAAACCACACAATATTGCATCAGCTCTTGCAATACTATTGCTCCAGATGAAACACACCTGCTCTTCATCCCATCCTTGCTCCATTCTAGGGATGAGTTGGAACAGGAGAGCTGGTAAAACTTTTTTTTTCACTCAAGGAAAATAACCATAAGTAACCCTAGGAAGGTGAAACAAGGTAAAAAAGTCTCTCAACAAGCCAAGCAGCCTTCTGAGGACAGTCAGAAACCCTCACTGAATGATTTTTTCTCAATATAATTTTTCTAAAATCACTTCTACATCTTTGAAACATGTCAACTGAGATGCAGCAAAAGAAGTTTCTTTTTTTCACTACATATTTCAATGAAAATTGTAGAAAATATTTTATCATAGAGCTAAAAATGGTATGTCATTATCAAAAGTACTAAAGAGATAGAACACAGTACTGAGCTATGTGAAGTACAAACATTAGCATTACAGGGTTACCCCCCCTCCTAGCTCAACCTAGTCAAACAATTAAAACACCCAATTATCTAGCATGGAGTTATTTAGCCCCCAATTCTCATTAGAAGTAATTGGGTGTGGCAATTAGATTTAATTTTTTCGTGATATAGAAAAAGCTCAGGCTGATGTCTGATAATCTGGTGTTGTCATTCACAACTGAGATTTAAGTAACCTTAAAAGAGATAAGGTTCTTCATTATAATGATGGAGATGTAATTAACATCAAGCTCCTGTTGAAGTCATCATTCCAATAGCTTTTCATTACACTCTTTTTGATGAAGCAGAAACAGTTAAAAAATTACATTTTTAAGATTTATAATGCCGAACTGTAGTAGTTAGTCTTTATTACCAAACCTGGCACGTAAAGGGATATGTCCCATTTTAAATTTCAGGTAAGCTTAGCTTTCAGGACATTTCACTCACAGGAATGGAGCTTGCTTTCAAAAAAATCACATTTTCTGCACCTCAAAATGAAAATATGCGTCACTTGCAAAGGACACAAGATGGGAAGTATAGTCAACATGCTGTAGAAATGGATTAATATACAGGAGCACATGTAATGATATCGTATGACCTTAAAAAGTGTGTAATATGAAAAGTCCTATGGTCATGTCCATAGGGAACAGAAACAGGCATTTTCTTGCCACAGACTATGGTTTTCCAGTCCGGAAGTGACAATGAATGAGAAGGAAGTAGGTGTATCAGTCAATCATATATATGACTACAAGCTATCAATGTGATGCCAACATGAAAAAGACAACTGTAATTCCCTATCAGGAAAAGTGTTTTCCATAGAGACAAGGAGTTATTAATGCCATTTCACAAGGCACTAGTAAAACTTCATTTACTGCACCATATGTAAGGCTGGCCACTGACGCTGGAGATGAACTGAAACCAGTATAAGGCAGAAAAATCGATATTAACATGTTCAGAGTAAGAAGCAGCTAATTTCTGAGCGAAATCAACAGATTTTTTTAACCTTATAAAACCACAGCTCCAAAGGCTAAAATGTTATACCACTATAAATACATCAATGAAGTAAAGACGAGATGAGAAAAAAGGTTATGTAATTTTAAAGATAATTATGGTAGAAAAAGATGACCCTAAATTGATCATGAGTAAGTGTACATTGAAAATGTAAACAAGCTTTCTAAGCTATTAAAAAAAAATCAAAATTGACTTCAGCTGAATTTTTCACCAGTGGAGGTTAGAGGTCGTGACATCTCAGCATAGAAATGCCAGTCATAGTTCTCTTGCTAATTTATTTTTTTCAAAATCTCTATTAAAACGCTGTCATACCTTTCCAGGAGGCTACAAGGAGCTCTATAACAGCAGGAGGAAGGAACAAGTAACTAGGAAATTCTGTGTCTGGAACTTGCTGTGAAACTTGAAAACCTCTGTTTTCCTCTAACAGCCCCTACCTGTCTGCCCAGGCACTGTCTACATTGACAGGATGCAACCTACAGGAATTGCTGTTGCATTTGAGAGAAGCGTAGGACATTTTTGTGAGGAAAGAACAACCACAAGGGCAAAGTCTGGTCTAGGGAC